>CM035839.1:299102461-303902461 GCA_020510985.1 Pholidichthys leucotaenia
TTTTTCTTAAAAATGAGCCATTATTTTCAAGGTCACTGATAAATCCTTTGTACAGTTGACTCTTTTCCCACTGGTGTCTTAACAGACGAAATAGAAAATCATGATGCAAACACATAAGTCACTAAATTGTTTAGTACAATCAGCAGCAAATTCCAGATTATTCAGAATGTGCAAAATTCAAACTGTAAAAAAAAACTGGAATGGTCACACACGGCAGCCACGCTGCCTCACTGAGAAGCAACTGGATCTGCCCCTCGTACTGGTCCTGGTTCAGCAGATCTTCAGCCTGCATCTCTGTAAATAGTGAGGCAAGGTCCAGTTGGGGTGGACAGTTTCCCTCTTGCCTAGACAAAAGACAAATGGGTGGTGGATAATTAAAGCAAGTTTAAAACATATTTGGGAAATACACTTGTTGCTAAAAGCCAGTGGTGGAATGTGAATTAATGAATGAATCTTTATTTCGGATTGATTAAAAGTAAAGATTAAAAGAAAATAGAATAATATAACAAAGGGAGAAAAAAAATCAAGGGCTGCGTTACATTTAAAATCATCTGTTTTTACTGTTGCCTCAGCAATCAGAATGAATTAATACATTCACTTGAATGGAATATAGTACTTTAACTGAAGGTGTGCATCACCGAGTATGGAGTCGCTCAGTCAAAATATGAAGTTTTTATCAATAAAAGTTTGTCTTGTCTGTAAAAGTGTCTCTTGTTGCCCTGGCTTCATGTGTGGGCGGTGTTTTGTACTAGCATTGCTAAAATATAAAAGGAAGCACTACAATGGGTCTCGAATATTTGTAATGTGTCCTGTTACTGCATGAGTTTATTGATGATAGACTATAAACTACACATATAAAGTAAATTATATTGACGACTGAACATCTCACATTCGCCAAAACATACAGTTATGAACATAACTCACAAAGGATCACACAAGTGATCTGACAAAAAAATAAATACATTAACAATCGGTTTATTTTACAGTTGATGTGTCATATTCACACAATCAAATAAATCTCAGTTCAGTCCCTTTTATACTAAGTGGAAATTGTGCTACTTTGGTTTTGACACTTTACCTATAAAAGCAAAGGATTTCAGTTCTTTCCACAGTGGCGAGGTAGGTTGTGGAGCGGCTGATTTCCTCTTGCCTAGATGAACAACAGAAATGGATGATGGTTAGTTTCAAGCAAGTTCAACACATATACAGGCACATCTCAAAAATTAGGATACCATGAAAAAATTCAATATTTTTTTCACTCATTTCAGAAAGTAAAACCCATATATAGATTCATTACAGGGACAGTGTTATATTGCAAGTGTTTATTTTAATATTGATGATTACGGCTACAGCCCATATTAACCAACACCTCAGCAGCCAACATTTATATTTAAAAACTATTTTTTAAAGTTAATTTTATGTAATATTCTAATTTTTTGCCAAATTGAATTTGGGGTTTTCAGGGGCTGTAAGCCATAATCATCCAAATTAAAATAAATAAACGCTTGAAATATATCACTGTCTGTGTAATGAATCTATATAATATACGGATTTCACTTTCTGAAATGAGTGACAAAAAATATTGAAGTTTTTCATGACATTCTAATTTTTGGAGATGTACCTGTATTAGGGAAATACACCTGTGAAAGTCAGTGGTGGGATGTGACAAAAATGCTTCGTTTCCCTGACAAGCACTGCAGGATCCACAGAATAGGTGTGTGGGTCTATTCTGACGCTTTAGAAAATTATATGAATGACTTTATAAATCACTGGTTTGAAAAAGCAATTTTAATATGATGAGATTTCGGCTCCTGTGGTCCATTTCTCCAGTATCACAATATAAACAGGGAGGCTAACCCCTGGCATGTGGAAACACATTCTAGCATTAAATTGCACACAATTTAATGCGCAGCACCAAAGTGCAATACGTACACAAACAAGGACTTTAATCAGGATTAACATATTTCATCGTTTTGCTCTCACAAGCGAATATTTAGGAGAAAACAAGCGCGAATCAGCAGTTGGTACTAGCTAGCTACTAGCTAACACTCGTTAGCTAAAACTCGTTAGCCAGCACAGAACAGCGCTGTATGGCTCAAAAAAAGTGAGCTTACCACCAACAGGATAAATAAGCGAACAGATGCACATTATTACAAATCACTCACCATCGATGGTTCACTCACGTTCGTCTTCAGCTTGTCCGTAGTCCGGTTCTATGCTGAGCAGCCATCTGTATCGGTCCGGGTCACTCCTCACTGTGGATCTGCCACCAAGCAGAGAAAACTCCGCACTTCTTCGTTGGACCACGGTGTAGAGTTCCGCAAAACCTACAACGCTGTCTGCATTAATATCATATTTACTCCGTGACCGAGTTAGTCCGTGAAATATTGCAAATGGCGGTCGTGTGTAGATTCATCAGAAGACGGTCGCTTTCGTGACGTTACGACCTGACCAATCAGCGGCGACCAGTCTTTTGACGTCACAACATGGCATGACTCAGCACGGTTGTACCCTGCCCTTGAGCGGGGACGAAAATCGCGGCTGTTAAACCGTGTTGGGGCTAGTGGAAAGCGTTACAAAGCGTGCTGAGCTGTCCCGTGTTGGGCTAAGCGGGGCTAATGGAAAAGGCCCTTTAGAGAGGTAAGGCTGAGATGGTTTGGACATGTGCAGAGGAGATATTGGACAAAGGATGTTGAAGATGGAGCTGCCAGGCAGGAGGAAAAGAGGAAGACCACAGAGAAGATTCATGGATGTAGTGAAGGAGGACATGGAGAGGGTTGGTGTTACAGAGGAAAATGCAAGGGAAAGGGAAAGGGAGAGATGGCGGCAGATGATCCGCTGTGGCGACCTCTAAAGGGAGCAGCTGAAAGAAGATGATCAGGAATTTAAAGTGATAGTGAGTGCTGTTCATTGGATATACTATTCAACGACTTGAGTCAGAATGAAGAAAACACAGTTCATGTTTCCACTTTCCACAGATTCAGGACTATCTAAAACAGCTAGACAGAAAATTCACAGCTATTGCAGTCTCTGAAACCTGGCTTAATGAAGAACAGGCTCCCCTGATGGCAATAGAGGGATATCAGATGTTTTATATTAACAGAACTCAAAAAAAGGGTGGTGGTGTTGCACTGTATATTGATGACCTGTATAGGTGTAAGCTTGTAAAAGAAATGTCCTTTGCACTACCAGGGATCTTGGAATGTGTTACTGTTGAGATTGACCTAGACAAAACAAAAAATCTAATCATAAGCTGTATATATAGAACACCGGGAACTTGCATTGAGACATTCAGAGATAAATTAGTCGAGCTGTACAATAATATTACTAGTAAGAAAATGGTAGCAATTTGTGGAGATTTCAATATTGATTTAATAAATCCGCATCAACAAAATGTAATTACAGAGTTCATGAACTCTATGTACAGCATGAGTCTATATCCCACAATAACACATCCCAGTAGAATCACAGTTCACTCCGCTACACTTATTGACAACCTGTTTGACAATGTTATCGATAAGAAAATAGAAAGTGGATTATTGATAAATGATATAAGTGACCACTTGCCAACCTTTGCACTTATCCATGGCCACACGGGGCCCAACGCAGAAAAAATTTCAAAATCATTCAGATACAAATCACCAAATGCAATCAATTCTTTTAAAGAGGACTTGCTGAAGCAAGACTGGACAGAAGTCTATGTATCAGATGTAAATGAAGCCTATGACACTTTTATAAACATTGTAACCACTCTTTATGAAAAAAACTGCCCATTAGTAAAAAAAAAAGCTTAAACACAAATTTGCTGATAAACCATGGTTAACCAAAGGACTACAAAAGGTGTGTAAAAAGAAAAATTTATTATATAAAGCTTTCCTAAAGAAAAGGACTAAAGAAGCAGAGCAGCGGTATAAAACATACAAAAATAAGTTAACATATCTAATAAGATGTAGTAAAAGAGACTATTACAGTAAAGAACTGGAGAAAAACAAAGACAATATTAAAAATACATGGACAATACTCAACAGTATACTTGGAAATAAAAGCAGAAATACAAGCAACCCAACTAATATTCCAAAAAATAATAAAACGACTCAGAGTGTGAATATAGCTTCACCTGCAGATGAATTTAATAATTTTTTTGTTAACATTGGACCTAATCTGGCCCGAGAAATACCCACTACGGTGCCTACAGGTGATACAATATGCAATAACACTGCTGTAAAAGACTCCATCTTCATAAAGAACACAGACGAAAGAGAGGTCATTGAAATTGTTAAATCGTTCAAAAGTAAAACATCTACGGACTGTGATGGTATTGACATGCTATTAGTCAAAACTGTTATCGAATGCATAGTAAAACCACTGACGTATATCTGTAACCTGTCTCTCCAATCAGGTATATTTCCCAATGCAATGAAAATAGCTAAAGTAATTCCGATATACAAGACGGGCGACAGAGGGGAACTCTCAAACTATAGACCAATTTCACTATTACCGCAATTTTCCAAGATACTTGAAAAAATATTCTATGAGAGAATTGACAACTTCATACTGAAGAATGATTTATTGTGTGAGCAGCAATATGGGTTCAGACACAAGAGGACAACTGCATATGCCCTAATGGAATTTACAGAAAAAATATCAACAGCCATTGAAAATAAAGAGTATTCAGTTGGAGTATTCCTAGATCTTAAAAAAGCATTTGATACAGTAGATCACAATTTATTATTAAAGAAACTACAAAATTGTGGTATTAGAGGGGTAGCACTGTCCTGGTTAAGTAGTTACTTAAAGAATAGATATCAGTATGTATGTGTTAGCAACAAAAACTCAGAGTTACTGAAGGTCACCTGTGGAATCCCACAGGGTTCAGTTTTGGGACCATTATTATTCAATATGTATATAAACGATATATGTAAAGTTTCAGAAAAAATGGACTTAATATTGTTTGCCGATGACACTAATCTGTTATGCAGTGGAAACAATTTGGAACAACTTCTGGATACACTCGGAAAGGAATTAGGAAAGCTTAAACTGTGGTTTGATTCAAACAAATTAACGCTCAATTTAAGTAAGACAAAATTTATAGTCTTTAACAACCATCACAACAACCCAGTACCCAAACTCAGTGTAAATGGTGTAGAGATTGAAAGGGTATCTGAAACTAAATTTCTTGGAGTAATAATTGATAACAAACTGTGTTGGAAGTCACATATTAATTATATTAAAGGTAAAGTATCCAAATCAATTGCAATATTACACAGAGTGAAATATTTGCTGAATCAACCCACACTATACACCTTGTATCATTCATTAATACTCCCATACATGGCATATTGTAATGAAGTAGGCGATTTCTCAGGCGATTTCAACCATGTTTCACTATCTCCCATTCTACCCACGTTCACCCAGTATGTCACATGCCACACTAGAGACAATAAAACACTGGACTTATTCTACGCAAACACTAAGGAGGCGTACACCTCATTACAACTCCCCCCACTCGGGAGATCGGATCACAACTTGGTTCATCTCCGGCCGGTGTACAAACCCCTAGTGCACAGACAACCTCCGGCCATGCGCACAGTGGAGTTATGGTCTGAGGAGACAATGGACACTCTAAAGGGCTGTTTTGAAGCCACCGCCTGGAAGCAGCTCTGCGATCCACATGGTGAGGACATCGATGGCCTCACTCACACCTTCACGGACTACCTCAGCTTCTGTGTGGACAAATCCGTTCCCACCAAGACCATACGGTGTTGCTCAAACAACAAACCCTGGGTCAACCCTGAGATAAAAACACTTCTGAGAGAGAAGAAGAGGATCTTCAGGTCGGGGAATAGGGAGATGCTGAAGTCCGTACAGAGGGAGCTGAGGAGAAAGATCAGAGAAGGCAAGGAAAGCTTCAGGAAGAAGATGGAGGACAAGCTGCAACAGAGCGACATCAGCGGGGTCTGGAGAAACCTCAAAACCATCTCTGGGCTCCAGAATACCTCCCCCCAGGCCACGGGGGGCAGGGAGTGGGCGAACAACCTGAATCTGTTTTTCAATAGGTTTGACCAACCGCCCTCCCCCCTGACTGCACAACAACCACTGCTGCCTCTAAAGAAATCAAGTCCTGCTGCCCACTCCCCACTCCACCAACACCCCACCACTCCCAACACACAGCCCCCCATCCTGACCCTGACCAAGACCCAGGTGAGGACGGAGCTGAGGAAGATCAAGGCGAGGAAGGCGTCGGGACCGGACGGCATCAGCGCAAAGCTCCTCAAGTCCTGTGCAGACCAGCTGTGTGGGATTGTGACGTACATCTTCAACCTGAGCCTGAAGCTGGGGAGGGTACCACAGCTGTGGAAAACATCTTGTGTGGTACCTGTACCAAAAACTTCCCACCCCAAAGACCTGAACAGCTACAGACCGGTAGCCTTGACGTCCCACTTGATGAAGACCCTGGAGAGACTGCTCCTTGCTCACCTCTGCCCCCTGGTGGAACCAGCGATGGATCCACTCCAGTTCGCCTACCAGCATGGCATTGGGGTGGAGGATGCGGTGATCTTCCTCCTTCACCGTTCTCTGTCCCACCTGGAGAAGCCCGGGAATATGGTGAGGATCATGTTCTTTGACTTCTCCAGTGCTTTCAACACCATCCAACCGATGATCCTGAAGGACAAGCTGCTGCGCGCAGGGGTGGACTAGCACCTGTCATCATGGATCCTGGACTACCTCACGAACCGGCCTCAGTTTGTGAGAACCCGGGACTGTGTGTCCGACACGATCATCGGTAGCACAGGGGCCCCCCAGGGAACGGTGCTAGCTCCCTTCCTGTTCACTCTTTATACTGCAGACTTCTCACACAACACAACACACTGCCATCTACAGAAGTTCTCTGATGACTCTGCGATCGTTGCCTCATCTCCAATGGAGATGAAGCTGAGTACAGAGGGCTTATCCAGGACTTCGTGGACTGGTGCCATCGGAACTGCCTCCAGATAAACGCGAGGAAAACTAAGGAGCTCGTGGTGGACTGCCGCAGGCATGGACAACCCCTCACAGCACCAGTAAATATACAGGGAACAGACATCGAGATGGTGACATCCTACAAGTACCTGGGTGTTCATCTGAACAATAAACTAGACTGGTCACACAATACTGACGCACTCTACAAGAAGGGACAGTGCAGGCTGTTCCTACTGAGGAGACTCAGGTCTTTTGGTGTACAAGGGGCGCTGCTGAAGACATTCTATGACACGGTGGTGGCATCAGCCATCACTTTTGGAGTGGTCTGCTGGGGCAGTGGCATTACTGCAGCCGATAGGAAGAGACCGAACAAACTGATCAAGAAAGCTAGCTCTGTCCTGGGGCAGCGCCTTGATCCGGTGGAGGAGATAGGAGAGAGAAGGACGGTGGCTAAACTGTCATCTCTGCTGGAGTCCGAGTTCCACCCTATGCAGGACATACTGAATGCACTGAGGAGCTCATTTAGCAGCAGACTACATCATCCCAGGTGCACAACCGAGAGGTTTCGCAGGTCCTTCCTACCAACGGCTGTCAGACTGTATAACCTAAGCAGGGCTGCTCGCAGAGATAGCAAAAAGACGTAGCAAACTAATAGTTTTTTGAATGCAAAAGATGCAATAGACTTACACAATGGTCCCCTCCGGCATACAACTAGGAAAATACCGGTCGCTATGGAGGGTGAGAATATGTATGGGCACATAATCATACCATGTAGGATAACTAAGTAGACGGTTATGCTGTTTCATCCCATCTAGCAACAATGCTCTGCACTGTGTGTGTTTATATATTTACATATTTATTCCATCTAGCTACAATGCTCCACACTGGGTGTGTTTATATTTATATATCTATATATTTATTCCATCTAGCTACAATGCTCCGCACTGTGTGTTTATATATCTACATATTATTCCATCTAGCTACATTGCTCTGCACTGTGTGTTTATATATTTACATATTTATTCCACCTAGCTGCAATGCTCCGTACTGTGAGTGTTTATATATCTACATATTTATTCCATCTAGCTACAATGCTCCGCACTGTGTGTCTGTGTGTGTATATATATATTTTATAGTAATATGTACATATGTATATTAGCTGCTCTTGCTTGCTTGCTTTTTTCTTGCCTTCTGATTGTTGCTCTGAGTGTTGCTATCCCTGTGCTGTTGCAATCCTGGAATTTCCCCGTTGTGGGACTAATAAAGGCTTATCTTATCTTATCTTATCTTAGTATGGGGAAATACATATAAAACAAACATATATCCACTCTTTATGCTTCAAAAGAGAGCTATTAGAATAATAAACAAAGCAGCTTACAGGGAATCAACAAACCCACTTTTTCTTAAACAAAAAACTTTCAAGTTGAAAGATCTGGTTGACTTTAAAACCGCAATAATAATGTTCAAAGTGAAGAATTTATCACTGCCCGCAAATATCCAAAAGTTGTTCCAAACAAGGGAGAAACGATATCACTTCAGAGGAACATGTATATTTCAAAAGCCTACAGTGAGAACTACCACCAAGCAACACTGTGTTTCAGTGCAAGGAGTCAGATTATGGAACGATTTTGGACCTGAATTAAAATCATGTACAACGCTTGGACAATTTAAACAAAAACTAAAGGAAGAAATACTCCAAACATATTGTGACGTAAGCAGGGTTCACACAAAGAAAATGGAGCAGATGGTTGTGATCAACGGGATTTATTTTTCACACACTCTGAGCACAGGCAGGAGGGGAGGTCATTCTCCCAGACCCCCGTTTAAATCACGGTTACACACACATAACGTTTTCAACTGGCAAAGCATGCTGGGAAATCCCTGCCCCCCTTAACATGGCCCCAACGTTACACTGCCCCCCCCCCCCCCCGGACTGGTTTCTGTCCCCAGAAAAATTAAAGTCCAATTTAAAAGTCCAATACAAACTCTTCCAGGTGTCGGGGCGGTCTTCGGTGCCGGCGGCCAACACGTACAGGCCCCCTAGTGTCCATCTGGGTCTCGGTCGGGGTATCGGGCCGGGATGGAAGCTCCGGTTTGTCCACCAGCGGTGCAGATGGCCGATACGGGGCGAGACGGTCACGATGAAGGACCACAACCCGGTCCCTTTTTCTAAGCCTCACCCTGTACACCACATCTGACAGTCTCTCCAGGACCACGCATGGCCCCGACCACTGGCTCGCCAGCTTCGGCGATCGTCCTCTCTTCCTCTCAGGGCAGAAAACCCAGACTCGATCTCCCGGTGCAAAGTCCCTCCCCTGGCAGCGGGAGTCGTACGCTTGCTTCTGCCGGCCCCCTGCCGCTGCCAGGGCCTCTCGAGCCAGCTCGTGCACCGTGTGGAGACGTTCTTTTAAACAAAAAAAATAATCCAATCCGGGTTTTCCCTCCACCTCCGGCTCAGGGGGGCAACCGAATACCAAATCCACCGGTGTGCGCAGCTCGCGTCCAAACATGAGCGCCGCAGGGGTGCACCGGGTAGATTCCTGAGCTGCCGTCCGGTACGCCCACAAAACAAAAGGCAGGTGCAGGTCCCAGTCTCGCTGTCGCTGGTCCACTAGGATAGCGAGCTGGGTGGTGAAGGTCCGGTTGAATCGTTTGACCAGGCCGTCGCTCTGTGGATGCAGTGGGGTGGTCCGGGTCTTCCGGATGCCCAGCCGTTTGCAGACCTCTCCGAAGACCTCCGCCTCGAAGTTCCGACCCTGATCGCTGTGCAGCTCCTCCGGTGCGCCAAACCGACAGAACATTTCATCCACCAGCTTTGATGCCGTTGTAGTGGCGCTCTGATCCGGGACCGCGTACACCTCTGGCCACTTAGTGAAATAATCCATCGCGACCAGCACGTAGCGGTTCCCCCGGTCCGTGGTCGGGAAAGGGCCCAGGATGTCCACTCCCACTCGCTCCATCGGTGCTCCCACCCGGTACTGCTGCAGGGGAGCGTGGGATCGCTGAGTTGGTCCCTTCTAAGCTGTGCATGTGTCGCAGCGATGAACGTGGAGCTCCACGTCCTGATGACAACCGGGCCAGTAGAACCGGGCCCGAAGGCGCTGCAGCGTCTTTGTCACTCCGAAGTGGCCCGCTCCTACCGCCCCATGAACCAGCTGGAGTACTTTGGGCCGGAGTCGACGAGGAACCAGCAGCTGCCAGACGTGCCGCTGCCCAGCTGGAGTCTGCCACTGTCTATACACCACGCCCTCGTGGCAGCGGAGGTTGGCCCACTGGGAGTGCAGGGCCTTAGTCTTTGGGTCCAGCGGTGACACAACCTCCCAGGCGGGCCGCTGTCCTGCGTCCAGCCACTGCCGAACCCGCGAAATGACCGGGTCTCTGTCCTGCTCGCTCTGCAGCTGCTGCGTGCCAAGAACCTCTGTGACGTCATCGCTGGGGAGAACTGCCTGATCATCTGAGGAGGGGCTGTGCGTCCCTGCGTGATTCCTGCTCACAGCGGCTCGGAGAGCAGCAGCCCGTGGGGCGGTTTGGTCCCGATCTTCAGCCCGTTGGCAGTGACGACACTCCTCTGTCGCGCAGGGGCGCCGAGACAGCGCATCAGCGTTGGCATGGAGGCGGCCTGCCCGATGCACAATCTGGAAATTATAATCCTGCAGTGCCTCCAGCCACCTCGCCAACTGTCCATCCGGTTCTTTGAAGTTTAACAACCAGGTCAGGGAAGCGTGGTCCGTCCTGAGCTGGAACTTCCCCCCGTACACATACGGGTGGAAATGACGCAGTCCTTGGATGACAGCCAGCAGCTCTCTGCGAGTCACACAGTAATTCCTCTCGGCTCTGCTGAGAGTGCGGCTGAAGAAAGCGACTGCCTGCTCTCCATGTTCTCCCTCCTGGGATAGCACCGCCCCGATGCCCTGGTTGCTGGCGTCCGTGTCCACGATGAAAGGGCGGTTCGGGTCAGGATACTGCAGAACGGGGGCTCTGATGAGCGCTGCGCGAAGCTGGGAGAAAGCAGCAGCACAGCTGTCACTCCACTGGAACGTGCGTCCTTTCTGCGTCAGCTGATGCAGCGGGCTGGCAATGGTGGCGAAGTCTTTCACAAACCTCCTATAATAGGAGGCCAATCCAAGAAAACTCCTCAGTTCTCCAACGTTCCGCGGCACTGGCCAGTCTCTCACTGTTGCCTCTTTTTCCGGGTCGGTGGCGACCCCCACTGCACTGACGACATGGCCCAAAAAGGTGGTCTCCCGCCGGAACAGGTGGCATTTCTTAGGGTGTAACCGTAACCCCGCCTGCTGGATGGCTCCCAGCACCTCTCGGAGATTTGACAGGGCGCTGTCAAAATCAGCTGCATGCACCAGTAGGTCATCCAGGTAAACAACGCAGCGACTCCGGGGCACGTGAGCCAGCACTCGCTCCATCAAGCGCTCAAAGGTGGCCGGGGCGTTGCAGAGTCCAAACAGCATCACTTTAAACTGGTACAGTCCCTGCCCGATGGAGAAGGCTGTTTTTTGGCGGGCCTCAGGTGACAGCTCTACCTGCCAATAGCCGCTGCGTAGATCCAGCGAGCTGAACCAGCTGGAGCCGGCGATGTGGTCCAGTGTGTCATCGATGCGGGGCAGGGGGTAGGAATCTTTCCTGGTGGCGTCGTTCAGGCGTCGGTAATCCACACAGAACCGCCACGACCCGTCCTTCTTCTTGACCAGCACCACAGGCACCGCCCAGGGGCTGCTGGAGGGCTCAATGACATCTGCCTCCAGCATTTCTCGCGCTTTTTGTTCCGCCGCTGCCCACCTTGAAAAGGGCAGCCGGCGTGGGCGGAGTCGAATCGGCCTGGCCTCACCAGTGTCGATCTCGTGCTGCACCAACCCGGTCCGGCCACATTCCTCATCCTTCGCGGCGAAAACACCCACATAATAGTCCAATAGCCTGGTAGGTTCTTCGGCTGTGCGTTGCTGCTTCAGCAGTGCGATTTATTAGCGGCTCTGCCCGCTCTGCTTCTGCCACTGCAGTCCTCCAGTCGCTCGCGGCGTGGAGCCGTACGTGGCTCTGGAGCTGGGCCGGGCGGAGACCTTGGATGAAACTCCGGAGGGCGAGCTTCTCTACTGCCTCCGGCGCGAAATCTGGGTAGCTGCGCCGGGTTAACAGCCATACGTATGCAGCATAGGCTCCTAGTTTTTCCTGGTGGTTCCGGCGGCGGCGGGTCAGTTGTTCTTGGGCGTGCTCAGCATCCGCTATTCTCCCAAATCGTCTCTGGAGTGCCCCTTGTAGTGCTGGCCAGCTGTGGTGCTCCTCGGGCCGGAGATCAGAGAGCGTGCAGAGGGCTTTCCCTTCCAAGGCCAGCGCGACCTGTACGGCGGTTTCCTCTGGCGACCAGCCGTTCAGCGCCGCAGTCAGCTCGACCTGTCAGGTAGTCATCCAATGTGGCTTCACCGTTGAAATGGGGAATCTTGGCCCGCTGTCGAACAGGTTGGGTGGTCGTTTCCTGATCGATCGCCACCCTTGATCGCCGTGGGGTCGCCAGCCCATGCTGTCCTGAGAAGGGTGGAATGTTTGCTCTGCTCTGTCTTGAAAAAGACAGGAGGCAGGGTGCGCAGGCCCCGTCAGGTCCGCCGCTTCGTTCGTCCCAGCTCCGGGCTCCCGGTGGTGGTGTCTCGGTCCCATCGTCCATCATCAGCTGAGCAATGGCCTGCTCCAGCTGCTGGATCTCCATTCTGATCCTAGCTTCCATTTGCTCCATCCCACTCCTGACACCAGTGTGACGTAAGCAGGGTTCACACAAAGAAAATGGAGCAGATGGTTGTGATCAACGGGATTTATTTTTCACACACTCTGAGCACAGGCAGGAGGGGAGGTCATTCTCCCAGACCCCCGTTTAAATCACGGTTACACACACATAACGTTTTCAACTGGCAAAGCATGCTGGGAAATCCCTGCCCCCCTTAACATGGCCCCAACGTTACAATATTTACAAGACGACATGTAAACTCACATAAGGATTGACATATCCAGCCTGTGTTGTGTTGTAGCTTAGTTTTTTTTTCTTTTTTTCTCTGTTACATTTTGTCTTAGATTTGTTTTTGAATAGTAACCGCTTAACTTAGCCTAGCTTAGTTTTCTTTTTTCTCTCAGTCACATTTTGTCTTAGCTTTGTTTTAAATTGTAATCGCTCTTGTCTTGTTTTCTCTTTTTTCTCTTTTGAATTCTTGGATGGAACATGGGTGGGCAATATAAGCTGCGGCTTCAGCCATCACCCATTTCGGATAACTTACGTGGAATTGTATAATAAGAGGAGTCTTTGTCTAATTTGACCTTGTTGTTATATTATTCAGTTTCTTTTAACCTGTACTGTACTATCCGAAATAAATAAATTCATTCATGTTGTGCAATGACTTACTTGTGCTTCTTTACCTAATAAACGTGGTGACCATGTTTATCCATGTGAGTGGCCTTTCTATTGTACATGCATATATGGCCACTACGCATGTCTCACTGCAGCAGCACAGCAACTCACCCTCCAACAGTGGTCTGTGGAGTTTGCATGTTCTCTACGTGTCTGCGTGGGTTTACTCCGAGATTTCTCCCGTTTCCTCCTACATGGCAAACACATGCAAGTTAGGTTAATTGGCATCAAAACTGGGGATTCTAAATTGTTCTTAGGTATGAGAGTGAATGGTTGTTTGTGTTGGCCCTGCGATGGACTGGCGATCTGTCCAGGGTGTACCCTGCCTCTAACCCAAAAATACTAGGGTATGTTTCAGTCCCTCCACGACCCGAAAAGGATTAAATCGAAAAAGACAGATACGCCGTCATACGCCTCGTTGGCGCAGTAGGCAGCGCGTCAGTCTCATAATCTGAAGGTCGTGAGTTCGAGCCTCACACGGGGCAGTGTTTTTTTTTTTTTTTTTTAAATTGTTATTTATGGCCACCCGGAACATCTCGAACAACGATATTTGGCGCTGTTTTTTTCCCTCCTGGAATGCCCTTAGTATAAAACCGAAATTATAAACTAATCTCAACTAACTGTGGATGGACCCAAGTTTATAGGAAATTTACTTTAGTTATTTGTATTTTCCGACATATGGCTTTATTGAAAACTGTCTTGTTTTATTTTATTTTATTTTTGATGGACCATGAGTCTGGAATAAAGACTTTGATTGATTGATTGATTGAAATTATGTCACATTTACCCCTCCGTAGCTCCACAGTGTGCACCACCGGTTTTGGGTTTACCGTGGCTCGAGGATGCGCAACACGGGCTTCCTGTCCATCGGACCGGGCTGGGCTGGGCTGCAGCTCGCCACATGGGTCCGCCCTTTAGTGGACCCGCCACCTGCTGGAGGGATCATGTTTTAATCACGACGCCATGTGAACTGGGTGGCAGTCTGCCTGGAAGACGGATGGTTATGCCATGTTTAAAAGCAGAAAAGCACTCAGAGAGCGCATACTTCCGCCAAGTCGCCTTCCGTCCATCATGGATCACCTCCAAAATGTAATGGGTTCGTGCGTGGGCCACGAGGCAGTTCTGGTGAAAATTTCAGGAAAGCCTATTCAGTAATTTTGGAGGATTCTTGTGAACACACTGTGGGAAGATTAAGAGCCTTGGTGGCAGTATGCATTCTGGGATCATCACCAAAATGCTAATGGTTTCTCTCTAGGCCAAGGACCACCTCTGGTGAAAATTTCATCCAAACCCATCCAGTAGTTTTTGCGTAATCCTGCGAACAAACAGACAGACAAACCACCCCCACTCATTACATTAACTCCTTGGCTGAGGAAACTATTGTAAACGACTTTTAATTTTTCACACTTTCTTGACCCAGAGTGCCCAGCAGGTGGAGCCCTTACACTATTTTCAAATCGCAGTTTCCACTTGGCCCGATTCAACTTCACTCAAACAACGTGTCATGTTTATTGAATATTATTTGTAGAAGCAGATGTTGTCGCGTACCGTGTGCGTTATTATGGCAGAAATTCAACTTATTAACGTGGATCACGATGGATTGAGAGTGACAAGTTTAGAATCATTCCAAACATGCGCACCAGGTTGCCAGATATGCTTGTCATCAGTCACATAAAAAAAGAGAGTGATTTAAAGGTATTTGGTGGCACATGCCGATTAAGTAATAAAGGCGAAATGAGGGAGGGAGTGGAAGAGAAAGGGAGGAGGGCCACACACGCACAAACTGGCACATGAAGTTTTCAGTCACTCTGCACGGTGGGACTTGGGAGGAATCCGTCTGAGCCCTGCAGACTCTCGTATCTTTCCACTGACATGTTGCCATGTTCCGCGCAGCCTTGCAAAACGTGGACTTGTTTTGGGTAATTTTGTTTTATTTTACTTTCGACCCGGAGTCTGGCTGCAGATCAGCCGCCGCAGACAGCTGTCATGAGGTGAAGACAGCCTACATGATGCGCCAAATAGGCCCGGTGGAGCTGGTGCCAGACAGACCCAGACCAGGTCAGTCAGTCAGTCACTTCTGAAATATTGCTTTACTGCTTTTTTTTTTTTGATGGTCATTTCCACTTTAGATTTGAAGGCGTACTTTACACTTTTAAGTGTTTAGATTTAAAGAAAAATACTATGGTTAAATTACAGTGCTAAACGGAAACTAGTATTTACAGGGCTTGACATTCATTTTTTTGCTCGCCAGCCACTGTGGCTCACTGATTTTCCAAAGTTACTAACCACTCAGCCTTTTCACTAGTCACAATTTTGTGGTTGGAAAATTATGTTTAATGTGATCAACTTTGACTATTGCATGCTAAAATTTACTTGAACTGTGTTTGCAACCTTTTTAAATATAAATGACCCTTATACATACAGTATCTCATAAAAGTGAGTACACCCCTCACATTTTTGTAAATATTTTATTATATCTTTTCATGGGACAACACTGAAGATATGACACTTTGATTCAATGTAAAGTTGTCAGTGTACAGTTTGTATAACAGTGTAAATTTGCTGTCCCCTCAAAATAACTCAACACACAGCCATTGATGTGTAAACCACTGGCAACAAAAGTGAGTACACCCCTAGTGAAAATGTCCAAATTGTGCCCAATTAGCCATTTTCCCTCCCCAGTGTCATGTGGCTTGTTAGTGTTACAAGGTCTCAGGTGTGAATGTGGAGCAGGTGTGTTAAATTTGGTGGTATTGTTCTCACACTCTCTCATACTGGTCACTGGAAGTTCAACATGGCACCTCATGGCAAAGAACTCTCTGAGGATCTGAAAAAAAGAAGTGTTGCTCTACATAAAGATGGCCTAGGCTATAAGAAGATTGCCAACACCCTGAAACTGAGCTGCAGTACAGTGGTCAAGACCATACAGTAGTTTAACAGGACAGGTTCCACTCAGAACAGGCCTCGCCATGGTCGACCAAAGAAGTTGAGTGCACGTGCTCAGCGTCATATCCAGAGGTTGTCTTTTGAAAATAGATGTTTGCGTGCTGCCAGCATTGCTGCAGAGATGATGCACAAGAAAGCCCACAAACAGTTTGCTGAAGACAAGCAGACTAAGGACATGGATTACTGGAACCATGTCTTGTGGTCTGATGAGACCAAGATAAATTTATTTGGTTCAGATGGTGTCAAGCGTGTGTGGCGGCAAGCAGGTGAGGAGTACAAAGACAAGTGTGTCTTGCCTACAGTCAAGCATGGTGGTGGGAGTGTCATGGTTTGGGGCTGCATGAGTGCTGCCAGCACTGGGGAGCTACATTTCATTGAGGGAACCATGAATGCCAACATGTACTGTGACATACTGAAGCAGAGCGTGATCAGAAACTGGGCCGCAGGGCAGTATTCCAACATGATAACCACCCCAAACATACTGTACCTCCAAGACGACCACTGCCTTGCTAAAGAAACTGAGGGTAAAGGCGATGGACTGCCCAAGCATGTCTCCAGACCTAAACCCTATTGAGCATCTGTGGGGCATCCTCAAATGGAAGGTGGAGGAGCGCAAGTTCTCTAACACATGATGTCGTCATGGAGGAGTGGAAGAGGATTCCAGTGGCAAACTGTGAAGCTCTAGTGAACTCCATGCCTAAGAGAGTTAAGGCTATGCTGGAAAATAATGGTGGCCACACAAAATACTGACACTTGGGGCACAATTTGGACATTTTCACTTGGGGTGTACTCACTTTTGTTGCCAGCGGTTTACACATTAATAGCTGTGTGTTGAGTTATTTTGAGGGGACAGCAAATTTACACTGTTATACTGTACAAGCTGTACATTGACTGCTTTACATTGTATCAAAGTGTCATATCTTTAGTGTTGTCCCATGAAAAGATATAATAAAATATTAGCAAAAATGTGAGGGGTGTACTCACTTTTGTCAGATACTGTACATAAAAATAACAAGAGAAACACTTTATTTATGAACAACAGTAAATACTGTAAAACAGTAGAGAAAAATATACAGAGGGGAAAATAAGTATTTAACGTCATATTTCTGATGGAGAAATTAACCTGAGATTTTCGCCAGATATCAGTAACAACCCAAGTAATCTGTTCATACAAAGAAATCAAGGCAACTGTTTACAAAACAAGTTATATTTCATAAAGTGGAAAGAGGCAGTACTCCAGGAGGATAGTCCACTGTTTCAGCGACAGCAGAGACACTCTGAGTCTGTGGTGGGGGATGCAGACCATCACAGACTACAAGCCCACACCACAGACCAGCAACAGCTCCACCTCTCTGCTGAACGAGCTGAATGGCTTCTTTGCTCGCTTCGAGGCACTCAACAGTACCCCTGCACAGAAGTCACCACTTCTTCCTGGCAACCAGGTGATTACACTGTCCCCGGACATTGTGAGGAGTTCCCTTGGCAGGATCAATGCATGCAAAGCTCCAGGTCCTGATAACATACCTGGACGCGTACTGAGAGCCTGTGCAGAGGAACTCACAGGTGTTTTCACTGACATCTTCAACATCTCACTGAGACAAGATGTTGTCCTCACACGCTTCAAAGCCACCACCATCATTCCAGTCCCCAAGAAGTTGTCTCTCTCCTGCTACAATGACTACCGTTGGATTGCACTCACTGCCATCATCATGAAGTGCTTCGATCGGGTGGTCATGCAGCACATCAGGTCTGCCCTACCCCACTCCTTGGACCCATTCCAGTTTACATACCGGTCCAATCGCTCGACCGATGATGCCATCTCTACTGCCCTCCACTCAGCCCTCACACCTGGACACAAAGGACTCCTACATCAGAATGTTGTTCATAGATTTTAGTTTAGCATTCAACACAATCATCCCCCAACAGCTCATTCACAAACTGGACCAGATGGGGCTTAACACTTCACTCCTGACGGGGAGACCGCAGGCAATATGGGTTGGCAGTAACACATCCAACACCATCACTCTGAACACAGGGGCACCCCAAGGATGTGTGCTGGGCCTCCTCATCTTCACTCTGCTGACCCATGACTATACACTGACACACAGCTCCAACCTCTTCATCAAGTTTGCGGACAACACAACTGTAGCGGGTCTCATCAACAACGGAGATGAGACAAACTACAGGAGCGAGGTGAGCTGCTTGGCCAAGTGGTGTGGAGACAACAGTCTCTCTCTGAACGTGGAGAAGACGAAAGAGATTGTTGTGGACTTCAGAAGAGCACACACCGAGCATCGTCCCCTGAACAGCTGCTGTGGAGAGGGTGAGCAGCACCAAGTTCCTGGGTGTGCACATTACAGAGGACCTCTCCTGGACCACCAACACTGTATCACTGGCCAAGAAAGCTTGGCAGCACCTCTACTTCCTCCGCAATCTTACTACGGTCACACTGCAGCTTTTAATGCTCCATTCCGATTTTTTTGCACAATTGTGACCCATATCTGATTTTTTTTTTTTAATGACTGTCTGAATAGCACATATCCGATTTTTTTCACACCAAACCCAGGCCACTTTCATATGTGGTACTAATTTGGATACATATCTGATATTTTCCAAAGTGAGCTCACTCTGAACTGTCATGTCACATTTCATCCGACCTTTTCCTCATGAAGTGAGACAGACGCTACAATTCTGTGGTGGAGGATGCAGCAAGCACGGCAGACACAGCTGATTTGTGCTCTCTCTTTAATCAATCTCCTTCCCTTTATCACTGGATTGCAATTTTGTCAGCACCAACTGCACAATAACTTCAAAATTTTTTGGGGGGGAGGTTCGGGGCTGAAACTGCCAGACAAGCAAGTGCACTAACGGCACATTTACTGGACGCTGCAAATTCCTTTTTCCCTGTAAACGGCACACCGTGAGTCCTGGCTGCTGTAATATCTAAAATGTAAAGTTAACACGTACATGACTGTGGAGCGGAATGGCCAGATAGGGGGACACACAGGAGAGGGGAGTCTCGGCTCCTCCTTCCTGTGCAGGACCGGTGTTACGCTGCTGCTACGAGTCATGCGGTTTATTAGTGCAAGAGCCACTGACAACATCAATGGGCGAGAGCCCTATTGTAATTGTGAGGATTATTTATTATTAACCTTATTTATATAGGTAATCCCATTGAGACACGGGGTCTCATTTTAAAGAGAGTTATTTAATCGATCAATTCTGTTAAAGCAGAGCTGATCACAACGGTCATCTGGTGTGTAGAGGAAGGGAGCTGGTCTCCTATTTATGATTTTAACATTTTATTTTTCTGCGCTGCATCAGGGTGAAGAAGTTCTGTCCCCCAAACACAACGCTGTGTCTGACATTACGTTTTCTTCTGCGCATGCAGGTCACTTCATAGCTGCAGACCATTCACACTGGAGTCTGCTGGGGGCCGCATTTAAATAATAATGTGAATGCCCACACAAAAAAATCGGATCTCGGCAAAAAATTGGAATTAAGCATCAAGACCTGCAATGTAACTGTAGCCTCTGAGAGCAGCTAAAGCCCTGGCCCCCATCACATGTACCTACCTTCTACAGAGACACCATCGAGAGTGTTGTGGATTTTTACTTGTCAGTAAATAGTCCCTTATAAATTTGGTGAAGGAATAATAAAATATACAGAAAAGGCATCCATCTGTTTCATTTTTCATCTTTCATTATCTTTTGCAAAAAGTTACAGTGAGGATGATTCCACAGAAATGTTTAGAACACAAATAATGACTGCAGGCTTTTATAGGCTTGTACAGCTGTTGTGATAAGAAAGTTGTGGGAACTCTGAGCCTCTCTGAGGCTCCAATCTTGAGGCTAAGCTCTGTGTCCAGATAAGGAACGAACTTGATAAGAAGCTATTTTGAGAAAAAAGTATCATAGAATAAAACATGATATAAAGAATTACTGTAAATATGATGAGAAAGAAATCTTTCACAAGAGCATCTTGACAAGCTGCATCACCGTGTGGTACGGCACCTGCACCGGGTCCTGTGCCTGCACCACGTCCTGCTGCAAGACCCTCCAGCGCATAGTGAGAACAGCTGAGAAGATCATCAGTGCCTCTCTCCTCTCCCTTGAGGCCATCTACAACACCTGCCTCACATGCAAAGCCCTCTGCATTGCAGGTGATCCCAACCACCTATCATGCAGATTATTTTTCCCGCTGTATGTAATGTGAAAGTGAAGTACAGGAAGAGTTGCGGCGTGTCCCAATTCTTATTTGTACTCCTACCTCTTCCCCTTACCCCTATGAATTGGGACACCCCTTCATGGCTGCACTATGTCATTAGTAGTTTCTGATGGATCTAACCTCACCTGTTTTCACCAGAAAAAAAAGAAGAGAAAGAAAAAGACAACTGATTAGAAAATAGTCTCATCTTAAGGAGAAAAATGCCTTAAATTTACATTAACTATCAGTCCTCAGGGACTACAGATGGAAATTAATTAGAATCCTATATCCTGGTACAGAACATGTTTACCCTGTGTTTAATGTTTTTTCTGTACATGGTCCCTGACAAATAAACCAATAAACTATAACTATAATCAGTAGAAAAGGTCAAATATTTATTAGAAAGAAAGCTGTAAATTCACAAAGAAAAATTTGGACCCTCTGGTGGCCAATTTTGGCACGTGGGCCACAAGTTTGACACCCCTGGACCAACCCATTAAAAATACATATTTGGGGGTAAAAGAGAACTTCTTGCTCTGAAAATAATTTTGTTTAACCACAGAGGTAGGAGCTGATGTGGGGGGGAGCACAGGGATTAGCTACTCACTGCTGGGACAACGGGGACCAGGGGCAGTTCTCTTGGTAATCTGATCGCTGAGATTGGGGACAGGTGTGTTCTGCCAGCTGCTGTCTGTTCCTCGTCGTTTCTCTAGACAGGTTGCAAAATCAGCTTGCCGTGGGTGGAGTCTGGCTCCACTCCATACTCGATACAAGAGAAGCTGCCACCCACCACGGCATTTCTTCCCACCGGGTTGAACAGGGGCAGGACAGGAGACTGACCCGTGAAGTAGACCGTCTGCGGCTTCTCCAGACTTCATCCATGGGGACAGTGGACCAATGATCACACACTGTGTGCAGATAGTGCTTATGGGAGTTGCAGTTTTGCAGTCTCACATTGCAATAGGTTTATTTTTCTAGATGCCATTTGAGAAAACTACAGCCTGCCAAAGTGGCTAGTGGGAGTGGCTGTCTTACCGGTCACTGCTGAAATTCACCGACCATTGGCCGGCTGGTTGGTGTTAATGTCAAACCCTGAGTAGTTATGCAAGTAACCACATCATTAGTAGTTTAGTAGCCAATGCCAGCATCCAGTGTTTCCTCTGGCTTAAAGATCTTGGCGTGGTGGCAACATATTTTGCCGGGGGGGGGGGGGGGGGCAGAAAACACATACAATTGTAACCATAATATGTTAATTTTACACTATTTATTTATTTTTTTTTTAATTTTGCACAGTAATATTGCATAATAGAACTTACCATTTGAAGTCTTGCACAACAAAGGCTTGAATATTGGGCCATTTGGGGTCCCACCCAGATGTCCTGTGTTTAGACTTTTTTTGTGGTGTCATCCTTCTCTCCTTCCTCTGCTCTCAACTCTCCTGGATCCTCTGCCTGAACACTTTCCTCTCCTTGGCTCCTCTCTTCTGTCTCATCTTTCCCTCTCTGAGCTCTGTCTAATTCAGGTTCTCTCTCTGTCTATGGTGGTATACAAACAGGTTAGAAAATACCAAGTGTCATGTTTTGTCCTGCAGGATTTTTTTATGGTTTACATAAATAACCAAAATGTGTATTTTTTGTATTTTTATTCTAGTGTTTCTTTTTTTCCATTGACGAAGAGTAGGAAAGGGAAGGGGAAAAAAAACCATTCATAATAGTAATTTACTCATTCATACTTAAATTATATGATCAGAGGTGGGTACAGTAGCCAGAAATTCTACTCATGTAAAAGCAGTGCTATGAAATTAATAATAAAAAGTAGACAACCAAAAATTTTTAGTTGAGTTAAGGGTACAACGAGTACCCACTTAAAAACTTGAGTAATGACTTCAGTCTTGCAGGTTTGAGGTTTTTCTCAAAAATTTATAGCAATTTTCTTATAGTTTTCTACTTTTCTCTGTAAATTTATCTAAATTTGCAACACTTTTCCCCAAATTTGTAATTTTCTCTTGTAAAATTATGACTTTTATTGTACATTTGAGACTATTATAAATGTGGTATGGTGCATATTTAAGGCACATACAGTATATGGCATGCTTGTATGGTACGCTCTCTCCCCCCACATGCTTCCAGTAGGCATGTCGGTGCAGACCCTGCAGATCAAACGTCCATAAGAACAATGCCCCAGCAGGGACCTCGGCTAGGAGGTGGGTGCTGGAGGAAGACGGAGGTGGAAGACAATGTCCCAGCATGAGCCCCGAGGTGGAGAGGAGAACAGAAGCGCCAGCAAGTCTCGGGGACTGTGGTTCATGTGTTTACCAAACTTATGTGGGGTGAAGGTGTGAGATACGTAATGTGGGGGTTTTGTATCTCTGGGATATAAAAGCTGTGAGGAAAGTGGGATCTGTCTCTTTTTCTGTTGAGAACTTTGATGTTAGAAGATGTGACTTCCAATAAAGCTTTCCTGAGAAAATACACTCAGTCTCATTTGTAAGGCATCTTCTACACTGGTGACCTACGACTACCTATGGCCGGTGACGGCGTGATTTCCGCACCGGACTCTTCAGGAGCCAACCGGGTTAACGCGGCTACCACGCTACAGCTGCCTGACTTCTGGCAACATAACCCGCGCTCCTGGTTTACCACTGTGGAGGCGCAATTCCACCTTCGGGGAATCTCAGCGGATGCAACGAGGTTCTACCATGTCGTCGCGAAGCTGGACAGCCTCACAGTGCAACGGGTGGAGAGCCTGACCAACCACCCGCCCCAAGACGACAAGTATAGCGCATTGAAAGATGCCCTCATCCGAGCCTTCACTCCCTCGCTGGAAGAGCGGGCAGAGAAGCTCCTGGCGCTGACAGAGGGAGAAGCAGACAGGCCAGAGGATCTAATGGCGAAGATGATGAGCCTGAGAGGTGAGGACGACGACGGTTTTATCTTCGCTCACCTCTTCCTCAGAACGCTCCCGCCAGCAGTGAGAGTCACCCTGGCCAGCTCGCAGCCACTCGTCAACCGCAATTACCACGAGCTGGGACAGGTGGCGCAACGGCTCGTCGACTCCCATAGACGGCGCGCAGCCACGACGGCAGCAGCAGAGATGACCGCCCCCTCGCAAGAAGGAGGGAGACCTGAGGCTGCGGCACCGGATCCACTGACGGCAGCAGCGGCGGAGACCAGGAGAAGCGGAGCTGACAACGCCCTCTGCTTCTACCATCGACGTTTCGCTGAGAGAGCCCGCAGATGCGTCCCACCATGCCGGTACCAGCGACAGGGAAACGCCAAGACCGGGAGCCGGTAGCAGCCGCGACTCTCGGCACAGAGAATAGGCTGCTTTTCGTGACGGACGCGAATTCTGGGAAAGAATTCCTGGTGGACACGGGCTCCCAGCTGAGTTTTGTCAAGCCTACCTACGCGGACACACTGGCGCCGGCCAGCGGCCCCCTGGTGTTAGCGGCAAACGGCTCCACGATCAAAACCTATGGGGAGAAGACGCTCCTCCTGTCCCTCCACGGGCGCAACTTTGAGTGGACTTTCGTTGTCACCGCAGTTAATAACAACATGCTAGGTGCTGACTTTTTGTGCTCAAACAGTTTGTTAGTTGATCTTACTAATAGACGTATTGTAAATGCACTGTCTTTCTACTCTATCTCCTGCACAGCTCGGGTGGCCCTGCCTTCTGCACATTCCAATGTCACAGCTGCGGGTGGTAAGTTTCATGCATTACTCAACCAGTTTCCAGCACTCACGGTCCCTACATTTTCAGCGTCAGTTGCCAAACACGGGGTCGAACATTTCATAAGTACTTCTGGCCCCCCTGTTTTTGCAAAAGCTCGGCGGTTGGACCCAGCTAAACTGGCCATCGCGCGCGAGGAATTTGCCAACTTAGAAAAGCTGGGCATAGTCCGGCGTTCGAACAGCGCCTGGTCGTGACCCCTGCACATGGTACCCAAAGCTGATGGCTCGTGGCGCCCTTGCGGCGATTTCCGCAGATTAAATAATGCTTCAGCCCACGACCGCTATCCGATTCCGCACATCCAGGATTTTTTGGCGCATTTAGCGGGGGCGCGCATCTTTTCCAAAATAGATTTGGTGCGTGGTTATCACCAAGTTCCAGTCCGTGCGCAGGACATACCCAAAACGGCAGTTATAACCCCTTTCGGGCTTTTCGAGTTTTTGCGCATGCCTTTCGGCCTCAAGGGCGCCGCGCAGACGTTCCAACGCATGATGGATGCAGTGCTGCGCGACCTCCCTTTCGTGTTCGCTTATTTGGATGATATTTTGGTAGCCAGCGCGTCCGAAGCCGAGCACGAAAGCCATCTCACAGCCGTTTTTCAGAGGCTCACAGACCACGGGCTAATCATTAACCCAGCGAAGTGCCAATTCGGGGTAGCGAAAATCGATTTTTTGGGACACCGCGTGTCGCCAGAAGGCACGGTCCCGCTGCCGGATAAAGTGCGCGCGATAACGGATTTCCCCCAACCGCAGACGGTTAAGGCGCTGCAAGAATTTTTGGGGATGGTCAATTTTTATAACCGTTTCCTCCCAAACGCGGCACGGCTCATGCACCCATTGTACGCGGCATTAAAGAAGCAAAAACCTGCATCTAAGGTCGAGTGGTCCCCGGATCGGGAGCGTGCTTTTTCACAAGTCAAATCAGCCCTCGCGAACGCTGCGTTATTGGCACACCCGGTGCCGGCAGCTCGCATGGCGCTAACCACAGATGCCTCCGACGTGGCAGTGGGAGCGGTTGTTGAGCAACTGGTGGCAGGATGCTGGCAACCACTTGCGTTTTTCAGCAAAACATTGCGCGATAGCGAGCGTAAATACAGCGCGTTTGACAGGGAGCTTTTGGCCCTACATTTGGCCATCCGCCACTTCCAGTTCTGGTTGGAAGGGCGCCGTTTTACCGCATTCGTGGACCATAAACCCTTAACTTTTGCAATGGCTAAGGTTTCAGAGCCTTGGTCGGGCCGACAACAGAGGCAGCTGGCTGCAATTTCGGAGTTTACCACTGACATTCAACACGTAGCGGGTAAACACAATGTAGTGGCAGATTGCCTCTCGCGTGCAGTTGCAGCGACAGGCCCCCAGGGGGCAGATTCGGCGGCAGCAGACCTAGGCCAGGCTTGCGGCGCGGAAGCGCTCACAGCTCCGGTCTGCGTCGGGTTGGATTATGCAGCCATGGCCGCTGAACAGGTTGGCGACGCGGACGTGCGCGCGCTCCAGTCTGGGCCAACAGGGCTAAGGCTGGAGCACAGGGTGCTTCATAGAGGCATTCCCTCCCTAATCTGCGATACCTCCACGGGGCGTCCCCGTCCCGTAGTCCCGGCTGCGTGGCGTCGCCGTGTTTTTGACTTAATACATTCACTGGCACACCCGGGCGTCCGCGCGTCTATCAGAATGGCAGGAGAGAAGTTTGTTTGGCCGGGGCTGCGTAAACAAGTCAAAGAGTGGGCTGCAGCCTGCGCTGCGTGTCAAAGAGCAAAGGTACACAAACACACACGAGCCCCTCTAGAACCTTTTCACATCCCAGCCAAACGTTTTGATCATGTGCATATCGACTTAGTAGGACCTCTTCCGCTGTCCCAGGGTTTCACACACCTTTTAACCATGGTAGACCGCACCACGCGCTGGCCAGAGGCGGTTCCTCTGGCGGCAACCACAGCAGCAGACGTTGCGCGTGCCTTTTTAACAGCTTGGGTCGCACGTTTTGGTATCCCGTCAGACATAACGTCCGACAGAGGACCCCAGTTTGTTTCTGAGCTCTGGTCGTCCATGGCACTCAGCCTGGGGGTGAAAATTCATCGCACGACCGCGTATAACCCCCAGGCCAACGGTTTGTGCGAGCGCTTCCATCGGTCATTGAAAGCAGCCCTCAGAGCGGCTCTCACGGACACAAATTGGGTTGATAAACTCCCATGGGTTTTATTAGGGTTGCGTTCAGCACCTAAAGAGGATTTGCACGCCTCTCCGGCCGAACTCGTCTTCGCCCAACCCCTCCGGTTACCGGGAGATTTCCTCCCTGAGAACCCCGCTCCGGAGCACCTCCCCGCTCAGCGGCTGCAGAGCGAAGCGGGGTCACACACCCTCCCCGGTCCCGTTCATCACAGTTTTCCACGTGTTTTTGTGCCCAAAGCCTTAAAAAATGCAGAGTTTGTCTTCGTTAGACACGACGCACAGAGGTTAGGTTTAAGGCCACCTTATGATGGACCGTTCAGAGTGTTAGAAACCGGGGAAAAGCATTTTTTGCTCGATTTGGGAGACAGGAGGGACTTAGTCTGCATTAACAGACTCAAACCCGCTTTTGTGTTAGCTGACGACCCAGTCCAGTTGGCCAGTGCCCCCCGCCGTGGCAGGCCACCCGGGAGGCGCTCTGCTAAGCTTTCACGACGATGTGTTAATGATTCTACTTCACAGATGCAGCAGACAGCCACAGGCAGAGTGAGACCTGCTCACAGCAGATATGGCAGAGAGCTGAAGCCCAAGCAGTGGGATATGTGATCTGTTGTGCCAAGTTTTTTCTCTCTCTTGTTCTGTGTGGGGTGTCATGATTCTATGCATTTGAAATGTAACTTGTCCTTATTTGAACGTTTGGGGGGGGGTTATATGGTGCATATTTAAGGCACATATATGGCATGCTTGTATGGTACGCTCTCTCCCCCCACATGCTTCCAGTAGGCATGTCGGTGCAGACCCTGCAGATCAAACGTCCATAAGAACAATGCCCCAGCAGGGACCTCGGCTAGGAGGTGGGTGCTGGAGGAAGACGGAGGTGGAAGACAATGCCCCAGCATGAGCCCCGAGGTGGAGAGGAGAACAGAAGCGCCAGCAAGTCTCGGGGACTGTGGTTCATGTGTTTACCAAACTTATGTGGGGTGAAGGTGTGAGATACGTGATGTGGGGGTTTTGTATCTCTGGGATATAAAAGCTGTGAGGAAAGTGGGATCTGTCTCTTTTTCTGCTGAGAACTTTGATGTTAGAAGATGTGACTTCCAATAAAGCTTTCCTGAGAAAATACACCCAGTCTCGTTTGTAAGGCATCTTCTACAGTGGATTATTTTATGGCTAATTTTTTTAATCTTTTTTTAATCCAATCCAACTTTATTTATAAAGCTTTTTAAAAATAACGGCAGTTGACACAAAGTGCTGTACATCAACAACAAATAAAATATAAAATCAATAAAATGCAGCTTAAGTACAAAACAGCACAAACAAAACAATAGTCATACAATAGAGACAGTAAGAACAAATAAAATCAATGTCTCAAACTGGGTCAAAAGCCAGAGAATAAAAATGGGTTTTAAGAGGAGTTTTAAAACTGGACAGTGAAGAGAGGCCTGTCTGATGGACAAAGGCAGACTGTTATAAAATTACTGTTTTTCTAATAAATTTGAAACAGAATGTGGCAAATTTTTTACTTTTTTCCTCATACAATTTAAACTTTTGACCATAATTTTGTAGAGCCAGAACAGAACAATAACTTTAACTCTGAACTCAAAGAAATATAATTATTAAAATTATATTTAAAGAAATAAATCAACTTAAATGACCAAGGATGCTGTTATTTCTGTTACAATATTTCTTTATATTTATAGGGTTTTTTTTTTTTTTTTTAGAAATCTCACCACCACCCAGACAGCAGGAAAAACCTCCCTTATTTTGAAATCCAAATGTTGGCATGCCTAGTTTGTCTGAAGGCTGCTGACGGATTAACGTCATTGACTTGGTGAGTTTCGGTTATCTTAACTTGCCAGGTACATAATAGGGGACATAACTTAATATTGCAGTGGCTGGTGAAATATATTTTCAACAATTCATCAGTCCCCCTTGCCTTTCCCTTCATATGAAGCCGGCTGCAATATAAATTCTAACCACGTCTCTTAGCTAAGTGACTCTTCCATTATTGCTCCCGTTTCCAGCGGGTTAAAACCATGATAAATGCCTCCAGTGCTTACATACCTCTTCTGATTTTTTCCATGTTTAAAGTACTTTAATAAACTCATGTTTCTCTCGGACAGTCATGCTAGCGAGAGACTCTGCCTGACTGGAAAGCTTGCGTGGGCGGGTGCTTCTAAACTCTGCGCGGAGGACGGCCACGCGCGTTGTTCGTGTGCACGCTTGCGGACAGTCATTGCTTCATATATTTTTCTTAAATTCATATCTCCTCATTAGCTCAGCAGTAATTTTTCTGGTGAGGCAGGCCGCCACCCAGAAGTGTTACCAGAGGAAACCCTGCAGCATCTGTGAATTGTAATAGAGCCATAATAACTAAGGGTGGGTTCAAAAATCCACCATTTCAAAGTCAAACAATATCACCATCACTATTGATAATACTACTGTTTCCCCTTCCCCTCAAATCAAAAACCTTGGGGTAATCCTGGACACCACCCTCTCCTACAAATCCCATATTAATAATGTCACCCGGTCAGCATTTTTTCAGTTACGTAACATCAACCGTCTCCGTCCCTCCCTCACCCCTGCCAGCACCGCTATCCTGGTCCATTCTCTTGTTACCTCCCGTCTGGATTATTGTAACTCTCTTCTTTCTGGTCTCCCTCTCAAAACGCTTAAAAAACTTCAACTGGTTCAGAACGCTGCCGCCCGGATCATTACTAGAACTCCATTCACCCATCATATCACCCCAGTTCTGCAGTACCTCCATTGGCTCCCCATCAAACACCGCATTGATTATAAAATCATCCTTCTCACTTACAAAGCCCTCCATGGCCTCGCCCCCCCATACTTGGCTGCACTCCTCTCCGTTCATATACCATCCAGAACTCTTAGATCATCAAATACCATCAATCTCATTGTCCCTTCTGCACGTATGACCACCATGGGCCTTCGATCATTCAGCTGCACCGCCCCCCGCCTCTGGAACTCCCTCCCACCGGACCTCAGGAATTTAAATTCACTCACCACCTTCAACTCCCATCTCAAGACTTTTTTGTTTACTAAGGCTTATTCTGTGTGATTTTCTGTACTTGTGATGTGTTTTTAAATATGTTTTATTCTTTGTTTTTATTGTATGGCGTCCTTGAGTGTCTTGAAAGGCGCCTCAAATAAAATGTATTATTATTATTATTATTATTAAAAGATCGATTCAACAATCTGGATCGATCCATGTTTGACTGAGCCGATACCAATCCACAAAATCCATGGATCAATCTTTTAATATAATGCTTTTATGTCTGTGAACGTCTGCCAAGTCTGATCGGGTCAAAACCGGGTCAGTGAACCGGAACAGCAGCAAAGAGCCAGAAACACCCGAAGCGCTAATGGAGCTAACAGCTAACAAGCTAATGGATATGCTAGTTCTTCTTCCATGGTGTTAAAACAGCTCTCATCCGGCAAAAGTTCCCTGCAGCGCACGTCTTTACTTCTGTGTTTATATGAGTGGAGTTGACGTGCCTGTCTCTTAATTTATCAACAAAAGTCACTGTAAAGACTGTCCTCAACAGTTTTCTAATATTTTTCATAAAGCGGGGATAAATGGTTTTGTACTATGTGCAGCGCTGTGTTGGAACATAAAGTTTACGATTGATAAACACTTGAAATGGAAAGCGCAGAGAGACTGGCTGAAACTCATGAACAGAGAGACTTGGAGCTGCTGAGATTGTAAGTAAAATGTAATTTGTTTTAACATTTGTGTCGTAAATTAATAATTCATCTGGCATGATGGTGTTTTCTTTTACATACTATGGATACAGAGTTAACTGTTGGTTAAGTGCTGTGAATAAATGCAGAATAAAGGTATATTTTATGAGATTATGAACTTTTAGCACTTAAGTGAGAGATTTGAAGATAATAATAAATCACAATAAAATGAAAATGGCAGAATTAATAAAGGCTGCAGTACAAGAAGCTATTTTTACTTAAGAGAACTAAACTGAAATGAACCAATCTTCTCAGGAAATGAATTGAAACCCTTTTCAATAATTGAAAGTTAATTTGTAGTTAAAATATAAACAACAAAAAATAAAAGAAACTAAATTATTAAACCCTACTGTGGTGTGGGGATTTAAAAATATGATTAATTTTACTTTGAAATTTGTTCTCCTTTTCATCTCCCCTTCAGATGTGTGAAGACTGGGTTTCCACTCCAAGATCCATCCTGCGCTGAGACCTTCTGAAGGGAAGCTGTTGTCAGTGGAGGAGCATCCCTGCTTCATGTGGATTTCAGCACAGAAGAAGACCTCAAATTTTTCAGGGGTCTTAGTTTTCAAATTCAAAATTCAAGAAGGTGCTGCCATAATGTGCTCCATATGCTAACATGCATTCAATGCAGTTTAGTTGTTGTAATGACTACGTAATTCTTTTTATTTCTTTTTACAATTTAAGTTCTCAGCAAGAATACAATGTTGGTCATTTTTTTGACAACTTTACTGAACATTTAATTCTACATAAATCACCGTTTAACAGGACGTTTTTTTTGGCAATCCTGTGCTTTTCTTGTGGGGTTACATAGGAGAGCATCATTGTAAACTATGGAAAAATCAGCTGCTTTAAAGCCTGTACTTCCTCACACAACTGTCATTGCGAAAAACCTCTAAAAATGTCACAACTTTTGGGAAAAGCTCCCACAAATTCAGGCTTTTTGGGCCACAACAATCACAAAAACAGCCGACGAAGTCCTAGAGGAACTGACATACAGTGAGATTATGTATACATGTTTCATGCACTGAGTTTGTTTACTGACTCTGGGTTGTTAACTTGGCACTACACACCCTTTGCACTGAAGAAAGCACTTGTGAGCACTTTGTGAAATCATAAGTTAAATAATAAAAAGTGCATTATTATAACTGATTTTGGGTCAGGTCTTTATGTGATAATTTATGTATTAACAAAGTTAATACATAAGTTGAGTATTCTTGGTACAATTTGCAGCATTAGGTCTCAGAAGATTTTTTTTCCTGGCAAATAAAATGGCTGTGAAAATGGTAATTTCCCAGATCGAATCAGGATCGGATCAGATTGGGTCGAATCGGAATTGAATCAATTCAGAATCTCAAGAATCGGAATTGAATTGATTCTGGAAATAAAGGAATCGTTCCCAGTGCTAATAATGACTCCGTAACGCATCTCTATGCAATATATGCCAACATTTGATGGAATAAGAGGTTTCTGTTATTAACCAGAAATGTGAGGAGTTGCTAGAAATTGTACTCAAGTAACAGTATTTTGACTTTATAATGATTATTACTGAAATACAGCTCTGGAAAAAATTAAGAGAACAAAGTCACCGCTGCAAAATTATCACTTTATCTAGCTTTACTATTTATAGACGTGGACAAAATTGTTGGTACCCCTCTGTTAATGAAAGAAAAACCCACAATGGTCACAGAAATAACTTGAATCTGACAAAAGTGGTAATAAATAAAAATTCTATGAAAATTAACCAATTAAAATTAGACAATGCTTTTGAATTGTGGTTCAACAGAATTATTTTAAAAAACAAACTCATGAAACAGGCCTGGACAAAAATGATGGTACCCCTAGAAAAGTCACTGTGCTGTTTGGTGACATGGTGTTTACCACACTAAACATGGACCAGAGGAAGCAAAGGAGAGAGTTGTCTCAGGAGATTAGAAAGAAAATTATAGACAAGCATGTTAAAGGTAAAGGCTATAAGACCATCTCCAAGCAGCTTGATGTTCCTGTGACTACAGTTGCACATATTATTCAGAAATTTAAGATCCACGGGACTGTAGCCAACCTCCCTGGACGTGGCCGCAGGAGGAAACTTGATGAAGAATGGTAACAAAAGAGCCCAGAACAACCTCTAAACACATTCATGGTGAACTCCAAGGTCAAGGTACATCAGTGTCAGATCGCACCACCCGTCACTGTTTGAGCCAAAGTGGACAGGAGACGACCAAGAAGGACACCACTGTTGAAAACAAATCATAAAAAAGCCAGACTGGAATTTGCCAAATTGCGTGTTGACAAGCCACAAAGCCTCTGGGAGAATGTCCTACGGACAGACGAGACAAAACTGGAAGTTTTTGGCAAGGCACATCAGCTCTATGTTCACAGACACAAAAATGAAGCATACCAAGAAAAGAACACTGTCCCTACTGTGAAACATGGAGGAGGTTGTGTTATGTTCTGGGGCTGCTTTGCTGCATCTGGCACAGGGTGTCTTGAATCTGTGCAGGGTACAATGAAATCTCAAGACTATCAAGGTATTCTAGAGAGAAATGTGCTGCCCGGTGTCAGACAGCTTGGTCTGAGTTGCAGGTCATGGGTCTTGCAACAGGATAATGACCCGAAACACACAGCTAAACACACAAGAATGGCTAAGAGCGAAGTATTGGACTATTCTAAAGTGGCCTTCTATGAGCCCTGATCTAAATCCTATTGAACATCTGTGGAAGGAGCTGAAACATGCCGTCTGGAGAAGGCACCCTTCAAACCTGAGACAACTGGAGCAGTTTGCTCATGAGGAGTGGGCCAAAATACCTGCTGAGAGGTGCAGAAGTCTCATTGACAGTTACAGAAATTGTTAGATTGCAGTGATTGCCTCAAAAGGTTGTGCAGCAAAATATTAAGTTAAGGATACCATCATTTTTGTCCAGGCCTGTTTAAAGAGTTTTTTTTTTTTTTAAATAATTCTGTTGAACCACAATTCAAAAGCATTGTCTGATTTTCATTGGTTAATTTTCATAGAATTTTTATTTATTACCACTTTTGTCAGATTCAAGTTATTTCTGTGACCATTGTGTTTTTTTTTTTTTTTCATTATCAGAGGGGTACCAATAATTTTGTCCACGTCTGTATATGTACAGTATATATTTGAATAAAATGAACAATTTTGTTTTATTCTTCGAGCCTACTGAAAACAACTCAACCAAATTCCAAGTCAAAATACCTTCAGCGACCACTGGCCAAAACAACAAAAAAGATGTCGCTTTTAGATCAAATAATGCAAAGAAAAGAAGTTCATGCTCACTGTTATACACAACAATACTTAACTTTTAACTTAAGACGAACTCAGAAATCTATATTTGTGTAATAACTCTGATTTTATTCACAGCTTTCATACATCTTACCATGCGTAGATGATCTCCTAATCAGTACCTCCTTAGGTAGACTGAGGTGTCCTTGTGTAGGAATTCAACAGATACTCAAATTGGATGGCTGCCATACATGTAGAGATGCTAATTTAGGAAACATTTTGCAGTGGTCTCTTATTTTTTTCCAGAGTTGTATATGTAAAAGTCACCCAAATTGGGAAAAAAAACAAAAAACAAAAACTTGAGCAAAAGTAAGAAATAAAAAACGGCTTGAGTAGTATTCTTTTAAATAATAAACAAAAAAGTCTTCCTTGGGGGGAAATGCAGTCTCTGTTCTCTAATATAATCAAAGTCAAAGGAAGAAAGAGCAGACAGTGACAACTTATAGATTTTTAAATAGAAGAGCAATCACTGTAAACCAGATTTCACAATGATTACATTAAATTCAAAACAGTAATTTGTTTGGCAGTTATTCATGTTAAGCACAGACCAAGCATATTTCTATCCAATTTTTTCATTGCAGGATTTTCATGAATATACTCATGTCAACCTTCAGGGTATAATTCTGCTGACCAAAGGCAAATTTCCTGTTTTGTCAGAAATAAAGGAGGCATGTACAGTATACACATGTTGTTGTAGTGTATTCAAAGAGCATGAATGAATGAATCTTTATTTCGGATAGGTTAAAAGTAAAGATTAAAAAAAAGAAACAGAACAATATAACAAAGGGGGAAAAAAATCCAACAAGGTGGAATTAAACAATAACTTCTCTGATTATACAGTTCAACATAAGTTATCCAAAATGGGTGATGGCTGAAGCCGCAGCTTATATTGCCCACCCATATAGTATCTAAACACTGCTTTCCATTGGCGGAGTTCCTTATTGTAAATTGTCGGCCATTTTATCTGCCGAGGGAATTCAGCAACGTGTTTGTAGCGGCTGTTTACTTAGCGCCGAGCGCTAACGCTAATGCTAAGAAGGCACTCGGGGAACTGCACGATGCTATTAGCGAAATCCAAACTTCACATCCGGACAGTTTTGTGGTGGTTGCGGGGGATTTTAACCACACCAGCTTAAAGACCGTGCTCCCCAAGTTTAAACAATGTGTAGACTTTAAGACCAGAGGAGAGAATATGTTGGACTTAGTGTACACAAACACAGATGCATATAAGGCGATACCCCTCCCCCACCTCGGCCTTTCTGACCACATATCCGTGATGCTGGTGCCTGCCTACAATCCCTTATTGAAGCGCAGCAGGCCAGTAGTTAAACAAATCAGGATTTGGCCAGAGAGTGCAACCTCTGCACTGAAAGACTGTTTTCTGCACACAGACTGGGAGGTCTTCAAAATAGCAGCCTCCCAGGAAGACAAGACAGATGTTGAGGAGTATGCTGAAACGGTCACCAGTTACATCGCGAAGTGCACAGAGGATGTCACTACAGTGAAGACCATCACTATGCGGGGAAACCATAAGCCCTGGATGACCGCAGAGGTGCGCTCGCTGCTTACAGCCAGAGATGCAGCCTTCAGAGCGAAGGACAGGATTGCCCTCCGCTCAGCCAGGTCTGCGCTCTCAAAAGGAATTAAGACGGCGAAGCGCGCCTATGCGGAGAAAATCCAGGGACACCTCTGTGACACTAGGAACACCAAGCAGATGTGGCAGGGAGTTCGGACACTGACGGGCTATAAGTCTAGGCAGGGGGTCGATGATGACAACGCTTCGCTTCCAGACAGGCTCAACGACTTCTTTGCACGTTTTGAAGCATCAAACTTGACAATCAGAAGGAGGGCTGGCCCATCCCCACCATCGGTCGGACCAGCTTTTACCATCAACACAGCGGACACACGGAGGACCCTAACCAGAGTCAACCCATGTAAAGCTGCAGGTCCGGACAACATCCCGAGACGTGTGCTCCAAGACTGCGCGAGCGAGTTGGCGGATGTACTGACTGTCATTTATAACATCTCCCTGAGTCAGGCCATCGTTCCCAGATGCTTCAAGACCTCTATCATAGTACCGGTGGCAAAGAAACCAGTTGTGTCCTGTCTGAATGACTATCGTCCTGTTGCACTGACACCGATTGTGATGAAGTATTTTGAACGGCTTGCCAAACCACACATCACAGCCTGCCTCCCTGCATCACACAACCCGCTCCAGTTTGCATATCGTTCAAACCGCTCCACGGAGGATGCTATAGTCACCACCCTGCACTCTGTCATCACCCACCTGGATCAGAAAGACACCTACGCCAGATTCCTGTACATTGATTTCAGTTCAGCATTCAATACCATTATTCCCCAGAGACTGATGGAGAAATTACTCCTTCTTGGTCTGAACACCGCCACATGTCTCTGGATCCTGGATTTCCTGACTGAGAGACCTCAGTCTGTCCGGGTTGGAAACAACATCTCCAACTCTGTCACACTGAGCACCGGATCCCCTCAAGGCTGCGTACTCAGTCCACTGTTGTTTACACTTCTAACACATGACTGTGTATCCAGACACGAGGGGAACCAGATTATTAAGTTTGCAGACGACACCACGGTGGTGGGACTTATTCAGAGGGATGAGGAATCAATGTACATGGAAGAAGTGAAGAGACCTGGAGGGCTGGTGCAGGGAGAACAATCTGGTGCTCAACGTGGACAAAACGAAGGAGATGATTATCGACTTCCGGCGGTCACAGCCTGAACACGTCCCCCTCAGCGTTGGTGGCCGTTTAGTGGAGAGAGTGGAGAACATCAAGTTCCTCGGAATGCAGATCTCGCAGGACCTGACCTGGAGCAAGAATTCCTTGGGGATCAGGAAGCGGGCCCAGCAGAGACTGCACTTCTTGAGGAAACTCAAACAGGCCTCTCTCCCCATCTGCATTCTCAGGACCTTCTACAGAGGTGTGGTGGAGAGTGTTCTGACGTACTGCATTGCTACATGGTACTCCAGCTGCAGTATGCCAGACAAAAAAGCCCTGCAGAGGATAGTTAAGGAAGCTGAGAGGGTAATTGGAGTCTCCCCCCCCTCTGTCCAAGAACTTTTTCAGAACCGTTGTAGGAGCAGGGCACTGGACATTGTCAAGGACCGTTCTCACCCTCTGCATAAACACTTTGAACTTCTGCCATCTGGCAAACGATTCCGGAGCATCAGAGGCAGAACCACCAGACTGCTTAACAGCTTCCTTCCACAAGCTGTTAGGATGCTGAACAGTTGATCCGGAATCTCTCATACACACTACTGCACCTACGGACATTATGTATATTATTTGTATATTATAGTTAGTTAGTTTTTCAAGTATGTCTCAGGGATGTGTGAATGGATGTGGTGGGGTGGGGGGGTGAAGATACGTACGTGTGAGTGTGTCTTAAATCATGTTCTTTACTTACATGGATGCCAAGAGAAACACAATTTCATCTTGCCTGCACTACAGTTGTATGTACAGCAATATGACAATAAAGGTTGATTTGATTTGATATTCCAGCCAAGAATTCAAAAGAAAAACAAAACAAGAGCGATTACAATTCAGAACAAAGCTAAGACAAAACGTGACAAAAAAACTAAGCAACAACACAACACAGACTGGATATGACAATCCTTATGTGATTTTACATGTCATCTTGTATATATGTTTGGAGTATTTCTTCCTTTAGTTTTTGTTTAAATTGTCCAAGCGTTGTACATGATTTAATTCAGGTCCAAAAACGTTCCACAATCTGACTCCTTGCACTGAAACACAGTGTTGCTTGGTGGTAGTTCTCACTAAACGTTTTTGAAATATACATGTTCCTCTGAAATGATATTGTTTCTCCCTTATTTGGAACAACTTTTGGATATTTGCAGGCAGTGATAGATTTTTCACTTTAAATATTATTACTGCAGTTTTAAAGTCAACCAGATCTTTCAACTTGAGAGCTTTTAATTTAAGAAAAAGTGGGTTTGTTGGTTCCCTGGAAGCAGCTTTGTTTATTATTCTAATAGCTCTCTTCTGAAGCATAAAGACTGGATATATGTTTGTTTTATATGTATTTCCCCATACTTCAGTACAATATGTCATGTATGGAAGTATTAATGAATGATTCAAAGTATATAATGTGGGTTGATTCAGCAAATATTTCACTCTGTGTAGTATTGCAATTGATTTAGATATTTTACCTTTAATATAATTAATATGTGACTTCCAACACAGTTTATTATCAATTATTACTCCAAGAAATTTAGTTTCAGATACCCTTTCAATCTCTACACCATTTACACTGAGTTTAGATACTAAGTTGTTGTGATGGTTGTTAAAAACTATAAATTTTGTCTTACTTAAATTGAGCGTTACTTGGTTTGAATCAAACCACAGTTTAAGTTTTCCTAATTCCTTTCCGAGTGTATCCAAAAGTTGTTCCAAATTACTTCCACTGCATAATAAATTGGTGTCATCGGCAAACAATATTAAATCCATTTTTCCAAAACTTTACATATATCATTTATATACATATTGAATAACAGTGGCCCCAAAACTGAACCCTGTGGGACTCCACAAGTAACCTTCAGTAACTGGTGTAGAAGAGCTTGGAATAATGAGGCGATGTGACTTATAAACCAAAGTTTATTATCAGCTTCGCTCCTCTAACAAGTCTCATCTCAGTGCAGAAGCAGAAGTAGAATAGAGGAAGAACACATTCAGCTCTACATACTTATACCTACACATAACAAAAGACATGCATATCCAAGCTGACATCCCGCATTATCTTAATCCCCCTCCTTTGTCTTTGTATCCCTCCACCTGGCCCTGGGAGGTCAGGGCGATCGATCTGGTCTCCACCGCAGCGCCTCGGATGCTCTTTGATCTCCGCTGACGGTTGAGACCTCTTTGTCCTGTTCTGAGGTGTGAAGTCGCTTTACATATGTAATCACCAAACATTCTCACATGCTTATACATATGTAGGTTATGGGATATATGATTAATATAGACCACAACTGGGAGTTTTTGTTACCAACACATACATACTGATATCTATTCTTTAAGCAACTACATAACCAGGACAGTGCTCACCCCCAATTCCACAATTTTGTAGTTTCTTTAATAACAAATTATGATCCACTGTATCAAATGCTTTTTTAAGATCCAGGAATACCCCAACTGAATACTCTTTATTTTCAACGGCAGTTGATATTTTTTCTATAAATTCCATTAGAGCAAATGCAGTTGTCCTCTTGTGTCTGAACCCATATTGCTGCTCACACAATAAATTATTCTTCATTATAAAGTTGTCAATTCTCTCACAGAATATTTTTTCAAGTATCTTAGAAAATTGCGGCAATAGTGAAATTGGTCTATAGTTTGAAAATTCCCCTCTGTCACCCGTCTTGTATATCGGAATTACTTTAGCTATTTTGATTGCATTGGGAAATATACTTGTTTGGATTCGTCGGCCTCCGTCGGTCTATGATGACCATGGAAGAGAATCCTAAACGTCTACTCTGCTGGAACAGCACCGCCTGTGGCTGAACAGGCCGATGCGCGAATGGCAGTCCCTGTCACACAGGTCGCACTTGTGGGTGGTCTCCGTGCTGCTGGGTCTATGGCGGTTCTTCCTGCGGGTTCTTTTTTCATCTGCAGCAGCAGTCAGTCTCTCTTCACCCGCCTTGAGCTGTCTGGTCAGGGTGCCTCTCCATTTGGAGCGGTCCGTTGCAAGGTCCTTCCAGCGCTCTGTGTTGATCTCCAGGGCCTTCATGTCTCTCTTGCAGACGTCTCTAAAACGCAGCTGTGGGCGGCCAACGTCTCTCTTGCCAGTTGCCAGTTCTCCATAGAGGACGTCTTTGGGGATTCTGCCATCCTCCATACGGTGAACGTGGCCTAGCCAGCGGAGCCTGCGCTGTCTGAGTAGAGTGAACATGGAGGGAAGGCCGGCGCGGGACAGAACTTCTGTGTTGGGCACTTTGTCCTGCCAGGATATGTCCAGGATGTGGCGAATGCAGCGCAAGTGGAAGGAGTTCAGTCTCTTTTCCTGCCGGGCGTATGTTGTCCACGTCTCACTCCCATAGAGCAGTGTGCTGATGACGCAGGCGTTGTACACTGCCATCTTCGTCTTGACAGAGAGTTTGGGATTCTCCCACACTCGTGTGGTGAGGCGAGCGAGTGTGAAGGCTGATTTTCCAATCCTCTTGTTGATCTCTGTATCAAGGGAGAGGTTGTTGCTGATCGTGGACCCCAGGTACGTGAACTGATTCACGACCTCCAGCTCGTAGTCGTCAATGGTGATGGTTGGTGGTGCTTCCGTGCCTTGCGCCAAGACGTTAGTCTTCTTCAGGCTGATGGTAAGCCCGAAGTCCTTGCATGCCTGGGAGAAGCGGTCCATAAGGGTCTGAAGCTCCTGCTGTGTGTGGGTTGCGACTGCAGCGTCGTCTGCGAACAGCATGTCTCTGATTAGAGCCTTGCGTACTTTGGTTCTGGCTTTCAGGCGGGCGAGGTTGAAAAGCCTGCCATCAGATCTTGTGTGCAGGTAGATTCCCTCTGTTGCTGTGCTGAAGGCATGCCTCAGGAGCATAGCAAAGAAAATCCCAAAGAGGGTTGGCGCAAGTACACAGCCCTGTTTCACTCCGCCTTTTCAAGATCCTGCCAAAGATAGGATGCCCACCAAAGTTGCAAAGCCTCATTGAATCGTTTCACACCAACATGCAGGGGATAGTGCAGCACGATGGCAACGTCTCAGAGCCTTTCAACATACGCACCTGTTTGGATAGACAGGTTACAAATATACATCAGTGGTTTCACTAAGCATTCAATAATAGTTTTGACTAAGAGCATGTCAATACCATCACAGTCCATAGATGTTTTACTTTTAAATGATTTAACAATTTCAATGACCTCTCTCTCATCTGTGTTCTTTATGAAAATGGAGTATTTTAAAGCAATGTTTTTGCTTATTGTATCACCCGTAGGTGCCGTAATTTTTTTTTTTTGAAAAATTGGTTGAGTAGCTTGTATTTCTGTTTTTATTTCCAAGAATATTGTTAAGTATTGTCCATGTATTTTTAATATTGTCTCTGTTTTTCTCCAGTTCTTTACTGTAATAGTTTCTTTTACTACATCTCATTATATATGTTAACTTATTTTTGTATGTTTTATACCGCTGCTCTGCTTCTTTTGTCTTTTTCTTTAGAAAAGCTTTATATAATAATTTTTTCTTTTTACACGCCTTTTGTAATCCTTTGGTTAACCATGGCTTGTTGACAAATTTATGTTTTAGCTTTTTCTTTACTAATGAACGTTTTTTTTTTCATAAAGAGTGGTTACAGTGTTCATAAATGTGTCATAGGCTTCATTTACATCTGATACATAGACTTTTGTCCAGTCTTGCTTCAGCAAGTCTTCTTTAAAAGAACTGATTGCATTTTGTGATTTGTATCTGAAAGATTTTAAAGTTTTTTCTGTATTGGCCCCCGTGTGGCCATGGATAAGTGCAAAGACTGGCAAATGGTCACTTATAACATTTATCAATAATCCACTTTCTATTTTCTTATCAATAATATTAACAAACAGGTTATAGGGAGCCAGGTTATGCAGCATCTCAGGAAGAGACAGTGAATAAACATGGGAGAACAATGCCCAGGGAGTTCCTGGCGAGATAGCAGGAAGGAGTTAGGGACATAGGGGGTTGAATGCAGTGTAATGTAAATGTCATGCTGTGTGATGGGTAGTGCCATGAAACATGTGAGGAGAGAGTTCAGTGAAGAGAGGAGAGCTTGTTGAAATCATTCATTCTGTTCTGTGCTTGTGAGATGTGAAGTGTGTAATAAACCATGTGTCCATGAATCTGCCTCTTATTTGACACACTCCACACTGGTGACCCCAGACGAATTATGGAACACGAGGCAAGAACCCCGGAGCCGGTCCGGTCGGGAAACCCCAGCGACGCAGCAGCCATCCCACAGACAGCCTGGACTGGAGCCCCCAGCAACGCGTGTGCGGTTTCAGTCAAGCTACCGGACTTTTGGCAGCACAACCCGCGCTCTTGGTTCCACCATGCCGAGGCCCAGTTCACCCTCCAGGGAGTAATGGCAAACGACACCAAGTTCTACCATGTGGTAGCAGCGCTGGATGCCCGCACAGCCCAGCAGGTAGCGAGCCTGCTCGATCAGCCTCCAGCCCACAGCAAATACAAGGCGCTCAAGGTTGCGCTGGCCCGGCGCTACATGCTCTCGGACTGTGTGAGAGCGGCGAGGCTCCTGGGGCGGACCGAGTTAGGAGATGGTTCGGCCATCGACCTGATGGAGAAGATGCTGGCGTTAATGGGCACGGACGACGGGCACTTTCTGTTTGCCCACCTTTTCCTCCGGAACCTTCCAACGGAGGCGAGAGCGGTTCTGGCCAATTCGCTGTTGCTGGCCGCGCGTGACTACCGTGCGCTAGCCCAGGAGGCAGACCGGATCATCCTCACCACCAGGGTGATCACTGTCAACGCGGCGGCGGCGGAGCCCAGCGAGACGACCAGAGGAGGCGAGGAGCCACTGATGGTAGCGGCAGCAGGGGCCAAGGAACGCCAGAGAGACACGCTCTGCTTCTACCACCGCCGCTTCGGAGAGAACGCGCGTAGATGCGCGCCACCAGGCCACTTCAAGCGCTCGGGAAACACCAAAGCCGGCAGTCGGTAGCAGCTGCGACTGCTGGTGAAGAGAACAAGCTGCTCTACGTGACAGACTCGCGCTCGGGGAGATGCTTCCTCGTCGACACCGGAGCCCAGAAGAGCGTCATCCTGCCGTCCTACGCTGACCGGCTGGCAGGACCTAGCGGCCCCGGACTTGTAGCAGTAAACGGCTCGGAGATTAAGACGTTCGGTGAGAGAACACTGGCCTTATCTCTACATGGCCGCTCGTATGAGTGGACTTTTATCATAGCAGCACTGTGTTGCCCGATCCTGGGCGCTGACAGACGCTTGGTTAATGCACTGTCCTTTGAATCTCTCACCTGCATAGCTCGAGGGACCCGGCCAACAGCACAAGCCAACGTCACAGCTCCAGGCGGTAAGTTCCACGCACTGCTCACTCAGTTCCCAGCACTCACACGGTCCCAACGTTTTCAGCAGCCATTGCTAAGCACGGGGTGGAGCACTTTATCACCACCACCGGGCCGCCCGTTTTCGCAAGACCTCGGCGCTTGGACGCAGCTAAACTGGCCATAGCGCGCGAGGAGTTCGCCAACCTGGAAAGGTTGGGCATCATCAGGTGTTCGAACAGCCCATGGGCATCCCCGCTACACATGGTCCCTAAGGCTGAGGGCTCGTGGTGACCGTGCGGTGATTTCTGCAGGTTGAACAACGCCACAGCACACGACCGCTACCCGATTCCCCACATACAGGATTTTTCCGTTCACCTCACCGGAGCACGCATTTTTTCCAAAACAGACCTGGTCTGTGGTTATCACCAGGTCCCAGTGCGCATGGAGGACGTACCCAAAACAGCGGTAACAACTCCGTTTGGTTTATTCGAGTTCCTGCACATGCCATTCGGGTTAAAAGGCGCGGCACAGACGTTCCAGTGCATGATGGATGCAGTGCTGCGCGATCTCCCGTTAGTGTTCGTCTACCTGGACGATATCCTGGTAGCCAGTGCGTCCGAAGACAAACACGAAACCCACCTCAGGACGGTTTTCCGGAGGTTGGAGGAGCACGGTGTGGGTGACCCCCACAACAGACTGGGACAAGCAGAGCGCTCAGCTGGAGCAATTAGCAGAACAATGAGATGTATGTATTGAGATCAATAGGCAGCTTCTCTTTGTCTAGCTCTTTCCTGCCAGTATCCTGCTGTTATGTTGACTCAAATGCAGGTGTTCATGACTTCCTGCTCTGTACTGTGATGCAAATGTCCCATGCCTTCCTGCATTTACTGTGATGTAAATGTGCCTTTCATGTATTGTCTGTAACGGGGTATATAAGCTGACTGAAATTCACATGTTCTCTCTCTCTGACCACTGCTTCTGACTGCACGATTGCCTGAGAGCCTGAGAGCTCGCTCCGGCGCGCCTGCACGGCGCTGGAGTGAGTTCTGTGATGGGGGTATGATTAATAAACTCCCTCAAAAACTCTCAGTTCGCTGCTTATTATTTCATGCCGCCGCACTGGTGACCCTGAACGAAAGCACACGCTTTGTGCAACGCAACTTTCTGATCTGGACATCTACACTGGTGACCCGACGTAGAAAAGAACACGCTAACAACGAACGCAGCACCCGGCGGTGATTCTCCGACGACGAGCGAACGCAGCAGCCTGACGCGAATGGACTGCCCACCCTTCTGCTACAGGGAGACCTCGACGCAGAGCCACCACCAGGCGAACTCTCCGGAGCTTATCCACGACCAGGAAAGCGGCAGAAAGCTTCATGGTGCGTCCTTCGGCTGAGATCTGGACATCCACGCTGGGACCGGCCGCTCTCACAGCTCCTCCGCATACACACGAAAGCGCACGCACCTCGTCCTCTCTCCACGACGGCGACCTCCGGGGCCGACGGAGAATGCAGCGCGTGGACCTGAACGCACCATGACCCGGCACTAGCGAACTACAGCAACAACCTGAACAGGGATGACCATCGGCGCCGACTACGCTGATCTCCAGCAAGCTCCCTGACCCTGACTCGCCTCTCAACAGCGAGACACCCACGCACCGAACCCCCGCGCGCACATTGGGGAGTTACGAGGACGGCGCACCACGCACGGGACAATAACGGCTCCACAGACCGCCATCGTCCTTCGCCGCTGCACACAGAACCTTCAGGGCTGCTCACACACCTGAAGCACACATGCAGCTCGCTCACAGGATTTTGTAATGGTCTCAGCCACGGCGCACAAGGGAATTCAGCCGTCAGCTGTCCCCGAGGACTTTAGGACTGCGCGCGCACCTAAAGTCAACACGCCAAATCCCACACTGCTACAGCTCCTTTTTTTCTTCATGACCGCGAGAGGAGTCAGAGACTAATTTTTCTTGTTACAGCTGCTGTGGACCTCCGCACGTTCAATAGGACAGCCCCTCAACATCGCGGATCCACAGGCAATTTTTGCACGGCCCAGACAATTTCGCCGTCCCGGGCCGGCACTGGCTACCCCCACCCCCCCTCCCTCCACCGCCGCCTGCAGCGAGCTTTCCCTGCAGCTCGCTCCCAAAGCCGGACTATCGAGGCCTCAGCTTCCCGCTGAGCCCTCTGGGGGGGAGTACTGTGGGTGACCCCCACAACAGACTGGGACAAGCAGAGCGCTCAGCTGGAGCAATTAGCAGAACGATGAGATGTATGTATTGAGATCAATAGGCAGCTTCTCTTTGTCTAGCTCTTTCCTGCCAGTATCCTGCTGTTATGTTGACTCAAATGCAGGTGTTCATGACTTCCTGCTCTGTACTGTGATGCAAATGTCCCATGCCTTCCTGCATTTACTGTGATGTAAATGTGCCTTTCATGTATTGTCTGTAACGGGGTATATAAGCTGACTGAAATTCACATGTTCTCTCTCTCTGACCACTGCTTCTGACTGCACGATTGCCTGAGAGCCTGAGAGCTCGCTCCGGCGCGCCTGCACGGCGCTGGAGTGAGTTCTGTGATGGCGGTATGATTAATAAACTCCCTCAAAAACTCTCAGTTTGCTGCTTATTATTTCATGCCGCCACAACGGGTTAATAATCAACCCGGTGAAATGCCAGTTCGGCGTGATGGAGATTGATTTTTTGGGGCACCGCGTCTCTCCGGAAGGAGCGATCCCATTGCCCGACAAAATACGTGGCGTAGCGGATTTTCCCCGGTCTCAGACAGTCAGGGCGCTGCAAGAATTTTTGGGGATGGTGAACTTTTATAACCGTTTCCTTCCCTGTGCGGCGCGGCTCATGCAACCATTGTACGCCGCGCTCAAGAGACAGAAACCCGCGGATGGGGTCGAATGGGCCCCGGAGCGAGAGTGGGCGTTCTCGGAGGTTAAAGCAGCCCTGGCAAACGCCGCACTGCTGGCGCATCCGGACCCGGTGACCCGGATAGCGCTTACCACCGACGCTTCAAACGTGGCTATAGGGGCCGTCGTGGAGCAGCGTGTTGCCGGGGCTTGGCAGCCGCTCGCCTTTTTCAGCAGAACTTTGCGCGACAGTGAATGTAAATACAGCACGTTCGACAGGGAGTTGCTGGCCCCCAACTGGCCATACGCCACTTCCAGTTCTGGCTGGAAGGGCGCAGCTTCACCGCATTTGTGGACCACAAGCCACTAACGTTCGCGAAGGCCAAGGTTTCAGAACCGTGGTCGGGCCGGCAGCAGAGACAGTTGGCCACGATCTCAGAGTTTACTACCGATATTCAGCATGTGTCAGGTAAACTGAATGTGGTGGCGGACTGCCTCTCACGCGCCGTGGTGGCCCCAGTCTACGTGGGGATAGATTACGCAGCCATAGCCGCGGAGCAGATTAGCGATGCAGATGTGCGCGCGCTCCAGTCTGGACCAACAGGGTTAAGGCTGGAGAGCAGGGTACTGCAAGATGGCATGTCCCCCCTAATCTGCGAAGTCTCCATGGGACGCCCGCGTCCGGTGGTTCCAGTCGCGTGGCGCCGCCGCGTGTTTGAGTCAGTTCACACTCTGGTGCACCCAGGAGTGCGCGCGCCGGTCAAAATGGTGGGAGAGAAGTTCGTGTGGCCGAGCCTACGCAAACAAGTAAAAGAGTGGGCTGCGGCCTGCGGGGCGTGCCAAAGAGCCAAGGTACACAGACACACGAAGGCTCCCTTGGAGCCGTTTCGGGTACCGGCTAAGAGGTTTGACCATCTTCATGTGGACCTCATGGGCCCCCTCCCGCCATCACAGGGGTGCACGCACCTCCTGACAGTGGTGGACTGCAACACGCGCTGGCCAGAAGCAGTCCTGCTGGCGGCAACCACCTCCGCGGACGTAGCACGCGCTTTTTTAACAGCATGGGTGGCGCGTTTTGGAGTCTCGTCGGACATAATGTCCGACAGGGGCCCTCAATTTGTTTCCGACCTCTGGTCCGCGATGGCCCGCAGCCTGGGTGCTGCAATTCATCGCACAACCGCGTACAACCCACAGGCCAATGGGTTATGCGAGCGTTTTCGAAGATCACTGAAAGCAGCACTCAGGGCTTCACTGACGGATGCAAATTAGGTGGACAGGTTGCCGTGGGTTTTATTGGGGTTGCGCTCCACGCCAAAAGAAGATTTGGAAGCTTCCCCGGCAGAGCTTGTTTTTGCGCAGCCCCTACGGCTGCCCGGGGAATTTCTGCCAGATAATCCCGCGCCGGACAGCTGCCCGTCTCAGCTTTTGCAGCGTAGCGCAAACACAGGTATGCTGCCGGGCCCAGCCCACCACTGTTTTCCGCGTGCTTTCGTGCCTAAAACTTTGAAGAACACAGAGTTCGTGTTCGTCAGACACGACGCCCACCGCCCGCCATTTCGCCCACCCTATGATGGCCCGTTCAGAGTGTTGGAAACAGGGGACAAACATTTTTTGCTAGACTTGGGAGGTCGGCGGGAGAATATTGGCATAGACAGACTCAAACCCGCCTTCGTAGCAGCGGACGAGCAAGTGCTGTTGGCTAGGGCCCCTTGGCGTGGAAGACCCCCACGGAGAGCTCCCCAGGGAAGCGATCCACCAGAGCAGCCACACGGACAGAGCGAAGTCCCCCCCCCCTCGCCACGGCCCACCCGCAGTCAGACACACTCCCAGCAGCCCCCCACCGGCACAGCAGCACCACGGAGGAGGTAAACCCCAGTTACAGCAGATATGGGAGGAGACTGAAGCCAAGAGAGCGTGTGGACTGATGTTCTATCTAAGATGCTGGGGGAGGGGGGCGTATAGGGAGCCAGGTTATGCAGCATCTCAGGAACAGACAGTGCATAAACATGGGAGAACAATGCCCAGGGAGTTTCTGGCGAGATAGCAGGAAGGAGTTGGGGACATAGGGGGTTGAATGCAGTGTAATGTAAATGTCATGCTGTGTGATGGGTAGTGCCATGAAACGTGTGAGGAGAGAGTTCAGTGAAGAGATGAGCTTATTGAAATCATTCATTCTGTTCTGTGCTTGTGAGATGTGAAGTGTGTAATAAACCGTCTGTCCATGAATCTGCCTCTTATTTGACACACTCCACAAGGTTATCAATAAATGTAGCAGTGTGAACTGTGATTCTACTGGGATGTATTATTGTGGGATATATACTCATACTGTACATAGAATTCATGAACTCTGTAATTACATTTTGTTGAAATGGATTTAGTAAATCAGTATTGAAATCTCCACAAATTACAACAATTTTCTTACTAGTAATATTATTGTACAGCTCGACTGATTTATCTCTGAATGTCTCAATGCAAGTTTCCGGCATTCTATATGTTCAACTTATAATTAGATTTTTTGTTTTATCTTGATCAATCTCAACAGTAACACATTCCAGAATCCCTGGTAGTGCAAAGGACATTCCATTTACAAGCTTACACCTATACAGGTCATCAATATACAGTGCAACACCACCACCCTTTTTTTGAGATCTGTTAATATGAAACATTTGATATCCCTCTATTGCCATCAGAGGAGCCTGCTCTTCATTAAGCCAAGTTTTAGAGACTGCGATAGCTGTAAATTTTCTGTCTAGCTGTTTTAAATAGTTCTGAATCTGTTGAAAGTTTTTGTTAAGACTTCTGCTGTTGAAGTATATTATTGATAGTTTACCATCTAGTTGCACTTGACTTTTTGAATTGCTTTTCAGTGTAATATTCACAATGATTATGAATATTATTGAAAAAGTGGTTATCAGGATCAATATCATTCTCCATCTCTTGTAGTTTATGTTCAGCATAATGGCATATTTTCAGAGTTTGAATTTCCTCTCTCTGTGTCACATGACTTCCTCCAACTGGGGATAATTGATGTCTACTCAAGTCAGTTATAAGTTTTTTTTGTTTGTTTTGTTTAGTTTTTTTTTAAACTACATTGACATGGTATGTCACAAAAGAACTATTCTTGCCGTGTGTGTGGATATGGATTATCATATTCTCTTAATTTTCTTAATCAGTGTTCATCTATATTTATTTAAGTCAGTAAGATCTCTGATTATTATGGTCTTTGCTTCCTCAGGTGTTCCATTTAGTTTGATCCAAACTCTGCAATTTCTTGTCCATGTTGCCAGTATCTTATTTTGTCTTTTCAGCATCTGTGCTTGCCGTGCTATTTCAGCATTAGGCTTTGTTAAATGTTCATTTAGGTAAACTTCTGTTCCCCGTAGCTTTCTGGCCTGCTTCAGTATGTCATTCTTTACCCTTCTGTTCACAAAGCGCATCACAATTGATTTCTTTGTTTTATTATCTTTTCTGGGTAAAGTATGACAGGATGAAATTGCATTTACTTCAACCTTTATATTTCTGCTTTCAAGGAACTGAAGCACCTGGTTTTCCAGGGAGACTGATTCACTCAGGGGAGCCTCCTCACCTCTCATTCCTGCTGTAACGTTGGCATATGATTGGTATTTAATGTCTAATCCACTTATAATTAGATCATCCATACGAGAATATTGTTCAAGATCCTCGACGCGTCGCTCCAAGTCTGCAATTTTTTTGTCTTTTTCCTTAATTGTTAATTTTAATTCTCGGACTTCTTCCATTAGCCCTAATAGTTTAAGCTGTTGACTAGCCACTTTGGTCATTTCTTCTGACAAGAAGTTCAGAGATTTTTTGATCTTTTCCATTTCCTCCTTCTTTGGTGGCATTTTTACTGACCTGTTGATAGTAAAACAATCTCTGTTGGTGTCGCCGATATCCGATCCGACCGACCTCGAATTCAGCTGGGGCCTCAGCTAGCCCCCTCCGCTGCTAGTCCCACTGCTTACCGCCGCTACAATTGAGCTCCTGTCCAGCCGGGGTGCCGGCAGCTCCTCCACTGAGCCCCGCTGCCCACCGCCGCTGTAGTTGAGTTCCCATCCTGCTCCTGTCCAGCTGGGGTCCCAGTAGTTCCTCTGCTGAGCCCCGCCACCTACCGCCGTTTTCCTCAGTAGCTCCTCCGCCGAGCCCCGCCGCTGTAACTGGGCTCCGATTCCGGCTCTTATCCAGCTGGGGCCCTGGCTGCTCCTCCACTGATCCCCGTCTCCTATCGCCGCTGTACTTGAACTCCGATCCGGCTGCCGTCCAACTGTTGCCTTGGTTAGTTCCTCCAGCGAGCCCCAATCACAAGATTCTAAGAATCTGTGCAAGAGGCTCAGCTGTTATCTACCGGGCCGATGCTGGGTCAGTGAGATGAACCAGGGACAGTCACTCCTTTGTATCGGTGTTAGGTGCTATGACTAGCTATGACGTTAGCTATAGCGATAGCATTAGCTTAGCAAACGCTTCAGGTAAAGCGTAGCAGTGAACCACGAAAAGAAACGCTAATCAGTTTACTCACGAATGAGAGCAGTCCCAAAAAAGCACAAGGCTTGAATATCACAGCCCTGCTGATGTTTTAATATAACTGCTCAAACTCACATCCAGTCACGTTATGCTGGTGTACCTACCTCAGTGGAGCTGAAGCTGACACTGTTGTGTTTGACACTGACAGAAAATGACACACTCAAAATTAATACAGAGTATGGCCAAATGTAGCCCCCCTCCAATAAAAAGTACTCAATTAAAAATAAAAATTTTTTTGAAGTAAAATCAGTCACTTAAGTACATTAAACTGAGCAGAGGCACTACCCAGCACTTTTATTAAGCAGTAAATCTGAAAGACTAACCTGTTCACATGTTGTGAACAATAATGTGTTTTCTACTTAAAGGGCTGATGACACGATTTTGACATTTTTTAGGATGTTGTGTAAACTCCAAAAGTCATCGTCGATGATCAATATAACATTTAGAACCGCGCCTGCATAAACTAGTTATCATCAAAAAACAGAGCCGCTGACTGGACTGTGGTGCCGCTCACCGAATTAAGGGAGGCACCCCCATGACGTAAGCGGGAGAACGAACACCGGTGTTGTTGACTGGAATGACAGCAGCTTTGTAGCTCACAGTTTTTCTGGTTTCTTGTTTTAATTTTATGGCTGTGCCTTCACGTTGTGTTGCAGGATTAGATAAACATCAAACCGTGAAAGACCACATCACACGCTTCAGCTCCAACTGTAATTAAGTCTCCTCGTGCGCTTTTATGCAGGAGGAGCGCACGAGGAGGGGAAGGATTAATGGATTTACACGCAGCTGTGACCTACCTTCTGTGATCCCACGCTGACAACTCGCTGGTCCAGGCATGTCCCCTCTATCATTCTCACCAGCTGATCACCAGCTGATTCAAACTCCTACTGATCATGTTTCCCGGTCCTCGCCCAGGTGCTTCTCATCCCACCATCACCAGCAGTGCGTGTACTTCGCGGTCGTTTGCCAGTCATGCACTAATGGTCCATAGTATTGTCATCTGTGCTGTTAGTCTGCCAGTATTTTCAGCACTCACACGACACGCTAGTCACTCCATATTCGCCGTGGCTCTCTTGCGTCCTTGAAGCGATGTCGGCTCTGGGGCGCACCTGTGGCAAACACGTCTCCTCTCATTCATTTGCTGGGCGATGTCTGCCCCCGAACGCCATCAGTAAGTGTGTCTGTTTCTTGTATGTCTTCACCTTTCAGGGAACTGTCTGTCTTTCTGTATTAAATGTGCTGTGGTGAACCCTGCCCGCAAATCCTCGTTATTTCATCCTCCCTCTCCCTGCCATGCGTAAGAATGCACAGAGGGTCATGATGAATGGATTTAGGCGCAGAATTCACCACAGCACATGTATTGAACATAAGAATGATGACAACAGTTCCCAAAAAGGTGAAGACCCACAAAAATAAACAGAAACACTTACAGTTGGGGTTCGGGGCCGACATCGCCCAGCAAACATGGAGAGATGTGTTAACCACGGTTGCACCCCAGGGCCGACATTGCTTCAAGGGGCGCAACAGAACCACAGCTGTGTGGAGCAGCTAACACGTCGCAATAGTGCTGGCAACATTGACTGGCTGACAACACGGCAGATGATGCACACAAACCATGAACAGCTGACTGTCAAAGAGAGAGGGCGCGTGTGTTCGGACCGGCGAATCTTGGACAGTGCCCACCTGAAAGTGGCTCAAAACGCACATAAAACACATGCACAAAACAAAAACAACAAGAACTCAAAATATAATCCATAATAAACCCGATGCCTGAGCCACAGAGAATACACTGCTATGATTTTATTGAAAAATCGGGTTTAAATAAATTATATTTATGAACAAATAATTTGTTGCAATATCTGTAACAAAAGAATAACACTGGTGTTCCCCTGCCGTGTGTTTGTCGCTGCTGCTGTGGCAGGCATGTGTGCCTCTCCACCGTCACTCTCTGAGTGTGACTGGCTTGGCACAATGCCCGCTTGGCACGGCTCAAACCTATGCGGTCTGATGCCCTCAGATTCTTCATTATCATCCCATTCTTCGGAACTATAATCGTCTGAAGATTGAACAACACAAACCAATTCCAGACTACATGTGCTGGAACCATCGCGGATGTTTTCAACCGCTTCCATCCTGTGTGTACAATAAGCAGCCAAGCGCTGTGTTCTCCCAATGACATGACTACATGGCAGCAGGGTTTTCCAGCCACTGATATAATTGGTGACGTGGCGCTCATGAAAACGTCAGATATTCGTGTGAAAAAAAGCCTGTTTGACATAGAACTGCACAAACCAACCTATTTTGTCATATTGTATTATGTCTTGAAAAATTAGCTGAGGTCAAAAACATGTCATCAGCACTTTAAACATGTGTTCTTTGATTTGACTAGATCACTGTGTTCCAGACTAACGGAGTTCGTTCGTCGGCCTCCGTCGGTCTATGATGACCATGGAAGAGAATCCTAAACATCTACTCTGCTGGAACAGCACCGCCTGTGGCTGAACAGGCCGATGCGCGAATGGCAGTCCCTATCACACAGGTCGCACTTGTGGGTGGTCTCCGTGCTGCTGGGTCTGTGGTGGTTCTTCCTGCAGGTCCTTTTTTCATCTGCTGCAGCAGTCAGTCTCTCTTCACCCACCTTGAGCTGTCTGGTCAGGGTGCCTCTCCATTTGGAGCGGTCCGTTGCAAGGTCCTCCCAGCGCTCTGTGTTGATCTCCAGGGCCTTCATGTCTCTCTTGCAGACGTCTCTAAAGCGCAGCTGTGGGCAGCCAACGTCTCTCCTGCCAGTTGCCAGTTCTCCGTAGAGGACGTCTTTGGGGATTCTGCCATCCTCCATACAGTGAACGTGGCCTAGCCAGTGGAGCCTGCACTGCCTGAGTAGAGTGAACATGGAGGGAAGGCCGGCGCGGGACAGAACTTCTGTGTTGGGCACTTTGTCCTGCCAGGTTATGTCCAGGATGTGGCGAATGCAGCGCAAGTGGAAGGAGTTCAGTCTCTTTTCCTGCCGGGCATATGTTGTCCACGTCTCACTCCCATAGAGCAGTGTGCTGATGATGCAGGCATTGTACACTGCCATCTTCGTCTTGACAGAGAGTTTGAGATTCTCCCACACTCGTGTGGTGAGGCGAACGAGTGTGAAGGCTGATTTTCCAATCCTCTTGTCGATCTCTGTATCAAGGGAGAGGTTGTTGCTGATCGTGGACCCCAGGTACGTGAACTGAATCACGACCTCCAGCTCGTATTCGTCGATGGTGATGGTTGGTGGTGCTTCCGTGCCTTGCGCCAAGACGTTGATGGTAAGCCCGAAGTCCTTGCATGCCTGGGAGAAGCGGTCCATCAGGGTCTGAAGCTCCTGCTGTGTGTGGGTTGCGACTGCAGCGTCGTCTGCGAACAGCATGTCTCTGATTAGAGCCTCGCGTACATTGGTTCTGGCTTTCAGGCGGGCGAGGTTGAAAAGCCTGCCGTCAGATCTTGTGTGCAGGTAGATTCCCTCTGTTGCTGTGCTGAAGGTATGCCTCAGGAGCATAGCAAAGAAAATCCCAAAGAGGGTTGGCGCAAGTACACAGCCCTGTTTCACTCCGCTGCGTATGTTGAATGGCTCTGAGACGTTGCCGTCGTGCTGCACTATCCCCTGCATGTTGGTGTGAAACGATTCGATGAGGCTTTGCAACTTTGGTGGGCATCCTATCTTTGGCAGGATCTTGAAAAGGCCCTCTCTGCTGACCAGATCGAACGCTTTGGTGAGGTCGATGAAGGCGACGTACAGGGGCACGTTCTGTTCTCTGCATTTCTCCTGGAGTTGGCAGATGGAGAATATCATGTCTACCATCGATCGCTCAGTGCAGTCTCAGTGCACTGAGCAGTCTCAGTGCGGAAGCCACACTGAGACTTGGGGTAGACACGTTCGGCAAGCTTCTGTAAACGAACGAGAACAACTCATGCGTAGACCAGTGTAATTAGTCATATAAAAACAATAATCAGATAAAAGTTATTGTGTTATGAGAAATTACATGAACACATAGTTTATTGTCCAATAACGTGTTTATTCAGTGCATGTAAAAATGTCAAATCCAATTATTACCATTTTCTCATTATTCCTATTTATCGGATTATTGTGGCCATGTAGCCGGGGTCATTGATGGATCAGCTGGACCTTCAAGGTCCTAAATTACAAAATAAAGAATGACCACAACGTTCTAGGTTTATCTTAAACAGCAGAAACATATTGTGCCATCAGGACTGCCATCGCTGTATATGCAGCGGGCAAAACAATATAAACAGTCAGTGGAAGGAGACTAGACAAGCCATGTCTTGACACAGACTCACCGTTTGCTAGTTTGCGATCGAAGTGGCACTTTGGTGGGCATCCTATCTTTGGCAGGATCTTGAAAAGGCCCTCTCTGCTGACCAGATCGAACGCTTTGGTGAGGTCGATGAAGGCGATGTACAGGAGCATGTTCTGTTCTCTGCATTTCTCCTGGAGTTGGCGGATGGAGAATATCATGTCTACCATCGATCGCTCAGTGCGGAAGCCACACTGAGACTCGGGGTAGACACGTTCGGCAAGCTTCTGTAGACAAACGAGAACAACTCGTGTGTAGACTTTGCCAACAACGCTGAGGAGGGAGATGCCCCTGTAGTTGTTGCAGTTGCTTCTCTCCCCTTTGTTTTTGTAGAGGGTGATGATCTTGGCGTCCCTTATGTCCTGTGGTACGGCACCTTCCTTCCAGCACCGGCAGAGGACGTCATGCAATGGCAGCAGTAGGGCAGTCTTGCAGTGCTTGATCAGGTCGGGGGGTATGCTGTTGTTGCCGGGTGCCTTGCCAGCGGCCAAGCTATCAATGGCCTTGCTGAGTTCGTCGATGGTTGGCTCGGCGTCAAGTTCGTCCATGGATGGCAGGCAGTTGATGACATCAAGGGCTGACGGTGTCACGGTGTTCTGTCTGGAGTAGAGGTCGGAGTAGTGTTCCACCCATCTCTCCATCTGCTTGTTCTTTTCTGTGATCATCTCCCCAGTGGAGGATTTGAGGGGGGCCGTCTTGCGCTGAGCCGGACCAAGTGCTTTCTTGATGCCATCGTACATACCACGGATGTTCCCTGTTATGGCAGCGGTTTGAATGTCTTGGCTGAGCTGAGTCCAGTACTTGTTGGCACAGCGCCGAGCAGTCTGCTGAACTTTGCTTCTCGCAGCCCTGAGAATCTGGAGATTCTTCTCGTTTGGGTACTTCTTGTACCCAGCAAGTGCTGAGCGCTTGGCTTCAATGATGGGGGTCATCTCGGTCAACTTGGCATCAAACCAGTCCTGTGACTTCGAGGTCTTCCTCCCAAAGGTAGCCAAGGCTGTGCGGTGGATGGTGTTTCACAGCTCTTCCCACTTCTGCTTTGCAGATTCTCCTTCTTGTAGTACACCAAGTTCCTTCTCAAAGGTGGAGGCAAACTGCTCAACAACTTCTAGTTGGGCCATCTTGCTGGTGTCAATCCGTGCCTTTCCAGGCTGTCTAGCACGATGGAATTTCTTCAGCTGCAGCTTGACCTTGCAACACACCAATGAATGGTCTGTGTCGCAATCTGCACTCTGGAACGAATGGGTGATTAGCACATTCATCAGTGAGATGCGCCTGGTCAGGATCAAGTCCAGCTGGTGCCAGTACTTTGAGCGCGGATGTCGCCAGGAAACCTTATGTTGGGGCTTGGTCTTGAAGAACGAGTTTGTGATGCACAGATCGTGATATGTGCAGAACTCGAGCAGCCGCTGTCCGTTGTCGTTCATTCTGCCCACGCCAAATGGTCCAAGGCAGGAGGGCCAGGAGTCGTGGTCAGCACCCACTCTGGCATTGAAGTCTCCAAGGAGAATGAGTTGTTCAGAGTTGGGGATGATCCTGACAGTTGTTGCAAGATTCTCGTAGAACTCGTCTTTTGCCTCTGGTGTGGCTTTCAGTGTTGGGGCATACACACTGACAAGGGTGACTGGGCCTTGAGTGGTGTTGAGGCGGAGGGTGAGGAGTCGTGCAGAGCCATTGCTGCCCGGTTCCACCATCTTCAGCAAGGTGTTCTTCACTGCGAAGCCCACTCCGTGTTCCCTGTGTTCGTCACTGCCCTTTCCCTGCCAGTAGAACGTGTAGTCCTTCTCAGTTTGCCTGCGTCAGCCAACCGTGTTTCCTGGAGAGTGGCGATATCCACTCCCAGTCTCTTCAGCTCATTATTGATGATGGCAGTCTTCCTGGTGTCATTGATGTCCTTGAGGTTAGCAGCGAGTCCTGTCATCATAGTGCGGACATTCCAAGTTCCCAGTTTTAGAGTTGGCCTCTTTTTTTTTTTGTCTTGCCTGGTGCGAAGGTTCTCAGCCTGCTGTTCGGACTTCTCCTCAGCCCCATGCACCCAATGAGGAAAGCAAGCTGTGGCGGGACAACACCTTATTGGCTGGGGGCTGCCCAGCTTGAGGCGGGCGGTAGCTGTCCAGTGAGATCCCATGATCCCTCCCACCGTCGGGAACAACCCCTGGCGCCACGCTCTACGCCAATTGAGCGGTGGCTTATAACCGGTAACTGTCATTCCCCGTGTTCTGTCTACGCCAAAGGCGAAGCTGGAGTGTCCTCTCCAGTGATCCGGTGTTCTACCTTCCAGCGTTGGGCATTGGTAGGATTCAAGCCTGGGCAGGAAGATATGGAGGACAAGATGTTGCCCATGCAGCATGTCCCCCCTCTCCACGTCACTGATGAATCCAAAGGAACAGCAGGGCTGCTACAGTTTGGCACCAGCGCCGTCGCAGGAGCTGCCAGAATGATGTTGAGCACAACAGAGAACTGCCTTAGGGGCTCCGACTCCGGATTTTTCCTCAGGGTTGACTCCCGAAGCCTTTCCCGTGACCGGGTGTGCCGCAAGGCAGCGGAGGTTTGAAATCAGGGTTTACCTTCCCCTAGTTGGGCTACCTTCCCAGGTTGACGAGCCACCATCTACCCAAAGCATCTGGTTTTAAGGCGCCAGAGATCCGCCCTCGCCCCTTCTCCTATTAGTAAAAGCAGTTCCGCCGGGCTTAGAGACTAAACCACATGGGCAGGCTAGGAGTTGGACTTAGTTGTCAGAGGCTTTTTGAGACGCACGCCATAAGGAGCATTTTATGAGCACTGGGAGCTTAACCCCAGTGCCGCTCCTGGCTATGACAACCTTGGAACCGACTAACTGAGTGGTAGATCACTAACTGAGTGGTAGATCATTAGTGGTGAGACTAACTGAGTGGTAGATCACTAACTGCAAGCAAAAGAAAAGGTGTAATCAAACCAAATGGTGTAACTGACAGGATGGCAGATATCCTGATTTTTATTATTTTAGTGTTCTTTCACCACAAATCCTAAATGCTCCTTGTGTTAACTCTATATTTTGAAGCCTTAACACCTACAGTGATATAAAAAGTCTACACACCCCTGTTCAAATGCCAGGTTTCTGTGATGTAAAAAAATGAGACCAAGATAAATCATTTCAAAACGTTTTCCACCATTAATGTGACCTATAACCTGTACAACCCAACCGACACTACCGCATCGAACTTGGAACGACGAGTATTACTGCTCTACTTTTTCTGTATATAGGATTGCTGGGCTTTATCATTTATCTTTATTTGCACTATGGGATATCTGGGTCTATCTTTTGTTGCTATTTGCACTACAGGTAGCATTACTGTACATAGACTGCTGTTGTTGGGCTGCACGGTGGCGCAGTGGTTTAGCACTGTGGCAGCACAGTTTTACCCTCGGCCGGGGGACTGCGGGGATCATGAGATCGTGGGTTCGATCCCAGCCCCCGACCAACAGTGAGCTGTGTGGAGTTTGCATGTTCTCCCCGTGTTGCACGGGTTTACTCCGGGATTTCTCCGGTTTCCTCCCGCACACCAAAAACATGTAGGTTTAGGGCGCTTGCGCACGCAGCGACCAGCAGCCGGTGGCTTGTCACCAGACTGCAAACCAAATCTACCTACGGGTACAAATAAGTAACAAAAAAAATAAAAATAAAAAAATAGACTGCTGTTGTTGTTTGTCCAGCCTTATCCCTTTTGTTTTTTTTATATTGGGCACACCACTGAAGAGAGAGAGAAACACCATTTCAGTTTTCTTGTATGTCCTGTACGTATAGTAGTATTCACAAATAAAATCTTGAATCTTGATAAACAAACAAATCTTTTAAGGGGGAAAAAAAAAACCCTTACAATAACCTGGTTGCATAATTATGCGCACCCTTAAGCTAATACTTTGTTGCAGCACCTTTGGCTTTTATTACAGCACTCAGTCTTTTTGGGTAGGAGTCTGTCAGCATGGCACATCTTGATATGGCAATATTTACCCACTCTTCTTTGCAAAAATGCTCCTAATTTATCAGATTGCGAGGGCATCTCCTGTGCACAGCCCTCTTCAGATCACCCCACAGATGTTTGATTGGATTCAGATCTGGACTCTGGCTGGGCCATTCCAAAACCTTAATCTTCTTCTGGTGAAGCTATTCTTTTGTTGATTTGGATGTGTGCTTTGCGTCATTGCCGTGCTGAAAGATGAAGTTTCTCTTCATCTTCAGCTTTCTAGCAGAAGTCTGAAGGTTTTGTGCCAACACTGTCTGGTATTTGGAACTGATCATAATTCCCTCCACCTTGAATAAGGCCCAGTTCCAGCTGAAGAAAAACAGCCCCAAAGCATATTGCTGCCACTATCATGCTTCACTGTAGGCATGGTGTTCTTATGGTGATGAGCAGTTTTGTTATTTGTGTCAAATATGCCTTTTGGAATTATGGCCAAACAGTTCAACCTTGGTTTCAACAGACCATAACACATTTTCCCACATGCGTTTGGGAGATTTCAAATGTGTTTTTGCAGATATTTTTGCAAATGTGTTTTTGCAAAACACATGGGCTTGGATGTTTTTTTTTGTTTTTTTTCGAAGATCAGGCTTCCGTCTTGCCACCCTACCCCATAGCCCAGACATATGAAGAAGACGGGAGATTGTTGTCACATGTACTAAACAGCCAGTACTTGCCAGAAATTCCTGCAGCTCCTTCAATGTTGCTGTCGGCCTCTTGGCAGCCTCCCTAACCAGTTTTCTTCTCGTCTTTTTATCAATTTTGGAGGGACATCCAGTTCTTGGTAATGTCACTGTTGTGCCATATTTTCTCCACTTGATGATGACTGTCTTCACTGTGTTCCATGATATATTTGATGCCTTGGAAATTCTTTTGTACCATTCTCCTGACTGTTACCTTTGAACAATGAGATCCCTCTGATGCTGTGTAAGCTCTCTGCGGTCCATGGCTTGTGCTGTAAGATGTGACTGCAAAAATGTCAGGAAAAGCCTACTAGAACAGCTGAACTTTATTTGGGGTTATTCAGAGGCACTTTAAATGGTGGCGGGTAGGGCTGTCGTGGTAGAGGAATTTCCCCTGCGGTGACGGTGGAGAGCTCACCACCGCAATATGCGGTATTATTGCCAATGTTTGTAGGACCCTGTGGTCTCGAAATTTAAACAGGGTTCATAGCTTATGTGGCAAACGATGGAAGCTGTGAGAAACTCATTGCAGCTCCGATGTCAGCTTCGTGTGTGTGTGTGACAATTGTGTGGAGCTCCGGTCTTTCTACAGGCATGAACTGCTGATTCTGTTAAAAAAAAAAAAAGATAATTTTCGTAAAGCAGTGGCAGTAACTACGGGGTGTGTGGACTGGAGACTGCAGCCACATTCAGCTTATTTAAACAGGACAGCCTCTGTACATGACCTTGCGTGGCTCTTGTCTCTGTGATTTTTGGATTTTTGCCACTGTCCGAAAAATCATGTTCAAGCAAGCAATGCACTATGCAGTAGCTGTTTTGCTCTCTGAGCTCAGTTGTCAGGATCATACACACTCCGCTCAGAAGGGAATAGCACGCTTTGTGCCCTTTCAGTACACACTGTCATGGCTGTATTTAGCAATTCATCCAAACACTTCTGTCACTAACTTCCTGCTGAAGTCCGTCTGGAGAGAGAGTGCCCCACACGGTGCTGCCGCCGTCAGTACCGTGGAAGTTTCCACAGTACCGGGTGCAAACATGCTGTTGGCAACAAAAATATACTGAACATTTAACAATTTATTTAATCATCAATAGGGGCACAGAAGTGAACAACGAGATATAACCACACACAAAAAAAGTGAACACCGCGGTTGTTGCGGTTGCTCGTTTTCCTCCGCAGTAGACTTGTCCATAACACGGTATTACACATTTGTGGTTATCGCGACAGCCCTAGTGGCAGGTGTGTGCTGACTCCCATCTAATATGAGTTTGAATGTGATTGGTTAATTCTGCACAGAGCCACATCCCCAGTTATAAGAGGGTGTGCATATTTATGCAACCAGGTTATTGTAAGTTTTTTATTTTTCCCCTCAAAAGATTTCAGTTTGTTTTTCAATTGGGTTGTACAGGTTATAGGTCACATTAATGGTGGAAAAAGTTTTGAAATTATTTATCTTGGTCTCATTTTTTTTACATCACAAAAAACCTGGCATTTGAACAGGGGTGTGTAGACTTCTTATATCCACTGTACCCCTGGAAATCCACAGGATCTAGCACGTGTTTATGCTATTACATTCGACAGAAAGATGAACTCAAGACATTCCAAAAAAAGAAAATGTTTGATGTGTCAGCAATGATAAAAGACCACCTCTCCTTAGTCAAGATAAACCATCCACCAGACATGTATCACATGTCATGGCATGAAACAGCTCTCCAAAACACAAAATTATTTTTCAGAGATTTCTCTTTTTCACTGCAGACACCACAATTTGTCTGTAAGCCGACAAAATGATATCTCTCATTGTAATACTTACTAATGGCCTGGATGGACACAAGGACAGTGGCCCTTGCACTATTACTATATCAACTAGTACCAGTTGTTAGGGCTGGGCGACATGCTGGTTCATCTGATATTAGAATACACTTTGAATGCCGTTCGATACATCCCCACTTCAGATACACCTGGAAAGTTTTGAGCATGAGCAAAACATTCCTGCACAGTATGGAATTTGAAAATACCTCCATACTGCAGCTTTGCTGAATTAACTGCTGCAATGCTGCCAGATATATTGTTTGCAGATTAAAAAAAAATGCCACAAAAACTGTTTTAATAGGAAAAAAGGAAAAAACCCACTGTGAGCTGTTTTTGCTATGAGTAGTTTGGAAAAACAGACATGAAATTTCTCCTTGAGACGATTAGACAGTTCCAACAGGAATACTGCTCCTTACACCGGCAGCAGCGCCACCCCCCACAGGTGGGACAGCCTTCGACCATTTAGCTCAACAGTTTCCACTTTATAGCTTGATGGTGTCTGTTATTTTTCTAAACCCTGGTTATAAATCATGTGTGTGATTTGCCACAAACAGATAAACAGTGATGCAAGGCAGCCACATCCGTTCGGCAGTGCAGTGGAGAACCTGGCTGAGCTCTAGTGTCTCCATGCAGCCCTCTGGTCTTACGAGGAGTGGAACTCACATAAATGCATGCTCCTTCCCTCTGCCTGAGTTGCGTAACCATGTGATTTTAATAGTGATACGACCGTTTCCCTCCTAATGACAGAAGTACTTCCATCATATGAAGTAATATGGTTAAATGGATGCACTCCACTGAAGACATTGTAGGTGGAGGACCACCCAGAACAACTCTAACCAACTGGTTCCAGTGAGAGTGGCGTAATAAAATAAATAAATAAATGTGTAATCTGGGTATCAAGCTTATTTCTTATTTGTCTAATAGAGAGAAAATCTTGAAATATTTTGTTTTCAAAGTAAATTCATTTTTTTCCAGTATTCTTTTATTATGTTACAGTTTGCATAATAAAAACTAGAAAAGCACTCGGAGAGCGCAGACCTCTGCCAAGCGCCACAGTTCCCCCCATACAGTGTTTGTGTGTACGTTTTCAGATTCCTTGACCATGAAAACATATGACTAGCAATAGGATTCACAATGATAGGATTAGTGGTTCAGTAGTTATTGACGAAAATGGCATCTTCCGTAATGGCGGTTTAGCACCACAGTTCCCCCCATACAGTGTTTGTGTGTACGTTTTCAGATTCCTTGACCATGAAAACATATGACTAGCAATTGGATTCACAATGATAGGATTAGTGGTTCAGTAGTTATTGACGAAAATGACATTTTCCGTAATGGCGGTTTAGCGCCACAGTTCCCCCCATACAGTGTTTGTGTGTACGTTTTCAGATTCCTTGACCATGAAAACATATGACAAGCAATTGGATTGACAATGATAGGATTAGTGGTTTAGTAGCTATTCACGAAAAGGGCATTTTGCGTAATGGCGGTTTTCTTGTGGACGGTGATCCAGATCACCACCAAAATCTAATCATCTGTAGGATACCCCATTTCTGACAATCTGTGAAAATTTCATGAAAATCCATCCATTACTTTTTGAGTTATCTTGCTAACAAACAAACAAACAGACAAACAAACAGACAGACAAACCAACGCCGATGATCACATAACCTCCTTGGTGGAGGTAATAAGTTACTTTCTTTAAAGGTGATAGAGATAACATTCTGACCTCCTGGCCAGTGGGTGGTTCTTAAACTTTTTTTTTTTAATTCCCCACTTCGGGGAGGCAGGTGATTACCAAGCCCACCTACACACACAGGTCTTCCTCTGCCCCCTCCACATCCACAGTGAATCCAAAAACAAGCTAAGCCCCATATTTCTTGTTGTTCCTGGCTTTTTGGTTACCATCAGAAATTTCTCTTTGACCATCATTTTGATTTTTAAACAATTAGGTCATCATCTAATTTTATCAGTCATTTTAATTGTTATATGATCAAACACTGAGTATCTTTTTTTTAATTTAAGTTTTTGTAAAGGGTATATATGTCATTACAGCATTGCATTGTTTACATTTTCATCATATATTCCCCTTTTTTTGTTTTTTGACAACATTGGGAAAAAAATTATTACAACACCCTTTTTTTAAATGAAAGAAAAGAAAAATAAAAAAACAACAACAAAAGAGCAGAAAAATAAAAGAACATCTGAGTAGCGTTGGAACAAAGAGAGTGACATAACGTTCGGCTCAGGAGACGCACACACACAGGCTCAGAGTAGTTCAAACTGTTTATTAACAACAGGGATGTTTGGGTGCGTGTCTGCAGAATGTTAATGTGTTGGTGGGGGCGTCTGCTTCGGACCCAGAGGCAGGAGACCGTTCAGCCGGCAACCCTATGGGAGAAATCAGACACAGGGTGATGAGCACACACCAACACGGGAGGAGAATAGGCGAGGGAGAGAAGCTTACTTGTTTGGGCAGATGACTGGCGCTTCAAGGATGGAAGCCCGGGAGACAGCCACCTGCAGGGCTCGGTGCAGCAGCGAGGAGAGACGAGGGACGGGATTGTCCGCCGCCGAGGAATCCACCTGTGCACAGGGGAGCAGACTGGAGAGATGAGGTAAGTGAACTTCTTACCGGTAAAGAGGATGCTGAAGAGAATGTGGTAGAAGTCCATGCAAAGGAAACGAAGTCTACGGCTTCAGGCCGACGCTCAGGGCGAGGCGGCTTTTATCCTTCGCCGCTGACGAGTAGCAGGTGCGTGAGCAGGTGGCGCCGCTGATGAATGGCGCGGCGTGACAGTACTCCCCCCTCTAGCAGCGCCTCCTGGCGATGGCTTATCCGGGTGCGCTCGGTGGAAGTCCGCGATGAGCGATGGGTCCAACACAAACGACGGGGGCACCCACTGTCGATGCTCGGGCCCATAGCCCTCCCAGTCCACCAAGTATTGCAACCCACGACCCCGGCGCCGGGAGTCCAGGATGGAGGAAGCGGACCAGGCCGGATGGCCACCAATCATCCGGGGCGCGGGTTGCGCTGCAGGAGGAGGGCAAAGGGGGTCAGAAACCGCCAGTTTCACCTTCGACACGTGGAAAGTAGGATGAATGCGGAGGGAGGGGGGAATAGCCACGCGCACAGCCACCGGGTTGATGATCCGGGTGATGGGGTAGGGACCCATGAAGCGCTGTGCCAGCTTTCTCCTCTCGCCTTTTAGAGTGACGTCCTGGGTGGAAATGTAAACAAGCTGCCCAACTCTGTACGCCGGGGCAGGTCTCCTACGCCGGTCCGCCACAGTCCTGTTGCGCTCCGCTGTGCGTAATAGCGCATGGCGCGCGGCAGCCCAGGTGGAGCGGAACTGCCTGAGATGGGCCCTAACTGACGGGACAGTTACCTCACTCTCCTGCTCCGGAAACAGCGGGGGGTCGTAACCCAGGGACGCTTTGAAGGGGGACATCCCTGTAGCAGAAGAGCGAGCGGTGTTGTGGGCATATTCAACCCAGGCAAGATGGTTGCTCCAGGACGCGGGTTTGGATCTGGACACACAGCGGAGCGCAGCCTCCAGCTCCTGGTTGGTCCTCTCACACTGCCCGTTGGATTGGGGGTGATGGCCGGAGGAGAGGCTCACCTTGGCTCCGATGGCGTTGCAGAATGACCTCCAAACCTCAGATGAAAACTGGGGGCCCCGGTCCGAGACCACGTCCACCGGAATCCCATGCAGCCTGACCACGTGTTGGACGAGGAGGTCCGCCGTCTCCAGGGCAGTAGGGAGGCCTCGCAGGGGGATGAAGTGCACGGCCTTGGAGAAGCGGTCCACGATGGTCAGGATGGTGTCATAGGAGTTGGAGATGGGGAGTCCGGTGACGAAATCCAGAGCGATGTGCGACCAGGGCCTGCCAGGGACGGGCAGGGGCTGGAGCAGACCCGCTGGAGGGGCATTTCCCGATTTGCAGGTGGCACAGATTGGGCAAGCCCGGGCGTAGCGGGCTGCATCCCTCCGCAGGCCTGGCCACCAAAAGGACCGTTGGAGGAGATCTATCATCCGGGAGGTGCCAGGGTGACAGGTGAGCTTGGAGGTGTGGAGCCAGTGGATGACCTCTCCTCGGACCGCGGATGGCACGAACAGCCTCCCCTCCGGTCCGCCGCCAGGGTCAGGTTCCACCTGCTGTGCCTTCCGGATCTTGCTCTCAATGTCCCACGAGATGGCTCCCACGACGCACGACCTGGGCAGGATGGAGTGGGGCGCCTCCTCCGACTCCACGGGGGCGAACTGCCTGGAGAGGGCGTCAGGCAGGACGTTCTTAGAGCCAGGCCTGAAGGTGATGGAAAATTGGAACCTGGCGAAGAACAGGGACCAGCGCGCCTGGCGGGCGTTCAGGCGCTTGGCAGATCGTAAGTATTCCAAGTTCTTGTGGTCCGTGAGGACCACAAACGGCAGGCTTGCCCCCTCCAACCAGTGGCGCCACTCCTGCAGGGCGAGCTTGATGGCCAAGAGCTCTCTGTCCCCCACATCGTAGTTTCTCTCCGCCGGGGACAAGCGCCGGGAGAAGAAGGCGCACGGTCGCTTGGCGCCATCGTCCGGTGACCGCTGGGACAGCACTGCTCCCACTCCCGTGTCCGAGGCGTCTACCTCTACGATGCACTGCAGCGCGGGGTCGACCTGGCGAAGGACCCGGGAGGAGGAGAATTCCGCCTTCAGCGCCTCAAAGGCGGCAGCGACCTCTTCGGTCCACCGGAACGGGACCTTCGGGGACGTGAGGCGGGTCAGTGGTCCCACGATGGCACTGAAGTTGGGGACAAAGCGGCGGTAGAAATTGGCGAAGCCAACAAATTGCTGCACCTGTTTCCGGGATGCAGGTGTGGGCCATTCCACCACCGCCTTTACCTTCTCTGGGTCGGGGAGCACCCTATCGTGGGCGATGATGAACCCCAGGAAGGACGTGCTCCTGGCGTAAAATTCACACTTTTCTGCCTTAACGTACAGACGGTTCTCCAGCAGCCTTTGGAGGACCCGCCTCACGTGGACCTGGTGCTCATCCCTGGACTTGGAGAAGATGAGAATATCGTCCAGGTAGACGAACACAAAAAGGCCAATGAAGTCCCGGAGGACGTCATTTATGAGGCGCTGGAAGACTGCAGGAGCGTTGGTCAACCCGAACGGCATCACCAGATATTCAAAGTGGCCGTTCGGGGTACGGAAGGCCGTTTTCCACTCATCTCCCTCCCGGATCCGGACGAGGTGGTAAGCGCTGCGTAGGTCCAGCTTGGTGAACCAGGTCGCCCCCTGGAGGGAGTGGAAAGCAGTGTCCATGAGAGGCAGGGTGTAACGGTCCTTCTCCGTGATATTATTGAGGGCCCGGTAGTCGATACAAGGGCGGAGGGACCCATCCTTTTTCCCCACGAAGAAGAACCCTGCCCCCACGGGTGACGATGATGGGCGGATAATCCCAGCACTTAAAGATTCCTTCAGGTAGGCGTTCATCGTCTCCTTCTCCGGCGCAGACAGGCTATAAAGGCGACCAGAAGGTAAGGGAGCCCCCTGGCGGAGGTTGATGGCGCAGTCATAGGGCCGATGAGGGGGAAGAGACATAGCTTTCGCTTTGCTGAACACCATACCCAGGTCGTGAAATTCTGGGGGCACCAGAGACAGGTCCGGGGGTGCAGCGTCCGTCGCAGGGGGAGGAGCGGACGGAGAGCAGGCAGCGGACTGAAGGCAGGTGCCCATACAGAACGTACTCCATGCCGAGATCCCAGCTGATTTCCAATCCAGGACCGGATTGTGAAGGCGGAGCCAGGGATACCCCAGGATGACGGGCGACACAGAGTTGGGAAGGACGTAAAAGGTCATTTCCTCCCGGTGGTTTCCCGAGATGATGACCGGTAGGGGAACAGTTTGATGTGTCACTCTCCCGAGGGTGGCACGGGAGAGGTGGATTAGGGAGATGGGAGTATTGAGTGCCTGGCAGCGGATGCCCAATCGGGTTGCCAGGCTTTGTGAAATGAAGCTGCCTTCTGCGCCCGAATCCACCAGTGCGTGGGTGAGGTGCCCAGTAGGGTTATGGCAGAAACGGATGGGCAGCTTCAATTGAGTCAGTGATCCTAACCGATTGACATCCGCGAGGCTTCCAACAGTGACTCGCGGACCCCACCGACTGGCTTTCCGTGGGCAACACTCCACGGTGTGTTGGTCGCCTCCGCAATACATGCAGAGGCCCAACTCACGGCGGCGTTGTTTCTCCACAGGGGAAAGTTTAGTCCAGCCCGTCACCATCGGCTCCGACTCCTCGGGGCGCGATGCTGGCGGCGCCGCCAGGGGGCGAGCTTGGAACAGGTGCGGCGAGGCTCCACGAGGGCGAGAAGAAGAAGACCTCCGCCCCGAGGAGCGCTCGCGCAGCCTGTTATCCAAACTTATCGCTAAGGACGTCAGCTCCGCTAGCGTCCCAGGGATATCCCGACCAGCCAGTTCATCCCTCAGATCACTATTGAGGCTGCGGAGGAACAGGCCACAGAGGGAGCGTTCCTCCCAGCCCAATTCCTCCGCCGCTACCCGGAAGTCGACCGCGTAGTCCGCTGCCGACTGGCTTCCCTGCTGGAGAGCGAGAAGCCGATCGACCTGGACCGTTTCGGTTTGTGAGTGGTCAAAGACCTCCAGAAAGCGCCTCACGAATTGGTCATAGGTGAGGGTGGCATAACTGGGCCTCGCCATTACGGCGTAGGTCCAAGTTAACGCACGCCCCTCCAGAAGATTCCCTATGTAACCAATTCGGCTGTGATCCGAGGGAAAATCTCCGGGCACACGGTGGAACACGGACTCACACTGCATAATAAACCCCCGCGCTCCGCCGAGCTTACCGCTAAAGCGGGCGGGGGTCGGAATCGGCGTGAGCCGAACCGGTGCCACTGGAGCCGGCTGGACGGCCGCTGGAACAGCAGGAGCCGCGCCACCCTGGCGAGTCGGGAGGAACGGCTGTTGGGGGTCCAAGCGGTTCAATCGGTTAGTCAGTTCTAATAATTGGTTAAGAACCACCTGTTGCTGATAAACAATCTGATCCACCCGAGCCTCGAGGATGGTAAACCGGTGTGCGAGCCCGCCGTCCGCCGAGCCGCTCTGCTGAAGCCGTACTGACATAACGTTCGGCTCAGGAGACGCACACACACAGGCTCAGAGTAGTTCAAACTGTTTATTAACAACAGGGATGTTTGGGTGCGTGTCTGCAGAATGTTAATGTGTTGGTGGGGGCGTCTGCTTCGGACCCAGAGGCAGGAGACCGTTCAGCCGGCAACCCTATGGGAGAAATCAGACACAGGGTGATGAGCACACACCAACACGGGAGGAGAATAGGCGAGGGAGAGAAGCTTACTTGTTTGGGCAGATGACTGGCGCTTCAAGGATGGAAGCCCGGGAGACAGCCACCTGCAGGGCTCGGTGCAGCAGCGAGGAGAGACGAGGGACGGGATTGTCCGCCGCCGAGGAATCCACCTGTGCACAGGGGAGCAGACTGGAGAGATGAGGTAAGTGAACTTCTTACCGGTAAAGAGGATGCTGAAGAGAATGTGGTAGAAGTCCATGCAAAGGAAACGAAGTCTACGGCTTCAGGCCGACGCTCAGGGCGAGGCGGCTTTTATCCTTCGCCGCTGACGAGTAGCAGGTGCGTGAGCAGGTGGCGCCGCTGATGAATGGCGCGGCGTGACAGAGAGGTGCCATTATTGAACTGGTGTTTGTGCAAGATTAGATCTGATGGAAGACACATATACGTTCCAGGGTTGCCAAAAGTTCAAGAACCCATCCATGTCCTGTCTCAGTGTAAATGTCAACTTTTCCATCAAATAAATGTCCTGAATCACGTTAATCCAATCTTCAGGTGCAGGACAGTCTTTCGACATCCATTTTTTTGTTAGAGCTTTTTTACTTGCCAATATTAAAATAAAACAGTGAATAAGTATTTTTCTCCTCGTCCTTCCAGTGATTCCGGTAGTAAACCCAAATACAAAGTTACAAAAGAAAAGGGAACTGTTACTTTGAATATTTTCACCAATATTGTCTGTACATTGGTCCAATATTGGTGGATAACTGGGCATGACCAAAACACATGAAAATGATTTGCAGTCTTTTCACCACACAAGCGCCAACAATTCAACCCTTTATGAGTAAATTTGTTTTGTGCAGGTGTTCTGAAAAATCTTACCAAATTTTTCCATCCAAATTCTCTCCACAGCAGGGATGAGGTACTTTTCCATTGCTGTTTATTTAGTTTTTCCCATATTTCCAGTTGTAAAGTGAAATTCCCCTCTTTTTCCCATCTCTCTTTTATATATGATGTGTTGTCTCCTTTTAAATCTTGAAGACCTTGGTATATTTTAGAAATGTATCTGATCCCTGGGATCCCTTTATATGACATTAAGAAAACCTTCAGAACACCTGACTGGTCCCTTTCCAAATCCTCCTTTTTAAGTATTTTGTTTATGTGGTGTCTAAGCTGAAAGAACTTGTAAAGGTCTTGATTTACTAGACCTTGTTTTTTCAAATCTTCAAAACTTCTTAAAGTTTGCCCTTTTAAAAAAATCGTAATAATTTATCAGTCCGTTCTCTTTCCACTTTTTAAATCTAGTGTCTGTTTTATTAAGATAAGATAAGATAAGATAAGCCTTTATTAGTCCCACAACGGGGAAATTCCAGGATTGCAACAGCACAGGGATAGCAACACTCAGAGCAACAATCAGAAGGCAAGAAAAAAAACAAGCAAGCAGGAGCAGCTAATATACATATGTACATATTACTATAAAATATATATATACACACACACACAGACACACAGTGCAGAGCATTGTAGCTGGATGGAATAAATACATGAATATATGAACACACAGTGCAGAGCATTGTAGCTAGATGGAACAAATATGTAAATATATAAACACCCACAGTACGGAGCATTGCAGCTAGGTGGAATAAACATGCAAGTATACAAACACACACAGTGCGGAGCAATGTAGCTAGATGGAATAATATGTAGATATATAAAAACACAGTGCGGAGCATTGTAGCTTGATGGAATAAATATATAGATATATAAATATAAACACACCCAGTGCTGAGCATTGTAGCTAGATGGAATAAATATGTAAATATATAAACACACACAGTGCAGAGCATTGTTGCTAGGTGGGATGAAACAGCATAACCGTCTATTTAGTTATCCTACATGGTATGATCATGTGCCCATACATATTTTCACCCTCCATAGCGACCGGTATGTTCCTAGTTGTATACCGGAGAGGACCATAGTGTAAGTCTGTTGCATCTTTTGCATTCAAAAAACTATTAGTTTGTTACGTCTTTTTGCTATCTCTGCGAGCAGCCCTGCTTAGGTTGTACAGTCTGACAGCCGTTGGTAGGAAGGACCTACGAAACCTCTCGGTTGTGCACCTGGGATGATGTAGTCTGCTGCTAAATGAGCTCCTCAGTGCATCCAGTATGTCCTGCATAGGGTGGAACTCGGACTCCAGCAGAGATGACAGTTTAGCCACCGTCCTTCTCTCTCCTATCTCCTCCATCGGATCAAGGCGCTGCCCCAGGACAGAGCTAGCTTTCTTAATCAGTTTGTTCAGTCTCTTCCTATCGGCTGCAGTAATGCCACTGCCCCAGCAGACCACTCCAAAAGTGATGGCTGATGCCACCACCGTGTCGTAGAATGACTTCAGCAGCGCCCCTTGTACACCAAAAGACCTGAGTCTCCTCAGCAGGAACAGCCTGCGCTGTCCCTTCTTGTAGAGTGCGTCAGTATTGTGTGACCAGTCTAGTTTATTGTTCAGATGAACACCCAGGTACTTATAGGATGTCACCATCTCGATGTCTGTTCCCTGTATATTTACTGGTGCTGTGAGGGGCTGCCCATGCCTGCGGCAGTCCACCACCAGCTCCTTAGTTTTCCTCGCGTTGATCTGGAGGCAGTTCCGATGGCACCAGTCCACAAAGTCCTGGATAAGCCCTCTGTACTCAGCTTCATCTCCGTTGGAGATGAGACCAACGATCGCAGAGTCATCAGAGAACTTCTGTAGATGGCAATGTGTTGTGTTGTGTGAGAAGTCCGCAGTATAAAGAGTGAACAGGAAGGGAGCCAGCACCGTTCCCTGGGGGGCCCCCGTGCTACTGATGATCGTGTCGGAAACACAGTCCCGGGTTCTCACAAACTGAGGCCGGTTCGTGAGGTAGTCCAGGATCCATGATGACAGGTGCTGGTCCACCCCTGCGCGCAGCAGCTTGTCCTTCAGGATCATCGGTTGGATGGTGTTGAAAGCACTGGAGAAGTCAAAGAACATGATCCTCACCATATTCCCGGGCTTCTCCAGGTGGGACAGAGAACGGTGAAGGAGGAAGATCACCGCATCCTCCACCCCAATGCCATGCTGGTAGGCGAACTGGAGTGGATCCATCGCTGGTTCCACCAGGGGGCGGAGATGAGCAAGGAGCAGTCTCTCCAGGGTCTTCATCAAGTGGGACGTCAAGGCCACCGGTCTGTAGCTGTTCAGGTCTTTGGGGTGGGAAGTTTTTGGTACAGGTACCACACAAGATGTTTTCCACAGCTGTGGTACCCTCCCCAGTTTCAGGCTCATGTTGAAGATATACATCACAATCCCACACAGCTGGTCTGCACAGGACTTGAGGAGCTTTGCGCTGATGCCGTCCGGTCCCGATGCCTTCCTCGCCTTGATCTTCCTCAGCTCCGTCCTCACCTGGGTCTTGGTCAGGGTCAGGATGGGGGGCTGTGTGTTGGGAGTGGGGGGGGTGTCGGTGGAGTGGCGAGTGGGCAGCAGGACTTGATTTCTTAGAGGCAGCAGTGGTTGTTGTGCAGACAGGGGGGAGGGCGGTTGGTCAAATCTATTGAAAAACAGATTCAGGTTGTTCGCCCACTCCCTGCCCCCCGTGGCCTGGGGGGAGGTATTCTGGAGCCCCGAGATGGTTTTGAGGTTTCTCCAGACCCCGCTGATGTCGCTCTGTTGCAGCTTGTCCTCCATCTTCTTAGGAGTAAAGTCTTGATCATAGGAAATCCATTGCAGTAATCGATAGGGTTCTTTAGTTTGATTCTCTCTGACTATCTTAAACCAAATTTTTAGCGGGGTCTCTATCCACGGGTTAGTGTTATTCAAAAGTTTAGGTAAGGCATTATTCCCTATTATCGCCTGTAGGGGAATGTCACTTGTTATTTGGCATTCTATCTCCTTCCATTGTGCAGTGTAGAATGGGTTACATATCTCTACTAAAGTTTTAATTTGCACAGCTTTAAAATAATTTCTGATATTTGGCAGCGCGAGCCCACCTTTGTCTTTGTTTGGCTGTAGGGTTCTATATCTGATTCTTGGTCTCTTGCCCTGCCATATGAATCTTGAGATCCTTCTGTCCAGTTCTTGCCATGTTTTTTTGGGAGGTTCTACCGGTATTGTTTGGAAAAGGTATAGAAGACGTGGAAGTATATTCATTTTGACTGCTTCAGTTCTTTGTGCAGTACCCAAGAATGGTATCATATTCCATCTTGCTAGATTAGATTTTATTTTTGCCATCAGTGGATCATAGTTTAGTGTTATAATTTTGCTGAGTTGTTTCGGGATATTGACCCCCAGATATTTCATAGATTCCATCTCCCAGTTAGTTTTGAATTTGCTTAGTAAATATTGATTTGGGTTATCGTTGAATGTTAAAATTTGGGTTTTATGCATGTTTAATTCGTACCCCGATAACTCTCCATACTCTGAAAAAACTGAGACGGAGTGATTCATGATGATTCATGATTAAAACTGAACATGTGAACAAAAACAAAAGCTATTTGGCATCTTATTACATGAAACATAAAATAAACGTTAATATATTACGACAGAATTTTTACAACTCTCTCTGTCAAAATAATAGATAAGAAAGTCTAGCATAGGGATGGGCAACTATGTGCCATGGAGGGCCATTCCACTGCAGGTTTTCTATTTCATCCAGTCTCTTCAGCAGTTGCTTTCTCTAATTAGCAATCCTTGAAGCTCATCAATGCAAACACCTGCTGAAGAGACTGAGTGGAACAGAAAATCTGCAGTGGAATGGCCCTCACTGCCCATCCCTGATCTAGCACAACCTCTGGTTGTTAGTCACCCAACACCAGAGGTCATGTGGCCTAACCTCTTCAGATGGATTCTTCAGTGTGGAGAGGTATTGGCTTTAATTTGAAACCCCACATATAAAGCTAATTTCAGCCGCTTGTGTCTACAGTCTCTTTTTTTTTTTTTTTTTTTATTTAAGTTTTTGTAAAGGGTATACAGGTCGTTACAGCAATGCATTGTTTACATTTTCATCACATGTTCCCTTATTTTCTGATATCTGACAACATTGGAAGATTAATTCTTACAACACCCCTTTTTTTTTTTTAAAGTGAAAGAAAAAGTGAAATTAAAGAGAAAAAAAAACAAAAAACAAATAACAAAAAAAAAACAAACAAACCAGTAAAAAACAAACAAAAAGAAAAAGTAAGTAAATAAAGATAAAAGAGCATCTGAGTAGCTTTGGAACAAAGAGCGGAACCATTATTGAAATGGTATTTGTCAAAGATTAGATCTAATGGAAGACACATATGCGGTCCAGGGTTGCCAAAAGTTCATGAACCCATCCATGTCCTGTCTCAGTGCGAATGTCAACTTTTCCATCGAGTAAATGTCTTGGATCACGTTAGTCCAATCTTCAGGTGTAGGACAGTCCTTCAACATCCATTTTTTAGTTAGAGCTTTTTTGCTTGCCAATATTAAAACATTGAATAAGTATTTTTCTCCTCGTCTTTCCAGTGAGTCCGGTAGTAAACCCAAATACAAAGTTACAAAAGAAAAGGGAACTGTAATTTTGAATATTTTCCCCAATATTGTCTGTACCTTGGTCCAATATTGGTGGATAACTGGGCATGACCAAAACACATGAAAATGATTTGCAGTCTTTTCACCACACAAGCGCCAACAGTTCAATCCCTTATGGGTAAATTTGTTTTGTGCAGGTGTTCTGAAAAATCTTACCAAGTTTTTCCATCCAAATTCTCTCCACTGCAGGGATGAGGTACTTTTCCATTGCTGTTTATTTAGCTTTTCCCATATTTCCAGTTGTAAAGTGAAATTCCCCTCTTTTTCCCATCTCTCTTTTATATAAGATGTGTTGTCTCCTTTTAAGTCTTGAAGACCTTGGTATATTTTAGAAATGTATCTGATCCCTGGGATCCCTTTATATGCCATTAAGAAGACCTTCAGAACACCTGACTGGGCCCTTTCCAAAACCTCCTTTTTAAGTATATTGTTTATGTGGTGTCTAAGCTGGAAGAACCTGTAAAGGTCTTGATTTATTAGGCCTTGTTTTTTCAAATCTTAAGATTTGCCCTTTAAAAAAATCGTAATATTTTATCAGCCCCTTCTCCTTCCATTTTTTAAATCTGGTGTCTGTTTTATTAGGAGTAAAGTCCTGATCATAGGCGATCCATTGCAGAAGTCGATAGGGCTCTTTAGTTTGATTCTCTCTGACTATCTTAAACCAAATTTTTAGCGGGGTCTCTATCCACGGGTTAGTGTTATTCAAAAGCTTAGGTAAGGCATTGTTCCCTATTATCGCCTGTAGGGGGATGTCACTTGTTATTTGGCATTCGATCTCCTTCCATTGTGCAGTGTAGACTGGGTTACATATCTCTACTAAAGTTTTAATTTGTGCGGCTTTAAAGTAGTCCCTGATATTTGGCAGCGCGAGCCCACCTTTGTCTTTGTTTAGCTGTAGGGTTCTATATCTGATTCTAGGTCTCTTGCCCTGCCATATGAATCTTGAGATCCTTCTGTCCAGCTCCTGCCATGTTTTTTTGGGAGGTTCTACCGGTATTGTTTGGAAAAGGTATAGAAGACGTGGAAGTATATTCATTTTGACTGCTTCAATTCTTTGTGCAGTACCCAAGAATGGTATCATATTCCATCTTGCTAGGTCAGATTTTATTTTTGTCACCAGTGGATCATAGTTTAGTGATATAATTTTGTTGAGTTGTTTCGGGATATTGACCCCCAGATATTTCATAGATTCCGACTCCCAGTTAGTTTTGAGTTTGCTTAGTGAATAATGATTTGGGTCATAGTTGAATGTTAAAACTTGGGTTTTATGCATGTTTAATTTGTACCCCGATAAATCTCCATACTCTGAAAAAACTGAGGTTAGTTCTGGTAAAGAAGTGTCCGGCTGCCCTAGGTATATTAAAATGTCATCAGCAAAGAGTGCTATTTTATGTTCCTTCTGACCAAGTGTAATACCTTGAATTTTTTGGTTTTGTCTTATCCATTGGCTCAGAGGTTCTATGAAGATTGCAAAGAGCAGTGGAGACAGGGGGCAGCCCTGACGACATCCTCTTTCCAGTTCAAAAGATGATTATAAATTACCGTTAATCCTTATTTTAGCTGTTGGTTTTTTATATAATGCCTGTATAGTTCTAATGAAGTTGTTATGAAAATTGAAACTGGATAAGATTCTATATAGAAAAGACCAGTCAACCGAATCGAATGCTTTTTCAGCATCTAATCCCAATATGACTGCATTTAAGTTATATTTTTTTATATGATGAATTATGTGTAGAGTGCGTCGAATGTTGTCTTGTGTCTGTCTTTGTCTTATAAAACCTGTTTGGTCTAAATGAATTAGGTCTGTCAGTATATTTTCTAACCTTTTGGCAAGGATAATGGTAAAAAGCTTATAGTCCTGATTTAGTACACTGATTGGTCTGTAGTTGGAGCACTCTAGTTTATCCTTTTCAGGTTTAGGTATAACTGCAATGACCCCTTCTCTCCAGGAGGGGGGGATTTCCCCTGTGTGGAGGACATAATTAAATGTTTTCAGGAGGAGAGGAGATAGTTGCTGTTTAAAGGTTTTGTACCACTCTGCTGTATAGCCATCAGCTCCTGGGGATTTGTTAGCTTTAAGTTTCATAATTGCTTTTTCCAATTCTTTAGGATGTATTTCTGACAGTAGTGTTTTATTTTGTGACTCCGTAAGTTGGGGAAGGTTTAATGTGTTTAGGAATGCCTCGGATGCGTTTTTATGTTTTTTGTGGGAGTATAAGTTCTTATAGTAATTCTCGAAGTTTTTAAGAATATCCTGAATTCTGAATTTTATTTCCTTTGATACTGGGTCTCTGATTTTGTAGATTGCTCTTTCTGTTTGATGTTTCCTCAATTTATAGGCTAGCAATTTTGCCGATTTACTGCCTGCTTCATAGTATTTTTGTTTCAGAAATGTAAGTTTCTTCTGGATTTCTATTGTGTAGATCTCATTTATTTGGTTTTTAATTTCCTTAATCTTGAGCGAGTCAGTAGAATGAGTGTTGCCTTTGTGTTCTTTTTCTAGGTTCCTAAGTTCTGACTCTAATGTGGATAGTTTTTCTTGTCTTAGTTTCTTTTGGGTTGCCAGTTTTGCAATAATCTTTCCTCTTATTACAGCTTTGCATGCATCCCACAGTATTAAAGGGGATACTTCTCCATTATCGTTATCTTCCAAATATCTGAGAATATCTGATTCCAATTCATCTTTCAATGGTCCTTTCAGGACATTTGAATTTAACCTCCAAGAAAATGTATTATTTGTGTATTTTTGGATATTTAAGTCCATGTAGATCGGACTGTGGTCGGAGAGATCCATCAGTCCTATTTTACATGTTTTTACTCTTCCAATGTCTCTATTAAACATAAAAAAATAGTCAATCCTTGAGTAAGATGAATGTGGAGTTGAGTAAAATGTATAGTCTTTTACACTGGGGTTGAGTTCCCTCCACACGTCACAGATTCCCAATTCTTTTAGTAGCATCCGAGTCTTCCTGTTTTGGGTGTTATTTTGATGTGGGGAATTACCAGAAGCATCCCAGTATGGATTCAGTCTAAGATTGAAGTCCCCACCACATATCACTAAACCTTGAGCTTTAGTTATCATTAGGTCGAATACATTTTTATAAAATTTCCAGTTAGCCCCTGGGGGAGCATACACATTCAGCAGGGTGATATCTTCTCCCTCTAGCCGCCCAGTTACCAAACTGTATCTCCCTTCTTTATCTTTGTGTTCTGATTTTTTTTCAAATGTAATTTTGGTTGATATCAATGTCGCTACTCCCCTCCTCCTCCCTGATTTATATGAAGATGAAGAGATCATTTTAAACCCTTGTCTACTGAGTTTATTGTGTTCCACGTCTGTTAGGTGGGTTTCTTGTAAAAATATTATTCCTGCTTTGTCTTTTTTCATTTTGCCTAGAATCTTGGATCTTTTAACTGGATTCAGGATTCCTTTTACATTATATGAAATTATTTTGGTTACACCCTGTTTCTCCATTGTGTTGTTTTGTTTAGTATAACTGTGTGGTGGCCCTCTTTTGTGCTACTCAGAAACTGAAAGAACATTAAAAACAAGAAAAACATTAAGAACATAGTGTAAAAAACTTTAAAACAAAAAGCTGTCATAAGAACTTCCTGAGCTGAGGTCTTTTTAAAGACCCTGTAAGAGCCTTGATGGAGTGAAGGCCCTGAGGGAAATTCCTCAAACTCTGTTACGTGTTGAGGGCCCTCTCTTACCACTGAAAGTAGTCCCATGCTTTTAACGTGAGTTTCAGAACCCAATCCAAACTTGTAATGATTTTTTTTTTTTTCCTTTTATGCCTAAACCCTGTGAAATTGTGTGCACCCTCCCACCCCCATCACATCAAACATTCATGCAAAAACAGTATTTGTTAGTATGAGGAGAACATGTGGATTATTGTCACATTTCTATTTTAACAAGTTTTTTTTTTTTTTTTTTTTTTTTTTTAATTACAAAGACTTATTTGTTTCAAATAATATGATTGTTCCATGAAATGTTTTACCACATGCTGAATATGCATCTCCTTTAAAGTTTGTTACCTTGTATGAGGGGGGTTGGATGTGCGGATTGATTCAAGAGAAAAGAAAAAAAAAAAAAAAAAAAAAAAAAAAAAGGTCGCTATTCCAACCTGAAAACGGATAGTTTATCCGCGACGCTCTGGTGCTGGGTTTCCCGCTGCTGGTCCGTGGATTTTGAGGGTCTTTGTGTTGTCCATGTTTGCGCTTTGATCTTCTCACTCGGGTCTGCTGCGGGTTTAAATACCGTTACCGGGAGCCCTCTTTTCGCCATGTCAGCTGTTGCTTCTTCCGCCGAATTATAGAGACACGTTTCATCGCCGTAGAAGGCCCTTAACTTCGCAGGAAATGGTGTCTGAAAGCGCAATTTCTTCTCTCTTAACACCTTTTTCGCGTCATTGTATTCCCTGCGCTTTTTAAGGACCTCCGGGGCGTAATCGTGTTCCACGTAGACTTTTCTCTCCTGGTGCATAAATCCTTTTTTCTGCCAGGCCAGTCTTACAACCTCTTGTTTTATTTTGAAATTGGAAAATCTTACCAACACCGAACGTGGGGGCGCTTCCGCCGCCGGCCTAGCGGCTAATGAACGATGTGCCTTTTCTATCTTCAAGTCGGTGGTTTGTGGAATATCCAATTTCTCTCTTAGTAAGGATTCCACGCATTCTGCCATTGAGTTAAAACCATTTTCGGTTCCTTCTATCAGACCATGAATTCTTATGTTGTCTCTTCTTTGTTTTCCTTCTTGGTCGGTTAGCTTAGCCTCTATAGCTGCTTGTCTTTTGCGTAGGTCTAGCACAGAATCTTCGAGCACTTTTATTCGATCTTCTGTTTCCAAGATTCGGTTCTCGGCCTGGTCCACTCTGCTGTTTGTCCTTTTCAATTCTTCTCTGAATTCCCGAAATTCGGCCGTAACTTCTCGGCGAAATCGTCGTAGCTCCTCAAATAGTGATTTCAGGCTAACCCTTTTGTTAGCTATCACCAGTTCCTCGTCTTCTGAACGGAGATCTTCCAGTTCAGATTCTCCGGCCGATACGTGTCCTGGCCTGGAGAATTTCAGTTTCTTCTGTTTTCCTTTAGACATGATGATTTTGTCTTTTGATTTTCACTCCTCCAAAAATCCGTTAAGTTTGATTTTCAAGGTGTTATCCTGGATTGGGTCTGAGAGCTTCAGTGTTAAGCTGCAGTCGCCATGGCGTCCAGACTGGAAGTCCTACAGTCTCTTTTTTTGACCAAAGTTTGTGGTCTTACATGGAGGTAGGAGCATATATCAACCAGTTAACTGACAGTCACGATCTGTCACTCAGCCCTAGCTTCATTGCTGATCTCTCTGTTAGAGCTCCTTCTCCCCTCACTCTTGATGATACTTTAACTCTTCCACTTAAGGTATTACCTCCTTCTTAACCTAGAGAGGTCAATCCACCTTCATTTCTGAATCAGAAATCAAGCTAAAAGGACAGCATCATCAGTAAAAAAAACAAACAAACCAGAGGTCCTGAGTCCACCAAACTTGACATCCCTGCAAATTTATAAAATGTAATCCGTATAAACACTAATTTAAGTATTTGGTGTTGGGATCAGTGAAACTGCAGAAATTTTCCCATGTCTCAGCTTTTTATTTTCTTCATCAGATGAGTCTCTTCGAGTGTGTATCCACCCTGGGCCCAGCTGCTGTACCAGCAAGATGGAGGACAATTACATGGCAGCTGTCCGCAGTGAGACGCAGCAGAAGATGCGATCCTACAGCTTCGAGCTGAAGTACCTGATTGCTGGCCACTCAAAGGCCTACCACGGTGAGTAAGTGAAAGAAAGGGTTAACACCTTAAGGACAAATGTCACAAATTTGTCTTGAACCACTTTCAGTCTGAATGATGATGAGGTGGTGTATGTACTCCACACCCACCCATGAGTAACACTCTCCTCATGTGACATTTTTCACCGTGATGATGGAACAGGAATGATTGTTCATGTTACTATTGAATTTCAAAGCCCTGTTTCAGTAATAGCAGGTTCAATAAAATAATCTACATACCTGAGAAAGGAAATTTTGTTTAATTATTATGTCCAATTATGCCTATATCTATTGTATGTGCTTAGGGCTGGGCGATATAGCTAAAAAAAAAATGTATCGCTGTGGCGGTTTGGGATAACCCCCACAACAGACTGGGACATGCAGAGCGCGCATCTGGAGCGGTTAACAGAACAAAAGGCAGCCTTCCTGTGTCTAGCTCCTTCCGCTGGTATCATGCTGTTTTGTATGAATCAAATGCAAATATTCAGGCTTCCTGCTCTTACTGTGATGCAAATGTCCCATGCCTTTCATGTATTGTCTGTAACTGGGTATAAATACTGCACATGTTCTGTAACTCATCCTCTCTTTGACTGCTGCGCACGGGACGCATACGGCTCTGCAGACCCCCATCCTCCTTTGCCGCTGCACACAGGCCCTTCAGGGTTGCTCATACACCTGAGGCACGCACGCAGCATGCTCGAAGGAGTTGCTAATGGTCTCAGCCACGGCACACATAGGGAATTCGACAGTCTGCGGTTCCCGAGGGCTTTAAAGTTGTGCCCGCACCTAAAGTCAACACGCCAAGTCCCTTTGCCTTTGTTTTTTTCTTACAGCCGCCCCTGCTTTTCTTCACGGCCACTATTAATCCTTGCAGGACTTAATCGCGGGAGGAGTCAGTGACTAATTTTTCTTCTTGTGGACCTCTGCACGTTCAACGGGACAGCCCTTCGACATCGCGGACCCACAAGCAATTTTTGCGCGGCTCAGACGATTTCACCGTCTCCTGCCGGCACTTACTACCCCCCACCCCCGTCCACCTCCGCCTGCACAGAGCTTTCCCTGCTCGCTGGCAAAGCTGCACTATCGAGGCCTCGGCCCCCTGCCGAGCCCTCTGGGGGGGAGCGTGTGAAGGCTTGGGATAACCCAAACAGAACAGAAACAGAACCCACAACAGACTGGGACATGCAGAGCGCGCATCTGGAGCAATTAACAGAACAATAGGCAGCCTTCCTGTGTCTAGCTCCTTCCGCTGATATCATGCTGTTTTGTATGAATCAAATGCGAACATTCAGGCTTCCTGCTCTTACTGTGATGCAAATGTCCCATGCCTTTCATGTATTGTCTGTAACTGGGTATAAATACTGCACATGTTCTGTAACTCATCCTCTCTTTGACTGCTGCTGCTGACACACACTCTGTGTCTCTTTGCTAGAGAGCCTGAGGACCCCGCTCCAGTCTGCTCACACTGGGCTGGAGCGGAGTTCCTATGATGGTGGTATGATTCAATAAACCTACTTAAAACCCTCAATTCGCTGCCTTTATTTTATCATCCGCCATATCGCGATATAATTTCCTCTATATTGCAATACACGGTACATATCGTGATATGTATTTTGTGTACTGAATGCCCTTTAAAACGTGGTTTTACTTACATTTTTAATCAAAATTATATATATATATATGTACACACACACATCGGGGAAAATAAGTGTTGATGTGTCAACATTTTTCTCATTAAACATATTTCTGATTGAGCCATTTCAACTGTGGGGGTTCCCCCTACAGTTGAAAGTGCTATGAGATGACTGTTGTTGTGAAATGGCGCTATATAAATTTAAATTGAATTGAATTGATCTGAGATTTTTACCAGATATCAGGAACAACTCAAGTAATCCATACATACAAAGCAATCAAGGCAACTGTGTTCACAGAACAAGTTATATTATACACACTTGGTGAAATTCATTTAATATTTAGTAGAAAAACCTTTGTTGGTAATAACTGCTTTCAGGTGCCTCCTGTATGGAGAAACTAGGCACAGGCATTGCTCAGGAGTGATTTTAGCCCATTCTTCCACACAAACTGTCTTCAAATCTTGAAGGTTCCGTGGGTGTCTTCTATGAACTCTGGTCTTCAGTTCGTTCCATAGATTTTCAATTGGATTCAGGTCAGGTGACTGACTGGGCCATTCTAGCAGCTTTCTTTGAAACTCCAGGTCTTTCTGAATCTCTCCACGGGTGGTCTTTGTCTCTTGGATAACTCATCTGATAATTTTTTTGACTCCTCTGTCAGAAATCTTGTGAGGAACAATGGTGAACAAGAAGAACGAGTGTAAGCGAGAGTGAGGGAGTGATGAGTGGAGATGGTGATGGTGGGTCAGTTTTGTGTAGCGCTTTGCGTGTTGGGTGGGATCTTGGAGCGCCTGCAGTGGTCTGCTGATCAGTCGCTCGGGTGGGCGCTGAGGGTGGGGGTCTGCTTCTGTGGCCGCGGCTGCCCTGGGGTGGGTGGGGTGGGTGGGGTGGCTGCTGGCTTGCACCGGCAGTCTCCCTGGCCGCTGCCGGGCGCTGGTGCGCGTTCAGACTTGCTGCATCTGCATCGCGGTCACCCAAAGTAAAAGGGTGAATGAGGGTGGGTGAGTGTGTGGGGGAGAGCACGAATGGATGTGAGTAGGTCGGAGTGTGAGTGAGAGTGCATGTATGGGTGAACATGAGTGAGTGTGGGTGGATGACCCTGAGGGCGAGTGGGAAAGAGATTGAGTGGGTACAGGAATGAGAGAGAATGGGTGGGGCCGGGAGTGCGAGTGTGGGACTGTGTGGGGGAGTGGGGGAGCGAGAGTGAGTGAGTGCATGTGGGTGCGTATAAGAGTATAAGGGTGTGAATGGGTGTGTCTGCTAGTTGGGAGGTGCTGGATTGAGAGGGTAGTGCCTCTCTGCTACATGGGCTCCCCTGGACGGGCTGGGGGTTCTTTGGGTGTGGGGGTTCCCGGGGTGTGCAGCGGTGGCCTGCTGGGGGGGTGCTCGCGCCAGAGGCGCGGGCCAGTTTCTGGCCCGGGGGGTGGGGGCACTGGCCTCCTGGCACCTGGGGCCCGGGGTCTGGCGTTGGCCCCGCTGGGGGGATGGGGGGTTGGTGGGCCCGGGGGTGTAGGCCCACCGCACCAGCGGCCTGGTCTCCCTCGGCCATCCCTCCTGGGGTGGATGCCTGCCTTTTCTGGGGCTTGCTGACCTCGGACATTTGTGCCCTGTAGGGGTTGGTGGCACTGCCTTGCCTGCTCTGGGTTTCCGGGGGAAGGGGCGGGGAGAGTTGTTGTGACCAGCTACCCTCTTTGTATGTTTCCTGACAAACAACTCACATGCACACACTTATTTTGCGTGTGCTCTCATATACACGCACATGGACGAACACGCACAAATGTCTTCCCCTTTAACAGGTGTGGACACCAGACTCATGTTGAGACCTCTTTGGTGGAAGAAGCAGTCTGTCTTCTGTTTGTTTTAGTTGTTGGTTTGTTTGCCTTTTTTGTCTGTTCCTCTCCCTTTTCTTTTCCCTTCCCCACACTTCCTTTCCCCATTCCCCATCCTGCCGAGTCCTTCATGGGTAAAATAATTTAAATAAAGTATTAAAAGTTATTACGGGAGGAGTTTACAACAATATACTGTACATAGATAGGTACTGTATCAAGCTTCTTTTGGCAAAGTAAATCTGTTTTGGCACAATAAGGGTAGCAGATTTCTGTTCTGCTCACCTAGTTGCCTGACAGGACAAGGGGGAAAAAAAAAAAGAAATCTTGCAAGGAGCTCCTGGTCGTGGCCAGTTTATGGTAAAATGATGTTCTTTCCACTTTCAAATGATGGCTCCAACAGTGCCCACTGGAACATTAAGGAGGTTAGAAATGTGCCTGTAACCAATGCCATCATTATGTTTTGCAACAATAAGGTTGCAAAGGTCTAGAGAGAGCTCTTTGCTTCTACCCATCATGAGTTCTTTGTGGTGTGACAATCTGATATCCACAGACTTTTAAAGGCCATCAGTCAGGACTTAACCAGCTGAAATTAATTTGCACTGATGGGTAATGGGATGGCTTCCTAAATTCCGATGATTTCAGCTGGTTTCGTGGCTTTCTATGCCTTTTTGCACCACTTTTTCTTCATGTGTTCAATACTTTTTCCCTGTATCATTCAACTTTATTTAATATAACAGTGGGGAAAATAAGTATTGAGACACACACAGTGGGGAAAATAAGTACTGAACACATCAACCTTCTTTTCATGAAACCTATTTCTGATGGAGCCATTGTCCTGAGATTTTCACCAGATTTCAGTAACAACCGAAGTAATCCATACATACAAAGAAATCAAGGCAACTGTGTTCACAAAACAAGTTATATTTAATAAAGTGGAATGAGACAGGGAATAAGCATTGAACAGATGAAGATGTGCAAAAAGGCATAGAAAGCCAAGAAACCAGCTGAAATCCATCAGAATATAGGAAGCCATCCCATCCCCTATCAGTGCAAATTAATTTCTGCTGGTTAAGTCCTGACTGATGGCCTTTAAAAAGGTCTGTGAATATGAGATTGTCACACTACAAAGAACTCATGATGGGTAGAAGCAAAGAGCTCTCACTAGACCTTTGCAACCTTATTGGGTAACACTTTGCAAAACATAATGATGGCATTCGTTACATGCACATTTCTAAACTGCTGAATGTTCCAATGAGTACTGTTGGAGCCATCATTTAGAAGTGGAAAGAACATCGTTTTATTATTTAACTGGCAATGACCAAGAGCTCCTTGCAAAATATCTGAGAGAGCAGTCAAAAGAATTATCAGAAGAGTTACCACTCACAAGACTCCATTGCTGAAGAAAAAGCATATTGAAGCTCGTCTAAAGTCTGCTGCACAACATTCGGGCAAGCCAGTAAAACACTGGGAGAATATAGTCTGGTCAGATCAGATGAGACCAAAATTGAACTTTTTGGATGCCACTTTTTGGAGGAGAAATGCCACTGCACATCTCATCATGGTGTGGGGGTGTTTTTTAGCACATGGTACAGGTAGACTTCATATAATTGAAGGAAAGATGAATGGACAAATGTAAAGAGACATCCTTGATAAGAACCTGCTGCCATCTGCCAAGATGCTGAAGATGAAACGAGGGTGGACAGTTCAGCAAAACAATGATCCCAAACACACAGCCAAGGAAACTCTCAACTGGCTCCAGAGAAGGAAAATAAAGCTGTTGGAATGGCCCAGTCAGTCACTTGACCTGAATCCAATTGAAAATCTGTGGAAAGAACTGAAGATCAGAGTTCATAGAGGACACCCACAGAACCTTTAAGATTTGAAGACAGTTGTGTGGAAGAATGGGCTAAAATCACTCCTAAGCAATGCCTGCATCTAGTTTCTCCATACATGAGACATCTGGAAGCTGTTATTTCCAACAAAGGCTTTTCTACTAAATATTAAATCAATTTCAACAAGCGTGTTCAATACTTATTCCCTGTGTGATTCCACTTTATTAAATATAACTTGTTTTGTGAACACAGTTGCCTTAATTTCCTTATATGTATGGATTACTTGGGTTGTTACTGATATCTGGTGAAAATCTCAGGTAAATGGCTCCATCAAAAATATGTTTACTGAGAAAAATGTTATCGTGTTCAATACTTATTTTCCCCACTGTATGTGTGAATATACAGTATACATATATGTGCATGTGTATCTATCTGTCTGTCTATCTATGCATAGTCTCCCATTGGGGCCACACACTTCTTTCGTCCATGTTGTAGCGTTTGGATCCCTGCGCTTGAAAAATAAACCCATTTGGTTAAATTTGACCACTATGAACTTTTCAACCTATGAACTTTTTAGCGCCTCCATATATATATACGTATATATATATATATATATATATATATATATATATATATATATATATATATATACGTATATATACTGTATATATATATATATATATATGTGTGTGTGTGTGTGTGTGTGTGTGTGTGTGTGTGTGTGTGTGTGTGTATATACTGTATGTATATACAGTATATGTATGTATGTGTGTGTGTGTGTGTGTGTGTGTATAGATATATAGATACGTACAGTGGTGTGAAAAAGTGTTTGCCCCCTTCCTGATTTCTCATTTGTATGTTTGTCACACTTTAATGTTTCAGATCATCAAACAAATTTAATATTAGACAAACATAACACAAGTATTTTTGTTTATTACATGTATAGTTTATTTCTCTTATCTTATCATGTTTAATGTTGCAGCATTGTACCGAGACAAATTCCTAGTTTGTGTACTACATGAACAATGGCAATAAACCTGATTCTGATTCTGATTCTGAAGTAAACACAAAATGCCATTTTTAAATGAAGGTGTTTATTATTAAGGGTTAAAAAAAATCCAAGCCTACATGGCCCTTTGTGGAAAAAGTGATTGCTTCCCCTGTTCAAACATAAATTAACTGGTTTATCACATCTTTATAAAGCTGAGTTCAATTTCTCTAGCCACACCCAGGCCTGATTACTGCCACACCTGTTCTCAATCATGAAATCACTTAAATAGGACCTGCCTGACAAAATGAAGTAGACCAGAAGATCCTCAAAAGCTAGACATAATGCTGCGATCCAAAGAAATTCAGGAACAAATGAGAAACAAAGTAAATGAGATCTATCAGTCTGGAAAAGGTTATAAAGCCATTTCTAAAGCTTTGGAACTCCAGCAAACCACAGTGAGAGCCATTATCCACAAATGGCGAAAACATAGAACAGTGATTAACCTTTCCAGGAGTGGCCGGCCGACTAAAATTACCCCAAGAGCGCAGCAACGACTCATCCAAGAGGTCACAAAAGACCTGACAACAACATCCAAAGAACTGCAGGCCTCACTTGCCTAAGTTAAGGTCAGTGTTCATCACTCCACCATAAGAAAGAGACTGGGCAAAAAGGCCTGTATGGCAGAGTTCCAAGACGAAAACCACTGCTGAGCAAAAAGAACATAAAGGCTCGTCTCAGTTTGGCCAGAAAACATCTTGATGGTCCTCAAGACTTTTGGGAAAATACTCTGTGGACTGACGAGACAAAAGTTGAACTTTTTGGAAGGTGTGTGTCCCATTACATCTTGCGTAAAACTAACACAGCATTTCAGAAAAGGAACATCATACCATCAGTAAAATACGGTGGTGGTAGTGTGATGGTCTGGGGTTGTTTTGTTGCTTCAGGACCTGGAAGACTTGCTGTGGTAAATTGAACCATGAATTCTGCTGTTTACCAAAAAATCCTGAAGGAGAATGTCCGGCCATCTGTTCGTGACCTCAAGCTGAAGCACACTTGGGTTCTGCAGGAGGACAGTGATCCAAAACACACCAGCAAGTCCACCTGTGAATGGCTTAAGAAAAACGAAATGAAGACTTTGGAGTGGCCTAGTCAAAGTCCTGACCTGAATCCAATTACGATGCTGTGGCATGACATTAAAAAGGTGATTCATGCTCAAAAACCCTCCAGTGTGGCTTAATTACAACAATTCTGCAAAGATGAGTGGGCCAAAATTCCTCCACAGTGCTGTAAAAGACTCATTGCCAGTTTGCAGTTGTTGCTGCTAAGGGTGGCCCAACCAGTTATTAGGTTTAGGGGGCAATCACTTCTTCACACAGGGCCATGCAGGTTTGAATTTTTTTATCCTTAATAATACTACTAATAATAAAAATAACAATAATAAATAATCTTAATTTTAGACACACAAGCGGGTCCATATAAATAAGAAGGGGTAGGGGTATCAGGGAAACAGTAAACAACAAAGCAGCAATAACAACAGCATAACACTCTTTAAAAAGAGTTCTAGTAGAGGCTGTTGTGCCAGTGTCTCCTGAGAACAGAGGTGTATCTGAGACTGCTCTTCCTAGGGCTAATCAGGGTCTGCATGATGCTTTTTTCCAAGTCATCCAGACGACACATAAAATTGTACATAAGTTTCCTCAGTAGTGCCTTACACGTAGGAATACCACATGCCACAAACAGCTGGCTGGTGCTATACCATCTGGGCACCTGAAATAGCAACCTCAGTGCATCGTTGTAGGCCACAGTCAACCTTCTCATACTATCATTCCTGTAGCTGCTCCACAGGTGTGCAGTGTACAGAGGAGTACACAGTAAGCTCTGAACAGAGAGGATTTAACATTTACAGAGCACATACTAAACTTTCTCAGTAACATATTGGCTTAGGCATACAATTTACGGCACTGCCTGTAGATATGTCATCTCTCAAATCATCAGTGCTGATGTGACCCAAATATTTTATTTCTTTGCATGTCGCAAGCGAAGTATCACACAATTTAATGGTAGGAAAAACTAGTTTCCTGTCCTCTCTGCATCTCACAATCATGACATTACTCTTCTTAGCGTTAAATTTGATGTTGTGATCACTGCCATATTGTGAACAAACTCTTAATAGTTGTTGCAACCCAGCACTATAAGGACTCATTACAAGGTCATCTGCATACATGAGATGATTGATGACAGAGCTACCCACAACACAGCCTGTGCTACATCCATTCAGTTGTCTTCGTCCATATATACATTAGACAGAGTAGGGGACAAAATTCCACCTTGGCGTACACCGTTGCTCACATGAAAGGGAGTTGATAGAATGTTCCCCCATTTTATATTCACATTCAATAATAAAGACCTTCATTTAAAAACTGCATTTTGTGTTTACTTGTGTTATCTTTGTCTAATATTTAAATTTGTTTTGGGATCTGAAACATTTAAGTGTGACAAACGTACAAAAAAATGAGAAATCGGGAAGGCGGCAAACACTTTTTCACACCACTGTATATGTATGTATGTGTATATGAGCAAGCAGGTATACAGGTATATTAATTAGTTAAGGATGGGACAGGACAAGATGAGCTTTTGGCTTCAATCCTGTTCCTTTTTGGACTGCATTTGGATTTTTTGTTTTTATTCTTGTTTTTATGTTGTATTGTTCAAAATAAATAGGATCAATCGATCAGTGTGTATGAATGATGAAGGGATTGGCGCTGCTCCGTGGCTGCCTTATCCATCCAGGTGGATGCCCTGTAATTTCCCCATTGCGGGACTAATAAAGGATTATAAATATATAAATAAATAAATAAATACTGAGCTGTTTAATAGTTTACCCAGTTCGCTTAGCAGCTATCGTGTTTGTTTATCTGTGTAGAAGAGCTTGGAATAACGAGGCGATGTGATTTATAAACCAAAGTTTATTATCAGCTTCGCTCCTCTAACAAGTCTCATCTCAGTGCAGAAACAGAATCAGAGGTCAAACACATTCAGACCTACATACTTATACCTACACATCACAAAAGACATTGCATATCAAAGCTGACATCCCGCATTAGCTTAATCCCCCCTCCTTTGTCTTCCTACTCCTCCACCTGACCCTGGGTGGTCAGGGCGATCGATCTGGTCTCCACCGCTGCACCTCGGATGCTCTTTGATCTTTGCTGGCGGTTGAGACCTCTTGTCCTGTTCTGAGGCGTGAGGTCGTTGTACATATGTAATCACTAAACATTCTAACATGCTAATACATATGTAGGTTATGGGATGTATGATTAATATAAACCACAGCCCCCCCCCCAAACGACTAAGAAAAGGACAATAAAAGAAAGTCCACAGTTTAAGATAATTTCTATGACATACCAACTGTTAAACCTCTTGACAAGGAAAAAAAAAAACAAAAAAAAAACTTCCCAGCAGCTATGCTCCTGTAGAGAATTCAGTGGTAATCATAACAGCGTAGTAATATCACAAATCAGTCTTAAAACTGTCACAGCACAATCTGATAAAATAGTTAACAACTTTAGGTTAATTTGTATCAGTCCCTGTGCCGTCTGGGTTTTAGTCTTCTCCCGAATCTGCTGTGGGTCTGCTTGGGCGTCCCGGCGGGACCTTCCTGTAAGGAATCTGCAGCTTGGGGAGGAGAGTGGTTATTTGTTCCCTGCAGGGGGGCTGAGTCTTTTTTCTTGGGGGGTCTACCCCGCCGAGGTGCTCTTGCCAACCGTGCAGGTTCGTCTCTCAACAAGAAGGCAGGTTTAAGTCTGTCAATGCTGACTGTTTCTTTTCTGTCCCCTAAATCAAGCACAAAATGCTTATCACCAGGTTCCAGCACTCTGAATGGTCCGTCATATGGTGGACGGAGGGTAGATTTTAAAGCTTCATGCCTAACAAAAACGAATTCGGCGTTTTTTAAAGCTTGGGGGACAAAAACCCATGGAAAAGAGTGGTGTGCCGGTCCGGGGAGAGTGTCCGGTCCGCTGCTGCCTGAAAGCCTCATGGCTGGGAGATGCCCAGGCTCTGGGTTCTCTGGTAAAAATTCACCTGGGAGTCTGAGAGGTTGTGCAAAAACTAATTCTGCTGGGGAGGCGTCTAGATCCTCTTTAGGTGCAGCACGCAACCCCAATAAAACCCAGGGGAGTTTATTTACCCAATTTGTATCCGTTAGTGAGGCCCTGAGGGCGGCCTTTAAAGATCTGTGAAAGCGCTCGCATAACCCATTAGCCTGAGGGTGATAAGCGGTGGTGCGGTGAATTGTCGCCCCTAAGCTGCTGGCCATGGCTGACCAAAGCTCTGAGACCAATTGAGGCCCTCTATCGGACGTGATGTCCGATGGGACGCCGAAACGCGCCACCCAGTTTGTCAAAAAAACGCGAGCGACTTCCGCCGCTGTGGTTGATGCCAGAGGGACCGCCTCAGGCCAGCGCGTAGTATGATCTATCATTGTTAACAGATGTGTGAAACCCTGAGACGAAGGTAGTGGTCCCACGAGGTCGACATGAACGTGGTCGAACCTTCTAGCTGGGATTCGAAAAGGCTCTAGAGGGGCTTTTGTGTGTTTGTGTATTTTGGCGCGCTGACAAGACATGCAAGTTTTTGCCCATTCCTTTATATTTTTGCGCAGGCTGGGCCACACAAACTTTTCGGCGACCATTTTAACCGAGGCGCGCACACCTGGGTGCGCGAGGGAGTGAATTGAGTCGAAAATACGGCGGCGCCATGCAGCTGGGACTACCGGGCGAGGTCGGCCGGTTGAAACGTCGCAGATTAGGGGGGGTACACCGTCGCGTAAACCCCTTTCTTCCAGCCTTAACCCTGTTGGTCCAGACAGGAGTGCGCGCACGTCTGCGTCACTGCTTTGTTCCTCTGCCATGGCTGCGTAATCTATCCCTATGTGAATTGGCGCCGCGTACATGTCCGCGTTGGCGAAGAGTTCTGCGGCTGAGGTAGTATAATCTGTCTCCTCGCGCTCTGGCGATGTCACAGCGTGAGAGAGGCAGTCTGCTACCACGTTAAGTTTGCCTGCCACATGTCGAATATCTGTGGTGAACTCTGAAATTGCAGCTAGCTGTCTTTGTTGCCTGCCTGACCATGGTTCTGAAATTTTAGCCATCGCAAAGGTGAGCGGTTTGTGGTCAACAAAAGCCGTGAAACGCCGCCCTTCTAACCAGAACTGGAAGTGGCGGATGGATAAATGAAGCGCTAGCAGCTCCCTGTCAAAAGTGCTGTATTTACGCTCCGTTTGGTTTAACGATTTGCTGAAAAACGCCAAAGGTTGCCAGGTTCCGCCAACGTGTTGTTCCACAACTGCCCCTATGGCCAAGTCTGAAGCGTCTGTGGTTAGCGCGATGTGGGCCGAGGGATCAGGGTGAACCAACAATGTGGCGTTCGCTAGAGCACTTTTTACTTCCGCGAAGGCGCGTTCGCGCTCCGGGGTCCATTCGACCACGTTGGAAGGCTTTTGTTTTCTGAGCACGGTATACAGGGGCTGCATGAGTTGAGCTGCGCGGGGGAGGAAACGGTTGTAAAAATTAACCATTCCCAAAAATTCTTGCAGCGATTTGACCGTTTGCGGTCGTGGAAAATTTTTTACTGCGCGAACTTTGTCTGGCAATGGGACTGCCCCCTCTGGTGAAACTCAATTTGTGACACGCCGAATTTGCATTTGGCTGGATTGATTATTAACCCGTGCTCTTCTAGTCTCTGAAAAACCGTAGTGAGGTGTTGTTCGTGTTCTTCCTCCGACGAGCTGGCTACCAGCATATCGTCGAGGTAGACGAACACGAAAGGGAGATCGCGTAATATCGCGTCCATCATCCGCTGAAAGGTTTGAGCAGCTCCTTTGAGGCCAAACGGCATCCGCAAAAATTCAAAAAGACCGAAAGGGGTTATTATAGCCGTTTTAGGAATGTCTTCCGCTCGAACGGGGACTTGGTGATAGCCGCGGACCAGGTCTATTTTAGAAAAAATGCGCGCACCCGCCAGATGTAGTGAGAAATCTTGGATGTGAGGAATTGGGTAGCGGTCATGCGCTGTCGCATTGTTTAATCTGCGGTAATCGCCGCACGGTCTCCAAGAACCGTCGGTTTTCAGGACCATGTGGAGTGGCGATGCCCAGGGGCTTTTCGAGCGTCTAATAATGCCGAATTTTTCCAGGGTGGCAAACTCGTCCCGTGCTATGGCGAGCTTAGTCGCGTCTAATCGCTGAGCTTTGGCGAACACGGGTGGGCCTGTTGTGGGAATGAAGTGTTCAACCCCGTGTTTCGCTACTGTTGCTGAAAATTTTGGAACTGTGAGTGCTGGAAATTGGGTCAGGAGTTGGTCAAACTTACCTCCTGCTGTTGTGACGCCGGCCTGCACGGGTGGTGGAGAGACTCGAGCTGAGCAGGGAATAGAATAAAATGAAATGAAAAGCGTCTATTTGCTAGATCAACTAACAACCCATGTGCACACAAAAAATCAGCACCCAACATGTTAAAGCTCACCGCCGCTACAATAAATGTCCATCTATAGTTGCGGCCGTGAATGCAAAGAGGCAGGCTCCTTTCACCGTAAGTGTCGATGATGGAGCCGTTGGCTGCCATCGCCCCATTTCCCCGGGGACCCATGGCCCGATCTGCGTGGGAAGGGGTGATAAAGCTCAGCTGAGCTCCGGTGTCGATCAGGAACTGTCTCCCGGTGTGCCCGTCAGTCACATAAAGAAGTTTATTTTTTTCGCCGAGAACCGCAGCCGTTAACGGTTCTCGGTTTTGGCGTTTTCCCGAACTTTTGAACTTGCAGGGGGAAACGCATTTGTTCGCCCCCTCGGCGAAACGGTGGTGGTAATAGCAGATGTCGTTCCGCCTGCTGCGTCTTGGTCGTGTTGCCGCCATGGTGGGCGGGCTCTGCTCGGTTGTCTGTGGTTCTCCGTTGCTCTGGGCATCTGCGGATGCTGCTGTGGCCACCTGTTCCCTGCAGGCGTTGGTGAGTCGCTGCGCTTCTCGGGCCAGTGCGCGGAAGTCCTGCTGGGTGCTGCACCGCATGTTGATCAGCGTCCCTCTCATGTGTGGCGGCAGAGTGCTGAGGAAGATGTGTTGGAAGAGGAAGTTGTCGTTGTCCTCCTCCTTGAGCTGCAGCATGTCCTCCATGAGGGCCTTGGGTCTGCATCCTCTGTGGCCGTAGATCGCCAGGATCCTCTCTGCTCTCTCCTCGGCTGAGGGGACGAAGTTCTCGACGATGGTCGCCTTCAGCTCTCTGTATTTGTCATGGGCGGGCGGCTGTCGGATTATGCTCCGCGCGCATCTTGACGTGGCAGCGTCGAGTTTGGCGACGATGTGATAAAATTTCGTCTCATCCGCCGTTATGCCCGCCAGTGCAAACTGAGCCTCAGCTTGCTGGAACCACGAGCTCGGGTCTTCTTGCCAGAATTCTGGCAGCTTGACGGTGACGGCGCTTGTGTGGGCCGTCCTTGATGTGTCCGCCGGGTGAGAGCGCCTTTCTTCTGCTCTCACGGCGGGGCTGGGGATGGTGCTCGGTTGAGCCCTCTCTTCTGCCGTGGGGGAACGTCTTCCATCCGTTCCCCTGTCTGCATGGGCGCCGGCGCTTGCCTGGGTCTCCTCCGATGAGTCAATCGTGGGAGAACGTCTCTGTTCCATCCTCACGTCTGGTCACCAGTGTAGAAGAGCTTGGAATAACGAGGCGATGTGATTTATAAACCAAAGTTTATTATCAGCTTCGCTCCTCTAACAAGTCTCATCTCAGTGCAGAAACAGAATAAGAGGTCAAACACATTCAGACCTACATACTTATACCTACACATCACAAAAGACATTGCACATCAAAGCTGACATCCCGCATTAGCTTAATCCCCCCTCCTTTGTCTTCCTACTCCTCCACCTGACCCTGGGTGGTCAGGGCGATCGATCTGGTCTCCACCGCTGCGCCTCGGATGCTCTTTGATCTTCGCTGGCGGTTGAGACCTCTTGTCCTGTTCTGAGGCGTGAGGTCGTTGTACATATGTAATCACTAAACATTCTAACATGCTTATACATATGTAGGTTATGGGATGTATGATTAATATAAACCACAATCTGTGTCATTCCAAATACCACTTCAAGGGCTGTAATAGACCTGTGTATTGAACACGTGCAGAGTCTCTACACGTGTCATGAATCTGCCGTTGGCAGATAAAGGTTTGAAGTAGGACCCAAAGCACAGGCAGGACATCAGTGCAATGATGTTTTTATTACAAAACACAAAGAAACACAAAATAAACAATAACACGGGGGCTGAAACACAAAGAACCGTCAAGGCAAAAACACTTACAAGGATAACTTGGGAACAACTTCAGACACAGGGAATCCATAGGAATCAACGACAATGACCTCACAACGAACAAAGACTCACATATATAGGGAGCATAGCAATTACTAGAACACAAGACAGGTGAGAGACAATCAGGGCTAAACGGCAACACACATGAGGGAAAGTGGCTATAGGTATAGAACACATGAGGGACTGGGAACAATAGGTAAACAAGTACAGAGGATACACATGAGACATGAACATAAGACCAAGGAGGACACAGAAGACAACAACAGGGACAAACAGGGGACGACACAACAGACTAGGGACCAGGGAACACAAAGGACAATCACAAAGGAACACTAAAGGCAATAATGATAAATAATGACAAGGGAAAAAGCAGAAACCAAAATGAACATAAAGCGTGGGCATGGCCCCACATCATGCCCAGACCACGACAACATGAGCTCATTCACATTCATTTGAGTCCATGCAATGTTATTAGGAGTGAGTCAACATTTATTACGAGAATAAATAACACACTAGCAACTGGAAGCTAACAAATCTAATATCAGTAACAGTAATGGTAACATCAGTAACAAGGGATTCTGCATACACAGAGTAATAGTAAAAGAAGGCAGGCAGCAACTAGGAGTGGGACATATGTTTCAGTGAGTTTCGCAGGTCTATTACAGCCCATGCAGTGGTATTTGGAATGACAGCGATCTAAACAATACAATAGCTGCTAGCTGCTAAGCAGACTGGGCATACTATTAAATGGCTCAGTATGGTTACAAAAATGGGAAGCACAGACTTTATAAAGGAAAAACAATCTGCCTGCACACGCTTTCCGATATGTACAATAAGTGAAAGTGATAAAATTGATTTATTGACAAGCACCAGGGAATGGGCAAATATAATGTGTGATGATGGGATTTGTAGTAGTGTGCGGCGTGGGGGCGCAGCGGCTGGTGGCTGCGCCCCCACACCGGCTACGCAGGCTTGTGTATGGGGGGGGGGGGCTCTGCCATTGCAGGGCTTTCTTGCCCAGTTGACTCGGTACAGAACAGTGTGTGTAATGCCGTGTACATAGTTTAGTAATAAAGCTCAATTCTAGTGCAGCATCCTCGTCCGTCTCTTCACTACCAGGTTTGTGGACATAACGTTTGGCAACGGAGGATTAACCATGGAGGCGTGCATAACACTGCTGCAGCCTTTCCTTGAGCTCCCAGGGGAACCACCAGTTCCATGGCCATGTTGGCTGGAGGCGTTTGAAACGTATATTACAGCGTTGGACCTGGGGAAGTTGGATAAGGTGAGGACGTGAGCGTTGCTTGCCCACAACCTGGGCATAGAGGGCCAAAGAATTCTCCGCATGCTCAGCGCAACAGACTTGTACGTGGAGGTGGTGGAGCTTCTTGCTAAGTATTTTACCATGCCGGACAGCATGACGGTACGACAGATTTGCTTTTGCCAAAGACGACAGAGAGTTGGTGAGCCAGTACAGCAGTTCATCACTTACCTGAGAGAGTTGGCTAGTGTGTGCCGTTTTGGACCGCTGGAAGATGAAATGGTGCAGGACCAATTGGCCAACCACACATGTATTGCTTGGCTATGTGTTAGGTTGCTAATGGCGCCAAATGACTTGATGCTTGCTAGAGCGGTTGAGCTAGCACTCCAATTGGAAGCAGCAGAGAAGTTAACCTCGGAGCTAAATGGGTGCCAAATATGGAGGCTACCCGGACAGTTGACGCTAGCTAACGTGGTGGACATGGAGGACAAAGAGTACATGGCAGAAGAGTACGAGGTGAATGCAGTGAGCCGAAGGTCTGCTCTGACAGGCCCCGTCTGTTGGGGTTGTGGATCCCCGACACACTGGGATGGAGCACAAATTTGCCCGGCAAGAGGAAAATGGTGTAACAAGTGTGGAGGCCTGAAACATTTCGCCAGGGTATGCCAGTCGCCAGCACTGTGGGGCTCGCCAAGTGAACCCGTCTGCCCGCCAACAATGACCATTCATTTGGTAAGCCTTGGCATCAGTGGTTATTCGTACAGCATGGTTGAATAAGATGGAGTAGCTGTACCACTTCTGCTTGACACGGCGGTGGTGCGGTCAATGTTAAACTGGACCACAGTAAAAAAGTTTTTCCCCAACCACAAAATCAAGAAGAACCCAATGCCACTGTACAGATACAGTGGGCACAGATTGTGCAATGTTGGAACGGTAGAACTGACTGTTTGCTGCAAGCCCAAAATTGTGTACGACTTCATGTTCCAGGTGACAGCTCGTGGTGACATTATGGGATGTGACCTTTTCTACAGCCTGGACTTTGCTATCAGAGACAACGCTGGGTTCGAATGGTCCGGATGTGGCAGTTGGGGCACAGTGGACTGGGATGACAACGTTGTGGTGTGGGATGAGGTAATTAAGGACGGCACCAACAGCACTCCGTCTACCCCGTGCGCTCAGGAGGAGAACGGCGATGACATGGAGAGAGAGCAGTAACCAGACTCGCCTCCGTTCTCCTTTCAGTCAGAATTGGAACCGCGGAAGGGGGAGCCCGAGCATGCAGAGAGCCCCAAAGCACAGCAGCAGCAGCTGGGCGCAGACACAACGCATGATGCGGCACAGCAGAGCACTTCAGACGGCTGAGAGGAAGAGCCGGACTGTTTCTGTAGCCTCACTCGACAAGCTACGCAGGTTACGACAGAGCGGACAGGTGAAGAGTCTGCTTCAATGAGCGACACCGGAGAGGCACCAGAGATCTTCTGTACCCCCTCAACCAACAACGGAGATAACGGGTGAAGGGTCCGCAACGAACACGATAACTACGGAACCGCCGCAGCACGACTAAGATCCCAAGCTGAACGAGCATGCAGAGCCACCTGGAGCACAATGACAACGCATAAATTCAAGTAAGGCGCCGCTCCAAGTCATGGACTGGGTACAGGTTCGCACCGGTGAGGGACCGGGATGGCGACTGACCGGACCGCAGCCAGCGAAACAACGGGCGCCGCTGAGGATTGTGGCGAAGCTGGGAACGGCGTGCTTTCGGCTAACAGACGGTTCGGCATGCGAACCAACTATGGCATATCCGGGTGGCTGCTCCAGATGGCGAAGCTTTGCAGGAGTCGGCTACCGCAATGTGGGACCCAGGCCCCGGGGGGTCCAGCAGCTCCAGGGATGCGGCCGCAATGGGCCTGCCACAAAACCCCCAGGCAGAACTGTTCTCCCCATGGAAGACTTTGAGAAAAAAAAAGTGACTCTGTAGTTAGGAGCGCAGCTAGAAAAACGTGTCAGAATACTCCACTTAGCCGCACCAGGTCTGGTGGCAGTCTACCCACGGACCCTAGTTCCAGATTTTGTTTGAAGTTTAAAAAAAATGTGTGTTAAATGGGGTTTCTAATATACCAAATTGGGGAGGGTCTGAATTAGGTGTGTTCTGTGTTTTGCAAGGGGGGGGGGGGTGATCATGGGAATTGTAGTAGTGTGCAGCGTGGGGGCGCAGCAGGCTTGTGGCGTTGTTGCGCCGGCGTGTGTATGCGGGGGTCCGCCATTGCAGGGCTTGCTTGCCCAGGCAACTCGGTACAGTACAGTGTGTGTAATGGTGTGTACATCCTGTTGTCGGCCTCCGTCGGTCTATGATGACCATGGAAGAGAATCCTAAATGTCTACTCTGCTGGAACAGCACCGCCTGTGGCTGAACAGGCCGATGCGCGAATGGCAGTCACTGTCACACAGGTCGCACTTGTGGGTGGTCTCCGTGCTGCTGGGTCTGTGGCGGTTCTTCCTGCGGGCCCTTTTTTCATCTGCTGCAGCAGTCAGTCTCTCTTCACCCGCCTTGAGCTGTCTGGTCAGGGTGCCTCTCCATTTGGAGCGGTCCGTTGCAAGGTCCTCCCAGCACTCTGTGTTGATCTCCAGGGCCTTCATGTTTCTCTTGCAGACGTCTCTAAAGCGCAGCTGTGGGCGGCCAACGTCTCTCCTGCCAGTTGCCAGTTCTCCGTAGAGGACGTCTTTTGGGATTCTGCCATCCTCCATACGGTGAACGTGGCCTAGCCAGCGGAGCCTGCGCTGCCTGAGTAGAGTGAACATGGAGGGAAGGCCGGCGCGGGACAGAACTTCTGTGTTGGGCACTTTGTCCTGCCAGGATATGTCCAGGATGTGGCGAAAGCAGCGCAAGTGGAAGGAGTTCAGTCTCTTTTCCTGCCGGGCGTATGTTGTCCATGTCTCACTCCCATAGAGCAGTGTGCTGATGACGCAGGCGTTGTACACTGCCATCTTCGTCTTGACAGAGAGTTTGGGATTCTCCCACACTCGTGTGGTGAGGCGAGCGAGTGTGAAGGCTGATTTTCCAATCCTCTTGTTGATCTCTGTATCAAGGGAGAGGTTGTTGCTGATCGTGGACCCCAGGTACGTGAACTGATTCACGACCTCCAGCTCGTAGTCGTCGATGGTGATGGTTGGTGGTGCTTCCGTGCCTTGCGCCAAGACGTTAGTCTTCTTCAGGCTGATGGTAAGCCCAAAGTCCTTGCATGCCTGGGAGAAGCAGTCCATCAGGGTCTGAAGCTCCTGCTGCGTGTGGGTTGCGACTGCAGCGTCATCTGCGAACAGCATGTCTCTGATTAGAGCCTCGCGTACTTTGGTTCTGGCTTTCAGGCGGGCGAGGTTGAAAAGCCTGCCGTCAGATCTTGTGTGCAGGTAGATTCCCTCTGTTGCTGTGCTGAAGGCATGCCTCAGGAGCATAGCAAAGAAAATCCCAAAGAGGGTTGGCGCAAGTACACAGCCCTGTTTCACTCCGCTGTGTATGTTGAATGGCTCTGAGACATTGCCATCGTGCTGCACTATCCCCTGCATGTTGGTGTGAAACGATTCGATGAGGCTTTGCAACTTTGGTGGGCATCCTATCTTTGGCAGGATCTTGAAAAGGTCCTCTCTGCTGGCCAAATCGAACGCTTTGGTGAGGTCGATGAAGGCGACGTACAGGGGCATGTTCTGCTCTCCGCATTTCTCCTGGAGTTGGCAGATGGAGAATATCATGTCTACCGTCGATCGCGCAGCGCGGAAGCCACACTGAGACTCGGGGTAGACACGTTCGGCAAGCTTCTGTAGACGAATGAGAACAACTCGTGCGTAGACTTTGCCAACAACGCTGAGGAGGGAGATGCCCCTGTAGTTGTTGCAGTCGCTTCTCTCCCCTTTGTTTTTGTAGAGGGTGATGATCTTGGCGTCCCTCATGTCCTCTGGTACGGCACCTTCCTTCCAACACTGGCAGAGGACGTCATGCAATGGCAGCATGTACAACTATGTACAATGGTGTGTACATAGTTCAGTAATAAAGCTCAATTCCAGTGCAGCATCCTCGTCTGTCTCTTCACTGCCAGGTTTGTGGACATAACATAATGGAAGTGGAACCAGAACTGCGGGAGGACTGGAATGTGGAAGTATGTCACTCTACATTGCGCCTTTTCCCTTTTTTCTCCCTTATAATTCACTACCAAGGCTTGTAATTAAGCAATATTACGCAAGAGTGTTGTATCAATGAATACATTACTTTAGTGTTTCTGTAGTAAGTGAGCATAATATAATAATTTCACACACAATTACCAGTGACCCAGTCACTGTTTGTTGGGTCAACAAACAGTGTTTTGTTGACCCAGAATTTACACTGACTCTGGATGCAGTACGTTATGGCTGCGGTCTGGCCTCCACAGCAAATAGTTCCCATTCTTGTCAGTTTTCTAATCCTCACCTGGTCCGGACCACTGCGGAGTGAATCTGGCTTGTCAAATTCGGTTTGCCAATGAAACGCAACGAGTCTGTTTTTGACAGATGCTGGATCCAGTCTGCAAGGAAATGCTGCAGTATCTTGTGATATTTGATAGCTGTTTGATCATCAAAAACGATTTAAAGATCGCCCATTATTTTCTGAGGTCTACTCCTCCACCACTGTGTCAGAGAAGGTAAAAACTTGCCTTAACATTCAGACACTTCATAGAATTAAAATTAATGGGCTACTTGTGGAGTGTGTCAAATAAGAGGCCGATCCATGGACAGACGGTTTATTACACACTTCACATCTCACAAGCACAGAACTGACTGAATGATCTCAACAAGCTCTCCTCTCTTCACTCAAATCCTCTTCACACGTTTCATGGCAATTTCTCATCACACAGCATGACATTTACATTCCACTGCATTCAACCCCCTATGTCCCTGACTACTTCCAGCTATCTCGCCAGGAACTCCCTGGGCATTGTTCTTCCATGCTTATTCACTGTCTCTGTCTGAGGTGCTAAATAATCTGACTTCCCCCAGGTCCTATACCGCCCCCCCCCAGCATCTTAAGACAGAACATCAGTCCACACGCTGTTTTTGCTTCAGTCTCCTCCCATATCTGCTGTAACTGGGGTTAACCGCCTCCGTGGCGCTGCTGTGCCGGTGGGGGGCTGCTGGGAGTGTGTCTGACTGCGGGTGAGCCGTGGCGAGGTGGGGGGGGGAACTTTGCTCTGTCCGTGTGGCTGCTCTGGCGAATCGTTTCCCTGGGGAGCTCTCCGTAGGGGTCTTCCACGCCCAGGGGCCCTAGCCAACAGCACTTGCTCGTCCGCCGCTACAAAGGCAGGTTTGAGTCTGTCTATGCCAATTTTCTCCCGTCTACCCCCCAAGTCTAGCAAAAAATGCTTATCCCCTGTTTCCAACACTCTGAACGGTCCATCATAGGGTGGGCGTAATGGAGGGCGGTGGGCGTCGTGTCTGACGAACACGAACTCCGTGTTCTTCAAAGTTTTAGGCACGAAAGCACGCGGAAAACAGTGCTGTGCCGGGCCCGGCAGCGTGCCTGTGTTTGCGCTATGCTGCAAAAGCTGAGACGGGCAGCTGTCCGGCGCAGGATTATCTGGCAGAAATTCCCCGGGCAACCGTAGGGGCTGCGCAAAAACAAGCTCTGCCGGGGAAGCTTCCAAATCCTCTTTTGGCACGGAGCGCAACCCCAATAAAACCCACGGCAGCCTGTCCACCCAATTTGCATCCGTCAGTGAAGCCCTGAATGCTGCTTTCAGTGATCTGTGAAAACGCTCGCATAACCCGTTGGTCTGTGGGTTGTACGCGGTTGTGCAATGAATTGCAACCCCCAGGCTGCGGGCCATCACGGACCAGAGTTCGGAAACAAATTGAGGGCCCCTGTTGGACGTAATGTCCGACGGGACTCCAAAATGCACCACCCATGCTGTTAAAAAAGCGCGTGCTACGTCTGCGGACGTGGTTGCCGCCAGCGGGACTGCTTCTGGCCAGCGTGTGGTGCGGTCCACCACTGTCAGGATGTGCGTGCTCCCCTGTGATGGCCGGAGGGGGCCCACGAGGTCCACGTGAACGTGGTCGAACCTCTTAGCCGGTACCCGAAACGGCTTCAAGGGAGCCTTCGTGTGTCTGTGTACCTTGGCTCGTTGGCACGCCACGCAGGCTGCAGCCCACTCTTTTACTTGTTTGCATAGGCTCGGCCACACAAACTTCTCTCCCACCATTTTGACCGACGCGCACACTCCTGGGTGCGCCAGAGTGTGAACCGACTCAAACATGCAGCGGCGCCATGCGACCGGGACCACGGGACGTGGGCGACCCGTGGAGACATCGCAGATTAGGGGGGGCATGCGGTCTTGCAGCACCCTGCTCTCCAGCCTTAACCCTGTTGGTCCAGACAGGAGCGCGCACACGTCTGCATCACTAATCTGCTCCGCGGCCATGGCTGCGTAATCTATCCCCACGTAGACCGGGGCCACCACGGAACGTGAGAGGCAGTCCGCCACCACATTCAGTTTACAAGACACATGCTGAATATCGGTAGTAAACTCTGAAATTGCGGCCAGCTGTCTCTGCTGCCGGCCCGACCACGGTTCTGAAACCTTGGCCTTCGCGAACGTTAGTGGCTTGTGGTCCACGAACGCGGTGAAGCTGCGCCCTTCCAGCCAGAACTGGAAGTGGCGTATGGCCAGGTGGAGGGCCAGTAACTCCCTGTCGAACGCGCTGTATTTACGTTCACTGTCGCGCAAAGTTCTGCTGAAAAAAGCGAGCGGCTGCCAAGCCCCAGCGACGCGCTGCTCTACGACAGCCCCTATGGCCACGTCTGAAGCGTCGGTGGTGAGCGCTATCCGGGCCGCCGGGTCCGGATGCGCCAGCAGTGCGGCGTTTGCCAGGGCTGCTTTAACCTCCAAGAACGCCCGCTCTCGCTCCGGGGTCCATTCGACCCCATCAGCGGGTTTCTGTCTCTTGAACGCGGCGTACAATGGTTGCATGAGCTGCGCCGCACGGGGAAGGAAACGGTTATAAAAGTTCACCATCCCCAAAAATTCCTGCAGCGCCCTGACCGTCTGAGGCCGGGGAAAATCCGCCACGGCGCGCACTTTGTCGGGCAACGGGATCGCTCCTTCCAGAGAGACGCGGTGCCCCAAAAAATCAATCTCCGTCACGCTGAACTGGCATTTCGCCGGGTTGATTATTAACCCGTGCTCCTCCAACCTTCGGAAAACCGTCCTGAGGTGGGTTTCGTGTTCGTCTTCGGACGCACTGGCTACCAGGATATCGTCCAGGTAGACGAACACGAACGGGAGATCGTGCAGCACTGCATCCATCATGCGCTGGAACGTCTGTGCCGCGCCTTTTAACCCGAATGGCATGCGCAGGAACTCGAATAGACCGAACGGAGTTATTACCGCTGTTTTAGTCCTCCGCGCGCACTGGGACTTGGTGGTAACCACGGACCAGGTCTATTTTGGAAAAAATGCGTGCTCCGGCGAGGTGAACGGAAAAATCCTGTATGTGGGGAATTGGGTAGCGGTCGTGCGCTGTGGCGTTGTTCAACCTGTGGGAATCACCGCACGGTCGCCACGCTCCCTCAGCCTTAGGGACCATGTGCAGCGGGGATGCCCAAGGGCGGTTCGAACGCCTGATGATGCCCAACCTTTCCAGGTTGGCGAACTCCTCGCGCGCTATGGCCAGTTTAGCTACGTCCAAGCGCCGAGGTCTTGCAAAAACGGGCGGTGATAAAGTGCTCCACCCCGTGCTTAGCGATGGCCGCCGAAAACGTCGGGACCGTGAGTGCTGGGAACTGAGTGAGCAGTGCATGGAACTTACCGCCTGGAGCTGTGACGTTGGCTTGTGCGGTTGGCTGGGTCGCTCGAGCTATACAGGGGAGAGAGTCAAAGGACAGTGCATTAACCAGGCGCCTGTTAGCAACATCAACCAGTGAACCATGTGCACACAGAAAATCAGCCCCAGGATATGGTAATTCAGTGTTGCTACGACAAAAGTCCACTTGTATGTACGGCCGTGTAGAGATAAGATCAGTGTCCTCTCACCAAAGGTCTTAATTTCCGAGCCGTTTGCTGCCAACATCCCGGGGCCGCTAGGTCCTGCCAGCTGGTCAGCGTAGGTCGGCAGGATGATGCTCTTCTGGGCTCCGGTGTCCACGAGGAAACGCCTCCCCGAGCGCGCGTCCGTCATGTAGAGCAGCTTGTTCTCTTCACCGAGGGTCGCAGCTGCTACCGACTGCCGGCCTTGACGTTTTCCTGAGCGCTTGAATTGGCACGGTGGCGCACATCTGCGTGCGTTCTCTCCGAAGCGGCGGTGGTAGAAACAGAGCGTGTCTCTCTGGTGCCCCTTGGCCCCCGCTGCTGCTACCGTCGGTGGCTCCTCGCTTCCTCTGGTCGTCTAGCTGGGCTCCGCCGCCACCGCGTTGACTGTGATCGCCCTGGTGGTGAGAATGATCCTGTCTGCCTCCTGGGCTAGCGCACGGTAGTCACGCGAGGCCAGCAACGGCGAATTGGCCAGAACCGCTCTCGCCTCTGTTGGAAGGTTCCGGAGGAAAAGGTGGGCAAACAGAAAGTGCCCGTCATCTGTGCCCATTAACGCCAGCATCTTCTCCATCAGGTCGACGGCCGAACCATCTCCTAACTCGGTCCGTCTCAGGAGCCTCTCTGCTCTCTCACATTCTGAGAGCGTGTAGCGCCGGGTCAGCGCAGCCTTGAGCGCCTCATATTTGTTGCAGGCTGGCGGCTGATCGAGCAGGCTCGCTACCTGCTGAGCTGTGCAGGCATCCAGCACTGCGACCACATGGTAGAATCTGGTGTCGTCTGCCGTTACTCCCCGGAGGGCGAACTGGGCCTCGGTGTGGTGGAACCAAGAGCGCGGATTGTGCTGCCAGAAGTCTGGTAGCTTGACTGAAACCACACACACGTTGCTGGGGGCTCCAGTCCGGGCTGTCTGTGGGATGGCTGCTGCATCGCTGGGGCTTCCCGACCGGGCCAGCTCCGGGGTTCTTGCCTCGTGTTCCATAATACGTCTTGGGTCACCAGTGTGGAGTGTGTCAAATAAAAGGCAAATCCATGGTCAGACGGTTTATTACACACTTCACATCTCACAAGCACAGAACAGACTGAATGATCTCAACTGTGGGGAGACTTGAATAACGAAACCGAATTGTCTTTCATTCCAGTTTATTCAAGTAATCATTCCACTGTCTGCTCTCATTCCTGAGCAGCGAACAAAGAGAGTGAACACACCAAAGTTCTCTCATTTAAACATTCTGACATCAAACCATTTCCCTTGCGGGGGAAATCACACATCTCTCTCAAAATCTCTTTATTCACATTCATTAGCCTTTTATTTACATAACTCCCCCTTCTCTCCTCTCGAGCCTCAGTGGTCAGGAAGTCTTCTGTCCCCTGTCCTCCGCAGGGGGTCCAGGCTCTGTGGCTCCGCACCGCAGGGGGCTGGCTCTCCTTCATCGTGGTTAAATCACATATGCAGTGTCCAACATATACATGTCTCACAACACAGCCATATAACCCCCCCCAAACGATGAAGAACAGACTAATTCCTAAAATTAAATAGCACCTTACTCACTACTGAATAATCAACACCAACATTCAGTCTGTGCGCCGCTTGGGCTTCAGCCGTCTGCCGAATCTGCTGTGCGTTGGCCCTGCCTTGCCTGCGGTGCGTTTCTGCTTCGGGTCTGTTGACTGAGGAAGAGAGTGATTAATTGCCCCCTGCGGGGGCCTGCCTCGTCGAGGCGCCACTGCGACCGGTACAGACACGTCCTTCATGACAAAAGCAGGTTTTAGTCTGTCAATACTGACTGTCTCTTTTCTGTCTCCAAAATCTAGCACAAATTGCTTATCACCTGCCTCCAGCACTCGAAATGGCCCTTCGTAAGGTGGTTTGAGCGTTGCTTTAAGGGCTTCGCGCCTGACAAAAACGAAATCGGCATTTTTCAAAGCCTTGGGGACGAAAACTCGTGGAAAAGCGTGATGAACCGGACCCGGGAGCGTGTCTGCCCCCGTGCCGACTAACGGTCCCAGAGCCGAGAGAGGTGGGGGCTCTGGGTGCTCTGGTAAAAACTCGCCCGGCAGCCTCAGAGTTTGTGCGAATACCAGCTCTGCTGGGGAGGCGTCTAAGTCCTCTTTAGGCGCAGAACGCAACCCTAATAAAACCCATGGAAGTTTATTCACCCAATCTGCATCCGTGAGCGACGCTCTGAGTGCTGCCTTCAAAGACCTATGAAAACGCTCGCATAAACCATTGGCCTGAGGGTGGTAAGCCGTAGTGTGGTGAATTTTGGCTCCTAAGCCGTTGGCCATCGCTGACCACAGCTCAGAGATGAATTGCGGCCCTCTATCAGACGTAATGTCCGACGGAACCCCGAAGCGCGCCACCCAAGCCGTTAAAAAAATGCGAGCCACCTCCGCGGCCGTGGTCGTCGCAAGTGGGACCACTTCCGGCCAACGTGTGGTGCGGTCCACCATTGTCAAAAGATACGTGAACCCCTGTGATGCCGGTAGGGGGCCCACAAGGTCGACGTGCACATGGTCGAACCTTCTGGCCGGAATGCGGAACGGTTCTAACGGGGCTCTTGTGTGCCTGTGAATTTTGGCCCGTTGACAGGAAATGCAGGTTTTTGCCCATTCCTTCACGTGCTTGCGCAGGCACGGCCAAACAAACTTTTCCGCCACTAGTTTCACCGACGCGCGCACCCCCGGGTGCGCCAGTGAGTGGACTGAGTCAAAAACACGGCGGCGCCACGTGGCCGGAACCACCGGACGCGGGCGCCCCGTCGACATGTCGCAGATCAGGGGGGGCATACTGGTTTGTAAACACTTGCTCTCCAGCCTCAACCCTGTTGGTCCAGACTGGAGCGCGCGCACGTCTGCGTCCGCCCCCTGGTCCGCTGCCATGGCTGCGTAATCTATACCCACGTGCACCGGGGCTGCGCGCGCCACCGTGCCGCTCTCCTGCGGCGCGGTCACGGTGGCCCGTTCTGCCTCTGCGCGTGTTGGGGTTGTGAACGCGCGTGAGAGACAATCCGCTACTACATTGAATTTGCCCGCGACGTGCCTAATGTCAGTGGTAAATTCCGAGATTGCGGCCAGCTGCCTCTGCTGCCTGCCGGACCACGGGTCTGAAATTTTGGCCATGGCGTATGTGAGCGGCTTGTGGTCCACATAAGCGGTGAAGCACCGTCCTTCCAGCCAGAACTGGAAATGACGAATAGCCAAATGCAGCGCCAACAGTTCTCTGTCAAACGCGCTGTGTTTTCGTTCAGCCGCGCTTAAAGATTTGCTAAAGAAAGCCAAAGGCTGCCAAACTCCGGCTACCTGTTGCTCAATAACGGCCCCTATGGCTAAATCTGAAGCGTCTGTCGTCAGCGCGATACGTGCTGCAGGGTCTGGGTGGGCCAGGAGCGCAGCGTCAGCCAAGGCTTTTTTAACCTCTGTGAACGCGCGCTCCCGCTCCGGGGACCATTCGACCGCCTGGGTCGGTTTTTGTTTTTTGAGCGCGGCATATAACGGTTGCATGATTTGAGCTGCGTGGGGCAGGAATCGGTTATAAAAATTCACCATCCCCAAGAATTCCTGTAGTGATTTGACCGTTTGTGGACGGGGAAAATCCGCTACCGCGCGTACTTTCTCTGGTAACGGAACCGCTCCCTCCGGGGAGACGCGGTGACCCAAAAAATCGATCCGCTCGACGCCGAACTGGCACTTGGCTGGGTTAACTATTAAGCCGTGTTCTCCCAGCCTCCTAAAAACTGCTGTGAGGTGCGTTTCGTGTTCGTCCTCTGAAGTACTCGCGACCAAAATGTCGTCGAGGTACACAAACACGAAAGGGAGATCGCGTAACACGGCATCCATCATCCGCTGAAATGTTTGCGCCGCCCCTTTGAGACCAAACGGCATGCGTAAAAATTCGAAAAGTCCGAACGGGGTTATTACCGCTGTTTTAGGAATGTCCTCCGGTTGGACCGGGACTTGGTGATAGCCGCGAACTAGATCAATCTTTGAAAAAATGCGCGCCCCCGCCAGGTGCACCGAAAAATCCTGAATGTGCGGGATGGGATAACGATCGTGCGCCGTAGCGTTGTTTAGCCTGCGGTAATCCCCGCACGGTCTCCAGGAGCCATCGGCTTTCGGTACCATGTGCAGCGGCGAAGCCCACGGGCTCTTCGACCTACGAACGATGCCCAGCCTCTCCAGGCTGGCGAACTCCTCGCGCGCAATGGCGAGCTTAACTGCATCCAAGCGCCGAGCTTTTGCAAACACGGGAGGACCAGAAGTGGGGATAAAGTGTTTCACCCCGTGCTTCGCGACCGTCGCTGAAAAAGTGGGCACAGTGAGCGCTGGAAATTGGGTGAGGAGTGTGTGAAACTTACCACCTGCTGTAGCGACGTGGGTCTGTACTGGTGGCGGGGACACTCGAGCTGAACAGGGGAGAGAGTAAAAAGAGAGTGCATTTACCAGCCGTCTATTAGCAAGATCAACTAACAGATTGTGTGAACACAAAAAATCCGCGCCCAACATGTTGAAACTCACCGCCGCTATTACAAAAGTCCATTCATATGTGCGGCCATGTAAGCACAAAGGTAAGGTCCTTCTCCCGTAGGTGTTGATGTTCGAGCCATTTGCCGCTGTAGCTCCGCTACCGTGGGGTCCAGCCACCCGGTCCGCGTATGTTGGGGTGATGAAGCTCACTTGTGCTCCGGTGTCGATGAGGAACTCTCGTCCGGAGCGCGCATCCGTGATGTAGAGCAGCTTGTTGCGTTCTCCGAGGGTCGAAGCTGCTAGCGACCCCCGGTCTTGCCGTTTCCCGAACTCCTGAAGATGCAGGGCGGCACACACCTGCGTGCCTTCTCTGCGAACCTCCGATGGTAAAAGCAGAGATCTTCTCCTCCGCTGTGTCGTGCCCGCGCCTCTGCCGCCGGGCTATTGGCTCCACCTCGTCGCGGCCGTGTTGCCGCCGTCGTCGGCCAGTCTGGTTCTGCCGCCTCTGGCTCCCCGCTGTCTCGGGTCGCCGCTGTGGTTGCTTGCCCGCCGCAGGCGTCCAGGATCCCATCTGCCTCCTGGGCAAGCTCCCGGAACTCCTCCAGGGTGTGACACTTTTTGCCGGCCAGCGTGCTTCTCGCATGCGCCGGGAGGTTGGAGAGGAAGATGAACTGAAAAATGAAATCATCGTTGTCCAACCCTCTCAGCTGTATCATCTCCTCCATCAGGGCGCTCGGCCTGTGTCCACCTTGGTCTAGCAAAGACAGGATCCTCCTCGCCCTCACTTCAGCCGAGGGGGTGAAAAACTTGATGAGGGTGGATTTCAGCTTGCCGTACCTGTCGGTCGCGGGTGGCTGCTCCACCAAGCTTTGCACGCACCGAGCTGTGCTGTTGTCCAGTTTAGCGATGACATGGTGGAACTTAGTGTCATCCACCGTTACTCCTGCGAGCGCGAACTGCGACTCTGCTTGCAGAAACCATGACCGTGGGTTATCCTGCCAGAAATCAGGCAGCTTAACGGCCACTGCGCTCGCCAGCTCTGAGCGCTGTGAGTCCGGGACCCTGAGAATTTCTTCGTTCATTCTCAACGTCGTCAGTCACCAATGTGGGGAGACTTGAATAACGAAACCGAATTGTCTTTCATTCCAGTTTATTCAAGTAATCATTCCACTGTCTGCTCTCATTCCTGAGCAGCGAACAAAGAGAGTGAACACACCAAAGTTCTCTCATTTAAACATTCTGACATCAAACCATTTCCCTCGCGGGGGAAATCACACATCTCTCTCAAAATCTCTTTATTCACATTCATTAGCCTTTTATTTACATAACTCCCCCTTCTCTCCTCTCGAGCCTCAGTGGTCAGGAAGTCTTCTGTCCCCTGTCCTCCGCAGGGGGTCCAGGCTCTGTGGCTCCGCACCGCAGGGGGCTGGCTCTCCTTCATCGTGGTTAAATCACATATGCAGTGTCCAACATATACATGTCTCACAACACAGCCATATCAACAAGCTCTCCTCTCTTCACTCAAATCCTCTTCACACGTTTCATGGCAATTTCTCATCACACAGCATGACATTTACATTCCACTGCATTCAACCCCCTATGTCCCTGACTACTTCCAGCTATCTCGCCAGGAACTCCCTGGGCATTGTTCTCCCGTGCTTATTCACTGTCTCTGTCTGAGGTGCTAAATAATCTGACTTCCCCCAGGTCCTATACCACTTACATTTTATTTACAGCCCAGAAATCCAGGTGGAGAACCGCTACATCACACTTCCTTGTTATCACGTGATAGCGATCATTTCATCTCGGTTACTCTCGGGTCTTTTCGAGATTTCGCATTATTTTATATAATTCTCAAGCAATCTTGTACTTCGAACTTTGTTCTTATCCGTGCCGCTGCAAAACACAAACGGAGTTGGTAGGGATGAACGCAAGAGAACATCCACACTGTATCTGCAGCGGACTACATCCAGAGTCAGTGTAAATCCTGGTAAGGGTTTGTGGGTGGCGTGACTTGTGGCAGCAGCTAATTAACTTGTTAGCTGTGTTGGGGGAGTCCTTTACTTGGCCATGATTATGTTTTTGCCACATAGGGATTATGAGTCTGTGATCGGGTTCTTAAATCCAGCCTTAGCTGGTCCATTTTTTTCATCCATTTTCCACTGTAATACAGTTAAGCTGATTAAGTGGATAGCTGTTAGCGGCTAACAGTTATTTAGCTTTGTGTCGGTCTCTAGTAGTTTACAGTCGTGAAAAAATTAGGATACCCCATTAAATATACAGTTCTTTATTAAGAAGTGTTCACATATCTATGTCTAACCTTGTTTTTGTTTTTATTTGCATTTTTTTTTGTAACTTAGATTTTTATTCATTTTTCATCATATATAATGCATTCAGATCACATTCTACATTTAAAAAACAAAGGGGTTAGGGTAGGGAAAAAGAAAAAAAAAAAAAAATAAAAAAAATTAAAAAAAAAAATAAAAGGGGGGGGGGGGGACAAATGTTGGAGCATCAAGTTTTTAGTTTCCATCTCTTAATTCTTCTGGTTTTTTCAGTGTCTTTGGTTATTCTTTCAATTTCTGCCTCGTTGTTGCACTTTGTAGTGTGTCCATTTCCGCCATTTTTTCTCCCATATTCCTTCTTGCATTCTTCGTCGATATGTTAGTTTTTCCATCATACGTATGTCCTCAACAATGTCAGTCCATTGTTCTTGGTCAGGAAGAACTTCTGATCGCCATTTTTTTGTGATAGTTTTTTTACATGCAATCAACAAGATTTTAACTAGATATCTGTCCTCAGCCTGTATAACACTGTCTTTTTTAAGATCACATAAGTACATCAGGTTACAGTTCATTGGTATATTATATCCTAATATCCTCTGTATTGTCACATGCATAGATTTCCAAAATGATGATATTTTGTAGCATTTCCAAAACATATGTGAGTGGTCTGCATTTTGAGCCCCACATCCCCTCCAGCATAAAGATTGGGTATTTGTATATTTTCCTTGAATCTGTGGTGTAATGAAAAAGCGAATCAGGTTTTTCCATCCAAATTCCCTCCATGCCCTTGAATTTGTTGATGTGTGTTGTGTTTTCCATATTTCCTGCCAGCTTTCTTCTGTTATGTTTAAATTGAGCTCTTTCTCCCATTTCTCCTTTATATAGTTACTTGTATGATTGTTTGTCATAAGTTTCTGATATAGTTTTGAAATAATTCTTATTTTATTTCCTGCATATGAGCTTAAAATAAGTTGTATAATCTCGTTCACATCTGTTTGGAGGTTATGCCTAATCTTCTTCATATAGTAATCTCTCATCTGCAGATATCTGAAAAATTCCGATCTTTCTAATTTAAATTTTCTCCTGATATTTACAAAGCTCCCGAGATCTTTTTTTCCGATATTGCCCCATGCTGTGATTCCCTTGTTCACCAGATTTTTGTATCCCCTATCTTGTTTTGCAGGTTCAAACTGACTGTCAAATGCTACCCATTTCAATAGTTTTATGTCTTCCCTTATATTATATTTTTGTACTATTTTATACCACAGTTCTAAAGTAAATTTAGTGATTGGGTCTATTTGTTTGATTTGCTTATATGCATCTTTATCCCCTATTATGCTTTGTACTGGGAGTCCCTCAATTTCCTTTTCCATTTCTTTCCATTTTGCCTCATATCCCTCGTCGCACCAACATATGATATATCTTATTTGTGCTGAGTAGTAATATTCCTTTAGACTCGGTAGGCCCATGCCTCCTTTCTCTTTTGGTAATTGGAGAGTTTTATATTTCACTCTTGGTTTTTTACCTCCCCAAACAAATCTCGATATCATCCTGTCCCACTTTGAGAATTGGGCATCTGGAATCTCTGTTGGTATAGTCTGGAAGAGGTAAAGTAATCTAGGTTGTATGCTGATTTTGACTGTCTCAATTTTTGAATTCAGATCCATATTTAAGATCGACCATCTATCAATATCTTTTTTTATTTCTTGTTCCAACCTATCATAGTTTGCTTTATATATTTTGCTTAGGTCTTTAGGTATGTTCACTCCAAGGTATTTTATTTCTTTTTGGTTCCAGTTTAGTTTGATCTTATCAGTTATCTGGTTTAGAGGGTTATAGTGGAATGTCAGTATTTGTGTTTTTGTTATGTTTATCTTGTATCCTGATAATTTTCCAAAATTTTCTATCAAGTTCATCATTTCCATTATTGATTTATCTGGTTGTTCAAGGTAAACTATAATATCATCTGCAAATAGCCCAATCTTGTGTTCCGCCCCCTTTATTGTTACACCTTTTAATTTCTTATTTTGTCGTATCGCTTGAGCCAATGGTTCTATGAACAGAGCAAACAAGGTGGGCGATAAGCAGCATCCCTGCCTAGTTGATCTTTGTATATTTACTTTGTCTGTTAAGCTACCGTTTATCTTGATTCTTGCCACAGGTTCTTGATATAGCGTCCTTATGCATTGTACTGATTTTTCGTTAAATCCAAAGCGCTCCAGTACACTATATAGGAATTTCCAGTTAACCCTGTCAAATGCTTTTTCTGCGTCTAAACTCATTATTACTGCGCTTTTCTTTTCTTTATGTATTTGGTTAATTATATGTATTGTTCTCCTGATATTGTCATGTGTTTGGCATCCCTCTATGAATCCAGTTTGATCATCTTCTATCAATTCCGTCAAGAATGTCTTTATTCGTTTACATATAATCGTTGTGTATATTTTATAATCTACATTTAATAAAGAGATTGGTCTATAGTTTCCGCATTGTTCTTTATCTTTCCCTGGTTTTAAAATAACTGAAATGATTGCTTCGTTCCATGATGGAGGTATTTTGTTGTTGTTCAGCGTCCAATTAAATGACTTTAGGAGTTGTGGCGTGAGTTCTTCTATAAACAGTTTATAAAACTCAGATGGGTATCCATCACTACCTGGTGATTTACCGTTTTTAAGTGACTTAATCACATCTCTGATCTCTTGTGTTGTTATTTCTGCTGTTAGTTTTTCATTTTGTTGATTTCCTATTGATGGCAAGTCCAATGTGTCTAGAAATTTTTTGATATCTTTAGTATTTGTTTCTTCAGGTTGCGAGTATAGTTCTTGGTAGAAATTATGGAAAATTTCTTCGATGTTTTCTGGGTTAACTGTGGTTTTATTTGTGGTGGGGTCTTTAATCTTGTATACATTATTCATTGTTTGTTGTTTTCTTAACCGTTTTGCCAGCAGTTTTGTGGCTTTTGGCCCCGTTTCATAATATTTTTGCTTTAGATATCTATTTTTCCTTTCAATTTCATCCATTTGTGTTTCTTTTATCTTTGTTTTTTCTTCTTTAATTTCTTGATATATTTTTGGATCATTTGTGCTTTGATGTTTACGTTCTAATTCCCTCAGTCTCTCACATCTTTGTTCATACGCTTCCAGTTTAGTCTTATTTGCTTTTCCTGTTTCAACAATTAATTTACCCCTTAACACGGCTTTTAGTGCGTCCCATAGTATTGTTGGGTCCACTTCTTCATTGTCATTCTCTTGGATATATTCGTTTATGTTTATTTTTATTCTTTCTTTCATTTTCTCATCATTTAACAGTCCTACGTTAAGTTTCCATGTTGTTTGTCGTTTTCTATTGTTTAAATATATTTCCATGTATATAGGATTATGATCTGATATTTCTGCCCCTCCAATCCAACAATTTCTCACCCTGTGTCTGTCACCTTCATTCATAAGGAAGTAATCTATTCTAGAGTGTACTTTATGGGCTGCTGAATAATGTGTATAGTCTTTTTCGAGTGGGTGTAGGTCCCTCCATATGTCTACCATACCCATTTCTGCCAGTGAGGTTCTTATGAACTTTGTTACATGTTTTTTTGTCTTCTTAACACTTGTTGTGTCAACTTCATGATCCATGACAGCATTTAAGTCTCCTCCACAAATTAGGACTCCTTTACTGTGTGTTGCTATGAGATCAAACAGATGTTGAAAAAAACCCTTGTCACTTTCTGGTGGGGCATAGATGTTCATTAATGTAATCTGCATACCATCTATTCTTCCCTTTATTATTATATACCTGCCTTCTTTATCCTGGATTTCCTGTTCACTTTCAAATTGTATTTTATTTGAGATTAGTATCATAACCCCCCTTTTTGCTCCTCCCTTAAATGAACTGTAGTAGGAGTTCTTATAGCCAAATCTCTTTAGTTTCACATGTTCTGTCTTGCTCAAATGTGTCTCTTGCATAAATATAATTTCAGCTTTTTCCTTCTTGAATTTTCTTATTATTCTTTCCCTTTTAACAGGTGAGTTCAGACCATTCACGTTTAGTGTCATTATCTTAAGATTTTTACCCATATTCATGTTTTTCCATTTTTTAACTTGTGCTCCTAGCCCCTTTAACAACAAAAATAACACATATTTATATAAAAACACATTAAAAAATCTCGACCTCCGTACTTTGGGCCTTTCTTCTGCCCACTGGTCCCTGTTGGTGGGTGGGGGGTTTGTCTTCACAGAGTGAAGGGCCCTCCCTAGACTTCTAATTACTATCAAAGTAATAGTCATAAGTCTAGAAATGTCCAACAAATATCACTTAAACCTCTCCTAGCCGTCTGTTTCTCTTTTACCTTGTCTTCTTGGCCTTCATTTCTTCTGTGCCTTTCTTAATCTTTGTTATGATCTAGGCTTTCAGTTGAAAGCCTTGTAGCTTGTCCTGGGCCCGCTGCTCTACGTCTCTCCCCCTTCTTCCGCCGTTCACTCGTCTCCACTCCGTCTGTCGTGGTGCGTTCAGGGCCGCCGCTGCTCCAGCCGTCTCCTTCGGCACGCTCACCTCAAGGCCCCGCTCCATCATATCCCGCGCTGCCTCTTCGGCCGTGTTGTAGGTTCTTGTGCCTTCCTCCCAATGAATCCTCATTTTCGTTAGCGGCGTTTGGAATCTAATTTTTTTCTCTTTCAGCGTTTTTTTAATATTGGCATATTTCTTCCGCTGCTGCACGATTTCTGTCGGGTAGTCATGGTCAAAAAATACCTGTTTGTCGCCGATTCGTATCTTTTTTTTCCATGCTTGCGTCAGGATTCTTTCCTTTATGTCATATTTCACAAAGTTTACCACAACTGACCTGGGTGTAGCGTTTGTTTTCGGGTTCTGTGCCGGTGTTCTGTGCGCCCGTTGAATCTGCAGATCCGTTTCTCCGGGTATTTCCAGTTCTTTTTTTAAGAACTGATCCATGAATTTTGTCATCGAGTTGCCTTCAATGCCCTCCGGAATTCCAAAGATGCGCATATTGCTTCGTCGGGATCTGCTCTCCAAGTCGTTTATTTTCTCCTGCATCCTCTGCGTTTGCGTCGTCAGGGTCTGTAGTTGTTTGTTTGCCTCGCTTTTCCAATCTTCTAGTTCCGAAATTCGGGTCTGCGCTTCTGTCATACACGCCCGCTGGGAGCGCAGCTCCTCCATGTTTTCCGTTAATTTACGCTCCATTTCTCTTCGGAGGTCCATGATTTCCTCCTTAATTTCTTTTTTCAGTTCCTCCTTAAGAGCCGCTAAATCCTGTTGTAGCTGTCGCTTGAATTCTCTTAACTCTTCACCCAAACTGGCGATGCCAGCGTTCATGTTGTCGAGTCTGGTGTCCTCCATTTTCTCTGCTGTAGACACCTCGCTTTTTTGGGCTTTGCGTACAGCGGTTTTTCCTGCGTTGTTGGAGAGGAATTCTTCAATTTTACCCTGTTTTTGTCCTTGTGCCCGGTTCCTTCGTGTTTTCATCCCTTAGTTTATTGATTCGTTTATGTCGAGTTGGCCATTTACCGATGATTTTTAATCCGGCTAGGGAGAGCTCTTTGTTTAAGTGTTATGTCTCTCCGCCATCTTCCCGGAAGTCCCTTTATTTGCATTTTTTAACATTTATTTTAGCCATTTTAAGTGGGAATGAATGTGGGGGTGTCCTAAAAAAGATGGGGGTATCCTAATTTATTCCTCACTATTTGTTTAGAATTGCAGTTTACTGAAAATTTGAAGAGTCTCTAATTCATTTTTAATTGTTTAGTTGTATTACATGAATCTCCCAATATTTTAAACACTGATATTAAATATCCATATGTCCAAATATGTAAAAAACCCACACAGGCTTATACAGGGTATCCTAATTTTTTCACATGATTAAGTGCATTTCACTTATTTTTCTTTGTATCTTCAGAAGAAATAAAGAGTCAACTATCACATACTATGGGGGGCTGTAAAGTTCATTGTGGTCAAATTTGACCAAATGTGGTTTATTTTTCAACTGCAGGGATCCAAGCGCTGCAACACTGATGGGAGAAGTGTGTGTACTGAAGGGGAGACTATGTTGAAAAATAAACCACATTTGGTCAAATTTGACCATTATGAACTTTTCAGTCCCCTGCGTATGTGGACGGACGCTACATTTCTTTTTGATACAAGCATTTTAATTTTTCCGCCGTGTTTTGAGGCGTCCAAATGGCGCTGACTACACAGCTTCCAGGGTGCAGAGTCACATGACTCCTCACGCCGAACACGTTTTAAAGGGGCAGGATGTAAAAACCCTCAATAGACACATGTGCACAACAGCAAGTGGCGAAAAAATGAAAAAAACCGACATGATAAAGATTATGTTGCTTTTACACCCTGAACGTCAGCTTCGGTTTTATTTTGGTTTATCACCCAGCCTTAGTGAGTCCTGAATTTCATCTGGGCACATTGTTCTGGTGACTCTATGAAGCACTCTTAGATAAAATGAAACTCTCTGAAAGACTGTGTCAGGCAGTTAGATGTCCCCCCTTGTTTTGTCAGCACAAAAAAGAGAAAATGCTGGAGATGAGCTAATACTTTAGCTGCATCTGTGCCAGTTTTCAGTCTCGCTCACAAAGTCTAGGGCTGGTGTCTCTTTTTGGTGTCTTTTTGTTTTTCTTTTCAAGGTTTTCGTAAATCAAGCACACATACATTCCCCCTCATTTTCTAGAAAAATAATAATAATAATAACTTTCCCACCTTTTTGGAATAATAATAGCAACATTTGGTGTTGACACTTCTGTGGATTGCCACCTTATTATGGTGGAGGGGTTTGTGTGCCTTAATGATCACAGGAGCTATGTTGTTGGGGGCAACTTGCCCCTAGGCTCACCCAAGGCGATTTGGTCCTGGATGAAGGGCCAGACAAAGACAGGTCCAGTGGGTCCTTGTGAAAAAGTTATAATGGTCCTCTCCGGCATACAACTAGGAACATACCGGTCGCTATGGAGGGTGAGAATATGTATGGGCACATAATCATACCATGTAGGATAACTAAATAGACGGTTATGCTGTTTCATCCCACCTAGCAACAATGCTCTGCACTGTGTGTGTTTATATATTTACATATTTATTCCATCTAGCTACAATGCTCTGCACTGGGTGTGTTTATATTTATATATCTATATATTTATTCCATCTAGCTACAATGCTCCGCACTGTGTTTTTATATATCTACATATTATTCCATCTAGCTACATTGCTCCGCACTGTGTGTGTTTATATACTTGCATATTTATTCCACCTAGCTGCAATGCTCCATACTGTGGGTGTTCATATATTCATATATTTATTCCATCCAGCTACAATGCTCTGCACTGTGTGTCTATGTGTGTGTGTGTGTATATATATATTTTATAGTAATATGTACATATGTATATTAGCTGCTCTTGCTTGCTTGTTTTTTCTTGCCTTCTGATTGTTGCTCTGAGTGTTGCTATCCCTGTGCTGTTGCAATCCTGGAATTTCCCCGTTGTGGGACTAATAAAGGCTTATCTTATCTTATCTTATCTTAAATAAGGATCCAGTGTACAATCCACCCAGTATGAGGTTACTGGTTCCCCACCATAGAGCCAGGTGGGAGGGAGGTGGGAGGCGCCTGGTAACTAGGTAACCAGGTAACCGTTATGGCTCCCATGGTTCAACAAGCCACATGGGTCCACCCTTTAGAGGGCTCACCAGCTGCAAGAGGGATTTTTGAGATCATGGGTGATCTAGGGCTCAGGTGGGAGCCTGGGTTTATATGCTTTCATTGCTGCCCCCGCAACCCGGACCCCCTTATAAGCAGAAGATCATGAATGGATGGTTGGCATTTATTTTTGAAACTAACAAGTGCATCATTCATAAAGTGCAATTTAATGTCATATTTCACTTAATTCTTTATAATTATTGCCACGGGCCACACAAAGAACAGCGACGGGCCACAGTTTGGATGCCCCTAATTTAGTGTCCCTGGCATGAAGTAGTTAAAAGTGAAAATTATCACTGTAATTTATTTGTCTTAAATACTTTTTCCATCTTTTCTGTATCTTTTTGTGTGTGTTTTCCTTTTGGGGAAATGCATTGGTGTCTAAATTTTAAATAGTGCCTTTTGTCTTTTGAGGACAGGCACAATCAAAAACAGCAAAAAAATGTGACAATATTCTACAATTAATTTGAAGTTAGACTTGGTTGTAGTCCCAGATTACAAGACGAATCTGTGTCTGACCTGGCTGTCGTGTGTTCACATGTTCTCTCCATACTCACTGCAGACCACCTCTCACAAAGAGCCAGGGACTTTATTAGCAGTAGTGATTTGAAGTTTTATAGGCCTTCTGTCAATCTCGCTCTGTGTTTTCATTATGAAATGGCTAGTTTGTGTCAGGGTGATGGTGTGAGGCCAGTTTATTTTGTGAGGCGCCGCAGTGGCTCGCCAAACAAACAACCGATGTTCGATTAAGTCTTTGAGGGAACGAACTCTCAGGGGGAGCAGCGGAAAACTTTGTTACAACTCTCTGCTTTCTTTCTCCGTCTGTCTGTCTCTGTCGCTGCCATAATCAGGTTTTGTTCTTGACCAATGAGAGCGCAAGAGACGAAGAATGTTTACATTCAGTACGTATCCGCAGCAAAGTGTTGTTGCCGTGGGCAACAGCCGGTCTCTAACGGGCTGTTCTGAATAGAAGGAAGAATACTCTGCTTGTCCACTTGTCTCTCAACGCTATTCACCAGTCTGTGTAAGCGCGTGTGTGTGTGTGCAGCAGCAGTGTGTAGATTATGAGAACGGTAGAGTTGATGAAACCCAGCAGACAGACATGACAAACATGTACCGCTCTGCTTTCTTTTCTGCTCATCTATCTCTTCTGTCTCTCTACTGCTACATCTGAATAAACGCCGGCTCAGTTTCAGCTGCTATTTATGCCCAGCGGATGGCTCTAAACCATCCATGTGTAAAATTAATGCCAAGCGCCCACACACAAAGATGGGTTGAATAAGGCCAAAACTGCACCACGTACTGTAAGTGCTGACATATTTAGAATTTGGTGGAAGAGTCCTACCACCTGATCAAAAAAATGTCACTAATGTCAGCAAATGGCAAGCCAGTTTTATTGTTCAATATACAGATGATGGGTGTAATGGTGCATTCAGACCAAATGTGAAGTGAATTTTTCCATGCAGCGTGATTACATATAAAGTCATTGTAAAGATGCGAACACATGCAAATTCGCGTCAGAGCGAGTTGATTTTGCAACATTTTTATTGCAAATATTATGATTTTCCCCTCAAAAATTAGCTAACTTCTTTTATTGTAAATTTTCATGTTTTCTAGTTTGTTTTTCCTAATTAATTAGCTCACTTTTTTTAGACTTATGTATATACATTATGATAGAAATCTGCTGTATTTGGATTTGCATTAATTGTCCATGTAATGAATGACACTGGTCTTACAGACAGCAGTGCTCCTTAACAGCTTCTCTCAGTCTGTCAGGATCCCCTCTCTTAACCATAGTGATTATAACCTGCTGGAGAAACTGAGACATGCCCAGAGCAGTTGTAGTCAGACTCTATTTACACACTGTGGATTACTTTGGTGTGTGTGTGTATGTGAGAGACTGTAGACGTGTGTCTGCTTGGTTGCGTGTGTTTCTCCCGGCGATGTAAGATCTTGGTGCCCTCTCTTTTCCACATCGCAGCTGTTGTCCAATCACGGGGGGGTAAAGAGCCAATCACATGATCCCATGTGAATAGAGTTTGCTGTGTAACTTGATGCCATCTGTATTTTAGTTGCTATTGCCGGGACATGGGTATGCAGACACATAAAAGTGAGACATTCTGTCGCAGGGCTTTAGTCTAAAGAGGTCTGCCACTTCTGCATCACCAGCTGTGCGCTACACGGTGCATGCATTTTCATATCTGATCGGCTGGAATGTTGCTGTTGCCTTATATGCCAATAATAGCTTTAATGAGTACTTGGGGAATTATTTAGTAAAATCCCTCGTAAGTTGGTGTCAGTTGAGGAGTCAGGTGGCTAGAGCTGTGGTGGTGAAACACAAAGTTGTGAAGACATGAACCTATGAACGCACATACACAAGCACTGGCAATGAATGGCTTGGTGAAAGCCTTTGGTCAACTGGTTCCCCTTCACCCTCTTTCTTTCTTCTTTTAGATACAGTAGCGTGAAAAAGTGTTTGCCCCTTCCTGATTTCTCATTTTTTTGTATGTTTGTCACAATTAAATGTTTCAGATCCATTCATTCACCTTCTTCTGCTTAATCCTTATCGGGTCGCGGAAGGGGGGGGGGGGGGCTGGAGCCTATCCCAGCATCTTTGGGTGAGAGGCAGGGTACATCCTGGACAGATCGCTAGTCCATCGCAGGGCCAACACAGAGAGACAGACAACCTTTCACTCTCACAGTCATACCTAAGGACAATTTAGAACCCCCAGTTTTGATGCCAATTAACTTAACGTGCATGTTTTTGGCATGTGGGAGGAAACCGGAGCAATCCCGAAGGAAACCCACGCAGACACGGGGAGAACATGCAAACTCCACACAGATCACTGTTGGTCGGGGGCTGGGATCGAACCCAGGATCCCCCAGCAAAGGGTGAGTTGCTGTGCTGCCGCAGTGCTAACCACTCCGCCACCGCGCCGCCCCATGTTTCAGATCATCAAACAAATTTAAATATTAGACAAAGATAACACAAGTAAACATAAAATGCAGTTTTTAAATGAGGGTGTTTATTATTAAGGAAAAAAAATCCAAACCTACATGGCCCTGTGTGGAAAAAGTGATTGCCCCCTAAACCTAATAACTGGTTGGGCCACCCTTAGCAGCAACAACTGCAATCAAGTGTTTGTGAAAACTGGCAATGAGTCTTTTACAGCACTGGAGAGGAATTTTGGCCCACTCACCTTTGCAGAATTGTTGTAATTCAGCCACACTGGAGGGTTTTTGAGCATGAACCACCTTTTTAATGTCATGCTACAGCATGTCAATCGGATTCAGGTCAGGACTTTGACTAGGCCACTCCAAGTCTTCATTTTGTCGTTCTTAAGCCATTCAGAGGTGGACTTGCTGGTGTGTTTTGGATCATTGTCCTGCTGCAGAACCCAAGTGCGCTTCAACTTGAGGTCACAAACAGATGGCTGGACATTCTCCTCCAGGATTTCTTTTGGTAGACAGCAGAATTCATGGTTCCATTTACCACAGCAAGTCTTCCAGGTCCTGAAGCAGCAAAACAGCCCCCGACCATCACACTACCACCACCGTATTTTACTGTTGGTACGATGTTCCTTTTCTGAAATGCTGTGTTAGTTTTACACCGGATGTAATGGGACACACACCTTCCAAAAAGTTCAACTTTTGTCTCGTCAGTCCACAGAGTATTTTCCCAAAAGTCTTGGGGATCATCAAGATGTTTTCTGTCCAAACTGAGACGAGCCTTTATGTTGTTTTTGCTCAGCAGTGGTTTTTGTTTTGGAACTCTAGCATGCAGGCCATTTTTGCCCAGTCTCTTTCTTATGGTGGAGTCATAAACACTGGCCTTAACTGAGACAAATGAGGCCTGCAGTTCTATGGATGTTGTTGTGGAGTCTTTTGTGGCCTCTTGGATAAGTTGTAGCTGCGCTCTTGGGGTAATTTTGGTCGGCCAGCCACTCCTGGGAAGGTTCACCACTGTTCCATGTTTTCGCCATTTGTGAATAATGGCTCTCACTGTGGTTCTTTGGAGTCCCAAAGCTTTAGAAATGGCTTTATAACCTTTTCCAGACTGATAGATCTCAATTACTTTGTTTCTCATTTGTTGCTGAATTTCTTTGGATTGCAGCATGATGTCTAGTTTTTGAGGATCTTTTGGTCTACTTCGCTTTGTCAGGCAGGTCCTATTTAAGTGATTTCGTGATTGAGAACAGGTGTGGCAGTAATCAGGCCTGGGTGTGGCCAGAGAAATTGAACTCAGCTTTCCAAAGATGTGATAAACCACAGTTAATTTATGTTTTAACGGGGGGGAATCACTTTTTCACACACGGCCATGTAGGTTTGAATTTTTTTCCCCCTTAATAATAAAGACCTTCATTTAAAAACTCAATTTTGTGTTTACGTGTGTTATCTTTGTCTAATATTTAAATTTGTTGGATGATCTGAAACATTTAAGTGTGACAAACATACAAAAAAATGAGAGATCGGGAAGGGGGCAAACGCTTTTTCACACCACTGTATATGTGTGTCAGACTGCCTTCTGACTAGCATCATCCATTTTTTTTTTTACTTGCCATGGTTCAAAGATAGAGACATGCCGTCACACAAACCACAGGCACAGAGAGCTGTCCTCTTTATTAGAGTCCGTCTGACATGGGGAAACGCACTGGATCATGAGATTGGGCCTCTCATTATCACTTGACTATAGATAACAGGATAGTGAAAACGAGCTTGGGGATGAATTAAGTTGGAGCTATATTTTGCTGCAGCTTGATAAAGTCAGTCCAAGGTCGGATAGACACAGTCTATATTGCAAGGAAAGCATACAGTATGCTGTATGCATGGATTTAAAAGGTCACATGTTGAAATGGCATTAGTTTATACCAGTGTTGTAGGCCTCATTTCAAAAGTTATTTACTGTGAGTGAGTTCCTTCACACAATATACTTCATATGTCCATGGTATCTTCTGTTTTCTGCTTACTTTATACATTTATACATAATTTACACCAACATGCTCTTGTGTGGCAGCAAAATTCAAGTGCAGTTTGAAATGCTTTTTACATTCTGGCCTATATATTTGTTTGCATACCAGTACAGTTGTAGTTAAAATCATTCAAACCTCCAGTTCATTTTAGGTTTATTGGCAAAATCTGAAATTTTGCAGGTGTTTGCAATAAACATATTACACAAACATAGTTTAAACAGTTAAGTACAACTAATATTACAAGGATTTTATTCAATTTCAACATTAAATCCTACTTTCAATGACTACTGCAGTCTCAAAATTATTCAACACCCTGAATAGAATGGACCTCTTGCACAATGTAGTGGGACTTACTTCCGTATTCCAGTCCTCCCGAAGCTCTGGTTCCGCATCCAATATAGTTCCCCATTCCCTGGTGCTTTTTTGTCAATAAATCAAGTTTATCTCTTTGATTTATCATTGTACATATCAGAAATAGTGTGCGGGCAGATAGTTTTTTTTTTCTTTATAAAGTTCACGTTTCACATTTTGATCGATTTTCTAACCATACTGAGCTGTTTAATAGTTCACCCACAGCTATTGTCTTGTTTATGTCTGTGCCATTCCAACTACCACTGCATGGGCTGTAATAGACCTGTGAAACTCACTGGAACATATGTCTGAGTCCCAGTTGTTACCTGACTTCTTTTAATATTACTTTGTGTATGCAGAATCCCTCGGTTATTGATGTTGCCATTACTGTTATTGATATTAGCTTCATTCACTTCCAGTTGCTAGTGTGTTATTTATTCTTGTAATAAACGTTGACTCACTCCTAATAATACTGCATGGACTCAAATGAAGGTGAATGAGTTCGTGTAAAGACTTTGCTCAATACAAATCCATTACACAGGTGGAAGTGGAACTGGAGCTACTCATAAGAGCAGGCCTTGGCAAATCTGGTGTGGTCTCAAGCACACTTGATGCAACCAATCAAGAGCTTCTTTAGTTGCATCAGGTGTGCTTGAGATAGAACATCACAGATACCTAGACTGTTGACAGTGTCGTTTGATTGCATACTAATAAAGGCTTATCTTATCTTATTGTGTGAATGCTGATTCAGCATTCACACATTGTTATCTATATTAGAAATATGGCTAAGTCAAGAGAATTGTCCAAAATGTTTAGAGAAGAGACCATTGTCTTGCACAAACAAGGAAACACAAACAAACAAACAAACAAACAAACAAACATAGAGGCACTGAATGTTCCTAAAGATACATCTGGAAGCAGAGTTTGCAGAGTTTAAAGTTAAAGGAACAGTGGCTACACTACCAGGACATGGCAGAAAGAGGAAGCCATCAATTGCTGCCATCAGAATCCTGAGGAGGTAGGTGGTCAAAAACCCTTGTCTGACTGCAAAAGACCTGCATCAAGACTTGGTGGCAGCAGGCACTTGTCAGGTGCTACCTCCGGTACGCAGGAGTACGGGGACTCAAAAGTGCAGGCAGAACTCAAGAGAATCATAATTAATTAACTCAAGAAAACACAAAAGAACGAACAGCACGGGGGCTGTAACACTGGGAATAGACAAGACCAAAAAACACTCACTAGGCTCAATAATACATGATGCGATGTACTGGGGGGAAAACAGACAATAATACAACACAGAGCACCAACACGGACTAACATAAACAGGGGATCTAATGATCACAGATGCAGGACAGCTGGGAGAACAATCAAGGGCTAAACAGCTACACGTGAGGGTGATAACGACAGCACAGTGGACCAGAGGAAACACAGGAGACACATAATGCAAATAATTATAATAATCAAATTACAAAAGACAACCACAAAACACCAACAGGGATCACATGACAGACTGAGGACCAGGGAAGCCAATAACAACCAGAGAGGACCCAGGGGAGACACAGAAGGCAAATAATGCAAAATAATAATAACCAGGGAAAACACAATGACATAAAAATAAACATAAAGCATGGACATGGACTAAAATCATGTCCAGAGCCTGACATTTCCCCCCCTCTAAGGGCGGATTCCAGACACCCCAGAAACAACACAAAGAGTTACTGTGAACTGGGAGGGAGGAGGGGGCACAGCCACAGCGGGAAGAACCAAACAGAAAAACACAAGGAAAAATTGTCCATTGGGTGGTTGATCAGAGTCCCAAAGGCCATAGACCCCTGAAAACACAATGGGTTGGAAGGCCTACCAGAGTCCAGGGACCCCCAGATTGGAGAGCCGGGTGGGTGGGAGGGCCAAGTAGAGACCAAGGACCCCCCACGGAGGGACACAGTGAGTCTTGTGGCCTTCCAGAGTCTATAGACCACCAGACGAAAAAGCACGGCATGCCAGGTGGCCTCTCAAAGTCCAAGAGCCACCAGACCAAGGACCACGGCGAGTCCAGTGGCCTACCAATGTTCATAAGCCAACAGACCGAGGAGAATGGAGCATCGTGTGGCCTCCCGAAGTCCATGGGCCACCTGACGGATGAACACAGTGCGTCGGGTGGCCTACCAAAGTCCAAGGGCCACCAGACGGGAGAAAACAGGAGCCTTCTGCTCTGAAAATAACATCATAAGATACTAGTGCATACCCGTGCATGCCTGTGCATGCCCATAGAAACCAAGTATAAGCAAGTATTTCTGCATGCCCGTAGAAAGCAAGTGTAAGCAAGCATTTCTGCATTTGATCTTTGACATGGTTACCATGGCAACAGTAACCATGGTGAAACCTGCCTTTGACCTTTGATGTCACCACTCGTTCAGTGATGCCTGCCTTTGATCTTTGATGATGTCATAGGGAGTCCTATAATCTTTGATGATGTCATAGCGAGTCCTATGATCGTGAGTAATGCCTGCCTTTTATCTTTGATGATGTCATAGCGAGTCCTATGATCTTTTAGCAAGTCCTATGATCGTGACACACAGACAGACAGAGATTTCTTGAATTATATAGATGATGTGTTACTCGTTACTTTTTTTATTAATGCTAGTGCATACCTGTGCATGCCCGTAGAAACCAAGTATAAGCATTTCTGCATGCCCGTAGAAAGCAGGTGTAAGCAAGGGTGTAAGCAAGCATGTCAGCACTCATTCAGTGATGCCTGCCTTTAATCTTTGATGGTGTCATAGCGAGTCCTATGATCTTTGATGATGTCATAGCGAATCCTATGATCGTGAGTGATGACTACCTTTGATCTTTGATGATGTCATAATGAGTCCTATGATCTTCATAGCGAGTTCTATGATCGTGAGTGATGCCTGCCTTTGCTCTTTGATGATGTCATAGTGAGTCCTATGATCTTTGATGATGGCATAGTGAGTGCTATGAATCCTGTATTTGATCTTTGATGATGTCATAGCGAGTTCTATGATCTTTGATGATGTCATAGTGAGTTCTCTGATCATGAGTGCCTTTGATCTTTGATGTCCTATGATGGTGAGTGAGCGTGAGTGATGCCTGCCTTTGATGTTTGAAGATGTCATAGTGAGTTGTATGAGCAGAAGTGATTCCTGCCTTTGATCTTTGATGTCCTATGATCGTGAGTGATTCCTGCCTTTGATCTGTGATGCCTGCCTTGGATCTTTGAGGTGTCTATATGACGTCATATAGACATTATGTAGACATCATAGGTGATCCTATGATCTTTGAGTGAGTCCTATGGTCGTGAAAGACACACAGACACAGAGATTTCTTGAATTATAGAGTGATGGATATTGCTGCATGCCCATAGAAGGCAGGTGTAAGCAAGCACGTTGCCACTCGTTCAGTGATGCCTGCCTTTGATCTTTGATGATGTCATCACAAGTCCTATGATTGTGAGTGTTGCCTGCCTTTGATCTTTGATGATGCCATAGCGAGTCCTATGATTTTGATGATGTTATAGCAAGTCCTATGATCATGAATGATGCCTACCTTTGATCTTTGATGATGCCATAGTGAGTCCCATGATCGTGAGTAATGCCTACCTTTGATCTTTGTTGATGTCATAGCAAGTCCTATGATCTTTTAGTGAGTCCTATGATCATGACAGACACACACAGTCCTATGATCGTGACACACACACAGAGACACCATAGGCACATCATAGGCGAATCCTATGATCTTATGGTCTTGACAGACACACACATGGTGTCTATATGACGTCATATGTATATATGACATCATATAGACACCATACATCATACATCATAGGCAATCCTAGAGTCCTATGGTTGTGACAGACAGACATCGTCACATCGTCAGAGATTTCTTGAATAATATATAGAGTGAAGATAAGATAAGATAAGCCTTTATTAGTCCCACAATGGGGAAATTAGAGAGGCTTCTCTGATCTGACACATTTATAAGTACATGGCAGCATTGCACACAGTCCAAGGACAGATAATTTTTTTCTACATGAGTTGTTCAGAACTCCTTATAAGAACTCCTTATACAAAGATATAGAGTGATGGAGTGATGATATAAAGTGAAGTACGTGGCAGTAATGCACCTGTAAGCTGGTTGCCAACCGCCAATCAAATCTAAAAGAAGAAGAAGATATAGAGTGATGATAATCAAGTCAGTGGCGGTAATGCACCTGTAAGCTGGTTGCCAACTGCCAATCAAATCTAAAAGAAGAAGAATTCCAGAATTACAGCAGCAAAGGGACAGCAGCACTCAGAGCAGTATATTAATAAGATAATAAGAACTGGTTAGCCAGAGCAGTCAGTGAATATACATATGTGCACAGATATACACACAGTGCAGGAGCATTGCAGCTAGATGGAATAAACCATATTACGGTTTGTCAAGTTACCCTGCAGAATATGAATATGTATCCAGACTGCTGAGATGAAGTCCCAGCTCCTCGATGTGGTTGGGGATGGATGTTTTTTTCACGCATGGGGAGTTGTTTAGAGCTCCTTGTAGGAACTTGTGCAGGGATGTGGAGTGATGATGATCAAGTCAGTGGTGGTAATGCACCTGTAAACTGGTTGCCAACCACCATTCAAATCTAAAAGAAGTATCCAGACAGTATATTTCATATTTGAATCAACAGTGTTGTTGCCACCCTCAGTAATGATTGATGTCATGTCATGATAGAACCCTTAAACTCGGGAGATAACATCATAGCTTTAAGCTGAAGAGAAAACATAGGAGCATCTTGCACAGGAGACAACATAGAAGTTTTAAACTTGGGCAATAACAACATGGAAACTTTAAACTCAGGAGATGACAACATGGAAGCTTTAGATAAGATAAGATAAGCCTTTATTTTCCAGGATTGCAACAGCACAGGGATAGCAACACTCAGAGCAACAATCAGAAGGCAAGAAAAAAAACAAGAGCAGCGAGTATACATATGTACATATAAACATAAATATATAGACACACAGTGTGGAGCATTGTAGATAGATGGAATAAATATGTAAATATATAAACACACAGTGCGGAGCATTGTAGCTAGATGGAATAAATATGTAAATATATAAACACACAGTGCGGAGCATTGTAGCTAGATGGAATAAATATATCAATATATAAACACACACAGTGCGGAGCACTGTAGCTAGATGGAATAAATATGTGAATATATAAACTCACATACAGTGTGGAGCGTTGAAGCTAGATGGAATAAATATATGAATATATAAACACAGTGCGGAGCATTGTAGCTAGATGGAATAAATATGTAAATATATAAACACACACAGTGCGGAGCATTGTAGCTAGATGGAATAAATATGTAAATATATAAACACACAGTGCGGAGCATTGTAGCTAGATGGAATAAATATGTAAATATATAAACACAGTGTGGAGCATTGTCGCTAGATGGAATAAATATATAAATATATAAACACACACAGTGCGGAGCATTGTAGCTAGATGGAATGAAACAGCATAACCGTCTACTTAGTTATCCTACATGGTATGATTATGTACCCATACATATTGTCGCCCTCCGTAGCTACTGGTCTTTTCCTAGTTGTATACCGGAGGGGACCATTGTATAAGTCTATTGCGTCTTTTGCATTCAATACTATTAGGTTGTCACATCTTTTTGCTATCTCTGCGAGCAGCCCTGCTTAGGTTGTACAGTCTGACAGCCGTAGGTAGGAAGGACCTGCGAAACCTCTTGGTTGTGCACCTAGGATGATGTAGTCTGCTGCTAAATGAGCTCCTTAGTACATTCAGTGTGTCCTGCATAGGGTGGAACTCGGACTCCAGCAGAGATGACAGTTTAGCCACCATCCTTCTCTCTCCCATCTCCTCCACTGGGTCAAGGCGCTGCCCCAGGACAGAGCTAGCTTTAAACTCTGGAGATGGCAAGGGAACTTTAAACTTAGGAGAAAAGAACACAGGACCTTTGTGCACTGGAGATTACACAGGAGCTTTTTGCACTGGAAAAAACATCATAGGGGCCTTTTGCCCTAGAGAAAACAATATAGGAGCCTTTTGCTCAGGGGATAACAACATAGGAGTTTCTAGCTCTGGAGTTACCAATATAGGAGCTTTTAGCTCTGGGGACAGTACCTGAGGGATTCTCAGTGCTGGAACTGGCAGGTGCATCACGGGAAAAGCAGGAGCAGTAGTGCACACCTCAGAGACAGCTGGAGCAGTGGTGTGCACCTGAGAGACAACTGGAGCAGCAGCATGCACTTTGGAGACAGCTAGAGCAGCGGCGTGCACCGGATTGGACACAGCAATGATGATAGAAGGACTACAGCTCCTGACCAGATAGAGTGATGATATTGAGTGAAGTACGAGGAGACAAAGAAGAGTGATGTCTGAAGATAGAGTTGAGGTTTGACTGGACACAGCAATGATGGCAGAAGGACTACAGCTCCTGACCAGATCATCATCAGTAACTGCCGAGGGAGACGCTGGTGGTCCATCCTCTCAGCATGTCCAAGCCATCTCAGGTAGAGTGATGATATAAAGTGAAGTATGTGGCGGTAATGCATCTGTAAGCTGGTTGCCAACCGCCAATCAAATCTAAAAGAAGAAGAAGATATAGAGTGAAGTGATGATATAGAGTGAAGTATGAGGAGACGAAGAAGAGTGATGTCTGAAGATAGAGTTGAGGTTCGGTTGGACACAGCAATGATGATAGAAGGACTACAGCTCCTGACCAGATGGAGTGATGATGTGGAGTGAGGTGCGTGGCGCTAATGCACCTGTAGGCTGGTTGCCAACAGCTACTCAAATCTAAAAGCAGAAGAAGAAGCGGCATGCACCTGGGAGACAGCTGGAGGGCGGCATGCATTTCGGAGACAGCTGGAGTTGTGGTGTGCAACACGGAGACTGCTGGAGCTGGTATGTGCACCTCAGGGAAAACAGGGGTTGGAGCATGCACCACAGGGAAAATTGGAGTAGAAGTGTGCTCCGCCATCCCCAGTGCAACCACCTCGGATGTGGAGGAAGAGATGGACGGGTCATTACAGGAACAGGCAGTGGAGTCCGGCGGAGGAAGGCCAGAAGCAGAAGAGAACTGCAACTGGGTTTCCCCGTCAGGAGTAAGGCAAGAATTTTTAAGTATAGATGTTAAAAATACAAAATAAAATACTTGCCTTAACTCCTGTTCCACTGCCGATGAGGACTCTACTGCTGGAGAAGCAATGACCATCATTGGAGATGCTGGAGGATCAACGGATGAGGCAGACTGAAGCACAGCAGTGGGCGTGGACACCTGCATAGCAGACGTAGGAGCCGGTGCTGCCGCTGCTGTGGAAGCCGGTGAATTACTTTGTGCAGCGGGGTAATGGCCTGACAAGGAGCAGCTGCAAAGCAGTGAGGAGCTGGCACAGGACGAGGAGCTGTGGCTGAAGCTGGAGAACTGGGAGCAGTGCCGGAAGACTGAGGAGCAGACAGAAAGGAACACTGAAGAGAAGCGGGCTGAATGGCTGACGTGGAGGCTGGCTTGGGAATAGGAGAGCAGCAAGGTGCGGGCATTCAAACCTGGCAACACCTCGTTGTTGGCACAGGTTTGGACGGGGGAGGAGTGTCCGCTGAAGGTTCGGCGTGGAGATCAAAAGACCCTCCGGCTGGGGAAAGCTCCACAGGCTGGGATATGATTTGATTGCCCCCGCCGCGGCGCCCAGGCAAACAAGACCCTTCTCCGGTGTGCGGACAGTGCGAGCATCCTCTAGTAAATCCTCAATCAATTGAGTTGTCCACAGCTCATCCGCATCCAGGCCCATGGCAGAAAAATTCATGCCTGCTGAGTCCAATTCTGGTTGCGTTATACCATCTGCGGAGTCCATTTGTGGTTGTGCCATCCTGTTAGCCACTACCTCCAGTAAGCAGGAGAAGGATGACTCGGTAGTGCAGACAGTTCTTAAGAGAATCATAATTTATTAACTCAAGGAAACACAAAAGAACAAACAACATGGGGGCTGTAACACTGGGAATAGACAAGACTAAAAAACACTCACTAGGATATAGGATGCGATGTACCAGGGGAAAGCAGACAATAACACAACACAGAGCACCAACACGGACTGACATAAATAAGGAAACTAATGATCACAAACGCAGGATAGCTGGGAGAACAACCAAGGGCTAAACAGTTACACATGAGGGTGATGAAGACAGGGGATCGGCACATTGGACCAGGGGAAACACAGGAGACACAGGAGACACATAATGCAAATAATAATAATAATCAAATTACAAAAGACAACCACAAAACAACAGCAGGGTATCACATGACAGACTGAGGACCAGGGAAGACAATAACAACCACAGATGATCCAGGGGAGACACAGAAGGCAAATAATGCAAAATAATAATAACCAGGGAAAACACAATAACATAAAAATAAATGGAAAGTGTGGACATGGACTAAAACCATATCCAGATTCTGACAGCACTGAGGTTTCAGTTTCCACAATTGTCAGGGTCTGGGCATGATCTGGGGACCATGCTCACGCTTTTAAGTTTATTCGTTATTCTCTGTGTTTTCCCTACCTTAGCTCAGTTTGGTTATTGTGATTATGTTCACAGTCATGCCCCTAATTATGTTCCTTTGTATTTGCCATTTATTTCTCTCTGCTATGATCATCTTCTTAGTTTTGTCTTGTCATTCTCCTTACCTTAATCTTAGTTTAGGTCTCCATAGTCCTGTTTATTAGTATTATGTTTATCATGGTTACGAAAATGTTTGGTTTAATTATGTCTGTCTGTTATCAGGCCATGTCCTCATTCTAAGTTCAAGTTTAGACTCTCTATTAATGTTATGTTTTTGGTTTTGTTTGGTGTTGTTGATGATTATTATGTTCTTGGTTATATCGTCACATTTATTCCTGTCATGATCTGGGTTTGGGCTTTTGTTTTGACGGTGCCTTTTGTTTACTTCCGGTTTTGCGTTGTGACTTTTTGCTTTGTTAATTATTCATGGCTGTGTTTGATTTCTTGATTATTGATTGTTCACGGGTGCTCTTGATTTTCGTTCCCTTATTTATAGAGGTTGCGCACTGCCTTCAGCACGGCGACCATCATGCTGGTACGCAACCACACTAGTGCACTCACATCTTGGTTTTGTTCATGTTCACGTTTGGGAGTTTGTTTTTTGTCAATAAATCAGGCCCAAGAAGAGAAAGCCTGTACATGGGTCCAGTCCTTTGCCCTGGAGAGGCAATCATGACAGAAGGTGGCCGTCATACCAGGACTCAGCAGGCTTGGCTGGGCAGGGACCGCTAAGGTAGCTTATCTCGGACTTGGTAGAGGGGCACAAGATTTATGAAGAGGTGGAGGAGTGGAAACCCATGGCTTTGGAGGAGGCTCGAAGGATCACCGCAAGCAGACCAGAGGTGCTTCAGGTGGTTTCCCCGAAACTGTGGACCTTCCTGCACACTGCCGGGCCCCCATCCTCCACTCCACCTGTTACTGTGCCACCTCCGGCTCTCTCCCCAACGCCACCAGGCTCTCCTTTGCCTACACACGTGGACAAAATTGTTGGTACCCCTCTGTTAATGAAAGAAAAACCCACAATAGTCACAGAAATAACTTGAATCTGACAAAAGTGGTAATAAATAAAAATTCTATGAAAATTAACCAATGAAAATCAGACAATACTTTTGAATTGTGGTTCAACAGAATTATTTTAAAAAACAAACCCATGAAACAGGCCTGGACAAAAATGATGGTACACTTAACTTAATATTTTGTTGCACAACCTTTTGAGGCAGTCACTGCAATCAAACAATTTCTGTAACTGTCAATGAGACTTCTGCACCTCTCAGGTTCAGGTTCAGGTTACTTTATTTGTACCTGTAGGTAGATTTGTTTTGCAGTGAGGTGACATCCATATTTACAAACCACAATTACATTCAACATGAACACAAACACAGGCACACATGAAGCTGACTATAAACATGATAAAAGTACTCAAGGCTTCACCAATTAGGACATAAGATAAAGAGATAACAGAAAAAAAACCCCAAGGAGATAAGAGAGAAGGGTCATATTAAAAAGTTAAAGACTAGTCAAAGAGGTTAAAAACTCAAAAGTCTAAAACCCAATAAAAGATTTAGAACCAAAATAAAAAACCTACAAAAATAAGTAAATATAAAAAAAATTAATAAATGGGTAACTAAATTATGTGCAATATATTGTTACATCTTGTTCAACTCTTTAACAGCAGCAGGAAAAAAGCTGTTTTTGTAGCGCTGGGTTTTACTTTTTGGGACAGCAAACCTCCGTCTGGAGGGAAGAAGCTGAAAGTGGCAGTGTGAAGGAGCCATCATTTAAAATGGAGGTAGCAATCCTCTGTACCTGTCTGGTGTACAGGGATGTCAGGCTCAGCTGTGACTCACCAAGCAAATGACTGGACTATCTAACTACCTGATCCAAGGATTTCCTCTGTTTCAGTTTTATTTGACCAAACCATGACACTAAAGAAAAAAACAGATTCAATAAAAGCCCGATAAAACATTGTCATTATGGTTCGGTCAGTTTGGAAGCGTACAAGTTTCCTTAAACAATGCAAATGTTGCTGACCCTTTTTGCACACCCTTTCACAGTTCTCTTCAAAGTTTAAATTACTATCAATAATCGTCCTAAGATATTTGTAGGATTGTACACATTCAGTGGTCTGGCCTTTTAGTACAGTGACTTCGTGCCTGGGAGTTTTCCTCCTAAAGTCAATAATCATATCTTTAGTTTTTGTCGTATTCAGCTGCAGGTAGGAATCCTTACACCAGTGAAGAAAATCATCAACTACTGGGCTGTGGCCACTCTCACCATCCTGGAGGAGACTGACAACAACTGAATCATCACCATACTTTATAATGTGTCTGTTGTCATGTCTGCTCCGACACATGTTTGTGTACAGGATGAAGAGTAGTGGTGACAACACACACCCCTGTGGAGAGCCAGTAGAAGAACACTTTTGGTCAGACAATGTACCATTGACCCTTACTCTCTGTATCCTGTTGGTTAAAAAATCCAGAATCCAACCCACCAGATTATTACTCAAATCAAATTGTTGCAGGAGCCTTTCAACTAAAATATGAGGTTGGATTGTATTAAAGGCGGAAGAAAAGTCCACAAATAAAAGCCTGGCGTGTGTCCCATTAAAATCCAGATATTCAAAAAGCATGTTAAACAGAGTGACAGTGGCATCCCCCACTCCTCCGTGAGGCCTCTAGGCAAACTGCAAAGGATCCAATGCATGCTCAGTCTGCTTTCGGACCTCAAATCTGACCAGTTTTTCAAAAATTTTAATTAAAATTGAAGTCAAAGCAACTGGTCTAAAATCATTTACTGTTTTAGGACAGCTGGATTTTGGAACGGGGACAACCACAGCATCTTTCCAGATCTTAGGCACATGTGTCTGTAAGGACTTATTGAAAATGTAGTGAAATACAGGACTCGGTTCATGTGCACAGGACTTTACCAAGCGCCCACATATATTATCAGGGCCCTGACTTTTGTTCACTTTTACAGCACAGAACTCCCTTTTAGTATCCTGCACCTCAATATTAAAGTGCTGATTGTCTTTGAGTTTCTGTTTCAAATCTTGGGTTTCTGTGCTAAAATCAAAGGGGTCAAAATGATCATAAAAACAAATAAGAGCATTAGCCGGCTCTGTCTGAATTAAAACCATCTAAAAACACACAATTACTGCGCTCTGTGCTCTGAAGGCCTGCAATAGTTTTCATACTGGCCCAGGCTGAACCAAGTTTCTTTGTTGCCATCTTGCTTTCCAACTCTGATTTATAATTCTGTTTTGCTCTTAAAATTTCGGCCTTCAGCTCTTTTGTGGCAACCTGCAGCTCAGAAACAACCCCCGTTTAAAGGCAAATGCTTTCCTGTGTAAGCAGGATTTAACTGATTTTGTTACCCATGGCTTGTTGTTGGGATATATTTTGACACGTTTACGTGGAACGATCATGTCTCTGCAGAAAGCCATGTATAAGCATGTCACGTCCACTAAAGAGTCCAAATCATCTCCGCAGGACAGCGTGAACACCTCCCAGTCTTGTACAGTTAAAGCATTCCTGGAGGCAGTGCAGTGAATCCTCTGTCCACATGTTTATGTCTCTGGTCTTCGCCTTGTCTCTTCTGAGAGCAGTTTTATATGTGGGGAGCAAATGTACACAGTTGTGATCTGAGGATCCTAAAGGAGGAAGGGGAATAGATTTATAGGCCCTCTCTATGGATCCATAGCACAGGTCCAATGTCTTTTTTCGCCTGGTTGGGCAGGAGACATACTGATAAAAGTTTTTAAGTGTCTTCTTTAGAGACACATGGTTAAAATCCCCAAGAATAAAATTTGGAGCCTCTGGGGAAATCGACTGCAACAGCTGTACCACATCAAAGACGGTGGCGGAGGCAGCATCCGCCCTCGGGTGAATGTACACAGTCATTATGAAAAGTTGGGGGAACTCGCGGGGCAGATAAAAAGGGCGTAGTGATACGGACAGAAGTTCCACATCTGGACTACAGATGCGCTCTCTGACCGTGACAGATGTACAGTACTGTTTATTAATATATAAACATACGCTGCCCCCCTGACGTTTCCCCGTTACCTCTTCCTGCCTATCCAAGCGAAGTGGGGCTCCAAAGCTGTCGATCCACAGGTCCGGGTCCTGGTCATGCACCGTAAGCCACGTCTCCGTGTAAGCCATGACACAGCAGTTCTTGAAATCTTTCTGATATTGTACATTTCCTTGAATTTCATCCACTTTATTTCTCAGGGATTGTTCGTTCCCATAATAATGGAAGGAAGAGGAATGCGGTTAAGCTGACGCCTCCTCAGCTTTAATCTTACGCCACCACGCTTTCTGCATTTCCTCCTCTTGTCTCTCTTTTCATCGCTGTGCCCATGCAAATCTCTTAAAATAAAGTCCGGCAGTTGTGGCGCAGACTCAAACACAGATGCTGCATTATCCACGTTTAAATGCAGTAACATTTCTCTGGAATACTGCGTTCTTCCCGGCGTGACCGCAATCGCACTTACTTCCAAAACAAAGAGCCGGTAAGAAAGAAACAACAATGCAAAAACAAGAAGGAAATCCATACTGATGGAACCAGGGAGCTCTTCGTTATATAGTCCACAAACATTCAAGGACAAAAACGGCACAGAGAATTATATTAAAACACCTTAAAGTGCATAAAAACAGAGACACAGATGTCGAACTTTTTTCACCCGCTGCCGATCGCTGCGTGCGCATGCGCCCAAGGTATTTTGGGCCACAGGTATTTTGGGCCACCTCAGCAGGTATTTTGGCCCACTCCTCATGAGCAAACTGCTCCAGTTGTCTCAGGTCTGTCTCAGGTCTGAAGGGTGGCTTCTCCAGACGGCATGTTTCAGCTCCTTCCATAGATGTTCAATAGGATTTAGATCAGGGCTCATTGAAAGCCACTTTAGAATAGTCCAATGTTTCGCTCTTAGCCATTCTTGGGTGTTTTTAGCTGTGTGTTTTGGGTCATTATCCTGTTGCAAGACCCATGACCTGCGACTGAGACCAAGCTGTCTGACACTGAGCAGCACATTTCTCTCTAGAATACCTTGATAGTCTTGAGATTTCATTGTACCCTGCACAGATTCAAGACACCCTGTGCCAGATGCAGCAAAGCAGCCCCAGAACATAACAGAACCTCCTTCATGTTTCACAGTAGGGACAGTGTTCTTTTCTTGGTATGCTTCATTTTTGCGTCTGTGAACATAGAGCTGATGTGCCTTGCCAAAAACTTCCAGTTTTGTCTCGTCTGTCCATAAGACATTCTCCCAGAAGCTTTGTGGCTTGTCAACATGCAGTTTGGCAAATTCCAGTCTGGCTTTTTTATGATTTGTTTTCAACAGTGGTGTCCTCCTTGGTCGTCTCCCATAAAGTCCACTTTGGCTCCAACAACGACGGATGGTACGATCTGACACTGATGTACCTTGACCTTGGAATTTACCATGAATGTGTTTAGAGGTTGTTCTGGGCTCTTTTGTTACCATTCGTATTATCCGTCTCCTCCTGCGGCCACGTCCAGGGAGGTTGGCTACAGTCCAGTGGATCTTAAATTTCTGAATAATATGTGCAACTGTAGTCACAGGAACATCAAGCTGCTTGGAGATGGTCTTATAGCCTTTACCTTTAACATGCTTGTCTATAATTTTCTTTCTAATCTCCTGAGACAACTCTCTCCTTTGCTTCCTCTGGTCCACATTTAGTGTAGTACACACCATGTCATCAAACAGCACAGTGACTACTTGTCACCCTTTAAATAGGCCGACTGACTGATTACAAGTTTGTAGATACCCGTGATGTTAATTAGAGGACACGTCTTGGTTGAACATGTCCCTATGGTTACATTATTTTCAATCTTTTCTAGGGGTACCATCATTTTTGTCCAGGCCTGTTTCATGAGTGTGTTTTTTAAAACAATTCTGTTTAACCACAATTCAAAAGCATTGTCTGATTTTCATTGGCTAATTTTCATAGAATTTTAATTTATTACCACTTTTGTCAGATTCAAGTTATTTCTGTGACCATTGTGGGTTTTTCTTTCATTAACAGAGGGGTACCAACAATTTTGTCCACGGCTGCATTTGTTTCATTCCCATCCACACATCTTTAGCATTGTTTTGCCTGAGTTTGTCTTCCAACTTCCTCCTATAATTGTCCTTGCACCTCCTCAGCATCTCTCTCAGCTCATGCTGCACTCCCCTCAGCTTCTCCTTGTCTCCAGCCCTAAAAGCTCTCTTCTTTTTGTTCAGAAGTGCTGGTTACATCAAAGTATTGGAGTAAGTTATAGCAAACACAGCCTTAAGTTATTTTAAATCACTTTCTTAAGTTGTACATTGAAAATGTTTTTTTTTTTTCTTTAAACTCACTGTTGCCTTCTTTTCATTGATCATGCAAGAATTGTTTTGGGGAGGGCCCCGCCCTGAATTTCCTGGTTTAAATAGGTTTGAGTGAGGTCACATGATGTTATTGGTTCAAACCATGAGGGGATGTTTCTTTTTTTTCTTCATGGGAATTATTCTTTAGTTTACTTTTTGGAATTTATTATATTTTGTTAGTATTATAAATTTCTAATAATTTCATTTAGTTATGTAAATTAGTTTTTGCTAAATTATTTAGATTATAGTTTTTGGATCTTAATGCAATATGAAGGTCCACCCTTTGTAATCAGTGGTGTAATTAGGTCCAATTGGTGCCATTTGGAGAGCCTTCAGTATATAGATCCATTTGGAATGTACCTCTGGAGAGAGAGGTGAGGCTGTGCTACCATTAGTATGTTTTTAATGGAGAGCACTGTAAACAAAGCTACACCTCTTGGACTTGAAAAAATGCTGTCTGAGTCTGCTTGACTGCTGCCAAGGACACAGTCCAAGGATGGATAATTTTTTCACACATAAGGAATTGTTCAGAACTCCTTATACAAAGATATAGAGTGATGCTAATCAAGTCTGTGGTGGTAATGCTCCTATAAGCTAGTTGCCACCCACCAATCAAATCTAAAAGAAGAAGAAGAAGAAGACTACCACCTTCCTTGACGCTTGTGCCTGCTACTCTACAGTCATGATGCCATCTGTTTTGTGAAGTGCACCAGTCCCTCCTGCAGCAAAACACCCCCACAACATGATGCTACCATCCCTATACTTCACAGTTGGGGTGGTGTTCTCAGGCTTGCAAGCTTCCCCCTTTTTCCTCCAAATGTAACAGTGATCATTATGGCCAATTTAATTTTAGTTTCATGAGATCACAGGATGTGTCTCCTAAAATGAAGGTCTAAATCTCTGTGTGCATTTGTAACCTGTAATCTGGCTTTTTTATGTTGCTTTTGGACTAATGGCTTCTTCCTCGCTGAGTGGCCTTTCAGCCCATGTCAGTACAGGACTCGTTTCACTGTGGATAATGACGCTCATTTACTAGTTTCAGCCAGCATCTTCACAAGGTCTTTTGCTTTTGTTCTAAGGTTGATATGCACATTTCCCACCAACACGTTCATCTCTGGGACACAGAACCCATCTCTGTTATGATCCAGGCAAGAGTGTCTCTTTCTCTCCTACTCTGCACCCTTCTCCCCTTAATTAGGTGCAGCTGTCCCTCCTCTTCACGTGCTGCTCATCAACGGGCTGCCTATTGGAGACCTGCAGAGACTGTCTCAAGTCGTGGGATTGTTAGACTACCCTGAGCCGCTGTCACTACTATGCTCCATGGCAGCTCTTGCCTGAACCCCTTGCTCGTCTGCCTCTCTGCCCCTGCACCCTGCGTGGATACCACTTAAGGACTATCTTATCAAATCACCTCTACCTTTTACTCACCTGTGCACAGGTCACCACCTTGGACTCCCTCCTGGCGGATGTGGACTCGTTTCTGGTGGATTCCTCCTGGAGGGAAAACACGGGGAGTCACAAGTAAGCTGGCAGCACACTCACTGTATCCTCTCTGCAGCCTGGAACCAAGCAGGTTTTCCTCAGGTGTGTTTCCCCATCACCTTTCCTACGAAGAACCGCAGTCCTCACTGTACTCTTACTGTTTGTCATCACACCAATTCTGAGTAAGAGAGAAACATGTTCACAACAGTGTAAAATCTGCTCGGCTGTGATTATCTGCCTAATCTCTCCCCTTTTCCCTCCTGCCAGCTGCCAGCACACCAACACCACCTGCACTTATATTTCATTGTCAATAAACACTTCAACCTGTTTACTGCTTCTGTGGTGCTTTTGTGCCAGTCGCTGGGTCTAGTAAAACATAGCCAAGTCAGTACAATCCCACCAACCTGACCCAGCTGGTGCAACAGCCACCTCAGAGTCCACACGGCTACATGTGGCTGAATTAAGAAGAGATCAACTTAGCTTTGCTGCCTAACCTCTGAGTCCCCATCCACTTCCGGATTGTTGCAGCCAAGGCGGGTCGGAACCATATTGTGCTCTGCGTAATTTTTGTACACAGTCTAAATTGTACTCTCCAAGATGAACTAGCCTATTGGAATGAGCCGGATAATCTGGACGCTTTGATCTTCCTCACCATCCGTATCGACAACCGTCTCAGAGTGTGTTCCTGTGAGCGCGCTCAAGATCCCAAGTCGCCTCGAGTACATGCCTCTCTTCCACACGTGCCCCCCACCACCACCACCAGTCCCGCGGAGCCCATGGTGTTAGAGCGGGCTCGTTTTCCTGTTTCTGAGTGGCAGCATCAGAGGGACGCGGGGTTGTGCTTTTATTGCGGGGCTGTCAAGCATTTTTTGGTAGATTGTCTGGCACGCTCGAAAGGGGTGTACCTGTCAGCCTCAGTAGGGTGGCTGGCAGGTTCTGAAACTACTACAACTCAAATAAATTCTCTCTGCCTGTGAAGCTGATCACTCCTACCACTGAATTTTCTTCTTCTGCACTTATTAACTCTGGGGCAGAGCGAAGCTTCATATCTCAAAGATTAGTTCCTAAGTTACATTTGCCCACTCATGAGTTACACTAAGCACTCCACATCATTGCACTCACCAGCAGTCCTCTCACCACTATCAGCCAGCAGACAGCTCTCATTACATCCCTTATTTCCGGGAATCACCGTGAGCAAATTCAGATTTTGGTTCTGCCTTCTACTTCCTCTGACATTGTGCTGGGCTATCCCTGACTTAAATTGCATAACCCTGCCATAGATTGGTCCCAAAGTAAGGTTAGCTCCTGGAGTATCTTTTGTCTCTCATCATGCATACGGTCAGCCGCTTGCTTCCCTTCTATGCCCCTGACTCCAGTTCCATCAGTACCTCCCAGCTTGACTGGAGTGCCGGCAGAGTATCATGACCTCGCTGCTCTATTTAGCAAGGCTAGAGCGCTATCTCTTCCACCTCACTGCTCCTATAATTGCGCAATAGAACTCCTTTCTGGTGCTCTGTTGTTCTCCAGTTGTTTGTACAGCCTGTCGGAGCCCAGACGTGAGGCCATGGAAAGATACGTTAAGGAATCACTCAGCACTGGCATCATCTGTCCCTCTACGTCACCAGTAGGGGCTGGGTTTTTCTTTGTCGGGAAGAAGAATGGTTCCCTTCTCCCTTTTATAGACTATCATGGACTCAATAAAATCACCGTTAAGGACAAATATCCTCTGCCTCTTATCAACTCGGCCTTTGACCTCCTCCAGGGGGCATCAATCTTCACCAAATTAGATCTCAGGAATGCCTACCACCTCATTCGCATTTGCAAGGGTCAAGAGTGGAAAATGTGGTTCAATACTCCCATAGGACATTTTGAATATTTAGTAATGCCCTTTGGGCTCACCAACGCCCCTGCCATCTTCCAACATCTGATTAATGATGTTCTCCATGAATTTCCTCAATGTGTTTGTTTTTGTCTACCTAGACAACATCCTGATTTTCTCACGCTCCCCAGAAGAACACCAGATTCATGTCTGCACTGTACTCCAACAACTCCTTGAAAACCAACTTTTTGTCAAGGTGGAGAAGTGTGAGTTTAGCACCTCCTCAACTACTTTTCTTGGCTTCATCATTTCCAATAGTCAGATCAAGCCAGACCCTTCCAAAATCAAAGCTGTCACTGACTGGCCCACACCTACCAATAGGAAACAGCTTCAGAGGTTCTTAGGTTTTGCCAATTTTTACCGTCATTTCATTAAGAACTACAGCAGTGAGGCAACCCCTTTAGCCAAACTACTTCTGTGATAACTCCCTTCTCCTGGTCCAATGAGGCAGAGGTCACCTTTAGTCATCTGAAAGATCTGTTCATTCATGCACCCATCCTTTCCCAAGTTGACCCCACTCTCCAGTTTGTTGTTGACGTGGACACTTCTGACTCTGGGATGGGGGCAGTTCTCTCCAAGCGTTCGGCCACTGATGCTGACTACATCCATGCGCCTTCTTCTCTCAGTGCTTATCCCCAACTGAGAGAAACTATGATGTCATGACTGAGAGCTGCTGGCGGTCAAACTCGCCCTGGAGGAATGGCGCCACTGGCTGGCATGGACCACCTAGCCATTCCTGGTGTGGACCGATCAAAAAATTTAGAATTCCTCCGGTTAGCCAAGCGGCTCAGCCCGCACCAAGCCTGGTGGGTGCTATATTTTGTTCGGTCCATTTTGTTTTGACCTACAGGTCCGGCTCAAAGAATATTAAGCTTGATGCCCTTTCCTGGCAGTTTTCCTCTGATGACTCTCCTGCTTCTGATGATAACATCCTTCCTCCTTCCTGTTTGTTGGGAGCACTGTCCTGGGAGATTGAGACTAGGTTCAGAGAGGCACAGAGGCAGGAACTGGATCCAGGTGGGTGGGGGGGTGGTTGGGGCCTGGTCGCCTATGCACCGCCGTGAGGGCTGATGTTCTTCAGTGGGTGCATTCATCAAAGTTTACCTGTAATCCTCGTACCATCTGCCATCTCAGACATGCCTTTTGGTGGCCTTCCATGAGCAGGGATGCTAGAGAGTATGTCCTCACGTACAGTGTGTGTTCCACGAACAAGTCCTCCTCCACTGCACCAGTGAGTCTCCTTCAATCTCTGCCTACTCCTAGCCGTCCCTGGGCTAGCATTGCTATGGACTTTGTCACGGGGCTTCCTCCTTAAAAGGATACACAGTCATTCTCATCAGGTATGGTTATCAACTTGCCATATACCTTTAAAGACAGACTCCAGGAAACTGTCACCTAGGTACGCTGGCCCATTCACTATCATCCACATCATTAACCCTGTCTCCGTTCGTCTAAGTCTCACCCCTACTCAGCGGATTCATCCAACCTTCCATGTGTCTCAGCTCAAACACGTCTCTGTCAGTCCTCTTTGTCCCCCCTCTGAAACCCCTCCTCCACCCAGGCTAGTAGATGGCGACCCAGTCTACAACATCAGACGTATCCTGAACGTTCACCGCATGGCCCGAGTGCTGCAGTATCTTGTGGACTGGATAGGCTACGGACTGGTGAAGCAGTTGTGGATTCCTGGCTCCTACTTCACTGACCCTAAGATGCTCCGGGATTACCATAAAGCCAACCCTAGTGAGCCGGGTGGGATGGCAGGTGGTGCCCCTTGGGTTGGGGGGGGGGGGGGCTGTTATGATCCAGGCAAGAGTGTCTTTTTCTCTCCCTAGTCTGCACCCTTCTTTCCTTAATTAGGCACACTTGACCCTCCTCATCACCTGCTGCTCATCAATGGGCTGCCTATTAACGACCTGCAGAGACTGTCTCAAGTCGTGGGATTGTCAGACTACCCTGACCTGCTGTCACTACCATGCTCCACACCAGCTCTTGCCTGAACCGCTTGCTCGTCTGCCTCTCTGCCTCTGCACCCTGCCTGGATACCACGTAAGGACTATCTTATCAAATCATCTCTACCTTTTTCTCACCTGTGCACAGGTCACCACCTTGGACTCCCTCCTGGCGGATGTGGACTCGTTCCTGGTGGATTTCTCCTGGAGGGAAAACACAAGGAGTCACAAGTAAGCTGGCAGCACAGTCACTGTATCCTCTCTGCAGCCTGGAGCCAAGCAGGTTTTCCCCAGCTGTGTTTCCCTGTCACCTTTCCTGCAAAAAGCCACAATCCTCACTGTACTCTCCACCGTTTGTCATCACACCAATTCTGAGTAAGAGAGAAACATGTTCACAACAGTGTAAAATCTGCTCAGCTGTGATTATCTGTCTAATCTTTCCCCTTTTCATTCCTACAAGACTGCCAGCACACCGACACCACCTGCACTTATATTTCATTGTCAATAAACACTTCAACCTGCTTACTGCTTCTGTGGTGCTTTTGTGCCAGTCACTGGGTCTAGTAAAATATAGCCATGTCATTCTCTTTTCTGAGCAGTATATGGCTGGACATTGCCATGGTGTTTATACGTGTGTGTAAGTGTTTGAACAAATGAACATGGCACCTTCAGGCATCAGGAAATTGTACCCAAGGATGACCCAGACTTGTCAACATCCACAATTCTCTTCCTAATATCTTGGATGATTTCTTTTGACTTTTGCATGTCACGCAAGGAAGCAGTGTGTTTGAGCTGTGTCTTAAAATACATCCACAGGTGTGCCTCCATTTAACTCAAGTGTTTTCAATTAACCTATCAGAAGCTTCCAAAGCCATGACATCATCACCTGGGCTTTCCCAAATCATTTAAAGTGCTGATGATACGTTTTTGGCTTCCTCAAATTTTTCAACACATAATACAATATGACAAAAATAGGTTGGTCTGTGCAGTTCTAAGTCAAACAGGCTTTTTTTCATGCGACTATCCGACGTTTTCATGAGCGCCACATCACCAATTAAGTCAGTGGCTGGAAAACCCCGCTGTCGTGTAGTCACATCATCGGGAGAACACAGCGCTTGGCTGCCCATTGTACACACAACATGAAAGCAGTTGAAAGCATCGATGATGGTTCAAGCACTTGTAGTCTGCAATTGGTTTGTGTTGTCCAATCTTCAGACGGTTATAGTTCCGAAGAATGGGATGATAATGAAGAATCTGGGGGCATCAGACCATATAGGTTTGAGCCGTGCCAAGCGGGCATTGTGCCAAGCCAGTCACACTCAGAGAGTGACAGTGGAGAGGCACACATGCCCGCCGCAGCAGCAGCAACAAACACACAGCAGGGGAACACCAGTGTTAGTCTTTTGTTACAGATATTGCAACAAATTATTTGTTCGTAAATATAATTTATTTAAACCCGATTTTTCAATAAAATCATATCAGTGTATTCTCTGTGGCTCAGGCATCGGGTTTATTATGGATTATATTTTGAGTTCTTCTTGTTTTTGTTTTGTACATGTGTTTTATGTGCGTTTTGACCCACTTTCAGGTGGGCACTGTCCAAGATTCGCCAGTCCGAACACACGCCCTCGCTCTTTGACAGTCAGCTGTTCATGGTTTGTGTGCATCATCTGCCGTGTTGTCTGTCAGCCAATATTGCCAAAACTATCATGACATGTTAGCCACTCCACACAGCCGTGGTTCTGTTGCACCCCTTGAAGCAATGTCGGCCCTGGGGCGCAACTGTGGTTAACATGTCTCCTCTCCATGTTCGCTGGGCGATGTCGGCCCCGAACGCCAACTGTAAGTATTTGTGTTTATTTTTGTAAGTCTTCACCTTTTTGGGAACTGTTGTCATCATTCTTATGTTCAATACATGTGCTGTGGTGAATTCTGCACCTAAATCCATTCATCATGACCCTCCGTACACTCTTACGCAGGGCAGGGAGAGGGAGGATGAAATAACGAGGATTTACGTGCAGGGTTCACCATAGCACATTTAATACAGAAAGACAGACGATTCCCTAAAAGGTGAAGACATACAAAAAGCACAAACACACTTACTGATGGCGTTCGGGGGCTGGCATCACCCAGCGAACGAATGAGAGGAGACGTGTTTGCCACAGGTGCGCCCCAGAGCCAACATCGCTTCAAGGACGCACGAGAACCACGGCGAACATGGAGTGACTAACACGTCATGAGAGTGCTGAAAATACTCGCAGACTAACAGCACAGATGACAATACTATGGACCAGCAGTGCATGACTGGCAAACAGCCGCGAAGTACACGCACTGCTGGTGATGGTGTGATGAGAAGCACCCGGGCGAGGACCGGGAAACATGATCAGTAGGAGTTTGAATCAGCTGGTGATATTGAGAGAGAGGACGTGGCCAGACCAGCGAGTTGTCAGCATATAATCACAGAAAGTAGGTCAAAGCTGCGCGTAAATCCATTAATCCTTCCCCTCCTCGTGCGCTCCTCCTGCATAAAAGCACACGAGGAGTGCACGATGAGGCTTATGACAGTTGGAGCTGAAGCGTGTGATTTGATCTTTCACAGCTTGCTGTTTATCTAAGCCTGCAACACAACGCGAAGGCACAGCCGTAAAATTAAAACAAGAAACCAGAGAAACTGTGAGCTACAAAGCTGCTGTCATTCCAGTCAACAACACCGGAGTCCATTCTCCTGCTTACGTCATGGGGGTGCCGCCCTTAATTCGGTGGGTGGCACCACAGTCCAGTCAGCAGCTGTGGTTTTTTGATGATAACTAGTTTATGCAGGCACAGTTGTAAACGTTATATTGATCATCGACAATGACTTTTGGGTTTACACAACATCCTAAAAAATGTCAAAATTGTGTCATCAGCCCTTTAAAGGCACAGTAATAAAAAGAAGCCGAGAATACGGAGAATCGGCCACACCTCGGACACAGTCCAGGGACGGATGGTTTTTTCGCACGTGGGGAATTGTTCAGAGCTCCTTATGCAAAGATATAGAGTGATGATAATGAAGTCAGTGGTGGTAATGCACCTGTAAGTTAGTTGCCAACTGCCAATCAAATCTAAAAGAAGAAGAAGAAGTTATGTAAATGTCTGACTTTGAATAAAAAAATTTAAAAAAAATCTCTAAAAAATATTTATCAAATCAAAAAATCATTTAGCAAATATAAATAATTTTGGTAATCCTAACTGACCTAAAGCAGGAAAAGTTTAGCCTGATTTAATATCAGACAGTGAGGATAAAAGGTTATGTGTCTTTTCATACAGTGTATGTAATTATCTGGTTTCAACTGTGAAGTGGGCTGGACTTGATAATAGCTGTCTTTTATAGATACATGTATAGCCCTCCATGTAGCTCCATTGTTTCTTATGCATGGTTACAGCAGGTTCCATAAGGCACAACAAATGTTGATGTTGATGCACATCATTTTTGAGTCCTTGAAATTGCCTCTATTATAAAGTATCTCATAGAAATACCATAGTGTTTGCAAAACAAGCAACACTGTCGTGAATGTAATTGTGAATATTTTTTCTCTCTTCTCTAATTAATGAAAGAAATTTTTAAATGTAGATGGGCCAAACAAATTATGACTAAATGCATGGTACTTGGGAACAAAAAGTATAATCCCTTTACTAGCAAGATTAAGAGTTCTCTGACTAAAATCTGAATATATTAATAAATTTGCTAACATTTTATACCTCACATTATTTCTATAGCATTATAGCTGGCTCCCTTGATGTGGACCACAACAATATAATTCTTTTCCTTATGTTTAATCTCTCGTTTCAGAAACCTTTGAGTCGCTTGTGTCCTTCACATCTAATCTGACCAGTACCCTGTTTGACAGTGCCTACTCTGTTCTGGCATCTGACTGTCGCCCTCTTCTGCTGCAGCTGTTTAGCGAAGTGAAACACCACCTTTCTGGGGACTCTGATTCCTCCTTGGAGAATGCTGTGCGTCGATTCTACAATGATCTCTTCCCACTGGTCTATCGTCGCCTTCTTAACCCTGGAATTGGCCATATATCATCTCATTCATTTGCCACCCTTTCCCCCAGTTATGACGACTGCCTGCGTATGACACGACAGGATGTCAGCCCGTTCGGACTCCATCCTCATCTCCTTGTCAGCAGCCTGTCCCGTGCACTTGGGCCTGGTCGAGCACTAAGCCGGCTACTGAGGCTGGCTGGAGAGGTTGTGAATGCAACTGATAGGGCATTGTTATCCAGAGAGTGTGGGCGGGGCTTAGTGAGGATGCAGTACTGCTCTCACTGCAGAGGGCTGACTCTGATACGACCATGTACCGGACTATGTATCAACATTATGAGAGGATGTCTGGTGAGTCTGGGAGTCTTTCACTATTTTTATAGTATTGAAAAGACCATTGTGTGGGAATTACCTGTACTAAATGAAGTTGCTGTTGACAGTCAACTGAATACAGTGGGGAAAATAAGTATTGAACAAGTCATCATTTTCATCCATCCATCCATCCATCCATCCATCCATCCATCCATCCATCTTCTGCCGCTTAATCCTTTTTGGATCGCGGGGGGGATATCAGATTGTCAGACAGACAATCTGATATTCACAGACCTTTTTAAAGGCTATCAGTCAGGACTTGACCAGCTGAAATTAATTTACATTGATGGGAGTTGGGATGGCTTCCTAAATTCTGATGGAATTCAGCTGGTTTCTTGACTTTCTATGCCTTTTTGCACCTCTTTTTCTTCATGTGTTCAATACTTATTCCCTGTGTCATCCCACTTTATTAAATATACTGTAACTTGTTTTGTGAACACAGTTTCCTTAATTTCTTTGTATTACTTGGGTTGTTACTGATATCTGGTGAAAATCTCAGGTCAATGTCTCCATCAGAAATATGTTTAATGAGAAAAATGTTGACATGCTCAATACTTATTTTCCTCACTGTGCTTTCTCCTTTACAAATATGCAAGAGAACATGCAGTTCCTTTCATTTAAAAAAAGTCCAAAAAAGACTTGCTTAAAAAAGATAAAGACCCCTTGCTATGTGGCTCATATCGCCCGATAAGTTTGTTAAATTGTGACTATATGGGCTGCACGGTGGCGCAGTGGTTAGCACTGCGGCAGCACAGTTTACCCTTGGCCGGGGGATTGTGGGAATCATGGGATCGTGGGTTCGATCCCAGCCCCCGACCAACAGTGATGTGTGTGGAGTTTGCATGTTCTCCCCGTGTTGCGTGGGTTTACTCCGGGATTTCTCCGGTTTCCTCCCACATGCCAAAAACATGCATGTTAGGTTAATTGGTTGTTCTAAATTGTCCCTAGATATCTGTTTCCTATAGGCCCTTAGAATAGAGGGTTAGTATTAATGAAAGCGCTTTGAGTGGTCTTTGTGACTAGAAAAGCGCTATATAAGTGCAGGTTAGTTAGTTAGTTAGTATAAAATCCTTACAAAAATTCTGGCCACTCGTATTGAGACAGTTATAGCATCAATTGTGAACAATGACCAAACTGGTTTTATACCTGGCTGGCAATCTTTTTATAACATGCGTCGTCTTCTGAATATTCTGTGTATACCACATTCATCCGAAGAAACAGAAATGGTGATTTCATTAGATGCCGAAAAGGCGTTCAATCGTGTTGAGTGGCAATACTTATTCGCTGTTTTAGAAAGATTTGGTTTTGGCCCATCATTTCAAGCTTGGATCAGAATATTATTTGACTTTCCTATGGCAGCAGTACGGACAAATACCACACTCTCTGATTATTTCGGGCTTTACAGGGGCTGCAGACAGGGCTGCAGTCTCTCTCCTTATTTATTTAACTTAGCGATTGAACCGCTGGCCATAGCTATTAGAAAAGAAGACGGGGTGAGAGGCATTTCACGGGGCAGTAAAGTTCACAAGGTATCGCTGTATGCAGACGATCTGCTAGTGTATGTATCTAACCCAGAAGGAACCATACCAAAATTATTATGTAGCTTAGATAATTTTGGTTTTCTCTCAGGCTATAAAATTAATTACTCTAAGAGTTTGTTATTTCCTATTAACGATGTAGATGGTGATTACTCTGGATTTCCGTTTAAATTAGAAAAGAATATATTCACGTATCTAGGCATTAAGATTACTCGTTCAATAGGTGGATTGTATGATCATAATTTTAGAAAATTAATTGAACGGACAGCTCTAGACATTAAAAAATGGTCGAACTTACCCATTTCATTAGCAGGCCGGATAAATATAGTAAAAATGACAATTCTGCCAAGATTTTTATATATACTTCAAATGATCCCCATATTTATATCTAAAACAGCTTTCCAACAACTAGACCGGCTGATTTCATCATTTATTTGGAACGGTTCCAATCCTAGGATGAAAAGGAAATACTTGGAGGTACCAAAGTTGGCAGGAGGTTTGGGCCTACCTAACTTTATTTTTTATTATTGGGCAGCAAATATGGTAAAATTTTTACATTGGATTGATACATATAAGAATAAGGAGGACCTGAGTTGGGCTGAGATGGAGCTTCTGTCCAACCTGTTACCCATCTTACCCTTACCGTTGCCATATACTCGTCGCATACAGGTATTGAATCCGGTGGTTAGATCCTCTCCAAAAATATGGCTCCAGTTCAGAAGGCACTTTGAGTTAGTTCAGGCTAGCACGCTCTGCCCAATAGTAAACAATCAGTTTTTCACACCCTCTGTGCTTGATGATGCTTTCTGCCTTTGGCGTAGACAGGGATTAGTTTTTTTTAAAGGATTTATTCCTGGGAAACACTTTTTCTTCTTTTAATATGCTTACAAAAGATTACAACATACCTAGATCCCATTTTTTTTTTAAGATATCTTCAAATTCGTAGTTTTGTAAAAAAAAAAAAAGTGTTTCCCTCTTTTCCTTTGCTGATACCGACAAATCAACTAGATGAAATCCTAGACTTGGATCCCTGGGCTAAGAAACGTATCTCTACGATTTATAGGTTTATACAAAATTTAGTGGCGATACCATGGGATAAAACAAAAGCAGAGTGGGAAAAAGATTTAGGGATAAAATTCTCTGAAGGGCAGTGGCGTGAAAGTCAGACACGCATACATACTTCTTCTTTGTGTGTCCGCCACGGGCTTATTCAATTCAAGGTGCTCCATCGTCTCCACTACTCAAAGGATAAGCTTGCTAAGATTTTTCTCTCTATTGACCCTAGCTGCCCAAGATGTAGTCATGCCCCAGCCTCGGTAGGACACATGTTTCGGCTGTGCCCCGCTCTCACAAACTTTTGGGGATCTATATTTGAGGTCTTTTCATATACAGTATCTGCAAACAAGAAATAATTCCCAGTTTCCATATAGCTATTTTTGGCATAATACCCCCAGATTGAAAACTCACAACTTATCAACGTAACGCTCTGGCATTTGCTTCCTTACTTGCCCACAGGCTTATTCTTTTCCAGTGGAAGTCAAATAACGCCCCATCTTTCTCGCATTGGCTAAAGGAGGTGCTTTCCTTTCTACCACTAGAAAAACTCAGATATAATGTTTGTAGAACCCATAGGAACTTTGCCTTGACCTGGAGTCCCTTTATAGATTTGAGGGCTTTTCTTTTTGTTGAAAACTATGTAATAAAATGATAATAATAATAATTAACAAATGTTTGGTTGGAAAATCGTAAGGTGATTATAAATGTGTGTCGTCTGGAACAAGCTAAAACATAGCAGGGCGACCCTGTCTCTTCCCTCCCCTTTTTTTTTTAAGCCTTGAGGAATTGGGAGGGAGGGGTTTTCTGTATATATGTATGTTTTCTTTTTTGTATGTGTTTTTTAAAAAAGTAGAAAATAAATAAAAAGATTAAAAAAAATAATAATAATAATGCATCAATTTTATATAGCGCTTTATCATATATACTCAAAGACGCTTTACAAATAGGTACATTATTCATTCACTCCAGACAGACAGTGGTAGTGGCAAGCTACTTCTGCAGCCACAGCTGCCCTGGGGCAGGCTGACGGAAACGTGGCAGCCAATCTGCGCCAACGGCCTTTCCGGCCACCACCGAACATTTTTATACATTTATACACATTCATACCCAGTGTTATGGGCACTGGAGGCAATGCGGGTGAAGTGTCTTGCCCAGGGACACAACGGCAGGATATCTGGGGAGAGCAGGATTCGAACCACCAACCATCGGGTTATTAGACGACCTGCTCTACCTCCTGAGCCACTGCCGGGTCCAAAGACTCAGTCTAGGACCAATATTTGTTTTGTCTTATGCAGGCTATACTGTAGAAAAATTGTACTATAGTCTGTTGATTCCATTCAGAAGATCTAGTCCGTCTGTATTTATATATGGCTTATTCTAATTTAACATAACCAAAAATTTTTAGGCATTTGTTATTTTACACAAATATCATATACAAGCAAGGATCTGGGATGGTGTTTTAAGCTTGTTTTCATGTATTACGTCTATAAAAAGATCAAAAGTGGTGAGATGTGCTGTAGCAGTAACAGATGAATTTGAGCCCCTTCTGGTTTGCTATGGTGATGGACTGGCTAACAGACAAGATCAGGCAGGATTGACTGATCTGCCACCTCCAGAGGTGGCAGAGGTGGCAGAACTGAAGATGTTTAGATTCTCACTGGCAGTGGCTAGGTAGGACAGGATGAGAAATGAGTATATCAGGGGACAGTTCAGGTTGAGCGGTTTGGAGACAAAGTTGGGGTGGCAGTGGCTCGGGAGGTAGAGCGGGTTGTCCAATAACCAGATGGCTGGCGGTTCGAATCCCACTCTCCCCAGACATCCTGCTGTTGTGTCCCTGGGCATGAGACTTTACCCACCTTGTCTCCAGTGTCCATGATACTGGGTATGAATGTGTATAAATGGTCAGAGAGGCTGTTGGCATGGATTGGCAGCCATGTTTCTGTGAGTCTGCCCCAGGGCAGCTAAGGCTACAGTAGTAGCTTACCACTACCATCGACTGTGGTGTGAATGAATAATATATCCAATGTAAAGCGTCTTTGAGTGTCTATGAAACGTGCTATATAAATCCGGTGCATTATTATTAAAATAAGAGAGGAAAGGCTGAGATTGTTTGAACACGTGCAGAGGAGTAATAGTTGATATACTGGACAAAGGATGTTGAAGATGGAGCTGCCAGGCAGGAGGAAAACAGGAAGACCACAGAGAAGGTTCATGGATGTAGTGAAGGAGGACATGGAAAGGGGTGGTGCGAGAGAAAAGGATGCAAGGAATAGGGTGAGATGGAGGCAGATGATCCACTGTGGGGACCGCTGAAGGGAGCAGCCGAAAGAAGAAGAAAGGTCAACTCGAGGCAAAACAGAACATATCTTATGTGTCAACAGTGGTAAAAGAGCGCTTCTTCTTTGCAAAGGTAACCCATTCATGTGACAATTTTCTTATATCAAGATGCTGATTATACACCAGGATTTTTTACTGCATGCAGGTGTGTCTTAGACCAAACTTGTGGCAAAGAACTCACATTAATAATCTCTCGAAAACACAGCATGTTTGAGTTTTTGTCAGTGGTAAAATATAGAGATTTCTAGACAGGCACAGGGTATTGTGCTTCTATTACATAGGATTTAACACTCTCATTTAAGAAGTAGTATGACAATTTGGGGGAAAAAAACTGACTGAAGTGACCCCTGGTTTACCTGCACATATTTTTTCATTTGATTTGAAACAGAAATGTACCTTCTAACCTTGAGGAGTTACTTCTGTAATTTGCTTTGGTGTTTGCTAAACTGTGTTGACCCCAGATGCTGTACTCTTCATTCACTATTTAAGCAATAAGTAATATTGGTTTTATACAACAGTTCCGAAGCACAATTTACTATATGACAGCAATACTGGACAAAATATTATGATTTGTTTGTTTAACCAGTTATTTTGTGCAGCTGAGAAAAAAATAGACCCTTCTAAATGTAGCCAGTAACTGTTGCTAAACATCTCAACCAGCATGAAGACATCTATTGTTATTTCACACACATCTAAACAAATTAAGTAGTGACAAGTGCAAAAGTCTTTGTTTATTAATCAGTCCCTCCAGGATTTCGCGGAATGTTTTTGATTATTGCGGCCCAAAAAGCCTGAATTCGCGGGCAGACTTTGTAAACTCAAAAGGCACTTTTCCATTAGCCCAGCACACCTCGGCACGTCTCGATTCACTTCAACACGGTTCGGCTCGCTTTTGTCTCCATTACAACCGTGTTGAGCTGGGGTGGGTGGGATTTCTATAACAGCGAGGCGGCGTCACACTCCCGTGACGTAGAACACGCGACCCAAGCAAAACATAACACATACAGCTGTACAAGGCGACTCCTCGGTCTATGGCTTTTTTCACCGTAAATGCCAAAAAGGACCGCCAGACAAGGGTACAGGCAGCGAGATGAAACACTCTGGAATAGTACTGCAGCTTCTGGGAGAGCCAAAGACGTGAGGATACAAACTAGGTCATATATGACGGTAAGCTAATGTTGCTAATGCTAGTTTGCTATAAGTACGTCGTACTACACTTTAATGTCTTCAAGTTATCGCTGTTAGGTACTAAAATATGTACGCTGTGTGTGTTTCAGATGGCTCTGTTGTGGGGAAATTACTGCTTCATTCGGTCTGGGCGTTCAGCACAGCCTGTCATGGATGTCATCAGCCTGTCACTGATGTCAGCACAGCTTCACAAACGATCAGTGGTTATAGAGCTTAAGAATGTCTGTAGAAACGTTTATTTCCTGTACAACAAATTGCTCTGATCTGCGTGAAAATCATGGAGAGACTGTTGAGACATCATGGACGTACCTGCTTCTGCAGAACCGAATCTGAGGTGGTGTCATAGAAAAAAAATGATCAGCTGACACAACTTGATCGCCATGTTAATAATTATATTAGCTACAAAATATATATTCAAAAAGTAAACAGTACTGAGTTAGGTATAATAAGATATATTTGACAGTTATCATGCATTTTAGGCCAAAACAAACTTGATCTAAGATTAAAAGCAATTAAAATAATGCAGTCACAAGGTTACATGGAAAATAGTTGATTTACTAGATACATGTACTGTAGAAATATATATTCTCTGCATCAACAATGTACTAGACATGCATTCATGTAGTATTGCACTGGGAATTGCACTGACAATAAACCTCTGAAGTTTTTGCAGATGTCTCTTTCTTATACAGTGGGGCAAAAAAGATATTTAGTCAGCCACCAATTGTGCAAGTTCTCCCACTTAAAAGATGAGAGAGGTCTCCAATTTTCATCATAGGTATACCTCAACTATGAGAGACAAAATGAGAAAAAAAAAATCCAGAAAATCACATTGTCTGATTTTTAAAGAATTTATTTGCAAATTATGGTGGAAAATAAGTATTTGGTCACCTACAAACAAGCAAGATTTCTGGCTCTCACAGACCTGTAACTTCTTCTTTAAGAGGCTCCTCTGTCCTCCACTCGTTACCTGTATTAATGGCACCTGTTTGAACTCATTATCAGTATAAAAGACACCTGTCCACAACGTCAAACAGTCAGACTCCAAACTCCACTATGGCCAAGACCAAAGAGCGGTCAAAGGACACCAGAAACAAAATTGTAGACCTGCACCAGGCTGGGAAGACTGAATCTGCAATAGGTAAGCAGCTTGGTGTGAAAAAATCAACTGTGGGAGCAATTATTAGAAAATGGAAGACATACAAGACCACTGATAATCTCCCTCGATCTGGAGCTCCACGCAAGATCTCACCCCGTTGGGTCAAAATGATCACGAGAACGGTAAGCAAAAATCCCAGAACCACACAGGGGGACCTAGTGAATGACCTGCAGAGAGCTGGGACCAAAGTAACAAAGGCTACCATCAGTAATACACTACGTCGCCAGGGACTCAAATTCTGCAGTGCCAGACGTGTCCCCCTGCTTAAGCCAGTACATGTCCAGGCCCGTCTGAAGTTTGCTAGAGAGCATTTGGATGATCCAGAAGAGGATTGGGAGAATGTCATATGGTCAGATGAAACCAATATAGAACTTTCTGGTAAAAACTTAACTTGTCGTGTTTGGAGGAGAAAGAACGCCATACCTACTGTGAAGCATGGGGGTGGAAACTTCGTGCTTTGGGGCTGTTTTTCTGCAAAGGGACCAGGACGACTGATCCGTGTAAAGGAAAGAATGAATGGGGCCATGTATCGTGATATTTTGAGTGAAAACCTCCTTCGATCAGCAAGGGCATTGAAGATGAAACGTGGCTGGGTCTTTCAGCATGACAATGATCCCAAACATACCGCCCGGGCAACGAAGGAGTGGCTTCGTAAGAAGCATTTCAAGGTCCTGGAGTGGCCTAGCCAGTCTCCAGATCTCAACCCCATAGAAAATCTTTGGAGGGAGTTTAAAGTCCATGTTGCCCAGCGACAGCCCCAAAACATCACTGCTCTAGAGGAGATCTGCATGGAGGAATGGGCCAAAATACCAGCAACAGTGTGTGAAAACCTTGTGAAGACTTACAGAAAACGTTTGACCTCTGTCATTGCCAACAAAGGGTATATAACAAAGTATTGAGATGAACTTTTGTTATTGACCAAATACTTATTTTTCACCATAATTTGCAAATAAATTCTTTAAAAATCAGACAATGTGATTTTCTGGATTTTTTTTCTCATTTTGCACAATTGGTGGCTGACTAAATACTTTTTTACCCCACTGTATGTGAAGGTTACCACCATGTGGCATAAATTGAATACTGAAAGATTGGAAAAGCTAAGAATAATCCAGCAGTTTGAGAAATGACTTTTGGTTTGGTGTAAATCTGTCAACAGAATTATGAACCATAAAGCAGTTTGTGTTAAAATGTTAAATCCCATTAAACCTAATCCGGGGGCTTCCAATCATGTGTCATGGGGGGCCAAGACCCTGCAAGACCCTGGAAGAAGTTCAGTGGAATCTGCTGTTGAACACACTGGTTGGAGGTAAAGCCTGCAGGGTCTTGGCCCTCCATGGCACATGATTAGACACCCCCGCCCAAACCCATTATTCAATTCAATTCAATTCAATTCAATTCAACTTTATTTATATAGCGCCATTTCACAACAACAGTCATCTCATAGCACTATCAACTGTAGGGAGGACCCCCACAGTTGCAGAAAGACCCCAGCAATCAGGCGATCCCCTGTGAGCAAGCACTTGGCGACGGTGGAGAGGAAAAACTCCCTTTTAACAGGAAGAAACCTCCAGCAGAACCAGGCTCAGGGAGGGGCAGTCATCTGCTGCGACTGGCTGGGGGGTGAGGGGACAGAGAAGAAGAAAAGAACAGACATGTAGAGAGCAAACAGCACGATGGGGACTCAATCTATGGGAGAGAACAAACAAATGTTAATGACCAGCAAAAAAAAAAAATATTTCATAGAGAGTGAGGAAAGGAGTGAGGCCCAGTGCATTACTGGAGGTCCCCCGGCTGACTAAACCTATTAGCAGCATAACTAAGGGAGGGTTCAGAAACACATGATCCCTCCCTAATTGTAGGCTATATCAAAAAGGTAGGTTTTAGCCCTATTCTTAAAAACAGAGATCGAGTCTGACTCCCGAATCCAGATTGGCAGCTGATTCCACAGGAGAGGAGCTTGATAACTGAAGGCTCTGCCTCCCATTGTACTTTTGGAGATTCTAGGTATTACAAGTAAACCTGCATTTTGGGAGCGTAGTGCTCTGTTAGGATGATATGGTAGTATCAGATCTTTTAAATAAAAAGGAGCCTGATTGTTTAGAGCTTTGTAAGTAAGAAGAAGGATTTTAAACTTAATTCTAAACTCTATGGGAAGCCAATGAAGGGAGGCCAGAACCGGAGAGATATGATCTCTCTTTCTAGTACCTGTTAAAACTCTTGCTGCAGCATTTTGGATCAGCTGAAGACTTTTTAAAGATGTTTTAGGACAGCCTGATAATAAAGAATTACAATAATCTAATCTCGAGCTAACAAAAGCGTGGATCAGCTTCTCAGCATCACTCTGAGACAAGATGCTCCTAATCTTGGCAATATTCCGCAAATGATAGAAGGCAGTCTTAGAAACAAATTTAATATGTGAATTGAAGGACAAATCATGATCAAAAATAACTCCAAGGTTCCTCACAGAGCTATTAAGAGAAAGAGTAACTGCATCCAAACTGAAAGTTTGATTTGGAAAGGAATTTCTAAGGTTTTTTGGACCAACAAGAATGACTTCAGTCTTATCTGAATTTAATAGCAGGAAATTACAAGTCATCCAAACTTTGATTTCCTTAAGACAGGCTTCTAACTTGGCTAATTGATTAGTATCATCTGGCTTCATTGACAGGTATAATTGTGTGTCATCTGCATAACAGTGAAAATATATACAGTGCTTTCTAATAATGTTGCCTAACGGAAGCATATATAAACTAAAAAGAGTAGGGCCAAGCACAGATCCCTGTGGAACTCCATGACTAAGCTTTGAGCTGAGAGAAAACTCGTCATTTACATGAACAAACTGGAACCTATCAGATAAATAAGATCTAAACCACTGCAACGAAGTTCCATTAAGTCCAACATAGTGTTCTAATCTATCAAGTAGAATATTATGATCAATAGTATCAAAAGCTGCACTAAGATCTAAAAGGACAAGTACAGAAACTAGTCCATTATCAGATGCAATGAGGAGGTCGTTAGTGACCTTCGCTAAGGCTGTTTCAGTGCTATGATGGATTCTAAACCCAGATTGAAACTCCTCAAATAAACCATTTCCCTGCAGGTGGTCAAATAATTGCGTAGCAACAACTCTTTCTAAGATTTTTGAAATGAAAGGGAGATTAGAGATTGGTCTATAGTTAGCTAAAGCTCCTGGATCTAGCGTTGGCTTTTTGAGTAAGGGTTTAATTACAGCCGTTTTAAAAGCCTGCGGTACATGGCCTAAAGTTAATGAAGAATTGATTATATGAAGAATAAAGCTACCAATAAGTGGGAAGACTTCTTTAAATAACCTGGTAGGAATAGGGTCTAAAAGACAAGTTGAAGGTTTGGATGAGGAAACTATTTTGTCTAACTCACAAAGGTCGATTGGAGTAAACTCATCAAGACAGACATCAATAGAAGGAGTTGTAGTAGTTACAGTATTTAAGTTAACTGTGGGAAGAATCTGATTGATTTTATCTCTGATGGATGAAATTTTATTATTGAAAAAGTTCATAAAGTCCTGACTAGTAAGCTCTAAGGGGATGCTAGGATTGACAGAGTCCTGACTCTTTGTCAACCTGGCTACAGTACTGAAAAGAAACCTGGGATTATTCTTGTTCTCTTCTATTAATGCAGAGTAATAACTCGTTCTAGCTTTTCTAAGAGATTTTTTATAAATTAAAAGATGATTTCTCCAAGCTAAATAGATTTCATCTAAATTAGTAGAGCGCCATTTTCTTTCTAATTGACGAGTCTTCTGTTTTAAGCTATGAGTTTCTGTGTTGAACCAAGGAGTTAAAAATCTCTGATTAGACTTTTTCTTTTTTAAGGGGGCCACCAAGTCTAGAGCCTGATGCAGAGAAGCTGAAACACTATCCACCATGTTATCAATTACAGAAGGAGCAAGCTGTCTATAGCTTATTTCCGTTGTGTTGACACATGGCATAGAGGAAACAATCTGCATAAATTTGGAAACAGCATCATCTGAGAGGCATCTACTGTGATAATATTTTTCTTTAGGAGCCAAATAGTCAGAAATAGTAAAATCAAAGGTTAACAGACAATGGTCTGACAGTACAGGGTTATGAGGAGACACTACAAGATTTTCTATTTCTATGCCATATGTCAGAACAAGGTCCAATGTATGGTGGAGGTAATGAGTAGAATTTCCTACTTTCTGAGAAAACCCAATCGAGTCTAATATTGAATTAAAAGCCACATTAAGGCAGTCACTATCTACATCCACATGTATATTAAAGTCCCCTACTATAATTATTCTATCAGATTTCAGCACTAAATCAGCTAAGAAATCAGGAAATTCGGATAAAAATTCTGAATAGGTTGATGGGGGACGATAAACTATGGCAAATAAAATTGGGTTTAACCTGGAATTGTTAAAGTGCCCAACACTGAGGACCAGGCCCTCAAAGGAATTATAACATGTTTTTTGCTTTACATTAACTAGTAATTTGGAATGGTAAATTGATGCTACTCCTCCTCCACGACCAGAACTTCTGGGATTTTGACAGTTTAAATAACCAGAGGGAGTTGATTCATTTAAACCAACATAATCCTCTTGTCCTAACCAAGTCTCTGTAAGGGAAATTAAATCAATCTGATGATCAATTAACAGATCATGGACTAACAGAGACTTGGGAGTTAGAGACCTAATATTTAATAAACCACATTTAATTTTTAAATTATGAGGAGGAACAGAGGCCAAATCATTCAATTTAGAGGCTTTATGTTTAATTTGAGTTTTACCAATATTTTGCTTTATCACTTTGGGATGCTTATACATTATATTTTTATTTACTTTGGAGGAAGCAGACAACGATTCTCTGATGGGGAAGACAGGGGCTAAGCTGAGGGGTGGCGGATGAAGAGGAGCTGCAGAGAGGCGTGTAAGACTGCGACTCTGCTTCCTGGTCCCAACTCTGAGTAGTCATGGTTTTGGAAATTTGGATAAAAAAGATGCCAGATTGTTAGATAAATGAGAAGCACCATCCAAAGTGGGATGAATGCTGTCACGTCTCATAAGACCAGGTTTTCCCCAAAAAGAGCTCCAATTGTCAATGTAGCCCACGTCATTTTTAGGACACCACACAGACAGCCAGCGGTTCAAGGATGATGAGCGACTAAACATGTCATCACTGGTCAGATTGGGGAGGGGCCCAGAGAATACTACAGTGGCAGACATCGTTTTTGCAAAGTCACACACCGATTCTATATTAAGTTTTGTGACTTCCGACTGCCGGAGACGGATGTCATTAATGCCGGCGTGAATAACAATTGTGGAATATTTACAGTTACTTTTAGCCAGTATTTTCAAATTTGACTCGATGTCGCCTGCTCTGGCCCCAGGAATGCATGTGACTATGGCCGATGGAGTCTCTCGGTTCACGTTTCTGACTACAGAGTCGCCAATGATCAGAGTTTTTTCCTCAGCGGGTGTGTCGCTGAGCGGGGAAAAACGATTAGAAACGTGAACAGGTTGGTGGTGAACCGGGGCTTTGCGACTAGGCTTCCTTCTCACCGTCACCCACCCAGTCTCCTCGCTGCTGAGGAGAGCCGGGGAACCGCTGACAGTGGGACCTAAGCTAGCTAGCTCCGCTGCAGCTAATGGGCGTCCGTCAAGATTAACTGGCGCAGACGGTGTTTCAATGCAGCGGAGCCGGGATTCCAAATCAGACAACCTCGCCTCGAGCGCCTCAAAAAGACAACATTTATTACATTTACCGTTATCACTAAAAGAGGCAGAGGTGTAGCTAAACATCTGACAGAGAGAGCACACCAGAGGAGGAGAGGAAAGAGAGGTAGTAGCCATAGCTAGTGGCTCGAGAGCTGGAGAGCAAACCACACAGGCAGACAGCAAAACAGGAAGTGACGATACGTTACCACAAGGAAGTGACGAAAGATTTTGATGATGAAGAGCAGATGCTAATATGACCCAGAATTCCTCCATATACTGGTACTGTCACGTATGCAGGGTCTTCTGCACTGGCACATCCAAAAATACAGTCTTCAGTTAATAAAATAATTGTTTTGGTTACTTTTTTCTTAAAAATGAGCCATTATTTTCAAGGTCACCGATAAATCCTTTGTACAGTTGACTCTTTTCCCACCGGTGTCTTAACAGACAAAATAGAAAATCATGATGCAAACACATAAGTCACTAAATTGTTTATTACAATCAGCAGCAAATTCCAGATTATTGAGAATGTGCAAAATTCAAACTGTAAAAAAAAAACTGGAATGGTCACACACGGCAGCCACGCTGCCTCACTGAGAAGCAACTGGATCGGCCCCTCGTACTGGTCCTGGTTCAGCAGATCTTCAGCCTGCATCTCTATAAATAATGAGGCAAGGTCCAGTTGGGGTGACAGTTTCCCTCAAGCCTAGACAAAAGACAAATGGGTGGTGGTTAATTAAAGCAAGTTTAAAACATATTTGGGAAATACACTTGTTGCTAAAAGCCAGTGGTGGAATGTGAATTAATGAATGAATCTTTATTTCGGATTTATTAAAAGTAAAGATTAAAAGAAAATAGAATAATATAACAAAGGGGAAAAAAATCTAACAAGGTCAAATTAAACAATAACTCCTCTGATTATACAGTTCAACATAGGTTATCTGAAATGGGTGATGGCTGAAGCTGCAGCTTATATTGCCCACCATATTTCATCCAAGAATTCAAAAGAAAAACAAAACAGGAGGGATTACAATTTGAATGTGACAATAAAGTACTTCGTTGTTGTATTTAACCACAATTTTCATGTAGCTGCACTTCGGTAGATTTTACAAGGGCTGCGTTACATTTAAAATCATCTCTTTTTACTGTGGCCTCAGCAATCAGAATGAATTAATACATTCACTTGAATGGAATCTAGTACTTTAACTGATGGTGTGCATCACCGAGTATGGAGTTGCTCAGTCAAAATATGAAGTTTTTATCAATAAAATTTTGTCTTGTCTGTAAAAGTGTCTCTTGTTGCCCTGGCTTCATGTGTGGGCGGTGTTTTGTACTAGCATTGCTAAAATATAAAAGGAAGCACTACAATGGGTCTCAAATATTTGTAATGTGTCCTGTTACTGCATGAGTTTATTGATGATAGACTATAAACTACACATATAAAGTAAATTATATTGACGACTGAACATCTCACATTTGCCAAAACATACAGTTATGAACATAACTCACAAAGGATCACACAAGTGATCTGACAAAAAAATAAATACATTAACAAGCGTTTTATTTTACAGTTGATGTGCCATATTCACACAATCAAATAAATCTCAGTTCAGTCCCTTTTATATTAAGTGGAAATTGTGCTACTTTGGTTTTGACACTTTACCTATAAAAGCAAAGGATTTCAGTACTTTCCACAGTGGCGAGGTCCATTGTGGGCTGGATGATTTCCTCTTGCCTAGATGAACGACAGAAATGGATGATGGTTAGTTTCAAGCAAGTTCAACACTTATACAGGCACATCTCAAAAATTAGAATACCATGAAAAAATTCAATATTTTTTTCACTCATTTCAGAAAGTGAAATTCAATTCAATTCAACTTTATTTATATAGCGCCATTTCACAACAACAGTCATCTCACAGCACTATCAACTGTAGGGGGAACCCCCACAGTTGCAGAAAGACCCCAGCAATCAGGCGATCCCCTGTGAGCAAGCACTTGGCGATGGTGGAGAGGAAAAACTCCCATTTAACAGGAAGAAACCTCCAGCAGAACCAGGCTCAGGGAGGGGCAGTCATCTGCTGCGACTGGCTGGGGGGTGAGGGGATAGAGAAGAAGAAAAGAACAGACATGTAGAGAGCAAACAGCACGATGGGGACTCAATCTATGGGAGAGAACAAACAAATGTTAATGACCAGCAAAAAAAATATTTCATTGAGAGTGAGAAAAGGAGTGAGGCCCAGTGCATTACTGGAGGTCCCCCGGCTGACTAAACTATTAGCAGCATAACTAAGGGAGGGTTCAGAAACACATGATCCCTCCCTAATTGTAGGCTATATCAAAAAGGTAGGTCTTAGCCCTATTCTTAAAAACAGATCGAGTCTGACTCCCGAATCCAGATTGGCAGCTGATTCCACAGGAGAAGAGCTTGATAACTGAGGGCTCTGCCTCCCATTGTACTTTTGGAGATTCTAGGTATTACAAGTAATCCTGCATTTTGGGAGCGTAGTGCTCTGTTAGGATAATATGGTAGTATCAGATCTTTTAAATAAAAAGGAGCCTGATTGTTTAGAGCTTTGTAAGTAAGAAGAAGGATTTTAAACTTAATTCTAAACTCTATGGGAAGCCAATGAAGGGAGGCCAGAACCGGAGAGATATGATCTCTCTTTCTAGTACCTGTTAAAACTCTTGCTGCAGCATTTTGGATCAGCTGAAGACTTTTTAAAGATGTTTTAGGACAGCCTGATAATAAAGAATTACAATAATCTAATCTCGAGCTAACAAAAGCGTGGATCAGTTTCTCAGCATCACTCTGAGACAAGATGCTCCTAATCTTGGCAATATTCCGCAAATGATAGAAGGCAGTCTTAGAAACAAATTTAATATGTGAATTGAAGGACAAATTCTGATCAAAAATAACTCCAAGGTTCCTCACAGAGCTATAACCCATATATAGATTCATTACAGGGACAGTGATATATTGCAAGTGTTTATTTTAATATTGATGATTACGGCTACAGCCCATATTAACCAACACCTCAGCGGCCAGCATTTATATTTAAAAACTATTTTTTAAAGTTAATTTTATGTAATATTCTAATTTTTTGCCAAATTGAATTTGGGGTTTTCAGGGGCTGTAAGCCATAATCATCAAAATTAAAATAAATAAACACTTGAAATATATCACTCTGTGTAAAGAATCTATATAATATACGGATTTCACTTTCTGAAATGAGTGACAAAAAATACTGAAGTTTTTCATGACATCCTAATTTTTGGAGATGTACCTGTATTAGGGAAATACACCTGTGAAAGTCAGTGGTGGGATGTGAAAAAAAATGCTTCGTTTCCCTGACAAGCACTGCAGGATCCACAGAATAGGTGTGTGGGTCTATTCTGACGCTTTAGAAAATTATATGAATGACTTTATAAATCACTGATTTGAAAAAGCAATTTTAATATGACGAGATTTCGGCTCCTGTGGTCCATTTCACCAGTATCACAATATAAACAGGGAGGCTAATCCCTGGCATGTGGAAACACATTCTAGCATTAAATTGCACACAATTTAATGCGCAGCACCAAAGTGCAATACAAAACACAAACCAGGACTTTAACCAGGATTAACAGATTTCATCGTTTTGCTCTCACAAGCGAATATTTAGGAGAAAACAAGCGCGAATCAGCAGTTGGTACTAACTAGCTACTAGCCAAAAATCGTTAGCTAAAACGAGTTAGCCAGCACAAAACGGCGCTGTATGGCTCAAAAAAAGTGAGCTTACCACCAACAGGATAAATAAGCAAACAGATGCATTCATTCATTCATTCATTCATCTTCTTCCGCTTAATCCTTTTCGGGTCGCGGGGGGGCTGGAGCCTATCCCAGCATCTTTGGGCGAGAGGCAGGGTACACCCTGGACAGATCGCCAGTCCATCGCAGGGCCCAAACAGATGCACATTATTACAAATCACTCACCATCGATGGTTCTCTCACGTTCATCTTCAGCTTGTCCATAGTTCAGTTCTATGCTGGGCAGCCATCTGTGTCAGTCCGGGTCACTCCTCACTGTGGATCTGCCACCAAGCAGAGAAAACTCCGCACCTCTTCGTTGGACCACGGTGTAGAGTTCCGCAAAACCTACAACGCTGTCTGTATTAATATCGTATTTACTCCGTGACCGAGTTAGTCCGTGAAATATTGCAAATGGCGGTCGTGGGTAGATTCATCAGAAGACGGTCGCTTTTGTGACATTACGACCTGACCAATCAGCGGCGACCAGTTTTTGACGTCACAACACAGCACGACTCAGCACGGTTGTACCCTGCCCTTGAGCGGGGCCGAAAATCGCGGCTGTTAAACCGTGTTGGGGCTAGTGGAAAGACTTACAAAGCGTGCTGAGTGGTGCCGTGTTGGGCTAAGCGGGGCTAATGGAAAAGGCCCTAAAGTTTTTTCTGAAAAGGGTGGGACTTCCAAATCATGGATGTGTAGCGGGTTTGATTCAACCCCCCCACAACACACAGAGACAGTCAGCTCGTTACTCCTGGGTTTTTTCCGCTGCATGCTGAGTTTACAGCTGTGAGGTTAAAGTGTCATCCATGCATTGTGTTCATGCATCCTATCTGTACCTCTGATATGCAAATGCCCAGATTGACTGCTGTGAATTTCTTTGATGTATTGTCTGAGTTGGGTATATATGCTGCACTGTTGTGTAAATCTGCCTCTCATTCACTGACTCCTTCAACTGCTGCAGACACGCACTTTGTGTCTCCTCTCTGAGAGCCTGAGGATATCACCTCAGCCCGCAGTACGAAGGCTGGGGAGGTGTTCCGATGAAGGCGGTATGATTCAATAAACCAACTTAAAACTCCATCGCTGCCTTTATTTTATCATGCTGCTTTACTGGTGACCCCAAGAACGCACACATTTTGTGCAAACGCAACCTTCTGGCCTGGACGGCCACGCTGGCGACCCGACGCTGAAGAAAACGAGCTGCCGGCGAACGCAGCACCCGGCAGTGATGCTCCGCCGACGAATGAACGCAGCAGCCTGACTGATCTGCCCTCCCTGCGGCTTCAGGGAGGCCTCAACGCAGAGCTCATGGCAGGCGAGCTACTCTCCGGACATCGCCCAAGACCGGGTAAACAGCAGTAAACGTCATGGCGCGACCCTCGCCGAGATCGGGGCATCCATGCGGGACAGCCTGAGGGACAAAGATCGCCTATCTCCCGTCAATGCTCCAACACACCATGAATAATCTGCAGCCACGGCTCATCATAGATGTTTTTCGGCGCCGACTGCGCCGATCTCCACCAAGTTTCCGACCCTGGTTTCCTCTCCAGCGGGCCCACCCACGCAAGGAGCCCCGGCACACGCACCGGGGGTGACGAGGACAGCGCAACACGCATGGAACAAGAATGGCTCCAGAGACCGCCATCGTCCTGCGCAGCTGCACGCAGAACCTTCAGGGCTGCGCACTCACCTGAAGCAAGCACGCGCGCAGCGCGCCCACAGAATTCACTGATGGTTTCAGCCACGGCACACATAAGGGAATTCAGCCGTCAGCTTTTCCCGAGGACTTTAGGGCTGCGCCCGCACCTAAAGCCAACACGCCAAGTTCCTCTGCTTTTGTTTACGCAACCTCGCCGCTCCTGTTTTTCTTCATGGCCACGAGAGGAGTCAGAGACTAATTTTTCTTCTGGTGATCTCCGCAAGTTCAACGGGACAGCCCCTCGACATCGCGGAGCAGCAAACAATTTTTGGCGCGGCCCAAACGATTTCACCGCACTTACTACCCCCCTTCCCCCTCCCCCTCCCCCTCCACCTGCACAGAGCTTTTCCCTGCTCGCTGCCCAAACTGCAACATCGAGGTCTCGGCCCCCTGCCGTGCCCTCTGGGGGGGAGCGGTGTAGCGGGTTTGATTCAACCCCCCCACAACACACAGAGACAGTCAGCTCGTTACTCCTGGGTTTTTTCCACTGCATGCTGAGTTTACAGCTGTGAGGTTAAAGTGTCATCCATGCATTGTGTTCATGCATCCTGTCTGTACCTCTGATATGCAAATGCCCAGATCGACTGCTGTGAATTTCTTTGATGTATTGTCTGAGTTGGGTATATATGCTGCACTGTTCTGTAAATCTGCCTCTCATTCACTGACTCCTTCAACTGCTGCAGACACGCACTTTGTGTCTCCTCTCTGAGAGCCTGAGGACATCACCTCAGCCCGCAGCACGAAGGCTGGGGAGGTGTTGATTCAATAAACCAACTTAAAACTCCATCGCTGCCTTTATTTTATCATGCTGCTTTAGATGTATAATTTCTTGTCAAACAGCGCCTCACTGTGGAAATTAAGGTTTCCAACACAGTGTTGCAATTTTCAATTCTACAGACTTGACAATAAATTGCTTTTAGTTATTAACGGTTACTAGAACATCTTTGAAGCGGGCTGATATATATCCACTGAAACACTTGAGTGCAATTATCATGGAATATAGTAACTCCTGGAATCCCTATTGTCCAGTCAAATTGCTCGGTCAGAGCTAACTGCTAATAATAATCAGTATTAGAACACAGACTGGTTAGAGAATACAGAAAGTTAAACTCCTCATCTATTGCAACTTCTGTCAGGTTCTTTTTGTATTTGTGAGATTTAGAGAAGAAGCCTTTCATGTATGTGTCACCTTCTAACTGGTTAAAGGCAACTAAAAATGATACCAATAATCTTATGGACAGCACATTATTACCAGCAGACTGTTCCTGCATGAGGCATTGACATTTAAAATGACAGGAGAATTGCCAAGAAAATTGGCAGTGCCATCCATGCATCTCATTGGTTTAAAACTTGCTGGACAGCTACACAAATAATTGCGAGACTGCTTTATAGCACAGAATTGGAAGTTGGCTCTGTTCATCACACTTGAGCATTCCTTGGAAGCAAAGATTGTGAAAAACAACTCTTAACATGGATGTCTTTCTCAGTAAAGTGGAGGAACGAAAAACAAATGTGGCAATGCCAAGGAGAGGCTGCAAAAGAAGCTTTTCACATGAGAAAATAATTCAGTTTGATTAGATTAAATCATATAGCTACAAATCATAACTCAAGGGCTCATGGGGGACTTACATGGGTAGATAAAGACCATCTTCTTCCATCCTGTTTGTAGTAACACAAGGCATTATGGGTGAGAGAAGTGAGAGACCATCAGTCCTGAAAAAGAAAAGGAAAAAGAAAAAAGAAAATTCTCTTCTTATTGACTTGGAGGCTGAGTGAGATAATAACCAAAGTACTTCAGGTACCTGACAGAAAAAGAGTGATCAAGGAAAATACACAAACTACAGGAGGAAAAAACAAACATGACAGAAAAAAATCTGTATAAAGCCAAATTAAGAGTTAACAAAATTATGGTAAAACTCTGGTTTTGTTTCATCTTTATCAGGTGAAGAATGCACAGATGGCTTTCTCATGAGACCAGCATCATAGAACACCCAGTAATGAGACATCATGTTGCTTTCAATCGTGTACAACTCACAATGAGAATGTCATAGAAAACAGATGGTATTTGTGACATCAACCTAACTTTTTGATGCCAGTAGGAGGCGAGGTAACTATGTGCTGATACTGACATGCAAACGTGTTCAGGCCAAGACTGTTATGAAGAACGAGGAAATTTAATGTGATCGAAAGATAAACCATCAAGTAACAAAAACTTCCTGTCTAATTGCAAAGTCTTGACTTTATTCAGGAAACCATAGGAATTAACGTGACAAAAAAAAAGTGAGGGGGCGTCATAATGTTAGGCAAGGCATATTGCAATGTAACAGTATATGAATTAATAATTATGATCAGGTATAAAAATTATTTAATTTATATTAATGTATTGGAACCGGAGATGAATTCTCGGTTCATATACACCGGAAAAGTTAATAACACTCGTGGGGCACCAGCTTCTATCTCTAAGAAGCAATTTAATCTTTAATTTCACTTTATACCTGTTTAATCACTCAATAAATTAATTAATAATCAGTCTCAAAATTTTAGTGAATTCGATACTGGGGGCTTGAACCAGACTCAGAATGTAATAAATTCCCAACAACTCCTCTCATTTTCACATATTTATTAAATGAAATGATGATTAACAGACATTGCAATGATTTCATTAACCATAAAATTAAACTTGTAAATGATAGATTAACAATGTCAACATTTGCAGAACCAGGGTTAACTGAAATAAATTTAGATCAGTTTGAAGTTAACAGATTATGGAAACAATGCAAATTTATGGGGAAAGTTTTACTAATTATATGAAAAGTTCTGGATTACTCTAAGAAAATAAAAACAGGATTTTAATGAAAAGAGGAGTTATATTAATGATTCCTTAATTTGCATCTGATTAGATATCAAATTATTATCTAACCTCAGACGTTTCATTCAGCAGATGAATTAAAATTGCCGCTCACGTGATTCCTCGGTGATTCCTTGTTGGCGTCATCCTCAGCCAAAGATTTCGTGGATGTTAGGGAAAATATCTGCCTGCAGATATTTCAGGGTCCACAGTTCGACCTTTATAGTCAAGCGGTCAACAAGGCTGGATTTTGTCTGTATGACTCACAGTTGTAACTTAGGTCGAAACAAGATGGTGATGATGTTTCTTCAGGGTTTGGTAAAGAGGCTGCGCGTCCTTCTTTCTTCTTTGTTGGCAAGCGGCTTCCCAGAGGAAGTTGATAATAATTAAATATATCTAATCTGATCTCAAGTCAAAGAGTTTCGGGCTTTAGATAAAAGAGCTTCTGGTGTGGGATTGGTCAATAAAAATATTAATTAAAATAAAGTCAAGATTAGAGAACGAATTACTGATTCTGAGAGCTGAATATGACAAAAAATCAGTGAATAGAGCTGCCTCGAGTCTTCTAAGATTGAAGCAAACCTTTTATGAACAAGGTAAAAAATCAGGAAAATTATTGGCATGGCAGATTAAACAATTAGAATTTAAAACACCAATTACCAGTATTATAAGTAACAGACAGGAAGTTGTAGATCCTTTAGCAATTAATAGTGCCTTTAGAGATTATTATGAAAAACTACATGATACAAAAAATGAAACTGACTTAACAAAACTAAATGGGTTTTTGGACGGATTATCTATACCGTGTATTCCAAATGAAAATAGGGAGATACTGGAGTCAAAAATTAGTCAAGAAGAAGTTGGACTAGCCATTGATAATATGAAATCAGGAAAAAGTGCGGGACCAGATGGTCTTCCAGTTGACCTCTATAAAAAAATTTAAGAATAAATTAATAAAACCATTTTTGGAAATGGTTTTAGAAGCATTTCAAAATAGTAATTTACCACCATACATGAATAATGCCTTAATTATACTGTTGCCAAAACCAGATAAACCCTCTAATAAATGTGAAAACATGAGACCAATAAGCCTATTAAATGCTGACCTTAAGATAATCTGTAAAATTTTAGCAAGACGACTACAAGAAATATTACCAAATATTATTAACCGAGATCAGAAGGGCTTTATAATGGGAAGACAAGGCTTCCATAATGTAAGAAGACTATTTAATATTATTTATTCTAATAAAGAAGCACCGGATACAGCTCTCCTATCATTGGATGCTGAAAAGGCCTTTGATAGGGTCGAATGGCCCTTTCTTTTTGAAGTCCTACAAAGGTTTGGACTTGGAAATAATTTCATAAAATGGGTTCAGATAATATACAATAATGCTACAGCAGAAATCCTAACAAACAGCAATATCTCAAAATCAATAAAAATCAATAGAGGATGTCGACAAGGTTGTCCACTTTCACCTTTACTGTTTACTATGGCAGTTGAACCTTTAGCGATGGCAGTACGTTTACATCCACAAATATATGGAATTAAAGTAGGACCAACAGAACATAAAATCTCCCTGTATGCTGATGACATAATTTTGTTTATGTCGAATCTTAAAAAATCAATTCCGACCTTGTTAAATTTAATAAAGAATTTTGGGGAAATATCAGGATATAAAATAAATAAAACTAAATCTTCAATATTAATGCTAAATGAGACCCAGAGAAATCACCCAGCTCCTGAGGTAAATCAATTCAATGTTGTAAATCAGTTTAAATATTTAGGAATTCAAATTGTGCCTAAGTTAGAATCAGTCGCCAGTGCCAACTATGAAGCCTTAGTGACAGATATTAATGAGTTGCTTCAGAGATGGATGTCACGACCAATGTCGATGATCGGGAGAATTAATATACTTAAAAGTAATATCTTACCCAAAATATTATATTTATTTCAATACATTCCTTTACCGCCACCTTCAGATCTATTCTCAAGAATTAAAAAAAAGGTAGTGGAATTTATATGGAACAATAGGAAGGCTAGATTACGTCTGTCCTTACTATATTTACCATTTGATCGTGGAGGTCTGAAATGTCCAAACTTTATGTTGTATTACTGGTCAGCACAACTGAGGTCTATGACATATTATTTTTCATCAAATGATCTCCCTCACTGGACTGAAATGGAATCATACAATTTACCTTTACCTCTTCCCTTATTCATATACTCAGACTCAGCTAAAAAATTACAGAAACAAGTTAAAAATTATATTGTAAAGCATATGATCAAAATTTGGTGTGAAATCAAAAAATATTTAAAAGAACCACACTTATTGTCACAATTTAGCCCAATATGGGGTAATCAATATTTTACACCAGGGAGAGCGGATGCTGTATTTAAATTATGGAATTTAAAAGGGATTCAAAAGATTCAAGACTTATATTTGTCACGTTCAGATAACATAATGTCTTTTGAAGAACTGAGGATCAAATTTAATCTTAATAGAACACATTTTTTTAAAATATCTTCAGCTTAGGAATTTTATTCGATCAAATCAAAATAATGCTCTCACCCGACCTACTTATTCATCCTTGGAAAAAATTTTGACGAAAGATAGTAAGAGAAAGGGTATTATTTCAGAGTTTTATAACTCATTGACACTCTCCTCAAGTGAAAACTCACAGAAAAGAATGAATTATTGGAAAGAAGACCTGCAAACTGAAATTTCAGAGGAACAATGGGAACTGGCTTGCACAGAAGCTCAAACCAAATCAATAAATATACGTCTTAAATTGATACATTTTAAATGGTTAATGCGGATGTATGTTACACCGGTGGAGTTAAATAGATATAACAAAAACATACCAGATACGTGCACAAAATGTATGGAAAGTAAAGGAACCCTATTTCATTGTTTATGGGAATGTAGAAAAATTAGAATGTTTTGGGAAGAGGTGAGGGTAACAATTGAAAAAATAATTTCAAAACAATTCATATTGAACTCCAAATTGTTTTTGTTGGGTCTGTATCCAGCAAAGCATAACTTTAATAAGAGTGAAAGAACATTCATAGACCTCAGTTTGCTTAATGCCAAAAAATGTATTGCATTACTGTGGAAAAAGACTCATAGACCAGATGTGACTCAGTGGTTAAGACAGATGTTAACAAACCTTCCACTAGAAAGAATAACATACATACTGAAATCAAAGGAAAATGTGTTTGAGAATATATGGAGACCTTTCATTGATTATGTAAAGAAATTAAACATAACTTCTGAAGAAGAAGGTGAATGATGTGTGTGGACCTTGTAAATTCCAAATTGGTGAATGTATAATATGTATACTTATGTAATGGATTACCTAGGCTAAACAGAGGAGCATTGTTGATGACTTGCTTTTGTTAATGGTTGTTGGTGTTTTTAGTACATTTTTTTTCTTTTATTTTTAAATTACTTTAGTGTTAGTGTTTGATTGTTTGTGTCATGTTTGTTAAAAAAGGTTCAATAAAAAATATTGTGGAAAAAAAATAAAGTCAAGATTAAAATTTAAATTAAAATTAAAAACGGTGGCTTTACAGAAAGTTTAACAGGAAAAAGTGATAGAAATAAACGTCTAGGATTGGAGTTTAACTCCTAATTAGGATTTGAGCTCAGAGAGAAAGAATTCCTAGGCATTTAAAGAAACATTAAGATACAAAGAGATTACAAAAAAACAGGATACTTCAGGCTCTGTGATCGTAGGAAAGAAAACACGTGGGATGAGTTCCTTTGTTCTCCAGTGGTTCTCTGCTGTGTAGAGACGAAGACAATAGAAGTGAAAAGCCGAAAAAAGAGATCTCAAAAAGCGGCGGCGAAAAGAGGAAGTAGCAAGGGGTTTCCCTCCTTTTATAAATTCAGTCGAGCTTTCGCGGGCTTCCAGGTTGACAGGAGTTCAAATAGGCTTCCTTCATGGGCGGGCTTTATTGAACTTTAGTCCAATGAGCAAACAGTCTTTTGTTCTGCATTTTGAGAGAGCTGTTGTCAAGCAGAGATTGGCTGAGATTGGTCACATGATTTGAGAGATATTTTGGCAAATCTAATACACATTTTAATACTGGAAGATTCCTCTATACCCTTATGTGTAAACTAAGCTAACCTTAGTGATTAATGTAACTTATAAGCAGTGCTTCTAAATTAACATGCAAGAATAAACATTCATTTATAGGTCTAGGAACGATCCCTAATTTCCAGAATCGATTCGATTCCAATTCTTGAGATTCTGAATCAATTTGATTGTGATTCGATTCGATTCGATCCCGATTCGATCTGGGGAATTACCATTTTAATAGCCATTTTACTTCCCATGAAACAAAAATCTTTGAGACCTAATGCTGCAAATTGTACCAAGAATCTTCTAACTTTGTTAATACATAAATTATCACATATAGAACTGACCCAAAATCAGTTACAATAATGCATTTTTATTATTTAACTTATCATTTCATAAAGTGCTCACAGGTGCTTTCTTTAGTGCAAAGGGTGTGTCGTGTCAAGTTCACCACCCAGAGTAAGTAAACAAATTCAATGCATGAACCATGCATACATAATCTCACTGTATTTCAGTCCCTCCAGGATTTTGTCAGCTGTTTTTGTGATTGTTGTGGCCCAAAAAGCCTGGATTTGTGGGAGCTTTTCCAAAAAGTTATGGCACTTTTAGAGTTTTTTTGCACTCAAAGTTGTGTGAGGAAGTACAGATTTTAAAGCAGCTGCTTTTGCCATAGTTTACAGTGATGCTATTCTATGTAACACCACAAGAAAAGCACAGGATTGCCAAAAATTTCCTGTTAAACAGTGATTTATTTAGAATTAAATGCTCAGTAAAATTGTAAAAAAAAAAAAAAAAGACCAATATTGTGTTCTTGCTGAGAACTTAAAAAAAAGAAATAAAAAAATTTGTCATTACAACAACTAAATTGCATTGAATGCATGTTAGTGTGGAGAAAATGATGGCAGCACCTCCTTGAATCTTGAATTTGAAGGTCTTCTTCTGTGCTGAAATCCACATGAAGCAGGGATGCTCCTCCACTGACGACCTCTGACCTTCAGACGGTCTCAGTGAGGATGAAGCTTCCAGTCTTCACACATCTGAAGGCAGATAAAAGGAATAGATTTCACAGTAAAATTAACATTCATATTTTTAGATCCCCACCACAGTAGGGTTTGATAATTTAGGGGTTTTTTTTATATATATTTTAACTACAAATTAACTTTCAGTGTTTGAAAAGGGTTTCAATTCATTTCCTGAGAAGGTTTGTTCATTTCAATTTAGTTCTACTGAGTAAAAATAGCTTGTTGTACTGCAGCCTTTATTAATTTTATTGTGCTTTATTCTCTTCACATCTCTTACTTAAGTGGCAGAAGTCCATAATCTCATAAAATATACCTTAATTCTGCATTTATTCACAGCGCTTAGCCAACAGTTCTCTCTGTGTCCATAGTTTGTAAAAGAAACCACCATCATGCCAGATAAATTATTAATTGACGACATAAATGTTAAAACAAACAAATGATATTATACTTACAGTCTCAGCAGCTCCAAGTCTCCCTCTGCTTCACGGGTTTCAGTCTCCGTGCATTTTCCGTTTATCAGTCGTCAACTTTATGTTCCAACACAGCGCTGCACGGAGTAAAAGTCCGTTTATCCCCGCTTTATGAAAAATATTCAGAAGTTGTTGAGGACAGTCTTTATGGTGACTTTTGTTGCTAAATTAAGAGACACGCACGTCTCTTAACGTCCCTGCCGCGCGTGCACACGTCTTTCGTGTTTATGCGCGGCAAGGAACTCTTGCCTTATGAGAACCGTTTTAACACCACAGAAGAGCTAGCATATCCGTTAGCTTGCTAGCTCCGTTAGCGCGTCGGTTGTTTATGGTTCTCGGCCATTGTTCCTGGCTCACTGACCCGGTTTCGACCTGATTATACTCAGCAGATGTTTACAAACGTAAAAATATTATATTAAAATATATTAATATTATATTAAAAGATCGATCCGCGGATTTTGTGGATCGATATCGGCTCAGTCAAACGTGGATCGATCTATATCGATATATCGATCTTTTGAACCCACCCCTATTCATTTAAACATTTTAGCATGCAGATATTTAAATCAAGGATTAATACATTTCAAACCTATTATTGATTGTCCAGAATAAACATCAAGAGTCCATTTGCTTTTCACATGGTGCCCTGAAAAAGAGGAAGAGGGTTAGAGATGAGTCTTAAGGATGTGATTACAAGATTCACTGGTTAAATCCGGCGTGTCCCAGAGTTGTGGATATTTGTAGTAACCATATGACGTACTCCAGGGTTCTGTTCCATGTCTCCACGTTTATGGGGCCATAAAAGTCAAAACAGGAAATGCATTAGGGTGAATTCCTTAGACTGGTTTTAACAAAGGAATGTGAGTTGAGTTGTGGCCTGGGGTAAAAGAGCAGTCTCCTTGCTGTCTTTTTCCTGGGTGAAACAATGTCTTTAAGCAGAAGAATAATCCTATTGATGAGCCAAAGTGAGATGATGCTACAGTAAGCAAGTTTGAAGTGATTGTGTTGGACTGGTGAGGAACAGTACTTAAAAGGATAAAATGTGTGACTTCCTGTTGCCAGTGGTTCGGGCTATAGTGACCCAATATTCACACACTATACGCAGTACAACAATTTCATTGTACTGTACAACTGTACAATGACAATAAAACCTATTCTATTCTCTACCCTATTACAGTATATTGATATAGATAGATACTGTATGTTCAAAAGGGCCTTATTTTGAGAGTCTAGTCAGACGTCTGTTGTGTGAGGCACCAAGTGCATTTATCAATCAATCAATCAATCAGTCAATCAATCAATCAATCAATCAATCATCCTTTATTGTCATGATGCTATGCATACAACTGTAGTTGGCTGCACGGTGGCGCAGTGGTTTAGCACTGTGGCAGCACAGTTTTACCCTCGGCCGGGGGACCGCGGGGATCATGAGATCGTGGGTTCGATCCCAGCCCCCGACCAACAGTGAGCTGTGTGGAGTTTGCATGTTCTCCCCGTGTTGCGCGGGTTTACTCCGGGATTTCTCCGGTTTCCTCCTGCACACCAAAAACATGTAGGTTTAGGGCACTCGCGCACGCAGCGACCAGCAGCCGGTGGCTTGTCACCAGACTGCAAACCAAGTCTACCTACGGGTACAAATAAGTAACAAAAAAAAAAAAAAATACAACTGTAGTTCAAGCAAGATGAAATTGCGTTTCTCTAGGCATCCGTATTGTAAAAAGAACATAATTTAAAAACACACTAACACCCCCTCACCCCCCCACCCCAACAGCCATTCACACATCCCTGAGACACATTTGGATATTACAGTAATGTTAACTTATTACAGTTGCAGTTAAAATGATAACTACCTATGTATATATAAAACAATTAAAATGGCTAAGTGAATCTAAGTAGCTAGAGAAATAAATACTTAAAACTGACTAAAACTATAATATACATATAATATACATAATGTCCATAAAATGCAGTAATATGTGTAAAAGATTCCGGATCAGGATCAACTGTTCAGCATCCTAACAGCTTGTGGAAGGAAGCTGTTATCAGTCTGGTGGTTCTGCCTCTGATGCTCCGGAATCGGTTGCCAGATGGCAACAGTTCAAAGTGTCTGTGCAGAGGATGAGAGTGATCCTTAACAATGTTCAGTGCCCTGCTCCTACAACGGCTCTGAAAAAGTTCTTGAACAGAGGGGAGGGAAACTCCAATTACCTTCTCAGCTCCCTTAACTATCCTCTACAGAGCTTTTTTGTCTGACATACTGCAACTGGAGTACCATGTTGCAATGCAGTACATCAGAACACTCTCCACCACACCTCTGTAGAAGGTCCTGAGGATGCAGATGGGGAGAGAGGCCTGTTTGAGTTTCCTCAAGAAGTGCAGTCTGTGCTGGGCCCGCTTCCTGATCCCCAAGGAATTGTTGCTCCAGGTCAGGTCCTGCGAGATCTGCACTCTGAGGAACTTGATGTTCTCCACTCTCTCCACCGAACGGCCGCTGATGCAGAGAGGGACGTGTTCAGGCCGTGTCCGCCGGAAGCTGATAATCATCTCCTTCGTTTTGTCCACGTTGAGCACCAGATTGTTCTCCCTGCACCAGCCCTCCAGGTCTCTAACTTCTTCCCTGTACATTGAGTCCTCATCCCTCGGAATTTATGGGGGTGTCCAAATCCATTTTGTTATCATGCCAGCAGGTAAACGGTCTCTGCACCGGATGAAATGTGCAAAGGGGCTGGTCTAATTATTCAGAGGTGTGTTTTGAGAAATCCAATCTAAAGCCTGCCCGTCCCTTTATTGCACAGAGGTGAACTCTGATTATCATGACTTGTTTAAGATGGGTTTTACACTGGCCAAAGCGAAACTGCATGCGATAGTGATGCTGTTTTGCATTAAACCAGGCATTAATCACAGTTGATGCCCATTTAGTTATTTTGTGGAGGACAATGGGGAAGAAGGGATGATTGAACAACTGGGCTGAACAATCAACCTGAATTTAATAGGTTTAATGTAGCATGCACAGATGCAACATGAGTTATGAATGAATCCACTGAATCATTTAGTAAACTCTGTCTGCTGTGTCTTCAAATGGTACATATTTAACTGTCCTCAGATTAATACATTTAAGAGAAAAACAATGGCTGAGTGTGTTTTTCAAGAAGTGGGACAGGACACACTCGGATGTGTGCAGACATGAGATATGATATGACGTGATATGATATGATGACATACAGTACATCATAGATTAATATGTTGACAGACTACTTTGTCACAGAAGAGAGATTTGTAGTTTAAAATCTTCAGATTGACAGCATCCCACCACACCTCCTCCGTAAACCAGTCCACACACCAGCCATGCAGCCTGCTCTGAGGCTGAGTGGAGAGCGCCTTTGCTCCTGAATATACAGTCACTGGTTGAAAATGAAATGCACACACTCTCCCGGTTCATTCATTCATTCATTCTCCTCAAAGATAAACACATTAATGCTTAGTCTATAGGCTATACTCCTGCAAGTTCGTGATTAAAATAAAAGGGCATCATATTATAATTAAAATGACTGGTGATAGTTATATCTACAGTGGTGTGAGTGTTTGCCCCCTTCCTGATTTCTCATTTTTTTGTATGTTTGTCACACTTAAAAGTCATAAGCTGAGCACTGGAGGTTTCCGTCATGCTTAGTCTCGTGGCTTTTTCTCTGTATTTATATATTAGTTGTATTTTGTGCCCTGGGTTTCTGTATTCTCGTATTGGTTCTTATTTTCTTGTTTGTTATGGTTTTGTTACTCTCATTTTGTATTAGGGTGTTTCTCTGTCTGCATTTGTTGATATTTTATCCTTTGTAATTCGGACTGTTATATTCTTTCTCTGGGTTGATAGCTGTCAAGTGGCATTTCTGGGTTGTGCTCCATGTGTGGGTGTCGCCCTGTCAGATGTCAGCTCCCCTCGCTCTCCTCTCATTGCTCGCAGCTGATCCTAATCGTTAATCATTGTTACCTTTTTGCCCGCTCACGTGTCCCCACACCTGTCTCTAGTTGTGTATTTGTTTCAGACCCTATTTAAGGGCAGTATCTTCTTTTCATTTTTGCTGCAGTCTTAATGATTCTTTTTCATCGCCACCAGAACCTCTTCCCCGTTCTGGTGAGTTTTGTCTGCCACTCCATCTGTAAGTTTACCATGTTATCTGTTTGGGATTTTACACTGATGCATTTTGGAACTTTGTGTTTTGTTAATAAATGCCACAAACTGCAGTTCAGCTCGTGGGTCTGTCTCTCTGCCCCAAGGGGCTATTCATGACACTTAAATGTTTCAGATCATTAAACAAATTTAAATATTAGACAAAAATAAAACAAGTAAACACAACATGCAGTTTTAAATGAAGGTGTTTATTATTAAGGATTAAAAAAAATATCCAAACCTACATGGCCCTGTGTGAAAAAGTGACCCCCCCCCTTTAAAACATAAATTAACTGTGGTTTATCACATCTTTGGAAAGCTGAGTTCAATTTCTGTAGCCACACCCGGGCCTGATTACTGCCACACCTGTTCTCAATCAAGAAATCACATAAATAGGACCTGCTTGACAAAGTGAAGTAGACCAAAAGATCCTCAAAAGCTAGACATCATGCTGCAATCCAAAGAAATTCAGGAACAAATGAGAAACAAAGTAATTGAGATTGATCAGTCTGGAAAAGGTTATAAAGCCATTTCTAAAGCTTTGGAACTCCAGCGAACCACAGTGAGAGCCATTATCCACAAATGGTGAAAACATGGGAACAGTGATGAACCTTCCCAGGAGTAGCCGGCCGAACAAAATTACCCCAAGAGTGCAGCAATGACTCATCCAAGAGGTTACAAAAGACCCCACAACAACATCCAAAGAACTGCAGGCCTCACTTACCACAGCTAAGATCAGTGTTGATGACTCCACCATAAGAAAGAGACTGGGCAAAAACATCCTGCATGGCAGAGTTCCAAGACAAAAACCACTGCTGAGCAAAAAGAACATAAAGGCTCATCTCAGTTTCGCCAGAAAACATCTTGATGATCCCCAAGAGTTTTGGGAAAATACTCTGTGGACTGACGAGACAAAAGTTGAACTTTTTGGAAGGTGTGTGTCCCTTTACATCCAGCATAAAGGTAACACAGCATTTCAGAAAAGGAACATTATACCAACAGTAAAAATGGTAGTGTGATGGTATGAGGCTGTTTTGCTGCTTCATGACTTGGAAGACTGGCTGTGGTAAATAGAACCATGAATTCTGTTGTCTACCAAAAAGTCCTGAAGGAGAATGTCCGGCCATCTGCTCGTGACCTCAAGCTGAAGCACACTTGGGTTCTGGAGCAGGACAATGAACCAAAATACACCAGCCAGTCCACCTCTGAATGGCTTAAGAAAAACAAAATGAAGACTTTGGAGTGGCCTCGTTAAAGTCCTGACCTGAATTGGATTGAGATGCTGCGGCATGACCTTAAAAAGGTGGTTCATGCTTGAAAACCCTCCAATGTGGCTGAATTACAACAATTCTGCAAAGATGAGTGGGCCAAAATTCCTTCCCAGTGCTGTAAAAGACTCATTGCCAGCTATCACAAACGCTTGATTGCAGCTGTTGCTGCTAAGGGTGGCCCAAGCAGTTATTAGGTTTAGGGGATAATCACTTACTCACACAGGACCATGTAGGTTTGGATTTTTTTCCCCTTAATAATAAACACCTTCATTTAAAAACTGCATTTTGTGTTTACTTGTGTTATCTTTGTCAAATATTTATATTTGTTTGATGATCTGAAACATTTAAGTGTGACAAACATACAAAAAAATGAGAAATCTTTTTTTTTTTTTTTGTATATGACAATTATAGTCCAAGATTATAACTGTTAATCTCTGTTCATTAAACTAACAGAAAATGCCTGCACATGCTGGCTTTCCTCATGTTCTAATGTCAGTAGGAGCTGTGTGATTTCAAAACATACTGCTGAAATATCATTAGCAATGTGCTGTTAACGACAGACCTCCTTTTTCCTGATCAACAGTGCATTGTCATAAAATGCACTGAAATATTAATGTGCTGAGACTTTGCCAGTGCCACACCTATCTTAAAGGAATCTCCTCCTTGCAGTGCAAAATGGGAACACAGTGCACAAGAAATTGGCAGAAACTGACAAATCCATTGGTGTAAAATGGGAAACGTACCACAAATGTGCATTGTTGATCACTGTAATAGGACTCAATGGATTGTAGTTCAGCTCGGCTTTCAGTTAGCTAGGGCCCATCCTAACCTTTGTGCCTAGGGGTCCATAAAATCATTAAACTGAGTATGGAGCCCCTGTAATCACTACCCACCTATGAAATTGAGCCAGTAGCTTTGTTTAATCCAGCTGACAGACAATTGGCACCAAAAACATAAGGTGAGGTAAGGAAGTGACAGTAGCATGGAAACTAACTAACCTACACTTATATAGCGCTTTTCTAGTCACAAAGACCACTCAAAGCGCTTTCACTAGTACTAACCCTCTATTCTAAGGGCCTATAGGAAACAGATATCTAGGGACGATTTAGAACAGCCAATTAACCCAACATGCATGTCTTTGGATTGTGGGAGGAAACCGGAGCCCCCAGAGTAAACCCACACAGCACAGGGAGAACATGCAAACTCCACACAGAAAGGTTCCAACCCCTGCCAACCTGGGGATTTTGAACCAGGAACCTTCTAGCTGTAAGGCAACAGTGCTAACCACTGCACCACCATGCTGCCCAAACTGCTCAAGAAAATTTGTACCTTATAATATTAAGTACTCAATTATAAGTAAGAATAGTTAATAAAAAATACTTCAGCAAACATAAAAATTATGTGCCAAAAAGTTGCTTGAGTAGTGAGCAGTGTTTCCCCTAGGTTTACAGCCTTGGGAAGGTTCTTAGGAAGACCCAGTTCTAGAGCTTGTATCAGGCCCAAATTTTTTTATCGTTTCAGCCCCCAACTCCTAGCGGTTATAGCTTCTCCACCTCTGTGTTCAATAGCTCCCCTATGGACGTTCAATAAAGATTTCCCCTCCTAAACGTTTACATATCCAGGGAGGCTGAAATTTATAGTGGGTATTGGCCTTAATATTATAGCCATAAATCAAAAATTTCAGCCCGCAAATCCCAGCGGTTATACCTTTTCCACCTCTGTGTTCATTTAATACCTCCCTGTCGGAGGTTCATTAATGATTTCCCCCTTCTAAACTTGCACATATCCGGGGAGGCTGAAATTTGGGGATGCACACTCTCATTACCTCAGCAAAGCACATATCAAATCTGAGGTCAGTCTGACAAACGGTTCAAGAGATATGCGAGGAACAGGCAGACAGATACGCAGAGAATCCTGGCATTTATAGATAGATGCACTAATGTTCAGAATGAGGGCTGATAGTACTGGGACAAAAAGAGGGGAGATAAGAGAGTAAGCCACTCCTGTAATTTACTAATTTAATGCACTTAACATATTAACCAGCAGAACTGAAACGGTTCAGCCGTCAGCAACCATCATCCAAGAGAGATTATTGTCTGACAGATAAACTAACAAAAGCAGCACATGCTTAATGTTTAATGAGTTTTCTAAAGCTGAAACAGTCCCTTATTGAAAATAAGAAGCACTAAATTTACTCGCTAAAACTCGCTAACCTTACCGGTGTGGTGTTTATAAGTGGCCCAACATACTGCTGTATGTTATCTGTTTCTTCTCATTACTTAATAACCTTCATGTCTGTTCTCTCTCGCACATTTGGTATGTCAGAAATAACTTTAAATACATGCACCCTACTCACTCTTGCAAATGCAAGCAAATACAACAGAGACACTGTGCCTGCACACCCAAGCACACACGTAGCTATATACTATATGCAAAACACACATATGCCTACACACACATTAGATTAGATTAGATTAGATTCAACTTTATTGTCATTACACATGTATGAATACAAGGTAACGAAACACAGTTTAGCATCCAATCAGAAGTGCAAAGGACAGCAGTGCAGTATATACGGTAATTAACAGTATGTGCAATTTAAGCAAATATATGCAAATATATGCAGCAGTGCAGAAAGTTAAAAGTACTGTTATGTGCAAATAATGTGCAATAAGGTAGATGTAGTTATGTAGTTATGCAGTTATGTACAGGTGAGGATGGTAAAAGATGATTGTAAGAGAGTCAGCGGGGAACTAAGTTCAATAACGTGACAGCTGTTGGAAAGAAACTGTTCCTAAACCTGCTGGTTCTAGTCCGAAGGCTTCTGAAATGTCTTCTGGAGGGGAGAAGCTGGAACAGTCCATGAGCAGGATGGTTGGAGTCCCTAAGAATGCTGCGTGCCCGGCGCAGACATCTTTTCCTGTAGACGTCCTCTATAGCTGGAAGTGGAGTCCCTGTGATGCGTTGGGCGGTTTTCACCACCTGCTGCAGCGCCTTGCGGTCAGCTACAGAGCAGCTCCCATACTAGAGTGTGATACAGTTGGTCAGGGTGCTCTCTATCACGCAGCGGTAGAAGTTGCCCAGGATGTCAGTTGACAGATGGTTCTTCTTCAATGTCCTCAAGAAGAAGAGGCGCTGATGGGCCTTCTTGATCAGGCTGGTGGTGTTAACTGACCAGGACAGGTCCTCCGAGATGTGGGTCCCCAGGAATTTGAAGCTGGGGACACGTTCAACAGCTATGCCATTGATATGGATGGGGTCATGTGTCTCTTCCCTCTCCTTCCTGTAGTCCACTATGAGCTCCTTGGTTTTGCTGGTGTTAAGGAGCAGGTTATTGTCAGCGCACCAAGTAGCCAAGTGCTCAACCTCTGCCCTGTAATCTGACTCGTCATTGTCCCTGATGAGTCCAATCACCGTGGTGTCATCTGCGAACTTTATGATGGAATTGGATCCATACATAGGCCTGCAGTCATGGGTGTAGAGGGAGTAGAGGAATGGGCTGAGCACACAGCCCTGTGGTACACCAGTGTTGAGTGTGATGACGGAAGAACGGTTGGGGCCTGACCTAACATGCTGGGGTCTGTTGGTCAGAAAATCCATGATCCAGTTGCAGGTGGAGGTACTGATTCCCAGGTCCCCAAGTTTGGTGAGCAGCTTGGAGGGGATAACTGTGTTGAATGCTGAGCTGAAGTCAATAAACAGCATTCTTGCGTAGGTGTTCTTGTCATCCAGGTGTGAGAGTACATAGTGCAGCGCTGTAGAAGCCGCATCCTCTGTACTCCTGTTGCTCCGGTAAGCGAACTGATGAGGGTCCAGTGTAGGGGGCAGGCCTTTTTTGAGCTGTGCCAAGACCAGTCGCTCAAAGCACTTCATGACTATGGGCGTCAGTGCCACAGGGCGATAGTCATTTAGGCACGATGGTGTTGAATGTTTCGGCACTGGTACTATTGAAGTGGTCTTGAAGCACACTGGTACCACGGCCTGGGCCAGGGACAGATTGAAGATGTCTGTGAAGACCCCTGCCAGCTGCTCAGCGCATGCCCTCAGCACACGCCCAGGAATGCCATCAGGGCCAGCAGCCTTACGTACGTTGACACATGCATACGCAGTCATACAACATACATATGTGCACACACCCACACACACACACACACACACACACACACACACACACACACACACACACACACAAACTATGGACATACAAAACGCATAGATACATTTTGCTAGCTTCCAGCACAAAATCAGTTAGTTAAAACATGTCCACAATAAGATTTGTCACGTGGAACATACGTGGAATCGGTACCAGGGAGAAGAGTTTAAAAGTTTTTAATCAACTGAAAAATCTGCAGGCAAACTTTGTCTTATTACAGGAAACACATGTTTCTAAGTTGTCTGTAGATGTATTTACCTCCCATGAATTTTCCCACATGTACTCAGCCTGCCTTAATTCCAGACAAAGGGGGGTAACCATATTGGTAAACAGAAGAATTTGTTTTGTTTTGAACAACACTATAGCAGATCCAGAAGGTAGATTTATAACATTAAAAATCTCAGTTCAAAATCTGGATCTACAGTATATATTGTTAGTGTTTACAACCCAAATGTTGACGACCCGTCCTTTTTTCACACTTTCTTCACATCTCTTTCTGAGCACTTGGACACTACACTCATAATAGGAAGGGAATTTAACCTGGTATAGAGAGCCTAAGTCACAACCCCTCTATTTCCGCATATGGGACCTTAAATTGAAAAAATTCTCCATTGAAATGAATGGCAAGAATGAAATTATCTTTTGATCCTAGTTGCATTTTGCCACAAGTTACACATATGATGTTTGTCAATTTAAAAGATAATTTTCCACATAAATAATGGTGTAGGTTGTTGTCTAACTGTTAAGGCATAAGGTTATGAAAATACGTAAATTAAAAAACTACAAACACAGATGGACTGAGCTTACATCATCTTTTCAAAGTGTGCCCAGGGTGAAGTAACAGTCCTCTGGATCAGCTGCAGCTCTTGCAATACAAAACAATACCTTTGTGTTGTTTTTCTCCTCTTGGGATCCTTTTTTGATCAGTCAAGAAACAGGAGGTGAGGTTTCAGTAATCTCCCGCTATGCTCGTGTTTAGTGCTGTGGGATGAGGGGAGATGTTTTCCACTCATCGTTGAAACAAAAACTAAATATTACTCTGTTATAATATGACAGCCAACAACTTTAACTACGTAGAAAATTATCTTTTAAATTGACAAACATCATATTTGTCATTCATGGCAAAATTTGATCAGGATCAAAAGAAAATTTTGCTCTTGCCATTCATTTCAGTGGAGAGTTTTTTCGATTTAAGGTCCCATATGCGGAAGTAGAGGGGCGTGACTTAGGCTCTCTATTGGATCCTGCAACTGACAGGCTTAGTACAGCCGGGAATTATCAAAAATGGCAGACTACTGACACTCTTAAACAATACATGAGTGATTTTAGTCTTTGCGATGAATTGTGTTCCCTTCACCCAACTCTTAGGGAATACACCTTCTTCTCACCAGTGCACCACTCATATTCTTGTCTAGACTTTTTCTTAGCTAGTAATTCCATTGTGAGGGATATCACAGACACTGAAATTTGCTCTAATCAAGTGATCAGCAATCGCCATCCAGTACAGTGGTGTGAAAAAGTGTTTGCCCCTTCCTGATTTCTCATATATATATATATGGGTGATTCCATTTATTTGGGGTCCAGTGCACTATATCAGGGGTATCCGACTTTCAAGCGCTCTCTCTTTTTCTGTAATTTGCAGATGTCGGTTTCGTTTTTATAATATGCAAGGGAACATAAAAGAGTTTCAGACTTGCACTGCAATTTTAAAAAAAAATCATTGATTTTGCCGTTAGAATCGAAACTATTGGTCGTGTCCCCTCATTTTTCCCAGTTTTTGTGTGACATGACAATCGCATCAATTTCAAAGTACCTGAAAGGGATCTCTGAGTAACTCTTTCTACTCATTTATGCAAGAGATAACAGAGTTGTAATGCAAATTCAAAATAAAACATTCCCCAATGTGATCGTATCTATGGTTTTTGTACGGCGACCCCTGCAAATTTACTCGTACGACGTAAATTTTTGTGTCCCCGAATTTACGCAGCAACATGCAAGTTATTTGGTAAAGTAACCAGAAAACAGGAAGTGCTGATGCTTTTCACTTTGCACCTTTCAAATCCCAAACCATACACGTAAAAAGGAGATCAGTCTTTGTGAAGCTCAGATGTGGAATATTTCAATAAAATCTCAAACATTTATGACACATCGAATATGGTGTCCTTTAAAAAATTTACGTCTTCGGTCTTGGTCGGCCGCGCGCAGCCCCGTCTGGCGAGGTGACCGCCCTGGGAAAGCCCTTTTATTTTCTCTACCCCGGATGTGCTCAACCCATGTGGAGAGGATTAACCGTGGCCACTTTATATTGAAGTTATCGAAGGTCCAAACTTCCGTGTCCCGCATTTACGCCTTTTGTGATTTTACGTCTTATCCAACAAACAGGGAGAATTTGAAGGTATGTATACACGTTATCACATCTTAATATGTCATGAAAATGTAGCTGTTGATGAGTTTTGATGCGTGAAAAATACCGGAAGTGTTGAAGTTGTTTTGTGTAAAACGTGTGCCATTGCAAAGTGCATTGGCACACGGGGAAACAAAAGCCCGAGTGTCCCATTTACGCCTTAACTTACAAGTAGTTAAAGTGAGCTCTCATCCTCAAGAGTTCCTGAACGCGAATGCCGTTACGAAAATAGTTAATAGTTTCATAAACCTGACACAATTGGATAGTGATTAGTCAATTTCATGTGCAGATTTGATCAATTTTAAATTTTGCCACCAATGTCACACATTGGACCCCTAATAAATGGAAGCACCCATATATATATTATAGACTCAGCTTTCAAAGATGTGATAAGTCACTGTTAATTTATGTTTTAACAGGGGGGCAATCACTTTTTCACACAAGGCCATGTAGGTTTGGATTTTTTTTCCCTTAATCATAAGCACCTTCATTTAGAAACTGCATTTTGTGTTTACTTGTGTTATGTTTGTCTAATATTTACATTTGTTTGATGAGCTGAAACATTTAAGTACGTCAAACATAAAAAAAAGAGAAATCAGGAAGGGGCAAACACTTTTTCACACCACTGTATCTCTTACACTGGTGAATAAAAAAATCTACAAGGAAAACTAGGAACTGGAAATTTAATACATCACTACTCAAAGACAAAGATTTTATTAACTATTTTAATAAGGAATAGGAATCATATCTGGAAAACAATGACGTGCCAGGAATATTTCCGTATGTTCTCTGGGAAGCAGCAAAGCGGTCATGCGAGGTAAAATATTCTCTTACTGTTCATATAAGAATGAAAAAGAAAAAGCATTGGCATTGGAGTTAGAAAATTAAATCACTGGAGTTATCCTGTGCTGTTTCTCCACAGGCACGCAACAATCTGAGAAAATTAAAGCTGAAGCTAAAAGAAATTACGAACAGAAGGACATAGATTTTAATACAAAGACTGCGAGAAGTCTGGAGAAGTTTGATCATAGTAATAAATCGGGGAGATATCTTTCTAACCAGCTTAAAGTGAATAAAGAAAAAACAACAATCCATTGTATTAAGGATATGACTGGAAATATCACCCATGACCCTGAAGAAATAAATAACTCCTTCAGAAAGTTTTATGAAAATCTGTATTCATCTATGGTTGATCCATCTGAGTCAGATAAATGAATTTCTAGACAAAATTAATTTACCACGATTAAATAATGAACAGATTGCAGCTCTGGACTCACTTATTTTAATGTCCGAACTCCAGGAGCCGCTTAAGCACATCCCAAATAACAAAGCTCCTGGACCAGATGGCTTTCCAGTAGAATTCTATAAAGAATTCTGGCCTATGCTGGCACCTACTTTCTTTAACATGGTGAACCAAATTAAAGAAGATCATGGAATCCCTCCAAATATGAACTCAGCTAGCATTATTCTGCTCCTTAAACTCAAAAAAGAACCTACGCGTCCATCCAGCTACGGTCCCATCATGAATGTTGATCTTAAAATAATTTGCAAAGCTCTTGCCAGAAGGCTGGAAAGGATAACTACTAACTAACTAACTAACCTGCACTTATATAGCGCTTTTCTAGTCACAAAGACCACTCAAAGCGCTTTCATTAATACTAACCCTCTATTCTAAGGGCCTATAGGAAACAAATATCTAGGGACAATTTAGAACAGCCAATTAACCTAACAGGCATGTTTTTGGCATGTGGGAGGAAACCGGAGAAATCCCGGAGTAAACCCACGCAACACGGGGAGAACATGCAAACTCCACACAGATCACTGTTGGTCGGGGGCTGGGATCGAACCCACGATCCCACGATCCCCACAATCCCCCGGCCAAGGGTAAACTGTGCTGCCGCAGTGCTAACCACTGCGCCACCGTGCAGCCAACTCCATTTATTATACACCCGGATCAAACAGGTTTCATCAAGGGTAGGCACTCGGATAATAATACACTCAAGCTATTTAATGTAATAGACTGCTGTAAGATTAATAACTTAGAGACCACAATATTATCTCTGGATGCAGAGAAAGCCTTCGAGCGTGTTAACTGGAAATTCCTTTTTATGGTGCTACATAAGTTTGGGTTTGGTTCATCTTTTATAAATTGGATTAACACACTATATCGCTGTCCAGCTACATCTGTCAGAACAAATGATCAAACTTCTCGAAGCTTTAATCTTCAGAGAGGTACTAGGCAGAGCTGTCCACTCTCTCCCTCACTTTTTACCATCTTTACTGAACCATTAGCAGCAGTCATATGAGAAAATGTTGATATTAGAGGTATCCAAACCGGAGTAAAAGAACAGAAGATAGGTCTTTATGCTGATGATGTATTAATTTTCCTTGAAAACTCACAAAGATCTCTTTTTCAGACAGTGGTGCGCATTGACACATTTTCATCATTATCAGGCTACTCTATTAACTGGGGTAAATCAACAGCCTTCTCTATAAATTGTAAATTTTCAAGCATATCCAATATTCCAGTACAATCAGGTAATATTAAATATTTAGGAATAAATATTTTCCCAGGATCTCAGAGTTATTGCGACTAAATCACATCCCCCCTCTAAAAACAATACAAGACGACCTTGCGCGTTGGAGGACATTACCTATTTTGCTAACGGGAAGAGTCACAACCATTAAAATGATAGTCCTTCCTAAAACCAATTATCTATTTTCAGTGATTCCTATCCAACCATCAATGGCCTGGTTTAAGTCTTTAGACTCAAACATAAGTAAATTTTTATGGAAGGAGAAACCATCACAGATCAGTTTAAAAACTCTAAAAAGCAAAAGAGTGCAGAGGTTTAGATTGACCTTTTTTTTTTAATTACTACTTAGCCAATAAGTGACTTTCACATCTCGGCTTGCGCAAGGCATCATGGGAACGTGGCTACCAAACATGCTCTATCGATACATTTAATTTATGGAAAGTTCCTGATCTACGAGCATATTGTATGCGTAGGGGTCTTCCTGGTTGTACCCGCAAACGCAAGGATAAACTAGTTGTGCTTGCATTCGCAGCCACATTGCAGAAATTGGCCAAAATGGCCCCCCTGTATGAACACTGACATAGCATATTTTTTGTTGTCAAAGGACCAAGAACCCTTACTTGTGAGACTCCGAAACAACTAAAAAAGAAGGTAAGCGAGTAGTTTGACAGCTCAATTTTGGTTTTGTCATTTTGAGTAAATTTCACTACAAAGCATAGCCTGGTTACTTAGATCTATAGGTCGATACTACTATAGTTTAAGTACCACACGTTTTCAATGATTTGCAATTTTATTTTATACCAGCCTACTTATCAATGGCCTTAATTACATGTGTGTGTAGATCAAGCTTCATTACCAATATACAAAGAACTATATCCTAGATCCAGGCCTGCCTGACCGTACCTACTACTTCAGGGTTTAGACTTGTGTCAGTTAGGCTAGAACTTGAACAATACACAAAACTATTTAATTAATTATGTTGTAATATAGACTTACTGCTTTAATCCAACAATTACGTCCGTCTGAATCCTTCAGCTTTGTGGGGAATGTATATAATGTGAATGGCGGCAGACATGTACACACGCTGGTCCCGAAGTTACACACATGTATGCTGCAAGTTTTCTTTTTCCACCGCTCTAGATGATATATGCCATTTCACACTTCACTACAGCACCATGTGCACCTGGCATAACGGCGATTTAAAGCTTGAAGCAGACTTTAAACGGCAGTTGTTCAGGTGTGACAGTACTGTCTCTATACAAAAGCAAGGCGGCTACCAGAATGTTTGGTAGTCATGAACTTTGAACTCACATAGTCCGCACATGCGCACTTGTAATGCGGAAGTCGCTTGTATACTGCAGTTTATTTCTAACTGGACAAAATCAACTCCACTAGGAAACCCATGGTTAGATGCTGAACAGGCTCTCTGTGGGTCTCTAAGAATCTCTGACTTACCTTTTATGAGTCCCTGTATCAAGCACCATGACTGTTTTGAAAGCATTAACATTAGCTCCTCTCTGAAGGCTTGGTGAAAATTTTTAAAAATAATGGGGTCTTCACTTGTTCCTTGTAAACTCATGCCCATTTGGAAGAATCCTGATATCCTACAACAAAAGAGGATGTTAAATTTTCCACTATGGTGTGAGAAAGGAATAAAAAACTTAGAGCATCTTATTTGAGGTGGAAACTTTATCCGATTCCAGGAACTGGTGTCACGGTATGACATCAGTGATAAAAAGTTTCTTGAATACAAACAGCTTCAATCCATAATAAAAGCAAGATTCACTTTCAACCAGACAGAATTAGAGTTACCAGGTAAGGTGACTGAGTTTCTAAATTTTCGTTCTCCCAAACTGATATCGAAAATACACGAACTATTATCAAAACTGGATGAGTCAGTATCTCTTCCAAAATTAAAATGGGAGACAGACCTATCAATTAATAAAGATGAAAGCTTCTGGAAACAGATATGTTTAAACACCTTTAAGATGACTAAAAACTCTAATTTACAACTCATACAGTACAAAGTTCTACATAGAACTCATGAGACAGTACAAAGGATGTTCAAAATGGGCATGAGTCACACAAATATCTGTTCCCACTGCACCAGCAATGTCCCGGATAGTTATATGCATGCTGTGTGGTCCTGTGCACTGGTTCAAAAGTTCTGGCAGAAGATGTGTGAGGACTTATCGGCATGGCTTGAGTGTCATATCTCAATCTCTCCCACACTTAGCATATTAGGTGATTTAAGTGAAATAAATATAGAGGTAAAAGTGTCACACATGGTTCTCACTGGTTTATGCATTGCCAAGAAAACTATCCTCATGAACTGAAAATCAAGAAATAATTTATGTAGAACCCACTATAAGAACCTCGTATTAAATTATGTTAGTCTGGATAGAATGTCTGCCTCCTCTAAAAACCAATTTGCTGAATTCACTTCTCTCTGGTCCCTGCTTACTGATTCTATAACTTAAGGGGTGGTGGGTGGTGGCTCACTCTCCTTGGTGCCTCTGGTGGCTGGCCACGCCCTGACCGTGGGGGGGTTTCTGTGACCCACTGGAGCCTGTGTCCTGGGTACCTTTCCTGAGGTGGCTGTGTGTCTGGTGTGGTGGTGGTGGGGGTGGGTGGGGGGGGGCTGTGGGGTGGGCCAGGGAGGTGGGCCGTGGCTCCAGGCCGGCTGGCCTTGTCCCTTGAGCCCCTGGTGTTGGGGGGCCGTCTCCCCCCCTGGGCCAGGGTCCAGTGTGTGCCGGTGGTGCAGACCGGCCCAGGCACGTCCCTGCGTGGTGGGGTCGCACCCTCCCCGGGATCCTACTGGCGCTCTGGGGGCTGGTGCCTACATCCGGAGATGGGGGGGGGGTCACTCCCCATCCTCCGGGGCCTCTGTGTGTGTGTGTGTGTGCATGCGTGCGCACGCGCGTGTGTGTACGCAAGCATATGTGCAGGTGTGCGTGAGTGTGGGTGTGTGTGGGTTTGCATGTACACTACCGTTCAAAAGTTTGGGGTCACCCAGACAATTATTTTGTGTTTTCCATGAAAAGTCACACTTATTTACCACCATGAGTTGTAAAATGAATAGAAAATATAGTCAAGACATTGACAAGGTTAGAAATAATGATTTGTATTTGAAATAATAATTTTTTCCTTCAAACTTTGCTTTTGTCAAAGAATCCTCCATTTGCAGCAATTACAGCATTGCAGACCTAACATGATTGCACAAGGGTTTTCTAATCATCCATTAGCCTTCTGACGCAATGAGCAAACACATTGTACCATTAGAACACTGGAGTGATAGTTGCTGGAAATGGGCCTCTATACACCTATCTAGATATTGCACCAAAAAACAGACATTTGCAGCTAGAATAGTCATTTACCACATTAGCAATGTATAGAGTGTATTTCTGATTAGTTTAAAGTTATCTTCATTGAAAAAAAGTGCTTTTCTTTCAAAAATAAGGAAATTTCTAAGTGACCCCAAACTTTTGAACAGTAGTATATGTGTGATATGTGTGGGTGTGTGGATGTATGTGTGAACGTGTGGGTATGTGTGTTGTGTGTAAATATGCGAGAGTGTGTGTGGGTATAGGGGGACATACAGTATATGATGGTATGTTTGTGTGTGTACACGTGACGGTGGGCGTGTGTGTGTCTGTGGGGGCAAGTACCGTACCTGCAGGTGGTTGTATGGTTGTGGAGGGTGTGTATGTGAGGGGAAGACCTCGTTGGGTGGCGGGGGTGGGGCGAGCCATCTGGTGCCGGGGGAACAGCGGTTTGGTTTCCGCTCTCCCTGGCCATCCTGCCGTTGGGTCCCGGGGCGGGGCCCACACTTTGCCCACACTGCCTTCACTGTCCGTGGCACCGGGTACGGGTGTGTGTGGGTGTTTGGTGGCGGTTGGGGGGGCTGTTGGCGCGGGTTGGTGGCCACGTTTCCAATGCTTTGCCTCGGGGCGGCTGTGGCTGCAGGGGTAGTCTACCCAGTAGTTTTGGAGGATTCTTGCGAACACCCTGTGAGAAGATAAGAACCTTGGTGGAGGTATGCATTCTTGGATCATCACCAAAATGTTATGGGTTCCTCTCTAGGCCAAGTACCACCTCTGCTGACAATTTCATCCAAATTGATCCAGTAGTTTTTTTGTAATGCTGCTGCACAAATACAAACAAGGTCCTTGGTGGAGGTATGCACTCTCAGATCATCACCAAAATTTAATGGGTTCATTCTGGGCCCAAGGGCTACCACTGGTAAAATTTTCACCAAAGTCCATACAGTAGTTTTTACGTAATCCTGCTAACAAACAGACAGACAAACCATCTTGATTACATTACCTCCTTGGTGGAGGTCATAAAGGTTTTATCAGACAAAGACAAATCCAGTCTATGAGATGAATCCACAAATTTCTGAATAATAACTTAACATTTATAAAATTAATTTATAAAAATAAAGGGTCCCTCTGTCATTTTAAACCTGAATAAACAAAGTGCAAAATCATATTTTTACTTTTAGTAAAATATAATTAGCTCCCCACCATTTTTACCTGCATGTGGGTTTGAGTCACAGAGACAGGGTGGGTGAGGTGCTTTGCTGGAGGCTATATTTACTTGAGTGAAAGGGAAAATTGATTTTCATTTTTTTTTACACTGTCCAAACAAATTAATTTGATTTTACATCAAATTCAAATTTTGATTTAAAATCAGTTTATTGCCCAGTCCCCTTGTGTGTGTGAGTTATCAACAATAATCTAAAGAGCCCTATCATACAATGTAAAAAAATATGATCCATAATCTACAGACTGATGTACATCTGGCTCTAAATCTGTTGGGTTCATTTATGGCCCAAGGGCCTCATTTGATGAAAATTTCATCAAAATCTGTCCAGTTTGTACATAATCCTACTAACAAAAACATGATCATTAATAAAAGCCTTTTAGATTAAAGTTTTAATCAGCAAGACAGCAGCTCACATGGATGGATGGATGGATCAGACTATAGCATGGAGAAAAACCATTATGCAGTGTTAATATTACAGAGAACGTTTTAAAAAGTAGATAGTGCTAGACTTTGCCAGCTTTTTAAAATTCTTCCTAGGCTAAATTAAATTCCTTTAACACCATGACAGTAGCTGAAGGGGTACTTTATTATCCTGCCTAGAGACAGGATTAAGCAGTCAACCGTCATTTGCTCCGAGTACCTTTATTTTTGACCATTCTTATATTTCTCAAGTTTTCATCCTCATCTGTGTCACCTCTCCACCATTATATTCATCATCCCTGCTCTGTAATTACCCCTTGTTTTCTGATTTCTTCTTTGTAGGTGGGTGTATCTGAGCTAGGTGTCCCCTGGGGAAATTTGGTGATATTGCTCCAGCGGATAGCTGCGACTTTAGCCACCAGCAGCAACCACAACAGCATGGAACTGGCCCTGTTGGCTGTCCGAAACCATGTGAATGACGCCATACTGCACGCTCAGCTGCATGGGCCACGCATCACAGCTACAGTAAGCATAAGGGTTGAGGATATCTTTCATTTCATGCTGTTTACAATATACATTAATGATCTAATCATACAGAACAACTTTCTATACTGTATGTCCATTTTTTTGCTGATACTACTTTATATGGCCCAGGTTCCACCCCAATTTAGGCTCTCACCGACCTTCAATACGCACTTCTCAATCATAAACTTGTTTTAAATGCTGATAAAACAAAATTCATGGTATTCTCTATCTTCACCAGTGACATAGCATTTCCTACTATTAGAATCTGGAACTCCTATTGCACGCACTGAATTTGATAAATACCTAGGTGTATGGCTTGACAACAGACTCATATTTAAAACTTACATTCTCCATCTGGTTCAAAAAATAAAGATCAAGTTGGGCTTTTTATATACAGTCAAGAATTGTCTGTCCCTGTTCAGCTGTAAAATTATTGTACAGTCTACTCAGATGTCTTTGATTATGGAGATACTTCAACATTTAAATCTGGTTTACCATAGTGCATTATGTTTGGCCAAGCATTTTGATTGGACAATAGGGATTCCAGGAGTTACTATAATCTGCGATAATTGCACTCCGATTTCACTGGACATGTATCACTCCACTTCAAAGGTGTTCTGGTAACATTAATTACTAACAGTATTTTTCTATCAACTCTGACAATTGCAGTACTGTTTTGGATACCTTAATTTCCACAGTGAAGCGCTGTTTGACAAGAAGATATTATACATCTGTGACCCGGAAGTCCCACCCTTTTGCAAAAGTCTACTTCCATCCCAGTTATTTTAAGATCATTAAACGTCTGTTTAAAAAAAGGAGGCAGTGCTAGAGTTTGTCTATTGTCTTGATTAACAAACAACAATACCTTTGTGGTGATGGACTCTTTGTTTCATCTGAAAACACGAAGAAAAGTGAGCAAAATGTGCTAAATCGCTAGTATGCTAACTGCTAGCTTCTGGCGACTGGTATTAGATAAGTTTTGATGTGGGATCTTCTTAGATATTGACTTAACAGGTATGTTTTATAAACATTTATTACTTTGCACTTGACAATAATTAATTTGTTTACATGTGTGTGAAATGACAATAGACGTCTTCATGCTGATTGAGATGTTTAGCAACAATTCACTGTTAGATTTAGGGACTTTGTTTCTCAGCTGCACAAAATAACTGGTTAAACAAACAAATAATAATATTTTGTCCGGTATTGCTGTCATTCAATAAATTTTGCTTGCCGGAACTGTTGTATAAAAGCAATATTGCACTTGAGTTTGTTACGGTATCATAAATATAGTAACTCCAACAGGGTGTAACCGGCTTGTGTACGCAGAGGGCACAAGCCGAATCACACCCTGCTGGAGTTTGTATACTGTATTCATGATACTGAACTCACTTTCGTGTAATATTGCTTAATCACGAATTGCAGTTTCCGTACTCATCACCGCTGTTTGTATGACACATTTGGTTTGACTTCCTTACAGTCAAGGAGATATACAGTGGCGTGAAAAAGTGTTTGCCCCCCTCCTGATTTCTCATTTTTTGTATGTTTGTCACACTTAAATGTTTCAGATCATCAAACAAATTTAAATATTAGACAAAGATAACACAAGTAAACACAAATGCCATTTTTAAATGAAGGTGTTTATTATTAAGGGTAAAAAAAAATCCAAACCTACATGGCCCTGTGTGAAAAAGTGATCCCCCCCGCCCTGTTAAAACATAAATTAACTGTAGTTTATCCCATCTTTGGAAAGCTGAATTTCTCTAGCCACACCCAGGTTTGACTACTGCCACACCTGCTCTCAATCAAGAAATCACTTAAATAGGACCTGCCTGACAAAGTGAAGTAGACCAAAAGATCCTCAAAAGTTGGACATCATGCTGCAATCCAAAGAAATTCAGGAACAAATGAGAAACAAAGTAATTGAAGTTATAAAGCCATTTCTAAAGCTTTGGGACTTCAGCAAACCACAGTGAGAGCCATTATCCGCAAATGGCGAAAACATGGAACACTAGTGAACCTTCCCAGGAGTGGCCGGCCAACCAAAATTACCCCAAGAGCGCAGCGATGACTCATCCAAGAGGTCACAAAAGACCCCACAACAACATCCAAAGAACTGCAGACCTCACTTGCATCAGTTAAGGTCAGTGTTCATGACTCCAGCATAAGAAAGAGACTGAGCAAAAATGGCCTGCATGGCAGAGTTCCAAGACAAAAACCATTACTGAGCAAAAAGAACATAAAGGCTCATCTCAGTTTTGCCAGAAAACATCTTGATGATCCCTAAGACTTTTGGGAAAATACTCTGTGGACTGACAAGACAAAAGTTGAACTTTTTGGAAGGTGTGTGTCCCATAACATTCAGCATAAAAGTAAAACAGCATTTCAAAAAAGGAACATCATACCCATACCAACAGTAAAATACGGTGGTGGTAGTGTGATGGTCTGGGGCTGTTTTGTTGCTTCAGGACCTGGAAGACTTGCTGTGGTAAATAGAACCATGAATTCTGTTGTCTACCAAAAAATCCTGAAGGAGAAAGTCCGGCCATCTGTTCGTGACCTCTAGCTGAAGCGCACTTGGGTTCTGGAGCAGGACAATGATCCAAAACACAGCAGCAAATCCACCTCTGAATGGCTTAAGAAAAACAAAATGAAGACTTTGGAGTGGCCTAGTCAAAGTCCTGACCTGAATCGGATTGAGATGCAACAATTCTGCAAAGATGAGTGGACCAAAATTCCTCCACAATACTGTAAAAGACTCATTGCCAGTTATCAGAAATGCTTGATTGCAGTTGTTGCTGCTAAGGGTGGCCCAACCAGTTATTAGGTTTAGGAGGTAATCACTTTTTCACACAGGGCCATATAGGTTTGGATTTTTTTCCCCCTTAATAATAAATGCCTTCATTTAAAAACTGCATTTTATGTTTACATGTGTTATCTTTGTCTAATATTTAAATTTGTTTGATGATCTGAAATATTTAAGTGTGACAAACATGCAAAAAAATGAGAAATCAGGAAGGGGGCAAACACTTTTTCACACCACTGTATATCCATCTTATGTTCATTTACAAAGCACTTCTGTCGAAACTTCTAAATTACCTCACATCTCTACTGTCATTTAAACTTGGTGTATAAAGTACACAATCCAGCAATTATTTGACCTTAAATATTCCTTGTGCACGTACTGACATTGACAAAACTGGTTTAAGTTTGTAAGCACCATTTAAATGGAATGAAATTCAAAAGGTTCTCAAATTTGAGACTTTCATTGCCCTTGGGCAGTATAAAACCTTACAATTTAATGTTTTTATGACTGTTGCAATTGTTTTTGACTTTATTGTCTGTTGTTGCTTACGCGTGTCTCAGGCCTCTCTTGTAAAAGAGATTCATATCTCAATGAGATTGCCTGATTGAATAAAGATTAAATGAAATAAAATGAAAATACATTTTGATGCAGTTGCAATGAAAATTCTTCAACCCCCACTGCAAATTTGATTTATTGGCAAAATGTGCAGACTAGCAGCTGTTTTCAATAAACAAATCAAAAAAGAACAATTTAAGTAGCTCAACACAACTAATATTACAAGTGGTTTCTCCAAATTCAACACAAAATGCCAGTTTTAATAACTACCGCAGTCTGAAAATTATTCAGCCCCATCATGACAAGCATCTTTACTAATTTGTAGAGCACCCTTATGCTGTTACGACCTGGTGCAAACATGATGCATAGCCAGACACCAGCTTCTGGCAGCATTCCTGAGGAATCTTAGCCCATTCTTCTAAGGCAAATGCCTCCAGTTCACTAATATTCTTGGTTTGTGTTCTGCAACTGCCTTTTTCAAATCCCACCAGAGATTTTCTATGAGGTTCAAGTCAGATGACTGTGATGGCTACTCTAGTATCTTCCAAGACTTCTTCTGAACCCAAGCCTTGGTGAACTTTAAGGTATGCTTGGGATCATTGTCCTGTTGGAAGGTCCAATGACACCATGACATTTTCTCCCAGGATTTCCTGATACTTGCCTGAATCCATCTTACCCTCCACATGTTGCAGGTTTCCAGTGCCAGAGGAAGCAAAACAGCCCCAGAGCATCACTCAGCCACCACCATGCTTCATCATAGGCAGGGTGTTCTTTTCAGTGTATGCTTCATTCTTTCTCCTCCAGGCATGCTGCTGATCCATAGGCCCAAACAGTTTCAGTTTTGTTTCATCACTCCACTGAACAGAATTCCGGAACCTCTTTAAGCTTAGTTATATAGTTTTGAGCAAATTGGAGCCGACTTTTCTTGTACTTTTGGGTCAGTAGTGGTGTATGTCTTGGAGTTTGGGCATGGAGCCCTTCATTGTTTAGTATGCGCCTTACTGTGGAAGCTGAAACCTCAATGCCTGCTACCATCAAGTCTTGCTGCAGGTCTTTTGCAGTCAGGTGAGGGTTTTTGACCACCTGTCTCCATGGGACTCTGGTGGCAGCTGATGATAGCTTCCTCTTTCTGCCACATCAAGGTAGTGTAGCCACTGCTCCTTTAACTTTAAACTTGCAAACTATGCTTGCACCTGTATCTCTAGGAACATTCGGTGTCTTCACTATCTGTTGTGCAAGGCTCTTCTCTGATCTTTTTGGACAATTCTCTTGATTTAGCCATATTTCTAACATGCAGTCAAACATCAGCATCAACAGCTCATCTATTTGAGGTGTTCTATCTCATGCACACCTGATGAAACTAATGAAGCCCTTGATTGGTTGCATCAGGTGTGGTTGAGAAAACACCTGATTGGGAAATGTGTGTTTTTATAAGGAATTCTGTTCAGGGGGTTGAATAATTTTGAGACTGCAGTAGTCATTAAAAGTAGGATTTGGTGTTAAATTTGGATAAAGTTCTTGTAATATTAGTTTTATTTTACTATTTAAATTGTTCTTGTGCAATTTCTTTCTAGCAATCACCTGCAAAAATTTTACATTTTACCAGTAAACCTAAAATGCAGTGGGGGTTGAATAATTTTGATTGTCACTGCACTTTAAATGTAAGGCTCTGGAGATTTGTGTCAATGTTTGATATAAATATAGTCATGGCTCCTGATGAAATTCTGAAATGCAATCAGTAAAGGCAAAAATAAGTCAAGAACATGGAAATCAATAACATCTTTCCCATATGCCCCAATAATAAAGTCATTTCAATTTTGGACACAGAGAAAGGACGGCCATGGGTTTCTTTCAGCCTGGCAGTTGAATCTCTCACAAAAAGCTTGTACATAGATGGGCTAAAAACAGCCTCCTTCCCTTTAGGGAATCTGGAGGTTCCCCTTAGTGCGTGTGTGTGTGCAGTGGTGTATGTGAGAGTGTGAATGCAGATCCAGTGCCAGACAAAGACTGTGGTTGGCGGGACAACCGATACCCAGAATGCAGCCTGGTTCAGAGTGATGAGAAAGTTTCTGTGGCTAATCTGCAGACAAACACATGACACACAAACACATGCATGCACGCACACATTTGGAGGAAGCCATAGAATAGACATCCAACTTTGAGAGAACATTGTGGACTTAGTGGAGTACATTCCTGAGAGGGTAAACAAACACACATCACACTGCTAATTGTGGCTAATAAGAAAATAGCACTTCATTTAATGTTTGATCAAGCTCCTGCATTGATTCGACACAGAATCAAAGGTTAGCGCCTCACTTTTCAACAATGCATATGAGCTATTCATTAGATGTAAAGCTGAAGAAGGCATGATTATTGCACTGGGAGCAAGTTCTGTCTTTTATATTATTTTTATATTCACAAACTGAAGAAAATGGAAGAAATGCAAATGTGTACCAAGATCCAATAGCTAGTATGTAAAAAGAATTAATGATGCTTTACTAAAAAAAAAAAACAAGCAACCCCCCATTACTACAATTTAAAAAAAAAATCTTCCATTCTAACAAATGAGTGTATCTGATGGGCTGATCTAGGTTCTGTCTGTGTCTTCTGAAGTACAGCCATATAATATACACTACCGTTCAAAAGTTTGGGGTCACTTAGAAATTTCCTTATTTTTGAAAGAAAAGCATTTTTTTCAATGAAGATAACTTTAAACTAATCAGAAATACACTCCATACATTGCTAATGTGGTAAATGACTATTCTAGCTGCAAATGTCTGGTTTTTGGTGCAATATCTACATAGGTGTATAGAGGCCCATTTCCAGCAACTATCACTCCAGTGTTCTAATGGTACAATGTTTGCTCATTGTGTCAGAAGGCTAATGGATGATTAGAAAACCCTTGTGCAATCATGTTAGGTCTGCAATGCTGTAATTGCTGCAAGTGGAGGATTCTTTGACGAAAGCAAAATTTGAAGGAAAAAATTATTATTTCAAATACAAATCATTATTTCTAACCTTGTCAATGTCTTGACTATATTTTCTATTCATTTTACAACTCATGGTGGTAAATAAGTGTGACTTTTCATGGAAAACACAAAATAATTGTCTGGGTGACCCCAAACTTTTGAACGGTAGTGTATATATTTTTAAATGACAATGCTAATTGTCTCCTTTCCCATAGGTAGAGAAGGTTTGCGGTACTCAGGTAGCAGCTCCCATGATGACAGAAGGACAGAGCGCAACCTTGCACGCTCCTATACGAGCAACATTTGTTACATCAGAGAAACTGGCTGTGACTGCATCTCCGTCAGCTGGTGCACCTGCCCATCAGGGTTTGCTGGTGCAACAACAGAGGTAAGTTGCTTAGATCTTTCTAAATACAACTGTACTTACAGTATTTGAAGCAAGAAAATTGGGATGTTAAATTAGGGTTTGGGTTTTTTTGTATAGGTCATTCCCTCTGAAGGGGTCAAGAGGAGACAAGAGTCGAAGCCTGAAAAAGCTGTCAAGGTGATGAGAATATACACAATAGAAAATGTATATGTTGAATGTGGTCAATTTTATACCTATTTGAACCACCAAAACAGAACAAAGTGCAATAAATTCCAAGCACTCTTAAACATAAGCTACAAAATCAAAAGAATTAACAGAAGTCTGTCAGGTGGATGCTGACGATAAAAGCATAATCTATAAATAGAAATAATTGGATCATGTATTTGATGTCTATCTAGGCCAATTTAACAAAAATTAAAATGAGTGTGTGAGTGTAGGAATGTTACCTGCTTGGTGCCAAAGTCCTTGGCTAATCACAGAATTTTTCTAATGCATTAGCTAATAGTTGCTTTTACTGCTGTATGCCAATTGTATGGCCTGGCAAAGCAAAACCTTATATTTTTAGCTAGTTAGTGAAGCCTTCTGGTACATATTTTATGGCCCCCAATTTGAGTTTTATTAAGATTTTGACAAAATCTTCTTTTTCTTTAGAGTTTTACCTGACTTTGGTCTTTAATACTATCCCTAATATATTCTGAATAGTCATTGTATTGGTGTAGAACCTCTACCATATGGAGCACCCTCACCTAAAGATTATCATATTTTATTTTTCTAAGGTGGGATACTGGAAAAACCCTGACAACAGACACTTAGTAGCAAGCCTTCTTATTGTATTTTTATTACTCAGTCATTACCTTGAGCCCTGCGAGTTTGTTCCCATTCCTCTTGTTGCCTTCAGTAACGCAGGGTATATCAGGATGGATTTCAGAGTAAATTGGACATGACAAATCTAAATTGGAACAAGTAAATGTGTACGGTACAACAATCCAAGCACTGAGCTGTGCACAACTCTCTTTTCTCTTTCAGGGAATTTGAGGGCTCTATCCAGCGCTACCAGTGGTTTTTCTCTGAGCTGCCGGAGATGCTTTGTGAAAGTGAGATGGAGGTTGAACAGCACACCTGCTGGAGTGGACAAGATGTTGTAGAGAGGTCAGTGTGCTCATTTTTTATTGTTTTTTTTTTTTTTTGTTTTTTTTTTTTTTAGTTTTAACAGCACACTACTTGCACATGGATAACTACTTCAATGAAACTGTCCCACACTTCTGGCTGAATTGCTATAGAAATCCAGACTGCTCTCCTTCCTACTGCTGTTTTGTCAAAGCTGCTGATGTCTCTCACTTAAGAACAAATATTCCTGTGTTGCCACATGACAAGTTGAGCCTCAGATCAAGGGGTCAAGGTGCTGCTCATGTTAAACTAGAAAAATGTTGCAGTGCAGTGACTGTATTGGAGCAGTATGTAGACCACAGTGCATCGTGACGCCTGTGCCACTATCCATGATTTCCCTGTGTTTAATAGGAAATGCTTCAAGCTATAAAGTTGTTTTAAAGCGACTCTCCTAGAAAAGTCTGCTTTAAACAGGCCAGAAAACCCTTTTCAGCTGTTGATGTTGATTCCTGTGACTACTGCTCTACATACTTCAATTCAATTCAACTTTATCTGTATAGTGCCTAGTCACAACAAAAGTCATCTCAAGAAACTAGATACATCAGCACAAATGATAAATAATTCAGAGAAAAGCACCAGTGATCAAATGATCCCCTATGAGCTGCACTAGGCGACAGTGGGAAGGAAAAACTTCCAGCAGAACCAGGCTCACAGAGGGACAGTCTTCTGCCATGAGTGGTTGGGGGACGGGGGGAAGAAAAGGAAGAAAGAAGAGACGTACTATTCATAACATAATAGAGTGCACTCAGAGAGCGCATACCTCCGCCAAGGCCCCATCCCTCCCTCCCTATGTCCCCCCCTCCGTCCCTTTGTCCGTCCATATCGCCATCCATCTATACATTGCGAGATAGGGCCTTGGTGGAGGTATGCACTCACGGATCACCTTCAACATCTAATGAGTTCATCTTTGGGCCAAGGGCCACCTCTGGTGAAAATCTCATCCAAATCCATCTTGGAGTTTTTGCATGATCCTGCAAATAGACAGACATGGCAGCAAAAACAATATGACTACATTATATGACTACATTATAATAACAAGCCTGTCATAATTGTATTGACCATACATTGGGGCTGAACCTTTCCACATTAAATCAACATCAGGGTTTATTGAATTTTTCAGGTCGGTTTTCGTTTTTTTTTTCCCTCCTCCCTTACAGTTTACTGACAATGTTCGTAATTATTAAGCAATATAACCAACAGTCCGGTATCATATCACTGTGGTGCGTAGTAAACGAGCATAATAGAGCAGGCTTACTGTGATTTCACAAACAAAAAAATTAAACATTGCCCAGTGCTGAAGTTTACTCTGTTTACATACTGTGTGGGTCATGTGGCTGCAACAACATCCTTGTCTACCGGCTGGAATTACGTCCGCACACGTGCCAAATCCTGTCTTAAACTGTACACTTGGTTGCTTTGGTTGCTTTTCTTGCTTTTCTCGCTTTTTCTTGGCACCTTCAGATGAAATGATGTGAATCATCACAAACTATGTATGTCCGCAACTTCCGGGTTGAGGACGTGCATGGCCCTATGGTTTGACAGACGTGAACTAGCTTAACAATGTTTATACAAGGGCAGATTTTATAGACTCAAAGTTTTTTTCAAAAGGATGGGACTTCCACGTCACAGAGGTATAATTTCTTTTCAAACAGCGCCTCACTGTGGAAATTAAGGTATCCAATACAGTATTGCAGTTCTCAAGTCTGCAGACTTGACAGTAAATTCCTGTTTGTGATACATATCCAGTGAAACATCTATCCATCCATCCATCTTCTGCCGCTTATCTGGGGATCCGGGTCGTGGGGGTATCAGACCAGGAAGAGTAGCTCAGACTTCCGCCAGGTTCACATAGCACCGTGAACCCCATGATCCCTCCTGCAAGTGGTGAGCCCACTGGAGGGCGGACCCATGTACACTGGGTCCTCGATGTAGCGTTTTCATGGAGATCCACTGGGCCGCTCTTAGTCTGGCCCTTCACCCAGGACCAGTTTGCCTTGGGAGACCCTACCGGGGGCAAGTTGCCCCCGACAACATAGCTCCTGGGATCATGTGGGCACTCAAACCCTTCCACCATGATAAGGTGGCGATCCACGGAGGGGGATCCAGTGAAACATAGGAGTGCAGTTATCGTGGAATATGGTAACTCCTGGAATCCCTAATGTTCAATCAAATTGCTTGGTTGGAACTAACTGTTGTATAGTTTGAATTAATCCAGCTGGATTGTTTCACTGTGTAGGCGTTTGGTTACACAAGTTTGACATCAACATCAAATACAGTAAGTTCATCTTCTCTTTAATGTGTTTTCATTAACATTTATTGAATAAATGTTAAACATGACTCTCGGGTGCAAATGTAATGACGGCGCAAGAACCAGTTGAACTTGAGCAAAGATATTTTATGAGAAATGTTTCTTCTCATAACTAGAGCTAGGTAGTAACTAGCTACATTTACTCAAGTGCAGTGGGGAAAAAAATATTTAGTCAGCCACCAACTGTGCAAGTTCTCCCACTTAAAACATGAGAGAGGTCTCCAATTTTCATCATAGGTATACCTCAACGATGAGAGACAAAATGAGAAAAAAAAATCCAGAAAATCACATTGAAGGATTTTTAATGAATTAATTGGTAAATTCCTCGGTAAAATAAGTATTTAGTCAATAACAAAAGTTCATCTCAATACTTTGTTATATACCCTTTGCTGGCAATGACAGAGGTCAAACGTTTTCTGTAAGTTTTCACAAGTTTTTCCACACACTGTTGCTGGTATTTTGGCCCATTCCTCCATGCAGATCTCCTCTAGAGTAGTGATGTTTTGGGGCTGTCGCTGGGCAACATGGACTTTCAACTCCCTCCAAAGATTTTCTGTGGGGTTGAGATCTGGAGACTGGCTAGGCCACTCCAGGACCTTGAAATGCTTCTTAAGAAGCCACTCCTTCGTTGCCCAGGCGGTGTGTTTGGGATCATTGTCATGCTGAAAGACCCAGCCACGTTTCATCTTCAATGCCCTTGCTGATGGAAGGAGGTTTTCACTCAAAATCTCACGATACATGACCCCATTCATTCTTTCCTTTACACGGATCAGTCATCCTGGTCCCTTTGCAGAAAAACAGCCCCAAAGAATGATGTTTTCACCCCCATGCTTCACAGTAGGTAGGGTGTTCTTTCTCCTCCAAACACGACAAGTTGAGTTTTTACCAAAAAGTTCTATTTTGGTTTCATCTGACCATATGACATTCTCCCAATCCTCTTCTGGATCATCCAAATGCTCTCTAGCAAATTTCAGACGGGCCTGGACATGTACTGGCTTAAGCAGGGGGACACATCTGGCACTGCAGGATTTGAGTCCCTGGTGGCGTAGTGTGTTACTGATGTAGCCTTTGTTACTTTGGTCCCAGCTCTCTGCAGGTCATTCACTAGGTCCCCCCGTGTGGTTCTGGGATTTTTGCTCACTGTTCTCGTGATCATTTTGACCTCACGGGGTGAGATCTTGCGTGGAGCCCCAGATCGAGGGAGATTATCAGTGGTCTTGTATGTCTTCCATTTTCTAATAATTGCTCCCACAGTTGATTTCTTCTCACCAAGCTGCTTACCTATTGCAGATTCAGTCTTCCCAGCCTGGTGCAGGTCTACAATTTTGTTTCTGGTGTCCTTTGACAGCTCTTTGGTCTTGGCCATAGTGAAGTTTGGAGTCTGATTGTTTGAGGTTGTGGACAGGTGTCTTTTATACTGATAACGAGTTCAAACAGGTGCCATTAATACAGGTAACAAGTGGAGGACAGAGGAGCCTCTTAAAGAAGAAGTTACAGGTCTGTGAGAGCCAGAAATCTTGCTTGTTTGTAGGTGACCAAATACTTATTTTACCAAGGAATTTACCAATTAATTCATTAAAAATCCTTCAATGTGATTTTCTGGATTTTTTTTTCTCATTTTGTCTCTCATAGTTGAGGTATACCTATGATGAAAATTGGAGACCTCTCTCATCTTTTAAGTGGGAGAACTTGCACAATTGGTGGCTGACTAAATACTTTTTTGCCCCACTGTACATGTACTCAAACGTTTTTTCACAAAATTGTACTTTTGTGAGTAGTTTTTTGACATACTTGTTACTCTTAGTTGAGTACATGTTTAAAATGAATGGAATACATCAGCATCACTGTTGAGCGCAAGCCTTGTATTTCCAAGACAGTCTTTTCAGAAAATTAGAAAAACCCAGGTATTTTCTGAGTGATTTATCAGCTATGAAATTTATTCACATAGCTTTTCTAATGCTTATACTTGGTTTGTTATTATCAAAAACAACAAAGGATGACCAATAGAATGAGTTTATACAAAAAACTAAAAAAACACAAAATGTGGAGTTATGAGGTTTGCACCCAACAGTGACGTGTGAAAAACTCACCTTCAGTGCAATTCATGAGCTTGTTTCTCTGCAAGGAGATGACAGTCCCATATTGGGGTGATAGGAGACAGTGACCCCCTGAGTGTGTTCCTTATGTTCAGTACATTTCAACACTTCTAGGACAGGACATGATGAATAAAACTGTCACTAATAAATAATAATAATAAAAAGATGCACAATTTGTTAATAAAAAGGTAATCATAAACCCCCCATTTAAACTCAGTTTAAAATGTAATAGTGTTTAATAACAAAGTGAATAAAAAGTGAATAATAAAGTGAATAATATAGCAAGAACAATGTAAAATAAGTTTAAAAACAGAAATTAAGAGAATTAAAATAGGAAATTAATCAAAAGCAAGGTTAAAATAGTAGGTCCTGAGCTGGTTTTTAAAAATATGAACATTCTCGGCAGCCCTGATGTTCTCCGACAGGCTGTTCTACAGATGTAGGCCATAGTAACTAAAAGCCGCCTCACTGTGGGTGCGTGTTCTGACGGTAGGGACAATTAAAAGGCCAGTGCCATAGGACTTCAGGGGCCATGGGGGGGGGGGGGTGTCATATGCCAAAAGCAATTTTGATAAATAAGAAGGCCCAAGACCATGCAGACATTTATAAACCCATCTCACAACTGGAAATAAAAAGGGAAAAACCCACCTGGACAGAGCTCTCCTCTCTCCTCGACAGCGATGCAAGAATACAGAGTAACAGAATGTCTGAGGACAAAAAATTAAATTAAAATTAAATCACCCTTTATTGTCTTTCAACCATACAACCAATCATGTACAGTAGAACAAAATTGTGTTTCTCCTATCTACAGTGTTAATCACACACACCCCATTGAATCAGAGGGGCCGCAGCCATGCAAGGCGCTGCCACAGATTTCCCTCCTCCATTCCATTATTGCTGAGCACCAAGCTGGACGGCAGGAAGTTCTGCTTTTATATGGTCTTCGGCATGACTCGGCCGGGATTTGAACCCCTGCCTCCCGGGTGTGGAGCGGATGCTCTACCAACTGAGCCACCACTCCGGTAGAACAACACTAGAATGACATGACAACTAGACAGCACTGTCGTCTCCTTAAATGCTCTTTCATGATATGTAACAGGTGTGGATGCATGAGCGGAGAAAACAGAATCAGTGACAGCTGCGCAGCCCATGAACCAGTTTGACAGCCAGAGGCTGCACAGTGCTGTCAAAATAAAACACAAACCGGAAACTAAAAAACCCAGAATAAAATAACACAACTCCAAGAAGTAAATATTATTAATATCCAAAATGATGGTGATGAAAATGATGATACACAGGACTAAGGATGCAGGAGATGATAATAAACAAAGAACCAAACAGGAAAAGACTAACTGCAACTGGAGACTGGGCACGGCCCCCGCTCATGCCCAGGACCATGACAGTGCCCCCTCCCAAGGGGTGGACCCCAGACACCCCAGGGCAACATCAAAAAGAAAAAGACCCCCCCCACACAAAGAAGACCCCCCCCCCCCAACAAGAAAAACAACCCACCCTGGGGGGGTGCACCCACAGTGGCCTCGGACTGAGGCGTAACACCCGCGATGGCCTCGGACCGAGGTGTAGCTCAAGCAAAGGAGAAGAAACAAATACTGGGTTACTACCACTGGCAGCAGTGGAGCACGGCGAGGAGAATTCAGGAGCAGCCTGAATTCTCAGGAATCCAGGATCCGGCTGTGCCTGGTTCTCCTCACCCAGTGCTAAGCCAGGTTTCTCTAAAACAATTGCTATGAAAACAAAGAAGAGAACTTGCCTTAGCTCGAGCTCCACCGTTGTCCAGGACTCCAGCGAAACAGGCTGAGGTGTCTCGAGTCGTTCAGTCTGGGCGCCCTCTCCCGACACGGTCACCTTGGAGGGAAAAAAAAGAAATACTGGAGAAGAATCACCGGCAGCAGTGGAGCCCGGCGAGGAGAGCTCAGGAGCAGAAGATGTCTGCACCCAACTCTCCCCACCACGAGCTACACAAGATTTCTCTAGATCTGCAGATGTAATGACAGAACAGAGTACCTGACTGGAACTCAAGCTCCACTGCTGCCCAGGACTACGGCGATTCTGCTGCGGCGGTCCAGGCAGAAGACATGGTGGTAGATGCAGCTGAAGGGCCTCCAGGCATAGCGACCAGCACAGGTGGCTCTCCTGACGTGGTAGCTGGAACTGGAGGTCGCCTCACCGCTGGCGCTGAGTCCCATGCAGCTGAAACCAGGGGACACTCCATTGTCGACACAGGTTTCATGTCACAGGGAGTGCTTTTCTCCTGTCCGGAACATGGCTGCGGGGCTGGAACGGGGCTCTCCAGGGCCACAGGCTCCTCATCATCCGGCAGCTCCATCCCAGGACCGGTGGACACTCTGGGAAAACAGGAGGAGACACGGGAGTAGCAAGTGAGGGAATGGTGTCAGCAGCAGGCGGTGAGGACTCAGTAAGCTGCTGTTGCTAAGCCTCACCACCGGGAATTAGGCAAGATAATTCATTTTTAGGTAATGGAGAATAAAAAAAACACTTGCCTGAATTCCCGGGGCATGATGGTAATTGCTGCTGAAGGCTCAGAGTCATTCCTCCCAGTGGCTGTAGTGGGTGTAGGCCCCCCTGAAAAAAATGGAGGAGCCGGCCCTGCAGACACGTCACCGGCCGAATCAGCTGCTTTGGTGGGGGAGTTCCTCCTCCACACCAGAAGGACATGACAACTAGACAGCGTTGTCATCTCCTTAAATACTCTTTCATGATACGTAGCAGGTCTAAGGATGCAGGAGATGATAATAAACAAAGAACCAAACAGGAAAAGACTAACTACATGTTGCCGGGAAATAATACACACTGAACAACAAATGTATTTTATGGGTTTTATCTGATATATAGAAAATAAAGAGCAGCACGCTTCAGAATGAAAAGATTTACAATAATTTTTAAATGTAAATAAAATAAAATGAAATGTACAAATTGTCTCTTTGTATAAAACTCTCACGTTTGTGTTACAGTTTGTACTGCCTCAAACACACAGGAGGCGGATCTTAAACAAAATGGTGGATTACTAACAAAGAAAAATACAATCTGATAAAATGCTCAGTAAACTAATGACCCCAAATAAGTCCGTACAAACGGTAGTGGTGATACTGGAAATGAGAAAGGCACATAATAGCTTTAGTACACCACAAACCTTAAGTTCACACTCCAAATATGCTCAAAACTTAACAAGAAAAGCTTTTCACTTACAACATACACACGACGCCACACCAGCGCGTGATCACTGACTGATCTTCACAGGACACCCGAGTCTCCCTGGTTTGATTGACCGTATAAAATGTTTCAGTACTCGTCACCGTGTAAAACAAAAAAAACACATCATAACATTGTGACCAGAGTAGCAAACAACACACTTTTACATTTACACTCATGCTTACATCGTACATAGCCTGATATTTTAAACTATATCCTCTTGGATAGGCACTATGTTTAGCCACGGTATACCATGCTAGTCAGGCAGCAAATCTGTAGGTCAATCTACGTCTTATCTGTTACTAGGCCGACTTTATTACATCCTCCTCGGCATAATTCACCGTGTTCGTTAAGAGTAACAATATATTTTAACTGCATTGGTGAACTTACAACGTTTCTTTATGAAGATTATTCCTCGTCTTGCTTGCTTTTCAAATCCGGTCTCCTGAACCGTTTTCCCAACCAAAAAAACCCAGATATTCAAAATCCTCTACCTGGCATATCCCGCCCACACCCTGAAGTCACTTCCTGTTGAGTCAAGTTCAAATCAAAATATTTAAACGCAAATCAAATCAACAAAGATCCATAAATATGACCCGGTTACATTCTCCCCTGCTTACAAGTCAACGGCCTCGGTGACTACAAATGAGTTTTTGATTTCCCTCACAGCTTCTCTAAACAAGACCGTGCCTAAGTTTGCAAAAATCTGAGCGATTATAGCTGAAGAACTGGGATCCAAAACTGACTTTGGCTCATGGTACGGGTTTGAGTGCTGGCCTGCTGTTGACCTTTGACTCCTGCGGGGAAAGGGAACAGGTTCAGGCATGGCTTCATCTTCTGTATCAGACCGTGTTTCTTGTGAGTCTACCTCAGATTCTGGTTCAGGAAATTCATCATCCTGCTCTGACTCACCATTGATGCTACCTTCCGCACTATTCTCACTGCTAGGGATCCTGACCTGACCATCAGTGTGAGCTGGGTTACGGATGGGACTAAGAGCCCTCACTTCTTCCAAAACTAAACCATCGGTAGGGTCCTCTGAATTTAGACTGTCCTCCGGCGGGGACTCTGGGGACTTTCTAAGACACTGGCTACTCGGTCGTGACCTGAAGACGGGTGGGGACACACATGGTCTGATGTCAACTCTGTTAACTCTTTTTGTCGGTCCTCCTTCTACAGGTTCTACCGTGTATGTAGTTCCTTGAATCTGCACCACACGGTGGGGAATGGGTTTCCAAGCATCTTGAATTTTGTTTCTGCCTGGGGGCCGGTTTCTGACATACACAATCTGACCTAGCTCAATAGGGGGACAGTACACCTTCTCGTTATGCATTGAAATGCGTTCAGCAGCTTTCTGTTCACAGTACTCTTTGGCCCTGGCATGAGCATCATTCAGACGCCTTTGGTGGATCGCCAGCCAGTCGTGACTGGGCTCTACAGTGGACTCCTGTCCTAAAAGGGCATCAACAGGAAGGTGTGGGTCCACACCAAACAGAAGGTAGTAAGGGGAGTAGCCTGTTGTTGAATGCGGGGTAACATTGTACGCATAGACTAACTCTGGCAAAGACTCTGGCCATCTGCGTTTTTTCTCAGGCGGGAGGGTGCGCAAGAGTTCATGCAACGTCCTATTAAAACGTTCACATTGGGCATTCCCAGTAGGATGATGGGGGGTTGTACGACTTTTTTTTACACCATACAACTTGCAGAGTTCTGAGATCACCTCGCTTTCAAAATTCCGGCCCTGGTCCGAATGCAAACGCTCAGGGACACCATACTTGAGAAACCACTCTCGCAGCAGAACCTTGGCTGTTGTGTCAGCTTTTTGATCACGTGTTGGGAAAGCCTGCGTAAACTTTGTAAACACATCGGTGATCACTAGAACATTTTCTCTACCATCGCTAGAGGGTTCTAGAAGAGTAAAATCAACTGCGACTACCTCTAAGGGCCTACTAGCTAGAAATGATTTCATGGGGGGGTGAATCTTGGGATTTGGCATTTTTGTTAACACACAGCGTTCACATTTCTTTATCCACTGTTTGACATCCTCATGAATCCCTACCCAAAAACATCTTTGTCGTAGCAGTTCCAGAGTACGCTCCATGCCTTGGTGCCCCATCGAGTCATGCACACTCTCTAACACCTGAGACTTTAAACAGCCTGGCACTAGTAGTTGAAAACGTTCCCCATACCTCACATCCTCAATCACCCGATAAAGCAGTCCCTCCTTCACCCTAATATGTGGCCAATGTTTCAATAAAGAGAGCACTGGTTTTTCAAGGTCTTTCCTCTCCTGAAAGTTAGGTTTACTTTTGCCGTCCCAAAACCTTCTAAAAACTCCCAGTACTGGATCCTGCCCCTGAAATTCCCTTAATTCCTCTTTTGAGTAGCCAGGTAAGGTAGGAGTATTACCCTGGGCTCCAGAACCGGAACCATCTCCCTTTTCGTTCGCCCGCATTTGCCTAATCCTGCAACTCTCAAGACCAGCACTGGTTAGCTCAGTGTCAAGGGTTGTCCCTTTCTGTATCACATTGCAGATAGCCACACACCCATCATAATCCATGTCGTCCGACATTGGTTCCTGCTCTCCTGCAAACGGGTGCCTAGATAATGCATCAGCAGCCCGGTTAGACCGGCCAGGCCGATACTGAACATCAAAATCAAACACTGCTAACTGAGCCACCCATCGCTGTTCTAGTGCTCCTAATCTAGCAGTGTTGAGATGACACAACGGATTGTTATCAGTAAGGACCGTGAATTTAGAACCTAGTAGGTAGCCTCTGAATTTTTCTGATATTGCCCATTTCAGAGCTAGAAGTTCTAATTTCATACTGCTATAATTTCTGTCATTCCTCTCTGCATTTCTGAGCCTACGGCTTGCATATGAAATTACTCTTTTCTTTCCCCCTTGTTCTTGATACAATATTGCTCCCAATCCTTGATTACTGGCATCTGTCTCAACAATAAAGGGACGAGTAAAATCCGCATACCCTAGTACTGGGGCGCTAGTGAGTTTCTGTTTCAGAATATCAAACGAGCTTTGGCATTGCGGCGTCCATAGACTGCACATCCATTGATTCACCTTGGAAGGAGGCCCTGAATTCAAACAGAGATTCACCAGGTCGTGAAGCGGGCTAGCTATCTGGGAAAAGTGCTCAACAAATCGCCTATAATAACCGCAAAAGCCTAGGAACGAGCACAACTCTTTCAGTGTGGTAGGCACTGGCCATTGCTTCACTGCCTCTATTTTACCTGGGTCTGTTTCAATTCCATCTGCTGAAACCTGGTGACCTAAAAACTTAACCTTCTGCTGCAGAAAGTGACATTTCTCTAGTTTGACTTTAAGACCGGTATCTTGTAGTCGTTTCAAGACTATGTCAACTCTTTCTAGGTGCTCCGTGAATGTCTTGGAAAACAGCAAAATGTCATCCAAAAACACCAGCATTATTTGGAAAATCAAATCATTCATCGCAGTTTGCATCAATCTTTGAAACGTTGCTGGACCATTACAGACACCCATGGGCATGCGCAAGTACTCAAAGAGACCAAAAGGGGTTGTGAAGGCTGTTTTATGTTGGTCATGCTCTTTTACTGCCACTTGGTGGTACCCACTTGCTAAGTCAATTGCTGAGAAATACTTTGCTCCCTGCAAAGCATCGAAACTCTCATCAATTCGCGGCAGTGGAAAAGCATCTTTTCGTGTCTTCTGGTTAAGCTTACGGAAATCCACACATAGCCGTATACTACCATCAGTTTTTCTCACTACCACCACAGGAGATGCGTAAGAGCTACAACTCTCCTTGATTATCCCCTTTTTCAACAGCTTGGATATGTGCTCTTTAACCTCTGTGTATTGGTTGGGTGGAATTCGCCGATAGGGTAGGCTCACAGGTACATCATCCACTAGGTTTATGTCATGTTTGACTCTGTCTGTGTACCCCAAGTCATCATCATCGACAGCAAAAACATTAACATACTTGGCCAGCACAGTTTTCAATTGATCCTGTTGCTCTTTACTCACTCCAATGTCTAATTTGTCCAAGACAGACGAGGTGCTGGCATCAAGGGCACTAGGCTGATCAACTGAGACATGTTCGATACTTGCTGAAATACGGTTAAACTTTACTTTAACTGGGGGTTCGTCACTTAAGCACTCCACAGGGGAAAATACCCCAAGCCGGGTCCTCGCGTTTAGCCACACATCCTCCAATGAAAGATTCACTACTTGCACTGGGACAGTATTACTGCTAGCTTCAACCAATGTGGGTAGGACAACCAGACCACTTGGCAAAGTTATGTTCCCCAGCTCTAGTAATCTCAAGCCGTTACCCTCTTGGACCTTGGGAAACCCTTTTGCCATGACTGTAACTACTGATGCTGAGGGGATGTGGGCTCCATCCCTACCTACCAGCCTAGCCACACTCCGCCTAGTGACTGTACATTTCTGAACCTGCTGAAAGGCACTTCTCCAGTCTGAATCGAGTTTCCCCCCAAGGACAGTATCAAACTCAGCATGCACCAGTTGACGGCAGCGGCTAATGATATTCATGCCGACAATCCCTGCAGTTTCTGAATTCGGTGGGTCTTTCACAACGAGGAAACCGCAATCAGGTATTTTCAGTCCCATGGTCTCAATCTCTAACTCAAGATATCCTAAATATGGGATTTCTAATCCATTAGCAGCAGTCAACCTTAACCACCCCGCTGTAGTCACCATGTCATCATCCTCTCCACACAAATGCTGACGGAAAAACTGTTCAGTTATGGTGCTGACCTGGCTGCCCGTATCTAGTAAGCAATGGGTTACCACACCACGTATGTTAATCTCTACCGTGGGACATGTTCCTACTGCACGGGCCAGTAACTGATCCTGAGTAATCTGTGCTTTAACTGAGTCTGAAGTGTTCCCCCTAATCGCTTGACTCACGGCGACCGGGGCCTCTAGTTTCCCTGATTCTGACCGCTTTGCTGTGCCTTTTGCTTCTGGGTGCAATTCTTGGCTATATGCCCCTCCCCTTGACATTTAAGACAGATGGGTTTTCCATCATCTGTAAATTTCAACTGAGCTTGACAGCGGGTATTGGTCTGTTCACTTGAATTTGTTCTCTGCATAGTTAGGGTCTTAACCGCAGCAGCCATCTCACTGATCTGCTTCCCTTGCTCTGCTACTACTTTGAAAAGATCATCCACAGTTCCCACTTGCTGTTCCTGAGCCGTTATGGCACTGCACTGGGTCTCTCTATCTCCACTGTCTCCTTTACTTCGGCTTTTAGAAGATCTGGAATCGCTAGCATCCTCCACTGACCACAAATAGGCTTCTTCTCGGACCTGTATCATAGTGGAGTCTGGTTTCTGTCTTGCAAACTTCCTCAGTTCTCGCTTAAGGAGTGAATCACTAAGGCCTTCAATGAACTGATCCCTAAGAACTTTCTGCTCATTAGCTAAGGCATTTGCGTCGTGCTTTGAGATCGTTCTCAAAATCTGACACAAGGCATGTGAGTAGCCAAGGATATCTTCACCATCTTTTTGTTTTCGACTGTATAGGTCATGTAAGAGCTGAGCGGTGCATCTTTTATCTCTAAAGGCTTCTCTGAGGTACTTGAACAGGTCAGCAATGGGTAGTGATTTCCCCCCACTACGAAATCGCATCTCCTCTAGAGCTGCACCCTTTAGAAGTGACATTATGAAGTCATACCGGTCACTGTTTGATTGGTATCTAGAATGCACTACACGCTCAACCTCCTCAATAAAATCCTCAACAGAACGACCATCCTTATCATAATCACCACTGAAAGGGGGGATTTGCCGTTCTCTAGGTACATAAACATAGGATCTCTGTGGTTCCTCACTCAAAGCCGCGATGGCTGTCAAGGCTTCAGTTTGTTTACGTTTCAGTTCAGAAACCTGTTCTAAAAGGTCTCTGTTTTCAGGTGATACCTCAGCATTTCTGCTCGCAGAGGAGTTCTCAACGCCTCTGTTTTCAACGCCCCCCACTGCGCCCTCTTCCATGTTCAAAAGTCTCTCTTACAAGTAGTCGAGGATATTGTGTTGAACTGTCCAGTCTGATGGAACCCCGGGAATTGCAGTCTCTTGGCCCCGAGTCCTCTCCGCTGATCCAAGGTCCACGATCACTCCGGCCGGTCTCTCCGTCTGCACCCCGTCAGGCTCCAACCGTCCAGCCGCTCTCGTCTGCTTCGTATCACCACTACCGTTTACTGTACACCAACCCACTCTAAACTATCAGATAATTGACCCCACTCCTGGTACCAAAATTTGTTGCCGGGAAATAATACACACTGAACAACAAATGTATTTTATGGGTTTTATCTGATATATAGAAAATAAAGAGCAGCACGCTTCAGAATGAAAAGATTTACAATAATTTTTAAATGTAAATAAAATAAAATGAAATGTACAAATTGTCTCTTTGTATAAAACTCTCACGTTTGTGTTACAGTTTGTACTGCCTCAAACACACAGGAGGCATATCTTAAACAAAATGGTGGATTACTAACAAAGAAAAATACAATCTGATAAAATGCTCAGTAAACTAATGACCCCAAATAAGTCCGTACAAACGGTAGTGGTGATACTGGAAATGAGAAAGGCACATAATAGCTTTAGTACACCACAAACCTTAAGTTCACACTCCAAATATGCTCAAAACTTAACAAGAAAAGCTTTTCACTTACAACATACACACGACGCCACACCAGCGCGTGATCACTGACTGATCTTCACAGGACACCCGAGTCTCCCTGATTTGATTGACCGTATAAAATGTTTCAGTACTCGTCACCGTGTAAAACAAAAAAAACACATCATAACATTGTGACCAGAGTAGCCAACAACACACTTTTACATTTACACTCATGCTTACATCGTACATAGCCTGATATTTTAAACTATATCCTCTTGGATAGGCACTATGTTCAGCCACGGTATACCATGCTAGTCAGGCAGCAAATCTGTAGGTCAATCTACGTCTTATCTGTTACTAGGCCGACTTTATTACATCCTCCTCGGCATAATTCACCGTGTTCGTTAAGAGTAACAATATATTTTAACTGCATTGGTGAACTTACAACGTTTCTTTATGAAGATTATTCCTCGTCTTGCTTGCTGTTCAAATCCGGTCTCCTGAACCGTTTTCCCAACCAAAAAAACCCAGATATTCAAAATCCTCTACCTGGCATATCCCGCCCACACCCTGAAGTCACTTCCTGTTGAGTCAAGTTCAAATCAAAATATTTAAACGCAAATCGAATCAACAAAGATCCATAAATATGACCCGGTTACATACAACTGGAGACTGGGCACAGGGGGACCGTGCCCAGGAGCATGACATATTTTCTAATAAGAGGGAAGGAACCTTTTATAGCCTTTCCCCAAAGAGCATGACCTACTTAGCAGGACAGAGGGGAACTCTATACAAGTACAAAATATCAAATATTCAATAAAATATATTTTAAAAATTATCAACACAATAAATATTATATAAATCATACTAAATCAATATATATCAGCTTTATTAATATTAAACCTAAAAACTCAGTGAACACCTTAACTACCCATAGCACTCCCACTATCCAGTTCTTCCCTTGGTCTCTCCTGGAACCTTTAAAATAGTGCTCGGACCCCCAGGGACTCATTTGCCCGAACACCCTGGAAGAGACCAAACCTGTGTTCGAAATGTTCACTCGTTCCCCATGTAGTGTACTTTTTAGTGAGTCAGCCATTTTGTAGTGCTGTTTGAAATCTTAACTGAAAATTTCATTCACTATATAGTACCCTCAAAATATCCCACAGTGCATTTTGAAAAGTAGTGTACAACGGATGGTCACTACATTAGCCAATATATAACATAATGAAATGCACAGCCAGCGGAGCAGTGAGGGGAGACCTTCACATCACAATATACACTACCTTAAGGTATTTTTATTTATTAAGTCAGCAAAAAAATTTGATTTAATACATATTTACTACAAATTACATGCAGGTATTCATTTTTTACCACTGTTAGTCTGTTACATTTTACTGTCTCGCCACGATGATGTCATTAACTGTACCATGAAAACAAGCCCAGTAGTGTCTGATAGCTGTTAATTTTATTGTTATGTTGAGTTTACTATCATCATCATCATCATCATCATCATCATCATCATCATCATCATAGCAGTCTGTCACAGGTGACAATGACTGTTTCATTTAGGTCTGATCAGATTCCTCTACGCAGCTCTGTCCCCCGCCCTCTGCTGCCAGGAACTCCCGACCCTGCAAACCCGGGCAACGTCCGAGCCGGTATGAGTTGCTTTCTGACTGACCATTTCATGAAACTGCTTGCAAAGTACTTGAGTACCGCTAGCTTCTGCTGGACTAGCAGCACATTCTTGGCAGACAGAGGTATTATCAGTGGCAAGGACAGGCCATAGTTCACTATATCTAAATTCACTATATAGTGAGTAGGGAGGGAGTGAGTGAGTGAACATTCCGAACACAGCCCAAGACAAGCAGAGGTAAGTGAAGGCTTTCAATTACTTTGCACTTTAACTACACCAAAAACAAACAACTGCACAATGCACATTAGTCCTCCATTTTCACCACACGTTTACTTTCTTGCAGGTGCTGCCAATCAATACCTGCCAGCCTGGAAAACAGAATGTTTTAAAACTGTTTAAATGTTCAATAAATAATGAAGACAACTGTGGTGTAAGTGTTCTTATAAAAATATCAATAAATAATTCAGACCTGTTGTGTTAAAGTTGTATATGTGCAAATGCTTATTTAAAGTGCAAAGTGCCAGTCAAAGTGCAAATGCATATGTAAGTGCTCAGAAATCTAAAACCCAATTTCTATAAATAACACTGGTCAACACCAAATTTATTGTCTAAGGTTTTTTTAGCTGATTTAGGACAATTTTGATGTGCTGAATCCAAAAATCACATTGGTTTTGCTCAATCAGGTCAACTTTTTGAATTATGGCCACATGTTGTTTTATGCGTTTTTGTTTACATGTACAGGTATTTTCGCTTTATATGATGCAAAATTCTTTTTTAAGTCTTGAAATTTTCTGAATTTTGAACAATGATGATGTAACATTCAATTTACATGTACTTACCTTTATATAAGTACATGCACAGTACTAAGTAAGTACTAAGTAAGTACAGGTTTTTACTTAGCATCTGATCGAGAGAAATGGATGTCATTTAAAGATTCAGCGGTGCAAAATTGTCTTAAATCAGTTGAAAAAACACAGACAACTTAAAAAAAAATATTTTGTAACCCTGTGTAATGAAGGACCTCTTCATTACAATGGAAAATCATTGTTCTCTTCTGGCTCAATATGTATTTAATTCAGTTTAATCTACTTTGGAATAACCTCACAAACTGTTGAGAGCAAAGTTACAAATTTACAAGAAAATAGTTGCAGATTTATCAGTATATTAGTTTGTAAATAAACCTGGAAAAACCTAGTACTGTAAATCTTTGTGGAAAAGGTCACAGATGCATCACAAAATGTGGCAAATTTATATGAAAAAATTCCCAAATTCACTTACAAAAAACACAAACACAAATTTCCAAGAAAAATCTCACAAGATGGTGAAAAAATGCAAATTTATTAAAAAAAATTATAATTAGTAGAAAAAAATCACAAATTTACAAAGGAAAAAACTGCAAATGCATGAGAAGACTCATAAATTTATCAGAAAAAACCAAAACACATTGGTGAAAATGAAGGTCTTACCAACTGCTATTACTAACTACTTCAGGTACCATTTTTTGATGACTGCTTTCACTTGTATTAAGTAATTATAAGATAACACTACTTGGGTGCAATCATTTTTTTTTTTGATTCTCGACCCACTTCTGCCCATGACTGAAAAATATGTTTTAACGTGTGTGTGTGCGTGTGCGTGCGTGCATGTGTGCGTGCGTGCGTGCGTATGTGTGTGTGTGTTTGGTTTCTAAAGGTTGCCAGGGCAGGGTGGTGGCAGGGTGGTGAAGGTTAGGGAGTTCGCTTTCTCATGGTGATTACTTTGGCAACTCAAACCAGTAACAAGACAAATGGACATGCACGTACTCACACACACACGCATGCCATTTCTCCACACATTCCAACGCGCACCACGCAACACACACAGCCTATGAGTTAAATGCGTTCATCTACACACAGGAAAACACGTTCTCTCAGCAGGGAATCGGTCGCTGTTATCAAGAAGGATTATTTTTTTATTAATGGTTCACCAGCCACACGAAACAGCCGTGCAGCCCTCGAAGAGCATGCTACACAAACCGCACGCGTTGCTTTGTCACTGTCAGCGCTGCAGTGAAGGCCAGTGAGCCTCATATGTAACGGATGCTCTGGGAACACTGGATCAACATCCGTAAAACCGTGCAAAAATAATTAAGACTTCATCCAAAAGGAGCCATTTCAAAATAAAAATATTGAATCATGTTCAGAGGGGACATAATTATTGTAGATGACTTGTTAATTTTGATAGCATTTTAAATCTTATAACAAGTGTTGTAAAGTTTCTTGCAAAGTTGCAAGTATTCACTACTAGGTGAACAAAAAAGAACTTAATCCCAGTATCTCAAGGAGCGCTGAATGCTGAGGAATGTTCATGAGCATTGTGCTTTTTGGGTTTCATCGGGGTTCGTAAAAGGTTGTCAAACAGCTAGCCAACAGTTTTTCTTGTTGCCAAATTTTATTTTTTCATAAACAGTTGCAACATAGTTGTAAGCATTTACAGACAGTTGTAACGCATTTGGAAACAGATGTATTGTCTGCCATCAAGTAGTGAACCGTAGCAGCTGCTAATGATCCTAGAGGACAAAACTGTTGGCGACCTTAAAAACTGTGTGTGCACTGTTTTGCAACCTTTTACAAACCCTGACAAAACCGTGAAAGCTCAGCGTTCGTGAGCTTTCCTCAGCATTTGCCGCTTCATGAGATACCACTTTAATTTTTGCCAACATTCATCAGAAAAATAGGTGGACTCAAAAAGTACTGTGTTCGTCAGCATGCGCTGCTCCATGAGATACTACCCTTGGGGACATGTGTTACAATGTTTGCAAATGCTATTTTGCAACTGTTTACTGAAAAATACAATCACTAATTTTTTTTTTAACGTGTTCAAAAAAGTTTTGCTGCCAACCTTAAAAAGGGTTGGCAAACTGTATGGCAATCTTTTATGAACCCTAATGAAATCGAAAAGTGCAGTGATCTTGAAGGTTCCTCAGCATTTGCTGCTCTGTGAGATAAAGGGGTAAAGGTTCCTCCAATTTGGATTGCTTTAGTGTGAGTTGTCAAGTTTCCAGCTGTTAAAATGTATCTCTAAATGGGGAAAAAAGACACTACAAAAACTAAGAAGCAGTGTCTCTATATAAAACATGACTTGGCTACATTTTTTTAAAAAATTGTAAACGTTGTTGCAACTCGTTTGATGCAGGCATTGTTTTCATTTACCTTAACTACAGGAAACAAACTCAATTTCAGGGTGAACATTTCTCCAACATTATTTTTTTCTGTCCATCACAAACTAGATGAACCCTTATTTTCTTAAAAACTCCTGTCTGTGACAGTTCTGAAATCAGACATCATAAACCATCTGCAAAGCAGTTTCAGATGAAGTTCCACTCATGCTGTCCTTGGCCTGTGTTGGAGTGCAGCCAGTGTGTGCCTCTCTGACCTCTTTACATCTTCTTTCCCCAATCTATCTGTCCATCTACCAATTCATTCATTAGTTCAGTCATCCATTCATCTCTCCATCCATCTATTCAGACCACTATTCATCCCTTCCGCCCTCTGACCCACTTCACTTAGAAATGTCTGTGTTGGTGACTGTGTGTGAGAGAAAGTCTGTGTGTCGAGGATAAAGGAGAGAAGAGGAAATTGTAAGATTCTCTTTTTTTTTCCAAGTTACAAGCTGGTCCACCAGTGAAGAAGTGTGGCTGTAAGAGCTGAACACACAGTAGGAGTCAGTATCATTTGTGCCCTTCAGAGGTAAAGTGGGCTATCCCACAAAACCATTATTTTGAGAAAATGAGCTCTAAAGTTGAAATATTCTCAAAAAATCAGTGTGCCTATATCATTAAAAAGTTACCCCCTATAAGGGTAAAATCAGTGTGCCTATATCATTAAAAAGTTACCCCCTATAAGGGTAACTTTTTAATGATATAGGCACACTGATTTTTTGAGAATATTTCAACTTTAGAGCTCATTTTCTCAAAATAATGGTTTTGTGGGATAGCCCACTTTACCTCTGAAGGGCACATTTCTTACCTCACCTATGCAGCTATCTATGTCCAAATATGCCTTAAACAGCAAATGGGAATAAGAAAAAGATAAGAAAGAATATGCAGTAGAGGTGGGCAGACGAGTCAGAAATTAAACTTGTGCAAAGGTAGTGTTACATTATGATATTAGTTATTCAAGTACAAGTACGAGTAGGTACTAAAAAAATACAGGTGCATCTCAATAAATTAGAATGTCTCTGAAAAGTCGAATTTTTTTTCTTCAGTAATTCAGTTCAAAAAAATGAAACTCGTATATACAACATTTAGTTCTGAGCAAGCAATTTGATTGGACAATAGGGATTCCAGAAGTTACTAAAATCCACATTAATTGCACTCTAATGTTTCACTGGATATGTATCACTCTGCTTCAAAGGTGTTTATGCAACTGTTATAAACAGTAATTTACTATCAGCTCTCAGTGAGAATTGCAGTACTGTTTTACAGTGGGGTAAAAAAGTATTTAGTCAGCCACCAATTGTGCAAGTTCTCCCACTTAAAAAATGAGAGAGGTCTCCAATTTTCATCATAGGTATACCTCAACTATGAGAGACAAAATAAGAAAAAAAAATCCAGAAAATCACATTGAAGGATTTTTAATGAATTAATTGGTAAATTCCTTGGTAAAATCAGTATTTGGTCAATAACAAAAGTTCATCTCAATACTTTGTTATATACCCTTTGTTGGCAATGACAGAGGTCAAACGTTTTCTGTAAGTTTTCACAAGGTTTTCACACACTGTTGCTGGTATTTTGGTCCATTCCTCCATGCAGATCTCCTCTAGAGCAATGATGTTTTGGGGCTGTCGCTGGGCAACACAGACTTTCAACTCCCTCCAAAGATTTTCTATGGGGTTGAGATCTGGAGACTGGCTAGGCCACTCCAGGACCTTGAAATGCTTCTTACGAAGCCACTCCTTCATTGCCCGGGCGGTGTGTTTGGGATCATTGTCATGCTGAAAGACCCAGCCATGTTTCATCTTCATTGCCCTTGCTGGTGGAAGGAGGTTTTCACTCAAAATCTCACGATACATGGCCCCATTAATTCTTTCCTTTACACGGATCAGTCGTCCTGGTCTCTTTGCAGAAAAACAGCCCTAAAGTATGATGATTCCACATGATTCCATGCAACTGGTAATTGTCCATAGTACAGCATGTATCTCCTATTCCATGCAATACATTTGCAGAAGAGGTCTTTGTGCACGATAACCTCCAACCGCTCCATCCATCATGGTGGGTATCTGCATCTTTCCTGAGAGTAAGGGTACTCAATCTAGTCATAGCCTACCAAATAAACCTTGGTGTGGTGCCTGTGCCTTTGTAACACACTGCAAGTCTCTTTTTGTGTTTTTAAATTTTTTTGTTCTTTTTTCAATTTTTAATCAACCATCACAGTAACTACCAAGTTACTTTTCAAAACATTCATGTCTGACCAATGGTTATCTTTAGCTTCTACACCTTTGTTCTAGACAGATGAAGTGCAATGAAGTGCAAGGTTGGCCTAACTTATTATAAGTCAATCTCAATGGCTGTTTTCTTATTCTTGAAGGATACGTTTTAGCAGGAATCTCGTCAGGTCCCTCCTGGTCACTGGAACTGGACTCCGACACCTCATCACTCTGGTCCTGGTCTGCCTCAGCTGGATCTGGGACCACCGGATTGTCGACCTCTGGTGCCAGCTGCACCTGCGTGACATCATCTGGGTCCTGGTCCTCATCCTCCGGAGTAGTGTCACCGTGCGGGTAGAACTCCGGTGCATCGGCTGTCAGTGGACGCTGCTCTTGATCCTTCCCAGCTCGTAATCCGATTATGGCATTCCAATCCTCTTCATCTTCATCATCCGTGTTACTTTGTATGTCCACATGCCTTTGTCTTTTAGAGTCTCTTTCTCTCATTTTCTTAGAGGCATGCTCCACTGTTTTCATGGGAAGAAAGTCACAAGGTAGCAAAAGGTTTCTGTGCATGACCCGAGTGCATCCCTTGCCATTTTCAGGTCTGATTTCATATACTGGACTGTCTGGGTACTTCTTTTGGGTCACGACATACACCTTGTCTTCCCAGAATGATCTTAATTTTCCTGGCCCACCTTTTTCGGTCAAGTTTCGAACCAATACTCTGGATCCAGGGAGTAACTCAGCACCGTGAGCCCTTTTATCATAAAGTGCTTTACTTCTCATCCCTTCTTTGTTTGCTGTTTTAGAAGCGAGTTTGTAAGCTTCAGTCATTGTAGCGCTCCACTTTTCAGCATAGTCCTGCTGAGAAACACTCTGCTCTCTTGTTGTGAGGCCAAACATTAAATCAATAGGCAACTTTGGACTACGGCCAAACAACAGAAAATATGGTGCGTACCCCGTAGCTTCACTACACGTACAATTATAGGCATGAACCACTTTTGCCAGAGAGGACTTCCAATCTTCCTTGGCTACTTCGGGCAAATTTCTGAGCATTGCCAACAGTGTACGATTAAATCGTTCCACCTGCCCATTCCCTTGGGGATGGTAGGGCGTTGTTCGGGACCCCTGCACACCACTGTACTCTTGGAGTTTTGCAAAAAGTTTATTTTGGAACTCTCTTCCCTGATCATGATGGAGTCGTGTGGGGAAGCCAAACTTGAGAGCAAAATCTCCAAAGATCTTCTCAGCAGCAGTGTGGGCAGCTTTGTTACGACAAGGGTAAGCCTGGGCAAAACGTGTGAAATGGTCCATTACAACCAGGATATACTCATATCCTCCTTTGCACTTCTCCAAATGCAGGAAATCCACTGACACTAATTCAAATGGGTACGTGGTGACAATGTTAGTCAGTGGTGCCCTTGTTGTCTTATTGAGACGTTTGTTCTTCAAACAACTGCAAACTCTCGTGATGTAGTGCTCCACATCTCTTTGCATGTGAGCCTAATAAAAACGCTCTCTTATCAAGTTCATCACTCTCTCTACCCCTAAATGGCCCATGTTTTCGTGGAGCTCTTTGAACACGAGCTTGTGAAACTTCTGGGGTAGGAGTAGCTGGTCATGTGTTGCCGTTCTCCTGTAAAGCAGTCCATCATCTTCCAAGTACAGCTTGTGTTTCTGTCTGACTAAAACTGCAATTTTACTGTTCTGCTGCTTTCCACTTCTTGGCCATTGTTTTGACAACACATAGCGCAACACCTCTCCAATCACGGAGTCTTCTTCTTGAGCTCTTTTTAGATCAGTCTTTGATATTTCAGCTACAGAGCTGACTTCTTGGTCTGCTTCACTAATGAGAGTAGAAATGGTGACTGGGCAGAGCCATGGTTCATTTTCTTGTGACTTCACCTTGACTGCTTGTGTCACACAATCCATCACATCAGGATCAACATTTTGGGTGCATTTGTTCATGTACTGCTCCATATCTAGAGGCATACGTGAAAGTCCGTCTGCATCTCTGTTTGCTTTTCCAGGGCGATACTTAATCACAAACTGGAAATCAGCTAGTTCTGCTACCCACCTCTGTGTGGTTGTATTTAACTTTGCGGTGGTGAGCACATACGTTAGGGGATTATTGTCCGTATAGACAGTGAATGGTGGAAAATAGTCCAGATAATCCCGAAACTTCTCACAGATGGCCCACTTCATGGCAAGAAACTCCAGCTTCCCTGAATGAAGGTGGTAGTTCTTCTCTGAATTTGACAGTGTCCTGGAGCCATATGCTATCACCACCAGTTTGTCTTGTTGTCGCTGGTATAACACCGCCCCAAGCCCCTCCTGTGAAGCGTCACAGTGTACAATGAAGGGTTCTTCAAAGTTCGGGTAACCTAACACTGGGGGTTGGGTGAGAAAGTCAACAAGCTGACAAACTACTGCTTGATGCTCTGGGCGCCACCTGATCACATGAGATGAGGGCAAGTGGCCACCATCGTTCTTTTTGACATGTTTCTTTGAGTTTTTCTTTGCTTTGTCTGTGTGATCGTTAGCCAGAAGGTCGTAAAGAGGCTTTGCTATACGAGAGAAGTTTGGAATATAGCTACGGTAATATGAAATAAAACCTAGCAATTTCCTTAACTCTCCAACAGTGGAAGGTTGCTGCTGTTTGAGTGTCTGCACTGGGGCAATGTCCGCAGGGTCCATAGTGTAGCCCTGTCCTGTTACCATTTTACCAAGGAAACGTACTTGCTGCTTGAATAACTCACATTTCCGGGGAGTCAGCTTCACCCCATGGCTTTGATAGCGGTGCAGGACGCTGCTCAGGTCTCGCAAGTGATCTTCAAAAGTCTGTGGATGAACAAGGTTATCATCGAGGTAAGGCAGACAAACATCATCTCTCAACCCCCACAAGCACTCCTCCATAGATCTTTGGAATGCTGCTGGTGCTGAGGACAAACCAAATGGAATTCTTACCCACTCGAACAAACCCCAGGGAGTGATAAATGCAGTGAGGGGCCTACTCGACTCTTCCAGGAAACCCTGATGATACGCCTTCCCTTGGTCAAGGACTGAAAACCACACACTCCCATTTAGACTGTTTAGCATATCTTGTATGCGGGGAATTGGATGTCTGTCTGGGATAGACTTCTTGTTCAACTCTCTGAAGTCACAACACAAACGCAGACCTCCATCTTTCTTTCGCACACAGACGATAGGACTGGAATACGATGACTTGGATTTGGTGATCCAGCCCCTGTTAAGCAGGTCTTCTAAATACTCCTTTACTTCTTTATGAAGTGGTTTGGGAACAGAAACATAAGTCTTTTTAACAGGATCATGATCTCTGAGTCTGATCTTCAACTGTAAAGAGGGAATTGTCCCTACATCATACTCTTCACGGGAAAACGCTTGCCGTTCCTCCCGTAGTAGCTGTTTTACTTGCTCTTGCTGTATGGGCGAGAGATGATCAAGGGGAACTGGAGGGTCCCACATGTCCATAGTCTCTTTGACAGCACAGTTCATCTCGGTCTCTTTGTTTCTTCCTGTTTCACTCATCGTCGGGTCGACTGTCGCTTGGTTTACAGCAGGGGGTCTAATGTCCGCCAGGTAAGCAGTTTTAACTCTCTGCGTTTCCCCCAAAATGGTCTTTGCGGGCAGCTGGATATCACGGGACGTACTGTTTGTTATAGGTATTTTGAACATAGATCGCCTCCCTTTCCATAACTGCACCAACCCACTTTGCATCTGCAAACCCTCTGGTAACTGGGTGTACTGACTCGGCTCAAATAAGACGTCTTGTGTGTCTGGAAGTGAGCCTGCTCTGACACAACCTTTGACTGCTTTGGTTTGGCCAGCGGGGATGGTAACCAACTCACTGCCAACTTTTACCATTCCTTCTCCCAACTTATCCTCCTCACTTTGCATCACTTTCAGAAATACCTCTGTTTTTTTTTACAGTCAAATGAGAAGGCTGCACTGACTGCTTCACTGATGGCACAAGGCGGTTTAATGCCCATCTTCAGGACATGGTCAATCACGTTGAACCCAATGATAGGCGGCTCTGCCACTCTGTCCTCCTTCACCACTAGCACAGGAACTAAAAGTTCCACCGGTGGGCAACTAACTGTCGGCAGCTTAAATGTGACTTCGACCCACCCTGAGAATGGAATCGGTGTCTGGTTCACTGCCCTCCCATTCAGGATATTTGGACCCACCAACTCGGCTAAGTCTTTGACGGTGGTGTGTGGCAGGTGCTCCTGTCTCCAGGCGTCATTCATTAAACAAACCTGTGACCCTGTGTCCCACAATGCCTGCGTCTCCTTGTCATCGAGGAAGCAGGTGATGACATATTTTTTTCCAACCAAATTGAGTAACTGCAATTGACGATTAGGGGACAGTAGATTAACACAGACCGTTTCTTCAGGAGGTGCCTCGGCCCTAGCTACCAGCCTTGCTTCCAACCTCCGAATACTGTCAGTAATGAGCTCATACAGTTCTTGTGTGTTAGCTTGTTCTGATGTGGTTGCGACAGTATTGGCCGCCGTGTCTACTTGCCCTGTTCCTCTTCTGAGTCTCCTCCCTATACGACATTCCCTTGACATGTGGCCGCTAACTCCACACCGGAAGCAGTGGTTGCATTGTTCGCCATTGCTGGTGGACTGACATCCCTTGCAGCCACGTGTCCTCCTGGCTCTTTGAACGCGAGGTGCTCTGGGAGACTCACGTATGGCCTTTTTGATCTCCTCCATGTCACTCTTCAGCTGCGTGACTATGTTCAGGAGCTCAGATTCCGTACGGGTCACTGTGCTTTGGGATTTAAGGATTTTTCCTTTTGTCGATGGTAGGGGGCGCTCTTGGCCATCTACTTCTCTCTCGGTTGCATACTGACCCGTCAGATTTTCCACTCGGCATTCTCGAACTTTTGGTTCTTTCATGTCCCTTTTAAATTTTTGATGCCGTTCCCATTCAAGACTGGCTGCTGCATTCGTCTTTGAAATCAGTAGCTCGTTGGTGACGGCAGGATCCTCCAAATGACGCTTCAGTTGATATTTCACATCAACACTGATCAGTCCTGTTTCCACCGCCCTCAGAAACTTCCTCTGAATAAAATGAGAACTAAACTGCTCTTCCGTGCCAGGCTCTCTGGATGCTGCTAAAAGTCTTTCCTTTAGCTCAATGGCACGAAACAGGAAGTTCTGAGGTGACTCATTACTGTCTTGTGTGAGGTTTATCCGACGATGATACAAGTCAGTGGAACTATCCTCTTTATAATGTCCTCTCAGGATTATGCGCAGCTGTGGCAGTGTGAGATCTGACTTAATCTCCAGCATAGCGCGCAAACTCAATCCAAGACTCACTGCTCTGACAACAGCCTCAATTATCTCAGCCTCACTGTGCTTTTTCTTTAAGCCCATATCAATTTGGTGAGTGAGACTGAAATAAGACAACTTGTCTTTTTGGTCCCCTCCCCTATCTGCCCATTTATCTTAAACTCCCGTTTAATGATCACTTCTGGCGGTAGGGGCACTGTGGGGACCGCAGGCTTTATCACAAAATGGCGGCTCTGTGGCGGCGCGGCCTCGGGCTGTGTCACAAAATGGCGGCCCGGTGGCGGTGCGGCCTCATCATCCGTCAGCCTTATTATTTCCTCTTCAACCCTTTTAGCTGAATCAATGATACTTTCATGCAGAGCGGCATACTGGCTCTGTAAACTGGCGAGTGCCTCCGCCTCGCGGCTCGTGCCGGCCGCTGTCGCTGCCTGCGTCAACGGTTCACTTAGCTTAGCTTCGTTAGCACATGCTATTAGCTTTAGCAGAAACTCGCGGACTACATCCTCCTCTTCGCGTTCAATGGCTTTCTCCACCTCCTCGATTAACAGTCGTATCAGCGTGTAGTAGTAGTAGTAGATTAGTTTATTTGTGTACTTCTTAGACGGTTCGGCTGGGCTTATCTTTGCAAATAAACAGACCTCATTTAGCTGTTCGGCCCGTAACAGCACCAAGGCCTCACCTAGCTTATCTTGTAGCTGCTCAAGCTCCATCGTTACGGCCTCTCTCGTTTTTTTTATTTGCACACTCACTCACCGTCTCAGACACGACTGAACCATCCTCTGCTACCAAGTTTTGTTACACCCAGGAGGGGCGAAGGGGAGGAAGGATGATTGAGCCAAGCTGTTAGACTTTGCAGCGACCGTTTATTGACTTCTCAGCACACACGGCATGGCACACACTACACAGCACATCGCTAGACACCATCTTTTCATAACACTCTCTCGAATATTCTCTGGAACACACACTGGAACACTCACTACTCTTCTTCTATGGTGTTCCAACACTATACAGTGTTTCATCACTACTGAGCGCCACCTGTGGCGTAGAAACGCTACTGCTTTCACTAACAGTTCATACCTAACAGTGCATATTCAGTCCTTTAATAACATTCCCCATAAATGTTCCCATTTAACATTAATCATTCGATTATAGTCTCTTAGGTACATTTATTAAGAATATTTATATTTGCCATTAGCATCTAATCCACACTGTTTTCTGAGGGTTTACTGGAGGTCGTCCAAAATTGACTTTTTCCTACATATACCTATGATGAAAATTGGAGACCTCTCTCATCTTTTAAGTGGGAGAACTTGCACAGTTGGTGGCTGACTAAATACTTTTTTGCCCCACTGTAGATATCTTAACTTCCACAGTGAGGCTCTGTTTGACAAAATAATTATGCATCTATGACCCAGGGTATACATGGTGTGAAAAACTGTTTGCCACCTTCCTGAGTTTGTCACACTTAAATGTTTCAGGTCATCAAACAAATTTAAATATTAGATAAAGATAACACAAGTAAACACAAAATGCAGTTTTAAAATGAAGGTGTTTATCATTAAGGGGAAAAAAAATCCAAACCTACATGGCCCTGTGTGAAAAAGTGATTGCCCCCTAAATCTAATAACTGTTTGGGCCACCCTTAGCAGCAACAACTGCAATCAAGTGTTTGCAGTAACTGGCAATGAGTCTTTTACAGCACTGGGGAGGAATTTTGGCCCACTCATCTTTGCATAATTGTTGTAATTCAGCCACATTGGAGGGTTTTCGAGCATGAACCACCTTTTTAAGGTCATGCCACAGCATCTCAATCGGATTCAGGTTAGGACTTTGACTAGGCCACTTCAAAGGCTTCATTTCGTTTTTCTTAAGCCATTCAGAGGTGGACTTGCTGGTGTGTTTTGGATCATTGTCCTGCTCCAGAACCCAAGTGTGCTTCAGCTTGAGGTCATGAACAGATGGCCGGACATTCTCCTTCAGGATTTTTTGGTAGACAGCAGAATTCATGGTTCCATTTCCCACAGCAAGTCTTCCAGGTCCTGAAGCAACAAAACGGCCCCAGACCATCACACTACCACCACCATATTTTACTGTTGGTATGATGTTCCTTTTCTGAAATGCTGCATTACTTTTATGCCGGATGTTATGGGACACACACCTTCCAAAAAGCTCAACTTTTGTCTCATCAGTCCACAGAGTATTCTCCCAAAAGTCTTGGGGATCATCAAGTTGTTTTCTGGCCAAACTGAGACAAGCCTTTATGTTCTCTTTGCTCAGCAATGGGTTTTGTCTTGGAACTCTGCCATGCAGGCCATTTTTGCCCAGTCTCTTTCTTATGGTGAAGTCATGAACACTGACCTTAACTGAGGCAAGTGAAGCCTGCAGTTCTTTGGATGTTGTTGTGGGTTTTTTTTTTGTGACCTCTTGGATAAGTCGTCGCTGCACTCTTGGGGTAATTTTGGTCGATGGGCCACTCCTGGGAAGGTTCACCACTGTTCTATGTTTTCACCATTTGTGGATAATGGCTCTCACTGTGGTTGGCTGGAGTCCCAAAGCTTTAGAAATGGCTTTATAACCTTTATCAGAATGATAGCTCTCAATTACTTTGTTTCTCATTTGTTTCGGAATTTCTTTGGATTGTAGCATGATGTATAGCTTTTGAGGATCTTTTGGTCTACTTCACTTTGTCAGGCAGGTCCTATTTAAATGATTTTGTGATTGAGGACAGGTGTGGCAGTCATCAGGTCTGGGTGTGGCTAGAGAAATTGAACTCAGCTTTCCAAAGTTGTGATAAACCACAGTTAATTTATGTTTTAACAGGGGGGGCAATCACTTTTTCACACAGGGCCATGTAGGTTTGGATTTTGTTTACCCTTAATAATAAACACCTTCAGTTAAAAGCTGCATTTTGTGTTTACTTGTGTTATCTTTGTCTAATGTTTAAAGTTGATGATCTGAAACTTTTAAGTGTGACAAACATACAAAAAAATGAGAAATCAGGAAGGGGACAAACACTTTTTCACACCACTGTAAGTGCTAGAGTTGGCTTTATTGTCTCGATTAACAAACCACAATACCATTGTGGTGATGGACTCTTTAATTCATCTGAAAATGCCAAAGAAAAGCGAGTGAAGCATGCGATCACTAGCATGCTAACTACTAGGCACTGGCTAGCTACCGGCATCTTGATCTCGGGTCTTCTGCCATACTGGCTCAGCAGGTGACCAGTATGTAAACTTACTTTTGCACTTTTTTTTTTTTTTTTTTTTTTTTTTTGTTACTTATTTGTACCCATAGGTAGATTTGGTTTGCAGTCTGGTGACAAGCCACCGGCTGCTGGTCGCTGCGTGCGCGAGCGCCCTAAACCTACATGTTTTTGGTATGCGGGAGGAAACCGGAGAAATCCCGGAGTAAACCCGCGCAACACGGGGAGAACATGCAAACTCCACACAGCTCACTGTTGGTCGGGGGCTGGGATCGAACCCACGATCTCATGATCCCTGCGATCCCCCGGCCGAGGGTAAAACTGTGCTGCCACAGTGCTAAACCACTGCGCCACCGTGCAGCCACTTGACAATATTTAATTTATTTACATGTGTGTGAAAGGACAATAGACGTCTTCATGCTGGTTGAGATGTTAAGCAACAGTTACTGGCTACATTTAGAAGGGATGTAGAGGATGCGTTCAATGATGAGGCTGAGTTTTATTTCTCAGGTTCAGCTTTATTGACGGAACACATACTCTAGCATTCTCAAAGCAGGAAGAAGAGAAAGAACTATATCACATCACCTCTTTATATGTTTCCAGCATCAGAACTCAAGTCACATGGTGCTTCGGTAAACATACAGTCACAATGCAACCCTTTGAATTTTCACCATTGTCTCTTATTCATTGATGAACCGGAAATCTCTCTGGGGCATCTTCTCCGAGACAAAGGCCAAATCTCACACCTCCTCGTCATCTTCTGCAGATTCGAGCCTTTTGTCCTTCGAGACGTGAAGCCTCCAATAAACATGCAGTCATACCTTTGTGGACACATCACCTCTTTATATGTTTCCAGCATCAGAACTCAAGTCACATGGTGCTTCGGTAAACATACAGTCACAATGCAACCCTTTGAACTTTCACCATTGTCTCTTATTCATTGATGAACCGGAAATCTCTCTGGGGCATCTTCTCCGAGACAAAGGCCAAATCTCACACCTCCTCGTCATCTTCTGCAGATTCGAGCCTTTTGTCCTTCGAGACGTGAAGCCTCCAATAAACATGCAGTCATACCTTTGTGGAAAATGTGAGCCCAACATATGTGCCACATACCCCCCCCCCAAACGTCTATTAAAGGACAAAACATGCATGGCATAAAAAAGAAAAAACACTCCACATATCACAAATCAATCCACCAGATGCCTGGGTCTTAACCTTCTGCCGAATCTGCTGTAAACCGGCTTTGCTACCCCTGCAGCGTCTTTCTGCCTCTGTGGATTAAAGCTGTTAGCACGTCTCTGTGAAGGTTCTGGAGAATGTCTTCTCGGCGGCCTGCCACGGCGGGGGGGGGCCTCGCCAGCTGCACTTGGTTATCAGCCAAAACAAAATCGGGTTTGAGTCTGTTTATGCAAATCAACTCCTTTCCGCCCCCTAAATCTAGCAGAAAATGCTTCTCCCCGGTTTCCAGCACTCTGAACGGTCCGTCATAAAACGGTCGCAAACTTGGGCGCTGAGCATCATGTCTAACAAAAACAAACTCCGCATTTTTTAAAGCCTTCGGCACAAAAACGTGTAGGAAACTGTGATGAACCGGGCCAGGGAGGGTGTTTGCTCCTGTGTCGCTCTGCAACGGCTGAGCGGGGGGGGCAATTTGGTGCGGGATTGTCGGGGAGAAATTCCCCCGGCAAACGGAGAGGTTGTGCAAAAACTAACTCAGCCGGGGAAGCCTGCAAATCTTCCTTAGGTGCAGAACGCAACCCCAATAAAACCCATGGAAGTTTGTCCACCCAATTTGTAATCCGTCAGCGACGCTCTGAGGGCTGCTTTTAACGACCTGTGAAAGCGTTCGCATAAACCATTAGCCTGGGGGTTATATGCGGTAGTGCGATGAATCTTCACCCCTAAGCTGCGGGCCATCGATGACCATAGTTCGGAAATAAATTGGGGACCCCTGTCGGACGTTATGTCCGACGGGACTCCGAAACGCGCAACCCACGCTGTTAAAAATGCTCGCGCAAATTCTTCCGCTGTGGTTGATGTCAGAGGGATCGCCTCTGGCCAACGCGTGGTGCGATTCACCATCGTCAAAAGATGTGTGTGCCCGTGTGATGGCGGAAGGGGGCCCACCAAGTCAACATGCACGTGATCAAAACGCTTAGCGGGGATGTGAAAAGGTTCCAATGGAGCCCTAGTGTGCTTGTGTATTTTGGCTCGCTGACACGCTATGCAGGCTGCTGCCCATTCCTTGACCTGTTTGCGCAACCCGGGCCAAACGAATTTCTCCCCCACCATCTTAATCGATGCGCGCACCCCTGGGTGCGCCAGAGAATGGACCGAGTCCAAAACACGGCGACGCCACGCAGCTGGAACCACGGGGCGAGGCCGTCCCGTGGAGACATCGCAGATTAGGGGGGGCATACCAATTTGCTGCAACCTGTGCTCCAGCCTTAACCCTGTTGGTCCAGACTGGAGCGCACGCATGTCCGCATCATTAACCTGCTCTGTGGCCATGGCTGCATAATCTAAACCTACACGGACCGGGGCTGCGCGCGCTTCCGCGTCGCTGCCCCGGCCCGTGGCCACGGCTACAGAGTCTGCCCCCACGGGGCCTGGCGTTGCTACCGCACGCGAGAGACAGTCTGCCACTACATTGTGTTTACCTGCGACATGCTGGATATCGGTGGTGAACTCCGATATCGCGGCTAGTTGCCTTTGTTGCCAGCCTGACCAGGGTTCTGAAATCTTGGCCATCCCAAACGTTAGCGGTTTGTGATCCACAAACGCGGTGAAACGTCGCCCTTCCAGCCAGAACTGGAAATGGCGGATGGCCAAGTGTAGGGCCAAAAGCTCCCTGTCGAACGCGCTGAATTTGCGCTCGCTATCGCGCAAGGTTTTGCTGAAAAACGCGAGGGGTTGCCAGGTACCTGCCACAAACTGTTCAACGACCGCCCCCACTGCTAAATCGGAAGGGTCAGTGGTGAGCGCCATGCGGGCCGTTGGAACTGGGTGCGCAAACAAAACTGCGTTTGCCAGGGCTGATTTGATCTGGGCAAAAGCGCGCTCCCGCTCCGGAGACCATTCAACCTTATTTGCGGGCTTTTGTTTTTTTAACGCAGTGTATAATGGTTGCATGAGCCGCGCTGCGCTTGGGAGGAACCGGTTGTAAAAATTAACCATTCCCAAAAACTCCTGTAGCGCCTTGACCGTTTGAGGTTGCGGAAAATCTGTTATTGCGTGCACCTTATCGGGCAGAGGAACCGCTCCTTCTGGCGAAACGCGATGCCCCAAAAAATCAATTTGCGCCACCCCAAACTGGCACTTCGCTGGGTTAATTATTAACCCATGCTCTGTCAGCCTCTGAAAAACTGCTGTGAGGTGACTTTCGTGTTCGACTTCGGACGTGCTGGCTACTAAAATGTCATCCAAGTAAACGAACACGAAAGGGAGGTCGCGTAAAACTGCATCCATCATGCGTTGGAAAGTCTGTGCGGCCCCCTTGAGACCAAATGGCGTGCGCAAAAACTCAAAAAGGCCGAAAGGAGTTATAACCGCTGTTTTGGGTATATCCTGAGCGCGCACTGGAACTTGGTGGTAACCGCGCAACAAATCTATTTTAGAAAAAATGCGCGCCCCCGCCAAATGAACTGAGAAATCCTGAATGTGCGGAATAGGTGTATGTGCGGGTAGCGGTCGTGTGCTGAAACGTTGTTCAACCTGCGGAAATCGCCGCAAGGTTGCCACGAGCCATCAGCTTTTGGGACCATGTGTAGCGATGAAGCCCAGGGGCTTTTGGAGCGTCTAATAATGCCCAGTTTTTCCAGGTTGGCGAACTCCTCGCGCGCAATGGCCAGTTTAGCTGAGTCCAAGCGCCGAGCTTTTGCAAAAACGGGCGGCCCGGTGGTGGTGATAAAATGCTCCACCCCATGCTTAGCCACTGTCGCCGAAAACGTGAGGACTGTGAGTGCTGGGAACTGAGCGAGAAATGCGTGAAACTTACCACCCGCAGCTGTGACGCTGGCATGTGCAGTCGGCGGGGCCACCCGAGCTGTGCAGGAAATAGAATGAAAAGACAGTGCATTAACCAAACGTCTATTAGCAAGGTCAACCAATAAACCATGTGAGCACAAAAAATCAGCCTCTAACATGTTGAAACTGACTGCTGCTACAATAAAAGTCCACTCAAATGAACGGCCTTGTAAGGACAGAAGCATAGTCCTCTCACCTAAAGTTTTAATCGTTGAGCCGTTCGCTGCTGACACCGACACCCAGGGAGCTTTGGACGGCATCAGCCGTTCTGCGTAGGTGGGTGTGACGAAACTCAGCTGGGAGCCCGTGTCCACGAGGAATTGTTTCCCCGAGTGTGCATCCGTCAGGTAAAGCAGCTTGTTCTCCTCGCCGAGGGTCGCAGCTGCTACCGGCCCTCGGCCTTGGCGTTTCCCGGGCGCTTGAAGTGGCACGGTGGGACGCACTTGTGTGCTCTCTCTGCAAAACGGCAATGGTAGAAGCACAGGCCGTCATCCGCTCCGCGCAGCCTGGTCCCCATCGCCGCCGTCGTCGGTGCGTCTGGCGTCGCGACCACTGGCTCCAAGCCGTCTCCAGACGTCGTTCCTGGGCTAGCTGCCGCGGCCGAAACCGCACTCCGCTTGTGGGCGTCGACAAGCCACTGCGCCTCCTTGCTCAGCCCATGGTAGTCTCGCCTGGCCAATTGGGGCGACTCTGCCAGGGCTACTCTCACTGCTGGCGGCAGGGTCCGGAGGAAAAGGTGGGCGAAAATAAATTCGCCATCCTCGGAGTCTTTCAACCTCAGCATCTTCACCATCAGGTCCGCAGGTCTGTCGTTCTCCGACTCCGTCAACGTTAGGAGCCCCTCTGCTCGCTGTTGGACCGAAGGGGTGAAATGGCTGATCAGCGCGTCCTTCAATGCGCTGTACTTGTCGCTGTCTGGTGGATGATTAACCAGATCTTCCACCCTCTGGACCATGTGGCTGTCCAGCTTCGCTACCACATGGTAGAATCTTGTGTCGTCGTTTGAGATTCTCCGGAGGTTGAAATGCGCCTCGACCGCGCTAAACCATGAGCGCGGGCTGTGCTGCCAGAAATCGGGCAGCCGGAGTGTGGAGGTGGCCATCAGGCTGGCTTCCGCCGAGCCCCGCTCGGGAGAATTCTGTCTGCTCATTCTTTGTCGTAGGTCACCAGTGTAGAGGATGCGTTCAATGATGAGGCTGAGTTTTATTTCTCAGGTTCAGCTTTATTGACAGAACACATACTCTAGCATTCTCAAAGCAGGAAGAAGAGAAAGAACTATATCACATCACCTCTTTATATGTTTCCAGCATCAGAACTCAAGTCACATGGTGCTTCGGTAAACATACAGTCACAATGCAACCCTTTGAACTTTCACCATTGTCTCTTATTCATTGATGAACCGGAAATTTCTCTGGGGCATCTTCTCCGAGACAAAGGCCAAATCTCACACCTCCTCGTCATCTTCTGCAGATTCGAGCCTTTTGTCCTTCGAGATGTGAAGCCTCCAATAAACATGCAGTCATACCTTTGTGGAAAATGTGAGCCCAACATATGTGCCACAGGGACTAGTTTTCTCAGCTTTGCAAAATAACTGGTTAAACAAGCAAATCATTATAATTTGTACAGTGTTGCTGTCAATTAATAAATTGTTCTTGCCGAACTGTTGTATAAAAGCAATATTACACTTGAGGTTGTTACGGTATCATGAATATACTAGCTATGGGTGTGATACTCTATGCAGAGGACATTAAAGCCGCAGTCCATTCCTTGTGAAACTCCCCAAATTCTTGATTTGGCTTTGTGTCACAATCCTCTCAAGGCTGTGCTTATCCCTGTTGCTTGTGCACCTTTTCCTGCCACACTTTTTCCTTCCACTCAGCTTTTCATTAATATGCTTGGGTACAGCACCCTGTGAACAACCAGCTTCTATAGCACTGACCTCTTGTCTCTTACACTCCTTGTGGAGGGTGTCAATGATGGCCTTCTGGACAACTGTCAAGTCAGTCTTCCCCATGACTGTGTAGACTAATGAACCAGACTGAGAGAATTTAAAGGCTCAAGAAACCTTTGCAGGTGTTTGGATTTAATTAGCTAATTTGCTAATTATCTCCTCCTCCGTCATCACATCTGAGGATTGGGCGGGCACCGGCCCGGGAGATGAAAGAGATCTGAGGGGAGAGGAGGTCTTCCTCCGACGGGAGGGTCTCTTCCGACGGGTGGCTGGCTCCGATGGCGGAGAGGCACCCTCCGGCTCCACGTCTGGAAAGGGTAGGATGGCGGAGAGGAGGGCGTCCACCCTAGGAATAACCCGGAGGTTAGGATAGCGCCGCTTGATGTCCTCCGCGACAAGTCGTGCCCACTCCTTGTCCTCGGGAAACTGAGGCCACTGAAAGGTGAAGATCGCCTCTTCCAGAAGATCCTGGGCTCTCTCCTCCTTGTCCATCCAGATCATAACACCAAAAACTTGAGGAGGAAGGGGAAAAAAGGTGAAAGGAAAAGAAAAAAACACAAGTCTACTCCGCTGGTTTTTTTCTGTGCTCGGAGCATTCTGTCATGTTTCCTCGTGTGTCATAATGCGGCACACGAGGGAAGGAATGGAAAACACAATAGCAAGAGTAGAAAGTGCCATTTATTAACTTAAACCGTGAAAATAACAAGTCTAGCTTAGACCACACAAATACAGGAAGTTGCAATGAGTTAAACCCCCAGACATGCAGGATGCCACCCGGACGCTCAACAGCTCGGCGATGGGAATGCAGAGTGCCACAGAGCTACTGTTGACACAGGGAGAAAGGCAAATATAACTTGCAGAACTGAAGCGATCCAGGGCTATCCGTGTAGTCTCAGCCGCTAACATCCAGGAAAAAGCCGTCTGTAAATGTCAGGCTGAATACGCGAAGGTGGTTGTACAACATTCATGGAGGAACACACTGCCACAAATGAGGGTGAATGCTTCGACAATCTTTTTCCACAAACGCATCGTATTTATAATCCTGATGCAAATGAGGAAAGAGATTGCCGGTGTGAGGAAGCATGGGCTGAACATAATTGAACCAGGTGTGTAGGAGTGCGTGTATGAGCGTGTGAAGGGGAATAAATGGAATGTGTGTGTGTGTGTATGTGTGGGAACACGCATGATGAAGCACAGCTGATGGCACTTGACAGGAGGAGGGGGCGTGCCCGAGCTGTCAGAGAGCGAAGGACCCAAACAGCTCCCTAACGCGCCTGATGGAAAATAGGGCAAAAATGGATACGGTCTGGCCTTTGTATGTGGTCTTATCTACTTTTTTACTGGTCCCTGGTGTGGTATAATGCTTTTATCTGGTTTATTATGGGTTCTTTTATTTATTTTAGTTGGGTTTTTTATCTATCTATTTTTAGTCTTTTTAACCATGTTCAGTAAGTTTCTGGAGTACATGTCCATGTCTTTAGTCTGTGGTATTTTTAAATTGTTTGATGTATGTGTCCTGTGTTTTTAATGTTTTGCTGTTCAAAGTTGTGTGTTTGAGATGCCCTCTCCAGACTGTAAAAAGAATCTACCTACGGGTATTAATAAAGTCACCTTGAACTTTGAACCTTGAACCCTGAAATAAACAATAAGTCGGAACTAGGTTTAGGACAACCAAACTCAGATTCATGACCAAAAAGTATCTGATAAAAAAGTCAGTCATGAGTAGCGCCTTCACTTTTGTTAGTTTGTATTATTCCTTTTGGTTATTTTTTTTTCATTATGTCTGTTTTTAGAAAAATTGCTTCTGTTTCCTTGTAAATTTGAAACATTTTGAAATTAAAAGTTTAACTTTTTCCAGGTAGATGTAAAAGTCTTTGTTAGAATAACCCTGAGCTTAAATTATTCAAAGTCAAAGATCAGGCAGAAAATTGGATTTATGTACATTTATTTATAAAAATAAAAGAGTGAGTCACCCCAATGGCCATTTTGGGGGAGAGATTACAAAGCATGACCTTCAGCGCACACCTAGAATCTCTAAAGGATGCATTCTTTAGGTTTGATATATATAGGCAACAGAAAGGAGGGGAAGGAGGAGGATGAGAGGAGGAAGGGAGAGAGACAGAGAGAGACAGTCCTGATAAGCAGAGCTTATCCGGGGTGATGCAAATGAAGCACAGACATTCAGAAGACAGAGTGGCCATAAAACTAATCACACCAGCTAGCAGTTCCTGTGCATTCCTGGGAACAGGGCATGTCAAAGAGATTATCAATGTAGCTTAGATCATCCTTTACGTATGTACTGATCCTCAGTCTGTCACCACTCGCCGCTCTCAGGCATCCATCTCAGCTGCGCGCACACCTGCACATCGTTAGCACTGAACTATTTATTCCACCTCGCCCTGAGCATCGGCCTGGAGCCGTCTGTCTTACAACGCACTCAATCCCTCAGCAGTATCCTTCCTTCAGGCCTGCTATTCATCGCTGCGACACGTAAGCTGTCTCATTACTCACCTGTTCTCTCAGCCTTCCCCTGTGCACAGGTGGATTCCCTGGCGGCGGACATCCTCTCCTTTGCCATCATCTCCTCCCCGCATCTCTACTCCTCGTTGGATGCACAGCAGCGCGCTGTCTCCCAGGCTTGGAGTCCTCGCCAACGCCAGCCACCTATATCTCTGCAAGTAAGCACATCACCTTATCACTCTCCTGTGTGGTTTGCCCAGCTCACTCCCTGTTTGTGTCTCTCCCATAGGGTTGCCTGGCCACATGGCGTGCTGCTCTGTTCCCGTCTTCATCTTCCACCCACAATACATAACCATATTACATACACGCATCCAAACACGTTTCACTGGTTGAATAAAGCTTTCAAATCTACCTGAGCCTGCGTGCGTGTTTCCTTGGCCGAGAATTATGTCACAGTCTGAATTCTCTGAAGGCCAACAATTGCTCACAGAAACATGCCAAGAATATATGAACTTATCCTACATGGAATGCACATATAAACATTAAACATGGCATATGAAAGGCATGATACTTCTCAAGAATAATAATACATTAATACATTATTGTGCTGCCGCACTGCGGCAGCACAGTTTACCCTTGGCCGGGGGATTGTGGGGATCATGGGATCGTGGGTTCGATCCCAGTCCCCGACCAACAGTGATCTGTGTCGAGTTTGCATGTTCTCCCCGTGTTGCGTGGGTTTACTCCGGGATTTCTCCGGTTTCCTCCCACATGCCAAAAACATGCATGTTAGGTTAATTGGCTGTTCTAAATTGTCCCTAGATATCTGTTTCCTATAGGCCCTTAGAATAGAGGGTTAGTATTAATGAAAGCGCTTTGAGTGGTCTTTGTGACTAGAAAAGCGCTATATAAGTGCAGGTTAGTTAGTTAGTTAGTTAGTAATAACAATAATAATGTAGATAATATGGAATTTTTCTTTCACTCTTCTTTCTCATAAATTAACTTTTTGTTCTTGTAATTTGTGATTTTTCCATCTGCATTTGAGCCTTTATACTCGTAAGTTTGTTTGTTTTTTTCCTCATCAGAGCTATACCAGATAACTCTATCCAGTATAGAGACTGGATAAAGCTATGTATCCCGTCTCTATACGACCGTTGCGAGAGTTTGGTTTGTATTGTCGGCAGTCAGTCAAACTTGTTCCCAGTGAGAGATGGACTCTGTCAGGGTTGCCCTTTCCTGTTCATAATATTTATAGACAGGATTTCTAGGCGCAGCCAAGGAACAAAGGGTGTCATGTTTGGTGACTGCAGGATCTCATCTCTGCTGTTTGCAGATGATGTTGTCCTATTGGCTTCATCCAGCATTGACCTACAGGTCTTAAGGGACAGTTTGTTACTGAGTGTGAAGCGGCTGGGATGAGAATCGGCACCTCCAAGTTCGAGTCCATGGTGCTCAGCCAGAAAAGCTGGATTGTTCTCTCTGGGTTGGGGACTAGCTCCTGCCCCAAGTGGAGGAATTCAGATATCTTGGGGTGTTATTAATGAGTGATGGGAAAATGGAGCAGGAGATTGACAGAGGAATCGGAGCAGCATCTTTTTTTTTTTTTCCCCCTTGTCCTGTCAGGCAGCTAGGCAAACAGAACAGGGATCTGTCACCCTACTGTGCCAAAACAGATTAACTTTGCCAAGAGGAGCCTATACAGTGCCTAACTTTGCACTGTATATTGTTGTAAACTCCTCCTGTAATAACTTTTAATACTTTATTTTAATTGTTTTACCCATGGAAGACCCAACAGGATGGGGAAGAGGGAAAGGAAGTGTGTGAAGGGGGGAAAGAAAAGGGAGGGGAACAGACAACAAACAAAAAAACGACAACTAAAACAAACAAAAGACAAACTGCTTCTTCCACCGGAGATGTCTCAACACGAGTCTGGTTTCTGCACCTGTTAAAGGAGAGACACTTGTACATGTATGTCTGTGTGCCTATATATGAGAACGCGCGCAAAATAAGTGTGTGCATGTGAGTGGTTTGTCAGGAAACATATGAGCGGAGGGCCGGTCGCAGCAGCCCTCCCCCCGAGGACCCCGAGCAGGCAAGGCAGCGCCACCAACCCCCAGCCCCGAGGTCAGCAAGCCCCAGGAAAGCCAAGCATCCACCCCCAGAGAGACGCGGTGAGCCCACACCCCTGGACCCGCTCGACCCCCACCCCCCCAGCGGGGCCAACATCCGCCCCCGGGGCCCAGGCACCAGGAGGCCAGCGACCCCACCCCCCAGGACAGAGACCAGCCAGCGCCCCCCAGCGTGAGCCCCCCAGGTACCCCCACAGCGGCCCCGCCCCAGCGCCTCGGCCACACACCCCGGGGACCCCCACGTCCAAAGAAGTTCCCTCGCCCAGGTGAGCCCACGTTGCTGAGAGGCACTACCCCCCTTAATCCAGCCCCTCCCGACTCGCAGGCACACCCCTCCCATACCTTCACACCCACATGTTCCCATGCACACCCCTCTCACTCACCCAGACCGACCCATTCTCTCTCACTACCCACTTAAATTCACTCCTCATTCACCTTTATTTCAAAAGCCGGCTGCGAAGCAGATGCAGCGAGCCTGAACATGCACCAGTGCCTGGCAGTGACCAGGGAGGCCACCGGCGCAGGCCACAGAAGCAGACCCCCACCCCCCAGTGCCCATCTGAGTGAACAATCAGCAGACCACCGCAGGCGCCCCAAGATGCCACCCGGCATGCAAAGCGCCGCACAAAACCGACCCACCATCACCTCCTCCATTCATCACCCTCTCACTCACACTTAAACTCATATTCAGCCCCCCGTCACTTCCTTGGTTGTATCTATATATTAGTAGCATCCAGGGATTTTTCGGAGCAGCATCTGCAGTGATGTGGATGTTGTACCGGTCTGTCGTGGTGAAGAAGGAACTGAGCGTTAAAGCAGAAGTCTTTTATTGAGAGTCTGCTTTGTTTTTCTTTTATCTGCTGGTTTAATAGTCTCACAGTTAAAAATAGAAACAGTCTGAACAACACTGTGAAAATCTGTTGCAAGATTATTAGTGTGAGACAGAGGGATCTGAATTCCTTTTGTAACCAACAGATCATTTGGAAAGGGTAAGGACCTGTATTTACAGTATATAGCGCTTTTCTAGTCACAAAGACCACTCAAAGTGCTTAACTAGTAGGTACACTAACCCTCTATTGTAAGGACCTATAGCAGACAGATACCTAAGGATTATTTAGAGTCACCAATTAACCTAACATGCATGTCTTTGGATTGTGGGAGGAAACAGAGCCCCCGGAGTAAACCCACACAGCACAGGGAGAACATGCAAACTCCACACAGAAAGGTTTCCGCCCCTGCCAGCCTGGGGATTCAAACCTGGAACCTTCAAGCTGTGAGGCAACAGTGCTAACCCTGATCATGGCCTGATCATGTCCTCTCTAATGAATTCTCTCTGTTGCCATCAGAGCATGTTATGTTTTACCTGCTAGCGAAACTAATCGGTACGCCAAGTCTTTTATTCCCTTAGCAATAAAGTTACTAAACGCTTCTTAAGGTTGTTAAATGTCACACATAGGGTTTTTTTTATTTATTATTTATTTATTTATACAGGTTTTAGGTTTTATTTTTATCATGACTGTTCTTTTATTCTTTTAGTAACCCCAATCTCATTGTTGTATTTTTATAGTATTATTTATTATAGCACTCTCTCTAATGGTTGATTAGAGGTGACTAAAATCCAAGAAGTCAAAATTTATTTTGACTTCTTGGATGGAACATGGGTGGGTAATATAAGCTGCAGCTTCAGCCAGCACCCTTTTCAGATAATTTATGTTGAACTGTATAATCTGAGAAGTTCTTGTTTCAATTCGACCTTGTTGGACTTTTCATTGTATTGTTCTGTTCCTTTCTTTTTTAATCTTTTAATCTATTGGAAATAAAGATTTCATTCATTCACTTTCAGTTTGTCTTCTTGTATTGTTTATTGTGTTTGCACAACCCTGGTGCATCAATGTACAAATTGCTTTTTAAATTAATTGCCCCTTGAGGGACAAATAAAGTTGTTTGAATTGAATTGAAAAATTGTTGATTTACTGGGCAATCAATGTTCCTACCCTCACCTCACGAGCTTTGGGTAATGACCGAAAGAATGAGATTGCAGATACAAGCAGCTGAAATGAGCTTTCTCTGTAGGATTGCTGGACTCACCTTTAGGGATAGGGTGAGGAGCTCAGTCGAACATGTCCCACTGGGAGGAGACCCCGGGGCAGACCCAGGTTACACTGGAGAGACTGTGTCTCCCAGCTGGCCTGGGAACGCCTTGGTATCCTCTCTGAAGAGCTGGAGGAGGTGGCTGGGGAGAGGGAAGTCTGGGCTTCTCTGCTTAGACTGCTGCCTCTGCAACCTGGATCCCCGGAAAAGTGGTAGAAAATGGATGGATGGATGGATGGATGGAGATACTTTTCTGTCACTTTTCCCTTTAAATATCCATTTTCTTTCATAAATTTGCAAGCTTTGTTTTCAACATTTTTCTAGTTGATTTGTGTCTTTGCTGTCACAATTTTTTTCTTCTAGTTTAGTTTGAGAATATAATCCACAACATATAAAACCATAACTTTTATCATTCTTCAAAAAAACGGAGTTTTTATTTCTACTAAAAATGCATGGCGGAAACATATAGGGCATTTCTGTAAAAAGGTTCTTTGAAGAGCTTTTTGGTAAAAGATTCTTTATGGAACTGAAAATACTTCTTTTATGGCATCACTCAAAAGAACCTTTGGATCCCAGTGGACACCTTTATTTTTCTGTGCATGTCGCTTTTCAAAACTTGCTTTATGGAATGGTTTTACAGCGCAACAACCAAATAAATTGTCATTGTAAAAAGAAAAAGAATTAAGGTGAAAATGAATGTGAAGAATGTCAGTAAATATCAAGATTAGAAAAAGCTTCATACAGACCTAAAGGATGTTAGGCTAAAAAGTCTGACTAAATACTCAATACTCTTCTCATTACAAGCCACAGACAGCATGTACACGCTGACTGCGTTTGGCCTGCATTATCTAAATGTTTCCAGAAGAGGGAAGCATCATATCACAATCCCAAGTGATCAAGCCAACAACTCTGTTCCTTCCCAAAATCTAAAGACCTGCCTCACCCCATGTTTTAATGCATCTAATGTGTTCAAATCAGCACCCACAATGTAGAGGAATCACTAATGCTTCACTTAAATGAAAAAACAAAAAAAGAAATGATAATCCTGAGGGGGCCATTTCTATAGACCTCTATTGCATATTGTATCATGTGGTGCGGGTGTGTGCCTCAGGTGTTGACGTACTGTGTCTGTGCGCGTATCTGTGTGTAATTGAAATGATTTATATCTGGGGTTGTGACTCTTATAGTTGCACTCCTCCCTGAGATCAGATCACCAGCTTGGATAATTTCATTTGTGTGTGTGTGTGTGTGTGTGTGTGTGTGTGTGTGTGTGTGTGTGTGTGTCCCACCACAGACACTCTGAACCTTTGCAGCCTGGCTGAGACAGAAGGATAGATCTGTGCGTCTGTTTCTGTTGGCAGTTCCATCATAGCGGAGGGCAGCAGCAAGGCAGCGTTCCTCATTGTGCTGCTCTGTGATTTATGTGTGTTGCTCTCCAGATCTTATTAAGTGTCACTCACAGTCACACCTCTCCGTGTCGTCTGCGGCACAGTTCCTGCTGTGTTATCAGCTGGTGTCAAACACACAGTCTGCTGTGTGGCCAGCAGCTCATTCGCGTGCACGGACAGCTTGAAGCACAGTGGGTGTCGGACATGAGAACATAGCAGATATGGTTTCATCGCCAGCAGCAAGTGTGCAATGTGTTTTGTTTTTTTTTGCTGGATGTTAAATTAAACAAAATTATTTTCTTTTTCTGTTTTACTTTTGTAACAAAGAGATGCAAAGAGATACCAAATTGATTAAAGGGGACATATTATGCACTTTTCCCCCACATGTTTCCATACTTCCCAGAGCTGTTATTAAACCCAAATAAAGCATTATTGGGAACAAGGGTGTGTCTGAATGAGAGAATGACTGGCTCTGTCCTAGCCAGACTGTAATAAATGACAGAAAAGTTAGCTGAAATAACATCTAGAAAGAGATATATGGTCACGTATTGGTAGCTGGTCCTGCTGGGAATCAGGGATGTCAATTAAGTTATGTATGGGGGAGTCGCAAGCAATAGTAAGGTGCTACTGTAACAGCATGATTATGGCACCATCCCTGCCAAAATATACCAAGTAAGCTAGACTAACTCTTGGGACAAGACACATAATTAAATGAGGATTAATAATCTGACAACAAGAATATCTAATGGAGGTCAGCAGAATATGCAGTTAGTAGCCATAAAATCCATGATTGCTCTGTTGAGCTAATTGGCTATCTGTGCTGCTCATATCTATCTATAAATGCAAGGAATCTCTGTCTGTGTATCTGTCTGTCTGTTCCTCGCATATCTCTCAAACCATTTGTCAGACTGATCTCAGATTGTGAGAAAGTGTTTTGCTGAGGCTACGAGGGTGTGCATCCCCAAATTTCAGCCTCCCTGGATATGTGGAAGTTAAGGAGGGGAAATCTTTAATGAACGTCCAAAGGAGAACTATTAAATGAACACAGAGATGGAAAAGGTGTAACTGCTGAGAGTTGGGTGTTTAATTTCACAGGGCAGGATTTGGAGGCCGGTGTGATTAAAAATTTGGGCCCGATCCGAGCTCCAGAAACGGGTCTTCCTTAAAAGACCTTATAAAGAGTTGTTCAGATCTCCTGACTTCAGACTCACTATAAGGAGTTCTTATAAGGAGTTCTTATAAGGAGTTCTGAACAAGTCCTTATAAAGTGTTGTTCAATTCAGCAGGAACTGAACAACTCCTTATATGGTCATGTGACCGGGCACCACTAGTGTGGTATTAAAAGCTCACTGAGATATGTCTACCCCTGCTGTCATTAAAATGGGTGGAGATAAAGGGGGATGTATGAATCTAGTGTTTCCACTAGGTTTACAGCTATGGGGGGGGGGGCAGCGTAAAGGTCGACAACAAACTCTTAAACAATTCATGGTGTTCATAACTTTCTTTTATTAACAGCAGTTTCTTTTAATAACAGCAGTCAGTATAAATAAAAACTAAAAAACAAACAATTATTGAACAAAACATCAGAATATTGAACGACACTGAATGAAATATCTGAACATTTGTTTATATTACAATTATCTACAAAGTGTGCAGCTTTTGCCACTGCAGCGTATTTTTCTGGGCTTCTGGAAGAACATTAAAGGAGTCTCTTGATATAGGAAGTCTGACACATCTGGACCATTTATTGAGATTTGCATGCAGGCTGCAAGATGTTCTGGGTCAAAACCTATCATCCAGTGATGACCGGACTTTTGCTGCTTGTCGGGGGCAGGGCATGCAGCACTTTGGCTTTTTTCTACACTTGGACCCGGAGTAGGAGAGCTACTTCGGTTGCTACTAGTAGGTGAGCTAGTGTTGCAACCTTTGTCATCTTGGGTGCATTTATGAAACGTAGATATTTTTGTCTGCTTCTCAGTTGGCTGATGCAACATGCTTTCCTACACACTCTCTCCGATTGTGCGAGTGTGTTCACCTGTGTGTGCACGTGTCTCTGTATGTGCGCACATGTTGTGTCAGTGTGTGTGCGAACACACGTGTCTGTGTTTACACACAGCGGAGTTCCGCCCGGGTGCATGATACAGAGCACAGAGAGGAGACAGAAATGAGCTGCTGTCGTGTAAATAAGAAAAATAACATGAGGATATTTAATTTGTTTAATAAAAGGACAAAGTAAAGACTTGTTCCGGAGTGGTGGCCTAGTTGGTAGAGCATCTGCCCTACAACCGGGAGGTTGTGGGTTCAAATCACGGCTGCGTCATACCAAAGACCATATAAAAATGGTACTTTCCATCTTCTAGCTTGGTACTCAGCATAATAGAATGAGAAAAGGAAAGTTAACTAACTAACTAACCTGCACTTATATAGCGCTTTTCTAGTCACAAAGACCACTCAAAGCGCTTTCACTAATACTAACCCTCTATTCTAAGGGCCTATAGGAAACAAATACCTAGGGACAATTTAGAACAACCAATTAACCTAACATGCATGTCTTTGGATTGTGGGAGGAAACCGGAGCCCCCGGAGTAAACCCACGCAGCACAGGGAGAACATGCAAACTCCACACAGAAAGGTTCCAACCCCTTAACGCACAGAGCTACCAGAGGACTGGCCCAGTCCTCAGTGAAACAGAGATAGGCGCTGCCCCATACACCACATGGTGTCCCACATGCTGTGGAAGGGGAACTTTAAAGACTTGTTCTATAGTGAAAGCATCTTAAAATGACTTGTGGTATGATCTGGCACTATATAGAAAAATAAAATTAACTTGACACTCTGGGGGGAGGGGGTCCATTTTTTAAACCTTTGTTTAACTAAACAAAACAGATTAAGAACACATTCTTATTTACAATTGTGGCCCGGGGGGGGGGGGGGGCAAGGGACAACTCACATTCATACCTCCCCAGTTGATGCCAATTAACCTGCATGTTTTTGGTCCCTGTGGGAGGAAACCAGAGAAATCCCAGAGTAAACTCATGCAGGCATGGGAGAACATGCAAATTCCACACAGAAAGATCAGGGGGTGGGATCGAACACGAGATCCCATGGCCAAGGGTCAGTTGCTAATCACTGTGCCACCGTGCTGCCCCATTGAGGGAGGGGGTGGCCCGCCTCCACCCCCTCCAATATAATGGTAGGGGAAACACTGGAATCCAATGTGCTCCAGTTGTCATGTCACATTGCAAGTCATAACTGGTCACAAACTAGACAAAACTTGGATGCACTCAGTTGGAATGCAGACCCACGCCTTTTGCAGCCCTCTAGATTTAAAACCTTGATTTTTAACCTTTTGATCCCAAACCCGATAGTCAGCGGATAGGGTGTTAGGGTGAATCTGTGTACCGTTTGGTGACCCTCGCTTTCTTTGTTCTTGAGATGTAGTTTATATGGCATTCTGACACTGACCTTTGGACCCCAAAAGCATAGCAAAAGGTGCTAGTCCCAACGTCAGCCTACCTACCAAGGTGAGTGCCATAGCCGCATCCCCTGTTGAGGTGGAGCATGGACACAGCTGGATAGTACTGACTGCTCTACCCACGCTACTCGCCAGCATTCGTAATAACAAGATTGTGTTTTTTATAGTCTTGGCATTGCTAGCCACTCTAGATACCCAACTTTATGTGGACAAGCATTGAAAAGTGACATTTTTCATAATATGTCTCCTTTAAAGGGAAACAGGACAACAACAAAGTGGTTAGTGTTTGACCTGAAATCTGATTGTTCCATTCATTCTTCCTTTAATTGCACATAAGAACACTAGATTTGGTTCAAATTAAAAAAAAATAAATTTGGCTGTTGTTTAACATATGTTTAGCCTCAAATTCTCTTGATTTTATCATTTCTTGTTTTCTACATTCCATCTCAGTTACTCCAACCACAGCTTTACTTGTTTTATGTGTTACTTTTAAAGAAAACTGTACTTTTCTTGGCTCCTTTCAGCTACATTGGCAAAATACTTTTGTTCTTTTTTTTTTTTTTGGTGAAAACAGCTGTACTGTCATCATCGCTGTAATCATCTGCACAGTCATTGTCTTTAGAAACTGACAAGTCCACAGCTGCAGTGCTTATGGACAATAATGCTTATGAGATGTTAGACAACATACCAGATGTGGAGGTGCTGGAGTGAACAGGCACAGTTATGGCAGAGCCATCACAGCAGCTCATTTCGGGCATGAGGGCTTGCGTACATTGCATCCGGAAAGTATTCACAGCGCTTCACTTTTTCCACATTTTGTTATGTTACAGCCTTATTCCAAAAGGGATTCAATTCATTTTTTCCTCAAAATTCTACACATAATACCCCATAATGACAGTATGAAAAGATTTTTTTTTTAATTTTTGCAAATTTATTAAAAATAAAAAAAAACTAAGAAAACACATGTACATAAGTATTCACAGCCTTTGCCATGAAGCTCAAAATTGAGCTCAGGTGCATCCTGTTTCCACTGATCATCCCTGAGATGTTTCTACAGCTTCATTGGAGTCCACCTGTGGTAAATTCAGTTGATTGGACATAATTTGGAAAGGTACACACCTGTCTATATAAGGTCCTACAGTTGACAGTGCATGTCAGAGCACAAACCAAGCATGAAGTCAAAGGAATTGTCTGCAAATCTCCGAGACAGGATTGTCTTGAGGCACAAATCTGTGGAAGGGTACAGAAAAAATTTCTGCTCCTTTGAAGGTCCCAATGAGCACAGTGGCCTCCATCATCCATAAATGGAAGAAGCTCAGAACCACCAGGACTCTTCCTAGAGCTGGCCAGTCGTCTAAACTAAGTGATTTGCGGAGAAGGGCCTTAGTCAGGGAGGTGACCAAGAACCCGATGGTCACTCTGTCAGAGCTCCAGCATTCCTCTGTGGAGAGAGGAGAACCTTCCAGAAGGACAACCATCTCTGCAGCAATCCACCAATCAGGCCTGTGTGGTAGAGTGGGCAGACGGAAGCCACTCCTTAGTGAAAGAAAAGGCAAAAACAAAAGGAACCTGAAGGATTCTCAGACCATGAGAAACAAAATTCTCTGGTTTGATGAAATAAAGATCGAACTCTTTGGCATGAATGCCAGGTGTCATGTTTGGAGGAAACCAGGCACCGCTCATAACCACGCCAATGGGGGTGGCAGCATCATGCTGTGGGGATGTTTTTCAGTGGCAGGATCTGGGAGACTAATGAGGATAGAGGGAAAAATGAATGCTGCAATGTACAGAGACATTCTGGATGAAAACCTGCTCCAGAGCACTCTTAACCTCAGACTGGGGTGACAGTTCATCTTTCAGCAGGACAACGACCCTAAGCACACAGCCAAGATATCAAAGGAGTAGCTCCAGGACAACTCTGTGAATGTCCTTGAGTTGCCCAGCCAGAGCCCAGACTTGAATCCAATTGAACATGTCTGGAGAGATCTGAAAATAGCTGTGCACCGACGCTTCCCATTCAACCTGATGGAGCTTGAGAGGTGCTGCAAAGAGGAATGGGCGAAACTGCCCAAAGATAGGTGTGCCAAGCTTGTGGCATCACATTCAAAAAGACTTGAGGCTGTAATTGCTGCCAAAGGTGCATCAACAAAGTATTGAGCAAAGGCTGTGAATACTTATGTACATGTGATTTCTTAGGGTTTTTTATTTTTAATAAATTTGCAAAAATCTCAATAAAACTTTTTTCACGTTGTCATTATGGGGAATTGTGTGTAGAATCTTGAGGACAAAAATGAATTCAATCCATTTTGGAATAAAGCTGTACCATAAAATGTTAAAAAAGTGATGTGCTGTGAATACTTTCCGGATGCACTGTATGAAGAATTATAAAAGACAGGCTGTCCAGAGCCATTTTCCACAGAGAAATGTCATGTACAAAAAAGATCAGTGTGAGATCACCAGGTCAGACAATGAAACCCAGGAGGAACAAGGAATCTGGAGATCATCACTGTTAAAACAACAGGCATCAACAAAGTTACAATACTGTACAAATGAGATTCCTGACAAGTCTTAACAGGGATGTAGTCTACAGCAGCCAAGACAATAATCTTCTAATTTAGTTCTTTTTGTCTGTCCACAGACAATGCCAACAACAACAACGAAGCATCAACAGGGATCCAAAGTAATGAAACATCAGTGCACATGTCTAGACATTCTTATGTAATTCAGGTTTGGCTATCCACAGTTGTCTTCCAACAGAAAATTCATTTTGAAATAATTTACATACATACCATTATCATAGATTAAATACTTTGATATTTATTCAGTAACCATTTTGTCAGTTTTTTAATCCCCTATCTGTTGAAGGCCAATGTCATGAGCTGAGCACTGGAGGTTTCTGCCATGCTCAGTCTCATGGCTTTTTCTCTGTATTTATATATTTGTTGTATTTTGTGCTTTTTGGTTTCTATAATTCTCATACTGTTTTCTATTTTCCTGTTTATGCCATAGTTTTGTTACGCTCTTATTTTATATTTATATCTCAGTCTGCATTTGTTGATTACTCTGTGTTTCCCTTACTGTTGTGCTCTCCCTCTGAGTTGACAGCTGTCAGTGGCGTTTCCTGGTTTTTGCTTTTTGCTTTGTTAATGTGTGGATCTGTATTGTCTGCTAATTGTGCAATTAGGGTTTTTTTTTCTATGTGATCACAATCTAGCTCATTCGAGCTATATTATGATAACTATGTTTTTTCTCTCTGCCCAATGTATCATCCCCTCCCCCTCCCCCTCTTTACCCCACACTGTATGAGGCGCCTTGTATGGCTGCCGCATCATTAGGGAGCGCTTAACATGAGCGCACCTTAGTGATAAGTGAAATTCCTTGTATGTGTAAGCATACTTGGCAATAAAGTTGCTTCTGATTCTGATTCTGATTCTGGTTTGTGTTCCATGTGGGCGTTGTCCCTGTCAGCTGTCAGCTCTGGTCACTCCCCCCTTATTGCTCCCAGCTGGTCCAAATTATTGATCATTATTACCTTTTACCCGTTCACGTGACCCACATCTGTCATTACTTGTATGATTTGTTTCTGACCCTATTTAAGGGTGGTTATTTTCATTTCTGGTTGCCGCAGTCTTGAGTTTCCCTTTGCTCGTCTCCACCAAACACCGTTCTGGTGTGCTTTACTCATAAGTTTGCTTGTTTGTTTGAATTTTGTGTTGGAGCACTCTTTTGGACTTTGTGTTTTGTTGTTGTCAATAAATCTCACAAACTCACAGTTCAACACTTGGGTCTTCTGCTCTGTCCCGAGGGGCAATTCATGACTGAAGACTGTGGCCAGCAAGAGACCCAGCTGCTGTGGTTTGTGGGTTTTTGTTTTTTGTTTCACTGACCTGTTTGTGGAGCTCATCATGTCCCCAGCACGCCGACCTCCGGCAATCAAAGGGAGATCGGCAGCGGGATCCCCAAGTGTGGAGGAGGAATGGGCCGCCAAATTCATCCAGGGCTTTGTGGATGAATTGCCTCCCTCACCCCAAAGAAAATCTGGGAGAAGGTGGATTCGGTGACTGGTATAGTCGAGGGGCCCCCTGGGTTGTGGAGGTTCCCCCATTTTGCGGAGCTGCTGGCTATGCTGTCCGTCCTGCAGCAGTCTTTCCCCAGGCTGATGTGGGGGCCGCCTCCAGCAAGCCCGAAGGCGACGCGGAAGCGTGCTCCGTGGCAGACACTCTGCTCCACCTCCAATTTGCCCATTCCTGCTGCAGCTCTAGCTCCATCCGCTCCACGATGCCATCATCCAGCTCTGGACTGCCGGAGGAATACTCGCACCTCTCAGGCAGCAACTCCCCCTTTGCCAAGGCAGAAGACTCCCGCAGCAGTGCCCTCTCAGTGTTTTTCCTCTCCGGCTGTATCATCAGCTTCTTCTCTCTCTGCAACTGCTGTTTCCCGCTTCTCCTTGACGTTCTCTCCCACTGCTGAGAGGCTGGCTGTTTTCTCCCCGGCTCAGCCCGGCTCCGTGTCTGCAGGGGTGGCTCCTCCATGATCCTCTGAGGGGCCCATGTCCACCATAGCCACGGAGAGGGATGACTCTACTTCAGCTGCAGCAGAGAACATAATGCCCTAGGAACACAGGCAAGTGCTCTTTCATTCTCTGTCATCTTCCCATGAATTACCTTGCCTGATTCATGGTGGTGAGGCTCAGGTTTTGCAGTCCTCCAAGCTCTCACCTCCTGCTGCAGCTGTAATTACCTCACCTACTCTCTCCGTGTCTCCTTCTAAATCCCCTGGATGTCCGCCGGTCGTGGGATTGGGCCGCCAGATGATGGAGGAGCCTGCGGGCCTGGAGGACCAAGTTCCAGCCCCGCAGCCGTGGTCCAGAAGAGGGAGAGCGCTGCCTCCAACCTGAAGCCTGCCCCAATGGTAGAGTGTCCCCTGGCTTCAGCTACGCAGGAGTCAGCACCAGCAGAGAATCAACCTCCTGAATCCACGTCGGGTGAGCCAACTGCATGGGTCACATCGCTGGGGGGTCCCGGGACTGCATTGACCACCATGCCTCCTACTGGGGCCGCTGCAGCAGAGCCGGAGTTAGACCTCCAGAGGGCCAGGCCCGAGACGTTGCCGTCTGGTTCGACGGAGTCCTGGAAGGTGGTGGAGCTGGAGCTCAGGCAAGTGCTCTCCTTTGTTTTCATTATTTCAATTTTGGAGAGATCTTGTCGGGCTCTTGGTGGGGAGAGCCAAGCGCAGCCATCAGCTGCACCTGAGCTCACCTTGCTGGGCTCCACTGCTGCTGGTGATCCTGACCCTGTTTCTCTGTCTCTCTTGCCTGAGCTTTCCCCCAGGGTCACCGAGGATCGTCCAGCTTCGCTAGAGCTCTCCGTGGGTCCGGCCTCGCCACCTATGATCTCCGTGGGTCCAGCTCCCTCTGCCGAGGTCATCGTGGATGCTCTGTCCCAGCCCGGGACCTCCGAGGGTGCTGCTTCCCCGTTGACTGAGGGTGTCGCAAGTACTCTTTCCCAGCCTGGGACCTCCATGGGTGCTGCTCTCCCTCTGGCTGAGGTCGTCGTGGGTGCTCCGTCCCAGCCTGAGACCTCCGTGGGTGCTACTCCCCCTCCGGATGAGGTCTTCACATGTGCTTGGTCCCAGCCTGGGACCTCTGTGGGTGCAGCTCCTCCTCAGTCCCGGTCTCCGTGGGTGCTGTGTCCCAGTCGGGGAATATCGTGGGTGCTGCGCCCCAGCCTGAAACCTTCTTGGGTGCTACGCTCCAGTGTGGGCCCACCGTGGGCGTTACGCTCCGGCCCGGGGGCCACCATGGGTGCAGCTATGGCCCAGTCCAAGCCCACCATGGGTGCAGCTCCGCTCCAGCCCGGAGCCACCGTGGGTGCTGCGATGTCCCAGTCTGGGACCACCGAGGGTGCTGCAGAGCAGTCCGTAACAGTGGTGGTTCCCTCTCCTCTTCTAGATGCCGTGGTGGTTCACCCTCCTCTGCCAGATGCCGTATTGGTTTCCCCTCGTCTGCCAGATGCTGTCATGGTTTCCCCTCCTCTGCCAGACGGCGTCGTGGTTCCCCCTCCTCTGCCAGATGCCGTCGTGGTTCCCTGTCCTCTACCCAAGCTCGTCTGGGTTTCCTCTCCTCTGCCTGAGGCCATCATGGTTCCCTCTCCTCACCCTGACATTGTCATGGCTTCCCTGACTCCTCTATCTTGCCCGCCATTAGTTCTTCCAATTGAGCAGCCAATTGGGCTGCACGGTGACGCAGTGGTTAGCACTGCGGCAGCACAGTTTACCCTTGGCCGGGGGATTGTGGGGATCGTGGGATCGTGGGTTCGATCCCAGCCCCCGACCAACAGTGATCTGTGTGGAGTTTGCATGTTCTCCCCGTGTTGCGTGGGTTTACTCCGGGATTTCTCCGGTTTCCTCCCACATGCCAAAAACATGCATGTTAGGTTAATTGGCTGTTCTAAATTGTCCCTAGATATCTGTTTCCTATAGGCCCTTAGAATAGAGGGTTAGTATTAATGAAAGCGCTTTGAGTGGTCTTTGTGACTAGAAAAGCGCTATATAAGTGCAGGTTAGTTAGTAGTTAGTAGCAGCCGCCTCCTGGACCACCCTTTCTGTTCAGGTGGCTAAAAAACTCTGGCAGACCACCTGACAGACTGTGCCGCAGGGTTGGGTGGCCCATGTTCTCTGGTAGGCCACCCGACCCTTTCCATTATGCCATCTGCTGGGCCTGGGACTTTGGCTGCCCACCCGAACTGTCCAGCTCTTCGTTCCAAGGGGCTTAGGTGGTTGGGGTTTTGCCTGGTGTGGGTCTTGAGCAGGGTTTTGTTTTGTTCCCTCCTTGCCTGTTCCCCCCACCACCCACCCGGGATGGGTTATTGTTGTGCTTCTATTGGAAGGGGAGGGGGGTCTTTCTTTTTCTTTTGATGTTACCCTGGGGTGTCTGGTACCCACCCCTTGAGAGGGGGGCTCTGTCACGAGTTGAACACTGGAGGTTTTCACCATGCTCGGTCTCATGGTTTTTTCTCTGTATTTATATATTTGTTGTATTTTGTGCTTTTTAGTTTCTGTAATTCTCGTACTGTTTTCTATTTTCCTGTTTATGTCATAGTTTTGTTACGCTTGTGGGACACATATATGTGCACTTATGTATATCACTTCATGCTTCATATGTATACCACTTTAGGCTTCACATCTTAGATTGAACAAAGGACTGAACCTCTCTAGAGATAACAGGAGGATGTGAAAGTCTAGTCTTTGGTATGCAGAGAGACGGCCTGGGGGGATTTTCCTGGCCGCCAGAGGCTGGGGGTGGAGGTGTTAAGATCTGAAGGAAGATGTATTGTTTTTGGGGATTAAATTCAATATGACTGCGTGCTTTGAAGTCCTGAGGTATTTAAAGGACGAATGTCTGGGTTTCTTCCTCTTTCTGCTTTTGATGATGTTGGATGATGTGAATAAACCTGACTCGTGAGATGAACTCTGCCTCGTCATTTTCACATTATCTACACTGGTGACCCTAAGACGTATCATGAGTGAAAGAAATTCCCCCGAGCCAGCCGGGTCAGAAGCTCCCAGCCAAGCGTATGCCGCTACCATCCAGCTACCGGACTTTTGGCGAGACAACGCGCGCTCCTGGTTCCACTTGGTCGAAGCACAGTTCGCCCTCCGGGGGATAACGGTAGATGACACGAAGTTCTACCATGTGATTGCCAAGCTCGACAACCACACGGCTCGGCATGCGCAGAGCCTTGTGGAGCAGCCACCAGCCGACGACAAATACGGCGGGTTGAAGGCTGCGCTCATACAACGCTTCACTCTCTCAGTCCAGGAGAGATCGGAGAGGCTCCTGGCTCTGAACGACTTGGGAGATGGCACGCCTGTTGACCTGATGGAGAACATGCTGAGCTTGAGTGGCTCAGACGACGACGACTTCATCTTCACACACATTTTCCTGAGAACCCTACCTTCGGCCACGAGAGCGACCCTGGCCAGTTCGCCGTTGTTGGCCCAGCGGGACTTCCGCGCGCTGGCCCAGGAGGTGCACCGGATTCTCAATGCCAGCAAACAGCGCGCGGCCACCACAGCAGCGACGGAGTTCGGCACGATGGCCGGAGATGGCGAGGGGCCAGAGACGGCGGTAGCAGACCCACCGACGACGGCGGCGGCTAGGGCCAAGGATCGCGGAGGAGACACCCTCTGTTTCTACCATCGCCGCTTTGCAGAGAAGGCACGCAAATGTATACCACCATGCCAGTTCAAGCGCTCGGGAAACGCCAAGACCGGGGGTCGGTAGCAGCTGTGGCCCTCGGTGAAGAGAACAAGCTGCTCTACTTGACGGACGCGCGTTCGGGGAGGCAATTCCTCGTGGACACAGGCTCCCAAGTGAGTTTCATCACGCCTACCTCCGCTGACCGGCTGGCGGGTCCCGGAGGTCGCGGGGCGTCAGCAGCGAATGGCTCGGAGATTAAGACCTTTGGTGAGAGGAACCTGCTTCTGTCCCTACACGGCCGTACATTTGAGTGGACTTTTGTTATAGCTGCAGTGAGTTTCAATATGTTGGGGGCTGATTTTCTGTGCTTACATGGTTTGTTGGTTGATCTTGCTAACAGGCGCCTGGTTAATGTACTTTCCTTTTATTCTATTCCCTGTGCAGCCCGAGTGACCCCGCCCACAGCACAAGCCAACGTCGCAACGGCAAGCGGTAAGTTCCACACACTGCTCACTCAGTTCCCAGCACTCACGGTTCCCACATTTTCAGCAGCCGTTGCTAAACACAGAGTGGAACATTTTATTACTACCACCGGACCGCCCGTTTTTGCAAAAGCTCGGCGCTTGGATTCAGCTAAACTGTCCATAGCGCGCGAGGAGTTCGCCAAACTGGAAAAGTTGGGCATCATCAGGCGTTCGAAAAGCCCATGGGCTTCCCCGCTGCACATGGTCCCGAAAGCTGATGGCTCGTGGCGACCTTGCGGAGATTTCCGCAGGTTGAACAACGCCATAGCGCACAACCGCTACCCAATCCCGCATATCCAAGATTTTTCCGTTCATTTGGCAGGGGCGCGCGTTTTTTCTAAGATAGACTTGGTCCGCGGTTACCATCAAGTCCCAGTGCGCGCTGAGGACATACCCAAAACAGCGGTAATAACTCCATTTGGCCTATTCGAGTTTTTGCGCATGTTTGGGCTTAAGGGCGCTGCGCAGACGTTCCAACGCATGATGGACGCGGTGTTGCACGATCTCCCTTTCGTATTCGTCTACCTGGACGACATCTTAGTAGCCAGCACGTCCGAAGACGAACACGAAAACCACCTCACGGCAGTTTTCCGGAGGTTGGGAGAGCACGGGTTAATAATCAACCCAGTGAAGTGTCAGTTCGGGGTGACGCAGATTGATTTTTTGAGGCATCGCGTCTCCCTAGAAGGAGCAGTTCCGCTGCCTGACAAAGTACGCGTGGTAACAAATTTTCCCCAGCCACAAACAGTCAAGGCGTTACAGGAGTTTTTGGGAATGGTGAATTTTTATAACCGTTTCCTCTCCCGTGCAGTGCAGCTCATGCAACCATTGTATGCTGCACTAAAAAAACAAAAACCCACAAATAAGATCGAATGGTCTCCGGAGCGAGAGCGAGCATTCTCAGAGGTCAAAACAGCCCTGGCAAACGCTGCGTTGTTAGCACATCCAGACCCAACGGCCCGCATAGCGCTCACTACTGACGCGTCAGATGTGGCCATAGGGGTGGTCGTGGAGCAGCATGTAGCCGGGGCTTGGCAGCCGCTCGCATTTTTCAGCAGGACTTTGCACGATAGCGAACGAAAATACAGCGCATTCGACAGGGAGTTGTTAGCTCTCCACTTGGCCATTCGCCACTTCCAGTTCTGGCTGGAGGGATGCCGTTTCACCGCGTTCGTTGACCACAAGCCGCTGACATTCGCAATGGCCAAGGTTTCAGAACCGTGGTCAGGCCGGCAGCAAAGACAGCTGGCTGCTATCTCAGAGTTTACTACCGATATTCAGCATGTGGCGGATAAACTAAATGTAGTGGCAGACTGTCTCTCGCGCGCCGTGGCGGCCCCAGTCCGCATAGGGATAGATTATGCAGCCATGGCTGCGGATCAGGTTAGCGACGTGGACGTGCGCGTGCTCCAGTCTGGACCAACAGGGTTAAGGCTGGAGAACAGGGTGCTGCAAGACGGTATGCCCCCCCTAATCTGCGATATCTCCACTGGGCGACCGCGTCCTGTGGTACCGGCCGCGTGGCGCCGCCGCGTTTTTGACTCGATTCATTCTCTGGCAACCCGGGAGTGCGCACATCGGTCAAAATGGTGGGAGAGAAATTTGTTTGGCCGAGCCTGTGCAAACAAGTTAGAGTGGGCAGCAGCCTGCATGGCTTGTCAACGAGCCAAGGTACACAGACACACGAGAGCTCCCTTGGAGCTGTTCCACATCCCGGCTAAGAGGTTCGATCATGTTCACGTGGACCTCGTAGGCCCCCTACCGCTGTCACAGGGGTGCACACACCTTCTGACAATGGTAGACCGCACCACGCGCTGGCTGGAAGTGGTCCCACTGTCGTCAACCACAGCCGAGGAGGTGGCGCGCGCGTTTTTAACAGCATGGGTAGCGCGCTTTGGAGTCCCATCGGACATTACGTCCGATAGGGGTCCTCAATTTGTTTCCGAACTTTGGTCAGCAATGGCCCGCAGCCTGGGGGTAACGATCCACCGCACAACCACGTACAATCCACAGGCTAATGGGTTATGCGAACGTTTTCATAGGTCATTGAAAGCGGATCTCAGAGCGTCGCTTACGGATGCAAATAGGGTAGACAGGCTACCGTGGGTTTTATTGGGGCTGCGTTCTGCACCTAAAGAGGATTTAGAAGCCTCCCCGGCTGAGCTGGTTTTTGCGCAGCCACTTTGGCTGCCCGGGGAATTTCTCCCAGATAATCCTGCGCCAGAATGCTCCCCGGCTCAGCAGTTACAGAGTGGCACGGAATCGGGCACGCTGCCTGGCCCCGTTCACCACAGTTTTCCGCGCGTTTTTGTGCCTAAGGCCTTAAAAAACGCAGAGTTTGTTTTTGTCAGACACGATGCCCATCGCCCACCGTTGCGACCACCTTATGATAAGATAAGATAAGCCTTTATTAGTCCCACAACGGGGAAATTCCAGGATTGCAACAGCACAGGGATAGCAACACTCAGAGCAACAATCAGAAGGCAAGAAAAAAACAAGCAAGCAAGAGCGGCTAATATACATATGTACATATTACTATAAAATAAATATATACACACACACACACAGACACACAGTGCAGAGCATTGTAGCTCTGATGGACCATTTAGAGTGCTGGAAACAGGGGATAAGCATTTTTTGCTAGACCTGGGGGGCAGGAAAGAAAAGATTGACATAAACAGGCTCAAACCCGCCTTTGTTGTGGCAGACGAGGATGTGCTGTGCGCCAGGGCTCCTCGGCGCGGCAGACCCCCTAGGGGACATTCCCCAGAACACCCACAGGGATTGACTAACAGTTCTCACCCTCAGGCAGCAGCTCCCCAGCAGGATGGCGCCGCGGAAGTGGTAAAGCCCGCTTACAGCAGATACGGGAGGAGACTGAGGCCCAAGCAGCATGTGGACTGATGTGTAATGGTTTATCATGACATGCAGACTGTTATTCCGTTGTTCCATCTTAGACGTTTGGGGGGGGGGGGTCATGTGGGACACATATATGTGCACTTATGTATATCACTTCATGCTTCATATGTATACCAGTTTAGGCTTCACATCTTAGATTGAACAAAGGACTGAGCCTCTCTGGAGAGACGGCCTGGGGGGATTTTCCTGGCCGCCAGAGGCTGGGGGTGGAGGTGTTAAGATCTGAAGGAAGATGTATTGTTTTTGGGGATTAAATTCAATATGACTGTGTGCTTTGAAGTCCTGAGGTATTTAAAGGACAAATGTCTGGGTTTCTTCCTCTTTCTGCTTTTGATGATGTTGGATGATGTGAATAAACCTGACTCGTGAGATGAACTCTGCCTCGTCATTTTCACATTATCTACACGCTCTTATTTTAATATTTAGATCTCAGTCTGCATTTGTTGATTACTCTGTGTTTCCCTTACTGTTGTGTTCTCCCTCTGGGTTGACAGCTGTCGTTTCCAGGTTTGTGTTCCGTGTGGGTGTTGTCCCTGTCAGCTGTCAGCTCCGGTCGCTCCCCTCTCATTGCTCCCAGCTGGTCCAAATTATTGATCATTGTTACTTTCTGCCCGCTCATGTGACCCACACCTGTCAATATTTGTATGATTTGTTTCTGACCCTATTTAAGGGCGGTTATTTTCATTTCTGGTTGCCGCAGTCTTGAGTTTCCCCTTTGCTCGTCTCCACCAGAATGCAGCCCTTGTTCTGGTGTGCTTTATCCCTAAGTTTGCTTATTTGTTTGAATTTTGTGCTGGAACACTCTTTTGGGCTTTGTGTTTTGCTGCCAATAAATCTCACAAACTCACAGTTCAGCACGTGGGTCTTCCTCTCTGTCCCGAGGGGCAATTCATGACAGCCAAAGCGGGATTTTATTATGGCAGTGGCCGTCTGTCTGCCCAGGTCAGGAGATCTGGGCGCTTATATGATTTCAGAAAAATCACTCCTCCTCCTAGATGGTGGCCCCAGTGGTCACCAAACTCACAAGAATCCTCAGGAGGGGCTTGCATCCAGGCTGAGGTCAAGGTCATTGTCAAAGATCTGGGCATTTATGATTTCATGAAAGATGTTACTCCTCCTAGGCCACTGACCTTGACCTTAAGCACATCCTAAATAGGTCAGCATCTAGGTTGCGGTTAAGGTGAAGGTCAACAATCAGGAGATCTGAACACACTCGGGGAGATTTTGTCACTCCGGACCGAGCTGCTCCATCATTGACGATCTGGTTCCAAATGTTTTGAAACTTGGTACCAGGGTTTGCTATGCACTGATGATCCACATGGAAAAATTGAAAACTGCTCTCCTTCAGTAAGATATTGGGATCTTCAAAGAAAACAGAGGTGGGGATATTGCACTGTGTGCTGCACATTTTTAAATAATCACCGCTATTATTCCATGTACCTTTGACAGAAAAGCATTTTTTTAAAGTTTTATAGGGGCAGCAGTAGCTCAGGAGGTAGAGCTAGTTGTCTAATAATCAGAGGGTTGGCGGTTCGAATCCCAGTCTCCCGGCTACCCTGCGGTTGTGTCCATGGGCAAGACATTTTACCCACCTTACCTCCAGTGCCCATGACACTGGGTATGAATGTGTATAAATGTTCAGTAGTGGCTGGAGAGGCCGTTGGCGTGGATTGGCAGCCACATTTCTGTCAGTCTGCCCCAGGGTAGCTGTGGCTACAGTAGTAGCTTACTACTACCATTGTCTGTGGAGTGAATGAATAATGTATCCATTGTAAAGCGCTATATACAGTATATCTGATGCATTACACAGGGTTACAAAACTAATTTTTTTGTAAGTTGTCTGTGTTTTTTCAACTGATTTAAGACAACTTTGCAACACTGAATCCGAAAATGGCATCCGTTTCTCTCGATCAGGTGCTAAGTAAAAACCTGTACTTACTTAGTACTGTGCTTTATATAAAGGTAAGTACGTGTAAATTGAATGTTACGTCATCATTGTTCAAAATTCTGAGAATTTCAAGAAATAAAAAAGAATTTTGCATCATTTAAAGCGAAAATACCCGTACATGTAAACAAAAACATATAAAACAACATGTGGCCGTAATTCAAAAAGTTGACCTGATTGAGCAAAACCAATGTGATTTTTGGATTCAGCACATCAAAATTGTCCTAAATCAGCTAAAAAAAACTTAGACAATAAATTTGGTGTTGACCAGTGTTATTATTAAAAGTTAGTTGTTATCTTTGATTTCTGGAACATGCATAGTCCTCTCAAATCATATTTACTTTGTTTAAACCATGCTTCTCATTTTTAAAGACACACTGGATCTAAATCCCCTTTAAAACAAATCTACATTGTCTAAATGATATCTTATGCCCTTTTCCCACAAAAAAAACTTTTTATTGTCGTACAATTGCTTATGAAAATCTTTTCCTCCTCCTTCAAATGTCAGGCTCTAAGTAGGCCCACCCACATCCCAGGCATATAAAAGGCTAATGCCGGCGAATGGAAAAAGAGAATGCTTTATAGTCACGTGGTTCATGTAACCCTCAAATAGTTCCAGGAAGTGGTTGGTGGCCTATTTAAATAATAGAAACCAGGGCTTGACATTAACTTTATTGCTCACCAGCCATTGTGGCTAGTGATTTTCCAAAGTTACCAAAGCAAAAACACAATTGTGGCTTATGCAAAAGTCTGGACAACCTACACAATTAACTGAACACACCAATTTAAACAAGAGCACTTTGTGGCGAGTGCAATATCCCCCACCTCTGTTTTCTTTGAAGATCCCAATATGCAACTCAAGAAGAGCAGTTTTCAACTTTTCCATATAATTATTGAGGCAGAACCAAATTATGATAAGCCTATCATCCATGAATATACAGTAAAAATAGCTGTATACAACCATTAGTTGTTGTCAGGGCATGGGCTGGGTCTCATGCCCTCATTCTTATTTATAATTTATATTGTCTTGTTTCCGGGGCAGGGCCCTCAGTCCACGTCCTCGCTTTGTGTTTATGTGCATTAGTCTCTCTGGATTATTAATATTATTATTCGGTTTGGCATATTCTTTTCTTTGTTGGTTTTCTTTTGAGCTCAGTTATTATTATCATCATTATGTGCCACGGTCTTGTCTCCCCTCTGATCCTCTGTTCATGTCTGTTGTGCATCCTCTGTGTGTGATTATCTATTCAGTCCCACCCATCCTGTTTCCTGTGACCATGCCCTGCTGTCTCTGTTTACCCCTGATTGTGCACACCTGTTCTGTGTTATATTGATTACCTGTGTGTCTATATATGTTGGTGTCAATCTGTGTTTTCTTATGGGTGTCATTAATCATATGTGCGTGATCAACATGCTTCTCGTCTGCTTTTAATCCTGTCTTGTATCCTGTCAGCAGCTTTGTAAATTTTTGTTACAGCTTCTGAGCTGCAATTATTTTGTGGGTTTTTTTGAGCTGCGCCCATTTGGCCATCTCCTAATAAATCAAACCGTGAACTTTAAGTACTGTGTTTGGGTCCAGTTTTCCACCCACCGTGACAGAACAACACCCCTCTATGGACCCAGCGTACATAAAGTTCCGGCAGATGGGCCTCGGTGAGGAGGAAGCATGCCCGCCCTTCCCACATGCCAGAGGAAGCCCTCCTCTGCCTCGAAAGTGCCGAGGAACTGAGTGAGGCATTCCCATTCCTTAGACGTTCCCTCAGCTCGCCCATCTGCATGAGCAGAGCGTGCAGCCGCGGGCTGATGGAGTCGTTTTCAGCGGCAGGAGAGGAGTCGATGGAGGAGGGACGGCATTCATCCAGGGGAAGGCGTGGTCGTCGCCGGTGCCAAGGGACACAGCGGCCCGGCTTTCCTTCTCCGGCGGGGGCACTCCAGGTCTCCGTTTCCTCCTCCTTTGACCCATTGCCAGCTCAACACCACTGGGCGTTCACTCCCTGTCTGACGAGCTCCAGCTTCTCCCAGGAGGACTTGCTGGACGGTTCAGTGGCAGCAGAGCAGGAACAAAGGCAAGTACCATTTTATTATTTTGCATCAATTAGTGAAAGGTCTTGCCTTGTTCCTGGGAAGGGAGCTCAGTGACAGTCACCTCTCACCGCTGAGCTCTCTCTCCCTATTTCTACTGTTAACTCTGCTGCCCTGTCCATCCACCCATCCTCACCTGCATCTTCTGTGCCCAACTTCTTTGTTTTGTGAGAGACTGGCAATACTGGGAGGGAACCTACTGGACTGGGATGAGTAGACTGCCCCAGAAGCTCCCCCAGCTGCAGCTACCTCCAGGAGTGGGTTCCAAGCAGCTGTAGCCCCCAGACCTGATGTTCCACCGGTAGCTGTTTCTGTATCTAGGCTGCATGAGGATCGTTCAGTACCAGCTCCGCGCCGTTCCCCAGCTCCAGTACCAGCTCCACCTCACTTCATAGCACCACCACCAGCTCTGGTTCTTCTCCAGACAGCTCCAGCTGCTCACAAGGTGCACGTCACAGCTCCAGCTGAGGTGCACACAACAGCTTCAGCCGTCCCCAAGGTGCACACAATGACTCCCGCTGTCCCTGAGGTGCACACAATGGCTCCCACTGTCCCGGAGGTGCACACAATGGCTCCCACTGTTCCCGAGGTGCACACAGCGGCTTCTGCTGTCTCCGAGGTGCACACAACGGCTCCCGCTGTCCCTGAGGTGCACGCCACAGCTCCAGCTGTTCCCATGGTGCCCATCACAGTTCCTGCTCAGCCCGAGGTGCACACTCCTGTTCTTGCTCTGCCCGAGGTGCATGCTCTGGTTCCAGCTACTCATCCTTAGGTTGTCACCCCCGCAGCAGGAGACCAGGAGTTAAGTCAAGTACCTTTTCATTTATTTACAACTACTATTTTTGAAAAGACTTGCCTTTGCTACTGGTGGGGGGTCCCAAGCGCACATTCCACCAGGTTGTAGGTCTTCCCCACCAGCCTCTGCTGCTATTGACTGTGGTGTCACCTCACTCACCTCCTGTTCGCCTTTTTCATCCGAGGTGGCCGTGTCGAGGATGGAGCCGCAGGAGGACCACGCTCCACCTGTCATCCCAGAGGTAGGGGGACCTCCACCCATCATCCCAGAGGTTGAGGGACCTTCACCCATTGTCCTAGAGGTCGGGGGACCTCCACCTGTTGTCCCTGAGTTTGGTGGGCCTCCATCTATCATTCCCGAGCCCAAGCAGTCTGCTCCACCTGGACCGTCCAAGCAGTCTACTCCAACTCTAGCCCAAGAGGCCGGTGCACCTCCAACCGTAGCCCAAGAGGCCGGCACACCTCCAACTGTAGCCTAAGAGGCCGGTGTGCCTCCACCTATTGTTTCAGAGGCCGGCAGGCCTCCACCTTTCGTTCCAGAGGGTGGAGTAGGCGTGCAGCCATCACTGGTCGCAGAGCATAGGGCTTCTTTGTGTTTGTTTGGTGAGCTCTGTGTTCCTGCAGCTGCTGTTCCGCCTTGTTCTCCAGTTCGGTGGCCTAAGGACATTGGCAGGCTGCCGGACCGGCCCCGCATTCTGGTCTGTGAGTCCATGGATGTTGTTCTCTGGTCTGAGGGCCTATGGACTTTGGTAGACCCCCTGACTCGTTGTTTGTTGTGGTCCAGTGGTCCATAAACTTGGGTAGACCACCCGACCCACTTTGTTTTAGGTTTTGGGGCCTTGGACTTTATTTGGTCCATGAACTGTGTTTGTCTTAGACACTGTGGGGGGGTTACAGTTTGTTTCATCCCATCTGGTCTTGTACCCCCACCACCCACCCTGTGAGGGTTGTTTTGTTTTGTTTTTTCTTTGTTGATGTTACTCTTGGGGTCGTCTGGAAGCCGCCCCCTTAGAGGGGGTTACTGTCAGGGTGTGGGCTGGGTCTCATGCCCTCATTCTAATTTATAATTTATATTATCTTGTCTCCTGGGCAGGGGCATGAGTCCACATCCTTGCTTTGTGTTTATGTGCATTAGTCTCTCTGGATTATTATTATTATTATTATTTGGTTTGGTATATTCTTTTCTCGGCTGGTGTTCTTTTTATCTCAGTTATTATTATTGTTATTATTACTATTATCATCATTATGTGCGACGGTCTTGTATCCCCTCTGATCCTCTGTTCATGTCTGTTGTGCATCCTTTGTGTGTGATTATCTGTTCAGCCCCACCCGTCCTGTTTTCTGTGACCATGCCCTGCTGTCTCTGTTTACCCCTGATTGTACTCACCTGTTCTGTGTTATGTTGATTACCTGTTTCTATATATGTTGGTGTTAATCTGTATTTCCTTATGGGTGTCGTTTGTCATATGTGGGTGATCCACACGCTTCTTGTCTGCCTTTAATTCTGCCTTGTAATCCTCCTAAGAAATCAAACCGTGGACTTTAAGTACTGCATTTGGGTCCAGTTTTCCACCGACCATGACAGTTGTAGGTCAGGATCCCAAGGTGAACCTGTTTAGCAAGTTTGGTGACCCTAGCTTTACTCTTTATTCTGTATTCTATAGTGGGGTGTATGGAGTGTCAGGGAGGGATAGTACCTCTGATGGGGCAACAGTCGCACCTCCGGGTGGTCGGTCCACTTTGGTTCCCTCTTGGCACTGAACTCTCACCTGTGGCTGCAAGTACCTGTTTGCAAGCAACAGCGGCCACACCCTGGTAAATTGCTTTGACTGGCGGGCGAAACCAGGTGAGGGTAGCCGACGGGTTTGAAACCCTATGTTAGGTAGAGCTCGTCTACCTACGCATGCGTAGACTGGACCTGGCACACTGCGTGGAGGAAATCACCAGATTGGCTCAATGGGCAGGAAGGCAGACCCAGCAAAGTGTTGTGGAGCACAACTAGGGCACAGTGAGACATGTAGGACGCTGCTGGCCATCCACTGCATCCTAACCTATCTCCAGCCATCTTGACTACGTCTTGCCACTGGATCCAGATAGGCTGGGGCAACAGAGTGAGGCTGATGATCCTGCGCAACTCTCCGTCATTTAAATCAAATTCATGCGCAAGTCAAGACATCACCCCCCCCTCCCCAGTCCTGTGGCGATGGGCAAGTGATGAAGCAGCAGGTGCAGATACACTGTAAGCTGTAGGCACAATCCCACACACAGATGGCCCAGGGCATAGGGTTGCTTTCTACTGGACTGAAGCAGCAGTGGAGTTTGGCAGCCCCCTGGGTGTCTGAGCAGCCCTCTGCTCACCTCCATGGACTGAGAAAGGGGCTAGAAAAGGTACTTTAAACAAAGCCTGCTTCACTACACCCTGGCCAGCAAGCCACAGCTGGTGGGGATCCCACCCTAGTGGTTGAAATTCTCAGAAGAAATCAACTAAGGTGACATTACTCACTATTGGCACTTGGAATGTGCGAATGCTCATGGACAGCTCCAAAGTGGACAGACCTGAGAGACGGACAGCACTTGTCACAAGAGAACTTAGCAGGTACAACATCCACATCACAGCTCTGAGTGAGACCAGGTTTGCAGATGAAGGTCAGCTGACAGAAGTCAAAGCCAGCTACACCTTTTTCTGGAGCAGCCAAGGCAGCGAAGAATGCCATGAAGCAGGAGTGGGTTTCGTGATCAGATCCAATCTGATCAGCAAGCTCACCAGCCTCCCCAAAGGAACCAACGACTGCCTCATGACCCTGCGGCTCCCCCTCCGAGGAAAATGCCATGCCACATTCATCAGTGCATATGCCCCCACCATCACCAACCCAGATGAGATCAAAGACGAGTTTTACAGTGACTTAGAGACTCTCATTGAAGCCCTACCAAAGGAGGACAAACTCACTGTTCTTGGAGACTTTAACGCCAGAGTTGGTACAGACTACCAGATATGGGAAGGAGTCCTTGCGAGAAATGGAGTTGGAAAGTGCAACAACAACGGTCTTCTTCTGTTCACCAGTTCAACCCCTGTTCACCTTCTGATTACCAATACCGTCTACTGCTTGCCAAATCACAACAAGACCTTCTGGATGCATCCACGCAGCAAGCATTGGCATCTGATCGATTACATCATTGTGAGAAGGAGATACAGGCAGGACGTTAGAGTGACAAAGGCGATGTGTGGCTCATACTGCTGGATGGATCACAGACTCATTCGCTCAAAGCTCAATATGCACATCCAGCCCAAACGGCGTCCACAGGGGAAAAAGGCAAACAAGCGACTCAATGTCAGCAAGCTGGAACAGCACTCTGTGCAACAGAACCTTATTGAGGACCTGGACAGCAAGCTTAGTCAGCTCAACCTCAGTGCGTACGTAGCAGAAGAAGACTGGGCAGCTTTCAGAGACATGGTGTACGACACCTCACTCACTTATCTGGGCCAGAACATGCACAAACACCAAGGCTGGTTCGATGAAAAGGATGAGGACATCCAGAAGCTGCTTGATGAGAAGCGTGAAGCCTACAGAGCGTACCAGCAAGACAGCAGATCTGCCTCTAAGAAGACAGCCTTCAACTCCATCAAAGGAAAAGTGCAGGCAAAGCTCAGAAAGGTGCAGGACTTCTGGCTCAACAAAAAGGCAGATGAAATACAGCAGTACGCTGACAGCAACAACTCCAAACACTTCTACGATGCCCTTAAGACCATCTACGGGCCTCAGTCTTCTGGAACATCACCACTGTTCAGTGCTGATGGGTCCACTGTCCTCACAGACAAGAACACAATCCTGGAAAGATGGGCAGAACGTTTCAGCAGCATCCTGAACAGACCTTTGTCCATCAATGCAGAAGCCATCACTCGCATGCCCCAAGTAGAGGTGAACACGTCTCTGGCAGAGCGAAAGGCAAAGCACAAGGCTCTGACTCCATCCCAGCTGAAATCTACAAGGCAGGTGGACCAGTTCTAATACAGAAACTCACCGAGCTCTTTCAGACCATGTGGCAGCAGGAAGTTATCCCCCAGGAGCTCAAGGATGCCTCCACTGTCCAGCTCTACAAGAGAAAAGGAAACGGGAAGTCCTGCGACAACCACCATGGGATCTCTCTCCTCGCCATCGCCATCAAGATCTTCACAAGAGTCCTTCTCACCCACCCCATTCAGCACATGGGAGGCAGTCACTTGCCAGAGAGCCAGTGTTGCTTCAGAGAGGGTCGTGGAACTGCTGACATGATCTTCACCACACGCCAACTTCAGGAGAAGCATCAAGAGCAGAGCAGGGACCTCTACACAACATTTGTAGATCTGACCAAGGCTTCTGATACCGTCAGTCGTGAGGGGCCGTGGAAGATCATGGTGAAGTTTGGCTGCCCGGACAAGTTCATCAGCATGGTGCACCAGTTCCGCGATGGCATGCTTGCTCGAGCACTTGACGATGGAGTCTCCTCCGAAGCTTTCCCAGTCACCAACGGGGTCAAGCAGGGCTGTGTACTCGCGCCCACACTTTTCAGCATGATGTTCACAGCCATGCTGTCTGATGACTTCTGCGGCGATGAAGAAAGCGCCATCAGGATCAGGTACAGGATGGATGGCAGGCTCTTCAACCTGTGGAAGCTCCAAGCCAAAACCAAGGTGGAAGGGGACTCAGTGTGCGACTTCCTTTTTTTTTTTCAGAGGACTGAACACTTCATCTTTATTTAAGATGCATTAAAAAGCTTCTGGACACCTTTCACTCATTAACACAATTCAACTTATTTGGCTATGTGAGCAATGAGAAAGACTGATGACAAGTAATAAGAGGTATGAGTGCAGCGTGGATAAGATCAGCAACATTCCCAGTGTGGCTTTAGTTTCCTGTTCATGAGGGGACTGTGTATCAACCACCGTTAGTCCCGGCCAGCTTGGAGCTGCTGCCCTGTTCAGCTTATAGTGCAGGACATAATCACTGAAATCAGCTCTTAATATCTATAAACTGCTACATCCCAGTACATGGCATACTTAAAGGAAATATTCAAAAATCAACTAATATATAATACAGCAGAAATTCAAGTAACTTTAAAGATCATGTAGCAAGAATAGAAACTGTTTAGCACCAAACAGCAACACAGTGTCAACAATTACAATACAACCCCAGAAAAAGCTGGGGTGGGATGGAAAAAAGCAAATAATTAATAAATGATTAATTAAAAAAAACAGTAATTCCCAGTATTACTCCGACTTGTATTTGATTGCAGATTCATTTGTTAATATACATTTATTGTGGCGGGGGGGGGGGGGGGGAGTTGAAAAATTCATAGGCTGACCAAGAAGGAGTTATGTCTTTGAGGATCAAAAACAGAGCTTCTGTACCGCAGGGATCCAAGTGCTGCAACAGTGATGGTGAAAAATAAACCACATTTGGTCAAATTTCACCACTCCATCATGGTCAGCCTATGAACTCCCCAGCCCCCACTCTCCGTATACCAGCACATCAGACAAGCAAGAAGTTACAAAAAAATGGACATGAGCTGTCATGAATCTGGGTTTGGAAGCCAAACCCAGTTCAGACTTATTGTTATGCTTCACTCTAGTTTCCTCCTGACAGCTCTAGCATGCCCTCTCCTCCTGTCTAGTGCCATTAGCTGCACTGTCACGGGTGTTCATACACACACCCACACGCACACACACACGCACACATGCTCCATTCACTCTCATTCACACGCTCTGTAACACACCTGGTGCCAATCAGTCCTGCCCACGCATTCTCGCACTGGCATTCTCTTTCCTCATTAGCTTCAGGAGTATTTGTTCGCCGCTTCGGAAGAAAGAGATTGTCTGGGCATTCACCTCCATACGCAGCAGCCAGTTCTCCCCGTATGTGGATCATTACCTTCGCTGTTCTCCAGCCCGTCACTTCAAGCCTGAGTATTCCCTTGGTGTTTCGGCTGGCCCTGCTTCTCAACTTCATCCTCCAGACTGCACAATGCGCCCCGGATTGGCTCCAGCCCTGTAAGTGTCTCGCCTTTTCTCTCGTGCTAAGCAGCCCTGATCGCCTTCCTGTTTTGTGCATATCGCAGCCCTGCAGCACTAGGCTCCCCATAGACTGGGCTGTTGAACATCTGGGAGTTGCCCTGCATGTCTGGTGGCCTAATCCTGTCATTACACCTCTCCGTGTTTTTGTGTGGTTAAACTGAACTGTAACTTGGTGGTCAATTGGACTTGTTATTTTGTGGTGAACTTTAATAAACATGGCACTCTCTACTCCAGCGATTGGGTTTTTCATTCTCTCCCTCGTGCACCGTGTTATGGCGCACGCGGGTTTGTGACATGAGCAATTTAGGGCTGCAGTAAAAATTTAAGCAATGATGTAATTTCAACTGAGTGGCAAAGATGGGCAGAGGATCTACAGTTTATCAACAAATTCATGTGAAAACTATGAAACAACAATGCTGATGTGGATTTGCATCTTTGTCCTTCTACATTGCAAAATAAACAACTTGAGTAATGTGCAGGATTTTCATTGCATAAAGAGCAAGGGCATAAGCCTAAGCCGAAACCTCTCAGATGGCACTGCATTAAGAACAGGCATAATTAGCTAATAAAACAACATGGGCAAGGGATTACTTTGACAGACTTCAGCAAAGACTACAGGACAGTTACAGTAAAAACAAAAAACTTCACTAGGCAAACAAGAAACCGTCTGTTAACTGTGTCCACAAAGCATGTCAGCTTGTCTGGGGTTGGAGGCATCTGGGATGGACCATCACACAGTGACGAAGAAATGTTTGTTGTTAGCTTTGCACTTGTTGCTGCTAAAAGTCTGGATGCTTTTTTTATGCAAATCTTTGATCTGGAGGTCCGGGATATTGGTTTGTCTGTTATAGTATGGGGTGGCATCACTGCCTTTGGCAAAGGTCATTTCTACTTCTGTGATGCAGGATTAAAGCAACACTATGTAAGACAGTGTTTCTCAACATTTTTTGAGCCATGTAACAGTTTTTATATTGAAAAAAAATCCTTTGGGACCCTAGCAATGTAAAATGTTTTAAAAGACACATTGCACCCTATTATGACATATCCAATGACAATTTAGTCTTGTAATTTGCTTATACTCAATGTGAAACAAGGCGTGATTACATACAAAGCCAATGGAAAGATGTGGACACATGCACATCTGCTCCAGGCAAAGCAAATGCATAGGATGTTGGATTTTGTTCATCTTGGGCCAGGGTAAAAAGTTGGTCCGATGTGCCACGGCCAGAATGAAAACCACATTGCTCCTCCTGAATCCGAGGTTTGACCATCGGCAGCACTCTCCTCTCCAGTACCTTGGCATAGGGCTTCCAAGGAAGGCTGAGGAGTGTGATCCCTCTAAAGTTGGAGCACACCCTCCGGTCCACTTTATTGAAGAGAGGAACCACCACCCCGGTTTGCCATGCCAAAGGCACTGCCCCCGATCTCCACGCAGTGTTACAGAGGCGTGTCAACCATGATAGCCCTACAACATCCAGGGCCTTAAGGTACTCAGGGCAAATCTCATCCACCCCCGGAGCCCGGGCACCAAAGAGATTTTTAACCACCTTGGTGACCTCAGCCTCTGTGATAGGCAAGTCGCCCCCCTCGTCCACAATCCCTGCTTCCTCTGTGGAAGGCGTCTCAGTGGAATTGAGGAGATCCTCGAAGTATTCCTTCCACCGTCAGGCGATATCCTCGGTCAAAGTCAGCAGTGCCCCATCCGCACCATACACAGTGTGGACAGGGAGCTGCTTCCCCCTCCTGAGCCACCGGACAGTTTGTCAGAATCTCTTTGAGGCCGACCGAAAGTCTTGTTCCATGGACTCACCAAACTCCTCCCATACCCGAGTTTTTGCTTCAGCAACCACCCGAGCTGCACTCCGCTTGGCCTGCCGGTACACCTCAGCTGCTTCGGGAGTCCCACAAGCCAACCAAGCTTGATAGGACTCCTTCTTCAGCTTAATGGCACCCCTCACTACTGGTGTCCACCACTTGATTCGGGGGTTGCCACCACGAGATGCCCCGACGACCTTGTGGCCACAGCTCTGGGCAGCCGCTTCAACATTGGAGGTGGAGAACATGGCCCATTCAGACTCCATGTCTCCAGACTCCCTCGGAATGTGGTCAAAGTTCTTCGGGAGGTGGGAGTTGAAGCCTTCCTGGACAGGGGTCTGAGCCAGATGTTCCCAGCACACCTTCACTATACATTTGGGTCTACCAGGTCTGGATGGCATCCTCCCCTGCCATTGGATCCAACTCACCAGCAGGTGGTGATCAGTTGACAGCTCTGCACCTCTCTTTACCCGAGTGTCCAAGACATACGGTCGCAGGTCTGATGACACGATAACAAAATTGATCATCGACCTGTGACCTAGGGTGTCCTGGTGCCAGGTGCACATATGGACACGCTTATGCTTGAAAATGGTCATTATGGACAAATTGTGGTTAGCACAGAAGTCCAATAACTGAACACCACTCTGGTTCAGATCGGGCAGGCCGTTCCTCCCAATTACCCCCTCCAGGTTTCACTGTCGTTGCCCACATGCGCGTTGAAGTCTCCCAGTAGTACAATGGAGTCTCCAAGAGGAGCACTTTCCAGCGCCCCAGTCAGAAACTCCAAAAAGGGTGGGTCCTCTGAACCATCATTTGGTGCATAGGCACAAATGATGGTCAGGATCCGTTTCCCAAACTGAAGGCGCAGGGAAACAACCCTTTCATCCACCAGGGAAAACTCCAATATTGAGGCAGCAAGGTGGGGGGATACAAGAATACCCACCCCTGCTCATCGCCTCTCGCTCAGGGCAACTCCAGTGGAGGCCAAGCCCCAGCCCCTCTCCAGGAGACTGGTTCCGGAACTGGAGCTGTGTGTTGAGGTGAAGCCGACTATATCTAGCCGGTATCTCTCAGCCTCATGCACCAGCTCAGGCTCCTTCCCCACCAGAGAGGTGACATTCCGCATCCCAAAAGCCAGTTTAGGAAGCTTGGGATCAGACCGCCAAGGTCTCCGCCTTTGACCGCCACCTGATCCACAAAGCACTGGACCCCCATGGTCCCTCCTACAGGTGGTGAGCCCACTGGAGGGCGGACCCATGTAACTCCTTCGGGCTGAGCCCGGCCAGGGCCCATGGGTGGAAACCCAGCCACCAGATGCTAGCCATCGAGCCCCTCCCCCAGGCCTGGCTCCATGGTGGGGCTCCGGTAACCCCATAATGGGCGGGGTACACTGAATCCTTGTTCTAGCATTCATCATGAGAGTCTGTTGGATTGTTCTTTGTCTGGCCCTTCACCCAGGACCAGTTTGTCTTGGGTGACCCAACCAGAGGCGAATTGCTCCGGACAACATAGCTCCTGGGATCACTGGGGCACGCAAACCCCCCACCACGATAAGGTGGCGATCCATGAGGGGGAAAATACCAACCCAACTTGTTAAAATATGAAGCAAATAGCATAGCAAGCCCTGTGGGAAGATTTAAAATCATTTAGACAAATATTAGTGCAACTACATCTGCAAGTATGATATTTGATGTCCCTAGATCAACAAAAAAATTAAAACCTAGAATAATAAATAAATAAACATAAATTGAGGACGACTGGAGGACTTCAGTAACAAGCAGCAGCAGCAACTTGCATTGTTATTCAGCCACACACAAAAGCTCTTAAATTGATTTCCTGCATCAAGTATTAGAGGTATGAGCAACAGCAGGCTGCTTCCAGGATATACAGCAGATCCCATTAGATCTCTATATGGATTTTATTGTGTCTTATCAGTCAGAGGGGGTCCAATGTCATTCACCAGTCTCCCTTAGGGCTCATATGACCCACTGAGTTCATCCTCCATTTTCCCTTTATGTGGCTCTCCACTCAGTTGATAAAATGAGCTGTTATTTCAACGACAAAAACACCACTTAGTTTCCTATGTAATGACACATTTCTTGTCTTTACTTTCCTGAGGCAGCAGAGCGGTGATTGTTGACTCAGTGGAAGAAGTGCAGTGACAGGGATCCACAGTCAATTTTCCCTGCAGTGGTTTTAGTGGTTATAGCCATTACAAGCCTCTAACCTCACTTTGGGTGTCGGTGGGAGTCCTCTTTGAGAGCGGCACACACTCTGGCCTCCAGCTGGTGTGCCGGCGGACAGTCGTCCGGGTTTGCGACGAGCATATCCAAGAGCAGGGCACACATGGCTGGTCCAGGAGGGGGCGGGAGTGGGGCCACCCTCTTAAACTTCATAGGGATGCGCAGCTGGAGGTCGGCGTTCTCGCAGAGAGCTTCTCTCAGAGGCATCAGCCAGCGACCCTTGCGCGCATAAGCATTCAGCTGTTCCTATGTCAACCCTTCTTCCAGAAAGGTGATTCTTTCCAGAACAGCCCAGAACATCACACCCAGGGAGACGATGTCTGCCTGAGCACTGTAGGTCAACCCACCCCACACCTCTGCAGCCATGTAGAAGTCAGAGCCGCAGGTGGAGGAGAAGTGTTGCCAGGGAAGAATGACGTCCACCATGGCTGCACTCATCTCTTGCTCAGACTGCACCACACTGTGGTTACGCTGGGCATCAGGGGGCCAGGACAAAAGGTACTGATTCAAGTCGCCTCCATTGCAGTACTCCAAGCCACAATGCCAAATGGCACAGTGGAGAAGACTGCTCTTCCTCCCTTTGGGTTGGTCTCTTATTGGCCCGGTTTGAAGGCCTCTGTGGCATTGAGAAATCAGGTGAGGCTGGTTTAGTCCAGGTGAGACTGTGTTGGTCCTGTCCTGAAGTCTAGAGGCAGAGTTAGCCCTCCTTCTGGTGTTGGACTGGACAATATAACTTTCCTGATGTTGAGCCTGTCCAATTACACTGCCCTTCAGCACACTTTCAACCAGACACAGCAGCAGTTTCCCTGATTTCAGTGTCTTGAGGCTCCTCTGGCCCATCTGCAAGAGGCAGCTGTACAGCACAATGATGTTGACATGGTTCTTGGCTGTGGCTCTCATGGCCCACAGTTCTTGCAGGTAGAGTTCGATACATTCTGAGTCACTGCAGGGGAGCCTCTTAATAGCCACCCTCTGTCCCGTTTTGGCCATATGGCCCTCAAAAACAACACCATAACTGTCCCGTCCTACCTCTCTCTTTAAGGCGTAGAGCTCCTCCATCACTCCATGGGGCTAGGGTCTGGTGGGACTCCTTCATCTAGTGGTGAATCTGAAGTTCTAGTGGATGTAACATGGTGCTGATGTCTGGGAAACAAAACAACACTTCACTCCGACCTCTACACTTACCCACAAACACTTTCGTTTATATCCTCCACTGGACAGCTTTGAAACTCTTTGTAGTTGGAGTCATGCTATCATTTTTAAACGAGTCTGGCTTTATTTCTTTTATTGCTATTGATAAAACAAAACTCCAGACGACTGTGCACTCAATGCTGCTACAGAGGCCCAGAAGCAGCAGAGCATGAACTGCTTCTCCACTGCTTGTGACAACTTTGGGCTCACAATCAGTATGAAGAAAACCGAGGTCCTGCATCAACCCATACCTCAGAAGACTTATGTGGAACCAGCCATGACTGTCAACGGGGAGACCCTCAAGGCTGTCGACAAGTTCGCGTACCTTGGCAGCACACTCTCCAGGTCTGTCAACATCGACGATGAGGTTGATTTGCGCATTGCCAAGGCAAGCTCAGCATTCGGACAGCTATGTGCAACAGTTTGGGAAAGGAGTGGCATCAGGCTGACCACAAAACTGAAGGTGTACAGTATAAGGCAGTTGTCCTGCCTTCCCTACTGTACGCCTGCGAGACCTGGACAGTCTACGAGCGCCATGCCAGAAAGCTAAACCGCTTCCACCTGAACTGCCTCAGAAAGCTCCTGAAGATCACCTGCCAGGACAAAATCCCTGGCACAGAGGTCCTCTCCCGAGCTGAGCTGCCTAGCATCCACACCCTGCTCAAGAGAGCCCAGATTAGGTGGGCTGGCCACCTTGTTCGTATGCCTGACTCACGCCTACCAAATGGACTGTTCTACAGTGAACTAGCAGAGGACAAGCGCTCACAAGGTGATCAGAAGAAGTGCTACAAAGACACTCTTAAGGCCTCCTTGAAGAGCTTTGACATCAGTCCTGACACCTGGGAGACCCTAGCACTAGACCAACCAGACTAGCGTAGCCGTACCAGCAAAGGTGCTTCTTCCTTTGAGCTGAACAGGATTGCTAAGGCCCAGAGAAAATGTGAGCTTTGCAAGTCCAGAGCCACCCCTGTATCTTCTGCCCTGGCAGACCACCTGTGCCCGACCTGTGGCAGAGCCTTCCGTGCCCGCATTGGACTAATCAGCCACACCCGGAAACACTGCACCCAGTCCTCTTCTCTGTGATGTCCTTGGTCATCGTCGAGAACAGCCAATGAACAACAACAACAATATTCTATAGTAATAGAGCATATGGAATGTTAACCTTGACATTTGACCTTTTGACCCCAAACCCATAGTCAGAGGCTATAGGCTTAGGGTGAACCTGTGTCCCAATGTTGGTGACCGTAGCTTTACTTGTTCTATAATAATAGTGCAAAGGGAATGTTAAAGTTGACCTTTGACTTTACAACCTCAAACCCACAGATGTAGGTCAGGGTCCCAAGGTACCTATGTACCAAGTTTGGTGGCCCTAGCTTTTATTGTTGTTGCTATATAGTTTATACATAGGGATCAGGCTCAGATGACATAATGTTACACACTCTTGTACAGTAGGTGGCGGTATGCACCTTTCAGTTGTTTGCTATCTGCCAGTAACCAAGAGAAGAAGAAGAAGAAGAAGATCCTCCACCCTGGTCCTGTAGTCGGAGACTGCGCTGTGTTTAAAGATGCTCATGTCCTCTGACTGGAGGTACTTCAGACAGCAGAGGAAGGTTGCATTATTGCACCTCTTGTTCAGTATTACAGGTGATATGGCTATTTTTCTGCCAGACAGAAGTTTGATGAGGGAGTCAGCTGTCTTGCGCATCTCGGAGGGAGAAAAACGCCTCGTGGGTAAAACCAGGTCTTTGGTTGACCACTCCCAGTTACACGGTGAGACTGAACATCCTGGCAGATAAGCACATCTGTCGCAAGGTCTTTTGCCAGTCGGTGAATTGTGACATGGACTACACAAAGAGCAGAGATAAACAAACCTATCATCTGGTCAGTCACTGCAACAGATACTGGAGTCAATTTGTCTTGGACTGTCCTTGCCACTGATAATACCTCTGTCTGCCAAGAATGTGTCGCTCGTCCAGCAAAAACTAGCGGTACTCAAATACTTTGCAAGCAGTTTCATGAAATGGTCAGTCAGAGAGCAACTCATACCGGCTTGGATGTTGCCCGGGTTAACAAGGTCAGGAGTTCCTGGCAGCGGAAGGCGAATTACAGAGCTGCGTGGAGGAATCTGATCACACCTAAGTGAAACAGTCATTGTCGCCCCCGACAGACTGCTATGATGATGATGATGATGATGATGATGATGACCTTGACCTTTGACCTTGATTCCCAAACCCATAAATAGTTCAGGATCTCAAGGTGAATCTTTGTAAGTTTGGTCACCCTAGCTTTACTCGCTCTATAGTAATAGTGCAAAAGAAATGCTAACCTTGACCTTTTGACCCCAAGTCCATAGTCAAGTCAGGGTCTTGGGGTGAACCTGTGTACCAAGGTTGGTGACTCTAGCTTTAATTGATCTACAGTAATAGGGCATAGGGAATGTCAATCTTGACATTTCACCTTTTCAAGAGTCAAGATTCAAAGATTTTATTTGTCAATACTACTATATGTACAGGACATACGGGAGAATTGAAATGGCGGTTCTCTCTTTCTTCAGTGGTGTGCACAATATAATTAAAGAAAAAGGGATAACCTTGAAAAAACAACAACGGCAGTGCAAGTGGCGACAAAAGATAGACCTACACATCCAATAGTGCAAATAAAGATAAACCATGAAACCCAACAATCCTATATACAGAAAAGTAGAGCAGTATTACTTATAGCTGCAAATTTTGCCCCCAAATTCCCGCAAAAGTCATCCGATTGGAGCCAAATTTCAATATGCACATCATCAGTGTTTTGCATTATTTCACAAAGACCACACCACAGGACAGCTGAATGGTTAATTTAATAAGAAAAGGGACATCATCAGTGTTTTGCATTATTTCACAAAGACCACACCACAGGACAGCTGAATGCTTAATTTAATAAGAAAAGGGACACAGAAAAGCTCATAAAACCAGAGGAGATGAGAAGCAGTCTGTGGTGCTAGTTCACTGAAGGGAGTCTTCATTAGTTGTGATCATGAGCAGCTTTTGTTACAGAAATTTAACAAAGTATTACAAGTATCATCGGTTATTAATGTGATTTGACTTAACAACATTATCTGTTCTTGGTTAGCTTTAACAACATTAAAAATATAATATCATATAATAGCATGATTCATAATTTAATTCAAAGAAATAAGTCATCACATTTTAAAATGAATGAAAAAGGCTTGAAATTGCTGACATTATATGTGATAAATACAGAAAATATTAAAGTTTAAACTTTTAGTATGAAATTATTAAAATAACTTTTTTTCCTCAAAATTCAAATGTTTTGAGGTGGAATAAAAGAAAATAGAGGTGTGTGACAGAAGTAAACTCTAGTTCCTCTGCAGACACATCCTGAGACAGACCAGTTTGTTCAAAAAAAACAATGTTATTCCCACCATCTTCACACGTCATCTAGTTGTCCAAAAGGCCCCTGCACCATGATGTTCTCCAGGACCTGTAAATACAAAGAACACAGTGACTGATTACAGGTACTGTGATAATAGTGACAAAAATACAATTATTACCTCTTAATTACAGTAATTTATTTGAAGCTATCTTTTAGTATTTCAGTAACAACAGAATCACGACATTTACAAACACTTACCACTCCATAAATTATGCCTTCGTTTCCTTTTTCCTTTATAACTGTCATGGGGCATATCAGAGGACTCAAACACCAGGCGACCTTTGAACATAATTTATTATGAAAATAATGCAGCACGAAGGCTGAAAACAAACAAACAGGGCTGTAACACAAATGATAATGGGTGGAGAGATGTGGCAGGTATGACTAGAACGCCGTACTGAGGGTAAGGCGTGAGGTGTATAAGTAGAGCAGGGAATAATTAGAAGATGAGGTGCGGCTATAAATAATTAACAACATAAGAGCCATTAACCATTTGACTGCCTATGGCTCTCCGTTGCACCATCAGCCCCTAGTAGTCAAGGTTTTTTTCAAGAAAATATTCAGTTCAGATGTCAGAGATTTCCAAAGCTATAACTTGAAAGTGGTAAGAGATAATGGCTTACTGTCAATTAGAAAGGTGTAGAATATGATCCAAAGTTTGAGATAGGAGTAAATTTACTCATCTAATTTGCATAATGCCACGGCAGCCATATCGAATTACATAACTTTCAGTCAAAAGCGTACTTTGGACATATTCACACAAAGGATGGTTTTGTTTTTTGTCACCGTTTGTTATTTTGGGCATTTTGTTATCGTATCTTTAAAGTATATGGACCAGAAAATCAGTTACAATGTAAGAAAACAAAGAAATTCGTCACTTACCGCTGGCCTGGCGGCACGCTTCATCCATTTTCGTCCATCCTGGTTGCTATTTTGTCTTCTCTCAGTCATTTTTGCTTTCTCTCCCACATCCAGAAACTGTTATGATTATTCCACTGCAATTTGTCTTTTATTCCGCTGCAATTTATCTCATATGACGACCAGGAACCGGCGCAATTGTTCTGTCCAGTCACGTGGCACTGGGGGTCGATGGCAGGTGCAAATCAACCAGCTTCACCCACCCTGTGTTATAAAAAAAAAAAAAAAAACATAGATATTTACCTTTATAAGCTAAATAATCTTTTAGAATCATAGTTGGCAAATTTGGAAGCAAATGCCTCCTTCATCTTGCGATTGATCAACATTTATGTACAAACTTTTCTTCTCTGGTGTCCAGAAGTGGGGAGGTTACATGGGGTCATTAGTCCTCCAAGGCAAGGGCAGGAAGTTATACGTGTCTGCCACCTTGTGAGGTGCAATAATTAGTACAACTGGGGAGTTTTATTATGGTTTAAGGCCACGTCACATGACCGTCGCAGAACTGTGACACAGGCACTCCAGAGCGCTACCTGTGCATGAACCAAGGCAGTCAAAAGGTTAACTGAGGAGTGGAATACACTGAGAGCACTGTCACAATGTAAACACAATATGCAAAGCAAGACAGGATCATGGCGATAATACAACTAAGAGTGGATCTGCTGAAGTGAGGGTGAGAATACTGATAATGATGATAATGATAATAATAACAAAGTTATAATAGTGATAATAATAACAAGTTCAAAAAGAACATAAAGCGTGGGCAAAGTCTGACCCTTTCCAGATCATAACAATAACTTTGGCTTTTGTCGTGATCCATGCTAGGATTCTGGTTTAGTTTAAGTCCTGTTTCTGTTTGTTTGCTTCTTTGTTTATGTTGCAGGCACCTCCAGCGCACTTCATCATTTCCTTACGTGTAAGTGTAGTATTTTGTGTTTTTGTATTATGTTTGTGCTTATGTTAATAAATGTGCAAACTCACAGATGGCGTCTTGTGCCTTCTGCTGCCCTTGAAAAGGGCGATTTATGACAGAAGGATATGGCCAGTGTGTGACATCAGCTCAGCCTCTGTGAATTTTGCAATTTTTTCTTTTTTCTTGTAATTACTTTTTCCCCTTTTTGTTACTCCACGCCTGCTGAGATGTCAGCAGGTGGAAGACAGGACCCACCTGAGCTTGGGGTGGGAGCTTCGCACAGCTCTTATGGAGATGGACAAACATATTGCTGATGCTCGCCAATCTTCCACCCTTCAAAACGCTTTGTGGTGCTTAGGCCTTGCGGATGTGGCTATGCAGCATTATCCTCGGCTTGTGTTACATGCCGAGGGAAAGGAGAGGATTTTCCTGGTGGAGTATCTGCAGCGGGAGTATTGCAGGAAGGTCAAGAGCCCTGTCAGCAAACTGAGGTCTGCACCGATGAGAGAACGTCCCCGGACTTCAGCGCCATCAGCTCCTCACCAGCCCCCAACTCCAGTTCCCGCTGCATCAGCTTCACAGCCGCTCCACAGGAGGAGGTCCAGCAAACCATCTGCGCCAAGGTCTGCATTGATGAATGAGCGTCCCCAGACTCCGGTGTCTCACCTGCCTCCATCTCCTTGCCCGGTGACCTTCCCAGCCTCCACCTTGCCAGCAGTCTCCTCCTCACCACTCTGGAGAACCGCAGCAGCAGCCTCCTAGCCATTTCTGAACTGTTTTCCCTCAGCTGTCCCATCAATCTCCTCCTCTTTGTCTGCCACTGCTGTCCCCTTCCCCTCCATGCCGTCACCTCTCACTGCTGAGTGGCGGGCCATCAGCATGCCTGCAGGGCCGTCTCCTCCATTTTCTACTTTGGTGCCCATGCCTGCTGCAGCCATGAGGAGGAATTCACCTGGGTTTTCAGCAGCAGTTACCACCACATCCCAGGAAATAAGGCAAGTACATTTTCATTCTCAAACACTTTTAGTTGAAATGCCTTGTCTTATTCTCGGTGGTGAGGCTCAGCAACAACAGCCCAATTTAGCTGAGTCCTCACCGCCTGCTGCTGTTACATCTCCCTCACCTGCTTCTCCCGTGTCCTCCTCTGTGTATCCTGTATGCCCGCTGGTCCTGGGAGAGAGCCGCCGGACGATGGAGGGTCCTGCGGCCCTGGAGGATTCTGTTCCGGCTCCGCAGCCATGTCTTGGATGGGAGAAGAGCACCCCCTGTACCCTGAGGACTGATCCGACAGAAGAATGTCCCCTGACTTCAGCTGCACGGGTCTCTGCTCCAGCGGTGAGGCAGCCTCCAGCACCAGCTGCCACGCTGGGAGTTCCACCAGTGTCGGTCGCTACATCTGGAGGCCATTCAGCAGCTGACACCAACATGCCCCGGGAGATAAGGCAAGTATGTTTTCATTTTCCTGCACATAAAAATGAAATGCCTTGCCTTATTCCTGGTGGTGAGGCTCAGCATCTGCAGCCCATGTTAGCTGAGTCCTCACTGCCTGCTGCTGCCATTGATTCCTCACCTGCCTCTCCTATGTCTCCTCCTGTGTTCCCTGAGTGTCCGCCGGTCCTGGGATGGAGCCACCGGATGACAGAGGAGCCTGCGGCCTGGGAAGATTCTGTTCCAGCCCCGCAGCCGCATCTCAGATGGGAAGAGAACATTACCTGCGACCTGAAAGCTAAGCCAACAGGAGAGTGTCTCTTGATTTCAGCAGCATGGGAGCAGGCATCATTGGTGAGGGAACCTCCACCTTCTGCCACCACGCCGGGAGCTCAACCTGCATCGGTCGCCACGCCTGGAGGGCCTTCACCATCATGCTTGCTGCTGAGGTCATCACAGCAGAGTCGCCAGAGTCCTGGACGGCAGTGGAGCTCGAGTCCAGGCAAGTAGTCTGTTCTGTGTTAACACCCGCAGATCTAGAGAAATCTTGTCTGGCTCATGGTGAGGAGAATCAGCTGCAGATGTCCTCTGCTCCTGAATTTTCCTCGCCAAGCTCCATCACTGCTGGTAACTACTGTATGTTCCAGTGTTTTTCTCTTCCTCCCCATCTGAGGTGGCTGAGCCGGGGTGGAAACACCAGATGGATGGATTCGAGACATCCCAACCAGAGTCGCCAGAGTCCTGGACAGCGGTGTAGCTCGAGCTAAGGCAATTTCTCTTCTTTGTCTTCTCATTATCAGTATTAGAGAAATCTTGCTTAGCTCTTGGTGAGGAGAGCTAGTCGCAGCCGTTGGCTGTTCATGAATTCTCCTCGCCGGGCTCCACTGCTGTCAGTGGTAGTAACCTGGTGTGTGTTCCTCATCTTCTGCTTGAGTCTTCATCTGAGTCCGCTGATGGTCATCCGCTGTCACCAGAGGTCACCATAGGTCGCCATAGGTCCTCCATCTCCACCAGAGGTCGCCGTGGGTCCTCTGCCCCCACCCGAGGTCGCTGTGGGTCCTCTGCCCCGCCAGAGGTCGCTGTGGTTCCTCTGCCTCTGCCCGAGGTCGCTGTGGGTTCTCTGCCTCTGCCCAAGGTCGCTGTGGATCCTCTGCCTCCGCCCGAGGTCATTGAGGGTCCTCCGTCTCCACCTGAGGTTTCCACTGAGCAGCCTTCCCCCTCATCTGGTCCATTTGCTGGTCAGCCACCTTGGTCAGCCATCCATTCGGCTAGTCCCTTTGCTGGTCAGCTGCCATCACTGTCTGAGGTTGCGACTGGCCAGTGGGCCTCTTCAGGAGTCGACATTCTCCTGCTACGAGTCAGCTTGACCCATGCCTCAGCCCCTGTAGCCCACAAGGAGCACATGCTCCAGCTGCCGCCTCCAGGAGGGGGCGTGCTGTGTTCTACAGTCTGTTGGTTTAGGGACACTGGGAGGCCAGCCGGCAGATTACATCCTTTGCTTGGGTGGCTTAAAGACTCTGGGAGGCCACCCGACAACTTCCAACTCGTTACCGGGTGGTCTTTGGACTGTAGTATTCTGTTACTACCTGTTGTACAGTGTTGTGGATCATGAGTTTTCTTTTGTTTTCTGGTTCATTTCAGTCTCTCCGTGCCTTTGTTCCCCCTCCTTCCGCCTGGGGTGGGTTATTTTTTCTTGTTGGGAGGGTCTTCTTTGTGGGTGGTTCCTTTTTTCTTTTTTGATGTTTTGTTTAGGTGTCTGGAATCCACCCTTGGGGGGGGACTTTCATGATCCTGAGCACGGGTGGGAGCCATGCTCAGCCTCTGGTGTAGTTTAAGTCCTTTTCCGTTTGTTTGCTTCTTTGTTTATGTTGCAGGCATTATGGTCTATTGTGTTTGGTCTCTGTTTATTTATCAAGTGTTTGTATTCTTAGTTTTGTCCTTATTGTCCTGTCTATTTATTGTGTGTCATTTTATATTTATGGTATTATTTTGGGGCTGTGTTATCTTATTCTTGATTCCGGTCTGTACTTTTATTTTGACTGTGCTGTGCAGCTTCTGGCTGTCAGACTCTATTTTGTGGGCTGCACAGCTGTCACTTGTTGTTGTGATCATTTTCTCATTCATGTACCCATACCTGTCATTCATCAATCACTGGTCCATTTACCTATTTAAGGATACGGCAATGTTTCCCCCGTTGCCGTGTCCTACTGTGAGCCTCCTCAGAGGAATCAATCATATTCTGAGTGAGCTGGGTTTTGTTGCTGAGCTGAACGGGTGCGCTCTGTCCAGGAACCTTAGCCATGAGCCCCGTCTCCTTTCAGGTGTGACTCCGGCTGATTTGTCTCCTTTTCCCCGGTGTTCCCACACGCCTCAGCCTGTGTTCACTTCCAGGTTGTTCCTTGGTGAGAGCCCTGTTCACCTCCAGCGCACCTCACCATTTCCTTACGTGTAAGTGTAGTGTTTTTGTATAATGCTCGTGTTTATGTTAATAAATGTGCATACTCACAGATGATGTCTGGTGTCTTCTGTTGCCCTTGAAAAGGGCGATTTATGACAGCTTTATTATATTAGCTCTATATTGGATCTTATTTTTAATTAATTCTTAACTACTTCACCCTAAGACAAAGACTAAAAGCCCTTTTTAATCATTTCACAACTTTTGAAAGAAATGGCATTAACAGAATTGCAAATAATAAACTGCTGATGGTTAATATTGTGTTGCGAACAGAACACCGTATTCTAGTGTAATATTGTATATATTAATGTTGCCTACATTTACTAATCGGGCAGCACGGTGGCGCAGTGGTTAGCACAGTGGCAGCACAGCAAGAAGGTCATGGGATCGATTCCACCCTTGACCATCGTGGGTTCGATCCCACCCCCAGACCATCGGTGACCCTTCTGTGTGGAGTTTGCATGTTCTCCCCGTGTCTGCGTGGGTTTACTCCGGGCACTCCGGTTTCCTCCCACATGCCAAAAACATGCAAGTTAGGTTAATTGGCATCAAAACTGGGGATTCTAAATTGTCCTTAGGTATGGATGTGAGAGTGAATGGTTGTCTGTCTCTCTGTGTTGGCCCTGCGATGGACTGGCGATCTGTCCAGGGTGTACCCTGCCTCTCGCCCAAAGATGCTGGGATAGGCTCCAGCTCCCCCGCGACCCGAAAGGATTAAGCGGTAGAAGATGGATGGATGGATGGATGGATGGACATTTACTAATCCAGTTGGAATTATTTAGAAGAATACCCAGGAGAATAGCTGAAACTGCATCGGTCTTTAAAAGCAGTTTAATGGTAAAACCCGTCTTAATTTGGGTCAAATTTTCAAAGCAGCTGTCCAAAAATGCTAACTGGCGCTGGAGGCTAAGTTGTCTCTTTAGTTCCATGCTGCTGTGAGGCCATAGTCAGTGCTTAGTCCTGATTGGTTCACCTGTTATAATGACACCACAAAAACGGTCCGTTCAAACTTGCCTTTTTCCAAGGGAGTAAGCTTAATTGAATTTGCACAGCAGAAAAACACAGACATGACACATAAGAGTGATTTTGCTCTTGATATGTCTTGTAAGTCATAACAAACATGTTCCAGACATGTTAACAAGAAAATAAAAACTTGATTTTGAAAGAGTAGCAGCCATGTATAAATATCAAATAGTAGGTACTGTAGGCGACCACCAGTTTGGAATGATTTTACATTCAATACAAAATTATACACAATATTGATGATGAGACTCTGCGTCTTCCCTTCAAAATAACAAATAGAGGCTCATGGTGAATTCTGGGTCTGGCCTCCTTTTTTTCTACCTTTTTCTGCAGTTGTGCTTCAGCACATTAATAATTGATCTCTCCTGCAAAATTCAGTGACCTTAATGTCCAATTTCCAAGCTGCTCTACCTGACACCTATCTTGGAGTTGCTAATCAATAACAGCTGAAGGCATTCCTGCCATCCCCCAATCATCCTGGTCTTTACAGTCAGTTAAACCTCAAAATACATATGTAGATACCTTTAAATGAGGTAAATGCTTGTACATGCATTTATTTTATGTTTAGTGTATACACTGTTGGCTGCAGATTTTTTACTAGGCAGACATCATTGTACAACAGAACAAACTGAATGTTTCTTTGCTGTCCTAACTTATTTGCTTTTTTCCCGGCCCAATAAACCTTTTTTCTAAATTGTCCATTTTTTTATGCAGGCTAGGCTGGTTTTACAGAAAGTTATGCTGTAGCTAAAGGAAATGGAGCAAAATCCCTGCTGTTCCTAATTTCCATTCAAAGATATATTATTGTCATCTGCATATTTCCACTTTGCATACTTCCACTAATATTGAGAAGGTCACAGAGTATAAAACCTCTGATATTTGATGATCTGAGGAACTTATATTTCAATAGAAAATCTTGTTAGACTTCAACAAAAGCCCAGCATTGGCACAGAGACATTCCACTCTAAGGTGTATGAACAGTATTGTTCCTCATTATGGGAATGTAATTTACAGACTCCTGCTTCCACCTCAGATTCCATTTACCATTTAGCTTTTAGATTCATTAAAGGAGATAATTACAATAAGGATCATCATTTTTCATGATTGGCCTGTTGGTCTTCATCGACGGAGAGGTGCTATAATCTGTGTTTATTGAGAATTATCTGATTGGCCATTTTGTCTCAGTGTTTTATGTTTGGGAATTAAATTTTCTCATTACCCTGGCTGTATGAAGCTACATTTTCAATTCTGCAAATCTATAACTTTGAAGGTATGCTGAATAGAATCAGAATCAGAATCAGATTTATTGCCATTGTTCATATAGTACACAAACTAGGAATTTGTCTCGGTGCAATGCTGCAACATTAAACATGATAAGATAAAAGAATAAAAACTATACATGCAATAAGTGTAGAATAAGAATGAGTAATACTAGTCAAAGCAGTTTTTAATATATTAGCGAGCAGCAGATATTGTGGAGTACCATATAGTGCAGTCGGTAATGCAACAGAAACAGTGATGATTGACATGAGTCTGGTTGAGCTGCTGTACATAGTGCACGAGAGTCAATAAGTCACTTAGTGTTCAGCAGTCTGATGGCAGAGGGGAAGAAGCTGTTCATGTGCCGGGAGGTTTTAGTCTGAATGGACCGAAGTCTTCTACCTGAGGGGAGGGGGGCAAACAGTACGTGACCAGGGTGTGAAGGATCGGCTATGATCTGGCCTGCACGCCTCCGGGTCCTGGAGATGTACAGGTCCTGGAGAGATGGGAGCTTGCAGCCGATCACCTTCTCAGCAGTGCGCACGACGCGCTGCAGCCTTAGTCTGTCCCTGGCAGTGGCTCCTGCGTACCACACGGTTATGGAGGTGGTGAGGATGGACTCGATGATGGCTGTGTAGAACTGCACTAACGTCTTGGTGGGTAGCTTGAGCTTCCTCAGCTGCCGCAGGAAGAACATCCTCTGCTGGGCCTTTTTGATGAGGGAGCTGATGGTCGGCTCCCATTTGAGGTCCCGGGTGATGGTGGTGCCTAAGAAGCGGAGGGAATCTGCAGTGGTGATGGGAGAGCCTGTGAGGGTGAGGGGGGGTAGAGGGGTTGTGACTTTTCTGAAGTCCACAGTCATCTCCACTGTCTTCAGAGCGTTCAGCCGCAGGTTGTTGTGGCTGCACCAGGACGCCAACTGGGCCACCTCTCTCCTGTAGACGGACTCGTCGCCGTTGGAGATGAGCACGATGAGGGTGGTGTCGTCCGCAAACTTGATCAGCTTAACAGACTGGTGGCTGGAGGTGCAGGAGTTGGTATAAAGGGAGAAGAGTAGGGGGGAAAGTACACAGCCCTGGGGTGATCCGGTGCTGATGCTGACAGAGTCTGAGACAGTCTTCCCCAGCCGCACATGCTGCCTCCAGTCCGTCAGGAAGTCGGGGATCCACCTGCAGAGGGAGTCAGGCACGTTGAGCAGGGACAGCTTGTCCTGGAGCAGAGCTGGGCGGATGGTGTTGAATGCAGAGCTGAAGTCCACAAACAGGATCCTGGCGTAGGTTCCCCAGGAGTCCAGGTGCTGCAGGATGGAGTGGAGGGCCAGGTTGACTGCGTCGTCCACAGACCTGTTGGCTCAGTAGGCAAACTGCAGTGGGTCCAGGAGGGGAGTGGTGATGGACTTGAGGTGGGGCAGGACCAGGTGCTCAAAGGACTTCATGACTACAGAGGTGAGTGCTACAGGTCTGTAGTCATTAAGTCCAGTGATCCGTGGCTTCTTGGGGACAGGGATGATGGTGGAGGATTTGAGGCAGGTCGGCATGTGGCATAGCTTAAGGGAGGTGTTAAAAATGTCTGTGAAGACAGGATCCAGCTCTTTCGCACAGTGTCTCAGGGTGGAGGGAGACACGCCGTCCGGACCGGGGGCCTTGCGTGGGTTCAGTCTGGAGAACTGTCTGTGCACATCCTGCTCGCTGATGACAAGGGCAGGGGGGGAGGAGGGGGGGACCGCTTTTGATGAAGTAGGGACCGAGGAGGCAGTGGAGCTGGGGGGAGGGGGGGAGTTGGACACAGCTGACGAGGTGTCAAAACGGGCGTAATGTTGGGACAGTCTTTGACAAAGGGCTTTGTCATCCTGACATTTAGAAGCCTGAGGCCGATAGTTGGTGATTTGCCTCAGTCCTCTCCACACAGAAGCCGAGTTGTTAGCAGTGAACTGCTGCTGGAGTCTCTCAGAATACACAGATTTAGCTCTCCTCAGCTCTCTGTTAAACCGATATTTAACCTCCCTGTAGCAGTCCCTGTCTCCACTTTTCAACGCTGCTTCCTTCTCCTTCCTGATCTGTCTGAGCTTAGCTGTGAACCAGGGCTTATCATTAGAGTAACTCACCCTGGTGCGCGATGGAAGGATGCTCTCCTCACAAAAGTGGATATATGAGTTCACAGTGTCCGTGTACTCATCCAGATCATGCGTGGCTCCTTTAAACATGCCCCAGTCAGTTATTTCCATGCACGTTTCCAGCTTCTCCTCAGCTTCACTGGTCCATTTCTTCGTAGTGCTCACAACAGGTTTAGTGAGCTTCAGTCTCTGTCTGTATGTGGGAATGAGGTGGACCATCACGTGATCAGATAGTCCGAGCGCAGCGCGGGGAACAGCACAATACGCGTCCTTCACTGTAGTGTAACAGTGATCCAGCGTGTTTTTTCCTCTGGTGGGGCATTTAATAGTGGATTTATACTGAACTTTTGTCTCTAATTACATCATTTGATTTTGGTAATCCGTTCGGTTTGATACATACTACTGTAACCACAGCCACAGAGTCTTTGATACGGGTCTGACAGAACCGGTAACAGAGGGTCAGCAGAGAGCGCTTTCGCACCTCACATGAATGTTATAGTCTGTGATGAGAAAAAAAGACACACTGCCTGTTCATTCATTTATTCCACTAAAAAACGAATAAATAAATGAATGCCTAATCTATAGGCAATACTCCTACTGTAAGTTTGTGATCAAAATGAACATGTGGTCAGAATAAAAAACTATTCAGTGTATCATCATATTATAATTAAACTGACAGGTAACAACACTGTGATTAGATTAGAATTGTTACGATTCTGTCTAGTAAAATAGCAGAAAATCCAGGTGCATGCCGTGTTTCCTCTTGTGCCCCTGTCAGCAGGAGTGCACCCATGATTATGTTGCAGTAACATTAACAATGCACTTCTGAAGATAGACCTGCCTTTTTCAGATCAAAAGGACATTGACATGCACTAAAATAGGAATGTGCTAAGATTGCACCGGGGCCACACCTCTTTTAAAAAAGTCTCCACCTACCAACATAAAGTCGTTATACCATCTTCAGGTACTTAGATGATGTGATGCAAAACATGAAAACCAGACTATGTGCTGTCATAAATGAATAAACCCACTAGAGCAAGACATGAAGTGTGGCCCAAAAACGTGCCTTAGACCATTTAAAAAACATTATTTAACTTTTATTTTACCAGGGATAAACCAACTGAGATAAGGACCTCTTTTACATTGGTGCCCTGGCCAAGATGGCAGCACAAGTATTGGAATGATATTGTATCGAGGGGCCTCTGGTGATTCCCGCCTTCTCATCCTGGGACACTAAAGGAAGCCATTGAGATATTGGGGGGGGGGGGGGGGGGGGCTGAAAAGTTCATAGGCTGAAAAGTTCATAGTGGTCAAATTTGACCAAATGTATGTTTCAACATGGTCTCCCCTTCAGTCCACACACTTCTTCCATTGGTGTTGCAGTGCTTGGATCCCTGCGGTTGAAAAATAAACCACATTTGGTCAAATTTGACCACTATGAACTTTCCAGCCTATGAACTTTTCAGTCCCCTCTTCGTATGCACAAGGATTTTTTTTTTTTTTTTTGCCAAGTTTGTCATCTTCCTATTTTTCAGCTTTTTCATTACAACATATTTTGTTTTCACTCTTTTGTTTCATTTGATTTTACTGTTTGTTTCACTTTTGCTGTCTTTGTTGTTGCATAAAAAAGAATATAAGATTTATGTTAAGATATCAGTCCATTCACTTGCTATAAAATTACAGTAGCATGTTTGAATTAATTCAGATGGATTCATATTTAAGGAGCTGAGCAGGATGGCAGGTTTTTGCTATAAACTGGTTGTGTAACAACATGTATGCATCTTTGAGAGCCCGAAACCCCTGCATATAACATCCTGGAGTTGAGAATGGATTTGTACTTGGAATTATAGGAGTTATCTATTTTTCAAAAAAATAGCACAAGGATGCATGCAGGTGTTATTTTTTTCTGTTTTATATTACAAACCCCAATTCCCATGAAGTTGGGACATTGTGTAAAATGTAAATAAAAACAAAAAACAATGATTTGCAAATCCTTTTCAGTCTATGTATATTCCATTGAATATACTACAAAGAGAAGATATTTAATGTTCAAACTGATAATTTTATTGTTTTTTGCAAATATTCACTCATTTTGAATTTGATGCCTCCAACACATTCCAAAAAAGCTGGGACAGGGTCATGTTTACCACTGTGTTACATCACCTTTCCTTTTAACAACACTCAATACGCATTTAGGAACTGAGGACACTAATTGTTAAAGCTTTGTAGATGGAATTCTTTCCCATTCTTGCTTGATGTACGACTTCAGTTGGTCAACAGTCTGAGGCCTCCGTTGTCGTATTCTGTTTTGTAATGCGCCACATATTTTTAGTGGGACACAGGTCTGGACTGCAGGCATGCAAGCCAGTCTAGAACCTGCACTCTTACTATGCAGCCACACTGTTGTAACACGTGCAGAATGTGGCATGGCATTGTGTTGCTGAAATAAGCAGGGACATCGATGAAAAAGACTTTGCTTGGATGGCAGTATGTGTTGCTCCAAAACCTGTATATACTGTTCAGCATTATTGGTGCCTTCTCAGATGTTCTATTTCCCCATGCCATGGGCACTAACCCCCCCCCCCCCCCATACTATCACAGATGCTGGCTTTTGAACTAAATGCTGATAACAGTCTCAATGGTCCTTTTCCTCTTTAGCTTGGAGGACACAATGGCCATGATTTCCAAAAAACAATTTGAAATGTGAACTCATCAGACCACCGCACACTTTTCCACTTTGTGTCAGTCCATCTCAGATGAGCTTGGGCCCAGAGTAACCGGTGGCATTTCTGGGTGTATTTCTGGATATGGCTTTTGTTTGCATGGTAAAGTTTTAACTTGCACTTGTAGATGTAGCGACAAACTTTTTCAACTGACTATGGTTTTCCAAAATGTTTCTGAGCCCACATGGTAATATCCTTTACAGAATGATGTCAGTTTTTTTTTTTTGCAGTGTGGCTTGAGAGAGTGAAGGTCATGGCATTCAATGTTGGTTTTTGGTCTTGTCGCTTACATTCAGAAATTTAATAATAGCTAGTGCATGCCCGTAGAAAGCAAGTATTCCCGTTTGAAACAGGTAGGCCAATCAGGCTTTACAGGCCCAAATGTAGGCTGTGTTTGAAAGTGGAATATAGAGGTATAGCCTATATGTAGCTATATGTAGGCAATCACACGTGTTAGACTTTGACAAATACGAAAGGGACTGAACTGAGATTTATTTAATTGTGTGTCATAAATTGCCCTTTTCTAGGGTAGGCAGATGATACCAAACGCACACTATAAGTTTGCAACATTTATTAACAAAAAGACGAACACTACGCAATATTACACTTACATACAAGGGAATGATGAATGGAGCACTGGAGGGGAACGGGGCTCACGCCAATGGGAAAAAGAGAATAGCCTGGACGGCCCCAGGCTGAGGCGCTCGGACACGCTGGGGAAAAAAAGAACAACCCTAGCCGGAGTCACACCTGAAGAGAAATGGAACTCACGGCTGAGGAAAATGGGAAAGGGATGAATCCACGGCAGAGCGCACCCATTCACCTCTGCGGGGGAAAAACACATACACTTAGAGTAACAGCAGGTTACTCTGAGGCAGCTAACAATAAGACACGGCAACATTTCTCATTGCCGTGTCCTTAAATAGGTAAATGGGAAAATGAACAATGAATGACAGTTGTGGGTCACAAGAGTGAGGAAATAATCAAACAACAAGTAACAGCTGTGCAGCCCGCAGAAAAGAGTTTGACAGCCGGACGTGCACGGGAGCTGTCAAAATAAAAGCACCAGAGTGATTAAATACTGCTACCGAAAACAGAATGAACATAGATCCAGGAAATGCAAATAATACAATAAATGCAAGATGATACACAAATACATAAACAGGGCTAAAATGACAAAAATACAAGATAACTCATAAACAAACAGAGACACATAACAACCCAGACAAAGGACAGAAATGCATGAAAACCCCCAAAGTAAGATAGCCATAATAAATACAAAATAAACAAATACAGAAATACGAAAGATGACAAAACAACTTGGAGGCTGAGTCGGCACCCAGCCGTGCTCAGGATCATGACATTGTGTGAATATTAATTATAGAAAAATTAAAAATGAATAGGACATCCAATATTAACGACTGTTGAAGAACCGCTTGTTTATTTGTTTGTCAGGTCACTTATTTGTCTGATCTTTTATGACTTATATTCTTAAGTGTTGTATCTTGCTCTTTGGGGGATGGGAGTTGTTCAGTCACCATTATAATTGTTTTAGTTTATATGTCATACGCCTGATTGCTGGGGTCTTTCTGCAACTGTGGGGGTCCTCCCTACAGTTGATAGTGCTATGAGATGACTGTTGTTGTGAAATGGCGCTATATAAATAAAGTTGAATTGAATTGAATTGAATTGAATGTGTAATTTATAGTGTATCATCAAAAAACTCATGCAGTACCATACCGGGACACATTTACAAATATTTAAGACCCATTGTAGTGCATCCTTTTATATTTTAGCAATATTATAAGTACAAAACACTAAACATTATTATACACAGCAGAATGACCTGTTTGGCTGTAAATGTTGCATCAGTGTTGCCCATTTGCCTGTAAATATTTAAACTAAAATTATTTGTTTTGTTTTTTGGGCAGGCATTTTTGTGTCTTGTCATCGTTTAGTCAAAGCTTGCATATGTGTCCGCATATGATATGCAATTGATTTGGTCATTCTGCTCCACAATCATGGCGGTATTATTATTAAGTTTTTAATTTTTAGATACTCATGCGGGAGGGGGCCCTTGCGGTCCTGCAAAGGACAGTGGTACCAGACAGGTGAAGCAGCAGTCAGGACTCCCGTCTACCACTGACTGGGCAGGCTGGGCATGCCTCCCTGCGAAGGATCGAGGTCTGCCCGATCGGACATCGGTGTTGGAGAAGCAGCAGCTGAACTGGTGGATCACAGTCCTTTGCAGGGAGCCAAGCTCAGCCTTGTGTTCTCCATGCCGAATTATCCATTAGACCTACACAATAATGGCAACTCTATGGTATCATTTTTTTTTAAGCATTAAAGGTCTGATGACACAATTTTGATTTAAACATGTTGTATAAACCCAAAAGTCATTGTTGATGATCAATATAATATTTACAACCGCACCTGCATAACATAATTATCATCAAAAAACCGTAGCCACTGACTGGACTGTGGTGCCGCCCACCGAATGAAGAAGGAGTCGGAAATGACGTAAGTGACAGAATGGGCGCCAGTGTTGTTGACAGGAATGCCAGCAGCTTTGTAGCTCACAGTTTCTCTGGTTTCTTGTTTTAGTTTTATGGCTGTGCCTTTGCATTAAGTCGCAGGCTTAGATAAACAGCAGGCCGTGAAAGACCACATCACACGCTTCAGCTCCAACTGTCATAAGCCTCCTCATGCTCTCCTCGTGCGCTTTTATGCAGCGCACGGAGGAGGTTAAAGGATGAATGGATTTACGTGCAGGATTCACCACAGCACATGTATTGAACATAAGACTGATGACAACAGTTCCAAAAAAGTTGAAGACTTACAAAAATAAACAGAAACAGTTACAGTTGACGTTCGGGGCCGACATCGCCCAGCGAACGCATGGAGAGGAGACGTGTTAACCATGGTTGCGCCCCAGGGCTGACATCGCTTCAAGGGGCGCAACAGAACCATGGCTGTGTGGAGTGGCTAACACATCGTGATAGTGTTGGCAATATTGGCTGGCTGACAACACGGCAGATGATGCACACAAACCATGAACAGCTGACTGTCAAAGAGAGAGGGGGCGTGGTCAGACCGGTGAATCTTGGACAGCGCCCATTTGAAAGTGGCTCAAAACAGCTGCCCAACAACCACTGGCCAGAGCGGTGGCTACAGGCATGGAAATGAAAAGGAACACAGACATAAAAACAACAAGAACTCTTGTTCAAATACCCAGGATTGATATAGGATTGCATGCAACGTCCCAATGATGACAACAGTTATGAGATTTTCAAGTATCACAATTAATATTTAGTAATTTCATTTTCTTGGAATAATTGACAATAGTTTTGGTCAGATTAACATTTATTGAATGAAAAACAATACCATGAAAACATGAAGGTAGTTAGTCAGCATAAGTAAAACCAACATATTGTAATAAGTAATTAGTAACATAAGTAATACCAACATTTTTTTTTTTTTCCAGTTCCGGTTCCGCCGGACCGGCGGCGCCACACGAGTTGGCTGCCTGTTGCAACTGCCTTTTTCTTATCTTCCTTCCTCTTTCTACACCTTTCACTCTATATATATATATATATATATATATCACGGACACACAGATCGCCCCAAGGGTTTCCCGAGTCGGCGAACAGAGCCACTGTTTGCAGCGGGGGACGATACAGCAGGGAAGAGCTAGCTAGCTGGCTAGCTAGCTCCAACCGCCACCCGGTGCTAACGGAGAAGCTCGACATGCCGAAGAACTGTGGCGAAAACGACGCGGGTGCCGGGCTGGAGTTTAGGCGGCGTGCAAGAAATATAAGACAGAATAATAAAGAGCGATGGCAAGAACCAAGCAGACCGCCTTTTAATCTACTGGAGGAAAAAGCCCCCAGGAAGCAGCTAGCCACCAAGGCTGCTCGAAAAAAGTGCTCCGGCCACCGGCAGAGTGAAGAAGCCTCACCGTTGCAGGCCCGGTACCGTGGCTCTGAGACAGATCCGTCGCTACCAGAAATCCACGGAGCTGCTCATCCGTAGGCTGCCCTTCCAGCGCCTGGTGAGGGAGATCGCTCAGGACTTCAAGACCGACCTGCGCTTCCAAAGCTCCGCCGTCATGGCTCTGCAGGAGGCCAGCGAGGCCTACCTGGTGGGTCTCTTTGTGACACCAACCTGTGCGCCATCCATGCCAAGAGGGTCACCACCATCATGCCCAAAGACATCCAGCTGGCCCGCCGCACCCGTGGAGGGAGAGAGAGCTTAGACTTTCTGCTGCACATCCACCAACCACAATGCTCCGCACTGTGTCTATATATATATATATATATATATATATATATATATATTTATAGTAATATGTACATACTGTATGTATACTAGCTGTTCTTGTTTTTTTCTTGCCTTCTGATTGTTGCTCTGAGTGTTGCTATCCCTGTGCTGTTGCAATCCTGGAATTTCCCCATTGTGGGACTAATAAAGGCTTATCTTATCTTATCTTATCTTATCTTATCTTATCTTATCTTATATTGTCCCTCTTGTATTGGAAAGGGCTGTCTGATCTTGTGAACGACACAGGCAGGTACTGGCACTCGGACTTTCTCACCAAGGTAGTGGTAGCACCATCTGATGAACTGTCTGTAAGCTGTATATTGCTTCAAATTGTTCCCATAATCCACATTCACATAATGTTTATAGGTGAGGTAGGCCACTTCCAACACATCTTCATTCAGACACACTGCGGGGAAGTTGTGATGACCAGTGATACACTTTATAGCGCTGTCTGGAATTTTCTGCTTCACCTTGTCCTGCTGCTGACAGCAAATACTCTCCTCCTCTGTTGTCATGATCACACACAGACCACACTGGCGTCTGCAAAAATAAAAAAAATAGTGTCTTTTGATTTGTTTACTGGGGGGGGGGGGCGTGTTGAAAGTATCAGGTAGATGTTTCAATTTTATTATCAATACACTGCTATGATTTTATTGAAAAATCGGGTTTAAATAAATTATATTTATGAACAAATAATTTGTTGCAATATCTGTAACAAAAGCATACCACTCGGTGTTCCCCTGCCGTGTGTTTGCCGCCGCTGCTGCGGCAAGCATGTGTGCCTCACCACCGTCACTCTCTGAGTCTGACTCGCTAGGCACAATGTTCGCTTGGTATGACTCAAACCTATAAGGTCTGATGCCCCCAGATTCTTCATTGTCATCCCATTCTTCTGAACTATAATCGTTTGAAGACTGGTCAACACAAACCAATTCCAGACTACATGTGCTAGAATCATCGCCGATGTTTTCTACCTCTTCCATCCTGCGTGTACAATGGGCAGCCAAGCGCTGTGTTCTGTCGCTGACATCACAACATGGCTGAGGGGTTTTCCAGCCACTGACGCAATTTGTGATGTGGCGCTCATGAAAACGTGGGATATTCGCGTGAAAAAAGCCTGTTTGACTTAGAACTGCACAGACCAACCTATTTCGTCATATTGAAATTATGTGTTGCAAAATTAGATGAAGTCAAAATCGTGTCATCAGACCTTTAAATCTTAAGTAGTGTATTATCTTTTTCTATTCAAATTTGTCACTTTTCACTTCCTTGTTTTGCTCAAGGAGCGCTGTGGTTACTGATGCCGTAATGGCACATATTATCCAATCAGTATGGAGTCAATCCGAAACCCCACCCACACTTCTAGAAGCCTGGGAATGAGACATAGCAGTGGCTAAACTTTAATTGATAAAAATTACGTATTTTGACTAAGCAACTCCATATTCGGAGATGCACACCCCTTAACAGGCTGATGACACGATTTTGACATTTTTTAGCATGTTGTGTAAACCCAAAAGTCATTGTCGATGATCAATATAATATTTACAACTGCGCCTGCATAAACTAGTTATCATCAAAAAACAGCAGCCGCTGACTGGACTGTGGTGCCGCCCACCGAATTAAGGGTGGCACCCCCATGACGTAAGCAGGAGAACGGACTCCGGTGTTGTTGACTGGAATGACAACAGCTTTGTAGCTCACAGTTTCTCTGGTTTCTTGTTTTAATTTTATGGCTTCGCGTTGTGTCGCAGGCTTAGATAAACAGCAGGCCATGAAAGACCACATCACACGCTTCAGCTCCAACTGTCATAAGCCTCCTCGTGCACTCCTCATGCGCTTTTACGCAGGAGGAGCGCACGGGGAGGGGAAAGATTAATGGATTTATGCGCCGCTTTGACCTACTTTCTGTGATCGTATGCTGACGTTTGCCGGTCCGGCCATGTCCCCTCTCTCATTATCACCAGCTGATTCAAACTCCCGCTGATCATGTTTCCCGGTCCTCGCCCAGGTGCTTCTCATCACACCATCACCAGCAGTACGTGTACTTCGCGGCCATTTGCCAGTCATGCACTGCTGGTCCATAGTATTGTCATCTGTGCTGTTAGTCTGCCAGTATTTTCAGCACTCTCACGATAAGATAAGATAAGATAAGCCTTTATTAGTCCCACAATGGGGAAATTCCAGGATTGCAACAGCACAGGGACAGCAACACTCAGAGCAATAATTAAGAAAATAAGAAAATAAGAGCAGTGAATATACATATGTACACATAAATATATAAATATATATACACACAGTGCAGAGCATTGTAGCTAGATGGAATAAACAGCATAACCGTCTATTTAGTTACCCTACATGTTATGAATATGTACCCATACATATTGTCACCCTCCGTAGCGACTGATATTGTCCTAGTTGTATGCTGGAGGAGACCATTTGTGTAAGTCTGTTGCATCTTTTGCGTTCAATACTATTAGGTCGTCACGTTTTTTTGCTATCTCTGCGAGCAGCTCACTCCATGTTCGCCGTGGTTCTCGTGTGTCCTTGAAGCAATGTCGGCTCTGGGGCGCACCTGTGGCTAACACGTCTACTCTCATTCGTTCGCTGGGCGATGCCAGCCCCCGAATGCCATCAGTAAGTGTGTTTGTGTTTTTTGTACGTCTTCACCTTTTTGGGAATTGTCTGTCTTTCTGTATTAAATGTGCTGTGGTGAACCCTGCACGTAAATCCTAGTTATTTCATCCTCCCTCTCCCTGCTCTGCGTAAGAGCGCACGGAGGGTCATGATGAATGGATTTGCACGCAGAATTCACCACAGCACATGTATTGAACATAAGAATGATGACAACAGTTCCCAAAAAGGTGAAGACTTACAAAAATAAACAAAAACACTTACAGTTGGCGTTCGGGGCTGACATCACCCAGCGAACATGGAGAGGAGACGTGTTAACTCCGGTTGCGCCCCAGGGCCGACATCACTTCAAGGGGTGCAACAGAACCACGGCTGTGTGGAGTGGCTAACATGTTGTGATAGTGTTGGCAACATTGACTGGCTGACAACATGGCAGATGATGCACACAAACCATGAACAGCTGACTGTCAAAGAGAGAGGGCGTGTGTTCGGACTGGCGAATCTTGGACAGTGCCCACCTGAAAGTGGCTCAAAACGCACATAAAACACATGTACAAAAAAAACCCAACAAGAACTCAAAATATAATCCATAATAAACCCGATGCCTGAGCCACAGAGAATACACTGCTATGATTTTATTGAAAAATTGGGTTTAAATAAATTATATTTATGAGCAAATAATTTGTTGCAATACCTGTAACAAAAGAATAACAATCGGTGTTCCCCTGCCGTGTGTTTGTTGCTGCTCCTGCAGCGGGCATGTGTGCCTCTCCACTGTCACTCTCTGAGTGTGACTGGCTTGGCACAGCTCAAACCTATGCGGTCTGATGCCCCCAGATTCTTCATTATCACCCCATTCTTCTGAACTATAATCGTCTGAAGAGTGGACAACACAAACCAATTCCAGACTACATGTGCTGGAACCATCGTGGATGTTTTCTACCGCTTCCATCCTGTGTGTATAATGGGCAGCCAAGCACTGTGTTCTCCCGATGATGTCACAACATGGCCGCGGGGTTTTCCAGCCACTGACGCAAATGGTGATGTGGCACTCATGAAAACGTCAGATATTCGCGTAAAAAAAATCCTGTTTGACTTAGAACTGCACAGACCCACCTATTTTGTCATATTGTATTATGTGTTGAAAAATTAGAGGAAGTCAAAAATGTGTCATCAGCACTGTAATCTCAGCAAAGCACTTATAAAATCTGAGGTCAGTCTGACAAACGGTTTGAGAGATACTATGTGAGGAACACACAGACAGACACACACACAGACACAGATTCTTTGCATTTTGTCTGCCCTGGGGCAGACTGACAGAAACGTGGCTGCCAGTCTGCACCAACAGCCTCTCTGACCACCACTGAACATTTATACGCATTCATACCGAGTGTCATAGACACTGGAATCAAAGTGGGTAAAGTGTCTTGCTCAGGGACAAGACACTGGCTGGGGAGAGTGGGATTCAAACCACCAACCCTCTGGTTATTGGACGACCCACTCTACCTGAGCCACTGCCTCCCACATTTCCCTCCTCCGTTACATTTTTGCTGGGCACCAAGCTGGACGGCAGGGAGTTCCATTTTTATATGGTCTTTGGCATGACCTGGCTGGGATTTGAACCCCAACCTCCTGGTTGTGGGGCAGATGCTGTACCTCTAGGTCACCACTCAGGTAAATTTTTCCAGATTCTTTGAATCTTTTGATGACATTATGGACTGTAGTTGATGAAATCCCTAAATTCCTTGCATTTGTATGTTGAGAATCATTCTTAATCTGTTGGACTATTTGCCCATGAAGTTGTTCACAAAGTGGTGAACCTCACTCCTTCTTTGCTTGTAAATGACTAAGCGTTTGGGGATGCTCCTTTTATACCCAATCATGACGCTCAACTGTTTCCAGTTAACCTGTTTCCCTGTGGAATGTTCCAAAAAAGAAGACAGAAAAAGAAGCAGCACGGTGGTGCAGTGGTTAGCACTGTTGCCTTACAGCTAGAAGGTTCCTGGTTCGAATCCCCAGGCTGGCAGGGGTTGGAACCTTTCTGTGTGGAGTTTGCATGTTCTCCCTGTGCTGCGTGGGTTTACTCCAGGGGCTCCGGTTTCCTCCCACAATCCAAAGACATGCATGTTAGGTTAATTGGTTGTTCTAAATTGTCCTTAGATATCTGTAGGCCCTTAGAATAGAGGGTTAGTACTAGTGAAAGCGCTTTGAGTGGTCTTTGTGACTAGAAAAGCGCTATATAAGTGCAGGTTAGTTAGTAGTAAAAAAGGTGTTTTTGGAGCAACATTGGAGCACCGATCCTTCCCATCAACCTAATGGAGGTTGAGAGGTGCTGCAAAGAGGAATGGGTGAAACTGCCAAAGATACTGTAGGTGTGCCAAGCTTGTGGCATCATATTCAAAAAGACCTGAGGCTGTAATTGCTGCCAAAGGTGCATCAACAAAGTATTGAGCAAAGGCTGTGAATACTTGTGTACATGTGATTTCTTAGTTTTTTTTAAAATTTTTAATAAATTTGCTAAAATCTCAAAAAAAACCCAACACTTTTCACATTGTCATTATGGGGTATTGTGTGTAGAATCTTGAGGAAAAAAAAGAATTTAATCCATTCTGGAATAAGGCTGTAACATACCAAAATGTGGAAAAAGTAAAGCGTTGTGAATACTTTCTGGGTGCACTGTATGATTTCACTTTTTATATATATTTTTTTCCTGTGAGTTTGTCTATATATTTCCAGAGTTTTTTGTTTTGTTCTTCTTTGCATTTTTGATTATGTCTAAGAAGAAATTTGCTTTTGCCTTACGGAGCTGCATGGTGACTTTATTTCTGAGTCTTTCAAAAATCAGTCTATCTGTACTTAAGTCAGTTTTTAGCAATTTTTTGAAGGAACTAAATCCCTTTTTTCATGAGATTCCATAATTTTTCATTTAGCCAAGGTAGATCCTGTTTTCTCTTTTGCTTAGATAGTGTTATTTTATATTTTGAGAAAATTTCTTTGTTTTCATATTTTTGCATGTATCTCAATCAATCAATCAATCAATCAAGCTTTATTTGTATAGCACTTTTCAAACATTGGATGCTGTGCAAAGTGCTTTACATAGATAAAAACAGTAGACACATTTAGTTACATATATTTACACGATACATCCCCACCCCTTCCGACCCTCCCATAAACATACCCACAAAACACACACACACAGGCACATACACCACCCCCTACTTCTCTTACACACATATAAAATAAAAGAGACATAGCTCGGCACTGAGGCACCATGTGAAGGAGCAACTATCCTCTGGAGCCCATAACCACAGGGGCGCCACAGAGGCCACCCCAACCAGGACAGGCCGGGGCCCACACCACAGCTGTAGGCAGTGACATAAAGCCCCCACCCACCCAAGCTAGAGCGACCCACGAGACCAACACCCCTGCAGATGGGCCAAGTAGCATCCGGCATGAGGGTCTCCACTGAGGAAACACTGGAGCTAAAACACATAAAATACAAGATAAAACTAAGAACACATAGAACAAAGGGAACTAAAAACTCATACTTGTAAAGTGAGCTAAAAACACATCAAAATATTCTTATTCTTATTCTACGCAAACACTAAGGAGGCGTGCACCTCATTACAACTCCCCCCACTCAGGAGATCGGATCACAACTTGGTTCATCTCCAGCCGGTGTACAAACCCCTAGTGCACAGACAACCTCCGGCCATGCGCACAGTGAAGTTATGGTCTGAGGAGGCAATGGACACTCTAAAGGGCTGTTGTGAAACCACCGCCTGGGAGCAGCTCTGCGATCCACATGGTGAGGACATTGATGGCCTCACTCACACCACCACGGACTACATCAGCTTCTGTGTGGACAACACCATTCCCACCAAGACCATACGCTGTTGCTCAAACAACAAACCCTGGATCAACCCTGAGATAAAAACACTTCTGAGGGAGAAGAAGAGGATCTTCAGGTCGGGGAACAGGGAGATGCTGAAGTCCATACAGAGGGAGCTGAGGAGAAAGATCAGAGAAGGCAAGGACAGCTTCAGGGAGAAGATGGAGGACAAGCTGCAACAGAGCGACATCAGCGGGGTCTGGAGAAACCTTAAAACCATCTCTGGGCTCCAGAATACCTCCCCCCAGGCCACGGGGGGCAGGGAGTGGGCGAACAATCTGAATCTGTTTTTCAATAGGTTTGACCAACCGCCCTCCCCGCTGACTGCACAACAACCACTGCTGCCTCTAAAGACATCAAGTCCTGCTTCCCACTCCCCACTCCACCAACACCCCCCCACTCCCAACACACAGCCCCCCAACCTGACCCTGACTAAGACCCAGGTGAGGACGGAGCTGAGGAAGATCAAGGCGAGGAAGGCGTCGGGACGGGACGGCATCAGCGCAAAGCTCCTCAAGTCCTGTGCAGACCAGCTGTGTGGGATTGTGGAGTACATCTTCAATCTGAGCCTGAAGCTGGGGAGGGTACCACAGCTGTGGAAAACATCTTATTCAATTCAATTCAATTCAACTTTATTTATATAGCGCCATTTCACAACAACAGTCATCTCATAGCGCTATCAACTGTAGGGGGGAATCCCCACAGTTGCAGAAAGACCCCAGCAATCAGGCGATCCCCTGTGAGCAAGCACTTGGCGACGGTGGAGAGGAAAAACTCCCTTTTAACAGGAAGAAACCTCCAGCAGAACCAGGCTCAGGGAGGGGCAGTCATCTGCTGCGACTGGCTGGGGGGTGAGGGGATAGAGAAGAAGAAAAGAACAGACATGTAGAGAGCAAACAGCACGATGGGGACTCAATCTATGGGAGAGAACAAACAAATGTTAATGACCAGCAAAAGAAAAATATTTCATAGAGAGTGAGGAAAGGAGTGAGGCCCAGTGCATTACTGGAGGTCCCCCGGCTGACTAAACCTATTAGCAGCATAACTAAGGGAGGGTTCAGGAACACATGATCCCTCCCTAATTGTAGGCTATATCAAAAAGGTAGGTTTTAGCCCTATTCTTAAAAACAGAGATCGAGTCTGACTCCCGAATCCAGATTGGCAGCTGATTCCACAGGAGAGGAGCTTGATAACTGAAGGCTCTGCCTCCCATTGTACTTTTGGAGATTCTAGGTATTACAAGTAATCCTGCATTTTGGGAGCGTAGTGCTCTGTTAGGATAATACGGTAGTATCAGATCTTTTAAATAAAAAGGAGCCTGATTGTTTAGAGCTTTGTAAGTAAGAAGAAGGATTTTAAACTTAATTCTAAACTCTATGGGAAGCCAATGAAGGGAGGCCAGAACCGGAGAGATATGATCTCTCTTTCTAGTACCTGTTAAAACTCTTGCTACAGCAATTTGGATCAGCTGAAGACTTTTTAAAGATGTTTTAGGACAGCCTGATAATAAAGAATTACAATAATCTAATTTCGAGCTAACAAAAGCATGGCTCAGCTTCTCAGCATCACTCTGAGACAAGATGCTCCTAATCTTGGCAATATTACGCAAATGATAGAAGGCAGTCTTAGAAACAAATTTAATATGTGAATTGAAGGACAAATCCTGATCAAAAATAACTCCAAGGTTCCTCACAGAGCTATTAAGAGAAAGAGTAACTGCATCCAAACTGAAAGTTTGATTTGGAAAGGAATTTCTAAGGTTTTTTGGACCAACAAGAATGACTTCAGTCTTATCTGAATTTAATAGCAGGAAATTACAAGTCATCCAAGCTTTGATTTCCTTAAGACAGGCTTCTAACTTGGCTAATTGATTACTATCATCTGGCTTCATTGACAGGTATAATTGTGTGTCATCTGCATAACAATGAAAATGTATACAGTGCTTTCTAATAATGTTGCCTAATGGAAGCATATATAAACTAAAAAGAGTAGGGCCTAGCACAGATCCCTGTGGAACTCCATGACTAAGCTTTGAGTTGAAAGAAAACTCATTATTTACATGAACAAATTGGAACCTATCAGATAAATAAGATCTAAACCACTGCAACGAAGTTCCATTAAGTCCAACATAGTGTTCTAATCTATCAAGTAGAATATTATGATCGATAGTATCAAAAGCTGCACTAAGGTCTAAAAGGACAAGTACAGAAACTAGTCCATTATCAGATGCAATGAGGAGGTCGTTAGTGACCTTCACTAAGGCTGTTTCAGTACTATGATGGATTCTAAACCCAGATTGAAACTCTTCAAGTAAACCATTTCCCTGCAGGTGGTCAAATAATTGCGTAGCAACAACTCTTTCTAAGATTTTTGAAATGAAAGGGAGATTAGAGATTGGTCTATAGTTAGCTAAAGCTCCTGGATCTAGCGTTGGCTTTTTGAGTAAGGGTTTAATTACAGCCGTTTTAAAAGCCTGCGGTACATGGCCTAAAGTTAATGAAGAATTGATTATATGAAGAATAAAGCTACCAATAAGTGGGAAGACTTCTTTAGATAACCTGGTAGGAATAGGGTCTAAAAGACAAGTAGAAGGTTTGGATGAGGAAACTATTTTGTCTAACTCACAAAGGTCGATTGGAGTAAACTCATCAAGACAGACATCAAAAGAAGGAGTTGTAGTAGTTACAGTATTTAAGTTAACTGTGGGAAGAATCTGATTGATTTTATCTCTGATGGATGAAATTTTATTATTGAAAAAGTTCATAAAGTCCTGACTAGTAAGCTCTAAGGGAATGCTAGGATTGACAGAGTCCTGACTCTTTGTCAACCTGGCTACAGTACTGAAAAGAAACCTGGGATTATTCTTGTTCTCTTCTATTAATGCAGAGTAATAACTTGTTCTAGCTTTTCTAAGAGATTTTTTATAAATTAAAAGATGATTTCTCCAAGCTAAATAGATTTCACCTAAATTAGTAGAGCGCCATTTTCTTTCTAATTGACGAGTCTTCTGTTTTAAGCTACGAGTTTCTGTGTTGAACCAAGGAGTTAGAAATCTCTGATTAGACTTTTTCTTTTTTAAGGGGGCCACCAAGTCTAGAGCCTGATGCAGAGAAGCTGAAACACTATCCACCATGTTATCAATTACAGAAGGAGCAAGCTGTCTATAGCTTATTTGCGTTGTGTTGACACATGGCATAGAAGAAACAATCTGCATAAATTTGGAAACAGCATCATCTGAGAGGCATCTACTGTAATAATATTTTTCTTTAGGAGCCAAATAGTCAGAAATAGTAAAATCAAAGGTTAACAGACAATGGTCTGATAGTACAGGGTTATGAGGAGACACTACAAGATTTTCTATTTCTATGCCATATGTCAGAACAAGGTCCAATGTATGGTGGAGGTAATGAGTAGAATTTCCTACTTTCTGAGAAAACCCAATCGAGTCTAATATTGAATTAAAAGCCACATTAAGGCAGTCACTATCTACATCCACATGTATATTAAAGTCCCCTACTATAATTATTCTATCAGATTTCAGCACTAAATCAGCTAAGAAATCAGCAAATTTGGATAAAAATTCTGAGTAGGTTGATGGGGGACGATAAACTATGGCAAATAAAATTGGGTTTAACCTAAAATTGCTAAAGTGCCCAATACTGAGGACCAGGCCCTCAAAGGAATTATAACATGTTTTTTGCTTTACATTAACTAGTAATTTGGAATGGTAAATTGTTGCTACTCCTCCTCCACGACCAGAACTTCTGGGATTTTGACAGTTTAAATAACCAGAGGGAGTTGATTCATTTAAACCAACGTAATCCCAACATAATCAACATGTGGTACCTGTACCAAAGACTTCCCACCCCAAAGACCTGAACCGCTACAGACCAGTGGCCTTGACATCCCACATGATGAAGACCCTGGAGAGACTGCTCCTTGCTCACCTCCGCCCCCTGGTGGGACCAGCGAGGGATCCACTCCAGTTCGCCTACCAGCATGGCATTGGGGTGGAGGATGCGGTGATCTTCCTCCTTCACCGTTCTCTGTTCCACCTGGAGAAGCCCGGGAATGTGGTGAGGATCATGTTCTTTGACTTCTGCAGTGCTTTCAACACCATCCAACCGATGATCCTGAAGGACAAGCTGCTGTGCGCAGGGGTGGACCAGCACCTGTCATCATGGATCCTGGACTACCTCACTAACCGGCCTCAGTTTGTGAGAACCCGGGACTGTGTGTCCGACACGATCATCGGTAGCACGGGGGCCCCCCAGGGAACAGTTTTGGCTCCCTTTCTGTTCACCCTTTATACTGCGGACTTCTCACACACAACACAACACACTGCCATCTACAGAAGTTCTCTGATGACTCTGCGATCGTTGGCCCCATCTCCAATGGAGATGAAGCTGAGTACAGAGGGCTTATCCAGGACTTCGTGGACTGGTGCCATCAGAACTGCCTCCAGATCAACGCGAGGAAAACTAAGGAGCTGGTGGTGGACTGCCGCAGGCAAGGACAACACCTCACAGCACCAGTAAATATACAGGGAACAGTCATCGAGATGGTGACATCCTATAAGTACCTGGGTGTTCATCTGAACAATAAACTAGACTGGTCACACAATACTGACGCACTCTACAAGAAGGGACATGCAGGCTGTTCCTACTGAGGAGACTCGGGTCTTTTGGTGTACAAGGGGCGCTGCTGAAGACATTCTATGACACGGTGGTGGCATCAGCCATCACTTTTGGAGTGGTCTGCTAGGGCAGTGGCATTACGGCAGCCGATAGGAAGAGACTGAACAAATGGATCAAGAAAGCTGGCTCTGTCCTGGGGCAGCGCCTTGACCCAGTGGAGGAGATAGGAGAGAGAAGGACGGTAGCTAAACTGTCATCTCTTCTGGAGTCCAAGTTCCACCCTATGCAGGACATACTGAATGCACTGAGGAGCTCATTTAGCAGCAGACTACATCATCCTAGGTGCACAACCGAGAGGTTTCGCAGGTCCTTCCTACCAACGGCTGTCAGACTGTACAACCTAAGCAGGGCTGCTCGCAGAGATAGCAAAAAGACATGACAACCTAATAGTTTTGAATGAAAAAGACGCAATAGACTTATACAGTGGTCCCCTCCGGCATACAACTAGGAAAATACCGGTCGCTATGGAGGGTGAGAATATGTATGGGTACATAATCATACCATGTAGGATAACTAAGTAGACGGTTTTGCTGTTTCATCCCATCTAGCTACAATGTTCCGCACTGTGTGTGTTTATATATTTACATATTTATTTCATCTAGCTACAATGCTCCGCACTGTGTGTTTATATATCTACATATTATTCCATCTAGCTACAATGCTCCGTACTGTGTGTGTTTATATATCTACATATTTATTCCATCTAGCTACAGTGCTCTGCACTGTGTGTTTATATACTCATATATTTATTCCATCCAGCTACAATGCTCCGCACTGTGTGTCTATATATATATATATATATTTATATTTATATGTACATATGTATACTTGCTGCTCTTGTTTCTTTTTTTCTCTTGCCTTCTGATTGTTGCTCTGAGTGTTGCTATCCCTGTGCTGTTGCAATCCTGGAATTTCCCCATTGTGGGCCTAATAAAGGCTTAACTTATCTTATCTTATCTTAAAATAAGAAAATCTAAAAGCAAATGGTGCTAAGAAGAATGTAAAACAATGGAACATAAATGACTACTTCAATAATAGTTAAACAGGTTTGTTAAAAGACAAATTTAAAAAGGTACAGAAAGAAACTAAGAGCACATAAAACAAGAGGAACTAAAAGCCCATACTTACTGTAAAAACCGAATGAAACATCAATAAGAAAAAATGAGAAAATCTAAAAACAAATGGCGCCAAGAAGAACATTAAACAATGGAACATACAGTAAATGACTACTTCAATAATAGTTAATCAGGTTTGTTAAAAGCCAAATTAAAAAGGTGGTTCTTCAGCCAGTTCTTAAAAACATCTATTGACTCTGCAGCCCTGAGGCTTTCTGGCAGGCTGTTCCACAGACAATGACCATAATAATGAAAGGAAGCTTCACCAGAGATCTTGGTCTTGACTTTGGGAACCATTGAAAGGCCAGTACCACAGGACCTCAGGGTCCACGAGGGCTCATAAGATGAAAGCAGCTTAGATAGATAAGAAGGCCCAAGACCATTGAGGCATTTAAAAACTACTAAGAGAACCTTAAAATCAATACTAAAACACACGGGGAGCCAATGCAGCAATTTTAAAGCTGGTGTAATATGCGCCCGCCCCCTGGTCCTTGTCAGCACTCGTGCAGCTGAATTTTGGAGCAGCTGGAGATGTGATATCCTTTGTTGACAGTTTGTATCACAGTTTATTTCATTCCACTTTACGTGCTGTAACTCATTTTCATTTTTTCTTTGGGATGTATGAGATATATTTTCCACCATCAATAGGCTTTTTGTATCTTGATTTTGATAATCTGCGTACTACTAAAGAGAGATTATGGTCAGACATGCCAGTAATTAGATTGTATTTTTTTGTTATGTGGTCAGGTTTGTTTGTAAAAATCAAATCAAGGAGAGTTTGAGATGAACGGGTTATTCTAGTTGGGTTATTGATCATCTGATTCATATTAAACTAATTGGCGATGTCCTTTAATTTCTTTCTGCATGTTTTACAAAGCCAATTTAAGTTGAAATCACCCATGAAGATTAACTCTTTACTGCCAAACTGTTTCATTACATTTGATAGACAATTAAAGAATGTGTCCTTAGAGGATGGAAGTCGATTGATCACAATCAAAGCAAAAGATTTCAGGCAATAGTGTAACTTTAACTCCAACACATCCTAGCGTATTTTCAGCAATGTCAAGTTGTGTAACTGATAACCATCCTTTACATAAATCATCAGGTTCAGGTTACTTTATTTGTACCCGTAGGTAGATTTGTTCATGACCCCTCCTCCCCTGCCATCTTTTCTGTCTTGCTTATAGGTATTGTACCTTGGTACATTGAAAAGAGCTGAAGGTGTTGCTGGGATTAACCAGGTCTCTGAGAGGCATCGGTAGTCAGGATTTGAATTTGTCAATAGCTGTTGTATTTGTTCTGTTTTAGAGACAATGTTTCTAATATTGAGATGACCTTCAAAAAAGCCTTTGGGTTTCATAGTTGGATCCCACAATACCTTGGCATGATTTACAGTTTGAAACATTTTAGTAGTTTGTTTTTCAGCCACAGTTTTTATCCCATACCCATCGTGTTTTGTAACAGTCTTACCAGGCTTATGCAGTTTGAGTCTTGTTGCAACAATTTTTCCTGCGTCGATATCACCGGCATCCCAGATGACTCCACTGATGCCAATCCCCTTCGGATGGGCCGCTGCTGCATCGGCATCTGGGGAAACCTTTCCTGTGTTGATATCACTGGTGTCTCTGGAGATCTGACTGATGTTAGCCTCCTCTGGATGGGCCACTGCTGCATCGGTGTCCAGAGAGACTGGGACGATGTCAACAGCCAGCCACTGGGCCACGAATTGTTGACACGGCTCGGCCTAGCAAGTGTCCCTCGTCGAAAAAGCCACTGGTGCACTGGCATCCAGGGAAAAAGGGCCAAAATCGACATCCAGCCGTTGGGCTCCAAGCCGTCGACGCGGCTCCATTTGATGGACGTCGCCCACTGGAAGAGCCACCGCTGTACTGGCACCCAGGGGGACTGGGCTGGCACCGCCGCCTTGCCATTGAGCCACGATCCGTCATCCTGACTCTGCCTGGCAGGCCCACCCCGTCAGGTAAGCCGCTGGAGCACCAACATCCCGGGTGCCCGGGTTGGTGCCGACCTCTGACCGCCGGATACTGAGCTGTCAGCGTGGGTCTGCCGAAACAGTCGCTGTTGCTGTACTGGTGTTTGAAGGGACCATGTGCTGTGGATTCCATCGTAAACAGTTTAGCTGTGGCTGCCGAGTTAGCCACTTTAGCTGCTGTGCTGGCAGCAGGGGCCAGGTTGGCCAGTTTAGCTGAAGTTGTCATTCTGGCTGCGGTATCCAGGTTTGCCAGTTTAGTTGCGGTTGTTGGGCTAGCTGTGGTGGCCAGGTTGACCAGTTTAGCAGCGGTTGTTGGGCTAGCTGTGCCAGTACAACTGGGTTTCTGTTGTCCAAAGGCTGTGGGGCTGGGTTCGCCTCCACATCTCCGGCTAGTAATATCGTAGCTGCCACGTAGATAGACCCTGAAGCTGTACTTCCAAGACTTACTTGTATCTGTTTCGCAGGAAGTACCCGGGCATGGCCTTTGTCCAGAAATGTGGAGTACAGCAGATGTTGTTGATGAGTGACCATAATATTGTGGTTTTCAGTTGTGAGGCGCTGCCGCATTGATAGTAAAAGTAGACAGACAGTTAAAACAGCACCAACTATCCAGTGTTCCGGTGGTAGTTGAGCCCTTTATGTGAATAAAATAGGTCTAAAAGATACAGGTTGAGGAGGTTTAAAAGGTTTAAAAGGAGGTTTAAGAGAAATACATGCAGAGCCTGCCAGTCTGCATGTGCGTTCAGCAGCCATCTTGCTGCTATGTTAGTGGTCGATGAATGAGGGAATGCTTGCAAAAAACAATAAAGTTTATCAGTCTGTACATTAAATATCTTGTCTGTGTAGTGTAATCAGTTGAATATAGGTTGAAAAGGATTCTTTAATCATTGTATTTTGTTTTATGTTTTACACAACGTCCCAGCTTCATAGGAATTGGAGTTTGTAGTTTATTTGCTCTTCAGTGTGCCTTTAAACAGTTTGCCATAGGTGAGCAGGTATGTTTGTATAAATGCAGGTCAAATCAGTTGCCTGTCACTCATAGTTGCATTGTTGCAAAGGATGAAAGGCACATTCTCAGCTGTAATTAAAACAAAGGAAAACATGAAATATGCCAACAATATCTGCCAGGTGTTGACATTAATAAATGCAACATATGTGTATGGTGTTGACACTGATCCCTAAAATATTTAGTTCAGTCTCAGACATTTAGGGATTTCCCCTTTAGGGGAAGTCTGTGGTGTTTAATTGAGGTTTTTTTTTCTTCTTCCTTTTTTAATCCTTTTCCATGAGTCATCTCCTTTGCTACCATGCTCTTGTATCCTATTTTCCCTTTTCTGCAACCAGCCTCATCATCAAAATCATTTTAGTTAGCGGATGCCTTTTGCTGTGTTTATTGAGTAATTTCCATACAGATTAACATTTCGCCATGAAACACTGTTTCAGATTCACTAACACATGTGTTTAACACACGTACATTTTTAAGAAGCTCAGTCTATTTCTTTGAATGAATGGGGATCACCAGAGATGTGTCTTCTGATCTTTTGCCATTCATGGGTTTATCTTCACAATCACTGCAAGCCACTTCTGTGGTGACCCTGTTTGAAGTGTTGGCTTTGTTTATGTTCCAAGACAGAAAAAAAGTTCCATGAGATCAGGTCTATCTCACAATTTGAAATTATTGGATTAAGCAACTAACTTTTGGCTTAACCTAAGATCTGTGGATTCATACGGTTTACCACTTCCGTTCATCTGTGATCTGAAATAGCTGTGGTCTGTGAATTCTACCAGTATTGAAAGTTTGTTGCAGAAATGGTTAAAAACGGCACAAAGCAAGCTGATCATTCAGTCCCTTTGTGCATTTAGCCATGTTAGCTGTTATAGGCTAATGCATGCTGTGGTGAGACGTGAAATATAATCTTAGAAAGAGTAAATCTTATTGAATGATTGCACAAGAATATGGATGTGAACTACAGCAATTACAGTCATATGCCCTAAAGATATGAATACGTAGTATGCATGGGAAAACATTTCAAGCTAATATAATTACTCTTTGTTATAGCTGTTCTCTTTTCTGTTTCATTATGTTCATCACTTAGATTGTTTTTAACCAGAAACCTTTGGCTCTATTAGCTATATAACAAACTGTTATACTACATCTTTTTTTTTTGGCAAACTTTGGCTGAAATTCCCTCTCCATCACAAATCCACAGAACGTGCCACTGTGGACTGGACAAACTGCCGAGGAGGTCTTACTTTGCCAAAAATGGGACCTCTGTCACCAGTAATCTGTACATCAGGGGAGGGGTTAAAATATGCAGACCCAGACATGTTCGGCTGTCTCTGTCATAACATCACTATTATTCCCATGCCTTTCAATGGTGTCAAACCCTCCACCCTAACCAACTTCTTTAACCCCACCCCTAAAACCAAATTACAACCCTAAAACAGGCCTTTGAAGGGAAGTGGGAAAAAAAATCATGAGAATTGGCTAAACCATTTTTCACATTGACTGGTTTATTGTTTTGGCTGCAGTTTCATGTGATGGATGATGTGGGTCGCTCACTCACACATATGTTTGAGTGGCTGAGTGTATTTTGCTAGTGTTCCTTCCTTCAAAACACTGTCGTCATGACTGATTGCATGCAGTGCATTTAAGGGACATCTGGAAATTGCAGCTACAGCAAATAACCTAGCAGTAACCTGCAGTAATACTAAACAAACTTTAGCAGTTATGCATTCCATAACATTCAGTTCCTATTGCGCTTTCCCCACTGCATCATATTATTCTCACCTCTGATGTTCCCATGAGTATCTGTAGTTTTACCCTTCCACATTAAACCTGCAGCTGTTTCCATATTGCTGACTTGTTCGACTTGAAAATGTGCAAAGCTGATGGACATATCACAGAGACATTTCATGAGGCATGCATTGATTCAGATTAGTTTTGTAGCACCTCAGGCCATGAACATGTTTTCTGAAAAGATCCTTTTGTGTGAATTAAAACATGATCCGTGTGAGAATAAAGCAGCAGTCTGGTGAGACACAATTAAAGTCTTTATGTAATGTGTGAACTTTCTGATGAGGCCTGATCCCAGACCGGCAGAGTCGGCGCTGCTCCAGAAGACGGGATCCTAACCGCTGCACCGTCTTTTGGCATTACTCGAGTCATTTTAGACTCATCCACATGTCTCCACTTTTTGGTTGCCGCAATCCTCTTCCCTGTTGCCATAGCCAGAGTGTGTTTGTGTTAAGGGTGTGGACTCTGTGGTTACTGAGTTGGTGGCTGATTGTATTAGTTAGAAAAGCTGCTTTTGAGCATGGAAAAAAGTTGACTCATGAACTTTTGTTTCATTTTTTTGAAACCTTTCTCTTACTTCATCTTCCTTTACATCCACCCACCCCAACACTCCACGCAGATGTAATGATGACGTGCTTGCTTGCAGCCCACTACAGAAAGAAGCATCACATAAGCAGGAAGATCGAGGGTGTGATGGAATTTTTTTTAAAGCAGTTCATCCGATTTGAACATTACTTAACAGGGTCCTTATTCTACAGTAACTAGAAGAGCAGATAATTCAAATTTAACTTGATAATTTATCCTCATTTCTCATATTGTAACACGGTATGGGATAATACTTTTCCTACTGTTCTCCACAAAATTGTAGCCCTTCAAAAGCATTTAGTTAGAATTGCAACTAAATTGACTCTCATACGTCATCTGCTCCTAAATTTTAAATCCTTGAATTTCATTATTTTTACAACTTAATTACATGTCAAATGTGTTTTTATGTATTTATGTAAGTATTTGCCAACATTTTAAAAATTACTTGATAAGAAATTCAGTGGGTTCTTCTTATCCAACTCATCAACTCAGAACTAAATTTCAATCCACTGTCACAGATCAATTTTTGATCAGATTTCAAGAAATAATTTTTAAGATTATGTAACAAAAAACTCTTCTTTAGTAAAATGTTTTAAAAATTGCTTAAAAGAGCCTTTAAGCCCGTATCTCAGTGTGGTGGATGCTGTGGAACATTCACAAACATTGTGCTTTTTGGGTGTCGTCAGAGTTTCGTTAGAGTTCGTCGGGGTCGTAAAAGGTTGCAAATTGTTTTGCAACCTTTCACTAACCTTGACAAAACCCCAAAAGAGCAGCGTTTGTGAACATCCCTCAGCATTTGCTGCTCCATGAGATACAGCTGTGGACAAAATTGTTGGTACCCCTCTGTTAATGAAAGAAAAACCCACAATGGTCACAAAAATAACTTGAATCTGACAAAAGTGGTAATAAATAAAAATTCTATGAAAATTAACCAATGAAAATCAGACACTGCTTTTGAATTGTGGTTCAACAGAATTATTTTAAAAAACAAACTCATGAAACAGGCCTGGACAAAAATGATGGTACCCTTAACTTAATATTTTGTTGCACAACCTTTAGAGGCAATCACTGCAGTCAAACAATTTCTGTTTCAATGAGACTTCTGCACCTCTCAGCAGGTATTTTGGCCCACTCCTCATCAGCAAACTGCTCCAGTTGTCTCAGGTTTGAAGGGTGCCTTCTCCAGACGGCATGTTTCAGCTCCTTCCACAGATGGTCAATAGGATTTAGATCAGGGCTCATAGAAGTCCACTTTAGAATAGTCCAATGTTTCGCTCTTAGCCATTCTTGGGTGTTTTTAGCTGTGTGTTTTGGGTCATTATCCTGTTGCAAGACCCATGACCTGCGACTGAGACCAAGCTGTCTGACACTGGGCAGCGCATTTCTCTGTAGAATACCCTGATAGTCTTGAGATTTCATTGTACCCTGCACAGATTCAAGACACCCTGTGCCAGATGCAGCAAAGCAGCCCCAGAACATAACAGAACCTCCTCCATGTTTCACAGTAGGGACAGTGTTCTTTTCTTGGTATGCTTCATTTTTGCGTCTGTGAACATAGAGCTGATGTGCCTTGCCAAAAAGTTGCAGTTTTGTCTCGTCTGTCCATAGGACATTCTCCCAGAAGCTTTGTGGCTTGTCAACATGCAGTTTGGCAAATTCCAGTCTGGCTTTTTTATGATTTGTTTTCAACAGTGGTGTCCTCCTTGGTCGTCTCCCATGAAGTCCACTTTGGCTCAAACAACAACGGATGGTGTGATCTGACACTGATGTACCTTGACCTTGGAGTTCACCTTGAATGTGTCTCCTCCTGTGGCCACATCCAGGGAGGTTGGCTACAGTCCCATGGATCTTAAATTTCTGAATAATATGTGCAACTGTAGTCACAGGAACATCAAGCTGCTTGGAGATGGTCTTATAGCCTTTACCTTTAACATGCTTGTCTATAATTTTCTTTCTAATCTCCTGAGACAACTCTCTCCTTTGCTTCCTCTGGCCCATGTTTAGTGTGGTACACACCATGTCAACAAACAGCACAGTGACTACTTGTCACCCTTTAAATAGGCCGACTGACTGATTACAAGTTTGTAGACACCTGTGATGTTAATTAGAGGATACATCATGTCCCTATGGTCACATTATTTTCAATCTTTTCTAGGGGTACCATCATTTTTGTCCAGGCCTGTTTCATGAGTTTGTTTTTTAAAATAATTCTATTGAACCACAATTCAAAAGCATTGACTGATTTTCATTGGTTGATTTCCATAGAATTTTAATTTATTACCACTTTTGTCAGATTCAAGTTATTTCTGTGACCATTGTGGGTTTTTCTTTCATTAACAGAGGGGTACCAACAATTTTGTCCACGTCTGTACAAGCTTGATTTTCGCCAACATTTGTTAGAAAAGTTGGTGAATCCAAAAATCGCTGCATTCGTCAGCATTTGCCATTCCATGAGATATTACGCCTAGAGAGCATTTACACTGTAAAAAAAAAAAGTTGTCTCAACTTTAAAAAGTTAGTGTTCAGGCTGCATTAAAATTTTAAGTTGACTGAACTTGAGAGGATAAGTGGTAAAGACACATAAAACACATAAACTCAAGTTAAGTCAACTTAAAATTTTAAGGCAGCCTGAACACTAACTTTTAAGTAGAATAACCCGGGTCAGTGTCTTTTGCAGCTAAACTAAATCAAACGAGACAAAAAAACATGTGTGATGTTACTTTATTGTGGTTCGTTTGCACTAATCTGGAGCACAGACACACACACACACACAATGAGAAAAGAGAACATGGGGTCTTGGGATGAGACTGACAAATCAATTTTTTTTTTTAAATAGGACAATTCTTCACCAGTATTACATAATTAAACTAAGTCAGTGTTTTGGGCTAAGTAAAGATGCCAGTTCTTCCATCTTTTTTCTCCCAGTTCTTTTTGGAGCCTTATTGAATAAGTCCTCTATTCCAGAAAATGTAGCTGTTTATTTATGGCAATAAATAAAATGCCTGTCGCTGGTCTTTTTTTTGAAGCCAGCACTTGTGATTGCCTCTTTTCTTGCTGCCATCATAACCTTGAGGAGGTATTTCAGTACCAATCAAACCATCCAGAATATGTCCTGAATATAAAGAAATAAGGTTGAGAGAGACATTGAATCCTAATGCCTTAGAAATTATTACTGATATTTATTTCCAGAAGGGCTGAATAACAGGACACAATATTGCTAATTTATAACGATAAAGTAAAAAAAAAAGGGGGGGAGCTGCAAATTGAAGACAAAGCTTCAGATTTCAGTGAAACATCTTGCAAATATGCAATGAAAAGTGTTGTGAGATAATATGAAACTTCAAGAGAAGAAATGCATTTATGAATAACATCAAAAGCAAATTTATGATATAAAAAAATGCCAATTTCTAAAAAAAAAAAAAAATCAGGTTAAAAAAAGTATTTAATGAGAAATATTTTTTTTAAATTACATGAAAAATTGCAATTTTTTTAAAGAAAATTCCAAATTCGTTTCACCATCTTTTTTTTTTTTTTTAAATTTGGGAAGAAAAATGTCTCCTGTTACATACATGAACAGTTTTCTGCACCCTGACTGTTGAGAACTGGGGCAGGAAAGCAAACCCCCCCCCCCCCCCCCCACACACACACACATCAACTGGGACAGGAAGTACTCAGTGCTTTACTCATGTTTTGTCTTTCTGCAGCTATGCAGGTCGTGTGGTTGGCAGCTCTTTAAAAGCCCAGAGAGAAAACCCAGAGATGACGGTCCGTAACACAGATCCTCTCCTTAAGGGGGCCAAACGGAACCTGGAGCAGCTAACACAGGTTTCCTTTTTTTATCTCTCTCTCTCTCTTTCTCACTTCAGTTGAGCAATGAAAGTCAAAACTTTAAATGTTAGCACAAAGTGTCCTCAAAACAACTCTGGCAGATATTTTTTGCAGGATAATCCTCAGTCTTTTCCCACATAAGCAGCGGGGGCATAAAGATGCTGCACTTTGGCCTGAACTAAAACATCTACAACTTCTGAATAATCATGATCCACATATTGATTGACCTTTGATCTTACACTGTGCCCAAAATTTCACTGCCAACATTTTACAAAAAATGACAGAGCACCTTGAAGAATGATAAAGCACAATTTATCATATTTGAAATCAGTCCTCAAGGAACAGAAGGGTTGTAAGCCTTATATTGTTGGCATCTTCTACACCGTACTGCTAACTTGAGCATGCAGTCGTGTATACAGACAGATAAAAGGAACCCCATGAATTGCATTGTGAAGATATAAAATAAAATTATTTCAGTGTCTGGCACATAATAACAGCACCTCTCAGCTTTAAAACCAGTTGCACCAAGAATGCATCCCACAATTGCCAAAGCTTTGTCTCTGTTTGGATGCAAAATGGAAAATGTGAGCGAGGGTTAATGCCTACCAAACTGACTGAGAGGTGCAGTCATTGTGGGTCTGTCTGGATAATCGGAAATGCTGACACATATTCACTGAGAATAGAATAGATTTTTGTTTGCTCATGGTTAAATTATTGAGAAATATAAGCTCTTATAAATATATATTTTTTCATACTCAGCAGTCCAGTTGTGTGTTCATGATGGAGGCGCAACAATAAAAGCAGGGAAAATCTGTCTAAGTCATCAGTTGCAATTGTGTCAATGTAAAGTTAGCTTTTTATAGTCCAACAAGAGAGTAAATTGAAAATCTTTTTTTCTTGAACTGAGGAATTATTGTGTTATTTTCTGACTTTTCCTTTATGGACATAAAACGTGACAAAAATCCATTAATAATCTGATTAAGGAAAAAAGATTTTTGCGTGCAATTACCCACCTTATTCCTGAGGGCGCTGCTGTAGAAATGATTATGGGTGCAACTTCCGGTTTCGGCTGAAGTAGCGTTAAATCAGTCAGCAAGAGTGGAATAGTGGGGCATTTAAAATAGCGTTTTTAAAAGTTTTTCAAATTCATTTTAATGTGTAGTCCACATACATGTTTTGCACTCAAGTGGCAGCTAATTTCAGCACTTGTAGTTTTTGAATTTTTTGTATTTTTTGAATGTTTTGGTGTAGTTCTGGTACTTGTTGCTGGTGTTTGTGGTTGTGCCAGACTGTGTAAATGGAGGCTTCTCACCGGTAATGTGTAGATCATGCACTGAACGTAAAAGGACTGTTGGTGTGATCGGTGGTACAGACGCAGGACAGATACAGGAGCACACCAGGTGTCATGTGTCTGAGCATACTGTATGTTTTCACAGAGCTCAGATTCTCATTTTATTTCTAAGTTTTGTATGTCTGTTAGTTTGATTTTGTTAGTTTCTGTCTATATTTTGGTTTGTTGACACTTGTGTAGGTGACCTACCTGCTCGCTCAGCGACTCACACCTGCGGCTCATTTTCCCCCCATGTATTTAAGCACTGCCTGCCCGCTATCTCATTGTGGCAATATTGAATGTTCCAAAGACTGGTTCCTTCTCTGTGTTCACAGAGCGATTTTGGCTCTGGGACACCATTGCTGTAAGTCATTGTTTGTTATATTTTTTGGATTCTCTGCACTATTTTGGAGTTTTATGTTCTTTTCGTTAATAAATGTCACAAATGCAGTTCAGCGCCTGGGTCTGTTTTTCTGCTCCAGAGGGGCATATACAGTATGACACCAGGTATGTTTTCACTTGTATGAATGTCACAGATCTGATGTTTATGTGTCATATATGTCACCAGATGCAAGACTGCATGAAGTAAAATAATAAAAAATAGTAACAGTTTGCTTCCTAAGGCTTAACAAGTTCAGAAAGATATCAAATAGTTTTTGGGGGATTTTTTTGCATTCGTTGCACTGCATTGGAACGATATGGACTTGGTATTCACAGCTACAGCATGCATTAATTTTTAAATTATCACAAAATATAGATCAATTAAATTTTGAACAATTGTCAGAAAAGGTCTGTACGTGTTAAGTTAAATAACAAGCATTCATGGCATGACAGCAGCGTGAGCATTTTAATGTTGGAGTAAAACAAACAGCTGCAGTTGTCTGTATTTACCATGATGTTAAAACACCCAAACACAGTGTTGTGGTTCTTTGTGGCTCTGACTAGATTCTACATCTGCTCTAAAGTAAGTTTGATTATGTTCAACATATTTTAACAAAATGTAACCAACTTTATTGAGGTGGAGACATTGATATATCTCAGAGCTTTTATTTGTTTACAGTTTTAGCATCTTAGCACTGGAGCTAACTAACGGAACTATCTGCCAGGCCTCTTTTTAAGGTCATCTTCCCATCCCTCAATAGTCATGGAAGTAGTATGATTATATTACTCTATTTGCGGTGCAAAAGGCCATGTTCCTGCATTTTTTTATGCCAAAGTCATTATTTTTTAACAAGGAAAAGTGTCCCGTTTCAGTGACAACCATACATTCTAAACTAGTAGTGGAAGTTGCGCCCATAATTTACGCAAGGCATCATGGGGGCTAGGAGTAAGGTGGATAGGATATACAGCTCTGGAAAAAAAACAAGAGACCACTGCAAAATCTTTCCTACATTAACATCTCTACATGTATGGCAGCCATTCAGTTTGAGTATCTGTTGAATTCCAACACAAGGACACCTCGGTCTACTTAAGGAGGTACTTGTTATATATCTGCCTTTGGCAGATGAGGTTGTAGGACTCAGAGCTGCAGTCAGGACCAGGTGCAATGATCGTTTACTTACAGTGAAACTCAAAGAAAGGCAGCACGGGGGCTGTGAACAAAATATAAACTGATAGGCAAGACTCACTAACAAAGATCACTGGGAAATCACAGGAATAAACGATGGAGATAAACAATGATGACCTCACCACAAACAGTGACAAAGACTGACATATATAGGGGACTAATAATTACATCGACGCAAGACAGCTGGGAGACAATCAGAGCTAAACTGAAACACCAGGGAAAATGGCTGTAGGTACGGAGAACACCAGGGACTGGGAACAATAGGAAAAACAAGTACACACACAACCCAGGACCAAACAGGGGATGGACAAAGGACAAAAACAAGGGCAGGGAAAATACAGAGACAACAATAACAACAAATGGGGATGACACAACATGACTAAGAAGCACAGAAGACAGTAATAATAACAAGGGATCACACAATATCACAAAAGACCCGGGAAACAGAAGACAATGACAATAACCACAACAATGAAGTGTAAGGTGTGGGCATGGTCTGGGACCAAGATCATGACAGTACTGGTTAGGTGATCATCTAAGCATGGTAAGATGCACAAAAGCTTTGAATAAAAATCAGTTATTACACAAATACAGATTTCTAAGTTCTTCCTAAGTATTGTAGCCATTGAAGAATGAACATGAACTTGTTTGCATTATTTGATCAAAAAGCAACATCTTTTTTTGTTGTTTTATCCAGTTGTCATTTTCTGTAAATAAATGCTCTAAATGTCGATATTTTGACTCAGAATTTGGATGAGTTGTTTTTGGTAGGTTAGAGAAAGTAAAACCAGATAAAGTGATAATTTTGCAGGTGTATGTTTGTTCTCTTATTTTTTTCCAGAGCTGAATGTAGGATACATTTTGGTTGCATCACATCTAGAATCTTAAGCCATCCTGTGAAGTTGCCTGCTTCTCATTAGCATAAAGTTGAGGGCCTCTCTACTGTATGCAAATGAGGAGTGGGTGAGTGGAGGGGATCTATTCAGTTCTTGCTGAACTTTCAAAATAGTGGTTGTTACTGAAAAGTAAACACTTATTCAGCAACTACGCCACTTATTTCTTGCCTTGATTGTTTTCAGAAGCATGTTTCACTGTTCAGCTTTGAAGATACGGTATAGGAGAAAATTTACAGGAAGCATGTGAACAGACTTGAACAGACCCCCCCCCCCCCCCATCACATGAAGCATTGACCAATGAGGTGCAGCTTGTGTGGTTTGCCAAGCAGCACATATGTCGATCATTTGTTTTGGCTCGGGTGGGTACGCCTGATGTTGTACTAAACGTTTAAACCAGCGGTTTAAATAACAATGGTGTGGAGTGTGTAAAATCACAGGCAGATTCATTTCAAATGATTTATTGCACACTCACATCTCACGAGCACTGAACAGAATGACTCGTCACATTAAACATCCTTCTCTCTACATCAAGTTACACTTCACAAGATTCAAGGCACTTCCTAATAACAGCAGGACATCTACACCTCGCTTCATTCAACCCCCACTCCCACTGTTCTCCCATGTGTATTCATTGTCTCTGTCTAAGGTGTGAAATAACCTGAGGCCTGAGGCCCACACTGCACCCCCCCAGCAACTTAGATAGAACAATAGCACATCAGTCCAGAATCAGAATCAGAATCAGAATCAGAATAAGTTTATTGCCAAGCACATTTACAAGTAAATAACAGGTAAATATACGAGGAATTTGACTTGACACTGAAAACGTCATACATGACATTCTCAATGACGCGGCGAGCCGTGGAGGCGCCTGTCAGCAGGAGGGGAACAGTAGGCAGTGGGGGGAAGGGGGAGGGTGGACACAGTAGGAGAGAGAAAAAAGCATTGTTGATCAGAATAAAGTTCATATATGACCGATATTATGATTACAAGAAAAAAACTCTCAATGCACAATTAGCAGACAATAGAATCTACACAATGACACAAAGAGAGCAGTGAGTGAATGTCTTCATCAGTCAGTATAAATGGATCAGTATGTGTGAGTTGGGTGCAATCAGTGGCAAATCAGTTAGGTGGACAACAATAGTCTCTTCCTCAGCAGATGTTATGACTACAGTCTGAAGCAAAGGCACATGTCCTTGAGCACGGCAGATGGAATAGTTGAGCCAGACAGCTGTCCTTGAGAGTCAGATGCTGCCCGCCAATGTTATGAAAAAACAATTATACTGTTGATTATCAGGAGGACTGAATGCTGAGGGGTGCCGAAAAAAACAGGTCAAATAGCACTGACTTCAGAGAAAAAACTTTCTATTCTCTTACGGATTCAGTGCTCCAATTCCATCATGGCCAGGCATTGAAATTGATTCGTGAACAGCTCTCAGCGTGATCGTGATGTAATCCATTTTCCTGTACAGTTCTCCATTGGCCGCTGTCAGAGTCCTGCCCAGTTGGTCAATTTGATGAGTGAGCTTCGCCGGGTCCGCTTTTTGATAAGCTCTGTCCATCTTCTTCAATTTGCGGTGCACCAGAACAATCCCAAAGCCAATCAGTAGAATTCCGATGACCATTGCTCCGAAAAGATATAAATCTTCAATATCTTCAATAGAAAGATAACACAGGCACAAGAGTTTCCAATTGCTTGTGTCCTTTAAATAACCTGCAGCAGCAGTTCCTGCAGGACAGATAGGCTCCCCCGGGCCCGATTTCCTCGATTTCCTCATTGAAAAAACAGTGTCAATTGCGTTCAAAGCCCAGCTTATTAAATCCATAATTTCGTTAGATAAATCAGCAGTAAAGACACGCAGACACAGACGATAGCAAGCTGGGATCCAGTCAGTTAGGGAGGGAGAGAGAGATAGGGAGCCGGAGCGGGGAAGAAAAGCGTCTACTCTCTTTGGAGGGCGGAAGTGAAGTGTTTCGGCTTCAGCTGTTTCGGCTTCAGCCTCCTCCCATATCTGCTGCAACTGGGTTTTACCACCTCCGTGGCGCTGCTGTGCCGGTAGGAAGCTGCTGGAAGTGAGTCTGACTGCGGGTGAGCCGTGGAGAGGGGAGGGGGAGTTCATTCTGCCCGTGTGGCTGCTCTGATGAATCGTTTCCCTGGGGAGCTCTCCGTGGGGGTCTTCCACGCCGAGGGGCCCTAGCCAACAGCACTTGCTTGTCCGCCACAACGAAAGCGGGTTTGAGTCTGTCTATGCCAATTTTTTCCCTCCTACCCCCCAAGTCGAGCAAAAAATGCTTATCCCCTGTTTCCAGTACTCTGAATGGTCCATCATAGGGTGGGCGCAATGGAGGGCGGTGGGCGTCATGTCTGACAAACACGAACTCTGCGTTCTTCAAAGTTTTAGGCACAAAAACACGCGGAAACCTGTGGTGGGCAGGTCCTGGCAGCGTGCCTGTGTTTGCGCTACGCTGCAAAAGCTGAGAAGGGGAGCTGCCGGGCACGGGATTATCTGGCAGAAATTCCCCGGGCAGCCGTAGTGGCTGCGCAAAAACGAGCTCTGCCGGGGAAGCTTCCAGATCCTCTTTCGGCACGGAGCGCAACCCCAATAAAGCCCACGGTAACTTGTCTACCCAATTTGCATCCGTCAATGAAGCCCTGAGTGCTGCTTTCAGTGATCTATGAAAACGCTCGCATAACCCATTGGCCTGTGGGTTGTACGCGGTTGTGCGGTGAATTGTAACACCCAGGCTGCGGGCCATCGCGGACCAGAGTTCGGAAACAAATTGAGGGCCCCTGTCGGACGTAATGTCCGATGGGACTCCAAAACGTGCCACCCATGCTGTTAAAAAAGCGCGCGCCACGTCTGCGGACGTGGTTGCCGCCAGCGGAACCGCTTCTGGCCAGCGCGTTGTGCGGTCCACCATTGTCAGGAGGTGCGTGCACCCCTGTGATGGCGGGAGGGGGCCCGAACATGGTCGAACCTCTTAGCCGGAATACGAAACGGCTCCAAGGGAGCCTTCGTGTGTCTGTGTACCTTGGCTCGTTGGCACGCCACGCAGGCTGCAGCCCACTCTTTAACTTGTTTGCGTAGGCTCGGCCACACAAACTTCTCTCCCACCATTTTGACGGACGCACACACTCCTGGGTGCGCCAGAGTGTGAACCGACTCAAACACGCGGCGGCGCCACGCGGCCGGGACCACGGGACGCGGGCGACCCGTGGAGACATCGCAGATTAGGGGGGGCATGCCATCTTGCAGCACCCTGCTCTCCAGCCTTAACCCTGTTGGTCCAGACTGGAGCGCGCGCACGGCTGCATCGCTAATCTGCTCCGCGGCCATGGCTTCGTAATCTATGCCCACACAGACTAGGGCCACCACGGCGCGCGAGAGGCAGTCCGCTACTACATTCAGTTTACCCGACACATGCTGAATATCGGTAGTAAACTCTGAGATCGCGGCCAGCTGTCTCTGCTGCCGGCCCGACCACGGTTCTGAAACCTTGGCCATCGCGAATGTTAGCGGCTTGTGGTCTACGAACGCGGTGAAGCTGCGCCCTTCCAGCCAGAACTGGAAGTGGCGAATGGCCAGGTGGAGAGCCAGCAACTCTCTGTCGAACGCGTTGTATTTACGTTCTCTGTCGCGCAAATTTCTGCTGAAAAAGGCGAGCGGCTGCCAAGCCCCGGCGACGCACTGCTCCACGACAGCCCCTATGGCCACGTCTGAAGCGTCAGTGGTGAGTGCTATGCGGGCCGTCGGGTCTGGATGTGCCAGCAGTGCGGCGTTTGCCAGAGCTGCTTTAACTTCCGAGAACGTCCGCTCTCGCTCCGGGGTCCATTTGACCCTATCCGCGGGTTTCTGTTTCTTGAGTGCGGCGTACAATGGTTGCATGAGCTGCGCCGCGCGGGGAAGGAAACGGTTATAAATGTTCACCATTCCCAAAAATTCCTGCAGCGCCTTGACCGTCTGAGGCCGGGGAAAATCCGCCACGGCGCACACTTTGTCGGGCAGCGGGATCGCTCCTTCTGGAGAGACGCGGTGCCCCAAAAAATCAATCTCCGTTACACCGAACTGGCATTTCGCCGGGTTGATTATTAACCCGTGCTCCTCCAACCTCCGGAAAACCGTCGTGAGGTGGGTTTCGTGTTCGTCTTCAGACGCGCTGGCTACCAGGATATCGTCCAGGTAGACGAACACGAACGGGAGATCGCGCAGCACTGCATCCATCATGCGCTGGAACGTCTGTGCCACTCCTTTTAACCCGAATGGCATGCGCAGGAACTCGAATAGACCGAACGGAGTTATTACCGCTGTTTTGGGTACGTCCTCAGCGTGCACTGGGACTTGGTGGTAACCGCGGACCAGGTCTATTTTGGAAAAAATGCGTGCCCCGGCGAGGTGAACTGAAAAATCCTGTATGTGGGGAATCGGATAGCGGTCGTGCGCCGTGGCGTTGTTCAACCTGCGAAAATCAGCGCACGGTCGCCACGATCCCTCAGCCTTAGGGACCATGTGTAGCAGGGATGCCCATGGGCTGTTCGAGCGCCTGATGATGCCCAACCTTTCCAGGTTGGCGAACTCCTCACGCGCTATGGCCAGTTTAGCTGCGTCCAAGCGCCGAGGTCTTGCAAAAACGGGCGGCCCGGTGGTGGTGATAAAGTGCTCCACCCCGTGTTTAACGATGGCCGCGGAAAACGTCGGGACCGTGAGTGCTGGGAACTGAGTGAGCAGTGTGTGGAACTTACCGCCTGTAGCTGTGACGTTGGCTTGTGCTGTTGGCTGGGTCACTCGAGCTATACAGGGGAGAGAGTCAAAAGACAGTGCATTAACCAGGCGCCTGTTAGCAGCGTCAACCAGTAAACCATGTGCACACAGAAAATCAGCCCCCAGTATATGGTAATTCAGTGCTGCTATGACAAAAGTCCACTCATATGTACGGCCGTGTAGAGATAAGAGCAGAGTCCTCTCACCAAAGGTCTTAATATCCGAGCCGCTGCTGCCAACATCCCGGGGCCACTAGATCCTACCAGCCAGTCAGCATAGGTTGGCCGGATGAAGCTCTTCTGGGCTCCGGTGTCCACGAGGAAACGCCTCCCCGAGCGTGCATCCGTTAGGTAGAGCAGCTTGTTCTCTTCACTAAGGGTCGCTGCTGCTACCGACCCCCGGCCTTGGCGTTTTCCCGAGCACTGGAATTGGCACGGTGGCGCACATCTGCGTGCGTTCTCTCCGAAGCGGCGGTGGTAGGAACAGAGCGTGTCCCTCTGGCGCTCCTTGGCCCCCGCTGCTGCTACCGTCGGTGGCTCCTCGCCTCGTCTGGTCGTCTCGCTGGGCTCCGTCGCTGCCGCATTGACTGTGATCGCCTTGGTGGCGATGATGATCCTGTCTGCGTCCTGGGCTAGCGCATGGTAGTTTTGAGCGGTCAGCCGCGGCGAATTGGCCAGAACCGCTCTCGCTACTGTCGGAAGGTTCTGGAGGAAGAGGTGGGCAAACAGAAAGTGCTCGTCGTCCGTGGCCCTTAACGCCAGCATCTTCTCCATCAGGTCTACGGCCGAACCATCTCCTAGCTCAGTCCGCGTCAGGAGCCTCTCCGCTCTCTCACAGTCCAAGAGCGTGTAGCGCTGGATGAGCGCAGCCTTGAGCGCCTCGTATCTGTTGCTGGCTGGTGGCTGATCGAGCAGGCTCGCTACCTGTTGAGCTGTGCGGGCGTCGAGCGCTGCGACCACATGGTAGAATCTGGTGTCATCTGCCGTTACTCCCCAGAGGGTGAACTGGGCCTCGGTGAGGTGGAACCAAGAGCGTGGGTTGTGCTGCCAGAAATCCGGTAGCTTGACTGCAACCGCACACGCGTGGCTGGAGGTTCCAGTCCGGGCTGTCTGTGGGATGGCTGCCACCTCGCTGTAGCTTCCTGACCGGGCTGGCTCCGGGGATCTTGCCTCGTGTTCCATAATACGTCTTGGGTCACCAGTGTGGAGTGTGGAAAATCACAGGCAGAATCATTTCAAATGATTTATTGCACACTCACATCTCACGAGCACTGAACAGAATGACTCGTCACATCATGAGCACAGAACAGACTGACTAGTCACATTAAACATCCTTCTGTCTACATCAAGTTACACTTCACAAGATTCAAGGCACTTCCTAATAACAGCAGGACATCTACACCTCGCTTCATTCAACCCCCACTCCCACTGTTCTCCCATGTGTATTCATTGTCTCTGTCTAAGGTGTGAAATAACCTGAGGCTTGAGGCCCACAATGGTTTCATTAACTTCACCTATTTTTTTTTCCGGTTCCGGTTCCGCCGGACTGGCAGCGCCACACGAGTTGGCTGCCTTTTGCAACTGCCTTTTTTTTAATCTTCCTTCTTCCTTCTACACCTTTCACTCTATATATATATCACGGACACACAGATCGCCCCAAAGGTCTCCCGAGTCGGCGGACGGAGCCTCTGTTTACAGCAGGAGACGATACAGCAGGGAACAGCTAGCTAGCACTCAACCGCCACCCGGTGCTAACGGAGAAACTTGACATACCGAGGAACTGTAGCGGAAACGACGCGGGTGCCGGGCTGGAGTTTAGGCGGCATGCAAGAAATATAAGACAGAATAATAAAGAGCGATGGCAAGAACCAAGCAGACCGCCCGAAAAATCTACTGGAGGAAAAAGCCCCCCAGGAAGCAGCTAGCCATCAAGGCTGCTCGGAAAAAGCGCTCCGGCCACCGGCGGAGTGAAGAAGCCTCACCGTTACAGGCCCGGTACCGTGGCTCTGAGAGAGATCCGTCGCTACCAGAAATCCACGGAGCTGCTCATCCGTAAGCTGCCCTTCCAGCACCTGGTGAGGGAGATCGCTCAGGACTTCAAGACCGACCTGCGCTTCCAGAGCTCCGCCGTCATGGCTCTGCAGGAGGCCAGCGAGGCCTACCCGGTGGGTCTCTTCGTGGACACCAACCTGTGCGCCATCCACGCCAAGAGGGTCACCATCATGATGCCCAAAGACATCCAGCTGGCCTGCCGCATCCGCGGAGAGAGAGCTTAGACTTTCTGCTGCACATTCACCAACCACAATGCTCCGCACTGTGTCTCTCTCTCTCTCTCTCTCTCTCTCTCTATATATATATATATATATATATATATATATATAGTAATATGTACATATGTATACTAGCTGTTCTTGTTTTTTCTTGTCTTCTGATTGTTGCTCTGAGTGTTGCTATCCATGTGCTGTTGCAATCCTGGAATTTCCCCATTGTGGGACTAATAAAGGCTTATCTTATCTTATTATTTCATCCCTTAAATGTTGTTAAAAACACAATTCACTGGTTTATTTTGAATGTATCAGACAAAGTTTACTCGCAATCCGCCATGTTGTCCAGGAGCTGAAATTCGGTGAAAGACTGCCCACAGCTGGATATATCAACCAATTAGGTGCAGTTTTTGTGTTCTCAGCAGCAGGACCAGTGAGTCTTTCCTCTTCGACAGAGCTCTTTGACTATTGGTTTTCCACAATGTTAGTTATTTTCCGTTGCTCCACCTGGTTACGTGGTTGTGGTTATGCGATTCCTTCCATCAAAAAATGGACCAATGGACATGCACTGTGACCACCCAATCAATGGACATGAATATATCAACATTATTGAACCCCTGTTAGCTTGCCTGTCTGGCAAACTCGAAATCTGATTGCTTAAAGCAACAATGACATTACCATTCATTTTAAGCTACAAATGCCTGCATTCTTGACTTCGTATGGCCTCAAGGCAGATTTCTTTGACCCCAGCAACACATGATGGCTGAAATATGATTGGATGAAAACTCGTAACATACAGTCAGTATTTGATTTGAGGGTGGACGGCGGGGGTGTCATCTGCCTTGTTAGCAAAACGACCCAAAAATGTCCGCCTTATTAACCAGTCATCCCCAACCCCATTAAGAATAGCTCATACAGTACCACTGAATAGGCGAAAGTCCTCCCTATTCATTTCTTATTTTCAGGGCTGCTGAAGAAGCAGGCAGATGGGTTTTTTCTCTTAGCCTTATTTTGTAACAGACGCTATAAATTTGTGTATGCTCATTACTATGGCAACACCAGAAGTTGAACTGTGAGATTTTTCTGGGTTAAATAGTGCTCCATTTTTTATAAACTTCATGAAACAATTACCTTTCTTTCATTCTGCGTGCAATGTGTTGAAGTCAACTGGATGTTGTCAAAACTGAAAAATATAATAGAAACAAGGGGAAAAAAGAAAAAAAAACCAAGGGAAATGACAGAAAGTCCACAAACGTTTATGCTCCCAACAGCTTTTCTACTAATGGTCTACCAGGAAAACACATTTTCAAGGTCATAAGGTCAATGTCACAAATTGGTGTGTTGCAAGGTAAATGTTGCTTACAATGGAAAAAGTAGGAAATTTTGTCTGGAAAACTTTTTCCAGACAAAAAAAGTTTGTCTGGAAAAAGTGGCAGTTTTATAGGAAAAAAAAAATTACTAAATTTGTTTGGGAACTCTAAATTGCACTGTGCTCTGTACAAGGGCAATAAAAGCATTCATAAAATAATAAACTTCATTTTCTTCTTCTTTCGGCTGCTCCTCTTAGGGGTTGCCACGGTGGAACATCTGCCTCCATCTCACCCTATCCCTTGCATCTTCCTCTGTAACACCAACCCTCTCCATGTCCTCTTTCACTACATCCATGAATCTTCTCTGTGATCTTCCTCTTTTCCTCCTGCCTGGCAACTGCATCTTCAACATCCTTTGTCCAATATATCCACTATCCCTCCTCTGCACATGTCCAAACCAACTCAGCCTTGCCCCTCTTACTTTGTCTCCAAACCGCTCAACCTGAGCTGTCCCTCTGATAAACTCATTTCTAATCCTGTTCCACCTAGTCACTCCCAATGAAAATCTTAGCATCTTCAGCTCTGCCACTTCCTGCTCCACCTCTTGTCTTTTTGTCAGCGCCACTGTCTCCAAACCATACATCATTGCAGGTCTCACTACCATCTTGTAAATCTTCCCTTTCACTCTTGCAGCTACCTTTCTGTCACAAATCACCCCTGATGCTCGTCTCCACCCACTCTACCCTGCTGGCACTCTCTTCTTCACGTCTCTTATGCATTTTCCATTACTTTAGATGGTTGACCCCAGGTATTTAAACATCTATTTTCACTACTGCTACTCCTTCCATCTTCATCGTTGCACCTGCCTCCCTCTTATTCACACTTGTGTATTCTGTCTTGCTTCTACTGACTTTCATTCCTCCTCTCTCCAGAGCATCCCTCCACCTCTCCAAGTTCTCTTCCACCTACTCCCTTCTCTGACTACAGATCACAATGTCGTCTGCAAACATCATGGTCTACGGAGTCTTCTGCCTAACCTCATCTGTCAGCCTGTCCATCATCATGGCAAACAAGAAGGGGCTCAGAGCTATTCCCTGATGTAATCCCCGCCCCACCTTGAATCCATCCGTCACTCCTACAGCGCACCTCACCACTGTCTTGCTGTCCTCATAGATGTCCTGCACCACCCTCACATACTTTTCTGCCACTCCTGACTTTCTCATACAGTACTACACTTCCTCTCTTGGCACCCTATCTTTCTCTAGATCCACAAAGACACAGTGCAACTCCTTCTGACTTTCTCTATACTTCTCCATCAGTACTCTTAGAGCAAACATTGTATCTGTCGTACTCTTTTTTGGCATGAAACCATACTGCTGCTCACTGATTGTGACCTTTCCTCTTAACCTGGCTTCGACAACTCTTTCCCATATCTTCATAATGTGGCTGGTCAACTTTATGCCTCTGTGGTTACTACAGCTCTGAGCATCACCTTTGTTCTTGAAAATTGGTACCAAAACACTTCTTCTCCGCTCCTCAGGCATCTTCTCCCTCTCCAAGATTGTGTTAAACAATCTGGTTAAAAAGACCACTGCCATCTCCTAAACATCTCCATACTTCCACAGGTATGTCATCTGGACCAACCGCCTTTCCATTCTTCATCCTCTTCAGAGCTGCCCTCACTTCTGCCTTGCTAATCCTTGGGACTTCCTTGTTCACTATCCTTCCTTCATCCATCCTCCTCTCTCTCTCATTTTCTTTATTCATCAGCTCTTCAAAGTACTCCTTCCACCTTCTCAACATACTCTCGTCATTTGTTAGTACATTACTATTTCTGTCCTTAATCAGCCTAACCTGCTGTACATCCTTTCCAGCTCGATCTTTCTATCTAGCCAGTCGATACAACTCCTTTTCACCTTCCTTAATGTCCAGCCTCTCATACAACTCACTACATGCCTAATCCTTTGCCACCTCTCTCTTTGCCATGCACCTAAATTCCAAATACTCCTGTCTACTTTCTTTATCTCCCTGACTATCCCACTTTTTCTTTGCCAATCTCTTCCTTTGAATACTTTTTCTGTATCTCCTCATTCCACCACCAAGTCTCCTTGTCTTCCTTCCTCTGTCCACTGGATACACCACATAACCTTTCTACCATTTCCGTCAATGCTTTTGCTGTACTTTCCCAGTCATCTGATGATTCTTGCCTACCATCCAGAGCCTGTATCAACTCCTTCCTGAACTCTGCGCGACCTTCTTCCTTCTGTAACTTCCTCCACTTAATCTTTGGCTCTGCCTTCACTCTCTTCCTCTTCTTGCTTTCCAAAGTCATCCTATAGACTACCATCTGATGCTGTCTAGTAACATTCTCCTCTGCCATCACCTTGCAGTCTCCTAGCTCTTTCAGATTTCTCCTTCTGCATAAGATGTAGTCCACCTGTGTGCGTCGTCCTCCACTCTTGTAAGTCACCCTATGTTCCTCCATTAAAATCCGCTCCAATCACCACTCTCTCCCCCCTGGGAACACTCTCTACTCCTTCATCCAACTTACTCCAGAATTCCTCTTTCTCTTCTACCTGACATCCAACTTGTGAGGCCAGTGGCGGACTCAGATATGGGGGATGTGGCGGCCGCCCAGGGTGCCATTCTTTTGAGGGTGCCATGAGAATCAACAGAATAAAAATTATAATGAAAGATTCATAATTATGTGTGCTGTAGTGATATTTAATAAAATATAGTGTAATAAGGTACAGGAATTATTTGTTTTTTTAAATAGTGGGTGTGCGAGGGGACAGAGTTAAACCGTCACCCCAACTCTCACTAAATAAATTAGAAAAGCACTCATATAAAGGGGGCACCAGTTCTAAAAGAACAACTTGTTAATGAATTAATTTCAATTAATTAATTTCCGTACCTTCAATTACTTAATGAATCAGTCTCAAAATTTAGTGAGTTCTTTTACTGCCGTGACCTAGAAAACATATATGCAAAGGAAAAGTGCTTCAACTTCTCTCATTTACAATTTTATTAAATGAACTCATTCGGGTTACATGACATGGCATTCAAATGATGAATAAACAGATTCAAATGACAAACAGGTGTTCAATATCACATAAACTGTTAGTGGATTCCTGAGCATAAAATCTATAGTTAAACCTTTGTCGTACCAAGAGGAAACCAGATTTTATGTTTCAACTGTAATGGAAGGCTGAAGTATCTAACAAAACCAGAATGCAATTTTATGGGGAAAAAATCCATAAGCTGATTATCTAAAAAGGAACTTCTGAATTAATCTACAGAAATAAAAGGAGGTTACTTAAAGATGAATAACAATTTTCCTTCAGTTTATAACTTTGTCCTACGGCTGAGGGACTAATTGTACCATGAAATATTGGTTATGCTCAATTGTAATTAATATTTTAGGACATCACGTTTAAACCCAGCAGATAGGAAAATGGGAGATTCACTTATGAACAGCTGTAGGTCCAGGTGTTTAGTGGTGGTCAGCGCCAGACGGTGATACTGTATAAGTTTGGGAAGGCTCAGCGGCTCTTCCAGATAGTGTTCGGAACACCGGGGGGAAGCGACTGCTGGTTGGCTTTTCAGATCGTTCACAGCTGTGAGAAGCGTAGACTCGGCTGCGGGCTCACATGGGGCAGGCAGCGAAGGCTGGCGCCAGAGAGAGGGCTGGCCCCAGAGCAGGCGTGGAGTCCGTTGGTAACCAGTCCAAATTTAGGATGTCTCCGGCCCACAGAACCAAACCAAAGACTGAAAGAAGAATGTTTTAGTCAGTTTCACCCACGAGCTCCTAGTTTCTTTACAGGGTCAGACGTGGATGAGGCCGGAAAAGAAATGTCCAAAAACCTCTATCAGTTCACTTTAAAACAGGAAAATTAAAAAGGTCCAAGAAAAAAAACATTTAAATAGAATAAGAATGGCTTCTGAGGTGAAGGGAAAAAAGGATTTTGAGAGTTTAACTCTCTTTAAAGACGAGCTCATAGAAAAAGATGATTTCTCCTCAGTTAACCAGAAAACAAGAAACTTATCAAAAGACGATTTAGGAGAGTTAACACAGGATTTGACAAAGTTCACACACACAAAAAACTTCTTAAAACTCACAGAACAATTTAGACAAAAGAAAACTGCAAAGAAGTACAAAGAACGGAAAACCTCTCTTTCTTTCTTCATCTGAGTATGCAGGGCGGCTCTGAAGCATTTAACTGAAGCGCGCTGCTGGGTCATAAAACAGGACCGGCCACAGGACAGACCAATCATCTTCCATAAAGAGTTTTGTCCAATGAGGGAACATTTCTTTGTTTTTGACCAGCCAATCAAATGCCAGTACGTTATCCAGCAGAAAGGCAGCATGGTGATTGGTTATCACGAGAGGGAAGACGGACAGAGATTCATAAAACATTCAGTTCTTATGGAATTATATACTCAATATAAAATCTAACTAATGTAAGTGATTCAAGGCTAATATTCAGTGACCATGCATTTATACCATTACTAATAATTTTAACATTCATTTGAATAACACTAATGAAAATAAAACATTCTTAAGATATGTACTCACATTTAAATCAAGGATTAATGAATCATGGCAAACCATTATTGGCAGTTATCTTCACAATGTCCTTAGAATCCCAGGGAGATGATAGCTGGAAGAAAAGCTTAATGTTTAGTCAGAATTAACAGTCAGATTGCACTATGAAACATATTCTGTAGATGTCCACTAGGAGGTACTGTTGAGCTGTAGATAATTTTTAGGTCTTTGGAATGTGAGTGGGGGGCCTAGAAGGTTCTGGAATATGTCTAAAAGAAGAAAGAAGGCCATATATCTGCCAGCTTAAGAAGTTTATGACTTTTTAAGAGTATCAGTTCCTGGTACGAACAGATACTAACTAACTAACTAACTAACTAACCTACACTTATATAGCGCTTTTCTAGTCACAAAGACCACTCAAAGCGCTTTCATTAATACTAACCCTCTATTCTAAGGGCCTATAGGAAACAGATATCTAGGGACAATTTAGAACAGCCAATTAACCTAACATGCATGTTTTTGGCATGTGGGAGGAAACCGGAGAAATCCCGGAGTAAACCCACGCAACACGGGGAGAACATACAAACTCCACACAGATCACTGTTGGTCGGGGGCTGGGATCGAACCCACGATCCCACGATCCCCACAATCCCCTGGCCAAGGGTAAACTGTGCTGCCGCAGTGCTAACCACTGCGCCACCGTGCAGCCACTATCAGCTATCAGCTATACTATCAACATGAACTGTCCAGTTGGGGATTTGACTCCAAGAGTTTATGATCCACTTAAGCCTTTAAAAGCAAATCCTTATCAAGTCTCTCTACAAAAGTGAAATTGTTTACGCTGGGGTCCCGTTGAAGACACAGCATTCTTGACCAGACCTTGAGTGAGAGTTGCTTTAAAGTGAAGAAAAGTGAAATTTCTTTAAAATGAAGAAAAGTGATCTCCTGGATTGGCCTGAGGAGAAGTTGCTGCTACAGTGCTGAGTCTGTATTTGTGGCAAATGGGCGCCCTCTACAGGCGAGATGCTGGCGTCCTCTGGCTGCGGCTGGCAGACTCCACTGATCACACTCCAGTATGACCCATTCAAAGTGCAGCAAAGGAAGAAAAAAAATGTTGTTGTTTTTTTTTCTTAAATTATGCAGCAGTTTGAACTTTCAGACACTGAGCCCTAAAATGGCAATATTTGGTTATCACAGCTTATGTAACGTAATTTTTCTCCAATGTGTTGTAGTCAGTTTACTGGCCACATGAATTAATTTCAGGGCTGTGCAGAGACCATGTGAGAGGCAAGGGCACAGATTAATAAAAAAAAAGGGCACATGGAATGAGATTTGTTAAAAATATGTCAGCTTTCTATGTTACTTAGTTGGCATCTATTTTACTTTAATAACTATACACTCATGGACATATTTAATACCCCACAGATTTTTACAAATTATCAACTCACACAGAGACCATGGTCTTCATCATTAATTATGTAAAGGTCAATGACCAATAAATAAATAATGGGCAGCTTCCATTGAAAAAGATTATCTCTTCAAAATAAAAATATCTTTGCAAAAATCTGGAAAAAAAAAGCTTTTCTTTCAACAAATAAACAATTAAAATTTCATTCAAATGACTAAATCATTGCAAAAAATTAAAAAGGCCATTTGTCTAGACAGCAAAATAAGCTCAAACAATCCCCTCTATTAAACTGCCCCCCTCCATCTCCAAAAAGATTGCAAGGATAGTTTATACAGGACAACGTAGTACAGGTGCGTCTCAATAAATTAAAATGTCATTGAAAAATTCATTTATTTCAGTAATTCAATTAAAAATTAAAGCTGTGAGCAGTGATAAACGGACCCTCGCATCCTTGCTAGACCTCGGCCTTGCCACTCAGATGGCGTAACTCCACGCAGGCTCCATTCCTCCCTCTCCAGCTCTCTCCCTCCCGCTCTTTGTCCGACCATCCTTCCATGACGCCATACGCCTATCCATCTGCAATCCATTCGTCCATCAATCCATTTGCCCGTCCATACATCCATACCACCATCCATCATCAATCCGTCCATCTGTTCATTGGTACATTGCAAGATAGCGCCTTGGCAGAGGTACTGTATAAGCTCATGGATTACCTCAAAATTCTAATATCTTTATCCATAGCCTAAAGACCACTTCTATTTCACCAGGAAATTTGTTTGAATTTAGACAAGCTATGCCATTGCTATAAATGCTTTTTTTTAACCTATGGCCATATAACTCTGTTCTGGGTGGTACTAGTACCATGTATACCAAATTTGGGTCTGTTTGGACGATGTACGTGTGAGATATGACAACTTCCTGTCCATTGGTGGAAGGAGCGCTACTTCTGCGTCTCATTGTATATTATAGAAATGTTCACCATTGGCTGCCTATTCAACACACTAAATTTGGTTGACTTCGGACAAAGTATGTCAGAGTTATTAAGCTTTGTTTTTCTGCTAGGGGGCGCTAGAGGTATGTGTAATTGTTTACAGTGATCCCTCACTTATCGCGGTTAATGGGGTCCAGAACCGACCGCGAAAAGTGAAAAACCACGAAGTAGCGTCGCCCCCCCCATTTTTACATACATTTTTTTTGTGTATATATAATATCAATAAGTGTATATTAACCCTATAAATGCATATGTTATCATTAGAACATTAAAGAATAGTTTGAAACATGTAAATAAAATATTAATAATATAAATAATATACATAAAATAATGTATAAATAATATAAATAATACGTACGTTCATTCTCTCACTCTCTCTCTCGACGAGAAGGCATAGAGGCAGCAGGAGGAGGCGTAGAGGCAGCAGCGACGTCTCGGCCAATCAGCTTGCGAGATTCCCGGGCCGAGCCAACACGAGAACAAAATCTCTTGGGGGGGGGGATGCTGGCCAGCGAATCAGAGAGGTGGATTTTGAGTTGTGCCGGCTCTCTGTGTAGTCTCCCTGCCTTCTGCTAGCGCCCGGGCAACTTTTTTCTCAATTTTGAATTTTTGATGAATATTTTTGAAAAATCCGCGATGCACTGAGGGCGCGAAAGGTGAGGCGCGAAGTAGCGAGGGATCACTGTATTATAGAAAGGTTCAGTGTTGGTTAACCGTGCACCACATAAAATTTGGTTGAATTTGGACTAAATATTTCAGAGTCATAAGGCTTTGTTTTTCCTGCTAGGGGACGCTATAGCTATGTATCATTTTTCATTATACAAAGGTTCAATGTAGGCTATCGATGCACCACACAAAATTTGGTTAAATTTGGACTAAGTATGCCTGAGTTATAAAGCTTTGTTTTTTTTCCTAGGGTGTGCTATAGCTATGTTTGTTAGCATTACAAAAATCTTTTCTGGGTGTGACTAGTGTCATATATATATAAAGTTTAGCAGCAATCGGACATTCTACATGTGAGTTATGGCAACTTCCTGTCCATTGGCGGTAGGGGGTGCTGTCGCTATGTGTCATTCTTTATTATAGAAATTATCACTATTGGCTACCTATTCACCACACAAAATTTGGTTGAAACCAGTCAGTGTATGCCAGAGTTATAGCCATTGGAAGGGTGATGGCGATACTGCAAACTTGGCCACGCCCCTTCCGCCAAACCATCGGGCATTTGGAAAAGTTTTCAACAACTTTTGATGGCATATGGCGATAAATGATTGTCACCATAAATGGTACCAATCAGACTATTTATTTCTGAGATATCGAAGAAAACCTTTGGTGTATCCTTCATGTCTCCAAGAGAGGGCGCTATTGCTACTCATGAATATTCGTAGTTATAATTGTTTGGAGGCATACCCGTATATATCATACCTATCTTGGTGCCAATCCAACATTCCATCCCTGAGATATTAAAAAAAAAAAAACACATGATGCAAACTTTCTGATGCAAAACTTTCTGCCTCCTATAGGTGGCACTGTAGATTTCTATGAATATTGTTCTATAACTGTTTGGAATTGGGCTAATATCCATAATATTGAATTTGGTTGAAATCCGACAGTGCATACCAGAGTTATTGCCATCAGAATGGTCATAGAATGATCATGGCGAGGCATCAACTTTGGCGCACCCCTACAGCCAAACCGTCGAGCTTTGGGAAAAGTTTTCAATAACTTTTAATTGTACATGAATATAGATGATTGTCACCACAAATGAGCTCAATCAGACTAAAACCCTATGACGAGTTTGATCAGATGCGCAGGGTGGAAATCAGGCCACCGCCACTTCATGCCAAAATGGCCGACTTCCTGTTGGGTGTAGACCATGACTTCTATGGAGTTTTTTGCAAGTCTTCACATGATAAACATCTCACCTGATTTTCATCTTTCTACGCGAAAGTAAGCGTGTGCCACTCCCTATTGACTTTACATGTTAGGTGGCGCTGCAGAGCCATTTCTGTGGGGTCATTCATATTTCCTCCAAAATATTAAATTTTTTGCCAGTTTTGAGGTCCCTGCAAAAAATGGTGAGTTTTCGTGCACGTTGACTACCCCAAAAATGAGATCATAGATGGAGAAGAAAAAAAAATAGATGGATAACAGCACAAAACAGATAGAATAGGGCTAGAGCCCTAAAAATAAAAGTCATATATTATATAGATTCATTACACACAGAGTTATATACACTACCGTTCAAAAGTTTGGGGTCACCCAGACAATTATTTTGTGTTTTCCATGAAAAGTCACACTTATTTACCATCATGAGTTGTAAAATGAATAGAAAATATAGTCAAGACAGTGACAAGGTTAGAAATAATGATTTGTATTTGAAATAATAATTTTTTCCTTCAAACTTTGCTTTCGTCAAAGAATCCTCCATTTGCAGCAATTACAGCATTGCAGACCTAACATGATTGCACAAGGGTTTTCTAATCATCCATTAGCCTTCTGACGCAATGAGCAAACACATTGTACCATTAGAACACTGGAGTGATAGTTGCTGGAAATGGGCCTCTATACACCTATCTAGATATTGCACCAAAAACCAGACATTTGCAGCTAGAATAGTCACTTACCACATTAGCAATGTATAGAGTGTATTTCTGATTAGTTTAAAGTTATCTTCATTGAAAAAAAGTGCTTTTCTTTCAAAAATAAGGAAATTTCTAAGTGACGCCAAACTTTTGAACGGTAGTGTATTTCAAGTGTTTATTTCTTATAAATTATTAATGTTGATGGTTATGGCTTATAGCTCATGAAAACCCCAAATTCAGTTTCTCAGAAAATTAGATTATGTAAAATTAATTTAAAAAAAGATTTTTAATAGAAATATTGGCGAACTGTAAAGTATGTCCTTGTACACACTCAGTACTTGGTTGGGGTTCCTTTTGCATGAATTACTGCATCAATGTGGTATGTCATGGAGGTGATGTGATCAACCTGTGGCACTGCTGAGATGTTATGAAGGTCCAGGTTGCTTTGATAGCGGTCTTCAGCTCATCTACAGCTCATCTACATTGTTGGGTCTGGTGTCTCTCAGCTTCCTCTTGACAATACTCCACAGATTCTCTGTGGGGTTTAGGTCAGGAGAGTTTGCTGGCCAATCAATCACAGTGATACCATGGTCATTAAATCAGGTTTTGATACTTTTGGCAGTGTGGGCAGGTGCCAAGTCGTGCTGGAAAATTAAATCAGAATCTCCATAAAGCTTGTCAGTAGAGGGAAGCATGAAGTGCTCTAAAATTTCCCGGTAGATGGCTGCGCTGACTTTGAATTAAAGAAAAAAATCTATTTTTTAAAATTAATTTTATGTAATATTCTGGTCTTTTTTTTTGTTTGTTTTTTTTTGAGAAAGTGAATTTGGGGTTGCCATTAGCTGTAAGCCATAGCCATCAAAATTAAAAGAAATAAGCACTTGAAATATATCACTCTGTGTGTAATGACTCTAGTTTTATTTTTTTTAATTGAATTACTGAAATAAATCAACTTTTTGATGACATTCTAGTTTATTGAGATGCACCTATCAGTGAGAGAATAGGTGCAAATGTACAAGAAAATCATGAAAATATGAGAAAGAAGGTGAAACATGGCAAAAGTTTAAAAAAGTAATAAACTTGGCAAGAAAATGTTGCAAGAAAAACCTCACTAATTTTTGAGAAAATTGAACATTTGGACATTTAACAGAGAAATAAAAAGTTAAAAAAAAAAGTTTAAAAATGAGTGTGTGTGTGGGGGGGGGGGGCAGTCCGCCCAGGGCATCATACAAGCCAGGACCGCCCCTGTGTGGTGCATCTGCACTGACAACATTCAACATCACACCTTTGACTTGTAGCTTCAAACTCATGATTCTGTCCATCTCTAAGGTTATGGTGATGGACGTTGCTCTGTCCGACCATTCTTGTGTTTTCTTTGAGAGTGCTATTAATGTCAACAGAAATATCCAGACAGAAGTCATCAAAAAACGGTACATAAGTGATAATACCAGTGAAACATTCATCCAAGCTTTCTCTCCCCCCCCCCCCATCCTTCACCTTCAGTAAATGAGGTTGCAGAAAATTTCAATGGTAAAATTACAAATATTTTCAATGCCATTGCTCCTATCAAGGAGAAGGTGGTCATTATTAAAAAGAAACCTCCATGGAGAAATGCCAAACTAGTAAGAGCTGAAAAAAAGAGAGTGTCAAAAAGCTGAACGCAGGAGGCGAAAAATTAAATTACAGGTTCATTATGAAATCTATAATGAGAGATTGAGCATTTATAATTTGGAGCTGAGAAGTGCAAGGCAAGCATATTTTTCTGACATTATTGCTAAAAACAACTATAATGCACACACATTGTTTACTGTTGACAGGCTAACAAATCCCCCTGTGTCAGTAGCTCCTGAACTTCTATCCAGCCGTGCCTGCAATGACTTTGCCTTTTTCTTTACTGACAAAATTCAGAAAATTAGACGGTCAGTCAGTGCTGGACATGTGCTTCCTCTGTGTCCACATAGAGAAAATGTAAACGCCATGACAGTTTTTTTCCAATCAATCATAAAATCTTGGATGACATCATACACCACCTGAAATCCACTACCTGCTGCCTTGATACCCTCCCAACAGGGTTTTTAAAAAACGTTTCATATTGTATGGCCTCAGATCTACTACAGATCATAAATATGTCTCTAAATTCAGGTGTCTCCCCTCAGTGCTTAAAAACAGCTGTTATTCAGTTCAGTTCAGTTCAATTCAAACAACTTTATTTATCTCACAAGGGGCAATTGATTTTAAAAGCAACTTATACATTGATGCACCAAGTTGTGCAAACACCAGAGACAATAGACAATACAGGAAGAAACTAAAAGTCACATCTAACCAACCATTAGAGAGAGTGCTATAATAAATAGTACTAGATTAAAAAAAATACAACAGTAAGAAAAGTTATCAAGCCACTTCTAAAAAAGAGCAATCTAGACACCTCACTCATGAACAGCTATAGGCCCATATCAAACCTCCCCTTTCTTAGTAAAATAATAGAAAAAGCTGTTTTTCAACAATTGTACAACTTCCTGACATAAAATAACTGTTTTGATGTCTTTCACTCAGGTTTTCGGCCACACCACAGCACTGAGACAGTTCTAGTTAAGGTCCTTAAAGGTTAAGGTCCACTAGCTCAAATCATAAAAAATAACAAAATATATTACCATAATTATGCAGATGATACACAAATCTACATAACCGTCTCACTAGGAGACTATGGTCTAATTAAAACCCTGATCAAATGCATTGGTCAAATTAAAGAGTGGATGTGCCAGAATTTTCTTCAGTTAAATGAAGACAAAAGTAAAATAATAGTTTTTGGAGCCAAAGAAGAAAGACTCAAAGTTAGTACTCAGCTTCAATCAATGATGGCAAAAACCAACAGCCAAGCTAGTAATCTGGGTGTGGGTTTGGACTCAGACCTGAATTTTAACAGCCACATTAAGACAGTAGTGAAATCAGCCTATTATAACTTAAAGAACATAGCGAGGATAAAAGGTCTGATGTCTCAGCAGGATCTAGAAAAAAACTTGTCCATGCATTTATCTTCAGTAAACTGGACTACTGTAATGCTGTCCTCACAGGTCTCCCTAAAAAGTTCATCAGACAGCTGCAGTCGGTTCAGAACGCTGCAGCTCGAGTCCTCACTAAGACCAAGAAAGTAGATCTAGAAGAATTCCAGTTCTCAGATCTTTACACTGGCTTCCTGTCTGTCAAAGAATAGATTTTAAAATGCTGGTGTTGGTTTATGGTTTAGGGCCAAAATACATTTCAGATCTGCTAGTCCATTATGAACCACCCAGAGCCCTCAGGTCATCAGGGTCAGGCCTACTATCTGTGTCCAGAGTTAGAAGCAAACATGGTGAGGCAGCGTTTAGTTTTTATGCCCCTCACATATGTAACAAACTCCCAGAAGGCATCAGGGGTGCTGAAACTTGCAGCTGTTATGACCCGAGCGCCGGTTCTGATCGCGCTCAGGCTAAGTTATTTCTCGCTGCCGGCCTTGACAGCTGCGGGCTGTATTCTGGCCTCACCAGGCTCTTATTGTGAAAGTGCTTGGTGGGGCTTCCGCCTGTCAACGGCCGGTCAGCTGATTGTCATTACCGTCGTTAGTGCTTCGCCCTTTTAAGCCCGGCACTAAGGGGCTGGATTAGTGGTCTACATTCTGTCAACGTCTCGTCTCGTTTGTCTTGTCAAGTCTGGGTCTACGCCTCGTCATGTTAGAGAGTGCCGTAGACCTTCATGTCAGGTTTGTCTTCATAGTTTTGTCACAGTTAGCTCGTAGCGGCTGGGTTAGCCCTACGAGCCCAAGTCTCGTTCTGATCATAGTTTTGTCACAGTTAGCTCGTGGTGGCTGGGTTAGCCCTATGAGCCCAAGTCTAGGTCTTGTGTGTATTTGCCCTAAGGGGTTCATAGTTGTGTTTTGTCACGTCTGAAAATAAATAACATCTTAGCCAAACTCTCTGGTGAACTCTGTGGCGTCTCTTGGTGATCTGCGAGGATCACCACATGACAGCAGCTGCTTTAAATCCAGGTTAAAAACTTTCCTATTTTCCGTGGCCTTTCAGTAGAACAATTGTTAATCTCCCACATTGCACTGTAAATTTTTGTTTCTGTTGTATTCTGTTTTAGCTTGTTTTAGTTTCTCTTTAATTTACTTTTTAGTTTGCTTCTAAATTCTTATGTATTTCTTTTGCAACTTGTTATAATGCTTTAATGTTTTTATGTAAAGCACTTTGAATTGTCTTGTACACGAAATGTGCTATACAAATAAACTTGCCTTTCCTTGCCTTCTGTCTGACTCCCTCTTTACCTCCTGAACACTCTTCACATACTCTTCACATACTCCACATACTCTTCGCATACCCCCCCAATGCTCCTAGCCTTGCTTTCCTTCCATCTGGTTTCTTGAACACACAGTACATCTACCTTTCTTCTCTCCATCATATCAGCCAACTCTGCTTTTACCAGTTATAGTCCCTACATTTAACATCCCTCCTCTCACCTCCACACTTCTATCTTAACTTTTCCCTCTCTCCCTCCTTACATGCCTTCCCTCTCTCCTCCTCCTCAATCTTTGACCAACAGTAGCCCAATTTCCACTGGCACCCTGTCGGTTAACAGCACCAGTGGCGGTCATTGTTAATCTGAGCCTCGACCGATCCAGTATGAAAATCTAGGTTTTTTGTCGTATGCCCTTCCTGACACAACACTCCCCATTTACCCGGGCTTGGGACCGGCACTAGGAGTACACTGGCTCATATAATAATAAACTAACCAGCATTCTTATGAAATGAGGGATTTATTGGTAAATTTCTGCCTGTTTCCTTGTAAATGTGCAGTTCTTGTGAAGTTACAACTTTTTCATGTAAATCTGTAACTATTCTTGTAAATTTCTGACATTTTTGTTTGGAAATGTGTTTTTCCCCATTCGTTTTTCCTCTCATGAATTTATAATTCATAATGATAATATAATTTTTTTTCCTGTGAATTTGTGACTTCTTAAAATGTAAACAAGCATCATTTTTCATAGTTTTGCACCCTTATTCTTGCAAATATGAACTTAATTTGCATTTGGAATGTAAAAACACATACCCTTCACCAGTAATTTCCAACCTGGGGTCCCTGGAATGTTCAGGTACTAGTGGGAAATTTCTTAATTTCATTTCTTAATCGGTCCAAAAAAACTGCACATAATTTGCATGCATTTTGTACGCAGCCATGCGCAGCAACAGCAAACTATTTGCAATTTTTTTGGCCAATTAAGAAGTGAAATTAGAAAATTTCCCAATGGAACTGAGCGTTCCAAGCACTCCAGGTTAGGAACCACTGCACTACAGTACTGGAAGTAGTGTGCAACCAAGAGAAAAAAAGATTAAATGAAGAGAATAGACCATTGGGAATAATTTAATACTGGAACAAATATAAGAATATCGGGTGTAAATGTAGGTCAATAATTCTGATGGTGTTTAGGCACCCGGAAAAGGCCTTGCAGGCCCGGACAGCCCACCCAAATCTTCTACAGAGCAGTGATATCTGCTGTGGTAACCTTTTCCATGAGTCCTTGTGGTTAGCATTCTGCAGGAATGATGCTACCTTTTATGAAAGTAAAAGCTCCCTACAGGTTGTAGGTGTGATGCTAAAGCCAGTGTGTGTATTAGAGTATGTGCAGATGCGCACCCCTGCACACACCACCAGTTCATCCTGATCCCATTCACACATGATCACCTCCTGTGTGAAGCTCTTCTTAGTCCAATAAACTTAAATGTCAGCATGCCAGCACTTGAAACAGAGGTGGATTATGACATACAATAAGAAATTAATTAATTCATCAAGTAACGTGGATTTATAAAGTGTTCACACAGCTCTGCACACTACGAAAATTAATGTTTTTAATGGAGAATTCTTCAAACCATACAGTGCCCTATAAATGGGCAATAGTACAGTCGAGGTTGTGCAGTATCAAAGAATATAACACCATGATGATTTGGTCGTTGACCCACATGTACACACGTACAGCAAAGTTAGATATTGTGCTGTGCACAAGTCATTATTCATACATATACCTGGTCCTCTTGAGCTGGTTTTGTGGGTCATGTGACTCGTGCTGTGCTGCTGGCTTCTAGTTAGTTTAATAGCTGCATTCAGTGAGTCTTGTATGAAACCAGGATTATGGTATTACCACATAAGTATTGCGTGTCTCTAATTGAGATAGTAAATCCAACCTCAGCTCTTCCATTTTGTCATTGGCTGATGGTAATAATGGTTAGAGGCTTATAGAGATTTAGTTTTGGCCCATTTCTGTCATGAATAATGACGTTTTGGACCCAGCTGCAGAACACAACACACAAGGACAACTGTTGAGGCAAGTGAGTGATTATTTATTGAACTACATACAAAATTGGGTGGAATTTACTTCTGCGGGGACACAAAGGATATTCAGTTTCAAGATGGTATGTATAAATAGTGCTATGTGGTTACAGGGTCTTACTTTGCCGGTGCTGGAGTCTAGTTGATGGAACACCACCAAGGAACAGGTACGTTTTCCAACCCATAGGCTGCGTGCCAAAAGGGGATCCTAAGGTCTGGTCCATAAGAGGGATTATATAATGCAAGCCCTTATTGGTGGAAGGGTCCACGAGTCCAGGAGTTCAGAACACAAGGGGGGGGGGGTCTGCCAAACCCCATTTTTGGGTCGTTCTGAGGTGGATGAGTGCACCAAACCAAGGAGCAACACAGAGTCCAACAACAACTGAGGCTTGAACCCAGCCTCCAGCTCCTTCTCACTGTTTGATGGTGGCTGCTTGAACGGTCGAGGTGTGCTCCATTTTTCCACCAGCACACACCTCCATTTTCCTGTCCACCAACAATGGCTGTATTGTTTTGAAAGACCTGTGGATTCTAAACCCCAATGACCGTGTCTGGGGTGTGCTCAATCCCTGCCCCGGTGTACACCTCCACAGGTAAAGATCAGTCAAAAAAGGTCACCTTTGCCCTCTTTTTTGGTCAACAGGTCAGTGACTCCCACTCTTCAGGTATTGCAGCATCACCATGCAAGAGATGAGAGCCTACGGTGACAGAATCCCTGTCATAGATACAGTAGATACGTAGATAGTTAGATGAGACTTAAGGAATCAGCTGATGGCAGGAGACTCTGCAGCTGCTACCAGTTAGCTCCTCCATCTCCTGATAAGAAGATTGCATAATCACACAAAGAGTAGAATGTGCCAGAATTATGTGCTCACCCAAACCCCCACAATTTCTGTGTTAGTTTCTTCGGCCACTTCTTCTTGGCCTATTGAGATCAAATAAAGTGTTTATCACCACATACAGTCGGTATTAGAGCTGGTTTGCTGAGATAATTAACCCAACTTTAGCTTGTCAGTTTTGCTGGAGGCAGATGTGAGGTTTGGCAAATACAGAGCCGACATACCAGCTTTTTTCACCCAGATGTTTACAAGCCTCTGGGTGGCACATCCAGGTCACAGAAGTCTGGACTTTGAGGACTGTGGAAATTAAGATATGCAACACAGTATTACAATTCTCACATATTGTAGGGAGCCAACAACAGTTACTATAATTTAAAAATTATTGGAACACTGCTGAAGCAAAGTGATACCTATCTGGTGACGTATCCGAGTGAGGTATAGGATAGTTCAATGGTCAGAATTCATAAGGAAGCCTTAATGTTTTTGCAGGAAGCTGTATGTTGTGGCCCCTTTGGAGATGGTCATGCGTGACAGAGCAGTGCTTATTGCCAACCTTCCTTTAATGGATAGGTTAGCAATATTCTACAACATGCCCATTGCGTTATTACAGTATCACTCCCATCAAAATCACATAAATGTAGTGAACAGGATCTTTAAAAGTATCATCACTCATTTCTAAGTTATGCTGTGAACACAAACACAGATGAGAAAATAAACGCAGACAAAAACATAAACCTCCGTCCTTGGCAGAGGTTAATAAAGGGACTGTGGCTCCTTGAGATATTTTTATTGTTCTCGGACAACAGCTGAACCCTGACATGTCAGAATGAAAGTGCTTAGACAATACTTGCTAGTGGCATCAGATTATTGTTGGTTTGCATGCTTGGTTTCAGCCCATTTGCTGAGATACTATCATCACACTCTTTCTCCAACATAATATTTGTGTAGACATTACCATGGAGTTGATAAAAGAATGTAATAACATTTCAGTTGGCCAGTACTTGTCATTGCTTTGATCCAGTATCTTTTGTTGACGAAAGCCATGTGCACAGATTCCAAAGTCATATGCTTCTCTAAATTGTTCAGAGGTGGGCCAGTGGGGGAATGCAAGAATTTGAAGCGTGATCTTTGTTCGCATTTGCTGATGCATGTATAAGGCATTACAAAATGATGAAGTAGGTTCTGTTCTGTGTCAGCAAAACACATTTAATATAACAAATGTGCAGTGGTGTGAAAAAGTGTTTGCCCCCTTCCCGATTTCTCATTTTTTTTGGATGTTTGTCACACTTAAATGTTTCAGATCATCAAACAAATTTAAATATTAGACAAAGATAGCACAAGTAAACACAAAATGCAGCTTTTAAATGAATGTATTTATTATTAAGGGGAAAAAAAATCCAAACCTACATGGCCCTATGTGAAAAAGTGACTGCCCCCCTGTTAAAACATAAATTAACTGTCATGGTCTGGTGAGCGCGCGCCCCCTGCTTCCCGTCTCTCTCCTCCTACAGGTAATCAACGTACCTGGGAGATTGGACGCACCTGCTATCTCAGGTTGCTGCCATCAGTATGGGTGCGTCTTTGGGGACTGCGTGCGCTCACCTGCCCCTCCATCCACACTCAACAGCAACTGTTCTCCACCCGGTCAGGCACCATCGGCTCCATTCCATTCCCTCTCACGACCCGCTTCATCCTGCTGGTTCGTCTCTCCCCACTGGGGTCCCTGCCGGTTCTCTTGTTCAGCCCACGTAAATGGTATTTTGGCTAGCCATCTCCCCGTTCTCCATTCCTCCTCTCACAGCTCTCGTTTCTCTCTCCACAGGCCATTTCCTCTGGCAAGTGACGTTTTCTGTAGCTGTTTCCCGTGCCCTTTGAGATTTAATAAAGATTCTCAAACGTGTTTTGTGGTGTTCCTTTGTTGTTGCATTCTGCACGTGAGCTGTCAGCGAGAGCCAGCCAGAACCATGGCTCAGCTAGTGCAGCAGCATCAGAACACTCCGCTCTGGATTGCTTAGATGCGACTGAAAGGCAGGTGGCTGTGCTCACTCAGCAGATGCAGACTTTTATGCAGCAGTGGGGGACGGTCGCCAAACGTTTGACTAACTTGGCTCCTTTGGGTCCTCCCATTCCACCTGCTCCTGTTGTTCAAACCACTATCTGCCATACTACTTCAGTTCCCACTCCTGCTCCTTACGCGGGGGAGGTGGAGAAATGTAAGGAGTTTTTATGTCAGGTGCAGCTATATCTGGAGCAGGTGGGAGGGAAGGTACCCGAGCGATTCAACTAAAATCCATTTCATGACCCTCTTGCTTCGGGACCGGGCCCTTAGGTGGGCACGGTCCATTCTCGACAGCCTGGAGGGGGCTTCTTACAAGTTTGAGCGATTTGTGGTTGAGTTCACCCGTGCTTTTGATCATACGGCAAGTCAGGAGAACATCATGAGCCGCCTCCCGGTCTGTGGCCAAGATCTCAGTGGAGTTTCAGGTCGAAGCGGCGGACTCGGAGTGGAACGAGGTTGCGTTATGCAGCGTGTTCCTCCATGGTTTAAACTCTTGCCTCTGTGACGACCTGGCGGTTTATGCGGTCCCCGACTCTTTGGCCGGTCTTATTGATCAGGCTATTGGGTTAGACAACCGCTACTGCGAGCGCGAGAAGGAGTGACAGTCCTTCTTTTGCCCGTCCGCCGTGCCAGTGCCCACCACGGCTACTGACAACGGGGGCTCTGGTCCTTCTTCCGAGCCGATGGAGCTCAGTCAGTTTTGGCTAACCAACAACGAGTGTCTGCGGAGAAGAGGGACCGGCGCGTGCTTGTACTGTGGTTCTATGAAGCACAGGCAGGACGACTGCCCCCTAGTGCCAAAAGACATGACCCGTCAGTAACCGTGGGGGGTCTGGCGGGCAGGACCAAGTCCAGTCTCCTCGGTAATTTCTTAATTTCGGCCCTCGTCCAATTACCCTGGGTCGAGAGGAGGGCTATGGCGTTAGTGGATTCAGGGGCAGAGGAGAATTTCATCTCCTCCCAGCTCGTGCGGGACATGGGTATTCCCACTCATAAATTGCCCACATCTCATAATGTCACCACTATATCTGGCCAAAGAATCGCAGTAGTCTCTGAACGCACGGCACCCATTGCTGTCCTTCTTTCCGGGAACCATCGGGAGGAACTTTAGTTCTTTGTGTTTCCCAATTCATACTCCTCAATGGTCCTTGGTTACCTGTGGCTCCAGAGGCATCACCCCATAATAAATTGAGCACAAAACTCTATCTCCTCCTGGAGCCCGTACTGTTTGGCTTCCTGTTTGAGTTCGGCTGAGTGTTTGCCGTCTCTCCCCATCTCCTCTCCTCCAGCTGAGCCGCCGGACCTCAGCCTCGTCCCCGAGGTCTACCACGATCTGGGGGAGGTTTTCCGCAAGTCTAGAGCACTGTCGCTTCCACCTCATCGCTCTTATGACTGTGCTCTGGAACTCCCCCCAGGGGCATGGTTGCTGTTTAGCCAGCTCTATAGTATTTTTGACCTTGAGAGAGAGGCAATGGAGAGATACATTAAAGACTCTCTGAACACCGGCCTTTTTCGGCCATATTTGGCTTCGCTCAAAGCAGGTTTCTTTTTTGTTGGAAAGAGGGACGGGTCATTGTGTCCATGCATTGACTATTGTGAGCTCAATGCGATCACAGTTAAAGATAAATATCCTCTGCCTTTGATCAACTCTGCGTTTGAGCTCCTTCAGTGTGCGGGGGTGTTCACCAAATTAGATCTCTGCAATGCTTACCATTGAATCCGTATATGCGAAGGAGATGAGTGGAAGACAGCATTTAAGACTCACTTGGGGCAATTTCAATATTTGGTCATGCTGTTTGGGCTCACTAACGCCCCCGCCGTCTTCCAGCAGCTCATTAACGATGTCCTTCGCGGTATGGTTAACTGGTTTGATTTTGTTTATCTAGATGACATATTAATCTTTTCCCACTCGCCAGAGGAACATGAGGTTCATGTTAGGGCCATTTTACAATAGCTTTTGGAGAACCAGCTGTACATTAAAGCCGAGAAGTGTGAATTCTCCACCAACACCACCTCCTTTTTGGGCTTCACAGTGGCTGAAAGGGAGCTGATTGCTGACCCTGCCAAGGTGAAGGCTGTGCTTGATTAGCCAACACCCCACTCCCGTAGGGAGCTTCAGCGCTTCCTTGGGTTTGCGAATTTTCATCGCAGGTTCATTTGGAACTACAATGGGGTAGCACAGCCTTTTACACAGCTGACCTTTGTTAAAGTACCATTTCACTGGTCCAAGGTAGCTGAGCAGGCCTTTTTTAAATTAATAGGCCTGTTCTCTTCAACACTCATCTTGGCACAGGTTGACCCTCAGCTCCAATTTATCCTCGAGGTGAATGCTTCCGACTTGAGAGTGGGTGCCGTCCTTTCACAGCGCACATCCCCCGACCAGAAGCTCTACCTGGGTGTGCTTTTCTCTCGGTGCCAGCCGAGAGGAATTATGACATAGGGGATAGATAGCTCTTGGCCAGTAAGTTGGCTTTGGAGGAATTGAGACATTGGTTAGAAGGGGCTATTCACCCAGTAGTCGTGTGGACTGACCACAAAAACTTAGAATATCTTCGGTTGGCCCGCTGACTCAATGCCTGGCAGGCCCGCTGGGCCTTGTTTTTCAATAGGTTTAAATTCACTATCACCTATCGACCTGGCTCTTGGAATACCAAACCCACGCACTCTCCCGCCAGTTTGATTCTGAGCAGGTAGCCCCTCCCCCCATCCCTTCCCCAGCCAAATGTTCCTCCTTGTTGTATCCTCGGATACCTGGACATTACCTGGACATTACCTGGGACATTGAGCGGAGGGTCCGACAGGTCCAGCCTCGGGAGCCCAAACCAGCGGGATGCCCCCATAACCGCCTGTTTGTTCCTGCCACCCTCCACAGTGACGTCATCCATTGGGGCCACACTAGCCGCTTCGCCTGCCACCCTGGGATTGCCCGCACCATCAGTCTAGTCCGGCGGGCATTCTGGTGGCCCATGCTGCGGCGGGACGTGCAGGAGTACGTCAAGGCATGCCAAACCTATGTCCAAGGCAAGGCTGACTCATCGCTCCCTTCTGGTCTCCTGCATCCCTTACCTGTCCCTGGTCGCCCTTGGTCCCACATCTCCCTCGACTTCGTTACTGGACTTCCCCCCTCCCATGGGAAATTGGTCATTCTCACCATCATCAACCGTTTCTCCAAGGCTGTTCACCTGGTTGTCCTGCCCAAACTTCCCTCCACCTCAGAGACTGCAAAGCTACTTACCTCTCATGTTATCCACCGGCATGACATTCCTTGCGACATCGTGTCTGAAAGGGTCCCGAGTTCACGTCCCAAGTCTGGAAATCTTTTTGTTGCACGCTTGGGACCACTGTCAGCCTCACCACAGGACGTCACTCAGAGAGCAACGGGCAGGCTGAGCATGCCAAACAGTCCTTGGAGTCCACCCTCAGGTGTATAGCAGCCGAGAACCCCTCGGCCTGGACCATGCACCTGACCTGGGTGGAGTACGCCCATAACTTAGCTGTCTCCACCGCCACGGGGCTCACCCTTTTCGAGGCCTCGATGGGTTACACCCCTCCTCTGTTGCCTATGACCGAGAGGGAGGTCGCGGTGCCGTCCACGGGGGCCCATGCTCGCCGCTGTCGCCGCATCTGGAGGTCCACCCGTGCCACCCTCACCCACTCGTCTGGTCGTAATTGCCAGGTGGCCGACTGGAAGCGGGTCCCCACCCCCAAGTACGCCGTGGGCAACAAGTCTGGTTAGCGGCGGACCAGATCTCTCTGAAGATGGAGTCTAAGAAGCTGTCCCCCTGCTTTTTGGGTCCCTACCCCATCATCAGGGTGATTAACGATGCCATGGTCCGGTTAAAGCTCCCACGGATCCTGCGAGTGCACTTGACCTTCCGCGTCTCCAACGTCAAGCCTGTCTCCGTCAGTCCTCTTTGTCTTCCCCCAAAGCTGCCTCCTCCTCCCCAGACGCTCGACGGCCACACCACCTTCACAGTCCAATGAATCCTGGACGTTCGCCGTCGGGGTCAGGGCCTGCAGTACCTGGTCCACTGGGAGGGCTACGGCCCGGAAGAATGCTTGTGGATCCCCAAGTCGCACTTCCACGACAAGGGGATGGTCCGGGCCTACCATCGAGCCCACCCTGAGAAGCCTTGTGGACTGCCAGGAGGCGCTCCTTGGGGGGGGGGGGGCTGTCATGGTCTGATGAGCGCGCGCCCCCTCCTTCCCGTTTCTCTCCTCCTCAGGTAATCAACGCACCTGGGAGATTGGACCCACCTGCTGTCTCTGCTCTGCCAGCGCTTATTAGGACCATCTCTTTGGTGCCTCAGCACTGGCTCGTTTGGGTATACTGCCTTGCAGTGACTACGTAGCAAGTATTGTTCTAGTTTTCAGTGAAGTTTATGCACTCACCTGTTTTTCCTTGTGTCTCTTTTTTCTCAGGTTGCTGCCATCAGTGCGGGTGCGTCTTAGGGGACTGCGTGCGCTCACCTGCCCCTCCATCCACACTCAACAGCAACTGTTCTCCACCCGGTCAGACACCATCTGCTCCATTCCATTCCCTCTCATGACCCGCTTTATCCTGCTGGTTCGTCTCTCCCTGCTGGGGTCCCTATCAGTTCTTTTGTTCAGCCCACGTAAGTGGTATTTTGGCTAGCCATCTGCCTGTTCTCAGTTCCTCCTCTTACAGTTCTCGTTTCTCTCTCCACAGGCCATTTCCTCTGGCGAGTGACGTTTTCTGTAGCTGTTTCCCGTGCCCTTTGAGATTTAATAAAGATTCTCAAATGTGTTTTCTGGTGTTCCTTTGTTGTTGCATTCTGCACACGAGCTGTCAGCCTATTAATCATGACATTAACTGTGGTTTATCACATCTTTGGAAAGCTGAGTTCAATTTTTCTAGTCACACCCAGTCCTGATTACTGCCACACCTGTTCTCAATCACAAAATCACTTAAATAGGACCTGCCAGACAAAGTGAAGTAGAACAAAAGATCCTCAAAAGCTAGACATCATGCTGCGAGCCAAAAAAAAAAAAAATCAGCAACAAATGAGAAACAAAGTAATTGAGATCTATCAATTTAGGAAAGGTTATAAAGCCATTTCTAAAGCTTTGGGACTCCAGCAAGCCACAGTGAGAGCCATTATCCACAAATGGTGAAAACATGGAAGAGTGGTGAACCTTCCCAGGAGTGGCCGGCTGACCAAAATTACCCCAAGAGCATAACAATGACTCATCCAAGAGGTCACAAAAGACCCCACAACAACATCCAAAGAACTGCAGGCCTCACTTGCCTCAGTTAAGGTCAGTGTTCATGACTCCACCATAAGAAAGAGACTGGGCAAAAATGGCCTGCATGGCAGCGTTCTAAAACAAAAACCACTGCTGAGGGAACAAAAAAAAAAAAAAAACCATGAAGGCTCGTCTCAGTTTTGCCAGAAAACATCTGGATGATCCCCAAGACTTTTGGGAAAATACTCTGTGGACTGACGAGACAAAAGTTGAACTTTTTGGAGGGTGTGTGTCCCATTACATCTGGTGTAAAAGTAACAGCATTTCAGAAAAGGAACATCATACCAACAGTAAAATATGGTGGTGGTAGTGTGATGGTCTGGGGCTGTTTTGCTGCTTCAGGATCTGGAAGACTTGCTGTGGGAAATGGAACCATGAATTCTGCTTTCTACCAAAAAATCCTGTAGGAGAATGTCCAGCTATCTGTTCGTGACCTCAAGCTGAAGCGCACTTGGGTTCTGCAGCAGGACAATTATCCAAAACACAGCAGTAAGTCCACCTCTGAATGGCTTAAGAAAAACAAAATCAAGACTTTGGAGTGACCTCGTCAAAGTCCTGACCTGAATCTGACTGAGGTGCTGTGGCATGACCTTATAAAGGCGGTTCATGCTTGAAAACCCTCCAATGTGGCTGAATTACAACAATTCTGCAAAGATGAGTGGCCCAAAATTCCTCCACAGTGCTGTAAAAGACTCATTGCCTGTTATCGCAAACGCTTGATTGTAGTTGTTGTTGCAACTGGAGCAGTTTGCTCATGAGGAGTGGGCCAAAATACCTGCTGAGAGGTGCAGAAGTCTCATTGACAGTTACAGAAATCTTTTGATTGCAGTGATTGCCTCAAAAGGTTGTGCAACAAAATATTAAGTTAAGGATATCATCATTTTTGTCCAGGCCTGTTTCATGAGTTTGTTTTTTAAAATAATTCTATTGAACTACAATTCAGAAGCATTGTCTGATTTTCATTGTTTAATTTTCATATAATTTTTATTTATTACCACTTTTGTCAGATTCAAGTTATTTCTGTGACCATTGTGGGTTTTTCTTTCATTAACAGAGGGGTACCAACAATTTTGTCCAAAATCTTCACTTAACTCCTTGTGTATCAAGGTCATAAATACTGATTTAAAATCTGATTTCAAGGTAAACAGAGGGCCAAGAGTGGTAATAACATTTTATGTAGAAAACGATATATAACTCTCAGGTAAATGTTAGTGATAGTTTGGTAAAACTGATTGGCCAGGACATGCTGTGGCTTATTTTCTCTTTTTGCTGGAGAAGCTCTTTCTGCACTAGGTCTAATTTTGGTAGGGAGTCCATTAATCATGCTGCATTTACATGAAAGAAATGCCAATTCAGCACCACACACACACACACACACACACACACACCATGCATACAAACACACACCACAGATGCGGCATGTAATCATTTATGGATGAGATTTGCTTTCTCTCAGGACCCATTAATTCAGTATAACTCACACACGTCCTGGTCACTGATGATTTAAGGGACATTCTAGCTTCTTTGGAGTCTTCTAATGCTGTAAGAATTGTAGTATAGAAACACTATGTTGGGGCTTTTGGGGTTGAAATATACAGCGGGGAAAATAAGTACTGAACATGTCAACATTTTTCTCATTAAACATATTTCTGATGGAGCCATTGACCTGACATTTTCACCAAATACCAGTAACAACCCAAGTAATCCATACTACATACAAAGAAATCAAGGCAACTGTGTTCACAGAACAAGTTATATTTAGTAAAGTGGAATGACACGGGCAATAAGTATTGAACACACAAAGAAAAAGAGGTGCAAAAACGCACAGAAAGCAAAGAAACCAGCTGAAATCCATCAGAATATAGGAAGCCATCCCATCCCCCATCAGTGCAAATTAATTTCAGCTGGTTAAGTCCTGACTGTCTGTGAATATCAAATTGTCACACTACAAAGAACTCATGATTGGTAGAAGCCAAGAGCTCTCTCGAGACCTTTGCAACCTTATTATTGTAAAACATAATGATGGCATTGGTTACAGGCACATTTCTAAACTGCTGAATGTTCCAGTGAGCACTGTTGGAGCCATCATTCGTGTCATGAATTGCCCGTCGGGGCAGGAAAGAAGACCCAGGCGCTGAACTGCAAGTTTATGAGATTTAATGCAAAGCATAAAGTCCAAACAGTGCACAAAAACAAAACATACAATTAAGGTGAAACAGGTAGTAGGCATGATGGACGAGGGAACACACGTCAGAACGGGAACAGGTTCCAACAGGATTTGCTTTTAGACTCCAGCACGGAACGGATGAAGCAGCAGTCTTAAATAGGGTGTGAAATCAATGATAACAAGTGATTGCAGGTGTGGATCACACGAGCGGGGCAGTTGACCTAATTATTAGACGGCTGTCAGCTGCGACAGCCTGCAAACTTGAACCAGTGGCAGAAGCACAAAAGGGTAACTGAAAACACCGACTGATTACACAATAAGTCAAACTGGAGGAAGAAGTGAGGGGCTCATGTCCAACAGAAACATAATATTAAAGTTGAGAACTAGATAAACAAAGACAGCTAAAGAAACTGACAGAATAATAATGAGAACAAGAATTACATAAACAGAAGCAACTGGTAAACTCAAAACACATCATACATCCAAAACCAACACACAGTAAAATACTATACAGTAAATAATCAGGAATAACCCGAGAGCATGAGGACGATGACACACTGCGCTCAGCCTCATGATAGAGCCCCCCCCCCCCCCCCAGGGGTGGAAATCCAGACACCCCCAGGTAACATCAAAGAAAAAAGAAAGAAACACCCTACCCCCAATAGGAGTAGAACAATGAACCAACCCGGGAGGGCGGTAGGGGAAACCAGGCTAGGGGGGGAACAAAAACAAGATACCTGCTCAGGACCCACACCAGAGCAAAAAACGGACACCTAGGCCCACAGGACAGAAGAATGAGACAGTTTGGGTGGTCGACAGAAATCTCGGACCAGACAGATGGAGCGGTGAAATGAGTTGGGTGGCCTACTGGAGAACGTGGACCTCCCAGCCCAGCGGCACAGTCTGTTGGACGGTCTCCCAGAGTCTTTGAGCCACCGGGCCTCAGGGCATGACGCGCCCCCACCAAGGGGCAGTAGCTGGAACCAGTGCTTCCCACAGGCCTCAGAGGCTACGGGGCGGAAGCCCAACTCAGATGACCACTGCACTGCCAGGAAACCAGGCGGCGATGAAGACTGAAGCGCAAATGAAGACTGAAGAACCAAATGGAAAGGATAGCCAGCCAATTGGGACCTCAGGGGAAGGAACGGGACCCTCGGTGGCCACAGGAAAATTAATTTAATTAATTAAAAAGGGGAACCCAAGATGGCCTCGGGCGGAGAAGAGGAACCCGCAATGGCCTTGGGCGGAAGAGAGGAACCCACGCCAGCCTCGGGTGGAGGAGAGTAACCCACGACGACCTTGGGCAGAGGAGACAAACACTCAGTAGGAATGGATGAGGACTGAGGGACCACAGCGACTTTGAACAAGAAGGTAGCACCCACGGAGGCCCTGGACTGGTGCATGGCAGCAACCGCGGTGGCCCCGGACTGGGGTGTAGCTGCACCCACGGAGGTCCCGGGCTGGGACAAAGCACCCACAAAGACCTCAGCTGAAGGGGGAGCAGTGCCCATGGAGGTCCCAGGCTGGGACGAAGCACCCGTGAAGACCTCAGCTGGCAGGGCTGGATCCATGGACACCTCAGGCGGCGAGGCTGGACCCACAAAGACCTCTGGCGGCGAGGCTGGACCCACGGAGACATCTGGCAAAGTTGGACAATCCACGGTGACCCTAGGGAAAGGCTTCGACAGAAGAGACAAAGACACTGGGTCAAGGTCACTGGTGACAGTGGAGCCCGGCGAGGTGAGCTCAGATGCAATTGATGGCTGCACTTGGCCCTCCCCACTAAGAGCCAGGCAAGATCTCGCCAAGACAGAGACAGTGAAAACAAAGAAGAGCACTTGCCTGAGCTCAAGCTCCACCACCATCCAGGACTCCATCGATCCAGGCGGGGCCGTCTCGTGCCCGGTCCTCTGGAGGTCCAACTCTGGCTCTGCTGCAGTGGTTCCCACAGCAGCCATGGTGGAAAAGGCAGTCCCGGGGCCTCCAGGCAAAGCGACCCACGAAGGCGGCTTGTCCGGCATGGCAACTGGCAGTTGTCTCACTGCTGGTGCTGGCTCCTGCGCAGCTGAAGCCAGGGGATGCTCAATCGCCAGCACAGGCTTCGGCTCACTGGCAGCACTCTCCCTCCGTCTGGACCGTGACTGCGGAGCTGGGACCAGGTTCTCCTGGACCGCAGACTCCTCCATCATCCGGCTGCTCAGTTCAGAGACCGGCGGACACTCAGTGGGAATAGGAGGAGATATGGAGGAAACAGGTGAGGAAATAGTTTCTGCAGCTGGTGGTGAGGACTCAGTGGACTGCAATAACTGAACCTCCCCACCGGGAATCAGGCAAGATAATTCATGTTGTGGTGATAGAGAATGAAAAAACACTTGCCTGTATTCCCAGGGCATGATGGTTTCAGCTGCAGCAGGCCCAGGATCATCCTTCTCTGTGGCTGCGGTAATTGTAAGTCCCCCTGACGGACATGAAGGAGCCACCCCTGCAGACATGATGACGGACGGAGCTGGGGAAGAGACGGCCAGACTCTCAGCAGTGGGAGGAGATAAGATAAGATAAGATAAGATAAGATAAGATAAGATAAGCCTTTATTAGTCCCACAATGGGGAAATTCCAGGATTGCAACAGCACAGGGATAGCAACACTCAGAGCAACAATCAGAAGGCAAGAAAAAACAACATCTAGCAAACATATGTCCATATTACTATAAATGTATATATATAGACACACAGTGCAGAGCATTATGGCGGGGAGACGAGGGTTGCAGCAGCAATGGAGGAGGAGGAAGCTGACAGGACAGCCGGCGAAGGAGAACTGGAAGAGGGAACTGCTGCGGAAATTGTCTGACTTGGTGAAAAGGAAACTGCTGACTGTGAGGTGGAGGAGTTACTCCGGTGGGATGTCACTGGGCAGTGGCGGGAAGTGGAAGGCGACTGACCAAAGAGGCTCTCTACCAGGGAATCCGGTACCGCTGCGGCTCAAGGACGAGCAGAGGCAGACCTGGGAGGGCGGCATCTCGGAGTGGGTGGAGTGGGAGCAGGAGCTGGCGAACAGAAGGAGGAGGAAGATGTCTGTCATGGGGAGTGCTTCCTCGGTTGCTTCGGTCCCGCTGGAAGCAAACCCATCGTCAGCCCTGGAAATGACCACTGTAGAGTGGAGACGGTAGACAACAGTTCGACGAACTGGGGATACCTCCATAATCCAGGATGTGCCTCCACAATCCCAACCACTCCCTCTACACTCTCCCAGACTCCCTTAGAACTGTGAGAGGCAAGAGCCTCAGCAACGAAATTGTGCCTCATTGAAGATCGCCGAGAAAGTGAACATTTGGGGCAAAATAGGCTTGGTTTAAATAAACTTCGCTCAAGTTCTCTGATTGGTCCCAAACTCACCCTAGGCTTCTTGGCCTCTTATGATTGGCTTAAAGTTACATTGTTATATAAGCATTACTTCACTTCTGCACATGTTCAGGCTAATCAATTCTTGTAAACCATGTGACTGATCAGGCGCTCATGACTCATGGCCTTTCCCGCTAGCCTCTCAGCATTTTCCATTACCAAAATACCTCAGTTTGCTGGACATCCGTGCCCATTTCCTCATTCCTAACACATTTCCAGTAAACAGGGTTCTTTCCAACATATCACAATCTGCTTTGCATAAAACCTCCTTTTGTGCAGTTAAAAGATACATATAATCATACAGTTTGATTACATTCATTATTTCAGGTGATTACATACATTACATGTACTTTTTACTCAATGAGCATATATTTGTTTTACTGATTACACAGAAAATATCACATAGCATGGCACATGCAATTAATATGGCTTTTACATTCAGTCTCTGTGGTTCACCAATGTTGTCTGTTACCATCCTTTCTGAATGCTGGATTTTGGGCCTTCTGATAATTCCTCTCATTTTGCTGATTTCCTTGAGTAGATCTTTGAAGCCTGTTATGATCAGCAGCAGAATTGCCCATTTTCCTTCCATAGGGGGTATATCGATGTGATGGGGAAGGCCGACCACCCTCTTGCCTTCGGCGGTGATTGGGGTCGTGGCGTGGGGTATGCGAACACCCCTCCGTTGGGCGATTCTGATGATTTTCACCTTTTTGCACCTGTGGAGTAAGTTCTATAAGAGTCCCTTCATCTTCTGTTGTGAGAGAAAGGACATCCTCACGTGGAGTTGAATTATGATGTGCTGCTGGCGATGTGTGATGCCTATGAGACGAGGCTGTATTTGCTCCCTGTAGAGGTGTTTCAGGGGGCTCATCCACAGCTTCATCTATTATAAGAAGATCATCTTCTGGATCTCCTGGAGTGGGCGGTCGACCATCCGGTGAAGTTAGCTGCATAGAGGATGGCTGATCAACCTGTGGGGATGCAGCTGGAAGACCCACAACCCCCGGTGTGGAGGTCATTGTCTTTGCTGAAAGACTCTGTTGCTGGAAAAAAAAAAAAAGCATGTTTTAAGTTCGTTTAAAGTTTGCTGCACAACATCTGGGCAAGCTAGTAAAATAGTGAGAGAATATAGTCTGGTCAGACGAGACCAAAATTGAACTTTTTGGATACCACAACACACCATGTTTGGAGGAGAAACCAGCCCCAAAACACCATATCAACAGTGACGTTTCGGAGGTGGGAGCATCATGGTCTAGGGGTGTTTTTCAGCACATGATACAGATAGACTTCATATAATTGAAGGAAAGATGAATGGACAAATGTACAGAGACATCCTTGATAAGAACCTGTTGCCATCTACCAAGACGCTTTAGATGAAATGAGGGTGGACATTTCAGCAAGACAATGATCCCAAACACACAGCCAAGGAAACTCTCAGCTGGCTCTAGACAAGGAAAATAAAGCTGCTAGAATGGCCCAGTCAGTCACCTGAGCTGAATCCAATTGAAAATCTATGGAATGAACTGAAGATCAGAATTCATAGAAGACACCTACAGAACCTATTGATTTGAAGACAGTTTGTGTAGAAGAATGGGCTAAAATCACTCCTGAGCAATGACTGTGCCTAGTTTCTCCATACAGGAGGTGTCTGGAAGCTGTTATTACCAACAAAGGCTTTTCTGAATTTCACCAAGCATGTTCAATACTTATTCCCAGTGTCATTCCACTCTATTAAATATAACTTGTTTTGTGAACACAGTTGCCTTGATTTCTTTGCATGTATGGATTACTTGGGTTGTTACTGATATCTGGTGAAAATCTCAGGTCAATGGCCCCATCAGAAATATGCTTAATGAGAAAAATGTTGACATGTTCAATACTTATTTTCCCCGCTGTATGTACCACAAGTTGCACCATTCACCAATGGGAAAGACTGATATAACAGGTGAGCAGGCATAGAGCCCATGTCGGCTGAGTGCATTACTTATTGCTTTGTTTGAAACAGCAGTGCCTGCTAACTCCAAATCTTTCTGGAGCTCTCCACGAGTGGTCTTTGGCTCTTGCATAACTCTTCTGATAATTCTTTTGACTCCTCTGTCAGAAATTTTGTGAGGAGCTTCTGGTCCTGGCCAGTTTATGGCAAAATGATATTCTTTCCACTTCCAAATTGTCATGACGCTGAGCGTGGTGTGTCATCGTGCTCATGCTCTCAGGTTATCCCTGATTATTTCCTGTATAGTATTTTACTATGTGTTGGCTTTGGATGTATGATGTGTTTTGAGTTTACCAGTTGCTTCTGTTCATGTAATTCTTGTTCTCACTATTATTCTGTCAGTTTCTTTATGCGTCTTTGTTTATCTAGTTCTCAGCTATAATATTTTGTTTCTGTTTGACATGAGCCCCTAACCTCTTCCTCCAGTTTGCCTTATTGTGTAATCAGTCTGTGTTTGTAGTCAGTTACTCTTTTGTGCTTCTGTCATTGGTTCAAGTTCACGGGCCATCGCAGCTGACAGCCGTCTAATAATTAGGTCAACTGCTCTGCTCATGTGATCCACACCTGCAATCATTTGTTATCATTGATTTCATACCCACTCTGTCACATATTCCCCCTCAGATTTTTGACATCATCCCAATGTCAGAGATGCATTTAAGCTTTCAGGCTCCAGAGCCACCTTCTGACATGGAACTGATATGTCACCAGCATCCTGCACCAGACCAATCCCACTTCTGACACGGTGGGCAGCACGGTGGCGGAGTGGTTAGCACTGCGGCAGCACAGTAACTCACCCTCGGCCAGGGGATCCTGGATTCAATCCCAGCCCCCTGACCAACAGTGATCTGTGTGGAGTTTGCATGCTCTCCCCGTGTCTGCATGGGTTTACTCCGAGATTTCTCCGGTTTCCTCCCATATGCCAAAAACATGCAAGCAAGGTTAATTGGCATCAAACTGGGGATTCTAAATTGTCCTTAGGTATGACTGTGAGAGTGAATGGTTGTCTGTCTCTCTGTGTTGGGCCTGTGATGGACTGGCAATCTGTTCAGGGTGTACCCTGCCTCTCGCCCAAAAGATGTTGGGATAGGCTCCAGCCCCCTCGTGACCCGAAAAGGATTAAGCGGAAGAGGATGGATGGATGGATGGATGGATGGATGGATGGATTTCATACCCTAGTTAAGACTGCTGCTTCATCCATTCTGTGCTGGAGTCTAAAACCAAATCCCGTTAGAACCTGTTCCCATTTTGACGTGTGTTCCCTTGTCCATCCTGCCTATTACCTGTTTCGCCTTAATTGTAAGTTTTGTTTTTGTGCACTGTTTGGACTTTATGTTTTGCATTAAATCTCACAAACTCGCAGTTCAGCACCTGGGTCTTCCTTCCTGCCCCGAGGGGCAATTCATGACAGCAGACTCCAGCCAGCACGTGACCCAGCTGCTGCGGGTGTTTTTTTCTTTTTTCCTCTTTCCACTCACCTGTCTTTCACTGGAGCAATCTCAGCATGTCCCCAGCATGCTAGGCCTCAGTCAGCAAAGGAGGGTCGGTAGCCGGGGCCCCGAGCCTGGAGGAGGAATGGGTGGCCCACTTCATCCAGGATTTCGTTAGGTTTTATTAGGGTTGCACTCCATCTCACCTTCTCACAAATCTGCTCACAAAAGCATCCTCCTCCTTTGAGCTCTTATTTCACTTTGATCACAGTTTGAGTCATCTTTGGAAGCCAAGGTCCTGGGCTTTGTCTGCTTGCAGCCCTGGTGTTTCTCTGGAGGAGAATACATTCATCCGATGCTCACATTAATACAGCCATTTATTAATTATTATTCATGCATGTCAGGAGTGCCATTTGCACAGTCCTACCACAAGGACGAGAGGAAGAGGAAAATATTGAAAACAGAAGCAAGAAGTGTCTCAGGAATTTTAATTATTTCATCAGCCATGTTTTGAATTCCTGTCATTCTTCATGCCGATATTTTTGTGGCTTCTTATCTTTCACTGTCCCCAATTTGTATTACATGTTAGTCAGAAATTTGCAGCAGTGGCTTGTGTTTCACGCAGGCTTTTGCTGTCTAATGGGGTTTTATTAGTGTAAGTGCTTGTTTATGTGTCATAATTAAAATGTGTATGTTCATGCTCAGCCAATCAAGATGAGCCCTGTGGGAGCTGCTCTGGACAGGGGGTCAGCTTTTTCATTAAATGGCAGCACATGACAGCATAGCAAGGACAGCTTCATTAAGAGACCATTTCTAAAATTGGCTTCCACTTATTTAAATATGAACCATTCATTATGTGTTTGAATTATTATAATCTATTTTCTACTTCATAAGTAGAGCTGGGCAGTAAATTATTTTAAATTGGTATTTGGAAGATTTTTTTTTTTTTAATGAAAATCGACTGAATTGATGTTTTCCCCCCATTTTTCCCCACAAAAAAAATGTGTGTTTTATTTTCACTTTTTAATTTTATTTTGTTCAGGTTTACACTTTCAGATGACATCTGAAAAGTGTCTGTTCACAAACTGAAAGTAAACCTTCACTGTGAATTTGTATACAGCTGCTATGGTTACGTGGTCCCAGAGTACTTTCAGATTGGTGATTTTACTCCAGCCGGACTACATGTTTTTTTTCCAAGAGGCAGTGAGCTGGAGGTGGATATATGGCTTTCCTTTACATGGTAGAGTTCTAACTTGTACTTGTAGATGTAGTGACGAACTGTGTTAACTGACAAAGGTTTTCAAAGTGTTCTTGAGCCCACTTGGTAATATACTTTACAGAATGATGTCGGTTTTTATTGCCCGAGGGATTAAAGGTCACGGGCGTTCAATGTCAGTTTTCGGTCTTGTCACTTACTTGCAGAAAATTCTCTAGATTCTCTGAGTCTTTTGATGATATTATGGACTGTAGATGAAAAACTTCCTAAATTCTTTGCAACTGTATCTTGAAAAATGTCCTTAAACTGTTGAACTATTTGCCCAGACAGTTGTTCACAAACCTTCCCTCCCAGCACAATTTGGTTGAAAAAAACACTGAAAAGACAAGTTTGCGAACTGTCTAAAAAACGTAGGAATTTGGTTGAAAAGTGAAAGATGAAAAGCCATCTCTTTAAGGTCATTGAATAGTCTAAATTTGGTTGAAGAAAGAAGATGAAATGCTACCTTTTTAAGGTGGTGTAAAAAAGAAAAGAAAAAACGGTCACCAACATCCTGATCCTTTTTGAGTTGTGTGGCACCTACATCAGTATCTCTGGGCAAGAGGCAGAGTACATCCTGGCCAGGATCACCAGTCCATCACAGCACCTGGTATTCCCAAGCACTCTCCCAGCCAAGTACTAACCAAGGGAGACCCTGCTTAGTTTTCAACATCAGACAAGACCAGGGCTGTCTGTGGACACCCAGAGCCCGGGGTAGGGGCATCAATAAAAAGATCCATCCATCCATCCATCCATCCATCCATCTTCTACCACTTTTCCGGAGGTCCGGGTCGCGGAGGCAGCAGTTCAAGCAGAGAAGCCTAGACTTCCCTCTCCCCAGCCACCTGCTCCAGCTCTTCAGAGAGGATACCAAGGCGTTCCCAGAGCAGCTGGGAGACATATGGGCCATTTCCACCAGTATCACCTTGGCTTTACTTTTTTCTACTTGGTTCTCTTTCTCGCCATTTCCACCTAAGTCCTCACGGTTTAACCGACACTATTTTCGTGCCTGTTAAGAGGCAGGGTACAACCGAGCGAAAAGTGAGGTGTGATTTGACGTCAATCGACTGCTAACCTCTGATTGGTCAGGGCGTAACGTCACAAAAGCGTCCGTTTTCTGTTTTCTGTTGAAGCTACACGACCGCCATTTGTAATTTCAGCGAGTAACCGCGGCGACCGGCTTCACAATTGTGTTCTAACGATGTCCACGCGCAAGTTTATTCCATGGACAAACAAGGAGGTGCGGGTGGTGCAAGTAGGAAGGAGTGGTAATGGGACGAGCAGATGGACGCCATATACGGACATCGGCCTGCTAGCAATGGCAGAGAATTTGGGCTCAACACGGCCACGCAATTGGAAAACGGTGACGGTGAGTGTTGTTTTGTTATTGTCCGTCTTCTCGCCTTTCGGTCAAAAGCGCACTTTATTTAAGCAATAAAGAAAGTTGTTTGATTGTGGGCAATTGTTAGTGGTGATGGCTAGCCCGCTAACAGCTAGCTACCTACGTACCTTGCTGCTACCTCGCATCAAGCTGCGGAATCATGCTTTTATTTCAGTATTCACGTGAACAAAACGCTGAAGTAAGCTTATTGTATTCTGGTTAAAAAGTTTTGTGTTTGCGGTACATGTTGCACTTTGTTTGTGAGCTTTATTGTGTGTTTTTTCCTTCTAGACTCAGTTTTCACGTCCCAGTGGTCCGCCTCAATGGACCGGCCGGAGACTCCGGCGTCTCTCGGGGGGGGGGGGGGGGCAATCGGAGCCGACACCATTGTCTGCCATATCGCCAGGTCCATCACCATCCGGCATGTCCCGGTCAAGTGCTGGTAAGGCACAACAAACTGAAAATTACCACCCGGTTGTTCTTATATTTGATTGTTATTTTCTATAGACGCATAATAAGGAATTTAAAATGTCTTTGTACGTTTATAAAAATACTAGATTCAGGGGTGTTCATAGCCACCCTGGCCCAGTTTTATAGGTGTGTTGGTGGTGGAAATACTGTAGTATTTTCACACACAAAAAAAAAAGAGCACATGTACCGACTTCAAATCAACATGCTTGATTGAAATTCTTCACGTCAGCTAACACTATTAACCCATTCTGATTTATGAGACCACAGTACTCTACTGAGGGGCAGCAACATGACAGTTGAGCTTAAATACAGTAACGAAGCATCCCACCACGGGCTTTCAACAGTTTTATTCCATAATATTTTTTCTGACATGTTTTGATCCAGTGTTATTTAAAAGGAACTCTGATTATATTGGTATGTTAGCTCTATATGCTTTATTTTTATGTTACTAACATAACTATAATATAATTTTTTTGAAAATAATTCCCAGTTTTATGTATTTCTAAAAAACTTTATTACGATTTTTGTTTACGTCGCAATGCATTCTGGGTAGTGACGTAGAATGGTTGCAGCCGTTTTTTCTGTCTTATACAAGCCAAGAAGCGAAGCTCCTAACTACTGCCATTTGTCAGTGAAAATGCCACATTGCGGATGTTGGATGTAATTTCCAATCAAAGGGAAATAAAGAGAGCGGGGTGAGCCTCCATAGCTTTCCTAAAGAAGGAAAGTGGAGGAAAAAGTGGGGCGGCAGCGGCTCAGCAGGTCGTCTAATAACCCGATGGTTGGCGGTTCGCATCACGCTCTCCCCAGATATCCTGCCGTTGTGTCCCTGGGCAAGACGTTTCACCCGCGTTGCCTCCAGTGCCCATAACACTGGGTATGAATGTGTAAAAATGTTTAAATGCTCGGTGGTGGCCGGAGAGGCTGTTGGCGCGGATTGGCAGCCACATTTCCCGCACTCTGAGTCTGTGATCGCGCGCTGTAGCGCATGCCTGATAAAGCTGACATATGTATTAATCACGCTGTGATAATAGCACAATATCGCTCAAAGCGCGCGCATGAGACATGTCTGTGATCGCACGCTTGTGTTGACTGTTCCTGCCTTTCGTCTCCTAACTGTGGTTTTGGGACGCAGGGGAGATGCATCTTCCTCCGCGGTCAATTCCCGAGTAAATCTCACTCTTATGGTACACAGAAGCACAGGCCGTTTTGCTGAAGCGTTGGGGCTGTATTTATATACTGCACTGTTGTCAGCAACAAATTCTACCTGCTCTGGTCGCCTCGCTCTTTCTACTTATCCGCACCAAATCACACACCGTCGCCACACACACCGGGGGGGGGGGGCGTGCCTCTGCTGCGCAAACGCCATCACTCACTCACGTCCACGCACCGAGCTGCCCATCCAAACACACGCACCAGACATCCCACAACACTTGATAGAGCTGACATATGTATTAATCACGCTATGATAAAGTACAATATCGCGCAAAGCGCACAAGTGTGCGCTTTGCGCACCAGTGTTGTGGATGAAATAAGGGAACCCAGTGTTGAGGCACGGAATAAGTGCAGGCAGGACATGCGAACTGAAGTTTAAAAGGGTGTTTATTTCATCCTACAGCACGAAGCTCACTCCAGCGCTGTGGAGCGAGCCCTTTTTTTTTATTACTTATTTTGTACCCATAGGTAGAGTTGTTTTGCAGTCTGGTGACAAGCCACCAGCTGCCAGTCGCTGCGTGCGCAAGCGCCCCTTAACTCCCTAACCTGCATGTTTTTGACATGCGGGAGGAAACTGGAGAAATCCCGGAGTAAACCCACGCAAACACGGGGAGAACATGCAAACTCCACACAGATCACTGTTGGCCGGGGGCAGGGATCGAACCCACGATCTCCGCGATCCCCCGGCCGAGGGTAAACTGTGCTGCCCACTGCGCTTAGTACAAAAGAAGTAATTAAAAAAAAGGGCTCGCTCCACAGCGCTGAAGTATGAAATAAACAACCTTTTAAACTTCAGTTCACGTGTCCTGCCTGCAATTATTCCATGCCTCCACACTGGGTTCCCTTATTTCATCCACCACACTGGTGCGCAAAGTGCACGCTCATGCGCTTTGAGCGATATTGTGCTATTATCACAGCGTACAGCGCGTGATCACAGACTCAGAGTGAGGGAAATGTGGCTGCCAATCCGTGCCAACAGCCTCTCCGGCCACCACCGAGCATTTAAACATTTTTACACATTCATACCCAGTGTTATGGGCACTGGAGGCAACGCGGGTGAAGTGTCTTGCCCAGGGACACAATGGCAGGATATCTGGGGAAAGCGTGATGCGAACCGCCAACCATGGGGTTATTAGACGACCTGCTCTTCCCTGCTGAGCCGCTGCCGCCCCACTTTTTCCTCCACTTTCCCTCTTTAGGAAAGCTATGGAGGCTCACCCCGCTCTCTTTATTTCCCTTTGATTGGAAATTACATCCAAAAGCTGTGCAATGTGGCGTTTTCACTGACAAATGGCAGTAGTTAGGAGCTTCGCTTCTTGGCTTGTATAAGACAGAAAAAACGGCTGCAACCCTTCTACGTCACTACCCAGAATGCATTGCGACGTAAACAATAATGGCGATTTACATCGTAATAAAGTTTTTTAAAAATATATAAAACTGGGAATTATTTTCAAAAAAATTATGTTATAGTTATGTTAGTAACATAAAAATAAAGCATATAGAGTTAACATGCCAATATAATCGGAGTTCCTTTTAAATGCAATGACTTCTGTCTTTCATATAGGCAAGAGGAAAAGGTGCAACAAAATCACAGACCTTGCATCAGTGATGGCCCAGAATCATGCTGAGGAGATGCGGATCCATGAAACGATGCTCGAACAGCATCAACGGCAGCACGAACAGCGCGAAAGACACCTGCAGTTAGCCCAGGAACAGGAAGCCACATTAAGAAGGGATGAGCTGACAGAGACAGCTTCCTTCCACGGAGCCTTCCTAAACCATTTTGGCAGTCTGGTTGAAGTACTGAAAGCTCCCCATTTGTAAACATGTTTTGGGAATATTTGTAATGTAATAAAATGTTAGTCTTTTGGATAAAAGTGTGGTTTGTATATTATAACACTGGATGATAAAGGCGAATAATTACATACACATTCCATTGCATTCATACATGTGTAATGACAATAAAGTTGAATCTCAATCTCAATCTCTCTCTCTCATTGCCTCATATGACCCTAATGCCGCTGTTCAGGCATAAAGGTGTCAAGATTTTAATGGTAATGTAATTGTTGTTGTTAAATTTAATAAATATTACCACTGCTGTATCCATTGCTCTACATTGGGTACAGTTTTTAACTTAAATTGTAATCAGTTGCACAGGTGTCATTTACATTCAGCAGTAGACACTGATAAAGGTAAAAGTCAAAGTAGGTCAAAGGTAAGTACATGTGAATTGAATGTTCTATCGGCATTCCAAATTCTGAGAATTCCAATACATTATAAGCAGTCTAGTATAATATAAAGCGAAAATACCCATACATGTAAACCCAAATATAACATTTTCGATGTTGTAAACGTTGACATTGAATATGATAAACCTATGCTATTGTGATTCAATAGATCCATAGTGATCTTCGGTTTGAAAAAGAAAATTATAATTTGGTGTTGGGCAGTGTGACAATGTCACAGTATTTAATAGGATTAAAAAAGTTACATCATAAAATTTCTAGGTTCATTGGCAATTCCATCAAACCAAAAGTGAGTTGTCTAGCTGCAGCATTTTTTTTTTTTGAGTCATTTTCTACGTTGTTTTAGCGTGTAATTAGCCACCACTGAACAGATAACCCTTATAAATAACAATAGATTGGAAAATGATACTCAAATGATACACAATACACAAAATAGGCCTAAATTTGGATTGGCTTTTTTATAATATTATAAATTATTTGAGAAGTTAAAGGGGTTTAGGATTAAGCTTCTGCATTATTCTAAATTACTCCGGTGTTTGAGCATTTAATTACCCGTCCCTTAACAGTTAACCGTTTTGAACAACAGAGGCAACGTAGATGAAAAGTGCACAACATTTTATTTAAAAAACACATCTTTGACATATGTATGCACATGAAGAAGAGAAGAATAGTGGCCACCGTGGAAATCGTCCGCTCGTAATCCGCCATTTTTTTCTTTGTTGTGGAGGATTCGGTCACGTCCTTTACGGGTCCTTTACGTCAGCAGAGTGTGGCGCCGCCTCAATCCCGCCCACCCCCAGCAATACTTGGCTTTATACGGTTGTGATGGAGGCACAACCGCGGGAGAAACGAGTAGTAAAGAAAAGAAAAGAGTCGAGCAGAACTATGTAATGGAAATGTGGCAATAGTCTCTCCACCGAGTCCTGGGTCTGCCCCGGGGTCTCCTCCCAGTGGGACGTGCCTGAAACACCTCAAGTGGGAGGTGTCCAGGAGGCATTCTAATCAGATGCCCATACCATAGAGAGAAATTTGTAGAATGTACTTGTATTCTAATAGTGCTTTTTTAAGTGTACAGGACAATAGCGCTAGCACTTGTTTCAGATTGTTCCAGATATTATGTAACAAGCATTATACCAGATGTTGAACTTAAGAAAAAGCTGTAAAAAAATACATTTTTATAAAGCACTTTTAACAGACTGGTTGTAAAAGTATAAATGACTTTTGAGAGACAGACCCCCACTACCATCACCAAATGCCAAAAAAACATTTTGAGGATAATTTTGGGCCACATCCTGTGGACTAAACAGCCCAGTTATTAGACTATTTTTTGCCGAATTTTCAACAACCTTTTTCTAATTACTACTAACTAACTAACCTGCACTTATATAGCGCTTTTCTAGTCACAAAGACCACTCAAAGCGCTTTCATTAATACTAACCCTCTACTCTAAGGGCCTATAGGAAACAGATATCTAGGGACAATTTAGAACAGCCAATTAACCTAACATGCATGTTTTTGGCATGTGGGAGGAAACCGGAGAAATCCCGGAGTAAACCCACGCAACACGGGGAGAACATGCAAACTCCACACAGATCACTGTTGGTCGGGGGCTGGGATCGAACCCACGATCCCACGATCCCCACAATCCCCCGGCCAAGGGTAAACTGTGCTGCCGCAGTGCTAACCACTGCGCCACCGTGCAGCCCCACTGCGCCACCGTGCAGCCGTGCACCGTAATTAAATATGGTCTGCGGTAGATGGACTAACACAGCCCAATATTCAGTGTCTATTTGTGGGCTAAATTAAGGCTTGGACCGACAGACCCGATTTAGGCCAAAATACAAGGTCTACATTATGGCTTGTGCTAGGGGCAGGGGGCGGGGGTGGGGGTTGCCCTATCCTTGCTTGTGATCAATGGAGCATTTCAGGGATGCTCCTTTTATAACCAATCATGACACACCTGTTTCCAATGAACCTGTTCACCTAAGGAATGTTCCAAAAAGATGTTTTTTTGAGCATTCCTCAACTTTTCCAGTCTTTTCTTGCCCCTGTCCCAGCTTTTTTTGGACATCAGATTCAAAATGAGTAAATATTTGCAAAAAAAACCCCCAAAAAACCAACAATAAAGTTTATCAGTTTGAACATTAAATATCTTGTCTTTGTAATGTATGGGGGGTGGTGGGCTGAAAAGTTCATAGGCTGAAAAGTTCATAGTGGTCAGGTTTGACCAAATGTGCTTTATTTTTCAACATAATCACCCCTTCAGTCCACACACTTCTCCCATCAGTGTTGCAGCGCTTGGATCCTTGCAATTGAAAAATAAATCACATTTGGTCAAATTTGACCCCAATGAACTTTTCAGCCCCCCCCCCCCATTCAATTGAACTAGTGCATACCCATATGTGCCCATAGAAACCAAGTATAAGTAAGTATTTCTGCATGCCCGTAGAAAGCAAGTGTTAGCAAGCATTTCTGCATGGCCGTAGAACGTTACTGTTACCATGGCAAACAGTAACCATGGTAACGCCTGCCTTTGATCTTTGACATGGTTACTATGCTTTGAAGTCAGCACTCGTTCAGTGATGACTGCCTTTGGTCTTTGATGATGTGTCTGCCTGGCAACAGTAACCATGGCAACATCTGTGCATCTATGATGTCATAGCTATGAATGGCCATAGCTCCCCTATGGACGTTCATTAAATAAAGATTTCCTCTCCTAAATTTCCACATATCCGGGGAAGCGGAAATTCGGGGATGCACACCCTCGTAACCTCAGCACAGCAAGTATAAAATCTGAGGTCAGTCTGACGAACGGTTCAAGAGATATGCGTGGAACAGACTGACACACAGACAGACATTTCTTGCATTTATAGAGACTATTGCATTGCCCATAGAACCAAGTATTCCTGTCTGAAACAGGTATCCCAATAAGGCTATCCAGGCCCAAATGTAGGCTGTGTTTGAAAGTGGAATACAAAGAGGTGTAGCCTATATGTAGGCAATCACATGTTAGACTTTGACAAATATAAAAGGGATAAATGGCACTAAGATTTATTTGATTGTGTAACTATTAATTACAGAATACCTAAATACTGAAAATGAATGGGACATCCAATATTAGTGACTGTTTCAGAACCCTTGTTTATTTGTTTGTCAGATCACTTATTTGTCTGATCTTTTATCACTTATATTCAAGATCATCATGTATCTTCACTTTGGGGAATGGGAGTTGTTCAGTCATCATTATAATTATTTTAGTTTATATCATTGTTCAGTGATGGAGTTCAGTGTAACGTTGAATTTCTTCTGTGTACCGATTTGTCAGTAAAGTCATGCAGTCCAATAACAGGACACATTTACAAATATCTGAGGCCCATTGTAGTGCATCAGTTTATATTTTAGCAATATTTTGTTATTAAAAGGTTTTTTTAAACTTTAATGCTAATATTGAGGCGTGGTTACATCGTCGTGCTGGGGCGATACTGAGGCCAAACAATGATCTGAACCTTGAGGGTGTGACTGGCAAAGACTGAGTGCCGCCGCTCTATTGTAAGCGTCTGTTTTTTCTTGGTGCGAGATTATTATTATTATTATTATTATTATTATTATTATTCCGCCTAAACAATCACATTTTTGACCCTGTAAACATTAACCAAAACACCTTTTTTTCCCACACACACCTCAAACCCAGTGAAAAATTTTATATACTGGAAAAAATATGTGCTCCATGCTGAAAATTTATCCAGCGTATGGTTGATGCATCCCGCATTCGCTCTGGCGGGGGCCCATGGTGCTGCAAAGGACATCACTCCCGTTAACCGGGTATATGGAGTTGCTCAGTGAAAATATATACTATAAAGTTGCTGTGATTGATAATTCGGCATGGAGAACACGGGGGCTTCTCTCGGCATGTTCTGTGTTGATTTGCCTGACCTGGTCCCCACTGACGCTCCGCCCAGTCTGCTCGCGCACCTCATTCTCCACATATGGCGAATTATCCTTTAGACCTACGCAATCAGGGCAACTTTATAGTATAATCTTCAGTATTATCGTTTTCTGTCTTTCTAACTTTCATTTCCTTGTTTTGTCCCGGGAACACTGTGGTGACTGACAGGTGATGACGCTGTGTGGCATCCAATCAGCAAGGCCGCGATGCGGCATATTCTCCAATGAGCACGGAGTCAATCCGAAACCCCACCCACACTTCTTGAAGCCAGCGGGTGAAGACATAGAGCAGACACACAGCGGTGGCTAAACTTTTACTGATAAAAATTACATATTATGAATGAGTGACTCCATATTTGGGGATGCACACCCTCGTAGCTTCAGCAAATCACGTTTAAAATCTTAGGTCAGTGTGATTAACGGTTTGCGAGATATCTGAGGAACACACACACAGACAGACAGAGATTTCTTGCTTTTATAGATAGATATAGGTTAAAAAGGATTTTTAAATTGTATTTTGTTTTTATTTAGATTTTACGCAATGTTCAAACTTCACTGGAATTTGGGTTGGGGTCCCGGGTGGCTGGTCTTGTATGTGCAAGGTTGACTTGCGTGGCATGCTTGTGGAGGGGTTGCAGGTCCGTGGACCAAACATAGGAAATTACAGCAGCCAAAAAGAGAGCAGCAGTAACACTCGGGGAGAGGAAGAGACACGTCTCAGTTTTTATCTGAAATATGGTCGTTAGTGGCACAAATAGTCACCTGAAAAAAAAATCATAAAAATGCAGAAACTTACCACATATTTCCAATATATACAGTGCTGTGAAAAAGTATTTCCCCCTTTCCTGACTTGTTGTATTTTTGCATATTTGTCACACTTAAATGCCTCAGATCATCAAACAAATTTTAATATTAACCCAGCCACAGGGGGTGCACAAGCCAATGTACTCCTAGTGCTGGTCTAGAACCCGGGTAAATGGGGAGGGTTGTGTCAGGAAGGGCATGTTAGCCAAATCAAACATGCAGATCATGACGAATGAGACTTTCTTACCCAGATTGGACCCTGTTAACCGACAGGGTGCCAGTGTAAAATGGGCTACTCTTGGTCAAAGACTGAGGAACAGAGGGGGAATTCATGTTAGGAGGGACAGAGAGAAAAGGAAAGGTAGAAGTGTGATTTCCAAATGACAGGACTTGGCAACTGATTTGGGGAGCCATGTCATCTCCTGGTGTTTGTTCACCGTGTTTTAGCAAATCCAAAGTCAGCACAGCTGTCTACCAGGAAATTTTAGAGCACTTCATGCTTCCCTCTGCTGACAACCTTGGAGACCCTGATTTAACTTTTCAGCAGGACTTGGCACTTGCCCACACTACCAAAATACCAATACCTGGTTTCATGACTATGGTATCACTGTGCTTTATTGGTCAGCAAACTCCCCTGACCTAAACCCCATCGAGAATCTATGAAGTATTGTCAAGACGATGAGATGAGATGAGAGACACCAGAACCAACAATGCAGACAATCTGAAGGGAACTGTCAAAGCAACCTGGGCTTCCATAACACCTCAGCAGCACCACAGGCTGATCACCTCCATGCCACGCCACATTGATGCAGTAATTCATGCAAAAGAAGCCCAAGTATTGATTGTGTACATGGACATACTTTGCAGTCTGCCAACATTTCTATTAAAAATCAGTTTTTAAAAATTAATTTTATGTAATATTCTGATTTTTTGAGAAGCTGAATTTGGGGTTTTCATGAGTTGTAAGTCATAACCATCAAAATTACAAGAAATAAACCCTTGAAATATATCACTCTGTGTGTAATGAATCTATATAATATATGAGTTTCATTTTTTAAATTGAATTACTGAAATAAATCAACTTTTTGATGACATTCTAATTTAATGAGATGCATCTGTATGACAGTGAGAAGGTGGTGAGGTGTGCTGTAGTAGTGACAGATGGATTCAAGGTGGAGGTGGGGTTACATCAGGGATTGATTCTGAGCCCCTTCTTGTTTGTCATGGTGATGGACAGGCTGACAGACGAGGTCAGACAGGAGTCTCCATGGACCATGGTGTTTGCAGACGACATTGTGATCTATAGTGAGAGTAGGGAACAGGTGGAAGAGAACCTTGAGATGTTAATATTACACAAAGATAACCCGAGTAAATACAAAATGCAGTTTTTAAATGATGATTTCATTTAATATTTATTACTTAATTTATTACTTTTTCACATAGGGTCAGGTAGGTTTGGATAGCTTTTTCCTTTTAATAAATGGAAACATAATTTAAAAACTGCATTTTTTATTTACTTGGGTTATCTTTGTCTTATATTCAAATTGTTTGATGATCTGAAACATTTAAGTGTGACAAATATGCAAAAAAAAAAAAAAAGAAATCGAGAAGGGACAAACACTTTATAACAGCACTGTAGTAGCAGTAGTATTATATTTTCCACATTCCACTTTTTGACTCAGTGAAAACTCAGCTTCCAGCCACTCATGTTCTTTTTCCCCCTCTTATATAAGATCCAAAAATCCACACCAGCCACCAGCTACGCGTTTTCCTTCTCTCATTAATTACGTCGGAAAGACCATTCCAGAGTTATCACCCTTGAATAATTGTATTTGTTGACCCCGCTGGTTTCGCTGTAGAGTTTCAATGCCACATGGCCCAAATCTTGTTTAAATTCCTGACTTTCCACATGACTAAGAAAACAGTCCTGGTGGAAATGCTGCTGTAATATATTTTTGTCCTCCCACAGAACTCATTAGCAGTCTGAAGTCATGTCGATGAATCCCCACACAGTCTAGTCTGTCTCTGTGTCCCCTCGGACATGCTGTCATATAATAACCTTGGTTCCCTTGTTTCCATGGCGGGGGCCAGATGTGTCTCTCACTGTGCCCCCCAAAATCACCCTAAAATATAGATATAATCGTCATCATAAAATATAGATATAGAGATCATCTATCATGTTGTTTTAGATGCAACAATTTAAATGATGCAGTGAGTTTTATGTGATCATTTCAGGCTTTAAATGAAAGCAAAACAGCAGTATTACAAGTATAAACTGGCCTGTCAAAATTAGTAGTAAGAGATTTTTGCTGCAAATTTGCAGCTTTTTGTTTTCCTCTGACATATGCAACTTTTTTCTCATAGAATTGCAACTCTTTCCCAACTAATTTACAACTTGTAAATTTGTAGCCTTTTAGCGCAAATTTGCAAATTTTCTTATATTTATTTTGCATTCAAATGAAGAACTTTTTCATGCAAATTTGCAACTTTTTCTCATTAAATTTCAACTTTTATACTTTTAACTCTGAGAAGTTTGTTTTTGTTTATTTTCTGCCTGTAGCTCCTGAGCCGCAGGTTGCAGACCCTTAGTCTGTCATTTTTTTTCTGTAATCAAGGTACCATGATACAGTAAAATAAATCATTCCAATAAATGTTACAATCTTTGTAACATCACACTTGCTGAATATATACACACAGCAGTTATCTTAGTGAAATATAACCTGTCAGCACAGTACATCTGTTTAAAGCCAGTGGCTGTTTTATCTCGGTCCTTAGATGGAGCTTATATATTACCCACCTTGACTCTTTACAACACGCATTTATCATACAGTGAACCAATTATACGGCCCTGTCACTGAGTATGGGCGAAAGCCTCATAAGTCAAATTATTTTGGTGATTTGTAGCTTATTTGGAATGGAACTTTGTGTTGTTCTTTCTAAACGTGACGATAAAATCAGAATAAAGCCAGACTACAACATGGACTATTTTCAGTTTAATAGTTTAGGAGCTGTGAGGCGTTTATCTGGCAGCACCATTATGTGACATGCCACAGCATCCACACTGTGGCTTGAGCAGTGGAGAGTATGGATCCATGCAGCGCGACCTCGATTAGCCTTTAATTAGCCCTGTCGTTTTAAGTTCTCTGGACTTTCAGGTGCTCCTGAGCATATGGAATACAGCTCTTGCCTTTCCCTCTGTGGTTTCCACATCCTTATCTGTACCTGCCTGTTTATCCATGATGATGCCTAGACATTTGAAGGAGTCCAGATCTATAGTAACACTGGGGTATCACAAATGGTATTGCTTCTCAGTGTTTTGCTCGTCTTCATGCTAATTTTCAGCCTTGCTTTTGTAGAGATCATTGGTAGCCGAGATGTTTTATCCTGTGTTGTGAATCCCCGTGCGCTTTTACGCAGCGCACGGAGGGAGAGAGACAAATCCATGCGCAGGAGATGTTGTGTGCAATTTATGGTGCCAAAATAAAGAAACAAACAGTCCAGCAAACAATAGAAAAACACAAAATGGCGAGGAGGCTCTGGGAAGCTCACGAGATGCTCCTCAGCTCACCAATGAGTAAGCCCAGGGGACCCAAGGGGCTGCAAGACAGCTGGACGGCGGGGGGAAGGCAGCCTGGACACCCGAGCGCTTCCCAGATGGAACTGGAAACGGTGGGTACAGAAATACTCACTGGAGCCGGACAGAGACATCCGTGGATGGAATCCCAGAGCCAACCTGAAAAACAGAAGAGATAGATAGATAGATAGATAGATAGATAGATAGATAGATAGATAGATAGTTTATTTCGAACACAAAAATATAACAAATACAAGCAAATGGCAAATGCAATAAAGTAACAGTATACACTGTTCGAAAGGGAGAAGGAAGAAGTGAACACTTATTAATTCCATCTCCTCTTTTCCATAGATACACCCATGTGAATTTTATACAAATTACCACCTTTAAGACCCCAAGTAAACAATTTACTGTATTTTTTACAAATCAACATTAACACCCATCCATTCTAACATACAATGATGTCCATACATCAAAACCAGCCTCAAACAACACAGATATACACAGTGCTGTCCCACCTACCATTCCATAGTGTCCCATAATATCCCAGAGTGAACATAATGAATCGTACATATAACTACTACCCTTCTAACATATACCCTTTCAGCAAATGGTGCTTATACCTCTTTTTGAATTGATTTCTGTTTGTACATAGTTTCAGTTCCGGCTCCAGACTGTTCCACAAATCCACCCCACAGACAGATATGCACATACTTTTCTTGGTTGTACGTATCTTGGGTTTTGTAAAGTTTAAGTCTCCCCTCAAATTATGATCATTGTCTCTTTTTTTAAATATTTTTTGTATATTAGTTGGTAGTTGATTATTAATTGCCCTGTACATTACTTGTGCTGTCTTAAATTTAACTAAATTAATGAACTTTATGACATGTGACTTTAAGAACAACGAATTGGTATGGTCTCTATATCCTGCATTGTTTATTATCCTTATAGCTCTTTTTTGTAATGTGCATATTGACTGTAGGTTGGTCTTGTAGGTGTTTCCCCAGACTTCCACACAGTAGTTAAGATAAGGTAAAAACAGTGAATTGTACAATAAGACCAATGATTTATAGTCCAAGAAGTGTCTTGTCTTCCCCAGTATGCCTATACATTTTGCTAATTTGGCCCGGATGTGACTGATGTGAGGTTTCCAGCAGATTTTATTGTCTAGCGTCACCCCCAGAAACTTATTTTCCTGTACTGTTTCTATTCTGGTATTGTCTATCGTTACCATTATTTCATGATTTATTTTATAATTTTCAAACAACATAATCTTTGTTTTTTTTAGATTTAGAGATAATTTATTTTTGTTGAACCACTGCGTTAATTTTTCCATTTCAGTTGTGACCACCTCTAAAACCTGCTGCAAATTCTCACCAGTGCAAAGGATATTTGTGTCATCCGCAAACAAAATAAATTTCAGAATTTTTGATACTTGGCATATGTCATTTATATACAAAATAAAGAGTTTGGGTCCCAAAACTGACCCCTGGGGCACACCACAAGTGATGTCCATGAAGGGTGATTTGTGCTCTCCAATTTGTACAAATTGTTGTCTGTTACTTAAATAACTTTCCACCCACTCAGTTTTCTATTTATATAATTTAATTCATAGCCATCCATGGTAAAATCCACTCCTTTCTCTTCACTGAGCCACGTCTCTGATATTGCCACAATATTGAAGGGCTCTTTAAACTGATGTAAATAATCTTTAATGTTATTAAAGTTTGCATAGAGACTCCTGCTGTTGAAGTGGATCATAGAAATATTGAAATCAGATGTGACCATTGTGTTAAACTGTTCATCTGTGTAGTAATTACAGTCATTATTGATGGAGCTAAGTAAATTATTATCAGGGTCTATGTCATATTCTATGTCCTGTGGGTTGTGATCTGTGTATTCAAAAACTTTCAGTTCCTGTTGTCCCTGTTTGTTGATTTTTTGATTCATGTTGTTTAATGTTTTGTTGCAGATGAGTAAAATCCTTCAGTGTCCTACAGTTGTCTGAATTGTTGCTGTGACTCCAGTTCATAATATTCATTGATATTTGTCCAGTTCCATAATATTACGGATGTTAATGATCTTGGTTTCTTCAGGTGATCCGTTTAATATGATGTATATTTTACAGTTTGATGTCCAGGTGTTTTGAATCTTTTTCTGCTTTTTCATGTATCTTGCTTTCCTGGCTATTTCTGCGTTTTCTTTCGTGAGGTGCTCGTTAATGTAAATGTTTGTTTCTTTTAGCTTCCTACCTTGTTTCAGTAGCGCAGTCTTGTGTTTTTTGTTCACAAACCTCATGATCACAGCCGGTTTGTCGCCGCTTTTCCTGGGCAGAGGGTGGCAGGACTCTATGTTGTTGCAGTCCAGCTGGATTCCTTTGGCCTGCATGAAGGCCACCACTTGTTGCTCAGTGGATTTGTCCTCCAGCTCATCTCCACTGCTGTCTGCGGCAACTGCTCTCGCGTATGATCGGGGTTTGATGTGGAGCCCCGTGATGATCACGTCGTTCGCCCGAGTGCTCTGGTCCATCTCAGCCATTCTGCTCTCCAGATACGCCAGCCTCCTGTCTTTCTCAGCGTTCTGGTTCTGCAGCGCTTTAATCTCCTCCATTAGGTCCAGGATGCTTCTTTGTTGTGACTTTACAGCGGAAATCTCTTCCGCCAAGAAATCCAGCGCTTTTTTTATTTCATCTTCATTTTGCAGAGCTCTCTTGGGACCCATTATCCCGGCCGATGATCGCTGAATCCGATCGTAGGGAAAAAAAACACACTTGGGAGAAATCCCTTTGTTTTCCCTGAGCGCGAGGGGCCAGTTGCCAATTGCTTCACCAGCTTCACCAGCCACTACCGGCAAATTCTCCTTATTTCTCACGAGTAGGTTCAGACTCCAGCGGCAGCATCAAAAAAAGCTCAAAACGCCAGCTCCAAACTGCGTTCTAACTGCGTTTATCTGCCTTTTAAACAGAAGCGAACTGGGAGCGAACTGGGAGCCTTTACCCGTGCGTCCTTACCCGTCCTCACCCGAGAAAGACACAGATGACATGCAGAGCAAAGCAGAACCGAGAAACAGGCAGGGCATCTAGTCATGCATGCATCAAAGTGAACAACAGTCAAATAATAATCCGGCAAAACACTCGAGCAGGGACCGGGCTTAAATAATGCCAAACGCAATGAGGAGATAGATTGCCGGTGTGTAGAATGAGAGTGAGTGCATGGGCTGGATAAATTGGAAACAGGTGTGAGTGAATGCCTAAGAGCATGAGAGTGAGGATGAGTGTGTGTGTGTGTGTGTGTGTGTGTGTGTGTATGTGTGCAAGAGTGTGCATGAGTGTAAGAATGAGAGGAGACATGTATGTGTGTGTGTGCATGCGTGAAAGAGCAGAGACTGAACACAAAAGATAACGACAGACAGCTAGCCTGTACTGGCAGGAGAGGGGGGGCGTGGCTGAGAGCTGTCAGGGAGCCGAGCAAACCATGAGAGGCTCCCAGAGAGACAAATAGGGAACCAAAACACACTGGCGAAGAAGCAGCCACCGTGCCATGGAACTGGGCTGGAAGTCCACCCCAGTTCATGACAATCCTGCAACTGGCTGTGATTGTGTGATAGCAGGGCCAAAAGATCTAGCTCATGTAGTTGTAGCCAGGGATTCCACTTCTAACCATAGAGTCTCTAAACATACAAGCCTGATAACCTTTTAGTTATCAGGCTCATCTCCTGTTTAACCAGCCGCTAGTTTGGGTCGGGGTGACAGCCATGATGTCTATTTCAAGAACAGGCTGAAAACTTTCCTTTTTGACAGAGTTTATATACTGTAAAATCTAACAGTACTTCTTAATAAAAGAAGTAAGTAAATATAATGTAATCCTTCAAAAAAAAGAACACTCATTTCTACAAATTTAACCTTACTTAATAATAAATGTCTGTAGTGGTAACTAAATTGCTGTGAGTGTAACCGCATTTTGGGGGCATTTTGAGAATTGGTGACACAATTCCAGTTAGTTGCATTTACTTATTTTGTCTGAGTAACTTCAATATTGCTATAAAAATTACTGCTGACATTTGCTTTTTATTCAGGGTGTGACATCATCAGACTGTGCTCCAGTAAACCAATAATCCAGATAGTTTTCTGTTCCTTTAAACTGCCATCAGTAAGTTAACAACTTCAAAGAGTTGCAGTCTTATAATCCTTGTTTAGTCCACACACAAGATTAATCAACCACTTTGATAATGGTATATTTAAAGTAATTTTCATGTTGTTTTTTTTTTATTATGGGAGACATAACATTTGATAGGATCACCATGAGTGTCATGAGGCTGAGCGTGGTGTATCATCATGCTCATGCTCTCAGTTTATTTCTGATTATTTCCTGTATATTATTTTACTGTGTGTTGGTTTTGGATGTATGATGTGTTTTGTAGTTTACCAGTTGTTTTGTTTATGTAATTCTTGTTCTCATTATTATTCTGTCAGTTTCTCTAGGTGTCTTTGTTTATCTAGTTCTCAGCTTTAATATTATGTTTCTATTGACATGAGTCCCTCACTTCTTCCTCCAGTTTGCCTTATTGTATAATCAGTCTGTGTTTGTAGTCAGTTACCTTTTTGTGCTTCTGCCATTGGTTCAAGTTCGCGGGCCGTCGCAGCTGACAGCCGTCTAATAATTAGGTGAACTTCCCCACTCATGTGATCCACACCTGCAATCATTTGTCATCATTGATTTCATACCCTATTTAAGACTGCTGCTTCATTCGTTCTGGGCTGGAGTCTAAAACCAAATCCTGTTAGAACCTGTTCCCGTTCTGATGTGTTTTCTCTCATCCATCCTGCTACTACCTGTTTCGCCTTAATTGTAAGTTTTGTTTTTGTGCTCTGTTTGGACTTTAGGTTTAGCATTAAATCTCACAAACTCGCAGTTCAGCGCCTGGGTCTTCCTTCCTGCTCCAAGGGGCAATTCATGACAATGAGATCTAAAGTAACCAGGATTTTTTTTTATTAGTATATTCTAAAGTTTTGAAAAAGATTTGTGTTTGTGGGCCCCTATTTTTGTAACATAGAGGAAAATGTTTCATGGTGGTGCATCAGTCTACTATACTCTTCTCTATCCCCTCACCCACCAACCAGTCGCAGCAGATGACTGCCCCGTCCTGAGCCTGGTTCTTCTTGAGGTCTCTTTCTGCTAAAAGGGAGTTTTCCTCTCCAGTGTCACTAAGTGCTTGCTCACAGGGGATCTCTTGATTGTTGGGTCATTACTGTATGAGTTAAAGTGTTGTGAGATGGCAATTGTACTGAACTGAAGCTACTGTATATAGTTATACTGTAGTTGAACTGAACTGAATTGAATTGAATGCTTATACATGAACCACACATTGAATACATGAGAGTTGGAAGCTCTGCCAACAAACTCACAGTTATGGAATGCCAGTTTGTTCATGTAATTTTATGTTATACATGCATGCTAACAGTTATTAGCTTGCAGAAAGTACAGCTGATCTGAATGCAGTCAGCTCTGAAAGTGTCTCATTGTTTGATGTCATCTTTAGGATGCTTAGAGAAGCAATCCCAATTTCATTTTTTGTCCAAAAAAGTTGTGACATGAAAATTAAAGTCAAGAAGTCTATAAGTCTGTGAGATAGAGGACCTCCACCATGTCTTGGCCGCCCAGAGACACTTAATCATTTCTGTGCCGTGGAAGTGTACCTTATGCTGAACGTGTGTAGACTTGTGTGTGCCTGTGCTTGTGTCTATTTTAGGAGCTGTTAGTGGAGCTTGGCTGGGAGAGCAAAGCAAGTGCAAGCAGGGAGGAAGAGGATGCAGGGAGCGCTCAGACAGATGGGAGCAGCGGCGATGACTGCGATGATGAAGATGGCTGCGGAGCATCTGGCGAAGAGAGCGGTGAGTCACATGTGTGCACCAACACGCCGACAAGCTCCTAACAAGAGAGGAACAAACATTAACAAACATACACCCACGCAGCCACGCAAATGAGTCGATGCACACTTGGAAGCTCGTTTCCTGCAAATATGAGATTTCCGATTCCCACGTAATGCTACAGAAACTCACAAATACAATAATAAACTAAATATATTTCTCACAGACTGTTCACTGGCCTGGAAGATATTTAAAAGTGTCCACATATCTCACGCCAACAGGAAAATGCCCAGAAGGAGGGATAGTACTGAGATAGATTTATCTGTCCTCCCTCTTTCTCCTCTTCTTTCACATTTTCCATCCCACTTTCTGCTTGTCTAGGCAGTTTGTCTTCATGGGATAAAGGATGCATTAAGCAACCAGGCCACAGAAATGGAAAAATAAAAAGTGATTATTCCTATATCTCTTGACTTATTCATGGTGCACATACCAATACATAATACATGGGTGTCACAGGAAATGTGGGGACCTTTATGAAGCTTAAGGCAATCCCACAGAGTGAGTGTAGTTAAAATTTTGTGCCATTTTAATTTTTAATGACAAAAAAGTTGTTCAGTGTTGAGGTTACTGTGTTTATGACAGATCAAGATGTGTTTGTTTTTGATATCTGTCATCCTGTGGGATGAAGACAGGATGCCTGAAGTGGGATGTGTTTAACTCTGTCGTCATTGTACATGAAGTTGAAAGAGAAAATGATGTTTTTATAGAAGAAAAAAAGATTTTTCTTTTATAGACGAAAACCTGGTCCTTCACTGATCAGGAGCGTCTGGGTTCAGTCACTGGTTCCTAATGCATTAACCAGTGATTGTGCAGCCCAATAAAGTCCAAAAATTAGAGTTTAGGCTTGTATGAATATGTTACCTTGGAGAGTGTGTTTAGTGGTTGCTGTCTCTTTACTTTTTTTTGCATACTTTATTGATGCTCCAGAGAGAAATTCAAAGGCATCCACTGGCATGAGGTAGCCATGGTGTAGTGCCAATCTCTCCACACACACAATCACTCCTAGGTCCACTTTTTTTAGAAATGCCAATTAAGCTAATTTGCATGTTTTGGGAAGGTGGGAGGAAACTGGAGCACCTGGGGTAAACCCACGCAAACATGGGGAGAACATGCACACTCCACACAGATAGGCCCAGCTGGCTGGTGGAATTGAACCCACAACCTTATTACTATGCAGCAATAGTGCTAACCACTAAACCACCATACTCTTAGTTTTGTAATGTTTTATCCAGTGTCTGCGTCTGTGCTGTTCCACACACATTGAAAACATTTTAAAAAAAATCAGTCGATTTAGTTTCTTCATACATAACATCAATATACAGTGGTGTGAAAAAGTGTTTGCCCCCTTCCTGAGTTCTCTTTTTTTTGTATGTTTGTCACACTTAAATGTTTCAGATCATCAAACAAATTTAAATATTAGACAAAGGTAACACAAGTAAACACAAAATGCAGTTTTTAAATGAAGGTGTTTATTAAGGGGAAAAAAAATCCAAACCTACGTACATGGCCCTGTATGAAAAAGTGATTTCCCCCTAAAACTAATAACTGGTTGGGCCACCCTTAGCAGCAACAACTGCAATCAAGCATTTTTGATAACTGGCAATGAGTCTTTTACAGCACTGTGGAGGAATTTTGGCCCACTCATCTTTGGGGCAATTCTGCAGAATTGTTGTAATTCAGCTACAATGGAGGGTTTTCGAACATGAACCGCCTTTTTAAGGTCATGCCACAGCATCTCAATCGGATTCAGGTCAGGACTTTGACTAAGCCACTCCAAAGTCTACATTTCGTTTTTCTTAAGCCATTCAGAGGTGGACTTGCTGGTGTGTTTTGGACCATTGTCCTGCTACAGAACCCAAGTGCACTTCAGCTTGAGGTCACCAACAAATGGCCGGACATTCTCCTTCAGAATTTTTTGGTAGAAAGCAGGATTCATGGTTCCTTTCACCACAGCAAGTCTTCCAGATCCTGAAGCAGCAAAACAGCCCCAAACCATCACACTACCACCACCATATTTTACTGTTGGTATGATGTTCCTTTTCTGAAATGCTGTGTTACTTTTATGCCGAATGTAACAGGACACACACCTTCCAAAAAGTTCAACTTTTGTCTTGTCAGTCCAAAGAGTATTTTTCCAAAAGTCTTGGGGATCATCAAGATATTTTCTGGCAAAACTGAGACGAGCCTCAGATAGGAAGGACCTGCGGAACCTCTCCGTCGTTTACCGAGGACGGCACAGCCTACTGCTGAATGGGGTGGGACTCGGACTCCAGCAGAGATGACAGCTTAGCCACCATTCTCCTTTCTCCTATCTCCTCCACTGGGTCGAGGTGGCGCCCCAGAACAGAGCTAGCTTTTTTGATCAGCCTGTTCAGTCTCTTCCTGTTGGCTGCCGTGATGCCGCTGCCCCAGCTGACCACTCCAAATATGATGGCTGATGCCACCACCGAATTGTAGAAGGTCTTCAGGAGTGCCCCTTGCACTCCAAAAGACCTGAGTCTTCTCAGAAGGAACAGCCTGCACTGCCCCTTCTTGTAGAGTGGTCTTGGTGTTGTGTGACCAGTCCAGTTTATTGTTCAGGTGAACACCCAGGTACTTGTAAGATGTCACCATCTCAATGTCTGTTCCCTGGATGTTTACCAGTGCTGTGGGGGGTTGTCCTCGCCTGTGGCAGACCACCACCAGTTCCTTGGTTTTCCTCGCATTGATCTGGAGGCAGTTCCGCAGGCACTAGTCCACGGAGTCCTGGATAAGTCCTCTGTACTCTGCATCATCCCCATCAGAGATGAGGCTGACAATCGCAGAGTCGTCGGAGAATTTCTGTAGATGGCAGTGTGGTGTGTTGTGTGTAAAATCAGCAGTGTAGAGGGTGAACAGGAAGGGAGCCAGAACTGTTCCCTAGGGAGCCCCTGTACTGCAGATGATGGCGTCAGACACACAGTTCTTGGTTCTCACAAACTGTGGTTGGTTTGTGAGGTAGCCCAGGATCCACAATGACAGATACTGGTCCACTCCTGCGCACAGCAGCTTGTCTCTCAGGATCACTGGTTGGATGGTGTTGAAAGCACTGGAAAAATCAAAGAACATGATCCTCACAGTGCTTCCAGGCTTCTCCAGGTAGGACAGGGAACGATGTAGGAGGAAGATCACTGTATCCTCCATGCCGATGCCATGCTGGTAGGCAAACTGAAGTGGATCCATCACTGTTCCCACCAGGAGGCAGAGGTGGGCGAGGAGCAGCCTCTCCAGGGTCTTCATCAGGTGTGATGTGAGGGCCACTGGACTATAGCTGTTCAGGTCCTTGGGGTGCGGAGTGGTACAGGTACCACACAGGATGTTTTCCACAGCTGTGGTACCCACCCCAGCTTCAGGCTCAGACTGAAGATGTGCTCCACAATCCCGCACAGCTGGTCTGCACAGGACTTGAGGAGCGTTGAGCTGATGCCGTCCAGATCTGCAGCCTTTCCTTGATCTTCTTCAGCTCAGCTCTCACCTGGGTCTTAGTGAGAGTCAGGTTGGGGCAGGGGGACTGTGTGTGTGTGGGGGGGGAGTTGGGTCTGTGAGGGGAAAAACAGCAGAGGATGTACGAGGGGAGGTGGGGGGAGGGCTGTGGACAGTGGGACCAGATGAAGGTGGAGGCAGCAGTGATTGGTGGGCAAGCGGAGAAGAGGATGGTTGGTCAAACCTTTTAAAAAGCAGGTTCATGTTGTTCACATACTCCCTACTCCTGTGGCCTGGGAGGAGGTATTCTGGTGCCCAGAGATGGTTTTGAGGCTTCTCCAGACTCCACTGATGTCACTCTGCTGCAGCTTGTCCTCCATCTTTTTCCTGTAGCTCTCCTTCCCCTCTCTGATCTTCCACCTTAGCTCCCTCTGTACAGACTTCAGCTCCTCCTTGTTTCATGACCTGAGGATCCTTTTCTTCTCCTTCAGTAGTGTCTTTATCTCAGAGTTGATCCAGGGTTTGTTGTTTGAGGAACACCATATGGTCTTGGTGGGTATGGTGTTCTCTACGCAGAAGTTGATGTAGTCTGTGATGGTGTGTGTGAGGCCGTCGATGTCCTCACCATGTGGATCCTAGAGCTGCTCCCACTCAGTAGATTCAAAACAGTCCTTCACAGCGTCCTCCGCCTCCTCAGACCATAGCTTCACTGTGCAGGTAACAGGAGGTTGTCTGTGTACCAGACATGTGTACACAGGCAAGAGGTGAACCAGGTTGTGATCTTCCAAGGAAGGGGGGGGGCAGTGGTGATGAGGTGTACGCCTCCTTGGTATTTGCATAAAATAAATCCAGTGTTTTATTGTCTCAGGTGTGACATGTGACATACTGGGTGAAAGTGGGCAGAATGGAGGACTGTGAAGTATGGTTAAAATCACCAGAGATGAGCAAGAGAGTATTTGGGTGCTGCGTCTGCAGCCTGCTGATCACTGAGTGGATGACGTCACACGCTGCCTCAGTGCTCACAGAGGGGGGTACATAAATACAATCACGATGACTTGTGAGCGCTCTCTGGGAAGATATGCCGGTCGCAGGCTAACAGCTAGCAACTCCTTGTCCTTGCTACAGTGTTGTTCTTTAATCGTGATGTGTCCAGGATTACATCATCTGTTGTTCACAAACATTATCAGCCCCCCGTCTCTGCTCTTCCTGCTATCTGGTGTCCAATCTGCCCATATTAAGTGCTCCATTAGCCACGTTTCAGTAAAGAACATGACACTAATCTCTCATCTGTTTCATCTGAAAATGCGAAGAAAAGCGAGCAAAGTGTGCTAAATTGCTAGCATGCTAACTACTAACTACTGGTTGTCTACCGGTGGCTCTGACTATCAGCATTGGATACGTTTTGATCTGGGGTCTTCTGCAGTACTGACTCAACAGGTATATGTTTTATAATCACTTATTACTTTTGCACTTGACAATATTTAATTTGTTTACATGTGTGTGAAATGACGATAGACGTCTTCATGCTGATTGAGATGTTTAGCAACAGTTACTGGCTACATTTAGAAGGGACTATTTTTTTCTCACCTGCACAAAATAACTGGTTAAACAAACAAATCATAATATTTTGTCCAGTATTGTTGTCATTTAATAAATTGTGCTTGCCAGAACTGTTGTATAAAAGCAATATTACACTTGAGTTCGCTATGGTATCATGAATATAGTAACTCTGGGTGTGATACTCTAGTGGGCACAAGAGTATCACACCCAGAGTTACTATATTCATGATACCATTCTCACTCTTGTGTAATATTGGTTAAATAAATTCTGCAGTTTTGTTTTTTTTTTTCCAGTGGAGTGTGTTTCAATAGCTGTAAAATTTTGTTTTCGTCATATTAAAATGTGACAGTTTTTTTATCCCTCATTTGGCTCCAGGAATTTCTTTAAGGATCTGAATGGGGAAGATGTGTTGCCTTGCTGGATGTTTTGCAGCTTTTGGTTTAAAGTTATTTGAGTATTAAGAAAATCTTGAAAAATGTTATAAATGCAGGCAGATAAAACGGCTTTAAGCTGAATTTGGACTTTTGAAAAAGATGAAAATAGCCAGGTCAATCTCAGGAGTTAAAAAGAATATCAGCCTCCTTATTTTGTGTAGGTCACCATCGTTCCTCCAAAACAACTCTGACCAGTCGGGGCATGGGGGAACTCTGAGGGTTTTTCCAGTCGTGTCTGGCACTGCAACAATGCCAGCAGATCCCTTTGGTTCTTCCGCTTGCTTAGTGGGCCCTTCATGGATGGACTAGCTCCAATGCCTCCTGCAGATGCTTACTATAACTGGGATCTGGGAAGGTCAGCACCTTGAGATCTTTGTTTTGTTTTTCAAAACTCCCAGAGCAGTTTTTTGTGCTGTAATCAGGTTGTCCTGTTCCCTAAAAGCTGTTGCCATCTGGCAATAGTGTTGCTATAATGGACTAATAATGAACTATGCTCACTTGCTGAGGTGGGCCGGTACATGCCCGCATAGCATTCACTTCATTGGCCGGGTGGACAGAAGAACACTGATTAGTGTGAAAGTAATCAGTACTGTTTAAATTCAACATCAGCTTTATTGTCATATTTAGCAGGACAGTGTCACAGTACGATGGATTTCTTATAATTCTTAAAAACATATAGAAGTGCAAACAACAAATATATATAAAAAGATGAAAAGGCAGATATAACAGTAGTATAAAATATATGTCAATAGTAAGCGTAAAGTTGCACTGAATTTGTGCAAATTGACACTAAGTTTGTGCAAAACAATTAACATTAAAATTTATGCAAATCAATCCTGGCCTGGGGTATAAAACTCTTTCAGTCTAGTGGATCTTCCTGTTGCGCTTCTGTACAGTCTCGCTGATGGAAGCAACACAGTCTGTGTAGGAGGTGGGTAGTATCCTTAATGATGTTATGGGCTCTCCAGAGAACTCTGCTGTAATAGATGTCCTCCAGTGTGGGGAGCACTGTATGAGTAATGTTTTGTGCTGTTTTCACAACCTGATGTAGAGCCTTGCAGTCCCATGCTGTACTGCTCCCATACCAAACTGTGATGGGAGTGGGTGAGGATGCTTTAATTATGCATCTGTAGAAGTTGATGAGGGTAGCATGGGACTTTCTCAGAAAATACAGATGCTGAAGTGCTTTCCCTGCCAGGCTTGTGAGAGAGATCCTCAGAAACTGTAATGCCCAGAAATCTGAATGTGGATACTAGGGGGGGATCTAAAGGATCAGTTCAGATCAATTCATATTTGGATGAGCCAATATCATTTCACAAAATTTATGGATCAATCTTTTCATGTGATTCTTGTTTCATCTGTGAAACTTGCCGGAGGTCTCTGGGATAGCTGAGCTCTCGCGTGGTTTGGCATTCGGGATCCTCATGGCTGTGCACTGTACGCGGCCAGTGGTATTGCTTGGAGGCTTGGAGGTGCCACCGGGCCTGGGTTGGACAGCGCCTCGGATTCAAGAGCTGCGAGGAGTCAACAGAGCCATGGCTGCCTGTGGGACCTGCTGAGCAAAGGTGAAATACCGCAGGTATGGCACCAGTGGAAGTGCTCGACCAGAGATGGGCTGCACTGGAGGGGGCATCTGTGGCTGGACTGGCATCTACTTCTTGGTGTGCTTGGACGGCAGCGGAGGCCGTCACAACTTATGTAGGGATATACGCCCGTACAGAATTGTTGAGTACGATGGCTTCCGAAGTCTCATAAATATGCTAGGGCCATGCTGCGTTTTGCTGCCGTGCAGAAGTTTCAGTGTAACAGTAATCCTGGGCTTGTATGAGGTGGTGGGGCATTGTGTTGCAGCTTTGTGGTTTACGGAGAGACAGCTGGACATGTGGAGGGGTGATTGACACGACACACTTTGCATTAATTATTTGATATTCTATTTTACTATCATTATTAATTTATGTGTTTAAATAAACAGGTTGGAGTATAATTTACAGCATTAGGTCACTGACAGTTTTGTTCCCTATCCAAGTAAAACAGTTGGTAATAAAATTGTAATTTTCCCAAGTGAATCGATATCAAATAGGATCAGATCGAATCTGAATCAAATAGATCCAAAACCTCAAGAATCGGAATTTTATCAATTCTGGTAATTACTGATGATTCCAAGTCCCAGTGGCCAGTCTGTCTACCTCAAGCTAACTAATGTACAGCAGTGGGTGCTGTCCTTTCTTCTTTTGTGTGCCAATAATCGTCTTGTTTTTCTGGTATTAAGAGAGGGATTATTGTACTGACACCACACCACAAGCAGGGCTGGTGCAAATACATGTAAACATGTGAAAGACATACAAATGCGCATGTCCGAGGGATAGCGCTAACCAAAGCTTTTAATTAGTAATGGCCTTGAGATTCTTCCATCACCGGAATAACAGTATCAGCATTGGAGAGTAAACTAGTTTGAAAATTAGACTTGCACTCACCTGCAGACAGATGGACTGGGGGCTCTGCAGCTAAATCGGACCCACGGACTCCTGCCACGGATGTGCTAACGAGGGCTAGCAGGCTAGCAGTGGTAACAACCATCATCCAGATCAACATACTGTAGCTGCTTAAGCAAGTCTTTGCACACACATTTTGCTAGCTAGGATGCTCTGGGGTGTCTCCATTTCAAATGCTCATGCATCACTGTAGTGCTGCTATGATAAGAAAAGCCCGCCTCGCAGAGTCTGCATTTTACTTGTTTCATTAATTTATTTTCAGTGAAATGTTCCCATACTTTAGAAAGTTTGGGTCTCACTTTTTTTTTGCTCCGCTTCTATGTGTTTATCCTTCTACGTGTTTATCCTTCTACGTTGTTTATCCTTCTATGTTGTTTATCCTTCTGTTTTGCCATGATGTGCTCCTCTTCTTCTTCACTGGAAATTGTTCACGCATGCCGGACAACAGACGCGCTACTGCCTGCAGCAGTTCCGGTCATGCATTGCAGTTACAGCTGAACATTTCCGTGGCATGTCCATAAATGTTAAAATTGAATGACACGTCAACAATAACGTTTTGTATCAATATATTTTTTATGATTAATGTTATTGCAATGTTGACTAATCGTTTCAGCCCTAACCACAAGGTCAGCCTGTTATGTCAGTAAAACGTGGCACAGTAATGAGGCTAGTGGTGAACTGAACAGGACTTTATTATAGAAGTCACTGTCAATACAGAGACGCTCCCGTCAGGTTGAGAGGTGATCAAGAGACCGCCCCTCTACCACACAGCTCTCTTATACCCTGGGTGATGTCACTACCCATGTAACACCATAATGTGTCCCACGAACAACACTACCCCCCCCCCCCCCGCCGTAGAAAAGTCCAAAATGCATGCACACCAATTAGACCCTCCCAAATTTAGATCCCAAAGCACACACTAATAGTGAACAAAATAATTAACCCTATCCATGCACACACAAACAACTAAAACTAGAGGGGGACATTTGGACTACTGCCCCACCTCCACACAGCCAGATGGATTATTCTGCCATCTTTGTTATATTATAGTTCAAAAAATAAAGAAAGACTGCCGTGTTCTTAATAATAATATACAGAACAACCCCATGAACATATATACAAACAAGTAAGAAACCACAACCCCAATAACAAATCAGTCAATAGTCACATTCACACCATGCTATGAACACTCCCAACCAAACACCCCGTAACCCCGGCAGACCACATAATAACTATAAGTATTTAACATACTGATACAAGCATTACTTATTTGTTTTTTTTGACATGGCCAATTCACATAGCACCCAGCATAAGAAACACATTGACACCGTAATTTGGCAATTCACATTACTACATCTTAATTTAAACACCCTGGCAAAATTCTTTTGCAAAATATGCACTTCACATAGCAACTTTTATGTATTAACCATGTCGCCATAGCAACAACGTAGCCTGGGTAATGTACACAATAACATTTCAGCAATTCACACAGTAACATCATGCAGAGCACACTAAGTTGGGCAACTAGTAACCATCCATCACCATCATAGAAGTCTGTCAGGGGTGACAATGACTGTTTCATTTAGGTCTGATCAGATTCCTCCACGCAGCTTTGTCCATCGGCCTCCGCTGCCAGGAACTCCTGACCTTGTTAACCCGGGCGACATCCGAGCCGGTATGAGTTGCTTTCTGACTGACTATTTCATGAAACTGCTTGCAAAGTATTTGAGTACCGCTAGCTTTTGCTGGACTAGCGGCACATTCTTGGCAGATAGAGGGATTATCAGTGGCAAGGACAGGCCAAGACAAGCTGACCCCAGTATCTGTTGCAGTGACTGACAAGATGATAGGTTTGTTTATCTCTGCTCTTTGTGTAGTGCATGTCACAATGCACCAACTGGCAAAAGTCCACCACAGACCTTGCGACAGATGTGCTTATCTGCCAGGATGTCCAGGCTCACCCCGTGTAACTGGGAGTGGTCCACTACAGACCTGTGACAGATATTGTTTTTAGTTCTGCTAGGATGCCCAGTTTCACCCTCCATGCCCTCGGAAGGGCGGGGTTGCCGGTTGAGTCGCCAACGGCCCGACCCATGAGACAGGTAGTACCGGTTTTCATGGTTAACCGGTAGCAAGCAAACCAATGCCTGACTTGACATGAAAGCTTTCAGAATACTAGTGCATACCTATGCATGCCCATGCATACCCGTAGAATCCAAGTATAAGCATGTATTTCTGCATGTCCATAGAAAGCAGGTGGAAGCAAAGGTGGAAGCAAGCACATCAGCACTCGTTCAGTGATGATTTGAGGGTGTCCTAGCGAGTTCTATGATGTTTAATGATGTCATATTAAGACCTATGATCATGAGTGATGACTGCCTTTGATCTTTGATGATGTCATAACGAGTCCTATGATCTTTGATGATGTCATAGCAAATCCTATGATCGTTAATGATGCCTGCCTTGATGATTGGATACCTGACTTGAACACTCTTCTATGCCACCTTCTAATGTTACCAAATGACATGATTGTACACAGTCCTGATCAGATTCCTCCGCGCAGCTCTGTCCATCGCCCTCTGCTGCCAGGAACTCCTGGCCTTGTTAACCCGGGCGACGTCCGAGCCGGTATGAGTTGCTTTCTGACTGACTATTTCATGAAACTAGCCTTAATTTTCCCCAGTCTGCCTTGTCAAAACACCATCTTGTGAAACATCTTCCCTCTTGCATACATACTTCAGTTTTAATGACTGTATGTATTGGGAAGTGATCACTTCCCATAGTTGTACTGTTCATAAAAACACACATTAAACACATTGCCCCCCCAAATTACCAGTTAGACATCATGGAGAGCCCACCCCCCGAGACCCGTCAGGTGGGTCCCAACCCAAGCATCTTCTTCTCTTGGCGCCCAGAGGTGACCCACGTCGAGACACCTCTCCCTCTCCATTGGCGTGCCGGGATGTCTCCGTGTACCATCAGACAGCTGAAGGTAGCCTTCCTCCTGAACAGCCACCACCTGCAGCCGCTGCTGGTCCTCCTGTTGCTTTCTCTTCCTGCAAACCCCTCTCAACCAGGCCCTCTCCCTGGGCTGGACCACATCAGTGACCCCCAGAGGAGCCCGGTTCGGCCTCCAGTGTTCCTGTGCGGCACGTCGCTTTACCGTGCCAGTCGGTCCTGCCCCGCTCGCTTTCATTTCAGATGCTGGTGAAGACGTTGTGACCCCCTGCTTCTCAGTACCTCCCAGCCAAACTTGGAGGCAGGTTGGGCCAGCCACTCGGCTCCATCTGGTGTCACGGGCATCCCACCGCGCCGCCCAGTTCCCTCAGCTAGGGTAACTTGGACCCTGACGCAGGCACCCTCCCGCGATGGCCCTGGATGAGGTTGGTCCTGCTCATCTCCCAGAATACTAGGCCAAGGTTTGTCCCATATTGCATCGTCCAACACTCATGGAACCAGCCGATCCTGTGAGCCACAGCCCGACCACTTCTCTCCACTATTGCTGGTGATCGTGAAGCCAAGTCCGTAGAAAAGGTTGCAGCCCATCACGTTCGCTCCACTGGCGGTCACTGCAAACTTCAGATTGGCTACCTCCGCTGCCTTGTATCTAGCCATCAGTTCCAGCAAACCCACAATGGGCAATCTATTTCCACCATATCCACAAAATGGCATTGAAAGACCTCTCATTCGGTGATATGGGAAAAAACTCTTCACAGTAAGCCAGTTCAGCACGGACCTCACCACACCTGTGTCCACCAGTAATGGCACCTCCTCGCCGTCCAACTTCACCATACAGTATGTACGGCCCTCTGTGCTCAGGGAGACGGTGTGAATCACCGTAGGAGTTAGAGCAGAGGCACCCGCTTTGTGTCGCCAGTCCCCTCGCTCGAACCTATTACAAGCCCTGGAAAAATGATGCAGGTGTCCGCACTTGCCACAGCGTTTACCTGTCAACGGACACTCTCTAGCCTTGTACCAGTGCTTAGTGGGCCCACAACCCAAACATTTGGGTGATCCCGGGGCGGACCTTATCTTTACAGCTGCAGTGCATTCCTCTTGTTCGCTGTCTTCACTGTCCGGATCCACAGCCTGCGTTGTTGATTGTGAGTCATGGCGGCGTAGCATAGCGCTCTCACCGAGGTCGTATGATAACTTGTCCACTGCTTCACACTGTTGGGCTATCTCCACAGCCGTGGCTAAAGTTAATTCGCTGGAGTGTGTAAGCAGTCTCGACTGTGCTGACGAACACAGCGTGTGCTCCGCCAGCTGGTCACGGACCATTTCTTCCTCTAAGTCACCAAACTGGCAGTCTCCAGCCAGCCACTGCAGGTCCGCGACTTGCTGGTCCGCTGGAGGTGCTGCCGAAACTGGATCCTCCTGACGATGACATTTGCAGGCATGCAAAAATGTCGCGCCATTAGCTCAACCACGTCATCAAAGCTATCACTAGCTCCCAAGGTAGAAAGGATAGATTGTCCTTCCATACCTACATTGTGGTCTAAAATTGCCCGTGCTCGTACCTTCTTCGGTTCGCCGATGTTTAATGCCACCAGATAGTTCTGAAACGTGGCAAACCACCTCATCCAAGACACTGGAGGCTCCCCTGGAGTCTCCGAAAATGGGCGAATAGACGACACGCCCGCACCCATACTTTATCCTCGTCGGCAAATGTTATGTCTGTAAAACGTGGCACAATAATGAGGTGAGTGGTGAACTGAACAGGAATTTATTCTAGAAGTCACTGTCAGTACAGAGACGCTCCCATTAGGCTGAGAGGTGGTCAAGAGACTGCCTCCCTACCACACAGCTCTCTTATACCCTGGGTGACGTCACTACCCGTGTAACACCATAATGTGTCCCACGAACAACACTACACAGCCACCTCCCTCCGGTACGCTGTTGCATCACTCCCAGAAATCAGTCCAGTGATGGGAGTACAAATTCACACCAGATTCCACATTTTTTGGACTTTGTGCTTCTTTCATGTGTTCCCTTTTTGTATGCTTTTTAAAAAAAAAAAAAAAATTGGTGTTATGAATTTGCAGAATAGGAGTCAGTGTGACAGATCAATAACACTGGTCAACACCAAATTTATTGTAAGTTTTTTTTTAGCTGATTTAGGATAATTTTGATGTGCTGAATCCAAAAATCACATTGGTTTTGCTCAGTCAGGTCAACTTTTTGAACTATGGCCACATGTTGGTTTATACGTTTTTGTTTACATGTACAGGTATTTTCGCTTTATATGATGCAAAATTCTTTTTTATGTCTTGAAATTCTCTGAATTAAGGTAAGTACATGCACAGTACTAAGTAAGTACAGTTTTTTTACTTAGCACATGATCGAGAGAAACGGATGCCATTTTCAGATTCAGTGGTGCAAAATTGTCTTAAATCAGTTGAAAAAACACAACTTACAAAAAAATTATTTTTGTAACCCTGTGTAATCATTCAAACAGCTCGCGCTTCCTTTTTGGGTCAGAGAATTAATGGAGGTTGTTTTGTAGCAGGTGGGGACTGTAGCTTGTGACAGGAGAACTTAAATGTGTGGACCAGAATATCAGCGAATGCTGAGGCACAGTCAGCATCATTTATGCTTAAAGATGCAACATAACATTTTCATGAAAACAAAGACTTTTAAAAAAAATAATACATCAACAAATTGTTGAGAAACATGCACAATGTAAGTCTTAATGTTCTCCTAAAAATTAGTATATTGATGAAAAATTTTTTTTGTAATTTTTGGCGGGTCGACAATAGTATAAATATTTACATCCAGCAGCTGGAGGAAGACAAACACTGAAGTCCAGTGAGGATGTCACAGCCAATAGCATCGCTAGCTTGATGTTATGTGCCGTCTCATTTTGGGTTGCCAGGTAGTGAATTACTCAGCTAAATACCTGAGTCTCAAGGCAGACGTCAGTTTCCCAATCATTCTCAAGTATTGAGAATAAATATGGGTTCAGCTTTTGATGGCTAATGTCTGCTGAAGAGTCGCAAAGGGCTGAAAAGTCACGCAGAGGTGACCACTTTTCTTCTGATGGGTAAGGTAACCAGTGCTAGCTATGATGCTAACTAACTCATCATCTTCTGCTGCTAATCTGGTGGTTAGGGGCAGTTGGGGGGGCAGTCTAAAGTCTGTGTGACCAACAAAATTTTATTTCTGACATGTTCATATTATGATGGGTGTATGATAATATCAGCCAATATATGATGTGGAACACACTCCACTAACTGCTCCTTACCAAGCTGACATGTATGACACGTTCATGATATGATCAACGTTTGCATCTATGAACGTAACAGCACATACTAGTTGTGCAGCAGTCATGTTTTACATGAAGATTTTTTTTTAATTATCAGCTTTGATGTGCAGCTGCTCAGTCATATAATTTGGTGTACAGTGAAAAAAGTTGTTTGTTGTTACAGTTTAAGATGTAAAACTTTATTGATTACCATGATGGAAATTGAGGTTAAAAATAGTTCAAGTTCTAATAGTAGAATAAACAGGTCTTAATAAATAATAATAATAATATAAATAAACAGGTTTATTTTCTTACTAATGTTACTGCACATCATTAGCCACGGGATTTCTTGAGTACTTGAAGTAGCTAAGTACGTAGAAGTACGGTAGAAAAGACACCATGAACCGAGATGAGGGGGCCTTTATGCTTCCCACACCTTGGATCACATTCTCCAGAGACCATCTGATGGTGGAAAGCGGGGCCGGCTCGGTGGATCTGACAGGTCTGCTGAGCTGGCCCCGCTTACGAAAGTCAGCTGATAAAATGTCACCTGGCAGCAATCAGCTGACTCTTCTGACGAAGGCTGCAGTGCACAGTCGAAACATGTTAAGAAGGTAAAGACATCTCCTTTCTATTTTTGTCTTTAATAAGAACAAAAGGTAAATACTTGAAGTAGCTGTTATTATATACTAGTGCATACCTGTGCATGCCCGTTCATACCCGTGCATACCCGTAGAAACCAAGTATAAGCAAGTATTTCTACATGCCCGTACACTCGTTTGTTGATGCCTGCCTTGAGTCCTATAATCATGACATCATGACATCGTGACAGAGATTTCTTGAATTACATATAGAGTGATATTCCTTGTCTCCAGGGCATGGGTCCACATCATAGGACAGCCTATGATGTCTGCCTGATGTCCTATGATGTCATGTGCTCTACTTCTTCTCCTGTCACTGTTCTGTGTTATGTTGCTTACCTGTGTCTATACTGTATATACCAGTGCATACCTGTAGAAACCCATGCATGCCCATAGAGAGGATGCATTGGAACAGAATTCTTGCCAGTTACAGGGCAATTGGTATAGTGACACAGCACTAAGTGGCAATCACATGTGATGGCTTTTGTATGCAGCAAAACATAAAAATCACACAAAATATGCCCTGCCATCTGGGGCTGTTTGCCCTTGCTTGTTACTTCTTCTCCTGCCTGTCATTGTTCTGTGTTATGTTGCTTACCCCTGTCTATATACTGTATATGTCTTGTAGGGAGTCATGTGCTCTGTCTATGTGTCGTCATATAGACATCATCTGGTGGGTCTTCTTCTTCTTCGTTCAGACCACTGAAGGGTCTCCTCCTGTTTCAGACGGCTGTGTTGTTCACAGTCATGCCTGCGGTGTACTGGTGGAACCTGAGGTGTTTCATGTTCATGGCATCCTTTCTGATGTGCAGCAGTTCTCCTCATTCTATTGCTCTCCATCTGGTGGGTCTTCTTCTTCTTCTTCATTCAGACCACTGGTTGAGGGATAGATGTGTCGTAAGTCTAGATCATGGGCACGATCCTGAAAAAGTGGCTTTCGACCCTGTTCAGGAAGGCCCGTGCATGCCTGTAGAAACCAAGAAACCAGAGCACTCGAAGAAAATCAGCACTTTGCTTGGCATTTCACACATTTGTAGTGTAGACTGGCATTCGTCAAGGTTACACATTTGCGTCATGTAGGCATGGCGAGTTGTCCTATGATGCCTGAGTTCATAGGACGTGCTATGATGATGAGGCAGAGATCATAAGCCATCCTATGATGTCCTAGAAACGTGCTTTGAAGTCTGTCATACCCTCTGCTGGTGAAGGGTGTCCTGTCTCAGACAGGTGCGATGTACTGCTGGAACCTCAGGTGTTTCATCTTCATGGCATCTTTTCTGACGTGCAACAGTTGTCGTCATTCTGTTGCTCTCCATCTGGTGGGTCTCTTTCTTGGTTGAAACCACTGGTTGAGGGATAGGTGCGTCGTAATTCCAGTTCATGGACAGGATCACAAAATAGATGTGAGCAAAAAGAGGCTTTCTGGCATGGATTCACTGTATATGACATCATAAAGACATGTTGCTTGATGTCTGTCACTGTATGACAGCATAAAGACATGAAGGCAGGCTTGATGTATATAACATCATAAAGACACATTTGTCTATGTGCCGTCATATAGCCATCGTGAGTCGTCCTATGATGCCTGAGTTCATGGACTATATGACATCATAAAGAAGACACATTTGTTTATGTGTCCTATGATGCCTGAGTTCAAAGACACATGGTCTATATGACATCATAAAGACACATTTGTCTATGTGCCGTCATATAGGCATCGCGAGTTGTCCTATGATGCCCGAGTTCATGGTCTATATGACATCATAAAGACACATTTGTCTATGTGTCCTATGATGCCAGAGTTCAAAGACACATGGTCTGACATCATAAAGACACATTTGTCTATGTGTCCTATGATGTCTGTGTGTCTGTCACGCTTCATAGGACATCATAGGACAGCCTATGATGTTCACTGACAGACACACAGACAGACACACACACAGATTTCTTGCTTTTATAGAGTGATATGTATACTTGACACCGCCGAGGACACAGTCCAAGGACGGATAATTTTTTCACACATAGGGAGATGTTCAGAACTCCTTATAAGAACTCCTGATACAAAAATATACAGTGATGATATAGAGTGAAGTACGTGGCGGTAATGCACCTGTAAGCTGGTTGCCAACCGCCAATCAAATCTAAAAGAAGAAGAATTTATGTCAGATTTTTGACTATCAAGTAATAACATTTTTTCACCCTCTGTGAGGACTTCCTCCATCATGAGGTGAATAAGCACAGATGGGTGTTTGGACAATGTCATTGTGATACAGCAGAGAAAAGCTCCACCCAACAGTGACTGGAGAGAGTGTCAACAGCTTCTGAAGCCCTCACTGATGTGATGGACCAGTGAGAGTTAGGGACAGAACATCAATATCTGGCTTTCAGGTGAGTATGATGCAAAGTTTTACATATAAAAAGTCACAAACAAGGACTATTAATATGACTGTGCTCTCATAGGTCAACATTTAAAAACCACATTCTAATGATGTCAGCAGAAGCTTCTCCTCCACCCCACCTGTGAATGAGGCCTGGACTCCATTAGCAGCTCAGGACAACCACCACCAGAGGGACCATCCAGTGAGGAAGACAGTCGGCGGCACACCAATGTAAGTTTAGTCTTATCAAAATGTTTTACACACAGTAATGTATAAAGCTAAATCATTTATTTTGAATTTTTAAATGTGTTTGTTTAGGAGATTTTTTTAACTGTTTTTGAAATGTTAAGGAGTGTTTTTTTTAAATATTTGAGTAATCTGGTCAAACCAGTCATATTTATGGATTATTTTGCCAAAAGTAGATGTAACGGATATTTGTTTCTTTCTTTTTTGAATAATTTCTCAAGAAAACAGTCAAAATTTGGCAGCTAAAATGTCTTGGACTTTTCATTTTTATTAAAACCACAACCTGCTTGTGCACTTGGTGTTTCAAGAATGTGGAATTTAAAAAAAAATGTTGTTCCTCTTCTGTAATCAGGTCCAGGCTTGCGGCAGGAATGAATATACAGTGCATCCGGAAAGTATTCACAGCGCTTCACTTTTTCCACATTTTGGTATGTTACAGCCTTATTCCAAAAGAGATTAAATTCACTTTTTTTCCTCAAAATTCTACACACAATACCCCATAATGACAATGTGAAAAAAGTTTTTTGTTTTTTTTTAGATTTTTGCAAATTTATTAAAAATAAAAAAATAACAAAATCACATGTACATAAGTATTCACAGCCTTTGCTCAATACTTTGTTGATGCACCTTTGGCAGCAATTACAGCCTCAGGTTTTTTTTGAATAAGAAGGCACCTGGGAGAAGACTGCGGAGCACCAGACAGCCGCACCTCGGACACAGTCCAAGGATGGGTAATTTTTTCACACATAAGGAGTTGTTCAGAACTACTTATACAAAGATATAGAGTGATGATAATCAAGTCAGTGGTGGTAATGCACCTGTAAGCTGGTTGCCAACCGCCAATCAAATCTAAAAGAAGAAGAAGAAGAAGAATATGATGCCACAAGCTTGGCACACCTATCTTTGGGCAGTTTTGCCTACTCCTCTTTGCAGCACCTCTCAAGCTCCATGATGTTGGAAGGGAGGCATCAGTGCACAGCCATTTTCAGATCTTTCCAGAGATGTTCAATTGGATTCAAGTCTGGGCCCTGGCTGGGCCACTCAAGGACATTCACAGAGTTGTCCAGAAATCACTCCTTCGATATCTTGGCTGTGTGCTTAGAGTTGTTGTCCTGCTGAAAGATGAACCATCGCCCCAGTCTGAGGTCAAGAGCGCTCCGGGGCAGGTTTTTATCAAGGATATCTCTGTACATTGCTGCATTCATCTTTCCCTCTATCCTGACTAGTCTTCCAGTTCCCGCTGCTGAAAAACATCCCCACAGCATGATGCTGTCACCACCATTGGCATGGTTATGAGCGGTGCCTGGTTTCCTCCAAATATGACGCCTGGTATTCACGCCAAAGAGTTCAGTCTTTGTCTCATCAGACCAGAGAATTTTGTTTCTCGTAGTCTGAGAGTCCTTCACATGCCTTTTGACAAACTCCAGGAGGGCTGCCATGAGCCTTTTACTGAGGAGTGGCTCCTGTCTGGCCACTCTACCATACAGGCCTGATTGGTGGATTGCTGCAGAGATGGGTGTCCTCCTGGGAGGTTCTCCTCTCTCCACAGAGGAACGCTGGAGCTCTGACAGAGTGACCATCGGGTTGTTGGTCCCCTCCTTGACTAAGGCCCTTCTCCCCCGATCGCTCAGTTTAGACGGCCAGACAGCTCTAGGAAGAGTCCTGGTGGTTCTGAGCTTCTTCCATTTACAGATGATGGAGACAACTGTGCTCATTGGGACCTTCAAAGCAGCAGAAATTTTTCTTTGCCCTTCCCCAGATTTGTGCCTCGAGACAATCCTGTCTCAGATGTCTACAAACAATTCCTTTGACTTCATGCTTGGTTTGAGCTCTGACATGCACTGCCAACTGTGGGACCTTATATAGACAGGTGTGTGCCTTTCCAAATCATGTCCAATCAACTGAATTTACCACAGGTGGACTCCAATTAAGCTGTAGAAACATCTCAAGGATGATCAGTGGAAACAGAATGCACCTGAGCTCAATTCTGAGCTTCATGGCAAAGGCTGTGAATACTTATGTACATGCGATTTCTTAGTTTTTTTTATTTTTAATAAATTTGCAAAAATCTCAAAAAAAAATCCGCATTGTCATTATGGGGTATTGTGTGTAGAATTTTGAGGGAAAAACTGAATTTAATCCCTTTTGGAATAAGACTGTAACATAACAAAATGTGGAAAAGGTGAAGCACTGTGAATACTTTCCGGATGCACTGTACAACACAGCCATCTATCCGTCTTCTACGGCTTTTCTGGGGGTCCAGGTTGTGGAGGCAGCAGTATAATCAGGGAAGCCCAGACTTCCCTCTCCCCAGCCACCTCCTCCAGCTCTTCAGAAAGGACACCAAGACGTTCCCGGACCAGCTTGGAGACATAGTCTCTCTAACATGTCCTGGGTCTGCCCCGGGGTCTCCTCCCTCCTCCCACAACACACACATAAAAAGTAATTCCATTTCTTTATCTGGTCTTTCCTTCACCTACAATATATTGTAATTTACATTATGTAGACCAAACAAACTCATTGCAGCACTGCTGTAGTCCTAAAACTGTCTAGTAGTTCACATACTGTCATGTTTTAATGCTGTTAGTCTGTGATGACACTTTCTTAGAGACTGTCCTTTTTTACATCAACAAATTGTACCTGACTATAGTAAAAAAAAAAGGTCAACACTGACTAGGGGGCAACAAAAGCTTTCCAGAGTGTCCTAATCCTGATTTAAATAATTTCTCTTTTGCTCTCCCAGGTCTGCCCTATGGACCCTGCACCTGGACTGTTTATTTTTTAATAAATATTTTCCCCAAAATAAATTCCTGTTTGTTATATGTTGACTGACTTGATTTGAGGTTGATTTTCTTTTACATTCTAAATCTGCATGCTGTATACTTTTTGTCAACTACATGACCTAGGAGAGAAAATGAAGTTTCACATGAGGCCTCATCTATATGAGCCATTTTGATGAAAGGCCTCAAGTCTTCAACAAAGCCTCAGCTATCCATGACCAAGTAGTAGCTTAGAGGTAAAATATCTGTCCTGCAACTGAGAAGCTGGTATTGAAGTTCCCGCTGGGCCATTCCTATAATTTACTTGTATTTGCAAGGTGAAGTGTCAGTTGTGTTTCAAAGAGCTTGGATCATTATGCTGAGGCACTATTGTGCCCTAAATGACAAATAAGGACAGAGATGAATGTACTGGGAGAGATAGAAATGTGTCTATCCTACACTGTACAAACTAGCAGTAGCCTTCCTTTGCACGCCTGCATCCTCTATGCTCTGAGAGAGTAGTTCTCCAAAGCTGGAGAAATAATCTAAAAAAAAAAAAAAAAGAAAGAAATTGCCTTGGTCCACACACTGTTGAAAAGTTATTATTTCTTCATAAAAATGGATAAGTACCACAAGCACATTCACTGTAGTCACCCAAGTTTTAATATTTCTTTTTTCCCTTACAAGCATTGATATTTCTTAAAAGACAGTGCATTTATTGAAATTGAAAAAATACACATTAAACCAATAATACCCTTGAAAAAAATCTGCATGTTGTATATGTTTTGTCCACTAGATGGCCTAGTAGAGAAAATGGAGTTCGACATGAGGCCTCGTCTATATGAGCCATTTTGATGAAAGGCCTCACGTCCTCCAGAAAGCCTCATGTGGCCATCACTACTATAAGATATAGTTATTTAAAAAATGTTTACCAGAGATGTGCATCAGAGAGGATTATGTTAAATTCACGATTCTATACCACAAGAGTCCTCGCTTGGGCATGTTATCTGGCTCATAAGATCTGGCTCTGGCTGCACGGTGGCGCAGTGGTTTAGCACTGTGGCAGCACAGTTTTACCCTCGGCCGGGGGATCGCGGGGATCATGAGATCGTGGGTTCGATCCCAGCCCCCGACCAACAGTGAGCTGTGTGGAGTTTGCATGTTCTCCCCGTGTTGCGCGGGTTTACTCCGGGATTTCTCCGGTTTCCTCCCGCATACCAAAAACATGTAGGTTTAGGGCGCTCGCGCACGCAGCGACCAGCAGCCGGTGGCTTGTCACCAGACTGCAAACCAAGTCTACCTACGGGTACAAATAAGTAACAAAAAAAAAAACAAAAAAAAAAAAAAAAATAATAACCAAAGGTCTGAGATGTTAGCAGTCTGCAGTATATTGATGTTAGCCTCCAGGAAGTGCTGTTTATCTCTCTACCTGGCAACCGGTACAACATTATAGTGAGTCAACAGTGCCTGCGAAACCTACTGGCCAGGAGATCAGAATCCTATCTCTTGCACCTTTAACATGGGTTGCTAAAATCTTTACAGTAAGTAATAAACACCTAGGTTGGGATTTTAAAGCTTCTTCTTAGAATAAATAACTCATAAATGTATACTAATAATAAATAAATAAACTTTTCTATGACATTTATTTATTGAGATGCACCTGTATAATATTTTACTGTATGATTTTACAGGGAGACCTGGTGTTCTGTTTCTTCAATACGTTTTGACATTGAGTTCATTATTGGCTATTAGTCTATGATTGGAAGTTTAATATGGATAGTTTAGCTATTAGATCATTTCACTTTTTTTTAACTCAAGTACAGTGCATCCAGAAAGTATTCACAGTGCTTCACTTTTTCCACATTTTGTTATGTTACAGCCTTATTCCAAAATAGATTAAATTCATTTTTCCTCAGAATTCTACACACAACACCCTGTAATGACAATGTGAAAAAAGTTGGGTGTTTTTTAGATTTTTGCAAATTTACTAAAAATAAAAAACTGAGAAATCGCATGCACATAAGTATTCACAGCCTTTGCTCAGTATTTTGTTAGTGCACCTTTGGCAGCAATTACAGCCTCAAGACTTTTTGAATATGATGACACAAACTTGGCACACCTATCTTTGGGCAGTTTTGCCCATTCCTCTTTGCAGCACCTCTTAAGCTCCATCAGGCTGGATGGTGCACAGCCATTTTCAGATCTCTCCAGAGGTGTTCAGTTAGATTCAAGTCGGGGCTCTTGCTGGGCTGCTCAAGGACATTCACAGAGTTGTCCTGAAACCACTCCTTCGATATCTTGGCTGTGTGCTGAGGATCGTTGTCCTGGTGAAAGATGAACCGTCACCCCAGTCTGAAGTCAAGAGCGCTATGGAGCAGGTTTTCGTCTAGGATGTCTCTGTACATTGCTGCATTCATATTTCCCTCTATCCTGACTAGTCTCCCAGTTCCTGCCACTGAAAAACATCCCCACAGCATGATGCTGCTGTCACCATTGGCATGGTTATGAGCGGTGCCTAGTTTCCTCCAAACATGACGCCTGGCATTCACGCCAAAGAGTTCAGTCGTTGTCTCATCAGACCAGAGAATTTTGCTTCTTATGGTCTGAGAGTCCTTCATGTGCCTTTTGACAAACTCCAGGTGGGCTGCCATGAGCCTTTTACTAAGGAGTGGCTTCTGTCTGGCCACTCTACCTTACAGAACTGATTGGTGGATTGCTGCAGAGATGGTTGTCCTTTTGGAAGGTTCTCCTCTCTTCACAGGGGAATGCTGGAGCTCTGACAGAGTGATCATCGGGTTGTTGGTCACCTCCCTGACTAAGGCCTTTCTGCCCCGATGGTTCAGTTTAGACAGCCAGCCAGCTCTAGGAAGGGTCCTGGTGGTTCTGAGCTTCTTCCATTTACGGATGATGGAGACCACTGTGCTCATTGGGACCTTCAAAGCAGCAGAAATTTTTCTTTGCCCTTTCCCAGATTTGTGCCTCGAGACAGTCCTGTCTTGGAGGTCTACAAACAATTCCTTTGACTTCATGCTTGGTTTGTGCTCTGACATGCACTGTCAACTGTGGAACCTTATATACTGTAGACCAGGGGTGTCCAACCAAGTGCCATGGAGAGCCAAGACCCTGCAGGTTTTCTCTTCTACCCAGTCTCTTCAGCAGGTGTTTTCACTTATCAGCAATCAGTGGGAAGAAGTTCACTGAAATCTGCTGTTGAAGACACTGGTTGGAGGTAAAACCTGCAGGGTCTTGGCTCTCCATGGCACATGGTTGGACACCCCTGCTGTAGACAGATGTGTGCCTTTCCAGATCATGTCCAATCAACTGAATTTACCACAGGTGGACTCCAATTAAGATGTAGAAACATCACAAGGGTGATCAGTGGAAACAGGATGCACCTGAGCTCAATTCTGAGCTTCATGGCAAAGGCTGTGAATACTTATGTACATACATGTGATGTCTTGTTGGTTTTTTTTATTTTTAATAAATTTCCAAAAATCTAAAAAAAAAAAAAAACTTTTTTCATGTTGTCATTATGAAGTATTGTGTGTAGAAGTTTGAGGAAAAAACTGAATTTAATCCCTTTTGGAATAAGGCTGTAACAAAAAATGTGGAAAAAGTGAAGCGCTGTGAATACTTTACGAATGCATTGTAGATGGCTCCATTCATTGTTCCATTATTCATATGAAGTCTGCCAGTGATACTTCCATCTCCAAATTTTACTGTTGGACTTGTGTTTTTGGGCGATCTGCAGTCTCATCTCTCCTCCAAACATGGTGTGTGGTATGACAGCCAGAAAGTTATATTTTCATCTCCCCTGACTATACTACATTCTCCCACTATTTCATAGACTTGTCCAAATGCTTCTTAGCAAACTTTAAACAAGCTTCAAACCTTTTCAATTCATTTCTTTAATAATAATATATAGATAGATAATAATAATAGCTAGATAATAATCTATCTATCTTAAAAAATGTAATTTCCCAGTTTGGGATCAATAAAGTACATCTATCTAATAATGGAGTCTTGCAAGATGGGCATGTATGGAACCCATGATGGTAGATGTGTTGCCTATCATTTTCTCTGTCACAATTGTACTTGCTGCCTCCAAGCCTTTCTGGAGCTCTTTCAGAGTTGCCCTTGATTACTCTGTTGCCCTAGGTTACTATATTAACAAAAGAAAAGAATCACTGCATTCTTTTATTTCTTTTTTAATTGGTAATTTGCATACCTGACCAACTGACTATCCTTCTGACTCCCTGGTTAGATATCTTATGAGGAGTTCCTGAGCATGGACCAGCTGATGGTAGAGTGATGTTTGTTCCACTTCAGGATAATGGCTCCAGTGGTGCTTACTGGAAGTTTTGTAAGTTTTGGTTAGGTCTACAACTAAATCCATCAGTGAGATTTGCAACAATCAGGTTGTGAGGGTCTCGCAAGAGCCCTTGGCTTTTACACATCATAAGATGTTTCTTGTATGACAGTTTTGTAACAAAAAAACTTTTTATAGCCAATCACAAAGTGTCTGCCTGGCTCATGTTAATTTTTCACAGAGATGAGGTAGAACTACTTTCTAAAAATTTATGGATTTCAGCTGATTCCTTGCCTTTCCATGCCTTGGTGTACTGATTTTTCTAGTGTGTCCAATACTGTTTTCCTCTCTCATTCTAATTTTTTTAATATAATTTTACTTATGTGCTTCAATCAATTTCTTTATTCATATGGATTTCTTGAGCTAATACTAACATCTGATGAAAATTTCATGTGGGTCGCCTCATTGGATACAGTGCATCCACAAAGTATACACAGCACTTCACTTTTTTCACATTTTGTTATGTTACAGCCTTATTCCAAAAGGGATTAAATTCATTTTCCCCTCAAAATTCTACACACAATACCTCATAATGACAATGTGAATTTTTTTTTGATTTTTGCAAATTTATTAAAAATAAAAAAAACTAAGAAATCACATGTATCACCTTTGGCCAAAAGGTTGGCAGCTTGGCAGAAGATTGAGGAGATGCACCTGGCAGGAGTCACCAAACCCTCACAGAGTCCATGGGCTACCCCAGCAGTTCTGGTCTGCAAAAAAAGACGGTACCTGGCAGTTTTGAGTGAACTACAGGTGCCTCAGCGAGGCCACTCGTAAAGACTCTCACCCTCTCCCTTGAATTGACGATGCCTTGGATTATGTTGCAGACTTGTCCTGGTTCAGCTCCCTGGACCTCCGCAATGGGTACTGGCAGGTGAAGCTGTCACCAGAGGCCCGCCCTAAGACAGCATTCTCAATTGGCAAAGGGCTGTGGCAGTTCAGGGTGATGCCATTTGGACTGTGTAACATGCCTGCAACTTTTGAGTGCCTCATGGAGAGGGTCCTTGCCAATATTCCCCGCGACGGCTGTGTGGTGTACCTGGATGATCTCCTGGTCCATGCTGCAGACTTTCAGGGGGTGCTCCAGAACCTGTGGGAGGTCTTCCAGGTCATCTGTAGGGCAGGGCTACACCTCAACCCAAAGAAATGCCACTTCTTTTGCCGGAGGGTGTCATTCCTGGGTCATGTGATCAGTGCTGACGGACTGTCCACCGACCCGGATAAGGTGAGGACAGTCTGCAAGTGGCTACCCCTGATGTGTCATAGCTCCACAGTTTCCTGGGCCTTGCCTCCTACTACAGGAGGTTCGTCAGAGACTTTGTCACCATAGCTAGCACCCTGCACCAGCTGACTCAGAGGGGCAAGGCCTTCCAGTGGACTGATGATGCTGTGGACTTCTCCCGCCTCCACTTTGCCCTTTCATAGGCCCCCATACTGGCATATCCAGACCCGGAGAAGACCTTCATTGTGGACGCAGATGCCAGCATTGTGGGTCTGGGCGCTGTGCTCTCCCAGGAGGGGGAACGTGGTGAGCAGGCAATTGCCTACTTCAGCCAGTCCCTCAGCAAGCCCGACAGGAACTACTGTGTAACCCTCCAGGAGTTGTTGGCTGTTGTCCAGGGCCTGCAACACTTCTGCCCTTACCTGTATGGATGCAAGTTTATCCTGTGGACTGACCACCCTTCACTCACTTGGCTGCTGAGCTTTAAGGAGCCAGAGGGGCAGCTAGCCAGGTGGGTGGAAGCCCTCCAGGACTACCAATTTGAGATCCAGCATTGACCACAACAACTGCATGGCAATGCCAATGCCCTTTCTCAAAGGCAGTGTGAGATGGAGAGGTGCCGATACTGCAGGAGACAGGAGGGCTGTTGCCTGCCAGACCCAAAAGTTGCTGCACTGCGGGATGCTGTGGCACCTGATGGTGACTGCGAGACCTTCGACTCTCAGCAGATCCAGTAAGCCCATCACCAGGCAGCAACCCGAGTGGCCAGCAACCCGAGTGGCCAGCAGTCTCTGCTGTAGACCGGATGGTGTCCCGCACCGTCGGTGGAAGTCACCAAGGGAGCATCGAGACATCCTGCAGCTCCTGGTTCCTCATCAGCTGTGGGGCCAGGTCCTCAAACTGGTCCATGGCTCTGTGGGGGCTGGACACTTTGGAATAACCAAGACCCTGCATCGTCGAAGACAAAATGCAAAACATAAATCTGCTCATCTTGGATAAGCGAGAACAGCTTTATTGACAAAAAAAACCTCCAGCCACCTGCTAGCAGTAAATTGTCCAATAAATAAAATATTCTCAAATAAACAAAATAAAGAAGAAGAAGCCATCTCTAGTGTCATTCAGTCCATACAGCCAATCGTGTGCAGCAGAACGAAATTACGTTTCTCCTATCTACAATGTTAAGCACATGTAGAATGAGAGGGGTCGCTGCCATGCAAGGTGCCGCCACAAACAACTTCTCCTTTCCCCCGTTCTATTATGCTGAGCACCAAGCTAGAAGGTGGGAAGTACTATTTTTATATGGTCTTTGGTTTGACCCGGCCGGATCATGAACTCCCAACCTTCCGGTTGTGGGCAGATGCTCTGTCAACTAGGCCACCACATGACACTTCATAAAAGTAAAATAAATAAATTATCTTTTTAGGAAATGAACGATGCAGACAAGTGCAACAATAGAAGTTTGAACAGCCTATTATAAAGAGTTCCCATAGCTACAGCTGTGGACAAAATTGTTGGTACCCCTCTGTTAATGAAAGAAAAACCCACAATGGTCACAGAAATAACTTGAATCTGACAAAAGTGGTAATAAATAAAAATTTTATGAAAATTAACCACGCCTGGGACGCCTCCCACTTGAGGTGTTTCAGGCACGTCCCACTGGGAGGAGACCCCGGGGCAGACCCAGGACTCGGTGGAGAGACTATGTCTCCCAGCTGGTCTGGGAACGCCTTGGTATCCCCTCTGAAGAGCTGGAGCAGGTGGCTGGGGAGAGGGAAGTCTGGGCTTCTCTGCTTGAACTGCTGCCTCCGCGACCCGGACCTCCGGAAAAGCGGTAGAAGATGGATGGATGGATGGATGGATGGATGAAAATTAACCATTGAAAATCAGACAATGCTTTTGAATTGTTGTTCAACAGAATTATTTTAAAAAACAAACTCATGAAACATGCCTGGACAAAAATGATGATACCCCCGAGAAAAGATTGAAAATAATGTAACCATAGGGACATGTTCAACCAAGATGTGTCCTCTAATTAACATCACAGGTGTCTACAAACTTGTAATCAGTCAGTCGGCCTATTTAAAGGGTGTCAAGTAGTCACTGTGCTGTTTGGTGACATGGTGTGTATCACACTAAACATGGACCAGAGGAAGCAAAGGAGAGAGTTGTCTCAGGAGATTAGAAAGAAAATTATAGACAAGCATGTTAAAGGTAAAGGCTATAAGACCATCTCCAAGCAGCTTGATGTTCCTGTGACTACAGTTGCACATATTATTCAGAAATTTAAGATCCACGGGACTGTAGCCAACCTCCCTAGACGTGGCCGCAGGAGGAAACTTGATGAAAAATGGAAGAGACGGATAATACGAATGGTAACAAAAGAGCCCAGAACAACCTCTAAACACATTCATGGTGAATTCCAAGGTCAAGGTACATCAGTGTCAGATCGCACCATCCGTTGTTGTTTGAGCCAAAGTGGACTTCATGGGAGACGACCAAGGAGGACACCACTGTTGAAAACAAATCATAAAAAAAGCCAGACTGGAATTTGCCAAACTGCATGTTGACAAGCCACAAAGCTTCTGGGAGAATGTCCTATGGACAGACGAGACAAAACTGGAACTTTTTAGCAAGGCACATCAGCTCTATGTTCACAGACGCAAAAATGAAGCATACCAAGAAAAGAACACTGTGAGGCGGCATGAAAAAATAAGCAGTGATGCTGTGGTTTTAAGCAGGTTTTATTATATCATGTCGCCTTCACGGGATCCCCTCTCCGGTGCATAGTGGAGCAGCCCGGAGCGGGATCCCTAAGCTCTCAGAGAAGGAGAGGCGGACACGCGTGTGTCTACCAGTTGCAGGATCAGAGTGAGAGAAGAAGAGAGAGATTGCGTTACAGAGTTGCACCTTAAATACTTGATCATAACAATACATCAAAAAGACATACCCCACAGTCTAGAATGATCAAAGGGACAACAGAACAAGCAGGAGGTATTTGCATTTGTAAGCCATACATCACAATGGGCAGATTAGCTAGACCTCGCTCTAAGTGCAAGACAAAGAGGCTAACAAGCACATCTACATATTGATCTGAGTCTCTAGGTCACAGTAAGGACAGGACTCATGAGTACAAAGGATGAAAGGCATCGATTAACATCACATAGGTGAGACAGAAGAAACTCGTCTACCTGTAGACATTAATACACCAAAGCACATCTAAGATGCTCAGAAAAAGCACAGTAAGGACAAGCCATATGCACACTATACCGAATGGCGCATAACATCACAATACATGCATGTTTGCATCACAAATACATGAATGGCACATTGCATCTCAGTAGTGTAGCAGGAAAACAGAGAAAAGAGGGCTGAGTGTCCTTAGTCTGTTGTGGGGTTAAAACGAACCGCCACACACGCTCCCCCCCAGAGGACGCGGCAGGGGGTCGCGACCTCGATAATCCATCTGTGTGAGCGAGCTGTGGGAGAAGCTCGCTGCAGGCGGAGGGGGAGGGAGGGGAGGGGTAGTAAGTGCCGGCAGGAGCTGTGAAATCGTCCTGAGCCGCGCAAAAATTGCTTGTGGGTCCGCAATGTCGAAGGGCTGGTCCCGTTGAACGTGCAGCGGTCCACAAGAAGAAAAATTAGTCTCTGACTCCTCTCGTGGCCATGAAGAAAAGCAGGAGCGGCTGTAAGAGAAAAAGTAAACAAAGCAGGGGGACTGTTGGCTTTGGGTGCTGAAGCAACCCCAAAGCTCCCGGGAACAGCTGACGGCTGAAATCCCGTTGTGCCGTGGCTAAGACCATTAAAAAATCCAGTGGCGAGCTGCGTGCTTGCTTCAGGTGAACGAGCAACCCTGAAGGTTCTGTGGGCAGCGGTGGAGGACGATGGCGGTCTGTGGCGTGGCTGAGACTGTTAACAAATCCTTCCAGTATGCTGCATGCGTGCCTCAGGTGAGCGAGCAGCCCTGAAAGGCAGCGGCGAAGGAGGAAGGCAGTCTGTGGAGCCATTACTTGTCCCATGCGTGATGCGCCGTCCTTGTAACTCCCCGATGCGTGCGCCGGGGTTCAGTGCGTGGGTGGGCCGCTGGAGTGGTGAGTCAGGGTGCAGAAACTTGGTGGAGAATGGCGCAGACGGCGCCGGTAAAATCCAGGTTGAGCTGTTGCTGTAGATTTGGCCATGGTGCGTTGGAGCGTTGAGAGGAAATAGACGATCTTTAGTCCCTCAGGCCCGTGCAGAGGCGTTGGAGCGGCGGGAGGGAATAGACGATCTTTGTGCCCCGGGCTCGTGCAGCTGCGTTGGAGCGGTGAGAGGGAGGAGACGATCGTTGTCGCTCGTGCGGCCATGGTGCGTTCAGTTCCACGCGCTGCGCTCCCCGTCGGCCCTGGAGGCTGCCGTCGTGGAGAGAGGACGAGGTGCGTGCGCTCTCAGTGAGAGCGGCCGGTCCAGCGTGGTTGTGCAGATCTCAGGCGACGGAGCATTCATGCCCGGGTGTTGCGTTCGCTGGCCGCTCGTTTTTTTCAGCGTCGGTTCGCCAGCGTGGCCATCCAAAACAGAAGGCTGCGTTGCACAAAACGTGTGCGTCTTCAAGGGGCCACCAACGCAGCTGTGTGGCTGTCCAGCTCGGAAGGTTGCTTTCGCACAAAACGTGTGCGTGTTCGAGGGGTCACCAGTGAGGCGGCATGAAAAAATAAGCAGTGATGCTGTGGTTTTAAGCAGGTTTTATTATATCATGTCGCCTTCACGGGATCCCCTCTCCGGTGCATAGTGGAGCAGCCCGGAGCGGGATCCCTAAGCTCTCAGAGAAGGAGAGGCGGACACGCGTGTGTCTACCAGTTGCAGGATCAGAGTGAGAGAAGAAGAGAGAGATTGCGTTACAGAGTTGCACCTTAAATACTTGATCATAACAATACATCAAAAAGACATACTCCACAGTCTAGAATGATCAAAGGGACAACAGAACAAGCAGGAGGTATTTGCATTTGTAAGCCATACATCACAATGGGCAGATTAGCTAGACCTCGCTCTAAGTGCAAGACAAAGAGGCTAACAAGCACATCTACATATTGATCTGAGTCTCTAGGTCACAGTAAGGATAGGACGCATGAGTACAAAGGATGAAAGGCATCGATTAACATCACATAGGTGAGACAGAAGAAACTCGTCTACCTGTAGACATTAATACACCAAAGCACATCTAAGATGCTCAGAAAAAGCACAGTAAGGACAAGCCATATGCACACTATACCGAATGGCGCATTACATCACAATACATGCATGTTTGCATCACAAATACATGAATGGCACATTGCATCTCAGTAGTGTAGCAGGAAAACAGAGAAAAGAGGGCTGAGTGTCCTTAGTCTGTTGTGGGGTTAAAACGAACCGCCACAACTGTCCCTACTGTGAAACATGGAGGAGGTTCTGTTATGTTCTGGGGCTGCTTTGCTGTATTTGGCACAGGGTGTCTTGAATCTGTTCAGGGTACAATGAAATCTCAAAACTATCAAGGTATTCTAGAGAGAAATGTGCTGCCCAGTGTCAGACAGCTTGGTCTTAGTCGCAGGTCATGGGTCTTGCAACAGGATAATGAGCCAAAACACACAGCTAAAAACACCCAAGAATGGCTAAGAGCCAAACATTGGACTATTCTAAAGTGGCCTTCTATGAGCCCTGATCTAAATCCTATTGACCATCTGTGGAAGGAGCTGAAACATGCTCTCTGGAGAAGGTACCCTTCAAACCTGAGACAACTGGAGCAGTTTGCTGATGAGGAGTGGGCCAAAATACCTGCTGAGAGGTGCAGAAGTCTTATTGACAGTTACAGAAATCGTTTGATTGCAGTGATTGCCTCAAAAGGTTGTGCAACAAAATATTAAGTTAAGGGTACCATCATTTTTGTCCAAGCCTGTTTCATGAGTTTGTTTATTAAAATAATTCTGTTGAACCACAATTCAAAAGCATTGTCTGATTTTCATTGGTTAATTTTCATAGAATTTTTATTTATTACCACTTTTGTCAGATTCAAGTTATTTGAGAGATCATTGTGGGTTTTTCTTTCATTAACAGAGGGGTACCAACAATTTTGTCCATGTGTGTAAATAAAGTGATGACCCATGAAACATGGTAAATGGCATTCACTTATATTGTGTTTTTTTCTCATCTCTTGTTGACCAAAGCACTTTACAGGCCCTGCTATCCAACCATTCACACACTGATGGCGGTGGAGCAGCCATACAAAGACGCTGGCCTGACCCACCAGGAGCAACTAGGGGTTCAGTGTCTTGCTCAAGGACACTTCGACATGCAGACTGCAGACAGAGTGGGAATCGAACCCCTGACCCTCTGATCAGTAGTCGGCCACACTACACCTGCGCCACAGCTGCCCCGCAGCTGTTAACTTTACTCGCTAAAACTCGCCCAACCTTACTGGTGTGGTGTTTAGAAGTAGCCCAACTTCAGTCGTTCATCCCCAGGATGGAGAGCGGCAGAAGTCCGCTGACAGGCTGCCGGAGATAAGGAATGGAGTGGAGGAGGAGGCGGCGTGATATGATGATTACACTTTCTGTCCGTTACACGGTATACCGTACCGTGGATGGCATACTGAAAAATCCGAATACACGTATAGTTACACCTGTAATATGTAGAGTATACATGTATATATATATACTGTATATATATATATATATACACTACCGTTCAAAAGTTTGGGGTCACCCAAACAATTATTTTGTGTTTTCCATGAAAAGTCACACTTATTTACCACCATGAGTTGTAAAATGAATAGAAAATATAGTCAAGACATTGACAAGGTTAGAAATAATGATTTGTATTTGAAATAACAATTTTTTCCTTCAAACTTTGCTTTTGTCAAAGAATCCTCCATTTGCAGCAATTACAGCATTGCAGACCTAACATGATTGCACAAGGGTTTTCTAATCATCCATTAGCCTTCTGACGCAATGAGCAAACACATTGTACCATTAGAACACTGGAGTGATAGCTGCTGGAAATGGGCCTCTATACACCTATGTAGATATTGCACCAAAAACCAGACATCTGCAGCTAGAATAGTCATTTACCACATTAGCAATGTATAGAGTGTATTTCTGATTAGTTTAAAGTTATCTTCATTGAAAAAAAGTGCTTTTCTTTCAAAAATAAGGAAATTTCTAAGTGACCCCAAACTTTTGAACGGTAGTGTATATATATGTATATATATGTGTGTGTGTGTGTGTGTGTGTGTGTGTGTGTGTGTGTGTGTGTGTAATGTTGATGTGGTGTATAAGGTATTTTCTTTGGGAAGACAGTCTCCTCAGATTAGTTGGGTTCAGCGTGGTTCATTGAGACATTATAGTTTGGTAATTTTACGTGGTAGTTACAACCATCCATTTTCCTATCTGCTTATTCGTGTTCAGGTCATGGGAAGGCTGGATGCTAGTCCGGCTGTCATTGGGCAATAGGCAGGGTTATCCTAGAGGGATCACCAATCCATCTTAAGGCCAAAATAGACAAAAAAAAATCAACACACACTTACTTTAATCACCAGTTAACTTACTATGATGTATGTTTTTGGACTATGGGAATAAAGTATTCTCAGTTCTAAGAAGTGCAGGGAGAACACACTAAGTTCACACAGCATAACCCTGTAAATAACAATAATAATTCAATTTTAAATCATTAATTATACCATTTCATTACCAGTACCATAAGTTCATTTTTGCACAAAGTACCTTTTTTGCATGTTAGAAAATATGCAGTCAGTTGAGCATTATCACATTTTTATTGCACTCCAACATAGTATGTTAATTTAAATATTTTTTCTCCTTCTTATTCAGCAGCTATCAAAACATGGCATTTATTGCCACATTTGTCATCCCCTTTCCACTAACCTTGATGTGTCGCATCTGTGGAAACTCGAACCTCCCGCTGGGCCCAAAGCCGGTGCATTGGCTATTTGCAGAGAAAATTGCTGGTTATGATTTACCGGGCCAGTGGCAGCATGTCAAGATCATGTCTCTCAGGCCACAATGAATTCCTGGAGAAAGAATCACAATAAAGAGTAAGAAAAGGGGATTTTGCTTTTTGCCCAGCTTGTCTGCATCTCTATGCATATAAACAAGCTTCACACACAACAAAGCTGAAAGAGTGATGCAGGATCAGGAGACCACACACATCACACAAATAATCTTGAACAAGAATTTCTTTTTTAACTTTTTTATCTTTTATGTCTGGATTGAACTTAAATCAATATTTCTGAGTTAATATGTGGAAAAACTCTGACAAATGAAATGCAGGCCATCATTTCTTTAACAGATCTGTCTCTGAATCTGTGCGCTCTGACTCTGTCTTTAAAATTCTGCTTGCAGACTATTTTTCTAAATCCAAATCACCGAAATGTGGAGCTTATTATTTTACAGGATAGGAGGAGCATAACAAAACTTTGCTTGCCTGAGAAAGAGACTGTCTGCAAGTGTGCAGCACCACATAAAAAAATGAGTCTTCATGGCCTGTTGTGTGTCCAGCACATGTAAGATTTGTACATTTGCATTGCATATGGTCCACTGCAGTCTGCCATGTCTTTGTGTGTAGCTCAGTATGTTTTATGATTTTTTTGTTCTCTGAGTCATCGAAACGGATTCAATACTGTGGTGCTTCTAAGACTTTTAATGTGTTTCTCAATGTTTACCTTTGTGGAGAAAGGAGGCAGGCGACACAATGGGCTGGACAACACAGTTACTTTTTTCTTCCTCCAACATATCTTACAGCAAAAAAGATTGTCGGGTCTCTGTGCATTCCTCTTTTATACCTTTATTCGCATGCATTGAGACCCGCACTTCCAACCATAACCATTGTTGTCTGAACAAAGAATTGTGTGGCACATTAACATAACATAATGCCGGCTCTGCTCCAACACACTTCTTCTCTCCGGCATGTACTCCTCTCCCCGGGGGGGGGGCGCATAGTCCTAACTGTCCCATCTGATACCACCCAGTGACACCTCCTCCTTCGGTCCATTGTCCTCTGGGTGGAGCAGTCCAACACCATGCCCCTACACCTTCTGTCTTTTTTTAGTACACAGACATCACTCAACTCAGGTTTCCTCCCTGCCTCATAGACTTGAATAGAGAGTAAAATGAACAGCCAATTATGTTTGTTTTTGGTGTTAATTGTCATCACTTTAAGGTTATATTTAGCAGTTCTTCTCAGGGGGAAGGGAGGTGTTGGAGAGAGGGAGGAAGGTGTGATGCCAGGTGACATCAGTGAGTAGCAGAAATCAAGCTCCAGAATTCCAAATGTGTTGTGTTTTTGTGTGCCATCCAGTGAGAATATACTGTATCTCAGTCTTGCTGAGACAGTCAACAGCCTATTATTATGTGATTTAAGTCAATTTTCCACATCAAGGCAAGTTGATCCCAGCCCAGAGAGAGAATCTCTTGGCAAACATTGCTCACAGATCAAAAAGAAGGGGGGGGGGGGGGAAATAGGCATCCGAGAGTATGAGCAACAAAAAACAGTGAGCTTAACTTAGTGCTACTTGTGGCAGAGAGTGTGTGTGTGTGTGTGTGTGTGTGTGTGTGTGTGCGTGCGTGCGTGCGTGCGTGCGTGCGTGTGTGTCTTTGAAGAAAGAGACAGGAAGTACAGTCAGGAAAACTAGCGGTCTGCATGATAACTCTCACCACAGTGTTATCATTTTGCACAATGAAATGGGGTTTATGTCACGAGTTGGTGTGATCATCATCATATCTAATTTTTGTCTGTCAGGTTGAGCAAGTTAGACCAACTTATGGTGTGGAGTGTGTAAATGAAGAGGCATATTCATTTCAGATGATTTATTACACACTCACATCTCACAAGCAAGGAACAGACTGGTCACATCAAGCGTTCCTCTCTCTATATCAAGTCACACTTCACAAGGTTCAAGGCACTTCCTCATCACAGCATGACATCTACACTACACTTCATTCAACCCCCTCTCACCCACTTGGACATTGTTCTCCCATGTGTATTCATTGTCTCTGTCTAAGGTGTGAAATAACCTGAGGCCCACACCGCCCCCCCAGCATCTTAGATAGAACAATAGAACATCAGTCCACATGCTGTTTCGGCTACAGTCTCCTCCCATATCTGCTGTAACTGGGGTTTACTGTCTCCGTGGCGCTGCTGTGCCGGTGGGGGGCTGCTGGGAGTGTGTCCGACTGCGGGTGAGCCGTGGGGGGGGGGGGTGTTCACTCTGTACATGTGGCTGCTCTGATGAATCGTTCCCCTGGGGAGGTCTCCGTGGGGGTCTTCCACGCCGAGGGGCCCTCACCAACAGCACTTGCTCATCCGCCACTACAAAGGCAGGTTTGAGTCTGTCTATGCCAATTTTCTCCCGTCTACCCCCCAAGTCTAGCACAAAATGCTTATCCCCTGTTTCCAACACTCTGAACGGTCCATCATAGGGTGGGCACAATGGAGGGCGGTGGGCGCTGTGTCTGACGAACACGAACTCCTCGTTCTTCAAAGTTTTAGGCTCGAAGGCACGTGGAAAACTGTGGTGGGCAGGGCCCGGCAGCGTGCCTGTGTTTGCGCTACGCTGCAAAAGCTGAGACGGGGAGCTGCCCGGCGCGGGATTGTCCGGTAGAAATTTCCCTGGCAGCCGTAGGGGCTGCGCAAAAACGAGCTCTGCCGGGGAAGCTTCCAAATCCTCTTTTGGCGCAGAGCACAACCCCAGTAAAACCCACGGCAGCCTGTCTACCCAATTTGCATCTGTCAGTGAAGCCCTGAGTGCTGCTTTCAGTGATCTATGAAAACGCTCGCATAAACCATTGGCCTGTGGGTTATACACGGTTGTGCGATGAATTGCAGCACCCAGGCTGCGGGCCATCGCGGACCAGAGGTCGGAAACAAATTGCGGGCCCCTGTCGGACGTAATATCCGAGGGGACTCCAAAACGCACCACCCATGTTGTTAAAAAAGCGCATGCTACGTCCGCGGACGTGGTTGCTGCCAGCGGGACTGCTTCTGGCCAGCGTGTGGTGCGGTCCACCACTGTCAGGAGGTGCATGCACCCCTGTGATGGCGGGAGGGGGCCCACGAGGTCCACGTGAACGTGGTTGAACCTCTTAGCCGGTACCGGAAACGGCTCCAAGGGAGCCTTCGTGTGGCTGTGTACCTTGGCTCGTTGGCACGCCACGCAGGCTGCAGCCCACTCTTTTACTTGTTTGCGTAGGCTCGGCCACACGAACTTCTCTCCCACCATTTTGACAGACGCACGCACTCCTGGGTGCACCAGAGTGTGAACCGACTCAAACACACGGCGGCGCCACGCGACTGGGCCTACCGGACGCGGGCGTCCCGTGGAGACGTCACAGACTTGGGGGGGGGGCGCCATCTTGCAGCACCCTGTTCTCCAGTCTTAACCCTGTTGGTCCAGACTGGAGCGCGCGCACGTCTGCATCGCTAATCTACTCCGCGGCCATGGCTGCGTAATCTATCCCCACGTAGACTGGGGCCACCACGGCGCGCAAGAGGCAGTCTGCCACCACATTCAGTTTACCCAACACATGCTGAATATCTGTAGTAAACTCTGAGATCGCGGCCAGCTGTCTCTGCTGCCGGCCCGACCACGGTTCTGAAACCTAGGCCATCGCGAACGTTAGTGGCTTGTGGTCTACGAACGCGGTGAAGTTGCGCCCTTCCAGCCAGAACTGGAAGTGGCGTATGGCCAGATGGAGAGCCAGCAACTCTCTGTCGAACGCGCTGTATTTACTTTCGCTGTCGCGCAAAGTTCTGCTGAAAAATGCGAACGGCTGCCAAGCCCCGGCGACGCGCTGTTCCACGACCGCTCCTATGGCCACGTCTGAAGCGTCGGTGGTGAGCGCTATCCGGGCCGTCGGGTCCGGATGTGCCAGCAGTGCGGCGTTTGCCAGGGCTGCTTTAACTTCTGACAACGCCCGCTCTCGCTCCAGGGTCCATTCGACCCCATCCGCGGGTTTCTGTCTCTTGAGTGCGGCGTACAATGGTTGCATGAGCCGTGCTGCGCGGGGAAGGAAACGGTTATAAAAATTCACCATCCCCAAAAATTCCTGCAGCGCCCTGACCGTCTGAGGCCAGGGGAAATCTGCCACGGCGCGCACTTTGTCGGGCAACGGGATCGCTCCTTCCGGAGAGACGCGGTGGCCCAAGAAAATCAATCTCCGTCACTCCGAACTGGCATTTCGCCGGCTTGATTATCAGCCCTTGCTCCTCCAACCTCCGGAAAACTGTCCTGAGGTGGGTTTCGTGTTCGTCTTCGGACGTACTGGCTACCAGGATATTGTCCAGGTAGACGAACACGAACGGGAGATTGCGCAGCACTGCATCCATCATGCGCTGGAACGTCTGTGCTGCGCCTTTTAACCCGAATGGCATGCGCAGGAACTCGAATAAACCGAACGGAGTTATTACCGCTGTTTTGGGTACGTCCTCCGCGTGCACAGGGACCTGGTGGTAACCGCGGACCAGGTCTATTTTAGAAAAAATGCGCGCTCCGGCGAAGTGAACGGAAAAATCCTGTATGTGGGGAATTGGGTAGTGGTCGTGTGCTGTGGCATTGTTCAACCTGCGGAAATCACCGCACGGTCGCCACACTCCCTCAGCCTTAGTGACCATGTGTAGCGGGGATGCCCATGGGCTGTTCGAGCACCTGATGATGCCCAACCTTTCCAGGTTGGCGAACTCCTCACGCGCTATGGCCAGTTTAGCTGCATCCAAGCGCCGAGGTCTTGCAAAAACGGGCGGCCCGGTGGTGGTGATAAAGTGCTCCACCCCGTGTTTAGTGATGGCCGCCGAAAACGTCGGGACCGTGAGTGCTGGGAACTGATTGAGCAGTGCATGGAACTTACCGCCTGGAGTTGTGACGCTGGCTTGTGCTGTTGGCCGGGTCCCTCGAGCTATACAGGGGGAGAGATTGACAAGGACAGTGCATTTAACCTAGGCGCCTGTTAGCAACATCCACAAGTAAACCATGTGCACACAGAAAATCAGCGCCCAGGAGTGGGCAACACAGTGCTGCTATGATAAAGTCCACTCATACGAGCGGCCATGTAGAGATAAGGTCAGTTGTTCTCTCACCGAACGTCTTAATCTCCGAGCCGTTTACTGCCACCATTCCGGGGCCGCTAGGTCCTGCCAGCCGGTCAGCGTAGGACGGCAGGATGACACTCTTCTGAGCTCCGGTGTTGACGAGGAAGCGTCTCCCCGAGCGCGAGTCCGTCACGTAGAGCAGCTTGTTCTCTTCACCGGCTGTCGCAGCTGCTACCGACTGCCGGCCTTGGCGTTTCCCGAGCGCTTGAAGTGGCACGGTGGCGCGTATCTGCGCGCGTTCCCTCCGAAGCGGCGGTGGTAGAAGCAGAGCGTGTCTTTCTGGCGCTCCTTGGCCCCCGTTGCCGCTACCGCCGGTGGCTCCTCGCCTCCCCTGGTCGTCTCGCTGGGCTCTGCTGCTGCCGCGTTGACTGTGATCACCCTGGTGGTGAGGATGATCCAGTCTGCCTCCTGGGCTAGCGCACGGTAGTCTCGCGTGACCAGCAACGGCGAATTGGCCAGAACCGCTCTTGCTTCTGTTGGCAGGTTCTGGAGGAAAAGGTGGGCAAACAGAAGGTGCCCATCACCCATGCCCATCAACGCCAGCATCTTCTCCATCAGGTCTACGGCCGACCCATCTCCTAACTCGGTCCGCACCAGGAGCCTCTCCGCTCTCTCACATTCCGAGAGCGTGTATCGCCGGATGAATGCAGCCTTGAGCGCCTCATATTTGCTGCTGGCTGGTGGCTGATCGAGCAGGCTCGCTGCCTGCTGGGCTGTGCGGGAGTCCAGCGCTGCTACCACATGGTAGAACTTGGTGTTATCTGCTATTACCCCCCGGAGGGCGAACTGGGCCTCAGTGTGGTGGAACCAAGAGCGCGGGTTGTGCTGCCAGAAATCCGGTAGCTTGACTGAAACTGCACAAGCATTGCTGGGGGTTCCAGTCCTGGCTGTCTGCGGGTTGGCTTCTGCGTCTCTGGGGATTCCCGACCGGGCCGGCTCCGGGGTTCTTGCCTCGTGTTCCATAATACGTCTTGGGTCACCAGTGTGGAGTGTGTAAATGAAGAGGCATATTCATTTCAGACGATTTATTACACACTCACATCTCACAAGCAAAGAACAAGACTGACTGGTCACATTAAAGCATTCCTCTCTCTATATCAAGTCACACTTCACAAGGTTCAAGGCACTTCCTCATCACAGCATGACATCTACACTACACTTTATTCAACCCCCCTCTTACCCACTTGGGCATTGTTCTTCCATGTGTATTCATTGTCTCTGTCTAAGGTGTGAAATAACCTGAGGCCCACAATGGTACATTTTACAAGAACACCACCATTACTTAACTGTAGACAGATGTCACCTACATTGTTATCCATAAGGCGTTATCTCTTACTGATTCCATTGTAATTTGTTTGAAATATCCATGAAACCTTCATTTGCCATTTGGTTTATGGTGAAGGCATTAGGTCAGAGGTTTCTCAGCCAAGAGATGTAAGTTTCTTCTTCTTTTTGCAGATGTTGTGGAGGATCAAATAAGGGTGTCACCAGATGTGGAGGCACGGAATAAGTGCAGGCGGACACGGCGAACTGAAGTTTAAAAGGGTGTTTTATTCATCCTTCATCACGAGAGTTCACCCCAGCGCTGTGGGAGCGCGCTGGAGCGAGCCCTGTGTCTCTAGTCAGCAAACAGGCAATGCGTGTGATCAAAAAGAGAGTAAGAGAGAGAGCGAGCAAGTGATATGCAGTTGACTTATATACCCAGCTAGACAATGCATGCATGGCATTATAGCATCACAGTAAACAGCAGGAAGGCATGGACATTTGCATTAGAGTCACACATATCAATAGCAGGATTACTGGCACTGGAATTCCTCTCTACCTATTGATATCAGTCCATACATCTCACTGTTCTGCTAATTGCTCCAGCTGAGCGCTCTGCTTGACCCGTAGGCTGTGGGGGTCACCCACACCACTCCCCCCCAGAGGGCTCAGCAGGGGGCTGAGGCGTCAATCGTCCGGCTTTGGAAGCGAGCTGCGGGAAAAGCTCTGTGCAGGTGGAGGTGGAGGGAGGGGGGTGGGGGTAGCAAGTGCCGGCCCGGGACGGCGAAGTTGTCTGGGCTGCGCAAAAATTGCATGTGGATCCACGATGTTGAGGGGCTGTCCCGTTAAACGTGGCGGAGGTCCACAGCGGCTGTGAGAAGAAACATTTGTCTCTGACTCCACTCGCGGTTCAGTCCTGCGAGGATGCGTAGCGGCCATGAAGTAAAACAGGAGCTGAAGCTGTGTGAGGGACTTGGCGTGTTGGTTTTAGGTGCGGGCGCAGCCCTAAAGCCCTCGGGGACAGCTGACGGCTGGATTCCCATTGTGCGCCGTGGCTGAGACCCATACAAAATCCTGTGTGCGGGCTGCGTGTGTGCTTCAGGTGTGTGAGCAGCCCTGAAGGTTCCGAGGATGGCGGTCGGCCGTGTTTCTCGGGCGTGTGCAGCGGCGGAGGACGATGGCGGTCTGTGGAGCCGGTATTGTCCCGTGCGTGGTGCGCTGTCCTCATAACCCCCCAATGTGCGTGCGGGGGTTCGGTGCATGGCAGGTCCGCTGTCGCGAGGGCGATCAGGGTCAGGGAGCTTGATGGAGATCAGTGTCGTCGGCGCTGATGGTCTTCCCTGTTCGGGCTGTTGCTGTCGTTCGCTCGTGCCAGGTCATGGTGCGTTCTGGTCCACACGCTGCGTTCTCCGTCCGGCCCTGGAGGTCGCCGTCGCGGAGAGAGGACGAGGTGCGTGCGCGCTCGTGTGGATGCGGAGGAGCGGTGAGAGGGAGTAGATGTTCTGTGCCCCTCGGCCGGTCCCAGCGTGGATGTCCAGATCTCAGGCGAGGGTCGCACCATGACGCTTTCTGCAGCTTTCCCGGTCGTCGATGATCTCCGGCGGAGTTCGCCTGGTGTTGGTTCTGCGTCGAGGTCTCCCTGTGGCAGAAGGGAGGGCAGTCCATTTGCGTCAGGCTGCTGCGTTCATTCGTCGTCGGAGTCACCGCCGGGGGCTGCGTTCGTTCGTCGTCAGGGGTCACCAGTGTGGAGGATCAGATAAGGGGTACCAGATGTGGAGGCACGGAATAAGTGCAGGCGGACACGGTGAACTGAAGTTTAAAAGGGTGTTTTATTCATCCTCCATCACGAGAGTTCACCCCAGTGCTGTGGGAGCGCGCTGGAGCGAGCCCTGTGTCTCTAGTCAGCAAACAGGCAATGCGTGTGATCAAAAAGAGAGTAAGAGAGAGAGCGAGCAAGCGATATGCAGTTGACTTATATACCCAGCTAGACAATGCATGCATGGCATATTAGCATCACAGTAAACAGCAGGAAGGCATGGACATTTGCATTAGAGTCACACATATCAATAGCAGGATTACTGGCACCAGAATTCCTCTCTACCTATTGATATCAGTCCATACATCTCACTGTTCTGCTAATATGCCCACTCCAGCTGATCGCTCTTGCTCTGACCCCGTTAGGCTAGTGGGGGTCACCCACAATATTCCATTTGGGTTTTTTTCTGTTGCTGAGGGGTTTTTGTGTCTTATTTTTTAGTTTGACTTGTATTAATTGGGAAAGATGGTGGTTTGAGTTAAAGCCTGCCCCAGTGCTTTTACCAGTATTCTGTGACACTAGTAACTCCATCACTAATGTTGTAACCCACTGCATCCTGGAGTGAAAGCACACATTTGCAAAGGAGGCACACTAACACATGGGGTGCAGGTGTAGTGTGGCTGACTACTGATCGGAGGGTCTGGGGTTCGATTCCCGCTCTGTCTGCAGTCTGCATGTTAAAGTGTCTTTGAGCAAGACACTGAACTCCCAGTTGCTCCTGGTGGGTCAGGACAGTGCCAGTGCATGGCGGCTCTGCCGCCATCAGTGTATGGATGGGTGGATAGCAGGATCTGTAAAGCGCTTTGGTCATCCAGAGATGAGAAAAAGCGCTGTATAAGTGGACGCCATTTATCATATGTCAGGAAAAAAGAAAACAAAAAGATGTCTCAAGAATGACAGCTTCCTTTTGAATGGATACTTTACTCACTGATGTGTTGTAGCTGAACTGTATTATGCTAGACAGCTCCATGCTAGTTGGTGTTAGATTTGTCAACCAAACCTTCATTTCCCCAACTCAATGAAATAATTTTGTTGAAAAGTTGTCAGCAAAAATCATTATGTAGCAACCAATTTATGACAGTCTAGTAAATGTAATAACTTACAATGGCCCGTGTTAACACTGGTCAAGTCAGAAGATGGCGACTGAGTTAAGAGGAATTTTCTTTTACAATGTCTGCTTATGATGAAACATCTTGGCCCAACCTTTGTAAAGAGTATGATTTAGGATAGTATTTTTTGTGTTTTATAATCTTCTTCTTTTGGCTGCTCCCTTTAAGGGTCGCTACAGCTTATCATCTGCCTCCATCTCACCTTATCCCTTCATCTTCCTCTGTAACATCAACCCTCTCCATGTCCCCCTTTACTACATCCATGAATCTTCTCTGTGGTCTTCCTCTTCCTCCTGCCCGGCAGCTCCATCTTGAACATCTTTTGTCCAGTATATCCACTATCCCTCCTCTGCACATGTCCAAACCATTTCAGCCTTGACTCTTTTACTTTGTCTCCAAACCGCTCGACCTGAGCTGTCCCTCAGATATACTCATTTCTAATCCTGTGCCTCCTTGTAATTCCCAATGAGAATCTTTACATCTTCAACCCTGCCACCTCCAACTCCACTGCCACTCTTTTTGTCAGTGCCACAGTCCCCAAACCCAAACCCATCCCCAAACCATACATCATAGCAGGTCTCACTACTGTCTTGTAAAGCTTCCCTTTCACTCTAGCTGCTATCCTGTTAACCCTAACCATTATTCTAACCTTAACTAATGAATTGTAATGCATAAACATAAAAAATGTATTTAATGCAACTTAGCACAGATGAGAACGTGAAACACAGGAACTATGGGATGTGAATTCAGGGGTGGATTTCCCAAACTACGTTGGAGGTTAGCATTGAACCAACAACTACGATGCATTGTTCAACTAACCAACATTTAACTTGCATGTATTTCCTAAAACATCCTGAGCAACATTGGACTATCTTAGTTTGAACTACATTGGTTTCAATTAATATGCTTCCAGCCACAGTGTTTCAGAGAATGTCAGGATACCTTAGTCATATCCGAAGGCAGTTGTCATGGTGTAGAAATACTAATTCAATACATGTAGTGCATGTGCAGAATCAAAAACAGATGAAACGTGAGTAACTTAATTATTAGAAGCATGAAACATAGTCTAATTAAGTGAAATATAGCCAAAATAGGCTGCAGACCACTCTTAGTATTGCTGGAGTGTATGTACTTTTGATAACAATGTCTGGCTGTTTGCAGACACAACAGGAAGATGGTGAGTGTCAAGTAACTGCTTTGGAAGGCGGTTGTGATTCTAAAGTGGGACCCAAGGTAGCAGGCAAGACTTGGTACAACAATGATTTATTAATGAAAAAAACAAATAAACAAACAAAAGAAGCTCAGGGGCTGTCAAACACAAATTACACTGATAACACTAACAGAAAACCGATGATGAAGAGGGAGCAGAGGGAGAATCGACAAATGACGCCACAACCACACAAATTCAGACTGCTCCCCTGTTATCTCTTAGTAGTTCCAGCTGTCTCATGTTAGTTCAATTGTCTCTCCCCTATATACAGTGGATATAAAAAGTCTACACACCCCTATTCAAAGGCCAGGGTTTTGTGATGTAAAAAAAATGAGACCAAGATAAATCATTTCAAAACTTTTTCCACCATTAATGTGACCTATAACCTGTACAACCCAATTGAAAAACAAACTGAAATCTTTTAAGGGGAAAAATAAAAAATAAACAACTTACAATAACCTTTTTGCATAAATATGCACACCCTCTTATAACTGGAGATGTGGCTGTGTTCAGAATTAACCAATCACATTCAAACTCATGTTAAATGGGAGTCAGCACACACCTGCCACCATTTAAAGTGCCTCTGATTAACCCCAAATAAAGTTCAGCTGTTCTAGTAGGCTTTTCCATACATTTTTATAGTCACATCTTACAGCACAAGCCATGGACCACAGAGAGCTTCCAAAGCATCAAAGGGATCTCATTGTTCAAAGGTATCAGTCAGGAAAAGGGTACAAAAGAATTTCCAAGGCATTAAATATATCATGGAACACAGTGAAGACAGTCATCATCAAGTGGTCAAGTGGAGAAAATATGGCACAACAGTGACCTTACCAAGAACTGGACGTTCCTCCAAAATTGATGAGAAGACGAAAAGAAAACGGGTCAGGGAGGCTGCCAAGAGGCCACCAACAACATTAAAGGAGCTGCAGGAATTTCTAGCAAGTACTGGCTGTTTAGTACATGTGGCAACAATCTCCCATCTAGGGTGGCAAGGATGGAAACCTTATCTTATGGAGAAAAGCATCCAGGCTCAGCTACATTTTGCAAAAACACATTTGAAATCTCCCAAATGCATGTGGGAAAATGTGTTTTGGTCCGATGAAACCAAGGTTGAACTTTTTGGCCATAATTTCAAAAGGTATATTTGGCGCAAACACAAAATTGCTCATCACCAAAAGAACACTATACCTACAGTGAAGCATGGTAGTGGCACCATCATGCTTTGGGGCTGTTTTTCTTCAGATGGAACTGGGGCCTTAGTCAAGGTGGTGGCAATTATGAACGGTTCCAAATACCAGTCAGTGTTGGCACAAAACCTTCAGCCGTCTGCTAGAAAGCTGAAGGTGAAGAGGAACTTCATCTTTCTGCACGACAGTGACCCAAAGCACACATCCAAATCAACAAAAGAATGGCTTCACCAGAAGAAGATTCAGGTTTTGGAATGGCCCAGCCAGGGTCCAGACTTGAATCCGATCGAACATCTGTGGGGTGATCTGAAGAGGGCTGTGCACAAGAGATGCCCTCACAATCTGATAGATTTGGAGCGTTTTTGTAAAGAAAAGTGGGCAAGTATTGCCACATCAAGATGTGCCACGCTGACTCCTACCCAAAAAGACTGAGCACTGTAATAAAAGCCAAAGGTGCTGCAACAAAGTATTAGTTTAAGGGTGTGCATATTTATGCAAAAAGGTTATAATAAATTTTTAATTTTTCCCCTTAAAAGATTTCAGTTTGTTGTTCAATAGGGTTGTACAGGTTATAGGTCACGTTAATGGTGGAAAAAGTTTTGAAATGGTTTATCTTGGTCTCATTTTTTTACATCACAAAAACCTTGAATTTGAATAGGGGTGTGTAGACTTTTTATATCCACTGTATATAGGGGAGAGACAATTGAACTAACATGAGCAGCTGGAACTACTTAAGAGATAACAGGGGAGCAGCTACAAACAGAACGGGTGGGGCTGTGCAGACAATGGACACTGAGGAAATAATGCAAACAATAATCATAAATAAACCAAACCAGGAAGAAGACATAACTGAACTAAGAATGGAGGATAAACCAACAAACAAATGCTAACAGAATTGTGCAAACATTTAAAAAAAAACCCAGAAAGTATGAATAAAATGTCCAGATTATGACAGGGAGAGAGATTAAGTGTGTGGCTCTCACCAGGCTACACTATGTATCATATGTTCAAAACTCCAGACAATATTTATTTATTCATATTATGAAGTAAAAAGTAATCATGGATTAATGTTTGTTGGTTAAGAGTAAAGTATGATATTGAACCCACAACATGATGTAGCTATTACTGTGTAATTATTAGAGTAACTGTATTACTCTAATAATAATTTAAAAAAAAAACATAGGTCAGTTGACAGGTTTCAAAAGTTGTTTAATGTTAAATCTTATGTGAAAATGAATGAGTATTCAATACTAGTGTGACAATATTTTTAAATTCTCCTTGGTGACAGGGTTGCTCAAAACACATCACATAACCACCAATATAATTCATAAGGTGTATCTTCACCTGAGCTTGGCAAGTCCAATCATGTTCACTTTTTTAAATACATAATAGAAATTTGTCAAAGAAAGTGTCAGTTTTCTTTAGTTGTCAAAGCCAAAATGTTTCTCATATTGTAGAATTCACCCACACAATTTTATAATTAACTGTTGACTGCATTTTCTCTCAATATCTAGCAACTATGCTTCTGTGACAGCTCCTGGGCTGTCATTGGAACGATACCACTTCATGACAGTGTTTACAAATGTTCTCTGAAACTATGGTTTTGGGAAACACGTACGGTATTCAGTGATTGGACTGTGTACACTAAGTAGCACCACTGAAGTTTGATCATTGGTTTTGGTAAACACTACTCTGTCAGCTGCATAGTTAATACCATGTAAGTTGCTACTGTAGTTAGCAACTGTGCTTTTGGGAACTGCACCCCAGGTCTACAAGAGACTGAGTTATTTCCATGTGCGACCCCCAACATGCCTCTGTGTGTGGATCTGAGGGTTTTTGAAACTGTTAAACAGTGTGGAAATGGTGTGACGTCACCACAGTTCTCTGGCCTTGGTCATACTTGGATGGTTCAAAGCTTGGATGACTTGTAATTTCCTGCTATTAAATTCAGATAAGACTGAAGTCATTCTTGTTGGTCCAAAAAACCTTAGAAATTCCTTTCCAAATCAAACTTTCAGTTTGGATGTGGTTACTCTTTCTCTTAATAGCTCTGTGAGGAACCTTGGAGTTATTTTTGATCAGGATTTGTCCTTCAATTCACATATTAAATTTGTTTCTAAGACTGCCTTCTATCATTTGCGTAATATTGCCAAGATTAGGAGCATCTTGTCTCAGAGTGATGCTGAGAAACTGACTCCCCGCTTTTGTTAGCTCGAGATTAGATTATTGTAATTCTTTATTATCTGGCTGTCCTAAAACATCTTTTAAAAAGTCTTCAGCGGATCCAAAATGCTGCAGCAGAGTTTTAACAGGTACTAGAAAGAGAGATCATATCTCTCCGGTTCTGGCCTCCCTTCATTGCTTCCCATAGAGTTAGAATTAAGTTTAAAATCCTTCTTCTTTACTTACAAAGCTTTAAAACAATCAGGCTCCTTTTTATTTAAAAGATCTGATACTACCGTATTATCCTAACAGAGCACTACGCTCCCAAAATGCAGGATTACTTGTAATACCTAGAATCTCCAAAAGTACAATGGGAGGCAGAGCCTCAGTTATCAAGCTCCTCTCCTGTGGGAATCAGCTGCCAATCTGGATTCGGGAGTCAGACTCGATCTCTGTTTTTAAGAATAGGGCTAAACCTACCTTTTTGATATAGCCTACAATTAGGGAGGGATCATGTGTTCTGAACCCTCCCTATGTTATGCTGCTAATAGGTTTAGGTCAGCCGGGGGACCTCCAGTAATGCACTGGGCCACTCTCCTTTCCTCACTCTCTATGAAATATTTTTTTTTTTTGCTGGTCATTAACATCTGTTTGTTCTCTCCCATAGATTGAGTCCCCATCGTGCTGTTTGCTCTCTACATGTCTGTTCTTTTCTTCTTCTCTATCCCCTCACCCCCCAGCCAGTCGCAGCAGATGACTGCCCCTCCCTGAGCCTGGTTCTGCTGGAGGTTTCTTCCTGTTAAAAGGGAGTTTTTCCTCTCCACCGTCGCCAAGTGCTTGCTCACAGGGGATCGCCTGATTGCTGGGGTCTTTCTGCAACTGTGGGGATTCCCCCCTACAGTTGATAGTGCTATGAGATGACTGTTGTTGTGAAATGGCGCTATATAAATAAAGTTGAATTGAATTGAATTGAATTGAATTGGTTGGAACAAACGACCTCTGCACTTGTATTGTATTGGTTGGTCTGCTGTTTGAAAAACTATATACAGGAACTTATGTGTTATTTGCATATGGGTCTATTTCATGCTTCAGGTAGGAGTGCAGATCAGTTTGAAATATGTTGAATCAATATTGTCAATGACACAGTCTCTGTTTTTTGTTTCCAAATAGACTGTTTTCCTGCATTCTCAATGATGATTGGTGGATAAAACTTAGACAGCAGGTTAGCAACAGAGAAATTAAAATACTGCTAGCACAAAAAGCCTATATCCTTATATCCTGCTTACAGATTCCCTAAATTGATATGCACAACCAAGATTAAATGGGGGCAAAGCCAGTGCAGCAATAAAGGTTTAAATGAAGTATTGTCCCAAACTGCAGAAGCTTGTATGTCCATGTCCCGAGGTCCTCATTGCCTGTCAGATTCACTTATAGAATTCATTGTATTTTTATTGATATCAGTTTTTATGACTATACATGGGAGTACTTCTATTCTTTCTTCTCTTCTTTTCTTGTTTCAGTCATTTCTCACCCCCTCTTTTTCTTGGAATCACTAAGATTAAACTGATTGATTTTCTCTCTTCAAATGCGCAAAATCCCTTCTTCGACTGACCCTGCCATGATCTCTCCGTCTTCCAAGACATATCAAGGTCCTATAACGTCAATAATGTAAATGTAATCACAGCTTCTCTTCTCCTTTCTTCTGTTCCCTTCCCTTTTCTTCTATTCTGTCAGTAACAAATGAAATGCCATGTCACCCTAATTGCTGCACTATAGTGTGATGGTGGGTAGAGGCAGGGAGACTATAACCTCCAGGTGTCTCTGAGTCACATTACAACCGCTAATGCCCCCATGGAGCACCAAGACTATTTCTCTTACATTGCCGGTAATATATTCAGAAACTCTTTAACTCCAAGAGGTATTTCTCTGGGAGCGTCGTTTGTAAGAGAATGTGTGAATGTGCTTCTCACAAGGGGCACTCTGTCCCGGTAACCATGGTTACCAGGTGATCTGTCCTCCCATGGGTCCCTGATTGGCGACAGTGAGGAAAGAGGAAGCGCGAAAGGGAGGAAGACATGGAGACATAGCAGAAGTGTGAAGGTGTGGAAGAGTTCAAAGCATTTTTTTTCTTGGCAAAATAAAATCACTCTTTTGTGCGTTGTGTCCATTTGTATGAGATCTTCCTCATTACTTGGAATTTGTAATCTCACAATCTAATTTTCACTTAAAATAAAGGAGTAGAATCATTCTGTTGATGTTGCCTTGCCTCCTTGTATCTAGCCTGCATCAACTCTGTCTTGCTCTTCTGGCCTACCCCCCCCCCCCCCCCCCCGTACATTTCCCTGCGGCCAGATTCTCCAAGCCTTTAGAAACTATTTCATCTGAACGGGAAAGGCCAGTGCTTAAAGTGCCTCGTCACCATCAGGAGCAGGGCATTGCTCCTCTGCTCTGCATCTCTGGGAACTCCTTACTACTCGACATCAGAAATATTGACTCTCTTTCTCTCTTCAAATCCAGACTCAGGACCCATCTGTTTAAACTAGCCTGCTTCTCTGAACCGCCTGTCTCATTTTAATATGTTTTTAAATCTTTGTTTTTATTTGTTGTCTTGTTTTCATTGTATGGTGTCCTTGAGTGCTGTGAAAGGTGCCTATAAATTAAACTTATTATTTTTATTAATATTATTATTATTATTATTCAAAATTGTTGGCCCTCTGCTCGAGGATGGTTGTATATGTGTCTACTGCTGTCTTTCAAGGGAGGCAGGAAGCACAATAAAAAAGGTCTGCCAACGCTCCTAATTTATGCCATGGTGACTATAAAAATTCCCAGAGCAAGCCTTCGGATTGAATTGACCAGTGCTATAAAAATAAAATGGCTTCCTTTATGCTGACATACACTGTAGAGCATAGGATGTGAAACCTGAAATTAATGCAGAGTGTTCGACTGATTTTCAGCCATCAGGAATCAAACGTGAAATTTTTCTGAGCAGTGATGTCATTTTGAATTTATCATTCTTGGCAGCTATCTTAACTGTTTTGTGTTTCGTTTTGAAAGTGTTCATTTTCCGTTTTTCTTCTTTTATATTCATTTTAAAACAGAATCTCATTAAAAGAAGAAAACAAATAACCAATCCTGACAATTGGTGCATTCAAAGCATTATGTAGTTTTTAACTGTCACGAACCGAGCCGGTGTTGTCCTTTAGGCTCAGTTCTGACTGTTCTCTGTGGCTCAGGTATCGGGCTGTTTATGTATTGTGTTATCTTTTGAGTTCTTGTTGTTTTTATGTCTTTGTTCCTTTTTTTCCATGCCTGTAGCCACCGCTCTGGCCGGCAGCCTGTCTGCATTTCTCTGTGCAGTTCGCTGCTACACCTTGGCACTGTCGCCCAGTTTATCCTCCCGTATCTGTTGAGCATCCTGGAGGACTCTAAGTTAACCCGAGCCGTCATATTTTTGTGTACTGTTCGTCTTGTGGCCACGGTACACTGTGGTCTGCCAGCTGCACGTTAATCATGTGAGTCCTTTTAGTGTACACCGTTGCCTTTTTGTATGTCTTTATTTTTGGAACTGTTTGCCTTTTGTGTTAATAAATGTGGTTGTGGTGTAGCCTGTGAGTAAATCCATTCATCCTTCCCCTCCTTCGTGCGCTGCGCAAAAGCGCATGAGGAGGATTGTGACAATAACTTTGCTGGAGACTTTAAGCACTCTAGAAAAGAAAAAAAAAGCATCAAACACCAGCAACAGCAAGGCATTGTTTTGTGATCAGAAGCCAAAAATAAAATGTACCTAAAAAATAATTCACTTAAGAAAATCTACATTTGCATACAGCTAATAATAATAATAATAATAATAATAATAATCCATCCATCCATCCATCTTCTACCACTTTTCCGGAGGTCCGGGTCGCGGAGGCAGCAGCCCAAGCAGAGAAGCCCAGACCTCCCTCTCCCCAGCCACCTGCTCCAGCTCTTCAGAGGGGACACCAAGGCGTTCCCAGACTAGCTGGGAGACATAGTCTCTCCACCGAGTCCTGGGTCTGCCCCGGGGTCTCCTCCCAGTGGGACGTGCCTGAAACACCTCAAGTGGGAGACGTCCAGGAGGCATCCTAATCAGATGCCCATACCACCTCAACTGACTCCTTTCAATGTGGAGGAGCAGCGGTTCCACTCTGAGCCTCTCCCGGATGACTGAGCTCCTCACCCTATCTCTGAGGGTGAGTCCAGCAATCCTACGGAGAAAGCTCATTTCAGCCGCTTGTATCCGCGATCTCGTTCTTTCGGTCATTACCCAAAGCTCGTGACCATAGGTGAGAGTAGGAACGTAGATTGACTGGTAAATCAACAGCTTTGCCTTAGAACTAAGCTCCCTCTTCACCACAACAGACCGGTACAATGTCCGCATCACTGCAGATGCTGCTCCAATCCGTCTGTCGATCTCTCGCTCCATTTTCCCCTCACTCGTGAACAAGACCCCAAGATACTTAAACTCCTCCACTTGGGGCAGGAGCCTGTCCCCAACCCGGAGAGGACAATCCACCTTTTTCCGGCTGAGGACCATGGACTCGGACTTGGAGGTGCTGATTCTCATCCCAGCCGCTTCACACTCAGCGGCAAACCGTCCCAGCAAGAGCTGTAGGTCATTGCTGGATGAAGCCAACAGGACAACATCATCTGCAAACAACAGAGATGAGATCCTGTGGTTACCAAGCATGACACCCTCCATTCCCTGGCTGCGCCTAGAAATCCTGTCCATAAAAATTATGAACAGGACCGGTGACAAAGGGCAGCCCTGGCGGAGTCCAACTCTCACTGGGAATGACTCCGACCGAGTGTTGGCAATACGAACTAAACTCTCACAACGGTCGTACAGAGACCGAATAGCTCGTAACAACAAGCCCGATACCCCATACTCCCGAAGCACCCCCCACAAAAATCCACGAGGGACGCGGTCAAATGCCTTCTCCAAGTCCACAAAACACATGTAAACTGGTTGGGCAAACTCCCACGAACCCTCAAGAATTCTCGAGAGGGTAAAGAGCTGGTCCGATGTGCCACGGCCAGGACGAAAACCACATTGCTCCTCCTGAATCCGAGGTTCGACCAACGGCCGGACTCTCCTCTCCAGTACCTTGGCATAGACCTTCCCAGGGAGGCTGAGGAGTGTGATCCCTCTAAAGTTGGAGCACACCCTCCGGTCCCCTTTTTTGAAGAGAGGAACCACCACCCCGGTTTGCCATGCCAAAGGCACTGCCCCCGACCTCCACGCAATGTTGCAGAGGCGTGTCAACCATGACAACCCAACAACATCCAGGGCCTTGAGGTATTCGGGGCGAATCTCGTCCACCCCCGGGGCCCGGCCACCAAGGAGATTTTTAACCACCTTGGCGACCTCAGCCCCTGTGATAGGCGAGTCATCCCCCTTGTCCCCAAACCCTGCTTCCTCTGTGGAAGGCGTATCAGTGGGATTGAGGAGATCCTCGAAGTATTCCTTCCACCGCCCGACGATATCCCCAGTTGAAGTCAACAGTGTCCCATCCGCACCATACACAGTGTGGACGGGGAGCTGCTTTCCCCTCCTGAGCCGCCGAACAGTTTGCCAGAATCTCTTTGAAGCCGACCGAAAGTCTTGTTCCATGGCCTCACCGAACTCCTCCCATACCCGGGTTTTTGCTTCAGCAACCACCCGAGCTGCACTCCGCTTGGCCTGCCGGTACACCTCAGCTGCTTCGGGAGTCCCACAAGCCAACCAAGCTTGATAGGACTCCTTCTTCAGCTTAATGGCCCCCCTCACCACTGGTGTCCACCACTTGGTTCGGGGGTTGCCACCACGAGATGCACCGACCACCTTGCGGCCGCAGCTCTGGGCCGCCGCTTCAACAACAGAGGTGGAGAACATGGCCCATTCAGACTCCATGTCTCCAGACTCCCTCGGAATGTGGTTGAAGTTCTTCCGGAGGTGGGAGTTGAAGACCTCCCGGACAGGGGCCTCAGCCAGACGCTCCCAGCACACCCTCACTATACGTTTGGGTCTACCAGGTCTGAATGGCTTCCTCCCCTGCCATCGGATCCAACTCACCACCAGGTGGTGATCAGTTGACAGCTCTGCACCTCTCTTTACTCGGGTGTCCAAGACATACGGTCGCAGGTCTGATGATACGATAACAAAATCGATCATCGACCTGCGGCCTAGGGTGTCCTGGTGCCAGGTGCACATATGGACACCCTTATGCTTGAACATGGTGTTCGTTATGGACAGACTGTGGTTAGCACAGAAGTCCAATAACTGAACACCACTCGGGTTCAGATCGGGCAGGCCGTTCCTCCCAATCACCCCCCTCCAGGTTTCACTGTCGTTGCCCACGTGCGCATTGAAGTCCCCCAGTAGGACAATGGAGTCTCCAGGAGGAGCACCCTCCAGCACCCCAGTCACAGACTCCAAAAAGGGTGGGTACTCTGAAACATCATTTGGTGCATAGGCACAAATGATGGTCAGGACCCGTTTCCCAACCCGAAGGCGCAGGGAAGCAACCCTTTCGTCCACCGGGGAAAACTCCAATATAGAGGCAGCAAGGTGGGGCGATACAAGAATACCTACCCCTGCTCGTCGCCTCTCGCCCGGGGCAACTCCAGAAAAGGCCAAGCTCCAGCCCCTCTCCAGGAGACTGGTTCCGGAACCGGAGCTGTGTGTTGAGGTGAGGCCGACTATATCTAGCCGGTATCGCTCAATCTCGTACACCAGCTCAGGCTCCTTCCCCACCAGAGAGGTGACATTCCACGTACCAAAAGCCAGTTTAGAAAGCTTGGGATCAGTCCGCCAAGGTCTCCGCCTTTGACTGCCACCTAATCCACATAGCACCGGACTTCCATGATCCCTCCTGCAGGTGGTGAACCTACTGGAGGGCGGACCCATGTAACTCCTTCGGGCTGAGCCCGGCCGGGTCCCATGGGTGGAAACCTGGCCACCAGACGCTAGCCTTCGAGCCCCTCCCCCAGGCCTGGCTCCAGGGTGGGGCCCCGGTAACCCCATACCGGGCGGGGTACACTGAATCCTTGATATACAATTTATCATGAGAGTCTGTTGGATCGTTCTTAGTCTGGCCCTTCACCCAGGACCAGTTTGTCTTGGGAGACCCTATCAGAGGCAAATTGCCCCGGACAACATAGCTCCTGGGATCACTGGGGCACGCAAACCCCCCCACCACGATAAGGTCACGATCCATGAGGGGGATAATAATAATAATGAGGGGGATAATAATAATGAGGGGATAATAATAATGAGGGGGATAATAATAATAATGCATTTTATTTATATTGCACTTTACATTTAAAAGGAATAAATCTCAAAGTGCCACAGAGTAAAAACTGTTAAAAAAATAAAAATAAGAATAATAAAAGCAGGCCTAAAATCACATGGGTGACTATTGATATGCTTTATAAAAGAGAAGAGTTTTTAAAGATTTCTTGAAAGACTCCACTGTCTGTGGTGCTCTCAGGTAATCAGGCAGAGCATCACACAACTGTGGAGCTGCTTCCTGGAAAGCTCTGTCTCCCATTGTGCGTAGCTTAGACCTGGGGATGTGTAGTCGGTAGGTATTTGTGGAGCGGAGGCTTCTGGTGTGTTTCTGATGTTGAAGGAGTTCTTTTAAGTAATCAGGTGCATTACCATGTATGCACTGGTATGTGAGGAGACAGAGTTTATATTCAGTCCTCACATTTACCGGGAGCCAGTGTAGAGAGTGGAGAACCGGGGTGATGTGGTCATATTTTTGCTTCCTCTTCAGGATCCTGGCAGCACTGTTCTGGATGTACTGGAGTCTCTGGAGGTTCCTGCCAGGAACCTCAGCGAGGAGTGCATTACAGTAGTCCAACCTGGAGGAGATGAAGGCATGGATTAGCTTCTCAGCACCTGGCAGGGAGAGGAAGGGGCAAAGGTTGGCTATGTTTTTCAAATGAAAGAAGGCAGTTTTGTCGGGAAGTGCGGTGGAACAGTGGTTAGCACTGTGGCAGCACAGCAACTCACCCTTGGCCATGGGATCACGGGTTCGATCCCAGCCCCTGACCAACAGTGATCTGTGTGGAGTTTGCATGTTCTCCCCGTGTCTGCATGGGTTTCCTCCGGGATTTCTCCGGTTTCCTCCCACAGGCCAAAAACATGCAGGTTAGGTTAATTGGAGACCCTAAAAGTGGCCCTAGGTGTGAATGTGTGTGTGTGAATGGTGAAGGGATATGCCGTACCATGGCTGCTTCATCCATCCAGGTGGATGCCCTGAATTTCCCCTCTGGGGATCAATAAAGTAAACAAAATCAAAGCAAAAATCAAAAATGTGATGTTCAAATGTTAAATGGGGGTCAAATCAGACTTTGAGGTTAGTAACAGATGAAGAAAGTGGAATGGTCTGACCAGCAAGTGAGATGCTGGTGACAAGGGAGGATTGGAGCTGGTGTGGTGTGCCAGTGAGTATGGCCTCAGTTTTGTTGTTGTTTAGCTGAACAAAATTCTCACTCATCCACACTCTCACCTCCTCCAGGCAGGCTGTGAGAGCTGGTGGTGTGGCTGAAGAGGAAGTAGGATCTGTCCTGAGGTCGAGTTGAGTATCATGAGCATAACAATGGAAAGAGCTTCCATACTTGCTGATGATGTGGCCCAGGGAGAGCATGTAGATGTTGAACAGGGTTGGCCCAAGGACAGACCCCTGAGGGACCCCACAGGTGACATGGTGGGGCCTTGATTTAACCTCCCCTTTATGCTGTGTAAAAAGACACATAACCTTTTTTCTCCCTCACTGTTTGAAATTAAATCAGACTGAACTTTTCCTGCTTTGGGTCAGTTAGGGTTACCAAAATTATTTGTTAAATAATGTTTATATTTGTGTCATGAATTGCCCAAATGGCAAAGAGGAGAGACCCAGATGCTGAACTGCAGTTTGTGATATTTATTGAAAACAAAAACACAAAGTCCAAACAGTGCACCAACAGAAAATCCAAACAGATCAAAAACAAACTAACGACTAGAGCACACCCGAACAGGGGTAGGGTTCAGGTGGAGACAAGAAGAAGAGACTCCAGCAATGACAGAAGAAAATAACAGTCCTTAAATAAGGGCAAAAACAATTGATAACAAGTGATGGCAGGTGTGGATCACATGAGCGGGCAAGAGGTGACAATGATTACAACAGAAATCAGCTGGGAGTAGTGAGAGGGAGAAGACGGGACTGACAGCTGACAGGAGCACTGCTCACAACAGAGCAAAACACCCAGAAGTGCCACTGACAGCTGCAGCCCCGAAGAGGGAGAGAGAGAGAAAACACAACAGGATGCGAATATAATATGATGGCAAATAAAGACAAGTAAATCCAAATATGTAAATAACAAAACTACAATGAACGTAAACAGGAAAATAAATCATACTGAGAAACAATACAGAATATGTGAAAATTAACCAAAGATAAAATAACCGGAATAAGAACTCAAAAATACAACACAATACAAATATAGAAAAAAGGCAAAAGATACAGAGCATGGCGGGATCCCCCCATGCTCAGATCGTGACAATTTGCTCAATATTTTTTGATAATTTGTTTATTACTTTCTTCAAAGTCAGAAGTTTACATACACTAAGATTCCTATGCCTTTAACCAATTTGGGAAAGCTCGGCTGATGATGCCATGGTGTTGGAAGCTTCTGATAGGTTAATTGATAACATCTGAGTTAATTGGAGGCACACCTGTGGGTGTATCTTAAGGCACACCTCAAATACACTGCTTCGCTGTGTGACATCATGAGAAAATCAAAAGAAATCAGCAAAGATATCAGGAAGAGAATTCTTAACCTCCACAAGTCTTGTTCATCCTTGGTGCAATTTCCAGATGTCTGAAGGTGCCACGCTCATCTGTTCAAACAATTATACACAACTATCAGGACCATAGGAATGTCTAGCCATCACACTGCTAAGGAAGGACATGTGTTTTGTGTCTCAGAGATGAGTGTAGTTTGGTGTAAAATGTGTGTATCAACCCCAGAACAAAAGCAAAAGCCCTTGTGAAGATGCTGGCTGAATCTGGTAAAAGAATGTCATAATCCACAGTGAAACGAGTCCTGTATTGACACGGGCTGAAAGGTCACTGCGTGAGGAAGAAGCCGTTAGTCCATAAGCAACATAAAAAAGTCAGATTACAGGTTGCAAATGCACACAGGGACAAAGACCTTAATTTTTGGAGACATGACCTGTGGTCTGATGAAACTAAAATTGAACTGTGTAACCATAATGATCATTGTTACGTTTGACCTGTTGTCAGGTCAGGTCAGGCATTGGCTTGCTTGCTACGGGATAACCATGAAAACTGGTACTACCTGTCTCATGGGTTGGGCCGTCAGTGACTCAACCGGCATCACCGCCCTTCCGAGGGTGTGGAGGGTGAAACTGGGCATCCTGGCAGAACATAAAAACATTATCTGCCACAGGTCTGTGGTCGACCACTCACAGTTACATGGGGTGAGACTGGACATCCTGGCAGATAAACACATCTGTCGCAAGGTCCATGTGGACTGTGCCAGTCGGTGCATCGTGACACTACACAAAGAGCAGAGATAAACAAACCTACCATCTGGTCAGTCACTGCAACAGATACTGGATTCAGTTTGTCTTGGCTTGTCCTTGCCACTGATAATACCTCTAGCTGCCAAGAATGTGCTGCTAGTCCAGCATAAGCTAGTGGTACTCAAATACTTTGCAAGCAGTTTCATGAAATGGTCAGTGAGAAGGCAACTCATACCGGCTCGGACGTTGCCTGGGTTAACAAGTTCCACGCTGATCTGTTCACACTCTGACAGGTAGTGAGAAGTAAGTTTGGAGCAGGAAGAGAAAAGAAGAGGAAAACAGCAGCCTTGTGTGTAGCAGAATGGAATGTACGCACTCTGTTGGGCAGATCAACATCACAGTGCCCAGAAAGACAGACTGCGCTTGTGGCCTTGGAAATGAACAGGTACAATGTAGACATAGCTGCACTTAGTGAAACAAGATTGTCTGGATATGACAGCTTGGAAAACCATGGATACATCTTCTTTTGGAGTGGGAAATCAACTCAAGAAAGGAGAGAAGCAGGGGTAGGCTTTGCAGTTAGAAAGGAGATAGCAGCAATGCTTGATGAGGAACGGGTGCCAATCAACGACAGGATAATGACAATGAGACTCCCACTACAGTGGAAGATGTATGCCACACTCATCAGTGTATATGCCCCAACAATGACCAGCACAGAGGAGGCAAAGGAAGAATTCTACAGTGATTTACGTGAGACTGTCAGGAGTGTACCTACTGATGACAGGCTGATACTCGTTGGAGGTTTTAATGCTAGAGTTGGTTTGGACACCGAGAAACAGAAAGGAGTGCTAGGCAGTCATGGAGTAGGCAAGTGTAATGCAAATGGAGAACTTCTACTTGCACTATGTTCAGAGTACAACCTTGTGTTAACCAACACCCGATTTAAGCACAAGGACACACACAAGAAGACATGGATGCGCCTAAGATCCAAGCACTGGCACTTGTTAGACTACATCATAGTAAGGCAGAGAGACAGAAGAGATGTATTGGACACCAGAGCAATGAGAGGTGCGGACTGTGGTACCGATCATGTTATGCTGTGATCTAGATTAAGGATTTGCAGACGAAAACAGCACTGTAGGACAGGTGCAAAGCCACCATGGAAGCTAAACACTAGCGCACTGAAATGCCAAAAGAAACAGGAAGAACTTACACAAGAAATGAATGAAAACTTAAAAGAATGGGACAGCAACAACTTAGAGAATGACATAGAAGAGAAATGGGCAACACTGAAGGATGCGGTGTATCAGACTGCAAGTGATGTTTTAGGCCACCCTGAGAGGAAACATTAAGATTGTTTTGATGAGCATGATGAACATCTGAAGAAACTACTAGAAGCGAGGAATACAGCTAGGCAGGAAAATCTACAGTGTAACACAAGGTCGAAGAAGAAGAAATATTCAGAGGCTCAGAGTGAGCTACAGAAGTACACCAGAGAGATGAAGTCCAACTGGAGGGATGAAAAAGCGGAGGAACTTCAAACTGCAGCAGACATTTTATTTATTTTATTTTATTTGTTTATTTGACAGGGACAGTGCAATAAACATAGACAATTAATCAAATAACAATCAATCTAATGTGTTGCACAAAGAGTGTATAGCTATTAGCTAATTTGCAACTCTTGTCCCTGGATGGGCTTTGAAAAAGGAAGGACATGAAAACATTCTTCACAGGTTTGAGAGAAATCTACGGCCTAAACCAATAGGATTGATCCAGCTAAAGGCTATGGATGGTGAAACGATTTTGCAGGAGAAAGATAAGCTCCTGGACAGATTTGCAGACCACTTTGACCAACTACTAAACAACCCTGGAGATCTCACTGAGAGGCTAAAGAAGCTCTAGTGCAACGGCCAGTTGTATCAAGTCTGGATGAACCACCAAATGTTGATGAACTAATGGCAGCTATCAGGACAACACAGGATGGTAAAGCTCCAGGAAGGGATGGAATTCCAGCAGAAGTGTGGAAATTTGGTGGTGTTCAGCTGACCAACTGCCCGCACAAGCTCATCCAAGAGATATGGGATGTCCAGAAAGTACCTCAAGACTGGAAGGATGCAAGTATTGTGCCTTTGTTCAAGAAAGGTGACAGGAAAGATTGTGGAAATTACCGAGGTATATCACTGCTAGCCGCTGTTGTTAAGATTCTCTCACGTGTACTACTAACAGACTCAATGAACAAACTCTCAGCAGAATGTACTACCAGAAACCCAGTGTGGCTTTAGAAGTGGAAGAAGCACAATGGACGTGATTTTCTGCTTGAAACAGGTTCAAGAAAAGTGTATCAAACAGAACATGCCGCTTTATGTAGTCTTCATAGACTTCAGTAAAGCCTTCGATACCATATTGTGACAAGGACTTTGGCAGGTACTCAAGAAATATGGCTGTACAGAGAAGTTTGTCAACCTGATTGAGGCACTCCATACAGTTATGCAAGCAAACATGGCAATGAGGGGTTCAGTGTCTAAAGACTTTTCAGTAAGCAACGGGGTGAAACAAGGGTGTATGCTGGCACCTACACTCTTCCCGCTATATCTGGCAGCCATGCTTGAGGTGGCCTTCAAAGACACTTCAGAAGGAGTATACATTCAAACAAGGAAAGAAGCAAACTTGTTCAATGTGGCACAGTTTAAAGCCAAGAGTAAGACATTGATAAAGGTAGTAAGAGAAATGCTCTTTGCCGACAACAGTGCTCTAGTTGCACATAGTGCGGAAGATATGCAATCTTTAGTGGAGAAATTTGCAAGAGCAGCTAGCCAATTCAGCCTCAAAATCAACATCAAGAAGACAGAGTGCCTTTATCAACCACCAAAGTTCCAGTTATCAACATCACTACCAGAAGAGATCAGCATTGGTACAGAGCCTCTAGTCAAGTGTAAGACTTTCAAGTATCTCGGGAGTACTGTTTCAGAGAATGCTAGGCTGGAGGATGAGCTATCTCTCACAATGGGAAGAGCGAGTGCTGTGTTTGGAAACTTGAGGGAGAGACTGTGGAACAATCACATGTTGCCTATCAGTGTGAAATGCAATGTGTACAGAGCGACAGTACTGGCCCATAACCCTCTATTGTCGGTGCTGAAACTTGGACTGTCTACAGAGTGCAGGTGAAGAAACTCCACGCGTACATGATGAGACACCTTCGAGCTATAATGAACATCTCATGGAAAGACAAGATAACCAACATAGAAGTGCTAAAACGAGCTGGTCTACCATTAATGGAGGACATGCTAATACAGATGAACCTGAGATGGCTCAGACACGTTGAGAGGATGGATCACCAGCGTCTCCCTCGGCAGTTACTCTACTCACAGTTATGCGAGGGCAAACGCAATCAGGGTAGACCAAGGGTCAGATTTAAAGACACTGTAAAAAGAAACCTGAAGAAGATGGACAAAGACACGAGTTCCTAGCAGCGGAAGGCAAAGGACATAGCTGCGTGGAGGAATCTGATCAGACCTAAATGAAACAGTCATTGTCGCACACGACAGACTGCTATGATGATGACGTTTGGAAGAAAAGGGGGGAAGCTTGCAATCCTGAGAACATCATCCCAACTGTGAAGTATGGGGATGGCAGCATCATGTTGTGGGTGTGTTTTGCTGCAGGTACACTTCACAAAATAGATGGCATCATGACGAAAGAACATTATGTGGAAATATTGAAGCAACATTTCAAAACATCAGAAAGGGATTTATAGCTTGTGTGCAAATGGGTCTTCCAAATGGACAATGACCCTAAGCATACCATCAGATTATTTAGAAAGTGGCTTACGGACAACAAAGTCAATGTTTTGGAGCAGCCATCACAAAGCCCTGATCTCAGTCTCATGCCAAGAAAGAGTACTACAGATGCAGTGTTTGCTTTAAGAGTGTTGATGGTGAAGTATAGAGAGGGTCAGAAGGAGTTGCACTGTCTTTCTGGATCTAGAGAAAGCATATGATATGGTGCCAAAGAGGGGGTAGGATTATGATGTGGTACTGTATGAGAAAGTCAGGAGTTGGGAAGAAGTGTAGCTAATGAAGATAATCTAGCCACTTGTTGCATTCCCTCCAAAATAATCCAGTACCTTTGTCTTGTGATTTTTGAAATACAAAAATTCCAGTTTTACTTTTATTGTCACTGCCATTTCTCTTTTGGTTTCTTTATATTTTCCTGCTTCTAGTCTTTATCTCTGCCAAGGGGATGATGTTTTGGGTCTGTTTGTGTGTGTGCTGTTAAAAAAAAAATTCTGGATAGATTTTGAAGAAGTTTTCAGTAGAAGTTGGAAATTGTTCATGGACCAATTGATTAAGATTTTATTGCTGAGTCGCATCACCATCTGGATACAGGAAATTTTTTTACAGGATTTAATATTTTTATGACATTTTAATTTTTTTCAGAGCTTCACTGGTAAAGCTGCTATAACTACTACCAATTTCAATTCAGTTCAGTGAGTTTTATTTTGAACATGTAACCATATGGTGAATTTGTACAGAAAATATATGTGTCGGGCATATGATGTATCACACCCGCAGTTACTATATTCATTGATACCGTACTCCCTGTCATTTTTTTTTTTTTTTGTTACTTATTTGTACCCGTAGGTAGATTTGGTTTGCAGTCTGGTGACAAGCCACCGGCTGCCGGTCGCTGCGTGCACGAGCGCCCTAAACCTACATGTTTTTGGTATGCGGGAGGAAACCGGAGAAATCCCGGAGTAAACCCACGCAACACGGGGAGAACATGCAAACTCCACACAGCTCACTGTTGGTCGGGGGCTGGGATCGAACCCACGATCTCATGATCCCCGCGGTCCCCTGGCCGAGAGTAAACTGTGCTGCCACAGTGCTAAACCACTGCGCCACCGTGCAGCCCACCGCCACCGTGCAGCCCATGTAATATTGCTTAATTTAACGGGATTTGTGCTGTTTGTTAATCTACTTTCAGTATTTTTGACTGTAAAAATAACTTATTTGTGTGATCCCGATACCCTGCGTTGTTAATAATTCTTATTGCTCTTTTCTGGAAAGTGATTAGTGAGCAAATTGTGTTGTTATAGTTACTGCCTCCATGACAATAATAATATCATATGCACATGAAAATAAATAAAAGATTTATTATTAAATGCATTTTGTTATTGATGTAAGAATGTCCTCCAGCTGGGTGTCAGGAGAAATTAAAATATAAAGTCGCAAATTAACTACCAGGGCAGCGCGGTGGCGGAGTGGTTTGCACTGCGGCAACACAGCAACTCACCCTTGGCCGGGGGATCCTGGGTTCGATCCCAGCCCCCGAACAACAGTGATCTGTGTGGAGTTTGCATGTTCTTCCCGTGTCTGCATGGGTTTACTCCGGGATTTCTCTGGTTTCCTCCCACATGCCAAAAACATGCAAGTTTGGTTAATTGGCATCAAACTGGGGATTTTAAATTGTCCTTTGGTATGACTGTGAGAGTGAATGGTTGTCTCTCTCTATGTTGGCCCTGCGATGGACTGGCGATCTGTCCAGGGTGTACCCTGCCTCTCGCCCAAAGATAATGGGATAGGCTCCTGCCCCCCCGCGACCCGAAAACGATTAAGCAGAAGAAGATGGATGGATGGATGGAAATTACTACCTTGGTGGAGGATGCTTTCTATTTTTTTTTTTTTTACATTTTTTAATGTTGTTCAGCTCTCAGAGATTGAGAAATATTGACTTTAACTGCATAAACATACATGCAAACATATACACACACGCACTGACAGGATGAGGGTAACAAAGAAAGAAAGAATCAGACACACTCCTGCTGTGCTTGTGCACGTGTGTATGTGTGTATGTTCTTGTGTGTGTGCATAGCTTGCAGTGATGTTTAATACGCAGTAGAGCTAAATGACAGGTCCTCAGGTTAGGCTGTACAGCTCATTAAGGAATTATACATTCACTTTTTTTGCTCTTCCTGCAAGCGAATAACAGCTCTTTGTTTAGCTCAACATGCCCATTGAGAGATAAAGGAGGTAAACTACTTAATATGTGGGATGCTGCATATAACAGAATATCTGCTGAATGTGCTTGGTTTACTCAGCAATCAGCACACCCTGAACCAAGCCACTGCTGGCTGTAATTTCCTGTTCTCTGCTTGTCTATCCCCTTGTCTCTTTTCCTGTTTGACTAGCTGCATACGTGAGTGAGTTTGTACTTGCCCCTCATCTGTATATCAGCCCTCCTGCTATTATCCCCATACTTGACCTTTTAAAGCAGGGGTGTCCAATCATGTGCCATGGAGGGCCAAGACCCTGCAGGCTTTACCTCCAACTAGTGTCGTCAACAGCAGATTTCACTGAACATCTTCCCACTGATTGCTGATAAGTGAAAACACCTGCTGAAGAGACTGGGTAGAAGAAAAAACCTGCAGGGTCTTGGCCCTCCATGGCACATGATTGGACAACCCTGTTTTAAAGGAAGCCCAATGGTCTTTCTTTGTCTATCTGCAGCCCCCCTCCCCCCCCACCACCGCAGTGGCTGTTGTTGCCGTGCAGTGTTCAAAGAGCCATTCTGCTCTGTTGATTCTTTTTCATCCACCTCTAATGACAGTCACTCCCTCGCGCTCAGTCTTCAACTCTCTCTTTTTTCATTGTTTTCTCCAAAGGCTTTGATTCCACCGTAGGCTATGAGTAACCTTAGCGAGTGTGACCTTGGGAAGACATCCACATTAGCTGCTGTTATGATGCGCTTGAAAACAAGCACAAGCCATTAACCTGGATATTATTAGCATTTGTCATTACCACACAGTTAATTTGCCATCAGCGATGAAGGTGATGGATATGCTAGTTAGATCATTCGACCAATCTGTTGTTCTCAGGCTTGCAGTAAAGGCTTAAACTGAATGCTCTTTCTACAGACATTGAGTGCCATGACATTGTTGCCATTTTAAAGTTTCTTTTGTAATGTGTAAAGTATTAACTTATCATTCATCACTAAGACCTAAAAAACAGAGATAAGAAGATACCATTTCAGATCAACCACAAAACAAACATTTTTCACCTGTTCTTTAAAAATTCCCCAACGCATACTGTGATGGATTGGTGCCACATTTTTGTGAGAACATTTATCATTCCGAGACAGTGTGTTATAATGACTTTGTTGAGACTGGCATTTGTGGTTTTGATTAAAAAATATCTAAACAACTATTGGATGCCTGTGCTTCATAAAACAAATTCCTCTCTGTATAGACATTGAAGCTTTTCATCTTGCATCATATAATAGAAGCACCATTGTTCATCCATCCATCTAAAACTGCTTATCTGGGGGTCTGGGTCACGGGGGCAGCAGTCTAAGCAGAGAGGGCCAGACTTCTCTTTCCCCAGCCACTTCCTCCAGCTCTTCAGGGAGGATACCAAGGCGTTCCACAGGCCAGATGGGAGACATATAGTCTTTCTAGCATATCCTGGGTCTGCCCTGGGGTTTATTCCCAGTAGGATGTGCCTGATGCACGGAAGGTGTCCAGATGGCTTCCTGATCAGATGCCCAAACCACCTCATCTGGCTCCTTTCGATGTGGAGGAGTAGTGGCTCTACTCTAAGCCCTCCCAGGTGACTGAGCTCCTCAGCCTATTTCTAAGGGTAAGTCCAACAACCCTATGGAGAAAGCTTATTTCAGCAGGTTGTATCCATGATCTCATTCTTAAGGTCATTACTCAAAGTTCATGACCATAGGTGAGGGTAGGAACGTAGACTGACCAATAAATTGACAGCTTTGCTTTGAAACTCAGCTCCTTCTTCACCATGACAGACAGTACAGATGTCAGTACAGATGCTTCTCTGATCCGTCTGTCAATCTTCAGTCCCATTCTCCCCTAATCGTGAATAGATCCCTGAGATACCTGAACTCCTCCACTTGGGGCAGGAGTCTGTCCATGACCCGGAGAGGACAATCCACCCTTTTCCAGCTGAGAACCATTTTTATCCCAGCTACTTCACACTCAGTAACAAACCACACCAGTAAGACCTGTAGGTCATTGCTTGATGAAGCCAACAGGACCACATCATCAGCAAACACCAGAGATGAGATCCTGCACCAACTGAACATGACACTTTCTATTCTTTGGCTGCACCTGCAGACTGCTTAAATCCTGCCCATAAAAATTATGAACAGGATCAGTGACAAAAGGCAACCCTGGTGGAGTCCAACTCTCATTGGGAAAGAGTTTGACTTCTTCTTCTTTTGGCTGCTCCCTTTCGGGGTCACCAAAGCATATCATCACCTGATCCACATGTTGATTTGGCAAGGTTTTTTCTACCGGATGCCGGATGTAACAATTCCCATTTATCCAGGCTTGGTACCAACTCAGGGAATACACTGGCTTAATCTCCCCCCTGTGGCTAGGTAACCAACTTTCCTTCCCCCAATTCAGTTATGCATAGCACTGGGCTAGGAGGCAGGGAGTACCATTTTTACATGATCTCTGGTGTGACGCGGCTGGGGCTTGAACCCACAACCTCCCAGTTGTTGGGGTGGATGCTCTGCCACTAGACTGTGGCAGAGCATTCCCAGTACCACTAGACTGGTACTGGGAATGAGTTTTTGACTGATTGGTGTAATACAAACGAAACTCTCATAGCGCTTGTATGGAGACCAGATAGGTTGTAGCAGCAAGTCCAATACCCAATGCTCCTGGAGCACCCCACAAGAAACCATGAGGTACGTGGCGGAGTGCCTTTTCCAAGTCCACAAAACACATGTAGACTGATTGGGAAAACTCCCACAAATCTTAATGGATCCTTTAGAGGGTGAAGAGTTGGTCCAGTGCTCCACGACTAAGATGAAAACTGCATTGTTCCCCCTGAATCCAAGGTCTGAATAACGGCTGGACTCTCCTTTCCAGTACCATGGCATAGACCTTCCCAGGGTTGCTGAGAAGTGTGATTCCGTTAAAGTTGGAACACACCCTCTGGTCCCCCTCCTTGAACAAGGGAACCACCACCCGAGTTTGCCATGCTAAAGGCACTGTCCCCAACTTCCACGCAATGCTGCAGACACGTTAACCAGGACAGCCCTACAACATTCAGAGCCTTTAGGTACTCAGGGTGAATCTCATCCACCCCTGGTACTCTGCCACTGAAGAGTTTTTTTCACAGCTTCAGCAACCTCAGCCTCTGTGATGGACAAGTCATCCCCCTCATCCTCAGGCTCTGCTGCCTCTATGGAAGGAGTGTCAGTGGGATTGAGGAGATCCTGATGATGATGAAGATGAATAGATACATCCATAGATGCGCCGGGACACATCATCAGTGATGTTTCCTGACATCATCGGGTGTTTCGGGTCTCACAACACAGACACCCTCAATCAGGCGAACCAGCCAGGGTTGAGACCCTGGCTGGTTCAGACCCTGACTTGTGTCCCGGCAGCATTGGCCCACGATTCTGACCTCTTAATCCATAGCCACCGAGAAGCTCTTTCTGCAGCCTCAGTGGCAGATTTGATGGCCTTCCTTTTAGCAACTCCTTTAATACCAAGGAGAATGTAAATTTTGCACAGGGAGCGGGCAGCAAAGCCTCAACATCCCACCTCTATGGGCTCACAGTGTGCTCTCCAACCATTCCTCTGGCACTGTTCTACCAGTTCTTGGTATTTGAGCCGTTTGCATTCATTGGCCTCTTCTATGCGCTCCTCCCAGGGAAATGTGAGCTCCACTAACAGAACCTGCCTGGAAGAGGAAGATGTTAGTACCACATCTGGCCTAAGAAGATGTTGCTGTTACATAATCAGGGAACTTAAGCTGCTTTCCCAAATCAATTCGCAAGTCCCAGTCTGATGCTGAAGAGAGCAGGCTGGCTGATGGTCTAAGCTGTGGTCGGGGCCTCTCTCCAGCTTTAACAAATGTAATTTTCCTTTGACTACCGACCTGCTTACTGTTTGCCATGGCGCTGGAGATGGTCTCCGCTACACACTTTAGCACTTGGTCATGGCGCCAGCGATATTGGCCCTCTCCAAGAGCTGTTGGGCAACTGCTAAGAATGTGTTCAAGCGTGCCCTTTCCTGAGCAGAGAGGACATGTTGGCAGCTCGCCCTTACCCCAGGTATGCAGGTTTGCCAGACTGGGTAGCACATCATATACTGCTCGGAGCATAAATTGGATGCGCTGAGGCTCTGCATTCCAGATGTCATTCCAGGTCAGCTTCTTATTCACTACTCCCTCCCATTTTGTCCATGCCCCCTGCTGCCGCATGCCTACCATCCTACCAGTCCTCATTTCTTCAACACCTGCTCTCACCTCCTGCAGGATTAACTTGCGTTTGTCCTTTCCCTGGACTTTATCGTAGCGCGGCTGTGGGATGGAGCCCAGCCCTGCATGTCCTATTGCCACCGTGCCCACCAGAGCTTTGTGTCTCAACCGAGATTCTGCAAGCTCCAACCCCTCTTGAGCTCTCCACTTCCGACCTGTCCTCACCACAATGCCTGCTGCTGCCACTCTCAAGTCTCTAGAGTCACGATAGGCTAGTACCTCTCTTGTGCGGGAAACCTTGAACTCCTCTTCCAAACTACTAATAGGAAGCTGGAGTTTGTTGCTCCTGCCATAAAGCGCCGCACTACTGAAGCTATGTGGTAAACCCAACCATCTTCGAAGGTAGGAGCTGATCTTCCTTTCCAGGGTCTCCACTGTAGACAGAGGCACCTTGTACACCATCAGAGGCCAGAGGATACGGGGCAAAATGCCATGTTGGTACACCCAAGTCTTGAACCTGCCGGGAAGGCCAGACTTATCCACGGTCAACAGCCATGTTTCCAATTTCCTGATGGTAGTTCGAATGGATGCTGTGTCCCTGAGACTACAGTCAAAGACCTTCCCTAGGCTTGTGACTGGTTTCTCTGTGATAGATGGTATCACAATGCCATCCAGATGGAAACGGAACTTATCCACCACTTTCCCTCTTTTCAGGACCATAGATCTAGACTTTGATGGCTTAAAGTTCATTCTTGCCCAGGAAATAAGTTTTTCCAGGCCTTGAAGAATCCACCTACTACCAGGCACTGATGTAGTAGTAACAGTCAGATCATCCATGAAAGCTCTAATGGGGGGCTGCCGGATTCCTGACCTTGAAAGGGGTCCTCTACATTCGACCTCTGCTGCTTTAACCAGCATGTTCATGGACAGGATAAAAAGGATAACAGAAATGGTACAACCTGTTATAATCCCTTTCTCCAACTGGTGCCAATCTGAGGTCAAGCTGCCAGAGGTGACTCTGAGTCTAAATTGACCATAATAGTTCAGAATGAGAGCCTTGATCTTACTGGGTATGTGGCGTTGGTCCAGCGTGATATCGACCAGCTTATGGGGGATTGACCCGTAAGCATTGGCAAGATCCAGCCAAAGCACCACTAGATCTCCATTTCCCTCCCGTGCCTCTCTGATCAGCTGAGTGACCACTCCAGTATGTTCCAAACACCCTGGTACACCTGGAATTCCACCCTTCTGTACTAATGTATCGATATAATTGTTCTTCAGAAGGAAGTGGGTCATTCTCCTAGACAAGACACTAAAGAAGATCTTGCCTTCCATGCTGAGGAGTGAGATAGACCTGAACTGCTCCAATTTAGATGACCTCTCTTCCTTGGGAATCCACACTCCCTCTGCCCATCTCCACTGTTCTGCTACAGTTCCTCTTCGCCAGATCACTCTCAGTATCTTCCATAGGATTCTCAGGAGCTCTGGGCAACGCTTGTATACTTTATAAGGTACTCCACTGGGGCCTGGAGCAGAGCTGGCTCTTGCCGCTGCCACCACTTCCTGAACTTCCTTCCAGGTGGGTTCTGAGGTGTTGAACTCCACCAGAGGGGCTGGAATGTCCAAAAGAGCTCTCTGAGGTCCCAGATCCTTCTCTCTAAAGGGATCACTTAGGGTATTATGCAAGAAATGGTCAACTTCCTCCTTAGAACACTCCAGTCTCCCACTGCGCTTCTGCCCTAGCATCTTCCTCATAAAGCCAAATGGATCTGCCAAGAATGCAGTTCGTCTCCTGGCTCTCTCAATCCTCCTCCTCCGATGCCATTCAGCTCTACGCAGGGTCATAAGCTTCTTCCTGATGGCATGTCGAAGCTCAGCAAGTGGTGGCTTCTCCTCTTCTGCTGCTGCTTGAAACTGTCCTGTCAGCATCCTCAACTCTTTCCGCAGCTGATGAATCCTGCCAGCCCTACGGTTCTTAGGAGATCCTGAAGTATTACTTCCACCGCCTGACAATAATCCCAGTTGAAGTCAGCAGTGTTTCATCTGCACCATGCACAGTGTGGACAGTGAGCTGCTTCCCACTTTTGAGTCTCCGAACAGTTTGCCAGAATCTCTTTGAGGCCAACTCAAAGTCTTGTTCTATGGCCTCACTGAACTCCTCCCACACATGAGATTTTGCTTCAAGCGTACCTCTGGTGGTCGTGAAGACGCATTTAACTTGAAAACATGATGAAAAAGTATTTCTTATTTTGGTAAATAATTCTTGCCAGCCATATACCACCAGACATATATTCAAATAGGACCTTGGCCATGGGCAGCCAATGAAAACTGTGGGCGCAGCCATGACACATGCGGATGTGACGTCACTTCGTTGATACTCAACAGTCAATGCTCCACCTGTATGAGAGACTAGGGTGCTGTTGTGAGTGTTTTTATTCTATTATGGCTGAATTGTCGGACTCTGAGGAAGAATTTGTCCAACATGGCTACAGGTTTGAGCCAGAAAGGTCTTCTGAGGGTTAAAGTGACCAAGTGGTCCTCACACACAACGCAGTCTCGTCTGAAATTATTCGTCTGTGCCCTGTTTCCGCTCCGATCTTCTGACAAGGTGAGCTGGGTTTGGGTACACAAAAAAAAGTGTTTCTTTGTTTTTTTCGCTTATTATTCAGACATCCAAAGGCTTTACATTCCGCCATGTTGCGATATCCATATCGCATTGTATGTTTTTGTTTTTACAAGAGCACCGAGTGTCTGCTGATCTGTATATAGTTGTAGAATCATCTTCCGTGTTGCGGCAGTTACGAGATCAGATGAGGCAAGCAGCTGAATTTAAGCATTTATTTATTTATTTTCTACTCGTTTCAGTTCTGCATTTAATATGAACCCTGAGTTTGAAATAAACGTTTGAATTTTGGTCCTCACACAACGCAACGCGCTGTCTGCCGCTCTTTATAGCGGCGAGGGAGGAGCCGAATTATCTGCCGTGTTGCGGCTGTTAACGACCTCAGATCAGACAAGAGGACCCGCCGAATTTAAGCATTTATTTATTTATTTTCTACTCGTTTCAGTTATGCATTTAATATGAACCGAGTTTGAAATAAACGTTTGAATTTTGGTCCTCACACAACGCAACGCGCTGTCTGCCGCTCTTTATAGCGGCGAGGGAGGAGCCGAATTATCTGCCGTGTTGCGGCTGTTAACGACCTCAGATCAGACAAGAGGACCCGCCGAATTTAAGCATTTATTTATTTATTTTCTACTCATTTCAGTTATGCATTTAATATGAACCCTGAGTTTGAAATAAACGTTTGAATTTGAATATCCCCAAAGCCGCTGCACATCCGGGTACTCGAGGCTCAGCCACTACTGATCCAGATCGCGGTAGCCACGAAATTACGTCACAGGAAGCGTCCTGGAAGTCCATGTAGCCGCTAGTATGGCTGTACCCATGTTTTGCTGACATAGCTGAACCAGCACATCAGCAATGGATTTATATCAAATTGCTTTGAACGTGAATTTCAACTTAAAGTTGAACTAGAACATGAGACAGGGGCTCAATATAATATCTTTTTTTTCACGACCACCATAGGTACGCTTTCAGCTGCATGTTTTTTTAGCACCATTGTAAAGTTAAATGTAAAAAAAAAAAAGGTTGCCTGTGATTATAAAGGCATTGATATATGATCTGCAATACTGAAATTATGCAGTAATATTTTTTACTAGATCATAGACTTTTGACAGCTAAACTAAGATGCTAAGAATTACCTATATCTACACTCATGGCTACTTTAAACAGTACACCTGTTCAACCATGTGTTAATGCAAATATCTAATCAGCCAATCACATGACAGCAGCTCAATGCATTTAGGCACATAGACATTGTCAAGACCAGCTGATGAAGTTCAAACTAAACATAAGATTGGGTTAAAAAGGTGTTATAAGTGACTTTGAACGTGGTATGGTTGTTGGTGCCAGACGAGTTGATCTGACTATTTCAGAAACTGCTGATCTACTGGGATTTTAATACATAACCATCTCTAGGGTCTACAGGGAATGATCTGAAAAATAGAAATTATCCGGTGAATATCAGTTCTCAGTACCCAAATGCCTTGTAAATGCCAGAGTTCAGAGGAGAATGACCAGACTGGTTTGAGCTGAAATAAAGACAACACTAACTCATTTAACCACTCATGAGTTATATAGACGAGCATCTTTGGCAGTGCAACACATTGTCCCTTACAGCAGATGAATTACAGCAGCAGAAGACCTCAGCTAGTGCCACTCCTGTCAGCCACAAACAGGAAACTGAGGCTACTGTTCACACAGGCTCATCAAAATTGGACAAGATTGGCGAAACATTGCCTGGTCTGGGTCTCAGTTTTTGCTGCAACAGGTCAGAATTTGATGTAAACCACATGAAAGAATGGATGCATGCATGGATCATCATGGATGTGCAGACAACAAATCTGCAGCAACTGTGTGATGCTAGTAAATCAGTATGGAACAATATGTCTGAAGAATGTTTCCAGCACCTTGTTGAATCTCCAGTATGCCATGAAGAATTAATGCAGTTGTGAAGGCGATAGGGATCCAACACAGTAATAGTAAGGTGTACTTATTAAAGTGGCCAGTGAATGCTTATCAATTAACTGTGATCTGTTCCACTCTGCCAACTTTATTAATCCCACCAGAAGCAATTTGGAATTTTCTTTCCCCAAAGATTGAAGGGTTAAAAAATTGAAACACACAGTATATGTGGATAATCATGCAGCAATGCAGGAAGCACAGAACAGCAAGGGGCTTCCAGGTTGCACAATAGCGTGAGTGTCCACCCACCCCCCACCGCCTGGTGTGGTCTTTATGTATAATGGTGCACTGGCCTCTGTCTGTCTGTCTGTCCAAAGCATCAGTGGAAAATGTTGAATGGACAGATATCATGATTGCCTATATTCAAACCCAGACATCTCTATCTTTGACCATTGTTGAAAATAGTCAAATATTTTGTGTTTTGGAGAGTTATTCAGGTTCTATCCTTAAGGTTGAGCCCAATGTGCACCTGTGCAACGATCAGTCATGCTGTTTAATCAGCATCTTGATCTGTGTCACCTGTTGAGTTCATGGATTATCTTGGCAAAGAAGAATTGCTGGCACCTCAAATATTTTCGGTTTTGGAAGGTCTTATTTAGATCTTTCTTTTGAATTTAATATTATGAAAATTGCCACCCTTCCAGGAGTCCATTAGTTTGATATATTCACATTGTACCTGGGTCATCTGTTCTAGCTGCGTTGTCAGCTCCTCGTGCCCATATCGCCCTGGCTGTCATGTCCTCCTCTTCGACGTCATCCCCTGCGGCTGGAAGTGCTGTGAGTCGTGCTTCGGCGAGGCCCGTCAGCAATCCTTCCCGAGTGGCTCCTCCTCGTCGCCCCGAGGGGCCCGCCGTTACCTCCCGGAGGGATAGAAGGAGAACTCCACCCGCTGCAGCAGGCACCATCTTCTCCCCAGGAGGCAGGCAAGTGCAAGTTCATTCATCCCACCCTAATTATGATCTGCCTTGTCTGACTTCTGGGGGCGGAGTTCGGGGTTCGCAGCCCCCCGAGCACCTGCCACCTGCTGTAACTGTAATTCCTAAACCCGCTGCCTCTGTGCCTTCTTCTGCCGAGTGGTCTGCGACGCCAGTTCTACGTCGCCGGAGGAGGAGGGGGCCTGCAGTGCTGGAAAGCCTGGATCTGGCCCTGCAGCCACGTCGTGGATGGAGGAGAAGAGCGGACTGCGGCCCGGAACCTGTGCCGACGATGAAGCGTCCCCGGGTCTCCTCGCTGGAGCGGTCCAAACCAGTGGGTCGAGGGTCCCCTGCCTCCACGCCATATGGGTCATCGGCGTGGACATCAGTGCGAGAGGAACCTTGGGCTGCGGAAACCATCTCGCCAGCTGCGGAGCCCAACGCAGCTGAGTTGGAGCCTGCGCACTAACTTCTTTGCCCTGAGCCTGGATCGACGGAGTCCTGGACGGCAACAGAACCCGAGTGCAGGCAAGTGCTCCTTCTTGTGTCTCTGTCCCCTGTTTTGGAGCATTTTTGCCTGCCTCTTGGGGAGGCGAGTGAGGGGCAGCCGCCTGCTACACCCGAGCTCGTCTCGCTGGGTTCTGTTGCTGCCGGTGATACTGATCCCGGTTCTTCTGTGTGTTTTGAGCTTCCTTGCAGTGTCACCGGCGCCGAGCCAGTCGGGGTCGCTGAGTTGGAGGTTCCAGGTTTGGGGGTGGAGGTCGTCAGCGGAGCTGCACCGACCCTGTCGGGGTCCTTTGTGGAGGCTGCTGTGGCCCAATCGGGGTCTGACGTGGGTGTGCCCGAGGCCCAATCGGGGTCCACCGCAGGTGCTGTTCTGGCCCAATCGGGGTCCGACGTGGGTGTAGCCGGGACCCAATCGGGGTCCAGCGGAGGTGCAGTGCCGGTGTGGTCCAAGGACGGTGGAAGAGTGGCAGTCCTTTCGCCGCCTGGCTCAGTATGGGCTCATTTTGGTCTTCTGTCCCCTCTACAGAGTCATCACCCCTGTGCATCATCGCCGGGGGCCATGGGGGTCCCTTTTCGCTCACCCCGGCTCTCCCGTGTTTTGTCCTCGCCAGGGAGGCCGCCGCGGGCTGTTTTCCCCCGGTACTGGTGGCTGAGGGACGCAGGTCGGCCGCCCGATTTGCCATGTGTATTACTGGGCGACCTGGTTCGGCCACCTGAGGAACTGTTTCGCCGGTTCAGTGCCTCGGGTCGGCCACCAGACATGTTGTGTGTTTTTCTGGGCGACCTGGTTCGGCCACCAGGGGAGTGGTCTTTCCGGGCCTGGGACTATGATAAGCCGCCCAGTCATGTTCCGCCTCCCATGACCACCCGCCGGCTGTTGGACGCGGGGAGACCGCCTGAACTGTTCCTGTGGCGCTTGGTCTCCGCCGCTCGGCATGAACTGTCGGGTGGGGGGGGGGGGGTAGAGGTCTTTTCTTTGTGGTAGTCTGATCCAGTATTTGTTCTGTTTTTTTTTTTTGCTATCCTGTGTTTTGTTTCTTGTAATTGTTATTTGTGTCTCTTGGGAATTTGTGCTTTATGTTCTGCAGTTGTCTCATGTGTCTTGTGTGTATTTGATTTGGGTATATGGTATTTTTTTATCATCGTGCTTTGTATAGTTTTTTTTTTGTTGTTGTTTTTTTTGCCCTAGTGAGTGTTGTATCTTCTGTGTCCTGTCTGTGCTACGGTTTCATGTGTTTTTTTGAGTGTTTTTTTTTTTTCTCTTTGATGGTCTGTGCTGATTCTCAGCTTTTGTCTCTCTCCCGCCGGGCCTGCCCCCACCCGCCCACCCTGGAGGGGGTGGAGGGGTGGCATGGATGACTATGGGCGTTCTGGAGCCCGTCCTCGGAGGGAGGGTACTGTTACAACCTGAGCATTGATCTTGTCCGCGCTCGGGCCATGTATCATCTCTGCCGGCCTTGACAGCTGTGGATTACATTCTGGCTCCACCGAGCTCTTATTGTGACAGCGCTCGGTGGGGTTTCTGGCTGTCAAGGTCGATCAGCTGTTTGGCATCACTGCTCGTTAGCGACCGGCTTTATTAGCGGGCGCTGGCAGCAGTGGATTGCTGGAGTATCGTCAAACATGCCTCGTGATTCCTTGGGTGATGTCAACATTCATGCTAAGGTTCGTGTCTTTATTCATGTCTTTGTTCTCGGCTAGATCGTAGGTGGCTGGGTGTAGCCCTACGATCCCTTGGATTCTGTATAGTGTGTTTTTGCCCACAGCAGCTCATAGTTTCGTGTCCATGTCTTGTGTACGTGTTAATAAAACATCATTGCAAAACTCTCTGGCGACTTTTGGCGTCTTGTGGTGGCCCGCGAGGGCCACCGCTTGACAGAAACGTTTCTATCACTACCTACAGGCCTGCATCTCGTGCCCCACAAGACAATCAAATTGCTGCGTATATTTGTGGTGAGCTGCCAAAAATCAGGGTTTTTTTCTGTTGTTAACATGTCTGTAACATGTTGTTGTGACTTACATGACATATGAAGAGCAAAATCACTCAAATCTCTCATATCATATGTTTTTGCTGTGAAGTTTCATTTACCCCCCCCCCCCGCCCCCCATCAAAATGCGAGTTTGGACAGAGCGTTTCTACCTGCGTAAGTATTCCTGCTTAGCCTGATTGATTAATGTTATAATAACATGGCTACAGACCTGAGTTCACTGCCTTGGGGGAAGAGGGAGGAGCCGAGGAGCAGCAGGAGCTTTTACAAGTTGGGAAAGGTGGCAGATTATACATGTTCAGTTTTTGAATGTATGAGCAAGAAATCCTCTTTTTTAAAATTACACGTCTTACCCACAGACATGAAAATATGACAGCAATGATTAATTTTATTCGCAAAACCTCAGTGTCCCTGCTAAAATATCAGAGGGGACACAGGTTTGCAGCCTTCATTTTACCCTGCATGCTGGGGGAGACGGCCCTGGGGTGTGTGGCACCCCGCATGGAGGCTGGAGGGCTCCTCACCGGTCTGTGGTTGCCCGCTCGCCACGGATCTCCCTGGCTCTCCTGCATGGGAGTGAAGGAGGTGAACAGGCCGGCGTCTGCTGGCAAAGCAAGCTTGCTGGGGGCCGGTGGTCCAAGCAGCTCACCCCCAGTGAGCTATCTGCTCGCTGGGAGCAAGCGAGCCAGCCTTCAGCAAGTGGTCTGCTTGCTGGGGGCCAGCAGTCCAGTGCACCCACCTGCCTGCTCGCCTCCTTCAGAGCAAGCCAGGGAGATCCGCGGTGAGTGAGCAACCAGAGACCGGTGAGGAGCCCTCCAGCCTCCATGCGGGGCTGGGCAGCAACTCTCCGCTCCACCAAGAATGATCCCTCTGCAGGTTCACCTATGGAAACCTTGTTACGACTTTTACTCCCTCAAGTTGGATCACCTTCTTGAAGCATTGTACAATGTCCTTGTCTTCTTCCAGATACTGGTGGGCAGGAGTATAAGTGGAGCTAATGAGAATATTCATAGATATGTGCATATTTAAGTAGGTGGAAGATGTAAAAGCTCTTTCCAAGCAATTCTAAGGCAATGAAAGTTTTTATGTGTACAGTATAAAAAGTCACAATATACGATTTTGAGAACTATACATTGGTTTCTGAGGTGGTTTTAGAGTCACCGGAGTGCGTCTTTAACCTTTATTTATACAGGGAAGGTCCACTGAAAGACAAACTCTGTTCTTCAAAGACGCCCTGTTCACACTCACAGTTACACATTCACACCTGGAAGCTGCCCAGTACAACCACAGACTGACCTGTGGCCACTGAGCAGCTCCACTGGAGCAGTTGGGGTTAGTCACCAGTCCACATCCCTAACCATTAGGCCACCACTGCCTGATGGTCAGGGATGCCTAATGGTATCCCTGATGGTATCACTGATGAAAAACTTGTGCCGATTCTTGAACTGTGCAAGACCAAATGTGCCGATTTCATTATACTCTAAATAAAAAGATAACTCTGAAGAGGAATACTCAAGCTATACTGTCCTTGATGGTAGTAGCAAGACATCAGAAGGTCTGCAAGGTTTTACAGAAAAGATTCAACCATGCCGACATGCATTGATGGTTTGTATGAATTTCTCTGAAACTGCCTTTTTGTGAGTGTGCGTGTGTGTGTGTGTGTGTGTGTGTGTGTGTGTACGCACAAACACGTGTGAGTGCGTGTGTGTGTGTCTCCCCGGGGAACTGAGACTGAAGTAATGAAATGCTCATTACTGATTCAGCTGGAAACGCTCAGGATACGTTTACACGCTGAGACACACACACACACACACACAACAGTGATGCAGATGCCTTTCAAGGTCACCTCGCATCATTGCCTCCTGTATGTGTGTGCATCCATATGTGTGTTTGCGCCTCTGTGTGTGTGTGTGTGTGTGTGTGTGTGCAAATTAATGTTTTGTACATACAGACTGAGGAGCAGCAAGATTGGGCCTAATTGGTGCCCAAATTGACAGTACTGCACAGTACATCACAAACATCCGATATCAGACACAATCATTAATGCGCTCCCCATTTCACGCTTTCCTTCACATGCACACAGTTATTTCACAGATATACAATACATATTCACCTTTGCTGCCACATCATTGATCTACCTGAGATTACCTTCAGTACATTCAGATGTGTCCATTCAGTTCTGCTTTACACACATCTGATCAAAGCATCACTGACATGCTTCTGTGACACACACTGTGTTTATGGACGCACACATGTAGCACAGCACTGTCTGCTGTTATTAAGAAGATGCTGTGCTGTCAGTGGGGTTTTGTTTCAGACGGTCGACCGGAGGAATGCATGAAAGAAAATTAAACACACTCATGTTGATATTTGTCTGGTGGCTTCTCTGAGCTGGATGCCTTGGTTGTTACAGATTAGGCGGGGATGACAAAGTCTGACATTACAAAGGCTTAAAGAGCCATACATAGAAAGTAGGACAGCTGGATTTGAGGATCAATGTCTTCTTGTTATAATACATTTGTCTCATACATTTATTTATTTAGGCTTTTGGTTCTGACATTTTTGTGCACTTCAGCTTTTACTACTTTTGACAAAAAAATTACGTAAATAATGTTTCTTATAATTTTAATTCACCGCTCTATGGATCACCACCTTATCGTGGTGGAGGGGTTTGCATGCCCTAATGATCCCAGGAGCTATGTTGTCACGGGCAACTTACCCCTGATGGGGTCAAGCCAAAAGTGGTCCAGTGGATCACCATGAAAATGTTAAAAACAAGGTTTCATTGTACCCAACTCAGTATCGAGAATGGGCATCGACGTCATGCCGCGCTGCATTCTGGGCAGTCATCGCCATTTTCGTGGTCTGGCTTCTTTGTTTACTTGTAGTTCACTGCAACTGCTAATGTGAACGGACATACATGCGATGGAATGGAGCAAACAGAAAATCAAAATTCCTTATTCAGAAAAGCTGAATAAGAAAGAAAAAGAGTGCTACCTTCAAAAAAAAATTAAAGAAATAAACGGGATTAATGAGCACAAGAAATGGACCACGGATCTTGACCAGCTGCCTGGAGTCACACTGTCAGATGTGTTTGTCTACCTGGTTTGTGGGGTGAGCGCATGCACCCATGAGCAATTTAAACATGATAAATCATTAGAGGCTCATGTTCAATTCACCAATGGATGGGTCCTGCTGCCTCAAATCTTCCAGATGAACGACCAGAAAACCGTTGTTTGCACAAATGTAAGCAAACATTTTTTCTACACAGTTTTCTGCACAAGCTTGTGTCTGCAGCTACAGGCATTTTTAAGTCCCAGTGGTAAAATGTTGGATTTCTGTTCAAATTAGTCATATGATGCTAAGTATGATGATAAATGTATACACATTATTACCAACAGGACATGAAACACCAGCAATGTGATAAACCCAGCACTTGTGCTGGCACACCCAAAAAAATTACTGGTATAATTAGCTGCTATAAAAACATACTAAATCAGGACAGTGATGTTTTTATAGTCACCTGAAAGAGGAGAATCTGGTTAATTTAACGATACCAAACATATGGACTTCAGTCCCCAGCTGATATTAAATCCATGCATAATGAAGGGAACAACGCTCTGGGAATTCCCTTCCAGTGCGCACAGAAGGGGAATCCCAGCGCTGCATAGCGTTTGTGTCCAGGATTTTTTTTTTTTGCTTGTGATAGTTTTATCAGCATGATAAAACAGCAGATAGTTTTATGCAGCATTGCTTTATGTATCTGTGAGTTCTGCTTGGCAACAACTGGTGGTGCAGCTTCAATCATCTCTGACTGCTCAGTGTGCGCTTTAATGTCTAGCATACCTAAAAATTATTTCTAATGTATGAGTAGCGCTCTTTGAACCCATGTGTAACTTACTGAACAGGTTTCTAACTTACAGCTACCATATAATAGCGTGTTTACAGCATTGGTTCACAGGAAAAAACGTACAGAGCTCTGCTGCTGCCTGCAGCAACACATAGAGCTAAACACACATACTTGTACATATAATGGGAACTGTCGGGGATGTGTCTGAGCACTTTCAAGCTACAGAATAAAGATTTTTACCTTTAACTGCAGTCTATAACATCAGCTGCCCAGTGTTGTTCTGATAAATATGACAAAATGTCAGAACACCAGAGGAGGTGGATCCAATCAGCTGATCATGCTGGCCCACTGAAAAAAATAACCGGTATAATTAGCTGCTGTAAAAACATCCTAAATCAGAACAGTGACGTTTTTATAGTCACCTGAAAGAGGAGAATCTGCTTAATGTAACGATACCAAATGGTCTATGGACTTCAGTCCCCAGCTGATATTAAAACTGTGTATAATGAAGGCAACAAGTAATCACAACTTTGAGAAAAAAGAAAAGAAAATCAGCAACACGAAAAACTCCCATTAAAAAACAAAAAACTGCTGAATGTGCTGAAGCTGAGGTGCAGCCAAAGGCACGGTGCACAAGACAGCTGCTCTGGGGAGGGGATGTCTTTCTGCACTTCTAAATATTTTTTAAATCACAACTTACCTTGGTGAAAATGCCGTGAACACACGACTATGTGTGCAGGAATATTGTCAGAGCTGATGTCTTTCCTTCTGACTGCTGCAATCCATTCCATTCCATGCCTCTTTTTTAGCTCAGAAACCAGATTCTCTCCACTTTTCTTCCAAGTAGGGAAGTTAAAAAAGTGTACGTCATTATCAATTTTTTTCCATGCCAGTTGTGAGAGCAGTTGTTGTATTTGATAACACAGCAAAACTTCCCCATTCTAACATTGCGTGGTATTCGGAAGAATAATAATGTGATTGAAAGGAGCACAAATGAAATAAGTGTTTTCACTTTCTTGTGTCATCCTGGATCTTGTAGGATGTTTCATATGTATATTTACATTTTCTATGTTTGATTAACATATTCAGTGTCATTTTAATAAGGCTGTGTGTCCACAGGGAAAGTAAAAATGCTCTCAATCTGTTTTCCTGAGCGCTTTTCATGCACTTATTAAAAAAAGCACTCTGCCTGGTATCCTGGCAACTGCTTGACCTGTCACTCAAAACATTCCGGGGACTACAGATTTTGCTCCGAAACGCTCCACTCACTGGAATAAATCACATCAAACTGGTAAGAAAATACATGTCCCTCCAAGCTTTGGATGTTAAATGTTGATCATGGTGTACTTGTAGGCTGATTCTAATCGGCTGGTGAGAGAGGTCTGCAGCTGATGAGCGCTGCAGAGCTCCAAAAGTTGAACTTTTTTCACCTTTCAGCACCATGAGCACAGCAACAAAATACGCTGATCGCTGAGAGCATTTTTGCACTGAGGGCACTGAGTGCATTAAATGCTGGACTGCATAGAAAATGAACAGAAAATAGTCGCCCACAGCAGAAAAAAATGCATTTGATGGACACGCAGCCTAACTGCATTCGTTGCTCACTACTAAGCACAGACAGGTAGAACACTTTTCCCACAATTCCTTGCGATTTTTCCATCGGGTGACATCACGTGCCCATTCTTAATTGAGTTACCGGGGCCATCCCCTGGAGCCAGGCTAGGGGAAGGGGATGGATGGCATGGGTCTCAGCCTAAACAAGCCACATGTGTCCGCTCTTCTGTAGGATCACCACCTGCAGGAGGGATCACTGGGATAATGGGTGGTGCTATCTGGATCAGGTGGCAGATTGGGTTTGTCTGCTTAGACTGCTACATCTGATGTAGAGCCCCAGATAAGAGGTAGAAGATGGATGGATGGATGGATGGATGGATGGATGGATGCATAATTTAGGGTGCTTTCATACCTAACCTATTTGGTCCAGACATTTGGACTTTTTAGTGTGGTTCAGACCAAAATTTTAGGATTGAAACCTCCCCCACCAAAGAGATGAAATTTGGTCCGGCCAAAAGAGGTGATCTCAGTTCGGCTCAAACTGAACCTTGTTCCGGTTCGTTTAGAGTGTGAAAGCAATTTTTATAACAGTTTGGGCTTTCGGACCAAGCACAGGAAGTTAAGGCAGCCAATAAGAGGGAAAATGAGCCGTGGCATCACAGGATAGAGGAAATATGGCAGTTAGCGGCATAAATAATCACTTGAAAAAAAAATCATAAACATGCAGAAATTTACCAGATATTTTTGGAGACAATACAATAAAGTTTTTGAAAAAAAAATGGACGAGGAATCCCACCTGAAAATCCTTATGGCTGATGAGAAAGACAAACATCCTTTTTAATAAGGACCTAGATGACATTCTAGCCTTATGAAACTAGGTCACCTCTTAATATGACAGAGTCGTTCCCCAGTTTCAATTTAAAGTGCGGCTACCGATGTGTCCAGAGCTGCAGAAAACACCTTGGAGGGTGAGTAGCATGTTTGCTAACTACTAGTCTGTGCTAACAGAAACGTTGTCATGACAAGACATAGGTCATGTAAAGTTGTTTTATGTGCTTGGATAAGGAGTAGTGTGAAATTAAACCTTACTGGACCAAATATAGACAATGGTAACAAAGATATGAACCTGGGTCCGGACCTTGGTGCGGACTTTCTGTATATGCCTTTATGCGTATGTAAAAAAACATACACTAGAGTGAACAAACTGGATTTACATGTATAGTGTGTAACATTTACTGACATGTAGTGGTCAAGTCAGAGATAGCAACAATGTCAAATGTCACCCCTCCAGGACTGATTGTGGATGGAGAGTGGCCATCTGGCACGAAATTCTTCCAAACATAGACTGGCCAATAAGTTTTCATCTGCGACTGTCATGGATTTTACCAGTCATGGCTACAATATTGGTGAATATTTCAAAGTTGTATATCATCGCTGCCAGGCACAAACCTCATATCTCCAAAACAGACATTTTTCAGGAAATGAGGAAGACTCTGCCTTTTCTGATCTATTTAGCAGTTAGAACATTTATTCACGTTTTCTAATGTTTCTCATTGGTTTGTTATTTGTAGAAATCTTCCAGAGGCCTTAAGGGTGGACAAGAGAACGATTTTATGCAAAAAAAAAAAAGACTAAATATGGAGACACGAGGTTTTTACCAGCTTGCAGGGCCTCTGGGGTGGCGTTTGCATGTGCTTCCCATGCTAGTGTGGGTTTACTCCAGGCGCTCTGGTTTACTCCCACATACCCAAAACATGCAAGTTGGAGATTCTAATGTGGCCCTTGGTGTGAATGCGTGTGTGAATGGTGAAGGGCCCCATGGTTGCCACATACAGCTCCTCTCTGGGATTGATAAAGTATAGCAAATGCCAACAATATGTAATACTGTGTGTACTACAGAGTTGAAACCTGAAGGGCTCTTGCTAGAGGCACAAGGCTGTTTGTCCATTTGGAGCTACCATAGCTACCATGGCAGTACAAATATGGCCATTCTTTACTGTATGTAGACCTGCCACAACATAATTCTGAATGTCTCATTCTAGGAGAATAAAAATACAATTCATTTAGAAGAGTTACTGGAAAGTAATACAGTTTTTTTGTAGAGACCTTTGTTTTTGTTTACACACTCCACCTTTAACTGAACATATTCGGTATATTTATCCTTAGTTTCCCACATTGAGAAAAAAGTATAGGTATAATATAGAATTATGTATTTACTTTGTGTGTGTTATACAAAATGTTTGAATGCTGACATTTAAGCAAATGCAACTGGTAGATTTTTGACATTTAAGCATTAATTGGGTATCATTATTGATTGCAAAATCAGGGCATCAGAAAAGGCCAAACTAGAAGCATTTAATTGTTAAGACACAAAACAAGAGCAGCCTATCAAGATTCAAAGGGAATAAGCGAAATGACTTTCAAAGTTCAAACTAGTGCTGTGTTTGATGTTCGATTCAACATGTCTTCAGATGGTTCTGATGCATCTTTACCCTGTCAGCTGACTACTGTCCTGGTGCAGCCCTGCTGGCAGAGCAGGAAGACCCGGGTTCATTTTTCATGGGAGAGCCCAGCTGGAGGTGCCCAAAGAAGACGCACTGGGAGGGGGGGAGATGCAGACAGAGAGCGATGCACTAAGCGCTTAGCAGTCAGTCTGTTTCCTGTGGGTCACTACCACTATGATTTATGGCTCTGCTCCACCTGCTTGGCATCCTCACTGTCACCCCATGGGTGTAGACTTCAGCTAAATCTAATTTATTTTTATTTCATTATTTAGGAAAAGAATAACAAGTCAGTGGTAAAGAGGGCATTTTTATTTGTGTTGAAAATAGAGCAGAGATAAATCATTTTCTGACTGTTTTCAGCACTTCTCTACATTTCATTACAGTAGGCTATATGGTGACCATTTGTGCTCCTCGCTGTAAATTGCCCTCCTGTGGGGAGTCGTGGTGTGTGTGAGTGGAGGTGTTAGCTCTTTGTATGTTTTGACTGCAAGAAGAAAGGCTGAGATTTCGCACAAGCTTGGATATCACAATCTATTCTGTTTTATTCTCCCTCTCTGTCTCACATACACACTCGGTGCAGTAAAGGTTAAACTTCCCCATGAGTAGCTGCAATGACATTGTTCATCACTCATGTCAAGCTGCGTCTGTCTTTGTACATATTTCTAGCCAATCTGCCATATGTGACAAAGTCTGGATTGTTGCTAAGAGACAAACATGCTGAAGGGCATCCAGGAGGAGCCAGTGTGTTGTGACCTGTTTCAGAAGACACACCCGTGCGCACACACATGCACACATGTACATACAAATATGCAACGAAGATGGTTTTTATGCTGTTATTGTTCAGCTGACTCAGCTCTGTGATATATGCTCATTTAGTCACTAACAAAGGAAAATATGTTCAAAGTAAAAATTCTGAACCTGGTTGCATTGTTATGGTTTAAACGTGTGTTGTTGTTTTTTTTGTGTGTGCCTCGGTGAAACATGCAGGCATATGGTAATCAGTTAATGTGTCTGTGTGTGGGTGTGTGGGTGTATATCTGTCAGTCTGTCCGCTTCTCTGTTTCAGCTTGCCCGGTCAAAATTAAGTGGAACTAAAGGTTTGTATCATTGTATCGCCATATTTTCTCGACTTTTAATTTGCCAGAATTCCAAGATAAGGTTTTGTTTTCAAAATAAACACAAATTTAACTCACTTTTAATGTCAATGAAGCCTGGGGAAAAAGTATTGTTATAACTATGCCACTAGAGGCGGCAGTGTGACTTTTTTACAGCACAACACAGCCCTTTTTTTACAGCATGTGTAGCTGAACTGTTATAAAATAGCAGTTACTGAAAACAAACATGTATTCAGCAACTACACCATTCATTCGTCACATTGATTGTTTTCACATTGGTTTTGCTGTTTAGTTTTGCAGAGGAAGGACAAGGTAAAACTTGTTAAAAACTTGCTAAAAACTCCAAGTCCCAACATTCCTCGCCCACAAATGGTCGCAGTGAACTGCGCATGTGCCCTGAGCAGATTGCTCAGTACTCCCGCCACAGGGAAGTACTGAGCAATCTGCCAATACTGGGTGAACAAATGTCCATTTTTTTGCCCATCTACGTATTTTCTTCCTCTGCCACTAAACAGCAAAAGCTCCTGTTCATCTTGATTGTCATTGTATTCACGTACCTCCATCACTTCCATCATTTAGTGTTCTTCTTTTGTGTTTGGATTGCAGCTGTTCAAATCAGTTTGGTGGCTCTTGGCTGCCGCCGACAGTACAGGCAGGTGAACTGCAGATTATTTTCACTGCACATGCGTGTACTCCAAAACCACCGGATGGATTTGGATGAAATTTTTACCAGAGGTGGTCCTTGGGCTAGAGAGGAGCCCATAACATTTTGGTAATGATCCCAGAGTGCATACTTCCACCATGGCTCTTATCTTCTCACAGTGTGTTAGCAAGAATACTCCAAAACTACTAGATGGATTTGGATGAAATTTTTACCACATGTGGTCCTTGGGCTAGAGAGGAACCCATAACATTTTGGTGATGATCTGAGAATGCATAGATCCGAGAATGCATACGTCCACCAAGGCTCTGGCACCGAGCCCTCAGCACCTTGGTACTTTCATTGTTGTTTTTAATTGAATAAAAATTGTTGCTTGTTTATATACAATACAACTCAGAGCACATTGCACTTCTTACAAATACACAACAAAATCACTTCACTGCATAAGGCTGCTGAAACTACACATTCTCAACCAGTGGTGCATTATTCCATTCGTTCTTTAAGACAAACGTTAGTTGGCTCAGTGGTAACAGTCAAGTCGGCAGAGATGCAATCGACCCCCAAGTGGCCCTGGGATCTCCAAGTGGATAACCCCAGTACTGTTAAAAGACTTTTCTTGGTCGCCAACAAATGTAAGGAGTTTTACAGAAATTCTCCGTCGTGCCACGAAAAGACCTCAGGTCTGACTTGACTAATATTTGGCTCAGGATACATCAGATTAGAGCCACAACAGTTGCTCTGCATCAGAGCTAAAGGCTTGGAGCTAGAGAGTCAGTCTTAGCAATATGATGTAAGAGGGAGGGCGGCATTTTATCCAGTCTGAAGATTGAAAAGTATATACACTTAAGATTTAAAAGTATACACGCATAACACTGGACGTTTTCAGAAATGCTGAAAAAATGGAAAGAAAAAAAACAGATTTGCTGCAATAATTAAAGAAAATTTGAATAAAAGATGTCACAACCATTTCATTAAGACATGCGAGTTGTTAAAATGTGGAAAAAAAGTCCATTCAGTGATCCCTTTAACAACATGGAGGATGAATCAGTATCTCAGTTTGAATAAATTTTAAAAAATGAATGAATGAATTCTAATGGATGTCTTGCATTCTTTTACACCTCACTTTGAGCAGTGAAAAAAAACTGAAGTTGAAATTGTGTATTTACTATCAACTCCCACCTTTCCTTGAAGGAAAAAAATGACTTGTTATTGTATTTGCTGGAATTTGATAATATTATTATACAATGCTTTTTTCTATTACATAGTTGGATGTTTGGGTTGGATGGTAAGGTAAGCCAGTGCATAAAGTTACGTGGGGTAGGTTATTACAGCTTCTCCCGTCCTCGGTGCACATGCGTGGCCTTTCTAATATTAGACTCAGTGCATGTGCAATACACTGTATACTTTCCTTCTGCACATGGGCCATGCATATGTATCTTTGTACACTAGATAGCAGGGCTGTGCTATGTAACCATAATTTCATATCCCAATTAAGCAGTCTTATAACCCGATAACCATATATATCCCAATATACATTTTATGGAAATTCTGTAGTTTATATATAATAAACACATAGAAAGGATCATCTCTTTATGAACATTTTAAATTATATATTGACAAAAATCAATTGTACAAATTCATCCATCATTAATTTTCTTAAGATCTCTTGTTAAGATTTTTAAAGAAATATAACTTTTTATTTTGTTTTTAAACCCAGCTACGGAGGGTAAAGTGTTTTTTTTCCATTTATTGATGTGAATATGGTATATAGCTTTAGAAATGGCTTTATAACCTTTTCCGGACTGATAGAGCTCAATTACTTTCTCATTTGTTCCTGAATTTCTTTTGATCACAGCATGATGTCTAGCTTTTGAGGATCTTTTGTTCTACTTCACTTGTCAGGCAGGTCCTATTTAAGTGAATTCTTGATTGAGAACAGGTGTGGCAGTAATCAGGCCTGGGTGTGGCTAGAGAAATTGAACTCAGCTTTCCAAAGATGTGATAAACCACAGTTAATGTATACTGCTCAAAAAAATAAAGGGAACACTTTGAAAACACATCAGATTTTAATGGGGAAAAATAAGCTGGATATCGAAATTGTGGCAGGCTAGTCCAGTTTACTCAGATTAAAAAGTGTTCCTTTAATCTGAGCAAACTGGACTAGCCTGCCACAATTTCGATATCCAACTTATTTTTTCCCATTAAAATCTGATGTGTTTTCAAAGTGTTCCCTTTATTTTTTTGAGCAGTATATGTTTTAACAGGGGGGCAATCACTTTTTCACACAGGGTCATGTAAGTTTGGATTTTTTTTTTTACCCTTAATAATAAACACCTTCTTTTAAAAACTGCATTTTGTGTTTACTTGTGTTATCTTTGTCTAATATTTAAATTTGTTTGATGATCTGAAACATTTTAAGTGTGACAAACGTTCAAAAAAATGAGAAATCAGGAAGGGGGCAAACACTTTTTCACACCACTCTGTGTGTGTGTGTGGGGGGGGGGGGTGTAAGAATTCTCCATACTACTCAGAGAGATATTTTTTGCAAATAGCTGTAGAATGGCTGGGACTAGATTAAAATATCTTTGATTATCTTAAAGCTACCACTGGAGTGGTGTCCTAGTTGGTAGAGCATCTGCCCCACAACCAGGAGGTTGGGGGTTCAAGTCCTGGCTGTGTCATACTGAAGACTATATAAAAATGGTACTTTCTGCCTTCTAGCTTGGTGCTCAGCATAATTGAATTGGGGAAGGAGAAGTTGTTTATGGCAGCGACCCATGTGATTAACATTGTAGATCAGAGAAATGTAACTTTGTTTTACCATTCATGATTGGCTGTATGGACTAAATGACAATAGAGATGGCTTCTTCTAAAATGAAGTCTTCCTAGGTTATTCAGCCAATTGCTTGAAATTAAACCGAGATCACTGACAGATATTCATAATTAAAATTATCCAAAAATATCAATCTGTTTTGATTTTATAGGCCAATGAATTTGCACTTCACACTCGCATCAGTATTCTTTAGAATCACACCAAATTTCATGCAGTCTTTATGTAATCTGTAATATGTAATCGTCTTTATGAAATGTCCATCAGCCTTTGTGTCTTGTCAGTGGAACATTTTGTTTTAAGAAAGTTATGGTATGAATCAAAGTCATCATGTTGTATAGTAGTTAAGGAAATTATCTGGTATGCTCGAGAGCCTGGTTCCATAATCCTTGGGCCATTTTACTCAACTGTGTGTTCAATTGTGTGTCCTGCACTCTGCGCTCCTATGTACATAGTTCTATCCATGAAGCCACTATCATACCTCTGTATATTTCCAGAACTGTGGGCTATTTTTATTTTAATCGTGTGTTCTGTAACAGTGTTTTATCTAATCCTTCTCCATCTATCCATCCATCTTCTACCGCTTTTCCGGGGGTCCGGGTTGCGGAGGCAGCAGTTCAAGCAGTGAAGCCCAGACTTCCCTCTCACCAGCCACCTGCTCCAGCTCTAGAGAGGATACCAAGGCGTTCCCAGACCAGCTGGGAGACATAGTTTCTCCACCGAGTCCTGGGTCTCCCTCGGGGTCTCCTCCCAGTGAGACGTGCCCGAAACACCTCAAGTGGGAGGCGTCCAGGAGGCATCCTAATCAGATGCCCATACCACCTCAACTGACTCCTTTCAATGTGGAGGAGCAGTGGTTCTACTCTGAGCCTCTCCCGGATGACTGAGCTCCTCACCCTATCTCTGAGGGTGAGTCCAGCAATCCTACGGAGAAAGCTCATTTCAGCCGCTTGTATCCGTGATCTTGTTCTTTCGGTCATTACCCAAAGCTCGTGACCATAGGTGAGAGTAGGAACGTAGATTGACTGGTAAATCGACAGCTTTGCCTTAGAACTAAGCTCCCTCCTCACCACAACAGACCGGTACAACGTCTGCATCACTGCAGATGCTGCTCCAATCCGTCTGTCAACCTCTCGCTCCATTTTCCCCTCACTCGTGAATAAGACCCCAAGATACTTAAACTCCTCCACTTGGGGCAGGAGCCTGTCCCCAACCAAGAGAGGACATCCCCCCCTCATGGATCGTCACCTTATCGTGGTGGAGGGGTTTGCATGCCCCAGTGATCCCAGGAGCTATGTTGTCCGGGGCAATCTGCCTCTGATAGGGTCACCCAAGACAAAGTGGTCCTGGGTGAAGGGCCAGACTAAGAACGATCCAACAGACTCTCATGATAAATTCTATATCAAGGATTCTGTGTACCCCGCCCGGTATGGAGTTACCGGGGCCCCACCCTGGAGCCAGGCCTGGGGGAGGGGCTCGATGGCTAGCGTCTGGTGGCCGGGTTTCCACCCATGGGGCCCAGCCGGGCTCAGCCCGAAGGAGTTACAGTGGGGAAAAAAAGTATTTAGTCAGCCACCAATTGTGCAAGTTCTCTCACTTAAAAGATGAGAGAAGTCTCCAATTTTCATCATAGGTATACTTCAACTATGAGAGACAAAATGAGAAAAAAAAAATCCAGAAAATCACATTGAAGGATTTTTAATGAATTAATTGGTGAATTCCTCGGTAAAATAAGTATTTGGTCACCTACAAACAAGCCAGATTTCTGGCTCTCACAGACCTGTAACTTCTTCTTTAAGAGGCTCATCTGTCCTCCACTTGTTACCTGTATTAATGGCACGTGTTTGAACTCTTTAAAAGACACCTGTCCACAACCTCAAACAGTCAGACTCCAAACTCCACTATGGCCAAGACCAAAGAGCTGTCAAAGGACACCAGAAACAAAATTGTAGACCTGCACCAGGCTGGGAAGACTGAATCTGCAATAGGTAAGCAGCTTGGTGTGAAGAAATCAACTGTGGGAGCAATTATTAGAAAATGGAAGACATACAAGACCACTGATAATCTCCCTCGATCTGGGGCTCCACGCAAGATCTCACCCCGTGGGGTCAAAGTTATCACGAGAACAGTGAGCAAAAATCCCAGAACCACACGGGGCGACCTAGTGAATGACCTGCAGAGAGCTGGGACCAAAGTAACAAAGGCTACCATCAGTAACACACTACGCCGCCAGGGACTCAAATCCTGCAGTGCCAGACGTGTCCCCCTGCTTAAGCCACTACATGTCCAGGCCTGTCTGAAGTTTGCTAGAGAGCATTTGGATGATCCAGAAGAGGATTGGGAGAATGTCATATGGTCAGATGAAACCAAAATAGAACTTTACTGTAAAAACTCAACTTGTCGTGTTTGGAGAAAGAACACCATACCTACTGTGAAGCATGGGGGTGGAAACATCATGTTTTGGGGCTGTTTTTCTGCAAATGGATCAGGACGACTGATCCGTGAAAAGGAAAGAATGAATGGGGCCATGTATCGTGAGATTTTGAGTGAAAACCTCCTTCCACCAGCAAGGGCATTGAAGATGAAACGTGGCTGGGTCTTTCAGCATGACAGTGATCCCAAACACACCGCCCGGGCAACGAAGGAGTGGCTTCGTAAGAAGCATTTCAAGGTCCTGGAGTGGCCTAGCCAGTCTCCAGATCTCAACCCCATAGAAAATCTTTGGAGGGAGTTGAAAGTCTGTGTTGCCCTTGCCCAGCGACAGCCCCAAAACATCACTGCTCTAGAGGAGATCTGCATGGAGGAATGGGCCAAAATACCAGCAACAGTGTGTGAAAACCTTGTGAAGACTTACAGAAAACCTTTGACCTCTGTCATTGCCAACAAAGGGTATATAACAAAGTATTGAGATGAACTTTTGTTATTGACCAAATACTTATTTTACCGAGGAATTTACCAATTACTTCATTAAAAATCCTTCAATGTAATTTTCTGGATTTTTTTTTTTCTCATTTTGTCTCTCATAGTTGAGGTATACCTATGATGAAAATTGGAGACCTCTCTCATCTTTTAAGTGGGAGAACTTGCACAATTGGTGGCTGACTAAATACTTTTTTGCCCCACTGTACATGGGTCCGCCCTCCAGTGGGCTCACCTCCTGCAGGAGGGATCTTGGGGGTCCGGCGCTATGTGGATTAGGTGGCGGTCAAAGGCGGAGACCTTGGCGGACTGATCTAATCCTTCTCTCTTACTTTATTGCACAGTAGCCTGGAGGCACACCCACAGTTTCGTTGGACTGTACAACTGTACAATGACAATAAAGCCTATTCTATTCTATTCTAAACCTATTGTTTTTGTTCTGTTTATTCTTATTATTATTTTTCTCCATTTAAAGTGCATGGAGCACAAAAACAGTAATGTGCAGAAGCTTGAAATTTTACATTCTGATCAGAAACTCTCCCCACTACTCAGAAACAACAATTCAAGGCACTGCATATATTAGTGGTACTATAATAAACAGTTTTATGTTTTTGCAAATATCTTGAGAATGGCTGGGCCTAGACTAAAAATTCTTCCATCATTCTATTCACTGATACCTTCCACAACTTTTTGTCAATAGTGGCAAACTCTGAAAAAGAAGTTTTCTGCACCATATTTTCAAAAATGTGCACATGAACTCAAAATGAATTCCTCCTAGGCCATTCATCCAGATTACTTGAAATTAAGCAGAGATCATCTAGAAACATTGATAATAAAAAGCTGTTAAAATTATCCAAGAATTTATAATAATAATAATAATAAGTTTATTTATAGAGCACCTTTCACAGACAGAGTCACAAAGTGCTTAACCACTTGCACTCCGGGCAATTTTCCTAAAAATGCCAAAAAATAACATGCCCAAAGTAAATCGAAAGCTGTTATTCAACCCTTTGCAGCATCTTCATGGGGTTGGTCTCATTTAAAAGAAAACACTTAGAATTTTTTGGCAAAAAAAACATAATCTCTCTACGTGCTCCGGCCACTGAGTTACAGTCATCTAAACATACTGAACTTGAAGAAAAAAAAATTGGACAGTGTTTTTTGGGATACAAATGCTTGTAAATAACACACAGCTGTCCGATCCGGCTGGAAAATGCAACAGAAATGTAGAACCAAGTGTTATCCAGCTGAGATCCAAATTTGGTAACAATACCACAAAAAATGAATATTTTACACAGCTTTGTTCTCAGGCTGTTCCCAGGCGTTATGGAACTGTGCCAAATTGTGCCAAATGGCAGAGTTTGGAAAAACGTCTGTAACTTTTGAATAATTCAATGTAGAATCTTCATTTTAGGCTCTAATGAAAGGTCACACTCAGGGCTGTGTCTGTGTGTGTGTGTGTGGGCGGGGGGTCGTTCCCCCCCCCCCGCTACCAAGGACCAAATTCGGCCCTCGCTACATGACGGAATACACTCTTTTTTTTTCTTTTTTTTTTTCCCTTGCATGTTTTCACAGCGGCTCCCCCCCCCCCGCTACTGTGTGTGTGTGGGTGGGGGGGGGGCCGTGAACGGACCGTGAACGCCCCCCCCACCTCGCTACAGAAGAGGGCCATCGCTACATGATGGAATAGACTGAAATGCTTCCCCCCGCAGACCGGGGAGTGTTCGGACCGTGCCCCCCCCCCGCTCCTCTTCTGCAGTGGGGGGGGGGGCGTTCACGGTCCGAACACGGCAAATGAACCGTTTATCGCGGCGCACGCACTTCGTACTTCGTGCGCAGTACAGTTGTAATTTACCGATCGGTCAAAAGTCATTTTTGGATTACAGTTTTCAGGGATAAATAATAATTTAGCTTATAACACCTTACCTCTTCAAAGCAGCAGAGTCGTGGCGAACAGCTCTTCCCACGCGTCAGACGAACGCGACGCTGCTCCGCTCGTGGATCCCGATCAACATAATTCCATTATTGCCGTTTTGGCTAATGATTTACGACTTTTGTCGGCCTCCGTCTATTCTGCTGGAATGAGTGCAGGTCCCACTTGTGGGTGTTCTCCATGCTGCTGGGTGAGCCTGGGTCTGTAGGAGATTCGTACAGAGTCCTTCTGCAGCAGTAAATATCGCTTCACCCAGCCTGAATTTCTGTGCTTCAATTGGCTCCTGTGTTCACAGTAGGCGGGTCCTCCTTCCTAGATTTTCATTCATTGGCTCCTCAAGGTTTCAGAAACCCAATTCAAGGCTCTTATTAGTCGAATGAGAGGTCAATCAGATGAACTAATCTGTTCGCGGCTGTGTTTGCAGATTTTTTTTTCAGTGGCGCTTGGAGGGCACACCACCTACACCATCACCATCAATATCCTTATCATGCGTCATGCGCACGAGGGTGCACGAGCGCGCTCTCGCGCGCCCTTGTGCGTCATAGGACGCAGAGACTTGCCCGCCCGCGGAACAACGGAGCGCAAGTGGTTAACATGGTAAAAAACAAAATAAAAACACAGGCACATAAAACAGTAAAACAAAGTAGACAATAAAAGCACATAAAAATACAATCGGCACATAGTTAAAAAGCCAGGCTAAAAAGGTGGGTCTTTAGTTGCTTCTTAAAAACACCAATGGAAGGTGCAGATCTAAGTTCAAAAGGCAAGGAGTTCCACAGTCTGGGAGCAACAGCAGCAAAGGCTCTATCGCCTTTGGTTTTGAGCCTAGTACTAGGAACTACCAATAGATTCTGATGAGAAGACCTGAGAGACCTGCTGGGCTGGTGTAGAGAGAGCAGGTCACTAATATAAAAAGGTGCCTCTTCATGAATGGCTTTGTAAGTAAGAACAAAAACTTTAAAATCAATTCTATAATTTACAGGAAGCCAATGCAAGGAGGTCAAAACAGGAGTGATATGACAGAATCTACTGGACCTAGTTAGTAATCTTGCAGCAGCGTTCTGGACTAACTGTAGGCAGTGTAAAGAGGATTTACTAAGACATGTAAAAAGAGCATTACAATAGTCCAAACGTGAAGAAACAAAGGCATGAATAATGATTTCTAATTGAGTGTAGGAAACCAATGACCTAATTTTGGATATATTCCTAAGGTGGAAAAAACAACTCCGGGTCAGAGATTTGACATGCTGATCAAAACTCATCGATTGATCAAAAATGACACCAAGATTTTTTAGATTAGACCGTACATTAGAGCTTAATGAACCAATGCTATTAACCAACTTAGGAATTAGATTATCAGGTGCTACAATAAGGACTTCAGTTTTATCAGCATTAAGTTGCAAAAAGTTACTAGACATCCAGTCCTTGATTGCAGACAGACAATCATGAATAATTTTTAAATTGTCAACATGGTCAGGCTTAAAAGAGAAAAGTAGCTGTAAATCATCAGCGTAGCAGTGATAAGACACACCTTTAAATTTGCTGATAATAGAACCAAGTGGCAGCATATATAGGGCAAATTAAAGTGGACCCAGAATAGAACCCTGAGGCACCCCACAGGTTAAAGGAGCAGAGTCAGATGAATAAGAGCCAACAGCCACGGAAAAGCTCCTACCAGAAAGGTAGGAGAAAAACCAATCCAGAGCTTTTCCAGAAATACCTACCCAATCTCTAAGCCTTTGTAACAAAATAAAATGAACAATAGTATCAAATGCTGCAGTAAGCTCTAATAACACTAAAACAGAGCAATTGCTAGAGTCTGATGACATTAAAATATCATTTGACACTCTCAGAAGAGCGGTCTCTGTCGAGTGTTTCTGACGAAAGCCTGACTGAAATTTGTCAAAAATATTATGTTCAATCAGAAAGTCAGTGAGCTGCTTGGCAACAATTTTTTCTAAAAGCTTAGAAATAAAAGGAAGCTTAGAAATTGGCCTGAAGTTTTTAAAAACAGATGGATCAAGGTTAGGTTTTTTTAAAAGTGGCTGCACAACTGCATGTTTAAAATACGAGGGTACATAACCAGATTCAAGTGAACTATTAATGATATAAACCAAAGACGTACCCACTGAGCCAATTACCTCTTTTAACATTGAGGAAGGCAAAATATCTAAAACGCAGGAGGAGGATTTCATGGAGCTCACCAATTTCAATTGGTGAGCTTTCAACGAATTTCAATCCGTTTTGATTTTCTAGGCGAATCAATTTGTACAGTTTTTCTTGGGCATGTAGTTTTGGGTTTAACTCCAAATATACTGATTCAAATTTGATGAAACTTCAGAGTCACAATCAGAACAGTGTTCTTCAGCTAACCAGCAAGTTTCATGTAATTCTGTTAATGTTCAAAAAATCATGTTTATGAAATGTCTTTCAGCCATTTTGTCTTGTCAGTGCAATGTTTTGTTAGTGTGTGAGGAAATCAGTGTGTTACTCAAAATAGTACTGTGGTGTAGGGGTTAAGTCAGCATGTAAAGTAACGTGGTTCTTCTAAAGTGCAACATACCTTTTCTGTGCACTTAAACAGTGTGTATATAAACTTTTAAATGCTGTACTACTGCTGCTAGGAATCCTTTCAACTGAACATTTATCATTTGAGAAAGTTACAGGGCAAGCAAACGCAGTTGTGTGGTGTTGTTACAGTGAGTGCTTGGAAAGCAGGAGTTCCTGGGTTTGAATCTTTCCATGAAAGTCTTGTTCTTCTAAAAAACAGCTGAAGTACAGCATTTTCACCTCAAAATAATGTCTGCAAAATTATTTTGATGCTATACCAAGATTTGACTGTGTGACTGTCACTTCATCCATACCCTGAGTGGGCCCATTTTGTTTTCAACAGCTCTTTTTTTGGTGTCATTACTGTGGGGACAGCAGATCTGGCCTCAGTCCCAGCAGCGAATCACAGGGCACGACTTTAGCCACCAACAATAAAAGGCCCTGTGGTTGGCTGTTGGGACTGGCCCAGCCAATCTTATGGGTCCCATGTGGGTTTGTCCACGTGTTCCACATTGGCCCCATATGTGTTTGCCCACATGGACTTTATCTATGGTGCCAGTGTTACTGAAACCTGCTTTTCTGCATTAAACCCATGTGGGGCCCAGATGGGTTTAAAGTGGGTGAATAGATTACCTGCTTACCTGTATCACAGGTAAAGTCTCTGTGGGCAAACACAGATGGGGCCAATGTGGAACCCATGGACAAACATGGGACCCATAAGACAGCCCAGATTAAACCTATAGTAGGGCCCACATGGGCATGCTGGCTGGGGGGGGGGGGGGGGGGGGGGTTCCCGTGGTTGGGGCCTTTTCAGTATTCCTACAAGGAACACAAAAGTTATATAGTGCTGCTTTAAAAACTAATGTGTAGCAGACATTAGGCCTTAAATGCTGTTGCTAAACAATACAAGACCTTGAAATCTACATCCCCTTGAAACCTGATGATTGCTGTTTGCAAGAATATTTGTATCTGTTTTTATGAAAGTGACATGTCTTTTTGCCTGGACAACTGCTTGTAATGGTTCCTGTGCATACTCTGTGCGCCTGCTCCCTCTCATTAGGCTCACTCCCTGCAGCCCTGATGACCACCTGCTGCCAATTAAAGGAGCCTTTAAATAGGACACTCTCCTTTCACTCTGCCTGGCCACATCATCATTATCACCAGCGTGTATCCTGTCTCAGCCTTGTATTCATGACCCAGTGATGGTGAAACTGAGGCCTTATGAAACAGTGAACAATTTTGAGACAGTTGCTTCATGATTGACACAGTGTTATGAAACTTTTAATAAAGATTGCCATCTGCTGACTGTCAGAACTGCATCTTAGTGGAAGACCTGAAAAAAATCTCAGTATATTTTTTTGAGCATTTGGCCACCCAAGGTCTATTCAAAATTGGATGGAAGGAACAAACAATACAAAGCAAAAAAACCCAAAACAAATTCCAATAGAACCCTCTCAAACTTCCCACAGCCCTCAATTCACATGATGTGACCGACATAACGAGGCCTTGCTTGCTACGGTCACGTGACTATGGGCGTGCTGAAACAGCGCTCGATGACGTTCATGACACTTTTGCTTTATATTGCTCGAATCAGGGTCGAGTGGGCGGTGTTGAGTGTAACATCACTATCATGACCTTGTCTTGCTTGGCTGTGCTTTTGACCCTCTGCTTGCCCTTAGACCCTGAAACTCCCTGTCATCTTAGAACCTTTGCCTAAACTGTTTGCCTGCTGAGCTTTGATCCCCTGCCTGCCCTGGACCAACGAGCTTGCCTTTTGGATTGGATTTGGAAATTCCCGGATTGTGTGCACCAGCCCGCTCCCCAAGTAAGTCGACTTACCACCATCTGTCTTCACTGCTTCTCAATCCCTATCCCCAGCACTCATTCCTGGCCAGCCTGTCTCCAGTAAACCCCCGGGTGCCCAGCAGCACCTCAGCAACTTCACCCCTGGCAACTTTCTCTCCAACGTGGAGGATCTTCACCTGCTCGCTGCCGCTCTCCGCTGCAGAAGCTGTAAGCACAAAAACCCAACATTAAAGCCTTGCTTTTATCAAATCATTTATACTTACCTATTCCTCTGCTCTCTTCTCATAGGGTTGCCAGATCCTTGCTGAATTCTTCATTGCACATTCTCTTCCATATTATTGTAAATAAAAATTATTGTTACACCTTATCCCTTGTTTCCATCCATGCCTGCTTTTGGGTCAAATATCTGTGAACCCTGACGCTACTGACAAAGCAGGATGTCACTGTATTGTGCTATGTCAAGCAGCTATCTATAGCACAGTGTTTTTCCCTGCTGAAGTCATTATTTTGTCTGTTGTCTTGAAATGTACAAGTTACATTGCGTACAGGTACAAAATGAGGAAAACTATTATGCGCTGATGTTGCTGGCTGATGTTTTTTTGTGACAAAACCCTTTTTTTAATTTTTGCCTCTAAACAAACTCAGTGGTGTGACAGCAAATGAAGATCAGCTATCAGATACTGAGCTAAAATTTAAACACGAATTCCTCCATCAGCACTGAAAATAGCAGTAATGACCCTGTTCTGCTCAATAATGGGTTTAGACCAGATGTGAGTGAAGGATTTGGGATCTGATGAGAGCAGATGGATGCAACAGAACAGACTACACACACACACACACACACACACACACACACACACAGAGCTATTGCTTCCATGCTGCTATTTGTCAAGGGTTCACGCAATAAAGAACAGATGCCTAATTGGTAAATATTTTGCTGTGAGTAAAGACCTCAATCATCAGGACAGACACAATCAAATTATCAGCACAGACACAGTGGAAAACAAAAAACACCATCCTGCTTACGCTATTTTTATTCTTGAAGGGTGTTTTGAACTTCTTGATTCGTGTGCATGTGTGTTTGTATCAGGGATATGTACAGACATTTTGAGGGGCTGTTGGTCTAACCTGAAACAAGGGCAAAATTACAAGTAAAAAAAAATTACATTTATAAGACAGAAGTATAAAGTTCATGAGAAAAAAAGTGCATATCATGATGAAAAGAGTCACATATGTACAATGAAAATGTGCAAACCCAGTTACAATGAAGTTGGGACATTGTAAAAAATGTAAATAAAAATAGAATGCAATGATTTGCCACTCCTTTTCAACCTGTATTCAACTGGATACACTACAAAGACAAGATATTTAATGTTCAAACTGATATATATATATGTAGAAGAGGTGGAAATAACGAGGCGGTTTTGTACCACAAAAGCAGAGTCTTTAATGAACAACTCGTCTATCTTGTCTCATCATGGTGCAGAGCTTGGCAGAAGGCAAAGAGAAAGAATTCTGCCCAGCTCGCTGGTTAAATACAGGCACACATCCAAGACATGCAAAACACAAGCTGAAATCCCCCGTTATCTAAATCCCCATTAGTCCTGTTAACTCCTCCCTCCGTCTTGGGAGGTGATGGGAAAACCTCTCCTCGCCTAAGGGGGTGAAGGTGTCAAGTCTGTTGCCATGGCGTCCTGTGACGTCATTGGTCTTCACATTCCTTTGTCCTTTCAGAGGTGTGAAATTCCTTTGCATATGTTGCCCCACACATTTCCACATGCTCCAACGTATGCAGGTATGGAATATATGAGTAATATATACCACAGGCCCCCCAAACAACTAGGAAAGGACACAGAAAGATTCACAGTCTAGGGTAATTACTAAGACATACTACGTGTTACAGCTGTTGTCACAGAAGAAACTTCCAAGCAGCCATGCTCCTAAGAGAGTTCAGTGAAAATATAACAGCATAGTATAATCATAAGTCAGTCCTAAACTGTTGCGGCACAATTAGCGAAAAATTGCAGAGTGGTGTAATCAGTCCTTGTGCAGTCTGGGTTTCAATCTTCTCCCAAAGCTGCTGTAGGCTGGTTTAGGCGTCCTGCTGGGACCTTGTTGTGAGGAATCTGCAGTGTGGGAAGGAGAGAGATTATCTGTTCCCTGCCTGGGGGCTGAGACTTTTTCCTTGGGGGGTCTACCTCGCCGAGGTGCTCGCGCCAACTGTGCAGGTTCGTCTCTCAACAAGAAGGCAGGTTTGAGTCTGTCAATGCTGACCGTTTCATTTCTATCCCCATAATCAAGCACAAAGTGTTTGTCACCATTTTCCAGCACTCTGAACGGGCCATCGTATACTGGGCGTAACGTTGGTTTAAGGGCTTCATGCTTAACAAAAACAAACTCGGCGTTTTTTAAAGTTTGAGGAACAAAAACTCGCGGAAAGGAGTGATGAGCTGGACCGTGTAGAGAGTCCGGTCCGTTACTGCCTAAAAACCTTGGGACTGGGAGGTGCCCTGGTTCCGGGTTTTCTGGTAAAAATTCACCTGGTAGTCTGATAGGCTGAGCAAAGACTAATTCTGCAGGGGAAGCGTCTAAATCCTCTTTAGGTGCCGCACGCAACCCCAATAAAACCCAGGGAAGTTTATTTACCCAATTTGTGTCCGTTAATGAGGCTCTGAGGGCGGCCTTTAAGGACCTGTGAAAACGCTCGCATAACCCATTAGCCTGAGGGTGATAAGCGGTGGTACGGTGAATTGTTGCCCCTAAACTGTTGGACATGGCTGACCAGAGCTCTGAGACAAATTGAGGCCCCCTATCTGACGTGATGTCTGATGGGACGCCGAAACGTGCCACCCAATTTGTTAGAAAAACGCGAGCGACTTCCTCCGCTGTAGTTGCCGCTAGAGGGACTGCCTCTGGCCAGCGCGTGGTGCGGTCTATCATTGTTAGCAGGTGTGTGAAACCCTGGGAGGAAGGCAGCGGCCCCACGAGGTCGACATGAATGTGGTCGAACCTTCTAGCAGGGATGGGAAAAGGCTCCAGAGGGGCTTTTGTGTGTTTGTGTACTTTGGCGCGCTGACAAGGAATGCAAGTTTTTGCCCATTCTTTTACGTTTTTGCGCAGGCCTGGCCACACAAACTTTTCGGCAACCATTTTGACCGAGGCGCGCACACCTGGGTGCACGAGGGAGTGAATTGCGTTGAAAATACGGCGGCGCCAAGCAGCCGGTACTAACGGGCGAGGTCGGCCGGTTGAAACATCGCATATTAGGGGGGGCACGCCATCGCGCAACCCTTTTTCCTCCAGCCTTAACCCTGTTGGTCCAGACAGGAGCGCGCGCACGTCCACATCACTACCTTGTTCTTCCGCCATGGCTGCATAATCTATCCCTTCATGGATAGGTGCTGCATATGTGTTTGCGTTAGAGAAAAGCTCAGCTGCTGAAGCAGTGTAATCTGTCTCCTCGTGCTCTGGCGGTGCCACAGCGCGAGAGAGACAGTCCGCTACTACGTTAAGTTTGCCCGCTACATGTCGAATGTCTGTGGTGAACTCTGAAATCGCAGCTAGCTGTCTTTGTTGTCTGCCCGACCAAGGTTCTGAAATTTTAGCCATAGCAAAAGTGAGCGGTTTATGGTCCACAAAAGCCGTGAAACTCCGCCCTTCTAACCAAAACTGAAAGTGGCGGATGGATAAATGGAGCGCCAGCAGCTCCCTGTCAAAAGTGCTGTACTTGCGTTCCGTCGGGTTTAGCGATTTGCTAAAAAATGCTAAAGGTTGCCAGACCCCCTTGACAAGTTGTTCTACAACTGCCCCTATGGCCAAGTCTGAAGCATCTGTGGTTAGAGCAATGCGGGCCGAGGGATCTGGATGGACTAACATTGTGGCGTTAGCTAGGGCGTTTTTAACTTCCGCAAAAGCGCGTTCACGTTCCGGGGTCCATTCGACCGCGTTGGAAGCTCTCTTTTTTTTGAGCGCGTCATACAGGGGCTGCATGAGCTGAGCTGCATGAGGGAGGAAACGGTTGTAAAAATTAACCATCCCCAAAAATTCCTGTAGCGATTTGACCGTTTGGGGCCGTGGAAAACCTTCTATCGCATGAATTTTGTCTGGAAGCGGAACTGCCCCTTTCGGGGAGACTCTGTGTCCCAAAAAATCAATTTGCGATACACCGAATTTGCATTTGGCTGGATTAATTAATCCGTGCTCTTCTAGCCTCTGAAAAACGGCAGTGAGATGCTGCTCGTGCTCTTCCTCCGATGAGCTGGCTACCAGCATGTCGTCGAGGTAGACGAAAACAAAGGGGAGGTCGCGTAAGACTGCGTCCATCATACGCTGAAAAGTCTGAGCAGCACCTTTGAGGCCGAAAGGCATTCGCAGGAATTCAAAAAGGCCGAAAGGGGTTATAACCGCTGTTTTAGGAATGTCTTCAGCTCGGACTGGAACTTGGTGATAACCGCGGCCTAAGTCTATTTTTGAAAAAATGCGCGCACCCGCTAACTGTAGTGAAAAGTCCTGTATGTGAGGAATGGGGTAGCGGTCATGCGCTGTAGCGTTGTTTAATCTGCGGTAATCTCTGCACGGTCTCCAAGAACCGTCGGATTTCGGAACCATGTGAAGTGGTGAAGCCCAAGGGCTCTTTGAACGTCGGACAATGCCTAATTTTTCAAGAGCTACAAATTCGTCCCTTGCTATGTTGAGCTTGGCCGCGTCTAAGCGGCGAGCTTTGGCAAAAACGGGAGGTCCCGTTGTTGGAATAAAGTGTTTAACCCCGTGTTTGGCTACAGTGGCTGAGAATTTGGGGGTTGTGAGTGCTGGAAATTGGGTGAGGAGTTGCTCAAACTTACCTCCTGCCGTGGTGACGTTGGCCTGCACAGGTGGTGGAGAGACTCGAGCTGAGCAAGGAATAGAAGCAAAAGACAGTGCATTAACCAGGCGCCTATTTGCTAGATCAACTAATAACCCGTGTGCACACAGAAAATCTGCGCCTAACAAGTTAAAACTCACCGCCGCTACAACAAATGTCCATCTGTAGCTGCGGCCGTGAATGAGGAGATGCAGGCTCTTTTCCCCGAACGTGTCGATGTCCGAGCCGTTGGCTGCCACTGCTCCATTGCCCCGGGTGCCCATGGCTCGATCTGCATGGGAGGGCATGACGAAACTCAGCTGGGCTCCTGTGTCGATGAGGAACTGCTTGCCTGTCTGTCCATCCGTCACGTATAACAGCTTATTTTTCTCGCCGAGAACTGCTGCTGTTAACGGCCCTCGGCTTTGGCGTTTCCCGACATCGTAAACTTGCAGGGGGGGAACACAATTCCGGGCTTTCTCGGTGAAGCGGTGGTGATAATAACAGACGTCATTCTGTTTGTTGCGCTTGGGCCGCGCTGCTGTCACCGTGGGTTGAGCCTGCTCCGTGGTTTGTGACTCTCCAAGGTTCGGGGCGTCAGTTTTGAGGTCTGCGGATGCCGCTGTGGGTGTCCAATCTCTGCAGGCGTTGACGAGTCGATAAGCTTCGTTGGCCAGCGTGCGGAAGTCCTGATGATTGTTGCACTTCATACTGGCGAGTGTCCCTCTCATGTGTGGTGGTAGCGTGCTGAGGAAAATAAATTGAAAGAGGAAATTATCATTGTCCTCCTCCTTGAGCTGCAGTAAATCCTCCATGAGGGTCTTTGGATTGCCCCCTCTGTGGCCGTAGACTGCCAGGATTTTTTCGGCTCTTTCTTCCGCCGACGGGACGTAATTCGCCACGATGGTTGCCTTGAGTGTCTCATACTTGTCCCGGGCCGGTGGTCGCTGGATCAAGCTTCGCACACACCTCAAAGTGGCGGAGTCGAGTTTGGAGACGATATGGTAGAACTTAGTATCGTCTGCCGTGATGCCCGCCAGTATGAACTGGGCTTCGGCTTGGAGAAACCAAGAGGCCGGGTCTTCTCGCCAGAAATCTGGCAGTTTAACAGCGACGGCGTTTGTGCACATCATCACTGTTGTGCCCGCCGGGTGAGAGTGCCTTGCCTCGGCTCTCACGGCGGTGCTGGAGCTCGGTTGAGCTCTCTCGGTACCCTCTGCCGGGGGGAACAGCTGTCTGCTTGTTCCCTCGTCTGCGTTGTCGCTGGCATAAGTCAGATTCGCCGCGGATGAGTCGCTTGAAGAACGCCTCAGGTCCATACTCGTGTCAAGGTCACCAGTGTAGAAGAGGTGGAAATAACGAGGCGGTTTTGTATCACAAAAGCAGAGTCTTTAATGAACAACTCGTCTATCTTGTCTCATCATGGTGCAGAGCTTGGCAGAAGGCAAAGAGAAAGAATTCTGCCCAGCTCGCTGGTTAAATACAGGCACACATCCAAGACATGCAAAACACAAGCTGAAATCCCCCGTTATCTAAATCCCCATTAGTCCTGTTAACTCCTCCCTCCGTCTTGGGAGGTGATGGGAAAACCTCTCCTCGCCTAAGGGGGTGAAGGTGTCAAGTCTGTTGCCATGGCGTCCTGTGACGTCATTGGTCTTCACACGGCGGTGAGATTCCTTTGTCCTTTCAGAGGTGTGAAATTCCTTTGCATATGTTGCCCCACACATTTCCACATGCTCCAACGTATGCAGGTATGGAATATATGAGTAATATATACCACATATATATATATATATATACTGTATATATTACAGTGGGGAAAAAAGTATTTAGTCAGTCACCAATTGTGCAAGTTCTCCTACTTAAAAGATGAGAGAGGTCTCCAATTTTCATCATAGGTATACTTCAACTATGAGAGACAAAATGAAAAAAAAAAAAAAAATCCAGAAAATTACATTGAAGGATTTTTAATTAATTAATTGGTAAATTCCTCGGTAAAATAAGTATTTGGTCAATAACAAAAGTTCATCTCAATACTTTGTTATATACCCTTTGTTGGCAATGACAGAGGTCAAACGTTTTCTGAAAGTCTTCACAAGGTTTTCACACACTGTTGCTGGTATTTTGGCCCATTCCTCCATGCAGATCTGCTCTAGAGCAGTGATGTTTTGGGGCTGTCGCTGGGCAACACGGACTTTCAACTCCCTCCAAAGATTTTCTATGGGGTTAAGATCTGGAGACTGGCTAGGCCACTCCAGGACCTTGAAATGCTTCTTACGAAGCCACTCCTTCGTTGCTCGGGCAGTGTGTTTGGGATCATTGTCATGCTGAAAGACCCAGCCACGTTTCGTCTTCAATGCCCTTGCTGATGGAAGGAGGTTTTCACTCAAAATCTCACGATACATGGCCCCATTCATTCTTTCCTTTACACGGATCAGTCATCCTGGTCCCTTTGCAGAAAAACAGCCCCAAAGTATAATGTTTTCACCCCCATCCTTCACAGTAGGTATGGTGTTCTTTCTCCTCCAAACACGACAAGTTGAATTTTTACCAAAAAGTTCTATTTTGGTTTCATCTGACCATATGACATTCTCCCAATCCTCTTCTGGATCATCCAACTGCTCTCTAGCAAACTTCAGACTGGCCTGGACATGTACTGGCTTAAGCAGGGGGACACGTCTGGCACTGCAGGATTTGAGTCCCTGGCGGCGTAGTGTGTTACTGATGTAGCCTTTGTTACTTTGGTCCCAGCTCTCTGCAGGTCATTCACTAGGTCGCCCCGTGTGGTTCTGGGATTTTTGCTCACCGTTCTCATGATCATTTTGACCTCACGGGGTGAGATCTTGCGTGGAGCCCCAGATCGAGGGAGATTATCATTAGTCTTGTATGTCTTCCATTTTCTAATAATTGCTCCCACAGTTGATTTCTTCACATCAAGCTGCTTACCTATTGCAGATTCAGTCTTCCCAGCCTGGCACAGGTCTACAATTTCGTTTCTGGTGTCCTTTGACAGCTCTTTGGTCTTGGCCATAGTGGAGTTTGGAGTCTGACTGTTTGAGGTTGTGGACAGGTGTCTTTTATACTGATAATGAGTTGAAACAGGTGCCATTAATACAGAAAAAAAAATCCAGAAAATCACACTGAAGGATTTTTAATGAATTAATTGGTAAATTCCTCGGTAAAATAAGTATTTGGTCACCTACAAACAAGCAAGATTTCTGGCTCTCACAGACCTGTAACTTCTTCTTTAAGAGGCTCCTCTGTCCTCCACTCGTTACCTGTATTACGTTTCGGTTCCGGTTCCGCCGGTCCGGTGGCGCCACACGAGTTGGCTGCCTTTTGCAACTGCCTTTTTTTTTTAATCTTCCTTCTTCTTTCTACACCTTTCACTCTATATATATATCACGGACACACAGATCGCCCCAAAGGTCTCCCGAGTCGGCGGACGGAGCCACTGTTTACAGCAGGAGACGAAACAGCAGGGAAGAGCTAGCTAGCACTCAACCGCCACCCGGTGCTAACGGAGAAACTCGACATACCGAGGAACTGTAGCGAAAACTAACTAACTAACTAACTAACCTGCACTTATATAGCGCTTTTCTAGTCACAAAGACCACTCAAAGCGCTTTCATTAATACTAACCCTCTATTCTAAGGGCCTATAGGAAACAGATATCTAGGGACAATTTAGAACAGCCAATTAACCTAACATGCATGTTTTTGGCATGTGGGAGGAAACCGGAGAAATCCCGGAGTAAACCCACGCAACACGGGGAGAACATGCAAACTCCACACAGATCACTGTTGGTCGGGGGCTGGGATCGAACCCACGATCCCACGATCCCCACAATCCCCCGGCCAAGGGTAAACTGTGCTGCCGCAGTGCTAACCACTGCGCCACCGTGGCTGCACTGCGTCAGTGGCGCAGTGACGCGGGTGCCGGGCTGGAGTTTAGGCGGCGTGCAAGAAATATAAGACAGAATAATAAAGAGCGATGGCAAGAACCAAGCAGACCACCCGTAAATCTACTGGAGGAAAAAGCCCTCCAGGAAGCAGCTAGCCACCAAGGCTGCTTGGAAAAAGCGCTCCGGCCACCGGTGGAGCGAAGAAGCCTCACCATTACAGGCCCGGTACCGTGGCTCTGAGAGAGATCCGTCGCTACCAGAAATCCACAGAGCTGCTCATCCGTAAGCTGCCCTTCCAGCGCCTGGTGAGGGAGATCGCTCAGGACTTCAAAACCGACCTGCGCTTCCAGAGCTCCACCGTCATGGCTCTGCAGGAGGCCAGCGAGGCCTACCTGGTGGGTCTCTTCGTGGACACCAACCTGTGCGCCATCCACGCCAAGAGGGTCACCATCATGCCCAAAGACATCCAGCTGGCCCGCCGCATCCGCGGAGAGAGAGCTTAGACTTTCTGCTGCACATCCACCAACCACAATGCTCCGCACTGTGTGTCTATATATATATATATATATATATATATATATATATATATATATATATATATATATTTATAGTAATATGTACATATGTATACTAGCTGTTCTTGTTTTTTCTTGCCTTCTGATTGTTGCTCTGAGTGTTGCTATCCCTGTGCTGTTGCAATCCTGGAATTTCCCCATTGTGGGACTAATAAAGGCTTATCTTATCTTATATTATCTTATCTTATTAATGGCACCTGTTTGAACTCGTTATCAGTATAAAAGACACCTGTCCACAACCTCAAACAGTCAGACTCCAAACTCCACTATGGCCAAGACCAAAGAGCTGTCAAAGGACACCAGAAACAAAATTGTAGACCTGCACCAGGCTGGGAAGACTGAATCTGCAATAGGTAAGCAGCTTGGTGTGAAGAAATCAACTGTGGGAGCAATTATTAGAAAATGGAAGACATACAAGACCACTGATAATCTCCCTCGATCTGGGGCTCCACGCAAGATCTCACCCCGTGGGGTCAAAATGATCACGAGAACAGTGAGCAAAAATCCCAGAACCACACGGGGGGGACCTAGTGAATGACCTGCAGAGAGCTGGGACCAAAGTAACAAAGGCTACATCAGTAACACACTATGCCGCCAGGGACTCAAATCCTGCAGTGCCAGATGTGTCCCCCTGCTTAAGCCAGTACATGTCCAGGCCTGTCTGAAGTTTGCTAGAGAGCATTTGGATGATCCAGAAGAGGATTGGGAGAATGTCATATGGTCAGATGAAACCAAAATAGAACTTTTTGGTAAAAACTCAACTTGTCTTGTTTGGAGGAGAAAGAACACCATACCTACTGTGAAGCATGGGGGTGGAAGCATCGTGCTTTGGGGCTGTTTTTCTGCAAAGGGACCAGGACGACTGATCCGTGTAAAGGAAAGAATGAATGGGGCCATGTATCATGAGATTTTGAGTGAAAACCTCCTTCCATCAGCAAGGGTATTGAAGACGAAACGTGGCTGGATCTTTCAGCATGACAATGATCCCAAACACATGGAATTGAAGACGAAACGTGGCTTGATCTTTCAGCATGACAATGATCCCAAACACATGGGATGAAGCCTTCTTGATTGAGTTTCCATGTGATTGTCAGCCATGACAGCTCACTTCTTCTTGGGGGCTGCCTTCTTAGCTTTAGCTTTGGCCGCTTTCTTAGGCGCAGCTTTCTTGGCAGCAGGGGCCTTCTTGGCAGCTTTCTTGGGGCTCTTTGCAGCTTTTTTGGGGTTCTTTGGTGCCTTCTTGGCCACTGCTGGTTTCTTGGCCTTCTTTGGGGACTTAGCGGCTGCAGCCTTCTTGGCTCCTGCTGCTTTGGGTTTTTTAGCCGCTGCTGGTTTCTTGGCAGCAGGTTTCTTGGCTTTAGCAGGGCCTTTCTTTGCGGGCTTCTTGGCCTTGCTCTCTGCCTTTGCCACCTTGAAGGATCCAGAAGCCCCGGTTCCCTTGGTCTGGCTGAGGGTTCCCTTGTTGACCAAGCTCTTGATAGCGATGTTAATGCGGGACTTGTTCTTGTCCACATCGTAGCCCCCGCCAGCCAGAGCCTTCTTGATGGTGGCCAGCGACATGCCCGTACATGTAATGCTCCGTACTGTGCGCTTATATACTCATATATTTATCCCATCCAGCTACAATGCTCCTACACTGTGTCTGTGTGTATATATATATATTTATAGTAATATGTACATATGTATATTAGCTGCTCTTGCTTGCTTGCTTTTTTTTTTGTTGCCTTCTGATTGTTGCTCTGAGTGTTGCTATCCCTGTGCTGTTGCAATCCTGGAATTTCCCTGTTGTGGGACTAATAAAGGCTTATCTTATCTTATCTTAAACACACCACCCGGGCAACGAAGGAGTGGCTTCGTCAGAAGCATTTCAAGGTCCTGGAGTGGCCTAGCCAGTCTCCAGATCTCAACCCCATAGAAAATCTTTGGAGGGAGTTGAAAGTCCGTGTTGCCCAGCGACAGCCCCAAAACATCACTGCTCTAGAGGAGATCTGCATGGAGGAATGGGCCAAAATACCAGCAACAGTGTGTAAAAACCTTGTGAAGACTTACAGAAAATGTTTGACCTCTGTCATTGCCAATGAAGGGTATATAATAAAGTATTGAGATGAACTTTTGTTATTGACCAAATACTTATTTTACTGAGGAATTTACCAATTAATTCATTAAAAATCCTTCAATGTGATTTTCTGGATTTTTTTTTTTTTCATTTTGTCTCTCATAGTTGAAGTATACCTATGATGAAAATTGGAGACCTCTCTCATCTTTTAAGTAGGAGAACTTGCACAATTGGTGACTGACTAAATACTTTTTTTCCCCACTGTATATATATATATATATATATGTACATTTTTTTTTCCAAATATTCACTCACTTTGATCACTCTTCCCACCTCCGGAAGAACTTTGACCGCATTCCGAGAGAGTCTGGAGACATGGACTCTGAATGGGCCATGTTCTCCACTTCCACTGTTGAAGCAGCTGCCCAGAGCTGTGGCTGCAAGGTCATTAGTGCATCTCCTGGTGGCAACCCCCGAACCAAGTGGTGGACACCAGTGGTGAGGGGAGAGAGAGAGAGAGAGAGAGAGAGAGAGAGAGAGAGACAGAGAGAGAGAGAGAGAGCGAGAGAGATTTTTGATTTTTCAACACACCTTTATTGTCACAAATTCAACAGAAAAACACAACTAAAACAACTAAAAGAAGCAATGGAAAAGAAAAATGTCTCACTGACAAGAAATCAAAGACACAAGTAACCAAACAAGGAAAAACAAAAACAAAAAACTTGCTTCTTACATCAGGATTATACCATAGGTAATTTTCCCCTCCTCAACACAACACAGGATGTGCTTAAAGCACCACATAGCCTCAAAGGTTTCAACATTCTGCATCAGATGATAGTAATTGTAATCAATCACTATTCGAGCCTTAATCATGCCAACCAGTATGCCTTTTACATTACAATCCAGCAGTTGTTCAATTTTTCTTTTCCTACTAACATAAATAGCCATTTTAGCCTGACCCAGGATGAAATTTAAGAGTTCACTCTTTTTCTTAGTCCTCAGTCTATATGGAAAGCCCAAGATAAAAATCTGCTGGGAAAAGACTTCTCCAAACAGATAAAACAGTTTCCCCAAAAAAACAAACAACGATTGCAGTCTGTTACAGTCCAGAAAACAATGGAACACAGTTTCTTTCTGAGGACAAAATGGACAAACCTCAACAACATTTGGGTTTAAAAGAGAGATAAAAGCATTTACAGCCACAGCACCATGTAAAACTCGCCATTGTAGGTCTCCAACCTTCTTAGTTAATGGTGGTTTATAGAGTGCTCTCCAGGCAGGCCTCACCTCTGGACCCAGACCCAAGTGTTTCCTCCATGGTGTATCAGCTCGACCTTTTAACTTATTCACATTTAGAATTTTCACCAAAAGTCCATACATTTTTTTACCAGGAGAGTCACAAATGTTAATGTGCTCAGAGTTTAAAAACACACCAGTGCCATCTTTAAAATCAGGAGATAAAATACTAAAAGGAAAAGGTTCATCAGCAGTTTGTACAGAGTTTTCGCAGTGTAAAACAATAGCAGAGTGTTCTTCTGCAGACAGGCAGTCTCTCCAATCTTTCAACAAGTTCATTATAACTCTGACTGAAGAGACGCCAAGAGCCGAGCACAGGGCAACAGCATTGTCCAAGTTAGGACCACATAAATTTACCAAGTGTCCCAGCGTTGTGACCTTTGCAAAAATAAACTTTTTTAAAACAGAAGGTCCTAAAACATTGCCCACATCAAAACGGGTCCCGAACACAAGTGGTTCCTTTAAAAGCCAGAAAGGCGGCAAGGAAGCCTGGGGAGAGTTCTTTTTAAAAAGTCCCCAGATTTTAAAAGCACTTTGGTAAAACTGGGGAAGTTCTGGGAGTTTTTGGCCCCTTAAATCCATTAAAAGCAGCGACTCCTCTAGTCCAAGCCCTCCACAGCGAGCCAGGACAGCCCTGGCAATAGGTCTCCACACAAGGTCAAGGGGGCCACTCAGCAGTCGCTGAATGAACTACAGGCGAAAGACAGCCCCCCTGCTGGCCAGATGGATGAGCCCTTGACCACCTTCTTCCCTCGGTAAAAACAGGATACTCTGTGGAACCCAGTGAAGACGGTCCCAGAAAAAGTCCACGACTATAGATTGCACTCTGGCCAGCAAATTGGGTGGAGGGTCCAGACAAGACAGTCGATGCCACAGCATTGAAGCAATCAAGTTGTTGATAATTAAAACACGACCTCTGAAGGACAAGTTTGGCAGAATCCATTTCCATTTTTTTAGTCTTCCTTCAGTTTTTTCTAAAAACACTCCCAATTTTTCTCAGTAAAAGTCTGATTTCCTAAAAACACACCAAGATATTTAAAACCACCTTGTGTCCACGAGAGGCCACCAGGTAGGGCAATTTTTTGTGGTCTCCCCCCCACCACAACAGCTTCACTCTTACCCCAATTCACTCTCGCTGAGGAGCACTCACCAAAAAGATTGACAGTTCTTAAAAGGTAGTCTACATCATTTTGATTTCTTGTAAAAACAACAACGTCATCAGCATATGCAGACACTTTAAAAACAGAGTCAGAGTTGGGGACTTTAAAACCAGTGAGGCCTTGCCTTAGTTTACAAAGGAGGGGCTCAATGGCAAGAGAGTACAGCATACCTGAGAGGGGGCAGCCCTGTCGGACACCCCTCTCAACTTTGAAAGGAGCACTCAAACCACCATTAATCTTAAGAATACTCTCAATGTCTCTATACAAAGCCTGGATCTTGGCGATGAACCCTGAGCAGAAACCAAAGGCCTCTAGTGTCTGCCACAGGTATGGATGTTCAACTCGGTCAAACGCCTTTTCTTGGTCTATTGAAATAAGACCAAGTTCTTTGACCAATGAGCTGGAGAGGTCCAAAACATCACGAATTAAAAAAATGTTGTCTGTAACCAACCTACCAGGTACACAGTAGGTCTGGTCTACATGTATGACCTGCTCCATCGCCTTCCTCAGTCTGGTAGCCAACACTTTGGAGAGAATTTTGTAGTCAGTACAGAGGAGGGCCACCGGACGCCAGTTCTTAATGTCTTTCAAGTCGCCTTTTTTTGGAAGGAGGGTGAGGACTGCTCTCCTACAACTTAGGGGCAGGTGACCCTTCCGCAGACTGTCAGACAGTACTTCCAGCAAGTCCTCACAGATCTCAGACCAGAACGCCTTGTAGAACTCCGCTGGTAGGCCATCTATCCCTGGGGCTTTTCCACACTGAAGAGACTGGACAGCCACTGCCAGTTCTTGCAGAGTGATCCCGCTCTCCAGCTCCGCACTCACGCTAGCCATCACCTTTGGCAAGTCCGTCAAAAAATGACTCAGTGCATGTGGATTCTCAACAAATTCTTTCTTAAAGAGATCCTTGTAGAAAGCAACTGCAAAGCGACGGATCTCCGCAGACTCATGGATCGGCCGCCCGTCCTCGGAGCTGAGAGAGTGGATCATCCTCCTCTGACCATTCTTCCTCTCCAGACCAAAGAAAAAATGAGATGGAGCGTCCATTAGTGCAATGTTCTGGAACCTACTGCGTACCACAGCGCCCCTGGCAGCCACTCCCAGTAGGTCAGTTAAAACAGACTTTTTGCCATTGAGGGCCTCAAAATGTCCTCTTTCTCCTGTGGAGCCTGCCAAAGACTGCAGCTCCACTACTTCTCTCTCCAGGTCCCTGACAGACCTGGCCAAGTCTCCAGAGACATTGCGAGTATACTGTAGGCACAGATTCTTTATTTGGCTCTTCCCTACATCCCACCACTGCTGCAAAGAACTAAAATTTGATTTTGTTAATTTAAAATTACTCCAAAAAAACATAAAAGCAGTTTTAAAACTGTTATCCGATAAAAGTGACGTGTTAAAATGCCAGTATGCACTACTGCACTTTATATTCTTGATAAAAACACAACACTGAACCAGGGAATGATCTGTGAAGCCAACAGGGACTATAAAAGCACTTTTAAAAATGCTAAAATGGTGCTTAAAACTGTAAACCCTATCCAGTCTAGCTAAGGACAAAATATTGTCCTTTCTATGGCTCCACGTGTACTGTCTAGCCTTGCCATGAAAATTCCTCCACACATCACACAGATCATGAGCTTCTATGAGACCTTTTAAAACTCTGTTGGATGCAGCATGTGGCTCTGGGTGATTCCTATCCATAAGAGGATTTTCTGTACAATTAAAATCACCTCCCACAAATAAAAAGTCATCATTACTGCAATTTTTGATCGTGTCATCTAAAATATTTAAAAAGGCCAATTTTCTGTGCCTACGGTTGGAGCATACACATTTATAAAAACAACTTTCACATTCTCAAAAACAGCTCGAACTTTTAAAATGTGGCCTGCAATTATCTCATCAATGTCATAAGAAAGTGGAATAAAATCTCGAGAAAATAAAATACCCACCCCACCACATTTACTGCTTCTATGACTAAGAATAATTTCACCCCGAAATTCCCTCCTCCAGTCAGCAGCATTGTCCTCAGAACTATGAGTCTCCTGAACAAACAGAACATTAATTTTCTTGCATTCTGCAAGAGTAAAAACACTCGCTCGCTTGGACATTTCTCTTGCCCCATTGATGTTGAGTGTGCCAAAATTAAAACTACACATGTATATAAGAGGGCAAAGCCAATATAAAAACAGAAAAGAAAGAATGAGCGATAAAAGACTAATCATCCTGGGCAATTTGGTTCTTAACTTTTAGCACAAGCTTTTTTAGTCTGTAGATCTCCTGATCAGTGAAACTTTCCTGCTCAAGCTCTCCCCTATTTTTCATGTAGACCCGAGCAGAGTCAACAAAACGTTTTAGATCGGGGAAGAAGCTTTCAACTTTAACCATTCTGACCCCCTTAGTGTCCTGCAAAAACTTCTGTATTTTTGTGAAGGGGTAACCGCCTCCACTGGCCACATCATCACTGCTTTCACCATCACTCTCTATCTCAGACCCAGCATAAGAATCTGGCTGAGATAGAGAAACCTCAGAACTGTCTTTGACAACCCTTTTTACTTTGCTCCTCTGCTGTTTGGTTTCCAAATTCTTCCGCTTGATGGAGGTTTTACATAACTCCTCATCTAATTCGATGTCATCCTCATCCTCCAACACTGACTCAGCCACCCTGGTAGCTGTCTCTTCCTGCTTCTCGCTCACCCTGTGCTGTGCTTTTATATTCATCTTTCTGGTCCCACCATCTACCTGGGCCTCATTCGGCTCCTCTGTCTGACCCTCAGCATCATCCCTCTCGGTAATATCACCCTTGTCTGCAATGTTGGTCTGTGCAGCAGCCCCGCGATGTGCTTTAACTTTTGTTGCTGTTTCAGTTATGATCGACAGGCCGGCTGCGGAGGGCGGCGAAGCCGCCCCGCCGCCAGACAGCCTCGCGGCCTCGGCCGAAGCGCCACCGCCAGACGGCCCCGCGGCTCTGGCCGAAACGCCCGACGGCGCGGTAGCGCCGTCAGCCTCGGAGGGCGGCAAAGCCGCTCCGCCGCCAGACGGCCCCGAGGCTGCACTAGCGCCCCCCCCCGGGTGATCACCCCCCACTCCCTGAGGGCATGATCGAATCAAGTGTCCCTCCATTCCGCAGCCGAAACACTTCATATTATCGGAGGTGACGTGGATGGTATAATCAAAGCCGTCAATCCGGTATTTAAACACGAGGTTGAGGCTTTCCTCGCTATTCTTTAAAATCATCAGCACCTGTCGCCTAAAAGACATGACATGCTTTAAACGCGGGGACTTACAACCGAGAGGGATGTGCTTAATCGGGGACAAAAGCTGCCCGTGTCTCGACAGCTCCTTCTCCAACAACTCGTTCTTTAAAAATGGTGGGACATTTGAGATGGTAATTCTCTTCGCGGGATTCACCAGAGACAGAACAGGAACCAGTGTGTCTTTAATCACAACCCCGCTCTCCACTACCCGGTTAACTTTTTCCACACTATCGAGGAAAATCACCACGGCACTATTCATTCTCGAAGCTGATCTAACACTTTCATAACCGACCAGCTCCCCCACAGCCAGACTACACTCCTCCACTGAGCAGCTGACAGCCGGTGTCAGTTTGACAGCATGGCGGCGTGTCAGCGTCTCGAATCCGGAGCCTCGCTCCAAAACCATGCTGACCAGCAGAGCTGGCAGCAGAAACCCCCCTCCCAAAACGCCTACCCCACCCCAGCTACAGAAAACAACAAAACTTAAGATTATTTAACAAAAAAAAACACCTTAAACACGAAAAGATAGAGAAAAAGTTGAAAATAATTCACTCACGCTGTCACACGCTCTCAGCTCGCACTCACGACCACACCCACTCAGAGAGCGAGAGAGAGAGAGAGAGAGAGAGAGAGAGATAGATGTACTTTATTGATCCCAAACTGGGAAATTACAGTGTAACAGCAGCATGACAGCAGACAACCAAATAACAGAAACACACGCATGACAGACAAAGGGATTACCTATGGAAAGTAAAACTAACACTACTATAAAAACCTATATTGTGGAGACAAAAATAATCGGGCCAAGCGGTGCAGAGCAGAGCAGACTTGGCTAATCTCTCCCTCACATTCACAAGAATCACAAGCATAAAAAAGCAGGTCGCAGGCACCTCTCCTTTTATAGCATACCACTCTCTCTGCGACCTGGGGAGCTGCATTAACATAAATATATTTGCCATTCCCCTTTGTCACTGTTTGTATCAACACACAAATCCCCCCATGACTATTCCCTTTCAGTCTGAGTGGAAACATACTAAGTGGAAACATACTGAGTGAGTTCCCACACCGCCCCCCTCCAGAAACTCAGACTGAGCCTTAACCTTCATGTCCTTTGGGCTTCAGCCTACGTCCGTAGTGGCTGTAACAGGGGGTCGGCGGCTCAGAGGCACTGCTGTGCCGGTGGGGGGCTCCTGGATGTACGTCCGCCTGTGGCGGGACATTGGGAGGGGGCATCTTCAGTATGCCATTGTGACTGATCTGACAAGTCATTTACCTGGGGAGTTCTCAGTGGGGGTCATCCGCACTGAGGAGCTTGGGCCAACACCACCTGCTCGTCTGCTAAAATGAAGGCGGGCTTAAGCCCGTCTATACAGATTGTTTCCCTGCGTCCCCCCAAGTCTAACACAAAATGTGTCTCCCTGGGTTCTAGCACTCTGAACGGGCCGTCGTAGGGCGGGCGCAATGGGGTCCGGTGGGCATCATGCCTGACAAATACGAACGACACGTCCTTCAAGGTCTTTGGTACATAAGCGCAGGGAAAACAGTGGTGGGCCGGGCCGGGCACCGTCCCTGCCTCTGGGCTATGCAGTGAAACCGGGGATGGATCTGTTTTTGGCATGGGGTTGTCCAGCAAAAACTCTCTGGGGAGCCGCAGCAGCTGGGAAAAAAAACAGCTCTGCTGGGGAGGCTGCCAAATCCTCCTTTGGTGCGGAACACAACCCTAATAGAACCCACAGCAACCGGTCCACCCAATTTGCATCCGTAAGCGAAGCCCTGAGCGCTGCTTTAAGTGATCTATGGAAATGCTCGCATAACTCATTGGCCTGGGGGTTGTACGCAGTCATGCGATGAATTGTGACGCCCAGGCTCCGGGCCATCGTGGACCAGAGGTTGGAAACAAACTGCGGGCCCCGATCAGACGTGATATCCGAAGGGGCGTCGAAACGTGACACCCATGTCGTCAAAAAAGCGTGTGCAACTTCTGCGGACGCGGTGGAAACTAGCGGGACTGCCTCAGGCCAGCGCGTGGTGCGGTCCACTACTGTCAGGAGGTGCGTGAACCCCTGCGATGGCGGGAAGGGTCCCACGAGGTCCACGTGAATGTGGTCGAACCTCTTAGCCGCGATATGGAACGGCTCCAAGGGGGCCTTTGTGTGCCTGTGCACCTTGGCTCGTTGGCATGCTACGCAGGCTGCAGTCCACTCTTTCACTTGTTTGCGCAGGCTCGACCAGACGAACTTCACTCCCACCATTTTGACTGACGCGTGCACTCCTGGGTGCGCCAGAGAGTGAACCGACTCAAAAACACGGCGGCGCCAAGCGCGTGGGACCACCAGGCATGGGCGGCCTGTGGAGACGTCACAGACTGGGGGGGGGGGCCCATCTTGCAGTACTCCGCTCTCCAGCCTTAACCCTGTTGGTCCAGACTGGAGCGCGCAAACGTCTGCATCACCGAACTGCTCAGCGGCCATGGCCGTGTAATCTATCCCCACGTAGACTGGGGCCACTAATGCGCGCAAGAGGCAGTCCGCCACCACGTTGTTTACTGGCCACATGCTGAATGTCGGTCGTAAATTCCAAGATCATGGCCAGCTGTCTCTGCTGCCGGGCCGACCATGGTTCCGAAACCTTGGCCATCGCGTACGTTAGCGGCTTGTGGTCCATGAACGCAGTGAAGGTGCGCCCTTCCAGCCAGAACTGGAAGTGGTATACGGCCAGGTGGAGAGCCAGTAACTCCCTGTCGAACGCGCTGTATTTACGCTCATTGTCGTGCAAAGACCTGTTATAAAAGGCGAGCGGCTGCCAAGAACTGGTGACGCACGACAGCCCCTATGACCACATCCAATGCATCAGTAGTGAGTGCTATCTGAGCCACCGGGTCCGGGTGTGCTAGTAGTGCGGCGTTCGCCAGAGCTGTTTTAACCTCGGAAAATGCCTGCTCTCGCTCAGGAGTCCAGTCGACTCTGTCCGCCGGTTTCCATTTCTTCAGCGCGGCGTACAAAGGCTGCGTGAGCTGGGCTGTGCAGGGGAGAAAACGGTTGTAGAAGTTAACCATCCCCAAAAACTCCTGCAGCACCCTGACCGTCTGAGGCGGGAAAAATCTGCCACTGCACACACTTTGTCCTGTAAGGGTATCGCACCCTCCGGTGAGATGCGGTGGCCCAAAAAATCGATTCCCGCCACCCCGAACTGGCACTTCGCCAGGTTGATTATTAATCCGTGCTCCTCCAACCGCTGGAAAACTGTCCTGAGGTGGGTTACGTGTTCGTCCTCGGAAACGCTGGCCACCAGGATGTCGTCCAGGTAGACAAACACAAACGGCAGATCGCACAACACCGCATCCATCATGTGTTGGAATGTCTGCGCCGCGCCTTTTAACCCGAAAGGCATGCGTAAAAACTCAAAAAGACCAAACAGGGTTATTACTGCCATTTTAGGTATGTCCTCAGCACGCACCAGGACCAGGTGGTAACCGTGGACCAGGTCTGTCTTGGAAAAAATGCGTGCCCCGGTGAGATGAATGGAAAAATCCTGAATTTGGGGGATCAGGTAGCAGTCGTGCGCTGTGGCGTTGTTCAATCTGCAGAAATCTCCGCACGGTCGCCACGATCCCTCGGCTTTAGGGACCATATGTAGCGGGGATGCCCATGGGCTGTTTGAGCGTCTGATGATGCCCAGCTTTTCCAAGTTGGCAAACTCCTTGCGCGCTATGGCTAGTTTAGCTGCACCCAGGCGCCGAGGTTGTGCGAAAACGGGCGGCCCGGTGGTGGTAATGAAGTGTTCCACCCCGTGTTTAGTGACGGTCGCCGAAAACGTCGGGACCGTGAGTGCTGGAAACTGGGTGAGCAGTGTGTGGAACTTACCCCCTGGAGCTGTGACATTGGCTAGCATTGTTGGCCCGGTTCCTCGAGCTGTACAGGGGAGAGAATCAAAAGACATTGCATTAATCAGGCGTCTGTTAGCAACACCGACTAGTAGTCCATGTGCACACAAAAAATCAGCGCCTAAGATTGGGAAACTGCATGCTGCTATGACAAATGTCCATTGGTACGTACGGCCATGCAAGGATACACTCAGTGTCCTCTCACCAAAAGTCTTAATGTCTGAGCCGTTTGCGGCCGTCAGCTCGGGGCTGCTAGTTCCCGCCAGCTGGTCGGCATAGGACGACAGGATGTAGGCTCTTTTGGGAGCCGGAGTCCACGAGGAACCGTCTCCCCGAGCGTGAGTCTGTCACATAGAGCAGCTTGCTTGCTTCTCCGGCAGTTGCAGCTGCTACCGACTGCCGGTCCTGGCATTTCCCGAACACTTGAATTGGCACGGTGGCATGCATCGGCATGTGTCCTCTCCAAAACGGCGGTGGTAGAAACAAAGCGTGTCTCTCCGGTGCTTCTTGGCCCCTGCTGCAGCCACCATCGCTGGCTCCTCGCCTCTGCTGGCCGTCTCGCTGGGGTCCGACGCCGCTGCATTCACTGTGAGGGCTCTAGTAGTGAGGATAATTCGATTTGCCTCCTGGGCTAGCGCCCGGTAGTCGCACGTGGCCAGCAGCGGCGAATTGACAAAGACCGCTCTGGCCACCATCGGGAGGTTCCGGAGGAAAAGGTGGGCAAAGAGAAAATGCCCATCATCTGTGCCCATCAACGCCAACATCTTCTCCATCAAGTCGACCGCCGACCCGTCTCCTAACTCGGAGTGCGTCAGGAGCCTCTCCGCCCTCTGGCAGTCCGACAGCATGTAGCGCCGGGTCAGCTCGGTTTTTAGAGCACCGTATTTGTCGCGGGCTGGGGGCTGTTGGAGTTTGCTCACCATTTGCTGAGTCGTGCAAGCGTCCAGCGCTGCGACCACGTAGTAATATCTGGTGTCATCTGCCGTTATTCCTCGGAGCGCGAACTGGGCCTCGGTGTGAAGGAACCAAGACTTCGGGTCGTGTAGCCAAAAGTCAGGGAGTTTGACCGAAACAGCACACACGTTGCTGGTACTTCCCGTCCGGGTCATCTCCGGGGTGTTCGCCTCGCGTTCCATTGTGCATCAAGGGTCACCAGTGTGGAGAGAGCCAAGAACCAGTCAGAGAGTTCCAGATTACATCAAGCTTTATTAAACTCTCTCTCACATTTTTCCTAGAAACACAAGCAACAAAAGAGCAACAGATCTCAGGAACCTCTGTTCTTATATCCCCTCACTAGATCAGCCTTCTGTCTGCCGCATTAACATCAAAGCCTTTGTAATTCCCATTCTCTTTACCACTGTTTACCAAAACCCCTATTACGATTCTCTTCTGTCTGAGTGTTAATATACTGAGGTGGATTCTCACAATATATATATATATGTACATATGTATGTATGTGTGTGTGTGTGTGTGTGTGTGTTTTAATAGAAATGTTGGCTGACTGAAAAGTATGTCCATACATGCACTCAATACTTGGTCGGGGCTTGAGGTGTTATAGAAGCCCAGGTTGCTTTGATAGCGGCTTTCATCTCGTCTGCATTGTTGGGTCTGGTGTCTCTCATTTTCCTCTTGACAATACCTCATAGATTCCCTATGCTGTTTAGATCAGGCAAGTTTGCTGGACAATCAAGCTCAGTGATGCCATGGTCATTAAACCAGATATTGGTACTTTTAGTAGTGTTGGCAGGTGCCAAGTTCTGCTGGAAAATGAAATTAGCATCTCCATAAAGCTTGTCAACAGAAGGAAGCATGAAATGCTCTAAAATTTCCTGGTAGACGACTTTGGTGACTTTGGACTTAATAAAACAGAGTCGAACAAGACCAGCAGATGACATGGCTCCCCAAATCATCACTGACTGTGGTAACTTCACACTGGACCTCAAGCATCTTGGATTCTGTGCCTCTCCACTCTTCCTCCAGACGCTGGGACCGTGATTTCCTAATGACAGGATTTGACACCTGATTTGGGGAGCCTTGTCATCTGCTTGTGTTGGTGTTGATGAACTGATCTATATTTCTGGCTTGGTTTGTGCTTTCCAACTTTACAGACTGAAGTTGAGCTCTAATTTTTAACCATTCTTCATTGGCTCCAAAGATGATTACCTCTGTTTTATCTTTAACTGAAGGAAATTCTGGAGCATCCAGGTGTTAATTTGGTCAAGACACTTAATGAGTAAGGGATTATAATTGCCTGGTGACCTGGTTATATAAATTTGTGTGTCATCTGTATAACTATGCAAACATATTTTGTTGCTTTCAATAATCTCAACCAGTGAGAGTATGTAGCTGTTGAATAGAAACGGCCCCAGAATAGAAACCTGAAGAATCCATGTCATTTTTCTCCATTCAGATGTCCAATTACCCATGGACACAAAACAGTCTCTGTCCTTTAAATAGGATTCAAACCAATTTAGTGCTATGGCAGAAAGACCCATCTAGTTTTCTAATCTATAGAGCAATATGTCATGGTCAACTGTATCGAAAGCAGCACCGAGGTCCAATAAAACTTAAGACAGAAACATTGTCCTTATATGTGTTTAGCGGGATATCATTTATCACTTTAACAAGAGCAGGCTCCGTGTGCTTGTTGATGTGTGCAAGTCCAAGGCAGCTCTGAAGCTGAGAGAAAAATCCACAGAATTATTTCAAGAACCCCCACACTGTTTTACTTTTCTTCTTTCTTTTTTTTTTTTTTCTCTGCCCAAGGTCCAGGTCTAGTAAAAAAAATACATCTTTGAAAATTCCCTGATTGCAGCAGCGGCATAAATGGTCTCATTCCACAGTAGGAAAAACATCGGCGCGGTGGGGTGTGAAGTCAGTGTCTGGAGCTTGCAGCTCATGTTTGGTTCTGCTGTTATAGAATGATATCATTCATCAGTGTGGATGCTCACATCTTTATCTTTATAGTTGTTAAATAATATTGTTATCTTTACTGCTTGTGGGGACAGGCCTTCAGAGTTGCATGAAAAAAGTATGAGAAATTACACAAAAAAGTGACACATTTACGAAAAAAAACAACAGATCCCCCCCCCCCCCACCGCATTAGTGGGGCAGCTCAGACAAAGTAAATGCACTGTTGCCTGGGTAACAATAGCCCGTACCTGTACGTGTTCTTGGCTTGTATAAATGCTCATGTATATGAAGGTGTTTCCCTGCTGTCTTCGTGTCTGACACCATGAGATGTAATATCTGTGAGCGCACGGAGATGAACAAAGTCACCTCATTCCTCAGCAAGTGAAAGAGGCTCTTTGTCTGTTGTACTGTAGGACAATGTATATTGTATCAAGACGGGATCGGATTTCTTCCTAAGCAGGTGTGTGTTTGCCTCTGTTATTGCAGCAAGAGAGAGAGAGCTTGTGAACGAGTGTTTCTGTGACAGATGAGTATGAGAATATATCTGGCTGGTGAGTGTGTGTGTGTGTGTGTGTGTGTGTGTGTGTGTGTGTGTGTGTGTGTGTGTGCGTGCGTGCGTGTGTGTGTAGGAGTTTTGCCGCCAGCGCAGTCTGTCTCCCTGCTGTCATAATTTCAACTCATTTACCTGGGTTTCTCTCAGGAGAGGATTGGAGTTCTGCCAACACACACACACACACACATGAACGTGCACCCACGTACTGTACGTGAAGGTGTCAAAGCAGCGTGTTAAATCCAACCACGTCCCCATTAAACGAAGTGTCCATGTGTGTAAAGTAATGGCGTTCACACTGTGCTGAGCTGTGCATGGGTGGGCGGGTGGGCTGCTGGGTGGGGTGAAATCCATAAATCTTTCAGGTCTAAACAACAACAACAAAAGAGCCATAAATAATGCATGACCTTTTTTTTTTTTTTTTTTGTGAACTCATGCAACTAAAAATAGAGAAAATGACTTCCACAAATCCTTATCTTCTTATTTAATTTAACAGCAGACTCTATCCAGGCACCGGAAGCATGAAAGTTGAATAAACTCTGTCACACCATAACAGTGGATTCTTGCATCTGTTCAGGTGACGAGATGGGCGACGCAACCAGTGGTCGCAGTCCGGGTTTGAAGGACGTGGCTCTTCATCCTCGCCAACCGATCCCCCCACAAAACCTCTCACCTTCAGAGGTAAAAAAAGAAACACTATCAAACACTCAAGGCAATATTTTAAAATAGGTGTTTTTTTTCTTTTGATATCAGTTTGCACATATGGCCATGGTTATTTGTGTGTTTAAAGGCTCTAGATGCAGTCTGCACGCGCAAACCCCACACACGAGTTCAGGGAGTTATTTGGCGAGATGGTTTTGTTGACAGCTGCATTGATCTTTGCCGACTTCCATGCAGCATTTGGGGTGGATCTGTGTTTGAGAAACAAGTATAGCTGATTTTGCAGCCCGGACCTCTGACTGGTTTCCAATCATTCTGGGGGGTTACTTTACACCCCCCCCCCCCTTTTTCCTGCCCAACATTGCAATGAGCTGCTGTGATTAATTACTGAGAAGTGAGCGTACAGTGGCATCGATCAGTCCGTTCCACAGCGAGCTCTGTCAGACAGCTGCTGATGCTCCAAACAGTCAATATGGCTCCTAGATGATCGTTTTCACAGTGCCTCAGTCATTAAATACAAGATATGTCATTTGCTGTGTGATAGAAAAACATTTTGTTTTTCCCAATATGGTCAAGTATAAAAATGATATTAGTGCCCAGCCAGCATGCCCATGTGGGCCCCACTATCGTTAAATGTGGGCTGTTTTATGGCTCCCATCTGTGTTCGCCCACATGGATTTTCCTATTTTCAACTTATTTTCTCATAAATTTGCTGTTTTCTTGTAAATTTGTGACTTTTTCCCCTAATTTGATACATTTTTCTTAAAAATTTGAAACTCTCACATAAATTTGCAACTTTTTCGTCATAAATTTTAGTTTTTCTTGTAAAATTGTGACTTTTTTCTTGCAAATTTGCTCAATTTTTCTTGTAATTTTGAGACTTTCTCCTAAATTTGCCACTTTTTTCCTTGTAAATTTGCCATTTTCTTGTTAATTTTTGACTTTTTCCCATAAATTAGAGACATTTTTCTTGCAAATTTGGAACAGCTTTTTTTTAATATAAACTTACAACTTTTTTCATAAATTTAGGTCTTTTTTCTTGTAAATTTTCAATTTATTTGCTCATGTGTTTGCTACCTTTTTGATAATTTGCAAATTTTCCTAATTTTTTCCTCTTAAATTTGTGACTTTTTTCTTGTAAATTTGCTAAAAAATTTCTTGTAAGTTTGTAAGTCTTTTCAAGTAATTAAACTATTTTTTTTTACATTTTTTTCCTTGTAAATTTATTTTTTTTCTCCTAAATTTTCATTTTTTTTCTCATAAATTTGTGACTTTTTCTAGTAAATTTGTTTTGTTTTTTTTCCTCAAATTTGCAATTTTTTTTTGTAAATTTGTCCCTTTTTTCTGTTAATTTTCACTTTTTTCTCATAAATTTGTAACTTTTTCCAGTGTTACTGAAACCTGCTCATTCACATTTAACCCACTGGGATTGGTTTAAAGCGGGTAAACCTATTACCTGCTTACCTGTACCACAGAGAAAGTCCATGTGGGCAAACACAGATGGGGCCAACACAGAACCCATGGACAAACCCACATGGGAGCCATAAGGACCCACATGGACATGCTGGCTGGGTGAAGCCAAGCACAACCAGTCAGTACGATCTTTTTTTCCCACTCTGTTTCCATAAAATCATGAGGTAACCAAAGCATTATCATGGGGTAACGCTTTGTTAATAGATACTGCATTGTGTTGCTAACAGGAGCTAACACTGGCAGTCAGGGTTTTCTGACTTGTTGTACTGGAGTGCAGCCAACATGGAGGTGACATCATTCTGGCCTCTAGTTTTGTCACCTGAGACTATAGATATACGTACACATGTGGACAGAACATACCACAGCTTGCATACATATGTATTCTGCTCAGATGTACAACACTTTTGTCTGGTGTTAGTATATATGAATTCATATAGCAAATAACTGTTTTTAGCCCCACTTAATTTTGTTAATTATGTGACTTCCTCTTCCAGGCGGGTGTTAAAGGCTCTGCCCACATGATGGCCTTTGGCTCTTCAACCCTGGTGCATCTGTTGCCCCTGCTGCTGTCGGCCTGGGAGCTACGCTGACCGCAAAGAGACAAATCCTGGGAGGGTCAGAGACAGAGAAGGTGGAATAGGAGCCACACGCTGGCTGTATGTTCTCTGCAGTAATGCTGAGTACTGGGAGGTTCTGGAAGCACACCTGAACTGTTCTGAATGTTTGTGTTCTGAATGACCTCACTGATGGGACAATGGACTGCATATGAAGACTGATGTAGCCTCTGAATCTAACACAATCACCTGTACAAAAAGGCCTTAAATCTGCATGCTCTCCAGTGGCCAACATGGGAATGTTTCTTATCAACAGGCAGCGTTCTTGGTTTCCTCATCAGACCTGCCCCTCGGTGCTTTCAAATCTTGTTAGTGTGGCATCAAAACAGTAGACTGCAATTCAGAATCAGAATCAGAAAAAGATTTATTGCCAAGTACATTAACAGATCACTGATAACATACGAGAGAATTTGACTTGACACAGTAATGAACCTGCATTTCCGTGCCGCGGCGCATCTGCAACGCGCCTGTCCAATTCCAGGGTTGATATTACAGGCTGCATCCGTTCTTTATAGCAAATTTATGAGAAAAAAGTAGCAAATTTAGGAGAAAAAAAGTGAAAATTTAGGAGAAAAAAGTTTACAAGAAAAACACTTAAATTTACAAGAAAAAAATTGTAAAAATAAAAAAACTGTAAAATTACTTAGAGTTACAAACTTAGAAGAAAATTCTAGTAAATTTACAAGAAAAAAGTCACAAATTTATGAGGAAAAGTAGTAAATATACGAGTAAATAAATTTAAAATTTACGAGGAAAAAAGTCCCAATTTTATGCGAAAGACTTGTAAGTTTAGTTAAAAAAAAGTTCCAAATTTGTAAGAAAAATGTCTCAAATTTTTGAAAAAAAGTCACAAATTAACAAGAAAATAGCAAATTTACAAGGAAAAAGTAACAAATTTATGAGGAAGTTGCAAGATTACAATAAAAAGTGGCAAATTTGCAAGAAAAATGCCACAATCTTGCAAGAAAAACTAATTTGAGAAAAAACTTGCAAATTTGCGAGAAAAAAATAACACATTTATGAGAAAAAGCTGCAAGTTTACTGTAAAAAAAAGTTGCAACTTGATGAGAAAAAAGTCACAAATTTATGAGGAAAAGTAGTAAATATACGAGTAAATAAATTTAAAATTTACGAGGAAAAAAGTCCCAATTTTATGCGAAAGACTTGTAAGTTTAGTTAAAAAAAAGTTCCAAATTTGTAAGAAAAATGTCTCAAATTTTTGAAAAAAAGTCACAAATTAACAAGAAAATAGCAAATTTACAAGGAAAAAGTAACAAATTTATGAGGAAGTTGCAAGATTACAATAAAAAGTGGCAAATTTGCAAGAAAAATGCCACAATCTTGCAAGAAAAACTAATTTGAGAAAAAACTTGCAAATTTGCGAGAAAAAAATAACACATTTATGAGAAAAAGCTGCAAGTTTACTGTAAAAAGAAGTTGCAACTTGATGAGAAAAAAGTCACAAATTTAGAAAAAGATGCATAATAATGAGAAAGTTTCAAATTTTTAAGAAAAATGTATCAAATTATGGGAAAAGTCACAAATTTAGAAGAAAATAGCAAATTTATGAGATAAGAAGTTTGAAAATAGGTTAAGTCCATGTGGGTAAACAGAGAAGGGCCAACATGGAACCTGCAGACGAACCCACATGGGGCCCATAAGACAGCCCGGGTTTTGGTGGGGTCCACATGGGCATGCTGGCGGGGAGCCGTTTTTGTTAATTACCTGTACTGACCTCTACATGTGCTCATTTTGGTTTAACTCTCATAGGATACTTTGCACAGCACTCCTTATCTTTTCTGAACAAACATGTACATACAAAAATGATATATTATATATTTATAATGAATCTCTGTAGGTGACAGTGGGTTGAGTGTAAATACAGATAGACATAGAGCCGCCACAGGTTGAGGAATGCTTGGAAAGTTATGTGTTTAAGACGTGCCTCTCTCAGAGGTTATGATCCGTGACAGCAGTAGTTCGGGCTGAATGCGTTTGTCGTTAACACGCCAGTGCATTTACAATGAAAGCACACTCGTGATGATTTAGTGATATGAAAGAAGAGCCGAGTCAAGGTCATTTTATGTAAAGGCAAAACAAACAAGTGTCTGATACTTCGGAGCATCATTTTCAAACTCATTTTTATCCCAGGCCATATCAGCCTTATGGTGGCTCTCAAAGGGCCCTTTCAGGCCTTTTCCCTCCATACCCCCGGCTTAGTGTTATGACAACATAATTCTGTCTTTGTTGTGTTCTTGATACAGAAAGTAGAAAATAAATGCAATAAAAATAATTTTAAAAATTATAACATGTGAGAACACAAATAATTCACCAGTCTTTTATAACTGTAAAAATGATACAAAACAAAATAGTATTATTTGACAGGCTAACAACATTAAAAGTCTGCTTCTGATCAGGGACAACCGCTCACATGCCTTTACCATATATTGCACCTCCTGAAAAACACTTGGAAGCTTGGGGAATTTCTTTATCCACAATCAAGCTGCCCATCGTTTTTTTGCAACTAGTTTTGCATTTATATTCTGCTGAGACTGCACTTTTGTTTCTTAGTCCTTTTGCTGCTTTTCTCGGTGGGTAAAGTCAGCCTGCCTGGCTCCGCGTTTGGTTTGGTTTCTTTTCTCGCAAATTTTTTTCCCGACCCATCACTCAACTGGGAAAAAAAACAAACTTATTTGGGTAATGGTAACGACTGATGCCAAAAGTGGTTGGATGCCATCACTGAACCAATGAAAAAAACTGCAGTGCATTGTGGGGCATGTAGTTTATTGTCACTATAATGTGGCACATTATAGTATAAATCATATTCTTTTAAGCGCCCATGGGCCACATAAAATGTTTGCCCAGATTTGGCCCACTTTCCTTGAGTTTTGCACATGTGGTTCACAGCATTTTTGTTTCTGTGCAGTAAACTTATTTTTCCCTCACAGACAGACAACAGATGTTCTTTTCTTAGTCTGTGTGGTGTTGCTTTGCATTAAATGAATATTAAATGAATACATATGCCTGTAATAAGTTTGAACATGCGGCACTTTCTGTTAACTGCAAAATCAACTCAGTGGCCTCTTGAAAATGTCCCATTTGTATAATTCACATATTCTTAATGTGGGAGGAAAAACATCACTTGACATTACAGAATGGAAGGTACAAAACTATATAAGTAGTTTTCATCAACAAACTTCGCACTTCATCAACAAAGGCTTCTGTCAAAAATATCCTAAACAATAAAAAAAGGCCCTATTAAAAATAAAGAGAATGACTTCACCATCTGCTTGAACAATGAATAATTTGACATCTCATTTTCATATGCAAAAACCAAACTGTCATGTTCTTTGAAAAGCTGGCGAGGTTCCAAGTGTGTATTAATTAAAGCTGCCACCTCCAACAATGACAACACGACAGTAAAGTCTAGTTCTTCTTCCTGAAAGTTCCAGAAAGTGTTATTTTCCAATTTGCTAATGTTTTTTTTTTTTTCTTTCTTTCTGGGGTCTCCCTCTGTCTTCAAACTTTGCTTATGTTATACACTGGATATAAAAAGTCTACACACCCCTGTTCAAGTGCCAGGTTTTGGTGATGTAAAAAAATGAGACCAAGATAAATCATTTCAAAACTTTTCCACCATTAGTGTGACCTATAACCTGTACAACCCAATTGAAAAACAAACAAATCTTTTAAGGGGAAAAATAACAAATTTATAATAACCTGGTTGCATAAATATGCACACCCTCTTATAACTGGGGATATGGCTGTGTTCAGAATTAACCAATCACATTCAAACTCACGTTAAATGGTAGTCAGCACACACCTGCCACCATTTAAAGTTCCTCTGATTAACCCCAAATAAAGTTCAGCTGTTCTAGTAGGCTTTTCCTGACATTTTTGTAGTCACATCTTACAGCACAAGCCATGGTCCACAGAGAGCTTCCAAAGCATCAGAGGGATCTCATTGTTCAAAGGTATCAGTCAGGAGAAGGGTACAAAAGAAGTTCCAAGGCATTAAATATACCATGGAACACAGTGAAGACAGTCATCAAATGGAGAAAATCTGGCAGAACAGTGACATTATCAAGAACTGGACATCCCTCCAAAATTGATGAGAAGAAAACTGGTCAGTGAGGCTGCCAAGAGACCAACAGTAACACTGAAGGAGCTGCAGGAATTTCTGGCAAGTACTGGCTGTTGAGTACATGTGACAGCAACCTCCCGTCTTTTTTATATGTCTGAGATGAGGTAGGGTGGCAAGATGGAAGCCTTATCTTACGAAGAAAAACATCCAAGCCTGGCTACATTTTGCAAAAACACATTTGAAATCTCCCAAACGCATGTGGGAAAATGTGTTATGGTTTGATGAAACCAAGGTTGTACTTTTTGGCCATAATTCCAAAAGGTATATTTGGCGCAAGCACAACACTGCTCATCACCAAAAGAACACCATACCTACAGTGATGCATGGTGGTGGCAGCATCATTCTTTGGGGCTGTTTTTCTTCAGCTGGAACTGGGGCCTTAGTCAAGGTGGATGGAATTATGAACAGTTCCATATACTAGTCAGTGTTGGCACAAAACCTTCAAACTTCTCCTAGAAAGCTGAAGATGAAGAGGAACTTCATCTTTCAGCACGACAGTGACCCAAAGCACACATCCAAATCAACAAAAGAATGGCTTCACCAGAAGAAGATTAAGATTTTGGAATGGCCCAGCCAGAGTCCAGACCTGAATCCGATCGAACATCTGTGGGGTGATCTGAAGAGGGCTGTGCACAGGAGAATGCCTCGCAATCTGACAGATTTGGAGCGTTTTTGCAAAGAAGAGTGGGCAAATATTGCCACATCAAGATGTGCCACGCTGACAAACTCCTACCCAAAAAGACTGAGTGCTGTAATAAAAGCCAAAGGTGCTGCAACGAAGTATTAGTTTAAGGGTGTGCATATTTATGAAAACAGGTTATTGTACGTTTTTTATTTTTCCCCGTAAAAGCTTTCAGTTTGTTTTTCAATTGGGTTGTACAGGTTATAGGTCACATTAATGGTAGAAGAAGTTTTGAAATGATTTATCTTGGTCTCATTTTTTTACATCACAAAAACCTAGCATTTGAACAGGGGTGTGTAGACTTTTTATATTCACTGTAGTTGTAAATTAAAAAAAAACAAAAAACTACTCACTTCTAAATAGTGCTGTTCATTTTCATATGACCAAAATATGGATATGTGTGCAAATTTGCCCATAGAATAGGATATATTCTATAAAGGTCATTATCCAGGTCATAAAAACATTGTAGGTAATAAATGTCATTTGCTATACTTTTACACCATAAGCAATTCAGAAATGGCACCTGCTCTCCATGAATAAAATTTGTGTGAACTATTGTAATAATTATTGCTATTGACATGCAAAACTGCACACAGAGCAGCAGGGCAGACAACTTGAATGATGATTTTATGCATTCAGAATAGAGCAAATGAATTCTCTATGTGTCTCTTTGTTCACTTCTGTCAGTTGATGATTGGCTCTGTCATTAAATGTGTCACACTGTGTGGCATGTACTAACTGGCTATGATATATTGTAAGACCGGTTCTGCTGAGGTTTGGCACTGTAGAACGTGCCTACTTTCCCCTGACACAGTTAATCTAGAAAGAAATGTGACTGACAGATGAGACGCCCTAACAATTGTCCTGAAGAGCTCAAGTGTGTGAATTATCTGGGCAACAAGCCCGAAAACCATGTTAGCCAGCGGGATGCTTTTATACCACACTCCAGAACAAATGTGCTATTATTTGATTACTATTGATTACTTGAGTGTCATGACTAAATATGATAAGATTTTTGGGTTCAGGCCAACACTTCCGCCTTTCGCAGCTGCTGTTAGGAGGCCGACCACAGACACACAGAAACAGGATAAGTAGATATTGTATTGATACACACTGTTTGTGGTTAATCAAACTGTAGTAACGCAAGGGGATGTCATAAATTGGGTTTTTAAGATATAGAAAATTAATAATTTTTCATTTGTTTAAAGGTGCATAAAGGTTACAGTTTGTCCTGATTGAGTTTATGCTTAATTTGAAAATGATGTAGAAAATTAGAAGTAAAACTGACAAACTGTATGGTGTCAGAGGTTTGACTCGTCTCCTCCAGAAGTTGAAAGGTGAGGACTGTCTGTGTGGGTCTGGTCATTGTTTATGAGTTTCAGCAGCATTTTCATGTCATTGCGCTAGGAAATACTGAAATGACTTCTGCTTCTGCCGTCATTACAGTTGAAACCAGAAGTTCACATACACTGTATAAAAACTCACATAAACATTTTTTTCTCACTGTCTGACATTAAATCAGACTAAACTTTTGCTCTTTTAGGTCAGTTAGGATTACCAAAATTACTTCTATTAGCAAAATAATTTTTATATTTCATAAATTATTTTTCGAGAATTTTTTATTACTTTCTTCAAAGTCAGAAGTTTACATACACTAAGATCATTATGCCTTTAAATAATGGCCATGACTAATCGCCATCATTACATTTGTTGGAAAAAGGGGGAAGCTTGCAAGCCTGAGAACACTATCCCAACTGTGAAGTGCAGGGATGGCAGCATATTGTGGAGATGTTTTGCTGCCAGAGGGACTGCTGCTCTTCACGATCATGGTATCATGAGGAAAGAACATTATGTGGAAATACTGAAGCAACATATCAAGACATCAGCCAGGAAGTTAAAGCTTGGGCATAAATGGGTCTTCCAAATGGACAATGACCCAAAGCATACCACCAAATTAGTTACAAAGTGGCTTAAGGACAACAAAGTCAATGTCGTGGAGTGACCGTCACAAAATCCTCATCTCAGTCCAGTAGAAAATTTGTGGGCAGAGCTGAAAAGATGTGTGAGCAAGGAGGCCTACAAACCTGACTCGGGAACACTAGTTCTGTCAGGAGGAATGGGCCAAAATTCCAGCAAACTATTGTGAGAAGCTTGTGGAAGGATACCAAAAATGTTTGACCTAAGTCATACAGTTTAAAGACAATGCTACCAAATGCTAATGAAATGTATATAAACTTGTGATTTTGATGAAAGTAATAAAAATGTCTCTAAAAAATTATTTACCAAATAGAAATAATGTTGGTAATCCTAACTGACCTAAAGCAAGAAAAGTTTAGTCTGATTTAATGTCAGACTGACAAAAAAAAGGTTAAGTTGAGGCGGCATGAAAAAATAAGCAGTGATGCTGTGGTTTTAAGCAGGTTTTATTAATCATACCGCCGTCACGGGAACTCGGCTCCAGCCATAGCGTGAGCAGGCTGAAGCCGAATTCCTCAGGCTCTCAGTGAAGAGGGGACACAAAATCTGTGTCCTGCAGCAGGGTTGAAGTCAGATTGAGAGAGATTGCGTTACAGAGTTGCACCTTAAATACTTGATCATAACAATACATCAAAAAGACATACCCCACAGTCTAGAATGATCAAAGGGACAACAGAACAGGCAGGAGGTATTTGCATTTGTAAGCCATACATCACAATGGGCAGATTAGCTAGACCTCGCTCTAAGTGCAAGACAAAGAGGCTAACAAGCACATCTACATATTGATCTGAGTCTCTAGGTCACAGTAAGGACAGGACGCATGAGTACAAAGGATGAAAGGCATCGATTAACATCACATAGGTGAGACAGAAGAAACTCGTCTACCTGTAGACATTAATACACCAAAGCACATCTAAGATGCTCAGAAAAAGCACAGTAAGGACAAGCCATATGCACACTATACCGAATGGCGCATTACATCACAACACATGCATGTTTGCATCACAAATACATGAATGGCACATTGCTTCTCAGTAATGCAGCAGAAAAACAGAGAAAAGAGGGCTGAGTGTCCTTAGTCTGTTGTGGGGTTAAAACGAACCGCCACACACGCTCCCCCCCAGAGGACGCGGTAGGGGGTCGCGACCTCGATAATCCATCTGTGTGAGCGAGCTGTGGGAGAAGCTCGCTGCAGGCGGAGGGGGAGGGAGGGGAGGGGTAGGAAGTGCCGGCAGGAGCTGTGAAATCGTCCTGAGCCGCGCAAAAGTTGCTTGCTGCTCCGCGACGTTGAGGGGTTGTCCCGTTGCTGTGCGGAGATCACAAGAAGAAAAACTAGTCTCTGACTCCTCTCGTGGCCATGAAGAAAAGCAGGGGCGGCTGTAAGAAAAAAAGTAAACAAAACATAGGGACTGTTGGCTTTGGGTGCTGAAGCAACCCCAAAGCTCCCGGGAACAGCTGACGGCTGAAATCCCGTTGTGCCGTGGCTAAGACCATTAAAAAATCCAGTGGCGAGCTGCGTGCTTGCTTCAGGTGAACGAGCAGCCCTGAAGGTTCTGTGGGCAGCGGCGGAGGACGGTGGCGGTCTCTGGCGTGGCTGAGACTGTTAACAAATCCTTCGAGCGTGCTGCATGCGTGCTTCAGGTGAGCGGGCAGCCCTGAAAGGCAGCGGCGAAGGAGGAAGGCAGTCTGTGGAGCCGTTACTTGTCCCGTGCGTGATGCGCCGTCCTTGTAACTCCCCGATGCGTGCGCGGGGGTTCAGTGCGTGGGTGGGCCGCTGGAGTGGCGAGTCAGGGTGCAGAAACTTGGTGGAGAACGGCGCAGACGGCGCCGGTAAAATCCAGGTTGAGCTGTGGCTGTAGATTTGGCCATGGTGCGTTGGAGCGGTGAGAGGAAATAGACGATCTTTAGTCCCTCAGGCCCGTGCAGATACGTTGGAGCGGTGGGAGGGAATAGACGATCTTATGTTCCTCAGGCTCATGCAGCTGCGTTGGAGCGGTGTGAGGAAGTAGACGATCTCCGTCCCTCGGGCTCGTGGAGGCGCGTTGGAGCGGTGCGAGGCAATAGACGATCTTTGTGCCCCGGGCTCGTGCAGCAGCGTTGGAGCGGTGAGAGGGAGGAGACGATCGTTGTCGCTCGTGCGGCCATGGTGCGTTCAGTTCCACGCGCTGCGCTCCCCGTCGGCCCTGGAGGTTGCCGTCGTGGAGAGAGGACGAGGTGCGTGCGCTCTCAGTGAGAGCGGCCGGTCCAGCGTGGTTGTGCAGATCTCAGGCGACGGAGCATTCATGACCGGGTGTTGCGTTCGCTGGCCGCTCGTTTTTTTCAGCGTCGGTTCGCCAGCGTGGCCATCCAAAACAGAAGGCTGCGTTGCACAAAACGTGTGCGTCTTCAAGGGGCCACCAACGCAGCTGTGTGGCTGTCCAGCTCGGAAGGTTGCTTTCGCACAAAACGTGTGCGTGTTCGAGGGGTCACCAGTGAAGCGGCATGAAAAAATAAGCAGCAGTGCTGTGGTTTTAAGCAGGTTTTATTAATCATACCGCCGTCACGGGAACTCGGCTCCAGCCATAGCGTGAGCAGGCTGAAGCCGAATTCCTCAGGCTCTCAGTGAAGAGGGGACACAAAATCTGTGTCCTGCAGCAGGGTTGAAGTCAGATTGAGAGAGATTGCGTTACAGAGTTGCACCTTAAATACTTGATCATAACAATACATCAAAAAGACATACCCCACAGTCTAGAATGATCAAAGGGACAACAGAACAGGCAGGAGGTATTTGCATTTGTAAGCCATACATCACAATGGGCAGATTAGCTAGACCTCGCTCTAAGTGCAAGACAAAGAGGCTAACAAGCACATCTACATATTGATCTGAGTCTCTAGGTCACAGTAAGGACAGGACGCATGAGTACAAAGGATGAAAGGCATCGATTAACATCACATAGGTGAGACAGAAGAAACTCGTCTACCTGTAGACATTAATACACCAAAGCACATCTAAGATGCTCAGAAAAAGCACAGTAAGGACAAGCCATATGCACACTATACCGAATGGCGCATTACATCACAACACATGCATGTTTGCATCACAAATACATGAATGGCACATTGCTTCTCAGTAATGCAGCAGAAAAACAGAGAAAAGAGGGCTGAGTGTCCTTAGTCTGTTGTGGGGTTAAAACGAACCGCCACAAAGTGTCTTTTTATACAGTGTTTGTAATCTTGTGGTTTCAACTGTATGTAGCTACAGTGGTCCTCACTGTTAAGGACATTAAGGATACTAAGGACATTAAGGACACATTTTAACATGTGCTAAGGCACATGTTACATGTGCATGTTAAGATGTACCCATTTGCAGGGAGAAAACTGGTGCCATTGGTGTTTGCATCAAATCTTCACAGTTGCTTCATCCAACTAGCTGTTAGTTTAGCCATCCTAACTTCTCTTGTCATTTTGCAGAATTTTTACCAATTTCTTAGTTGCAGCTGTGGTTTCCTTCATAAGAATGTGTAAACTGCTGTGTCAATATTGACTAAACTAGTGACTCTGATGTGAGTTGTACTACTGTAACATAATGTGTCCTGCTACTCTGTTGTATTAAACTTCATTTGGACATTCTCAGTAGTACACTGTGTTTTTAAATCCAAGTACCGTAAAAATAGCCTATAGGGCCGTCCACACAAAGCATGTTAAAGGTAACTTTAACGATAAAATTAGTTTTAAAAATCTTTACCTTTTCATTGTACAGCTCCATTTCCCTGCACACTTGTTCAATGAGCTGCAGATCCACTCTTGTTTAACCAAAAATTTAAAAGTACTGTTGCTTGTAAGTGTTCGGCTAGCGGCTGTGCTTTGCTATCTTGCTGCTGCCCTGGTCAAGGCCCTGTCACACCTAGACGATTTAGGCAACATTTGCAAAATGTATGAAAAATTTGGAGACTATGCTGGCTTACATCGAATCAGTTATGCCTAAGTTTTGTCTACACTACTCACAAAAAGTTGGGGATATTTGGCTTTCAGGTGAAATTTATGGAAAATGTATAAAGTTCACGCTACAGATGTTATATCGCGAAAGTAGGGCATTTAAGTAGAAGCATGCAATGGTGATTTCCTCATCTCAAACAATTTATTGAAACAAAAGCCAACAACAGTGGTGGGTATATCACAACAAAAAATGTCAGTGTCTCAATAACTTTTCATGTGCCCTTGAGCGTCAGTTACAGCTTGACAATGACATCTCATGCTGTTCACAAGTCGACTTATTGTCTACTGAGGCGTGGCATTCCACTCTTCTTGAAGGTGGACCTCAGGTCATTGAGGTTGTGAGGTGCAGGGCTATGAGCCTCTACATGGCAACTCAGCTGATCTCATAGGTTTTCTATGGGATTCAGGTCTGGAGAAAGTGCAGGCCTCTCCATTTGAGGTACCCAAGCCTCCAGCAGCCGTTCCCTAGTGATGCGACCTTGATGAGCTGGAGCATTGTTGTACATGAAGATGAAATTAAGCCTGTGTTGTTCATGCAAGGGCACAATGACTGGATTAATGATGGTATTCAGGTAGTATTGGCTTGTCACTGTACCATTCACAAGGTGTAGGGCAGTTCTGTATTGACTAGGCACACCTTCCCAGACTGTAACATGATGACAACAGTGGCTGATGCATTCTTGATGTCTCTAACATTGGTGGCGGCCATCATTTCTGCTCACCATGAATTGACTTTCATCAGAGAACAGCAGTGAGGCCCACTCGTTCCTTGTCCAGCATAAATGTTCCCTGGCCCATGCAAATGATGATGCCTGTGCCTGGTGGTGTGGTCAGGTACCCTTGCAGGTCATCTAGCACACAGACTACGCTGATGTAAATGGTTTTGAATGGTCTGACGCGACACTTGGGTGCCTCTCACCTCCCTTAAATGTGCCTGGAGTTGAATGGTATTCATCATCTGGCTCCGCAGGGCACTGTTCACAATGAAGCGGTCATCAGCATGGGATGTGGCCAAAGGACATCCACTTCTATTACTTTCTGTGACTCTTCTAGTCTCTCTGTATCTGTGTTGCAACCTACTGATGACACTCTGTGACAGTCTAAGCTCAGTGGCCACTTCCCTCTGAGAACACCCTGTCGTAGTGATGAGGTACTGCTGATCAATTGTGAGGTGTCGTCTTGGTCTCATCATGTCAAAATGTGAACAGTATGATGGTGTTTAAACACCATTTCTAATTGAGCCAGAAAATTTATTTGTCGATTCATAGATCAAACACCTGTTGTGAATTTTGCCGTTAAGCACCTTGTTGGAGAACAGCAAATTATGCAAAAAGTACTGAAACACTGAACAGTAGGACATGTACATTCAAAATGTTAGAGAAGGTCAAATTAATTTCACCTGCAAAGGTTATAGTGCATTTTAGGTGCATCCTGAAATTTCACCTGAAAGTCGAACAGCCATAATTTTTTGTGAGTAGTGTAAGTTAAGAGCGCGCTGAATAACGCTGAAGCATGTTGGTATACGGCATTGTTCATGGAGCTCCTCTGAAAATTAATTTTCAGCATGCTAAAAATTTTCCGACATATCCAGCGTATGGTTGATACATCCCGCATTCGCGGCGCAAATGACGTTCAGTATTTGCAGCGTTGGTTCACAGGAAAAACCCATACAGAGCTCTGCCTGCAGTGCATACACACACACACACACACACACACACACACACACACACACACACACTTGTTCGTATAACAGGACACTGTCAGGGTTTTTTGCCTTTGACTGAAGTCTGTACCATCAGCTGTCCAGTGTTATTCTGATAGATATGCCAAAATGTCAGAACACTGGAGGAGGAAGATGTAATCAGGTGATTGCCTGAAGTGCAGAGCTCAGCTGTTTTCTGTGATAAATCACACTTTGCTGATGGCTATGCCTCCCAGCAAAAGCACACTCCATGGATTATCTTGGTTTTGTTTTCACTTTATTGAAAATAAACTTTTTTATCGCCATCAGTTTGCGTGCCTCTGAGTCAGGTTGTGACAACTGTTATCTGATGTTCCTGACGTGTCACATCAGCTGTTTGAGGTGTAATTAACCTGACAGATTTGACAGCTCTGCCAGGTCGGTCACGCACCCCGCTGTGGTGTTTGGAGGGGAGAATCATCTCGGTTGAACAGAGATGATCTCTCGCACACCTAGGATTCATGGATCAGGAGGCAACGGCAGTTTGGCATGACTGCACTATGCAGAAGTTATAAGCTATACAGAAGTTAGACTATTGTTGTGTATAGGTTGTGAATGTTGGTAACACACTAGACATTAGTTAGTTTAAGTTACTTATAAGTTATGAAAATATTCTAAACAAGTTATAATACATTATGTACTGTATATCTCCAAGTTGTTATGGATATGTGATGCATATGGCCAAAAGTGAAAATTTTGGCAGATCTCAGCGTTTTATATCAATTTTTATACGTTTGGCAAACACTGCCTAAATTGTCACGATGTGACAGTAGACAGCTCGTTTGCAAACCCCGTCTGGCTCCAAGTGTCTACTCGATCAGTTGCAAACAACGGGCATTCCCAGCAAGATAATTTGCAGCACTCCTCAGAGCCTGTAATCCAAGGATAAGGTCATTGCTTATATGGAAGTGACGGACAAATCCTTTCCCCGGCTGAGACGGGCCTGCTAGCTTCGGAATTGGCTGACCTCTCTTCACAGTGACCAGCTTTTCTGGAAAAGTCCGTCTGGAAAATAGATTTTTTTAAAATATCAGCGACCAAATCATTTCCTCTTCCCGTCAGCCATTGTAGGTGGAAAATAGCTATTATAGTTAACCCTTTGCACTCTGGTCAATTTCCCTAAAAACGCCTAAAAATAACGTACCCAAAGTAAATCAAAAGCTGTTCTTCAACCCTTTGCAGCATCTTCATGGGGTTGGTCTCATTTAAAAGAAAACACTTTGAATTTTTGGGCAAAACAGTCATAATCTCTCTAAGTGCTCCTGCCACTGAGTAACAGTCATCTAAACATACTGAACTTGAAGAAAATAAATTTCGCCTGGGTGTTTTTTTGGATACAAATGCTGGCAAATAACACACAGCTGTCAGATCCGGGCTGGAAAATGCAACAGAAATGTAGAACCAAGTGTTATCCAGCTGAGGACAAAATTTTGTAACAATACCACAAAAAATGAATATATTACACAGCTTTCTTCTCAGGTTGTTCCCAGGCGTTTTTGAACTGTGCCAAATTGTGCCAAATGGCACAGTTTGGAAAAACGTCTGTAACTTTTGAATGATTCAATATAGAAGCTTGATCTTGGGCTCTAATGAAAGGTGACACTCAGGGCTGTGTGTGTGTGTGGGGGGGGGTTGTTTATTCATTCATGAATGAATGAATGAACAAACAAGCCCCCCCACACAAAGAAGCATGCCATGTAAAAAATGTGTGGCTTTTTTTTTACAAGAAAAAATAACCTACAGTGGACTAAAAATTATACTAAAATATCTGTAATGTAGAAGATAACAACCCCCCCCCCCACTACAGAGGACGGACATCGCCCATCGCTACATGACGGACTGCGGTGACGGTGCGCTGTGGTCTACTACTCACAGTTGTACTAAAATATCTGCAATATATCTGCAATCCGCTACAGAAGAGTAGCCGGGGGGGGGGTTCATGGTGCAGATGCGGTGCATGGGTCCGTCATGTGGCGATGACGCACAGTTGTAATTTACCGATCGGTCAAAAGTCATTTTGATTACAATTTTCAGGGATAAAGAATAATTTAGCTTATAACCCTTACCTGTCCACAACAGCAGTGTCGCTGGCGAACTTCTCTTCCTCATTGTCAGACGAACATGACACTGGTCCGCTTGTTACGACTTGTGGTTCTGGTCATGCGACCCGGTCAAACCATGATTCCATTATTGCAGTTTTGCGCTTCCATGATTGCGGTTTTGGCAAACGATTTTTCAAAACAAATAAGAACAGTAGTAAGAAAAAAAGACTGGCAAACGCGTGTGTGTCACCCAGCAGCTTACACAAAACAGATTTTACGCACGGGACGCACGCTTTCAATTGTCGAACTTCTCTGCTTCAATTGGCTCGCTGCATTCGCAGCCATTGGTAGGCGGGTCCTTCTTGCTAGGTTTTCAGTCATTGGTTCTTCAAGGTTTCAGAAACCCAATTCAAGGCTCTCATTAGTCGAATGAGAGGTCAATCAAATCTAAACCAATCAAAGCACTCCTTTGGCTTTCTGTTCGCGGCTGTGTCTGTAGTGGAAGAACGGAAATGCAGCTTTATTTTTTCAGTGCGCCCTAGGACGCAGAGACGTGACCGCCCGCGGTATCCCGGAGTGCAAGAGGTTAAACAGATACAGTATATTGTAGCTGCTTAAGCAAGTCCTTGCACTGGAGTTTTGCTAACTAGGATCCTCTACATTGTGGGTGGAGGAGTCTAACCATCCAATCAAAAGACGTGAAAATGCCAACGTTCTCGAATGCCTTCTATGTGTACCCCTGGACGTACAGAAGACATCTGATTGGTTAAAGCAACAGGATAAGTTTAACAGTTAATTTAACCTACAGAGCCACACTATTAATTCTTGAAGGCCCAAGGCAGATTTGCTTGACCTTGGCAACACAGATGGCTAAAATATGATTGGACAAAAAAACTCTAACATGCATTACACTACTGGAAGGAGTGCAACCAACAGAAAAGCTACAAAATGAAGAGAACAGATTATTGGGGATAATTTAATACATCCTCATGGAGCAAATATAAGAATGTAGGTTGTAAATGTAACTCTGATAGTGTTTAGGTCAGCAGAGAAAGCTTTGCTGGCCCTGAGGGTCCGCTGGTATTTCTTTATTCCTTTCTTTTTGTACATTGTGCTGAATTCAATAGGAGGTACATGGAGTAACCAAAGGAAACACGGCTTATAAATTATAGATTTCAACCAGTGAATGTAGTCAATTTGGATTACACTTGTTTTAACAGTAATTATGTGGCAAATTGGTGTATTGCAGCCCATTCTATTCATTCATTTGTGTCATGGCCTCAGCTGCTTTGGCAAGGAATTCAACTCATGCTGTGATGCAGAAATGAATAGAAAGAACACACTGCACTTTGTGACCAAATGTGTCATTAAAATAAAGGTTTTTCACAGGTACATGAAGCACATTTATGCTGTTTGTGTTGTATTTACAGTTGCAGTGTCACAAATTTAACCTCTTTAAGAAGGATTGCACTTTCACAAAAAAAACAACTTTTACATAATCGTTTTATTCTGACTTGTAGGTGTTTTTAAAAGGAAATTGGATTACAGTCACACTACTTGGTTGAGGTGACACATATGACTTTTTACTTTAATGTCACATAGATCTTGTTTTTTAGGGCTGTCTGACTGCACAAATTGAATCTTTTAGAGCAGATCAGAGTCATTTTCATTTGTGGCCATAGAGCCAATATACTACACTATATTCAATAATAGGTCATAGGTCATGTGGCTTGACCAAAAAAGGTCAGATCAAATTCATGCAATTTTTTTTTTTTTTTTTTACTTCTTCTCATGCATTTGGGGGTTGCTGTAATCACTTTGTACCATTGTTAGCATCAGTACTGGTATTTGCTGCTGAAATATACTCACTGCCAATGACAATGCAACACTTTAGAAAAGTTTGATACTTTTACTAATTTTTATGGAAATGGTCAGTTAAAGGATGCAAATTATTTTTAAACATCTTCAAAACCAGTGTTGGGAGTAACACCACTACTTTTGCAGTAAAGTGCTGTGTAACAAAATTACTGTTTAAAAATTCAGTAATGTGTTACTGTTACTGAAATTTGATCAGATGCATTACATGTTACTCGTTGTAGTAATATGGATAGATATTTTTAGCACAAATAAATGAATATACAAACTGACCCTACCATAGCTGACGTAATCGTTAGTTGACGTGACCTGTTGCAGAGAGATGAGTCTTCACTACTGAGCGGAGGAAGAGATAAAGCTACTTTGTTTTTGTGGAAATAGATTACTTTTCCTTTGTCACAATTAAGGACAAAAGCATATTGGTGGGTTGGAGGCTAAAATGCGAGTTAAGACCTACTGCAATCTTGAGAAGTGCTTGAAAACAGCAACAAAGCTACGGCAAAGCTAGTGCTAAGTAATGGCTAGCTATGCTAACAACACCGTGTTAGTGGATCTACACTATCTGAACAGCCACGGGCTGGATGTAAAGTGGAAATACTCTTGCCTCAACAGCCACAGCTGGATTTCAAGCACAGCTGGATTTCAAGCACTGGATTTCAAACTGCATCTCAACAGTTTGTGGCCCAGCAAGAATTAAACCAACTGATTGTCAGATATGTTGTTACAGACTGAAGACGTGATGTAGTCATTTTCCATCAAGCAGCTGAGACTGTGATCCACTAAGTTAAAACACATTTACTTGCTACCTGGATAAAGATTATTCAAAAATGGATTTTGATCTCCAAAAGGAATTTGAGGGACTGGATCATGTCTCTGTCACATTAGACAGTTGGACTGTGGATAATGGACATTTTCTTTGGATCACTGCACATCAGATTAAATCCATAATATAAAGGTAAGATAAACATGGATAGCTTTATGCAGTGTTGCCAACTCTCACTCCAAAATGAGGAAACTACTGGCAATTTCATGTTGATTTTCTTTAGATTTTTTCCTAAAATAAGAGCTCTCAAGGCAGGATATAGCAGACTGAACATGTTCTAAATGCTCTGTCTGTTTTCATCCTAACATTAATAAACCCATAATGTAATCCATTAATTAAATTATCTTGCTATGTGTGCAAGATGATTTCAAGAGTCTGTGACATAATTCAACCAAGACATCATTAGAAAGAAGAACTACTGTGTTTTTGTTCTGTGTAGACAAAAAAATTCAATAAAATTTTGTTTCCATATACTACCAAAAATTACATCGTGATGCAGACGATTGCAATATTCGTTTGCTGAAACTGGGTCAAACGCCGCCGCCATTTTGTGATGTAATGAGGGGAACCAAAGATGTAAACAAGCATGACTGAGTACACTGAAGCGGAGGAAGTTGTGAGTGATTTCAGCAAAGATCTGAGCGGTTTGTCAATAGTTTTTGAAGAAGAAGCAGGATCGAGTGATGAAGAAGAGCAAGTTGGTTCTAACAAAGGACTGCAACCCTATTTATTTGAACCATATCGTTCAGGAAGCGAAGATGACTCCCACGTTTCAGAAGATGAAGGGTCCGACATGAAGGGTTAGAGATGGACATCGGTTGCCTCCAAAACACTGAATGGTAATATACAGATAGATCTAAATTTCCCCGATTGGGTGGTCGGGGAAATAAAAAAAAAAGCTCAGATATTCAGTTTCGGTAGGCAATGAGATTTCTAAAAATGAAAACTGAAAAAAGTAGTATAACGCTTTTTAACACAAAGTTGTTCCATTTGGAGTGAAGTCAACACTCGGCGATCGTCTGTATCTCTGCGCTGTTTTGATATGGACAATCGCCCATATCAAAACAGCACAGAGAAGCAACAGTGTCTAAACTCACCCGGAAAAGAGTTTGTGTAATTGATTTTTTTTCCCACATAAGGCGATCATTATTTAATCGTTTGGTTTACAGAAATTTTGGCTTCATTTTTTTTTTTTTTACTTCCCTAATTGGGTGGTCGGGGAAATTAAAAAAAAAAACAACTCAGATATTCAGTTTCGGTAGGCAATGAGATTTATAAAAATGAAAACTGAAAAAAGTAATATAACATTTCTTAACACAAAGTTGTTCCATTTGGAGTAAAGTCAGCACTCGGCTTTAAAATTCATAGGGGAGGATTTTACTTTAGGCGGAAAAAATATAATAAAATTGCAATCGTCTTATGTGAAAAAAAAAATCAATTACACAAACTCTTTTCTGGGCGAGTTTTGACACTGTTGCTTCTCTGCGCTGTTTTGATATGTTGATATCGTCTTGAGCTGTGGGTTTTCGTTTGAAAAACATAGGTATGGCAGTCGGTTTTAGAACCCATTTGTAACAGACTTTCAAGCCTAAAGATTCCTGTATAGCAGGAATCTCCTCAAAACGGTCTGCAGTGAAATGATCGCTACAGAGTACAGAAGATGGTGTTGGTTGCCATTTGTCCCTTATTCTCTGTACTTGCTTCACCCATTTTTTAAGAAAATTTGGATCTTTTGGGAGTGAGGACAGGCTTATACTGTCACGAATCGCCGCTCATCAGCTGCCTCAGCTGCGCGCACACCTGCGCCTCGTCAGCAGCGGGCTATTTAGCCCACTCAGCCCAGTGCAGCGGTCTGGAGCCGTCTGTTCGCATCGGCACTTCTTCGCTCATGTATCAACCCCTGATTACCAGCGAGACTTCAATCCTACGTAAGCATACCTTACCTTTCTCCAAGTCTTCACCCCTGTGCACAGGTGGATTCCCTGGCGGCGGATTCCCCCGTCATCGCCACCCAATCCTCACCATCGTCGCAGGCTCTGCAGGACGCTGTCTTCCGGGCTTCTTCCTTGGCCAACGCCAGCCACCTGCACCCACAAGTAAGCAACACACTACTCATTATCCCTGTCCAGGTGTGGTGCCCTTTACCCTTGTCCTTTGCTCTCTCCATAGGGTTGTCCAGCTGTACGGCGCACTGCTCTGCTCTGCTTCCTGCGCATCGGCGTTCACCCCCTTCACATACACATACCTCACACATCCATTCAGACACACCTGCTTGTTGAATAAAGCTGTTAAATCTATCCTGAGCCTGCGTGCGTGTTTCCTGGGCCAGACATTATGTCATATACGTTCACTGGAGCAATTAGAACACCCAGCCGCCACACAACATTTCAGCATTTCTTCGCTGATATAGAAGCTAAACAGCTTGTTTACATTGACAGCATAGGGATCAGCCGAGAGGAAACTCTCCTCATGACGTCATATCCAGAAGTGAGGCGAGTCTCCAGATATGGCATTACTGCAACACGGCGCTAAATTTGAATTCACTTAGAAATATTTTTCCACTTATTAAGCGTTCTAAGTCAACAGAACCAACTATGTGGACGATTGAAGATAAATTCATACTGAATATTGATCCATAGTTCTTACATCGTGCCACAGACACTTTAAGTATGCATTTAAAAGTATTGTGAAAGTTACTTTTCCAAGTAACTTGTTACTTTAATCATGCAGTAATTGGTAAAGTAACTCAATTACTATTGAAAAGAAGTAACTAGTAACTGTAATTAGTTACTATTTATTAGTAACTTACCCAACACTGTTCAAAACACTATCAGAGATCAACACGTGAATATCTGTGCATCAACAATTTTCAGAATTGAACAAAATAGAAGCACCCTGACTTTCCAAAATCACAATAAAACAACCGTCTTAAAAACAAAGTTCAATAAGGAATATGGCCTCTATTTACATGAATGCAGGCAGTAATTCGCCTCACGAGCCGTCTAATGTTGTCCTGGAGGATATTTAGCCACACCTCCCGCAATGCCACGACCAGTTCCTGTCTGTTCTGCGGCACCGATACTGACTGTAACATGTCACCCAAGTTGATCCCACAAGTGCTCAATGGGGGATAAATCTGGAGAATAAGAAGGCTAAGGAAGGACATCAAAGGTCTGTTGCTGCAGGTTCTCCCTGGTGATTTGGGCAGCATTTGGATGAGCATTGTCCTGCTGGAACACAGCCGCATCTTGGCATCGTGGAGATTTCACAACATAGTGCTATGCATTTTTGTTCATCTTTACATAGGGAAGACGACCACTCCTTAAAGTCACCTATTTTCGACTTTTGAGTAAACACTGAGTTCACAAAGAGCCAGAGCTCAAAGGCAGTGAGTCGTGACAATGAGTACAACCACTGACAAGAGCACTCTAAGGTGAGTGCAGTATCCCTCGCCTGCTTTTTCTTTGAAGATCCCAATACTTACTGACAGAGAGCAGTTTTCAACTTTTCAACATAATTACTGTGGCAGAAGCAAATTATGATAAGCCCATCATCCACAAATATCCAACAAACTATACAGCCCATAGTTGTAGGGCAGGATCCTGAGGTGAACCTGTGTAGCAAATTTGATGACCCTAGAGGGCTTTACATGTTCTATAGTAAGAGGGCATAGGGAGTGCCAACCTTGACCTTTGACCTTTTGACCCCAAACCTGTAGTCAAAGGTCATGGTCTCAGAGTGAACCTGTGTACCAGGTTTGGTGACCCTAGCTTTACTCGTTGTACAGTAATAAGGCATAGGGAATGTTAACCTTGACCTTTGACCTTTTGACCCCAAACCCATAGTCAGAGGTCAGGATCCCAAGGTGAACCTGTGCACCAGGTTTGGTGACCCTAGCTTTACTCGTTTTATAGTAATAGCAAATGTAGCATTTACCATAGTGCAACTGCAATATTAACTTTGACCTTTGACCCCAAACCCATAGTTAAGTTAGGGTGTAAATCATCCAAGATGTGTATTAGATGCAACTACTGTATTGATTTAAAAAGCCTACATCATTTCTTTCAATAGTTACTGTGTTTAGAAGATTTAGGGAAAATCTGACCGTTGACCTCAAGGTCATCTGATGAGAGTGAAATTGCAATATGCACATCATCAGAGTATCTCAAACCCTGGTACCAAGTTTCAAAACAATTGGAACAAAACTGTAGGAGATCTGATTTCACAAGACAGTTACAGTCTATGAAGTGAAGTAAAACAGGGGGTCGTGGGTCAGGGGCTACAACTCTTGCAAAAATCATCCGATCAGAACCAAATTGCATATGTGTATCATCAGTGTATATCAAACCATGATGCTAAGTTTCAAAATGATCGCAACAAAACTGTAGGAGTTGATTTCACAAAAGTGGGACGGGCACCCAAAGGGCTCTTCAAACCCTGTGGACTTCAACTGGTGGGGGATAAAAATGAGTTCCAGAAGTATTCTGAGTCATACAAACACTGTTACTCAAGCTCAGATAGGGAGGACTCAAAAATATTTATACAATTGTGTGGCGTTTTCATTGGCAGTGACTATAGCTTTTGTCACCATCATCTGGCATCCTTTCTTCAACTGTACCTACATGCATGCAGTAAAGTTACTGCATGCAGTCCTCCAAAGCAACATCCTAAGCAGTTCTTTACTAAAAACACAAAAAAAGCCCAACAAACAATAAAAAACTATTTTCTCACATTAATGTAAGGGTGAACATTGCACAAATGTCTTGATGTAACGATGCACCGATGCATCGATGCATCGATGTGCGCCTGTGTGCCATCACTCTATCACTCTATAATTCAAAGAAATTTTTGTGTGTCTGTGTGTGTGTCTGTGTGTCACGAACATAGGACTTGCTAAAAGATCATAGGCTCGCCTATGATGTTCCTATGTTCCTATAATGTCTACATGATGTCTATATGACATCACACAGACCATAGGACTTGCTAAAAGATCATGTCATTGGATCGCCTATGATGTTCCTATGGTGGCTACATGATGTTTATATGACATCATATAGACACCATAGTATAGACTCCACCATAGTATAGTATGACTCTATACTATGGTGTGTGTGTGTCTGTGTGTGATCAAAGGCAGGCATCACTCACGATCATAGGACATCAAAGATCAAACGCAGGCATCACGATCATAGGACTCACTATGGCATCATCAAAGATCATAGGACTCACTATGACATCATCAAACATCACATGCAGGCATTATAGGACTCGCTATGACATCAGCCTATGGTGTCTATTTGATGACATCATCAAAGATCATAGGACTTGCTATGACATCTTCAAAGATCAAAGGCAGGCATCACTCACGCTCGCTCACGATCATAGGACATCAAAGATCAAAGGCAGGCATCACTCATGATCATAGGACTCGCTATGACATCATCAAAGGTCTTAGGACTCGCTATGACATCATCAAAGGTCTTAGGACTCGCTATGATATCATCAAAGATAAAATGCAGGCATCACAGGACTCGCTATGCCGTCATCAAAGATCATAGGACTCACTATGACATCATCAAAGATCAAAGGCAGTCATCACTCACGATCACAGGACTCGCTATGACATCATCAAAGATCAAAGGCAGGCATCACTGAATGAGTGCTGACGTGCTTGCTTACACCCTTGCTTACACCTGCTTTCTAAGGGCATACAGAAATACTTGCTTATACTTGGTTTCTACGGGCATGCACAGGTATGCACGGGAATGCACAAGTATGCACTAGTGCATTTGCATGCATGTTGTTTGGGAGGAGAAGCACATTCATATTAGACTCAGACAGTCAGTTATAATAATTTTTTTTTTTTGATTTTGTATACTTTATTGATCCCCAGAGGGGAAATTGAGGGCATCCACCTGGACGGATGAAGCAGCCACGGTACGGCGCTATCCCTTTACCATTCACACCACTTTTTTTTTTTTTTTTGAGTCTCCAATTAACCTAACCTGCATGTTTTTGGCCTGTGGGAGGAAACCAGAGAAATCCCGGAGTAAACCCACGCAGACACGGGGAGAACATGCAAACTCCACACAGATCACTGTTGGTCAGGGGCTGGGATTGAACCAGGGATCCCATGGCCAAGGATGAGTTGCTGTGCTGCTGCAGTGGCAGCTAAATTTGATCTAACACATCAAAAATGGAACTGAACAGCATGGCTTGTAATGTGAACATAGCCTTGCTCTCATAAAAATGCAACCTTCCTGTGGGAAAATGAACAACCTTGGAAAGGATTGCAAATTTAATGAATTTAGATGAACGGTGTGGTTTGTTTTCCTGTGTGGAACGCTTATAAACAAAGTGAAATGCAGTTCAGCCCACATATCAGACTGGAGATCATCAACTTTCACAAAAATTCACTGCAGTTGGTCTTTGAGTCCAAAAGGTGCCACTAAATACTGACGCACTCTACAAGAAGGGACAGCGCAGGCTGTTCCTGCTGAGGAGACTCAGGTCTTTTGGTGTACAAGGGGCGCTGCTGAAGTCATTCTATGACACGGTGGTGGCATCAGCCATCACTTTTGGAGTGGTCTGCTGGGGCAGTGGCATTACTGCAGCCGATAGGAAGAGACTGAACAAACTGATTAAGAAAGCTAGCTCTGTCCTGGGGCAGCGCCTTGATCCGATGGAGGAGATAGGAGAGAGAAGGACGGTGGCTAAACTGTCATCTCTGCTGGAGTCCGAGTTCCACCCTATGCAGGACATACTGGATGCACTGAGGATCCAGCAGACTACATCATCCCAGGTGCACAACCGAGAGGTTTCGTAGGTCCTTCCTACCAACGGCTGTCAGACTGTACAACCTAAGCAGGGCTGCTCGCAGAGATAGCAAAAAGACGTAACAAACTAATAGTTTTTTTGAATGCAAAAGATGCAATAGACTTACACAATGGTCCTCTCCGGCATACAACTAGGAACATACCGGTCGCTATGGAGGGTGAGAATATGTATGGGCACATAATCATACCATGTAGGATAACTAAATAGACGGTTATGCTGTTTCATCCCACCTAGCAACAATGCTCTGCACTGTGTGTGTTTATATATTTACATATTTATTCCATCTAGCTACAATGCTCAGCACTGGGTGTGTTTATATTTATATATCTATATATTTATTCCATCTAGCTACAATGCTCCGCACTGTGTTTTTATATATCTACATATTATTCCATCTAGCTACATTGCTCCGCACTGTGTGTGTTTATATACTTGCATATTTATTCCACCTAGCTGCAATGCTCCGTACTGTGGGTGTTTATATATTTACATATTTATTCCATCTAGCTACAATGCTCTGCACTGTGTGTTCATATATTCATATATTTAATCCATCCAGCTACAATGCTCTGCACTGTGTGTCTGTGTGTGTGTGTGTATATATATATTTTATAGTAATATGTACATATGTATATTAGCTGCTCTTGCTTGCTTGTTTTTTTTTCTTGCCTTCTGATTGTTGCTCTGAGTGTTGCTATCCCTGTGCTGTTGCAATCCTGGAATTTCCCCGTTGTGGGACTAATAAAGGCTTATCTTAAAACAAGTTTCCAAAAGTTCTATATTGTCCCATTCATGAGAAAAGTCCTTCTACTCCCAAATGGACACTGAAAAAATAAATTATACCCCTAAAATAATTAGAAGATACTGACATTGTTAAAGCTCTTCTGTGGAAAAAAAGATGAGATGAGATGAAACTCTGCAACCAATTTGATGCAACAGAAATGAAGCACAACAAACACTGGATCCACTTAGTCATCATCATCATCATCAATCTCCACTGAATGAGTCACACTCAGCAACCTTTGAAAAATTGCTGTGGGATGCATTTTTTTAATGCCGGTGCAGGAAACTCAAGAGTGGAAAGGGTTAACATTTCTTAATTACATTTGGAATTGTCTCTAACTGAAAACTAATGTTGCAAAAACTATGAGATAATGTATTCTTATTTGTACTTGTCTCCCATGGATGAGTTAGAATTTGGTTTTACCCTTTTAATAAAGATTGAGCTTCTCTTGTTAAAATCGACTTATTGTTTTAGGTTTTCTGCTTTGTGGCATTCCACATCCACTGTAACACACTTGGAAACTACTGAATCTTGTGAATCTTTACCACAGCACAGAGTCAAGTTCTCTTGCTTTTAACAACATATGGCTGCCCAAACTTACTGACACTATTCTCTGACAGAGGGGTAAGGTAATAATTTTGATTTTTATACTGTAGCTTGTGTCATAAAATACAGTATAAATATATTTTTGAGTAAGTCTGTTTTGCACTGTATTCTACTTTCACACCTGGGTTGCTAAATCTGGTTTAACCATACAGGAAATTGAATCCGTCAGAGCTTCATGTGTATATGAGAAGAAGGCTGCAGGTCTTGGCCTCTGGCCCTGCAAGAGATTACTGTGATTGGATTGGCATGGTCAGGAAGCTGGCACAGATTACTGTGCTGGCACAGGAAACTGCCAGGGGATGATGGGAAATGAAGACATCACTGAATGCAAATTACTACCAAAGAGTAAGACAGAAAGGCAGGGAGAGATGGCATGAAGGAGAAAGACAGTAAGCAGGAGGTGTGTTCATCCATCCTCATCTTGGCTCGTCTAACTCCCCTCATTATGTCTTTAAATTGGGCAACTCATTATTAGTCTCTATTGCTGCTTTTTGTACTTAATGAAATTATTTTTAAGGAAATGCCTTTTTTCATTGTGATTTAACATGCTGCTTTAATTAATTACTTTACAAAATCACTTTTTACCATCTGTGTAATATCGTCAAGCCAAGATTAGGAACTTCTTGTCTCAGAGTGGTGCTGAGAAACCAGTCCATGCTTTTGTTCATTCAGCAACAGATTATTGCAATTCTTCATGTTAGGCTGTTTTGAAATGTCTCTAAAGAGTCTTCAGTTGATCCAAAATGCTTCAGCTAGAGTTTTACTAGAAAGGTACTAGAAAGACAGATGTCTCCTGCTTAGGCTTCCCTTCATTGGCTTCCTATAGAATCAAGAATTAAATGTGAAATCCTTCTCATTCTCCCTCATGGATGGCCACTTTATCATGGTGGTGGGGGTGGGGGCGGGAGCCCTTGTGATCCCAGGAGCTGTGCTGGTGGGGGCATCTCCCCTGGTAGCATCTCCCACGTCAAACAGGTCCTGGGTGAAGAACCAGACAAAGAGTGATCCAATAGACTAACGATGAATGTTCAATCAACTTTTCAGTGGAGTCAGACCCAGGAAGGGGCGTGACGGCAAGCGCCTGGTTGCCGGATTTCTGCCTATGGGACCCAGCCAGGCTCAGCCTGAATGAGCCACATGGGTCCACCCTCCAGTGAGCTCACCACCTGCAGGAGGGATCATAGGGATCCGGTGCTAGGCTTGGGTGGCAGTCGAAGGCAGAGACCTTGGTGGTCCAATCCCCTGCTTACTAAGCTGGCTTTTTGAATGTGAAACATCACCTCTCTGGGGGGAAGGAGCATGAGCTTGTACACAAGGTTGAGAGATACAGGCTAGATATTCGAGCCCTTTGGGTGAAGGTCAAAGGGAGATCTGGGCTCCTCTATGTTGGGGTTCTTCTCAGTGGATGAAAGGGTTATTTCCCTGTGCCTTTGGGTTGGGAAACAGGTCCTGAAGTGGTTAAAAAACTCTAAGGCGGCAGGGCCCCAGGGGTGGATGAGATTTGTCACAAGTACCTGAAGGCTCTGGATGTTGTGAGGCTTGGTTGACAGGCCTCTGCAACATTGCATGGAAGTTGGGGACAGTACCTTTGGCATGGCAATCTGGGGTGGTGGTTCTTCTCTTCAAAAAGGGGGGCCAGAGGGTGTGTCCCAATTTTAGAGGGATCTCACTCCTCAGCTTTTTTGGGAAGGTCTATGCCAAGGTGCTGGAGAGGAGAGTCTGGCCATTGGTCAAACCTCAGATTCAGAAAGAACAACATGGTTTTCGTCCTGATCATGGCACATTGCATCAGCTCTTCACCATCTCAAGGATTCTCAAGGGTTTGTGGGAGTTTACCCAACCAGTCTACATGTGTTTTGTGGACTTGGAGAACGTATTTGACTATGTCCCTCGTGTTTCTTGTGGGGGGTGCTTCAGGAGTATGAGGTATCGGGCTTGTTGCTATGAGCTACCCGGTCTCTATACAACCAATGCGAGAGTTTGGTTTGTATTGCCAACAATCAGTCAAACTCATTCCCAGTGAGAGCTGGACTCCATCAGCACTGCCCTTTGTCACAATTCTGTTCTTAACATTTATGGACAAGATTTCTATGTGCAGCCAAGAAACAAAGGGTGCCAAGGATCTCATCTCTGCTGTTTGCAGATGATGTTGCCCTGTTGGCTTCATCGAGCAATGACCTACAGGTCTGACCTACAGGTCTTAGTGGGATTATTTGCTACTGAGTTTGAAGTGGCTGGGATGAGAATCGGTACCTCCAGGTCCGAGACCATGGTGCTCAGCTGGAAAACAGTGGATTGCCCTCTCTGGGTTGGGGTCAAGCTCCTGCCCCAAGTGAAGAAGTTCAAATATCTCGGGATACTATTCATAAGTAAATTGAGAATGGAATGGGAAATTGATAGGTAGATCGGAGTAACATCTGCAGTTGTACTGGTCAGTCATGGTTAAGGGGGAGCAGAGCTCCAAAGCAAAGCTGTCAATTTACCGGTTAGTCTGCACCTATGGTCATAAACTTTGGGTAATGGATACAAGTGGCTGAAATGAGCTTTTTGTATGAGGTTTTTGCATCTGATCAGGATGCCTACAAGACGCATCCCACGTAAGGTGTGTTGAGCATATCCCACTGGGAGGAGACCCCGGGGAAGACCCAAGACATGCTGGAGAGACTATGCCTTTCAACTGGCCTGGGAGCACTTTGGTATTCTCCCTGAAGAGCATGAGAACAGGGAAGTCTGGGCTTCTCTTCTTGGACTGTTGCCTCCGCAACCTGGACCCCCTGATAAGTGATGGATGGATGGATGGATGGATGGATGGATTTGATACTTGGCTTGAGCAGTATTGTGGACAAAGACTGGATCAATATTGCCCCGCAGTGATATTGAAAGCTGGGTTTTCTTTTAGTTAAAAGAACTGAACATACCGTAATGTAGCAAATAGCCTATAAAGAATGAAAACAGTCCCTCAGAAAGACAGCAAAGAGAGACAGGAAGAGATTAGGCTAAAGGTAGACTAGATAGTGTTATGACCCCTCATGCGCCATTACGCAGGGCACAGAGGGAGAAATGAAAAACCCATGAGCAAAAGTAGTTCCGTGCACTTCATTAAACATAAACCCCAAACTTAGTCCAGCCAAACAGTCACAACATAAACAAAAGGTTGAAATGATTGCAAATGAGGCCACCAGACAAGCAGGGATGCCACCCAGACGCTCAGCAGCTTGAGGAAGGGGAATGCCTAGTGCTGCAGAGCAGCTGTCAGCACAAGGAGAAAGGCAAACAGAACTTACAAGCTGAGGCAATCCCAGGCGATCCATGTTGTCCGGAGGATGAGGGATAGGCAGGAACAGCCGCTTACACTAGCTAACCAAAACAGTCTTGTAGCGTACGAGAAGACAAGTAGTCAGGCTGAAAGTACATGCAGGGGATGAAGGCTTGCAAACACAGAGGTACACACTGCTGTGAATAAAGCACAATGCTCCGGCGATCTCTTCCCACTCAAACTGAGCTTAAGTAATAACAATACTAATGAGGGAAGAGACCGCCGGTGTGAGGGAGCGTGGGCTTTTTTTTTTTTTTTTTTTGGACTTATTTTGTACCCGTAGGTAGATTTGTTCTGCAGTCCGGTGACAAGCCACCAGCAGCCGGTCGCTGCGTGCACAAGTGCCCCTTAACTCCCTAACCTGCATGTTTTTGACATGTGGGAGGAAACCGGAGAAATCCCAGAGTAAACCCACGCAAACACGGGGAGAACATGCAAACTCCACACAGATCACTGTTGGCCGGGGGCAGGGATCGAACCCACGATCTCATGATCCCCGCAATCCCCTGGCTGAGGGTAAAACTGTGCTGCCGCGGTTCTAACCACTGCGCCACCGTGCAGCAGCTGGACAAATTGAAACTGTGTGTGCATGAGTGAGTGTCTGAGCATGTGAATGGATGTGAATGGGGCGTGTGTGTATGTGTGTGAGACATCGATAATAAGGAACAGCTGATGACACTGACAGGAGGAGGGGGCGTGGCCGAGCTGTCAGGGAGCGGAGGACCCAAAGGGCTCCCTGAAGCGCCTGATGGAAAATAGCCAATAAGAAGAGAAAAATAGCCACAGTGTCAGAACTGGGTTTGGAACCACCAAACCCAGGTTCACGACAGATAGATAGATAGATAGATAGATAGATAGATAGATAGATAGATAGATAGATAGATAGATAGATAGATAGATAGATAGATAGATAGATAGATAGATAGATTTTGTCACATTTTGTCTTAGCTTCGTTCTGAATTGTAATCACTCTTGTTTTGTTTTTTTCTTTTGAATTCTTGGATGGAACATGGGTGGGCAATATAAGCTGCGGCTTCAGCCATCACCCATTTCGGATAACTTATGTTGAACTGTATAATCAGAGGAGTCATTGTCTAATTTGACCTTGTTGGATTTTCTTTCCCCCTTTGTTATATTATTCAGTTTCTTTTAACCTGTACTTTTAATCTATCCGAAATAAAAATTCATTCATTCATTCATTCATTCATTCATTCATAGATAGACATGAAGCCTATGAGTCAGAAAAGGACCAACACTAAACTTTTACATTCTTTTACAAGATGATGAGGGTTTTCTGCTGAATAATATCTTCCCCCTGTGCCAGCACTAATGAAATCAGAGCTCTGATTATACTGACCTTGTAAATTGGTTATGGTATAAGTTTACGCTATTTAAATCATATTCATGCCCTCCGGTGTTTGCAAGCTTTCAAGACACAAATCACATCTGATTACTGGCTGTGGACATGTTTTGTTTTTTGGGGGGTTTTTTTTGTTGCTGTGCTCTGTGTGATTTCATCACTATTTTAGCTGTAAAAGTGTGACTGGAGGGTTTAGTTCTTGAGAAACTTTTGGGAACATGCCTGAATATAAATCTATATTGCAGAGGTGTGGCATATCTATAGATCCAAAATGTGGATCAGGTTTTTCAAAAGACTCATTTAACCCTGAAAACTGATCATCTTCACAGTAGCTGGAAACCTCCTTATCCTCACTCCATTATGGCATCATCAGGGCAGTTCTAGTGAAGCAATAAAGGATTAAGTGTCTTGCTGGAAGCGACTTTAACTTTAGATTCTGTGTGAAAGTCATCTAACTTTTCTAAACGCTGTTCTTTCAGCTCTCCCCAACAGAATCCAGAACCAAGGATTTGTCTGCAAAATCACTATTCACAAAATAATGTGCAGCAACAGCAACAACAACAACAACAACAACAACAACAACAACAACAACAACAACAATAACAACAACAATAATAATAATAATAATAATAATAATAACTATAGGAGAAGAAGGAGTCCTATCAAGCTTGGTTGGCTTGTGGGACTCCCGAAGCAGCTGAGGTGTACCGGCAGGCCAAGCGGAGTGCAGCTCGGGTGGTTGCTGAAGCAAAAACCCGGGTATGGGAGGAGTTCAGTGAGGCCATGGAACAAGACTTTCGGTCGGCTTCAAAGAGATTCTGGCAAACTGTTCGGCAGCTCAGGAGGGGAAAGCAGCTCCCGTCCACACTGTGTATGGTGCGGATGGGACATTGTTGACTTCAACTGGGGATATCGTTGGGCGGTGGAAGGAATACTTCGAGGATCTCCTCAATCCCACTGATACGCCTTCCACAGAGGAAGCAGGGTTTGGGGACGAGGGGGATGACTCGCCTATCACAGGGGCTGAGGTCGCCAAGGTGGTTAAAAATCTCCTTGGTGGCCGGGCCCCGGGGGTGGACGAGATTCGCCCTGAGTACCTCAAGGCCCTGGATGTTGTTGGGTTGTCATGGTTGACACGCCTCTGCAACATTGCGTGGAGGTCGGGGGCAGTGCCTTTGGCATGGCAAACCGGGGTGGTGGTTCCTCTCTTCAAAAAAGGGGACCGGAGGGTGTGCTCCAACTTTAGAGGGATCACACTCCTCAGCCTTCCTGGGAAGGTCTATGCCAAGGTACTGGAGAGGAGAGTCCGGCCGTTGGTCGAACCTCGGATTCAGGAGGAGCAATGTGGTTTTCGTCCTGGCCGTGGCACATCGGACCAGCTCTTTACCCTCTCGAGAATTCTTGAGGGTTCGTGGGAGTTTGCCCAACCAGTTTACATGTGTTTTGTGGACTTGGAGAAGGCGTTTGACCGCGTCCCTCGTGGATTTTTGTGGGGGGTGCTTCGGGAGTATGGGGTATCAGGCTTGTTGTTACGAGCTATTCGGTCTCTGTACGACCGTTGTGAGAGTTTGGTTCGTATTGCCAACTCTCGGTCGGAGTCATTCCCAGTGAGAGTTGGACTCCGCCAGGGCTGCCCTTTGTCACCGATCCTGTTCATAATTTTTATGGACAGGATTTCTAGGCGCAGCCAGGGAATGGAGGGTGTCATGCTTGGTGACCACAGGATCTCATCTCTGTTGTTTGCAGATGATGTTATCCTGTTGGCTTCATCCAGCAATGACCTACAGCTCTTGCTGGGACGGTTTGCCGCTGAGTGTGAAGTGGCTGGAATGAGAATCAGCACCTCCAAGTCCGAGTCCATGGTCCTCAGCCGGAAAAAGGTGGATTGTCCTCTCCGGGCTGGGGACAGGCTCCTGCCCCAAGTGGAGGAGTTTAAGTATCTTGGGGTCTTGTTCACGAGTGAGGGGAAAATGGAGCGAGAGATAGACAGACGGATTGGAGCAGCATCTGCAGTGATGCGGACATTGTACCGGTCTGTTGTGGTGAAGAGGGAGCTTAGTTCTAAGGCAAAGCTGTCGATTTACCAGTCAATCTATGTTCCTACTCTCACCTATGGTCACGAGCTTTGGGTAATGACCGAAAGAACGAGATCGCGGATACAAGCGGCTGAAATGAGCTTTCTCCGTAGGATTGCTGGACTCACCCTCAGAGATAGGGTGAGGAGCTCAGTCATCTGGGAGAGGCTCAGAGTAGAACCGCTGCTCCTCCACATTGAAAGGAGTCAGTTGAGGTGGTATGGGCATCTGATTAGGATGCCTCCTGGACGCCTCCCACTTGAGGTGTTTCAGGCACGTCCCACTGGGAGGAGACCCCGGGGCAGACCCAGGACTCGGTGGAGAGACTATGTCTCCCAGCTGGTCTGGGAACGCCTTGGTATCCCCTCTGAAGAGCTGGAGCAGGTGGCTGGGGAGAGGGAAGTCTGGGCTTCTCTGCTTGAACTGCTGCCTCCGCGACCCGGACCTCCGGAAAAGCGGTAGAAGATGGATGGATAATAACTATAGGTGGGCACACAGAGAGTGCATATCTCCCTAAAAGGTTCCAAAAGTCTACACACTGACCCAGATTTGGCCTAAAAAGGGCCAACTCTGCTGAAAATTTCATTTATCCCATAGTTTTTGTATAAGCCTGCTAAAAGTCAGATAGACAGACAAATAGCAATGATCACATTACCTCTGTGGCAGAAGAAATAATAGTGACTGTCTCATTATGAAATTTACAATTGAAACCAGAAGTTTACATACACTGTATAAAACAAAGCATAACCTTTTTTTCTCGCTGTCTGACTTTAAATGTGACTAAACCTTTCCTCTTTCAGGTCAGTTGCATTGCCAAAATTATTTCTATTTGCTAATTAATTTTTATATTTGCTAAATAATTTTTTGAGAATTTTTTTTATTACTTTTCCAAAGTCAGAAGTTTATATACACTAATATTACTATGCCTTTAAAGAATTTGGAAAAGCCCAGATGATGATGTCTTGGCTTTGGATGCTTCTGATAGGTTAATTGACAACATTTGAGTTAATTGGAGGCTCACCTGTGGATGTATTTTAAGGCACCCCTTAAACACACTGCTTCCTTATGTGACATCGAGGTAAATCAAAAGAAATCAGCCAAGGGATCTGGAAGAGAATTGTGAACCTCCACAAGTCTGATTCATCCTTGGGTACAATTTCCAGATGCCAGAAGGTGCCACATTCATCTGTTCAAACAATTATACCCAAGTATCAACAGCATGGGAATTTCCAACCATCATACTGCTCAGGAAGGAGACAGGCTCTGTGTCCCAGAAATAAACATGTTTTGGTGTGAAATGTGCGTATCAACCCCAGAACAAAAGCAAAAGACCTTGTGAAGATGCTTGCTAAAGCTGGTAAAAAGAGTGTCATAATCCACAGTGAAACGGGTCCTGAAAGGCCATTCAGTGAAGAAGAACTGAGAAGCCCTGAAACTGCACCACGGACTGAAGCCCAAAGTCGAAGAATCCTGGAGCACAGCAGAAAGGACCACACAACAGCACACCATCCCATTAGAGTCTATGAGACTCTAGCCACCAAAACAAAAGCGGTTGTGGTGATTTGAAAGAACTGAAAACTTATATGATGAAATAGATGTTAACATTTGCACTTTGGAGACACAATTTGATGTTGAATGGGGGGCATATGATATCGCAATACTTAAGGAACCTTAGTATTGTGACAGTATTGCCTCGTGACCTAAGTTTTGCAATGGTTATTGTATCGTCATGTCAGTCTTGATTTGAAAGTGGTCAGGAAAGATTATAAGATGACAGAGAAACAATAGGGTTCGTTGATGAGCTCACTCCAGAAATGACTAATAAATGCAGAAGGGCTTTCACCAACATGACTACAAATGCCAGCATTATCGAGAAGTATGAGCTGGGACTGGTGAAATCAAGCGGACTGGAAGAACTACCTGTCATACTGATGTTGCTAGAAGTGACAGTGAATGCATGAGAAAAAATTGGGACTCTTGATAGATTTAGCATCAGACACCAACTACATACACACAGAGTTGCTAAGAGATTGAGACTGAGGAGTGAAGTGATCACACTGGTAATCACACGGTGTGGGAGGAATGGCTATAATGGTCAAGACCAGAAGATATCTTCTCAAAGTAAGAGTTAAAACATCAAGAGGCTCAGAGAAAGCTCATGAACTTGTTTACTATGGTCTAAATGAAATAGCCAAAGTCCAAAGAGTGCTCAGACCTGAACAACTGAGAAGGTTCTTTCCAGAAATCAGTGTGGAGAATTTGAAAAGGCCAGAGACTATTGATCTTCTAATCAGCCATCAAGAAGGTAGACTTGCACCACAGAGAGTCAAGATAGATAGAGACCTTGTTTTGTGAGAGAGCCCTATGGGAAAGATGGTAGGTGGAGCTCATCCTAATCTCCTTGAAGATGTGGATATAACAGCATCCAGGTCTGAAATCCACTTTGCTCGCTCTATGAGAACAGCTGCAGATAGATATGAAAATATTGTTGAAACTCCAGAGAGGTGGGCTCAAACCAACAGTACACTTGCTGGCAGAGATTTTCTGGACTGGTGGAAATGGGACAGCATTGTTGCAGCTTGTGAACCAAAGTGTGGTGGATGTCACTGTGGTAATTGTCAACCTGGAGGCAAGGAAATGACTTTTGCTGAAGAAAAAGAACTTGAAGTTATAAAGCAATGTCTCACCTACAGTATGTTGAAGCAGATGCCCAAAGTGATGCTCCACACTGGGACACAAAATATCCCTGGGTTGAGGACCCATCATCACTTCCCAATAATAGGAGTGGGGTGGAAGCAACTTTTCTATGAACAGAAAAGCAGCTGAAGAGAGAGCCTAAATGTAAGGAGGCATACACAGCACAAGTACGTACATGAGATGGTAGAAAGAAGAGCTGTAAATGAACTCACCACCGAAGATTTAAACAACTGTAAAGGCCCAGTGTGGTATGTGAGCCACTTGATAGCACCTCTGGATTTACTGTATGTCAATGTTAGTGATGCATATAGTGCCACAGCTCTAACCCTCATTGGCAAATCAGATCACTGCATGGTCATGTTAACACCCAAGTACGTTCCCCTTGTGCAAAGGCAGCCTGCTTATACACGGACTGTGAGGAGGTGGACACAGGAGGCTGCTGATGTACTACAGGACTGCTTCGAGACGACAGACTGGGACGTACTCTGTGAACCATATGGGGTGGACATAGACAATATGACCGATTGCATCACAGAATACATTAGATTTGGTGAAGACACAACCATGCCAGCTCAGACTGTACACTGTTTCTCCAACAACAGACCATGGGTCACGAGCGACCTGAAAACATTTCTGAACAAAAAGAAGAGAGCTTTTAGGGCTGGAGACAAGGAGAAGCTGAGGGGAGTGCAGCATGAGCTGAGAGAGATGCTGAGGAGGTGCAAGGACAATTATAGGAGGAAGTTGGAAGACAAACTCAGGCAAAACAAAGCTAAAGATGTGTGGGAGGGAATGAAACAAATAACTGGGTGCAAGGGGAGAGTCAGGCAGCCATCTGAGAGCCAGGAGAGAGCTGAGGAACTAAATCTGTGTTTTAATAGGTTCAACTCACAGTCTGTCACCCCAACAACACAACCAGACCTCCACACACCCCTCCCCACCCACCCTCCTGTGCAGAACCTCTCTCCATCTCCCCCCTCCTCCTCCTTGGGGAGCACCAGGATCCTCCCTCAATTCACCGTGACTGCAGACCAGGTGAAGAAACAGCTGGAGAGACTCCGCCAGTGGAAGGCGGTGGGCCCTGATGGCATCTCCGCCAGGACCCTGAGGACCTGTGCCAACCAACTAGCTCCGGTACTGAAACACCTGTACAACCTGAGCCTGAGTCTGGAGAGAGTACCGGTGCTGTGGAAGACATCCTGCCTGGTTCCTGTCCCCAAGAATTCATCTCCATCGGACCTGAACGACTATCGACCAGTTGCCCTCACATCTCATGTGATGAAGGTCCTGGAGAGACTGGTCTTAACCCACCTGAGGCCGCAGGTGAAGATGTGGCTGGACCCTCTGCAGTTTGCATATCAGCCCCATTTAGGAGTTGAAGATGTTGTCATCTACCTGCTGCAACGAGCCCATCTGCACCTGGATGGCGGCGGAGATACTGTGAGAATCACGTTCTTTGATTTCTCCAGTGCCTTTAACACCATCCAGCCACTGTTGCTGGGCGAGAAGCTGCAGGTGATGGGGCTTGACAGCTCTGTGATCTCCTGGATTACTGACTACCTGACAGGAAGGCCACAGTTTGTCCGACTGGGCAGTGTCTTGTCTGGAGTGGTGGCTAGTGATAGGGCAGCTCCACAGGGGACTGTGCTCTCTCCTTTTCTCTTTATTTTTTTTTCTTCCCCCCCTTGTCCTGTCAGGCAGCTAGGCAAGCAGAACAGGGATCTGTCACCCTTATTGTGCCAAAACAGATTTACTTTGCCAAGAGGAGCTTATACAGTATCTAACTGTGTATTGTATACTGTTGTAAACTCCTCCTGTAATAACTATTTTAATTATTTTACCCATGGAAGACCCGACAGGATGGGGAAGAGGGAAAGGAAGTGTGTGAAGGGGGAAAGAAAAGGGAGGGGAACAGAAAAAACAACCAACAACTAAAACAAACAAAAGACAAACTGCTTCTTCCACCGAAGATGTCTCAATACGAGTCTGGTTTCCGCACCTGTTAAAGGAGAGACACTTGCGCGTGTACGTCTGCGTGCATATACGTATATGAGAGCACACGCAACATACACTACCGTTCAAAAGTTTGGGGTCACTTAGAAATTTCCTTATTTTTGAAAGAAAAGCACTTTTTTTCAATGAAGATAACTTTAAACTAATCAGAAATACACTCTATACATTGCTAATGTGGTAAATGACTATTCTAGCTGCAAATGTCTGGTTTTTGATGCAATATCTAGATAGGTGTATAGAGGCCCATTTCCAGCAACTATCACTCCAGTGTTCTAATGGTACAATGTGTTTGCTCATTGCGTCAGAAGGCTAATGGATGATTAGAAAACCCTTGTGCAATCATGTTAGGTCTGCAATGCTGTAATTGCTGCAAATGGAGGATTCTTTGACGAAAGCAAAGTTTGAAGGAAAAAATTATCATTTCAAATACAAATCATTATTTCTAACCTTGTCAATGTCTTGACTATATTTTCTATTCATTTTACAACTCATGGTGTAAAATAAGTGTGACTTTTCATGGAAAACACAAAATAATTGTCTGGGTGACCCCAAACTTTTGAACGGTAGTGTATATTAAAAAGCAGAGCCATATGGAGATAGAGTGATGGTTTCATTTACTGGAAAGACCCGTGGCTCTGAGAGAGATCCGTCGCTACCAGAAATCCACGGAGCTGCTCATCCGTAAGCTGCCCGTCCAGCGCCTGGTGAGGGAGATCGCTCAGGACTTCAAGACCGTCCTGCGTTTCCTGAGCTTCGCCGTCATGGCTCTGCAGGAGACCAGCGAGGCCCACCTGGTGGTCTCTTCTTCGCTAAGGGGGTCACCATCATGCCCAAAGACTTCCAGCTGGCCCACCGCATCCGCGGAGAGAGCTTAGACTTTCTGCTGCACATTCACCAACCAACCATAATGCTCTGCACTGTGTGTCTATATATATACATTTATAGTAATATGGACATATGTTTACTAGATGTTGTTTTTTCTTGCCTTCTGATTGTTGCTCTGAGTGTTGCTATCCCTGTGCTGTTGCAATCCTGGAATTTCCCCATTGTGGGACTAATAAAGGCTTATCTTATCTTATTGGGAGCCATTCAACAGAACAGTAACAAATAACAGACCTTCTTTGCCAACAGGATAGGTGAGATCCAAAAGATCAGCTCTGCTGATGACTGGTGGTGGATCCCAGGAGAACTCAATATTGCTGATGTGCTAACAAGAGGAGAAACTCCTGAGAATCTCCATGGAGACTCTGAATGGCAGAATGGACCAGCTTTCCAATAGCAGTCAGTGGATGACTGGCCTACAAAAATCAGCCAAAGAGGTTGCAGCTTATGCCAGGCAGGGCATAGACAAACTTCAGAGAAAAACTTTCACTGCAGTTCTGACAAGAGCCCAGGCAAAAAGAAATCCGAAGAGTAAACTGAAAGATGAAAGAAAATTGGTTACTTCCTCTGGAGCCCTCAAAATGATTGAAAGTATGCAAACAATACCAATCCGAAGAACCCCTGCTCCAGAAATTAAATATCTTGTGAATGAGAGAAAGTTCAGCACTTTAACAAAGCTGGTCAGAGTCATAGCCTGGGTGTGGAGAGCAATTACATGGTGGAAGATAATAGAAAACTCAGCCACTAAGAAGGCAAAGTTGAAGGTAATGCCTTCAAAGGAAGAGGCAAGATCTAAAGCAAGAAAGGCTGGTCTTTCCATTGATGAATATGAAGATGCTACCAGAGATGTGTTTCTGGCTGCTCTGGAGGGTGCTATCTTTAATGACACAATGCTCAACAGACTGGCTGTGTACAAGGATAACAAGCCAGGACTATTACTGTGTGGAGGGAGAACTCAAATCTTCAATGAAGATCGGGCTGCAGTTCCAATCCTGCCATATGAAATGTGGATATCCACACTTACAGCCCAAGAAGCCCACAATGTAAACCATGAAGAGATTGCTGAAACACTCCTAAGAATGAGGAAAAAAAGCCTGTATAATTAAAGGACGCAGACTTGCAAAAAAGTTTGTTGACAATTGCATTGTGTGCAGAAAGACCAGAGCAAAGAAATACCAGCAGATCATGGGTTCCCATAGGAACGAGTACAGCAAGCCAGACCACTTGAGTTCACATCAGTAGATCTTTTTGGACCCTATGAAGTCAAGGATGAGATAAGAAAGAATGTCATGAACCGAGCCTTTGTTCTCCTGTGGGCTCAGTTCTGACCATTCTTGGTCATATGTTGTGTTTTGTTTTCTCACCTGTGTGTTTATTTCTGTGCTTGGCCGCTGCTCTGGCCGGCGATCGTTAAGACAGCTGTTTGACCCACTTTCGGGTGGGCGCTACGTAACATTCGCCGGTCCGACCACGCCCCCCTCTCTCTGACAGTCAGCTGTTTGCCCCGGTAATTATCTTTCCTGCGCCTCGCCCAGGTGTTCCCAATTTGTTAGGCCAGCTGTGTTTGTACTTAAGGCCAGCTGTGTTTGTGACGGATCGTCACTTCCTGTTTTGCTGTCTGCCTGTGTGGTTTGCTCTCCAGCCATTAGCTATGGCTACTAGCTGTCTTTCCTCTCCTCCTCTGGTGTGCTCTCTCTGTCAGATGTTTAGCTACACCTCTGCCTCTTTTAGTGATAATGGTAAATGTAATAAATGTTGTCTTTTTGAGGCGCTCGAGGCGAGGTTGTCTGATTTGGAATCCCGGCTCCGCTGCATTGAAACACCGTCTGCGCCAGTTAATCTCGACGGACGCCCCTTAGCTGCAGCGGAGCTAGCTAGCTTAGGCCCCCCTGTCAGCGGTCCCTCGGCTCTCCTCAGCAGCGAGGAGACTGGGCGGGTGACGGTGAGAAGGAAGCCTAGTCGCAAAGCCCCGGTTCACCACCAACCTGTTCATGTCTCTAATCGTTTTTCCCCGCTCAGCGACACACCCGCTGCGGAAAAAACTCTGATCATTGGCGACTCTGTAGTCAGAAACGTGAACCTAGAGACTCCAGCGGCCATAGTCCAATGCATTCCTGGGGCCAGAGCAGGCGACATCGAGTCAAATTTGAAAATGCTGGCTAAAAGTAACTGTAAATACTCCACAATTGTTATTCACGCCGGCATTAATGACATCCGTCTCCGGCAGTCGGAAGTCACGAAACTTAATATAGAATCGGTGTGTGAGTTTGCAAAAACGATGTCTGCCACTGTAGTATTCTCTGGGCCCCTCCCCAATCTGACCAGTGATGACACGTTTAGCCGCTCGTCATCCCTGAACCGCTGGCTGTCTGTGTGGTGTCCTAAAAATGACGTGGGCTACATTGACAATTGGAGCTCTTTTTGGGGAAAACCTGGTCTTATGAGACGAGACAGCATTCATCCCACTTTGGATGGTGCTTCTCATTTATCTAACAATCTGGCATCTTTTTTATCCAAATTTCCAAAACCCTGACTACTCAGAGTTGGGACCAGGAAGCAGAGTCACAGTCTTACACGCCTCTCTGCAGCTCCTCTTCATCCGCCGCCCCTCAGCTTAGCCCCTGACTTCCCCATCAGAGAATCCTTGTCTGCTCCCTCCAAAGTGAATAAAAATATAATGTATAAGCATCCCAAAGTGATAAAGCAAAATATTGGTAAAACTCAAATTAAACATAAAGCCTCTAAATTGAATGATTTGGCTTCTGTTCCTCCTCATAATTTAAAAATTAAATGTGGTTTATTAAATATTAGGTCTCAAACTCCCAAGTCTCTGTTAGTCCATGATCTGTTAATTGATCATCAGATTGATTTAATTTCCCTTACAGAGACTTGGTTAGGGCAAGAGGATTATGTTGGTTTAAATGAATCAACTCCCTCTGGTTATTTAAACTGTCAAAATCCCAGAAGTTCTGGTCGTGGAGGAGGAGTAGCAACAATTTACCATTCCAAATTACTAGTTAATGTAAAGCAAGAAACATGTTATAATTCCTTTGAGGGCCTGGTCCTCAGTATTGGGCACTTTAGCAATTTTAGGTTAAACCCAATTTTATTTGCCATAGTTTATCGTCCCCCATCAACCTACTCAGAATTTTTATCTGAATTTGCTGATTTCTTAGCTGATTTAGTGCTGAAATCTGATAGAATAATTATAGTAGGGGACTTTAATATATGTACATGTGGATGTAGATAGTGACTGCCTTAATGTGGCTTTTAATTCAATATTAGACTTGATTGGGTTTTCTCAGAAAGTAGGAAATTCTACTCATTACCTCCACCATACATTGGACCTTGTTCTGACATATGGCATAGAAATAGAAAATCTTGTAGTGTCTCCTCATAACCCTGTACTGTCAGACCATTGTCTGTTAACCTTTGATTTGACTATTTCTGACTATTTGGCTCCTAAAGAAAAATATTATTACAGTAGATGCCTCTCAGATGATGCTGTTTCCAAATTTATGCAGATTGTTTCCTCTATGCCATGTGTCAACACAACGGAAATAAGCTATAGACAGCTTGCTCCTTCTGTAGTTGATAACATGGTGGATAGTGTTTCAGCTTCTCTGCAGCGGGCTCTAGACTTGGTGGCCCCCTTAAAAAAGAAAAAGTCTAATCAGAGATTTCTAACTCCTTGGTTCAACACAGAAACTCGTAGCTTAAAACAGAAGACTCGTCAGTTAGAAAGAAAATGGCGCTCTACTAATTTAGATTAAATCTATTTAGCTTGGAGAAATCATCTTTTAATTTATAAAAAATCTCTTAGAAAAGCTAGAACAAGTTATTACTCTGCATTAATAGAAGAGAACAAGAATAATCCCAGGTTTCTTTTCAGTACTGTAGCCAGGTTGACAAAGAGTCAGGACTCTGTTAATCCTAGCATTCCCTTACAGCTTACTAGTCAGGACTTTATGAACTTTTTCAATAATAAAATTTCATCCATCAGAGATAAAAATCAATCAGATTCTTCCCACAGTTAACTTAAATACTGTAATCACTACAACTCCTTCTTTTGATGTCTGTCTTGATGAGTTTACTCCAATCGACCTTTGTGAGTTAGACAAAATAGTTTCCTCATCCAAACCTTCAACTTGTCTTTTAGACCCTATTCCTACCAGGTTATTTAAAGAAGTCTTCCCACTTATTGGTAGCTTTATTCTTCATATAATCAATTCTTCATTAACTTTAGGCCATGTACCGCAGGCTTTTAAAACGGCTGTAATTAAACCCTTACTCAAAAAGCCAACGCTAGATCCAGGAGCTTTAGCTAACTATAGACCAATCTCTAATCTCCCTTTCATTTCAAAAATCTTAGAAAGAGTTGTTGCTACGCAATTATTTGACCACCTGCAGGGAAATGGTTTACTTGAAGAGTTTCAATCTGGGTTTAGAATCCATCATAGTACTGAAACAGCCTTAGCGAAGGTCACTAACGACCTCCTTATTGCATCTGATAATGGACTAGTTTCTGTACTTGTCCTTTTAGACCTTAGTGCAGCTTTTGATACTATCGATCATAATATTCTACTTGATAGATTAGAACACTATGTTGGACTTAATGGAACTTCGTTGCAGTGGTTTAGATCTTATTTATCTGATAGGTTCCAGTTTGTTCATGTAAATAATGAGTTTTCTTTCAACTCAAAGCTTAGTCATGGAGTTCCACAGGGATCTGTGCTAGGCCCTACTCTTTTTAGTTTATATATGCTTCCGTTAGGCAACATTATTAGAAAGCACTGTATACATTTTCATTGTTATGCAGATGACACACAATTATACCTGTCAATGAAGCCAGATGATAGTAATCAATTAGCCAAGTTAGAAGCCTGTCTTAAGGAAATCAAAGCTTGGATGACTTGTAATTTCCTGCTATTAAATTCAGATAAGACTGAAGTCATTCTTGTTGGTCCAAAAAACCTTAGAAATTCCTTTCCAAATCAAACTTTCAGTTTGGATGCAGTTACTCTTTCTCTTAATAGCTCTGTGAGGAACCTTGGAGTTATTTTTGATCAGGATTTGTCCTTCAATTCACATATTAAATTTGTTTCTAAGACTGCCTTCTATCATTTGCGTAATATTGCCAAGATTAGGAGCATCTTGTCTCAGAGTGATGCTGAGAAACTGATCCATGCTTTTGTTAGCTCGAGATTAGATTATTGTAATTCTTTATTATCAGGCTGTCCTAAAACATCTTTAAAAAGTCTTCAGCTGATCCAAAATGCTGCAGCAAGAGTTTTAACAGGTACTAGAAAGAGAGATCATATCTCTCCGGTTCTGGCCTCCCTTCATTGGCTTCCCATAGAGTTTAGAATTAAGTTTAAAATCCTTCTTCTTACTTACAAAGCTCTAAACAATCAGGCTCCTTTTTATTTAAAAGATCTGATACTACCGTATTATCCTAACAGAGCACTACGCTCCCAAAATGCAGGATTACTTGTAATACCTAGAATCTCCAAAAGTACAATGGGAGGCAGAGCCTTCAGTTATCAAGCTCCTCTCCTGTGGAATCAGCTGCCAATCTGGATTCGGGAGTCAGACTCGATCTCTGTTTGTAGCATACCCCCCCCGAATGAAGGATGACACTTTACTGATGATTTTTTAGGTTTAATGGCAGTAAACCCTCAAATTCACCGTAAGAGCTGGGAACCACACAGAAAAACAATGTATAAGCTAAAATCCATACTCTTACAACCGTTAACTGAAAATAACCTTAACTCTTGGCAATAAATTCTACAAAATATACGTACATGTTAACACGAAAATTCAAATTGTCATATTTACATATTAAACATACCTTGTGCCTCTATCAAGGGGGCTGCTAATAACAAATACGTTTTATTTTTTGTCACAACCTTTTCTTCCCCGTCTTTTGCCGCCGTTAGTTTGCTCACGCTAACGGTTATAACCGGAAGTTCCTTCAAAATAAAAGCACCGAATATCAAACAGGAAGCTAACCGTAACTGATAGTACATAAAAGTAATAAGCTCCAAAATAAAATATAAGCAAATGAAGAAATGTACATAGGGTTATTTACACTCCCACCAAAATTATGAGTATTTGGGTTCCATAAGAACATCAACAAATAATTTTCTCAAGCAAAAGAACCCATATAAAGAGGTCGCCTTAAGAACTTTCTAACAACAAGACCAGTTTTTGTTCTGGACGCTCTACAACTGATAGCTTACTAGAGCGTTGACCTTTGTTATTTAGTCTCTTTTCTCCAAGCGAAATCTTTGCTCTTCGCACAAGTCCATCTTTTCCACTAACAGTCTCTAAAACTCTTGCAAGTCTCCATTCACCTCTGGGCGCTAGTTCATCCATGTCTAACACAACATCACCTACTTTTAGATTCCTTTTTGGTGAATGCCATTTTTGCCTTGAAATGATGTTGTGAACATATTCCCGTCTCCAGCGGCTCCAGAACTGCTCTGCAAGGAACTGCACGCGGCGCCATCTCTTTTTGCCATATAGGTCCTCCTTTGGAAACGTGCCAGGTGGGGGCAACGGTGCGTTGGATTTCATGTGGAGCAGGTGATTGGGCGTAAGTGGTTCTAAGCTGTCAGGGTTGTTCAAGTTATCTATAGTTAGGGGTCTGCTGTTGACTATAGTCATGGCTTCATAGAATAGAGTCCTTAATGAAGCATCATAGAGTCTACCATGAGCAAGTGACAGAGTGGTATTCAGTACACTTCTGACAGTCTTTATCTGACGCTCCCACACTCCCCCTGCATGACTGGAGTGGGGTGCATTCATCACAAAGTCACATTGTCTTTCGGATAAGTAAGTACTTAGTTTCTGAGTGTCTAGTTCATTTAAGGCTGCTTTAAACTCATTTTGAGCGCCAACAAAGTTTGTTCCCTGGTCACATTGGATTCGTCTAACTGCACCTCTAATTGAAATGAAACACCTTAATGCGTTAATGAATGCATCAGTAGACAAGTCCTCTAATAGCTCGATGTGGATGGCACGAGAGCAAAAGCAAGTAAATAAGAGTCCATGCCGTTTGTGTTGTTTCCTTCCTTCTGTTGTCACAAACGGACCAAAACAGTCCATGCCACAGTGTGTGAAGGGAGGAGAGGGCTCTAAGCGCTGTGGAGGTAGGTCACTCATCCTCTGACCCTCTGGAGCTTTGCGGAGTCTGCGGCAGGTCACACACTGACCGATGTATGAAGCAACTGTTTTACTCATTCCTGGAATCCAGTAGCCACTAGATCTGATTTCTGTTTTACCTTGTTATGACAGTGAGATATTATGAGCTTAGCTGCACAGTGATCCTTTGGGATCATGATTGGATGTTTGAAGGTGTCATTTGTTGGTGAATGTCGAAGTCTCCCTCCCACCTTGAGGAGACCATCTGTGTCCATGAAAATGTCCAGTTTAAACAGTTTGTTGTGACGTGGGAGCTGTTTTCCTTTGTTCAACAGTTTTATTTCTTGTTCGTATGCTTGATGCTGCACATCACAAATGATCACAAGTTCAGCATTTTCCTGTTCACTCACTGTAGCTGGTGCATTTGACTTGATATGTTTAGCCCTTCTTATAAGATGTGCTACAGCTTTGATTGCTCTGGACCATGACGAGAACTTACTTAGACGTTCAGCAAGACTCGCAGTGTCTGTGACTTTAGTCAACATTGTCTGTACTTTTCTGACTTCTGGATCTCCTATGGATAGATCCGGCTCAACAGTTTGTGGTGTGGGCAGTTCATTTTTCCACAAAAAGGTGGGGCCAGTGAACCAGCTAGACTTAATTAACTCATTGACAGTTAGACCCCTTGAAGCACTGTCGGCTGGGTTCACTTCTGATGACACGTAAACCATTGCTGAGGGCTTGTACTTTGTCTAATCTTTTGGACCCTGTTAGCTACAAAAGTGTGGAAACGACGTGCATCATTATTTATGTAGCCCAGTACCACCTTTGAGTCAGTCCAGAAATATTCTTTCACATCATAACACAGTTCTTCCCGTAACATGTTACTGACTGAGACTGAAACTACAGCTGCTGTGAGTTCAAGTCTGGGGATCGTGGTGAGTTTAGTAGGAGAAACTCGTGCTTTTGCTATTACCAGAGAGCAGTGAATCTCATCTTTAGCGTTTTTAGCTCTCAGATAGCTACATTGTCCATATCCACTTGAGCTTGCATCTGAAAAGTGGTGCAACTCTATTTCTTTAGGCTCACCAAAACTAGCAGGTAGATAACAACGAGGTATGTTTAATTTTTCTAGATTTACAAAGTCACTTTGCCAACTCTCCCACCTTGGCTTGAGTGTGTTCAGTAGGGGGTCGTCCCATCCGATACCGTGTTGGCACATTTCTTGCAAGATTCTCTTTCCGTTCAGTACATATGGCGCTAAGAATCCAAGCGGGTCATATATTGACGCAACAGTGGATAGAATGCCTCTGCCTAGATAGATAGATAGATAGATGCCTAGTGCTCTTTCTTGTGGCATGTCTTTGAATGTTAAGTCCCTTGTGTTTGTGTTTACAGCACATTCAGATGGAGGGATACTTCGCAAAACAGTGAGATCATTAGAAATGAACTTGTGAAGACGGAGGTTACCTTTGCTGCAGATTTCTCTGGCCTCTTGTGCCAACTGTATGTTTGTGCTTGTAACTCCATCATCGACATAAAAGTCTTTCTCCATGAACTGTGAACCTGCTGGGTACAAGACACAGTGCTCTTTGGCCAAATATTTCAGTCCGTAATTTGCACAGCCTGGAGACGAAGCCGCACCGAAAAGGTGTACCTTCATTCTGTAGGTTTGAGGTTGTGTGCTTGTATCACCGTTTTTCCACCAGAGGAAACGCAGATAGTCCCTGTCCCCTTCATCGACGTGAAACTGATGGAACATTTTTTCTATATCGCACATTAAAGCAATAGAATGCTGCCTAAACCTCAAGAGAATGCCAGTCAAATTGTTTATTAAGTCAGGCCCTTGGAGGAGATGATCATTGAGACTTGTTCCGTTGTGTTTAGCTGAACAGTCAAATACGACACGCAGTTTTGTGGGCTTTTTGGGATGGTAAATCCCGTGGTGCGGGATGTACCATTGTTCACCTTGTATTCCTTTGTTATGTACTTCTTCGATGTCTCCTCTTTCAATTATGTCATTCATGTATGCAACATAGTCCCTTTTGTATTTCTCATCCTTGTTGAACTTTCGTTTTAAGTGTTCGAGTCTAATTTCTGCAAGCCTTTTGTTGTCTGATAAGTGTGGCCTTTGTTTGAATGGAAGAGGCATCTCACAGTATCCTTGTGCATTTTTCTTTATTCCTTCCTTGAGTTTGTCTAGAAAAATGAGATCCTCTTGTGAGACTATTTTGTCGCTTGCCTTTGCATCCTTAAAATCAGACTCAAGAACTTTGATAACATCCATAGGTGTTACAGGAGGTAGTTCTTTTACCATGACTCTGTGGCACAGACTTGTTTCAGTTTCATTTGACTCTGATGTGGAGCCACCGACAATGCTCCACCCTAGCTCTGTCTGGATTGCAAATGGCTCATTGTCCTTTCCAAGTAGAACCTGTTTTGGAGCTAGAGTTCTGGAACAGTTAAATCCAATGAGTAGTCCAACATCACAGCTCAGAAGAGGAGGTATCTTATCAACAATCTCTGACAGATGGGGCCATTGCTTTGCAGTTTCGTTCGTGGGTATGTTGTCATAATTAAACGGAATATAGTCCTTTGTGTAAGAGGGCGGAAGGTCAATACAAACATTTGAGTTGTAACCTCTCACACGTAACCCTGGTACTCTCTGACTTTTGACTGTCATGTGAACTCCCAGCATTGTGGTTAGTTTTAGATTAACTGGATGAGAGTCTGCTTGTAACTGGTTAGTTACCTCTTCACTAACAAATGTATTGTCACTTTGTGTGTCTAATAAAGCATACACTAACTGCTCTTTAGAAGGTCTCTGGGTAGTGGAAACCCACACAGGAACAATCATGGAGGTACTACCTGACTGACCCACCTTTGTGACGTTCAGAGCTGTGACTGCCATAGTATCATTTTCTGTGGTTGGTGTAATGTTTGTGGAGCTCTGAGGTCTTTCATTTGTCTTGTGATTCTCATTGTGCAAACAAGTGGGGTGTCGTCTTTTGCAAGTGTCACATGTGTGGCGATGACGACAGTCTTTGGCATTGTGACCCACCTTTAAGCACCCGTAGCACAGTTTATTGTCCTTTACAAATGTCCGTTTGTCGTCTAGTGACTTTTCTGAGAAGCTTGGGCACTTTGACAACTGATGCCTTTCATCTTTGCAGAACATGCAGGGTACCTTTAACTTTGTGTCATTTAACTTTGCTTTATCTGCATGTGCTGTAGCTTGTGTTGTAAAGACTTGGGCTGCAAATCTGTTTGGTTTAATCTCTTTTGCATGTCCTTTTTCCAGAGATGAACTGCATGAATGGAGTGCATAGGAAGAAGTCACAGGATTACATGCAATTTCCGCCTAGAGTGCTACAAACTCTGCAAAATCCTTGAAAGAGGGGAAATCTTTACCTTCCATGAGAGCAACTGTGACCTGACGATTCCAACGTGTTGCGAGCCATTCTGGAACCTTTTGCAATAACTTTTGGTTTTCCTCACAGTCACTCAGTATCTCTAAGCCCTTTACATGTGGTGTTGCTTGGAGACAGGTTGTGAGAAAATCAGAAAATGTCCGTAAACCTTCTGCATCCTTTGAGTGGATTTTAGGCCACTTCGACAGTTTGTCTCTGAATGCCTTTTGAACAACAAAAGGCTGACCATAACGTTGGTCAAGCCTTTTCCAGGTATCTTTGTATGCCTCTTCGTCGCTACGATAAAATGTGCCCTCAAGGCATTTAAGTGCTGGGCCAGTAATATACCTTTTTAACAAGTGCAGTTTATCAGCAGGAGATATACCTTTGCAGTCTATCAGTGAGCTGAAGGAAGCCTTCCATTCGATATAGGTGATGGGATCTCCGCTGAACACGATAGGCACTGGCACTGGGATTCTGTTTACAGCTATGCTGTCTTGGATAGCTTTAGCCAGCTGGGAAATGTCTGTGGGAGGCGATGGAGAAACAACTTGAGAGTGTGGTTGTTGCACAGAATAGTTGACAGGAAAGGATACATATTGTTGCATGAGCGGGTGGTATGAACCTGTGGAGAGCAATGGGGCTGGTTGTGCAAAGCTTTGGTTGACAGGAGAAGTCCCATTGTTCTGTAACATACATTGACTGTCCGTATCAACTTTCAATTCCTTGTCATAAATCTCTAATTTTGCACGTGCAACTTGCTTTTCCTTTTCTGCTTGTAAGCGCTCTAGTTCAAACTTTTGTGCATCCAATTCTCTCCTGTGTTTCTCTTCCATTTCTCTTAATTTTTCCCTTTGTTTGATTTCCTCTTGTGTGATTTTATACTGAGCTTCCTTAGCAGCTAATTCTGCAGCTGCATTAATTCTTTTGGCAGCGATGCTTGCTTCAGAGTGATAACTAGACTGCGATGAAGTGCCAAAAAAGGACTTAGCATGTTCATAAGTTAAGAGTTGATGGAGGCGCTGCTTTTCTCTATCTGCATCATATTCATCTATGGCTGCCAAACGCTCTGAAATGATTTTCATAATGTCTTTTGTCACAGATTCACAGGAGTCCATTTTACGCCTTATGACATGGGATGGTGCATTATGCTCTCTTAGTTCACTGTATGCTTTTGTCATGTCATTTACTGTCCTTTCAATATCATCAGCCATTTCTGCTAACTGTGAATCTGACAGCTCACTTTTGAGGTCTGCTCTGTAAATTCTGACCTGACCTTTCCAATGTTCATAGATAGTTAACAGCCTTTTCTCTCTTTTAGTCTGTTCATCCTTCTGATATAACAGCATTTTCTCTGTAGGCACACTAGGCCTTTCTGATCGCCTTGGTAACGTTTCACTAACTGTTACCTCTCGTTGTTCCTTTTCATTTATCTGTTCTGATTTATTATCTTCCATTTTGAGAGCAATTGCTTGTCACCGTATCCTTAGACCGTTGCTGCAGCTCGCTGCTCCGCGCCGTTTCCGTGCCGTTCCTTGAAATCACGGGCAGCTCGTTGTAGCACGTTGGGTGAAGCGTCTCCTCTTGGCCTCGACCAGGTGACAGGCTTTCACTTCTCCCGGAGGTAAGCTCTTACTGTAGCATACCCCCCCGAATGAAGGATGACACTTTACTGATGATTTTTTAGGTTTAATGGCAGTAAACCCTCAAATTCACCGTAAGAGCTGGGAACCACACAGAAAAACAATGTATAAGCTAAAATCCATACTCTTACAACTGTTAACTGAAAATAACCTTAACTCTTGGCAATAAATTCTACAAAATATACATACATGTTAACACGAAAATTCAAATTGTCATATTTACATATTAAACATACCTTGTGCCTCTATCAAGGGGGCTGCTAATAACAAATACGTTTTATTTTTTGTCACAACCTTTTCTTCCCCGTCTTTTGCTGCCGTTAGTTTGCTCACGCTAACGGTTATAACCGGAAGTTCCTTCAAAATAAAAGCACCGAATATCAAACAGGAAGCTAACCGTAACTGATAGTACATAAAAGTAATAAGCTCCAAAATAAAATATAAGCAAATGAAGAAATGTACATAGGGTTATTTACACTGTTTTTAAGAATAGGGCTAAAACCTACCTTTTTGATATAGCCTACAATTAGGGAGGGATCAAGTGTTTCTGAACCCTCCCTTAGTTATGCTGCTAATAGGTTTAGTCAGCCGGGGGACCTCCAGTAATGCACTGGGCCTCACTCCTTTCCTCACTCTCTATGAAATATTTTTTTTGCTGGTCATTAACATTTGTTTGTTCTCTCCCATAGATTGAGTCCCCATCGTGCTGTTTGCTCTCTACATGTCTGTTCTTTTCTTCTTCTCTATCCCCTCACCCCCCAGCCAGTCGCAGCAGATGACTGCCCCTCCCTGAGCCTGGTTCTGCTGGAGGTTTCTTCCTGTTAAAAGGGAGTTTTTCCTCTCCACCGTCGCCAAGTGCTTGCTCACAGGGGATCGCCTGATTGCTGGGGTCTTTCTGCAACTGTGGGGGTTCCCCCCTACAGTTGATAGTGCTATGAGATGACTGTTGTTGTGAAATGGCGCTATATAAATAAAGTTGAATTGAATTGAATTGAATTGAATTAAGCAGCCCTTTGCTAGTCAAACACCGCTGGACCATTATATGAGTCACACAGTTGTTTCCCGTTGTGTGACCGTCACGTCCCAAAGGATTGGTTATTCGTGCTCCATGGGAGAATTGGACTTTTTGGGCTGCTCCTGCCCGTGAGTAAATTGTTTAGCGTTTCTCTGTGCGGTTAACTGCTGTGCGTATCTGGTAGCGTTTCTTCCTGCAGCTCTACTGCTACGCTTAGGCTGGTGCCCAGTTTGCTTCCCTGAGTCAGTTGAGCTTCCTAAAGTCTTCCTCACTCTCCCGAGCGCATGTGTGCTATTTTGTATTATTTTTCCTGTGGCCACGGTACACAGTGGTCTGCCTGCTGTTCGCTCCTGCATCAGCCTTTTGTGTACATCTGTTCCTACCTGTAAGTCTTTATTTTTTGAACTGTGTTTGTCAATAAATGTGTGTTTGGTGAAAACCCTGCGTTTAAATCCATCCATCCTTCTCCTCCTCCATGCGCTGTGGAAAAGCGCATGGGGAGTTTATGACAAAGAAAGACTCAAGGTATGGTAGATTGTCTTCTGCTGCATGGCGTCAAGAGCCATACACACAGATGTTGTTAGCAACCAGTCAGCAGAAGGATTCCTATTAGTCTACCAAAGATTCACAGCACGAAGAGGACATACAAGGAAGCCGTGGTCAGATCCTGGGAAAAACTTTGTTGGAGCCAAACCTGCCCTCATGGAGCTTCACAAGTTTTTAAATCAACTGAATAAAGCAGAGCGATAAGATGAGGCCATCAAACATGGAACAAAATGGAGTTGGAAAATTTATCCAGCAGACTCACCTCACCAGGATGGGGCTGCAGAAGCAGCTGTTTGTATAGTAAAGAGAGCCCTCTGTAATGTAGGAGGGAATGGAATTTTCACATGAGGAGAATTTCAAACGTTTCTCTACATGGCAACCAACCTGGCCAATGAATGACCAATAGATGCTAGAACTCAAAGCCGGGAAGACTGTTTGGATTTCATCAGCCCAAACTCTTTAGTACTGGGTAGAACTGGACCAAAAGGAGACCCAGGATGCTTTGTGTTTGAAGGGTATCCCTATAGGAGGTTAAGGGTTTTCCAGACCAAAGTTAACAGGTTCTAGAAGAAGTGGAGTCAGCTGGCTGGACCCAATCCGTTTGTCCAAAGTAAATGGCACACAAGGGAACGAAACGTGGCTGTTGGAGACAATGTGTGGTTAGCAGACCATAATGCATTGAGAGCTCAATGCAGGCTCGCCAGAGTGGTCAGCGTCAACACTGATAAGGGCACTGTGAGAGAGGTCAATGTAAAAACCTTTCCAAGCTACCCAGTTCCAACCACCAAATCAGTCCATGGAAGTTGTTCAAACAAAACTGGAAAGAGGAACAAAAATCAACAGCAAAGATTCCTTCCATAATTCTCCACAGAAATGTGAAACGTTTAGTGGTACTGCTTCCTGTTCAAGAACAAAATAACAACAAGAGTTCTGATGGCAAAGAGGATGGCAGTCAATAGCCATGTTTACATGAACACAAGTAACTGTATCAAAAGCCTGATCGGAATAAAAATGCTTCATGTAAACACGCCAATCTGAATATTCTGACCCGATCACACTCATTCAGATCAAAATTTCCTTCCGACTGAGACAGGTGGGTTATGCCAATTGTTAATCCAATTGGTGCACATATAAATACTTATTCCGAAGTTTGGGTAGAAAATATATTTACTGCGCATTTCTGTACGTCAGCCACACGTCGATGTGACGTATTTCTGCATTTACAGCAGCTAGCGGAAGACATGGCGGGAGTAAAGCAAAACTGGTCTGTATTGCCCTTCTGTCTCCCTCTGTTCGTCATATGCAGAAGTATGAACTGCTGGACTTGTAGCTTCATTACGGAGACCAGCAGAAGCAAAGGTACAGTCTGAAAAACACAATACAGGTCCATTTCAAAAAGAGAAAGACACGAAGCGGGGTTTGTTTACATCGGAAGTTGCTTCTTCGACTATTTCCAGAATGTCGGATAACTGTGAGCATGTCAAAATGATTTAGTCCACTGCGCCACTGCGGCAGCACAGCAACTCACCCTTGGCCATGGGATCCCTGGTTCGATCCCAGCCCCTGACCAACAGTGATCTGTGTGGAGTTTGCATGTTCTCCCTGTGTCTGCATGGGTTTACTCCGGGATTTCTCCGGTTTCCTCCCACAGGCCAAAAACATGCAGGTTAGGCTAATTGGAGACTCTAAATTGGCCCTAGGTGTGAATGTGTGTGTGAATGGTAAAGGGATAGTGCTGTACCGTGGCTGCTTCATCCATCCAGGTGGATGCCCTCAATTTCCTCTCTGGGGATCAATAAAGTATAAAGTATACAAAATAATCTCACTGTATTTCAGTTCCTCCAAGATTTCGTCGGCTGTTTTTGTGATTGTTGTGGCCCAAAAAGCCTGAATTTGTGGGAGCTTTTCCAAAAAGTTGACATCTTAGAGGTTTTTTTGCACTGAAAGTTGTGTGAGGAAGTACAGATTTTAAAGTAGCTGCTTTTTCCATAGTTAGCACAGTGATGCTGCTCTATGTAACACCACAAGAAAAACACAGGACTGCCAAAAATTTCCCATTAAACTATGATTTATGTAGAATTAAATGCTCCGTAAAATTGTCAAAAAATGACCAGCATTGTATACTTGCTGAGAACTTAAATTAAAAAAAGAAATAAAAGAATTAGTCATTACAGCAACTAAATTGCACTGAATGCATATTGGAGTAGAGAAAATTATGGCAGCACCTTATTGAATCTTGCATTTACAAACTAAGACCCTGAAAAATTTGAGGTCTTCTTCTGTGCTGAAATCCACGATCCTCGAGTGACAACCTCTTGCCTTCAGAAGGTCTCAGTGCAGGGTGGATCTTGGAGTGGAAACCCAGTCTTCGTAGATGTGAAGGGGAGGTGAAAAGAATAGATTTCACAGTAAAATTAAAACTGTTTTATTTTACCTTTATGTTTATGGTTTAATTCGATGTGCAGTGATTCAAAAAAATATATTTATTATTCACAGTCCAAATGTCTGCTGTGACATGGCCCAGTCTCTCAAATGTCTTTTGGAGATCAAAATCCTTTTCTGAATAATCTTTATCCAGGTAGCAAGTAAATGTGCTTTAACTTCAGTGGATCACAGTCTCAGCTGTCTGATGTAAAGTGACTGTCGATAGCATGTCTTCAGTCCGTAACAACATATCTGGCAGTCAGTCGGTTTAAATCTTGCTGGGTCACAAACTGTCCAGATGCATACCTCTGTTTGAAATCCAGCTGTGGGTGTTCAGATATAGTAGAGCCACTTCACGGTGTTAATTGTTAGTGTAGCTAGCTGTTCCTTAGCACTAGCTTTGTTGGAGCTTGTTGCTGTTTAATCAGGTACTTCTGAAGATTACCGTCTCAACCGGCACTTTGCTTGCAACCCACCAATATACTTTTGTCCTTAACCATGAGAAAGGAAAAATAATCTGTGTATTTCCACAAAAATGAAATAGGATCATCTCTTCCTTCACTCAAAGTGATGAAGATTCACGGCTCTTTGCAACAGGTCATGTTGACTGACAACTGCATCTCAGCTACGGTAGGGTCAGCTTGTGTATTCATTTATTTGCGCTAAAAATAGCTATCCATATTTATATAAAAATAAAATGACAAATGAGTAACGAAGCTATTCAAATTTCAGTAACTGTAACACATTACAGAATTTTTAAACAGTAATTTCATTACACAACAAGTTACTGCAAAAGTAGTGGCATTACAGTAACACATTACTGTGAAAGTAACGTGTTACTTTATTCATTACTTTGTAATGCGTTAATCCCAACACTGATTATATATTAGTTCCTTCTCTGAATAAATACAAGGGTGCTAATATCAAAATAACTATCTTTAATTGACTCAGACATCCTCAACTGGCTGTAGTTAACATGAAATGGCCAGGGGTTCTCGAAAGTCCCATAAAAAACAAGAGCGTGTAAAACAAGAGCTTGTTTGTAACTCTCCCTTCTTCTGTTTCCTCTCATCTTCTCCCACTTGTGTAAAGGGGGCAGTGGTGCAACCATTAGTGGTGGTGGCATAAGATTAAACCTGTCAAATCACTTTATTACATTTAAGAGAATATTTTTTACAATCGTATGAATTGTGTGGACGAATAAACAAGTCCTAGTCTTGAATAGTCTTGATTTAAAATCTATCATCCATGTTTTCCAAGACCAAGAAAAGGCAGAGTAAAAATGACTGAGATAAGATGACACCTTGAAAAATGTGGTCTCAAGACTGACCTGAAGACCGAGATCTTGAGTACTACCACACTACTGGCATGTTCCTACACAGCTCAATGGTATATCTGCACCATTCCAAAAGGCAGCCATTTTGGGCAAAAAGATTTGGTTTGAGCTGTGTAAACTCATAAACTTTCAACTTTCTTGTAAATTTGCAACTTTGTTCTTTGCACATACTGTTTTATGTTCAGATTTTCCCCCCTAAATCAGTGATTTTTTTAAAATAAATTGGTAACTTTATTCTCCCAAATGTAATAGTTTTTCCTCACACCAAAAAAGCTGAGGCATTTGCAGGGCAGGTGCTTCTGCAATCATCTCCATCCATCTTCTCCATCCATCAGTCAGTCTGTCCCTACTCAAGAAGTGATGAAATAAATTGCAAGTGTAAAAATGTTCTTTTCACACGTTTGTGTGTTGATTAAAGAGGCCGGGATGTTGAGAGAGAAAAGGGAGTTTAAAGGGATCAAGAATGCAACTGAGATCATGAAACTGGGTCTACAGTTATAATAATTCAGATATTTTTGTCTGAGCAGACTAGTCCTAGTGTGCCTCAGGAAAAAAAAATACTCAGTGATTTAATGTTTGATGGATCTTCCAGGAGTTCCTGCTAACTCCAACTGATTTGTTAATTAAAGTGTGATTGATTCAAGTAAACCATCCAGTTGATGACAGCATCTGACATCAGTTTGACAGGACTGCCTTTGTGGTTAACCCTGAAATCTTGGCACTAGATTAGAGCCTGAATGAAAGTGGATGTATGAATATTCAAAAAATGTAGTCAACATATCAATAAAGCTTGATCATTTTATTTGACATTCATTAGCTTAACACATAGATCAGGGGTCACCAATTAAATCTGCAAAAGGTCCGATAAGGGGTCCTACTGTGTGACAACTTGGTCCTTTTAAAGCAAAGTATATGTAATGACCTATGAATTTACTTCCATCATCTTTTATTAATACAAATGGAAGAGAAATCTGACACATGGACAAAGTCATGCTCCTGGGCACGGATGGGCGCCGTGCCCAGGCTTCAGTTAAGTTTAGTCATTTTCTGTCTGTTTGTTTACCCTGTCCAATTGTTGTGTCATTTTGAATTTATTGTAATGTTTACATTTTGGGGTTGTGTTGATGTTTCATTATGATTTCCGATTTGTGTTTTATTTTGACAGCACTGTGCAGCTTCCAGCTGTCAAACTGTTCTGAGCTGCACAGCTGTCATTCATTCTGTTTCCTTCCTTCTCCCTTGAGCCTCCGCCGGACCTAGGATGGAGCCACGGGATGACGGAGGAACCTACGGTCCTGGTGGACTCTCCGCTAGCCCCGCAACCGTGTATGACTGGACAGGAGAGGGGCGGTCCCGGATCCCTGGAGCCTGAGTCAACCGAGGAGTGTCCCCTGGTTCCAGCTGTCGCAGCGGAGTCATCAGAGTCCTGGGTGGTGGTGGAGCTTGAGCCCAGGCAAGTACTCAGTTCTGTGTTGACAGCTACAGATCTAAAGAATTCTTGTCTGGCTCGGGGTGAGGAGAATCAGGTGCAGTTGTCCTCTGCTCCTGAGTCCTCCTCACCAGGCTCCACTGCTGCCGGTGATCTTTCTCCGGCATTTTTTCCTTCTCCTGAGGTGGCAGTGGGTGCTCCCCTTCTGTCCGAGGTCTCCATGGGTGCTCCCCCTCTGCCTGAGGTCTCCTTGGGTCTTATGCTGCTGTCAGGACTGTCGTGGGTGTTACGGCCCAGTGTGGGGCCGCTGTTAGTGCTGCACCCCAGCCTGGGGCTGCCGTGGGAGCTGCGCCTCAGCCTGAGACCACCATGGGCGCTACGCCCCAGCCTGGGGCTGTCGTCAGTGCTACGCCCCAGTTTGGGAGCCGCCATGAATGCTATGCCCCAGTCTGGGGCCGCCATGGGTGCTATGCTCCAGTCCGGGGTCGCATTGGGTGTTTCACTCCAGTCCGGGGCCAGCGTGGGCACTACACTTCAGTCCGGGGCCGCCATGGGTGCTACGCTTCAGTCTGGGACTGCTGTGGGTGCTATGCTCGAGTCCAGGGCCGCCATGGGTGCTATATCCCAGTCCAGGGCCATGGTGGGTGCTGTGCCTCAGTCCAAGGCCTCCGCAGGTGCTGCGCCTCAGCCCGAGGCCTCCGCAGCTGCTGCGCCTCAGCCCGTGGCCTCCGTGGGTGCTGTGCCTCAGCCCTAGGCCTCCGTGGGTGCTGCATCCCCATCCGAGGTCACCGCGGGTTTGGTGCCCCAGCCTGAGGTTATCGTGGACTCCCCGTCCTCACTGGACGTTCCAGAGGAGCAGCCTCTTTCCTCATCTGGCCTCCTTGCTGGTCAACCACCACCATCGCCGGGCTCCACCATTGGCCAGCAGTCATTAGTGGAGGTCATCCTTCCGCAGCGCCGGTTCCATCTTCCCCATGCTGGGGACCTTGCAGCCTGCTGGAAGTGTGGGTTCCAGGTGCCGCCGTCTGAGGGGGAAACATTGTGATCAGTGGGCCAGTGGCTTATGTACTCTGCAAGGCCACCTGACAGGGAACGCCTTCCGTACAGGTGGTCCAGAAACTCTTTGCGGCCACTGGACATGGTCTGCAGTATGCTCCGGTGGTCCTGGGACACTGGCAGGCCGCCTGAACTGCCTTACTTTCTCCCCCAGGGTCCTCAAGTCTGGGTCACCATATTGTGCAGGTTGTGGGTCATGTGTGTTGTCTCGGTCATGTGTGTTGCCGTGTGTGTTGTCTCGGTCGATGTTGTCCCGGTCCCTCGCGTGTCTGGGTCCCCCCTCCTCCCCCCCGGGGTGGGTTGTTTTTCAGGTTGGGGGGTCTTCCTTGTGGGGGGGGGGTTCTTTTCCATTTAGTGTTGCCCTGGGGTGTCTGGAATCCACCCCTTGGGAAGGGGCACTGTGATGATCCTGGGCACAGGTGGACGGTGTGCCCAGGCTTCAGTTAAGTTTAGTCTTTTTCTGTCTGTTTGTTTACCCTGTCCAGTTGTTGTGTCATTTTGTATTTTTTGTAATGTTTACATTTTGGGGTTGTGTTGTTGTTGTTTCATTATGATTTCTGGTTTGTGTTTTATTTTGATAGTGCTGTGCAGCTTCCAGCTGTCAAACTGTTCCGAGTTGCACAGCTGTCATTCATTCTGTTATTTTCTCCGCTCATGCTTCCACACCTGCTGCATATCAAGCAACGGTATATAAGGGCACGACAACCTCTTTCCGTTGTTATGTTCTTCTATCACTACTGCTGTCCTCAGATGGACAGTTCTGCTTTGAGAGCTATTCGTGCTTTGCTGTCGAGGAGAGAGGAGAGCTCTGTCCAAGTGGGTTTTTCCCTTTTGCTTCCAGCCGTGAGCCCTGCAGTAATTCAGGCGTGCTCCGGCTGGTTCTGCCCTTCGCCCGGTGTCCCCAGGCTTTTGTTCCCCCTGTGACGTTGAGCCCCACTCTCCTCCAGTGCTTCATCATTTGTATTTGTATGTTTAGTGTTGCTTTTTATCTCAAAATCTGCTTTTAAAAACTGTCATCTTTTCATGGACATTCTTTCAGAAGACCACAGCTGTCTACAGACAGGCCAGTATCACTTAACATTCTTTCGCACATTATTTTATTAAGCTCATTGTTAGAATAATTTTGAGCTTAAATTATTCAAAGTCAGATAATCAGGTGGAAAGTTGAATTTATGTACATTTATTACAAAATCACCCCATTGGCCACTATGGGGGAGAGGTTACATGGCATGACATTCAGACACACCTAGAATCTCTAAAGGATCCATTCTTCTAAGTCTGATATATATAGGTAGGAAAAAGGAGAGGGAGGATGAGGATAAGGGAAAGGACAGTACGGGACAGTCCTGATAAGTAAGCTTATCCAGGCGGACGTCAGACACTCTGGAGACATGGGTCATGAAGACATGAGATCCATAAAACTGACAGAATGTCCATCTACCACTGATCTGTACAGGCTGAGAAGTTCCTGTGCATTCCTGTGACCCAAAACAGGTTATGTCAAAGAGATTATAATAAATGGCTTAGATAATTCCTTATGCATGTATTGATCTTCAGTCTGAACTCGCTGAAATTGCTCACAGAAACAGGCCAAGAATATATAAACTTATCCTATGTGGAATGCACATATAAACATTAAACATGGCATATGAAAGGTATGATACTTCTCAAATATAATAATATATTATTAATATCAATAATAGTATAGATAATATGGAATTTTTCTATCACTCATGTTTTAGCAGCTTTTAGCTCTATATTAATTTTTAAACCAAAAAATTAAAATGAATTTTTTGTTCAATTTCAAACAAAACAAAATATAAAATTTTATAATACATGAGAGCACTAAATGTTTGTTGACTCCAAATAAATAGGTCTAAAATTCTAAAATCTACAACTAAAATCCTGAAATTGTTTTCCAGGAGAACACAAACTAAACTGTAATGCATTTAAAAAAAAGATTAATATCTAAAAAACTAAATTTCACAAAAAGTCCACCTACCTCTATTCAGTATTTTCAGTACAGAAAAAAACGGTTTCAAACGCAGACAAAAAAAAAACCCTGACACAAAATATAATTCCACACGATAGAATTCCTCCGAGATTTTTTTTAATCTCAACAGTAAACCCTGTTACAGCATGGATGGAGCTGTAACTCCATAGTTACATTGGAGAGGGGAGGTGGAACTTTTAATGTTCAGCAACACACTGAGCTTTTACAGAGTTTTTACGTGATATCAGAGGCTATGCAAAGGGCTTCCATAACCAGTGACCTCACCTCTGCATCCCAGCGTGGACTGCTCTCAGTAGAATAGAGGAAAACATACCCCGGTAAATACATTCAATTTCACAACAGCGCTTCTTTTTGTGGGTACAGACCTGAAACGAAGTGGGTCTATCCAGGGTGGATGTCCTGGCTGTCAGCCTTGTGTGTGTGTGTGTGTGTGTGTGCGCTTGCGTGTGTGTGTGTGTGTGTGTGTGTGTGTGTGTGCGTGTGTGCGTGTGTGTGTGTGTGTGTGTGCGTGTGTGTGTGTGTGTGTGTTGGGGGAGGGGCGCAGCAAATCTGATTTTGCAACCGGCTGCATACTCTCTGGAGCAGTTGGAGCCGCAGAGTCTCTGCAGAGAGTGGCATTCATGGGACAGCGAAGAGGGGAGTCTGCAGCAGGAGAGTGTCAAAGGGCTCGTGCCGTAATCTGTCCAGGCGGTCGCCTATGTAGCAGTTCACTTTTTCTTTTTTCCGCTTTTTTCCCCCCACCAAAATAAAACAATCTCCCTTTTTCCAAAATTGTATCAAAAGCCTTAAGGGTCTGGAAGGAGGACTCTTGGGGTCTGGATCCAGACTGGAGTGTGCCATTTGGTGACCCTTGACATAGATCCCCTTTGGTTGCATCACAAATTTCAAGAACAGAAAGTCCTGTTGTTTCCAAATTTAAATAAAACTGTGAGGCAGATCATCCAGTCTGTTTCTCCCCCTCTGTTTTTGAGTATAAAACCATATTTTTTCTCTGGCGGGCCTAAGTAGTTGAAATGTCTCTTTTACCACATTACTCCAAACTGCCTGCCTCCAGCTGGATTAACATTTGTCCTGCATCACACTATTACCTTTTTTTTTTTAAAGTTCATGATTTAATGTATATTTCTCACTCTTTAGGCACTATTTCAATGGTCTAATCCACAGTCTGTTGTCTGAGGTGCAGAGGGCATGTCACGATCTGAGCACGGGGGTATCCCGCCGTGCTCTGTCTCTTTGCCTTTTTTCTGTATTTGTATGGCGTTGTATTTTTGAGTTCTAATCCCTGTTATTTTATCTTTGGTTGATTTTCACATATTGTGTTGTTTCTTAGTATGATTTATTTTCCTGTTTACGTTCATCGTAGTTTTGTTATTTACATATTTTGATTTACTTGTCTTTAATTGCCATCATATTATATTTGTATCCTGTTATGTTTCTCTCTCTCTCTCTCCCCCTCTTCGGGGCTGTAGCTGTCAGTGGCACTTCCGGGTTTTTATTTGCTCTGTTGTGGGCAGTGCTTCTGTCAGCTGTCAGTCCTGTTTTCTCCCTCTCATTACCCCCAGCTGATCCCTGTTGCAATCACTGTTACCACTTGCCCGCTCACGTGATCCACACCCGCAACCATTTGTGTTCCTTGGGTTCTTGTGCTATTTAAGGTCTGTTGTTTCTTTCTTTCTTTGCTGGAGTCTTAAGAATTATTTTGCGTCTGAACCCTGCTCCCATTCAGACTTGCCTCCGGTGTGTATCATGTTTTCTCCCTGTCATTTGTAAGTTTTTGCTTTGTGCACTATTTGGATTTTTCTGTTTGTGCACTGTTTGGACTTTGTGTTTGGTTTTCAGTGAATATCACAAACTGCAGTTCAGCGTCTGGGTCTCTCCTCTCCACCGTTTGGGCAATTCATGACAGAGCATTTATACATGTGTCCAAGTCCAATTACAGCAGCACAAAAATGAATTTTGCCATCCATCCATCTTCTACCGCTTTTCCGGAGGTCCGGGTTGCGGAGGCAGCAGTTCAAGCAGAGAAGCCCAGACTTCCTTCTCCCCAGCCACCTGCCCCAGCTCTTCAGAGAGGATACCAAGGCGTTTCCAGACAAGTTGGGAGACATAGTCTCTCCAGCGAGTCCTGGATCTGCCCCGGGGTCTCCTTCCAGAGGGACGTGCCCGAAACACCTCAAGTGGGAGGCGTCCAGGAGGCATCCTGATCAGGTGCCCATACCATCTCAACTGGCTCCTTTCAATGTGGAGGAGCAGCAGTTCTACTCTGAGCCTCTCCCAGATGACTGAGCTCCTCACCCTATCTCTAAGGGTGAGTCCAGCGATCCTACGGAGAAAGCTCATTTCAGCCGCTTGTATCCTTGATCTCGTTCAATTTTGCATCAGGCGAAAAATGCAAAGAGACTATCCTAACGTTCTTATTTATTGGTTTGTTTTGGGGTGTAATGTGAAACAAATCAATTGTTGTCTTTGCTCACAGGGGTGCAAGATCAAAGGCCTAATATTAATATGACAGCATTTAAATGCCAGGACAAATCCGTTTGATGCTGAGGACATCTTCTTCTTTGTCGATCGCTAGATGATCACACCAGCTGCCCTGACGAATTCTGCCATCCTGCAGAGGTCCCCGAGGTCCCCGTGCAGCTTTTGGTTCAGTGATGTGGGGTCAGGCCACGTAGCTCGTCTGAGTGCAGCATGGTCTGGGCAGTCTTGGAGGAGGTGTTCGCTGGTCATTTGGGCAGTACCACATGGGCATCTGTCCGATTGTCCAACTTTAAGTTTCTGGTGCATGTGAGCATGCATTCTGTTACGTCCAGTTCAGAGTCTGAACAGAACGACTTGGTCAGCCCTGCTCAGACTGTAGTAGTTGTCATCCTTGCAGAAGTTTGGGTGTTGCTGCTGCCACTTCTTGTGAGACAGGGCCTTAATAATGGTTTTCTCCTCTCTGTAAGAGACCTGCCTATCTTCCTGGTCTTGCTGTCCACACTCCTTAGCAAGTCTGTCAGCCGTCTCATTTCCATAGACTCCACAGTGGGCAGGAATCCACTGGAGTGATACGTTCGCCTGTGTTGCTAGTTGAGACAGAGTGAGGGCGAGTTCATTCAGTTCTTTGCGTCGGGGGTCCTGAAGTGCATCCAAGACAGAGAGGGCATCAGTGAAGATGACGACCTGCTTGTGTGCTTTGTCTTGATGTTCCCTGACGTGGGCCGCTGCTGTTCTCAGGGCCTCTGCCTCAGCCCTGAAATTGGTGGAGTACTTTCCAGTCGCAATGGGAATGTGGGTCTCCTCGTCAGCGTACCTGATTTACACACCGCCTCCTCCATTCCTAGTTGCTTCCATGGCAGAGCCGTCTGTGTAGACATGAGTCCACTGCTCTTTAGGGTAGGCAGACCGAATGAACTCCAGGGCCAGCGACTTCCTCTCTTGGTCTGACTGTGTTCCTTTCTTCCCAATGCCCAATATGTCTGTGCGTATGGCTGGGAAGTTCTGTCAGTTCCAGGAGGGAACAGATGCTATGGGTGGTATTGGTGTGGGTATGTGGTCCATCAGTTCTGGGTCTCTCCTTTCAAGTGTCCTGCTCTGGTGGATGAAGCTCGATCTCTTAAGTCTCCCTTTTGTTGGCTTGCTCAGTCTGTCCTTCATGGGATGGTTTTCCAGTCTTTTGAATTTGGCAGCCTGGGTCAGTACCTTGACGTTTCTTCTGTCTTCCAGTGGTGCAAGGCCTGTTGTTGTCTCCAGTGCTTTGATAGGGGTACTGCATATGGCTCCTGTCATCATTCGCATGGCTTGGTTTTGGAGTCTGTCCAGCTTCTCAGTGTTGCTTTTGGCAGCTGTTGAGGTTGCTGCCATGCCATACTCCAGAACAGGCCGAATCTTCTCCACATAGAGCTTCTTCAGGACACCCTGGTCTGCACCCCAGTCTGTTCCTGACAGTTTCTTCATTAGGGCCATCCTGATCTTTGCTCTCGCCTGGTTCTTGTGTAGCTGGTTCTTCCAAGTCATTCTGTGATCCATGTGATCCCGAGGTATGTGGGTGCATATTCAACCTGGAGCTCATGGGAGTTGATCTGCAGTTTCACCTTCTGGGGTTGGGTGGACAGGGTGAAGACGGTGTATGTAGTCTTCCTCTCATTTAAGCTCACAAGCCATGACTTGGTCCATGCCTCTATCAGCCGGAGAACTTGCTGCAGTCTGTAGTTTGCAGTCGCGATGCTTTCCTCACTGCACCAGAGGGCTAGGTCATCGGCGTAGATGGCACCTTGTACATTCCTTGGCAAACTCTGGATGATGTCCTTGATGAATACAAGGAAGAGTGTTGGGGAGAGCACTCCTCCTTGTGGGACTCCTTCCTTCAATGCCTTCTTCTTGCTGGAGTACTGTCTGACCTGGACTCTGGCTCTTCTGTTGTGCAGGTATTGGGCGATCCACTTGTACATGCACCCAGCGACACCGCACTGGCGCAGTTTCAGCTTGAGGCCGTCTTTCCATACCTTGTCAAACGCCTTTTCTAGGTCAATCCACACAGCAAGGGTGTGCTTTTTTTCTTGGAAGGCATCTTCTACGGCTTGAGAGATGTATGTTATTTGGTCCTCTGTAGACCGTTTCTGCCTGAAGGCTGCTTGCTTTGGGCCGATGTGTTGTTTTCCTTCCAAGTGCCACATGAGTCTGGTGTTGATGATGCTCTAGCAGCTTTCCTATGCAACTTGTAAGGCTTATGGGGCAATAGCTTTCAGCCTTCAACTTATCTTTGCCTTTTTTGTGCACTGGTATCATCGTGGCTTCTCTCCAGATCTGAGGCACAGTCCCTGATCTCCAACTGTCGTTGAAAAGCTGCAGAAGTTTCTTCTTGGTTTTGGGGCCAAGGTTCAGCAACATTTCATTTGTGATCTTGTCAGATCCAGGGGCTTTTTTCAGCTTCAGTGTTGACATTGCATTCTCCAGCTCCTTGAGAATGAATGGCGAGTTCATCACTGGTTCTATCTGTGCGTTCTGATGAATTTCCTGGGCTCCTCTGACATCCTTTCTTCTCTCTGGTGGAATCTGAAGGTGGCTCATCTTCACATACTGGTTGATGAAATGGTCTGCTGCTTTCTTGCCAGTCAGCAGTTCTTGATCTGCCTGTACTGTGATCGGCGAGCTTTTGCTGTTCTCGTCATTGAGGGCTTGAGCCAGTTTCCAAAGCTTGTTGCCGTCCTTGTCCAAGTTGAGCTGCTCTGTCTTTTCTTGCCATCTCTTTCGAGCTTCCTGTATAAAAGTCTGCCTGTGTTTTGCAGTGGCCGCCTTCAGGGCAATGTTGTTTTCTACTGTAGGATCTGCTTCTACTTTTTCCCTTGCCTCTGCCACACTGTCTTCAAGCTGCTGGAGCTCCTCTGTCCAGTAAGGCCTATAGTTCTTTCTGGCTCCCCGGGGTATAGATTCATTTGCAGCCTTCAGAATAGCATGGTTCAGCACCCTGACTTTCTTGTTGAGGTTCTGCTGCTTGTGACAGATCTCCGCAGAGTACCGGTCCACCAGTGTTGAGAAGTGCACCCAGTTGGCCTTCTTGTAATTCCACCTGGGGAATGTCTTAGCTTCTTGTGTTTTGTAGCTGATGTCCAGTCCGATCTTCACAGATTTATGGTCACTTCCCCTGAGCTGGCCAAGTACCGTTCTTGTTGCCAGCCTGGCCATGTCGTTGGTGGCAAATGCAAGATCGGGCGTGGTGTTACTCAGCCATACCCTGGAGAAGAACGTTGGTGGATCATCAGGATCATTCATTAGCAGAAGACTGTTGTCGACTTGCCAATCTTCCACCTCCTCTCCTCTTCTATCTGCTTTGCTGTATCCCCATGCCTCTGAATGACTGTTGAAGTCACCGATGACTAAACATCGGTGGTCTGGGAGTTCCATTTGGTCAAGTGAGAACTCTCGCTCTGGGGAGGCAGTACACATTGAAGATCGTGACGCTTTCATTGTGAACCATGATTCAAACTCCATGGATTTCTGCCTGGTTGTTGGTACTGACGTCAAACTCTTGTGCTGGTATGGCGTTTTTGACAAGAATCCCCACTCCTCCTTTTGTTCTTCATTTTCTGTCTTTCCTGAAGACCTGGTATCCCCTAACACTGAAGCATTGGTTTTCCTTCAGGTGTGTATCCTGTAGGCAGGCAACATCAATGTCTTCTGAGTGGAGTCTTTCGGCAAGGGATATTTTTTTTGTTGTAGACTCCTTCTGCGTTCCACTGGAGGATGTTGACGTTCCTCTCCTTTGGCGTATTTTTTCGGCCAGTAGCATTCCTCGTTCCCCGTCCCCTAGTCGTGCAGGACGAGGTGAGGTGACCTCCAGTAGCTGAGGGTGGGCCCCTTTGAGTCTGAGGGCCCAGCACTCTTCCTCCCCGGCGGATCCCCAGAGGATGAGCACCATCACGTGCAACATTGGTGTGACTCATCAGGAAGTGGATATGCGTGATGCAGAGGTTTGTGGCACCACAGGAGTCCTGCATCTCCATCTTCAGCCATGGACGTTTGTCGGGGGTCCCTCCCCTAGACCAGCTGCCTTCCATGGCTGGGCTGTCGAGAGCTTGGTCCACCCTGTAGAAAGGTTGCCTGCCAAGGCTTTCCGAGACCCTTCTTCCCATGCAACTGTCTGTCCTCCTCCGCCTTCACAGCCGTTGGGAGTTTGCTCTCCTTTCCGCCTGTTCCGCCGTTGGGACATTTATTGCTGTAACAAAACTTGGGTTTTCCATGAGTGATTTGTTACATGCTGCACAACCCCCAACCTGGAGGACCAAGGTGAACTCTTTAGTCTGGCCTCTACCCCACGCGGACCTGTTCGACATGGTTGAACCTTCTGGGAGCACTAGGCTCCCGTCGACATAGCTCCGGGGGTTGCTGAGGCACGCAAGCTGCTGCACCACGACAAGGTATGTGCACCATTGGCAGCGGGATGCTGAGGACAATGCAGGTTCATTCATCAAGTGAAAATACATTTAAGGGCAAGGCTTCTTAACCTCCTTCTCCACAGCCCTGCTTGCACTGGGCAAACTTCATCATAATAACCCACGGGTGACAGCTGTATAATTCAGAGATAATGCCAGTCTCTTTGTCCATGATTTTGACAGACAGAGTTATAAAAATTCCTTCAGTTATATTATCACTAACTTCACGCAAAGGTCTCTTTTTAACCAAGAAAGAGCCAGCTGTTCATCTTGGGCCAGAGGTATGTTCATGTTCTCTCCTCTGCTCAATGCAAAATTGTTGTGTTTTAACTCAAAACAACTGTCAGGATACCTTAAGTGGGAATCATTCTGTTAAAAGAATGACAGTGAATGACGATAAAAAATACAGTGACCCACATTTTATTCACTTAAGGACAGGATAAATAAATAAATAAATGCTCAATGTGTGTACTTTTTCTGCAAGTTTACCATTCATTCATTCATTCATTCATTCATTCATTCATATTCTTAAAGGACCTTTATGGGTCGTGGAGGACTGGAGCCCATCCCAGTACCTTTGGGCAAGAAGCGGACCACATCCTGGACAGATTGCCAGTGAATGAATGAAAGATCAGATAAGGGACTATGACAGATTTTTACAAAATTAGGCTGTCAAACTCAAGGACACTGAAAACTTCTAGCCCTGGTGTAGGAACAGGCATACGTGCGCGCCCATGCCTTTTATTGTAAACATGCTGCTGAAATAGTGGTTGATAATGCACTTCTGATTTCAGACTTGCTTTCTGTAGATCAAAAGCACATTAGAAAAAATTGAACTTGCCACAGAGCCCGACCCACTTTAAATCAGTCCCCTCCTACTAGTGCAAGGCACATGCACAGTCAGTTCCTATTCAGGTTGGCAGGGCACACATTTGAAAACCAGATGATGTGCTGACAAAAACTAAGGAAAGCACCAGCACAAGGCACAAAGTGAGGCACAAAAGCCTGCCGTGGATAGGGCCCTTTGTGTCTGCGGATTGTTCCTCAGGCCTATTTGGTTGATTTCTTCTTCTTCTTTTAGATTTGATTGGCGGTTTCTTAGGTTATGTTAAAATTACTGCTGATGAAGAAGCTGGGTGGGGCTATAGTGATCGGCTCTGTCTGTGTGTGTGTTGTGTCTGTGAACTCATCTGTAACTTCAGAACCACAGGGGTTAGGATCACCAAATTTGGTACAAAGATTAAAGTGAGGTCCCCTCAGCCTGACTTTTTCAGGTCAAAGGGACAAATGTCAAGGTCATATGTCTCTTATTTTTGTCTTCACATTTCTCCACTCCTGTTGTTCGAATGTAAGCCAGAATCACCAAAATTAAGTGAAGGTTGAAATGGAATTGCCCTGGACTTTACCAAGATTTGAGGTAAAAAGGTCAAGGGTTAAGGTTTCATTACCTTATAATAAGGTTGGGCGATTAACCAAAATAAAATTGAAACTATTCGAGATGTAAAACCAACTTAATCTTTTTTCCCTCTCCTTGTTGTGTGTGGTCACATACACATCCTGGAAGCTGTGCAGGTACACCTGTTGGAACCAGCAGGGCACAGCTGCAAAACTAAAATGGTTTGTATCATAAAGAAATGCGGTGTCCTTCCACATAATATGTGATGGTTGACTTAATTTGGTTGAATGTATGAAATTAATTATTATATTATGCTCATTTTCAATAGACTCACCAAAGTGACATATTCATTGATATTGCACTGTTGTTTAATATTGCTTAATTACAAGCCTTGTCAGTGAACTCTCTGTGTGGTGTGTGTGTGTGTGTGTGGGGGGGGGGGTTAAATAAATGTTCTGAATGGTGATGTTTTGACTTGGAATTTGGGTGAGTTATTTTCAGTAGGTTAGAGAATGAAACTAAGTTGTTCAGTTTACTTAAACACATACAGTATGTATAAATAGTAAAACCAGATAAAGTGAAAATTTTGCAGTGGTCTCTTTGAGAAATTTATTCAGAAGTGCACAAGTCTGCATGTCTGCAGTGCAATTCCATTTTTTCTTGCAGGTTATTTGTTGTATTACGTTGAGTCTGTACAGTATGTTTGCCTTCCTTTGTGATTCTTTTTCCTGCTCACATTGATATCCTGGTTCCAGCAGTTTGCTGGCATTTATAGTTCTCTTTTGCTTATCCACAATGACAATATCGTTGGATCCCTCATCTTCCACTTGTGTTTACCTTCTGGAGTTTTTCTTGCTTTAATCCTTGGTTTTGCCTGTGTTTCATTGTTCCAAAACCTGGCCCCTTTTTTTCCTGCAGCCCTTTATGTTGTTATAAGTTCTATTAAATACTTTGTATGTTACTTCCTGCCTGTCTGGCCCTGTAATGTTTTCATTCGAGTCTGTTTACAACAGCCAGGTGTCTGAAGAAGTGCATGATGGATGACGTGAGACTGTAACTTCAGTCAGTGCTAAAAAATTGAGGTCATTGTTGTGGCAGCTGGCTTTGATTCAGACATGACATAACTGCAAACATTTAATATTAATGCAGAGCTTTAGTGGAGTTCATTTGACTGGGGACCACCTGAGACAATTCAAAGTACAGGAAAGTTACAAAGTAATTCCAAAATATCTTTTGCAAATAAAATATTTTTTAAAAAACGCCCACTGAGTGTTGCACCTGAAATACACACAACTGCATCATTTCATTGGTTCACGCATTATTTTTCCCACATTTTGTGATGATACTTTTTTAAATTTAATTAAAAGAAGATTGAATGACAAGTCAGTCTGTCTAAACTATACCCAGTGACACTACTGTCCACATTCACTAACTTAACCTCTAAGCACCTAGACACCCAGACACTCATGTGTGATCTTTGGCCTCTGATTCTAAATCTGTGCTATTTACCTGCGGTGTCTTCAACTCTATTGAACCCAGTGGTGCAGGGATTAGCTCCCATTCAACTGAGTGAGTATTAGGAAGGTTAACTGCTGCCATTGGGTGATAAGGTTTGGCAGTCTGTTTAAGTCCTGATGTATTCTAGAGGTGCCGGAGAAAGTTTGGAGTCAGTGCTAGGTGAAGGTCAATCAAGTTCAGCTCAGGAAATGTCTCTGTCGGCTTTGTTCTGTTGCTGCAAGAACACTGCAGAAATGCAAGTGTAAATTCACTTATACAGTATAGTGTTGTTGCTGTAATACTGCATTCTTTACCTAAACTTGTGCTGTTTCCTTTCACACAAGAAAACTAATTTCAACCAGAGTGAGTGTTTTTACCAAAACTACAAATGTTTCTCGACTCAACTGTAAGGCTGCAGGCATCAGCGTGAACACTGTGGTGCTGCAAATCGCTGTCATATCTATGATTTAATATGCTAACCTGCAAACCCTCCATCAAACACTGGATTGCCGGAGAGGTGGCCTAGAGCATTCACCCCACAGCTGGGAGGTTGTGGGTTCACACGCTGTCTTTGGAACAGTAGCGTGGGTGATCCCACTGAGGAGGCAAATTAATAATGAACAGACACATGCCTATACTTGCGAGGACGCTGAGTCTTTAGCTCCATGGATATTAAATGCAGCTCTTGCAAAGCCCCAAGAAAACATCACTATGCTGAACACAACACCAGTCTCACTCAGCATGATAAAATCTGACCAAGTAAATATGACAACACATCCTAACCCCAGCACCAACAAGTAACATGATCAAATGGGGAAAAAAAACCCAAGAAAAATAACATCAAATTAAAAGGAATGCATTGCAAGTATTTATTAAAGTGTCACAAGCATTTACAGGGGCGCCACCAGGGGGGCCATGCCACCGCTTGGTCCCCCTCAGCAGGCACCCCTGGTTCCTGCCACTGGACAGTCTAACATAATTTTATAACTTGTTTTTCTATGTCATATTTTACATGTAGTAGATGTTTAAGAATAATTGATGTGTGCTGTATATTATTAACAAATACTGTATTAACAAAATACAGCAAAGTAGGACAGATTACACCGTCAAGGTGCGTTCAGACCACACGCAAACAGGCACGCAGTGTGATTACATACATTTTAAACGGATTTTGATGTGCTGATTTTCAGTGGCCATCAAGTGTCCCCCCGCCACCGAAAAATTTTCTAGTTAGTTACTACAAAAATGGCTATTTGTTGTTAAATTGTAACATAAAAATGATTTGATTTTTGGGGGGAGTGCTTGGTGGCTTTTAGGATCCCATAAAAATGCTTTCCTTCATTACTGGTCCCGTTAGTCAAACTGATGTAGCAGACTCAAGCTGGACTGAACACTAAAATTGGAACTTTGCTTCATGTATGAACAAACTGTTTAACCTCTGCCCAGTTTCATAACTCCCAACAGGATTCAGCTGTGATGGAGGACCATATACAGCACCCCTGCCCCCTCTCTTCCTTCCTTTCAACACAGATCCCTGACATGGAGAAGAGAGAAGCAGGAAACAAACTCCCCCACTGCGACATTATTTTACGACCACGTCAGTGAAATTCCTGCAGAATAGGAATTCTTCCTAAAGACTTCCTAAATGTGCTTACAATGTTGCTGCATTATCTGTTGACATAAATGTTTCATTTATGCATGCTTTTCTTACTTATGAACCCTCATAGATTAGAAAATTCAGATGGAAGTTGGCATGTTTGCTGGACCCAGGGGACAGAAGACAGACTCGGGAGATATAATTAACCTTTTATTGCCCAGTGAAAGGTGTATGCGTGTGTGAAAGTGTAGTGTGTGGTGTAGTGCTGGACTCGTGCTGGAGCTGAGCAGGTCTTAGCTTCGCCTGGCAACCCTATGAACACAGAGCAGAAGTATTAGTACTGCACCAGTGAGAGAGATGTAACAAGGAACTGCTGCTTACTTTGCAGGAGGGGATGCAGCGCTTCTGCTTGCTTGACTGGCGGCTGCCAGGGAACGAGCGTCCTGCTCGGTGTCGTGAAGCAGGGAGGTGGCTCTGACGCCGGGGAGATACTGAGCTGCCGACGGGGAGAGAGGGTCTGCCGCCTGGGGGGTCCACCTGTGCACAGGGGAGACAAGCTTGACAAGGTAAGGGTGAGGAGCGCTTACGTGCGTTGCCGTGTTGCTCTTCCGTGGCTGTAGGTACAGGACAAGACTGAGGACGGGCGATGTGCCTTCCTGAGTGTGGCAGACCTCTCTGTGCTGAATCGCAGGCAAGGTTGGCTTTTAAAGGCCGCTGATGATCAGCAACAGGTGTGTGCACAGCTGAAACAGGTGCAGGCCCTACAGGCACCATAACAGTACTCCCCCCTCTAGAGGTGCCTCCTGGCACCTGTCCAATCTTACCTGGGTGCGTCCGGTGAATGTCGCGGATGAGTTGTTTATCCAAGATCAGTGACGGACGCGCCCAGGATCTCTCTTCAGGGCCAAAACCCTCCCAATCCACCAAGTACTGTAGACCCCGGCCCCACCGACGAACATCCAAGATGGCAGTAAGTCCCCACGCCGGGTGGCTATTGATCATCCTTGGGGGGGAGGGGGGTGCAGGCAGAGAGGACTGGAGATGAAGGGCTTGACCTGGGAAATATAAAAGGTGGGACAGATGCGGAGGGAGGGGGGGAGCGCTAGGCGAACAGCAGCAGGGTTAATAATGCGGTCAATGGTATACGGCCCGATGAAGCGCTTGGACAGTTTGTGCTTCTTAGCCTTCAGATTAATATTACGGGTAGAGAGCCATACCTGTTGACCCACCTTGTACCTGGGGGCCGGTCTCCTATGATGATTGGCAGTCTTCATATTACGCTCTGTGGTCTGGAGGAGGGCCCGGCGGGTGATGGTCCAGAGCCGGCGGCAGCGCCTGACATGAGCAAGGACAGAAGGCACTGCCACCTCCCTCTCCTATTCCGGGAACGGGGGGGGGGGGGGGGTTTCATACCCCAAAGACGCCCTGAAGAGGGACATCCTGATCGCCGATGAGACCGTGCAATTGTGGGCGTATTCAATCCAGGGCAGGTGGTTACTCCATGAGGAAGGGCTGGATGAAATGACGCACCGCAGGGCGGCTTCCAACTCCTGGTTCGTCCGCTCGCACTGCCCATTATTTTGCGGGTGGTAACCAGAAGATAGGCTCACCGTCGTCCCTAATGCCTGGCAAAATGCCCTTCACACCTGAGAGACAAACTGCGGCTCCCAATCCGAGACGATGTCCACGGGGATTCCATGGAGGCGAATGATGTGCTGGACCAGCAAGTCCGCTGTCTCACGCGCTGTCAGCAACCCCCAGAGAGGGACAAAATGGGCTGCCTTGGAGAAATGATCGACCACGGTTAGGATCGGGGTGCACTGGTTAGATGGTGGGAGGCCTGTCACAAAGTCCAGCGCAATGCGGGACCAGGGACAACCCGGAACCGGGAGGGGGTGGAGCAGTCCAGCCGGAGGAGAGGGGAAAGACTTCCCGGTGGCACACTGAGCGCAGGCCCCGACGTAATCACCGACATCCTTCCGCAGACCCAGCCACCAAAACGCCCTTTGGAGGAGCCCGACTGTGCGCGAAATCCCTGGGTGGCATGCCAACTTTGAGGTGTGAGCCCAGTGGATGACCTCACCCCGGACCGACGTGGGGACGAACAACCGACCCGGGGGGCCGTCTCCTGGATCGGGCTCAGCCTCCTGCGCCTTCACCACTTTCTACCGGATGTCCCATCGGAGGGCGCCCACGACGCAGGATGGGGGGAGGATTGTCTGCTCCTGATCCTCGGAGGTCTCCGCCGAGAACTGCCTGGAGAGGGCATCCGGTTTGGTGTTCTTCTCTCTGGGGCGGTAGGTGATGGTAAAATTGAACCGACTGAAGAAAAGAGACCAGCGGGCCTGACGTGAATTCAACCGTTTCACTGTTCTCAAGTATTCCAGGTTCTTGTGGTCAGTCCAAACCATGAATGGCTGGGCAGCACCCTCCAGCCAATGGCGCCACTCCTCCAGCGCAAGCTTCACCGCCAACAGCTCCCTGTCGCTGATGCTATAATTCCTCTCAGCTGGGGACAGGCGGTGTGAAAAGAAAGCGCAGGGGTGGATCATCCCGTCTGCTGGGGAGCACTGGGAAAGTACTGCCCCCACCCCGGCGTCTGGTGCGTCCACCTTGACCAGACATTGGAGAGCCAGATCCACCTGCATCGGGATGCGGGATGACGAAAATTCCCTCTTGAAGGTGTTGAATGCCTCTGCAGCCTCCTCCGTCCAGCGGAAAGGGGTCTCGGTCAGCGGGCGGGCCACCGAGCTGTATTTAGGCATGAAGCGGCAGTAGAAATTGGCAAACCCTATGAACTGCTGCACGTGCTTCCTGGACGAGGGGGTGGGCCACTCCACCACCCCCTTGACCTTGGCTGGGTCGGAGAGAATCTGGTTGTGAGCCACTACAAACCCGAGGAAAGACGTCGTCTGGGCGTGAAACTCACATTTTTCAGCCTTCACGAATAGTTGATTCTCCAGAAGCCGCTGGAGGACCCGCCTCACATGCACCCGGTGCTCCTCAAGCGAACAGGAGAAGATGAGGATGTCATCTAAATACACAAAGATGAAGGCCCCCAAGAAGTCCCGGAGAACATCGTTGATAAGACGCAGGAAGACGGCCGGAGCGTTGGTCAGCCCAAACGGCATTACCAGGTATTCAAAATGGCTGCTTGGGGTCCGGAAGCCCGTCTTCCACTCATCTCCCTCCCTGATCCGCACGAGATGGTATGCATTGCGAAGGTCCAGTTTGGTGAACCACAAGGCCCCCTGGAGGGAGTTGAAGGCTGCGTCCATAAGAGGTAGGGCATATTTGTCTTTAATAGTAATGTCATTAAGCCCCCTGTAGTCGATGCAGGGTCGCAGGGAGCCGTCCTTCTTGCCCACGAAGAAGAATCCCAGCCCCACTGCCGAAGATGATGGACGGATGATCCCCGAGCTGAGCGACTCCTTGATGTAAGTGTCCATCGCTTCCCGCTCTGGGGCCGACAGGCTATACAGAGGGCTCGCCGGGAGCGGAGCACCAGCCCGGAGATTAATTGCACAGTCGTAGGGGCGGTGGGGTGGGGGGGAGAGACAGCGCCCGAGACTTACTAAAAACCCTCCCTAGCTCATGATACTCCACTGGTACCTTGGACAGATCTGGGGACGGGGACGTGGGCGGGGCCATCGACACAGAAGGGGCTCAGGCTGCGGACTGCAGACACGCACTGAGACAGAACGTACTCCACAAAGAAATGCTCCCTGTCTGCCAATCAAAAGACGGGTTGCACAGCCGTAACCAGGGGCTGCACGGTGGCGCAGTGGTTAGCACTGCGGCAGCACAGTTTACCCTTGGCCGGGGGATCGTGGGGATCGTGGGATCGTGGGTTCGATCCCAGCCCCCGACCAACAGTGATCTGTGTGGAGTTTGCATGTTCTCCCCGTGTATGCGTGGGTTTACCCCGGAATTTCTCCGGTTTCCTCCCACATCCCAAAAACATGCAGGTTAGGTTAATTGGAGACTCTAAAGTGGCCCTTTGTGTGAATGTGTGTGTGAATGGTTAAAAAGGGATGGTGCCGTATTGTGGCTGCTTCATCCATCCAGGTGGTGGATGACCCTTAATTTCTGTAAAGCGTCTTTGAGTGTCTATGATAAAGTGCTATATAAATCTGATGCATTGATTGATTGATTGTAACCCAGGATGATCGGGGAAGTGGACAAAGGTAGCACCAGGAAGCGCAGGTCCTCCCGATGACTCCCAGAAACGATCACTGACACCGGCACAGTCTGTTGGGAGATGGCAGTCAGAGGGGCTTTGGATAAGGCGATGAGCTTGAGGTGAGGCTGGAGAGCTTGGCACGGGAGCCCCAGCTGGGTTGCCAGGTCTCTTGATATGAAGCTCTGCTCAGCTCCCGAGTCAACCAGTGCGTGCGTGGAATATTCAGTGTGCTTGTAAATAAGGCGAATAGGCACGAGACAACAAGTGAGGGGTTTTGACTGAGAAGCATCCGTGAGTCCCCCTACTGTGACCCACGGACCTCCTCTTTTAACCGACTCGTGCAATCAGCCAATTCATGTGAGCTGCTACCGCAGTAATAGCATAATCCCAGCTACTTGCGGTGCTGTTTCTCAGCAGGAGGGATCTTTGAGTGCCCTATCACCATATCCTCTTGACCCGGAAGTTGCTCCGGGGGAGGCAGGGCCAGCTGCGAGGACTGAGGGATGCGAAAGGACTGCTCGCCCGAGCGGCTGGAAGCCCTCCGCTTGGCGGCTCGTTCCCTCAGTCTGTTGTCTAGACTGATGGTGAGTGAAATAAGTTCATGCAATCTCTCAGGCTTATCCCGTGTGGCTAACTCATCCCTCAGAGTAGGGCTTAAGCTACGGAGGAATATGCTACATAAGGCAATATCTTCCCACCCAACCTCAGCGGCTATAACCCAAAAGTCAACTGCGTAATCCACAGCAGACCTCCCGCCCTGGCGAAGATTAAGCAGCCGGGTAGTTAGTACTGTGTCCCGGTCAGTGTGGTCAAAAACCTCCGTGAAATCAGCTAGGAACTGTTGGTAAGATAGCGTGGCGTAGCCGGGCTTCGCCATAATGGCGTAAGCCCAAGCTAATGCCCTACCCTCTAGCAAGTTAGCGATGTAGCCAATTTTACTGTGGTCAGTGGGGAAGTCCCCCGGGACTCGCTGAAAAACCGTCTCACACTGAAGAATAAACCCCCGGGCCTCCCCGAGCTTCCCACTAAAGCGAGTGGGCATAGGCACCGGGGTGAGACGGGGCGACAGGGCTGGGCCCGTTTAGCTAAGTGAGGAGCTAGCGGGGCCTGGAGGAGCCCCGGAAAAGCCTGCTGCCCTTCCAGGCGATCCAACCGGCTGTTAATTTGAGATAACTGGGCTAGGATAACATTTTGCTGGTAAATAACTTGCTCCACTCGAGCATCTAGGGCAGGGGTCAGCAACCTTTACCACTCAAAGAGCCATTTGGACCCGTTTCCCACAGAAAAGAAAACACTGGGAGCCACAAAAACCCTTTTGACACTTAAAATGAAATAACACTGCATATAACTTTTTTTTCCCTTTATGCTATGTATAAACAAACTATAATGTGTTGCATTTATGAAATCAGGGAACTCCTGCAGAGAAAACAAAATTACATTTCTGCATGCAACAAAAACATTTTGAACTCCGAAAAAAAAAAAGACATTGGGTTGAAGGTTGACATTGGGTTGAAAGGAGAGTGCTGTTTCTAGCACTGATGACTCCTGATCCTTCGATAAGAATCTCATAATTCTGCTGAAAACAATACCGAAAGCTCAGAATTCCAACATGAACCAGTGAGGTTCGGGGTGGGGGGGTGGGGGGTGCAAGGGGGGCAAAGCCCCCCGAAGCTCCTGGGTTTTTATGATTTTTAAGTACCAGAACTGTGCTTAAATGACATAAAACAAACAGCTGAATGCCACTTATTAATGTATAATATTGACTTATGTTCCAAGAAGATAGCATTCCTAAAACATTCCAACAAGCATTATCCATCACATGCTTTAACACTTGATCAAATCAAAATCAGTTAATTTTATCTGTTCCATAATAGAAATAAAATTCCAACATACCATTACTTTTTATAATTCCAGCATTCATTTCAGATCACCAGTTTCAATCTCCATTGAGACTTGAGCAGTTCATTTTGCACAATCACTGATGTAGCCAAGTCTTAGAAATATTCAAAAGTTATGAGTCAATGTCCACTGTGCACTGTCAATTTCAAACTGTTTGGAATCATAAAAGGGGATGGTTAACTTTTATTACCGTTTCCTCCCTCGCGCCAGCCCAGCTCATACAGCCATTGTACGCCGCCAGTAACAGAGAGTTAATGACTCTCCACCTGGCCATACCGATTACCGGAAGTGGCCATACGCCACTTCCAGTCCTGCCTGAAAGGGCGCAGCTTCACTGCGTTCGTGGACCACAAGCCGCTAACGTACTTAACGTACTTTATCTTCCTGGAAGATAAAATAAAGCGGAATTCGGCGAATTAGCAGAAAATCACATCCCTGAGAACACGCCGCCATGAATCTTTGAAAAAGCATACAACGATCCATTTGATTGGTCCAATCGTTTGCAACTATCCAATCGCAGGGCTGTCAAGCTACTTCAATACAGCAGTAGCTTGAACACAACACATCCGGGTTATCGCGGGAGACGACTTCCGGGGAAGCGCCGAGCGCTTATGTAATCGTGTTAATTTTCGCTGACGATGATTAAACTTTAACACGTTTTTTTTTTAGATTTTACAAGATCACCATAATCTTAAAATTTAGAATTACATTTTAAAAACTAATGAACTAAAATAAAATACATTTTAATTAAATACTCATTATTTATTTTCCAAAGCCACAGGGAGCCGCAGCAGAGGGATGAAAGAGCCGCATGCGGCTCCGGAGCCGCGGGTTGCCGACCCCTGGTCTAGGGTGTTAAGATGGCGTGCTAGCACGCTGTCCGCTGGGTCATTTTGACGGAGACGTACTGACATGTTTGCTGGACCCAGGGGACAGAAGACAGACTTGAGGAGATATAATTAACCTTTTATTGCCCAGTGAACAGTGTATACATGTGTAAAAGTGTAGTGTGTGGTGTAGTGCTGGACTCGTGCTGGAGCTGAGCAGGTCTTAGCTTCGCCTGGCAACCCTATGAACACAGAGCAGAAGTACTAGCGCTGCACCAGTGAGAGAGATGTAACAAGGAACTGCTGCTTACTTTGCAGGAGGGGATGCAGCGCTTCTGCTTGCCTGACTGGCAGCTGCCAGGGAACGAGCGTCCTGCTCGGTGTCGTGAAGCAGGGAGGTGGCTCTGACGCCGGGGAGATACTGAGCTGCCGCTGGGGAGAGAGGGTCCGCCGCCTGGGGGGTCCACCTGTGCACAGGGGAGACAAGCTTGACAAGGTAAGGGTGAGGAGCGCTTACGTGCGTTGCCGTGTTGCTATTCCGTGGCTGTAAGTACAGGACGAGACTGAGGACGGGCGATGTGCCTTCCTGAGTGTGGCAGACGTCTCCGTGCTGAATCGCAGGCAAGGTTGGCTTTTAAAGGCCGCTGATGATCAGCAACAGGTGTGCACACAGCTGAAACAGGTGCAGGCCCTACGGGTGCCATAACATAAGTATTTTGATAATGTGTGTCTAGTTGTGATAAGTGTCTGTTTGATGACTGTCTCACTTCTCCATTAGGACGAGTGAGTTTACCAAAGGGGGCAGTGAGATAGTCATGCAAAGCCCTGATTGGCCGACCCCTCAGGACCGCCCTGTGGGTAGGGGCCAATACCCCTTTCTCACATGTCTCTACCCAGACAGTGTTGCCAACTTGGTGCTTTTGTCGTTAAATCTGGCGATTTTTCAGCCCCCCTGGGCGACTTTTTTTGTCAGACGTGACTAGCGACAAATCTAACGACTTTTCCTGGTGTTATCAAAGACTTTTCTGGTGTCTTGGACACTAACTTGAAAGTGCGTGACTATTCTGCAGCTATCATCCTCAACAAGCAGGGGTGGTACCGTAAGGCTCTCCTGTCCCCTCCCCATCCCAAAGCAATCACATGCAGTCTCAGTCAGTCTCACAGTAGCCTCGTGCAGCAGTGTTGCAGTTACAATAAATTAATACTTTTTTTAGAACTGCAATGTCTGATGCCCATTGAATGCTGCAGCAGCAGCAAAGTGCTTTAGCCTTCCCAGCAACAGGTTGAAGCCATCCCTTAAATGTACGTGGAATGGTATAACACCAAGGCAGGGTGATAAAGCTGCTGTGACCGCCCCGGCAGGTTGCTTTTTTCTTACCAGCGTCTGTGTCAGTGCTGCCGGACTCTTCTTTATTTTCCCTCCGAGTCCAAATTCATGTTCACTTTTTATGTTTGTTGCGGTGCTCGTAAAGAAATATGAACTGAGTGTTGCTGATGTGACTGAGTGGCAGTGGCAGACAGGCAGCCAGCCAGCCCAGGTGTGAGCTGATCAGTTAAGAGCAAGCTTCAGTTTCTGGTGATGTGCGGGGGTTCACGTAAATTAAAACATTTTTTTTTTGGGGGGGGGGGGCATGGAAATGCCAAAACTATGGTATATTATTTGGCCTTTTTAAAATGTTTGATCATGTATTGTATAGGCCCTAAAACTATCGTATATCTAGCAACACAACACTGTGCAGCAGTCAGAGAGGAGAGGAGATCCACACCACTCAGCTCCAGATTGCAAATGAATTGTGCATGCGCAAACCCCCTGCCAAACCTGCCCTGTTTTATAGAGTGGGATGCAAATGTTTCTTCACTGTCAGTTAGTGATGGCCTATTTAAATGTAAAAATTAAAACAAACAAACAAAAAAAAAAAACGAGAATCAACAGAAGAAAGTTAATTTGTAATTCTAAACATATTTAGGGTGTTTTTTTACTCACTTTTTGTCTCTCCTTGACATTATTCTTCTCTACTACAGCATCCATTTCAATGACATGCAAATGACCAATTATGCAAATTAAGTGATGATGTCATTTATCAACTTTTCTCGACTTTTAGGACAGCCAATAGCTACTTTCCTTACTGAGGAGTTGGCAACAGTGTACCCAGAATTCTCCCTCTTTTCCTGCTGTTTATCTGAGGAGAGAGGTCATTGGCTGTCTCTCTCCCCTCAGAGGCCTGAAGGCCTCTAATCCAGCTCTTATCTGACTGAAGGTAACACTTGACGCTTTCCCCTGTTTTTTGTTTTGTTTTGTTTTTTTTAGCATGCTTTAACTACCTAAACTTTGATACTTTTTTGGAGTTTTCTTTAAAACTTCATCACCACTAGCAATTCATGACTAGTGGAAGTAATCTTCAATTTTTTTTAAATATTTTTAAAGCCAACCAAGCCATGATTTTCTTCTTTAATCTTAATTTTTCTGTAAGTCAAGCGTGATCACACTTTTTAGAGCTCATTCCATTTTTAAGGCTTCCTTCTGGCTATCCTACACTGCAAAATGCAGGCCTAGAGGAGATCCCTTGTTCCAGCCACCTCCAGCAGACGCAAGCTCCGGGCTTGAACCAGGCCCCACCTCACTGAGGATTTCCAGGCCAAGACCCCGGGGCACAGGACAGCAGGGAGAACCATTGCTGCCAAGGCTCATCTCCAGCCCAGGTTGAACCAAAGCTGGGCTACCCAGAGCCATTCCTCCCACACCTGTGACCCCTCCTAAGGCTCGACCATTTTGTCCTGTTCCAAGCCTCTTGGAAGCCAAGCAATGCCAAGTCAGTAAGGCAGTTAACAGCATTAGCTTTAAGGAAAGCCATAACCTTTTTCTGTAATGACCATCCCTTTTTGAACACAAGGTAAAGTTAATCTGTTTTCTTTTTCATAACAATTTTTTTCCAAATTCCTTTTCCCTTAACTATACCGTCCACTTATTTTTGTACCGCTATTTTCACTTCACCCTCATTCCACATATGCAAGACCTGTAAATATGTAAATATTGCTATTGCTTCATATATGCAAAATTACCACTGTTCATGCTAATTTGGTTATCTTCCCATTCTACAAGCTACAGATGTCTATTGTCATTTTGGGTTTTTCTGCAATAAATTTACTAACCTCTTCATTGGTGTCCTCTCTGTCCAGATTTTAAGAATCACACAGTGTCAAGAACTGATGTCCAGATTATGAGACTGATCAAATATTGTCAATAGAATTATTAACTAAGGCTTAACTTACCAATTGCCAAATTCTTAAGCTTAAATTTTTGTTCATAAGAGTTTCCACCTCTATAAAACGTGGATGGTGCCCCAACTAGCGTTACAAACGAGGTAATGCAAGAGTTATTAATAATTATTCATTCCAGTTATTAACCTGTTGCACTTCGGTGTACCGCGGGCGGGCACGTCTCTGCGTCCTAGGATGCACAAGGGCGTCCTAGTACGCTCACTGTGCGTCCTAGGAGGCACTGAAAAAAACCCACCTGCATTTCCGTTCTTCCACTACAGACACAGCCGCGAACAGAAAGCCAAAGGAGTGCTTTGATTGGTTTAGATGTGATTGACCTCTCATTCGACTAATAAGAGCCTTGAATTGGGTTTCTGAAACCTTGAAGAACCAATGACTGAAAACCTATCAAGAAGGACCCGCCTACCAACGGCTGCGAATACAACCAGCTAATTGAAGCACAGAAGTTCGAAAGCTGTTTTGTGTAAGGCTGGGTGACACACAGGCGTTCGCCAGTCTTTTTTTCTAACTACTGTTCTTATTTGTTTTGAAAAATCGTTCGCCAAAACCACAATCATGGAAGCGCAAAACCGCAATAATGGAATTATGGTTTGACCGGGTCGCGAGACCAGAACCACGAGTCCGTAACAAGCAGACCAGCGTCACGTTCGTCTGACAATGAGGAAGAGAAGTTCGCCAGCTACGCTGCTGTTGTGAACAGGTAAGTGTTCTAAGCTAAATTATTCTTTATCCCTGAAAATTGTAATCAAAAATGACTTTTGACCGATCGGTAAATTACAGCTGTGCATCGTAGACTGCAGCGCACCGTGACCGCGGCGCAACGGGCGATGTCCGTCCTCTGTAGCACACACACACACACACAAACACAGCCCTGAGTGTCTCCTTTCATTAGAGCCCAAGATGAAGCTTCTATATTGAATCATTCAAAAGTTACAGACGTTTTTCCAAACTGTGCCATTTGGCACAATTTGGCACAGTTAAAAATGCCTGGGAACAACCTGAGAACAAAGCTGTGTAATATATATATATATATATATATATATACTGTATATATATATATATATATATATATATATATATATATATATATATATATATATATATATATATATATATATATATATACTGTATATATATATATATATATATATAAAAAATTTTGTGGTATTGTTACAAAATTTTGACCTCAGCTGGGTAACACTTGGTTCTACATTTCTGTTGCATTTTCCAGCCCGGATCTGAAGCTGTGTGTTATTTGCAAGCATTTGTATCCAAAAAAACACCCAGGCAAAATTTATCTTCTTCAAGTTCACTGTGTTTAGATGACTGTTACTCAGTGGCCGGAGAACTTAGAGAGATAATGACTGTTTTGCCAAAAAATTCAAAGTGTTTTCTTTTAAATGAGACCAACCCCATGAAGATGCTGCAAAGGGTTGAAGAACAGCTTTTGATTTACTTTGGGCACGTTATTTTTAGGCGTTTTTAGGGAAATTGACCAGAGTGCAAGGGGTTAATTACTAATAATCATATACAGATCAATGGTGTCCCTCCTTCATGATAATGCTACACTGAGCACCAATGAAAAATATTTCCCACAATCATTTGAAGAATTGAAAATAAAACAGCATACAGGACAGAAACAGATTTTAACTCACCGGACCGTTACCGTGTCTTTACATGGATCTGGATAAATCTTCCTGTCATCAAATCCAGTTTTAAATTAGTGGTTGCAAAATGCTAAGCCAATGCTAGCGGAGTGTTGCTAAGCAGGTTAGCTCCACTCCTCCAGGTCTGCTGAGCACCGTCCAGCTGCATCTGGACTTCTTTATAATGTCCAGTTTAGGGGAAGGCCTTGGACTGTTTTTAACTGAAGCTGGTGTTCAAATTGTAGGTTCCTACACTTGTTAGCACTTAGCAAGTACAGTGGTGCAAAAAAGTGTTTGTCCCTTCCTCATTTCTCATGTTTTTGTATGTTTGTCACACTTAAATGTTTCAGATCATCAAACAAATTTAAATATTATACAAAGATAACACAAGTAAACACAAAATGCAGTTTTTAAATGAAGGTGTTTATTATTAAGGGTAAAAAAATAAATAAATCCATACCTACATGGCCCTGTGTGAAAAAATGATTGCCCTCCCCCCCAAAAAAAACAAAACATAAATTAAGAAGAAGAAGAGAAGAAGCCATCTCTGTTGTCATTCAGTCCATACAGTCAACCATGTACGGTAGAAAAAAATTACATTTCTCCTACCTACAGTGTTAATCACATGTAGAATCAGAGGGGTTGCTGCCATGCAAGGCGCCACAACAAACAACTTCTCCTTCCCCCATTCCATTACGGTGAGCACCAAGCTAGACTAAAACATAAATCAACTGTGGTTTATCACATCTTTGGAAAGCTGAGTTCAATTTCTCTAGCCACACCCAGGCCTGATTACTGCCACACCTTTTCTCAATCAAGAAAATCACTTAAATAGGACCTGCCTGACAAAGTGAAGTAGACCAAAAGATCCTCAAAAGCTAGACACCATGCTGTGATTCAAAGAAATTCAGGAACAAATGGAAAAACAAAGTAACTGAGATCTATCAGTCTGGAAAAGGTTATAAAGCCATTTCTAAAGCTTTGGGACTCCAGTAAACCACAGTGACAGCCAATATCCACAAATGGCAAAAACATGGAACACTAGTGAGCCTTCCCAGGAGTGGCCGGCCTACCAAAATTTCCCCAAGAGCGCAGCAACGACTCATCCAAGAGGTCACAAAAGGCCCTACAACAACATTCAAAGAACTGCAGGCCTCACTTGCCTCAGTTAAGGTCAGTGTTCATGACTCCACCATAAGAAAGATACTGGGCAAAAATGGCCTGCATGGCAGAGTTCCAAGATGGAAACCACTGCTGAGCAAAAAGAACATAAAGGCTCATCTCAGTTTTGCCAGAAAACATCTGGATGATCCCCAAGACTTTTGGGAAAATATTATGTGGACTGACAAGACAAAAGTTTAACTTTTTTGAAGGTGTGTGTCGCATTACATCCGGCGTAAAAGTAACACAGCATTTCAGAAAAGGAACGTCATACCAACAATAAAATATGGTGGTGGTAGTGGGCTGGGGCTGTTTTGCTGCTTCATGACCTGGAAGACTTGCTGTGGTAAATGGAACCACAAATTCTGCTATCTACCAAAAAATCCTGAAGGACAATGTCCGGCCATCTGTTCGTGACCTCAAACTGAAGAGCACTTGGTTTCTGCAGCAGGACAATGCGCTGCTAGTGGTTAGCATTCACCCATATTATCTTCCTAGGGAACTATCACATATTATTGCGATAACTGTGGATATTCCTCTCTCAGCAGATGCAACTGCTGCATGCGAGCTCCTACATGGTGGAGCTATTGTTGGAAGTGTGTCAGAGGGAAATAATCTGGAGTACAGGAGGGTCATCTCTGACCTCATCATCTGGCATGAATTCAGCCACCTTCATATCAAGTCCAGCAAGACAAAGGAGATGGTGGTTGACTTTAGGAGGAAAACATCAACAACTGTATCGGTAAATATCCATGGTCTGGATATTGAGGTGGTGGATAGTTACAGATTCCTGGGTGTTCTCCTCAATAACAAATTGGACTGGTCAGATAATACCAAAGCTCTGTACAAAAAGGGCCAAAGTCTGCTCCATCTGTTGGGTAGATTGAGGTCATTTGGGGTCTGCAGGTCATTATTAAGGACTTTTTACAACACTGTGGTGGCCTCTGTAATTTTTATGCAGTTGTTTGCTGGGGTAGTGGTAGCACGGAGAGGGACAGGAAACGTTTGAACAGATTGGTCAAGAGGGCGAGTTCTGCCCTGGCTGGTCCTTTGGACTGTGTTGAGGTGGTAGGGGAGAGAAAAATGTTAGCTAAGCTAATGTCTATTATGGACAACACCTCCCACCCCTACATGAGTCTGTAGAGGCTCTGAGCAGCTCCTTTAGTAGTAAACTGTTACAGCTACTGTGTAGGGCTGAACGTTACCGTAGGTCCTTCATCCTGACAGCAGTTAGACTGTATAATATACACATAGGATAAATTACTTGCCATAAACATACATGTATCTATATTATTTTTATTGACGTGTATAGTACAATATGTACATATTTTAAATATTATTGATCTTGTGTTTTTTGTAGGTTTTTGAATTTTTATTTTTTTTTTGTTTCTGTTCTTTTCTGACTTTGTGCTGCTGTGGCAAATGAGTTGAGTGTGGGATTAATAAAGTCTTCTTCTTCTTCTTCTTCTTCTTCTTCTTCTTCTTCTTCTTCTTCTTCTTCTTCTTCTTCTTCTTCTTCTTCTTCTTCTTAACACACCAGCAAGTCCACCTCTGACTGGCTTAAGAAAAACAAAATGAAGACTTTGGAGTGGCCTAGTCAAAGTCCTTTCTTTCTTTCTTTGTCTTTTATTTATTTATTTATGCAGGGACATGCACAATATACATTGACCTTAAAAAGGAAAGATGCATTGTACCAGGTTATAGCACAAGTGCTAATTTCCAACTGTAGTCCCTGGGCAGGCTGGTGTTAGCATTAATAAAAGCAGACATTTGCTAAAACTACAAGTAAGCATTGATAAAAAAAAAACTAAAACTAAACATTGATTAAAAAACTAAAACCAAGCATTGCTAAAAACTAAAACAGACATTAATAACATTGATAAGAAACCAAAACACTGATAAAAAACTAAAACATACAATAATACATTTTTATAACTCCATCCATATAAACAATTTTTCACATCCAACCACTGACTCTTATTGGTCCCACTGTCGTCATCACACACTCTAACATCTTTACATCACGGTACATTATGGACACAGGTTTGCTTAGAGATTAACTGTTTTTTCACCAAACGTGAAAATGTGTGATAATCTGTTACTGCAAGTAACTCCGTTGGTAACATGTTCCACTGTCGCATAGCCACACATGAAAATGTTGAAATTGCTAATGTTGTCTTGTGCTTAGGAATCCTGCACTCGCCGTGTGCTGTTGATCGAGTTGTCCGAGATGTATTTACAGAACTTAATGAAACAAACCTTTTTTAAAGGAGGAGCAGCAGAGTTATGGATTATCTTAAACAAAAGACACACATTTGTATACATGATTAAATTGTCAAAGCTCAACAGGTTATATTTGGACAGGATTGGTCAGTGATGGAATGTTCGTCTTTTCTTGTCAGACGAACATTCTCAGTCCTGACCTGAATCCGATTGAGATGGTGTGGCATGATATTAAAAAGGCGGTTCATGCTCAAAAACCCTCTAGTGTGGCTGAATTAAAACAATTCTGCAAAGATGAGTGGGCCAAAATTCCTCCACAGTGCTGTAAAAGACTTATATCCAGTTATCACAAATGCTTGATTGCAGTTGTTGCTGCTAAGGTGGCCCAACCAGTTATTAGGTTTAGGGGGCAATCACTTTTTCACACAGGGCCATGTAGGTTTGGATTTTTTTCCCCCTTGATAATAAACACCTTCATTTAAAAACTGCATTTTGTGTTTACTTGTGTTATCTTTTCTAATATTTAAATTTGTTTGATGATCTGAAACATTTAAGTGTGACAAACATACAAAAAAATGAGAAATCAGGTAGGGGGCAAACACTTTTTCACACCACTGTAAATAGTACTGCTGGATATGAACACCTGTTGTATTCAGCGCGTTGAAATATGTTATAAGGGAACGTTGTCAAAAGATGGACTGTGATTGGTTAGAGCCTAGCCTCCTTCCAGGTTTTTTTTTTTTTTCTCAATACAAGAAGATAGCGAATTTTCCATAGCAACAAATATAAACTGATTTCTGATTGGCTAAATAATTTCAGAAAGTATTCTTGCCTCCTTAGTTACAAAAGCAAACTAATTGATGATTGGCTGATTAACGTTCCTACAGTGATAAGCCCGTTTTTAACTACTGAAAACTTCTGACAGAATTCTGACTACCTGTTACACAATAATATTGTCATGGTCCGTGTGCTGACTCTGTCCGCGCTCGGGTTGTCCGGTGGTTTCCGTTCTTTTCTCAGCTGTACCATATGGCCGTCAGGGCTTTTATTCTGACAGCGTCACGGCGGGCTTCCGGCTGTCAAAGCCGAGTCACGTTGTGACAGCTGTTCAGCATTTCTCCTGATTACATTCTCCATTCACTGGAATGTCATGGGTATTTAAGGAAGCAGCTGAGGCCTACTCCTCGCTCCGACCTTGTCGAACATTCCTCCATCTAACCTCCATCGTAGGATTCAGGAGATTCTCAGTAAGTGTTCCCTCATAGTCTGCTTTCCTCACAGTCTGTGATTTAGGAACTGAGTGTGTGTTCCTGCTTTTGCCCCACGTGGCTCATTATTTTGTATTATTGTCTTTCGTTAATAAACTATGCAAACTCATTGGCTGGCTTTCGGCGTCTTATTGATGGCTCGTGAGAGCCATCATTGACAGTAGGTCGCAGCCAGAAGGAGACGCCGGTCACCGTGAGTTTGCTATTGGACTTGAGTTTTTTCCCTTCTCTGGGGGTTAGTACTGCTCCGTATGTCCGCTTTCGAGCGTGGGTATTGCCCCGAGTGGCTCCAGGAGGTAGATGGCTACCTGGCAGAAGCCCATCTCCTCAAACCCTCCTACGCGGCATACGAGCCCCTAGGTCTCGCTCAGAGGGCTTTGTTAAAATACCATCTCATCTCCTTTCCAGAGGGAAAGGAACGGGTGGCGTGGATTGTGACACAACGTGAACTGATAGAGAAAGCGCTCAAGAGGGCAGCCAAGGAACCCTCACCGCCTTCCCCGAGTACAGCATTCCCGACAAGGGAGGAGGTCCATGGACTGGAGGGAAACCCCAGCAGGAGGCCGACGGTGAGGCATCTACGCTCCTCGCCTCGGGAGTCAGCTCTTATCACCCGTCCAGCCCAGGTGCAGTGTTTCCCTGACTCCACCTTCACCTCGTCCTCTGCCGGTAAATGTCATCACAAAGCTCACGGCAAGCCTCTGCGAGAACCCCGTCCGGATCCAGTTCCAGGTCACCGTTGGAACTCTGCCTCCCAGCTAGCTGTTTCTCCTGCATCACAACAGGAGGAAAACCCAGCAGCCTCCGCGTCTGGGTCATCTGTCCCTGCTGTTCCGTCAGCTCCTCGTTCCCGGATCGCCTCGGCTGTTACTCCCTCCTCCTCGACGCTCTCCCCAGCTGTTGTGAGCTCCACGAGTCCTGCTCCGGCGATGCCCGTTGTCGATCCTGTTCAAACGGCTCCTCCTCGTCTTCCCGGGGGGCCCTCCATCACCATCCAGCGGGGGAAGGGAAGAACCAAGCCCTCTGCAGCAGCTTCCATCGGTCCTCAGCAGAGCAGGCAAGTGCATTTTCATTCTTTTCCTTCACTGAGTGAATTGCCTTGTCTGACCGCTGGGGGTGGAGTTCGGGGCTCACAGTCCCCTGAGCTTCCTCCACCTGCTGCAGTGATTAATTATAAACCTGCTTCCTTTGTGTCTCCTTCCCCCGAGCATTCTTCGGTGCCAGGTCTACTCCGTCGGACGAGGAAAGAGCCTGCAGCCCTGGAACACCTGGTTCTGGCCCCGCAGCCACGTCATGGGCAAAGGAGGAGGGCAGACTGTCATTTGGAGCTTGCGCCAACGAGTAAGTGTCCCCGTGTCTCCACGGAGAGACAGTCTGACCCGGCAGGTCACAGATCCCCTGCCATCACGCCGTGTGGGCCCTCAGCGTGGACGTCAGCATTGGGGGGTCGCCGTAGCCGAGTGGGAGCCAGAGGATGTCCTTCTTCCTACTGAACCTGGATCGTCGAAGTCCTGGATGGCGACAGAACTTGAGATCAGGCAAGCGCTCTATTTTGTCTTTCTCCTATCAATTCTAGAGCATTTTTGCCTGTCTCTCGGGGAGACCAGCCGGGTACAGCCGTCCGCTGCATCCGAGCTTGTCTCACTGGGCTCTGTCGCTGCCAGTGATCCTGATCCCGGTTCTCTTTCTTCTCCCGAGCCTTCTCCCAGGGTCACCGGTGTGGAGTCGATTCCGGTTGCCATTGTGGAGGTTCCGGGTTTGGGTTGGGAGGTCGTCTCTGGTGCTGTCCCGGTCCAGTCGGGGTCTGTTGTGGGTGCAACCGTGATCCAATCGGGGTCTGTCATGGGTGCAGCCGCGACCCAATCGGGGTCCGTCGTGGGTGCAGCCGTGATCCAATCTGGGTCCGTCAAGGGTGCAGCGCGGTCTCGTTTGGGATCCGACTGGAGGGCAGTGCCGGTTCTCGTGGAGTTCGGAGGTGGAGCTACAGATCCTTCGCTGAGCGACGCCAGACTGGCCCCTCATCCTTTCCCCATTCTTTTTTCCTTCCATCGGGGGCCGCTGGGGTTCTCCGTTATCGGTCCGGCCCTCCCTTGGCCCTCTGTCAGCGATCTGGACGCTGGACACAGGAAGACCCCCTGAATTATTTGTTTTTGTGCTTTTGTGCTCTGCCTGCTGTCATCCCTGTGTTTTTGTGGGTTTTTTTTTTCTCTCTACCTGCTCTTCTGTAATTTTAGGGATGTACTGGTGTTTTGTAAGTGAACTGGGTATTTCGCCACTCTTTAGCACGTGGTTTTTTTTCTCCTCTCCTCCGTAGTTGGAGGATTGTTTCCTTGTGGCCTATGCCCGTTATCTGGACTACTGTGAACTGTATTTATCGCCTCTCTGTTGCGTGTTTCTTTTTTTTTCTCTCCCCCTCACTTGTGTTACTTATGCAACATTGAAGTGTGTTTATTGCTGTCCCTTGGCATAAGTGTTTTTCTTTTTTCTTCCTCGCTCTGGTATTATGGGGTACGCTGCATTGTTGTGCCTGTATTTGAGTTTCCTGTATTCCCCTGTGGGTTGTGAAGATGTTTTTTCTTTTTTGCCTGTGACTTTATTGGTTTGATCATGGGGCTCTGTTTGTAGCCTGTTCTTTTTCTTTCTCTGTTATTATGCTGGTTGGTTCTGGCCCTCCGAGCCTGTTTCCCCCACCCCCCTCCCTAGGGCGGCCCTGTTGACCTTCTAGGTGGGTGGTGGTGGGGGGGGGGCTTGATGTTACACAGCGCCTGGAATTCGCCTCTTGAACAGGGGCAACTGTGATGATCCGTGTGCTTACTCTGCCCGTGCTCGGGTTGTCCGGTGGTTCCCGTTCTTTTCTCAGGTGTACCATATGGCCGTCAGGGCTTTTATTCTGACAGCGTCACGGCGGGCTTCCGGCTGTCAAAGCTGAGTCACGTTGTGACAGCTGTTCAGCATTTCTCCTGATTACATTCTCCATTCATTGGAATGTCATGGGTATTTAAGGAAGCAGCTGAGGCCTACTTCTCGCTGTGACCTCGTCAAACATTCCTCCGTCTAACTTCCATTGTAGGATTCAGGAGATTCTCAGTAAGTGTTCCCTCATAGTCTGGTTTCCTCACAGTCTATGATTTAGGAACTGAGTGTGTGTTCCTGCTTTTGCCCCACGTGGCTCATTATTTTGTACTATTGTCTTTCGTTAATAAACTATGCAAACTCATTGGCTGGCTTTCGGCATCTCATTGATGGCTCGTGAGAGCCATCATTGACAAATATACGTATAATTTCAAATATATTTATTATCACACTGTTGGAATCATTTCTTCTCGAATTTCTGAGGAAGCTTCGCCTCCCTTGCCTCTTCCCACCAGCCACCACTGCTTTGGAAGGGTGTTAACCCAAAAAGAACAGAGAACAAGTGTCATAAATCATACATAACATTAGGCTGGGTGATACACTGAATATTCAATTCAGTTCAATTCAACTTTATTTATATAGCGCCATTTCACAACAAGTCATCTCATAGCACTTTCAACGGTAGGGGAAACCCCCACAATTGCAAAAAGACCCCAGCAATCAGGCAATCCCCTGTGAGCAAGCACTTGGCGACAGTGGAGAGGAAAAACTCCCTTTTAGCAGGAAGAAACCTCCAATAGAACCAGGCTCAGGGAGGGGCAGTCATCTGCTGCGACTGGCTGGGAGGTGAGGGGATAGAGAAGAAGAAGAAAAGAACAGAAATGTAGAGAACAAACAGCACAATGGGGACTCAATCTATGGGAGAGAACAAACAGATGTTAATGACCAGCAAAAATATTTAATTGAGAGTGAAGAAAGGAGTGAAGCCCAATACATTGGGGGAGGTCCCCTGGCTGTCTAAACCTATTCGCAGCATAACTAAGGGAGGGTTCAGGGGCACCTGATCCCACCCTAATTATAGGCTATACCAAAAAGGAAGGTTTAAACCCTGTTCTTAAAATCAGAGATTGAGTCTGACTCCCGAATCCAGATTGGCAGCTGGCTCCACAGGAGAGGAGCTTGATTAACTGTGTATAACTGTGTAATAAGCGGTGTAAAAGATGGTGGTGTGCATCTGCGCAGCAGCTCTTTGCTCCCTACTTTTGTTTGTATGTGTGCTGTTTTTGGATATTGGACCGTGTGAAGCTGGATTTGTGTACAGTTGTACTGAGCTGATAAATATTGGACTTCAACAAAAGTCTGCTGTTACAGCAGCTTTTGAGAACACACAAAACATACCAGAGACTATCTGTAGACCAGCAGGATCACCATGGATTGTTGTCGGTCCTGGAAAGCAACGCAGACGGAGGAGGGAGAGAAAGAAAAAAGCGGGGATGCCGGGCGGGCCTGCTAGCGAGGCTAAAGAGACAGCCGCATAGACCTCCGCTACCCAGCATTTTTTTCTTTCCAACGCCAGAAGCATCGTCCACAACATGGATGATTTTGAGCTACAGCTGGCAACTAGTAAAACTGTGAGAGACTGCTGTGTGCTGTTGTTAACGGAAAGTTGGTACCACCCGCTGATCACCGATGCTGCAGTGCAGCTACCAGAGCGCACACTTCATCATATGGACCGAACAGTGGAATCCGGGAAACAGAGAGGGGGTGGTCTCTGTGTTTTTCTTCACAACTCTTGGACTACTCACAGTCGTATTATTAACACTCACTGTTCTCCTGACCTAGAGACAATGTCAGTTTTATGTCGGCCTTTTTATCTTCCAAGAGAGCTGGCATTGGTTATTATTACAGCGGTCTATATTTCTCCTGATGCAAATACTAAAGTGGCCCTTACTCCTTTGTACAGTGTTTTAAGTAAACAGCAGCAGGCCTATCCCGAGGGTGTTCACATTATAACTGGTGATTTTAATCAAGCATGCTTGAAAACTGTGCTGCCTAATTTCACACAGTATGTGAAATGTGCCACTAGGGGAAAGAATTGTCTTCATCGGGTGTACTCAAACCTGAAGCATGCCTACAGAGCTGTGCCGTATCTACATCTCAGCCTGTCAGACCATCTATCATTGCTCCTCATCCCAGCATACACCCCCCTTAGGAGAACTGCTAAACCTACTATAAAGAGCATCACAACATGGCCTGAGGGAGCTCTTTCTCAGCTGCAGGACTGTTTTTCAAACACTTTATGGGATTTATTCAAGAATCAGGATCTGGAAATGTACACACAGACTGTATTATGCTACATCACCTACTGTATCAACCAGGTGACTGTGGAAAAACGCATTAGGGCTTTTGCTAACCAGAAGCCTTGGATGACAAAAAAAGTCCAGGCACTCCTCAGAGCCCAGGATACAGCCTTCAGGTCAGGGGATACAGATCTGTATAGCACTGCCCGGGCTAATCTGAAGAAAGGCATTAAGGAGGCCAAACAGACCTATAAGAGGAAAGTTGAGGACCATTTTTCTGATAATGGTTTGAGATGAGTATGGCAAGGCTTTCACCATATCACAAACTATAAGGGCAGCAGCATCATTTCCAGTGACATCAGCGCCTCACTGGCAGGAGAACTGAACTGCTCTTTCGCACGGTTTGAGGCAAATATGTACACCTCGCTTGGACCCACTGACGTTACTGAATGCCAGCTCTGATGTGTTTACACTGCAGGATCATGAGGTGAGACATACACTGAGAGCAGTTCATCCAAGAAAGGCTACTGGTCCCGATGGAGTGCCAGGGAAGGTGCTCAGAGCATGTGCAGGTCAGCTATGCTCTGTTTTGACTGACATTTTTAATTTGTCTCTTAAGGCAGCCTTTGTTCCACAGTGTTTAAAATCTGCAGTCATTATTCCTGTGCCTAAAAAACATATTATCAGCAGTCTGAGTGACTATCGACCAGTAGCATTAACACCCATTGTTATGAAGTGCTTTGAGAAAATGGTATTGAAAGATCTTTTGTCTAGTCTCCCCCCAACCTTTGATCGGTACCAGTTTGCCTACAGACGGAGCAGATCCACTGAAGATGCTATTGCTATAGCTCTCCACTCGGCATTCAGCCATTTAGAAGACAAGGGGAGCTATGTAAGAATGTTGTTTGTGGACTATAGCTCGGCATTTAATACAATTATTCCCAATATTCTCATCACTAAATTGCTTCAGTTTGGTCTGCCTACTCACACTTGCAGCTGGATTAAGGACTTCCTAACAACACAGGCTGTTGGATTCAGACCCCATTCCTCTTCTACAGTCATGCTTAACACAGGCTCGCCACAGGGCTGTGTGTTGAGCCCCACTTTGTATTCATTGTACACATGTGACTGCATACCTGTTCATCCCACAAACATTATAGTGAAGTTTGCAGATGACACAACAGTAGTGGGGCTCATATCAGGAGGAGATGAGTCTGCATACAGAGATGAGGTCCAGAAACTGGTGAGATGGTGCTCAGATAATAATCTGCTACTGAATACAAAACCCCCCCAAAAGAACTCATTATTGATTTTAGGAAGCATAGTAGTGAGCCGCCTCCTTTATATATAGGCAAGGAGTGTGTGGAGAGGGTGGAGGCTTTTAATTTTCTGGGTGTTCATATTTCTCACAACCTTACCTGGACAGTTAACACCATAGCCACTACAAAGAAGGTTCAACAACGTCTACACTTTTTGAGGCTCCTCAAGAGGAATGGCCTGAATGCACAGTTGCTGGTTTTATTTTATCGCTCTGCTATTGAGAGCATTTTGTCATATGGCATTACGGTTTGGTATGGGGGCTGTTCAGCCACAGACCGCAAAGCCTTGCAGAGAGTGATTGGGACTGCACAAAAAGTCACTGGCTGTTCTCTCCCTTCTCTGGAAGAGATTTCCAGGTCTCGGTACCTCAACAGAGCTACTGCCATTATTAAGGACTGCACTCATCCAGGTCATAATTTCTTTCACTTGCTCCCCTCAGGAAAGCAGTACAGATCCCATAAAACCCAGTCTACCAGGTTTAATCACAGTTTTTTCCCAACAGCAGTATGTATTTTGAACGGATTTATTTAACACGTACAGACTGCTGATGTTATTTTAGGTTATTTTGTGGCAATAACCTTGTGTATAAGCTGGTCTTATTTATTTATCGCTCAGTATGTTTTTATTATTGCTATGTACATATTGTATTTAACTTTTTAGGTATTATTGTTTTAAACATTATTTATTGTTGTAATTATGAGAATGTTAAATGCATAAGTGAACTGTGAGTGTGAGAGTTTGTTTTAGGGAGCAGTATCTCAGTTTCGTTGTATTGTTTTTTAGCAATGGAATGACAATAAAGGCACTCTGACTGTGACTTTGACTTTGACTTTGAACTAAAGGCTCTGCCTCCCATTGTTATTTTGGAGATTCTAGGTATTGCAAGTAGTCCAGCATTTTGGGAGCATAGTGCTCTGTTAGGATAATGGGGTAGTATCAGATCTTTTAAACAAAAAGGGGCCTGATTAGTTAGAGCTTTGTAAGTGAGAAGAAGGATTTTAAACTTAATTCTAAACTATGGGAAGCCAATGAAGGGAGGCCAGAACCGGAGAGATATGACCTCGCTTTCTAGTACCTGTTAAAACTCTTGCTGCAGCATTTTGGATCAGCTGAAGAATTTTTAAAGATGTTTTAGGACAGCCTGATAATAAAGAGTTACAATAATCTAATCTAGAGCTATATCAATACATTCTACTATGTATAAATGCATAAAATGCATAAAATGTCTTTATTTCGGATATCAAGCATAAATTGTCGCGGCAACATAAACCATCAACATATATCCATTTGAAGTCCTCTCACACAGCTGCACTGAAGCTCAATGACTCCCAACAGGGTAGTGTTTTGCATCAGGGTTGTTGCCAGGTCTGTTTTTTCCTGCATTTTCTTCTTCTTCTTCTTCTTTTAGATTTGATTGGTGGTTGGCAACCAGCTTACAGGTGCATTACCGCCACGTACTTCACTCTATATCATCATTCTATCTGGTCAGGAGCTGTAGTCCTTCTATCATCATTGCTGTGTCCCATCGAACCTCAACTCTATCTTCAGACATCACTCTTCTTCGTCTCCTCGTACTTCACTCTGTATCATCACTTCACTCAATATCATCACTCTACACATCTTGATTATCATCACTCTATATGTTTGTATAAGGAGTTCTTATAAGGAGTTCTGAACAACTTCTTATGTGTGAAAAAATTATCCGTCCTTGGACTGGACTGTGTCCTCCACTTTCATTGGAAACTGTTTCTTTTGAGCCTGTTTTTGTGGAGCAGAGACACTTGTTTTTTTTTTTTTGTTTTTTTTTCCCACAATCTGGCAACACTGGCAGAGCACGGAGAGAGGGAAAAAGAAGGTGAAGCAAAAGAGCACGGCTCAGTTGTTTGGCAGTGGTTCAGAATTCAGAAGGAAGACACTGAACAAAAGACAGTTTTCTGCAAAATATGTTGCAAAGCCATTGTCTTTAAAGGTAGCAGCACCACCAGTTTGTTTCACCACTTCAGATGTCATCTATGACAATATCAAGAATGCATTAAAACCTGCTTGTTAAAATCCCAAGGAGCCCCCACAAAAATAACATTAAAGGAACAAAGGATTTTCAAGGTAAACGGCTGTGGTTTCTTCCTTTGAAAAATACATTCCATATGACAAAAATGAAAATTAGTGAGAATACTATAATCTGGTACAGAGCGTCTTTACCCTGTGTTTAATGTTTTTTCTGTACATGGTCCTTGACAAATAAACCAATAAACTAAACTAAATGGAAAAAGATCACCACTGCAGTCAGAAATTATAATGCCAAAGACATGGCTCCTATTGTTAAATACATGACCAAAGAGAAAAAAAAGTGTGCTTTAATTTATATGGTTTTTAAATATTTTTCTCTAGAATTCTTGCTTAATACACATTTTATTGTGTTGAGTCCTTTTTAAATTTTGTTTTGGTTTTATTGTTGTCTTATGGGGGACCCATGCCGTGGTATTCATCTCAGACTGGAAGGAAGGAAGAGGCAGTAAATTCCTCTGCCAGAAGAGCATGGGGGATAAGCGGCTGGGGGACAATAGGAATTGTGATGCGAGAATGAATTGTGATGCAAGAACTCAGGTAGCAGGGGGTGTGAGTGTTGTAATATAAAGGAGAGGCCCTGCAGCATGAGTTCAATGTTTTCTGATTCTGAGAGATGTGAGAGAGTGAATAAAGTTTGTCTGCTTTGAATGCTTGGCCTGATTATTCCTCTCTCCACAGTCTTTAAGAATCAGCTCAATAGGGAGGCCAACCATTTTTTATTCTCATTTGTTGCAAATTTATGAGTAGGGCTGTCTTATTGTTTCAACAAAGTTTGCTAAATTTAACTTGCTTTTACCCCCCCCCCCCCCCCGTAGAAGAGCTAGGAATAACGAGGCGATGTGACTTATAAACCAAAGTTTATTATCAGCTTCGCTCCTCTAACAAGTCTCATCTCAGTGCAGAAGCAGAAGTAGAATAGAGGAAGAACACATTCAGCTCTACATACTTATACCTACACATAACAAAAGACATGCATATCCAAGCTGACATCCCGCATTATCTTAATCCCCCTCCTTTGTCTTCGTATCCCTCCACCTGGCCCTGGGAGGTCAGGGCGATCGATCTGGTCTCCACCGCAGCGACTCGGATGCTCTTTGATCTCCACTGACGGTTGAAACCTCTTTGTCCTGTTCTGAGGTGTGAAGTCACTTTACATATGTAATCACCAAACATTCTCACATGCTTAAACATATGTAGGTTATGGGATATATGATTAATATAGACCACAGCCCCCCCCCCAAACGACTAAGAAAAGGACAATAGAAAAATTCACAGTTTAAGATAATTATTATGACATACTAACTGCTACACCTCTTGACAAGGAAGAAACTTTCCAGCAGCTATGCTCCTGTAGAGAATTCAGTGGTAATCATAACAGCATAGTAATATCACAAGTCAGTCTTAAACTGTTACAGCACAATTAGTGAACAACTTTTGAGTAGTTTGCGTCAGTCCCTGTGCCGTCTGGGTTTTAATCTTCTCCCGAATTTGCTGTGGGTCCGCTTGGGCGTCCTGGTGGGACCTTCCTGTAAGGAATCTGCAGCTTGGGGAGGAGAGTGATTATTCGTTCTCTGCAAGGGGGCTGAATCTTTTCTCTTGGGGGGTCTACCCCGCCAAGGTGCTCTCGCCAACCGTGCAGGTTCGTCTCTCAACAAGAAGGCAGGTTGTTGTCAGCGTCAATGCTGACTGTTTCTTTTCTGTCCCCTAAATCAAGCACAAAATGCTTATCACCAGGTTCCAGCACTCTGAAAGGTCCATCGTATGGTGGACGGAGGGTTGGTTTTAAAGCTTCATGCCTAACAAAAATGAATTCAGCGTTTTTTAAAGCTTGGGGGACAAAAACCCATGGAAAAGAGTGATGTGCCGGTCCGGGGAGAGTGTCAGGACCGTTGCTGCCTAAAAGCCTCGGGGCTGGAAGATGCCCTGGCTCTGGGTTCTCTGGTAAAAATTCACCTGGGAGCCTGAGAGGTTGTGCAAAAACTAATTCTGCTGGGGAGGTGTCTAGATCCTCTTTAGGCGCAGCACGCAACCCCAATGAAACCCAGGGAAGTTTATTTACCCAATTTGTATCCGTTAGTGAGGCTCTGAGGGCAGCCTTTAAAGATCTGTGAAAACGGTCGCATAACCCATTAGCCTGAGGGTGATAAGCGGTGGTGCGGTGAATTGTCGCCCCTAAGCTACTGGCCATGGCTGACCAAAGCTCCGAGATGAATTGAGGCCCCCTATTGGACGTGATGTCCGATGGGACGCCAAAACGTGCCACCCAGTTTGTCAAAAAAACGCGAGCAACTTCCTCCGCTGTGGTTGACGCCAGAGGGACCGCCTCAGGCCAGCGCGTAGTACGGTCTATCATTGTTAACAGGTGTGTGAAACCTTGGGAGGAAGGTACTGGTCCCACGAGGTCGACATGAACGTGGTCGAACCTTCTAGCTGGGATTCGAAAAGGCTCTAGAGGGGCTTTTGTGTGTTTGTGTATTTTGGCGCGCTGATAAGACATGCAAGTTTTTTCCCATTCTTTTACGTTTTTGCGCAGGCCGGGCCACACAAACTTTTCAGCGACCATTTTAAACGAGACGCGCACACCCGGGTGCGCGAGGGAGTGAATTGAGTCGAAAATACGGCGGCGCCATGCAGCTGGGACTACCGGGCGAGGACGGCCGGTTGAGATGTCGCATATTAGGGGGCGTACACAGTCGCGTAAACCCCTTTCCTCCAGCCTTAACCCTGTTGGTCCAGACAGGAGTGCGCGCACGTCTGCGTCACTACTTTGCTCCTCCGCCATGGCTGCGTAATCTATCCCTACGTGGATTGGGGCCGCGTATGTGTCCGCATTGGCAAAGAGTTCTGCGGCTGAGGTAGTATAATCTGTCTCCTCGTGCTCTGGCGATGTCACAGCGCGAGAGAGGCAGTCTGCTACCACGTTAAGTTTGCCTGCCACATGTCGAATGTCTGTGGTGAACTCTGAAATTGCAGCTAGCTGTCTTTGTTGCCTGCCTGACCATGGTTCTGAAATTTTAGCCATCGCAAAGGTGAGCAGTTTGTGGTCTACAAAAGCCGTGAAACGCCGCCCCTCTAACCAGAACTGGAAGTGGCGGATGGATAAATGAAGCGCTAGCAGCTCCCTGTCAAAAGTGCTGTATTTACGCTCAGTTTGGGTTAACGATTTGCTGAAAAATGCCAAAGGTTGCCAGGTTCTGCCAACGTGTTGTTCTACAACCGTCCCTATGGCCAGGTCTGAAGCGTCTGTGGTTAGCGCAATGCGGGCCGAGGGATCAGGATGAACCAACAATGTGGCGTTAGCTAGGGCACTTTTTACTTCCGCGAAGGCGCGTTCGCGCTCCGGGGTCCATTCGACCGCGTTGGAAGGCTTTTGTTTTCTGAGCGCGTCACATAGAGGCTGCATGAGTTGAGCTGCACGGGGGAGGAAACGGTTGTAAAAATTAACCATTCCCAAAAATTCTTGCAGCGATTTGACCGTTTGTGGCCGTGGAAAACTTTTTACTGCGCAAACTTTGTCTGGCAGTGGGACTGCCCCCTTCAGTGAAACTCTGTGTCCCAAAAAATCAATTTGTGGCACGCCGAATTTGCATTTGGCTGGATTGATTATTAACCCGTGCTCTTCTAGTCTCCAAAAAACCATAGTGAGATGCTGTTCGTGTTCTTCCTCCGATGAGCTGGCTACCAGCATATCGTCGAGGTAGACGAACACGAAAGGGAGGTCGCGTAATACCGCGTCCATCATCCGCTGAAAGGTTTGAGCAGCGCCTTTGAGGCCAAAAGGCATCCGCAAAAATTCAAAAAGACCGAAGGGGGTTATTACAGCTGTTTTAGGAATGTCTTCCGCTCGAACGGGGACTTCGTGATAGCCACGGACCAGGTCTATTTTAGAAAAAATGCGCACACCCGCCAGATGTAGTGAAAAATCTTGGATGTGAGGAATTGGGTAGCGGTCATGCGCTGTCGCATTGTTTAATCTGCGGTAATCGCCGCACGGTCTCCAAGAACCGTCAGATTTCGGGACCATGTGTAGTGGTGATGCCCAGGGGCTTTTTGAGCGTCTGATAATGCCTAGTTTTTCAAGGGTGGTAGACTCATCCCGAGCTATGGCGAGCTTGGTCGCGTCTAAGCGCCGAGCTTTGGCGAATACGGGTGGGCCCGTTGTGGGAATAAAGTGTTCAACCCCGTGCTTAGCCACTGTAGCTGAGAATTTGGGAATTGTGAGTGCTGGAAATTGGGTGAGGAGTTGATCAAACTTACCTCCTGCTGTAGTGATGCTGGCCTGCACGGGTGGTGGAGAAACTTGAGCTGAGCAGGGAATAGAAGCAAATGACAGTGCATTAACCAAGCGTCTATTTGCTAGATCGACTAATAGCCCATGTGCACACAAAAAATCCACGCCCAACAAGTTAAAACACCGCCGCTACAACAAATGTCCATCTGTAGTTGGGGCCATGAATGCAGAGGGGCAGATTCCTTTCACCATAAGTGTCGATGATGGAGCCGTTGGCTGCCATCGCTCCATTGCCCCGGGGGCCCATGGCCCGGTCTGTGTGGGAGGGCATGATAAAACTCAGTTGAGCTCCAGTGTCAATTAGGAACTGTTTGCCGGTGTGTCCGTCAGTCACATAAAGAAGTTTATTTTTTTTGCCGAGAACCGCAGCCGTTAACGGTTCCCGGTTTGGGCGTTTTCCCGAACTTTTGAACTTGCAGGGGGGAACGCATTTGTACGCCCCCTCGGAGAAACGGTGGTGGTAATAGCAGATGTCGTTCCGCCTGCTGCGTCTTGGTCGTGTTGCCGCCATGGTGGGCGGGCTCTGCTCGGTTGTCTGTGGTTCTTCGTTGCTCTGGGCATCTGCGGATGCTGCTGTGGCCACCTGTTCCCTGCAGGCGTTGGTGAGTCGCTGCGCTTCTCGGGCCAGCGCGCGGAAGTCCTGCTGGGTGCTGCACCGCATGTTGATCAGCGTCCCTCTCATGTGTGGCGGCAGAGTGCTGAGGAAGATGTGTTGGAAGAGGAAGTTGTCGTTGTCCTCCTCCTTGAGCTGCAGCATGTCCTCCATGAGGGCCTTGGGTCTGCATCCTCTGTGGCCGTAGATTGCCAGGATCTTCTCTGCTCTCTCCTCGGCTGAGGGGACGAAGTTCTCGACGATGGTCGCCTTCAGCTCTCTGTATTTGTCATTGGTGGGCAGCTGTCGGATTATGCTCCGCGCGCATCTTGACGTGGCAGCGTCGAGTTTGGCGACGATGTGATAAAACTTCGTCTCATCCGCCGTTATGCCCGCCAGTGCAAACTGAGCCTCAGCTTGCTGGAACCACGAGCTCGGGTCTTCTTGCCAGAATTCTGGCAGCTTGACGGTGACGGCGCTTGTGTGGGCCGTCCTTGATGTGTCCGCCGGGTGAGAGCGCCTTTCTTCTGCTCTCACGGCGGGGCTGGTGCTCAGTTGAGCCCTCTCTTCTGCCGTGGGGGAACGTCTTCCATCCATTCCCCTGTCTGCATGGGCGCCAGCACTTGCCTGGGTCGCCTCCGATGAGTCAATCGCGGGGGAACGCCTCTGGTCCATCCTCGCGTCAGGGTCACCAGTGTAGAAGAGCTTGGAATAACGAGGCGATGTGACTTATAAACCAAAGTTTATTATCAGCTTCGCTCCGCTAACAAGTCTCATCTCAGTGCAGAAGCAGAAGTAGAATAGAGGAAGAACACATTCAGCTCTACATACTTATACCTACACATAACAAAAGACATGCATATCCAAGCTGACATCCCGCATTATCTTAATCCCCCTCCTTTGTCTTCGTATCCCTCCACCTGGCCCTGGGAGGTCAGGGCGATCGATCTGGTCTCCACCGCAGCGCCTCGGATGCTCTTTGATCTCCGCTGACGGTTGAGACCTCTTTGTCCTGTTCTGAGGTGTGAAGTCGCTTTACATATGTAATCACCAAACATTCTCACATGCTTATACATATGTAGGTTATGGGATATATGATTAATATAGACCACACACACCCCTTTTTTTGCCCGCAATTTAAAAAAAACAAATGCAATACAAGGGTCTATTATGCTGGTGTCATTTTATGCAAAGGTTTTAAATGAACATTTATACAGTGATTCAGAGGAGATCTCAAAATATTGTGATATACATTGTGTATCATGATAAAACCCTAAATGTATCGTAATACATGTTAAAGCCATATTGGCCAGCCCTATGTAACATTGCATAATGGGCAATGTGGAGGCGGCCCAAAAGCCAGGGAGAGTCCAACAGGTAGGTTAAGGTAAATATTTGGGCAATGAATGTATCATTCCAGGCAAGCAGGCAATTCAGGAGGAAAAGAAGAGACTGGTGACAGTAAAGCTTACCAGAATAGGAGTGGGGAACACATCAGAAGGAGTCTGCAAGAAGAAAGACTGGGTGAGTGCATTGGAAGACACTGAATAATCTGCAATTTACAAGGAAATTGAGTAGCTTAGCTGTACCACTTGCTGTAGGGAGCAGTCCAGTCGAGAGTATCATGCACGACCAGTTTCATTTAGGATGTTACTTTTCTTCAAACAGGCCAGATTTGGGCCTGTCCCAGAAGTGCTTCTGGACCATGAAGTTGCTTTTTTGCTTGGGAAGTTGAGTCAATCTGGGCACAACTGACTTAAGAAGTCATGCTCCATGCATCATAGTGTAAATTACATTAATTATTTGCACAGCTGTTTTTCTAGTTGGTCACACACACATTCCTGCTCATTTAACATCTTGTGCAAAATTATAACTTCAGTTCAAAGAACTGAAATATTTTTTTTTATACTGGGTTAAATCAAATGAATTATGATATATTTTAGCTAAATTTACCTGAAAACACCTGAAAATTATTTTGATTTTCCAAACTGTTGAATAGGATGTCATTTTGTCAGATGGTTTTCAGCCTTCTTCTTCTTTTAGATTTGATTGGCAGTTGGCAACCAGCTTACAGGTGCATTACTGCCACATACTTCACTCTATATCATCACTCTATGCTCGTGTGTCCTATCACTCTACAGTATACTGTATAGTGAGTTTTGATGAAAGGAGGAGAGACCTCACGCTCCAAATCACCTCCTATGAAGATTTGCAGCAGATAACTATCAGATTTCTTCTTCTTCTTCTTTTAGATTTGATTGGTGGTTGGCAACCAGCTAACAGGTGCATTACCGCCACTTACTTCACTCTATATCATCACTGTATCTGGTCAGGAGCTGTAGTCCGCATCATCATTGCTGTGTCCAGTCGAACCTCAACTCCATCTTCAGACATCAGATTTGCTGTAAATCATTCAATATATAATTCAAGAAATCTCTGTCACGATGTAACGATGTCAGGATGCGATGATGTCAGGATGTGACGATCATAGGACTCGCTAAAAGATCATAGGACTCACTATGATATCATCAAAGCTCAAAGGGAGGCATCACTCATGATCATAGTACTCACTATGACATCATTAAAGATCATAGGACTCGCTATGATATCATTAAAGATCATAGGACTTGCTATGACATCATCAGAGATCAAAGGCAAGCATCACTCATGACCCTGATTGCTGGGGTCTTTCTGCAACTTTCTGCAACTGTGGGGGTTCCCCCCTACAGTTGATAGTGCTATGAGATGACTGTTGTTGTGAAATGGCGCTATATAAATAAAGTTGAATTGAATTGAATTGAATTGAATCATAGTACTCGCTATGACATCATCAAAGATCAAAGGCAGGCATCACTGAATGAGTGGCATGACATCAAAGATCATAGGACTTGCTATGACATCATCAGAGATCAAAGGCAGGCATCACTCAAGATCATAGGACTTGCTATGACATCAAAGTTCATAGGACTCGCTATGACATCATCAAAGATCAAAGGCAGGCATCACTGAACGAGTGGTGACACGCTTGCTTACACCTGCTTTCTATGGGCATGCAGAAGTACTTGCTTATACTTGGTTTCTACGGCCATGCACAGGCATGCAGAGGTATGCACTAGTATTGTGTAAAACAAGGCTCTTATTGTAATGTATTAAAGCATGTAACTCCTATTTAATTACAGCATAAGATATAAATTAGATTTCTATAGTAGCTCTGCATTCACTAAATTTACTTTTTGTGAGTTTCAAAAAAGCACTTTGCACCTGTATAAAGTTGAAACATGCCCTTAATCTCTGTATAGTCTACTCAAGAATGTCATGTTATTAATTAACACACTTCAACCCCCAGTCTAACCTAAGTAAGTATTAATGTAAATTCAGCTTTACACCCTTGCACCATATCTCATTTAAAATTGATGTGAGCTAATTTGAAGCCCTCCATTGCTTCAAAGTCCCACAAATGGCATTTCATTACTGCTGCATTTCTGATGTGTCAGTCAGATTTCAGGATTGCCAGTGACCTTTCCTCACTAGCTTCTGGACCCAGCGATTCTGCTGCTGCCCGAGGAAGATATTGGATGTGAGGACCGGAGCACGTCTGACAGCTCATCGCTCACATCCACCCGAGCTCACCAGACTGAGCTGCTTTGAAAGCATTACATTGCTACCAGCCACTGGCCTTATTTATAGGGGCATTTTATGAATCTGGGTTGTTTACAGAAAGGCAAATTTATTCTGTTTGCATGACACATTGTGTGTAGTTCACAAGATACTCTTTAAGGCTCAGATCCTCTCAAATCCTGACCTCTGTATGGACGCTTTGGTGGCTGTGATTCGACTGATGTTTGCAGGCCATAGGCCAGCTGAACACTGTGGCAGTGAAGTTATTCAGCTAAATCCCATCAGCTTTGAAACTCCCTGGCAGAGGATCTTAAGTCAGCAGCAAGGATATCTTAAATCAAGGCGATTTTTTCCAGCCGTTTTTATTAATGTCCCAGATAGAATCTATTTTTATCAGTTCAAACATATCCAGTGGATATATAATTAAAAAAAAACAAAAAAAAATCTTTACACACTCCTGTTAAAACACCATATTTTTGGGATGTAAAAAATGAGTCGACAATAAATCCTTTCCAAACTTGTACTGCCTTTAATAGGACCTACTAACTGTTCAATTAGATAAACAAATCTTGTTGGGGGAACAAAATCTAAAACATTAAAAGTTGTACAATAAGCTGGTTGCATAAGTTTACACAGCCTTGAACTAATACTTTGCTGAAGCGCCTTTTGATTTAATTACACCATTCAGTCTTTTTGGGCACACACTTGCCATCAGTTAAAGTGACTCTGATTTACCCAAAATGAAGCTCTGGATTTTCCTATTTCATCCTACAGCAAAAGCCATGGTTCACAGAGAGCTTACAAAGCATCAATGGGATCTCATCGTTTCATTGTTGAAAGGGATCAGTCATGAGAAGGGCACAAAAATATTTCAAGAAGCTGAGAAAATATGAAAATGAATGAAAAAGCAAGATAAAAACTGATCAGGGAGGCTACCATGGGGCCTATAACAACACTGAAGGTACTGCAGTAATTTTTGACAAGTCCCTGTTGCGTACAACAAACTCCTGTATTTTTGATGTCTGAAATCAAGTTTTCCAGTTTAAGAACAACTTTTCTCAATGTACAGTTGCAAGGAATTTAGTGATTTCATCATCTACAGTCCGTAATATCATCAAAAAGACTCAAAAGAATCACCAAAAGAATCTGGAGAAATTTCTGCATACAAGCAGCAAAGCCGAAAACCAACATTGAGTGCCTGTGACCTTTGACCTTTGATCCCTCAGGCACCACTGCATTAAAAACAGGCATCATTCTATAAACTGCTTGCAGTCCAAACCTGTCTCCCAATGAAAATGTGTGATGCATTATAAAGTGCAAAATATGTCAACAGAGATCCTGGACTGTTGAACAGCTGAAGTCGTACATCAAGCAAGAATGGGAAAGAATTCCACCTACAAACCTTCAATTAGTGTCCTCAGTTCACTTGCTGAATGTTGTTAAAAGGAAAGGTGATATATCACAGTGGAAAACATGTCCTGTCCCAGCTTTTTTGGAATATGTTGAAGGCATCAAATTCAGAATGAGTGAATACTTGAAAAATTAATTAATTAATTAATTAAAAAAGCTGAATAATGTCACCTTTGATCTCTAACTCACTTTTTAATTTTTTCTTTTGTTTGTTTGTTTGTTTGTTTGTTTTAACAAAACAAAATATACCGCCATGTTATAGATCTTGAAAGGAACCCAGCCACAAGGGGTGCACAAGCCATTGTACTCCTAAAGCTGGTCCCAAGCCCGGGTAAATGGGGAGGGTTGTGTCAGGAAGGGCATCCAACGTAAAACCTTTGCCAGATCAAATGTGCGGATCATGACGAATGAGACTTTCATATCGGAAAGACAGGAAATGGAGCCGGAGGTGGCCAAGTTGAAGATGCCAAGATTTTCATTGGGAGTAACTAGGAGGGACAAGATTAGAAATGAGTATATTGTGGAAGATGTGAAAATGACGAGGCAGAGTTCTTTCTCAGAGTCAGCTTTATTCACATCTCCATCATTTCAAAGCAGAGAAAAAAGAGAGTGAAACAGTAAACTCTTGTCCTTAAATATCAGGGACTTCACACCTCATAGATCACATGTCACACAGACCACCTTGCATAATAAAGACAGTCACAATGCATTTCACCACCTTGCATAATAAAGACAGTCACAATGCATTTCTCTCCATGATATCACTTCCACTGTCTCCCATGCATCCTTTCCTTAATCCCTTAATTGACCCCCCACAGTCTCCAGCCTTGCATACCAAGGCTAAGATTCCTGCCTTTGTTCTGACCTAAAATGTGAGTCACAAAACCGGTCCAACAGGTGCCGTGTGTGTTCACCACACAAGCCCCCCCAGCATTTTAGAAAAACAGAACAACAAGAAGATAACCACACGCATGCCATGATAGCATCAATACACATCAGTCCACATGCTGGATAGGCTTCAGCCTCCTGCCGAATCTGCTGTAGCTGGGGTTCACCATCTCTGCGGCACTGTCACGCTGGGGGTTTGCCGTCTGGGGGCGGAAACCCTTTGTCAGTCTCTGCGGGTGTTCTGGGGAAACATTACTTTGGGAAACATTACTGTGTGAAACCCTCCGTGGTGGTCTACCTCGCCGCGGGGCCTTTGCCAACAGCACTTCCTCATCTGCCACCACAAAAGCGGGTTTAAGTCTGTTTATGCCAATTTTCTCTTTCCTACCCCCCAAATCTAGCAAAAACTGCTTGTCCCCTGTTTCTAGCACTTTGAATGGTCCGTCATAAGGCGGCTGCAACGGGGTTCGATGCGCATCGTGTCTAACAAAAACTAACTCTGCGTTCTTCAAAGTTTTAGGCACAAAAACGCGCGGAAAACTGTGGTGCGCGGGGCTGGGCAGCGTGCTTGATTCTATGTTACTCCGCAACAGCTGAGATGGGGAGGCGTTTGGCGCAGGGTTATCTGGGAGAAACTCCTCAGGCAGCCGGAGTGGTGGCGCAAACTCAGGCTCCGCTGGTGAGGCTTCTAGATCCTCTTTAGGTGCAGAACGCAACCCCAATAACACCCATGGTAACTTGTCAACCCAATTTGTATCCGTCAGTGACGCTCTGAGAGCCGCTTTCAATGATCTATGAAAACGTTCGCATAACCCGTTAGCCTGCGGATTGTACGCGGTTGTGCGGTGAATTGTGAAACCCAGGCTGCGGGCCATTGTCGACCAAAGCTCGGAAACAAATTGAGGGCCTCTGTCGGACGTAATGTCCGACGGAACGCCGAAGCGCACCACCCAAGCTGTTAAAAACGCGCGCGCCACTTCCTCGGCCGTGGTTGATGCCAGCGGGACCACTTCAGGCCAGCGCGTGGTGCGATCCAACATTGTCAGAAGATGTGCGCACCCCTGTGACAGTGGGAGGGGTCCAACGAGGTCCACATGAACGTGATCGAACCTCTTGGCCGGAATGTGAAACTGTTCCAAAGGAGCCCTTGTGTGCCTGTGTACTTTGGCTCGTTGACACGCCATGCAGGCTGCTGCCCACTCTTTGACCTGTTTGCGGAGGCTCGGCCACACAAATTTCTCTCCCACCATTTTGACCGACGCGCGCACTCCAGGGTGCGCCAAAGAATGAACCGAGTCAAAAACGCGGCGGCTCCACGCGGCCGGTACTACTGGACACGGCCGTCCAGTGGAGACATCGCAGATTGGGGGGGGCATACCGTCTTGCAGCACCCTGCTCTCCAGCCTTAGCCCTGTTGGTCCAGACTGGAGCGCACGCACGTCCGCGTCATTAACCTGCTCCGCGGCCATGGCTGCATAATCTAACCCTACGCTGACTGGGGCCGCCACGGCGCGCAAGAGGCAATCTGCCACTACATTGAGTTTGCCCGCCACATGCTGAATATCAGTGGTAAACTCTGATATGGCGGCCAGCTGTCTCTGCTGCCAACCTGACCACGGTTCAGAGACCTTGGCCATCGCGAATGTTAGCGGTTTGTGATCAACGAACGCGGTGAAAGCGTGTCCTTCCAGCCAGAACTGGAAGTGGCGGATGGCCAAATGGAGAGCGAGCAGCTCCCTGTCGAACGCGCTGTATTTACGTTCGCTATCGTGCAAGGTCCTGCTGAAAAAGGCGAGGGGCTGCCAAAGCCCGGCTACATGTTGCTCCACGACCGCTCCTATGGCCACCTCTGACGCGTCAGTGGTGAGCGCTATGCGGGCCGTTGGGTCTGGGTGTGCCAACAACACAGCCTTTGCCAAGGCTGCTTTCACCTCCGAGAACGCTTGGTCCCGCTCCGGGGACCACTCGACCTTATCCGCGGGTTTCTTTTTTTTGAGCGCGGCATACAGCGGTTGCATGAGTTCCGCCGCGCGGAGGAGAAAACGGTTATAAAAATTCACCATTCCCAAAAACTTCTGCAATGCCCTGACTGTCTGGGGCCGGGGAAAATCTGCCACAGCACGCATTTTGTCAGGCAGCGGAACTGCTCCTTCGGGGGAGACGCGGTGTCCTAAAAAATCGATCTGCACCACCCCGAACTGACATTTCGCTGGGTTGATTATTAACCCGTGATCTCCCAACCTTCGGAAAACTGTGGCCAGGTGTTTTTCGTGTTCGTCTTCGGACGCGCTGGCTACTAAAATATCGTCCAGGTAGACGAAAACGAAAGGGAGATCGCGAAGCACCGCATCCATCATGCGTTGGAACGTCTGAGCAGCCTCTTTAAGTCCGAATGGCATGCGTAAAAACTCAAATAAACCAAACGGAGTTATTACCGCTGTTTTGGGTATGTCCTCAGCGTGCACTGGGACTTGGTGGTAAACGCGGACCAAGTCTATTTTAGAAAAAATGCGCGCCCCTGCCAAATGAACCGAAAAATCTTGGATATGTGGGATTGGGTAGCGGTCGTGCGCTGTAGCGTTGTTTAACCTGCGGAAATCCCCGCAAGGGCGCCATGATCCGTCAGCTTTCGGGACCATATGTAGGGGGGAAGCCCACGGACTGTTTGAACGTCGGATAATGCCCAACCTCTCCAGGTTGGCGAACTCCTCGCGCACTATGGCTAGTTTAACTGCGTCCAAGCGCCGAGCTTTTGCAAAAACGGGCGGTCCGGTAGTGGTAATAAAATGCTCCACCCCGTGCTTAGCGACTGTTGCTGAAAATGCGGGGACCGTGAGTGCTGGGAACTGAGTGAGCAGTGTGTGGAACTTACCGCCTGCTGCTGTGATTTTGGCTTGTGCTGTTGGCGGGGCCACTCGCACTGTACAGGGGCTAGAATAAAAAGAAAGTGCATTAACCAGGCACCTGTTAGCGAGATCAACCAACAACCCATGTGAGCACAAAAAATCAGCCCCCAGCATATTGAAATTTACTGTTGCTACAACAAAAGTCCACTCATATGCACGGCTGTGTAGAGACAGAAGCAGAGTCTTCTCACCAAAGGTCTTAATCTCCGAGCCGTTCGCCACTGTCACCCGGGGACCTCCGGAACCAGCCAGTCTGTCCGCGTAGGAAGGTGTGATGAAACTCAACTGGGAGCCTGTGTCGACAAGGAACTGCCTCCCGGAGCGTGCGTCCGACAAGTAGAGCAGCTTGTTCTCTTCCCCGAGGGCCGCGGCTGCTACCGATCCCTGGTCCTGACGTTTCCCGAACGCCCAAACTGGCATGGCGGTACACACTTGCGTGCCCTCTCTGCGAAGCGGCGATGGTAGAAACAAAAGACGTCCAGTCCACGCTCCCTGGCCCTTGCCGCCACCGTCGTCGGTGAGTCTGGCACCGCTGCCTCTGGCCTCCTGTCATCTCCGGTCGTCGCGCCGAGTTCCGCTGCAGCGGCCGTGGCTGCGCGCCGCTTGGTGGCGTTGACAATCCGCTGCGCCTGTCGGCCCAGCGCGCGGTAGTCCCATAGGGCCAACAGTGGCAAACTGACCAGAACCGCTCTCGCTGCTGACGGTAGAGTCCTGAGGAAGAGGTGGGTGAAAATGAAGTGATCGTCGTCAGAGTCTTTCAACCTCAACAACTTCTCCATCAGGCTCGCGGGCATGTCGTCTTCCCCCTCCGTCAGCGCCAGGAGCCTCTCTGCTTGCTCCTCCGCCGAGGGGGTGAATTGCTGGATGAGTGCAGCCTTCAACGTGCCATATTTGTCGCTCTCCGGCGGCTGGTCGACCAGGCTCTCCACATGCTGGGCCGTGTTGTTGTCCAGCTTTGCGACTACGTGGTAGAATTTCGTGGCATCTACCAATATCCCCCGGAGGTTGAACTGCGCCTCAACCGCGTTGAACCAGGAGCGCGGATTGTTCTACCAGAAGTCCGGTAGCTGGACTGTAGCGGCATTTGCTTGGCTGGGGGCTCCTGACGTGGCTGGCCTGAGGGAATTTTCTTCTTCCATGATACGTCTCGGGTCACCAGTGTGGAAGATGTAAAAATGATGAGGCAGAGTTCTTTCTCAGAGTCAGCTTTATTCACATCTCCATCATTTCAAAGCAGAGAAAAAAGAGAGTGAAACAGTAAACTCTCGTCCTTAAATATCAGGGACTTCACACCTCATAGATCACATGTCACACAGACCACCTTGCATAATAAAGACAGTCACAATGCATTTCTCTCCATGATATCACTTCCACTGTCTCCCATGCATCCTTTCCTTAATCCCTTAATTGACCCCCCACAGTCTCCAGCCTTGCATACCAAGGCTAAGATTCCTGCCTTTGTTCTGACCTAAAATGTGAGTCACAAAACCGGTCCAACAGGTCCCATGTGTGCTCACCACAATGTCAGAGAGACAGCTCAGGTTGAGCGGTTTGGAGACAAAGTAAGAGAGGCAAGGCTGAGGTGGTTTGGACATGTGCAGAGGAGGGATAGTGGATATATTGGACAAAGGATGTTGAAGATGGAACTGCCAGACAGGAGGAAAAGAGGAAGACCACAGAGATTCATGGATGTAGTGAAGGAGGACATGGAGAGGGTTGGTGTTACAGAGGAAGATGCAAGGGATAAGGAGAGATGGAGGCAGATATCCGCTGTGGTGACCCCCTAAAGGGAGCAGCCGAAAGAAGGAGAAGAGTCCTTAAGGACAATTGTGTCATGGTCCAAGTGCTGACTCTGTCCGCACTCGGGTTGTCCGGTAGTTCCCCATTCTCTTTTCAGGTGCACCATATGGCCTCCGGGCTTTTATTGTGGCAGTGTCTCGGCGGGGCTTCCGGCTGTCAGAGCCGAGCTCCGCAGGGACGGCTGGAATTCAATCAGCTGATGACGTTCTCATCAGCTGATTAATCCGTCAGCCCTATTTAAGGGAGCAGCTTGGTTTACTCCAGGCTGCGACCTCGTTAAACATTCCCTCGTCCAACCTCCGTCCTAGATTCACGATTCGTGCCTTTCTCAGTAAGTGTATTTGTGGAGGGTCTGTTCTTCCTTTTCCATAGTCGTAGTCATAGTTATAGTGAGTTCTGCCCCTCGTGGCTCATTATTTTGTCATTTGTCTTTTGTTAATAAATTATGCAAAATCATCGGCTGGCATTCGGTGTCTTATTGATGGCTTGTGAGGGCCATCGTTGACAAATTGTTGCAAATTCACCTCAAACCCCTTCTAGTCTGAATGAAGATGAGGTGGTGTATGTATTCCACTAATGCTGGTTGATGCATATTCCGCACGCAGCAACGAGTAACAGTTTCTCCTCATGTGACCTTTTTTGTGACTGTGATGATGGAACAGCACTGAATGTTCATGAACATGTCATTATTGACTTTCAAAGACCTGTTTCAGCAATAGCAGGTTCAATAAAATAATCTCCATACCTGAAACTGGAAAATTTATTTTATTAATGTGCAATTATGCCTAATGTTGCTATTTTGCATCATAGCTAAATTTGTTTCTATTGTATATGCTATATTCAAATTAACAATCTCCATTTAATTTGGCATCAGCTTTACAGCAAAAAAAACTTTTTTTTTCTTTTTTTTTTACCATCCACCCATGGATGGATGGATGGATGGATGGAGGTCCAGGTCGCAGAGGCAGCAGTTCAAGCAGAGAAGCCCAGACTTCCCTCTCCCCAGCCACCTGCTCCAGCTCTTTAGAGAGGATACCAAGGTGTTCCCAGACCAGCTGGGAGACATAGTCTCTCCAGCGAGTCCTGGGTCTGCTCTGGGGTCTCCTTCCAGTGGGACATGCCCTAAACACCTCAAGTGGGTGGCATCCAAGAGGCATCCTGATCAGATTCCCACACCACCTCAACTGGCTCCTTTTGATGTGGAGGAGCAGCGGTTCTACTCTGAGCCTTTCCCGGATGACTGAGCTCCCCACCCTATCTCTAAGGGTGAGTCTGGCAATCCTACAGAGAAAGCTCATTTCAGCCGCTTGTATCTGTGTTCTTATTCTTTCAGTCAATACCCAAAGCTCATGACCATAGGTGAGGGTAGGAACGTAGATTGACTGGTAAATTGACAGCTTTGCCTCAGAGCTCAGCTCCCTCTTCACCACAACAGACCAGTACAATGTCCGCATCACTGCAGATGCTGCTTTGATCCGTCTGTCAACCTCTCGCTTCATTCTCCCCTCACTCGTGAATAAGACCCTGAGATACTTAAACTCCTCTACATGGGGCAGGAGCCTGTCCCCAGCCCAGAGAGGACAATCCACCTTTTTTGGGCTGAGGACCATGGACTCTGATTTGTAGGTGCTGATTCTCATCCCAGCCACTTCATACTCAGCAGCAAACTGTCCCAGTAAGACCTGTAGTTCATTGTTGGATGAGACCAACAGGACAACATCATCTGCAAACAATAGAGATGAGATCCTGTGGTTACCAAGCATGACACCCTCCATTCCTTGGTTGTGCCTAGAAATCCTGTCCATGAAAATTATGAACAGGATTGGTGACAAAAGGCAGCCCTGGCAGAGTCCAACCCTTACTGGGAATAAGTCTGACCGAGTGTTGGCAATATGAACCAAACTCTCACAACAGTCGTATAGAGACCGGATAGCTTGTAACAACAAGCCCGATACCCCATACTCCTGAAGCACCCCCCACAAAAAACCACGAGGGACACAGTCGAATGTCGTCTCCAAGTCCACAAAACACATGTAAACTGGTTGGGCAAACTCTCACACACTCTCGAGGATTCTTGAAAGGGTAAAGAGCTGGTCCGATATGCAACGGCCAGGCTGAATACTCCAAAACTACTTGATGGATTTGGATGACATTTGTATCAGAGGTGGTGCTTGGGTTTGAGAGGAACTCTTAACATTTTGGTCATGATCCCAGAATGCATACCTCCACCAAGGCTCTTATCTTCTCATACTGTGTTAGCAAGAATACTCCAAAACTACTTGATGGATTTGGGTGAATTCTTTTTTTTACCAGAGGTGGTCCTTGGGCAAGAGAGGAACCCATAATATTTTGGTGATGATCCCAGAATGCATACCTCTGTCATGTTCGGGGTTGTTCTACCCCATCCATGGCCTGTGGCTGTAGGGTTTTTGATTATTGCTTATCAATAAAGTATACAAAATCAAATCAAATCAAATTCCAGCTGACAGATTAAGCTTTGCTCTCTGCCAGTCCTACGGCCATGCCTCCTCCTCACCAGACATTCACCAGTGTGTATGGTATCACCACATGCGCGCACACGCACACACACACTAATACACACACATTTCCAATTCATCACGCACCTGCTTGCCACACGGCTGTGTCCACTTGCCTTCATTAGTATATTGAGTACTTATTGGGTGGCAGTGTGCTCAGCCAGTGTGGCAGCTTCAGTAAGTCAATCTCGGACATCCCGGCTCACTGATTATTTGGCTCCCTTCCCTTTTGGACTGCACGGTGTTGTTTCTCTCGAGCTTATTCACTCCAACGCTTATGTAAGTCTTTCTTTATTGATGCCCTTCCTCTCTGCTCCGGCCTGCTTGGAGCGTGTAGGGCATCTCATTCAAGCCAACGAAGTTTGTAGCCAGTTTTCTCATTATCTCTCAACAGTGACTGTTATTTGAACTTTTTGTACAATTTTCCATTGTAAATAAACACGTTACTTACACTGCATTTTGGGCTTGCTGCCAATTTACATGTTTGCTGCGAAATTACGCAGCGGACAAGGCAACCTCCACCAAGGCTCTTCTCTTCACACACAGTGTTAGCAAAAATACTCCAAAACTACTGGATGGATTTGGATTAAATTTTTACCAGAGGTGGTCCTTGGACTAGAGAGGAAACCATAACATTCTGGTAATGATCCAAGAATGCATACCTCCACCAAGGCTCTTATCTTCTCACACAGTATTAGCAAAAATCCTCCAAAACAAACCCATTACATTTCGGAGGTGATCCATGAGGGGCAGAAGGAGCGTTAGTGGAGGTACGCACTCTCTCAGTGCTTTTCTAGTTGTAAATATATTTAGTCTTTAATGGGTAAAGGTCAGCACTTGAAAGTCTAAACAACAAGAATGATTTATCCTGATCACATTTGTCCCTGTATTTCTGTTTAGGGTCATGAAATCCAGGAGTTTGGACCAACATGCTCGTGTCAGAGCGTGGGTTGGAGCCATGTCCTCACTTTAAATTCTGTATGTTGGGATCTTCTGTATTTATTATCATTATCATTATCATGAGTATTATTATGTTCTTGTTTTATGTAGCCATGCTTTGTCCTCATTTCTGGTTTGATCGTATTATTATTATTATTATTATTATCATGGTTAACGTCTTGTAGAAAAATATAACTAATTTCCTTTGCCTTATTTAAGGGACGGTGCCCCGTAGCTCGGGATGACGTCCTTAATTGTCATTCAGCATGATTACATGCATCTGTTTTTGCCAGTTCTGCCGTGCTAGTTTTGCCTGTTTTTTTGCCAGTCTTTATGTTGGTTATTTTTGTGCCCTCGAGCCAGGTCAGTGGTACCGGCTCTGACAATAAGTCCTCAAAATTTGTAGTCCAGTGTTTGGGTCCTCAATTCTGCACCCAGAGGGGCTCAATGTGACAGTTTAGGGGAATACTGTGAACAGCTCTCCAGTCTGCTGTTGTCATATTGACTGGACAATCAGCCTAAATACAAAGTGCAACACCAAGAGAAAAACACACAAAATATGTTTGACCGTTTATTAAATTTCAAAAGAGCAATTTTTAGGAAAAAATAGTCACTCGCCAGAGGAACAGCAAACCTGCAGAGAGAAAAGCGAGGCTGATTAAAATGAGGAATGGAGGAGGATTGGGAAATCCAAATAATACCACTTATGTGGGAGAGACCGGCTCAGAACCATGCCTGAAGAAGACCAGCCAGGGGTGGGGTGGGGGGGTGGAGGAGGATTTATTACGGGCACAAGTTTGGCAGGCCTTCATGTACTCCTGCACATCCCCCGTGGGCCACTAGAACGCATGCCTAACAATGTCCACAATGCGCACTACTCCAGGGTGGCAGGCGAAATGTCCGGCGTGCCCCCACTGGATAACTTCGCTGCAGAGGGTGGCAGGGACGTAAAGGCGATTAGGGGGACAACCTGCTGGTTCGGGCTCAGAGGACTGGGCCTGGCGGACTCTCTTCTCGATCTCCCAGGTAAGGGTTCCCAGGACACACAAAAGCGGAAGAATGGACTGGGAGTGGAAAGGGGGGGTAGCCGGGTCTTGGCTGAACTGTCTGGAGAGAGCGTCAGGCTTAATATTATGGGAGCCGGGCCAATGGGTAACAGTGAAATTGAAACGCTGGAAAAATAAGGCCCAGCGAGCCTGCCTGGAATTCAGCCGGCAGGCCGACTGCAGATACTCGAGGTTCTTGTGGTCGGTCCACACAACTACAGGATGGACAGCTTCCTCCAGCCAATGTCTCCATTCCTCAAAAGCCAATTTAATGGCCAACCGCTCTCGATCCCCAACGTCGTAATTCCTCTCGGCTGGGGTGAGCTGCCAAGAGAAATACGCGCACGGGCAGAGCTTCAAGTTTGAAGCGGAGCGCTGGGACAGAATCGCGCCCACTCCTGTTTCTGAAGTATCCACCTCCAGGGTAAACTGGAGCTGGGGGTCGACTTGAGCCAAGATGGATTTGTCAGCGAACAGGCCCTTTAATTTCACAAAGGCCTGTTCAGCTGCCTCAGTTCAAAAAAATGGTACCTTAACGGAGGTCAGCTGGGTTAAAGGCTGTGCTATCCCACTGTAGTTTCGAATGAACCTGCGATAGAAATTCGCAAACCCCAAGAAGCGTTGCAGCTGCTTGCGGGAGTGGGGTGTTGGCCAATCAAGCACAGCATTCACCTTGGCCGCGTCGGCTCTCAGCTCCAGCCAAGGAAAGAAGTAGAATTAGTGGAAAACTCACACTTCTCTGCCTTGACAAACAGTTGGTTCTCTAAAAGCCGCCGTAACATGGCTCTAACATGAGTTTGATGCTCCTTGGATGTGCAAGAAAAAATCAGGATGTCGCCTAAATAGATGAAAACAAACCAATTTATCATGTCGCAGAGGACGTCATTGATGAGAAGTTGGAAAACAGCAGGGGATTAGTTAAACCAAAGGCCATAACTAAGTGTTCAAATTGCCCGAGGTGCGTCTTAAATGCTGTTTTTCATTTGTCCCCCTCACCTATTCTAACAAGATGGTAAGCGTTGCATAGGTCGAGTTTAGAGAATACATGCGAGTGCTGCAGGAGCTCAAATGCAGAGTTCATCAGGGGCAGAGGATATTTATCTTTGACGGTGATAGAATTAAGCTCACGGTAGTCAATGCACGGATGCAAAGACCCGTCCTTCTTTCCCACAAAGAAAAACCCCACCCCGAGGGGAGCCCAGGATGGCCAAATGAGGCCAGCTTTCAGAGATTCCTCAATGTACCTCTCCATCGCCTCCCTCTCAGGTTCAGAAATATTATAGAGTTTGCTGGACAGCAACTTCGCACCCGGGAGATAAAATTACCCTCTGCCCCGGAATCAATGAGAGCAGATACTCTCCTCTCGACCCCCGACAACTGAACCAGGGCTGAAATAGAAAAATTACCTGGGGGGATGAGAATGAGTCCCGCCTGCCAGACCCCCCTACTACTGACAGGCCACATCTTTTGGCTGCAGGTTACACGTGTCCCGCTTGTGCTTCATCGAACCACAGTAGGCACACACCCCAATCCGCCGCCGCCGCTCAACCTCTGCCCGCGGAAGGCGAGCAGAGCTGAGCTCCATGGCTTTGGTGGCGGGCTCGGACTCACCTAGCTCAGCAGCTGCTGAGGATGCGCGTGTGGCAAATGGGCGAGAGGAGTCGCCACGCTCTATAGCGCCCTCGCGGTACTAGTCATCTAACCCGACCGCTTGATCAGTGAGACCGTCCAAGGTGGCGGGAATGGCATGAACCGCCAGGTCGTTGTGGAGGCGAGGATTTAAACCGTGGAGGAACGCGCTGCGTAGAGCAACCTCGTTCCACCCCGATTCTGCCGCTTTGACTCGAAACTCCACCGAGAAGTCGGCCACTGACCGGCTGCCCTGGCGGGGCGACAACAGGCGACCCATGATATTCCCTTCACTCTCGGTACGGTCGAACATGTGGGAAAAATCGGACACAAATTGGTCAAACGTAGGTGGTGCGCCCCTCCAGCTATCAATTACAGACCGAACCCAACTTAGAGCTCGGCCCCGAAGCAGGAGGGTGAATTGGTGAATTTTAGAAATGTCATCCAGGAACTCCCCCCTCACCTGCTCAAAATAAAGCTGAATGTGACAAAGGAAATCCTTACATCCCCCCACCTCCCCCATGTACGGGGCAGGCGTGGGAATGGAAAGAGTTCGGCAGATGGTAGAAGAAGTCAGAGGAGCAGATGGGGGTGGAGCCATGGAGCAGGCGAGAGGGCCAAATGATCAGTAAGTACACTCAGCTGTTGCGTAATGGTTTGCAGCAGCTGAGAGTGTTCAGCCACCTGCCTCTCTGTAAAGTCGAGACGGTGGAGCGTGGTGTGCTCTGTTGCTGCAGCACCTGCTAGGCCGTGACCCTGGTTGGCTTGTTCTGTCATATTGACTGGACAATCAGCCTAAATGCAGAGTGCAACACCAAGAAAAAAACACACAAAATACATTTGACCATTTATTAAATTTCAAAAGAGCAATCTTAAGGAAAAACCAGTCACTCGCCAGAGGAGCAGCAAACCTGCAGAGAGAAAAGTGAGGCTGATTAGAAAGAGGAATGGAGGAGGATTGGGAAAGCCAAATAATGCCACTTTCGTGGGAGAGAGCGAAAGAGACCGGCTCAGAACCCAGCAAAGGAGATGGACCAGCAGGTCGGAACTGCTGGAAGGGGAAATGATGAGCTTCGTCTGACCGGGTGGAGTGGAGAAACTGCAGCGGAGGAGCAACGGGCTGGTGAGTGCACCGAACCTCTGGAGACGCACCACTGCGTTGGCAGCAACCTGAAGAAGGAGGAGGAGAACAACGTGTCAGGTAAATTCCTAAACACAGAGAGCTTATGCGTTAGACTTATTCTGCTCAAGGCAGTATACTCAGATGAGCCAGCGTTGAATCACTGAAGAGCACTCCCTTATAAACTTTGGCTCAGCAGAATCAGCAGGTGCATCAGATGAGGTGATTAGAAGAGCAGAGGAAATGGGATGGTGGGGACGAGCGCTCACCAGGACATGACAGCTGCAAGGCTGCAGATAACATTCCTTCTGACATGCACACAAATGGAAAATTTTAAGTCACTATAAAACATAACCGCCATGTCTTTGGACTTATTTTTAAACTCTTTATTAAAAATGAGGGCTTTTAGGGCTCATCCCGAGACAGAACAAGTGGCTCAGAAAAATAAAATGAACTGAAAATTTAAAAACCTACATCTCTTCTTGTTTTTGTAGTGTTACTTAAAGATGTAGGTAACATTGCTACCTGTTTGTCAGTAGTATTGCAGCCACTCTTGCTCCATTTTATTTTGTACTGGTTGCCAGATTGAGACAAATATGATATTTTTTTCAAGAAAATACAGACTTTTATTCTGCACATTTAAGAAAAATTGTGGATGTAATATGGCTTGAAATTTGTTTCTTTTTATGAAAATGCTATCAATGTGAACTTTAAATATGTAACAAATGCAGTTAGCTTTGAATGCAGTAGCTGTCCAAAAACTGTGATAGTAATAAATAACTACTTTTAAATGTTATGATAACAAACCATCTTTTGGTGGTAATATATGAACTTTTCAATCTTGTGTTGCAAACACATACAGTGAGGAAAATAAGTATTGATCACGTCAACATTTTTCTCATTAAACATATTTCTGATGGAGCCATTGACCCAAGATTTTCACCAGATATCAGTAACAACTCAAGTAATCCATACATACAAAGAAATCAAGGCAACTGTGTTCACAAAACAAGTTGTATTTAATAGAGTGGAATGACACAGGGAATAAGTATTGAACATGTAAAGAAAAAGGTGTACAAAGGCACAGAAAGCCAAGAAACCAGCTGAAATCAATCAGAATTTAGGAAGCCATCCCATTCCTCCTCAGAGCAAATTAATTTCAGCTGGTTAAGTCTTGACTGATAGCCTTTGAAAAGGTCTCTGAATATCAGATTATTACATCATCAAATGAGACCAAAATTGAGCATTTTGGATGCCACAACACATCATGTTTGGAGGAGAAATGCCAATGCCACTGCACATCCACCCCAAAACACCATATCAACAGTGAAGTTTGGAGGTGGGAGCATCATGGTGTGGGGGTGTTTTTCAGCACATGGTACAGGCAGACTTCATATAATTGAAGGAAAGATGAATGGACAAATGTACAGAAACATCCTTGATAAGAACCTGCTGCCATCTGCCAAGATGCTGCAAATGAAACGAGGGTGGACATTTCAGCAAAACAATGATCTCAAGCACACAGCCAAGGAAACTCTCAACTGGCTCCAGAGACGGAAAACAAAGCTACTAGAATTGCCATCAGTCACCTGACCTGAATCATATTGAAAATCTCTGAAACAAACTGAAGATCAGAGTTCATAGAAGACACCCACGGAACCTTCAGGATTTGAAGACAGTTTGTATGGAAGAATGGGCTAAAATCCCTCTTGAGCAATGCCTGCACCTAGTTTCTCCATACAGGAGGCATCTGGGAGCTGTAATTTCCATCAAAGGCTTTTCTACTGAATATTAAATGAATTTCACCAAGCGTGTTAAATACTTAGTGATATTTAGTGAAAATCTCAGGTCAATGCTCCATCAGAAATATGTTTAATGAGAAAAATGTTGACATGTTCAATACTTATTTCCCCCGCTGTACATCTGCAATGACAGGACGGTGATTGGAGTCCAAGGGAACTCAATCACAGGCAGAGGGACAGATATATGAACTAATTTACTGAAATGATACAAATTAAAAAAAAATTCTATCAAATTGTTTACATGGGTTTCCTTCTCTCCTGACCGGCAGGTGGCGATGTTGAGACTCTTGGCTCATGCAGTGGAAAGCTCGCTCATTCACACCGTGGATGTTCTTCACACAAAAGAGAGAGAGAGAGCGCGCATCAGCTCCCGTTGCTGTACACTCCCACAAACCCACACAATTCATTATCCCAGAGCCGGCGGTGCTCCTCCCTGGAAGCACCTGGAAAGTAACAGCTTGTGTCCGTGATTTATTTAGCCATGAGGCGGTAGCAGCTTTCAGAGAGCGACACCTGCTCCCGCACTCTTTTGTCTGCAGACCTGCTGCAGCTCCAGGACAAGGAGCAGCAGGAGGAGGAGGAAGAAGGAGGAGAAGTCAGAGTGGGGTGTACCTGACCCCCACGGCCGCCCGTCGCTGCGCTTCCCCCCCCCCCCCGAAACGTCCCGGAGCGTCTCCTCCTCTGGCCCGGTTGGGCGTATTTGCGTGCATGAGTTCCGCCGGTGCTTTGCGGAGTTTGGTTCTCTCGCACGCCGAAAACTCTTTAAATTGTGAGGTATAGCAACAGAATAAAACCAAGTGAGGAAGAACCATCCTGCTCGGGATTTTGTGACTGGGGAGGGGGGGGGAGGAAAGGTGGGGGAATAAGCCGAGGAAGATGCGTCTGCCGGTGCTCCTGTGCACGCTGGCGGCTCTGTGCGCGGGCCCGGCGGCCGGGGCGGAGCGGAGCTGCGCCGACCTGAGGCAGTTCTACACGGGCAAGGGCTTCACGCTGACCGGGGTGCCGCAGACCGAGATCTCCGGTGAGTTTTGGCCAGAGAAAGTAAGCAATTTTGTGCACTTCACAGCTTGCTGTTAAACATCATATACTGTGAGATTTTACCTTATTTTTATAAAATTACAATATTTTTTGAAAGCTTATCTTATTACAAATCTTTGGCTTTGTTGGTATGAATGGGGTTATAGCCTATAGTATGTTAATAAATTTGTACCAAAAGCTTGTTTAATCAGTTCCAATAAGCTACATTTACTTTTTACCCCCCCCCCCCCCCCCAAAAAAAAGAGAGAAATAGTGGTTTATGCTGTGCTGCATCCCAGCTGGTGTGCATGTTTGGCCTCTTTGTGTGCACATCTATACATCCCCCCCTCACTCAGCATCCCGGTGGTCCCCGGTCCACAGGCACTCCTGCGCATCCCCGCTCTCTAGTCCTTTTCATTGTCTGCTAACAGGGCAGGACTGCAGGTGGGTGTGAGCCGTGTGTCTGGTGGGGCTGATGGAGGATTCACTGCTTTTATTGTTGCTTGGTCGTGTCTGTGCTGCAGTATATGGGAAGGGTATAGAATTGCTTTCTGCTCTTGGCTATTGAACGGGACAAGTGCACTTTTGTGCTCTGGGACTTTTTTGTCGTAGTCTGTATTGCTGTACGTGTGGTGTGTATGTGTGAGCGAGTGTGTTGTATATTTTTGTGTGACTCGATAGATGCTGCAATGGCTTCTCCTTCCATTTGCATAAACTAATAATTTAGGGCAGCCCAAGGCAATATTCACCCCCCCACTATCGCTCAGTAATCTCATAACATGAAGCTGCCGCTGAGCTGAGCTGGGGGAGTGGTGCTTTGTAGTAATTTTGGGCTTTTGTTTCATATCTGGACCTGGCCCTGTCAGTCAGAAGAGCAACTAGTTGGGCAAACATGCATTTAATCAGTGGGGACAGTTGCTCAGCCAGTCAAGAAATGATTCAGCCACAGAGCCAGTCAGTCAGTCAGGACATAGCAAAGGCATCAACATCTTGTCTCCTTAGTTCCTGCTGCCCACAAGTGCTTATTAAACCTGTCCAGGTCTCAAGGAAAGTGAAATTGAGATGTTTCTCCCTGAGGCAATGATTACTATTTTTTGCCACTAAAGATGGACAGAAAGACACAGGATTGCCAAAGTGGATGAAACCCAGTTTCATGTGTTAAGTGAGCATGATTTGAAGGTCATTTCTCGTTGGGTCACAGAAAATGCTCTAACAGTGGACGTGTGCTTATGAATAAGATGGATTGCAGCAAAGAGGGCAAGAGTGAGTGGCAGAGAAAAGGAAGGAAATTGGGGAAAAGAACCGAGACAGACAGCGTGGCAGGTTGACAGGGACAGAAAACGAGTCACTCAAGGTCTCATGGAGGACTGTGGAGGAGACATGACACGACACGCCCCCCGCCCCCCTTCCATTAAAACCTCATCTTTTATTGACAGATGAAAAACACAATGCCTGAGTTGCTTAGACCTTGATCTACTCTGGTTATTTGAGCAAGAGTTCTTCCTTCCCCCAGAACTCATTAAAACTGAAGAACTGATGGAAATGGGAAGATGGTGACAGGCAGGAGAATTCCCCACTACAGGGCCTCTTATATCTTTCTCATTTTGGGGGCTGGAGGTGGAAGCAGACTTCTCTAAATCCCTGTGCCAGTGTCTCCTCCAGCAGGTGCTATCAGTGGAAGTGGATATGCACACAGTTTGGATGCACAGTTAATAAATTAGAAAGATTTTAGGCTCTTTCTGACTAAAACGTACCGGAATCTTTTTAGGAGAGCTGTCTGCAGAGAGCTACATTTTTAAAGGGCCTTTCTTTATTGCACTAACATGGAGAAGAACTATGGTATTTGATAATGTAATTGTGTCAAGATTGGGAGTTTACTAGGGACAGTAGTTCCTGTATTTCTGGAGAGAAGATGGAACCTTTTTATTATCCCCCACCAATTGAAGACCAAAGGGGGATTATGTTATGGCGTTGTCTGTCTGTCCTTCCGTCCTACAAAAGGTACCTGTTTTATGACCTCATCTCCTACAGTTGTGTTCCAGTTATTTTGAAACTTGGTACCATGGTTTGATATATACTGGTGATGCACATATTACAGTCTAGCTCTGATTGGAGGATTTTTGCAGCAGTTATAGCCTCTGACTTTTGATGTTCTATTTCACATCAGTTGATTGATAGTAATGCTCTCGTGAAATCAACTCATTCTCCCGTCTTTTCCAAATGTTTTGAGATTTGGTACCGGGGTTTGATATACTCTGATGATGTGCATGGAAAAGTTGAAAACTGCTCTTCTTCAGTTAGATATATGGATTGCCAAAGAAAACAGAGGCGTGGGATATTGCTCTTTCTTAAGGTGGATTCACACTACAACGTTTGGACCGACTTTTACTGGCATTTTGGCAAACTTCTTGCTCTGCTGGCAAAAGTTAATGATTGCTAGTGTTTGTTGGCAAATGCTGGCAAAAGTTGTGTACTTTGAAAATTTTCAGACTGCTGAAAATTTGCCAACATTTGGAAATACACGTTGGTGAAATTTGTGCTCAGTTTGTAAGAGTTCCTGGGTGCTGAGCTAAGTTATGCACAGTTTACCTAAGTCAGCCTAAGTTAAAGCTGGGTCCACTCTATTGCGTTTGGACCGACTTTTACAGACGTTTTGAAAAATCAGAGAAATGCTCGCTGACATCAGCGTCAGGTGACGCTCATATAAAGGTAAGTGTTTGTGGAGGCTTCCTGCCGTTCTGCTTCTGGAGTGAACACATCTCCCTTGGGCATATGTTTAAGTATTTATTTTCGTTTGATATTCCTATGTACAGTGCATCTTCAAAGTATTCACAGCGCTTCACTTTTTCTCCATTTTGTTGTGCTACAGCCTTATTCCAAAAGGGATTAAATTAATTTTTTCCTCAAAATTCTACAGACAATACCCCATAATGACTACATGAAAAAAGTTTTTTTTTTGAGATTTTTGCAAATTTATTAAAAATAAATAACTAAGAAATCATATGTGCATAAGTATTCACAGCCATTGCCATGAAGCTCAAAATTGAGCTCAGGTGCATCCTGTTTCCACTGATCATCCTTGAGATGTTTCTACAGCTTAATTGGAGTCCACCTGTGGTAAATTCAGTTGATTGGACATGATTTGGAAAGGCACGCACCTGTCTATATAAGGTCCCACAGTTGAAAGTGCATATCAGAGCACAAACCAAGTATGAAGTCAAAGGAATTGTCTGTAGACCTCCAAGACGAGATTGTCTCGAGGCACAAATCTGGGGAAGGGTACAGAAAAATTTCTGCTCTTTTGAAGGTCCCAATGAGCACAGTGGCCTCCATCATGCATAAATGAAAGAAATTGGGAACCACCAGGACTCTTCCTAGAGCTGGCCGGCCGTCTAAACTGAGTAATCGGGGTAGAAGGGCCTTAGTCAGGGAGATGACCAAGAACCAGATGGTCATTTTGTCAGAGCTCCAGCGTTCCTCTGTGGAGAGAGGAGAACCTTCCAGGAGGACATCCATCTCTGCAGCAATCCACCAATCAGGCCTGTTTGGTAGAGTGGCCAAACGGAAGCCACACCTTAGTAAAAGGCACATGACAGCCTACCTGGAGTTTACCAAAAGGCACCTGAAGGACTGTCAGACCATGAGAAACAAAATTCTCTGATCTGATGAGATAAAGATTGAACTATTTGGTGTGAATGCCAGGCGTTATGTTTGGAGGAAACCAGACACCACTCATAACCATGCCAATGGTGGTGGCAGCATCATGCTGAGGGGATGTTTTTCAGCTGCAGGAACTGGGAGACTAATCAGGATAGAGGGAAAGATGAATGCAGCAATGTACAGAGACATCCTGGATGAAAACCTGCTCCAGAGCACTCTTGACCTCAGACTGGGGCAACAGTTCATCTTTCAGCAGGACAACGACCCTAAGCACACAGCCAAGATATCAAAGGAGTAGCTTCAGCATAACTCTGAATGTCCTTGAGTTGCCCAGCCAGAGCCCAGAGTTGAATCCAATTAAACATCTCTGGAGAGATCTGAAAATGGCTGTGCACTGATGCTTCCCATCCAACCTGATGGAGCTTGAGAGGTGCTGCAGAGAGGAATGGGCGAAACTGCCCAAAGATAGGTGTGCCAAGCTTGTGGCATCATATTCAAAAAGACTTGAGGCTGTAATTGCTGCCAAAGGTGCATCAACAAAGTACTGGGCAAGGGCTGTGAATACTTGTGTACATGTGATTTCTTAATTGTTGTTGTGTTATTTTTTTTTTTTTGTAATAAATTTGCAAAAATCCCAATAATTTTTTTTTCACGTTTTCCTTATGGGGTATAGAATTTTGAGGAAAAAAATAATTTAATCCCTTTTGGAAAAAGGCTGTAACATAACAAAATGTGGAAAAAGTGAAGCCCTGTGAATATTTTACAGATGCGCTGTAGTTAGTTCTGCATCCCCTTTTCCCCTGTTCGTTCATTCATTCATTCATTCATCTAAAAAAATAATAAAGTAATGCATAGACTCCAACACTAAGTCTGCAATTAAAATGTGGATGAAATAAAAATCTATTTAGTGAATCATGATATAAATAAAATTTCAGGGGATTATATTTTGACTGTTACACCTCTCTCCACTAAAATAACATAAAATCCTGGTAAATGTCATTTACTTTTTGACACCACATCAGCGCTGTTTGATTCTCACACTGGAAGTGAACCAATCCTGGAGAATGATTACGCACGGAGCAGAAAATTAAGAACTGTAAATTTCTCAATGAGATTTTTTTTTTCTTTTGGGCTGTCACATTTTTTGGGAGATTACACGCAACCTAAGTGTCCACCAAACGCGTTTTTTGTTACCTGACTGCCCTGAACATCTTTTTTTCAGCATTTGTGTGCTGCACTCTAGAAAAAAAAAAAGTCTGTGCCCGGTATCCCAGCAACAGCTCGTCAGTCACAGCTCAGCACTTCCACTTTTCCTATGGTCAGATGTTCTACTTAGTTTTAGTAGCAGTCTCTAAATAACAATGGACAGGAAACGTATTCTAGCATTGGTAGCAGCTCTGGATGCAAAATATGATTACACGGAAAGCAGGAGTCTGAGTGCAGATTGTACGGGATTCTATGTCTTGCCCTTCCTTAACCTTTTAACTGGCCACGATTTCACGCGCCTCCAGTGGCACAGCGAAGCAACTGCGTCTGTCATCTCACTCTTGACATCCTTTTACTCCCCAGCTATATTGCAGATTTGTACTGATCTGATGGTTCAGAAGGTGGCAGACACGCATTGGAGGAATCATAGCTGACATGTAATAAACCAAAGAAGAAGAACTCCTTCATTTCCTTTTCCTGTTTTCCTGCTTTTAGCCCAGAAAGCTAATATGGCCACCAATGGTCGTCATTTTGTCGTCACATAACGGTTTTGTACTCCAAAAATAGCCGCGGAATACAAACAAAATTTATATGGGATAATCCTAAGAGTTTGTAGATGTGGTAGAGAGCGTAAATGACCGTCAGAATGCAAAATAACAACTATGATAGACAAAAGCGGGCCAGTCACGTGAGCGAGCGAGCCCCTTCCCCCTCCCCCCGGCAAGTGACAAATTTATTTGTTTTGTTTTTTGTACATTGTACTGATTTTCTGGTTCATATACTTTGAAGATAAGATAAAAACATACTCCTCTAGAGACAACAGTGTCAAAAAACAGAACCATTCTTTGTGTAAATATGTCCAAAGTCCACTTTTGACTGAGTTATGGAATTTATATAGCTGTTGTGACATAATGCAAATTAGATGCATAAATTTATTCCTATCTGAAACTTTGGATCATAATCTACATCTTTCTAATTGACAGTAAGCCATTATCTCTTGCAACTTTCAAGTTATAGCCTTGGAAATCTGAACTATTTTTTTCCACAATATTTTTTATTGAACCTTTTTTTTTTTTTTACAAACATGGCACAAACAATCAAACACTAACACTAAAGTAATTTAAAAATAAAAAAAACACTAACTACAAAAAAAAAATGTACTAAAAACACCAACAACCACTAACAAAGGCAAGTCATCAACAATGCTCCTCTGTTTAGTCTAGGTAATCTATTACATAAGTATACATATTATACATTAACCAATTTGGAATTAGCAAGGTCCACACACATCATTCACCTTCTTCTTCAGAAGTTACGTTTAATTTCCTTACATAATCAATAAAAGGTCTCCATATATTCTCAAACACATTTTCCTTTGATTTCAGTATGTATGTTATTCTTTCTAGTGGAAGGTTTGTTAACATCTGTTTTAACCACTGAGTCACATCTGGTCTCTGAGTCTTTTTCCACAGTAGTGCAATACATTTTTTGGCATTAAGCAAACTGAGGTCTATGAATGCTCTTTCACTCTTATTAAAATTATGCTTTTCTGGATACAGACCCAACAAAAACAGTTTAGGGTTCAAAGTGAATTGTTTTGAAATTATTTTTTCAATTGTTACCCTCACCTCTTCCCAAAACATTCTGATTTTTCTACATTCCCATAAACAGTGAAATGGCGTTCCTTTACTTTCCATACATTTAGTGCATGTATCAGGTATGTTTTTGTTATATCTATTTAACTCCACTGGTGTAACATACATCTGCATTAACCATTTAAAATGTATCAATTTAAGACGTACATTTATTGATTTGGTTTGAGCTTCTGTACAAGCCAATTCCCATTGTTCCTCTGAAATTTCAATTTGCAGGTCTTCTTTCCAATAATTCAGTCTTTTCTGTGAGTTTTCACTTGAGAATAGTGTCAATGAGTTATAAAACTCTGAAATAATACCCTTTCTCTTACTATCTTTCGTCAAAAATTTTTCCAAGGATGAATAAGTAGGTCGGGTGAGAGCATTATTTTGATTTGATCAAATAAAATTCCTAAGCTGAAGATATTTAAAAAAATGTGTTCTATTAAGATTGAATTTGATCCTCAGTTCTTCAAAAGACATTATGTTATCTGAACGTGACAAATATAAGTCTTGAATCTTTTGAATCCCTTTTAAATTCCATACTTTAAATACAGCATCCGCTCTCCCTGGTGTGAAATATTGATTACCCCATATTGGGCGAAATTGTGACAATAAGTGTGGTTCTTTTAAATATTTTTTGGTTTCACACCATATTTTGATCATATGCTTTACAATTGGATTTTTAACTTGTTTCTGTAATTTTTTAGCCGAGTCTGAGTATACGAATAAGGAAAGCGGTAAAGGTAAATTGTATGATTCCATTTCAGTCCAGTGAGGGAGATCATTTGATGAAAAATAATATGTCATAGTCCTCAGTTGTGCTGACCAGTAATACAACATAAAGTTTGGACATTTCAGACCTCCGCGATCAAATGGTAAATATAGTAAGGGCAGACATAATCTAGCCTTCCTATTGTTCCATATAAATTCCACTAACTTTTTTTTAATTCTTGAGAATAGATCTGAAGGTGGTGGTAAAGGAATGTATTGAAATAAATAAAGTATTTTGGGTAAGATATTACTTTTAAGTATATTAATTCTCCCGATCATCGACATTGGTAGTGACATCCATCTCTGAAGTAACTCATTAATATCTGTCATTAAGGCTTCATAGTTGGCACTGGCGACTGATTCTAGCTTAGGCAAAATTTGAATTCCTAAATATTTAAACTGATTTACAACATTGAATTGATTTACCTCAGGAACTGGGTGATTTCTCTGGGTCTCATTTAGCATTAATATTGAAGATTTAGTTTTATTTATTTTATATCCTGATATTTCCCCAAAGTTCTTTATTAAATTTAACAAGGTCGGAATTGATTTTTTAAAATTTGACATAAACAAAATTATGTCATCGGCATACAGGGAGGTTTTATGTTCTGTTGGTCCTACTTTAATTCCATATATTTGTGGATGTAAACGTACTGCCATCACTAAAGGTTCAATTGCCATAGTAAACAATAAGGGTGAAAGTGGACAGCCTTGTCAACATCTTCTATTGATTTTTATTGATTTTGAGATATTGCTGTTTGTTAGGATTTCTGCTGTAGCATTATTGTATATTATCTGAACCCATTTTATGAAATTATTTCCAAGTCCAAACCTTTGTAGGACTTCAAAAAGATAGGCCCATTTGACCCTATCAAAGGCCTTTTCGGTGTCCAATGATAGGAGAGCTGTATCCAGTGCTTCTTTATTGGAATAAATAATATTAAATAGTCTTCTTACATTATGGAAGCCTTGTCTTCCCATTATAAAGCCATTCTGATCTTGGTTAATAATATTTGGTAATATTTCTTGTAGTCGTCTTGCTAAAATTTTACAGATTATCTTAAGGTCAGCATTTAATAGGCTTATTGGGCTCATGTTTTCACATTTATTAGGGGGTTTACCTGGTTTTGGCAACAGTATAATTAAGGCATTATTCATGTATGGTGGTAAATTACTATTTTGAAATGCTTCTAAAACCATTTCCAAAAGTGGCTTTATTAATTTATTCTTCAATTTTTTTATAGAGGTCAACTGGAAGACCATCTGGTCCTGCTCTTTTTCCTGATTTCATATTATCAATAGCTAGCCCAACTTCTTCTTGACTAATTTTAGACTCCAGTATCTCCCTGTTTTCATTTGGAATACACAGTATAGATAATCCATCCAAAAACCCATTTAGTTTTGTTAAGTCAGTTTCATTTTTTGTATCATATAGTTTTTCATAATAATCTCTAAAGGCACTATCAATTTCTATAGGATCTATAACTGCCTGCCCATTACTTATAATACTGGTAATTGGTGTTTTAAATTCTAATTGTTTAATCTGCCATGCCAATAATTTTCCTGATTTTTCACCTTGTTCATAAAAAGTTTGCTTCAATCTTAGAAGACTCGAGGCAGCTCTATTCGCTGATTTTTTTTTTGTCATATTCAGCTCTCAGAATCAGTAATTCGTTCTCTAACTGTGGGTTACTTCCTGCATACACTTTTTCTTGAAGAATTTTTATTTTACGTTCCAATTGGACTCTCTCCTCTCGAGTCTTCTTAGATTTTGAACCTGTATAACTAATAATATGCCCCCTTATAAAAGCTTTGAAAGCCTCCCACTTTATACATGCTGATGTTTGTGTAGTATTGATATCAAAGAACTCATCTGTTTTTCTATGTACTTAACAAATTCCTCATCCTGAAGTCATTTATGCTGAAAATGCCACCTACCTGGATCCTTTGTCAATTTCTTATCTACATATATTAGACAGCAGGGTGCATGATCAGAGATCACAATGTTATCATAGAAACAGTTTTGAATCTTGGACCTTAATTCTGTGGAGATCAAAAAGTAGTCAATATGTGAAAATGTCTTATAGGTATTAGAATAACAAGAATAGGCTTTGACTTGTGGTTTCATTTCTCTCCATATATCTAGCAATCTCAATTCTTTCATAAAATGATTAATGGTCATTCTGCATCCATTGTGCGTACAGTCCAGTCCTGTTGATCTATCTATACTGGGATTCAATGTACAATTAAAATCCCCTGCTATTATACAGTATGTTGCCCTGTAAGTGATGATAAAGTAAGAAATAAATTAACGAAGAAGTTTTGATCATCAGTATTGGGACCGTATAAGTTCACCAGATTTATATTTTCTAATAACAAAGATCCTTGGATGATTAGATATCTTCCTAATTTGTCTCCAATTACGTTTTTCACTTGAAATGGGACTGTTTTATGTATGAGAGTCATAACTCCCCTGGCTCGGGATGAAAATGATGAGGTGAACACATTTCCTTGCCATCTTCTCCTAATTCTTTTTACATCCTCCTCTATTAGATGAGTTTCTTGTAAAAACACAATTTTTGAATCTATGTCTTTTATTTTATTCATAACTTGTTTAAGTTTTTTTAGATTTTGTAGACCTCTGCAATTCCATGAAGTTAAATTAAGATTAACGCTTTGATCTATGGTCAATAAGGAGTTTGAGATTACCTTGCAATATGAACATGCTCATACAGAGAAGCAAAAACATGGATGGTTGAACATTCATCTTACAAACTACACAAAAACAAATTCCCTTTCCCCACATTCGTGGTAATCCCCCCAAAATCAAAAAAAATTCCGTCTCCCGTTATAGCTAGTGACTGTTCCACACCTGCGAGGATCAGTCAAACCACTCTCTCTTTCTCCTCTCAATCACCCTGACTCTACTACTTTTTTAATGACATTAACTCTCTTCTGTAGATTTTCCAACATAACTTCAAAGTTTTATAGCAACTTTGTACATCATAGCTTTTTTTTTTTTATATAATACAATCTGTATTTTGTAGACATGTTATATGTTTCAGATCAATCAGATGCCTGTACAAATGCTTAAATGTTCTACCTTTGTCATGTTCATGCTTAGCTCCCACCAGTCTCCTCTTGGATCTGCTTAATGAGCTCCTGCGCCTCTTGAGGGGTCTTGAAGGTGTGGCTTCTGCCCTTATATGTGACCAGCAGTCTTGCCGGATGAATCACTCCGTGACGAATCCCGAGGTTGCGCAGCTCTTTGTGGGCGGGGTCGAACTGCTTCCTTAATTGTTGAACTCCTGTGGCCAAATCTGGGTAGAACCGCATCTGTTGATCCTGGTATTTAATTTCTCCTTTAGCTCGCGCCGTGTTGGTGACTGTCATCTTGTCTCTGTTGCTGAGGAACTTCATAATCAGCGTCCTCGGTGGTGTCTTATTATCTCTTGGTGGGCCGATTCGGTGAGCGCTCTCTAAGACAACCGATGACTGCAGGTCCGCGTTGTTTAGCGCTTCTGGAATCCACTTTTCCACAAAGGAACATGGGTCCCGTCCCTCCGCTCCCTCCGAGAGACCCACCAGCCTCAAATTATTCCGTCGCGAACGGGATTCTAAGTCCAGGACATTATCTTCCAGACGTTTACATTTTAATTCCAGTGTTTGCACCTTTGATTGTAGGCTGGTGACGTCATCTTCAGCGCTTGAGATTCAGAGCTCCGCCTGCGATACTCGTTCCATACAGTCTCTTATTTCCTTTCTCATTCCTTCTATTGCTGCTATAATCCCATCAAATTTAGACGAAAAGTCTGCTCTCATGGAGCTGATGGCAGCAAGCACCGCATTTGCCCCCTCCTCAGCAGTTACTGCTCCACCGCTGGCTCCCTCCTCCGCCATAGTCTCTGGAGATTTTTCTGCTTCGTCACGAGTGTGGAAGTCTGTTAGTTTGGATTGTTTTGTCGAATTACTTTTTCCTCCGCCTAATTTCCCAGCCTTAGTCTTTACCATATCCGCGCCTAAACGCTGGGATAGGTTTTTGTTCCAATTAAGAGAGTTTTAGCCTACTTTTTATTTTTATGAGCAGAGCAGTGTGAAACACGTCTTCCTACGTGGCCGCCATAACCGGAAGTTGGAAATCTGAACTATTTTATTGACAAAAAATATATACCACTCTTGACCACTAGGGGTTATGTCGCCATACGGCGACTGGGACAGTTAGAGGATTGGCTGCTTAGAAAGGTCTGACATTGACAAGCTCAGCTGCAGTCTGAAAACTCCGAGTGCCGTGACAAAAAGCGGCCACCACCAAGAGTGTGCAAAAACATCCCACAAACTCCTAAACAATTCAAAACTAATCAAATGTCCGTTTATATATATATATATATATATATATATATATATATACACTACCGTTCAAAAGTTTGGGGTCACCCAGACAATTATTTTGTGTTTTCCATGAAAAGTCACACTTATTTACCACCATGAGTTGTAAAATGAATAGAAAATATAGTCAAGACATTGACAAGGTTAGAAATAATGATTTGTATTTGAAATAATAATTTTTTCCTTCAGACGTTGCTTTCGTCAAAGAATCCTCCATTTGCAGCAATTACAGCATTGCAGACCTAACATGATTGCACAAGGGTTTTCTAATCATCCATTAGCCTTCTGAAGCAATGAGCAAACACATTGTGCCATTAGAACACTGGAGTGATAGCTGCTGGAAATGGGCCTCTATAAACCTATGTAGATATTGCACCAAAAACCAGACATTTAAGATAAGATAAGATAAGCCTTTATTAGTCCCATAATGGGGAAATTCCAGGATTGCAACAGCACAGGGATAGCAACACTCAGAGCAACAATCAGAAGGCAAGAGAAAAAAAAAAGAAACAAGAGCAGCAAGTATACATATGTACATATAAACATAATTTTATATATATATATATATATATATATATATATATATATAGACACACAGTGCGGAGCATTGTAGCTAGATGAAATAAATATGTAGATATATAAACACACACAGTACGGAGCATTGTAGCTAGATGGAATAAATATGTAAATATATAAACACACACAGTGCGGAGCATTGTAGCTAGATGGAATAATATGTAGATATATAAAAACACAGTGCGGCGCATTGTAGCTAGATGGAATAAATATGTAGATATATAAACACACCCAGTGCGGAGCATTGTAGCTAGATGGAATAAATATGTAAATATATAAACACACGCAGTGCAGAGCATTTGCAGCTATAATAATCATTTACCACATTAGCAATGTATAGAATGTATTTCTGATTAGTTTAAAGTTATCTTCATTGAAAAAAAGTGCTTTTCTTTCAAAAATAAGGAAATTTCTAAGTAACCCCAAACTTTTGAATGGTAGTGTATATACTGTATATATACACACAGTGTATACTGTGTGTATATATACAGACCCTGGGTATATATATATATATATATATATATACAGACCCTGGGTGGTATGTGATGGTGAGATTAGATGTAAGGAAAAACAGGGCCCACCGAACCTGCCGGGCATTCAATCGTCTGGCAGGTCTAAGATATTCCAAATTTTTGTGATCTGTCCAGACCATCACCAGCTGATTAGTTCCCTCCAACCAGTGTCTCTATTCCTCCAATGCCAATTTAATGGCCAATTTAATGGCTGGCAGTTCACGGTCCCCTACGTCATAATTTCTCTCGGCTGGGGTCAGCCGATGTCGTCTAAGTGAACAAAAACAAAATTGTTCACCATGTCACAGAGGACATCATTGATTAAACACTGGAAGACGGCAGGGGCATTGGTCAGGCAAGCGGGCATGACCAGATATTCAAAATGACCCAGGTGCATTTTTAACGCCATCTTCCACTCATCCCCCTTGCGGATACGTACCAAATGATGTGCGTTTCAGAAAACGAGCTTAGTATATACCTGCGCTTGTTGGAGGAGTTCAAAGGCCGAATTAATGAACGGCAAAGGGTATTTATCCTTAACGGTGATGGAATTAAGGTCGTGATAATCAATGCACAGCTGCAAGGTCCCATCCTTTTTCACTACCAAAAAGAACCCCGCGCCGAGAGGGGCGGACGATGGATGAATAAGGCCGGCGCTAAGGGAATCTTTGATGTAGCTCTCCATCACCTCCCTCTCCGGCCCAGATAAACTGTAAAGCTGGGTGGCAGCTGCGTGCCTGGAAGGAGGTCAATAGCGCAGTCATAGAACTGATGATGTGGCAAAGATAGGGCTCTTGACTTGCTAAAGACCTCCCCTAATTCATGATAGACCTCGGGCATGCGGCTGAGATAGGCTCCGTAGGCTCAGCCGGAGGGGAAGAGATAGGAAGAGAGGGTGAGCAAGCAGCCGAACGAAGACGTAATGACAAACAAAATGGGCTCCAGGAAGAAATTGAACCCTGGGCCCAGTTAATTACACAACATAACAAAAATATTTTTTTTGTAAGTTGTCTGTGTTTTTTCAACTGATTTAAGACAATTTTACACCACTGAATCCGAAAATGACATCCGTTTCTCTCGATCAGGTCAGGTTTTTATGCTAAGTTGTAAGCAGTTGTACAGCAGTTGTACAGTTGTACTGTAAATTGAATAGTAGACATTGATAAAGGTAAGTACATGTAAATTGAATGTTATGTCATCATTGTTCAAAATTCAGAGAATTTCAAGAAATAAAAAAAGAATTTTGCATCATATAAAGCGAAAATACCCGTACATATAAACAAAAACGTAAAAAACATGTGGCCATAGTTCAAAAAGTTGACCCAATTGAGCAAAACCAATGTTATTTTTGGATTCAGCACATCAAAATTGTCCTAAATCAGTTAAAAAAACTTAGACAATAAATTTGGTGTTGACCAGTGTTATAGGATTATATTTGTGGAGCCACGGATACCCCAGAATCGTGGGAGCAGAAGACTGTGGCAGCACAAAGAACTGGATTGTCTTGCGATGGTTACCGGACAAAATGATCGAGATAGGCTTAGTTTGCCAGATCACCACCACGAGACTACAGCCAGACAAGGTGGAGACATTAACAGGGTTCGGGAGGTTCCTGGTGGGAATCTGAAACCTTTGGATCAGTTCCTGGTGAATGAAACTTTGCTCCGCCCCGGAATCCACCAGAGCAGAGGTTTTACACTCTGCTCCTGGTAACTGGGTGAGAGAGCCGGAAGTGTAAAACAGCTGGGGGGATTTCCAGAAGAACCTCCCGCCAGACCCCTACGATTACTGACAGGCCGGTTCTTTTGGCCGAATTGGGCATTTAGAGAGAGCGTGAACAGTGGCCCTGCAATGCATGCACGCTGCGGCGTGGCGGCGCTCCTCTGGAGTTAGATGAGTCCTTCTGAGGACCGTCAGCTCTGAAGGTGATGCTGTGGATGCTGCGCGAGGAGCGGGGACTGGCTGCGGAGCAGACGAGGAAGCAGCGGTCCTCTGCTCCCTAGCACACTCCCGGAACCAGTTGTCTAAGGCCACTGCCTGTGATATCAACTTATTTAAAGAGGAGGGATTCACCCAACAGCCAGTTGGTCTTCCGGCTCCTAAAGAGAGCAGTCGCATTTTTCCTCCCCTCCTGTCCTGCCTTCCTGACCCAATTCCCAGCTTGCTTGCGTCTGTGTCTTTTGCCCTTCTTCTGTCTGAATCTTAATCCAAACGGAAATTATGGATCTGGAAAAGCGGCTTATATGCTTAAATGCAATTGACACCATTTTAAAAGAAGATCGGGCTAGGGGGAGCCCTGGACTCATGGACTATTGGGAATTCATGGGTCTGTGTGATTCGACTGAGATGCGGAGACATCTCTATCTGTTTGGCTTGATCACAGGATTTCTATTTGGCTCTGGAGTTCCTGATGTATCAGAAATTAAAGTTGGGAGAGCTGATCAAAGCTGACCCGGCAATGCTCCTTCAACAACAAATTTGACTATGGAAATTATGAAGCACAGGATCGCATGAAGAGAGGAAAATTCTATTCTCTGAGTACACTGTGCAGATTTGACCTTGTTCTGGTGCCCTGTTTACATTCCTCCTCGATAAGGATAAGGCTGGAGAAGTGGTAACTAACCCAAACAATCGACACAATCGCTGTTGTTTCAACAGACTGGACTCTTCAAGGACAGTGTACCATGTGTCTTCAACTGCCACCTGCAAGCAAGAGAGAGAGACTCTGGACTTGCTTATAGATCACATGATTAACATCCATCCACTGCCAGGAGGCGCCCTCTGCTGTTCACTAGCGATTGACACACCCACACTACACCGCATACAACAGTACAGGACTGATACATACACTGATATATAAATATACACTGACTCTCTCAACTCTTGTTTTGTGTGATCTATTGTCTGCTAATTTATATGTGCATTAGAGAGTTTTTTTCTAGGTAATCACAATTTTGGTCATATAATGAGCTTTATTTTGATTAACAATGCTTTTTTCTCTCTGCTCATTGTGTTTCCCTATCCCCCTTCCCCCTCCCCCTCATTACCCCCCACCGTATGACAGGTGCCTTGCATGGCTGCCGCGTCATTGGGATGCGCTTATCTAGCGCGCCCAATTTCAAGTCAAATTCCTCATATGTTTACTTGTGTTTCCTTGTAAACGTGCTTGGCAATAAAGTTCATTCTGATTCAGTTCGTCGCGGATGTTGCCATTTAAACTCCAGAGGAAGACGCTACATAGCGTCATTCCACTCGGAGTCTGCCATGGTGACCCGAAACTTGACTGAGTAGTTGGCAACTGACTGACTCCCCTACCGAAGTCCCAGCAACTGGCTAGGGATATCACTCTCGTTCTCAGTATGATCAGATGCCCAGGTGAATTCCTGAACAAACCGTTCAGAAGTATACTGGGCTGCCTCCGGACCATTTAAGGTGGACTGATCCCACTTAAGTGCCCGGTCGTGAAGTAACAGGGTCAGAAATTGAATTTTAGATGAATCGTCCCTATACTCCCCCTCCACCTGCTGGAAATACATCTGACAATGTAACAGAAACCCTTAACCCCCCCCCCCCCCAATAGGGGCAAGCACAGGAATGGAAATGGTCCTGCGGCTAGTAGGAGCTGCCGGGGCAACAGGAGCGGAAGGAGGAGCGGCCGCACCAGGAAGCCGACCCAAATGCTCCATGACTGTAGCCAATTGTTGGGTGATGGTTTGGAGCTGCTCGGACAAAAACATGACCTGGTGCTTGGTGGCATCCAAACATGAGAGCGCTGACTGTTCACCAGAGGCAGCGCCCACTAAGCCTCGATCCTGGCTGGATCATTCTGTCACGATTTAATATTTTGAGGAGGCTTAAGTGCTGGGCAAACCACTTCAGATGAACACTCAGACTCAGAAAGATTAACACCACTTTAATGAAAACCCAGAAACTCTATACAAAGATGCTAACTTAAAGAATGTGTACATACACCACAATTAATGAAATCACGCAGGTGCCCTGATGAGCTCTGGAGCCCGGAAAACAAAAACAGGAAGGGGGGGGGGGGGTACGCTCGCCTGATCATGACAATTTCCTTTTTTGAGCATTAACCATTCAGAGATTTAATTCCATCTTTAATCCTTGAAAACATCTTTTAGGAGTCATTTTAACTTCCATTTGAGAGTAGGGAATCTCTGACGGTACCAACGTCTGACAGTATGTTGTATCAGCATAGCCCTAATAGCCATAGCAATTGTTTCATTAAAAAAAACAAAAACATCTTTTGTTTCCTTGGATTTTGGTGCTTCTCTGAGTCTGGGCTGCTGTTGTATTGTCATCTGTCAGTATAAGTTTCACCTCATAGCTCTCCATCTTGTTACTTTTTGAGGACCGTAATCTAAATTCATACAGCTGATTAACAGTATAAGTCAATAGCCACGGTTACATGTGCAAAATTTCTTCAATCTGATTGCATTTCAGATCAGAAATTTACTGTTTACATGGATCCTGAAAAAGTTGATCCGATTAGGATGTGCATTTACATGTGTCACACGTTTGAACGGACTAAGTCATTTTGGCAAGCGCACAATTATCCAACATTCTGGAAGTAGTATAAGAAGAAACAACTTCCGATGTAAACAAACCCTGCTTTGTGCCTTTCTCTTTTTGAAATGGACCCGTATTGTGTTACTCAGATTGTACTTTTGCTTCTGCTGGTCTCCGTAATGAAGCTACAAGTCCAGCAGTACATACTTCTGCATATGACAGAGGGAGACAGCAGGATGATGCAGACCACTTCTGTTTTGCTCCCGCCATGTCTTCCGTTAGCTGCTGTAAATGTGGAAATATGTCACGTCAGCGTTTGGCTGATGTACAGACATGCGCAGTAAACACATTTTCTACCCAAACTTCGGAATAAGTGTTTATATGTGCACCAATTGGGTTAACAATTGACATAACCCACCCGTCTCAAACGGAAAGAAATTTTGATCAGAATGAGTGTGATTGGGTCAGAATATTCAGATTGGCGTGTTTACATGAAGCATTTTTATTTTGAACAGGCTTTTAATCTGGCTACTTGTGTCCATGTAAACATGACTATTGACTACCGGTAAACTGATGCCACATAAACACATGGTAGCACTGTGTAGTCCATCTTGCTAAGTTTATTTACCACCTTTCTCACTGTAGCACACCACTGTCCTTATGTGGTTCCATCAAAAAAGAGCTGTTCTTCCTAGGGGAAATGTGAAACTTAAAAGGACCCCCAAAAATTGTAGTTCTGGAAAGAGTTCCTCTACTGATAGTTCTACTAAAATGGTTCCAATACTTTTTAGATGAGTAAAAACAAAAAAACAAAACAGCTTTAAAGTGGTTAGTAAATGATTGTGAACTGACCTCAGCTTTCTGACTTTTACAAACAGCAGGTAATAAGAAAACGTGTCATTCTGGATGATTCTGACATCCCCTGCAGAAGGACTATATGTCATGTACCTTGAAGTTTTCTAGTTCCACCTCGTAGAACTAAAAGATTAAAATACAAATCATAGAATCAGTTTGCACAGTTGATGGTACTTGGTTCATTCATCCTCATATGAAGTGATATTATATTTTACGACACTAAATTGTTGTCCCTGCATTATTGTCAGGTATTGTATCAATATAGATTTAATGTTTTTAAGTACCTGACTGCTAGTTGACTTGAATTGATCAGAGTGTGAAATCAAGTATTTCTACTAAAGATATTTTAGACAACGCAAATGTGACACAGGGCATAATTTTTGATCATGCCCAACCCTTTGGGTTATTTTTTTATTTTGGACTCATTGTTATTATGATTTATTCTTGGGTAATTTCAGGTCTATGTTGAGGGTATTTGTTGTGTTGTTCTTTTCTTGTTTAGTTCCCTTGTTCTTGGTTTATTCTGAAAGTATTTCTTGTGTTATTTGTGCCTAGGTTAGTTTCTCTTGATCTTAGGGTATTTTCGAACACACTTCCTGTTTTAGTTTTCTTTAGTTTATGTAACTTTATTTCCAGTCTTTTATTGAAATGCTTTTTCCTGTTAGTCTGTAGTTATGATTTACTATTTACTTTTTGGTTGCCTTGTTAGCATTGTTCCCTACACCTCTGACCCCATCTGTTATCCAGCGGTTGATTACACAGGGTTACAAAAATAATTTTTTTCTAAGTTGTCTGTGTTTTTTCAACTGATTTAAGACATTTTTGCACCGCTGAATCCGAAAATGACATCCGTTTCTCTCGATCAGGTGCCAAGTAAAAACCTGTATTTACTTAGTACTTACTTAGTACTGTGCATGTATTTACCTTTATATAAAGGTAAGTACATGTAAATTGAATGTTTCGTCATTGTTCAAAATTCAGAGAATTTCAAGACATAAAAAGAATTTTGCATCATATAAAGCGAAAATACCCATACATGTTAACAAAAACATATAAAACAAAATGTGGCCATAATTCAAAAAGTTGACCTGATTGAGCAAAACCAATGTGATTTTTGGATTCAGTACATCAATATTGACCTAAATCAGCTAAAAAAATCTTAGACAATAAATTTGGTGTTGTCCAGTGTTATCTGTTCCCCTATACAGTAAGTTTAGTATGGTCTCGCCCCACCTTACAGCAACATTATTGTTGATATAGTGATGTCATCCTCCTGTGCACTGTGGATAATCTCCCTGCATTCCATGGTTCCTCACCTTTCTTGTTATTTCTGTAAACCTGTCATGAACTGGATCTTGCCTGCACCTTGGGTCCTCTTCTCTCTGTCAAATAGTTTATTGCACTCCCATTATACAAAGAGAGGAACTACTTTTGATAGTTTTGATATGGTTCCTGTGGTTGGAACATGCATTCTAGGCATTACGATTCAGCTGTTAATTAATATTTTACCGTTAATGAATGTCCAAGTCTCGTCACAATTTTTTGCATGACTTTTTTTTTTTTTCTCAATTTAGGGGTCTGTTTGAGTTCGACTCAAATAATGATGAAATAGTATAATGCAATTGCAAGGTTGAGTCTTTAGCAGAAATAAAAACTGGATAAATTAAATGAGTTTACTCACGTTATGGCCGTTGGATTTAAATACAGTACAAGGCTCCTTAATGCACATTCATGCTCCAAACACCTTAGTGTAGAGCAGGGGTGTCAAACTCATTCCATGGAGGGCCAAGACCCTGCATGTTTTACTTCCACCCAATGTCTTCAGCAGGTGTTTTCTCTGATCAGCAATCAGTGGGAAGGAATTCAGTGAAATCACCTGTTGAAGACACTGGGTGGAGGTAAAACCTGCAGGGTCTTGGCCCTCCATGGAATGAGTTTGACACCTGTGGTGTAGAGGTTGTAATAAACTTTAATATGATATAATTGTAGCCCTGCTGAAAATTTGGGGAATAAATGCAGTGCTGTGAAAAAGTGTTTGCCCCCTTCCTGATTGCTCATTTTTTGTATTTTTGTCACACTTAAATGTTTCAGATCAAACAAATTTAAATATTAGACAAAGATAACACAAGTAAGCAGAAAATGCAGTTTTTAAATGAAGGTGTTTATTATTAAGGGTAAAAAAAAATCCAAACCTACCTGGCCCTGTGTGAAAAAGTGAGTACCCCCCCCCCCCCCGAAAACATAAATTAACTGTGGTTTATCACATCTTTGGAAAGCTGACTTCAATTTCTCTAGCCACACCCAGGCCTGATTACTGCCACCCCTGTTCTCAATCAAGAAATCATTTAAATAGGACCTGCCTGACAAAGTGAAGTAGACCAAAAGATCCTCAAAAGCTAGACATTATGCTGCAATCCATAGAAATTCAGGAACAAATGAGAAACAAAGTTATTGAGATCTATCAGTCTGGAAAAGGTTATAAAGCCATTTCTAAAGCTTTGGGACTCCAGTAAACCACAGTGAAAGCCATTATCCATAAATGGTGAAAACATGGAACAGTGGTGAACCTTCCTAGGAGTGGCCGGCTGACCAAAATTACCCCAAGAGTGCAGCAACGACTCATCCAAGAGGTCACAATAGACCCCACAACAACATCCAAAGAACTGCAGGCCTGACTTGCATCAGTTAAGGTCAGTGTTCATGACTCCACCATAAGAAAGAGACTGGGCAAAAATGGCCTGCATGGCAGAGTTCCAAGACGAAAACCACTGCTGAGCAAAAACAATATAAAGGCTCATCTCAGTTTTGCCAGAAAACATCTTGATGAGCCCCAAGACTTTTGGGAAAATAGTCTGTGGACTGACGAGACAAAAGCTGAACTTTTTGGAAGGTATGTGTCCCATTACATCTGGCGTAAAAGTAACACAGGATTTCAGAAAAGGAACATCATACCAACAGTAAAATATGGTGGTGGTAGTGTGATGGTCTGGGGCTGTTTTGCTTCAGGACCTGGAAGACTTGCTGTGGTAAATGGTACCATGAATTCTGCTTTCTACCAAAAAATCCTGAAGGAGACTGTCAGGCCATCTGTTTGATCTCAAGCTGAAGCGCACTTGGGTTCTGCAGCAGGACAGTAATCCAAAACACATCAGCAAATCCACCTCTGAATGGCTTAAGAAAAACAAAATGAAAACGTTGGAGTGGCTTAGTCAAAGTCCTGACCTGAATTTGATTGAGATGCTGTGGCATGACCTTAAAAAGGTGGTTCATGCTCGAAAACCCTCCAATGTAGCTGAATTACAACAATTCTGCGAAGATGAGTGGGCCAGAATTCCTCCACAGCGCTGTAAAAGACTTATTGCCAGTTATCACAAATGCTTGATTGCAGTTGTTGCTGCTAAGGGTGGCCCAACCAGTTATTAGGTTGAGGGGGCAATCACTTTTTCACACAGGGCCATGTACCTTTGAATGTTTTTTCTCATTAATAATAAACACCTTCATTTAAAAACTGCCTTTTGTGTTTACTTGTGTTATCTTTGTTTAATATTTAAATTTGTTTGATGATCTGAAACAATTAAGTGTCATATACATACAAAAAAATGAGAAATCAGGAAGGGGTAAGCACTTTTTCACACCACTGTAACTATTAATGGAAAAAATATATAAAATAATGAGTAAAACATGGAGTGGATTTCTTGTATGTATTTAATAAAAGAATGGTTACAGACATTATACTTCGAGAACAAAAAAACATTGATTTTATGGTTAAGTAAAAACAAGAAAAGGCAAAATGTGATGGTGTCAATGTAGTTCATATGCTGTGTTTGTGTTTGTAAATGTATTTAAGTTTTAGAAAAAATGACTGATAATTAACCTGTGGTAATTGGAGGGTGTGGGGGGGGGGGGGGAAATTAATGGATGGTCAGAGTAAGAGGGGACCGGAAGAGGAAAAAAAGAGGACGCGTGAGGACAGTGGCCCCAGAGAGGCAGCAGTGTCCATTAAGTTTGATAAACTTACCCTCCGAGGGTACAGCTTTGGCCCAGTCCGTACCCACCATGGGTGCAGCTTTTGCCCAGTCCGGGCCCACCATGGGTGCTGCTTTGCTCCAGCCCGGAGCCACCGCGGGTGCTGCTTTGCTCCAGTCCAGAGCCACCGCGGGTGCTGCTTTGCTCCAGTCCGGAGCCACCGCGGGTGCTGCTTTGCTCCAGCCCGGAGCCACCGCCGGTGGTGCTTTGCTCCAGCCCGGAGCCACCGCCGGTGGTGCTTTGCTCCAGCCCGGAGCCACCGCCGGTGGTGCTTTGCTCCAGCCCGGAGCCACCGCCGGTGGTGCTTTGCTCCAGCCCGGAGCCACCGCCGGTGGTGCTTTGCTCCAGCCCGGAGCCACCGCCGGTGGTGCTTTGCTCCAGCCCGGAGCCACCGCCGGTGGTGCTTTGCTCCAGCCCGGAGCCACCGCCGGTGGTGCTTTGCTCCAGCCCGGAGCCACCGTGGGTGCTGCTTTGCTCCAGCCCGGAGCCACCGTGGGTGTTGCTTTGCTCCAGCCCGTAGTGACCACGGGTGCTGCTTCGCTCCAGACCGGAGCCTCTGTGGGTACAACCTTGTCCCTATCCAGGACCAACCAGTCTGGAGCCACCACGGGTGCTACAATGTCCCGGTCCAGGACCACAGAAGGTGCTGCTGGCCAGTCCGAGGGCGTTGTGGTCCCCTCTCCTTTGCCAGATGCCATCGTGGTCCCCTCCCCTCTGCCAGACGCCGTCGTGGTCCCCTCCCCTCTGCCAGAAGCCGTCATGATTCTCTCCCCTCTTCCAGACGCCGTTGTGGTCCCCTCTCCTCCGCCAGATGCTGTCATGGTTCCCCCTCCTCTGCCAGACGCCGTCGTGGTTCCCCCTCCTCTGCCCGAGGCAGTCGGGGTTCCGTCTCCTCCTCCTGACATCGTCATGGTTCCACAGACTCCCCTGTCATGCTCACCACTAGGGCTTCCTGTTGAGCAGCCACCTCCTGGACCATCCCTTCTGTTCAGGTGGTTGAAAAACTGGCAGGCCACTGACAGACTGTGCCGCGGAGGTGGGTGGCCCACGTTCTCTGGGAGGCCACCCGACTTGTTCCATCATACCTTCTGGCGGGCCTGGGACTCTGGCCGTCTGCCTGAGCTGTCTAGCTCTTCAGTCCAGGGGGCTTAGAGGGGTTGGGGTCTTGCCTGGTGTGGGTCCCAAGTGGGGTTGTTTCGTTCCCTCCTAGCCTGTCCCCCCACCACCCACCCTGGGTGGGTTATTGTTGTGCTCCTGTTGGGGGTGGGGGCGGTTCTTTCTTTTTCTTTTGATGTTACCCTGGGGAGTCGGGGATCCACCCCTTGAGAGGGGGACTCTGTCACGAGCTGAGCACTGGAGGTTTCCGCCATGCTCAGTCTCGTGGCATTTTCTCTGTATTTATATATTTGTTGTAATTTTGTGCCTTTTGGTTTTTGTTATCTCTGCAATGTTTTTTATTTTTCTGTTGATGTCTTAGAGAATCAGAACATAGTAAAACTATCAACTATTTCTCAGTTTGTACCGTAAAACGGGGTAATAAGGGACACTTTTCTGGGAAATGTTTTAAATGTAATTCTGCTTTTTTTATTTTGAGCAGGACGCTGAGTTGTGTTGTTATTGTCTTTCCTGTAGATATTAGTTTTAAGAAATTTGTCGCCGTTATATTTAAGGAAAATTCGAAAAAAAAAGTGGCCCTTATTACCCCGCCGTCCCTTATAGCCCCGTTTTATGGTACTTGTTTACATTTTATTCTTCTATTCTTTATTGTTGTGGTTGACAGCTGTCAGGGCATTTCCTGGTTGGTGCTCCGTGTGGACATAGCCCTGTCAGCTGTCAGCCGGGCGCTCTCCTCTCATTACTTCCAGCTGATCCAAATTAATAATCATTGCTACCTTCTGCCCACTCATGTGACCCCACACCTGGCATTACTTGTGTTACTTGTTCTGACCCTATTTAAGGACAGCATTTTCTTTTCTTGTCACCGCTGTCTTGAGAAAGCCTGAGTAAGTCTCACCTGAGTTCTTCTCGTCTCCACCAGAGCCCTGTCTCCGCTCTGATGCGTAATTTGTAAGTTATTTTCTCCTATTGGAATTTTGTGTTTGTGCACCGTTTTGGGCTTTATGTTTTTGTTATTTTCAATAAATCTCACAACTCACAGTTCAGCGCATGGGTCTGTCTCTCTGCCCCGAGGGGCCATTCATGACACTCCCCCCGTCCTCACTCTTGTCCAAGGCATCCATCCACCTGACCCCCAACCCACCCCAGAGCCCACCTCCTCCCACCCTGTTGCACCCCACCCACAAGTAATAATAGGCATAGTTAAAACATGGCTGAGCACTGAGGACCCAGAGTGAGGAAATGCTATCATAGGGGGACCGTCAGCACCAGGAGCCGGTCTCAGCCCACAGCTGCAGAGACACCGGCACAGGGGCCACCCCAGCCCAGGCAGACAGAGGAGTCCACACCACAACCAACAGTATGGGACTGGACTCCTCCATTCCACCAAATTAGGGCCACCACCACAGCAGCATTCTCACCACAGTGCCAGTTACAGCTCCAAGTGCCGAGAGCCCCCCAGTGAAGAAACACTAGAGCTAAAAATAACATAAGATAAAATACAATAAAATACAATAAGAAGCAGAGTAAGATCATGAATAAAAATAAATAAAAAGACAATAAAATGGTTAAAGGAATCATAAATATACCCATATATACAGTATATATATGTATATATATATATATATATGCAAAACTAAATTGAAATAATCTAAAAATATAAAGATATATAAATAAATAAATAAATAAAACAGCAAAATAAGTATATAAACATGAATGATAAATTTAGTTAAAAGGGATAAATTCATCAGATAAATTTTCAAAGGAAGAAGTGATAGTCATTAACCTTGGAAATCGTTGGTTCCTTTAACGTTATTTTTGTGGGGGCTCCCTGGGATTTTGACAAGTGGCTTTTAATGCATTCTTCATATTGTCACAGATGACATCTCAAGTGGTGAAACCAATTAGTGGGACTGCTACCTTTAAAGACAACGGCTTTGTGACGTATTTTGCAGAAAACTGTCTTTTGTTCAGTGTCTTCCTTCTGAATTCACCACTGCCAGACAATGGAGCTTTTTTGTGTCACCTTCTTTTCCTTCTGCCCATTGTTGCCAGATTGTGCATAAAAACAACCATCTGTACTCCACAAAAACAGGCTCAAAAGAAGCAGTTTCCAAAGAAAAAAAATGCAGGAAAAACCAGACCTGGCAACGACCCTGATGCAAAACACAACCACAGTGGGAGTCACTGAGCTGCAGTGCAGCTGTGTGAGAGGACTTGAAACAGATAAATAAATGCTGACGGCTTATGTTGCCGTGACAATTTATGCTCTATATCCGCGATAAAGGCATTTTATGTATCATGCATAGCAGAATGTATCGCTATAACGAATATATTCAGTGTATCGCCCAGCCCTAGTGTACACATATTACAGACTCCTAGGTAATAGTATACAAGAAGTTTATTGCGATGGTAAAATTTTGGTACATTTGAAATTATTGATTTATATTTTATGATAGTATCCAATTGAGAGGGTTTAATTGGTGCAGTATCTTTTTTCATCACTTGCTAAACTGAGGAGTATTTTGAGTTAAATGATATTTCAAAGGGTACTGTTTACATTTTCAGAGATTATATTTGTTGTCTGATGTATCTGATTGAAGTACTTTTCTATTTATTTCACTAATTTAGGTAAACCTCTCTGGTAGCTACATTTAAAAAAAACAAAGAACCCAACACCCCCACCTTAATTTGGATAAAGCCTGTTTAAGGGTTTTTTCATTCACTGAAAAGTGGTGGGGTGCTACACAATCAAACATAAACTGATTTTTTTAAATTTGCTTTACAGCAGGAAAAGAGATAAACATCACCATCATAAGTAACCAGGCAGTTAAAGCACAGCATTCAGCCTTACTTGACTTCTAAATGTACCTATTATCTCACAGTTCGGTAAACATGTGCCAAAAATTAAAGCCCCGTGACCTTCCTCTGCACATAGCAGACTCACACTTGGATGAACAAACACTTTCGTAATGATTTGGGACAAGGCCCAGCTGTTGCCAATCATATGCAGTTTGCAGTTAGTATTAACTACAAGGCATAACAGTGGAAAAGTAATTTGCTTTAGAACTCACTGGGTGACAAACCTTCAGTATACAGACTGAGTCAAATCAAAGTATACCCTTTGAAAGTGAGTAGTGTGTTCTCTGATGTGATTACTAAACAAGGTGCCTTCCCTTCTGAGCCAATACCTTGAAAAGACTCAGGTTTAAGGAATGTAAACATGCTTTAGCCATCCAAGCACCATCAGTTGGCTCAGTGTATTCACATAAAATGTCATCCAACATTTTACATCAAAGGTCTTTGTTTGCATGTCTAAAAATCTTGCACCGTCATCAGGTCGAAATCACAAGTTGTTAGATGCTAAAAACAACCGTGTTGTGCTTTAAAATTTCTGAATGTTGACAATGCTACCACATCAACAGTGGTAAGAGCAATGTCGGGAGGACAAACAACATAGACTCACATGCACAAACTAAGGGAGTGAATACACAAACTTGACTGACTTGAAACATTCCATGTGGAGGGTGAAAAAGAAAGGCACTGGTTGCATCATCATGGTCATCAATGGGAAGCTGAATTTAAAAAGAGATGGCATTGATCACTTCATACTGTTTTCATCTGGGCATGCTGACGATCAGTCAAGGCAAGACTGGGCATTTTGATCTTAAATCAGCATTAGTTATTTGAACTTTTCATGTCTATTTCATTTTTTTCTCTTTCTCCCTTACAGTTTACTGACTAGGTTCGTTATTAAGCATTATTACACAAGAGTATGGTATCAATGAATATATCACTTTGGTGAATCTGTAGTAGATGAGCACAAGATAATAATTTCACACACATGTGACCAAAGTAAATATTGTCCAGTGCAGAAGTCAGTGCTTATAATACATACCTCAAAGGTTTGTGGGTCACATAACTCTGGCGGCAGCTAGTTAGGTGGTTAGCTGCGTTGGAGAGTCCTTTATGTAGCCATGTTATCGCCACATAGGGATTGTGAGTCTCTCATTGGGACTCATAGCTTGCTGATTTGGATTTTTCCCACTGTAAAACCGTTAAACTGACACAGATAGCTGTTAGCAGCTAACAGTGATTAGCTTTGTTGCAGTCCAAGCCCGTTGAAGTGCATCTGCTCACTTTTTCTTGGCATCTTCAGGTAAAATAAAGAATCAGTCATCATAGTCATCACATGTAGTCCAGCGACTACAGATGAAAAATAGCCTTTTGGCTGATTCTGGCACATTTACAAAACTGTTCATTAATGTGCAGTGTCCCTCCTAAATAAACCAATAAAAATTAAAAAAAAACCAACAAAACATACCATGTGGCCATACACTGCAGTTCTTTTTGATACAAGCTGTGTCTTTACTTCCAAACAGCACTGCCTGTACAGCTTCCAGGGTGCGGAGTCATGTGACCATTCAGGCAAGACACATTTCAAATGGGCAGGACATGAAAGCTCTCATATACAGTGGATATAAAAAGTCTATTCATCCCTGTTCAAATGCCAGGTTTTTGTGGTGTAAAAAAGGAGACCAAGATAAGTCATTTCAAAACCATTAATGTCACCTATAACCTGTACAACCCAATTGAAAAACAAACTGAAATCTTTTAAGGGGAAAAATAAAAAAAACTTACAATAACCTGGTTGCATAAATATGCACACCCTCTTATAACTGGGGATGTGGCTGTGCTCAGAATTAACCAATCACATTGAAACTCATGTTAAATGGGAGTCAGCACACACCTGCCACCATTTAAAGTGCCTCTGATTAACCCCAAATAAAGTGCAGCTGTTCCAGTAGGCTTTTCCTGACATTTTTGTAGTCCCATCTTACAACACAAGCCATGGTCCACAGAGAGCTTCCAAAGCATCAGAGGGATCTCATTGTTCAAAGGTATCAGTCAGGAGAAGGGTAGAAAAGAATTTCCAAGGCATTAAATATACCATGGAACACAGAGAAGACAGTCATCATCAAGTGGAGAAAAGATGGCACAACAGTGACATTACCAAGAACTGGACATCCCTCCAAAATTGATAAAAAGATGAGAAGAAAACTGGTCAGGGAGGCTGCCAAGAGGCCGACAGCAACACAAAGGAGCTGCAGAAATTTCTGGCAAGTACTGGTTGTTTAGTACATGTGACAACAATCTCCCGTCTTCTTCATATGTCTGGGTTATGGGGTAGGGTGACGAGACGGAAGCCTTATCTTGCAAAGAAAAACATCAAAGCCCGGCTACATTTTGCAAAAACGCATTTGAAATCTCCCAGACGCATATGGGAAAATGTGCTATGGTCCAGTGAAACCAAGACTGCACTTTTTGGCCATAATTCCAAAAGGTATATTTGGCGCAAACACAACACTGCTAATCACCAAAAGAACACCATACCTACAGTGAAGCATGGTGGTGGCAGCATCATTCTTTGGGGCTGTTTTTCTTCAGCTGGAACTGGGGCCTTAGTCAAGGTGGAGGGAATTATGAACAGTTCCAAATACTAGTCAGTGTTGGCACAAAACCTTCAGGCTTCTGCTAGAAAGCTGAAGATGAAGAGGAACTTCATCTTTCAGCAGGACAATGGCCCAAAGTACACATTCAAATCAACAAAAGAATGTCTTCACCAGAAGATTAAGGTTTTGGAATGGCCCAGCCAGAGTCCAGACCTGAATCTGATCAAACATCTGTGGGGTGATCTAAAGAGGGCTGTGCACAGGAAATGCCCTCACAATCTGACAGATTTGGAGCATTTTTGCAAAGAAGAGTGGGCAAATATTGCCACATCAAGATGTGCCACGCTGATAGACTCCTACCCCAAAAGACTGAGTGCTGTAATTAAAGCCAAAGGTCCTGCAACAAAGGATTAGTTTAAAGGTGTACATATTTATGCAACCAGGTTATTGTTTTGGGTTTTTTTTAAATTTTTATCTTCCCCTTAAAAAAGGGGAAAATATTTTCCCCCGTGTCTGCGTAGGTTTACTCCGGGATTTCTCCGGTTTCCTCCCACAGGCCAAAACAACTTGTAGGTTAGATTAATTGGAGATTCTAAAGTGGCCGTAGGTGTGAATGTGTGTGTGAATGGTGAAGGGATAGAACCGTACCGTGGCTCCTTCATCCATCCAGGTGGATGCCCTGAATTTCCCCTCTGGGGATCAATAAAGTACACAAAATTAAAAAAAAAAATTCAGTTTGGTTTTCAATTGGGTTGTACAGGTTATAGGTCACATTAATAGTGGAAAAAGTTTTGAATTGATTTATCTTGGTCTCATTTTTTTACATCACAAAAACCTGGCATTTGAACAGGAGTGTGCAGACTTTTTATATTCACTATATACTACATTTACACAAAAGAAAGAGGGGAAAAACTGAAATAAACAGCCCAGGTTGGGCTCCTGAACCCAAACAGGGAGCTGGTTCCTTATTAGAGGAACTAGCTATACCTCTGTGTACTTTGAAAAACTCTTAATCACAAGTAATCCTTCACTCTGAAAGTAAAGTTAAAGGCAGGGTCTTCAAAGATCCGCCCTCTGTACTAGAATCTTTAGGAACTTCACATTTTGATTCACAGTCAATTCAGGGGGCTGTGATTTGAGTCATAATCAATTGTCACTGCATCTTGATGCATATTTTCTTTCCATTTCCCACAAGTAACATAGTCCTTCAGTCAAAAATACAGAGAATTTATAACATTTAAAAATTAGACTTCTAATGAAAAATAGAAGCATTCCTATCTGCTGCATTCGGTGGTTCCATATTTTGGTCCAGCCACGACTGTGCAGGTCAGGTTTCCCGCTTCGCCATCAGGCGCTGCAGCTGTCTTCCACACTGCTGCATTTCACGCACGTGCATTGGATGTAATCTACAGTCTGCTGGGTTTTGCTGGTGTAGGCATCCAAGGCTTTCTAGACTCTCCAATGTAGTCATGTTTACAGAGCCCATATTATTGAATAAGTATAAATCCAGTATAGCTTGGTGATTAGCTTAGCTGTTAGCCCTGTGTGCTTCCAGTTCTCCTCTCTTCTCCTTTGAACTCTTCTGTACACATTGATATGGTCCATATGTCCACATAGTATGACAGTGATACTCCAGCACACTGATTTGAACATCCAGACTTAAGTGAAGTTTGTGCTGTGAATTGGGAACGGCTCCATGCGTCTCTGTTTTGTGTGTTGCCATAAACTGTCCAGCCGATACAGTTCCCCTTTTTTCATTCCACCTTTTTTGTTCTGTCAAAATAAATTACACTGTTATATTTAAGAATTATAATGTTAAAATATGTGCATCGATTCAGAATCGTTCATGTCTGCATCGTGATGCAAAGGAAAAACGATTATTTCCCCCACCACTACTCTATACTCTTGGGATATTTGTGAGTTATAAAGGTGTTATTTTCACAACTAGCTAGGCGGCTAGTACGTTACTTATACTAAGGTGACTGATTTATACAAGCAATCAGAATTGTTTTTGCTGGTGTCTAAAGATTTTTGATCTTTTGCAGTTCAGGTTGAAACTATATTCATAGTCAAAATTGTGCCTTGCCAGCCACAAAAGAAATCCAAAATGCATTCAGTAAACATGGCATATAAAATAGCACAAACAAGAAATTGCTCAGAGAATACATACATATGCCATCACATAAATGCTCTAATTTCCAACCCTCCATCATATTCATATACCCACTTCCCATGCAAACATGATCTTTTTCATGAGGTCCCATGTATAATTCTGTGAGAAACTGACCAACTAAAACACCCCATCTGCACTGTTAAGGAAAGTGGAATTTAATTTCTAGATCTGCCCTTCAATTCAGCAACAGTGGTCCAAAATCTAATGGTTTTGTCTGTGGGTCCAGCTCTTCCCTTCCACCAAATTCCATTAAAATTGGGTCAGTAGATTTTGGCTAATCCTAACAACATGGCTTCCTTGGAGTAGGTAAAAATTAAATTAGAATGCAGAATTGTACTCATAAAACATTTTACAGTACCATGCTTTAGATGCACATCTTAAAACCAGAAGGTATGTAAAATCAATTTTAATTCATGACCTAAAGTGGTTGGGCCCTGTATTTATAAGTGGATATGATCAAAATAATACAGCAAATCCAAAGTAAAATGGATGTAATATGACAAGCAGATACGTGAAATTCCTGCAGAGGATAAAACCTTTTCTTTAGAGTCTCTTCTGACATCTATTGTCACAGGTTTAGCACCGTATGAATGAAAGCCATCCCTTCTCCTGTCTACCTGTCTGTCTGTCTTTTTGCCTGCGAGCATTTTTAACATTGTACCCTTCACCTGGTCAATAGTTACACTCCAGAGCTTCCTATTGTGTGTGTCTGCATTTAAAAGTCAGTGAAAGCCAACACCTTCTCCAGGGAAGATGCTTAGTTTCATTCACACACTTTGCTTTGTCCGCGTTGGGCAGCACACACCCAAGTGATCGAGTGACACACCTGCACATGGAGATATTGAGTTTTGATGCATGTGTGTGAGCTGTGTGGCCTACATACTGAGTATTTGTGAAGTTGTTACGTATTTGGGGGTAGGGCTGGGTGATATTGCGATGCTTTAAAATGTACTGTATCGATATATTTTCATAGGATGACGAAGTATCGTTTGTATCAGTTCTCCATCTGCTTTCTCCTTTCCATCTGACCTGCAACTTCTCCCATGCTCCAAACGCATAACACCTCCCCCACCCGCTCACTCCCGACCCGCGTCCAGAAGATGGTTGCCAAAAATGTTCACTTTATAGAGCGGTGGCCTCCAACCTTTTTTGCTTCATGGACCGGTAGCGAAATTCACGCTGGGCGATTGGCTAAAAATGTATGAAATAAACCCGTGAGCTATTCCACGCTGGCTGCTGGGCAGGGGAGGCCATAGTTAGGGCATCATCTCGAACATCTCGTCCACAAACATAAGCCTTCAGCCTCAAGACCAGCTACAGTCGGGAAAAAATTAGGACACCCCATTAAATATTCAGTTCTTTATTAAGAAATGTTCGCATATCTATGTCTAGCCTTGTTTTTGTTTTTATTTGCATTTTTTAACATTTATTTTAGCCATTTTAAGTGGGAATGGATGTGGGGGTGTCCTAAAAAACATGGGGGGGTCCTAATTTATTTCTCACTATTTGCTTAGAATTATATTTTACAGAAAATTTGAAAAAAGTCTTTAATTCATTTTTAATTGTTTAGTTGTATTACATAAATCTCCCAGCATTTTTAACATTGATATTAAATATCCATATGTCCAAATATGTTTAAAAAAACACAGGTTCGTACAGGGTGTCCTAATTTTTTCAACTGACTGTATTTTCCCCCAGACTAACCTATACTACTATAGCTGCAGCGCTGCATAAGCTGTGTGTCCATCCAGTGTGTTGTTTTCCAACTCAAAACATTTATTTTTTGTTCATTGTAGTTCAACGTTTAATTCACTCACGTTCTCGGCAGTGAGCACACTTTGGCATCTGGCCATTGGTGAGTTGAGTGTAGTAGTGAAAGAATTCATATGAAATAAGAAGAGAAAATACCAATGCTTAATGCTCAGTAAAAACTTAGTTTACAGCAAGGGTGTCAAACATATGGCCCGCGGGCCCTAACCCATGGACACAACACAAAACTGAGACTCAGAATTAAACAGCAGACACACACAGCTTTTATGGATTTTTATATTGAAACTATATACATTTATAAGTCAGGGAATAACTTTCTTCCTTAATAGCTCTAATTTAGTTTGTATGGTGATTCAGTTCAGGTGGTTAGGATTGATTAGGATTGATGACAAATGTGGAAATGTATGTAAATTTAAAATAATTTCTAGAGCTTGATAAGTTGTTTTTATCATAAAATGAAACACTATATATTTTTTTATTTTCCACATATCTGTAACTTAATGTTTTGTGCCTTTCTAGATCCACTGATGTGTAAATTTTAATGCACATATGTAAATGCATAATTAAGGCATAACATTATTAAAATTGCACTTGTTTTTCTTTTAAAAATTTCAGGTTGTTCCGAAAGTGTTTTGTAAAAGACTGGTTCATTAAATCAGGGATGGCAATTTTCCGCCGATCCGCGGATTTCCGCCGATTTATTTTCAAATTGATCATTTCTGTGAATCGTCTAAATCCGTTGAGAAAATTTTAGGGGGGGTAAGGTACCTTATTGTTACTGATTTTAGCAAAAATCAACACGATTACGTAAGCGCTCGGCGTTTTCCCGGGTCAAGTCTCCCGCGATAACCCAGATGTTTTGTACTCAAGCTACTGCTGTATTGTAAACAGCCCTGCGATTGGATAGTTGCAAACCATTGGACCAATCAAATAGCTCGTTGTATGCTTTGTCAAAACTTCATGGCGGCGTGTTGGTCAGGGATGTGATTTTTCTGCTAATTTGCGGAATTCCGCTTTTTTTATCTTCCAGGAAGATGAAGTACGTTAAGTACGTTAGCAGCTTGTGGTCCACGAACGCAGTGAAGGTGTGCCCTTTCAGGCAGAACTGGAAGTGGCGTATGGCCAGGTGGAGAGCCATTAACTCTCTGTCGAACATGCTGTATTTACGCTCACTGTTGTGCAAAGGCCTGCAAAAAAGGTGAGCGACTGCCAAGAACCGGCAACGTATTGCTCAACGATGGCCCCTATGGCCATGTCCATTGGTAGTGAGCGCTATCCGAGCCACCGAGTCTGGGTGCGCCAGTAGTGCAGCGTTTGCCAGAGCTGTTTTAACCTCAGAGAACGCCTGCTCCTGCTCAGGAGTCCAGTCGACTCTGTCCGCCGGTTTCCGTTTCTTGAGTGTGGCTTACAACGGCTGTATGAGCTGGGCTGCGCGGGGGATGAAACGGTTATAAAAGTTAACCATCCCCAAAAACTCCTGCAGCGCCCTGACATTGATGTTGAGGAGAAAAAAATAGCAAAACAATTTAGTTAGATTACTTTTATGATTCCAAACAGTTTGAAATTGACAGTGGACAGTGGACATTGACTCATAACTTTTGAATATTTCTAAGACTTGGCTACATCAGTGATTGTGCAAAATAAACAGCTCAAGACTCAGTGGAGATTGAAACTGGTGATCTGAAATGAATGCTGAAATTATAAAAAGTAATGGTATGAATGAATTTTATTTCTATTATGGAATAGATAAAATTAACTGATTTTGATTTGATCAAGTGTTAAAGCATGTGATGGATAATGCTTGTTGGAATATTTTAGGAATGCTATCTTCTTGGAACATAAGTCAATATTATACAGTAATAAGTGGCATTCAGCACAGTTCTGGTACTTAAAAATCATAAAAACCCAGGAGCTTCGGGGGGCTTTGCCCCCCTTGTCCTCCCACCGGAGCTCTGCCCCGAACCCCACTGGGGGACTGCGTCCCCCAGACCCCCTGCTAAATTTTCAAATAATTTCCCCAACTCCAAATCACATCCCTGGTTCATGTTGGAATTCTGAGCTTTCGGTATCATTTTCAACGGAATTATGAGATTTTTATCGAAGGATCAGGAGTCATCAGTGATAGAAATAGACAAAAGTGTCAAAAATAAGTTCCGATGGAATTGGCTTGAGAGAAAAGTGACGATAAAGGTGAAAATTGGCTCAAAGTTCAACAAGGTAACAGAAACACTCGGACAATTTCTGAAGAAAACAGAAAAGGAGATGAAGTTCAAAGTTCAGAGACTGACACAGCTTGCTGCCAAAAGGAAGAAAGTTTCACATTAGAAGTGACTTGGTGACCAGTGTAAATAGTGTAATAAACTCTTATAGAACTGTTAAATATGTTGGACTAAAGACAGTGCGAGAACATTGAAGAAAAAAGTAAGTTAACTTTTCATTAAATTTAATGATTTATCTAAGTCTAGTATTTCATTTTTTATCATTTTTTTCAGTCTAAATTACTTCTGTTTTACTGAAAACCTCTCAGCTTCAGGGGGGCTGCGCCACCCCGACCCCCCCATAAGTCAATCGACCAAATTAGATTTCAGCTGAAATCAGAATTTCCTGTTGCCATCCCTGTTAAACGTAAATGTTTAATAAAGTTCCTGTACTTCTTGGCACTAAAACAAAGAAACTAATTTGGAGTTGTCATTATTTAGGCTATCATGGTATTATTCTACTGGTCTGGCCTACTTGAGATTGAATTGGGTTGTATGTGGCCCCTGAACTAAAATGAGTTTGATACCACTGGTTTACAGTAAGAATAGCTTACAGTTCTATTATCCTAATATTGTCCACAATAATAAAATGGGATACTGTCTATGTCAGAGAAAACTGTATGCATAGTTAAACCCTCTGAAGTGAAAATATATTGATGTAATTTTTTTGTCTTTTTTTGAAGGATATATGTTTATTGTGAACTTGATATTAACAGAGACATAAATATCAGTCAATCAACCTTTGTCATGTTGCTATACATACAACTGTAGTGCAAGCAAGATGAAATTGCGTTTCTCTAGGCATCCATATATATAAAAAGAACATAATTTAAAACACATTCACACACCCCCTCACACCCCACCCCGACAGCCATTCACACATCCCTGACACACATTTGGTTTTTAAAAAATAAGAGACATATCTACCAATAATAAGAGATCACCTCTGGTAATCGCAACACCTGTTTTTTTAAAGAGATTCTGTGAATCCCTGTGGCTGACTAGTGTTCAGTTGTCGAAATAAACAACTACTTGCCTTTAACTGCATCAAACACAGTAAATGGCAACATAGGTGCCTATCTCCCAACCCAGCCACGGAGGTGAGCACAGGCTAGTGAACTCCTAGTGCCAACAAAAGATAACAATGGATTTTTACCAACAGGAATTGCACTTTATAGTTATGTGTTTGGAAAAAGTGACCTCTGGTGGTTTTGAAAATAACTACATCCTGTGAGATGGAGGACGGTGAGCGGTGTAATTGTTTTAAAAAATAGAGCCTTCCAGTGATTTTCAACCTTTGTGTCCGGTGTGCCGCCAAAAAATTGCCACGTTTGTTGGTCCAATCTGGTGAAGCCGAACAGTTTTCCTGAATTGGACAATTTTTTGGGAGGGCACAACTCTGGTCCCACAGAATCCCGGGTAAAATTCAGGCTACCACCCCATCAAGCAGGGGTCATCAACTACATTTGTCCAAGGGCCAGAATTTTTCTCAGCAGACGCTGTGAGGCCCAGATACTCTCATAAAATAAAATAAATATTGTATCCTAAGTAATACATTATTATTTGATACTGTATATTAATTTTCCTACCAAATTTATGTTCTTTTTTAGCTTTTGTCATTGTTCAGACTGACAGATATCACCTGTACGTTGTGAAAATGTCAGGACAGGACAGTGTTCAGCTGAGAAAACCACACATGAATAGTGTGACCAAGGGGATTTTATTTCTCTGAGAAATTACAACCTCCTCAGTCATACTCATTTACACGCACGCACACACACACACACACACACACACACACACACACACACACACACACACACACTTAAATTACACAGTCAGAAATGGGCAGAGTAAAGTAGTGTTACCTCCATCCATCCATCCATCTTCTACCACTTTTCCGGAGGTCTGGGTCGCGGAGGCAGCAGTTCAAGCAGACAAGTCCAGACTTCCCTCTCCCCAGCCACCTGCTCCAGCTCTTCAGTGAGGATACCAAGGCGTTCCCAGACCAGCTGGGAGACAGTCTCTCCAGCGAGTCCTGGGTCTGCCCCGGCGTCTCCTCCCAGAGGGACGTGCCCGAAACACCTCAAGTGGGAGGTGTCCAGGAGGCATCCTGATCAGATTCCCATACCGCCTCAACTGGCTCCTTTCAATATGGAGGAGCAGCGGTTCTACTCTGAGCCTCTCCCGGATGACTGAGATCCTTACCCTCTCTCTGAGGGTGAGTCCAGCAATCCTACGAAGAAAGCTCATTTCAGCCGCTTGTATCCACAATCTCGTTCTTTCGGTCATTACCCAAAGCTCATGACCATAGGTGAGGGTCGGAACGTAGATTGACTGGTAAATCAACAGCTTTGCCTCAGAGCTTAGCTCCCTCTTCACCTCAACAGACCAGTACAACGTCCACATCACCGCAGATGCTGCTCCGATCTGTCTGTCAATCTCTGGCTCCATTCTCCCCTCACTCGTGAATAAGACCCCAAGATACTTTAACTCCTCCACTTGGGGCAGGAGCCTGTCCCCAACCCGGAGAGGACAATCCACCTTTTTCTGGCTGAGGACCATGGACTCAGACTTGGACATACTGATTCTCATCCCAGCCGCTTCACACTCAGCGGCAAACCCTCCCAGTAAGACCTGTAGTTCATTGCTGGATGAAGCCAGCAGGACATCCATCCATCCATCCATCTTCTACCGCTTTTCCGGAGGTCCGGGTCGCGGAGGCAGCAGTTCAAGCAGAGAAGCCCAGACTTCCCTCTCCCCAGCCACCTGCTCCAGCTCTTCAGAGGGGATACCAAGGCGTTCCCAGACCAGCTGGGAGACATAGTCTCTCCACCGAGTCCTGGGTCTGCCCCGGGGTCTCCTCCCAGTGGGACGTGCCTGAAACACCTCAAGTGGGAGGCGTCCAGGAGGCATCCTAATCAGATGCCCGTACCACCTCAACTGACTCCTTTCAATGTGGAGGAGCAGCGCTTCTACTCTGAGCCTCTCCCGGATGACTGAGCTCCTCACCCTATCTCTGAGGGTGCCTCAGAGATAGGGTGAATATTTTGATGTCCTGCCAGCAGGACATCATCATCTGCAAACAACAGAGATGAGATCCTGTGGTCACCAAGCATGACACCCTCCGTTCCCTGGCTGCGCCTAGAAATCCTGTCCATAACAATTATGAACAGGATCGGTGACAAAGGGCAGCCCTGGCGGAGTCCAGCTCTCACTGGGAATGAGTCCGACCGAGTGTTGGCAATATGAACTAATCTCTCACAATAGTCATACAGAGACCGAATAGCTCGTAACAACAAGCTTGATACCCCATACTCCCGAAGTACCCCCCACAAAAAACCATGAGGGACGCGGTTGAATTCCTTCTCCAAGTCCACAAAACACATGTAAACTGGTTGGGCAAACTCCCATGAACCCTTGAGGATTCTCGAGAGAGTAAAGAGCTGGTCCGATGTGCCACGCCCAGGACGAAAACCACATTGCTCCTCCTGAATCTGAGGTTCGACCAGCGGCCGGACTCTCCTCTCCAGTACCTTGGCATAGACTTTCCCAGGGAGGCTGAGGAGTGTGATCCCTCTGAAGTTGGAGCACACCCTCCGGTCCCCTTTTTTGAAAAGAGGAACTACCACCCCAGTTTGCCATGCTAAAGGCACTGCCTCCAACCTCCACGCAATGTTGCAGAGGCGTGTCAGCCATGACAGCCCTACAACATCCAGGGCCTTGAGGTACTCAGGGCAACCTTGCCCGATGACCTTGCGGCCGCAGCTCTTGGCAGCCGCTTCAGCAATGGAGGTGGAGAACATGGCCCATTCAGACTCCATGTCTCCAGACTCCCTCGGAATGTGGTTGAAGTTCTTCTGGAGGTGGGAGTTGAAGACCTCCCAGACAGGGGGCTCAGCCAGACGTTCCAGCACACCCTCACTATATGTTTGGGTCTACCAGGTCTGAATGGCATCCTCCCCTGCCATTGGATCCAACTCACCACCAGGTGTGATCAGTTGACAGCTCTGCACCTCTCTTTACCTGAGTGTCCAAGACATACGGTCGCAGGTCTGATGACACGATAACAAAATCGATCATCGTCCTGTGAGCTAGGGTGTCCTTGTGCCAAGTACACACATGGTTGAACATGGTGTTTGTTATGGACAAACTGTGGTTAGCACAGAAGTCCAATAACTGAACACCACTTGGGTTCAGATCGGGCAGGCTGTTCCTCCCAGCCAGCCCCCTCCAGGTTTCACTGCCGTTGCCCACGTGCGCATTGAAGTCCCCCAGAAGGACAATGGAGTCTTTAAGAGGAGCACTCTCCAGCACCCCAGTCAGAGACTCCAAAAAGGGTGGGTACTCTGAACCATCATTTGGTGCATAGGCACAAATAATAGTCAGGACCCGTTTCCCAACCCGAAGGCACAGGGAAACAACCCTTTCGTCCACCAGGGAAAACTCCAATATAGAGGCAGCAAGGTGGGAGGATGCAAGAATACCCATCCCTGCTCGTCGCCTCTCACCCGGGGCAACTCTAGAGTAGGCTAAGCTCCAGCCTCTCTCCAGGAGACTGGTTTCAGAACTGGCGCTGTCTGTTGGGGTGAGGCCGACTATGTCTAGCCGGTGTCTCTCAACCTCATGCACCAGCTCAGGCTCCTTCCCCACCAGAGAGGTGACATTCCATCTCCTAAAAGCCAGTTTAGGAAGCTTGGGATCAGATCGCCAAGGTCTCTGCCTTCAACCACTGATCCACACAGCACCGGACCCCCGTGGTCCCTCCTGCAGGTGGTGAGCCCACTGGAAGACGGGCCCATGTAACTCCTTTGGGCTGAGCCCGGCCGGGTCCCATGGGCGGAAACCTGGCCACCAGACGCTAGCCATCGAGCCCCTCCCCCAGGCCTGGCTCCAGGGTGGGACTCCAGTAACCCCATACCGGGCGGGGTACACTGAAGCCTTGTTTTAGCATTCATCATGAGAGTCTGTTGGATTGTTCTTAGTCTGGCCCTTCACCCAGGACCAGTTTGTCTTGGGTGACTCTACCAGAGGCAAATTGCCCCAGACAACATAGCTCCTGGGATCACTAGGGCACACAAACCCCCCACCACGATAAGGTGACGATCCATGAGGGGATGTTACCTTTTGATATTAATTACTCAAGTATAAGAGTAGTAGTAACCGTCAAAAAATCAGTTAAGTACAGTATTTTTTGGACTATAAGGCGCACTTAAAATCCTTTAATTTTCTCAAAAATTGACAGTGCGCTTTATAATCCAGTGCGCCTTATGTATTAATTCTGGTTGTGCTTACTGACCTCGAACCGATTTTATGTGGTGCACGGCGCTCAAAAATCTGTCAAAAATGTTTTAGTATGACTTTGGTGAGCTACGAAGCCGAACCGCTTGATGGATTGTCGGAGCATTACGGTAGTCAGGAGCCTCGCGGAGTAATATGTGCTTCAACATAATGGCCGGATGGCTTTTTCCACAAATCTCCATCCCTATTGATCTGCCACTCCATGCGCGCCCATCTCACCGATACTGTCAAAACCCAAGTGAAACAAACTAATTCGGAGCTTGCCATCACTGCTCCTGTTTAGCTGTAATTAATATTCAAAAATGATATTTTTGGGACGAAAGAATTCAAGCGTCCCGGCATTTGTTTGCATTGTTTACTTCTCGGGGCTGCCGCCGGAGAGCGAGCCGTATCGAGTACCGAGCGAGTATTCTGGCCACTATGGCAATGTAAACAGCCACGGACCAAAAAACGTACATTTGCTCGTGGAACAGGTCATTCACAATCACACACAATTGCGCTATATGTGTCTATAATGACTATAGATAGGATTTTCTTTCCATGCACGCAAAAAAAAAAAAAAAAATTCCCGGATCCGACTACCTCGTGAGGTAGTTGATACCCAAAAGCCGATGGTGTATAGAACACGTATATTAGGATTTGTATGTGAAATTTCGGCATCGAAACTGCTCCCGTTTAGCTGTAATTAAATATTCAAAAATAACATTTTTGGGACAAAAGAATTCAAGCGTCCCGGCATATGTTTACTTATCAGGGCCGCCGCCGGAGAGCGAGCCGTATCGAGTACCGAGCGAGTACCCAGCGAGTATCCTGGCCAATATGGCGATGAACAGCCACGGACTAAAAACGTTCCGCCTGCTAGTGGAACAGGTCATTCACACTCGCAGACAATCGCGCTATATGTGTCTATAATGACTATAGATAGGATTTTCTTTCCATGCACACAAAAAAAATTTTTTTCCTGGCTCAGACTACCTCGCTTTAATGCGCCTTATAATCCGGTGCGCCTTATGTATGAAATTAGACCATCAAATAGACCGTTCATTGATAGTGCGCCTTATAATCCGGTGCGCCTTATAGTCCCAAAAATATGGTAAAAGTAAGAAAAAAATCAGTTAAGTAAAAGTAAGAAAGTACTGTCTCTTGACAGTTTGAGATGTTTTTCTCCTAATTTTATTATAATATTGAAAGCAAATTGGTACAGAATCCCACGGTCATTGCTACAGAGTTTAACATCCATCCATCCCTCCATCCATCTTCTACCGCTTTTCCGGAGGTCTGGGTCGCGGAGGCAGCAGTTCAAGCAGAGAACCCCAGACTTCCCTCTCCCCAGCAACCTGCTCCAGCTCTTCAGAGAGGATACCAAGGCGTTCCCAGACCAGCTGGGAGACATAGTCTCTCCACCGAGTCCTGGGTCTGCCACGGGGTCTCCTCCCAGTGGGACGTGCCCGAAACACCTCAAGTGGGAGGAGTCCAGGAGGCATCCTAATCAGATGCCCATACCACCTCAACTGACTCCTTTCAATGTGGAGGAGCAGCGGTTCTACTCTGAACCTCTCCCGGATGACTGAGCTCCTCACCCTATCTCTGAGGGTGAGTCCAGCAATCCTACGGAGAAAGCTCATTTCAGCCTCTTGTATCCGCAATCTCGTTCTTTCGGTCATTACCCAAAGCTTGTGACCATAGGTGAGAGTAGGAACATAGATTGACTGGTAAATCGACAGCTTTGCCTTGGAACTAAGCTCCCTCTTCACCACAACAGACCAACGTCCGCATCACTGCAGATGCTGCTCCAATCCGTCTGTCAATCTCTGGCTCCATTTTCCCCTCACTCGTGAACAAGACCCCAAGATACTTAAACTCCTCCACTTGGGGCAGGAGCCTGTCCCCAACCCAGAGAGGACAATCCACCTTTTTCCGGCTGAGGACCATGGACTCGGACTTGGAGGTGCTGATTCTCATCCCAGCCGCTTCACACTCAGCGGCAAACCGTCCCAGCAAGAGCTGTAGGTCATTGCTGGATGAAGCCAACAGGACATCATCATCTGCAAACAACAGAGATGAGATCCTGTGGTCATCAAGCATGACACCCTCCATTCCCTGGCTGCGCCTAGAAATCCTGTCCATAAAAATTATGAAATTATGAACAGGATCTTTGTCAGAGTTTAACAACTTTTTCATAAACTCTGTGCTAGAAATATCCAATTCATTTAATCCACCTGATCATAATTCTAGTCCTATGAACCCTTCATAGCCAGTCTTTAATATACTAGAAATAACTGCAAATGAAGCTGCAAATATTATCAGCTCATTGAATAGCTCAAACGCAACAGATGAACATGGTCTTAAAACTGATATAAACAACTACGACCAATCAGCATCTTATCTGTCATCTCCAAAATAATTGAAAAATGGGTTGCTATACTATTATGTGAACATCTGAATTATGGAAACAGCACCCCCCCCCCGCATCATACACAGTTTGGGTTCTGTGCCCACCACTCAACAGAATCTGCAATAAGCTTATTCCTAGAGAAAACTAAATCTTTCTTAGACAAGTGCAATTGTGTAGGTGCTGTTTTTAGATCTGAAGAAGGCGTTTGACACCATTGACCACAACATCCTTCTAACCAAACTTGCTCAGTTTAACTTTTCAGAACATGCTTTCAAATAGATGAAATCCTATTTAACCGTCAGACAACAATGTGTAATGGTCAACAGTGTCAAATCGCCATATTTGAAATGTCAAATGGGTGTCCCACAAGCCTCCATACTTGGACCAATATTGTTCTCCCTATACAGGTTCAGGTTACTTTATTTGTACCCGTAGGTAGATTTGTTTTGCAGTCAGATGACATCCATATTTACAAACCACAGTTACATTCAACATAAACACAAACACAGGCACACATGAAGCTGACTATAAACATGATAAAAAATACTCAAGGCTCCATCAATCAGGATATAAGACAAAGAGATGAGAGAAAAAACAGAGATAAGAGAGAAGGGTCATATTAAAAAGTTAAAGACTAGTCAAAGAGGTTAAAAACTCAAAAGTTTAAAACCCAATAAAAGATTTAGAACCCAAATAAAAAACCTACAAAAATAAGTAAATATAAAATGAAATTAATAAATAGGTAACTAAATTATGTGCAGTATATTGTTACATCTTGTTCAACTCTTTGACAGCTGCAGGAACAAAATAAATGATCTTGGAGCATGGAGAAACATTCATACGCAAATGTATGCAGATGATACAGTAATATTCACACCTGCAAAAAACACAAGAAGCTGCCTGTATTCTTACAGCGATTATCCATGACTGGCTGAGTATTTCATGTCTCCTACTAAACACTAAGAAACTGTTTGCATGATGTTCACCAAACAACGATCAAATATTACAAACTCAAACATTTTCTTAAAAGGGGCAGAGTTGCAACTAGTTGAGGAATTTAAGTACCTTGGCGTGACTTTAGATTCCTCATTAACCTTTAAAAAAGACATCAAAAAAATCTCAAACATAATCAAATTCAATCTAAGAAATGTTAAACAAATTAGACCATCGCTGACAGTTAATGCAGCCTGAATGTTTCTGCATGCAATGATCTTCTCACACATTGATTACTGTTTTACCAACTGGACACTCACTGGTGTAACCATAATCAAACCCATTGAATCTTTACACAAAAAAGCCATAAAAATCCTTGACAAGAAAGATCCCATGTCATTGTTGTCACATTTACAAGAAATACAATCTTCTGTCTTTTGAAAATTATAAAACTCTCAAATATGCCAGTTCAATCTATAAAATATTAAATGGCTATGCACCACCGCCACGGGAGATTATGTTAAACTGAGAACTGTCACCAGTACAATCACCAGAGCAATCACTGGAGGAGACTGTGAGGTCCCCCACAGACACACCACATTTGTTGAATCTGTGCTATCAGTGAGGGGCACCAAGATCTGGAATAACATACCACCATGGAGATCTGGAATAACATACCACCTGCAATCATACCCATAGCACACTTAACACTTTTAGGACTCACTGTAGAAATTGGCTTTTAAACAACCAAAACTGTACCCATAACTAGTGGTTGCTCTGTGGCATATGCATATACAGTATATACAGTATGTGCCAGTGCGTCACACACATATGCCCCTCCTCTTGTTTGTTGCTGTCTGTTGCTGTGAAGTACTTGGGTGCGTGTGTGTATTCATACACAGCACTTCATGCATGTGATATTTGAATATTTTGTTTTGTAGCACCTTAACTCTGCACTTTGTACAGTTTTATTGTAGATGTTCTGTTTGTGTATGATTGTTTGTTTGTGTGTTTTTGTGACCCACCGGTGGACTACAGATGCAAATTAGCAGTATTGCTAAATCTGGCATATTTACATTTGCATTAATGTTCCTTAGTATGTAATGCCCCTTTCAAATAAACATTAAACTAAACTAAACTGGGCAGCACGGTGGTGCAGTGGTTAGCACTGTTCCCTAACAGCTAGAAGGTATGAGGTTCGAATCCCCAGGCTGGCAGGGGTAGGAGCCTTTCTGTGTGGAGTTTGCATGTTCTCCCCATGCTACGTGGGTTTACTCCGGGGGCTCCGGTTTCCGCCCACAATCCAAAGACATGCATGTTAGGTTAATTGGTTGTTCTAAATTGTCCCTAGATATCTGTCTCCTATAGACCTTTAGAATAGAGGGTTAGTGCTCGTGAAGCTCTTTGAGTCTAGAAAAAGCGCTATTTAAGTACAGGTCCTTATCCCCTAAACTAATTTTTCGTATGACAAAATGTACTAATTTTCTATTGTAAATTTCAGATTTTTTTTCACTTAACTTTGGAACTTTTTTCCTCATTATTTTTGTTTTTTCCATTGTAAATTCAGGACTATCACATATTTGAGATTTTATACTTATAAATTTGTAAGGTTTTCTCAAAACTTTCAGACATTTTTCTTGAGAATGGGGATTTTTTTTAACTTCTAATTTTATCTCTACCTTATAATAAATTTCTGTGTTTTTTCTGAAAAGTTTGTGGTAAAATCGGGACTTTTTCCACACATACCTGAACATTAATTGGTAGAGCCAAATGGCAAAGTAACTCTTTTGAGGGGGGTGGGGGGGATTCATCGGCCGTGCGCCCCCACTATTCCTGGCAGCCAGTTGACGTTCACTGCCTTCAACTTTTCCCTGTCCTAATCCAGTAAGTTTTAGTAGCAAATGTCCAGACAGGACATGATGTCACCATCTTTGATATGGTCGTATTCTGAGGTGAGAAACTTCTAATCTGTTATTATGTATTTGTTGGAGGACTTGTTGAGCTCAAGTTCAGAGAAAAGTAAAATACCTTGTTTTGTTTTGTTTTTTTTTCTTGCAGGTGGATGCATTATTTGTTATTTTGTACTTATTTTGCAGCAGTAAACTCACCAAGATAATTTTCAAAAGTACACCTTCCATTTCAGTATTATGAGTGTATTTAATGAAAATCAGCCTCTGGCCCCAAAGATCTCTGTCTGTCATTACTGGGTTTCCATCCCATATCTCTTCAAAACTGCGAGTCTGCAGATTCTTTGAGAAACATTATACTCTGTAGTTGCTGTTAATTAGTGTTATTAGTTGAAAAATCATGTCAGGTGGGGGAGGAAGTTTTCTCTCTCCTCTACTGGTAAGATGTAGCCCAGTACAACCTGTCGCATTAAGGAAGGAGGTGTGTCCCCCTTGGGCTGGGCCCAAATGTGTGGCACGCAGGCCCACCGGCGCGTGGACACGCCCTGGTGCCACACAAAACAACCCCCAGCTATGGGCAAATAGCACCACTGCCTTGTGGTCGTCACGGGAGTGACAAAGGCTAAGGGAGACAACCCCTACAGAAAATCCGGAGTGGAGCCCCGTAGGCGGTTGGTCTTCGCGTAGCAGGACCTCCCGGCAACTCCTGTAGCCAAAGTTGGTACCAACTGTATCGGCTAGTTCCATCCATTGACACTACCAACAAGGCCGAGAAGGAGGATCTGTCAACTGGGCATCTCAGTTTCTCCACAACTTCGCCCCTGGCCTGTGCCCTGGAGAGGTCACTCCAGTGCCGCCTTCTGCGCAGCTCATATACGGGGAGACGCAGTTACTGGTTAAAAGTCCAGATGCCATTGGCGTAAGCTCGGGCGCCTAGGGCTGTCTCCCGACGGTGGGAGGATCGTCGTGTCCCACTGGCCAGCTACCCGCCCGCCTTTAGCTGGGCAGCCCCAGTCAGTAGGTGCTGGCCCGTCACGGTCCGCTTACTTCAAAGGTGCTTGAAGTGTAGGCCAAAAGCGAATCACGGACTGTAATCACTGCACAGCTAATATCAAGAAACCAAAGCCGCCAGCGCTGAGTCTGGCAACCTGGAATGTCAGAACAATGTGTCCTGGCCTCTCTGACGACCTCCAGCAAATCAACAACGCCAGGAAAACTGCTATCAGATTCAGAGCAACCAGGTCAAACCATAGATATGGTCTTCTCTATGAGGCAGCTGCAAGAAAAGTGTCGGGAGCAGAGACAACCCCTCTTTTGGCCTTTATCGAACTGACCAAGGCTTTTGACTTGGTCAGCAGGGATGGACTGTTTGCCCTCCTCCAACGAATTGGATGTACCCCCCCAAGCTTTTGAGCATGAATCAAGTCATTCTACCAGGACATGAACGGCCATTGTCCAGTTTGAAGATTATCCTCAGACCCTTTCCCGATCAAGAACGGTGTGAAGCAGGGTTGTGTTCTGGCTCCTACCCTATTGGCAATCTTTTTCTCCCTGCTTCTGTGCTACGCCTTCCGGGGCTCTGAAGATGGTGTCTTTCTCCCACACCAGGAGCGACGGAGGCCTCTTCAACATGGCACGCCTCAGATCAAAGACCAAGGCGCAGAAGCGTTCTAATCAGGGAGCTGCTCTTTGCTGATGATGCTGGTCTTGTTGCCCACACCGTGGAAGCGCTCCAGCGTCTCATCAACTGCTTTGCTCGTGCCTGCTATGAGTTTGGCCTCACCATCAGCCTTAAAAAGACCGAGGTCATGGGCCAGGATGTCAGCAGTGCTCCCAATATCAATATCGGCGACCACACACTTGCGGTGGTGGACAAGTTACACCTACCTCGGGTCGATCATCTTCCAGCAATCTCTCCCTAGAGCTGAATCTGAACGCCCGTATCGGCAAGAGGCAACGACGGTGATGGCCCGTCTGGCGAAGCGAGTCTGGACAACTCTATGCTAACCATCAACACCAAGATAAGAGTCTACATGGCCTGGTGTACTGAGTACTCTCCTATACGGCAGTGAAGCATGGACCCTCTACTCCTGCCAGGAACGCTGACTGAACGCCTTCCACCAGCGCTGCCTTCGCAGACTACTGCACATCACTTGGCAGGACCGTGTCTCCAACATCGACGTCCTGGCCAGAGCAGATGTGCCCAGTATGTTTGCCATCCTGACAAAGAGACGCTTGCGATGGCTTGGCCACGTGAACCGAATGGAGGATGGCCGCATCCCCAAAGACTTACTGTATGGGGAGCTGGCTACTGGAACTAGATCAAAGGGACGTCCAACTCTCAGATTCAAGGATGTTTGCAAGCGTGACCTCAAGGCTGGAGGCTTTAACCCCTCCGACCTGGAGTCAGCCACCTCTGTCCGCTCCAACTGGCGGACCATCACCCAGGATGTCATCCGAACAGCAGAGGAAAGAAGAGACACTCGCTGGGGGGAGAAGAGACTCCGCAGACAGAGGAGACTGTCGAGACCCCCACTACACTGTGAAGAATTTATCTGCAACGGCTGCGGCAGGACCTGCAGATCCCGTATCGGCCTCTACAGCCACGCCCGATGGTGCAGCTCCCTGAATGATGACCCAAGGCACAAAACCCCCCCATGATCTTTCGAGATCGATGGAGCCAATGATAGTTGAAAAATCAATGGCATAAAATTTCATTAACTTTAGGCTACATTACAAGTGATTCGCACTTTCACATCTGCCTGAGACACTTTCTAAACAGAGAGCAGGTTCTTAGTCCAGAGAGCAATTCACAGCCTATTAAATCAATATGTCTGACTAAATAAAAACATCCTTCCTTTTTTATCACCGAGGGACTGAGTTTTCCCTCTAGAATTCTGCGTTTAAATTCTATGCAGCAAATCAAAGGGGTCCAACAAACATAGAATGGAAATTTAAGCAAGGTTATTTAAAGTTTTTCTGCTGCTGACTCATATCTGATCAATACTCCGGTGAATCCACCATGTGTACAAGCGTTTGTGAGCGTGGATGTGCACGAGGAAATTGATGCCAGCTGTCATCTGTCACACATCACATGCTCACTCAGGCGTTCACATGCCACCAAATGGAACCCTGAACACCCGGTCGATGGCACACACGGGTACGCCACACAAACACACAAGCTTTGTCGACACTCCTGTAACTCCTTCCCGCTTTCCTCCCTTCTCCTCGTCTGGTGCCAGGCGTTTGTGGACCGTCTCGGAGCTTTGAGTGCAGAGTCGTATGTGCATATCGAGTGTGTGTATCTGAGGGAGAAATAGGGAAGTTTGGTGGGCTGTTAAAAGCAGAGCTGTGAATCTTTCATGATGTCTGACGCAGCGACATGAGAGAGAGAGAGTGTGAGGGGTGAGGAGCAGGAGGAAGGTGAGAGGAGGATCAGTGTCTGTCTTTCCTGTTATCCCCTCTTCATCCTCCACCCTTTCACAGATGAGGGATGAATGCTGTATAATTGGATATATACTGATTCTGCTGCGCTGATCCATATTCTGTTCTTCTGTGGTGCCTTTTTTTATTGAACGTGATGAAAAAATAAATGTTTTTTTTTCAGTGTAAGAGGATTTTTTGCTTTAAACCACCTGTTTAAAAAGGATCTCCCATCAGTAGGATGAATACTCAGTTGCATGTTAGCAGTCAAATAAAAAAAATATTGCTCAAAAACATCTAAATGCAAACAGGTTTTATGCTTTCCTGCTCTGAAGCTTAATGCTCATGAATTTAAATTTAGCTTTTCTCTCCTTAGTCAACAATAAAAGCATGTTCTTTAAAAAAAATAACATAAATCTGAGGAAAAGTAGGACATGTCAGTGACTCATTATATAGGGCTATAAGCAGCCTTACTATTGCCTAAAACTGAATAAAAATTTATGACACTTGGGTGGCTGTTGATGTGCCTGGGCGGACTGCCCAAGTCAAAGTCTTTGTGTGGGAAATACTGATCGGGGCCTTTCTGGACCAGAGTCCTGCCCCAGGCACCGGTAAAGCTGAGGTGTTTTCATATAACCGCAAGAGTAGTGTGATGTTACATCTTCACCCAGCTTAGACATTTAAGAAAAATCACTTGAGTAAGCCTAACTAAAAATTAACTTAAAATAAAAATAGTACATGGTGGTTCTGCACAATTAATCCAATGGCAGTGTCAGTTTCTGCAAGTAAGTATTGCTGACAGTATTGCTCAGACTTACATTTTTGTATTTTTAATGCAAGTTGTTTGAGTGGAGAAATAAAAATTCAGAGTGATCAGTTTGCTCAGTGTTTTCTTTATTGACAAATCAAGTAGACTCATGAAATCATCCTTTAAAGAAAAATAACATTTAAATAAGGAAAATTGCATCCGTAATCACAATATTAGGAAACATAATCGTGATGACGCATTTTCTCAACTCCTGCATCCCTAGTACATGGGAAACCTAGATTCCTGGTTGAAAGTCTCCCAGAGGAAAGTCCTCTGTCTCCTAAAGTGAATGTTGGAGGGTTTTTTTTATGTTGGTACCCCACATAAACAAGGGAATTATTATCCATGCCGACGAGTAGGCTGGCTATGTAATTTACAGACAAATTAGAGTATAATGTTTTTGACCCGTCTGTCTGTTGGTTCATTCATCCGTTCATTTGACAACATGTTGTCACCACTCCAGCTTCTACATTTCTGATTGAATGGACTCAGTATTTATACAGACGCTTTGACTCATCAATGCCTTAGATGCATTTGATTGTCAGACACATGTAATGAGGGGTTCCATGGATTTTGTGGTGGGGTCTTTCATATGTTGTTGCCACTCAAAAGTTGTGTTAACTAAAAACTGTTCTTCACTGACAGATTTTGCTTAGCAGTGACAGAAAAATCTGAAAGCTGTCTGTCATTTTGACAGATTACACTGAGGGTGATCTTATTAAAATCAATCGAAATGACAACCATGTGTGTCAAAATGATAGATAACAAAAATGTATATCACAGCCTCTGTTGCCACTATAGCGTCTACATTTCTGATCAGATTGACTTCAGAGTTATACAGAAGCTTTGAGCCAATCGGAGGTTCCATTTTGGGGGAGGGGGTCTTATTTCTTTCCAGTCCATTCTATGCTGCTCACAGTTCTCGTTAGGGGCCACTGATATGCGTGGGGTTCTTACATTAACAATGGGCTGATCAACCTGAGGATATGCATGCGCAGACAACTTATGATGCTCTGTCAACTGACATATTGACAGTAAATTCATTGACAGACAGCCTCGGCGGAGGTTTATGATCTCCGATGAACAATGAAAACACTAGGAAACTAGGAAATGCTCAGAGAGAACGCACCTCCACCAACACTTAAGGTAATGTGGATCAAATCATATTGTATGTACTCAAAAAAAGTAAAAAAAAAAATCCTGATCCTAGCCAAAATCTACTGGGTTCTTCTGTCGCCCACACTCCACTCCACACTCACGATATTTAGTTGAAATCAGGTCAGAAAACAGACTGAAATGCCACGGAAAACAAAACCTCCTTGACCGAGGTGAAGAAAAAAAAAATGTCAGCTTGTGTTTTCTATTAGTGAGGTAGCACATCCATCAGGTTCTCTAGGACGCTGGACGCCCAACCAGCCCAGCCTGTAATGATGCACATTTACATTCTGTGTATGGCCCCATTTTGTCCTGCATGACTTTGAGTAAAGGCATAGGAAGATTACATTTTTTCATTTCCAACATATAATCAAGTCAAACTGATGAATGTTAGGTCAGACGGGCCTGGTGCATTCAAATGATTGTCTCCTGTTATTGAAGGAGTAGATGGAGGGGGTAACTTTACGTCAATCACAGCAACCAAAATCAATGAAATACAGACAGTACAGCTTTTCAATAATCTCCCTTTGTCCTTCACTGTATCCTCCAGCTTCCTTTTCCCAGTTCGCACCTTCTTCTGCTTGTTCTCTCCCCTCCCTCTGATGTTTACTTCCCCTCCTTATCAGGGGCTATTTTTACTTTCTCCTCCTCTTCCCGACCCTCCTTTCATTTGCCCCCCCCCCCCTTTCAGAAGTCGAGAGTCCATCTGTTTTCCAAATGAAAGATGAGCTTGTTTGTGTGATGTGGTTGTTGCTCGGTGCTTTATGAGTCAACAGTGTTCGTACATACAGTATTGCTGCACGGAGGCATCTACATTCTGTGTGTTTGTTGGGGAAGGATAGAGATTCAATATTGGGCAAAATACACATTCATGTACTAAAGTATTTTTTTATTTATTTTTTTTTGCAATGCTGAAACTTTACAAAGTCATTTTGTTGCAGGTTACATTTGATGATACTCTTTGGAGATTTATAGTCACAGATACTAAAAAGTGGTTATAAATATGGTATTGTGGTGATGTGAAAATGGAGAGGCAGAGTTCTCTCTCAAAGTCAGTTTTATCACAACACCATCATCTCAAAGCCCCCCCCACAGAGAAAGACGAATGACAGTAAACTCTCGTCCTTAAATACTCAGGAACTTCACACTTCACAGATCACATGTCACACAGACCACTTGCATTATAAAGACAGTCACAATGCATTTCTCTCCATGAATCACTTCCACTGTCTCCAATGCATCCCTTCCTTAATCCTTTAATTGAACCCCCCCACAGTCTCAAGCCTTGCTACCAAGGCTAAGATTCCTGTAGCTTCCTGCCTTTGTTCTGACCTAAAATGTGAGTCACAAAACAGTCACATGTGTGTGTCCACCACACAAAGCCCCCCCCCAACATTTTAGACAAACAGAACAACAAGAGAATAATCACATGCATGCCGTGATAGTATCAATACACATCAGTCCACATGCTGTATCGGCTTCAGCCTCCTACCGTATCTGCTGTAGCTGGGATTCAACGTCTCTGCGGGGCTGTCTGGGGGTTGCCGTCTGGGTGTGGAAACCTTTTGTCAGCCACCTGTGGGTGTTCTGGGGAAACATTTACTCTGTGAAGCCCCCCGCGATGGTCTACCTCGCCGCGGAGCCTTCGCCAACAGCAACCCTGCTCATCTGCCAACCACAAAAGCTGGGTTTGAGTCTGTTAATGCCAATTCCTCTCTTTCCTACCCCCCAAATCTATCAAAAACTGCTTGTCCCCTGTTTTCTAGCACTCTGAATGGTCCGTCATAAGGCGGATCACAGCGGGGGTCCCTCGATACACATCGTGTCTTACAAAAACAAACTCTGCGTTCTTCAAAGTTTTAGGCACAAAAACGCGCGGGAAAACTGTGGTGCGCGGGGCCCGGGCAGCCGTGCTTGATTCTATGTTACTCCGCAACAGCTGAGACGGGGAGGCGTTTGGCGCAGGGTTATCTGGGAGAAACTCCCCAGGCAGCCGGAGTGGCTGCGCAAACACGAGCTCCGCTGGGGAGGCTTCTAGATCCTCTTTAGGCACAGAACGCAACCCCAATAACACCCACAGTAACTTGTCAACCCAATTTGCATCCGTCAGTGACGCTCTGAGAGCCGCTTTCAATGACCTATGAAAGCGTTCGCATAACCCGTTAGCCTGCGGATTGTACGCGGTTGTGCGGTGAATTGTGACACCCAGGCTGCGGGCCATTGCCGACCAAAGCTCGGACACAAATTGAGGGCCTCTGTCGGACGTAATGTCCGACGGAACGCCGAAGCGCGCCACCCAAGCTGTTAAAAACGCGTGCGCCACCTCCTCGGCTGTGGTTGATGCCAGTGGGACCACTTCAGGCCAGCGCGTGGTGCGGTCCACCATTGTCAGAAGGTGTGTGCACCCCTGTGACGGTGGGGGGGGGGGGGCCCACGAGGTCCACATGAACGTGATCGAACCTCTTGGCCGGAATGTGAAACGGTTCCAAAGGAGCCCTCGTGTGCCTGTGTACTTTGGCTCATTGACACGCCGTGCAGGCTGCTGCCCACTCTTTGACTTGTTTGCGGAGGCTCGGCCACACAAATTTCTCTCCCACCATTTTGACCAACGCGCGCACTCCAGGGTGCGCCAAAGAATGAACCGAGTCAAAGACGCGGCGGCGCCACGCGGCCGGTACTACTGGACGTGGCCGTCCAGTGGAGACATCGCAGATTAGGGGGGGGGCATACTGTCTTGCAGCACCCTGCTCTCCAGCCTTAACCCTGTTGGTCCAGACTGGAGCGCGCGCACGTTCGCGTCATTAACCTGCTCCGCGGCCATGGCTGCATAATCTACCCTTACGCTGACTGGGGCCACCACGGCGCGCGAGAGGCAATCTGCCACTACATTGAGTTTGCCTGCCACATGCTGAATATCAGTGGTAAACTCTGATATCGCGGCCAGCTGTCTCTGCTGCCGGCCTGACCACGGTTCAGACCTTGGCCATCGCGAATGTTAGCGGTTTGTGGTCAACGAACGCGGTGAAAGCGCGTCCTTCCAGCCAGAACTGAAAGTGGCGGATGGCCAAATGGAGAGCGAGCAGCTCCCTGTCGAACGCGTTGTATTTACGTTTTATATATATATATAAATATAAATATCAGGAACTTCACACTTCACAGATCACATTTCACACAGACCACCTTGCATTATAAAGACAGTCACAATGCATTTCTCTCCATGATATCACTTCCACTGTCTCCAATGCATCCCTTCCTTAATCCTTTAATTGAACCCCCCACAGTCTCAAGCCTTGCATACCAAGGCTAAGATTCCTGCAGCTTCCTGCCTTTGTTCTGACCTAAAATGTGAGTCACAAAACAGTCACATGTGTGTGTCTACCACAGTATAAATTTATTACTGTCTAACTTTTTAGATAGGGCCTTGGTGGAGGCATGTGTTCTTGGACCACCTCCAAAATCTACTGGGTTCATCCTTAGGCCAAGGGCCACCTCTGGTGAAAACTTTATCAAAATCTGTGCAGTAGTTTTTGTGTAGTCCTGCGAAAAGACAAACAAACCTGCTTGGTGGAGGTAAAAAGTTGCAAATTTATGTGAAGGAATCAGAAATTTATCACAAAAAGTTGCAAACTGATCATAGAAAAAGTTGTAAATTTATAAAAAAGTGTCAACATTATGAGAAAAATCTCATTTAAGAGAACTATGGCTCAGCGTATAAGAAAAGGGCACATATTCATGAAAAAAAACACACAAATTTATGAGTAAAAACTGGCAAATCTATCAGAAAAAAGAAAATGTATGCAAAATTGTTTCAAATTTAGAAGGAAGAAGTGTGAATGTATGAGAAAAGTCATATATTTATGAGAAAAAGCCCTGAAATTATACACAAAAAAACAGTTATAAATTTATGAGAAAAAAAATGACAAATGGTAAAGTTTTAATTAATTTAATAAGGTCAGACTACTTTCAATTAAGTAAAATTTCGAGCTACTCTGCCCACCTCTGAACATACAGCGGGGAAAATAAGTATTGAACACGTCAACATTTTTCTCATTAAACATATTTTTGATGGAGCCATTTGCCTGAGATTTTCACCAGATATCGGTAACAACCCAAGTAATCCATACATACAAAGAAATCAAAGCAACTGTGTTCATAAAACAAGTTATATTTAATAAAGTGAAATGACACAGGGGATAAGTATTGGGCACATGAAGAAAAAGAGGTACAAAAAGGCAGAGAAAGCCAAGAAACCAGCTGAAATCAATCAGAATTTAGGAAGTCATTCCATCCTCCATCAGTGCAAATTTATACCAGCTGGTTAAGTCCTGACTGATAGCCTTTAAAAAGGTCTGTGAATATCAGATTGTCACACCATAAAGACCTCATGATGGGTAGAAGCAAAGAGCTTTCTCTAGACCTACGCAACCTTATTGTTGCAAAACATAGTGATGGCATTGGTTACTTGTGCATTTCTAAACTGCTTAGTGTTCCAATGAGCCCTGTTGGAGCCATCATTCGGAAGTGGAAAGAACATCATTTTACCATAAACTGGCCATGACCAGGAGCTCCCCGAAAGATTTATGACAGAGTCAAAAGAATTATCAGAAGAGTTATCAAAGAGCCAAAGACCACTCGTGGAGAGCTCCAGAAAGACCTGGAGTTAGGTACTGCTGTGTCAAAGAAAACAATAAGCAATGCACTCGACCAACATGGGCTTTATGCCCACTCACCTTGCAAGTCTCCATTGCTGAAGAAAAAGCATGTTGAAGCTTGTTTAAAGTCTGCTGAACAACATTTGGGCAAGCCAGTAAAATACTGGGAGAATATAGTCTGGTCAGATGAGACCAAAATTGAACTTTTTGGATGCCACAGCACACAGCATGTTTGGAGGAGAAATGGCACTGCACATCCCATCATGTTGTGGGGGTGTTTTTCAGCACATGGTGCAGGCAGACTTCATGTAATTGAAGGAAAGATGACTGGACGAAGGAAGATGTACAGCTCCTGACCAGATTGATGTTACAGAGTGAAGTACGTGGCGGTAATGCACCTGTAAGCTGGTTGCCAACCACCAATCAAATCTAAAAGAAGAAGAAGAAAAAGAAGAATGGACAAATGTACAGAGACATCCTTGATAAGAACCTGTTGCCATCTGCCAAGATGCTAAAGATGAAACGAGGGTGGACATTTCAGCAAGACATGAACCCAAAACCACAGCCAAAGAAACCTCAACCAGTCCAGAGACAGAAATAATGTAAAACTGCTACAATGGCCCAGTCAGTCAACTGACAAAGGCTTTTCTATTAAATATTAAATGAATTCACCAAGTGTTTTCAATACTTATTCCCTGTGTTATTCCACTTTATTAAATACAACTTGTTTGGTGAACACAGTTGCCTTGATTTCTTTGTATGTATGGATTACTTGGGTTGTTTCTAAGATCTGGTGAAAATCTCAGGTCAGTGGGTCCATCAAGAAAATGTTATTGAAAAAAAAGTTGATGTGTTCAATACTTATTTTCCCTGCTGTACATCAGCTGTTAACTGATTATTCTGTATCTTTAGATACACTGAGGGTTCTTAATGAAAAAAGAACGTGTTTTAGGTAATTTAACCTGTTATTTGAGTACATTTACTGTATGTTTGTTTAACTAAAAATAATAAAGATTTAAAGTAAAATTTCACTTGCTTTTTCTTTTAAATACTTCTTTCTTTACCTACTTTGCACCCCAACAATTTAAATACATAATGATATTGTTCTTTTTGTGTCTATAAAGAATTATGAAGGGTCAAATATACAGTTACACTCAAAATTATTCGAACAACTGAAACTATGAATTTTTTAAATCATAATTTGTGACAGGGGCTGTATAATTTTGAGTGCCACTGTATATAAGAACTGTAGATGAATTATTGTAAATGCATTCCCAAGCTGTCACAATATTTAACTTAGATATGCTGAAGTATTCTTAATAACTCTGGTGGTGGCGGTGAACAGAGATGGCTGAAGTGGATGAGATGTGTCAGCTTAGCGTGTTGAGCCTGTGTTTCAGCTTGCAGCTCCGCATATTAAGAATCATGCATTGTGGTTTGTAATTTTGGGGAAGGACACGTGTGCAGACTCCTTGGTGGGTTATGTTCAGACAGACACATTAGGGAGAGTCGGCCGAGGTATTACAGCACTCATGCTTTCCATTTCACTAACCTTTGCTGCCGCAGCCATGGAACAGCTGTTCATTTGTTTTCCAAGGGCTCATTATTTTTATTTAACTGTCTTCTATATCATAAAAAATATTACATTGATGTCACACAAGCTACAAAGAGTTTTTCGGCCTATGAAATCAAGTTCCTTAAATACCAATAGGATTGTATGGAGCTTTTTGGGGACATTTCAGGGAAAATGATCTATTTTGAGACCATATTTTACTAAACTGACTGAACAAAATGTCTTGCAGGAGGTGGACATCTTTGGTCAGCATGCCATGCCTCTCAGTTTTCATGGTCTTATGCTATTTCTGCAGAAGTACAGTAAGTCCAGGTAATTGTGGTACCCTGTACCAGGAAATCCATCATCAATACTCCATACTGGTCCCAAAAGACCATGAGCATGACCTTGCCTGCCGAGGGTTGGACACATGTCTTTTTTTGAAGGTGATGAGTCATAACGCTTCAATTGCTTCAACTGGACTTTAGTCTCTGGATCATAGTGATGGACCCACGTTTCATCCTGAGTGATTAGTCTATCAAAGAAGTCCGCCTGGTTTTCTTGGCACATGGCCAAAAGAGCCTAGGAGCATGTGACTCGTTTCTGCTTCTGGGAAGGTGCGAGAAATTGGGGAATTCATCGTGCAGACAACTTCCACATGTGCAAATGGCCCTGAATAATTTTTCCACACACTGTACATCTTGGGCTAATTGGCAAATGATTATGTGGTGATCCTCCGCTACGTTCATCTCCACAACGGGCCCAACTGCTGGTCCCGTGCCACTACCACACTCAATTATGACTCCACTCACCTCTCTCTCTCTGGCTGCGTCAACTGCATCATCTGCGCAGAGAAGGTCTCCGAGTTGGAACAAAGAATAGCCACACTCCACCAGATCCGTGAAGCCAAACTTCAAATGAACACCATCATTGTCCCTTCCACTCAACCAAACTTCGCATCCTCCACCGGTCCCGTCACCGATCCCTCTCCTGCTGAAGCTGCCTCTCCACCGGTGTCTCACGTCTCCGCACCTGGCCAGGCTGCTACCACCCCTCCGCCAATCACCGAGTTGGATGTTACCTGGACTCGGCAGGAGACCTAGTTTAAGAAACTTGCAACCTCCACTCCACACGACCCTATGTCCTGGTTCCTGGTCGCTCCTGTCACCGGAGAAAACAAACGATCCCCCTCCGGTTCCCCTCCACCAGCATCCAGCTTAATAATAATTACAAATCCTGGACCTCCACAACTTTCCTGCCTTAGCAGGTGAATCCCAAGCTCACGCCAACCATCCCCGCTGTTCAAAAACCCATTGCCCTCCTCAGACCTCTTTTCTGTGTTATCCTAAGTGTCCCGCTCACCCCAGAGCCTGCCGTCTCTCCATACCACAGTTCACACCGGCTCCACAGTCGCGCTCGTGTTGCTGCCCCCCACTAGTCCCCGTCCCTCTCTGTCCACCCCGTCACTGGTGGTGAAATCCCCCTCGGAATCTACTCCATCTTCTGACGTTGCTAACCCACCTCCTACTTCTCCTCACCCCCTTTTCCCCCAACCACTGTAATAATTGGAGATTCCATCACAAGAAACATTTGCTTCTTCAATGCAATAGCACACTGTTTTCCCAGCACCACCGTTCCCGTAAACATTTGCTTCTTCAATGCAATAGCACACTGTTTTCCCAGCACCACCGTTCCCGTCATCCTCACCGAACTCCCTGGCATCCTCCAAACACTCCCCTCATCTGTCCAGAGAATTATTGTCCACGTTGGCTGCGTAGATGCATCCCACCTGCAGTCAGAAATCACCAAAGCACGGTTCATCAAACTTTTTCAGTTCCTTCATACCTGTGGCAAATCAACTTTTATTAGTGAGCCAATCTCTTCTCACGGCCGCGGATACGGACTCTTCAGCCGAATCCTTTCCCTCCACACCTGCCTTCTCTCTGCCTAAAAATCTACAACCTGGGCTTCATTGACAACTTTAACATATTTTGGGGCCGTAAAGCATTTTGAAAACCTGACGGCCTCCATCCCAGTAACTTAGGCAGCCGTATTTTAGCAGCTGATTTGCAGCTCGTTGTCCAAACCCTCCCACGGTCATGTGACTGACTATTTACATTCCACCCTCAGCCACCACCCCCTTCCTCAGCGTCCTCAACTCTGTGTTCCATCTCCCCCACAGCTCCCCCTACAGGCCTCAACCGCCACTGCTTCCTCCTGCCACTGCTTTCCCCATTCATCCCATAGTCTCAGTCAGATTCTCATCACATCATCGCAATAAATCACAGGTAAACCCGTCCAATCTTGGCCACATTCCTCAGTTCTCTCAACCTGTTCCAAAGCAACGCCACCTAAAATTGGCTCTACTCAACACACGTTTCACTGAATAATAAAAGCCTCATCCTGAAAGAATTCATGACAATAGCCTGGATTTTCTTTGCATCACTGGAACATGGCACAAATTCCTGGACTATTTTTCACTCAATGAGACCACATCTTCCGGATTCACCTACATCGACAAACCCCATCCTGATGGCCGGGGAGGTGGTGCTGTCATTCACCCAAAAACATCAAAATAGCCTACATTCCCACCCCTGCAGTCCGCTCATTTGAGCATCTTGCCTTCAAACTCTCTGGTGCCAACCCCCTGTTCACTGCTGTTATCTACCCCCCCCCCCAAGCCAAACCCCTCCTTTCTATCTGAACTCTCTGATCTGTTGACCCAGCTCTCCACCATCTCACCCTCTGTTCTTCTCCTAGGTGTCTTTAATCTCCACATCAATGTCACCTGCCACCGACTTCCTGGATCTTCTTCAGTGCTTCACTGTCACTCAATACGTTGACTTCCCGACTCACTTACACGGACACATTCTGGATTTGGTCTGCTCAGCTGGACTAACAATACTCCAACTCAGCAGCATCAACTTCCATATCTCTGACCACCTGGTAATCACCATGGACATCAATGTCCCCATCCCCTCCCCTAAAGAAAAGCACACACTGTCCTTCAGAAATATCAAAGCCATCACTCCCCCAGTTTTCTCAGCCTCACTCGCCAGCAGGATATCTGCCTCCCCTCCTCCGCTCTCTGACGACCCCATGAATCTTGTGCGCTATTACAACACCACCCTCTCCTCCTGCCTGAACCAGTTAGCCTTCATCAGAACTAAAAACAAGTCTCCTTCACTCACTCTGCTCCCTGGTACACTCCTGAACTCCACACCATGAAATTCCATAAGCGACTGCTGGAAAGACTTTACAAGAAAACAAACCTAACAGTTCACCTCCAAACCTACGCAGACCGCCTCCAACAATACAAGACTGCCCTCAACACAGCCTGGTTCAACTTCTACTCCCACCTCATACACACTGGCTCCAATAACCCCAAAACACTCTTCTCCACAATCAACAAACTTGTCAAACCCATCAACAACACCTCCCCATTGTTCACTGCTGAAAGTGCAACTCATTCCTGTCCTTTTTGCAAAGATCACCACCATCCACAACAACCTGACCACCTCCCCTCGGATCCTGACCCCTCCATCATCTCCTTCCCCCACCTCTATTCAGCCACTGTCTCATTTCCCCACACTGACCCCTCTAGAGCTCACTAAAATGACAACAGGCATGAGAAGCCCCACCTCCATACTGGACCCTGTTCCCTCCTCACTTATCAAGTCCTTCCTCCCATTTCTCTCCCCACTCATCTGCATCATCATCATCAACGCTTCCTACAGCTCCAGCTCCGTCCCTGACCCCCTGAAACTCGTCGCCACCACCCTAAACCTCAAAAATCCTGGACTAAACCCCAACATCATGAATAACTTCCATCCCATCTACTTGGTCAGGACTCCTTTTGCATGAATTACTGCATTAATGCAATGTGGCATGGTGGCGATCAGCCTGTGGTGCTGCTGAGGTGTTATGAAGGCTCAGGTTGTGTTGATAGTGGCCTTCAGCTCATCTGCATTGTTGGGTCTGGTGTCTCACCTTCCTCTTGACAATACTCCATAGATTTGAGGTTTAGGTCAGGAGAGTTTGCTGACCAATCAAGCACAGTGATACCATGGTCATTAAACCAGGTTTTGGTACTTCTGGTAGTGTGGGCAGGTACCAAGTCCATCCATCCATCCATCTTCTACCACTTTTCCGGAGGTCCGGGTCACGGAGGCAGCAGCTCAAGCAGAGAAGCCCAGACTTCCCTCTCCCCAGCCACCTGCTCCAACTCTTCAGAGAGGATACCAAGGCGTTCCCAGACCAGCTGGGAGACATAGTCTCTCCACCGAGTCCTGGGTCTGCCCCGGGGTCTCCTCCCAGTGGGACGTGCCTGAAACACCTCAAGTGGGAGGCGTCCAGGAGGCATCCTAATCAGATGCCCATACCACCTCAACTGACTCCTTTCAATGTGAAGGAGCAGCGGTTCTACTCTGAGAGTAGAGAAGAGAGCAAGAGCTGTAGGTCATTGCTGGATGAAGCCAACAGGACAACATCATCTGCAAGCAACAGAGATGAGATCCTGTGGTCACCAAGCATGACACCCTCCATTCCCTGGCTGCGCCTAGAAATCCTGTCCATAAAAATTATGAACAGGATCGGTGACAAAGGGCAGCCCTGGCGGAGTCCAACTCTCATTGGGAATGAGTCCGACCGAGTGTTGACAATATGAAGTAATCTCTCACAATGGTCATACAGAGACCGAATAGCTCGTAACAACAAGCCCGATACCCCATACTCCCGAAGCACCCCCCACAAAAAACCATGAGGGACGCGGTCAAATGCCATCTCCAAGTCCACAAAACACATGTAAACTGGTTGGGCAAACTCCCACGAACTCCCCACTTGGTACCTTGTGGGGAGGTACCAAGTCTTGCTGGAAATGAAATCAGTGTCTCCGTAAAGCTTGTCAAGCAGAGGGAAACATGAAGTGCTCTAGAATTTCCTGGTAGACAGCTGTGCTGACTTTGGACTTGCTAAAACACAGTGGACCAACACCAGCAGATGACATGGCTCTTCAAATCATCAGACTGTGGAAACTTCATTATGGACCGCAAACATCTTGGTTTCTGTGCCTCTCCACTCTTCTGCCAGACTCTGGGACCTGGATTTCGAAATGACAGGACTTTGCTGATAGATTTTGAACTCTATCATTCTGTGTTTAATGAATCTATATATGTTTCACTTTTTGAATTGAATTACTGAAATAAATTAGCTTTTCGATGATATTCTAATTCATTGAGATGCACCTGTACTATACTGCCTCTACAGTAAAAAAAAAATAAAAAAATAAAAAAATGGAGGAGTCTTCATCCAAATGCATCATGCCATGCTCTTGGCAGTTTATTGAAAATGTGTGCTCACTGGCTAAAAATACACAGCGGTGGCTGCACATTAGTTCACAATACTGCACACACAGTCACCAGGGGACACACTGCTTTACTACTGCTAATCACGCAGTAATTTGTAAGCTTTTCCCCCAGTCCCCAGCAGGGTTCTTTATTCGTTTTACAGCTTAAATGATCTCTCTGGAAAAAAAATTAAAACATCATTCAGCAGAGGAGGTTTTTGTTGACCATGCTGAGGACATGGCCACTCACACGCATGCACGTGTACACACGCACACACTGTCCTGATAGGATCAGTAGTGGAGAGCATTATCTGGGGCAGATCTTATTGAGTGTGACTGGGAGGTGCATTTGTCACGGCTTGAAAAGGTGAAAAAAACAGACTTGGCCCCAGCTTCCAATGCTAACTAACCAAGAGGAGGTGATAATCTTTGATATTTTAAACATCAGTGGAGTGTAACTAGGTTTGATTTTAAAGCAGATGAGGGGATTTTAAAGGTAAAATCAATAAGTGAGGGATTTGTTGAAAGTTGAGGCAGACATCACTCCCATTCACATCAACTGCGTGTCATCCCATAAGGTAGAAGGATGGTAATGGAGAAAAGATCCACAAATGTAAATTTTTTTGTGTCGGAGACCCAGAAGAGGACTTTTAATAAAACTTGTTGCTGTGGAGATCCCAATTTTATTTGACTTTGAACCTCATTGTGCTCTGTAGACTCGTCTCCTTCTCATTTATCGTCATATTAAACTCCCGAGCGAATGCCCAGGGGTTATTTCGGGTTATTTTTTATTGTTATTTCACAGCATTTCTGCTTTACTGTATCCTTTGCTGTTGGGAGTGAGGTTTATTTGATAGAGGTTGCAAACTGCAGTAAAATGGCTTCTTGGCTTGTAACATTTTCAAGACACTGTGCATCACATTCTGACGATACAACCGGGTGTCCGTGTAAGTCTGTGAAGTGTTCCAGCAGCTTCACTGCAGTACTTACAGAGCATTGCTCATGGGCACCACGGGAGATGTAATGATGAATTTGTGTGAATAACTTACAGGCAGCTGTCCCGTTGCTCCCAGTGAAATTTAAGTTGCTGCAATGGATTTCTCAGTTTTTCATTTGAATCCTATCAGACGGTGGAATTGGAAGAGATTGGTAGCTATAAAGTGCCTGATGATGATTTTTGTCTCACGTTGGGTCTGACTTCACTTTAGTCATAATGCTTCATTGTCTATATGATATGATCAGTGGCATTAAAAAAAGCAACATTTTGCTGTTGATGTGATTGTTTAGGGTTTATTAGAAACAACGCCATAACTCAATATATGCACTCACTGGGCAGCCTGTTTCAAAGGACTATCACAACACACAGACTAGAGAATGGATACAGTACATTGGACACACCACCACTTCTTCCCACCTCCAAAAATGAAACGAGACTACACTAACTAGCTGTATCCTAGCAGATTTCACTTTTTTGCACCAAATAGTCAAAGTTGATGGAAATTAATAGTCTGCATAATGTTCTACAATGCCTTACTATTATCCTCTTAATTATTCTTTATTAAGAGTAGATAAGGGAGTTGTACATAAATTGTGATTTTAAACGTCCAGTTTTACTGACAAATTGTGTTTTTCTTGTTTTCCTTCTAAAATGCATCAATGGGTCACATGAACACCATTAAATGACAAGATGCTTTATTTAGTTAAACTCTTAAGGAAATGAGCAAATTGCACTTGTTGGGTTTTATGATGTCACAAACCAACAATCCCTACCATCAGTTCTCTAAGTAGGCAAACTGACTGCATCCTTACAGTCGGGCTGCACGGTGGCGCAGTGGTTAGCACTGCGGCAGCACAGTTTACCCTTGGCCGGGGGATTGTGGGGATCGTGGGATCGTGGGTTCGATCCCAGCCCCCGACCAACAGTGATCTGTGTGGAGTTTGCATGTTCTCCCCGTGTTGCGTGGGTTTACTCCGGGATTTCTCCGGTTTCCTCCCACATGCCAAAAACATGCATGTTAGGTTAATTGGCTGTTCTAAATTGTCCCTAGATATTTGTTTCCTATAGGCCCTTAGAATAGAGGGTTAGTATTAATGAAAGCGCTTTGAGTGGTCTTTGTGACTAGAAAAGCGCTATATAAGTGCAGGTTAGTTAGTTAGTTAGTTAGTTGTGATTAGCCTACTCCAAAATCCTTTACTCAATATGATTTTGGACTCATTAATATCAATGGGAAGGGTGAATACCAACAATTTCAGACACAGCTTTACAGACAGCTTTTTGAGGGGTTGTGGAAAAAAAACATGGAAGTGTATTTTGGTCTAAAGTGCATATTTGTGTACTAGAGTAATCCAAAACTTAAACTTAATCCCTGGATAATGGAAATGATTGGACGTTTAACATTGATTGTTTAACATAGGCCTCAAATAGCAAGTCTTTGATTCAGCAGACATTGCACTGGTTGTAGAGATTTTTCAAAATTGGCATCCTGAAAATCTAAGGTTAGGTTCACATTACCACCCTGAAGTAACTCAAATTCAATTTTTTACTCTGATTTTGTTTTGAAGCTTGTCTGATTGCACATATTTGAGCTAGAATCTGATCTTTCGGACCATATCTGACTCATTTTTGTATGTGGTTATGTGACTTTTTACTTCTGTTTGCTTTTGATTTGTTGATTCCATGAAAAGGAATCTGCAGTCACTAACGTTATACTAAAGGCAATATTGTGGAATTACAACTTTTTAGTCAGACTAGATTTGTCTGTTATGACATTTACATTCATAATTACAATTGACCTCACATTTTATACAACCACTCATTCTCTTTAAAGAAATAAAACAGATGCATTTCTCTCTGGTGGACTGGCATCAGTCGGTTGCCTGTATGAGACGAGGTCCAGAAGAAGAAAGGAATCCAGATGGAGGCACAGACAGTGACTGCTAGCAGGGATGCTAACAATGGAGCAAGGTTACAAGAGTGCCTTACACATACACAGGTTGTTGTTGTGTTGCTGCTATGCCAGTATTTTGAAAATAGTTTTGCTGATTGCTGATGCCAGTAGCAATATATGCACATATTTTCCCCAGCCTGTTTACATCTCCTTTGTCTTACAGTGATGATTAAGTGGCATATCAAGACACATTCCCCAAGGAAAACAACTACCTCAACTTAATATGAAAACACATGGTTTTTTTTTTAGTAAAATGTTCAACAGAACTGTAAATTTCCTGCTTTTAATAGGCTTGGAGGGTATGGTTCCTGTTTTGACCAATGTCAAAAATCAGTTTGCCAATGGCTATTATTATTTTTGATTGTTTGGGTATCGGCTAAGAAATATACATTAAAAAAACTGAACTGAAATACTTTAAAATGGTTCAGTCTTGGATGTTTCCTGCATTTGCAGCTGTAGTCTTCTGTGGTCAGATTGGGGGCAAAATCAATGTTACACAGTCAAGTCGCACCAGAAAAATATTGTCACTGCCAATATCTTATTTGCCAATAACCAATATCAGTCAATAAGGTAAATATCTGCCGATGCGGCTATTAGGCCAATATATCAGTGCATCCTTAGTTGTTATATTAATATATTATTATTATTATTATTATTATTATTATTTAGGATAAATGAGATATTTTAAGCAGTTTATCATATTACTATACTGTAGCTGGATGTGGCTCTCATAAATAAAATGATCTAGTCCAGTGTGTATTTGTGTTGTGCTTTAGACTCATCTTTAAAATTAGATTTATTTACAGTATCTACTCATATTTATTTTTAGCTGTATTTGATTTAAAGAAGATGGAGCAATTATCCTGTGCAAACTTCACCTATAGACAGCAACTCACAGACCGAATGAAGACTGCACAAAACTCGTGGATGGGGCGTGCCTCCCAGAATACCATTAGTCACCATATCATTCCATTAAAAAAAAAAGAGTAGTCACTATCATCACAGCATGGTTGAGTGATGCAGTTCAATGACTAAAATTAGTGGATGTGAGGCCTGGCAGACAGTGTGGGCGTTGATTTATTGGTCCGGAACCTGAATGAGGAGCCCTTCATGTTCCAACAAAACTTAACTGATGTCTAACTGCTGTGTTTCCAAAATCTACAACGATCACAGGGACCATGTTACTAAGTAGGGATCAGATGCTCATCCACATTGTTTATTGTTCTCTGTATGTTAAATATTATGGAGCACATCGTGTTACAGAGGGCTGTTTTTCCTTTTTACAAACCTTCAGCTTTTTTGATGCTTAACTGCAACCCTCCTCATGGCTGTTCCCCCTGCGGCTCTGATCGGGCAGTCGTGACTTTCATTCACCATCTCCACCATGAAGACGTGACCTGGAAATGACTGACCTAATGCCTGCCCAACCACTGAGATTCAGTCCCCCCCTGCTGGGAAATGACAGGGACAGAAAATCTGCCTCTGACACACCACTATATGACCCCCCCCACCTCCCAATGCATACATATACAGTACATACACATGTTAATGTGTTAATATATAGCATCATCGCTACCACCCTAATGCTGTGCTGTTGGATTAGGGGCTGATGTCTAATCTCCTGCTAATCCCGGCCTGTTAATCGGTGTGTTAGCAGTTCTTAGCTCACAGCATGAGCCCCGCAGCACAGGCCCGACCGGCAACGCAGTGACACGGACACACAACCACTGATGGTTCTGACCCTTGCACTTGCTCAGCACATTTACAGAAACTCTCGCGGTTGCTGGATTTTTGATTTGTGTTGGTGAAATAGTGTAATCTCCTGTTTACAGTCAGCTGGTTGTCGGGGCTAAACGTTGCAGTCAGAGATAGCCTCTGCCGATGTGCACAGTCACGCTCAGATGCTGACTCTGGCACACAGCATTTGGCATGTGTTGTGATTATTTTTTTAGATTGGGTAAAGGGAAGTAAAAGTAGTAGTTAGTTTTAGAGCCTTTAACTACTCCACGAAATGACATAGAATTATGGCATTATACGGTGAAGGTGGTGCCATGTGAACATGCACAGCCACACACTCACTGTGCAGGACTATGGGGGTGTGTGGGGAATATTTTTAGTTCAGTAATAGTACAAAATAAAGGCTCAGCTAAAACACTGCTGACACCTCCCGCTCTTTTTTCCTGCTCGTCTTAGATGTTTTTCTGTCATTTCTCAACTCCCTTCCCCATTCAAAGTACATTTGCAGTCATCACTCCCGTTCTTGGTGTCATTATATTGGAGACAATAAAATGATGTTTTATATCTCATAGTTAAACTGTTATAGTGTTGAATTGTTAAAAAAAGAATCGGGGGAAGAAAGAACCACTGAGTGCAAGTGGTAGCGCTTTTTGTATAGAAAATTTCTGTAATATGCTGTGGTGCAGAGTAAAGACTAGAGGGAAATTGGTGGAGGTGTAGATCTACGCTGACCCTTTGACCTTTACCTTGATGTTTTAGTGTCAAGATTAGTTACACGTCTAGAACTTTGCATGTACTGTTAAAACACTGCTGTGTAAGATTACTGTTGTGTCACAGACATCACTTATTGCTTTTTTCATTTATCACTCTATATAATTCAAGAAATCTGTGTGTGTGTGTGTCTGTGTTTGTCCGTCACTTCTTCTTCTTTTAGATTTGACTGGTGGTTGGCAACCAGCTTACAGATACATTACCGCCATGTACTTCACTCTATAGAACTTGCTAAAAGATCAAAGGATTGCCTATGATGTACCTATGGTGTCTACATGATGTCTATATGACGTCACATAGACACCAAAAGATCAAAGGCAGCCTTCACTCACGATCGTAGGACTCTCTAAAACATCATAGGACTCGCTATGACATCATCAAAGATCAAAGGCAGGCTTCACTCACAATCATAGACTGTCATATAGACATCATAGGCACATCATAGGCTCAGTGACATCAGAGATCACAAGCAGGCATCACTCATGATCATAGGACTCGCTATGACATCATCAGAGATCACAGGCAGCCATCACAGATCAAAGGCAGTCATCACTGAACGAATGGTGACGTCAAAGGCAGGTTTCACCATGGTTACTGTTCTTATTTTAGATTTGATTGACAGCCATGGTAACAGTAACTTTCTGCGGGCATGCAGAAATGCTTGCTTACACTTGCTTTCTATGGTCATGTATGGGTATCATCACTCATATATAATTCAAGAGATCTGTGAGTGTGTGTGTGTGTGTGTGTGTCACAACTAGGGATGGGCATAATTTACCGATTAACCGATAATTGATCATTAAGAGTTTCACCGAGGAAGTTCATTTTCGTCGACAAACCGTTTTTTTTTTTTTTTTAAACAATCCGAGGTTATTAGGCCTAGTGCACGGCCGTCCTCAAACAATGCAATGGCAAAATTTGGGCACCAGGGGGCAACATTACACCATCGCCGTACCCTGGCGTGCCTCAGTTGATACATGCGGGCTTCCGTAGGGCAATCGTCAAATCATGAAGCGGTTACGGCGAAGTGTTGCGTGGGACCATTTCAATTTAAAAAATGACCAGGTGTACTGCAATCACTGCAATGCAGCATACAAATATACCTCATCGACAGGGTCCATGGAACACCTTTATTACGCGAAGAAACCGCCAACAGTGGTTGCGCGCTGAGTAATGGCGGTCGTGAAGATTCTTTTTTTTTTCAGAAACTTTATTGAGAAGGTCATGAAGATTCGGTGTACACACGTCGAGGGAAGCTGCAGGAGGCGGCGTAGTGGCTCGACGGGAAGACTATTTCGCACAAAATGGCACAAGAGAACAGCAAAAAGTTCTGCGCGGCTAGACTAAGTAACACGAGCGATAGAGCAATGAATGCGGTCTTCGTTTGTTGGGTGGCCGCTCGGCAGGGACAGAAGCTGGGTAAAACGTCTCGGCCAATCAGCTTGTGGGGTGAAACGTCTCGGCCAATCAGCTTGCGAGATTCCCGAGCCGAGCCAACATGAGAACAGAGAGAGGGCTCTCCGTGCTGATTCCTGATGTTCTAATGTAGTATACCTGCCTTGTTACGTACCTAAAAATGTTAATGATTAACCGATTATTAATCATTAATTCTCCCGACGATCGGTGAAGAAAATTTCACCGAATGCCCATCCCTAGTCACAACCATAGGACTCGCTAAAAGATCATAGGATCACCTATGATGTGCCTATGATGTCTATATGACATCATATAGACACCAAAAGATCAAAGGCAGCCTTCACTCACAATCATAGGACTCACTATGACATCGTCAGAGATCAAAGGCAGCCATCACAGATCAAAGGCAATCATCACTGAACGAGTGGTGACGTCAGAGATCAAAGGCAGGTTTCACGATGGATACTGTTGCCATGGTAACAGTAACTTTCTGCAGGCATGCAGAAATGCTTGCTTACACTTGCTTTCTGTGGGCAGGCACAGGCATGCACCGGTATGCACTAGTTTATTCTCAAGAAGAAGTCATCTCTATTCTCATTCAGTCCATCATGTACACTAGAATGTTTCTCCTATCTAGTCACATGTAGAATCAGAGGGGTCACTGCCATGCAAGGTGCCATCACAAACAATTTCTCCTTCCCCCATTCTATTACGCTGAGCACCAAGCTAGAAGGCGGGAAGTACCATTTTTATATGGTCTTTGGTATGACCCGGCTGGGGCTTGAACCCCCAACCTCCCAGTTGTGGGGCGGATGCTCTATCAAGTAGGCCACCGTTCCAGTTACATACATAACATACCAAACCATGCCATACCATACAAACAACATAAGTAAATAAATATGACTCTGTAATCCAATCAAAAACAGCCATATAAGGCATTTTTGCCAGCAGATCTTCCTACTGAAACTGCTGGGGAAAAAAAAAAAAATCTTTAGCTGCTGTGAAAATAACCACATGAAGTGACATGGAGGGTTGCAGTTGGAATGTGTTGAAAATAGAACATCTGGACTCTAACCTTAACTATCCAAAAATATGTATTTGATATTTTAAATAAGTGAAGTTTAAAGACAAAAGTGACTTGCAGATACAGAAGTAACTAAGACACAGATGGGAGTGAAAGAAAGGGAAGACAGGGATGTGAATACGCCCACTTCCTTTTGAGAGTTTGGGCAGTCTGGCAAAAGTGAAATGTGGTGAAGTCGCCTTCTTAGAAGTACTGCCCTTGAGTGTATTTGGAGAGAGAATATATGATCTCAGTAGACATATACTGTAAATTCGAGGACATGTTGCCAAATTTAGTCAGTCAAGGGCTGAGTTGTTAGCCAAGCTAGCTTAGGTAACTACTTGCATCTTGCATAATGTACCTATTTCACAGAGAAAGTGAACAACTCCTTCAAGTGTAATTCAGCACAACCAAGAGGTGGGTAGTTTTCCTCAAGAGATCATAGTTATGTATTTTCAGTTTTAATCAGTAAAATTAATAGATGTACGCATTATATGTGCCATTTATGTTGTTTTATACAACAGCTAGTTCCAACTGAGCAATCTGATTGGACAATAGGGATTCCAGGAGTTAGTAAAATCGGCAATAATTGCACTCCAACGTTTCACTGGATATGTATCACTCTGCTTCAAAGGTGGTCATGTAACTGTTAATTGCTAACACTAATTTACTGTCAACTAACTCTAAGTGACAATTGCAATACTGTTTTATATCTTAATTTCCACAGTAAGGCACTATTTGAAAAGATTTCTTACCTGACCCAGGAGTCCCACCCTTTTGAAAAAAGCTTTATTTAGCAACTACAGTCTGCCCTGCTACTGAAGCTATTTCACATCAGTTTAAAAAAATAGGCAGTGCTAGAGTTGGATTTATTGTCTCGATTAACAAACCACAATACCTTTGTGGTGATGGACTCTTTGTTTCATCTGAAAATGCCAAGAAAAATGAGTGAAGTGTACTAAATCACTAGCATGCTAACTACTAGCCACCGTCTAACTATCAGCATTGGCTACATTTTGATCTCGGGTCTTCTGCAGTACCGACTCAACAGATATATATTTTATAAAGACTTATTACTTTCGCACTTGATAATATTTAATTTGTTTACGTGTATGAAATGACAATAGACGTCTTCATGCTGATTGAGATGTTTAGCGACAGTTACTATTTTTTCTCAGCTGCACAAAATAACTGGTTAAACCAGCAAATCATATTTTGTCCAGTATTGCTGTCATTTAATAAATTGTGCTTTCAGAACCGTTGCATAAAAGCAATGTTACACTCGAGGTCATTACAGTATCATGAATATAGTAACTGTGGGTGTGATACTCTAGTGCCCTCTGTGTAGATTCCTGGGGGGAATCAATACTTGTACTCCCTCTTCTTCTTCTTTTAGATTTGATTGGCGGTTGGCAACCAGCTTACAGATGCATTACCGCCATGTACTTTACTCACATCACTTCTACTTGTACTCCCTCTCGTATAATATCACTCTTCTTCTTCTTCTTCTTCTTTTAGATTTGATTGGCAGTTGGCATCCAGCCCACAGGTGCATTACCACCACGTACTTCACTCTATATTATCACTCTATCTGGTCAGGAGCTGTGGTCCAATAGAACCTCAACTCTATCTTCAGACATCAACTCTTCTTTGTCTCCTCGTACTTCACTCTATATCATCACTTCACTCTATATCACCACTTTACACATCTTGGCCGTGGCAACAGCCACACACTCTATATATGTCTGTCTGTCTTTCTGTGTGTCTGTTTTCCTCATAACTTTGACGTTTTCCTCGTAGCTTTGTGACGTTTTCCTCATAGCTTTGTAACGTTCTTCTTTAATCTCGTATCTACATCTCATCTCATTGTTCTTCTTCTAGCTGTAGTCCGTATCTGCGTCTCATCTCACCATTCTTCTTCCTCTTCCAGACCCGATTGGTGGCTGATCCACCAGCCCACGATGTCCCTGAACCCAAAGATCCCCCACTCAACAAGTTCCCAACTGCTTCCCAATGTAGCTCCCCAATGCCAAGACACCTTTCTGCCACTTTCACAATGATCTTGATTTTTTCACCTTTCTTGGAAGTCCGCGCAGTGCAGTCCACCACATCCACCACAAACAAGACAAAATTACCTTCCTTCAAAACCAGAGCATCTTCCTCAATTCTACTGCATGCACCGCAAGTCTGCACACCCTCCCCGTCCGGGCCCACCCCCACCTCTTCAGCCGGCACCCTTTTCACAGCCTCTGCACATGTCAGTCCCCGGAAGACCTCCATCTGCCGAATTTCTGCTGCTCTTTTGCTGGCTCCACAACCCCGACATGCAGAGCCATGTTCACCACCGTAGTTACAGCACTCCAATTTGGCGCCTCCCTCACACCTGCCACACTCATGTTCACCGGAGCATCCGGCACATCGCTGTCCATCTCTGCACACCACTGTTACATGACCAAACCTCCGACATTTGAAACATGTGAGTGGAGGAGGAATGCAAAGTCAGATCTCACAGCTCATGCAGCAAACATACACCCCAGTTGGCAGTCCCGCTTCATCAAACTCCAACATCACCAACAATCACATTCTTCACTATTTCTACTAGCCTTCAATCTCTGTACCCAAGTTCAGACAGCCATTGAAATGCACGACACCACTCCTCTCACCACCCCACTTCCTTCCAATACTGAACACTGCACATTTTTTTCCCTCCATCTTATTGACTCTGATGGCTTTTCCTTGTTGAACACCATCTTTACATGTAACCAGCAACGAACCACTACGAAGAACCCTTGCATTTAAAACTTCTCCAAGTAACCCATTAATTGCATTTGTGAGCTTAATTGGGTTCCACTCACGAAACAGTGCCCCTTCCTGAGTAAGTTTAATGATTACATTCCTTCTGTTCATTCCGGGATCGTTCATCCTCCGATTCCTCCGAGGTCGTCACTCTGTATATAATTCAAGAAATTTCTTCTTCTTCTTCTTTTAGATTTGATTGGTGGTTGGCAACCAACTTACAGGTGCTTTACTGCCACTGACTTAATTATCATCACTCTATATCTTTGTATACGGAGTTCTTATAAGGAGTTCTGAACAACTTATGTGTGGAAAGAAATATCCGTCCTTGGACTGTGTCCTCGGCGGCGTCAATAGCTGTCCCAGCCAGCCAGCCGGCCAGTCCTCCAAGAAATCTCTGTCTGTCTGTCATGACCATAGGACTCACTAAAAGATCATAGGATCGCCTATGATGTGCCTATGATGTCTATATGATGTAATATAGACACCATAGTATAGACTGATTCAAGAAAATCTGTGTGTGTCTGTATGTGATCAAAGGCAGGCATCGCTCACTATCATAGGACATCAAAGATCAAAGGCAGGCATCATTCACGATCATAGGACTCGTTATGACATCATCCAAGATCAAAGGCAGGCATCACTCACACTCACTCACGATCATAGGACATCAAAGATCAAAGGCAGGTATCACTCACGATCATAGGACTCGCTATGACATCATCAAAGATCAAATGCAGGCATCATAGGACTTGCTATGCCATCATCAAAGATCATAGGACTCACTATGACATTATCAGAGATAAAAGGCAGTTATCACTCACGATCATAGGACTCACTGTATCATCAAAGATCAAATGCAGGCATCATAGGACTCACTATGCCATCATCAAAGATCAAAAGCAGGCATCACAGAACAAAGGCAGGCATCACTGAACGAGTGGTGACGTCAAAGATCAAAGGCAGGTTTCACCATGGTTCCTGTTGCCATGGTAACAGTAACTTTCCACGGGCATGCAGAAATGTGTGCTTACACTTGCTTTCTGTGGGCATGTACAGGTATGCACTAGTTTATTACAGTGCATGCTGCACCACTATTAAACCACATCTTATTAAGCTCAAGATGAATTTCCGTATGGGGACAATAAAAGTCATATCATACTGTTTTGTACTGCAGGACAAACAGGCACTTTTGTAACTGGAAATAAATTTGCATCATTCTGTGGGAAAGATCAAGTTTGTGAAACAGGTATACTTCATCAAATGTGTTGTTTTTTTTCAACTGATAAACAACTGCAGTGATTAAACTTGTAATTTCTCATAAAGAACCCAAAATGAAGAAGGTACTAGTTGAGAGGTTGCTATTCTTTTGATCACAGTTGGTCACTGGAAACATGGCAGTGTGTGTCATCCATCCTAATTAGGCTTTATATAATAAAATTGGGAGTTTATTTCATATTTGTAGGTCCAGTATTTTGGCGGTGTTTGAACCACACGCAGTAAACCACATGGTCCAGACCACAGGTTGAGTCAGATGAAAATTGTCCTGTTGTCCTGCTCAGCAGTGACAGAAAAATCTGAAAGTTCTCTGTCATTTTGATAGATTACACTGAGGGTTATTTAATTAAAAATGGTTAAAATGAAAAAAAAATAAATAAATAGATTAAGAATTTTTACAACCCTGTCTATCAAAATGACAAAAAAGAAAAAAAGTCTCTTGCAGCCATGGTCCAGACAGACCTCCTGTATCAGTTCATAGTAAGCAGCATATACTCTTCCTTTCCCACTATGATTTTATAGAAAACATCCTGTTAGTTTCAGAACTGCAAGTGAAAGAGTTGATTTCTTCCTGCAGTTGTGTTGCCCAAAAATGTTAAGAGTAGCTCTTTGTATGGCACAAGAACATGTTTTTTTGTTGTTTGTTTAATGGAACAACCACCAGCACTGTTACTTCCTCCTAAAAACAACCTCAACAGCATTGTTTCTTTCTTAAAAATGCATTGTATGTGAATCCACGTTTTAAAACCCCAATGTGAGCCATGACTTTAAATCTCAAAACGAGCTCATAAAAGCTGATTTTTTTGCTCTTTTGTCATTTCTGTCTCCACCCATGGCCTTGCAGTCCTCTTCCTCTTTTGAGTTCCATTTTATTGTCTTCCCCAGTCTTCCGTCTTTCTCTCTTCTTCCATCATTACAGCTCCATGCCTCCTTCCTCCTCCTCTGCTCTCCCTGGATTGTAAACATGTAAAAGTATCCCTTATGTGGAAGTGCCACGTGGGACATTAAATCACATACAGGTGCCCTTAAATGTTGAAGAGAGTGCTCACTGGAAGCACACAGTCATACGCAGGCATGCATGTACACGGGTCGCCATCAGCCCCTCATTTAGGTGACAGTAATTTGGCCCAGTAAGTGACAGGGTTATTGTGAGACGCTCATTATGAAAGGGAAGCAGCAGATAAACGTCTGACTGAGGGGAGTAAATTCAAACTGCTCCGCCACTTTTACTGCTCAGCAGTAAGCTGCTTTGATGTGCTGTGTGATGGCAGCAGTAGGGCAGACTGTTAGTCATGTTAGTATGAGTTGAAATGTTGCTTCCCGTAATGCTAATCCCACATTTTATTTGTAATGTGATGTGAGAAGAAAATAAGTTTTATTATTATATTATTATTTAGTTATTTTGTACCATTTATTTATTTGCTCCACGTGTCATTTTTATGTGCGCTGCATGTGACAAAGGTTGGAAGTCAAGTTAGTTACAGCTAGATCGACTGTTACCGCGACAACACAGTGCAAGATCACGTCCCATGCTAAACTTTCATCTCAACAGGAGACACAAACAAGGCAGGAGAAATGGGGGAATGAATGCTGCACTGGAATAAAGGATGACAGAGAAGGAGAAGGAGGAGCAGGAGGAGAAAAAGGGGTTCATGTGGGAATGTTCTCTTTACTTTCAATTCAATTCAATTCAAACAACTTTATTTATCCTTCAAGGGGCAATTAATTTTAAAAAGCACCACTTATTACCTCCTTTAAGCTACGGTCACAAAGATGTCACGAAGATCTCCCAGTTGTTAAGAATTCTGGAATTCGCAGACATTCGTGGAGGGGGGCATAGTTTCTTACGGCTGCCGTTCAGTTTGCAAGAGGAACTTGATGCATTCTTGAGAAATGAGGTGCTTTTCTGTCGTACGATGGCCGTAAAGTTCTTACATTCTGTGTAAGGGTGCCTTGGGATCTTCCTATGGCATACTTACTGCCATCTTAAGAAATTTTTTTTCCAACTCATGGCACTCTCAAGTCATTGGTAGGAAGATCTTATGGCTTTCAGCACGTTTTGTCGGGACAAGTGTCACACGAATGACGTACTTCTGCCTGATGAGCGCCTCACTACTGCCTTACGCTTGCTGTAGGAATCGGCATTTAAGGTTTTTCTCAAGAACAACTTAAGGTGTTCTTGAGGCATGCTTACAGCCAACATCTGGCGTAGTTCTTATGTTGCTCCTAAGGCATTCGTATGGTCGCCCTACGATGACGGGTTTTCATGGGGCATTCATAGAAATCTTGGGCAAGACAATTGGCCTGGCCATGAATTTACGAATGGTCTATGAACACTGGATTTTCATATGACCGCCTTAAGAAGGTTGTACGAAATGTTCCAAAAATTGTTGGTACGGTGTTTACAGCCGTTCATAAGGGTATTTGTAACCATAGCTTAACTTGTATCAGCATAACTCAAAAAATTATGGATATTGATGAAATTTTAAGGAGAAGTTGGAAATGGACCAAAGACCACTCTATTACAGTATCTTGTGGGTGATCCTCTAGGAATTCTTTTAAAGATTCATGGTGTGAATCATTGCTTGTAAGTAACCCGGTTTGGATGGTCACTGGCAGAGGGCTATGTGTACTCCAAATCAGAGAACTCATGGTGCCTTCCTTTACTCACTTTGGTGAACCGCTAATGTCATAGACATCACTGAAATACGACTCAAAAAACCCCCACCTGGAAGCCAAGATAGCTCTGCTAGCACCATACAAACAATTGCAGAGCCAAACTAGAGGGCACTCAAAGAGTGCAATCCTCTGCCAAGGTCTGTCTGTTTGTGAGTAGGATTACAGAAAAAAACACTGACCCAGATTTAATCAGAATCCGTCCATTCAGGATGCAGATTCTGGACCACTTTTTCCACTTTCTTTAACATTGAGAGATAGGGCCTTGGTGGAGGTATGCAGTCTCGGATCACCTCCAAAATGTAATGGGTTAATCCATAGCGCAAGGGCTACCTCTGGTGAAAATTTTATCAAAATCCGTGCAGTAGTTTTTGCACAATCCTGCTAACAGACAGACAGACACAGTACCCCAACCACATTACTTTCTTGGGATAACAAAGAGTATACAGGGTTTCCTCTGGTAACATTTCCCGGTGGCGGCCCACCACGCCTGAAAAATTTCCGCCATTCCAACAGGAAATATGAATTTAAGAAATATTTATGAAGGAATGATGATCCACAAGCACGCACACGAACAACATGCGTGACCGTCATCTGCGCGGAGTTCCAGTCTCCAGGCAGTGTCTCGCTAATAGTGTGAATGTCTGAGAGAAACATGAACTTATTAAAGTACTTTAAACGTGGAAAAAAGCAGAAGAAGTCTGTAAGCACTGGAGGCATTTATCATGGTTTTAACCCGCTGGTAATGGGAGCAATGATGGAAGAGTCGCCTAGCTAACGGGTGTGGTTAAGAGCTCGAGTAGGCTCATTTTGTCTTCTTTTTAATGATTAGTTTTTTGTTTTTCTTATTTCAGACAAGAATGAAAAGGAGCTGATTTTAACCTTTACTTTTGTTAATATTAACTAAGTTATGTTCATTATTATGTATCTGGCAAGTTAAGATGACCGAAATTCACAAAGTCAATGACTTTAATCCATCAGCAGCCTTCAGACAAACTAAATGTGCCAACATTTGGATTTCAAAATAAGGGAGGTTTTTCCTGCTGTCTGGGTGATGAGGAGGTTTCCACAAAAAAAAAAACAAACAAACAAAAAAACCAACCTATAAGTGTATAGAAATATTATAACAGAAATAACTGCATCTTTTGGTCAGTTAAATTAATTTTTTTCATTAAATACAATTTTATTAATATGTTTTCCTTTGAAATCAGTTAAATTATTGTTCTGTTCTGGCCCTGCAAAATTGTAGTCAAAAATGTAAATTGTTATAAGGAAAAAGTAAAAAAAAAATAAACAGTCTGTTTCAAATTTATTAAAAAAAACAGTAATTTTATTTAAAAAATAGACAAAAATTAGCCATAAAATAATCCACAAATTTATGATAAAGTCTCAAATGTACAAGAAAAGTAAATTTTACAAGAGAAAATTACAAGTTTGAGGAAAATGGTTTCAAATTTAGATAAATTTACACAGAAAAGTAGAAAACTATAAGAAAATTGTTATAAATTTTGGAGAAAAACCTCAAACCTTCAAGACTGAAGTCATTACTCAAGTTTTTAAGTAGGTGCTTTTTGTACAGTTTAATCAACTAGAAAGTTTTGGGTGTCTACTTTTAATTATTAATTTCAAAGCACTGCTTTTACATGAGTAGAATTTCTGGCTACTATACCCACCTCTGATCATATAATTTAAGTATGCATGAGTAAATTACTATTATGAATATTTTTTTCCCTTCCCTACTTTCTCAATGGAAAAAAAAGAAACACTAGAATAAAAATACAAAAAAATACACATATTTTTGTCATTTATGTAAACCATGACAAAAAAAATCCTGCAGGACAAAACATGACACTTGATATTTTCTAACCTGTTTGTATACCACCATAGACAGAGAGAGAACCTGAATTAGACAGGACTCAGAGAGGTAAAGATGAGACAGACGAGAGGAGCCAAGGAGAGGAAAGTGTTCAGGCAGAGGGTCCAGGAGAGGTGAGAGGAGAGGAAGGACAGAAGGATGACGCCAGTAAAAAGTGCAAACACAGGATGTCTGGGTGCAACCCCAACTGGCCCAATATTCCAACATTCAAGCCTTGGTTGTACAATACTTCAGATGGTAAGTTCCATATGCAAAGTTACTGTGGAAAGTTTAAAAAAAGAAATAAACAGTATAAAATGAACATATTCTGGTTACAATATTGTCATGTGTTTTTTGCCCCCCACACCTCTTCGGAAAAGTATGTTGCCACCGCTCCAAGGTCTTTAAGCCAGAGGAAACACTGGTATATCTGCAAAAAGATGAGGAGAAAGAAGCAAAATTTGTTGTTTATGCATATTTGTCTGTACACTGTTTTGATTGTGCTAGCCTTTTTGGATTCCCACTTTAGGATTACCACACTTGATCTCATGTTTGAAAAGGTTCAGAACTTATTGGTCACAATTCAAACCAAATGTGGCTCTAAGTAAAAGAAGGCACCATCAGATTCTGGCTTTCTCATTGTGTGACCTGTATATGATCATTTATGATGTTAAAAAAGAATTAAATTCTTACAAATGACTGACAGCGCACTACATGGTTAAAGTGAATCGAATATTGATCAAACAATATCCCAAATTATTTTCATCCACATCTGATATTCACATGATGAGGAAAACTGTGATCCCTTGGTGGAAGTCTGTTCTCTCTGGGTCCTTTCTGGTTGATTCTGTGTTACCTGTTACACTGTATGAGCTGCAGAAAGCCAAGCCAAACTATTATAGCTGAGATTAGTTTATATTTGATGACAGCAAGTAAGAACCATTGGGTTGGGCAGGGCAGTTGAACAATTACAGTAATTATCATGCAAGCAAATCCTTTAATAACAATATTTAAGTGATGAGTAAGCTAGCGTACATCTAAGAATCAGGCTGCAGCAACAGAAACTTGTTGTCAGGTAAAATTAAAGAGAGCAACCGTGAGAAGAGTCAGATTTGGGAACTGAGAGAGGTCTGACATTGTGGTGGTGACGTGGAAGTGATTTCTTGTCTTGGCTGGGTGAGCAGCAGTGTCAGAACATGTCCAGATGACCTGCACCAACAAAGAAGAGACCTCTATCTTTTCTCTCACAGAGCCAAAGACTTTTCTCCTCTCTTGCTGGGACTAACATTTTGCTAACAAGCCTCTTGTGATAACATCACAGGAGGAGACGTTCTGTCTGAAGTCTCTGAGACTCCGATAAGAATCATGTCCCTTTGCTATTTTGCCAATTTCTTTTTTGTCGTTCTTGTTTATTTCTCTTTTTTAATATTTAGTGCAGCAACATGACTGCTCTGCATACATTTGTTTATTTAGACTTTCTGTTGCCGATGACGGTTAACTTCACGGACTTGAAAAGTTAAACATCTCTGAGCCTCTCTTTTTTATTTCACACTTACTTTGGAAACAAAACAGTGAAGATGTAGTCTGAGTCACCAAAACTGATCATTTCTGTGAAGAAGATGTGCAGATTAATTAATTCAGACATTTGTGATAAGAGCAGCTGGAGGAGATGAAAGCTTTAATTTATTCATTTTTTAAAAATCCATAGTGCAAGATAAGATCATTTGAGGGTGCCTTGCATAGTAACATTAGGCCCTTGAATCTGAATCCCAGTCTTTGAATGGATCTTTGAATAAAGAAGAGAAAGAAGATTCAAAAATTAAGAAAACAGGGTAAATTGAGCACTGAGATACAAGGACACTAACATTTTGTTCTTAAAGTTAAAATCATTGGAATTTATCGATCTGGTCAAATTAAAAACTTTACAAATAGTTTATAAAGCAAGAAATAATTTACTCCCGGGCAACATACAGAAATTGTTTCTGGAGGGAGAGGGAGAGCATGATTTGAGAGGAAGATTTAATTTAAAAGTTCCTTGTTTTTGCACTATGCAGAAAAGTGTGCATTTCAGTGTGTTTGGTGATTTTGTGGAATGGTTTGGATGAGGACATTAAACAGAGTAATAATGTCATACAATTTAAGAAAAAGTACAAAAAATTATTCTTGAAAGGTATAGACTTGAGGAAGGGAACTGTTTTGCTCCCTAATGGAAAAGAATAATGATGTACATTGTTTTTTTTCCTCATTTTGGATTGGTCTGCATAGTTGACAGCTTGTTTTCATTTAAGTATTAAGTACAATATTGAAGGGTAGGACTTGAAAAGCTTTTGCTTCTTCCTACTCTTTTTCAGGCACCCAAAAAAGTATTTTATCAGTTTACATTGTTACTTTATATCTTTTGATATATTTGTTAAATATTCTTTTTTAATAACTTTGACTTTTTTTTGTCCAAAATGAATAAATAACTAAATAATATAAGCAAGTTGGTGTTTTAAAGTGCAGATCAGACATGAATGTTGGCGTCAAGACCACATTGACTGAGACCACGGAATGGCCGAGACCAAGACTTTCATGGTTCGAGATTGAACCAAGACCACGAGAAATCAAGATCACTTGTCCACTCGTCTCTCACGCTTGTGTAAATGGGGTGGGGTTGCAACCGTTATCTCTGTCATGATTCAGAACAGAGTTAGACTCAAACGCAGAGCTGCCACAATGATCACTCAGACTCGGATAAAAAGTTTCACAAGTTTATTGAAAACACAACAGAAAATAAAAGTGCATAAACTAAAGAAAACGAAACACAAAAACACCAACTTAAATTCCCAACAAGATAGGTGCCCCCTGGAGTGCACGTACCCTATGGGAGAGAGCAGACAGAGGTTATTAGGGACACATTCTCCAAAGGGAGAATAATGCGGGAAAGCACATTTACTATTAGAGCAGCAGAGTCCAGCAGGGAACTCCTGCAAGGACCAGGGGACAGGGGGGAAGGCAGAGACCTGTGTGGACATTGTGGATCTTCCTGGTCAGGCGAGTGTGATCAGCTTCGGAGACACACCTGCGGGTGGCAGCAACCCAGATGATCCAGCGATGGACTGTCCACACGCTAGATCTTAAATAAGCTGGCTCCTCAGATGCAGCAGGTGTGTAATCACACAGGTGTGTCTAATCCTCCGGAGCCAGGAAGGCAGGAACAGGAGGGGAGGAGGAGCATGCTCACCTGATCATCACAGTGCCCCCTCCTCAAGGGACGCCTCCCAGCGTCCCACTGGGCTTGCAGCAAAGGGCCTGATGGAACGCCCGCACCATGCGTTTATCCAAAATGTGGGACCCCGGGATCCAGGACCTCTCCTTCGGATGGTATCCTTTCCAGTGGATGAGGTACTGGCACCCATGCCCAGAGCGGGCTGGCAGAGAGGGGCTTGATCTTGGCGACATGAAAAGTCGGGTGGATGCGCATAGAGGGTGGCAAGTCCAACCGAACGGTGACGTCATTGATCAACCGCTTTATGGTGAACGGGCCCAGATAGCGGGGTGAGAGCTTCCGGGACTCCATTTTGAGTGGGATCTGGTCGGTGGACAGCCAGACCCTCTGTCCCACCGTGTACTTCGGCGCCGGTGCCCGTCTGCGGTTGGCGTACTGTTTGTTGTGCTCTGCAGAGCAAAGGAGGGCAGCTCTTGTGGCCCTCCACAGATGGCGGCACCAGCGTGCATGGGCCTCCACGAACAGGACTGCGAGGCCCTTCTCCACCATGGGCAGCAGAGGTGGTGTGTAGCCCATCGATGTTTCAAAAGGTGTAAGCCCAGTGGCGGAGGAGACCGTCAAGTTATGGGAATATTCCACCCAGATCAAGTGGGAGCTCCAGGTGATCGGGTTCGAGGAAGCTATGCACCTTAGGGTGGCCTCCAGAGACTGATTAGCACACTCAGCCTGACCATTGCTCTGAGGATGGTAGCCGACGTCTAGCTGGTGGTCGAACCCAAGAAGCGGCAGAACGCCTTCCACACCTGGGAAGTGAATTGGAGCCCCGGTCCGAGACAATGTCCATCAGTATTCCATGCAGCCAGATGATATGCTGCATCAGCAGATCGGCTGTCTCCGAGGCAGATGGGAGTTTGTGGATAGGGACCAGGTGGATAGCCTTGGAGAAGTGGTTGACTATGGTGATTATCACTGTGTTGCCTTGTGATGGAGGGAGGCCCTTAACAAAGTCCAAGGCAATATGTGTCCATGGGCGACCTGGCACTGGGAGGGGATGGAGGAGGCCAGCAGGAGCGGAAGAGTTGGCTTTATTGGCAGAGCAGGTGTGACAGGCCTTCACATACTCCCGTACATCCCTCCCGAGTGTGGGCCACCAAAACATTCTCCACAGCAAATCGATAGTCCTGGATATGCCGGGATGACAGGCAAAAAAGCTGGTATGTCCCTACTTAATCACCTCTCCACATAGTGCTGCAGGGACATATAGCCGGTCCGGTGGGCCTCCCTCCGGGACGGGTTCCAATGATTGTGCCTGCCGGACCTTCTGCTCTATCTCCCATTGGAGTGTCCCGAAAAAGCAGGAGGGGGGGGGGGGATAACCTCTGGGGGAGACGCAGCAGCTGCGGAGGAGGAGGTGGAGGAGGAGGAGTCGGGAGAAAACTGGCATGAGAGAGCATCAGCCTTGGTGTTGCGGGACCCTGGGTGGTACGAGATGGATAAATTAAACCTATTAAAGAACAGGGCCCACCGAGCCTGCCGAGAATTCAACCGTCTGGCCGACTGAAGGTATTCTAAATTTTTATGGTCGATCCAGACGATGACTGATTGGCTAGCTCCCTCCAGCCAGTGTCTCCATTCCTCCAATGCCAGCTTAATGGCCAACAGTTCGTGGTCCCCAACAGCGTAATTCCTCTCAGCTGGTGTTAACCACCAGGAGAAATATGCGCACGGATGGAGCTTCTGGTCAGAGGAGGAATGCTGGGAGAGGACAGCGTCCACCCCCGACTCAGAAGCATCCACCTCGACCACAAACTGCACTGCGGGATCCACCTGTGCCAGGACGCGCGTATTGGTGAATGGGCCTTTCAGGGTCACAAAAGCTCGTTCAGTGGCCTCGGACCACTTGAATGGGCTTTTGGTTGACGTCAACTGCGTAAGCGGTTGTGCCACCTTACTTTAGTCTTGGATAAAACAGCGGTAGACGTTGGTGAAGCCCAGGAAGCATTGGAGGTCCTTCCTGGACTGAGAGGTCGGCCAGTCTACTACTGCCTTGATTTTCTCCGGGTAGGCCTTTACCGTGCCCTCAGTGATGATGAGTTCCAAAAATGAAGTAGAGTGAGTGTAAAATTTGCACTTCTCAGCCTTCACAAAAAGCTGGTTTTCCAGGAACCGCTGCAGGATGGCCCAGGCGTGGACTATGTGCTCCTCCAGGGTGCGAGGAAAAAATCAAAATGTCATCCAAATAAACAAACACAAACTGGTTTACCATATCTCGTAGGACGTCATTAATTAACCGCTGGAAGATGGCAGGGGCGTTGGTCAGCCCGAACAGCATGGCCAAATATTCAAAATGGTCCCAGTAGTGTTTTGAACACCATCTTCCACTCATCCCCCTCATGAATGCGGACTAAATGATATGCATTACTGAGGTCGAGTTTGGTGAAAAAAAACACACCCACTGAAGTAACTCAAACACTGAATTAATTAGGGGCAGCGGATATTCATCCTTCCGGGTGATTGCGTTAAGCTCATGGTAATCAATACACGGCCACAGGGACCCATCCTTCTTCCCTACAAAAAAGAACCCCACGCTGAGAAGGGCGGACGACGGACGAATTATGCCGGCGCTCAGGGAGTCTTTAATGTAGGTCTCCATCGCCTCCCTCTCCGGCCCAGATAAACTGTAGAGCCGGCTGGATGGCAGCTACGTGCCCGGGAGGAGATAAATAGCATAATGGTAGCTCTGGTGAGGTGGTAAAGATAGGGCCCTAGAGTTGCTAAAGACCTCCCCTAAGTCATGATAAACCTCGGGCACGGAGTTGAGATCCACCGGCTCAGGCGAAAGGGAGGAGATCGGGAGCAAAGGTGAGCATAAGGCCAATCAGAGACAAGATGAGAGACAGAAAGGGCTCCAGGACGAAATGGAGCCCTGACGCCAGTTTATAATGGGGTTATGGGTGCGGAGCCACGGATACCCTAGGATCATGGTGGGGTTAGATTGGGGCAGGACGTAAAACTGAATAGTCTGGCGATGATTACCAGGCAGAATGACCGAAATGGACTCCGTCTGTTTGGTAATCGCTGCGATGGTGCTGCCTGAAACTGCCGAGACCGACAAAAGTGTCAGAACATTCCCGGTTGGTATCTGTAGTTTACACACCATGGCCTGTTGGATGAACTTTTGCTCCACTTCTGAAGCAATCAGAGCGGAGGTTTTGAACTTGGCCCCCGGTAACTGGATGAGGACCGGGAGTTCAAAACGATTAGGGGAATTTGGTGAGGATCCTCCCCCCAGCCCCGCCATGGTGACTGACAGACCAGGCCTCCTGGGCCGAATTGGACATTCCGATATTGCGCGGCCAGGGACCCCGCAACAAATGCACTCCCCCGCCGTCTTGCAACACCGGTGCTCCCTTGGAGTCAGACTGACCCTCTCAAGGTCCATCGGCTCCGGAAACAACACCAGCAGAACAGCATCAGAGGTCGCGGGGGGGGGGGGGGGGGGAAGGCTGTGGAGCGAACGGGGAAGCAGCGGCCACCTGCTCCTTCGTACGCTCCCTAAACCGATTATCAAGGGCCACTACCTGCGCAACATCTCATCCAGAGAGGAGGAAGAAGCACGGATAACCAACTCATTGCGTAGGTGCGTATCCAGGCCCCAGAGGAAAGTGCTGCGTAGAGCAACGTCATTCCACCCAGAGTCGGCCGCAGCGACCTGGAACTCGGCGAAGGAGTTGGCTACTGACTGGCCTCCCTGCCGAAGTCCCATCAGCTGGCTAACTATGTTTCCCTCACTCTCCGAATGGTCGAATGCCTCGGAGAATTCCCACACAAACTGCTGGTATGTGAATAGGGGTCCGTTCGGACTGCTCAAGACGGACTGTGCCCACTTAAGCGCCTGGTCTCGCAGCAACAAGGTCACGAAATGGATTTTCGCCGCATCATCCCTATACTCCCCTTCCACCTGCTGAAAATAAAGCCGGCAGTGGAGCAGGAACCATCTGCACCCTCCTACCTCTCCCCCATAGGGGGCAGGCGAAGGAACAGAGATGTTCCTGCAGATGGCAGACACTGCCGGAGCAGCAGGTGCACGTGGAGAAGCCACACCAGGAAGCCGACCTAGGTGCTCGGTGATGGTTTCCAATTGCTGGGTTACGGTCTGTAACTGCTCAAAAAGAAACATGACTCGGCGTTCCGTGGCCTCCAAGCGCCAGAATGCTGACTGATCATTCGGCCAAGCACTTGCTGAGCCTTGAGCCTGGCTGGATCATTCTGTCATGATTCAGAAGAGGGTTAGACTCAAACGCAGAGCTGCCAGAACGTTCACTCAGACTCTGATAAAAAAGTTTCACAAGTTTATTGAAAACACAACAGAAAATAAAAGTGCATAAACTAAAGAAAACGAAACACAAAAACACCAGGAGCCAAGCAGGAGCCATGCAGGAGCCATGCAGTCTGGAGGCTGAGGCAGAGAAGCGGACCAGCCGAAACACCAAGGAATAGATCATCTTGAGGATCGGATTGGCTTCAGGTGTGCTGGCAATGGAGTAGGTGTGTGCGTTGCTGGCTCCTGCTATATTTTTTTTTCTTTACTTTTTAAACCCTATTTTGCTGTAAGCTGTTAATGTTTTGGACATTTAATACGTGCAGAATCTGTTTTGAAATATGTCCAAAACAAGAAAGCAGACTGAAAAGGAGGCAGCAAGGAACAATATTAACACCAGCTTAGCTGAGGATGCTAGTATCAGCCTTAACCCTGCACTTGTTGCCTTGCTAGAGCAACACAGAATGTCCATAGCTGCTGACTTCAAAGCTTCATTTGAACTTATTAATGGTAAGCTGGACAAAATTCAAGCAGATGTGGCGAACCAGGAGCAACGCATTGGCGACCTTGAAAACAACGCGGAGGACGTCAGCCAGCGCCTAGCGGCGCTTGAAGTTACATGCGAGTCAATACAGGAGGAGAACAAACTTTTGAAAAACAAACTTTCTGACCTGGAGGGAAGAAGCAGGAGGCTGAATATTCGTCTGGTGGGTCTGCCGGAGTCCTTTGATGTGGGTCCACGGCCATCTGAATTTTTTTCTCGGCTGTTGGTGGACGTCTTTGGCGCACAAACTTTGCCATCTCCCCCAGAGCTGGATAGAGCCCACCGCAGCCTCATGTCCAAGCCGAGTCCGAATGGGAAGCCGCGCGCTGTCATTATTTGTTTCCACCGGTTTCGGACCAAAGACTTGGTGATGAGAGAAGCGCGGAGACGCCGTGGGACTTTGGAATATCGTGGGCATAAACTTCAGTTCTACGAGGATTATAACGCCGACGTTCAGAAGCAACGAGCCGAATATAAGGAGGTTATGTCCGAGTTGTACAAGAGAGGTTTTCGTCCTTCTCTTCTTTTCCCCGCCAGGCTCCGGATAACTCTTCCAGACGGCAAAAACCAGTGGCTGGCGTCCGTCTCAGAGGCCACCCGCTTCATGCAAACTATGGAGAGAAACCAGCAATTTTCGCCTTGAACTGGACATTTCTGGGTTGACCAGCTGCCGTGCTGGGCTGCTTGTTACTTCATTGAAGCTGCACTGACTGGACATTGATGCATTTTCAGATGTTTAAAAACAAGGTAAAATTGGCTCCCTATACGTTGTTGTTTACTTAATTCTTTTTTTTAATTTTATCTTTTTTTTTTTTTTAGGGTAAAACGTTCATATTATGCAGGATTGAAGCCAGTTGTATGGGAGCATTCTGTTAGGATGAAAATAGAGCTGGAGATGGAGCGGTTGCTGTTTTTTTGCAACCGGCTGGAGTGTTGTTATAGGTTTGGTTGTTGGATTTTTTTATTTTATTTATTTATTTATTTATTTATTTTTTTTTTTTTGTTTTGTTTTGTTTTTTTGTTATGGTTTTATTTACACCCCCCTTACCCCTTCCTTTTTTTTTTTTTTTCCCGTACCTCACTTTATTCTTCTTTGGGCTACACAACATAATATATAAATTTTACTCTTTGAATGAATAGTAATCTTACTTTGGTAAGCTGGAATGTGAAGGGGTTGAACCATCCAATTAAACGAAAGAGAGTCATGTCACGTCTAAAGCAATTTAAGCCTGGGGTATTGTTTTTGCAGGAAACCCATTTGCAGGATTCCGACCACTTGCGTTTGTCAAAATGTTGGTCAGGACAATTTTTTCATTCAAATTTTAAAGCTAAGGCCAGGGGCGCTGCTATTCTTATTGATCGAAATATCCCATTTATTCCCTCTAATGTTGTATCAGATAAAAATGGACGATTTGTAATAGTATCAGGTAAACTTGGCGATAAACATGTCACTTTGGCTAATCTGTATGCACCGAATTTTGATGATGTGCACTTTTTTCACAACCTTTTTTCGCAACTTCTAGATTTAAATACTCATTCTCTAATTCTTGGGGGTGACTTTAATTTGTATATGGATCCGATCTTAGATCGCTCATCTTCAAAACCTGCTAGTCTTAATAAATCTGCAACTTATGTTAAGTCTTTTCTTGAGGAATATAGCCTTACAGATCCTTGGCGTTTTTTACATCCTAACGGCAGGGACTATTCTTTTTTCTCTCACGTACACCATACTTATACCAGAATAGATTATTTTTTTGTTGACAATTTATTAATTAATAACCTTTGCTCTTGCAGTTATGATAGCATCTCGGTTTCTGATCATGCCCCTCTTGTACTTAAAATGATCCTCCATGGATGTGACTCCATGAGAAAGCATTGGAGATTGGATCCATTACTACTTACAGATGAAAAATTGGTTGCGAATATTTCTTCTAAAATTAATTTTTTTTTGAAAGAAAATAAAACTCCTGGTATGTCAAATAAAACGATATGGGAGGCCATGAAGGCATTTCTTAGGGGGGAATTTATTTCATTGGCAGCATTTAAAAGACGATCCTTAATACAGGAACAGAAGGTTATTTTAGATCAAATCCTGGACATTGACAGACAATATGCTCAATCTCCATCACCCGCTCTGTACAAGGAACGTATGACATTACAAACTAAATTTAATTTACTTTCTACTCGACAAATTGAAGGTTGTTTAATAAGGAACAAGAGTGAATTTTATGAACATGGCGAAAAAAACCAGTAAACTTCTAGCTAATCAACTACGTGGTATTAGAGCTAAGCAAATTATTACTGGAGTTAGGACAGATAAAGGAGAGGTGACATCTGACCAACAAGCGATTAATGATATTTTCAGGTCATTTTATTCCAAATTATATACCTAAGAATATACAACAAACTTAAAGGATTTGGAATTTTTTTTTGATTCTATTGATATTCCTTCGATTTCTTCAGAATCTCGGCAAATTTTAGAAGCTCCCATCACAAAAGAAGAAATTCAGCTGGCAATATCATCCATGCAATCAGGAAAATCTCCAGGACCTGATGGGTTTTCCGCTGATTTTTTCAAAAAATTCTCTGATGACCTCGCCCCTTTCCTTTGTCAAGTTTTTACAGAGTCGCTTGACTCTGGTACACTTCCTCCTTCATGCTATCAGGCCTGTATCACTGTGTTGCTTAAAAAGGATAAGGATCCTGTTGATTGTGCTTCTTACAGGCCTATTTCCTTGTTAAATACCGATGTTAAAATTTTGTCAAAGTTGTTAGCTTCAAGGTTGGAAAAGATTCTTCCTTTTATAATTTCACAGGACCAAACCGGTTTCATTAAAAATCGCCATTCTTTTTTTTAACTTGCGGCGGTTGTTTAATATTATTTATACTCCTCACCACAACATACCTGAATGTCTTATTAGTTTGGACGCTGAAAAGGCATTCGATAGGGTTGAGTGGGAGTATTTGTTTTTTACTTTGGAGAGGTTCGGTTTTGGTCCTTCCTTCTGTTCCTGGATTAAACTTCTCTATGCTAGTCCTTTAGCTTCAGTGTTAACTAATTGTCGCTATTCTGACTATTTTAGACTTTACCGTGGTACGAGGCAAGGCTGTCCTTTGAGCCCGTTGCTCTTTGCCTTGGCAGTTGAGCCGTTAGCTATTGCAATCCGTGGGAGCCGGGACTTTCTAGGCATTCGTAGGGGTGGCATTGAGCATAGGGTTTCACTCTATGCTGATGATCTTTTATTATTTCTCTCCAACCCACTTACTTCATTACCCGCTATACTTAATATTTTGGATAGTTTTAGTAGGTTTTCTGGTTATAAAATTAATCTTAATAAGAGTGAACTGTTTCTGATTAATGAAAAGATTCAAGTTCAGGATTTTGAAAATTTTCCTTTCAAGGTTGTTATTGATCATTTTAATTATCTTGGGATATGTGTCACTAAACAATTTAATTACTTGTTTAAAAATAATTTTCTCCCCTTACTTGACCAGTGCAAGTTAATACTTTCCAAATGGTCCCCATTATCCTTGTCTTTAATTGGCAGAATCAATTCTGTAAAAATGATGTTACTTCCAAAGTTTTTATATTTGTTTCAGTCTCTCCCCATTTTTATTCCTAAATCCTTTTTTAAGTCTTTGGACTCTCTGATTACCTCATTTATTTGGAATGGTAAACATCCGAGATTGAGGAAAGTTTTTCTTCAAAGACCCAAATCAGTAGGTGGCATGGCTCTGCCTAACTTTCAATATTACTACTGGGCAGCAAATATCAGGTGCATGTTATATTGGAAACATTTTTATCTGGAACCCAAATCACCTATTTGGATCCTTATGGAGTCACATGTGGACAATCAAACTTCCCTACCGGCAATTTTAGGTTCACCACTTCCCCTTGCTTTGTCTACACTGGGTAATAATAAAGTAGTTCGTCAGTCTCTTAGAATTTGGTCTCAATTCAGGAAAAATTTCGGTCTTCAGTTTTTTTCCATTAGAAGTCCAATTGCCGCAAATCATTTATTTACCCCATCAACTATTGATAGTGCATTTCATATATGGCACAGAAAAGGTTTAAAATCTTTTGCGGATTTATATTTTGATGGTCAATTTGCAAGTTTTTCTCAACTTTCCACCAAATTCAACATCACTTCTACACACTTTTTCCGCTTCCTCCAGGTCAGACATTATGTGCAAACCATGACAAAACAATTCCCTCAAAAACCTTCTGATAATCCTCTAGATGATTTTTTATTAGTTAAACCAACTTCTAAGGGGGTAATGTCAGTTTTATATAATTTAATTTCAAATTTACAATCTTCTTCTCTGGCCACTATCAAATTGAACTGGGAACAAGATAAGATAAGATAAGATAAGCCTTTATTAGTCCCACAACGGGGAAATTCCAGGATTGCAACAGCACAGGGATAGCAACACTCAGAGCAACAATCAGAAGGCAAGAAAAAAAAAAAAAAAAAAAAAAAAAAACAAGCAAGCAAGAGCAGCTAATATACATATGTACATATTACTATAAAATATATATATACACACACACACACACAGACACAGTGCAGAGCATTGTAGCTGGATGGAATAAATATATGAATATATGAACACACAGTGCAGAGCATTGTAGCTAGATGGAATAAATATGTAAATATATAAACACCCACAGTATGGAGCATTGCAGCTAGGTGGAATAAATATGCAAGTATATAAACACACACAGTGCGGAGCAATGTAGCTAGATGGAATAATATGTAGATATATAAAAACACAGTGCGGAGCATTGTAGCTAGATGGAATAAATATATAGATATATAAATATAAACACACCCAGTGCTGAGCATTGTAGCTAGATGGAATAAATATATAGATATATAAATATAAACACACCCAGTGCAGAGCATTGTAGCTAGATGGAATAAATATGTAAATATATAAACACACACAGTGCAGAGCATTGTTGCTAGGTGGGATGAAACAGCATAACCGTCTATTTAGTTATCCTACATGGTATGATTATGTGCCCATACATATTCTCACCCTCCATAGCGACCGGTATGTTCCTAGTTGTATGCCGGAGAGGACCATTGTGTAAGTCTATTGCATCTTTTGCATTCAAAAAAAAAACAAAACAAAAAACTATTAGAGATCAAGAAAAAAAAAACTATTACAAGAAAAACTATACAACTATACAAGAACTATACAAGACTATACAACTATACACTAGAAAAAAAAACTATACAAGAAAAAAAAAACTATTAGAGAACAAGATCTTAATTTTACTTTTACTGATGAACTGTGGGACTCTATTCTTGGCCAGGTTCACACTGTATCAATGTGTGCTCGTCACGCTCTTATTCAATTTAAGATTGTACACCGGATGCACCTGTCCAAGGTTAAGTTAGCACGTATTTACTCGGATATAGACCCAACTTGTGAAAAGTGTGGTAGCGCTCCTGGCACTTTGCTTCACATGTATTGGTCCTGCCCTGTATTGATGAATTTTTGGCATTCTGTTTTTATCACTATGTCTGAAGTCCTGCAATATCAAATTAAACCTGATCTATTATGCGCTATTTTTGGTGTGGCTCCAGAACTTGTCTTGCCAAGTTCCAAATTAAAAGTATTCAAATTTTCATTATTATTGGCCAGACGTGCTGTATTACTGAAGTGGAAAGACTCTTCGCCCCCTTCACATTTACAGTGGATAAAAGATATAATGTCCTGTTTGGATTTAGAAAAAATCAGATATACAGTCTGTGGCTCTGAAAACAAATTTTATAAATTATGGCGCCCGTTTCTTGATTTCTTTGAAAGACCCACGATTATAGTTTCTGAGTAGCTCATATCCCCTTTACCCCACCCCCACTTCACACACATAATTTTTCTTTGTATTTTTTTTTTTTTTGTTGTTTATTTAAAGGTTTTTGTGCTTTGAAGCATTTACATTTGTTGGCTTTAAGTTCTAGTTTTTTACTGTTTGGTTGAAACAAAAATGAAAATTTCTAATACTTTGTATTGTATTGATACTTCAATTAATAATAATAAAAAGACCTTTGAAAGAAAGAGAAAGAAAACACAACAGAAAATAAACGTGCATAAACTAAAGAAAATGAAACACAAAAACGCCAACTTAAATTCCCAACAAGATAGGTGCCCCCTGGAGCGCACATAGCCTACGGGAGACAGCAGACAGAGGTTATTAGGGACAGATTCTCCAAAGGGAGAATAATGCGGGAAAGCACACTTACTATTAGAGCAGCGGAGTCTAGCAGGGAACTCCTGCGAGGACCAGGGGACAGGGGGGAAGGCAGAGACCTGTGTGGATGTTGTGGATCTTCCTGGTCAGGTGAGCGTGATCAGCTCCAGAGACACACCTGCGGGTGGCAGCAACCCAAACGATCCAGCGATGGACTCTCCACACACTGGATCTTAAATACGCTGGCTCCTCAGATGCTGCAGGTGTGTAATCACGCAGGTGTGTCTAATCCTCCGGAGCCAGGAAGGCAGGAACAGGAGTGGAGGGGGAGCATGCTCGCCTGATCATCACACTAACATAGAATTAAATGTGCAAATGATTTAACTGTTACATTTAAGGGAAATATTTTCTTTGCAGTCATACTAAGTGTGTGGGCAAGTAAGTCCTGGGCCTGTACTGACAAAGTGCCCTACTGCTAAGAGTTACCCCTGTTGGTGTAATTCTTAGAAAATCCTCAGTTATGACGTTCTCTAAGATTTTCCCCCTGAATTTAGCAGAAACTGCTATTAAAAACAAAAGTTATTTGCAAAGCATCTTAGTTCTTACAAGTTCTCTTAAACCAAAAACATGTTAGGAGGAGTGAGGAGGACTTTTAATGGACTTAGGAGAAAATGGAGGAAAGACAGAGACAAAGGAAAAATCTTCCTGAAACAATGAATGGCAACAAGCTGATTAATTGTTCTACGCTGGATCGTGTTGGGAAAATGTGTAACACTTTTGATACAGCCCGAAGTTACAGAGTGTATACTTTCTACACAGAAAGTATCCTGCGGTTATTTTTAAAAGAAGCATGGCTTGTTATCCCAATATTTCACCATTCTTACCAATTTACACCTTCTTCATTTCCCAGCAGCCCTTGCGGCTGATGGGAAATGTTAAATGGAAAATAAGCATTACTTCTTAGTTAGACTGTAAATTTCTTGCTGTTGTACATATGTACAGGGTTTGGTTGCTGTGATATTTCAGTTTTAGATAGCTTTTGTGCACCATTAGAAGATTTGTACATTGTAAGCTTTAACTGCTACCCCCTCCCAATTACTGACCAATCACAGCTCTCAAAGGACAGCGTCATACCTAGCAGTGGGGTCAACCACACCTCCTCACTGAGATAAACGTTTCTGGCTCTTTGTTGCTCAGAGTTGCTGTAAGACTGCTCTTCACTTTTAAGCTAGGACATGCACTTTTTTCTTATCTTCTTAATTATTGCTCTGAGTGTTGCTATCCCTGTGCTGTTGCAATCCTGGAATTTCCCCGTTGTGGGACTAATAAAGGCTTATCTTATCTTATCTTATCTTATGATAGGAATTTTTAAGCTAAAATGGGGGCTCTCCTAGATGACTCTGAGAATGTTTGAGCACACGAGTCCTGGTCTTGATTTAAAATCCCAAGTCTGTTTTGTCCGACACAGAGACGAGGACGAATAAAAATTGGCATGGCTTCTGAGACGAGACCGAGACCTTGAAAATGTGGCCTTTTGTTTATTTAATCAGTTATTTTGTAATCTGGAGTGGTGACCTATTGGTCGAGCATCTGCCCCACAGCCCAGCCAGGTCATACCAAAGATCATAATACTGTATATATTCTTGGCATCATCCCGAAGCACGCATTAAACTGTGAGACTTTAATAGAAACTGTAAGTCATTTAATAGTACCGAAAGCAGCTAAGTGGGCTAACTGATGGCATTAACCAGGAATATCGTAAGTGGGGTTTTTTTGTTTTTGTTTTTGAAGTCTGCTCGTATCAAATGCCAGATTATATTAGATTATTAATTCTCACATGAGAAGTGAACGCCAGTTATGGTAATTAATGATTTTTAAAATAGCTGTGAAACATATCCTGATTAAAGTCCATGGATGGTTATTGTGAAATATATACACTTCTGAAATATCTATTGTCCAATCAGACTGCTTAGTCAAAACTACCTGTTGTAAAAAGAACTATGAGTTAACGGCTGCATTCAGAATGATTTCCTAACTCCATTAAATGGGCAGCGTTGATGAGGGTTGTCAGATTTGATTTCTTCATCAGCACCTGAGTAAGGCGATGCATGGTCTGCCACCTGGAAACTAGTCATTTTGGATGCTTTGGTTATGCTTTATGGCGTGCTGGTTCAGCTTCATCGTACACTATCTGACCTCTGAGAAAGATTAGTCTTCAGAGTGCGGAGCAGGTTAAATGTGCTCTGTGTAATTAGATTTACACGTCTCATTTCACCTGCGAGATGCCCCAGCAGTCTTGTTCGTGGGAAACATCTCTTGAGTTTTTCCAAGTGAAACAAAACTGATCTTGCATTTTTCACGGTACAGAAATAGTCTTTTAATTAGTTCAAATTATAAAAAGTGCAACAAGAGCAACTTTTGACCAGCTTAGCAAAGTTTATCCATTTAGATTCTTAGTTATGATCAACGATATAATCACAAAGTCTGGGTTTTTTTTGTTTTGTTTTGTTTTGTTTTTTTGTCGAGATCCATAACACCTGGGAGAAGTTTTTGCAGCATGGATATTTTCAGTGATCAGAGTTTGACTGTGAAACGTGGTGGTCCAAGCCGTGATTACATGTGTGAACACAGTGACAAGGCTGTATTAGAAAGATGGAAGCTTGCCCTATATGCGGCTTCCATTTACTGTAGCTCACAGTGTTATATCTGTATAAATGACATCAAATGCCTCTCTGCCTCTGTGTGTGTGTACATGTGTGTGTGTGCGTGTGTATGCTTTAGGTGATGAAAGGCTTACGCTGTGCGTTTCATTTTAATAACTGGTGTCTTTGTTTCTGAAAAGCTGTGACCTGATCTATTTAATCTAGTGGCCTTGATCCACCTAATCAAGACCACAATGGGGGGGGGGGGGAAGAGAGAGAGAGAGAGAGAGAGAGAGAGAGAGAGAGAGAGAGAGAGAGAGAGAGAGAGAGAGAGGAGAGAGAGAGAGAGAGAGAGAGAGAGAGAGAGAGAGAGAGAGAGAGAGAGAGAGAGAGAGAGAGAGATTTTTGATTTTTAAAGGATCTTTAATAAACACACTTGTCCATCAGTCAATACAATTTCTATATCATGCTATGTTACACAGAAAATTAATCCCCCAAAAAACGCCCCAAAAAAAGCTGTCCATCATGAACTGAACAGAGGACATTCTCAAGGGACCAGAGGGTCCTGAAACCTTCCACATCCCCATTCCCCATAAAAAACTGAAAGTCCAGCCTGATTCTGGCTTTAAGTAGCCTCACAAATAAAATTTTGACATCAACATCATTCTCAACATTTTCAAGTTTTCTTCTCCGGCTTACATAGATAGCCAACTTTGCCTGTCCTAAAACAAAGTTCAGTAGTTGACACTTCTGCTTAAAACGACGATTGTACATAAAACCACAAATGAAAACCTGCTTAGAGAAAACTTCCTTAAAAATATGAAAAAGTTTTGTGAGAAGTTCAAAGAGGCCACTCAGGCGCTGACATTCAATAAAACAATGAAAAACAGTCTCCCTAGAGGAACAAAAAACACACTGATCACTGACACTGCTGTTAATCACAGAAACAAAAGCATTGACAGCTATAATACCATGCAGGACCCTCCACTGTAAGTCTCCATGTCTCTTAGGGAGAGGGGCTTTGTAAAGAGCCCTCCAGGCAGGCCGATGCCCTTTTCCTAGTTTAAAATAGGCTCTCCAAGGAGTGTCCACACAGGTGTTCAATCGGTCCTTGTTGAGTGCCATCACCACCAGTCTGTAGAGTGCCTTACCACTGGCTCCTCCAAAGTCCACACCAGTGGGAGCACAGAATGCCAGTAAGGAGCAAGGAGCGACGTCAAAGTCCATATAGAGCGTGAGAGAGGGAAAGGGGTCAGTGCTTTCTGGCTGCAGCGTGCCATTGCTAAAGTCCAAGAGTAGGGAGTGCTCAAGTCCATGAAGCTCCTGTTTCCAGTGTGCAAGAAGACCATCGATGAAACGAATCGACCTGACACCAAGATGAGCTGCTAAAGCTGAGGCGTTGTTGAGGCCAGGACCAGCCAGTTCCACCACTTGCTTCAGAGTGAGAATGTTCCTGGAACACAGCCTATCAAGGAAGGTCCTTCCAACTCCCGGCAGGACACCAAGGCGACCACCAAAAACCAGCGGCTCCCTCAACAACCAGTAGAGGGAATCGCATGGCCCTCTTTGTTTTTTAAAAAGAGTCCACACTGAAAAGAGACTGCGGTAAAAACTGGGTAAAGAGAGTGCATTAGAGTTCTTAAAATCCATTAAAAACACAGGGAGGTCTAGCCCAAGCCCAAGGACTCTCTGTAAAATAACACAGGCCAAAGGCCTCCATACCAGGTCCTGGGGGCCCGTCAGCAGTCTCTGTATGAAAGTCAGTCTAAAAGCAGCACCTCTACTAGCTAAATGAACCACTCCTTGCCCCCCCTCCTCTTTGGGAAGAAATAACAGGGCTTGAGGAACCCAGTGGAGTCCACCCCCCCAAAAAAAGTCCACCAAAACAGACTGAATTTTGGACAACAAACCAGCAGGGGGGTCCATGCACATGAGGCGGTGCCACAGGGATGAGGAAACAAGATTATTTAAAATGAGCACTCTTCCTCTAAAAGATATTCTTGGCATTAGCCACTTCCACTTGTTTAGTCTCCCGTTAATCTTCTCTATGACCCCATCCCAATTTTTTTGCTCAAACTGCTGATTTCCAATAAAGACACCAAGATACTTAAAACCTCCTTTTTTCCAAATCAACCCACCCGGCAGCGTAAGCTGATTTTCTAGTTTCTCCCCCACCATCAGAGCCTCGCTTTTTCCCCAGTTTATCTTTGCAGAGGAAAGTTGGCCAAAAAGATTGACACTCCTAACCAGAACGTCAATGTCACTCTGCTTGTTTAGCAGAATGACTACATCATCTGCATAGGCCGACAGCTTGAACGTGGTGTCACAGCCAGGAAAAGTAACTCCTGATAGATCCCTTCTCAGGCAGTGAAGCAAAGGCTCTATGGCGAGGGAGTACAGCATCCCTGAGAGAGGGCAGCCCTGCCGAACCCCCCTCTGGACTTTTAAAGGGCAGACAGGCCCCCATTTATCTTCAGCACACTCTCAATGTCACTGTACAAGACCCGTATCCTGGCTATGAAGCCTGGGCTGAACCCAAAAGCTGTTAAAACTGTCCACAAATATTGGTGTTCAACCCGATCAAACGCCTTTTCCTGGTCAATTGAAATCAAACCAGTTTCTACCGCCAATGAACCAGAGACCTCCAAAATATCCCGAATTAAAGTGACGTTGTCACTAATCAGCCTGCCAGGCACACAGTAAGTCTGGTCTACATGAATGAGCTCGCTCATCACCTTTCTCAGTCTTCGGGCCAGAGCTTTTGAGAGAATCTTGTAGTCTGTGCAGAGCAGAGAGACTGGCCTCCAGTTCTTTAGGCTCTGGAGGTCCCCCTTTTTCGGCAACAGTGTGATGATGGCCCTCCTGCAGGTCGTGGGTAGGGTCCCCCTTTCCAAGCTATCTTGGAGAACCTCCAGCAGGTCTGGACCAAGCAGGGGCCAGAATTCCTTAAAAAAGTCCACAGAGAGACCATCTATGCCTGGTGATTTTCCATTCTGGAGGCTCATTAGCACCGTATGCAGCTCAGACAGAGACAGTGGAGCATCCAAGCCGGCAACAAGGTCCTCTGAGAGCACTGGAAGACCATCAAGGAAAACCTGGCCCAGTGACGTGTCCTCCCTCCACTCTGCTCTAAACAATTCGCTGTAAAAGCTAGCAGCGTGTTTCCTGATCTCTGCTGCTGTGGAGATTGTTCTCCCGTCATCGCCCAACAAGGAGTGAATGAGCTTTCTCTGTCCATTTTTCCCCTCCAGTCCAAAAAAGTACTGGGAGGGCGAGTCCATCAGAGCTACATCCATGTAGCGTGAGCGGACCAGAGCACCCTGTGCGGTGACCCCTAGCAAGCTAGCCAAGGCTGACCTTTTTGACTTGAGAGCCTCTAAGTGCTCCTGTTTTCCTGTAGAACTGAGCAACTCCTCTAGTTCTACCACCTCAGTCTCCAGAACTTTCAAGGATTGGGTCAAGCTACGAGTGACATTTTGAGTGTACTGTTGGCAGAGTTGTTTTATCTGGGCCTTACCAAAATCCCACCACAATTGGAGAGAACTAAAAGAGGGTTTTTGTTCCCTGTGTGACTTCCAAACATCATGAAAACCTCTTTAAAAACACATCATTAAAAGTGTATTGTTAAAATGCCAAAAAGCACTCTTACACTTTACATTTTCAATAAACACAGAACAAAACAGCAGGCAGTGATCAGTGAAACCAACAGGACAGATACAACTATTTTTAAAAACACTCATTTGATGTTTAAAACCATAAAAACGGTCTAACCTAGCCATAGATAAAAGGTTATCTTTGACATGGCTCCAGGTGTACTGCCTCTGGTCCCCATGATGTGATCTCCACACATCGGCCATTTCATGTGTTTTCACCAGTTCTCTCAGCCTATTGGCAGAAGCAGGGTGAGGCTCCTGATGGTTCCTGTCTAGTCTGTGGTTTAATGTACAGTTAAAATCACCCCCCAGAAATAAAAAACTATTTGGATCACAGGACTTAACCGTATCCGAAAGCACGTCAAAGACCCTGATCCTCTCTGCTCTCTGTGTTGGCACATACACGTTTATAAAAACGAAGTTCACGTTTTCAAACTGTACCTTTAATAAGAGGAAATGACCTCTCACCACCTCTTCAACCTCATAAGAGACAGGCACACAACCCCTAGAGAAAAGTACAGCCACCCCCCCACTGCTACTGGATTTGTGGCTAAAAAAAATGCAGCCATCCCACTCTTTTCTCCAATGGCTCTCAATGTCCACAGTGCTGTGAGTCTCCTGGACCATCAGCACGTCAAGTTTCTTTAAATTAAAAAGCTTGTATAAAGAGGCCCTTTTTACATCATCCCTGGCCCCATTAATATTGAGAGTGCCAATTCTAAGGTGGGGCATTAAAAAGGATAAAAATAGGGTACAGTAAAAAAACACACACATAGCATAAAAGGGAAGAAACAAACTAAGAGTCAACATGACTGTTAGTAATTTGTGATTTCAGTTTGACAACCAGTTTCTTTAAACGAAAAATTTCCTGATCAGTAAAAGTCTCATTCCCATCATTCAGTTTCATCAGCTTTCGAGCTGATGCCACAAATAACTCCAGATCTGGAAAGTAATTTCCACTTTCACAGCTCTGCTCCCCTTGGTCACCTGGAGAAATTGCCTAATTTTGGAAAAACAATAGGAGCTTTGCTCCTCCTGCGTCTGCGTCTGCATCATTTCAGACTCAGCTCCACTTTCGTCAGAGACGCTCTCATCTAGTAAATCTAACTTCCCAACCCTACTAGATTTAGCAGAGCTCTGTAAGTTTTCAGCACTTTTTCTTTTTTGTGCAGCTTTAAAAGGATCCTCTTCAGCAAAACTACATTCCTGCATTTCTTCATGAACTGCAACGTTTGTCATGCAGTGTTTGCTCTGTGTGTCCCCTACAGCCTCAAACCGCTCCTCCCCCGCCTGCAAAGTCTGTTCATTCACGTTCCTTCGTTTAACTGCACTTTTACTTACACCCTCCACCTGTTTACCCCGGGCGACAGGCTCGTCACAATGATCAGAGCTGCCGCCAGACAGAAATTCCCCACCATCACTGTTTGGGGGGGCAACTACCGCGCCCGCCGCGGCCACCCCAGCAGAGGCGGCCGCGGCCGCCCCAGCACAAGCGGACGCGGACGCGGACGCCCCCGCAGAAGTAGAAGCGGACGCGGACGCGGATGCGGCCGCGACCGCCCCAGCAGAAGCGGGCGCCGCAGCGGCATCCGCCGCACCACATGTAGCGCTACCCTCCGGACCACCAGAAACAGCGGCGTCACCTTTCTTACCGCCAGTGCTCTTTGTGTTCGCCTTTTCAGGACATGACCTAATAAGATGGCCTTCTGCGCCACACGCAAAACACTTCATGGTTTCAGATGTTGCAAACACCAAGTAGCTAAAGCCGTCAATCCTGAAATTAAAAGACGCATTCAGTTCAGCAGAGCTGTCTTTCAACACCATGAAACACTGCCTCCTATGACATACAACATGCTTCAGCAGGGGTGATTTACTACCCAGAGAGACCATTCTGATAGGGGACACAACCTGGCCAAAACGGGACAACTCTCTAATCAGCTGATCATTTTTAACGAAAGGAGGAGCGTTTGAGATGGTGATCCTCCTAGACGGATTCGCCAGCGGTAAAACGGGAGTAAAAGTGTCACCTATGACCACTCCCTGTGCCACCACCTGATCAGCTTTTTCAGTCGAATCCAGAAAGATCACAATTGCGCTGTTCATCCTCGATGCTGATTTTATGCTGCCATGCCCAACCACCTGTCCTACAGCGAGGCTGGCCTCCTCCACAGAACAGGGAACTGTCGGGAGGATTCTCACACCATGACGCCGGGTTAAGCGCTCAAACTCCACACCACCATCAATCACCGGCATGATGCCGGCCGGGAAAAACCGGCAGCAGAAGCTACCGTTCCCCCACACACTCACTCCAACACTCACACCCCAGCACACCCACACTCAACCCACTATATTAAACACACACACCTCAAACACACAAGATAGAGAAAAAGTTAGAAAATACAAAGTTTAAAGTACTCACTCGACACCACTCCACACCCCTGCTCCCACAAACGCCCACGCATGCGCACGAGAGAGAGAGAGAGAGAGAGAGAGAGAGAGAGAGAGAGAGAGCATGGGATTATTTGCTGTTCTAGGGTTTTCTACAGTGATGGAATTGGGCTCTTTCACAATAACGTACATCTGGCTGTGTGCAGACATATCTTTGTGTGTTGTGTCTCCCTGTGACCTATTATAGGGTGCTTAGTTGTTGGTGGCTAAAGTTGTGCCCTGCGATTGGCTGTTGGGACTGAGGTCATAGTCACCATAGTTGTAGTCTTTTCAGTGTTCTTATCAAGAACAGAGCTGTTGCAGACAGTTGAGCCCACTCAGACTATGGGGAAGTGACATTCACCCGGTCAAGGTTGCTGTTCCATCTAAATAATTTTTGATACATTGTTTTAAGGTCAAAGTCTTACATGGTCCTTTATTGTGCACTTTCAAGTGATTAATTCAAGTTTTTTCACCTCCAATATTGTATAAAAATAAAATCCCAGATTTTTTTTTTTTCATGCCACATGTAATTTTTGATTTTGGTAGTTTTTATTCATTTTATTAGCTTATTCTGGCAAAACTGAAAGATGCTAGTGCAGTGATGTGGCGTCCGTTGTCCATCCGTCCACCCTTCATGGGAATCGCTACTCCTCCTAGGCATTTGCCCTGATGCTCACCAAACTCACTCACAATGATCCTCAGGTGGTTCTGCATCCAATTTGTGCTCAAGGTCAAGGTCAAAGGTCACGAGATCTGGACAGTAATGTGATTTCAGAAAAATCACTAAACTCACTCACAAGGATCCTCAGGAGGGTCTGCATCCATGTTGTCAAGTCACTGTCAAAGTCAAAGGTCAGGAGGTCTGGGCACTTACATGATTTTAGAAAAATCACTACTCCTCAGTTACCTTAATTCTCACAAAACTCACTCACAGTGGCCCTCAGGTAGGTCTGCATCCAGGTTAAGGTCAAGGTCATTGTCCAAGGTCAGATGATCTGGGCATTTTTTTGAGTAATCAAGGTTTAAGGCCTGGTGTTGCCATCTGAGAGATGAAAAATTGGCCATTAAGCAGAGTATTAGACCACTGACCACGTCACATCATACAAATCAAAATCTTAAAAATTAACAGCTAACAAAAGTTTATAATTGATCAACCAAAAATGCATTTACAGATGACTTGAATGAGTCTGTGTTTGGAGCAGCAGGAAACACAGGTGCTGAGAGAGAGTTCCATAGCCAGCTTGTCCTAGGGATGTAGGACGATAGATGGAGATTGGTGTTGGACTTTGGAACAGTTACAGAATTTGGGTAACAGCTTGTAGAGGATCTTGTTACCCGCATGCTAGAAGCTCCAGTAGGCAATAGGGCTGAAACGAATAGTCGACATCGTCAGTAACATCAACAATAAAAATTTGTCGACAAATATTTTTATTGTTGACAAATCTTTGAATAATAAAGTTTATATGCATGCCGCAGAAATGTTCAGTTGTAACTGTAATGCACAACCCAAACTGCTGCGGGCAGTAGCGCCTCTGTTGTCCGGCATGTGTGAACAGTTTCCAGCGAAGAAGAAGAGGAGCACAGCATGGCAAAGCGGAAGGATAAACACGTAGAGGCTGAGCTAATAAAAAAAGCAGACCCAAACTTTCTGTAGTATGGGAACATTTCACAGAAAACAAAAAAACGAAACAAGTAAAATGCAGACTTTGCAAGGCAGACCTTTCCTATCATGGCAGCACTACAGTGATGCAAGAGCATCTGAAACAACGGCACCTGGGAGCCACAACATTAACGGCTGCTTCTGCTTGGTAAGTTTTAGCGAGTAAAGAAAGTTGGCACCGCTTATTTTCAGTGGCCAACTGTTTCAAGCTTTAGAAAAATGACATTACTGTTAGTACGTGCTGTTTATGTTAGCTTACCTGTTTGACAGTAAGCTCTCTGGTTGCTGAGGGCCGAGTTGTCATGGCTAATGTGTTGAATGCAGTAAATGACTGAATTACAGGAGTCACTATCTCTTTTTCATCTTCATCAATATTAGCCCTCATTCTGAATATTAGTGCAGCTGGGTTAATTAGAATTTAAAAAATGCAGTTATAGAAAACTTCCACCTAATGTTAGTTTGTGGGTTGGAGCAGATCAGTAATTCAGTTATAAGATAGTTAATCAATTTAACTGACATTAGGCATTACGCTGTCTGGGATAAACTGATATACAACCTTAAACTTGTGATAATTAACACAGCTTTCTTGTTTTTTTGTATTTAGCTCTGGAAACTGCTTATAAAATGTTATATTAAAGCAGGGACTGACAACAAGGTGATTTTCACAGGTGTGCAGGCTTAAACAGCGGGTGAGGTAAAATATGCACTAGAGCCCCAACAGGAAGTAGAGATGGTGGACATGGAAAAAAATAATCGCGATTAGTCGACTTACCGAAAAAATTGTTATTAGATTAGTTGACTACCAAAATTAGTTAGTTGCAGCCCTAGTAGGCAAGATATTTGTCTGCTCAATTGATGGTTAAAGGAAGAAATGGCAGTAGAATGTACACAAAGATGCCACCTTTTTTCTGTGCTGCAATGGGTAAATTCCTGCCTTGAAAGGATCATCAATTTTGAATAGACGAAGGGCTTTTTTTTGCAGCCTGTCTAAGAGACTTAGTGCCGTGGTTCCTGCTCCACTCCATATTGGAGAGGCATATTCCATGAGAGGTCGGGTGTAGGCCTTGTATATGGTTTGTTCGTCGGCCTCCGTCGGTTTATGATGACCATGGAAGAGAATCCTAAACGTCTACTCTGCTGGAACAGCACCGCCTGTGGCTGAACAGGCCGATGCACACCGGTGTTCTACCTTCCAGCGTTGGGCGTTGGTAGGATTCAAACCTGGGCAGGAAGATATGGAGGATAAGATGTTACCCATGCAGCATGTCCCCCCTCTCCACGTCACTGATGAATCCAAAGGAACAGCAGGGCTGCTATAGTTTGGCACCAGCGCCGTCGCAGGAGCTGCCAGAACGATGTTGAGCACAACAGAGAACTGCCTTAGGGGCTTCGACTCCAGATTTTTCCTCAGGGTTGACTCCCAAAGCCTTTCCCGTGACTGGGTGTGCCGCAAGGCAGCGGAGGTTTGAAATCAGGGTTTACCTTCCCCTAGATGGGTTACCTTCCCAGGTTGACGAGCCACCATCTACCCAAAGCATCTGGTTTTAAGGTGCCAGAGATCCACCCTCGCCCCTTCTCCTATTAGTAAAAGCAGTTCTGCCGGGCTTAGAGACTAAACCACACGGGCAGGCTAGGAGTTGGACTTAGTTGTCAGAGGCTTTTCGAGACACACGCTGTAAGAAGCATTTTATGAGCACTGGGAGCTTAACCCCAGTGCTGCTCCTGGCTATGACAACCTTGGAACTTGTATATGGTAGTACCGGAGTTAAGAGGAAGAAGGTTCTTGGTATGCCCCAGGATGTACAATCTCTTGGCAGTCTTCTTGGCTAATCCCGTGATGTAAAGAGTCCAGGACAGAGTATTGGTCATGATGACACCAAGGAGAGTAATACTCTGTATTGGAGTGAGTTCCTTGTTCATGAAGTGAAGAGGAGGATGATTTTGGACACTCTTCCTGCTGATGATTATCTCCTCAGTCTTAATTGCATTAAATGTGATGCATCAGTCAGAGGTCCACCTTTCAACTGTGTCCAAGTCATGCTGAAGACTCTCAGCATAGATATCTCAGAGGCCTAGATTTTTTTTTAATAATGATATGAAGTGTTGAGTCATCTGCAAATAGATGAAGATCATTCATCAGTTGAGATGCCAAGTCATCAATGTAGATGAGGAAGAGCAATGGGCCCATTACACTTCCTCAGGGCACTTCAGCAGTCAAGGGTTGTGGGAAAGAGGTGAACCCATCCAAGACCACAGACTGCTGTCTATCAGCGAGGAAGGATGATATCCAGTCAAGTAAGTCACCTTGAATGCCCAATGCAGTCAGCTTTGTGATCAGTCCGCGATGCCATACTTGATCAAAAGCCTTTTTGATGTCTAAGGCAATGATTCAGATTTCCTGTTGGGAGTCAAGAGCATTGTTCCACCACTAAGTAATGTATGAGAGCATGTCCACTGTCGAGCTCTCAAAATCCATACTGTGTGTCAGAGAGAAGCTGGTGCTTGTCAAGATGTTTGCGTATGTGGTCACAGATAATGCTTTCCATGACTTTGGAAATTATAAAATTATAAAGTATTAATAATTATAAATTTTAAAAATTATAAATTATAAACTTTATAATTATAAAGTATGGATATACAGTGGGGCAAAAAAGTATTTAGTCAGCCACCAATTGTGCAAGTTCTCCCACTTAAAAGATGAGAGAGGTCTCCAATTTTCATCATAGGTATACCTCAACTATGAGAGACAAAATGAGAAAAAAAAAAATCCAGAAAATCACACTGAAGGATTTTTAATGAATTAATTGGTAAATTCCTCAGTAAAATAAGTATTTGGTCACCTACAAACAAGCAAGATTTCTAGCTCTCACAGACCTGTAACTTCTTCTTTAAGAGGCTCCTTTGTCCTCCACTCGTTACCTGTATTAATGGCACCTGTTTGAACTCGTTATCAGTATAAAAGACACCTGTCCACAACCTCAAACAGTCAGACTCCAAACTCCACTATGGCCAAGACCAAAGAGCTGTCAAAGGACACCAGAAACAAAATTGTAGACCTGCACCAGGCTGGGAAGACTGAATCTGCAATAGGTAAGCAGCTTGGTGTGAAGAAATCAACTGTGGGAGCAATTATTAGAAAATGGAAGACATACAAGACCACTGATAATCTCCCTCGATCTGGGGCTCCACACAAGATCTCACCCCGTGGGGTCAAAATTATCACGAGAACGGTGAGCAAAAATCCTAGAACCACATGGGGGGACCTAGTGAATGACCTGCAGAGAGCTGGGACCAAAGTAACAAAGGCTACATCAGAAACACACTACGCCACCAGGGACTCAAATCCTGCAGTGCCAGACGTGTCCCCCTGCTTAAGTCAGTACATGTCCAGGCCCGTCTGAAGTTTTCTAGAGAGCATTTGGATGATCCAGAAGAGAATTGGGAGAATGTCATATGGTCAGATGAAACCAAAATAGAACTTTTTGGTAAAAGCTCAACTTGTCATGTTTGGAGGAGAAAGAACACCATACCTACTGTGAAGCATGGGGGTGGAAACATCATACTTTGGGGCTGTTTTTCTGCAAAGGGACCAGGACGACTGATCCATGTAAAGGAAAGAATGAATGGGGCCATGTATCGAGAGATTTTGAGTGAAAACCTCCTTCCACCAGCAAGGGCATTGAAGATGAAATGTGGCTGGGTCTTTCAGCATGACAATGGTTCCGGTTCCGGCTCTGCCGGACCGGCGGCGCCACACGAGTCGGCTGCCTGTTGCAACAGCCTTTTTTTTATCTTCCTTCTTCTTTCTACACCTTTCACTCTGTATATATATCACGGACGCACGGATCGCCCCGGGGGTCTCCCGGGTCGGCGGACGGAGCCACGGTTTGCAGCGGGAGACGTTACAGCGGGGAGGAGCTAGTGCTAGCTAGCACTTGGCCGCCGCCCGGTGCTAATGGGAAACTCGACATACCGGGAGCTGTAGCGAAAACGAAGCGGGTGCCGGGCTGGAGTTTAGGCGGCGTGAAAGAAATATAAGACAGAATAATAAAGAGCGATGGCAAGAACCAAGCAGACCGCCCGTAAAATCTTCTGGAGGAAGAAGCCCCCCAGGAGACAGCTAGCCACCAGGGCTGCTCGGAGAGGCGCTCTGGCCACCGGCAGAGTGAAGAGGCCTCGCCGTCACAGGTCCGTGGCTCTGAGAGAGATCCGTCGCTACCAGAAATCCACGGAGCTGCTCATCCGTAAGCTGCCCGTCCAGCGCCTGGTGAGGGAGATCGCTCAGGACTTCAAGACCGTCCTGCGTTTCCTGAGTTTCGCCGTCATGGCTCTGCAGGAGACCAGCGAGACCCACCTGGTGGTCTCTTCTTCGCTAAGGGGGTCACCATCATGCCCAAAGACTTCCAGCTGGCCCGCTGCATCCGCGGAGAGAGAGCTTAGACTTTCTGCTGCACATCCACCAGCCATAATGCTCTGCACTGTGTGTCTATATATATACATTTATAGTAATATGGACATATGTTTGCTAGATGTTGTTTTTTCTTGCCTTCTGATTGTTGCTCTGAGTGTTGCTGTCCCTGTGCTGTTGCAATCCTGGAATTTCCCCATTGTGGGACTAATAAAGGCTTATCTTATCTTATCTTATCTTACAATGATCCCAAACACACCGCCCAGGCAACGAAGGAGTGGCTTCGTAAGAAGCATTTCAAGGTCCTGGAGTGGCCTAGCCAGTCTCCAGATCTCAACCCCATAGAAAATCTTTGGAGAGAGTTGAAAGTCTGTGTTGCCCAGCGACAGCCCCAAAACATCACTGCTCTAGAGGAGATCTGCATGGAGGAATGGGCCAAAATACCAGCAACAGTGTTTGAAAACCTTGTGAAAACTTACAGAAAACGTTTGACCTCTGTCATTGCCAACAAAGGGTATATAACAAAGTATTGAGATGAACTTTTGTTATTGACCAAATACTTATTTTACCAAGGAATTTACCAATTAATTCATTAAAAATCCTTCAATGTGATTTTCTGGATTTTTTTTTTCTTATTTTGTCTCTCATAGTTGAGGTATACCTATGATGAAAATTGGAGACCTCTCTCATCTTTTAAGTGGAAGAACTTGCACGATTGGTGGCTGACTAAATACTTTTTTACCCCACTGTAGGTCTGTACTTAGATGGGTCTTGCTTGTTACTCTTCTTAGGTACAGCAATCACATTGGCAGTTTTCCAGCTTGAAGGGACTGTCTTGGTTTCAAGGGAAATCTGGAATAGCTTCGCCAGAACTGGGACAAGCTCTAGTGCACAGTTCTTGAGTACAAATGCAGAAAACCCATCAGGGCCATTGGCCTTGGATGTGTCCAGACTGCAAAGTTTTCTAAGAATCTTTTTTGGTTGGAATTTCACATTGGACAGGACTTTGCTAGTTTTTGGTGGCAATTTCGGAGGACTTCTACCGCCATCATCAAGTTGAGCATTAGCTGCAAATGTGTTACTAAGCAGCTCAGCTTTTATGATTTCCCTCCAAAAAGTTACTCCTCCTAGGCCACTGACCTTGTCTTTATGCACATCCTAAATGGGTCTGTATCTATACTTTACTTAAGGTCAACGTAAATGGTCAGGAGATCTGAGCAGCCCCAGGTGATTTTGTCAGGCTGGAATGAGCTACTCCATCATTGATGGCCTGGTTTGTTGTTTATAATTACAAAAGACCAGGAATTGTTTCAAATATGTTCCTTTTCTTTCAAACAAATGTGAGTCCCTCGTTGGAATAAAGTGCATACCAGGTATTAACCTAGACCGGCATGGTGGTCTAGTTGGTAGAGCGTGTGCCCCACAACCGGGAGGCCAGGCTTCAAATCCTGGCTGGGTTATACCAAACACCATATAAAAATGGTACTTTCCGCCTTCTAGCTTGGTGCTCAGCATAATGGAATGGGAAAAGGAAAGTTAATGCACAGAGCTACCAGAGGACTGACCCCCTATTGTAGCATTAACTACTCACAGTAGCTGTGTGGCCTAGGGTCAGTGACACGGAGATGGGCCCCACCCCCATGTACCACAGGTGTTGAAGGGATTAACTTAACTGGCTTTAACCAAACCTTTTTTATCTTTGACCCCTTTGGGCTTTGACTGGTGGGGGGGTTATGTTATACATATATACTGTACATACAGTCATTCATTCATCTTCTTCCGCTTAATCCTTTTCGGGTCGCGGGGGGGCTGGAGTCTATCCCAGCATCTTTGGGCGAGAGGCAGGGTACACCCTGGACAGATCGCCAGTCCATCACAGGGCCAACACAGAGAGACAGACAACCATTCACTCTCACAGTCATACCTAAGGACAATTTTGAATCCCCAGCTTTGATGCCAGTTAACCTAACCTGCATGTTTTTGGCATGTGGGAGGAAACCGGAGAAATCCCGGAGTAAACCCACGCAGACACGGGGAGAACATGCAAACTCCACACAGATCACTGTTGGTCGGGGGCTGGGATTGAACTCAGGATCCCCTGGCCAAGGGTGAGTTGCTGTGCTGCCTCAGTGCTAACCACTCCTCCACCGTGCCGCCCACATACATACATACATACATGCATATATATATATACAGTATCTCACAAAAGTGAGTACACCCCTCACATTTTTGTAAATATTTTATTATATCTTTTCATGGGACAACACTGAAGATATGACACTTTGACACAATGTAAAGTAGTCAGTGTACAGCTTATATAACAGTGTAAATTTGCCATCCCCTCAAAATAACTGAACACAGCCATTAATTTCTAAACCGCTGGCAACAAAAATGAGTACACCTCTAGTGAAAATATCCAAATTGCGCCCAAAGTGTCAATATTTTGTGTGGCCACCATTATATTCCAGCACTGCCTTAACTCTCTTGGGCATGGAGTTGATTAGAGCTTCACAGGTTGCCACTGGAATCCTCTTCCACTCCTCCATGACAACATCATTGTGTTGGAGACTTTGCGCTCCTCCACCTTCCGTTTGAGGATGCCCCACAGATGCTCAATAGGGTTTAGGTCTGGAGACATGCTTGGCCAGTCCATCACCTTTACCCTCAGTTTCTTTAGCAAGGCAGTGGTCCTCTTGGAGGTGTGTTTGGGGTTGTTATCATGTTGGAATACTGCCCTGCAGCCCAGTTTCCGATCATGCTCTGCTTCAGTATGTGACAGTACATGTTGGCATTCATGGTTCCCTCAATGAACTGTAGCTCTCCAGTGCTGGCAGCATTCATGCAGCCCCAAACCATAACACTCCCCCCACTATGCTTGACTGTAGGCAAGACACACTTGTCTTTGTACTCCTCACCTGCTTGCCGCCACACACGCTTGACACCATCTGAATCAAAAAAGTTTATTTTGGTCTCATCAGACCACAGGACATGGTTCCAGTAATCCATTACCTTAGTCTGCTTGTCTTCAGCAAACTGTTTGCGGTCTTTCGTGTGCATCATCTTTAAAAGGGACTTCCTTCTGGGACGACAGCCATGCAGACCAGTTTGATGCAGTCTGCCGCATATGGTCTGAGCACTGACAGGCTTACCCCCCACCCCTTCAACCTCTGCAGCAACGCTGGCAGCACTCATACATCTATTTTCAAAAGACAACCTCTGGATATGACGCTGAGCATGTGCACTCAACATCTTTGGTCGACCATGGCGAGGCCTGTTCTGAGTGGAACCTGTCCTGTTAAACCGCTGTATGGTCTTGGCCACCGCGCTACAGCTCAGCTTCAAGGTGTTGGCAATCTTCTTATAGCCTAGGCCAGGCATCTCCAACACGTCGCTCACGAGCTACTGATAGCTCTCGATGTACTTTCCAGTAGCTCGCCAAGGGGTTAATAATATAACAAAACAAATTTGATTTGTCACTTGGTAAATCAGGTCTAAATTACCATCCAATCAAAATTTCAAGTGTCCCGCCCCCCTCCCGAGATCAAACGGTTATTTGACAACTAGCTGTCAATCAAACATTTGCACTGGTTTGCTGTCTGTCATTGGAGCAGGGTGGGGGGAGCAGGCTGACCAGCCAGGTGCCAGGCAGGTAGCAGGTTAGCCCAGCAATAATGTCAGCAAGAGAGTTCAGTCATGCCAGTAAGAGGCCCAAAACTTATTATTTTCACCAAGACTGGGAAATGGACTTCTGTTTCACAAATGTGAAAGACAAGTGTGTGTGCCTGATCTGTGGTGTGAGCCTGGCAGTCGGTAAGCAGTACTTTGTGCAAAAAAAGGTTCCCATTGAAAAACTGGTCTCAGTAACAACTGACGGGGCACCAGCTATGACGGGACGTCACTCAGGATTTGTTGCTCACTGCACAGCAGACCCAGACTTCCCAAAATTCTTGAATTATCATTGCATCATCCACCAACAGGCTATCTGTGCAAACAGAGGTCATGGGATTTGATCATGTCATGATGCCAGCTGTTAAAATCAACAATTCCTTTCGTGCAAAGGCCAAACAACACCAGAGTTTCAAGGTTTTCTTGGAGGAATGTTCAGCAGAATATGGAGATCTCCTCCTTCACACTAAAGTCAGATGGCTGAGCAGGGATAAGATACTACGCTTTCTTTCCTTGCTTGGTGAAATCAAGGCTTTCATGGAAACTAGGGGGGAGGATACCACATTACTAAATGATGCTGAGTGGCTGTTGGATCTAGCTTTCCTAGCAGGTGTGACTGAAAAAATGAACCTCGTGAACCAGCAGTTGCAAGGTAGAGACCAAAAAATACGTCACATGATCAGTGCTGTAATAGGCATTCACAGCAAAACTCTCATTTTACATCCAGCAAATAGAAAACAAAAGATTTCAGCATTTTCCCTCAGCTGCAAATATGTTAGAAAGCTTATCAGAGGCAGAAAATGTGTTAAAGGTGCACGGATATTGTGATCTGTTGTCCAAGCTGGGACAGCTATTGGGATATTGGGATCTGTTGTCCAAGCTGTGACTTTGAGAAACTGGAGCCCTGTGTGGCATTTATTTGTAATCCCTTCCTGGATGTGGACATCAATGAGTTGTCAGGACAGATGGCTGAACTTTTCTGTGTTGATCCTGTGGAGGTGGAGATGGAGGTTATTAACCTCCAAAATGATGTCCAGCTAAAATCCCAGAAGCAATCAGAGCATTTCTGGAATTTGGTGCAGCCAGAAAATTATAAAAATCTTCATCAGGTTGCTCTGAAAATGGCTGCTTTGTTTGGGTCAACATATCTGTGCAAGTCTGCATTTTCTGACATGAATGCCATTAAATCAAAGTTCAGAACCAGACTGACAGATGAACATTTAAATGACTGCATTAGAGTGAACCTCAGTGGATATACTCCTGCATACAGCTCTCTGGTTGAATCCATGCAGTGCCAGTCTTCTCACTGACGTAAACTGTTTAACACATTGAAGTGATAAGATGATGATGGATTTATGTGACAGCAGATGTGCGTTTAGAAGAGGTCAAATCCTTTTGAAATACAGCATGCACCTGCTGGTTAATTTTTTTTTGAGTGTTCCATATTAGAATGTTTGTATTCTTGAAAATGTTTAAAAATATTCAGGAATACAGCATTTTTTTCCCTTTCTTTTGAATGAGTAAGAATGTCATGTTTCACAATTTGAAAATGCACCTACAGGTGTATATTATTTGGTTTTTTTAATACAGAATTGACCCATTTCATAATTTTTGAAGTACTTTTGATTTTCTCGGTAAGAAATGTTTCATATTGGCACATTTTAAATATTAAAATAAATACTTAAAAATACAACATGTTTTGCTTGTGGTTTTAAGTTATTATACACAATATGTGTATTTATGGAAATTAGCTAAATAAATGTGACTAAAAAAGAGTAGCTCTCCAGCAACTTCATTATGGAAAAGTAGCTCACAGAATATAAAAGATTGGAGACGCCTGGCCTAGGCCATCTTTATGTAGAGCATCAAATCTTTTTTCAGCTCCTCAGAGAGTTCTTTGCCATGAGGTGCCATACTGAACTTCCAGTGACCAGTGTGAGAGCGCTAACACCAAATTTAACACACCTGCTCCCCATTCACACCTGAGGCCTTGTAACACTAATGAGTCACATGACACCGGGGAGAGAAAATGGCTAATTGGGCACAATTTGGACATTTTCACTTTGAGGTGTACTCACTTTTGTTGCCAGCGGTTTAGACATTAATGGCTGTGTGTTGAGTTATTTTGAGGGGACAGCAAATTCGCACTGTTATACAAGCTGTACACTGACTACTTTACATTGTATCAAAGTGTCATACCTTCAGTGTTGTCCCACGAAAAGATATATTTACAAAAATGTGAGGAGTGTACTCACTTTTGTGAGATACTGTGTATATATATATATGTGTGTGTGTGTGTGATAGATGTCTGTGTGTCTATATACTATTTTTGTTGCTTTACAGCTCATCAAATAAGCAACCTGTGAAGTTCTATCTGAACTTGCTCATCAATATTAATATTTACCTGGTGAAGTGAGCATTTTGATGCTTTTAACAGTATACATATGGCCCGGATGCACTTTAGAAGGTTAAAACCCACCAAACACAATTTTGCTGTGAATAGGACCTTTAATTCAGCCTCTAGAGTCCATTCAAAAAATGCCTTGTGGCTTCTGTGTTGGCTTTAATTTATCTCTTATAGGACATAAAGGGATTTTTTTAAGATCTCTTTTAGACAGGCAATGTTTAGCTGCCAACAAATCCTTAGATAAATTCATGAAATCAGTTTGGCATGACATTCAGTAGAAGTAAACAACCTGACAAGCATAAAACCTTCCCATGAAAATCAAAATGTGCTTTGCCAGAGGGCAAATGCCAATTATATGACTGTAGCTAGAAGCACAACCAATAAGTATTCCTAGGTTTCTCACTCGTGGGCAGTGTAACATTTAAAGATTAAATTTGCAGATTAATTACAATTAATGTAAACAGACAAGGTGCTGTCATATGTTTCTAACAGTTCACATCTTTGAATAAAGCATAAATTTTTACAGTGACCAAGCACGGTCGTTGGTGTAAGCTTCTTAAAGGTGGACTTTAAAATGAGTCTCACTCTGCCCAAAGGTGACTGAACAGAGTTTCATGTTATGGGTAGATTCTCTGCAGCATGACATACTTTGGAAGTGTCCGTAACGCCACACTTTCTCTCACTGATTCAGGTCTTTTCTGCCTGGCTGAACTGTTCTATGTCAGTCTGCAAAGCAGTGCACGATTACTGTGCTGGATTTTGCTCACTTGTTGAGACGGGCTTGGGTATGTTGGGGCCAATATGAGGAATGCAGAGGAAAAAAGTTGACATGAAGCAGGAGGGTGTGAGACGGAGAAGACACTTAGATGCTTTTAAGGGGAGGAGGAGATGAACTGCTTAGCAACGAGGTCTTGATGTGGTCCTCGTGACAACCGTCATGAGCTGTCTGCAGGCAATATCAAAAACAAGTTAAGAAAAAAAGGGTTTACTAATTATTAGGTGTAGATTGCCCGGCAGCAAAGCATATTTATGTAGCTTTCTAAAGCAGCACTCATGGCCAGGATGGTTATTGGAAACTCTTGGAGTCTAACATTAAATAATTTTTCTCCTCGAATAGGAAATCATACTTTTCCCCACTATCACTGCTGAAGGAAGAATTTACCTCATCATAATTCAATGGCACCTAACAAGTTTTAAAAGTCAAATAATGAAGGTAATCTGTGTTTAAATGGACGTTACAACATCCGTGATCTTCACTCAGGCTTTATGGAAGCCTTGTGTTAGGCATAGCGGGGTGATGGTGTCCTTGAGCGCCCTGCAAAGTTTGAGATGTGAAATGAAAAGGAACCAGAAATGGGCTCTAGTGATTAAGCACAGTTGGTGTTAATTGGGAAGAAGGTTGCATAGGAGTGCAGCTGGATTTAAGTAGGGAAGAACGCTTTCCCACTGAATTTTTTTTTTTTGTTAATGTGCTGTTTTCACACATTCTCACTACACAGAAGTGTCAAATTCATGGCGGTTAGAGGTGGGACATCTTCTCCCCCAAACGTATACATTCAACTTTCATCACTGCTCACAAAAGAGCTGCAGAAAATAGGAATCTGTTGCTGATTGGGTTTGTTTTTGGCACAGAAACACACCTTTGTTGTAGATTTTTGACATCTCTGAACTGCCGTTAACACAGCTGTCCTGCTTAAGCCCTCGAGTTTTTTCTTTCAACAGCTTTAAATTATGTATTCACATACCAAAGGGAATGCCCATCTGGACTATTCATCATTATGAGTTGCTGATAAATATTACAGGGGTGGCACTGTGGTGGAGAGTGTGGTGGCATGCTGTTGGTCTGTTTTAAATTCAGATGACGATGTGCTTTTATGCACAGTTGGCCCTCTGAAATAGTTTTGATTAGATTAAAACATTCAAGAAAAGGTTTCTGTCACCACTGTTGGCCAAAAGATAGTTCTTTGCACACATATACTGTAGCTGCTGGGTCTTTGTGTTGTGATGATCTTGTAACAAAGTGAGCAGTTTCAGTTGCTTCACAGTAAGAGCAAGGGCACTGTTGCATTATTGCTCTGGGATCTTTTGCAAATTGAACAACACTGTTGTACATTATATGTAAATAGGACGCCTGCAGGGCTGCTCGCAGAGATAGCAATAAAACAAAAAAACAAAAACGTGACGACCTAATAGTATTGAATGCAAAAGACGCAAAAGACTTGCACAAATGGTCCCCTCCAGTATACAACTAGGACAATATCAGTCGCTACGGAGGGTGACAATATGTATGGGTACATGTTCATACTACTGTATGTAGGATAACTAAGTAGACGGTTATGCTGTTTATTCCATCTAGCTACAATGCTCTGTACTGTGTATATACTGTATATTTATATATTTATGTGTACATATGTATATTCACTGCTCTTATTTTCTTATCTTCTAAATTATTGCTCTGAGTGTTGCTATCCCTGTGCTGTTGCAATCCTGGAATTTCCCCCATTGTGGGACTAATAAAGGCTTATCTTATCTTAATCTTATAACAAATGTTTCACATAACAAATGTCTCAAGTATAGACTTTGATTTTAACTGCAAATACTGGGAGGCAAAAATGGTTATTTGGAAAAGATCCAAACTTAAAAACCAATTGAGTTTTCAGTCCACTATATGGTGCTAAATGCTCCCTGTCTGGTTAAATCAGCACAGCAAAGGAGTGACTCCAGAGATTGAACAAGATCGGGATGGAAAAATCACAATGTAGAATATCACAATACTTAGTGTATTTCAAGATCATGATCATATCACATTGCAGTACAAGGATCCTGATATTATCGTATTGTACAGCCTCTGGTGAGTCCCACCCCTACGGAGTCTGCTGAATTTGTTTGACAAATCCTCTGGAAATACCTGGAACCTACAGTTGCAATCAAAATCATTCAGCCCCCATTGCATTTTGGGTTTATTGGCAAAATGTAAACATTTTCAGGTGTTTGAAATAAATTACACAAGAACAGTTTAAACAGTCAAATAAAACTAACATTACAAGGATTTATCTAAATTCAACACTAAATCCCATTTTCAATGACTACTTCAGTCTCAAAGTTATTCAACCCCCTGAATAGAATTCCTCGTACCAGCACACATTTACACATCAGGTGTGGTCTCAAGCACACCTGATGCCACCAATCAAGGGCTTCATTAGTTGCATCAGGTGTGCTTGAGATGGAACACCTCAAATACCTGGACTGTTGACAGTGATGTTTGATTACATGTTAGAAATATATAAATATCATCCATCCATCCAGCCATCTTCTATCGCTTAATCCTTTTCGGGTCATGGGGGGGCTGGAGCCTATCCCAACATCTTTGGGCGAGAGGCAGGGTACACCCTGGACAGATCGCCAGTACATAGCAGGGCCAACACAGAGAGACAGACAACCATTCACTCTAACGTTCATACCTAAGGACAATTTAGAATCCCCAGCTTGATGCCAATTAACCTAACCTAAATAAGTGAAGAGAATTGTCCAGAAAGTTCAGAGATTATTGTCTTGCACAAACAAGGAAAAGGATACAAAAAGAGAGCAAAGGCACTGAATGTTCAGGTGGAAGCGTAGATTGCAAGTTGAAAGTTAAAGGAGCAGTGGCTACATTACCGCGACGTGGCAAAAAGAGGAAGCTATCATCAGCTACCACCAGAGTCCTGAGGAGACACGTGGTCAAAAACCCTTGACTGACTGCAAAAGACCTGCAGCAAGACTTGGTGGCAGCTGTTTCCTCTGGCATTGGGAACCTGCAGCTTGTGGAGGGCAAGATGGCTTCAATCAATTATCAGGAAATCCTGGGAGAAAATGTCATGCCGTCTGTGAAGAAGCTGAAGCTTGGGCACCATTGGACCTTCCAACAAGACATTGATCCCAAGCATATCTCAAAGTTCACCGAAGTTTGGTTTCAGAAGAAGTCCTGGAAGATACTAGTGTGTCATCACAGTCCCCTGACTTGAACCCCATTGAAAATCTCTGGTGGGATTTCAAAAAGACGGCTGCAGCACGCAAACCCAAGAATATTAATGAACTGGAGGCCTCTGCCTTTGAGGAATGGGCTAAGATTCCTCGGGAATGCTGCCAGAAGCTGGTGTCTGGCTATGCATCACATTTGCAGCAGGTCATAACACCAAAAAGGTGCTCTACCACCCACAGACCTCACCTACGTGCAATGAGGTTTGTGAGTGGTGGGGCACTGACTCTTTCAAAGTCAGATTTACAAATAATATATGGACACAATAGCTTAAGCTTGAATTTAATTTCATTTGAAAGTTTGCATGTTTTATGATCTGCTAATTATACATTATAAAATCTGATGATATAAATAATTTATTAACAAAACAACAAAGGCATTTCACTAAATTGCCTCTTGATAGAATGTGCAGTGAATTTAAGTTCAGTTCTGCAATGCATGTCTAGAGCTTTTACTGTGAAGGGAAGAAGCAGAAATAGTAGTACACTTTGGTTGCTTTTGTTTTGCAGAAAGGCAGTTAAAGGTCTGCTGACTAACTCCATGCCTCCATATTTTCATTTCATTCAACTCTCCTGAATATAAACAAAGTGTAAAGACCCTTGGCTACACAAATAAAACATATTAAGTTATTTCACAGACAAATTTTGGGGGCCCAAAATTGATTATAGACTTCTTGTTTCAGACAGCGGAAGAACTAAAATTATAGTGACTCAGAGAGCACATTTGCTGTGCACTCTGTGAACTCCACAGTTCAATACAAATTCAGTTGTATATAACAAGTAGGCATGGTCTTACCTTTACTTGTAAATGAAACTCATTCGCCAATCTCTCTGGACAAAAATCTCAATGACTTTGCTGTAAAAGTCCTCCTTGTCTTCTTTTACAGTGGATTGAAAAAGTCTACACACCCCTGTTCAAATGCCAGGTTTTTGTGATGTAAAAAAATGAGACCAAGATAAATCATTTCAAAACTTTTTCCACCATTAACGTGATCTATAACCTGTACAACCCACCTGAAAAACAAACTGAAATCTTTTAAGGGGAAAAATAAAAAAAACTTACAATAACCTGGTTGCATAAATATGCACACTCTGTTATAACTGGGGATGTGGCTGTGTTCAGAATTAATGAATCACATTCAAAGTCATGTTTAAATGTGAGTCAGCACACACCTGCCACCATTTAAAGTGCCTCTGATTAACCCCAAATAAAGTTCAACTGTTCTAGTAGGCTTTTCCTGACATTTTTGTAGTCACATCTTACAGCATAAGCCATGGTCCGCCGAGAGCTTCCAAAGCATCAGAGGGATCTCATTGTTCAAAGGTATCAGTCAAGAGAAGGGTACAAAAGAATTTCCAAGGCATTAAATATACCATGGAACACAGTGAAGACAGTCATCAAGTGGAGAAAATATGGCACAACAGTGACATTATCAAGAACTGGACGTCCCTCCAAAATTGATGAAAATATGAGAAGAAAACTGGTCAGGGAGGCTGCCAAGAGGCCGACGGTAACATTGAATGAGCTGCCGGAATTTCTGGCAAGTACTGGCTACATGTGACAACAGTCTCCCGTCTTCTTCATACTATGTCTGGGTTATGGGGTAGGGTGGCAAGACGGAAACCTTTTCTTATGAAGAAAAACATCCAAGCCATTTGAAATCTCCCAAACGCATGTGGGAAAATGTGTTATGATCTGACAAAGCCAAGGTTGAACTTTTTGGCCATAATTCCAAAAGGTATATTTGGCGCAAACACAACACTGCTCATCAGCAAAAGAACACCATACCTACAGTGAAGCCTGATGGTGGCAGCATCATGCTTTGGGGCTGTTTTTCTTCAGCTGGAACCGGGGCCTTAGTCAAGGTGGAGGGAATTATGAAGAGTTCCAAATACCAGTCAGTGTTGGCACAAAACCTTCAGGCTTCTGCTAGAAAACTGAAGATGAAGAGGAACTTTATCTTTCAGCACAACAATGACCCAAAGCACACATCCACATCAACAGAAGAAGGGCTTCACCAGAAGAAGATTAAGGTTTTGGAATGGCCCAGCCAGAATTCAGACCTGAATCCGATCAAACATCTGTGGGGTGATCTAAAGAGGGCTGTGCACAGGAGATGCCCTCACAATCTGACAGATTTGGAGTGTTTTTGAAAAGAAGAGTGGCTAAATATTGCCACATCAAGATAAAGACTGAGTGCTGTAATAAAAGCCAAAGGTGCTGCAACAAAGTATCAGTTTAAGGGTGTGCATATTTATGCAACCAGGCTATTGTAAGTTTTTTTTAATCTTTATTTTTCTCCTTAACAGATTTCAATTTGTTTTTCAGTTGGGTTGTACAGGTTATAGGTCATGTTAATGGTGGAAGAATTTTTGAAATGATGTATCTTGGTCTCATTTTTCTTTACATCACAAAAACTTGGCATTTGAACAGGGGTGTGTAGACTTTTTAATATCCGCTGTAAGTCTCTCTGTCTCAATAGAGATTACTGCCAGTTTTGATTAAAAGTCCAATTTTGAAATTTTTTTAAATTTAGCTATAAAATCCACCATTTTCAGTCTGTATAAAATAGAAGCACAAATGGAGTACTCCCTACACTTGACTTTCTGGTTTTATCTTTAGCTAATTTGGTGCATAACCTTGGCGTAGAAGAGTAACAAGTACAAACTGGGACAAATTCCTGTGCCTATGGTGCTCAAGTACACCCCCTGTCATTGGAGCAACATTACTGCACAGCCTCTGACCATGATTTTTAACTAAAGTTTTATGTCAGATTAAGAAGACTAAATATGTTATACACATACACTGAGATGGGACTAGGTCCCGGATACAAGTGGCTGAAATGAGCTTTCTTCGTAGGATCGCTGGACTCACCCTCAGAGATAGGGTGAAGAGCTCAGTCATCTGGGAGAGGCTCAGAGTAGAACCGCTGCTCCTCCACATTGAAAGGAGCCAGTTGAGGTGGTATGGGCATCTGATCAGGATGCCTCCTGGACGCCTCCCTCTTGAGGTGTTTCAGGCACATCCCTCTGGGGGGAGACCCTGGGGAAGACTCAGGACTCGCTGGAGAGACTACGACTGCCAGCTGGCCTGGGAGCGCCTTGGTATCCTCTCTGAAGAGCTGGAGCAGGTGGCTGGGGAGAGGGAAGTCTGGGCTTCTCTGCTTGAACTGCTGCCTCTGTGACCCGGACCTCCGGAAAAGCGGTAGAAGATGGATGGATGGATGGACATACGCTGAGTACATTACATTGACTATGGAGAAGGATGACACACAATAAAAGCTCCTACAAACATTATATTTTTGACATGCACAGAGCTGACACCAGGAATGCACATCTTGCACGAGCTCTAACTAGGTTGTGGAGGATTGCGCAATCCTTGTGAGGCTGCATCTGTTGCTGCTTCACCTGGCCTCTCTCTCTTGTATTTGAACAGGAAATGCGCAGATTTGGTGGTTTTAAAGATATAAATATTGTTGAAATGATTGGAATCATTCAGAAATTACATTTAGACCTACAAGATAAAATAGTCGACAAATAATAGTATATTTATAATTCTTTATTTTTCATTTTTCCATGATAACAGGTGGGCCTCTGCTTCCCCTGACCACATGTCACTGTGCTCTACTAAGTACTAAAGATGCTTGTGCTGAAGGGGTTGAATAATTTTGAGACTGCAGTAGTCCTTAAAGGTGACATTTTGTGATGAATTTAGAGAAACCACTTGTAATATTAGCTGTGTTGAGCAAGTTAAATTGTTCTTGTTTGATTTATTTATTGGAAACAGCTGCGAGTTTATACATTTTGCCAGTAAACTTAATTTGTAGTGGGGGTTGAATGCTTTTGATTGCAACTGTTTTCCTCTCACTTTATTGGTCTGCACACACCTTGTAGCCAACATTTTCTATTGCCAATAGCAAACGTCGCATTATTCCGGGGTCCACATTTGTAAACCCACACCTGCATAACTCAGAAGACTGCTCCAGTTGTTGCACCTACAGTGATCATCTCTAAATTAGTCAACCCAACCAAGTCCCAGACAGTGATTAAGAAAAATAATGACTGTCTATTATTTTGAAGTGATTCAAGTTTGCATCCACAATTTTCAGAAACAGGCCCCTAAATCAAACTCTGCGTACGCCACAGGACTTTTTCTGTACTGGCTCCTGTACTTGGGAGTCGTCAGCTTGTCATCAGATCACCAAAGCAGCCTGTCAATATCAGGCACCTCTACGTATGGAGAGGACATACAAATGCTGGAAAAACCAATAATAAATACCTCTGTTTTACAGCAGATGGTCACAGATCCTCCCAGCATATTGCTTTTCTCATCTTCAAGAGGCCTCGGGCGCAAGGGACTGGATTATGTGAATGAGGGTCCTGTGATGTGTGTGTGTGTGTGTGTGTGTGTGTGTGTGTGTGTGCGCGCGCGCACGCCCGTCCCTCGGGGAAGTCTGCTTAACTAAATATATGCTGCAGCCTGAGGGCAAAAATGGTGGGAGCAACCAAATCACCTACAGAAGATGATTTTATTTTGTCCACATCTCCTTTCTCTGTGGAGCTAACCTCTCCTCCTTTTTACTCCATACTTGGCAACACATAGGGGCTGTGGGGCTGCATTTTCGTCAGGGTTTTCCTTAAAGTGCATTTCCATCACTTTGATATTCTTGCTCCACCTATGCGTCCACACGGATGCCCAGAACCCTTTCTTCATTTCCCATCACAAAAACCCTGAGTGAAGCTTCTTAATCCCAGATTTACTGACATGATCTGCACGGTCCTGGAACCCACGGCTCTTCTCATCTGCAGTAATGCCTGTGTCAGCTTGTTTTGTGAGACTGGGTTTTTGTACACGTTAGTGCATCGTCACTGTGCTCATTTCTGTCTATCCAAATAAATTAAGGTTTAATAGCAGGATCCCATCTGCTTCCATTACCCAGAAACCAAGGAACGCAGTAGGGCACGTGTGTGTGACGCTAACGCCCCTGAGCTTTGTAGGTTAGAAAGCAAAGCAACAACACAATTACTGTTGCAGAACATTAGCTGCAGGAAATATGGCATCTGCTCATATTGAGCAGTGCCATTTGAAAATGGAGTAGAATATATATTTTTTTATTGCTATGTGGAATTCTGCATTCCTGGCTGGATTTGCATCAGTAAACTGGATGGCTGTTAAACAAAGCAAAACAAACAAAACAGGAAATTTCCTTCAGTGTACCTTCCTTCCAGCTTCTGCGTCATAGCTGCCAGGGGCACCTTTGTCAGGCTGCTAGCTGATCACTGGTCTAACACAGAGAGAATGACAGCTGCACTGCCTCGCATCCATACTCGGGGCCATTTAGGGTTACTAATTAACATATCCTGCATGTCTTAACTGTGACAAAAGCACCCAGGGACACAGGATGGCTCTTGAAGACTAGCAAGGTTGAAATAAAACATCTGTAGCTATGAAATTTCTCCAGTGTGGGATTATTAAAGTCTTTTCTTATGTAATGATTTCTTGCTATTAATACAGTGGAAACCAGATGTTTACACACGCTGTGTATATATCTTGAGGACACGCCTCAAGTCCATCACCACCCCTCTCCTGGACCCGCTGCAGTTTGCCTACCGAGCCAACAGGTCTGTAGACGATGCAGTCAACCTGGCCCTCCACTCCATCCTGCAGCACCTGGACTCCCCGGGAACCTACGCCAGGATCCTGTTTGTGGACTTCAGCTCCGCATTCAACACCATCCGCCCCACTCTGCTCCGGGACAAGCTGTCCCTGCTCAACGTGCCCGACTCCCTCTGCAGGTGGATCATCGACTTCCTGACGGACCGGAGGCAGCATGTGCGGCTGGGAAAGACTGTCTCAGACTATACTAGCATCAGCACCGGATCACCCCAGGGCTGTGTACTTTCCCCCCTACTCTTCTCCCTTTACACCAACTCCTGCACCTCCAGCCACCAGTCTGTCAAGTTGATCAAGTTTGCGGACGACACCACCCTCATCGGGCTCATCTCCAACGGCGACGAGTTCGCCTACAGGAGAGAGGTGGCCCAGCTGGCGTCCTGGTGCGACAATAACAACCTGCAGCTGAACGCTCTGAAGACAGTGGAGATGATTGTAGACTTCAGGAAAGTCACAACCCCTCTGCCCCCCCTCACCCTCTCAGGCTCTCCCATCACCACTGCTGATTCCTTCCGCTTCCTAGGCACTACCATCACCAGGGACCTCAAATGGGAGCTGACCATCAGCTCACTCATCAAAAAAGCCCAGCAGAGGATGTTCTTCCTGCGGCAGCTGAGGAAGCTCAAGCTACCCACCAAGATGTTAGTGCAGTTCTACACAGCCATCATCGAGTCCATCCTCACCACCTCCATAACCGTGTGGTACGCAGGAGCCACTGCCAGGGACAGACTAAGGCTGCAGCGCGTCGTGCGCACTGCTGAGAAGGTGATCGGCTGCAAGCTCCCATCTCTCCAGGATCTGTACATCTCCAGGACCCGGAGGCGTGCTGGCCGGATCATAGCCGATCCCTCACACCCTGGTCACGTACTGTTTGCCCCCCTCCCCTCTGGTAGAAGACTTCGGTCCATCCAGACTAAAACCTCCCGTCACATGAACAGCTTCTTCCCCTCTGCCATTAGACTGCTGAACACTAAGTGACTCTCGTGCACCATGTACAGCAGCTCAACCAGACTCATGTTAATCATCACTGTTTTCTTCCTGCATTACCGACTGCACTATATAGTTCTCCACAGTATCTGCTGCTGGCTAATATATATTTTAACTGTTGACCAGTATCACTTAATCTTATCCTACACTTTATTACATGTATAGTTTATTTCTCTTATCTTATCATGTTTAATGTTGCAGCACTGTACCGAGACAAATTCCTAGTTTGTGTACTACATGAACAATGGCAATAAACCTGATTCTGATTCTATATACTGTTTTCCCCTATTTTATTATTTATAATTGCTCTCAGTGCTACTATCCTTTCGCAGCTGCAATGCTGTAAATTTCCCTACTGTGGGACTAATAAAGGATTATCTTTTCTTATCTTATTTATCTTAATTTTCTGGTGTTCCTTTTTCAGATCGGTTCAATGTCCATCCATCTTCAACTGCTTAATCCTTTTCGGGTTGCAGGGGGGCTGGAGCCTATCCCAGCATCTTTGGGCGAGAGGCAGGGTACACCCTGGACAGATCGCCAGTCCATCGCAGGGCTGGTTCAATGTCAGTTAGTAACTTGATGCTATAAAAATGGGAGTGAGCATGGTCATGATTTGTCATTTCTGAGGGAACTCCCTACGGATTGCTGCATAGACTGGAATGAGCTGCCATGTGGGAGGGAACTCGATGCTGTGGCGCTGCGTCACAGTCACAAGTACACAGTGTCTGGCTGTAGACAGCCTAAGTCACGCCCCCTCTACTTCCGCATATGGGACCTTAAATCGAAAAAATCTCCATTGAAATGAATGGCAAGAGTGAAACTATCTTTTGATTCTGATCGAATTTTGACACGAGTTACACATATGATGTTTGTCAGTTTAAAAGATAATTTTCCACGTAATTAAAGTTGTCAGCTGTCGTATAATAGTAGAGTAATATTCAGTTTTTATTTAAACGATTAGCGGACAACTGCCATCATCTCACATCATTAAATTGTAATTGTGTTTAGGCTCTCTATTACATCAAAAGAGCAAGATGGCAACACCCTAAATCCAGGAAGTAGAACTTCACTTTTCTACAGCTGAACTAAATGGCAGTAGAAAGTAAGGAGATGTAAGTATTGTCTGTCGTGTTTGTTTATTCCAAAGTCACATTTCACTGGCTGCTTGATTTTGTGAATTTCCTAGACCAGATTTCCCAGTTCTGCTTATTTCCTGCACCTTGGGCTTGTATTTTTTTTTTTTTAAGAAAGTCCCTGTTAGCATGTTTTTGTTTTGTTTTTTTAAACATGAGGTACCAAAATGATCAAAATGTGACTCCAAAATTATGCAAGAAAGAGACGGGCTACATGTTTGGGAGAGGCTGAAAGTGCATGTGACTCATATTATATAGGGGCTTATTTTCAAGGTTAGAGTTGCTTGTTCATCATACCAAATCTGACAACACGAACACCATGTTGTTTGTGAATGCAGACTCGCTGGAGAGACTATGTCTCCCAGTTGGTCTGGGAACGCCTTGGTATCCTCTCTGAAGAGCTGGAGCAAGTGACTGGGGAGAGGGAAGTCTGGGCTTCTCTGCTTGAACTGCTGCCTCCGCGACCCGGACCTCCGGAAAAGCGGTAGAAGATGGATGGATGAATGGGCTCTCACTGTGGTTTGCTGGAGTCCCAAAGCTTTAGAAATGGTTTTATAACCTTTTCCAGACTGATAGATCTCAATTACTTTGTTTCTCATTTGTTCCTGAATTTCTTTGGATCACAGCATGATGTCTAGCTTTTGAGGATCTTTTGGTCTACTTCACTTTGTCAGGCAGGTCCTATTTAAGTGATTTCTTGGTTGAGAACAGGTGTGGCAGTTATCGAGCCTTGGTGTGGTTAGAGAAATTGAACTCAGCTTTCCAATGATGTGATAAACCACAGTTAATTTATGTTTTAACGGAGGGTGGGGAGGGGGCAATCACTTTTTCACACAGGGTTGTGTTAGTTTGGATTTTTTTTTACCCTTAATAAACAGCTTCATTTAAAAACTGCATTTGTGTTTACTTGTGTTATCTTTGTCTAATATTTAAATTTGTTTGATGATCTGAAACATTTAAGTCTGACAAACATACAAAAAATTGAGAAATCAGGAAGGGGGCAGACACTTTTTCACACCACTGTATGTGTGTTTGATGTCTCATCCCAGTCTTAATGATCTGCACCTGACACTTCAGAATTGAGAATTGCGCATTAGAGTGAGATTGAGCGTGATGGTGCGACTTGATGTCCGAACTTGATAAACTTCTTCCATGTGTTTGTAGATGCACAAAAGATGTTTAAATTATCCTTAAAGTGTTATAAGAAAAGAAGCAATGTGGTCCAAAAGTGCAATTTCCTGCAATCCAGCTGCCACTTTTATCTCTGTCTTGGATGTCACACTCACAGCGTGCACCAGCCAGTGCCGATGAAAGATTCATGGAGCAGGGATGATGAAGGCCTTTCCTCTTCTGCTCCACTTACTGTGGTGGACAAATTCCCGCCCCCCCCCCCAACTCACACAGACACCAGGATCTGTTAAAAAGGAGGAGAGGAATTGATGTACACAGCTGTGGGGTACTTACTCACCCTTAACCTTCCAGGATGCACATATCTCGAGGCATCCAGTCTGGGTCAGATGCTACCACCTGCTTTTTAGGATGTCTGGCAGGCTTTTTGTGCATGTACATATTTGAAAACTGAAGGTTCAGTTTTGCTTTCTGTTGCGGGCCTGAGAATCCCCATAAGGATACAAGAAAGAAAGAAAGCCTCTGAAGGTCATTTCCATGAATGCATGTAATGGTCAGGATTTGCTTCATGCTGGAAGATTTGGAGCATTCATAAGTGAAGAATTTGGTAACAGCATGCCTATAGTTCTTTTGTTTGCATTCTACCCTGTAGATATTTGGTGATGAGCAGCAAGGTGACAGAGAATGCAATCAGCTTCAAAAAGCATTTGGCCATGCCGCATATTTCAGAACACTAGACTTGTTGGCTTTGTTCAACTGACACACAGATACACTAAAAATGAACCAAGGCCTTTAATACTACTTTTATAAATGAACTAGTGCATACCCGTGCATGCCCGTAGAAACCAAGTATAAGCAAGTATTTCTGCATGCCCGTAGAAAGTCATGCTTTCTACGGGCACTTCTGCTTAGTTTCTTCATATTGAGCAAGAATACGAAGCCTGCTTGATCTGCCAACCCTGCTCGCAGCAACGTAGAATTTGGCATGGCTGAAGAAATCGCTTGTGCATGAAACACCAACGCGCTGTAAAGACTGGCCCTGTGACTTAGTCACAGTCATGGCAAAGCAGGGTCTTACTGGAAACTGTTTGTTGCAAGGTGAATGGAAAGATGTTGTCAGATGGTATGAGTGTGATTCGTGGAATCAGGAGAGTGTGTCCAGCATTGACACCAATCACAGATGTTGCAACCAACAGGTGAGGCTGTATTTGTTCAATGATGTATCTTGAGCCACTGCAATGTCCGTTTTGTTGGTCAAAATTTCGCAGTCGCATGATCGTCATTCCCACCTTCAAAGTGATGCGATGAGCAGGCATTCCAGATGGGCAGAATGTATTTAGAAACTCAGTTGGGTATGTATGATGACCCTCAGAGTTTGCAGTGTCAACACTGTTGCAAACATGTTCCTCTCCTGGGAAAATCTTTGTCATGTGCTCACAGACTCTGTCAACTTCAGAGTTCGTTGGGCATAATATGACACATTCGCATAGTCATCTTGGATTTGAAACATTGACTTGCATGTCTTCATACACCCAACTGACAGTGTCTTCCAGTTTATCACCTGGAATCATTAGTGTTTCATCAAGTTCAATTGCAAACTCGCCCTGCTCTGGAACTACTGGAATTTTTCCTTCCCCAGGGTCTAAGAGAAATTTAGCAAAATGTTCTTCAGCTTGTTGATCTTCTACAGCTTGACAGATCCTCATGTTTTCTGTTAGACAAATAATTTCAACATTTTTTAATAGGTATGAGCTCTTGAAACGCCTTCCTATGATTTTGGTTCTGCTACCATGTGATACAACAGTAAGGATTTGCCTCCAGTCGCCACTGAAGACCAGTGTGATGCCACCAAATGGCTTGTGTGACCCCCAGAGCCACTGTAATGTTCGATCTGCTCCTTCCAATGCACGCCGATCCATCATGAACACTTCATCCACGACCATGAGATGTGTCATCCTAATGAGTGTTGCAGTGCTGTCATGTTCACTTACACTGCAAGGTGAGTCATCAGTGAGAATGAGAGGACATTTTGTTCTACTGTGAAAGGTGGTGCCTTTAGGCAGCAGTGTAGCTGCAGTGCCACTTGCAGCTGTTGCAAGAGCTACTTTGCCCTGTGCGCGGACTTTGTTGAGAATGTGACAACAAGAAGAAAATCTGTCTCTCTGTCTTTGTGTCACAATCATAGAACTGTGTGTGTGTCACGGTCATAGGACTTTTTGTTGCCATATATTATGTAGTAACCATGTCAAAGATCAAAGGCAGGCATCACCATGGTTTCTGTGCCATGGTAACCATGTCAAAGATCAAAGGCAGGCATCACTCACAGTCATAGGACTCGCTATGACATTATCAAAGATCATAGGATTCACTATGACATCATCAAAGATCAAAGGCAGGCATCACCTTCTAATTTTAGTTTTGATTGGCGGTTGGCAACCAGTAATGCACCTGCCGCTGCCAACTTGGCACCTGCCAACTTCATGGCGGTAATGTACCTGCCACTGCAGGTCGTCCAATAACCACATGGTTGGCGGTTCGAATCCCGCTCTCCCCGGATATCCTGCCGTTGTGTCCCTGGGCAAGACACTTCACCCTCAATTGCTTCTGGTGGGTCTGGAAGCGCCATGTTAGGTAGCATGCCACCATCAGTGTGTGAATGGGTGGATAGCAGGATCTGTAAAGCGCTTTGGTCATCAAGAGATGAGAATAAAAGCGCTATATAAGTGAATGCCATTTACCATTTATATCATCACTCTGTCTGGTCAAGAATCACTCTATATATAATTTCCACTCTATATGTCATCACTTCACTCTATACTAGGGCCTACCTGTGCATGCCCATAGAAAGCAGGTGTAAGCAAGGGTGTGAGCAAGCACATCAGCACTCATTCAGTGATGCCTGCCTTTGATCTTTGATGGTGTCATAGTGAGTACTATGAACTTTGATGATGTCATAGCGAGTCCTATGATCATGAGTGATGCCTGCCTTTGATCTTTGACATCCTAGGTTCAGGTTCAGGTTCAAGTTACTTTATTTATACCCGTAGGTAGATTTGTTTTGCAGTCAGGTGACATCCATATTTACAAACCATAATTACATTCAACATAAACACAAACACAGGCACACATGAAGCTGACTATAAACATGATAAAAATACTCAAGGCTCCATCAATCAGGACAGAAGACAAAGAGATAAGAGAAAAAACAAAGAGATAAGAGAGATCCTATGATCATGAGTGAGCGTGACTGATGCCTGCCTTTGATCTGCCTATGATTGTGAGTGATGCAGTCCAAGGACAGATAATTTTTTCACACATAAGGAGTCGTTCTTCTTCTTTTAGATTTGATTGGCGGTTGACAACAGCTTACAGGTGCATTACTGCCACGTACTTCACCCTATATCATCACTATCTGGTCAGGAGCTGTAGTCCTTCTATCATCATTGCTGTGTCCCATTGAACCTCAACTCTTATCTTCAGACATCACTCTTCTTCGTCTCCTCGTAGTTCACCCTGTATCATCACTCTATTTTGTCAGGAGCTGTAGTCCTTCTATCATCATTGCTGTGTCGAATCGAACCTCAACTCTATCTTCAGACATCACTCTTCTTCATCTCCTCGTACTTTACTCTATATCATCACTTCACTCTATATCATCAGTCTACACATCAGATGTTGGCCACCCAGGCCATTTCACACATAAGGAGTCGTTATACATAGGAACATCATAGGACATCATGCAGACATCATAGGAACATCATAGGCGGTCTTATGATCTTTGATCATGACACACACACATACACACACGCACACACAGATTTCTTGAATTTATAGAGTGATGATGTATCGCAGGCATGACTCACGATCATAGGACTCGCTTTGACGTCATCGAAGATCATAGGACTTGCTATGATATAATAAAAGGTCAAAGGCAGGTTTTGCCAGGGTTACTATTGCCATGGCAACCATGTCAAAGATCAAAGGCAGGCATCACCATGTTTACTGTTGCCATGGTAACCATGTCAAAGATCAAAGGCAAGGATGCAGAAATGCTTGCTTACACTTGCTTTCTACATGCATGCAGAAATACTTGCTTATACATGGTTTCTGCAGGCATGCACAGGTATGCACTAGTCATCATCAACATCATAGCAGTCTGTCAGGGGCAACAATGACTGTTTCATTTAGGTCTGATCAGATTCCTCCACGCAGCTCTGTCCTTCACCTTCCGCTGCCGGAACTCCTGACCTTGTTAACCCAGGCGATGTCTGAGTGGGTATGAGTTGCTTTCTGACTGACCATTTTATGAAACTGCTTACAAAGTATTTGAGTACCGCTAGCTTTTGCTGGACTAGCAGCACATTCTTGGCAGATAGAGGTATTATCAGTGGCAAGGACAAGCCAAGACAAACTGACTCCAGTATCTGTTGCAGTGACTGACCAGATGATAGGTTTGTTTATCTCTGCTTTTTGTGTAGTGCATGTCACGATGCACCGACTGACAAAAGTCCACCACAGACCTTGCAACAGATGTGCTTATCTGCCAGGATGTCCAGTCTCACCTGATGTAACTGGGAGTGGTCCACCACAAACCTGTGACAGATATTTTTAGTTCTACCAGGATGCCCAGTTTCACCTTCCCACGCCCTTGGAAGGGCGGGGTTGCCGGTTGAATTGCCAACGGCCCGACCCATGAGACAGGTAGTACCAGTTTTCATGGTTATCCGGTAGCAAGCAAACCAATGCCTGACGTGACATAAGGTATACACTAGTATTAACCAAATACACTGTGTACTGTATGTACAGTCCTGTAAACTGTGCCTTTTGGGTGGGTAACTAGCTGTAAAAAGGTTCCAAGATCACCATAAATACTTTATGCAGTTTTGCTGGAAGCACTGAAGTTCTTAAGCAAAAACAGCAGCCCCTCATTTGACCTGCAGCCAAATCATATTATAATGCAAGAATTCTGTGTGTGTGTGTGTGCGCGCGCGCGCGTGTGTCTTCCGTGCGTATCTTCTGAACCTTTCGTCGGACTGGCCTCAGATTTTATACGTGCTTTGCTGAAGTTTTGAGGGTGTGCATCCCCAAATTTCAGCCTCCCTGGATATGCGGCAGTTTAGGAGAGGAAAACTTTACTGAACGTCCATAGGGGCACTATGGAGTTAGCTCAGGGAGTAGGCAGGCATGGTTACTGTGATGTCATAGATCAAAGAAAGGCGTCAACATGGTTACTGTTGCCAGGCAAACACATCATCAAAGATCAAAGTCAGGCATCACTGAACGAGTGGTGACATCAAAGATCAAAGGCAGGTTTCACCATGGTTACTATTGCCATGGTAACCATGTCAAAGATCAAAGGCAGGCATCACCGTGGTTACTGTTGCCATGGTAAGGCACTCCTTTAACAGGCTAATTTTTGTATGGCTACAAGGTGACACTAACACACAATCACTCTATCTATATAATTCAAGAACTCTGTGTGTGTGTCACACGATCATAGGATTTGATAAAAGATCATAAGACCGCCTATGATGTTCCTATGATGTCTACATGATGTCCGATGATGTTCCTATGTATAAGAAGTTCTGAACACCTCCTTATGTGTGAAAAAATTATCCGTCCTTGGACTGCATCGCTCATGATCATAGGACTCGCTATGCCATCATCAAAGATCAAAGGCAGGCATCACTCATGCTCACTCACGATCATAGGACATCAAAGATCAGTCAGGCATCACTCACGATCATAGGACTCGCTATGATATCATCAAAGATCAAATGCAGGCATCACTCATGATCATAGGACTCGCTATGACATCAGCAAAGATCATAGGACTCGCTATGACATCATCAAAGGTCAAATTGAGGCATCATAGGACATGCTATGACATCATCAAAGATCAAAGGCAGGCATCACTGAACGAGTGATGATGTGCTTGCTTACACCCTTGCTTACACCTGCTTTCTACGGTGTTCTCCCTGTGCTGAGTGGGTTTACTTCGGGGGCTCCGGTTTCCTCCCACAATCCAAAGACATGCATGTTAGGTTAATTGGTTGTTCTAAACTGTCCCTAGATATGTCTCCTATAGGCCCTTAGAATAGAGGGTTGGTACTAGTGAAGTGCTTTGAGTGTCCTTTGAGACTAGGAAAGCACTATATAAGTACAGGTCCTTATCCTTACAGGCATGCAGAAATGCATGTATTTATACTTGGTTTCTACGGGTATGCACGGGTATGCACAGGTATGCACTAGTACATTAAAACACCAGAACTATTAACACAATTATTTACAGCACTGGTTCCTTGGGCAGGAGGAGTAGAACCGGCCCAGGGCATCCCCTCAGCAAGCACGCCCCTGGAAGCAGCAGACCCTTGGGACGATGGCTGATCTTCCGGATGAAAGCACCTCTCTTCTTCACCACCGAGACCCGCTCTCATCCAACCCCATCACCTAAAGCCTCTTCCCGGACACGCCAAAGCTGATTGGCGTGCTTCGCCGAGCCATCGGTCAACTTGAAGTATGCTGCACCTAGCTTAGCCACTATGCGCGGACACCCCCGATGTTTAGCTGTTTAGCTGATTGTCCTCTGGCCTATCTTCGCCATGGACATTCTTCAGCCCGACCCAAGTCTATAACCCTCAGTGACCATGTTTACATGGACACAAGTAACCAGATTAAAAGCCTGATCGGAATAAAAATGCTTCATGTAAACACGCCAATCTGAATATTCTGACCCGATCACGATCATTCAGATCAAAATTTCATTCTGATTGAGAGGGGTGGGTTATGCCGATTGTTAATCCGAATGGTGCGCATGAAAACACTTATTCTGAAGGTTGGGCAGAAAATATGTTAACTGCGCATGACTGTATGTCAGCCACATGTCAACGTGACGTATTTTCGCCTTTACAGCAGCTAGCGGAAAACATAGTGGGAGTTAAACAAAACTGGTCTCTATCATCCTGCTGTCTCCCTCTGTTCGTCATATGCAGAAGTATGCACTTGTAGCTTCATTACGGAGACCAGCAGAAGCAAAAGTACAGTCTGAATAACACAATACAGGTCCATTTCAAAAAGAAAAAGACACGAAGCGGAGCTTGCTAACACTGGAGGTTGCTGCTTCTTCTACAATTTTCGAAATGTCGAAATGTTGACGTGCACATGTCAAAATGATTTATTCCGTTCAGACATGTGACACATGGAAACGCACATCCTAATTGGATCAGCTTTTTCAGGATCCATGTAAACAGTAATGTTCTGATCTGAATTGTAATCAGATTGAAGAAATTTTGCCCATGTAACCGTGGCTAGTGGGTCCCAGCTCGGCCTGAAATGGTGCTGTTGAGCATGCGGTTCCTCCATGCTCGTCGGTCTGGCCCCAACCTCTTCTAAAGCCATTGTAGCATTCACCATCATAGCTGCAGACCCTCCATCCCCCTGCAGCCAAGCTCCGGAGGCATCTGGCGCTAGCACATTGGTGTCACTCGCCAGCGCAGGCGCCTCGCCGCCACACTCGGTACCCCACTCTTCCGTTTCCCGGGCACCAGCGCTGAGACCCTCCTGCGCTGAACCTGAGTGAGCCTGGTCCTGCTTTGACCGCTGTGGTGTCTTTTAGCTCTTCGTCCCACACAGCGTCCTCATCGACCACCGGAACCGGAGGGTTCCACTGGCCACAACCCGACCATTCGTTCCCAGCGTTGTCTTTTATGGCGAAACCCAGTCCATAAAACAAATCACAGCCCATCATGTTTTCGCCTTTCGCTGTCACATGGAACGGGAAGTCAACCATCGTTGCGGACTTGTACCGAACCGTTAACTCTAAAGTCCCAACCGTGCACACCCTGCCACCTCCATAACCATATAGCGGCACTGGGATGCGTCTAATCCTGGAGTGGGGTAAAAACTTCCTCACCATGGCCCTATTCAACACCGACCTCTCCGCCCCCGTGTCGAGCAACAGCGGCACCTCCACGCCATCCAGTTCCACTGTGCAAAACATGAGCCCGTTGGTACTGGGGGACACCATATGGGTGGCTGTCGGAATGTTGAGTGCCTTTGACATTGACGGCTGTTTTGAAGTTGGTTTGGTGTCGGTGTCCGGTTTCAGTTTTTTCCCTCTGGGTGGTAGAGGGGTGTAGGTGTGAGCCTAGACTGAATCTCTTTTGTCAAGATTGGATCCACATCTTGGGTGACTCCAGCCGCCTTCTTCAACATCTCCATCAAGTTCGCCTTTTCTTTTGCTTGCATCTTGCATGTCTCTTTGCTAGCTGATAGCTTCTCTGTCAGGTTTTCGATCTTAGATTTGTTAGTTTTTTTTAATTTTTGGAGGTCTTCAATCATTTTGTCTTTCATGTCCTTCTGCTTTGAGATTTGGTCCAGCTTTTGTTGCAAGCGGTCATTTTCACATTTTTTCCTCTGAAACTCGACTTCTAATGCTTTGCATTTTTCAGAAATCTTCAGATGATTTTTAATTAAATTGTCCTTTTGTTGAAGATATTTTGTGGTGTTTTCGAGCTGCTTTGAGATTTGGTCCAGCTTTTGTTGCAAGCGGTCTGTTTCAGATTTTTTCCTCTGAAGCTCAAGTTGTAATGCTTTGTTTTGTTCAGAAAGCTGCAGGCGATTTCCCAGTAAAACGTCCTTTTGTTCAATACATTTTGTAGCGCTTTCCAACTGCCTGGAGAGTTGGTCCAACTTTAGCTGCAGGTGGTCATTATTAGATTTTTTCCTCTTAAGTGCCAGCTGTAGCTCCATGTTTTCTTCCAAAAGTTCCAAACGATTATCATGGCTTAATAATTGCCGATATTTCAGATTTTCCATCTGGAGTTGGTATAATTTGGTGGTCATTTTGTGACGAGCCATGTCTGATTTTTTCCGGTCAGAAAATTGGCTTTAATGTAACCCTAAATCAGCAAAGAACGGTGACTGAGCCCAAGAAGATTAAGAACAAAGCCTCCCAGCAAATCAGACACAAGTCAGCAAGAGGCCATGGGGATGTGTGTCTTTGCACCGAAAATCAGAATTCTTATTCTTCTTCTTTTAGATTTGATTGGCGATTGGCAAGCAGCTTACAGGTGCATTACTTCTTCTTTTAGATTTGATTGGTGGTTGGCAACCAGCTTACAGGTGCATTACCGCCATGTACTTCACTCTATATCATCACTCTATATTCTGTCTAAACCCTGTCTCAGGAGCTGTAGTTCTGTCGTCTCCACAGGTACATTACCGCCACGTACTTCAATCTTTAATCAAAAGTCAGAATTGCGCTCGCTCACTTTTAGATTTGATTGGCAATTGGCAACCAGCTTACAGGAGCATTACCGCTACATACTTCACTTTATATCACTCTTCTTCTAGATCTGATTGCCAGCCGGCAACCAGCTAAATCACTGGAGTAAAAGAAGACTGATCAAAGACCAGGTTTCCTATGATGTTATGTGACATCACAGGAAATATAATGTGTGACATCTCTTCTTCTTTTAGATTTGATTGGCAGTTGGCAACCAGCCTACAGGTGCACCACCACCACGCACCCAACTGATACATATCACTCTATCTTCTTCTTCTAGATTTGATTGGCAGTTGGCAACCAGCTAACAGGTGCATTACCGCCACTGACTTGATTATCAACACTCTATATCTTTGTATAAGGAGTGCCTGGGTGGCCGACATCTCAAGATGTGTAGAGTGATGATATAGAGTGAAGTGATGATATAGAGTAAAGTACGAGGAGACAAAGAAGAGTGATGTCTGAAGATAGTTGAGGTTCGATTGGACACAGCAATGATGATAGGACTACAGCTCCTGACCAGATAGTGATGATGTAGAGTGAAGTATGTGGCGGTAATGCACCTGTACTGGTTGCCAGCCACCAATCAAATCTAAAAGAAGAAGAGTAGTTCTTAACACCTCCTTGTGTGTGGAAAAATTTATCCGTACTTGGACTGTGTCCGAGGTACTACTATTACTACAGGTGCACCTTGTCTACTCTTTCTTCTTCTTCTTCTTCTGCTCCTCCTCCTCCTCCTCCTCCTCTCAGTTACTGGCGGATAGCAAACAACTGAAAGGTGCACACTGCCACCCACTGTACAAGAGTGTGCAACACTATGTCATCCGAGCCCGACCCCTAAATTCCATGACTCAATCCTATGCTATCCAAAAAAGAGAAAAGAGCCCTTCTCGTGATTCTTATTGCCTCTCCATCTCCATCTGTTCCCAGAATCCCAGTTAAATCCCATTCCCTACCGGCCTCTCAAACTTCATTTTTCATTATGTGTCTTTCATTTCCATACTTGTGACAGTGTAATAAGATGTGTTCGACATTTTCTTTTACTCCACACTAGCACATACCTGTGCATACCCGTCCATGACCATAGAAATCAAGTCTACACAAGTATTTCTGCATGCCCGTTGTTGAAGGGTCTCCTGTCTGAGACAGCTGTGTTGGTCACAGTCATTCCTGCGGCGTACTGCTTGAACCTGAGGTGTTTCATCTTCATGGCATCTTCGATCTGAGCAAAAAGTGGCTATCGACTCTGGTCAGGAAGACCCGTGCATGCCTGTAGAAACCAAGAAACCGGAGCACCCGGAGAAAATCAGCGCTTTGCTTGGCGTTTTACACATTTGTAGTATAGACTGCCATTCTTCAAGGTTGGACATTTTTACTGTGTCAGCACCTCTTTAAAAACAATTGCTCAGAAAGCGACGCTTTTGCTTAGTTTCTTCATCTTGAGCAAGAATACGAAGACTGCTTGATCTGCCAACTCTGCTTGCGGCAACGTAGAATTGGCCATGGCTGAAGAAATTTCTTGTGCAGAAAACCCCAACGCACTGTAAAAACTGGCCCTGTGACTTACGTATTCACAGTCATGGCAAAGCAGGGTGTTACTGGAAACTGTTTGCATCGCAAGGTGAATGGAAACATGTTGTCAGATGGTGTGAGTGTGATTCGTGGAATCAGGAGAGTGTGTCCAGCATTGACACCAATCACAGATGTTGCAGCCAACAGGTGAGGCTGTATTTGTTCAGTGATGTATCTTGAGCCATTGCAATGTCAATAGATAGATTTGTTTATTTGACAGGGACAGTGCAATAAACATAAACAATTAATCAATGACAATCAATCTGATGTGTTGCACAGAGTGTATAGCTATTAGCTAATTTGCAACTCTTGTCCCTGGATGGGCTTTAGAAAGGAGAAACAAGTAAAAAAAAAAAAAAAAGAAAGAAAGAAAAGGAATACACAATAACCACATACATCAATGCAAAAAACATAAATACATTATAAATACACAATTATAAATATTATAAATACACAAATATAACAACCTGGCACACATTTGCCTATTTCAGGCCTCCCTCCCTTCGTCACTCACTATAAACAAACACATTCATTCCTTCCCTTCATTCACTCTCACCCTGCAGACAATCATTTCATACATGGGTACATTCTTGTTTATTTTTCAGCCAGTTTTTAACCTTTTTAGTGAATGTTTTAAAGTCCGTTATTATTTTAATTTCATTAAATAATCGTCCGTTTTGTTGGTCAAATATACTGCTTCGAATGGGTGTGGTTTAATGTAGTGTGTCCTCTTGTTAATCGGGTGATGAGTAAGATTTCCAGATTTACTGCTCCGAATGGGTGTGGTTTTAAGTGCTGTGTTCTATTTGTAATCGGGTGATGAGTATCTCTTCTTTGGTGAGTGATGGTCTATATGACATCCTAAAGACATCAAGGCAGGCATCACAGGACATCATGCCTACATCATAGGTGATATGTGCTTTGCTGAGGTTGCGAGGGTGTGCATCCCTGAATTTCAGCCTCCCCGGATATGCGGAAGTTTTGGAGGGGAAATCTTTAATGAACGTCCTTGGGGGCGCTATGGAGTTAGCTCAGGGAGTAAGCGGGCAATTTCCCCTCTGATCCCCAGAGGGGAAATTGAGGGCATCTACCTGGATGGATGAAGGAGCCACGGTACGGCGCTATCTCTTAACCATTCACACACACATTCACACCTAGGGCCACTTTAGAGTCTCCAATTAACCTAACCTAACCATGTGAAAGATCAAAGACAGGCATCACCATGGATACTGTTGCCATGGTAACAGTCGCTCAGTCAAAATATGTAATTTTTATCAATTAAAGTTTAGTCACTGCTCTGTTTCCTCATGCTCTGGCTTCTAAAAAATGTGGGCGGGGTTTCAGATTGACTCCATACTGATTGGTTAATATGCGTTGTTATGTATCAACAAACAAGCCATGCTGTGCCGAGCAATGAATTGACATTTATTGAGCAACAGCCTCAAATATACACACTAGCCGTAGCCTGCCTGACATCCCTACACTGGCTGCCTGGCATTGGCTACGGCAAGCCCCAAGGGCCAAATCCCCATGCAACATCCCCTACCTTTACAAAGCATGAAAATACAAAATCAGGTTACCCCCCCCCCCCTATTTTGCAAGTACCCCCTTTTAAGCACAACCTTTTAAACACAAGACATGCAACAACCACAACAACAAAACAGAAAGGGGAAAAAAAACAATGAACGACCTGGGCATCTGGGTAGACTGCCTGCATGCCCCTGTGTTGGGGTGGATTATTCTGCCACCCAAGGCCAACACGCACCAGCTAAGGTCAGTCCCACCATAAAGTCATCAAGGTACCTAGGCCTCTGATGAGTTGTAGCCGAGCGCCTCACAGGCGGAGGACCTTCTCCAGGCTCCATCGGCCGAACCCTAGTGCCCCCCCCCCCCAGAGTCCCATCAGTCAAGTCCCAAACCATGTCCGTCTCATCCACTGCAGCTCACGGACCCTGGGCCAGCAATGACTTCCTGAATCGGCTGGAATGCCACCGTGACTGGCCCAAGAGCCGGAACATGTCTGGGCCCAGCTGCCTCACGATCTGTAGTGGTCCCATCCAGAATGGATGCAGCTTATGTGTACGATTGGGGTGCTTGATCCTGACCCAGTCCGACTCACCGAGTCCATGAGCCCTTGCCCTGTGCTTTCTGTCGAAACACTGTTTCATTATCCGATGTTGAGCGAAGATCCAATCTCGCGATGGTTCCGTGTCCACCAGAGAAGAGGTTGTGGGGGGCCTTAGCCAGTCCAGGGGTAGATGTAATTCATGCCCCAGCATGAGCTTCGCTGGAGAGCACCTCGTCATGGTGTGGGCGTCATCCTGTAGTGGAGGAGCGTGTTCTGAAGGGCGTCAGAGAATGTGAAGCCGTCTGCCAGGTGGGCCAACAGACCATTTTTCAGCAACTTATTGAAACGTTCTATACCCCGATTAGCCTGCGGATGATAAAACGCAGTTCTGATGTGCCCCATGCCCCTTTCTCCCAAAAACTCCTCAAACCCCCCAGAGGTGAACTGTGAGCCATTGTCCGTTGTAATGGCATCTGGAACCCCCCATCTGGCCAACAGCGACGAGAGGAAACCAGTGACCACATCCGTTGTGACGGAGTCAGTGGGCAACTTCCGGCCATTTCGAAAACAGATAGTAGGCCACCAGTAGAAAATGGTTGTTTGCGGGGGCTGTGTGCAGTTCGCCACAGATGTCCAATTGGACGTGCTTCCAAGGGCTCTCCGGGTATTGTAATGGTCGCAGAGGTGGAGGAGGTGGCACTTCGGTTTTCCCGCTCTCCAAACTCCGTACACAGTTCTTAACCATAGTCTCAATGTCTTTCTCAATGCCAGGCCAGCAAACCGAATCCCTGCAACATTGTTTCACCCTAACCACCCCCAAATAACCCTCATGGAGCATAGCCAAAATGCGCAATCTCAACGACACCGGAATCAACGTGCAGTGTCCTCTCGCCATGCACGCCGTTCCAGCAACTCAGTTCGTCCCTGAACCTGTGAAAAGGTGTCCTGGAGTGACACCATGTTCCGGAGGGGCTCGTGCAGCGTTTTGATCAGATCTGTCTCCAAGAAATCGCTGTCGTCCAGTTGTGTGGTGTTGGTTGTGGCACGGGACAGGAGGTCCGCCACTACGTTTTCTTTGCCAGGGGTGAACTGAGTAGTGAAGTTGTAGGCCCGCAGCCATTCCGTCCACATGTGGATCGGCAGGGGCCTGTGTTCTGAGCCAGTCATTTCCAGCAGCGTCGTCAGTGCCCGGTGGTCCATGCGTAGGGTAAAATGGCGTCCATAGAGGTAGATGTGCCACCATTTGCATGTCCAAACACATGTGAGCGCTTCTTTTTCACCCACGGCGTACTTCTGTTCAGATGACGTGAGGGACTTTGACGCGAACGCCACTGGACGCTCCGTACTATTTTGCACTTGGAACATAACTGCCCCCACTGCTGAACCAGATGCATCACAAGTCACAAAAGTAGGCCATTTGGGGTCAGAATGCACCAACACCGGCGGGGAGGTGAGTTGAGATTTCAGTTTAGCGACCGTCGCCGAGTAGGCCGTGGTCCATTGCCATGGCGCGTCCTGCTTCAGGAGGGCTCGGAGAGGTTCAATAGTCTCTGAATAATGGGGAATGAAACGGCCGTAGAAGTCCACCATGCCCAGAAATGAGGAAAGTTGTGCAAGCTTCATGGGATCAGGGAGACGCAGAACTGCCTCCACGTTCGAGTGCAGAGGGCTCAGGCTCTCAGCCAATAGTTGGAACCCAAAAGCTCAATGGATTTCACTACGAAGATGCACTTTTCCCCATTCAGCGTAACCCCATGCTCCAGCAGCACCTCCATTACTCGTTCCAAGAGTTCATCATGTGCCACCCATGACGCGCCAGGGACCATGATGTCGTCCAGATACACCACCACACCCTTGAGTCCGGCGAGGATCGTAGACATGATTTTTTTGAAAACAGCTCGGTGCCGAACTCAGGCCAGAAGACATGCCGGTGTACCTGAAAACGCCCATGTGGGTCATGAACGCCGTCAGGTCACGGCTGGCTGGGTGGAGGGGCACTTGTAGATAACCTTGGCGGAAGTCCAGTTTTGAAAACACTGTGGGTATTTGACCGGGATGATCGCTTTATTAACCATTCTGAGGTCAATGCACGGCCAGATGCCGCCCGTCTTCTTCTTGGCCACAACAATGTTTGAGAGCCATGGCGAGGCATCCATTTTCTCCATAATGCTGGCTTTAAGCAGCGTATTTAGCTCCATCATAATGTTGTCCTGCAGGGCAAGGGGAAGCCGCCGCAGCGGTTGGATTTTGGGCATCACACTCGGGTCGATGAGCGGATGGTGGTTGAAAGCCTTCACGCAGCCCAGGCCCGCAAACAACGCTGGCCAGCAAACATGCCACCGGGGAAAAACAGTTAACACGTTGGAGCCTGCTAGGTCTGTGATGGAGAAACCTAACTCTCCCAATAAGTCAAGACCCAACAAGTCAGCCCCATGGCGTGAAATCTGAAAGGTATACATGGGACTAGTCTTTGACCCACACACCACCGAGAAACTGACCGTGCCCACCATGCCAGTCTTCGCGTGTCCATAGCCAAACATTTTCACAGCACCTGCCTTAATAGTTTTCCTTGGAAAAAGTTTTCTTACCATGGACATGTTTAATATGGATTTACCAGTGCCCGAATCTGCCATGAGCGGCACATCAGCGCCATCGAGCTGCAAAACGTACCATTTCAGTGGCTAATTCTTGGCGCCTGCTACACACACGGAAGCGATGCCCACGAGTCCCGAGTCCATTGGCTTGCTAGTCAGGACTGACCTCAGATTTGATACGTGCTGTGCTGAGGTTACGACAGTGTGCATCCCTGAATGATATGCGGAAGTTTATGAGGGGAAATCTTTAATGAACGTCCATAGGGGAGCTATGGAATTAGCTCAGGGAGTAGGCAGGCATGGTTACTGTGATGTCATAGATCAAAGGCAGGCATCACCATGGTTGCTGTTGCCAGGCAGACACATCATCAAAGATCAAAGGCAGGCATCACTGATCAAGTGGTGATGTCAAAGGTCAAAGGCAGGTTTCACCATGGTTACTGTTGCCATGGTAACCATGTCAAAGATCAAAGGCAGGCATCACCGTGGTTATTGTTGCCATGGTAACAGTAATTTTCTACGGGCATGCAGAAATGCTTGCTTACAGTTGCTTTCTATGGGCATGCAGAAACACTTGAACTAGTTTCTTTAGATTTCATTCACCCTAATAAACATCCCTTTTTCCACCTGGTTCACTAATCCACAGTCAATAATATATCTTGCATCACTCTGGCTTATTTTGTTATACTAGTGCATACCCGTGCATGCCCCTAGAACCCAAATGTAAGTAAGTATTTCTGCATGCCCGTAGAAAGCAAGTGTAAGCAAGCATTTCTGTATGCCCGAAGAACGTTACTGTTACCATGGCACCAGTAACCATGGTGATGCCTGCCTTTGATCTTTGACATGGTTGCATGTGAACAACTCCTTTTATCATCATGTGACCAGAATTCTATGACCTCATATCAGAACATAGTGTGTCAATGATGTCATAGTGAATCTTTTAATGTTGCTGTGACACCATAGATGCACAGATGTACGTCTATGATGTCATAGCTATGTCATCGCTATGAACATCCGTAGCGCCCCTATGGACGTTCATTAAAGATTTCCCCGACTACGTCCATAGCGCCCCTGTGGACGTTCATTAAGGATTTCCCCTCCTAAACTTCCATATCCGGGGAGGCTGAAATTCGGGGATGCACACCCTCGTAACCTCAGCAAAGCACATATAAAATCTGAGGCCAGTCCGACGAATGGCTCGGGAGATGCACGCGGAACAGACACACACACACACAGAGATTCTTTGCATTGTAATATGATTTTTGCTATGATGCTACATCGAGCCCTTAGCATTAGCATGGCTAGGTGGTCTGAGTTGATCATTGTAGCTGCATGCAGCTAACCTCGATGGGGAGTGGGTGACAGACAGGCGGTCTGGTGTCATCTGAACTGTGGGTCTGGCCATTTTCTATAAATTCCATTCATTGCCACTGGAATCCTTAAGGTGTGTTCAGACCAAACATGAACACACTGATTTTTAGTGTGGCATGATTATGTGTTAACTCAGTGTTAACATGCACATAGACATGAAATCGTCATCTGAGCGAGTTGCAGACTGGCGGAGTTGCCTTTATAACTTCTGCAGCTGTGATCTGCCCGCTGTGGAAATCCCCAAAACAGTGTCATGTTTAGCTTTGCATTATCCGATGGGGCTCTTACCTGGAAAAATTGTCTCTGGCTCTAAAACTTTACCTGGATGAAGGTTGTTTACACTGCTAGCCTGCCAGCCCCCTTTAGCAAGTCTGTGGCAAAAGACCCTGAGTGGATAACTCTGACACTCCAAATCAACTACAGAACTCCAGTCCATCTCTCTGCTGATGAGTGGCAGTCTCATTTTCAAACTAGTTTACTCTCCAGCTTTGATACTTTTAACTCCGGTGATGGCAAACTCTCAAAGCTGATTACTAGCTAGCTCTAGCTACCAAATCGCTCAGATGCATGAATGCCCGAATGTGTGCGTCTTCGGCATGTTTACATTAACTTTACATGTATTCGCACCACATGTTTGTGTTTGGTCTGAACCCACCTTTATTCGTCTAACAGCACTTGACTGTATATTTCACTCTTAGATGATTTTAGCTTAGTTAAAGGGGTCATTGACTGCACTTTTTCCACATTTTAACAGCTCACACATGTCTTAATGAAATGTTTGACATATTTTGTTCACGTTTTCTTTAATTTTTTTTTTAATTATTATTATTATTAAGGCAACTTTGTTTTGTATTTTTCCTGGCTTTCGTGAAACGCTCTGATTTAAAGCCTGCCACTTTAAGAACAATCCTTCACCTACTCAACTCAACTCCGCCCTCCCTCTTACGTCAGTTAGCCTTTAGCTGACTAGCTTATAGTTTCCTAGCTTGGATTAGCGGCAACAACAATCAATCAATCAAACTTTATTTATAAAGCACTTTTCATGCAGTGTAGCAGCTCAAAGTGCTGTACAAAATAATAAGCAACCTACACCAAAGGCCATAACAGTCTCACCCACCCACACACACATATAGTCACAACACACCAACTAATGGACCTACCATATAAAACCATGTAAAACCCACCATATAAAACATTAAAACCAAACTGAGGAAGTGTTATCAGTGAGGAAAAAGTAGGGTAAAACTTACCTGTCTCACGACGGTCTAATCCCAGCTCATGTTCCCTATTAATGGGTAAACAATCCAACGCTTGGTGAATTCTGCTTCACAATGATAGGAAGAGCCGATATCGAAGGATCAGAAAGCGATGTCGCTGTGAATGCTTGGCTGCCACAAGCCAGTTGTCCCTGTGGTCCGCAGCTTAAAACCCAAAAAATCAGAAGGATCATGAAGCCCCGCTTTCACAGTTTGTATTAATACTGAAAATCAAGGTCAAGCGAGCTTTTGCCCTTATGCTGCACTGGAAATTTCTGTCCTCTTTGAGCTCATTAGGACACCTGCGTTACAGTGCGCATCCTAGTACTAGTGTTAGCTTGGGGGCCAATAGCTTCGAGGCTAATAGTCTGCCTTTAGCACACCCATCTATCTACATGACAGACAGTTAGGTGGGCCAATAATAGGGCAGTGGGTGGGTCTCAAGGACAGTGGTGGATTGGCTTTTTCTCAACATGACGTATAAGAATTCCAAAAAAAAGTCAAAAACGTTTCTGGTGTTTCTGGGAGAGAAAAACAAGATACAGGCCGTGTGGCTTTTTGAAGAAAATTGACTGTTTTGAATTTTTTTTGATAATTATGTGACCAGTAGACTAATTTCAGACAGCTAAAACCTACAAACACACTATTTTTCAGTCAATGACCCCTTAAAAGTTTATTTCTCAACTGGGATCCAAGACGGCTAGCTGAAGCTAGCAGTTTAGCATATGTTTCTGTGCTTATTGTATTATATCCGCCGATAAAACCGCTGATCCCTGTCTAACAATGATGGCTTACTTCATTCATTCTTTAACACAAATTTGCATTAGTTGGCTCAGGCTTGACAGAAGCTAGCAGCTAAAGCTATGGTCACAAAGATTCTTACGAATGATGGGTTTGTAAGAATCTTTGTGACCGTAGCTTATGATTACCAATACCAACATAAGAGGGAGGGCAGAATTAAATGCAGTCTTAGAGATTTAAAGTGACATGCACTGAAATTAGCCATTCTGAAAAAGGCTGCAAAATAGGATTCACAAGGATGTTGCAATAATTAAATAGTTAAAGAAAATTTGACCAAAATATGTCACAAACATTTCATTAAGACCTGTGTGAGCTGCTAGTATGTGGAAAAAGTGTAGTCAGTGACCCCTTTAATATAACCAAGAGAGATGCTCTCATGTCAATATATATGGTCAACAGGTCAAGTATATTAAAGTCAGACTGACATACGGTGATCTGTGTGCAGAAGGAGCCACTAGTCCTGTCTGTTTTGTGACGAGTATTAAAATATTCCTGCTGTCATGTGGTGCTGTTTTTAGACACAGCAGCGTCTTGTTCCTGGGAACATGCTGAGGTTCGGCATTTTTGATAAAGAAGAAAGCAACTGTTTTTCAAGCCAGGATTCAAAACCACGATAACAACCACTTAAAAATCAAACCTGAGCCTGATTGGAGTGTAAATACTGTAATTTGGAACTCATGTCAGATTTAGAGTTCAAAATTATTACATTAAAAAAAACTGCAAATTTTCATCAGAGACGAGTTAAATCTTTGTCTCTTAACTGTTTCTTTCAGCTCTGTAAGATTTTTACATCGCAATACTGTTGCAAAAGGATTTTAGAAACTATCGGGAATTTGTGTATACGTTTCGCTTTGATCAGACTGTTGCAAAGCCCCTCTTGTGTCAGGACTCTCTTTGAGAAAACTGCAGCTTGTCTAGTATGCTGCTGGTGGAGAAAAGGGAGTTTTGCAGGCATTTGACATACAGTGGATATAAAAAGTCTACACACCCCTGTTCAAATGCCAGGTTTTTGTGATGTAAAAAAATGAGACCAAGAGAAACCATTTCAAAACTTTTCCCACCATTAATGTGATCTATAATCTGTACAACCCAACTGAAAAACAAACTGAAATCTTTTAAGGGGAAAAATACAAAATAAAAAACTTACAATAACCTGGTTGCAAAAATATGCACATCCTGTTATGACTGGGGATGTGGCTGTGTTCAGAATTAACCACTCACATTCAAACTCATGTTAAATGGGGGTCAGCACACACTTGCCACCATTTAAAGTACCTCTGATTAACCCCAAATAAAGTTCAGCTGTTCCAGTACGCGTTTCCTGACATTTTTGTAGTTACATCGTACAGCACAAGCCATGGTCCGCTGAGAGCTTCCAAAGCATCAGAGGGATCTCATTGTTCAAAGGTATCAGTCAGGAGAAGGGTACACAAGAATTTCCAAGGCATTAAATATACCATGGAACACAGAGAAGACAGTCATCATCAAGTGGTGAAAATATGGCACAACAGCGACATTACCAAGAACTGAACATCCCTCCAAAATTGATGAAAAGACGAGAAGAAAATTAGTCAGGGAGGCTGACAGCAACATTATAGGAGCTGCAGGAATTTCTGGCAAGTACTGGCTGTTTAGTACATGTGACAACAATCTCCTGTCTTCTTCATATGTCTGGGCTATGGGGTAGGTGGCAGGACGGAAGCCTTATCCTAAGAAGAAAAGCATCCAAGCCCAGCTACATTTTGCAAAAACACATTTGAAATCTCCCAAACGTATGTGGGAAAATGTGCTATGGTCCGATGAAACCAAGGTTGAACTTTTTGACCATAACTCCAAAAGGTATATTTGGCGCAAACACGACACTGCTCATCACCAAAAGAACACCATACCTACAGTGAAGCATGGTGGTGGCAGCATCATTCTTTGGGGCTGTTTTTCTTCAGCTGGAACTGGGGCCTTAGTCGAGGTGGGTGGAGGGAATTATGAACAGTTCCAAATACAGTACCAGTCAGTGTTGGCACAAAACTTTCAGGCTTCTTCTAGAAAGCTGAAGATGAAGAGGAACTTCATCTTTCAGCATGACAATGACCCAAAGCACACATCCAAATCAACAAAAGAATGGCTTCACCAGAAGAAGATTAAGGTTTTGGAATGGCCAAGCCAGAGTCTAGACCAGAATCCGATCGAACATCTGTGGGGTGATCTGAAGAGGGCTGTGCACAGGAAATGCCCTTGTAATCTGACAGATTTGGAACGTTTTTGCAAAGAAGAGTGGGCAAATATTGCCACATCAAGATGCGCCACACTGACAGACTCCTACCCAAAAAGACTGAGTGCTGTAATAAAAGCCAAAGGTGCTGCAACAAAAGTATTAATTTAAGGGTGTATATATTTATGCAACCAGGTTATTGTAAGTTTTTTATTTTTTTGTTTTTCCCGTAAAAGATTTCATTTTGTTTTTTTCAATTGGGTTGTACAGGATATAGGTCACATTAATGGTGGAAAAAGTTTTGAAATGGTTTATCTTGGTCTCATTTTTTTACATCACACAAACCTGGCATTTGAACAGGGGTGTGTAGACTTTTTATATCCACTGTATGTCAAATGCCTGCAAAACTCCCATTTCTCCCATTCTGGCCTGTCTGTGCTGGCTACCTCTTTAGGAGTGACTGTAAGATTACACTGTTTACATAAAATAGCATGCACAATCAAGTGCACACTTATATTTGTGGGCTTCTGACACCTTACGCCACCAGAATGGCACCTTGATCAACCGAGCAGGCCCTTGTCACTGTCCGTGGGTCAGTGAGCTGTGTTCGTCATTGTCATGATTAAGCTGACAGCTCACGTGCACGATGCTGGCACAGGACGGAACCACACAAGGGGGAAACGTTCAACAATTTATTAAATGTAGACAACAGCGCACAATTAGATAAACAGCCACTCGCCAGAAGATTCAATCCAACTGTGGAGCAAAAGCGAGAGCTGTCAGTGGAGAAGCGGGGTAGGGAACATGGGTGAGCCAAATTGCCACTTACTCAGGACTCCAAACGAGGACCGGCAGGACTCCAGCTGGGAATAGACGAACCAGTAGGGAAGGGGGAATGAGCTAGAAGTGCCTGACCGGGTGAAGATTCGTTGCTGGGAAGGTGACGAGGTGGCAGGAGAGCGCACGCAGTCCCGAGACACACCCGCACGATGGCAGCAACCTGTAAGGAGAGGAAAGAGAACAGTTTAGACAACGTGTCTAAGCCAAGTTCTAAATGACCTGCTTGCCTGAATTAGGGCAGTATACCCAGATGAGCCAGCGTTGACTGCGCGGAGGAGGCCTCCTTAAATACGTTGGCTGATGAGCAGGCGCAGGTGTGTCCTCTGCCTCAGGTGCAGTGATGAATTGATGAATGTGCAGCAGGAGGGGAGGGGCGCGCTCTCACTGCCCATGACAGTCATCTTGACTCCCAGCGTTTGGAATAGTCTCTCAGAAGGCCTGGAAGAAAATTTGGACTATTTTAAGCAGCTTAAATGGATTTTTGCTCATTGGACATGTGCATGTCCACTTTTAATGATTTGCTGTTCTATTTTCTTTTATTGCGAAGCACTTGATAGACCTTCTGCAGCTGTTGAGATATTACCTCTGAAATCTCAAGTGTTGCCCTTAGGGGGTACTAGATGAAAAGTCGAGGTATCACCAAAGTGAAAATCTATCCATCAGTCTTTGAGGTATTTTTGTCTCGACCAAAGTAATGAACAGAGTGTTATCACCCTCCCTAGAACGGTAAGATAACAAATGCTCTCAAAGTTTCCTTCCTGTCCCTGATCTTCTTAGAGGTCCCACATTGTGTAAAGTGGTCCTTTTATTTCATGAATCTGGGTTTGGCTGTTCCAAACCCAGTTCTGACTTATTATTTATTTGCCCTATGTTCTATCAGGTGCGTCAGGGAGCTTTTGGCCTTTGCTTCCTGACAGCTCGGGCACGCCCCCTTCTCCTGTCAAGTGCCATCAGCTGTGCTCTGTCATGGGTGTTCCCACACACATACACACGTGCACACACACACTACAGTCATTCTTATTCACACGTGCAGACACTCACTCTTGCACACCTGATTTTCATTTGTCCAGCCCACCCTTTCTCACACCAGCGATCTCTTTCCTCGTTAAGTTTATTATTATTTAAGCGAGCAGTTAGTAGGTAGAGATCGCCACTGCATTCGCCCTCATTTGGGGCAGGTAGTTCTCCACGGATGCTGTACTACTTCCTTCATGCATTCATCCTGACATTTACAGATGTTCTTCCCTGGATGTTAGCTGCTGGCCCAGCTTGTTTTCTCTCATCCACCAGACTGCACAGGAAGCCCCGGATTGCTCCAGTTCAGTAAGTCAATTGCCTTTCTCCCTGTGCTGACAGCTACTCTGCGGCACTAGGCTTTCTCGTCGCCAGGCTGTAGAGCATCCGGGTGGCGCCCTGTATGTCTGGTGGCCATTTTGCTCATCTTTGCAATTCTCTGTATTTGTGGACATTACTGGACTTGTTATTTTCATGGGTATTGTTAATAAAAGTGCACATTCTACTTCTGCTATTGGGTTTCTCATTTTCTCCCTCGTGCGCGCGCACGAGGATTTATGACACTTTTATATGTTTTAACCTTATAAAATATGGCCATGGGTGACATATATAACATTAAAATGTTTAAATACTTGCTTCACAAAGTAAATTATATAGTTAAACACTTAAGAAAACAAGTAGATTGCACTTCCTGGGTTTTGTGATGTCACAGACCAACAGGCCCCACCTACAGCTTTCGAAGTTAGCAAAACAGACAAACCCTGACTGCCTCTTTATTTGTGATTGGCCCAATCAAAAAAAAACTTTACCCGTTAGGGGCTCATTGATATTAATGAGCTGACTGATGATCAACTCTTTTGGACAACTTTTTTGATGAGGTGTAAAACAAACAAGATATTGTTTTTAGTCACTGAAACTACTTATATACAGTGGTGTGAAAAAGTGTTTGCCCCTTCCTGATTTCTCTTTTTTGTATGTCACACTTATTTCAAACAAATTTAATTATTACACAAAGATAACACAAGTAAACACAAAATGTACTTTTTAAATGAAGGGGTTTATTATCAAGGGGAAAAAAATCCAAACCTACGTGGCCCTGTGTGGAAAAAGTGTGCCCCTAAACCTAATACTGTAACTGGTTGGGCCACCCTTGGTAGCAACAACTGCAATCAAGCGTTTGCGATAACTGGCAATGAGCCTTTTACAGCACTGTGGAGGAATTTTGGCCCACTCATCTTTGCAGAATTGTTGTAATTCAGCCACATTGGAGGGTTTTCGAGCATGAACCGCCTTTATTAGGTCATGCCACAGCATCTCAATCGGATTCAGGTCAGGACTTTGACAACGCCACTCCAAAGTCTTCATTTTGTTTTTCTTAAGCCATTCAGAAGTGGACTTGCTGGTGTGTTTTGCATCATTGTCCTGCTGCAGCACCCAAGTGCACTTCAGCTTGAGGTCATGAACAGATGGCCGGACATTCTCCTTCAGGATTTTTTGGTAGACAGCAGAATTCATGGTTGCATTTACCACAGCAAGTCTTCCAGCCCCAGACCATCACATTACCACCACCATATTTTACTGTTGGTATGATGTTCCTTTTCTGAAATACTGTTACTTTTACACCAGCTGTAATGGGACACACACTTTCCAAAAAGTTCATCTTTTGTCTTGTCAGTCCACAGAGTATTTTCCCAAAAGTCTTGGGGATCATCAAGATGTTTTCTGGCAAAACTGAGACTAGTCTTTGTTCTTTTTGCTCAGCAGTGGTTTTCGTCTTGGAACTCTTAATTTTTACCTTCACTGAGGCAAGTGAGGCCTGCAGTTCTTTGGATGTTGTTGTGGGGTCTTTTGTGACCTCTTGGATGAGTTGTTGCTGCGCTCTTGGGGTAATTTTGGTTGGTCGGCCACTCCTGGGAAGGTTCACCACTTTTCCATGTTTTCACCAGTTGTGGATAATGGCTCTCACTGTGGTTCGCTGGAGTCCCAAAGCTTTAGAAATGGCTTTATAACCTTTTCCAGACTGATAGAGCTCAATTACTTTGTTTCTCATTTGTTCCTGAATTTCTTTGGATTGCAGCATGATGTCTAGCTTTTGAGGATCTTTTGGTCTACTTCACTTTGTCAGGCAGGTCCTATTTAAGTGATTTCTTGATTGAGAACAGGTGTGGCAGTAATCAGGCCTGGGTGTGGCTAGAGAAATTGAGCTCAGCTTTCCAAAGATGTGATAAACCACAGATAATTTATGTTTTAATGGGGGGGGGGGAGACATTCACTTTTGCACGCAGAACCATGTAGGTTTGGATTTTTTTACCATTAATAATAAACACCTTCATTTAAAACTGTATTTTGTGTTTACTTGTATTATCTTTGTCTAATATTTAAATTTGTTTGATGATCTGCAACATTTAAGTGCGACAAACATACAAGAAAATGAGAAATCAGGAAGGGGCCAAACACTTTTTCACACCGCTGTATGTCCCTGAGGATGTCGGAACTTAAGATCAATCCCTGGGAATCCCTTAAGTTGTTTGCTTTGGTGGTGAACGTATGTATTCATGATTTGAGTGTTATTAGATTGTGTTTTTTTTCATTCTAATTAAATTAATTTGTGTATTTTGTGTCTCCCCCACCCCCTCCCCGTGTCAGGTGAACATCTGAGGATGTGTCCTCAGGGTCCGACCTGCTGCACCAGCGCCATGGAAGAGAACCTGGCTGGTCTGAGCGCGCAAGAGACAGAAGGTCTGATCAGAGAGGCTGGCAGGTCGCTGCAGGCTGCGTTCAATGGACTCCACAGGAGCTTTGACAGTAAGTAGTGTGTGTGTGTGTGTGTGTGTGTGTGTGTGTGTGTGTGTGTGTGTGTGTGTGTGTGCGCATGCGTTGGTTGGTCAGTGCACGCCAGTATGTGTGTCTGTCCTTTGCATCAAGGGGACCCCTGACTGGGTGTTATAATGAGCACGGAGTCAGCCAGACACAATGAAACGTGATAAGCCGATCCCCTGATCTCGGGGGAGACGCACACAAGCACATAGAGGGGTGTCCCCCGGGGCCGTGGCTGGTTCAGCTAATGAGCGGTTGACCCACTGAGGAGTCGAGTCTGCAGATCGCTGCACATCAGAGAAGGCGAGGGACGGAGCGAGGGAGGCCGAGAAGTGCCACTGCCATCAACAGACGAATGCGGCATGTGTGAGAAATGTGTGATTAGTGCTGTAAAGAAGCGGCGAGTCAAGACACAAAGCATAATGATCGAAGACAAGCAGTGCACCTCGGGAGGACTCGGCAGAGGGAGGGGGTGACAGTGTGATTAGTTTGAAGGCAGCCGGCCACCTCAGTAGCGGTAACGTGGCCGTCCATCTGTTTGTTGTTAGATCAGGCTGGCACTGGCCCACGGCCTTTGAAACGACGGAGGAAAAGCCCGGGCCAGTGTGTTGCAAACTGCTCCCTCCCTCACGTTTCTCTTGACCTTGATCACACGTTGTACCCATCTGGCTGCGAGAAACTTTAAAGGAACTTTAAAATACAGCAGACGGATTAATATGAAAATTTGATTAGTAACATAAGAATTGAAAATGTACAGAAAATACAATAGGAACACTGTTACACATAGGATAGCTCACTTGTCAGTTCTCAGGCTGCCTTTTCACAGTCCATTAAAAGTAGTTATTGTTTTCTACACTTTTGTACAGTTGTACAGACAGTATTTATTTCAAAAAACCCACACAATAATCAAAGTTAAAGATCAGTTTGACTCATAGGGTTGTGTTATTTTTTTGTTGTCGTTTTGTCCACATATACAGTATATCAAGATAGTATTGTTATCAATGATGGCGTGGTAAAAAAATCTGGTATCATGCCAGCCCTCATGCTGCTCTCTATGTGTGCCAGCTTGACTTTATCTTCTTTTTCATCTGTTTTTTTTGTGAAATTTTGAATATTGTTGCTTGCTTATTTGTTTTTATTTAGAATATTTCTGAATTTTGATCTTTTATTTACCTCGGTCCATAGGAATTGTCATTTTTCCATTAAAAAAGATTAGTCCTGAAAATATATACTGTATAAAAAAATCCCCTTTATCTTTTTTCTTCTCCTATTTCTTGTCTTTCTGCTTCTCATCACGCTGTATCCTTCCTCCAGCATATTTCACCGAGCTGCACAGTAGCTCTGAGCATGCCCTGCAGGAGGCGCTGTCTCCTCTTGGCCCCCTGTACTCGCAGAACACCCGTCTGTATGGAGATCTCTACACTGACCTGCGTCAGTACTATCGGGGTTCTGCCCTCAACCTAGATGAGAACCTGTCAGAGTTCTGGTCCCGCCTTTTGGAGCGAACGTTTAAAACCTCTGCCCCCATGGATGTGAGTGAAGTCAAAGATATGAACCGCAGCCCCACGTTTGTGACATCACTGAGCATTATTTCAGTTCTTTTTTGTGTGTGTGTTCTGCTCAGGGCTTGACTTTAACATTGGCCCAGTGTGCTGTACTTCAGGCACTCATGCTGGCCACTTTGGCATGTGCAATACTATCTTTGCTATGTATAATCTCAGCAAAAAAGTCAACTGAATTATTAGAAAAAAGTGATACATTGATGGTAAAAATCAGATGTATTTGAAAACAGTCCCAAATTTTCCATAAGCAAAATGTAAACAGGAGGGGGAAAAAAAATCCACTTCCATTTTTAACAATGAAGTTGCAACTTTATTCAAGAAAAAGCGCAAATGTATGATAAAAGCTATGCAAATTGATATTGCAATGACGTCACAGATTTACCATAACCAAGTCACAAATGTACCAAAAAACAGATGCAGATTTGTGATATAGAAAACTACACAAGTTTGTGAAAAAAATAGCAAATTGCTGATCAAAAAGCTGCAAATATATGATTAAATGTTGCACATTTATGATTAATAGGCTGCAAGGGCATCTTGGTGGAACAGCGGTTAACACTGTGGCAGCACAGTAAGAAGGTCGAGGGTTCAATCCCACCCCCAGACCATCGGTGACCCTTCTGTGTGGAGTTTGCATGTTCTGCCCGTGTCTGCGTGGGTTTCCTCCCACAGGGCAAAGACATTCAGGTTAGGTTAATTGGCATCAACTGGGGATTCTAAATTGTCCTTAGGTATGAATGTGAGAGTGAATGGTTGTCTGTCTCACTGCGATGGGCTGGTGATCTGTCCAGGGTGTACCCTGCCTCTTGCCCAAAGACGCTGGGATAGACTCCCTCCCTCGACCCGAAAAGGATTAAGCGGTAGAAGATGGATGGATGGAGGCTGCAAGGAAACAAAGTAGACAAGAAAAAGGGCCCAGATCTTGTCGAATAAAGTCATACATTTGCCTGAAAAATTGCAGTTTTATGAAGAAAAAGTTTCAAATTTAAACAAAAAGCATTTCAAATTTTTATTGTTTTTTTATTTACAAATTAAATAAAAAAGACAAGCAATATGCAAGCAATAGAGGACACAGATTTTATAAGAAAAAAAGTCTTGCTTACTACTTACTAAAACTGACCCTTGACAGGTAAAGAGGCTGAGTTGTGTGTAACATGATAACCACTATCACAGTGGCACGTGAGCACAAGTTAATGTCAAGCCCTGATTTTGGTTGGAAAAAAAGACAAATATAGCACAATAAAACTCACACAATATCTGCTCCAAGTGCAAAGTGTTTGTCATTTGTTATCTTTAATAAAATACTCACGAGCCCATTTGTCCTACATCATGCCCACCACTCTGACAGGTCAACCTCTCAGAAGACTATCTCGAATGCGTTGCTAAGCAACAGGAGACACTGCGGCCCTTTGGAGATGTCCCTCGAGACATGAAGGCAAAGGTGATCCGGGCCTTTGTCAAAGCCAGGTCATTTGTCCAGGGACTGTTAGTCAGCGCCGATGTGGTGAAGAAGGTCTCGCAGGTGAGTGTGTGTACTTGAAATGCTCTTCCTGTGGAAATGTAAATCTGTCTGTGCCATGATGTTGGGGCCACCCTCCCTTTAGGGTTAATTCGAAGCTCCTATCAACATGTTTGTGAATGACATTGCATGTCAGGCACGTGATGAGATGCTGTAAATATGACGACAGCTGGCCAATGACCGACCAGTCCCTGTTTCTCGATGTGGCTGTAGCATGAACACTGTGGGATTTAGAGAAAACTGGGCTCATTATTGTTATTATTATTGCATTGAATCTTGCACATGAAGACAGCATGCCAACAAGCTGTCACCCTTGCAGCTTCATACAGTGTTTAACAAAGATATGAGTCTGTTTTCAACATTTCACAACAGGCAGTAGCACCGAAAAGGTTCCAGTTGACACCCACTACCATGATCAGAGTGACTAAAATATAATGCAGAGACCCTAACCTGTTGTAACGTTTTCTGCCATTCAGCTATTCTGATCCAAATACCGGAGCATGTGCTAATTAAATAAACTCAACCCGCTAGCTCTCACTAATACACTATACAAACCCTTTATAAACACATCAAGAGGCTGCTCAGCCTTTAAATGAATAACTTCCAGGCATTTGTGTTGCTCTGGACAAAACCAGGAGAAGCTGCAGTAAAGGCTACAGTAGCAAAAATAGCAAACAGTGTTAGCAGTTAGTTCCAGCCAAATACAGCTCTGGAAAAAAATAAGAGACCACTGCAAAATGCTTGCTAAGTGGTCATCTCTGCATGTATGGCAGCCATTCAGTTTGAGAATCTGTTAATCCCAACACAAGGACACCTCAGTCTACTTAAGGAGGAACTGAGTAGGGATCATCTAAGCCTGGTAAGATGCATGAAAGCTGTCAGTAAAAATCAGTTATTCCACAAGTACAGATTTCTGAGTTTGTCATAAGTTAAAATTTGTATTGTCGTGTTTATGAATGATCATGGACTTGTTTTATTTGATCCAAAAGCAGCATCTTTTTTGTTGTTTTGGCAAATTGTCATTTTCTGTAAGTCAGGGATGGCAATTTTCCGCCGATCCGCGGATTTCCGTCGATTTATTTTCAAATTGATCATTTCTGTGAATTGTCTAAATCCGTTGAGAAAATTTTAGGGGGGTAAGGTACCTTGTTGTTACCGATTTTAGCGAAAATCAACACGATTACATAAGCACTCGGCGCTTCCCCGGGTCAAGTCTCCCGCGATAACCTGGATGTACTCAAGCTACTGCTGTATTGTAAACAGCCCTGCGATTGGATAGTTGCAAACGATTGGACCAATCAAATGGCTCGTTGTATGCTTTGTCAAAAATTCATGGCGGCTTGTTCTCAGGGATGTGATTTTTCCAGTAATTCGCCGAATTCCGCTTTATTTTATCTTCCAGGAAGATAAAGTACGTTAAGTACGTTAGCAGCTTGTGGTCCACGAACGCAGTGAAGGTGCGCCCTTTCAGGCAGAACTGGAAGTGGTGTATGGCCAGGTGGAGAGCCATTAACTCTCTGTTGAACACGCTGTATTTACGCTCACTGTCGTGCAAAGACCTGCTAAAAAAAAAGGTGAGCGGCTGCCAAGAACCGGCAACGCATTGCTCCACGACGGCCGCTATGCCCATGTCCGAGGCGTCGGTAGTGAGCGCTGTTTTAACCTCAGAATGCCTGCTCCCGTTCAGAGGTCCAGTCGACTCTGTCCGCCGGTTTCCGTTTCTTGAGTGCGGCGTACAACGGCTGTATGAGCTGGGCTGCGCGGGGGAGGAAACGGTTATAAAAGTTAACCATCCCCAAAAACTCCCGCAGCACCCTGACATTGATGTTGAGGAGAAAAAAATAGCAAAACAATTTAGTTACATTACTTTTATGATTCCAAACAGTTTGAAATTGACAGTGCACAGTGGATATTGACTCATAACTTTTGAATATTTCTAAGACTTGGCTACATCAGTGATTGTGCAAAATGAACTGCTCAAGACTCAGTAGAGATTGAAACTGGTGATCTGAAATGAATGCTGAAATTATAAAAAGTAATTGGTATGTTGGAATTTTATTTCTATTATGGAATAGATAAAATTAACTGATTTTGATTTGATCAAGTGTTAAAGCATGTGATGGATAATGCTTGTTGGAATATTTTAGGAATGCTATCTTCTTGGAACATAAGTCAATATTATACAGTAATAAGTGGCATTCAGCTGTTTGTTTTATGTCATTTAAGCACAGTTCTGGTACTTAAAAATCATAAAAACCCAGGAGCTTCGGGAGGCTTCGCCCCCCTTGCACCCCCAACGGGGCTCTGCCACGGACCCTGCTGGAGGACTGTGTCCCCCAGACCCCCTGCTAAATTTTCAGATAATTTCCCCAACCCCAAATCACATCCCTTGTTCATGTTGGAATTCTGAGCTTTCGGTATTGTTTTCAGCAGAATTATGAGATTTTTATCGAAGGATCAGGAGTCATCAGTGCTTGAAATAGACAAAAGTGTCAAAAATAAATTCCGATGGAATTGGCTTGAGAGAAAAGTGACAGTAAAGGTGAAAATTGGCTCAAAGTTCGACGAGGTAACAGAAACACTCGGACAGTTTCTGAAGAAACCAGAAAAGGAGATGAAGTTCAAAGTTCAGAGACTGACACAGCTTGCTGCCAAAAGGAAGAAAGTTTCACATTAGAAGTGACTTGGTGACCAGAGTAAATAGTGTAATAAACTCTTATAGAACTGTTAAATATGTTGGACTAAAGACAGTGAGATAACATTGAAGAAAAAGTAAGTTAACTTTTCATTAAATTTAATGATTTATCTAAGTCTAGTATTTCATTTTTTTTTAATCATTTTTTTCAGTCTAAATTACTTCTGTTTTACTGAAAACCTCCCAGCTTCCCATAAGTCAATCGACCAAATTAGATTTCAGCTGAAATCAGAATTTCCTGTTGCCATCCCTGGTAAGTAAATGCTCTAAATGATATTTTGACTTAGAATTTGGGTGAGTTGTTTTCAGTGGATTAGAAATTTTTAAAAAAAAATGTTTAATTTTACTCAAACACATATGTATAAATAATAAAACCAGATACATGTATACGATAATTTTGCAGTAGCGTCTTTGTTCTCTTTATTTTTTCCAGCTCTATATATGTACACCAGCCTCACACACAATAAAATAAGCAGATAAAAAACTAAATACTGTTAATCTGGATCATCTTTAATCTGCTGGCTGTAGAAGTTCTGAATAATATCTGCAAATAATTATAAATTCCACATATTCCTTATGTATAAATCCTTTTATCTAGCTGATTTGATGCAGCAAAGCATCAGTCAATTGCTCCTCTAATGCTGCATTCAAACCAAACACAAAGAGAATTTTTCACACAGCGTGATAACATGTTAACCCAATGTAAACATGCAAATACACACGAATTTGCACATTCTCTTCCAAGGAATTTGGTAGCGATAGCTAATCAGCCTTGAGATGCCACTGCCACCGGAGTAAAAGTACAGTACCAACACTGGAGAGTAAACTCGTCTGAAAATGAGACGGCTGCTCACCTGCAGACGGATGGGCCGGAGCTCTGGAGTTGAACCTGAGTGTCGAGAGTTTATTCACCCACATACTCCTGCTATGGATGGTGCTAACGAGGGCTAGCAGGCTAGCTGTGTGGCCCGCCGGATTAACCTAAATATGACAGTGTTTTAGGGATTTCCACAGCAGGTAGAAAGCAGCTGCAGAAGTTATGAAGGCAACCTCGCCCTTCTGCAACTCACTCGGACGTAAATTTGTGTCTATTAGCATCATCTATGTCGAGTTAACGTGTAATTGTGCCACACAAAAAATTTGCTCTTTCACACCTTTACTTCTGTATGGACCTAGGTGTCACAGTTTAGTTTTAAGTTTGTGAGTTTTCCAGAAGACAAAAGTTAGGGTTTTGGTTTTTTTTTGTTTTTGTTTTTTCTGATTGGTTATTGAAAAGCTGAGCAGACTAGATGGAACCAATCAGTGGTAATGGTTTTGGAAAGGATAAATCTCTCAAGGATCAAATTTTCAATCCAGATATTGTCCTCTGAAGTGGCAAAAACACGACTGTATGTGCATGTGCTACTGGGCTGAATCCCAGGAAAGCAGAGATGATGGCTGCGTGATCGTCACTCCCCAACTGCCAGAGAAAGCGTCTCCACCCTACAAATGAGAAACACAAAGATCATCAGAAATGAAGCGTCAAACTCTGCCATCTGAACAAAGCTCTCAGTTAAAGGGATGACAGATCATTAGGGGGCTGATGGTGTTTTCTGCAGCAGAAGCCAGAGAGCGTTTCTACAGTGTTTCTCTCTTCACTGTTTGTTCATGTTCATTGTGCTCATTTTACAGTGGTGCTTGAAATTTTCTGAACCCTTTAGAATTGTTTACATTTCTACATAAATATGACCTAAAGAGAACCCAGTTAAATAAATCAGAGAAAAATATTTTATTTTTTTTTCATCTATTTATTGAGTAAAATGATCCAATATCACATATCTGTGAATGGCAAAAGTCTGTGAACCTTTGATTTCAGTATCTGGTGTGACCCTCTTTTGCAGCAATAACTGCACCTAAACATTTCCAGTAACTGTTGATCAGTCCTGCACATCAGCATGGAAAAATTTTAGCCCATACCTCCGTACAGAACGGCTTCAACTCTGGGATGTTGGTGGGTTTCCTCACATGAACTACTCACTTCAGGTCCTTCCACAACATCTAGTTGGATTAAGGTCAGGACTTTGACTTGGCTATTCCAAAACATTAACCTTTTGACTGCCTTGGTTCATGCACAGGTAGCGCTGTGGAGTGCCTGTGTCACAGTTCTGCGACTGTCATGTGACGTGGCCTTAAACCACAATAAATTCCCAGTTGTACTAAGTATTGCACCTCACAAGGTGGCAGACACATATAACTTACTGCTCTTGCCTTGGAGGACTAATGGCCCCCATGTAACCCTCCACTTCTGGACACCAGAGAAGAAGAGTTTGTAAACAAATGCTGATCGATCGCAAGACGAAGCATTTGCTCCCAAATTTGCCAACTATGATTCTAAAAAGAGATTATTTAGCTTATGAAGGTAAATATCTACATTTTATTATAACAGAGGGTGGGTGAAGCTGGTTGACTTGCACCTGCCATCAACCCCCAGCGCCATGTGACTGGACAGAACAATTGCGTCGGTTCCCGGTCGTCATATGAGATAAATTGCGGTGGAATAAAAGCGAAATTTAGGTGGAATAATCATAACAGTTTCTGGATGTGGGAGAGAAAGTGAAAATGACCGACAGAAGACAAAATAATGACCAGGATGGACGAAAATGGATGAAGCGAGCCGCCTGGCCAGTGGTAAGTCTGACAGATTTCTTTGTTTGTTTACACTGTACTGATTTTCAGGTTCATATACTTTAAAGATAAGAAAACAAAAACCCCAAAACAAAAAACGGTGACAAATACCAAAACCATCCTTTGTGTAAATATGTCCAAAGTACGCTTTTGACTGAAAGTTATGTAATTCGATATGTCTGCTGTGGCATTATGCAAATTAGATGCATAAATTTACTCCTATCTCAAACTTTGGATCATATTCTACATCTTTCTAATTAACAGTAAGCCATTATCTCTTACCACTTTCAAGTTATAGCTTTGGAAATCTCTGACATCTGAACTGAATATTTTCTTGAAAAAAATCTTGACCACTAAGGGCTGACGGCGCAATGGAGCGCCATAGGCAGTTATTCTTCTTTAACCATTCTTTGTTAGAATTACTTGTGTGCTTAGGATCATTGCCTTGCTGCATTATCTACTTTCTTTTGAGATTCAGTTCATGGACAGATGTCCTGATGTTTTCCTTTAGTATTTGCTGGTATAATTCAGAATTAATTGTCCCATAGCAAGCTGTCCTGGCCCAGATGCAGCAAAACGGGCCTAAACCATGATATTATCACCACCATGTTTCATAGATGGGATAAGGTTCTTATACTGGAATTCATTGTCTTCCTTTCTCTAAACATAACACTTCTCATTCATGCCAAAAAGTTCTATTTTGGTCTCATCAGTCCACAAGACATTTTTCTAATAGCCTTTAGGCTTGTCCACGTGATCTTTAGCAAATTGAAGATGAGCAGCAATGTTCTTTTTGGAGAGCAGTGGCTTTCTCCTTACAGCCCTGCCATACACACCATTGTTGTTCAGTGTCAATGCGAGAGGCCTTCAGTCATTTAGAAGTTACCCTGGGGTCCTTAGTGACCTTGCCGAATATTACACGCCTTGCTCTTGGAGGGATCTTTGTTGGCCGACCACTCCTGGGGATGGTAACAGTGGTCTTAAAGTTCCTCCATTTGTGCACAATCTGTCTTACTGAGGATTGGTGTAGTCCAAAGTCTTTAGAGATGGTTTTGTAACTTTTTCCAGCCTGATGAGCATCAAAAACCCTTTTCTGAGATTCTCAGAAATCTCCTTTGTTTGTGCCATGATACACTTCCACAAACATGTGTTGACACTTTAACACTTTAATAAAATCTTTAAATAAAAGCTTCTTTAAATAAAACAGGGTGTCCAGACACATGATTGTTATCCAATTGATTGAAAACACCTGACACTAATTTCACCTTAAAATTATCTGTTAATCCTAGAGGTTCACAAACTTTTGCCACTCACAGATATGTAAAATTGGATCATTTTCCACAATAAATACACAAAAAAGTAAAATATCTTTGTCTCATTTATTTCTTTCAAAGGTCTTTTTATTATTATTAAGTGAAGTATCAATACAATACAAAGTATTGGAAATTTTCATTTTTGTTTTAACCAAACAGTGCAAAACTAGAATTTAAAACTAACAAATGTGGATGCTTCAAAACACAAAAACCTTTAAATAAACAATAATAATAATAAAAAATACAAAAAAAAAACAAAAAGAAAAAGAAAAATTGTGTGTGTGAGGTGGGGGTGGGGTAAAGGGGATATGAGCTACTCAGAAACTATAATCGTGGGTCTTTCAAAGAAATCAAGAAACGGGCGCCATAATTTATAGAATTTGTTTTCAGAGCCACGAACTGTATATCTGATTTTTTCTAAATCCAAACAGGACATTATATCTTTTATCCACTGTAAATGTGAAGGGGGCGAAGAGTCTTTCCACTTCAGTAATACAGCACGTCTAGCCAATAATAATGAAAATTTGAATACTTTTAATTTGGAATTTGGCAAGACAAGTTCTGGATCCACACCAAAAATGGCGCATAATGGATCAGGTTTAATTTGATATTGCAGGACTTCAGACATAGTGATAAAAACAGAATGCCAAAAATTCATCAATGCAGGGCAGGACCAATACATGTGAAGCAAAGTGCCAGGAGCGCTACCACACTTTTCACAAGTTGGGTCTATATCCGAGTAAATACGTGCTAACTTAACCTTGGACAGGTGCATCCGGTGTACAATCTTAAATTGAATAAGAGCGTGACGAGCACACATTGATGCAGTGTGAACCTGGCCAAGAATAGAGTCCCACAGTTCATCAGTAAAAGTAAAATTAAGATCTTGTTCCCAATTCAATTTAATAGCGGCCAGAGAAGAAGATTGTAAATTTGAAATTAAATTATCTAAAATTGATATTACCCGCTTAGAAGTTGGTTTAACTAATAAAAAATCATCTAGAGGATTATCAGAAGGTTTTTGAGGGAATTGTTTTGTCATGGTTTGCACATAATGTCTGACCTGGAGAAAGCGGAAAAAATGTGTAGAAGTGATGTTGAATTTAGTGGAAAGTTGAGAAAAACTTGCAAATTGTCCATCAAAATATAAATCCGCAAAAGATTTTAAACCTTTTCTGTGCCATATATGAAATGCACTATCAATAGTTGATGGGGTAAATAAATGATTTGCAGCAATTGGACTTCTAATGGAGAAAAACTGAAGACCGAAATTTTTCCTGAATTGAGACCAAATTCTAAGAGACTGACGAACTACTTTATTATTACCCAGTGTAGACAAAGCAAGGGGAAGTGGTGAACCTAAAATTGCTGGTAGGGAGGTTTGATTGTCCACATGTGACTCCATAAGGATCCAAATGGGTGATTTGGGTTCCAGATAGAAATGTTTCCAATATAACATGCACCTGATATTTGCTGCCCAGTAGTAATATTGAAAGTTAGGCAGAGCCATGCCACCTACTGATTTGGGTCTTTGAAGAAAAACTTTCCTCAATCTCGGATGTTTACCATTCCAAATAAATGAGGTAATCAGAGAGTCCAAAGACTTAAAAAAGGATTTAGGAATAAAAATGGGGAGAGACTGAAACAAATATAAAAACTTTGGAAGTAACATCATTTTTACAGAATTGATTCTGCCAATTAAGGACAAGGATAATGGGGACCATTATCTCATAAATGAGACCATTGTCTCATTTATTTAACTGGGTTCTCTTTATCTACTTTTAGGACTTGTGTGAAAATTTGATGTTGTTTTAGGTCATATTTATGCAGAAATGTAGAAAATTCTAAAAGGTTCACAAACTTTCAAGCACCACTGCAAATATAAAGGAAGATACCAGAGATGGTATATACAATTTGTTCACCTTTTTCCTCTCTAGCTTGGAAATATATTGGCAGTTTTTACTGTCATTCATTTCTAATTGAAATCCATTATTGGATACATCTGGTCTCCATCTTTTTTTTTTCAATCAAAATTAAATGTTCTCTATATATGCAGAATATTGACACAAGATTGAAACCTGTTTTGACTCAAATAAAATTGACCAGTTCCAAAAATAGTAACTATAGCCTCTGCAGCTGCAGTGACTGTTTATACTCACACAGGTATTATAGTGGAAATAATGTCTTGCAGCTCTGCAGTAAAACGCAATATGAAGCAGTCACCTGCTCAGTATGCAGTTTAAATGATAAGAAAAATGTGTTAAAGCTCCTGCTGTTATTTTTGGCAACGTCTTTAGTCTGGGGCGTCCTTTGATCAGATCTGTGAGCAGGACTGGTAGAGCAGCTCCACCGTGGAACAGGACACCTTTGATGACTTGCATTTATAATGAGAAGCTGAGAAAATGATTCCTGCATTGAAGCAGACAGGCAGAACCGTCAGTGCTTAAGTTTGACCCTTTCGCGGTCTTCTTCACTGCTGCAGTACCTCCCTCTCCTGTCATTTTTCCACATTCTAGAAAAGTTAGCGACCTGAATGATCCTTCATTTTTTTTCATTTCGCTTCCTTCGAGCTGGTGTTTGTGAAGCTGACCGCCCTGTCTCCTCATGTCAGGTTTCTCTGAGTCCAGAGTGTACGAAGGCCCTGATGAAGCTGGTTTATTGTCCCCACTGTCGCAGCCTGGCCTCAGTCAAACCCTGCTCCAACTACTGTGCCAACGTCATGAAGGGCTGCCTGGCCAACCAAGCCGACCTGGACCCTGAGTGGCAGAACCTGATAGGTGAGACACAGAAAACGCCATCAGTTCCAGTTGGTGCCACACCACTGTGAGAATTTAATTTGCTGCCACGCTATAGATTGTGATAAATTACGTTTAGGCAGAGGTGGGCAGAGTAGCCAGGATGTGCAGTCAAGTAAAAGAATAAGAAATGAAATTGTTGTTTTCTGCTCTCATTTCTCTGCTTAGATACAATGATCCAGGTGGCGTCCAGCTTCAGCACAGAGCCCAGTCTCGATGTGGTTCTGTCTTCCATCCCTGCTCGGATCTATGAGGCTGTGCACTATCTGCAAGAAAACATGGACACTTTCACAGCTAAGGTAAGAGGTCCCGCTGTATAAAAACAGCCAGGTCAGCCTTTCCTTTTGACCTGAAACATAGACCCTACTATGCACCCTTTGTATGGGTTTGTAGGTTCATTTTCACTTCCATGTCAGAGATTATTAGGACATATTTAAAAGTTTATGAGGTGCTGTAATCTGTCTCCCATAAATACCGCTGTAGACTTTATATGAGTGCAAAAAAGTTCTGACAGACCAGTTAACAGCTTTCCACTGTGAAACATGTTAATGGTGCCATCTAGTGGATTTCTTAGCCGTCACAAATGCTGAATGACTCCAGAGTTTCCTGCACATTAGTGTTTACTGTGACGTGTGTGTGTGTGTGTAGGTGTACCAGACGTGCGGGACTCCAGGTGAACCGGGAACAGGAAGTCCCACCGTCCACGAACCGAAGAAGAAGAAGAGCAGCTCATTGACGGCATCAGAGTACAAACCCTCGCCGACGGCTGGGCCCCGGCTGGAAATGCAGGTGTGTATGTCTGTTTAATAAAGCTCCATGTTTATATTTATTTCAATGACATTCTTAAGAGACAAGAAAAGCTATCTCTCTGGTGTGTGGTTTTTTTTTTTTAATAAAACCAAGTTTATTAAAAATGATGGCCATGGTTAATTTTTTCCATGTTCGGGACATATCTAAAGCTGTCAGCATATTTGTTTTGTCAAATAATCATTCCTTACCCTTTAGCAGTAAATATTTCACTATAACTGAGGAAACTGAGATAAACCAAAGCAGAAATGAGATTTTGTTTTATACTCACCTGATTCTTTTTTTAATTATTATTTTAATGTTTGAAACAGCATTACAACAATAAGTCTATCTGCAGAGATGCCACTGAATTAATTAGGCAACTGCTTGACTACAAACGAACCAAATTATATTGAACTGACACTTTGTGCATAGATTCTGCAGTTTTTAATGGTAACAGGACCAGATGGACTGTGTATGTTTTATTTTATAAAATATATGTCATGAATAAAATATTTTAAATATACATAAAAACATAAACAATGTTTAAAAAAAAGGTAAACTGCACATGTCATACATTTTTGGAAGGCTCAAAAGATGTAGAACAATGTAAAACTGGTGTTGTAATATTTGCAACACCACAGTTAACCCACCAGATGGCAGCAAAACGCAGTGTCTGAATACACTTTTTTGGCCCTGCTGGAGGGTCCGTGAGGTTTAAGGGGGACGAACGCTGCATGGCTTGAGACTTGACCAGGTGACTGCAAATCTGCTGCATAACAAGTGATGTACTTTGACTGTAAGCACTTTAGGGGGGGAAATGGGGAGGAAAAACTTCATAAATTAATGAAAAAAAATCCATCCAAGCCGTGCCATTTCACTATGTGCCCCCACTGTTCTGAGTTTTCATGCAGGTACTGGTGCCATGCAGGTTTAGTTTTCAAAAAGTGCCCAAATGACTCTGTCCGTGGAAGGTTTTGTCCAAGCCCTGAACTCGACAAGTAACTGCGCGCCTTTTCTTCAGGTATCAAATCTGTCCAGCAAGCTGAGGGAGATGCGTCAGTACTGGATCCAGCTCCCCATGGCGCTGTGCAGTAAACTGTCTGGTGGCAGCAATCAGGAGAAATGCTGGAATGGCATTAGCAAAGCCAGGTGAGCAAGAAACCCCGAGAGCAGCCTGTCAGTTGCCCTGAAAGTGACTTGTTACATGTTTTCTCCACAGGAGTCAGGATTCTGCAAGGATTCAGCTATTCTAAGGCTAGGCTAAGTAAACATTTCTTCCACATGTGCTTGCAGTGATTGGAAACCCACTCCTAAAACGTCCACGTTCCGCAACACGAGCAAACATACAGTACCTATTGCATTTTCAGCCTATGCAAATGGATTATAGAACAATTAGAAGCTGCACTGACGTGTGTACGTTGCACGTCTCATACGTACGCGCCTCCATGTCTTTAGAGTGGTTGGATTCCAGCCAGCCGATGACATTTATGCTGAGCGGAGGAGCCAAAAGGCATAAAATATGGATGCATGTGAGCCAATAATGTGAGTGGGGCTGACTGTGGGGGACAGATTAGGGAGATATGAATTTAGTGTGTGTCAGTGTGTGAATTATTACTCTGATTAACTGTTTGAACCTTTATAGCGACATCTAGTGGCTGTAGTGAGACTCTTCAGACTGTCAGTACAGCTGCTTTACTGTGCAGCTGGGTTAGTATAGGAATACAGTTTAGAGGAGCTGTGGTGATATAATAAAAAGTAAATAGTAAATGTAACTGAAAAATTATTTTATGTTAATTTTATAATGCTTTCATGGTTTAAAAGATTCAAGCATAGCACATAATGGCCCTTTAGAGTAGAAATATTTGCTTTGACTTATAAGAATATATACATCTTAAGAAAAAAACTTTAATTGATAGAAATCCCCATAAATATGACTTTGATAACGTGATACAGTCAGTATGTAGTGTAAGTTTTAAAACACTGTCACTTCTTAGTTGCTAAAGGAAAATTTTCTGGTCACCAGTCCAAAAAAGTGTTTGAAAATTGGGCTGGTTGTCGACCATACTCTGGGTCCTGGACCAGATTTAGCTGGTAGCAATGACCATAGGTTTACAAATAAAATTTTGTTTAAAATGTGGTAAAACTAAATTGAAATTGCAAATGTTTCAGAAATAAGATAAGATAAGATAAGATAAGCCTTTATTAGTCCCACAACGGGGAAATTCCAGGATTGCAACAGCACAGGGATAGCAACACTCAGAGCAACAATCAGAAGGCAAGAAAAAAAAACAAAAAAAACAAAAAAAAAACAAGCAAGCAAGAGCAGCTAATATACATATGTACATATTACTATAAAATATATATATACACACACACACACACAGACACACAGTGCAGAGCATTGTAGCTGGATGGAATAAATATATGAATATATGAACACACAGTGCAGAGCATTGTAGCTAGATGGAATAAATATGTAAATATATAAACACCCACAGTACGGAGCATTGCAGCTAGGTGGAATAAATATGCAAGTATATAAACACACACAGTGCGGAGCAATGTAGCTAGATGGAATAATATGTAGATATATAAAAACACAGTGCGGAGCATTGTAGCTAGATGGAATAAATATATAGATATATAAATATAAACACACCCAGTGCAGAGCATTGTAGCTAGATGGAATAAATATGTAAATATATAAACACACACAGTGCAGAGCATTGTTGCTAGGTGGGATGAAACAGCATAACCGTCTATTTAGTTATCCTACATGGTATGATTATGTGCCCATACATATTCTCACCCTCCATAGCGACCGGTATGTTCCTAGTTGTATGCCGGAGAGGACCATTGTGTAAGTCTATTGCATCTTTTGCATTCAAAAAAAAAAAAAAAAAAACTATTAGTTTGTTACGTCTTTTTGCTATCTCTGCGAGCAGCCCTGCTTAGGTTGTACAGTCTGACAGCCGTTGGTAGGAAGGACCTACGAAACCTCACGGTTGTGCACCTGGGATGATGTAGTCTGCTGCTAAATGAGCTCCTCAGTGCATCCAGTATGTCCTGCATAGGGTGGAACTCGGACTCCAGCAGAGATGACAGTTTAGCCACCATCCTTCTCTCTCCTATCTCCTCCATCGGATCAAGGCGTTGCCCCAGGACAGAGCTAGCTTTCTTAATCAGTTTGTTCAGTCTCTTCCTATCGGCTGCAGTAATGCCACTGCCCCAGCAGACCACTCCAAAAGTGATGGCTGATGCCACCACCGTGTCATAGAATGACTTCAGCAGCGCCCCTTGTACACCAAAAGACCTGAGTCTCCTCAGCAGGAACAGCCTGCGCTGTCCCTTCTTGTAGAGTGCGTCAGTATTGTGTGACCAGTCTAGTTTATTGTTCAGATGAATACCCAGGTACTTGTAGGATGTCACCATCTCGATGTCTGTTCCCTGTATATTTACTGGTGCTGTGAGGGGCTGCCCATGCCTGCGGCAGTCCACCACCAGCTCCTTAGTTTTCCTCGCGTTGATCTGGAGGCAGTTCCGATGGCACCAGTCCACAAAGTCCTGGATAAGCCCTCTGTACTTAGCTTCATCTCCGCTGGAGATGAGACCAACGATCGCAGAGTCATCAGAGAACTTCTGTAGATGGCAATGTGTTGTGTTGTGTGAGAAGTCCGCAGTATAAAGAGTGAACAGGAAGGGAGCCAGCACCGTTCCCTGGGGGGCCCCCGTGCTACTGATGATCGTGTCGGAAACACAGTCCCGGGTTCTCACAAACTGAGGCCGGTTCGTGAGGTAGTCCAGGATCCATGATGACAGGTGCTGGTCCACCCCTGCGCGCAGCAGCTTGTCCTTCAGGATCATCGGTTGGATGGTGTTGAAAGCACTGGAGAAGTCAAAGAACATGATCCTCACCATATTCCCGGGCTTCTCCAGGTGGGACAGAGAACGGTGAAGGAGGAAGATCACCGCATCCTCCACCCCAATGCCATGCTGGTAGGCGAACTGGAGTGGATCCATCGCTGGTTCCACCAGGGGGCGGAGATGAGCAAGGAGCAGTCTCTCCAGGGTCTTCATCAAGTGGGACGTCAAGGCCACCGGTCTGAAGCTGTTCAGGTCTTTGGGGTGGGAAGTTTTTGGTACAGGTACCACACAAGATGTTTTCCACAGCTGTGGTACCCTCCCCAGTTTCAGGCTCATGTTGAAGATATACGTCACAATCCCACACAGCTGGTCTGCACAGGACTTGAGGAGCTTTGCGCTGATGCCGTCCGGTCCCGACGCCTTCCTCGCCTTGATCTTCCTCAGCTCCGTCCTCACCTGGGTCTTGGTCAGGGTCAGGATGGGGGGCTGTGTGTTGGGAGTGGGGGGGGTGTCGGTGGAGTGGGGAGTGGGTAGCAGGACTTGATTTCTTAGAGGCAGCAGTGGTTGTTGTGCAGACAGGGGGGAGGGCGGTTGGTCAAATCTATTGAAAAACAGATTCAGGTTGTTCGCCCACTCCCTGCCCCCCGTGGCCTGGGGGGAGGTATTCTGGAGCCCCGAGATGGTTTTGAGGTTTCTCCAGACCCCGCTGATGTCGCTCTGTTGCAGCTTGTCCTCCATCTTCTTCCTGAAGCTGTCCTTGCCTTCTCTGATCTTTCTCCTAAGCTCCCTCTGTACGGACTTCAGCATCTCCCTGTTCCCCGACCTGAAGATCCTCTTCTTCTCTCTCAGAAGTGTTTTTATCTCAGGGTTGATCCAGGGTTTGTTGTTTGAGTGACGCCGTATGGTCTTGGTGGGAACGGATTTGTCCACACAGAAGCTGAGGTAGCCCGTGAAGGTGTGAATGAGGCCATCGATGTCCTCACCATGTGGATCGCAGAGCTGCTTCCAGGCAGTGGCTTCAAAACAGTCCTTTAGAGTGTCCATTGTCTCCTCAGACCATAACTCCACAGTGTGCATGGCCGGAGGTTGTCTGTGCACTAGGGGTTTGTACACCGGTCGGAGATGAACCAAGTTGTGATCCGATCTCCCAAGTGGGGGGAGTTGTGATGAGGTGTACGCCTCCTTAGTGTTTGCGTAGAACAAATCCAGTGTTTTATTGTCTCTAGTGTGGCATGTGACATACTGGGTGAAAGTGGGCAGAATGGGAGACAGTGAAACGTGGTTGAAATCGCAATTTGTGAAAATGAGGACTTTTCACAAATTGCTTTTCATCAGAATACTGACGCGTACATGAAAGCACATTTGTTTTCTTGTTGTTTCAACAAGATTTAAGTGGGTCAGTTAGAAATTCATTTTTTATTAAAGACGCCCTCTAGTGGATATAAATCCCCTTAAAAACAAATCTACGTTGTATAAAATGGTATCTTAGGGCTTACTGTCTCTGCAGTGCCGGTTCTGTGCTGATCAAGGTTTGACCCCTAATGTATGGAACCTGTGTCAGTGTGATTGCTCCCTACTGTTCCACACAACGGCACCTTCCCCCAGCTTTGGAATGGTGAGAAGAGGTGGTCTGTGGAACAGAACAAATGCAAATGTTTGCGCATGTATGAGCACAAGCATGCACATGTATAGGGTCGTTACTATAACCTCGCTTGACAAGCCGACCAGAGGTTGCCAAGCAACCCAAATAGTTGCAGCTGGGTTGTCCTATGTTTTGTTTTGTTTTTTTTTCCATATGAATGTTCGTTTTTCCCCCTACATAACTTTTCCCCCCGGAAATCTAGAGCTCTTTGGCCAGCTGTTCCTGACATGGTGGCCTCAGCCAATGATGAGACTGGGTTAAATTTATGTGCTTGCATTTTAAATAAATTATCAACTAAAAAAGTTGGCTGATTTTTTATTTTTTTTTTCGACTGCTCTCTGCTTCTCACCGGCTGAGGCTGTTTGTGTCTGCTCATTAAATGTAGGATATTTTCCTACGGAGGAGTTGAAAACAACAGAGCTCCATGCTGGAAACTCTGCAGACAGGCTGTGGTGCTTTGTTAGACAAAGCCGATGATCCAGAAACTGTTTCTGCTCTTTTTTTTGGGGGGGGGGGGCACATTATCCCAATACAGTATAAATCTGGGAAGGTGAAAAAATAAAAACTGAACAGCACCGGGATGCTGAATAGCGAGATCTCCCTCGACTTCATGGAACCCAATGGCAGGACGCTGCAGCTGTCAGGGAAAGGTAGTGACAGCAATACTTAATATTAGAAATAAATTTAAAGGAAGTCAAGCTCACCACTGCTGCCAAAAATTATCTCTGTGGTGTTTTTTTTTTTAATTGTAGGTCTCTTGTACACTATTTTTTCTTGTGAATGTGCCTTCCCCCCACATAATTTTTTTTCCCACAAATTCACAGCTTTCTTAATAGTAAATTTCAGACTTTTTTCACTTATAGCTATATTAGACGATTTTCATGTAAATTTGAGACGTTTTCTGGTAAATCTGGGACTTTTACTCATCAGATGTATTTTTCTTTAGCGGAAAGTCATCTGTTTACCTTCAGGCCATAATGTAATGCAGCTCTGAAGGGGTGTCTGATGCTCCTCAATTTAATGTAAGCTACAAAATATCTATTAAGTTAATTCCCTTCCACACCATGTGGTGTATGGGGCGGTGCCTGTCTCCGTTTCTCTGACCCTAGGCCACACAGCTACTGTGAGTAGTGAAAGCTACAGTGGGGGGTCAGTCCTCTGGTAGCTCTGTGTGTTAACTTTCCTTTCCCCATTCCATTATGCTGACCACCAAGTTAGAAGGAGGAAAGTACCATTTTTATATGGTCTTTGGTATTACCCGGCCAGGATTTAAACCCACGGCCTCCCGGTTATGGGGCGGACGCTCTACCAACTAGGCCACCACCCCAGTACAAAATATCTATTGATATACGTATTTTGTTGCTGCTTGTGAAGAACAAATTTTTAATTAATTTTTAAAATGCATGCTGTGTGCTCAGCTGACAGTTTTCACCATCTACACAGACCCTGTAGTCAAAACGTAAAGCTATGGTCACAAATACCCTTATGAATGACTGCAAACACCGTACCAATGACTTTTGGACCATTTCGTATGGCCTTCTTAAAGCAGCCGTAGGAAACCCCAGCGTTCGTAGACTGTTCGTAAGTTTGTGGCCAGGTCAGTGGTCTTGTCCAGGATTTCTACGAACACCCCATGAAAACCCCTCATTGTAGGGCGGCCATAGGAATGCCTTAGGAACAACAAGAACTATGCAAGATGTTGGCCGTAAGTATGCCTCAAGAACACCTTAAGAATCCCCTTTCATTCGGAGATTCCTACAGCGTGCGTAAGGCGGTAGTGAGGCGTTCATAAGGTGGAAGTACATCATTCGTGTGACATTTCTGTTGACAAAATGTACCAAAAGCCATAAGATCTTCCTACCAATGACTTGAGAGTGCTGTAAGTTGCAAAAAAAAAATTTTGTAAGATGGCAGTAAGTATTTCGTAGAAAGAAGCCAAAGCACCCGTACAAAGAATGTAAGAACTCTAGGGCCGTCGTGTGACAGAAAAGCACCTCATTTCTCAAGAATGCCTGAAGTTGCTCTTGCAAATTGAATGGCAGCTGTAAGAAACTATGCCCCCCTCTGTGAATGTCTGTGAACTCCAGAATTCGTAGGAACTGGGAGATTCTTACAAACCTGTCGTTCGTTAGAATCTTTGTGACTGTAGCTTAAAGTAGAACTGAACCCACCTTTTGGCGCAAAAAGTAGAATAGCAGATTAATTCCTTATTACCTATTGTATTTTTCAACACATAAAAGAAATTTTTAGGCCGTGCGATGGCCAAGCTATAAGCCGATAAACTTTTGCCTCTGGCTGGCAGTGCCAAACAAACCGGAAGTAGTGCAGACGACGCTGCGTGACGTCACGAGTGTGATCCCTAAACAAAACAACAATGGCAGATGATAGCAGTTCCAGCAGTTTCAGCAGTCAAGAAAACCAGAGTTTTCAGAGTGAAGAGGCATTCAGGATCGGTGACGAGACAGAGGAGGATGCAGGAGTGTGGCAGGTGGCAGGCGTGCACAAAGGCGAGCCCCGGAGACAGAGACCTGATGCACCTGTGACAGCAGCTGGCAGACGGCGATGCAGAGGCGAATCCACCTGTGCACAGGGGAGAGACTGGAAAGGCAAAGGTAGGTATGCTTACGCTGTAGATCTTGCTGGGAGATGAGGGGGTTCCACTGCAGCAAGAGGGCTGAAGGAATCAGACGGCTTCATGCCGAAGCCCAGGGCAGAGTGGCTTATATCCCACGCTGCTGACGAGGCGCAAGTGTGCGCGCAGCTGGCGCCGCTAATGAGCGGCGAGTTGTAACATATCCAGCCTGTGTTGTGTTGTAGCTTAGTTTTCTTTTTTCTCTGTCATATTTTGTCTTAGTTTTGTTTTGAATTGTAATCGCTCTTGCCTGTTTTCTCTTTTGAATTCTTGGATGGAATATGGGTGGGCAATATAAGCTGCGGCTTCAGCCATCACCCATTTCGGATAACTTACGTTGAATTGTATAATCAGATGAGTCATTGTTCAATTTGACCTTGTTGTTATATCATTCAGTTTCTTTCAACCTGTACTGTACTATCCGAAATAAATAAATTCATTCATTCATTCAAAAAATTGGGCTATGTATTACAATACAGTGATCCCTCACTTATCGCGTTTAATGGGGACCAGAACTGACCGCGAAAAGTGAAAAACAGCGAAGTAGCGTCACCCGCCCCCCCCACAAGGGCGTCACAAGCACTATTTTGCACAAAAAGGCACAAGAGAACAGCGAAAAGTGCCACTAAGCAACACGAGCGATAAAGAACAATGAATGCGGTCTTCCTTCGCTGGGTATGGGCGCTCTGCAGGGAGAGAAGCTGGGTAAAACGTCTCGGCCAATCAGCTTGCGAGGTAAAACGTCTCGGCCAATCAGCTTGCGAGATTCCCGAGCGGTGAAGAGGTGGGCGGAGAGGAGTGGAGCGGTGGCCAGAGAGATGGATTTTGAGTTGTGCGGGCTCTCCGTGTTGATACCTGATACATTAGAACATCAGGTATCAACACGGGATAATGTGTTCTAATGTTCTAATGTAGTCTACTACATTAGAACATCAGGTATCAACACGTGTTGATACCTGATACATTAGAACATCAGGTATCAACACGGGATAATGTGTTCTAATGTTCTAATGTAGTCTACTACATTAGAACATCAGGTATCAACACGGAGAGCCCGCACAACTCAAAATCCACCTCTCTGACCACCGCTCCACTCCTCTCCGCCCACCTCTTCACCGCTCGGGAATCTCGCAAGCTGATTGGCCGAGACGTTTTACCCAGCTTCTTTATCGCTCGTGTTGCTTAGTGGCACTTTTCGCTGTTCTCTTGTGCCTTTTTGTGCAAAATAGTGCTTGTGACGCCCTTGGCGGGGGGGGGGGGGTGACGCTACCTCGCGGTTTTTCACTTTTCGCGGTCGGTTCTGGTCCCCATTAAACGCGATAAGTGAGGGATCACTGTAATATCTATATCTAGAAACGCATCGCTTCCCGGTCGCTTTTCCTCCCCCTTTCTTTTCTTTCGTCGCCATGACAGCTTTCCTTGGCCACTGAACAGATCTTCCCAGGTGTTGGAAGTGTTTTGTAGTCGACTATCACGACAAAATGCACCAAAAACAACCAGTGTCGACGTGCTCGCAATGGTAAACATGAGGACTGGGTCACACTCGTGACGTCACGCGGAACTCCGGCTGCACTTCCGGTTAATCGGCGGATTTGTCTGATTTTTCAGGGCGGGAAATTCAAAATCGCGATTTTCTCCTAGATTCCGGGATGTGTGGAGGGGGTGCCAGTGATAAATTATCTTTATAATTGTATGTACTATCACCCAGTGCCGTTCAATGCCGTTCAGTTCAGTTCTACTTTAAGTCGCTTTAAGTCTGTGTGTGATACACACTGCCTGCGCATGACAAGAATGAACACTACAGACCTGTTACAGTTTTAGCACCAAAACACATAGTCTAAACTTGCCTTTTTCCTAGGGAAGGAGCTTAACTGAACTTTTACAGCAAAAAAACAGAGACATGACGCATAAGAGTAGCCATGTTTACGTGGACACAAGTAACTGGATTAAAATCCTGATCTGAATAAAAATGCTTCATGTAAACACACCAATCTGAATATTCTGACCTGATCACACTCCTTTGGATCAGAATTTCCTTCTGATTGAGACAGGTGGGTTTTGCCAATTGTTGATCTGATTTGTGCGCATATAAACACTTATTCTGAAATCTGGGTAGAAAATATGTTTACTGCGCATGTCTGTACATCAGCCACACGTAGACGTGATGCATTTCTGCCTTTACAGCAGCTAACGGAAGACATGGGGGGAATAAAACAGAACTGGTCTGTATCGTCCTGCTGTCTCCCTCTGTTTATCACATGCAGAAGTATGTACTGCTGGACTTGTAGCTTCATTACAGAGACCAGCAGAAGGAAAAGTACAGTCTGAATAACACAATACAGGTCCATTTCAAAAAGAGACACGAAACGGGATTTCTTTACATCGGAAGTTGCTTCTTCTACTATTTTCGGAATGTCAGACAGTTTTGCGCATGTCAGAATGATTTATTCCATTCAAACGTGTAACGCATGTAAACGCACATCATAATCGGATCACCTTTTTCAGGGTCTATGTAAACAATAAAGTTCTGATCTGAACTATAATCAGATGTAAACATGGCTAGTGATTTAGCTCTTGATTTGTCTTGTAAGTCATAAAAAAACATGTCAGCAAAAAGGAAAAAGTATCAGAACCCTTGAATTAATAACTGGTTGATTCCTACATGGAAGCAATAACCTCAACTAGGCACTTCCTGTAGCTGTGGAGCAGACCTGCCCATCATTCAGGAGGATTTTTAGCTCATTCTTTCTGGCAGAACAGAGTTTCAGCTGATGTACAGACACTCTCACATTATCCTGGAGAATTTTTTGATAGACTTGGGAATTCATCTTCCTTCAATGACTGTAGGCTGGCCAGGCCCAAATCAGGAAGAATCAACAATTCTTGATCATAGATCCTCTGAAAGCTCTTTTTGGTGAGGCATGGCTCACGTGAGCATATTCTTCTTGTAGGGAGCAAACTCAAAAAGTTTGAGAGGTTTTTATCATCAATGTAGCTCTAGTCCACACCTCTAAACTCCTTTTCTTCACAAAAGACCAGGTATGCCAACACCTGACTCCAGTTCATTTTTTTGAGGTCAGTAACTCAGAGGTTCTCATACTTTTTCCACCAGCACTATGAGGTTTTTATGGGTATTCTCTATAAAGACATGGAAGATCAGAATTTTTTTGTTTATTATTTTAGCCACATTTTATTTGTCAATAACTTTGACTTAGATGAAGAGCAGATCACATTTTTTGACAAATTAATGCAAAAAGCCATGACATTCCAAAGGGTTCACATACTTTTTCCTCCCACCGTATGCAGCTTTGAGCGTTTAGTGTTATTTCTGCATCGCACAAATAGATCTGAGAACGAGTTCTGTTCTTTTGAGTTGCACAGAAATAACATCAGAATTCCTTGACCAATAATAGCTACTGCTTTAAGCACAAAATCATGTCATTTATAAAGAAAAAAAACTGAGCACAGCTGTGCAGTTAACAGATAAAAAATATTTAAGTAGTTCTTCACGTCTTATTTTTCTTAGCATATGTCCACACAACCATTCTCCCTTAACAGAAGCTCCCTGATGCCTTTTTAGACGTAAACTCTTCAAAATACATCAGCGCTGGCACTGCAAAACACACCAAGAGCCTAAAAAATCAGATAGCGATGCCTCATTTCCCAGCAGCCCACAGTGTCTGCATCTTTACATAAACTGTAGTCATCCAGCTGCTGAGTTGTGGAGACAAGTGTTCTGATTCACGCCTCTCGCCCCTTTTTTTCTACAATCAGATACCTTCCAGAGGTGATGGGCGACGGTCTGGCCAATCAGATCAACAACCCTGAAGTGGAGCTGGACATCACAAAGCCGGACATGACCATCCGGCAGCAGATCATGCAACTCAAAATTATGAGCAACAAGCTGAAAAACGCGCTGGACGGCAACGACGTGGACTTCCAGGACACAAGTGGGTGTTGGGGTCCTTACGTTGATCAGTGTTCTGCAGTTGGGAGGATTTTACTGCAAGCTGCGCCATTTTCTCATAAATTTGTGATTTTTTTTCTTGTATATTTGCAACTTTTTTCTAGTAAATTTGTGACTTTTTCTAGTAAATTTGACTTTTTCTCATAAATTTGCTACTATTTTTTTTGTAAATGTGTCACTTTTTTCTTGTAATTTTTCCACATTTTTTCCTCAAATTTGGAACTTTTTTTCTTGTAAATTTGCTATTTTTGTCTTGTAAGTTTATAACTCTTTCGAGTAATTTAAAAAAAAATTCTTGTAAATTTGCAGCTTTTTTCTCTTAATTTTTCACTTTTTTCTCATAAATTAGCAACTTTTTCTAGTAAATTTGTGATTATTCTTATAAATTTGCTACTTTTTTCTGGTAATTTTATGACTTTTTTCTCATAAATTTGCTACTAATATTTTTTGGTAAATTTGCCATTTTTTTCTTATAATTTTTCACACTTTTTCTCATAAATTTGTGACTTTTTCCACATAATTTTACCTATGACGACAGTGTTATTGAAACCTGCTCCCTCATGTTAAACCGTCTCTGTTAAACCATCTGTCTCTTCTAACTTCCCAGGTGATGACATCAGCGGCTCGGGAAGCGGGATGTGCGTCGGGGGCCAGTGCCATCGGAGCAGACCGGGACTCTACTCCTTCCCCCCAGACAACAAAGGAGTCATTGGCGCGACCACATCTCACAGTAGCTCCTTCACCCTGCTCCTCCTGCTCCTGCTGGCCCTCCTGCTGCTCCGGCGATGATGGACCACCGCTGCCTTCCCGTCAGACTCCAAAGTCTACAGCAGGGCCGAAGTATGGAAATGACAAGCGAGGGCTCGTTTTGCAATTGGAACCTAACTTTGCCAAAAATCGAGAAGAAGAGAAGAGACATCTTGGGGGGAGGAGAAAGCAGGTGCTTTGACAAAGAGGATCAAAAACTGATCATAGTCTTTATTTTGTTGAGTTTGACGTAGTTGGAGTGTGACCTAGTGCATTGAGCTGGTTTCATTGGGTGAAAGCAAAGACAACAGAAAATAAGCAAAGAAGAAAGACTTTGCAACCAGCTGGCTGCAGGAGCAAAAAAACTGATGGGTATGTGGTGTGTTCAGTGAGGCTTTTTATTGTTTTTACTTTATTTTATAACTTGAGTCGAAGTTGTCCACCTTAAACATTGTGTGTGCTGTAAATGTGTGTGTACGTTAGCTGAAGGCTGGAGCCATATTGATCCATGAATGTACAGTATACTGTACTAGTCCACTGGCAACGAATCCCCAGTGAAGATGTCGTCGTCCAGATGTTTCAGTGTGTCAGCACATGCATTAGGCTTTGTTTGGGATATTCCAGAAAAAAAAAAAAAACTGAATACCCAAAACATTTCAAACTGGGTCCCAGAAGAAAATGAAAATGAGCACATTTTCTTAAAAAAAAAAAAACATGTTTGTATAGAAGTCAGCAGTGTCACAGAAACTCTTAGTGAAGCACACACGATAGCAGTTTACAAATGTTCTGGAGACAGAAAACTGCACATCCTGAAACAAGAACCACACAGATATGACACAGAGGTGCCAGTGAGGACAGCCTGATGAGTGTGTGTCTGTGCTAATGAAGCGACTGACCAGTCGACACAGTGGCTGACGCACGGCAGGTCAAGCCAAAGCTCATCACACACACGTGACAAGCCTTCCACCAGGTGCTCCACAATGTAAAAAAACAAACAGCAAAAGCATCAATATAGAACTGTTTTTGTCCATACAGGAGATGATGGTGACTGTCTGCATCAGCCTGGTGATGGATGGTTTATTCAGCATGCCTTCTTCAGTCTGCACTATATACTGCTACATGTGGGACTGCTCACACATTTCATTCATTAAAGTCTGTCTGATCGTTGCAGTGGATTGTTTTAAATCTCATCACTTTCTCACTTCAATAAAACAATAAGTGAACAATTTGGAAAAAAAAAGTTGTGAGTTGCCAAGAGTTGCATAGGTCAGACGATCCATAGGTACAGTAAGTTAACACTTTTGTCTAATCTGCTGGCTTCAATTATAACAAGATTTTAGCTATTCATTTAAAAAATGCTATTACGTAATGCACCACCTTTTTTTTTTTTCTTGCATTCCCTTGGTGCCAACTGGACTGCTAATTGGAGTCATTCAGATAGACGACTGGTATTGGTGCCTTTAAGCGCATTTGAATGGAAATATTTGACAAGAACAACCGGAAGGAATCTGCCTTTGTAGCCCACCCTGCTAATTAGCTAGGAACAATGTAACCTAAAGGTAACAAAGAAGTGGTGATATAAGGAGTGTTTGACAATCACCAGTCTCATCAGCTTCCCAGTGATCTCTCAGCGATCTTTCAAGGAATGCCAATTTTTTTTACCCTGAAGGTAGACGGCTGAAAGATCACTGGGGGATCTGTGAGTGTTTGATGAAAGACCAATGGAGTTAATTGAAAGATCACTGAGAGATCAATGAGATTGTTGAGAGTTCATTGAGAGGTTGTTGAGAGATCACTTTCCTTTAGAGCCCCTTTACACAGCTCGGAGCTCGCTGAGAGATTGGGCCAATTTTTGATCTCTGGGAAAGTTTGGGAGATCCTTGTGTGTTTGGGACTGAGTCAAAACTTTGAGGAGATCGTGGTGACTGTAGAGATCACTGAAGATCATTGAAAGCTCTTACAATCTTACAGTGATGTATATATCAGTGGTGGACCCTCAGGGCCAGCAAAGCCTTCTCTGCTGGCCTAAACACTATCATTATTATTATTCCCAATAGTCTATTCTCTTCATTTTGTAGCTTTTCTCTTGGTTGCACTCCTTCCAGTAGTGTAATGCATGTTAGAGTTTTTTGTCCAATCATATTTCAACCATCTGTGTTGCCAGAGTCAAGCAAATCTGCCTTGGGATTCAGGAAGTAACAGTGCGCTCTGTAGGTTCAGGTTCAGGTTACTTTAAAATTAATTAACTTAAGTTAATTAATTAACTAAATTAAGTTAATGAATTAACTGTTATCCTGTTGCTTTAACCAATCAGATGTCTTCTGTACGTCCAGGGGTACACATAGAAGGCATCTGAGAACGTCAGCATTTTCATGTCTTTTGATTGGATGGTTAGACTCCTCAACCCACAATGCAGAGGATCCTAGCTAGAAAAACGCCAATGCAAGGACTTGCTTAAGCAGCCACAATATACTGTATCCAGTGCTGCCAGATGTACGATAATTATCGTAATTGTACGATAATTTTGTCCTCTGTACGATGTACGATCAATAATTTCAAAATTCCCTTAATGTACAATAATTCGACCCCTTCATTACATGGCTACGTTAATACATTAGCAAATACAATTAGAATACGGGTCCTGCACATACAAACTACGTTTGTTTTTCCACATCATCTCACGTGCGCGGGCTGTGTGGAAAAGAAGACAGCAGACTCATGTTGCAGTAACAGAGAGGCAGCCTTGGATGGAGGTTAGCAGTGTTGGGCAAGTTACTAAAAAATATTAACTAGTTACAGTTACTTCTTTTCAAAAGTAACTGAGCTACTTTTGATTTACTGCATGATTAAAGTAACTAGTTACTTGGAAAAGTAACTTTCACGTTACTTTTTAATGCATACTTAAATCATCTTGCACACATAGCAAGATCAAGGGCCCTTTGTTCTCATCAGGAAAAAAGAAGAAAAAGAAAACTGATGAGAAATAAAAGTCTCAGAGAAAAAATGTCTCAAATTTACATAAACTATTGTAATCAGTAGAAAGTCAGAAATTTACTAGAAATAAAGCTGTAAATTCACAGAGAAAATTTTGGACCCCCTGGTGAGCCGTTTTTGGCCCACGAGCCGTACGTTTGACACCCCTGGACCAGCCCATTAAAAACTCATATTTAGAGGATTTACTTCCATGAAATAGTTGCATATCACAACAGCATGTAAATGAATAAGATAAAATAAAACAGAAAGCACAGATAAATGAAAAGTCACCTTAGATGAAGCTGTTCTTTACTGCAACAAATCACAGTCACTTTTTCTCTGTGCATAAGAAAACTCGCACAATTACTTTCACAACTTACACATTTACACAACTGTGGACATTAAATGCAGCTTCTTGCTCAAAAAATACTCATATTTAACCACAGAGGTAGAGCTGTTGGGGGCTACTCACCGCTCAGACAACAGGCGATCAGGGCTTGATATGAGAAGTCGCCACTGGGTTGTAGTGTGAACTGGGGCAGAACAGGAAGCCAACCCGTAGAGGAGACCGACAGCTGCGCCAGCTATGGTAGGGTCAGTTTATTTGTGCTAGAAATATCTATCCATATTAATAAAATGAGTAATGCGAGTAATGCATCTGATCAAATTTCAGTAACTGTAACGCATTACTGAATTTTTAAACAGTAATTTTGTTACACAGCACGTTACTGCAAAAGTAGTGGCGTTACAGTAACTCTCGGTAGTTACAGTAACAGTAACTACCATTACTCCCAACACTGGAAATTAGTGTTGGGATCCACAGTTCAGTGAAACATGCCTAGTCATGCTAAAAAGATCCGTTATAAATAGTGTTACACCGAATCACTCAGTGCTGTACTGGAGCTCTAACAGTCTACAACTCACTGAACTGAGAGTCGGCTAAACTGAGAGAGCGGGGCTCGTTTGCTGCTCAGGCAGTGATTCAGCTGCTGATTCCTGGCTTACAGTACAGTACATTCATCCATAAAAACTAGTACACTCGATTCAATCATTCGTGTACGTTACAGCACTAATGCAGGCATGGCAGACTCAACAAGTAAGCAACATCACGAGCAAGTTGAGAAACGAATGGTGTGTGTGTGGAGTGGGGGGGGGCAGAGCCCAGTTTTACTGGGTGGTTCAAACCTGTTGGCATTAGTAAAGTTTTCTGTCGCTGCTGCAACAGGCTAATGTCTGCAAAAAATGTCAGTGAATTGTAGTTCTCAATAAAACTGTAACGGGTTTCTGCTTCATTTATCAGAGGCATTTTAGCAGTAGTTTAGGTGAATTGATTGTTTATTCCTAATGTATAAACAGAGTACTTCTCGAAATATTTATGAGGCAAGACCTTAATATATGATGATTCAACAGAAGCCATATAGAGTATAGTTAAGTATGAGTGATATTTTGGGCTGTTCCGTACAGGCTCATCCTGTACTCCACACAGGTAGAGGTGCTTTTTTTCCAACCAATCTGTTAGATAATTGAAAGGTAAATCTGTATTATAGGCTGTAATATGCACAATCTGTGATATGTTACTGAAGCAGATGGTCCTGAGTCACGTCAGAATGAAAACTGGTTGTATACGATAATTTTCCTCAAAATACGATAATTTTAAGCCCCTGGTACGATACTTCAACATTTCCCATCTGGCAACACTGTATCTGTTTAGATATAATAGCTGTTTTTCCACCCACAATGGCTGACAGGGGAGAGAAAAATGATTTGGTCGCTGATATTTAAAAAAAATCAGTTTTCCAGATGGACTTTTCAAGAAAGGCCGGTCATTGTGAAGAGAGGTCAGTCAACCCCGAAGCTAGCAGGCCCGTCTCAGCCAGGGAAAAGATTTGTCCATCCCTTCCATATTAACAACTAGCAGTATCCTTGGATTACAGGCTCCAGGGAGTGCTGCAAATTATCTTGCTGGGAATGCCTGTTGTTTGCAACTGATCGAGTAGATGCTTGGAGCCAGACAGAGTTTGCAAACTTGAGCTGTCTACTGTCACACCATGACGATCTAGGCAACATTCGCCAAACGTATAAAAATTGGTCTAAAATGCTGGGATACACTGAAATTTTCACTTTTGGCCGTATGCATCGCATATCCATAATGACTTGGATGTATAGACAAGACATTAAGCATACGTATAACTATATGTGTATGTATAATGTTATAAGTATATAACATTAAGTAATAGTAACTTAAACTAGCTCATGCTTAGCATGTTGTTGACATTCACAACTTATGCGCAACAGTAGTCTAACTTCTACATAGCGCAGTCATGCCAAACTGCCGTTGCCTCCCGATCCATGAATCCTGGGTGTGGGAGAGATCATCTCTGTTCAGCCCAGATGATTCTCCCCTCCAAATACCATGGTGGGGGGCGTGACCAACCTGGCAGAGCTGTCAAACCTGTCAGGTCAGTCGTGCCTAAGACAGCTGATGTGGCACGCCAGGAACATCAGATAACAGTTGTCACAACCTGGCTCAAAGGCACACCAACTGATGGTGATAAAAAAGTTTATTTTCAATGAAGTGAAAAAAATAAATCCAAGATTAAAACTGCAAGTACTGTTGAAGGGCCCTCGCACATTCTGCGCTACTCGGGGGGGTCGTGTGACTCAAAATGCTCATGTCGTTGGGTGAAAAGGTCCCTGGTTGATGAATAAAACAATATATTGCAGAACATCCTATAAACCTTTTCATTCTCAACTAGAGGGGGCCACAGCTATGCATCATTTAGCATTAGGGAGGTGTTCAGTGTCGGCTACCTATTCACCCCACAAAATATGGTTGAATTTGGACAATGTATGTTGGAGTTAAAAAGCTATATTTTTCTACTAAGGGATGCAATACTTATGTGTGTGATAGTTAAGTAAATCTGTCCTGGGTGGTACCAGTACCGTATATATGAAGTTTGGGTCCATTTGATCCTTGTATGTGTGTGTTATGACAACTTCCTGTCCATTGTCAGTAGGGGGCGCTGCTGCTGCGTGTCATTGTATATTATAGAAATGTTCACCGTTGGCCACTGATTCACCACTCTAAATTTGGTCGACTTTGGAGAAAGTATGCCAGCGTTATTAAGGTTTGTTTTTTGTTTTTTGTTTTTTCCTAAGGGGCCACTATAGCTATGAGGCTCATTATAGGAAGGTTCAATGTTAGGAAAGCATGCACCACACAAAATTTGGTTGAATTTGGACAAAGTATTTCAGAGTTATAAGGCTTTGTTTTTTTTCCGCTAGGGGGCACTATAGCTATATGTCATTGCTCATTAAAAAAATGTTCAATGGAGGTTACCAATCCGCTACACAAAATTTGGTTGAATTTGGACAAAGCAGGCCTGAGTTATAAAGCTTTATTTTTTCCTAGCGGGCACTATAGCTACAGTATGTTTGTTATCATTACAAAAATCTTTTCTGGGTCTGACAAGTATCACATACAGTTAGGCCCAAAAATATTTGGACAGTGACACAAGTTTTGTTATTTTAGCTGAAAACATATTCAGGATACAATTATATAATCAATATGGGCTTAAAGTGCAGACTCTCAGCTGTAATTTGAGAGTATTCACATCCAAATTGGAGCAAGGGTTTAGGAATTACAGCTCTTTAATATGTAGCCGCCTCTTTTTCAAGGGACCAAAAGTAATTGGACAATTGACTCAGAAGGCTGCAAAAAAAAATAACAAGGCTGCATGGGCTCTTCCCTCGTTAACCTGTCATCCTTTCCATGGTGAAGAACAACCCCTTCACAACATCCACTCAAGTGAAGAACACTCTCCAGGAAGTAGGTGTATCAGTATCTAAGTCTACCATAAAGAGAAGACTTCATGAGAGTAAATACAAAGGATTCACCACAAGGTGCAAACCATGAATCAGCCTCAAAAATAGAAAGGCCAGAATTGACTTTGCCAAAAAACACCTGAAGAAGCCAGCCCAGTTCTGGAACAGCATTCTTTGGACAGATGAGACTAAGATCAACCTGTACCAGAATGATGGGAAGAAGAAAGTTTGGGGAAGAATTGGAACAGCTCATGATCCAAAGCACTACATCTTCTGTAAAACATGGTGGAGGCAGTGTGATGGCATGGGCATGCATGGCTTCCAATGGCACTGGGTCACTTGTGTTTATTGATGATGTGACAAAAGACAGAAGCAGCCGGATGAATTCTGAAGTGTATAGGGATATACTTTCTGCTCAGATTCAGCCAAATGCAGCAAAGTTGATTGGACGGCGCTTCACCAATGATCCAAAACATACTGCAAAAGCAACCCAGGAGTTTTTTAAAGCAACGAAGTGGAATATTCTGCAATGGCCGAGTCAATCAACAGATCTCAACCCAATCGAGCAAGCATTTCACTTGCTCAAGACAATACTTAAGGCAGAAAGACCCACAAACAAGCAACAACTGAAGACAGCTGCAGTAAAGGCCTGGCAAAGCATCACAAAGGAGGAAACCCGGTGTTTGGTGATGTCCATGGGTTCCAGACTTCAGGCAGTCATCGCCGGCAAAGGATTCTCAACAAAATATTGAAAAGTAGCATTTTACTTAGGGTTATATTTATTTGTCCAATTACTTTTGAGCCCCTGAAATGAGGAGCGTTTGTATAAAAATAGCTACAATTCCTACATGTTTAATCATATATTTTTGTTCAACCCCTTGAATTAAACCTTAAAGTCTGCGCTTCAATTCCGTTGTAGTTGTTTCATTTCAAATCCAATGTGGTGGCATGCAGAGCCCAAATCATGAAGATTGTGTCACTGTCCAAATATTTCTGGGCCTAACTGTATATAAAGTTTGGTGGCAATCGGACATTCTACATGTGAGTTATGTGAGCAACTTCCTATCCATTGGCGGTCGGGGGCACTGTCGCTATGTGTCATTCTTTATTATAGAAATTATCAGTATTGGCTACCTATTCACCACACAAAATTTGGTTGAAATCAGTCAATGTATGCCAGAGTTATAGCCATTGGAAGGGTGATGGTAATGCTGCAAACTTGGCCACACCCCTTCTGCCAAACCGGTGGGCATTTGGAAAAGTTTTCAACAACTTTTGATGGCATACGGGTATAGATGATTGTCACCATAAATGGTACCAATCAGACTATTTATTTCAGAGATATTGAAGAAAACCTTTGGTGTAACCTTCATGTCTCCAAGAGAAGGCACTGTTGCTACTCATGACTGTTCATAGCTGTAATTGTTCGGAGGCATACCCTTATACAACATACCTATCTTGGTGCCAATCCGACATTCCATTCCCAAGGTATTAAAAAAACAAAATCACGCAAACTTTCTGATACAAAACTTTCTGCTTCCTATAGTTGGCACTGTAGATTTCTATGAATATTGATCTATAGAACTGTTTGGAATTGGACTAATATCCATAATACTGAATTTGGCTGAAATTCGATAATGCATACCAGAATTACTGCCATTAGAACGGTCATGGAATGGTCATGGCGAGATATAAAACTTTGCCACGCCCCTATGGCCAAACTGTCAAGCTTTTGGAAAAGTTTTCAATAACTTTTAATGGCACATGGGTATAGATGATTGTCACTACAAATGAGCTCAATTGTACAAAAACCCTAGGACGAGTTCGATCAAACATGCGGGCTGGAAATCAGGTCACTGCCAGTTCTTCCCAAAATGGCTGACTTCCTGTTGGGTGTAGCCCATCACTTCTGTGGAGTTTTTTGCATGTCTTGACATGATAAAGATCTCACCTGATTTTCACATTTCTACGCGAAAATAAGCGTGCACTGCTCTCCATTGACTTCACATGTTAGGTGGTGCTGTAGAGCCATTTTTGTGGGGTCATTCATATTTCCTCCAAAATATTAAATTTTTTGCCAGTTTTGAGATCCCTGCAAAAAATGATGAGTTTCCGTGCATGTTGACTACTCCAAAAATGAGATCTTAGATGGAGAAGTAGAAGAAAAAAAAAATTAAAGCTGCAAGCAGCTGTAAGTGAGCCCTCGCCCCCTGTACAACCGCGGACCCCGACACGCGTCGTACCTAGCTGGCTCAGAAAATTTCCCATTGTCACGGCAAACGCTGCGTGAATAATAAAGTAAACCATTTGGTGCAGTACTTCCTGTGAGCAGTAGGTGGTGCTATAACTTTTGTCAGACATTTTTATGTAGAAGCATGTGGGGCGGGACTAATATCCATCATAGAAAATTTGGTGAAAATCAGACAAAGTTTGTCCAAGTTACAACTTTCCAATGTTCCATGGCGAGGAGTCAACCTTCGCCATGTTGCCATGGTAACACTTCCCTGTCAGTTATGTGTTGCCCACCCATATAGGACTACATATGACAGTCACCTCAATCTATGTTCCAGATGTCATGACTCCAGGTAGTTCCCAACCATCCCAACAAGATCACGGATTGAATGGAAAGGAGGGCGTGTCTATGGTAACTGCAGTGGCGCCATGCTAAAGGTGATGTGCAGTTATGATCAACCACATTGTCTGATGAACCTCAGAAAATTGCAGGTCATTCTGGCAAGCGGCACGTGAGTATGGCATATGAATTATGGCAACTTCCTGTCCATTGGCAGTAGGGGGCGCTGTTGCTATGTGTCATTCTTTATTATAGAAATTATCAGTATTGGCTGCCTATTCACCACACAAAATTTGGTTGAAATCAGTCAATGTATGCCAGAGTAAAAGCCACTGGAAGGGTGATGGCAATACTGCAAACTTGGCCACACCCCTTCTGCCAAACTGTCGAGGATTTGGAAAAGTTTTCAACAGCTTTTGATGGCACATGGGTATAGATGATTGTCACCATAAATGGTACCAATCAGACTATTTATTTCAGAGATATTGAAGAAAACCTTTGGTGTAACCTTCATGTCTCCAAGAGAGGACGCTATTGCTACTCATGAATATTCATAGCTGTAATTGTTCGGAGGCATACCCTTATACATCAAACCTATCTTGGTGCCAATCTGACATTCCATTCCCAAGGTATTAAAAAAAAAACATGATGCAAACTTTCTGATGCAAAACTTTCTGCCTCCTATAGGTGGCATTGTAGCTTTCTATGAATATTGTTCTATAGAACTGTTTGGAATTGGACTGAAATCCATAATACTGAATTTGGTTGAAATCCAACAATGCACACCAGAGTTATTGCCGTGAGAATGGTCATGGAATGATCATGGCGAGGTATCAAATTTTGCCACGCCCCTATGGCCAAACCATTGAGCTTTTGGAAAAGTTTTCAATAACTTTTAATGGCACATGGGTATAGATGATTGTCACCACAAATGAGCTCAATCGGACAAAAACCCTAGGACGAATTTGATCAAATGCGTGAGGTGGACATCTGGTCACTGCCACTTCCTGCCAAAATGGCCGACTTCCTGTTGGGTGTAGCCCATCACTTCTATGGAGTTTTTTTGCATGTCTTGACATAATAAACATCTTACTCGATTTTCATCTTTCTACGCGAAAGTAAGCGTGTGCCACTCCCCATTGACTTAGGTGGCACTGTAGAGCCATTTTTGTGGGGTCATTCATATTTCCTCCAAAATATTCAATTTTTTGCCAGTCTTGAGGTCCCAGCAAAAAATGGTGAGTTTTCATGCACGCTGACTACCCCAAAAATGAGATCTTAGATGGAGAAGAAGAAAAAAAAATTCTAACAATTACAATAGGGCTCTCGCCCACTGATGTCAATGGCTCAGGCCCTAATAATACATGGAGTGTGTTTTTGCTGGGAGGCCCAGCCAACAGCAAAGTAAACAGCTGTGCTCTGTGCTTCAGGCGATCAGCTGCTTGATTCCTCCTCCGGTGTTCCGACATTTTGGCATATCTATCAGAACAACACAGGACAGATGATCGTAAAGCCTTCAGTTAAATGTAAAAAACCCCGACAGGTCCCATTATATGAACGTGTGTTTAGCTCTCTGTCTGTATATGCGCTCCAGGCAAACGCTGCAAAGACACCATTTGCTCGGCGAATGCGGGACATGTTAGCCATACGCTGGATACATCAGAAGATTTTCAGCATGCTGAAAATTAATTTTCAGAGGAGCTCAGCGAACAATGCCATATACCAGCATGCTTCAGCGTTCTTCAGCGTGCTCTTAACTTTGACAAAAACTGAGCCATAACTGATTCACATACCTCAGCGTATTCTCCAAATTTTTTATACATTTTGTAAACGCTGCCTAAATCATCTGGGTGTGACAGGGCCTTAACTAAGGCAACAGAGAGGCACCAAAGCACAGCCGCCAGTTGGACAAGCAACAGTACTTCTTTGGGGAAACAAGAGTGGATCTGCAGCTCAAAGAACAAGTGTGCAGGGAAATGGAGCTCTACAATGAAAAGGTAAAGATTGTTAAAACTATAATTTTATAGTTAAAGTTACCTTTGACGTGCTTTATTAGGCTATTATTATGGTACTTGGTACGAATGGCACTTAAATCGGGTAGATCACCACTGAAGGCCTAGTTGTAAAATGCATGGTCCGCCACTGATATCTATCTATCTATCTATCTATCTGTTTTAGGTCAGTTAGGATAACTAAAATTATTTCTATTTCCTAAATAATTTTCTAGAGAAAGTTTTAATATGTTCTTTAAAGAGTACCTCTGGTGGTCGTAAAGACGCATTTAACTTGAAAACATTATGAAAAAGTATTTCTTATTTTGGTAAATAATTCTTGCCAGCCATATACCACCAGACATACAGTATATTCAAATAGGACCTTGGCCATGGGCAGCCAATGAAAACTGTGGGCGCAGCCATGACACTTGCAGATGTGACGTCACTTCGTGGATACGAAAAGACAATAATCAGCGTTTCCCCGCGATTACGGTGCTGTTGACCGTTGTTTTTGTTCTATTATGGCCGAATTTTCTGACTGTGCGGAAGAATTCGGGCGACATGGCTACATGTTTGAGCCAGAAAGGTCTTCTGAGGGTTAAAGTGACGAAGTGGTCCTCACACACAACGCAATTTCGTCTGAAATTATTCATCTGTGCCCTGTTTCCGCTCCGATCTTCTGACAAGGTGAGCTGGGTTTGGGTACACAAAAAAAGTGTTTCTTTGTTTTTTTCGGTTATTATTCAGACATCCAAAGGCTTTACATTCCGCCATGTTGCGATTTCCATATCGCATTGTATGTTTTTGTTTTTACAAGAGCACCGAGTGTCTGCTGCTCTGTATATAGTTTTAGAATCATCTTCCGTGTTGCGGCAGTTAGGAGCTCAGATCAGATGACACAAGCCACTGAATTTAAGCATTTATTTATTTATTTATCTACTCGTTTCAGTTCTGCATTTAATATGAACCCTGAGTTTGAAATAAACGTTTGAATTTGAATTTGAATATCCCCGAAGCCGCTGCACATCCGGGTACTCGGATCGCATAGTTTTAGAATCATCGGCCTTTACGAGCTCAGATCAGAAAAGTCGTCCCGCTGAATTTAAGCATTTATTTATTTATTTTCTACTCGTTGAACCCTGAGTTTGAAATAAACGTTTGAATTTGAATATCCCCAAAGCCGCTGCACATCCGGGTACTCGAGGCTCAGCCAATACCGATCCAGATCGCGGTAGCCACGAAATTACGTCACAGGAAGCGTCCTGGAAGTCCATGTAGCCGCTAATATGGCTGTACCCATGTTTTGCTGACATAGCTGAACCAGCACATCAGCAATGGATTTATATCAAATTGCTTTGAACGTGAATTTCAACTTAAACTTGAACTAGAACGTGAGACAGGGGCTCAATATAATATCTTTTTTTTCACGACCACCATAGGTACGCTTTAAAGTCAGAAGTTTACATACATTTCATTAGTATATTTGGTAGCATTGCCTTTAAACTGTATGACTTGGGTCAAACATTTTGGGTATCCTTCCACAAGCTTCTCACAATAGTTTGCTGGAATTTTGGTCCATTCCTACTGACAGAACTGGTGTAACTGAGTCAGGTTTGTAGGCCGCCTTGCTCACACATCTTTTCAGTTCAGTGAGTGTCCTTTCAGCACATGTCAGTACAGGACTTGTTTCTCTGTGGATAATGACACTCTTCTACCAGCTTCCACCAGCATGGCAGTAATGCACCTGCAAGCTGGTTGCCAACTGCATATCAAATCTAAAAGAAGAAGAAGAAGAATCTTCACAAGGTCTTTTGCTTTTGTTTTAAGGTTGATAGGCACATTTCACACGAAAACACATTCATCTCTGGGACACAGAACCCATCTCCTTCCTGAGTGGTATGATGGCTGGACATTCCCATGGTGTTTATACTTGTGCATAATTGTTTGAACAGATGAATGTGGCACCTTCAGGCATCTGGAAATTGTACCCAAGGATGAACCAGACTTGTGGTGGTCCACAGTTCTCTTCCTGATATCTTGACTGATTTCTTCTGATTTTCCCATGATATCATACAAGGAAGCAGTGTGTCTGAGATGTGCCTTAAAATACATCCACAGATGTGCCTCCAATTAACTCAAATGTCAGTTAACCCATCAGAAGCTTCCAAAGCCATGACATCATCATCTGGGCTTTCCCAAATTGTTTAAAGGGATAGTAATCTTTGTGTATTTAAACTTCTGACTTTGAAGAAAGTAATAACAAATTCTAAATAATTAGAAGAAAGAAATAATTTTGGTAATCCTAACTGACTTAAAACAGTTAAAGTTTGGTCTGATTTCTTTTTCTTCTTCTTCTAGATTTGATTGGCAGTTGGCAATGAGCTTACAGGTGCATTACCGCCACTGACTTGATTACACAACAAAACAAAAATAAATTTTTTGTAAGTTGTCTGTTTTTTTCAACTGATTTAAGACAATTTTGCACCACTGAATCCAAAAATGACATCCGTTTTTCTCAATCAGGTCAAGTTTTTATGCTATGTTGCAAGCAGTTGTACAGCAGTTGTACAGCTGAATAGTAGACATTGATAAATTAAATGAATTGAATTGATAAATTGATAAATTGAATGTTATGTCATCATTGTTCAAAATTCAGAGAATTTCAAGAAATAAAAAAGAATTTTGCATCATGTAAAGCAAAAATACCTGTACATGTAAACAAAAACGCAAAAAACATGTGGCCATAGTTCAAAACGTTGACCTGATTGAGCAAAACCAATGTGATTTTTGGATTCAGCACATCAAAATTGTCCTAAATCAGCTAAAAAGAACTTAGACAATAAATTTGGCGTTGACCAGTGTTATCATCACTATATCTATACTATATCATATAGACTATACTATATCTTTGTATAAGGAGTTCTTATAAGGAGTTCTGAACAACTCCTTATGTGTGAAAAAATTATCCGTCCTTGGACTGTGTCCTCGGCGGCATTGACAACCTGAAACACAACTCCCAGCCAGCAACTCAATGCCAGACAGTGAGAAAAAAAGGTTACATGTAGACTGCCATTCTGATCAAGGTCTGCAGCACTAGAAGTCCTGTATTTCCGTCATTGATGTAGCTTCTTGGTAGAAAAATGTATGGCCTCCTAGATGATTCCCTGTACTTGATGCTTGGTTGCAATCAGACGGAGATGTGACACAGTTGTGTTTCAACTGCAGCCTGAATAAGGCCCCACATCTGCTTCCATTAGCCATCCCACTTCTATTAAAAACATCAAATCTGGGATGAATTTCCTCTCCTTCCATTTAAGGAATAGAGTTGTTCACTGCACGACAGCTATAAATAACTATATAAGTGTTTGGAAGAGTCACCGACCTGCATTGTGTGGCCCTGCTGGGGAAAGGGGGAAAAAAAAACAGGGTTGATGACAATCCTACACCAGTCAAGAGTGTGAAGTGTATGAAAAATTTATTCTCTTGATGCCAGTGTTTCCAAACCTGATAAAATGGAGCACGCAGACTGGCAGAAACAAGATGTGTCACTACAGTTTTCTTTGAGACAGTAGCGTCTGTCTGTTCTAAATGACCTGAAGTGTGGCATATCCTGTAATGGTGACTGATGTGGAGGTAAGACTAGAGCTTCACTGATATGTGGGAGGAGCTCTGTTGATTTCTCTTCTGCTGTGTCTAGACAGTGATAGAAAAATTCCATTTTATCTACATTATTATTGTTATTAACAATGTATTATTATATTTGAGAAATATCATGCCTTTCATATGCCATGTTTAATGTTTACAGCCGTGGACAAAATTGTTGGTACCCCTCTGTTAATGAAAGAAAAACCCACAATTGTCACAGAAATAACTTGAATCTGACAAAAGTGGTAATAAATAAAAATTCTATGAAAATTAACCAATGAAAATCAGACAGTGCTTTTGAATTGTGGTTCAACAGCATTACTTTAAAAAACAAACTCATGAAACAGGCCTGGACAAAAATGATGGTACCCCTAGAAAAGATTGAAAATAATGTGACCATAGGGACATGTTCAACCAAGATGTGTCCTCTAATTAACATCACAGGTTTCTACAAACTTCTAATCAGTCAGTCGGCCTATTTAAAGGGTGACAAGCAGTCACTGTGCTGTTTGGTGACATGGTATGTACCACACGAAACATGAACCAGAGGAAGCAAAGGAGAGAGTTGTCTCAGGCGTTTAGAAAGAAAATTATAGACAAGCATGTTAAAGGTAAAGGCTATAAGACCATCTCCAAGCAGCTTGATGTTCCTGTGACTACAGTTGCACATATTATTCAGAAATTTAAGATCCACGGGACTGTAGCCAACCTCCCTGGACATGGCCGCAGGAGGAGACAGATAATATGAATGGTAACAAAAGAGCCCAGAACAACCTCTAAACACATTCATGGTGAACTCCAAGGTCAAGGTACATCAGTGTCAGATCGCACCATCCGTCGTCGTTTGAGCCAAAGTGGACTTCATGGGAGACGACCAAGGAGGACACCACTGTTGAAAACAAATCATAAAAAAGCCAGACTGCAATTTGCCAAACTGCGTGTTGACAAGCCACAAAGCTTATGGGAGAATGTCCTATGAACAGAGGAGACAAAACTGGAACTTTTTGGCAAGGCACATCAGCTCTATGTTCACAGACGCAAAAATGAAGCATACCAAGAAAAGAACACTGTCCTTACTGTGAAACATGGAGGAGGTTCTGTTATGTTCTGGGGCTGCTTTGCTGCATGTGGCACAGGGTGTCTTGAATCTGTGCAGGGTACAATGAAATCTCAAGACTATCAAGGTTTTCTAGAGAGAAATGTGCTGCCCAGTGTCAGACAGCTTGGTCTCAGTCGCAGGTCATGGGTCTTGCGACAGGATAATGACCCAAAACACACAGCTAAAAACACCCAAGAATGGCTAAGAGCCAAACATTGGACTATTCTAAAGTGGCCTTCTATGAGCCCTGATCTAAATCCTACTGAACATCTGTGGAAGGAGCTGAAACATGCCGTCTGGAGAAGGCACCCTTCAAACCTGAGACAAGTGGAGCAGTTTGCTCATGAGGAGTGGGCCAAAATACCTGCTGAGAGGTGCAGAAGTCTCATTGACAGTTACAGAAATGGTTTGATTGCAGTGATTGCCTCAAAAGGTTGTGCAACAAAATATTAAGTTAAAGGTACCATCATTTTTGTCCAGGCCTGTTCGATGAGTTTGTTTTTTAAAATAATTCTGTTGAACCACAATTCAAAAGCATTGTCTGATTTTCATTGGTTAATTTTCATAGAATTTTTATTTATTACCCCTTTTGTCAGATTCAAGTTATTTCTGTGACCGTTGTGGGTTTTACTTTCATTAACAGAGGGGTACCAACAATTTTGTCAGTATATGTGCATTCCGTATAGGATAAGTTCATATATTCTTGATATGCTTCTGTGAGCAATTATTGGCCTTCAGAGAATTCAGTGCAGGATCCATACATGCGTAAGGAATGATCTAAGCTACTCTTATAATCTCTTTGACATGACCTGTTCACAGGAATGCATAGGAACTCCTCAGCCAGTATAGATCAGTGGTAGAGATTAGGTACAGTATATGGACATTCTGTTAGTTTTATGGACCTCGTGTCCATGTCTCCATGACCTCATGACTCCAGAGTGTCTGTGACGTTTCCCTGGATAAGCTTTGATTATCAGGACTGCCCCGTTCTGTTTCTCCCCTTATCCTCATCCTCCCTCTCCTTTCTCCTACCTATATACAGTATATCAGACCTAAAGAAATGAATTTCTTGGAGATTCTAGGTGTGCCTGAATGCCCTGCTTTGTAATCGCTCCCTCAAATAGCCATTGAGGTTAAAACTGGATATCTGTTTTTATAATAAATGTACATAAATCCATCTTTCCACCTGGTTATTTGACTTTGAATAATTTAAGGTCAAAATTATTCTAACAACAGAAAGAAGACTAATGAACATCAGGACTGTGTGTGACCTCTCTGTCCCTGATCAAAGCTCTGTTACCTCCTTGGCCCCATTAGGACACAGTTACCTCAGAAAAAAAACATCTTTTTGTGGACATCTAAAAAAGTAACCTTAAGTTCTGAAGACAGTGTAGACATTGTCCTGTGGCTGCCCATGTTGCAACTGACCGACCTGTAATCCATTTTTTTGTGTCTGCACCTGTGGCAGTTTTTTAATGACGCCCTCCAAGTGCCGACTTACCTAGAGTCAGATACACAGTTGGTCAGTTTGCATATGGTGTAGTCGCAGCAGAGACAAACTGATTGTTGCAGTTGTGTGGTGCTGAAGGACAGAAAAGGTGCAGAAATGCCACGACTGGAGACAGGGCGTAAACCTTAATTTATGCCTCTGTCTTTATTCAACAGATGCAAAGCAAGGCTTTGTTTTCTGTCAACACTACATTGTGTCTTTACAGACTGTAAAAAAGTTAGAGGCAAACCATTTGTCTAGTGATGCATTTGGATTTCATTCATTCTCTGGAATAAGGGTAAAGTGTGATGTCCTCTGACTGTTAGAGAAGGGTGACAGCCTTTACAAATATAAAGACATCCAGCTTAAGAAGTGAGTCATCATGTTGTTGACCATTTGGTTGGCAATGTCAGCTCTAGAATCTACAACCTAGGACATACAAAACTACCCCTAAATCTTGTAGTTAACATATTATATTCATGGACTATCGGCTTGTGGACTACGCAGTGTGGAGGATGCCATCTTGTTTAAAGCCAGATGATAGAGTGGAGTCCAAAGACAGCGACTAAATTAAGCTTCCTCCATAGACTGTAGGTAAAAAGCACAAATCCATGCTTAAGGCTGTTGCACACTGTTACAAATGTCAGCGTATACAATGTATACCTAGTGACTCGCAGTCTAAGGAAAACCTTTGTGACATAGTCTAAGGAACTCACCAAAATTCACATGTATGAGGAGAGAAAGTTGCGTTGTCAGAGCCTTGTTTGGTCTGCTGTTGAGTCATTCGCAGCCGAGTCGATTCTTTTCAATGCTCTTCATGAAGAAGAAAGGGATTCCAGTTGTGTTTGGGAGCTTTTTTTTTCCTCTCCTTCTCCTTCTCTGCCATTTGCTCTAAACCACCCATTCCTGGGCACTAGATCCATCTGATACTGCTGGATCATTCTGTATGTACATGCATACATACATGCATACAGGTACATATACAGTATATATATATAGTGGAGAAAGGAGGCAGGCAAGATAAGGAGCTGGATGACACAGTTACCTTATTCTTTCTCCAACATATTTTACAGCAAATGAGATTGCATCAAGACTCGGATTTCCGACCATAACACATTGTTGTTTGAACAAAGAACTGTGTGGCACATTAACATAACATAACACCGGCGCCACTTCAACACTCTTCTTCTCCCAGAGGCACCGGCATTTTACTCCTCTCCCTGGGGGGCGCATAGTCCTTACTGTCCCATCTGGTACCCCCCGGTGACACCTCCTCTTTCGGTCCATTGTTCCCTTGGTGGAGAAGTCCAAAACCATGCCCCCACACAGCCCCCCCAAACACCCAGAAACCCCCACCCCCCATCCTTTAGACTTGAGCTGGCGCCCATAGCAGCTGTAGCGGGGGGTCGCTGATCCAGTCGAACCGCCCTTCTGGCGGGGTGAACAGGAGGGCACGTCAGTCTGTGGAGGGAAAAAGGAAGAGGTGTCACATAGCACACCAGCTTCGCGTGCACAGGTCCCTGCCAAGAGATCACCAACTTGTGGAGCCACCAATGGTGGGCGTCCGCGTCGGGGAGCTTGAGCCAACACCACCTGCTTGTATGCCAACACAAAAGCGGGCTTCAGCCTGTCGACGCAGACGGTCTCTCTACGTCCCCCCAAGTCTAACACAAAATGCTTTGCCCAGGTTCCAACACCCTGAACGGTTCATTGTACGGTGGGCACAGCGGGGTCCAATGCGCATCGTGCCTGACAAAAACAAAACTGGCGTTCAGCAAGCTTTTTGGGATGAAGGTGCTGGGAAAACAATGGTGGGCTGGGCCCGGTATGCTCACAGTCTCCGTACTGTGTAAAAATTGCGCAGGCGGATCAGCCTCGGGCGTGGGGTTTTCCGGTAAAAACTCTCCGGGGATCCGCAGCGGCTGAGAAAAAACAAGTTCTGCCAGGGAGGCTACAAAATCCTCCTTAGGTACGAAGTGCAACCCTCAAGGAACCCAGGGCAGGCGGTCGACCCAATTTGTGCCTGTGAGCAAAGCTCTGAGCGCTGCTTTAAGCGACCTATGAAAACGGTCACATAACGCGTTAGCCTGGGGGTTGTACACAGTAGTGCGGTGAATTTTGACCCCCAGGCTCTGGACCATCGCGGACCAGAGTTCTGAAATGAATTGTGGACCCCCGTTGGACGTGATATCCGATGGAGATCTGAAACGTGCAACCCAAGCCGACAAACAAGTGTGTGCCACTTCCGCAGACGTGGTAAGAAGCCAACGGGACCACTTCAGGCCAGCATGTGGTGCGGTCCACGATTGTTAAGAGGTGCGTAAAACCTTGCGACGGCAGGAGGGGTCCCACCAAATCCACATGGACGTGGTCGATCCTCCTGGCTGGGATTTGGAATAGCTCGAGGGGGGCTCTGGTGTGCTTGTGAACTTTGGCCCGCTGGCATGCGACGCAAGCTGCAGCCCACTATTTCAAGTTGAATTTCGCCCCCACTAGCTTCACTGAAGCGCGCACTCCCGGATGCAAAAGGGAGTGGACAGACTTCAAAACGCGACAGCGCCAAGAGCTCGGAACCACCGAGCGCAGGTGGCCAGTGGAGACGTCGCAGAGCAAGGGAGGGCACCCTCTTGCACCACCCTGCTCTCCAGCCTTAACCCTGTTGGCACAGACTGGAGCACGCAAATGTCCGTGTCCCCAGCTTGCTCCGCGGCCATGGTGGGGAAATCTATTGCCATGTAGACTGGGGCGATTAACGCACCCAACAGGTAATCGGCCATGACGTTGAGCTTACTGGCGACGTGTTGAACGTCAGTAGTAAACTCTGAAATCGCGGCCAATTGCTGTTGCTGCCAGGCCGACCATGGTTCCGAGACCTTGGCTATTGCATATGTCAGCGGCTTATGGTCCACGAATGCGGTGAACTAGCGTCCCTCCAGCCAGAACTGGAAATGGCGCATCACCAGGTGAAGAGCCAGCAATTCTCTATTGAGCGTGCTGTATTTGCGTTTGTTGTCGCTAAAGTGCAGCTGAAAAATGCGAGCGGCTGCCACGAACCTGAGACGCACTGCTCCACTATTGCCCCTATGGCAACATCAGATGCGTCCGTAGTGAGCGCTATCCGTGCAGATGGGTCCGGGTGGGCTAACAACGCGACATCCGCAAGTGCTGTTTTGGCATTAGTAAAAGCCTGGACTCGCTCGGGAGTACAGTTGATGTATGTCAGGGGGCTTCTTCTTTTTTTTAAGTGCGACGTACAACAGCTGCATCAGCCGGGCTGCCCAGGCAAAGAAACGGTTAAAAAATTAACCTTTCCCAAAAACTCCTGCGGTGCCCTCACGGTCTGCGGAAGCGGAAAGTCCAGCACAGCATGCATTTTGTCTGGTAACGGGATTGCACCTTCCGGCGAAATTCAGTGGCCCAAAAAGTCAATCACTGGCACACTGAACTGGCACTTCGCCGGGTTAACTATCAGCCCGTGCGCTTCTAACCTCTGGAAAACTGTCCTGAGATGGATGATGTACTCCTTCTTGGAAGCACTGGCTACCAGAATGTCGTCTAAGTAGACAACAATGAAGGACAGGTAGCGAAACACTGCATCCATCATCCTCTGGAAGGTCTGTGCCGTGCCTTTTTTATCTGAACGGCATGCGTAAATACTCGAAAAGGCCAAAAGGAGTTATTACCGCTGTTTTTGGAATGTCTTCTGTGTACACCGGGACCTGGTGGTAACGGCGGACCAGATCCACTTTGGAAAAAACACACGCCCTGGCCAGGTGCATGGAAAAGTCCTGGATGTGTGGAATAGGATAGCAATCGTGTTCCGTAGCATTGTTCAAGCGCTGGAAATCGCTGCATGGTCGCCACGACCCGTTGGCTTTAGGCACCGTGTGTAGCGGGATGCCCACGGGCTGTTGGTGCACCTGACGATGCTCAACTGCTCTAAGTTTGCAAACTTCTTTCGCGCATTGGCCAGTTTAGCTGCATCCAAACGCCGAGAACGCGCAAACACAGGCGGGCCTTTTGCCGTTATAAAGTGCTCAATCCCGTGTTTTGTTACCATAGCTAAAAAAGTCAGCACCGTGAGTGCTGGGAACTGTGCGAGCAAATGCTGGTACTTACCCCTGTAGCATCATCTCACTTTGGCTCAGCAATAATTCTTCTTCTGCCTAAAGACATTTTGTTTCACCCAGGAGTAAGACAGTCAAAAAATGGATGTTCTTCCTCCAGGCCACAGCTGAAATCCCATTCCTTTGTTAAAACCAGCCTAAGGAATTTCCCCAATGTCCAGCTCTGGTTTATTGCCCCCATAAACATGCAACAGACCTGGCCACACAGACCCACAACTCAATTAATTTGCTTAAACTCTGGGACATGCTGGATTTAACCAGTGAATTTTAAAGTACATTATTACAAACTCAATTCTAAACCTTCTCTTCTGTTCAGGACTATGAAAAGCAAATGGACTCTGATGTTTTAATGTGGAAAATCAATAATATGTGTGAAATGCATTAATCTGTGATTTTATATATATATACGGTATATATATATATATATATATATATATATATGCATGTTAAAAATGTTTAAATGAATGTTTATTCCTGCATGTTGATTTAGAAGCACTACTTATAAGGTAGTTATTAAGGTAGTTTAGTTACACATAAGTGTGTGTAAAAACATATTCCAATGTATTTAAAATTTTGTGTATTCCTGTGGACTGATATCACATTTCACCCAGTTTTCGGAGCCCCAGCTTCTTCATCCCAAAAAGCTCCAGACAATAGACTGTTTGTTATTGGACTAAAGGTTCATTGAGCCCACCCACGAAGGACGCTCATTGGCTGAGATTCCGGTCAGCCCGGAAGCCCGCGGAAGCTCAACAGAACTTATAAATAGGAGGGAGACCCCTGCTTCGATCTCTTTTTGGCTCGTCTCTTCGCCCCTTCTCGCCTCTGATTCATCTCTTTGGACGTTCGTCTCTCTCTGTTGTCCATTGTCTACACACAGCAAGGAAGAGCAAGAAAGAACAAAGGACCGTCTGAACAGACTTCTACCACGTGTCGTTTTTCTGAACACAGAGCAGATAACTCGTAATTTTTTTATGTAACTTTGTATTTTAATGTCTTTTTCTTTTTCTCTTAAATGCCTAGGAATTCCTCTTTGAGCTCAATTCTTAATCGGAGTTAAACTCCAATTTTTATTTATCACTTTTTCTTTGTTAAACTTTCTGTAAAATCACTGTTTGTTTAATTTTAATGTAAACTTTAATCTTGACTTTATTTTTATAATATTTTTCTTGACCAATCACACACCAGAAGCTATGATTTTTATCTAAAGTCCGAAGCTCTTTAATTTGAGATCGGATTAGATATCTTTAATTAATTATTATCGAAGGCCTCTTAGAAGACGCAGCTCTCCACATCACGTGCAACTGAGGAATCAACGCGCAGCTGTTCATCACACGCTGAAGAAACGTCATCACCATCTGGCTCCGAGCCCAGTTTCAACTCTGGGTCATACAGCCAAGATCCAGCCTCTTCGACCGCTTGACTTTTAAAGGTCGAACTGTGGATCCTGAAATATCTGCGGGCAGATATTTCCCCTAACATCCACAAAATCTTGGGCTGAGGACGATGCCGAACGAGGAATCACATGAGCTGCAACTTTAATTCATCTGCTGAATTAAACGTCTGAGGTTCGGTAATAATTTGTGTATCTAATCAGATGCAAATTAAGAAGCCCTTAAAATAACTCTTCTTTTCATTAAAATTCCGTTTTTATTTTCTTAAGATTAATCCAGGACTTTTTCATATAATTAGTAAACTTTCTCCATAAACTTGCGTTGTTTCCATAATCTGTTATCTCAAACTGATAGAAATTGGTTTCTCAGTTTAACCCTGGTTCCGAAAATATTGACATTGTTAATCTGTCATTTACAAGATTGACTTTATGGTTAATGAAATTACTGCAATGTCTGTTAATCATTTCGTTTAATAAATATGTGAAAATGAGAGAAGTTGTTGAGAATTTATTTCATTCTGAGTCTGTTTCAAGCACAGGTATCGAATTCACGGAAAATTTTTTGAGACCGATTATTGATTAATTTATTGAGTGATTAAACAGGTATAAAGTGAAATTAAAGATTAAATTGCTTCTTAAAGATAGAAGCTGGTGCCCCACGAGTGTTATTAACTTTTCTGATGTATATGAAACGAGATTTGATCTCAGATTCCAATACATCAATATAAATTAAATAATTCATACCTGATCATATTTATTATTTATTAAAATTCCATATTTTACGCTACACCCCCTTGAGCTATACTGTTAACCAGTGTGTCAACCCAGCTCCCCGAGCTGTGCAGGGCAGTGAGGTAAAAGAGACAGCTTCCACTAATCTCCTATTAGCAACATCGAATTACAATCCATAAGCACAAAGAAAATCTGCTCCTAAAATGGGGCCAGAACAAGCAGCTATCACAAAGTCCCACTGAAAGTTGCATCCGTGTAAGCATAAAGTCAGTGTCCGCTCACCAAATGTCCTGATGGTGGATCCGTTGGTGGCTGTGAGCTCGGGACCACTGCGTCTGCCACCCTGTCTGCGTTAACCGGCAGGATGAGGCTCTTCTGGGAGCCGGAGTCCACCAAAAACTATCTCCCCGAACGTGTGTCCATGACATAAAGCAGTCTGTTCCTGTCGCCATTGGTTGCAACTGCCACTGAATTTCAAAAGTACCATCTTCCTGGCTTCTTGAATTGCCATAGGAACAGGCAGCTTTGGGCATTCGAGCCGAAATGGCAATGATAAAAACAGGTTGCCCCGTTCCTTCTTCTTCTGGTGTCTGTCCCGGCTACCACAAATGGCTCCTCGACCTCGCTGGAGTCCCTCATGGATGCTGGTGCCACTGTCTGCATGCTGAGAGTTCTGCTCGCCAAAAGGATGTGGTCCGCTTCCTGCGCCAGGGCGTGGTAGTCCTTAGCAACCAGCTGCAATGAGTTGGCCAGGATCGCCCTAGCTGTAGCCAGTAGGTTCCTGAGGAATAAGTGGGTGAACAGGAAAGATTCGTCCTCCTTCCCCCTCAGTGCCAACATGCTCTCCATCAGCTCTACTGCTGATTTGTCCCCCAACTCCGAACGCGTTAGGAGACTCTCTGCCCTCTCACTGTCAGAAAGGGTATAGTGCTGGAGAAGCATCCTCTTGAGTGCCTCATGTTTTCCTTGGGCTCGCGGCTCCTGGAGCAGGCTCATCACCTGTTGCATGGCGCGTGCATCCAGCGCAGCGATCACGTAGTAATACCTGGTATCGTCCATTGTTATCCCGTGGAGTGCAAAATGGCAAAAACCACGCAGTCGGGCTGTGAAGCCAGAAGCCTGGGAGCTCGATTGGGACCACACACGCGGTGCTGGTGCCCTCCCTCCAGGCAGTCTCCGGAGCGGTGCTCGGCTCGCTTTCCATGGCACGTCTTTGGGTCACCAATGTGGAGAAAGGAGGCAGGCGAGACAAGGAGCTGGACAACTCTGTGCATTCTTCTTTTATAACTTTATTTCCATCCATCGAGAGCAGGACTTCAAACCATAACACACTGTTGTTTGAACAAAGAACTGTGTGGCACATTAGCATAACATCCTCTCCCCGGGGGGGGGGGGGCACATAGTCCTTACTCTCCCGTCTGGTACCCCCAGGTGACACCTCCTCTTTCAGTCCATTGTTCCTTGGGTGGAGAAGTCCAACACCATGCCCCCACAAAATATATGTGTGTGTGTGTGTGTGTACCGTTAGAGGTGTAATAGTACATGTATTGGTATTTGGATTTTTCCGTACACCATCCACGGTATGGTACAGAGGTGTACCAAGGTACGGACACGGACTGTATTGAGTGATGGTCAGAAAGAGTAACCATCATAACACGCCGCCTCCTCCTCCACTCTGTTCCCCGTCTCTGGCCGCCTGTCAGTGGACCTCTGCTGCACTCCACCCTGGTGAAGAATGACTGACATTGGGCTACTTCTAAACACCACACCGGTAAGGTTAGCGAGTCTTAACAAGTAAAGTTTGTGCTTCTTATTTTCAGCGAACGACTGTCTCAGCTTTAGAAAACTGATTAAACTGTTAGCATGTGCTAACATTACCTGTCGCACAATAATCCCTCTTAGATGATGGTTGCTGATGGCTGAGCTGTTTCAGTTCTGCTGGTAACTTGTCAACTGCAGTAAATGAGTGAATTACACGAGTAGCTTACTCTTCTTCACCTACTCTATTATTATCGTGGTAATCTAAGCCATCATTCTGAATATTAGTGCATCTCAGGAAATTAGAATACCATGATTTGTAATTTAATTTAAAAAATCATAATTATTATAGATAAATTAAAACGGTTTAAATATTTCACTGTATGTGTAGTGAAGGCTCACATTCCTGCACTGTAACTTCAAGCATTTGTAAACTGATATTTCTTTTAATTTTCATCTGAAGCCTAATTAAACTCTTAAATTTGTAGACCCAGCAAGGTTTCAAACCGGATGGACTAGTTACCTCCACCAAGGGAGGAGGTAACGTTTTTAGTGGCGTTGGTTGGTTTGTCGGTCTCTTAGCAACATAACTCAAAAAGTTATGAACGGATTTTGATGAAATTTTCAGGAAAGGTGTGTAATGGCACGGGGAATATATTATTAGATTTTGGTGATGATCTGAGAGTGCATACCTCCACCAAGGCTCTTATCTTCTCACAGTGTGTTAGCAAGAATATTCCAAAACTACTGGATGGATTTGGATGAAATTTTCACCAGAGAAGGTCCTTGGGCTACACATGAACCCATTACATTTTGGAGGTGATCCATGAATGCATACCTCTACCAAGGCTCAATCTTCTAGCAGTGATTTAACAGGATTATGCAAAAACTAATGGATGGCTTTTGATGAAATTGTCACCAGAAATGGTCCTTGGGCTGCAGAAGAACCCATTTGATTTTGTTGATGATCCAAGAGCACATAACACTACCAAGGCTCTATCTTCTCACAATATTTTAGTAAGATTACTCAAAAACTAGCTCATGGATTTTCACCAGAGGTGGCTCTTGGCCTACACACGAACCCATTACATTTTGGAGGTGATCCATGAGTGCATACCTCCACCAAGGCTCAATCGTCTAGCAGTGGTTTGGCAGGACTACACAAAAACTAATGGATGGATTTTGATCAAATTTTCATCAGAGGAGTTCCTTGGGTTACAGACGAATCCATTAGATTTTTGAGCTGATCTATGAGTGCATACCTCTACCAAGACCCTATCTTGCAATGTATGGTGCGATGGAGGCAGGGAAGTACAGACAGATGGATGGACAAAGGGAGGGAAGGAAGGAACCTTGGTGGAGCTATGCACTCTCTGAGTGCTTTTCTAGTTTGTTATTTTTTACTTTAATGGAGTTGAAAATTATTCATATTATTAATCCAACTTGTTTTTAACAGGAGAGTTACAACAGCAGCTGCAGCAGAAGCAGATATTTGAGTTTTATTTCTTTATTTTTGGGATTAAAAGACCAAACTTTAATGTCTGTTATTTAAATGTGTTGCTTCTGATTAAGCTGTCAAATTCAAGTTTTCAACTCATGTTTCATGGGTCATCATTTTATTTAGCTATGGGAACTTTTTATAAAGGCTGGTCAGACTTCTATTGTTGCATGTGTCTGCATCATTCATTTCCTAAAAAGAGAATTTATTTTATTTTTATTTTGTTTATTTTAGAATATTTTATTTATTGGAGAATTTACTGCTGGCAGTTTGCAGGGTTTTTTTTTTTTTGTCAATAAAGCTGTTCCTGCTTATACAAAAGATAAGCAGTTTTATGATTTGCATTTTGTTTCTTTACTGTTCTGAAAATGAACTGAACCATGACCTTAAAACCAAGGTATGCACCAAACCGTGATTTTAGGCACACCGTTACACCCCTAATTTCCTCCCATCATAAGTTTGCTCCTCTTTATGCCAGCTTGACTAATCTTCCCTCTAATAATTATCTTGGGTCCTCAAGGCTGGCTAGCTGGCCACTTCTTAAAGCCTTGGCTCACCCAGTTGAATAGTTCAAGCTTTATGTGTGCATGAGCAGAAACAAAGTAAAATGCCATCCAAAAACCTTGTAGTACCCTTTAACGTGGCTCCTTCTGCTGTTCTGAGCGTCTCCTCCCAGACTGAGTTGCTCTGCATAAGTGACATCCCCCTTTGTCATCAACCCATAATCAGAGTTTGCCAGTGCCAAAAGCAACAATTTCCCCAAATTTCATGCTATAGCTATCAGATAAAGAACAAACAAGCATGTTAGGAAATGTGAACGGTAAATTAACTAGAGGGCACTCACAGAGCGCATACCTCCACCAAGGGTGTTGTTCACCCAAACTCTGCTCCATAATATGCAGGTATGCGCTCTCAGATCATCACCAAAATCGACTGGGTTCATCTTCAGGCCAAGGGCCACCTTTGGTGAAAATCTCATCCAAATCCATCCAGTAGTTTTTGTATAATCCTGCTGACAAACCAACCAACCAACACGGACAAAAACATTACCTCCTGGGCGGCGGTAAGTCCAGACTGCAACTGGAAAAGTCGGTTAACACCAAAGTGGTAGCCTAGTTGATAGAACATCCACCCCACAACCAGAAGGTTGGGGGGTCAAGTCCTGGCCAGATCATACCAAAGACCATATAAAAATGGTACCTTCTGGCTTGGTGCTCAGTGTAATGGAATGGGAGAAGCTGTTTGTGGTGGTGCCTTGCATTGCGGCGGCCCCTCTGATTAACACTGTAGACAGGAGAAATGTAATTTTGTTCTACTGTACATGATTGGCTGTATGGACTGAATGACAATAAAGTTGGCTTCTTATTATTATTTTTCCAACATATTTTTCAACATTTCAACATCGGTGTTGCAGCACTCGGATCCCTGTGGTATAGAAGCACTCCTTGATCCTCAAAGACATATAACTCCTTCTTAGTCGGCCGATGAACTTTTCAGCCCCGTTTTCAGACATTGCATTTAAATTTCTGTCAATTCAAACTCACTAAAAAGGTTTAGTTCTGCGCACTTCCAACCTCAGAACTTTTTGTTTTTTCTGGTTGGAGTGAACATGTTTATTTGTGCTCTGAAGTCACATTTTAACATACGTGTCTATGAAAACTGAAAACTTTAAATGTTGCACACTCAAGTTTTCAAACTTTTTTTTTTTTTTTTTTTTTTTTTAGCCCAGAAGGTTGCCACTCGTTAGTGAAACAGATGTTTCACTGTGGCAGATTAGACCTGTGCTCAGGATGGACGCACCACTAAGAATGTTAAAAGCTTAAACTGTCTCAGACTAAAAGGTGCTAAGAGGACATTTAGGGAGAAAGTCAATCAATCCCCAAAAAAGGTCTCATTTAATGAAGTGAAAACAGCTGTGTAGATGAACCATATTTGTTAGTTTCTTAATCCTCTTCATCCCCTCCAACACAAGGCCACAAGCTCTGGTTTACTTCTGCCTTTTTCTCTTAATGCTGCAGGGGCTGTTTTCATGTTTCAAATTAACCCCGGGATCTCCTCAATAGAAAACCACTCAACATTTTTTCCCCCAGAGGCTCTGGGCTGAGTGTGAAGAAATCCACCACAATAACATACAACATTGTGATAACAAGAGAACAGATGGCCATAAATTGCAGCAGATGTATCCAGCTAAAAGTGAAATCTAAAGACAGTGGACTTGGCATCAACGGTTCTATTGTGGTCGGCCGCTGGCAGAAACGGTACCCATTCCCAGGTGACCACAGTGTGCCACTGATGAAGACCCCACACACCAAACCAGAGATACCTTTAGACTTTTGATGTAACAAAATATTAAATGATGCATTATCTTAATCCAGAGTAAAATGTGTCACGGCAGGCAGACCAGACCCAGAAGCAGACACAAACTCAGAACAGGCAGAAAAGGCAGCTGAGTAGTCAAAGTCCAGACCTTAAATCCTTCTTATTTGCAGAAGATGACAGGCAGGCAGAGGAATCAGACAAAACCTTACACTTGATCCTCAAAAGGCTCAGCTTGGCAGAAGAATACTGAGTGTACGTTCCAGCACTGGCTCATAGTGCTGGCTGACTAAAGTAAATTTCCAATAATGAGATCAGATGTGTTCCTCTCCAAGCCACACCTCTTTCGAAGCTACACAGAAGGGAAGGAGGGGAGAGAAGAAAACGGTGAACAGCAGCAAAGCAGGCAAACACCACAGAGTCATGACAATGGCTGTGTCTCAATTCGGGTTCTGCGTCCTCCAAGTGTGCATTTCTAAGCCAGATACATCACTGTACAGTAAACCGTTATATTTTCTACTGGCCATGTAATTAAGAATATATTTTAGAGTTCAATCTAACTGGTATACATATTTAAAGTAATAAACATTAATTGATGTATTTTGTGGTTTTAATTTACCTTAATTTTACCTGCTGACTTTAACATGAGTGGTCTTATTTTATCTGGTCATGGTCCTCTCTGTCTGGTGAAGATTCTCAAGTAAAAGGTAAAGAAAATACAATAATGAAGATAAAAATAAAGTTCTCTCTCTGTCAAAAATGTCAACAAAAAAAACCCTCAACTGACACTGTCATGGTTGCTAGGCAACAGGGTAGTGTGTGGTCACGTAAACATACGTCTTCCAAAGACTAGACTGTCTCATTTAACAGTCAAAAATCAGCCTTTAGATACAGCCGATCCAACCTTTGTGTTCTGGCCTCCAGGGCCACGGTCTATGAGTCTGCAACATCTGAATTAAGACACAGCCTGTATATGTGGTAGAGTACAAAGCTGAAGCATTAATGTTTTGGTTCACATTTGTTATTTCATTTGCAAACAATGCTTGTCAAAATGCTCTGCCAAGGGGGCAATGTAATCAGGGTGGTTTGACGGTTTGTCTGTCTGTTAACAGGATTACACAAACACCACTTGATGGATTTTGGTGAAAATTTCACCAGAGGTAGCCCTTGGGCCAAAGATGAACCCATTAAATTTTGGTGATGATCTGAGAGTGCATACTTCCACCAACGACATTGTTTGTATTTGTGCAGCAGGATTACACAAAAACTACTGGATGGATTTGGATGAAATTTTCATCAGAGGTGGTTCTTGGTCTAGAGAGGAATCCATTACATTTTGGTGATGATCTGAGAATGCATACCTCCACCAAGGCTCTTATCTTCTCACAGTGTGTTAGCAAGAATCCTCCAAAACTACTGGATAGACTTTGATGCAATTTTCACCAGAACTGGTTTGTGGCCTACACATGAACCCATTACATTTTGGAGGTGATCCATGAGGGATGGAAGGAGCCTTGGCTTTGGAGAATGTATGCACTCTCTGAGTGCTTTTCTAGTTATCAAGATGTCATACAGAGACTTGAAGAAGTGGACAGAGTTCAGGGTCCTGATGGCTTGGTGAACAAAGCTGTTTAGCAGTCTTGTGGAGTGGACCCGGAGGCTCCGGTACCTTCTACCTAAGGGCAGCGGGCTGAAGAGGGAGTGTGCGGGATGGGAGGTGTCACCTATAGAGGCTAAGCCCAGTGCCTGAAGCCCCTGAAATGCTGTGACCCAGATAATTTGCTTGACATGCTGATTAAACTTGACGTGATAAAAACAGTGTCTGAGACATCTATTACACTTAAAAACACTAACTTTATTCCAAATTAACATTAAAAATCCATAATAACAATAAAGTTCCTTACGATAAAAGTTTCCTGAAGACACAAACATGTCTTGCCGTCTCAGCGGTCAAAAACTGGTTTTTCCTTCCGGGTAGAACACCTGCCCGAACAATGACTGGTTCCTATTTATACAGTTGGGCTTAATTGGCTCCTACATACTGGCCCCTAATTGTTACATAACAATTCAGCAACAACAAAAAATAATAACGGCACTAACTGCCATTCATTACACATCACACAATTCAACTAGAAAAGCACTCGGAGAGCGCAGACCTCCGCCAAGCGCCGCAGTTCCCCCCATACAGTCTTCAGATTCCTTGATCATGAAAACATATGACAAGCAGTGGTTCAGTAGTTATTCACGAAAATGGCATTTTCCGTAATGGCGGCCACAGTTCCTCCCATATAGTGTTTGTGTGTACGTTTTCAGATTCCTTGACCATGAAAACATATGACTAGCAATTGGGTTGACAATGATAGGATTAGTGGTTCAGCAGTTATTGTGGAAAATGGCATTTTCCATAATGGCGGCCACAGTTCCTCCCATACAGTGTTTGTGTGTACGTTTTCAGATTCCTTGACCATGAAAACATATGACTAGCAATTGGATTGACAATGATAGGATTAGTGGTTCAGTAGTTATTCACGAAAATGGCATTTTCCGTAATGGCGGCCACAGTTCCCCCCATACAGTGTTTGTGTGTACGTTTTCAGATTCCTTGACCATGAAAACATATGACAAGCAATTGGATTCACAATGATAGGATTAGTGGTTCAGTAGTTATTCACGAAAATGGCATTTTCCGTAATGGCGGTTTAGCGCCACAGTTCCCCCCATACAGTGTTTGTGTGTACGTTTTCAGATTCCTTGACCATGTAAACATATGACTAGCAATTGGATTCACAACAATTGGATTGACAATGATAGGATTAGGGGTTTAGTAGTTATTGACGAAAATGGCATTTTGCATAATGGCGGTTTTCTTGTGGACGGTGATCCGGATCACCACCAAAATGTAATCATCTGTAGTCAAAATTTCATGAAAATCCGTCCATAACTTTTTGAGTTATCTTGCTAACAGACAAACAAACAAACAAACAAACAAACAGACAAACAGACAAACAAACAGACAAACCAACGCCGATGACCACATAACCTCCCCCTTTGGCGGAGGTAATAAAGTTTACACCTCAGACATTAAGCAGTTTAGTTATTGGTCTTTCAATGATGTTAGTTGTGCTATAGAAAATACCAGACCCCCTTTATCTGAAAACACCTCCAACCTTTCTAAGAGGCCAAAAACCATGTGATGATGAAAAATCCATAATTAGAACAACCCCGCCCACAGCCAAATCCTTCTGGTTCCACTTCTGTTGCTCCTGGAGCAATGGCAGATATTCTCGAACCCATCTTTTCCAAAGCAGATCAGCAATGTAGTGAACTTCATTCATCTTCCGGTTCCGCCGGACCGGTGGCGCCACACGAGTAGGCTGCCTGTTGCAACAGCCTTTTTTTTTTTTTTTTTTTTATCTTCCTTCTTCTTTCTACACCTTTCACTCTGTATATATATCACGGACGCACGGATCGCCCCGGGGGTCTCCCGGGTCGGCGGACGGAGCCACGGTTTGCAGCGGGAGACGCTACAGCGGGGAGGAGCTAGTGCTAGCTAGCACTTGGCCGCCGCCCGGTGCTAATGGGAAACTCGACATACCGGGAGCTGTAGCGAAAACGACGCGGGTGCCGGGCTGGAGTTTAGGCGGCGTGCAAGAAATATAAGACAGAATAATAAAGAGCGATGGCAAGAACCAAGCAGACCGCCCGTAAAATCTACTGGAGGAAGAAGCCCCCCAGGATGCAGCTAGCCACCGTCACAGGCCCGTGGCTCTGAGAGAGATCCGTCGCTGCCAGAAATCCACGGAGCTGCTCATCCGTAAGCTGCTCGTCCAGCGCCTGGTGAGGGAGATCGCTCAGGACTTCAAGACCGTCCCGCGTTTCCTGAGCTTCGCCGTCATGGCTCTGCAGGAGACCAGCGAGGCCCACCTGGTGGTCTCTTCTTCGCTAAGGGGGTCACCATCATGCCCAAAGACTTCCAGCTGGCCCGCTGCATCCGCGGAGAGAGAGCTTAGACTTTCTGCTGCACATTCACCAACCAACCATAATGCTCTGCACTGTGTGTCTATATATATATATTTATAGTAATATGGACATATGTTTAGTAGATGTTTTTTCTTGCCTTCTGATTATTGCTCTGAGTGTTGCTATCCCTATGCTGTTGCAATCCTGGAATTTCCCCATTGTGGGACTAATAAAGGCTTATCTTATCTTATCTTAACTTGTCTCCTTTGACATTTCACATACAGTACATGCGAGATGGTTCAACAAGTTCTGAAGCCAAAGCTGGTTTTGTTTTTAATAGATGATTCAGTGCAAGGAATTCTTGATCATTTGGATCATCCGGAAGCTTTGTTATTGGGTGATCATTCAGTATAGTATCGTTCGCACACATGACTGCACAGAGTCCATCCTCACTGGGATCAGAAAAACAACGTATTTGACTGTACATAGGCTCACTGTAGTCCTTTGGTTTTATGGATCTGTCTACGTTAAATGACGTTAGCAAATTAATATCTTGCAACCACTTTTGCCACAACTTTGAAATATCTGGAGGCAAGGTGTCATCCCATCGATAACTTCTCAGACAAAGTTCTTGATGTAGCATCTTAATAAACAAGGTTACTGATGTCAAAATCCCCATACAACTGTATACAGAGTTAATAATTAACACCATTCCTTGTCTATTAGGAGCATGCAATTTTAACTCCATCTTTAGTCTTTGTTGCTGACAAGAGTGAATAATGACCAATTCCACTTCCATCAACTCTTTCAAAGTCAGCAAACAACTCCTGGTTACTGCCACCTTTGGTCTATCCACTTTACCTGTCTGTCCATTTGAGGCCTCCAAACACCTTTTGACTTCTGGATCTTCAAATTTATCTACAATATCACAGTTTTCATTTGTTGGCCCTTTCTCCTCAGATTTTCAAAGAAAACTAGGACCATTGAAGCAACCATTGTTTAAGTAGTCAGATGCTCTCATTCCTCTTGAAGCAACATCAGCAAAGTTCTCTTTAGACCCAACATGCCTCTGTGGAGACTGGCTTGCTACCTCTCCAAAGGCAGAAACCCCATTTGCCACTGCAAGATTGTTTGGCAACAGAAAATCTGGATTATCAGGGGGCAATTTTAAACAATACTCATCTTGTTTCATTGATGATTCTATGATTTGAATCAATTTCATGTCCTCTCTAAACATTTCTTTCTCCTCCAAGGTCTTCTCGTTGAAATCATGATTATTCAACTTGATTTTGGAGACTGAAATCCTATTAACTGCAGCAGATGAAAGTCCCACATCATGGCTGCCATTTTCCTTTTCAGGACCATTGACAATCCATCCCAATACTGTCCTTACAGCATATGGGCCATCTCCACAGCTGTTGACAACTTCCCAGGGTTCCAATAACTTGGGGAGCATTGGTACCTATCAACAAGTCAACATTAGCATTGATATTAGAGATGTGAATCTTTCACAAGTAAGGCCATTTTTTTCATATCTGCTGCTGTAGCAATGCAGTCTGAAGTAACTGGCATTTGCTTTTGTGTGACGACCTCTGGCAAAGGATGGAATTCATTATTTTCAATTCCTGAGACCTCCAGCCCAGTCAAAGAATATGAAGGAATAATCTTTTCTTGTCCCATAGTTTTCAAGAGAAATTTAATTTTTGTTCCGTTAAGTTTCAGTCTTTTTTTTAAGATATTCAGAACAAAATGTTGCTGAATTACCAGGATCTAAAAATGCATATGTTTGTGCAACTTCATTTCCTTTAGTCAATTTCACCTGTACTGGAACAATGGTGAAAAATGCATTGATTGTTTCAGGCCCCTGTATGACCACAGGTTTGGGAAAAAGTTGATACCTTTGTTTCTGATGGCTCATCTGTTTGTTCCAGGTCAAGATTGGTCTTTTGAATATGTAGCACAGTTGGATGTTGCCTTTTACGTGCTTCACAAGTCAAACGCTTATTACAATCACAACTGATATGTCCAGTACATAAACATCCAAAACAAAGTCCTTTATCTTTTAAAAACTGAATCTTTTCTTTGTGCTTCATATTCCTAAACTGTTGACATATCTGGGCTGCACGGTGGCGCAGTGGTTTAGCACTGTGGCAGCACAGTTTTACCCTCGGCCGGGGGATCGCGGGGATCATGAGGTCGTGGGTTCGATCCCAGCCCCCGACCAACAGTGAGCTGTGTGGAGTTTGCATGTTCTCCCCGTGTTGCGTGGGTTTACTCCGGGATTTCTCCGGTTTCCTCCCGCACACCAAAAACATGTAGGTTTAGGGCGCTCGCGCACGCAGCGACCAGCAGCCGGTGGCTTGTCACCAGACTGCAAACCAAGTCTACCTACGGGTACAAATAAGTAACAAAAAAAAAAAAAAAAAAAAAAAAATATCTCCAAATGATGAGCATGTGAACAATAACAACAGACAGGACAATCCCCTTTCTTCATACCAGTTATTTTTTCCCATTTACATGCTCCACTGGTGCAACTGTAGTGGCAAAACTGCTTCCCTTTACTCTGTTCTTTAATGATGACTTAAACTTAAGATGTGGACTTGCTGAACTTTGTGACACATTTCAAATATCTCCAGAGATTGGGTCAGAGAGGATCTTTACTTGCTTCTCCAAAAACTTCACTAAATCAATGAAGTGAGCTCTATTATTGGAGGATTCCATTATGTCATGAGCTATAGCTCTCCATCGCTCTCTGAATTTGAAAGGTAACTTTGAAACAATTTGTCTCATATTGACTGGCATGTCCAACTCCTGCATGTACTGAAGATCCATCATCACATTAGAGCAACCACGCAAGAATAAAGCATAGGCTTGTATGGCATCAACATCCTCAGATTTTATTGTAGGCCGAGCTAATGCCTTTTCAATATGTACTGCAGCGATCTTGTACTTGTTACCAACATGTTCTTCCAAAAGACCTTTTGCTATCATATAGCCAGACTCAGGAGGCAAATGCTGGCAGCTATGGACCAGTTCTCTGGGCTTTCCTCTTGTAAATTGTTCCAAGTAGTACAAACAATCAGCTTTGTTGTCTACTCCTTGTTCAAATGCTTTTATAAATGGCTTATATTGAAACAGATCACCTTCAAACACAGGGATGTCACGTGGTGGCAAAGACAATAGACGTTGCTGATTCAACAAAGCAGCTGTAATTTCATTTTGCTTGTTCATAATACTCAGTACATCTCCAAATGGATTATGATTTATTTGGTACCCAGTATTTGCATTTTCAGCTTGATTAACAGACTTGCTGCTGTAGTTCCCAGTTGCAAATTTTGTGATGTTTCCAAACACTGTTGGTCATTGAAGATTGTATGTTTCTTTTTTACATTTAAATTCTCCATTTGATGCGTTATTGTCCATTCTATAGGCTCATATTCCTTTGCTGAAGGGTTAAGGGTGTTGCTTGTTGCCAATATTCTTTTTTCCTTCTCCAAGTATGAATTCATGACATCTGAACTTGAATGAATTCGACTTCTTCCATCAGAAGCCTGCAAAACTGCCAACTTAGCATTTGAAGCTGGTGGCTCAGTTTCCAGCTCCAACCGCTCCCTTTTCCTCCTTATTTGTTGCTCTTGTTCCTCTAAAGCCTGCTTCTCCTCCAACACTTTCATACGAGCAACATGTGCAGCCCTTTGTGCTGCTGCTTTCATTTTTGCTGAGGATGCTTAACCCGTCACTTATATTTGGACATTTACCCACATTTGAAACACTGTCAGCTGGATTAACATCATCTATAACAGATTTACCGTTACCCACACTGTGAGACTCATGATTTTCATTTTTTAACACCCACTGTTTTGTTTCAGCAATAAATTCATCATTAAACGTTATTTTTGCTTTAAACCATGTTTCATGTCTGTCCTTTTCTTTTAGTGGCTACAAACCCAAAACAGAATCACGCACACACGTTATTTCATCACACAGTTCAATGAAATCATGAAGGCCCTTTTGTACCTCTAAAGTTTTACCCTTTTGCATTAAACATTGTATCATTTTCTTTACATTAGCAGCTTTATTTAACTTTGAATTCAATTCAATTCAACTTTATTTATATAGCGCCATTTCACAACAACAGTCATCTCATAGCACTATCAACTATAGGGGGAACCCCCACAGTTGCAGAAAGACCCCAGCAATCAGGCGATCCCCTGTGAGCAAGCACTTGGCGACGGTGGAGAGGAAAAACTCCCTTTTAACAGGACGAAACCTCCAGCAGAACCAGGCTCAGGGAGGGGCAGTCATCTGCTGTGACTGGCTGGGGGGTGAGGGGACAGAGAAGATGAAAAGAACAGACATGTAGAGAGCAAACAGCATGATGGGGACTCAATCTATGGGAGAGAACAAACAGATGTTAATGACCAGCAGAAAAAAATATTCCATTGAGAGTGAAGAAAGGAGTGAGGCCCAGTGCATTATTGGAGGTCCCCCGGCTGACTAAACCTATTAGCAGCATAACTAAGGGAGGGTTCAGAAACACATGATCCCTCCCTAATTGTAGACTATATCAAAAAGGTAGGTTTTAGCCCTATTCTTAAAAACAGAGATCGAGTTTGACTCCCGTATCCAGATTGGCAGCTGGTTCCACAGGAGAGGAGCTTGATAACTGAAGGCTCTGCCTCCCATTGTACTTTTGGAGATTCTAGGTATTACAAGTAATCCTGCATTTTGGGAGCGTAGTGCTCTGTTAGGATAATACGGTAATATCAGATCTTTTAAATAAAAAGGAGCCTGATTGTTTAGAGCTTTGTAAGTAAGAAGAAGGATTTTAAACTTAATTCTAAACTCTATGGGAAGCCAATGAAGGGAGGCCAGAACCGGAGAGATATGATCTCTCTTTCTAGTACCTGTTAAAACTCTTGCTGCAGCATTTTGGATCAGCTGAAGACTTTTTAAAGATGTTTTAGGACAGCCTGATAATAAAGAATAACAATAATCTAATCTCGAGCTAACAAAAGCGTGGATCAGTTTCTCAGCATCACTCTGAGACAAGATGCTCCTAATCTTGGCAATACAGTGATCCCTCGCTACTTCGCGCTTCACCTTTCGCGCCCTCAGTGCATCGCGGATTTTTCAAAAATATTCATCAAAAATTCAAAATTGAGAAATAATGGGCGGGCGCTAGCCGAGGGCAGGGAGACTACATTAGACCATCACGTGTCAACACGGAGAGCAGCACAACTCTCTGTTCGCTGTTGTCGTGTTGGCTGGGCTCGGAAATCTCGCAAGCTGATTGGCCGAGACGTTTCACCCCGCAAGCTGATTGGCCGAGACGTCTCACCCACCTCCTCTCCCTGCCAAGCACCCATGAAGGGAAGAAAGACCGCATTCATTGCTTTTTATCGCTCGTGTTACTTAGTCTCGCGGCGTGGAACTTTTTGCTGTTCTCTTGTGCCATTTTGTGTGAAATAGTCTTCCCATCGAGGCACTACGCCGCCTCCTGCAGCTTCCGCTCTATCGGAAGCTGCCCTCGCTGATCCTGAGCCTCCAGCACCTCACGATGAGGCGTCACCTGAGGAGCAGTAAAGCTCTCATTAACCTGTGCAGTAAATCATTTTCATCTTGAGTTACGTATCTTGTAATAAGAATAAAAGAGTTCTAAAAACATATTTATGCACACTTTGTTTACATCTACGTATGTATGTACACGTACACACACACACACACACACGTATCATATGAGAGAGAGAGAGTGAGAGAATGAACGTACGTATTGTTTATGGATGACGTCATTGGGGTGACGCTACTTCGCGGTTTTTCACTTTTCGCGGTCGGTTCTGGAACCCATTAACCGCGATAAGTGAGGGATCACTGTATTACGCAAATGATAGAAGGCACTCTTAGAAACAAATTTAATATGTGAATTGAAGGACAGATCTTGATCAAAAATAATTCCAAGGTTCCTCACAGAGCTATTAAGAGAAAGAGTAAAAACTTTGTTTTTCTGCTGTTTTGCAATCTGTCCAACTTTGCAGTGAGTGCTTTAGCAGACAGTTTAACCACTCACTTGCTGATTTCAATTTCACTACAACTGGCCGCCATGTCCGGTTTGCCAGCTGTAGTAGGTACGCTGGTGTCCCATTGTTTATCCATGTCTGCTACACATGCTTCCATTTTAATAATTTTAATGTCAATAGAATAAAAAGATTGCAACAAAAGAATAGACACAAAGTTTATCAATTAGTGTCGGTAACCAATGCATTGGATTTACGCTTTAGGCGTGCACACAAATTTAGATGGCCATCTATACGGTGGTAGCGCTACTCATACCTTCTCAAGGTGAAAACTGCTCCGCGTTGCAATCAGCAAAGCTCGGCGTCCTCATTGGTTCCATTTTAATAATTTGGTTCCATTTTAATAATTTTAATGTCAATAGAATAAAAAGATTGCAACAAAAGAATAGACACAAAGTTTATCAATTAGTGTCGGTAACCAATGCATTGGATTTACGCTTTAGGCGTGCACACAAATTTAGATGGCCATCTATACGGTGGTAGCGCTACTCATACCTTCTCAAGGTGAAAACTGCTCCGCGTTGCAATCAGCAAAGCTCGGCGTCCTCATTGGTGTCCAGTGCCTCAGCCCAATGCAGGCAGTCAGCCCCAGTGCTCCAGAACCACCGCTCCTCTCAGCAACCTGCACAGGTGCAGCTCCTCCAGTGCTCGACCACTGCCTAGATGTCACCACCACGCCTCTCCAGCAGCTCGTCCAGGTGAACAGATGCCACAGCCACATCCCTCTCCAGCTACTGAAACGCCGCTGGCCCTCCGGCGTCCTTGGCTCCCGCCATGCTCGTCTCGCTGCCCAGGACACCTCCACGCTGCTCCTCTGAAGTGCCCCGCACAGATGAGCAGAAGCCATTAACTGTCTGCGTCATCCTGCCACCTCCACGGTTCTCACCAGCCAAACAAATGCTGTTAGCAAGTCAAGATCCTGTCCGCGACTTCGGCCGTCTGCACAGCTACTCCCGGTCTCCTCTCCAGGTGAGCTAATGTCACAGTCAGCCACGTCCATCTCCCTGGCTCCGATGCTGCCGAAACACCGCTGGTTCTCCGACGTCCCGTACAGACGAGCAAAGGCTGTTAGCTGGCTGCATCCTCCTTCCACCTCCAAAGCTCTCACCAGCCGAACAGATGCTGTTAGCAAGCCATGATCCTGTCAGTGACTTCGGCCATCTCCATGCGCCCGCCCGGTCTCCTCTCCAGGTGAGCTGACGCTGATGAGATGCAGCTGCAGAAGCTCATCAATCAACGCACTGTGCCAGGTACTCCTCGTCCTTAATGGTTTAACATTTAAGCAAAATTCTTAAACCAGTCCTCTTGATGGATACAGTTTTTGACTTTAATATAGAGGCTAAGCCCAGTGCCTGAAGCCCCTGAGATGCTGTGACCCGGATAATTTGCTTGACATGCTGATTAACTTGACATGATAAAATCAGGGTCCAAGACATCTATTACGTTTAAAAACACTAACTTTATTCAAAATTAACATTAAAAATCCATAACAACAATAAAGCTCCTTATGATAAAAGTTTCCTCAAGACACAAACACGTCTTGTCATCTCAGTGGTCAAAAGCTGATTTTTCCTTCCGGGTAGAACACCTGCCCGGACAATGACTGGTTCCGATTTATACAATTGGGCTTAATTGGCTCCTACATCACCTGTGATGTTGATGGCTCTGTGAGTGAGGTGGGTGTGGTAGATGTCTGAGAGGGGGGGCAGAGGGGCACCGATGATCTTGCTGGCTGCACATACTGTGTGTTGTAGAGTCTTCCAGCAGGAGGCGGTGCAGCTTCCATACCGCATCGTGATGCAGCTCGTGAGGATGCTCTCAGTGGTGCCACGGTAGAATGAGCACATGATGGGGGTGGGACTCGTGCTCTCCTCAGTTTGTGGAGGAAATAGAGGTGAGTTTGAGCCTTCTTGGCCAGTGATGTGGTGTTGTTGGACCAGGAGAGGTCCTCAGAGATGTGCACCCCCAAGAACTTGGTGCTGCTTGCCCTCTCTACAGCTGCTCCATCGATGATCAGAGTGGGATGTTGTGTGTGTCTCCTCCTGAAGTTGAACACAATCTCCTTGGTTTTTCCCACGTTCAGCGAAAGATTAATGAGGGGGCCAATGACAGAAATGAGGTGAACCAGCTGGTCCAGTGGTGGAAAGACAATTGTTGGTGATGAGGCCCACCACCTCTGTGTCATCTGCTAATTTTTTTGTGTATACTTTGTTAATCCTCAGAGGGAAATTCAGGGCATCCATGGTGCCATTCCCTTCACCATTTACACACATTTACAGTTGGTGCTGTAGGCGGCATACCAGCCTACAGCATCAACTAAATGTATTAGTAAAAAGTTTCAAACTACAAAAAAAAAGTTGAAAAATGCACTGGAAAAACACAAATACATAAAAAGCCTCATATTTATGAAAAAAAAAATTTAAAAGAAATTTTTAAATAATTTATGAGGAAAACCTTCACAACTAGGCAAAATTAAAGTCTTTCCTCACTAGTCAAGTAACTTTTTGGTAGATGTTTCATTGCTCTTACAACTACGTTCACACTGCTCTGGCTGCCCGTGCGTACAGGAGGCCACCATCACTGTTAATGCATTCGTTTGCTTGCTGTTCCGCCGTATGCCCACTGGGTGTCGCTGTAATGCCACATTCCCCCACGGAGGTGGCGCGGAGACACCTGACCATGGGGCGACTCGGTCTGGGTCAGGTGAAAAAGAATGGGTGATTGGTTTAGGAGCCGGCATCCCGTCTCCTGATTGGACAGAAAGGCGTGATGGAAAGCGTGAGAGAGAGAGAGAGAGAGAGAGAGAGAGAGAGAGAGAGAGAGAGAGCCGGGCTCCATCAGCAGCGGTGTCACCCCACTCCGCCCCGTCAGTTCTGGCTGACTCCGCCACCTCAGCGCACGCAGCCCCGGGACTGAGATGTGCCTGCGCACCGGTGCAACACAGCGGCGTGTCTGAGGGATTTTTTTTTTTTCTGTCGGCGGGAAGATGGGGGAGGACCGGCGCGGAGCCTCGTTGGTGGCGCGGGTCTCCTGGGCGGCGTTGCATCTGTGCGTGATTTCTTCCGTGTGCGCAGTGGAAGGTAGGCTTGCCCAGGATGGATTATGTTGCTCATGGTTTTGTCAGTGTTGAAGCCCTGGGTGGATTTCTGCAATAAGAAGCCGCTTTTATTACCTTTTGATTTATTCTTGTGCACAGTTCAACTTTTTTTTAAATCAAAGAAAGTGATGCAATTTTCTTTTCTTCTTCTGCTTTTTTTTTGGGGGGGGGGTACTACAAATTGCCTTTGAGAATTTGCTGCTTTATGTATATTTCACATGGGAAAACTGTATATAAAGCTTGATTAAAATGCTCTCGATTCTGTGCAGCCCCCCCCCCCCCCCATCACCAAACTAGGCCCGTGTTGTCTGAAGCCAGCCGTGCTGTCTGTGAAGTGATGCCTGTTACCCAGCATCCCCGCGCGTCTCCCCCCTGCTGGAGCGCTGTGATCATCACACACCATCACTCACCTGGAGCAGCAAAGTGAATCATAATTCTGGCTGCAGGTGTTAAGTCGCCCCTCGTACCTGCATCCACATCCTCATCACCTCTCGCTCCTCCTGCTGCTTCCCCCAGCAGCACCATCCCCTTCCCAAACATCACTTCGCCCCCCCCCCCCCTCCACCACCAACCAAATAAAATATATCCCGTGCTACCCACTGAATCTCCCGCTGCTCAGGTAGCCAAGCATCACATTACTGTTTCTTCTGCCCCGACTCCCCTTAAAGCGTCTCCCGCTGTGTAGTTCCCCCATCCCATCATCGGCGTTTCACTCCCGCTGCTTCTTTTTGTTTTCTGCCAGCATCTACTCTGGCTTCTTCTGCCTCTGTGTGCATTATCTCTCTCCCCAAATCACCTCTGTCTTAGTTTTGCTGCAACCCTCCAAGTAGAAACTCCTACTCACTGATCCTCCCCCCCTGCAGTCCCCCCCCCCTCCCTTGGAGGGCCTCCTGCTGCCTCTCCAAACAATGTTGTGACCCTAACCTGCTTGGCTGCTTGTTAAAACTCCTCTTGTGCTCCTCTTTGAGCATACCTTTTGTTGGCTTTTGGCTATTTCTTCTTCGTCTTCTTGATTTACTCCTGCTGCCCTTCCTCACCTCTCACCCACTCCATGCGCACCCTGTTCTCTGTGCCTTCTCCTTCTTCTCTTTCTGCCCTGTAGGGTCACCTGCCGTTTCAGCCTTTCTGCTATTTATTCATCACTTCTTTCTTCACCTGCGTCTTGTGCCGCTACTCCCTTGACCTCCCAAACAGTTTTTTGCGCCTTTCCACTCCTCCACCTCCACCCTCTGCTCTTCTCTACACCAGCCTCTAGCCATGCTTTCTCTTTCCCTCTAATCCTCCCGCTTCAGCCTCCTCTCTCACGTCCTCCGCTGCTACACGCTGCCGCCGCTCGCCTCCTTCCGCTCCCCCTGCTGCCGCCGCTGGTGTTGCTTATGGAAGCAGTAGATTAGCCTGCTGCTGTGTTTTAATGGTGCGCGTAATGACAGGCCCTGCACCGACTCTCCCTCCATTATCCGAGATGCAAATGTGTGGAAAGGCAGGTCTGTTTTGATTACACCGAGCACCGTCTGAGTTTGCGTGCGGTTGGCTGTGCGTCTGCGGGGGAGTGAGAGGTAGGAGGTTCGTCCCGAGAGGAGGAAAGACATGGGTACAGTGTGGGCGGTGGGTTGTTTTGTGGTCACTGTGGCCTTTTCATGGTAAGTAGGTGCCTAATGAACTGATGTATAAGCTGATGCAGGCCTGTTGGTGTAAAGGAGACCCACCGCTGACACTGTCACTGTTATTATCTGTGCTCCATCCACGGTTACACCTACCCTTGTAATCTGTCAGCCTGATGGCTCCACTAGGACAACATAATTGGCTGATTTTCTACAGGTGTCATTATCAGCGGATAACCTTTTAAAGTATGTATGATCTTCCCACACTGTACCTCAGAAATAATGGTATTTTGTTAAGCGGTGCAATAGATTTGTTTTCCTTCATTTAGTTTTAAAGACACACTCCGGCGGCTATAAATCCCCTATAAAAACAAATCTACACTGTCTAAAATGGTGTCATGCCCTTTTTTCTACGAACAAAACATTTCATTTCTTACAGTTTTGTGTCAAAATCTTCTCACCCCTCCCAAACACCAGAATCGGTGACTAGGCCCAACCCACGTACTACAAGGCTAATAGTGGCTAGCGCTACATTAAGCAGCATGAATCCTATGATAAACAGACTTACTGGTTGACGGACATGCCCAGTTGTATACACTGTAGCCCAGGATAATGACTGAAACTGCATTGGTCCTTAAAAGCAGTTTAATCGCAAAACCCATCTTAACCTTTTAACTTCCCCAGGCGCCGTATGGTGACAGGAATGCTTAAAGGGTGGTCAAGCCCCCCCCCCAGTGGTCAAGAGTGGTAAAAAAATTTTGTCAATAAAATAGTTCAGATTTCCTAGGCTATAACTTGAAAGTTGCAAGAGATAATGGCTCACTGTCAATTAGAAAGATGTAGAATATGATCCAAAGTTTCAGATAGGAATACATTTACGCATCTAATTGCATAATGTCGCGGCAGCTATATAAATTAGATAACTCAGTCAAAAGTGGACTTTGGACACATTTACACAAAAAATGGTCCGTATTTTTTTACGTTGATTTGTCCACAGGGGTATGTTTTTATCTAATCTTCAAAGTATATGAACCAGAAAATCAATAAAATGTAAAAAAAAAAACACATATATTTCTCTTACCTGTTGCCGGGTGGGGGGCTCACTCGCCCACGTGACCGGACCGTTTTCGTCCATCATTGCCGATGTTTCGCGTTTACTTAGTAATTTACACCCGCTTATACATCTACAAACTCTTATGATTATCCCATGTGAATTTTGTTTGTATTATGTGGGTATTTTTCCTGTAAAATGCAGTTTTTCCTGTGAGAATGCATGACGATCGCGGGCGCCGCCATCTTGGTACTGGTAGCTCAGTTTTTCATCCACCGTGGTCAATGTATCGCATTTACTTAGTAATTTACACCTGCTTCCACATCTGCAAATTCTTATGATTACCCCACATGAATTTCATTTGTATTACGTGGCTATTTTCCCCATTTCATGCAGTTTCAGTCATCATTGCTGCCACGGTGACCGATCGTGAAGACATCCACATTGGTGCTGTGAGCTCAAAGGGGAAAAAGGAAGAATAATAATGAGGATTTCTTCTTATTTGCTGTATTCCATGTCAGCCATGATTCCTTTGGCGCGTGTCTGCCACCTTCTAAACTGTCAGATCAATACAGATTAGTACAAATTCTCAGTATAGCCGGGGGACGTCAATACGTTGACCGGTGCAGTTGCTACACTGTGCCACTGGGGGCACGCGACCCGTCCATTTAATCTGGGCAGTTAGAGGGGTAATCTGTGTCAAGTTTTCAAAGCAGCTATCCCAGAATGCTAACTGGCTGGAGGCTAACTTCAGTCAGCCCAGAGAATCCTGATTGGCTCAACACTACTCACATGCCAGCAGCTGTGCTTATCTACGTCACCAGAAACGCTCCGTTTGAACTCGCCTTTTTTCAGAGGGCGAGGCTTAGGTGAAACCTTAATGCAGAAAAACAGACACATAAGACATTTGAGTGATTTCACTCTTGATATGTCTTATAGTTAGTTAAGTTAGTTAATCCCTTCACACCTGAAGGTGTATATGGGCGGCGCCTATTTCCGTTTCTCTGACCCTAGGCCACACAGCTACTGTAAGTAGTGAAAGCTACAGCGGGGGGTCAGTCCTCTGGTAGCTCTGTGTGTAACTTTACTTTCCCCATTCCATTATGCGGAGCACCACGCTAGAAGGCAGAAAGCACCATTTTTATATGGTCTTTGGTATGACCCAGCCGGGATTTGAACCCCTGCCTCCCGGGTGTGGGGCGGATGCTCTACCAACTGAGCCACCACTCCGGTGATATGTCTTATAAGTCATAAAAAAATGTTACAGACACGTTAACAAGAAAAAAACATGATTTTTTTTAACAATAACATGATATTGGACATACACTATAAAATGGAGGAGGGAAGGTTATCAAAAGTGTGTTTGAGAAGCTTGAGCTTATTTGTTCTTCTAATCAGTAATTCTGCTCATGTTGGGGTGGAGCAGTTTGTTGTCATTACAGCAGCTGCTAATTGATGCCATATTTGAAGTTTCCACATTCTCTTGTACTAGATTATAAAGTAGAGAATGGAATTATATGAAACACTTTCTCTGTGGATTTCAACAAGTCCTCCGATATGTAAAAGATAACCATCAGTTGCTCAAATCAGAATGTGCATATGTGTACCATCTTCACCGCATCTCCTCATCTAAAAACATGAGTGTGAAAATAGCAAGGGAGATGTTGGACAGCACTAAACAATGTGCCTCCCCTCTGGAGACTCAAGTTCAGCTTTCCTTCTTGACTTTTTGTCACTGCCATCAATGTTTGCTTTTACTTCTTTATCCAAGACTCTCCTGTTTGACAAATAACTTCTTTCAAACAATAAATGCACATTTTCAGGTGATTAAAGATGGGGTAAATGTTAGGGCTAGCCATTAACAATAACTGGGTTCAGTTTAGAGAAAACAGACAGGTGGCAGATGAGTTTAGATTGATTGCTGTTGTAACCCTCAGCTGCATTTCTTTATGTCGTTACCAGTGGTAACTCCTGACAAATCCCTCAGACTGCGATTATTGCAAAGACAGCTGAGGGGTCCTACTTGATGGAAAAATTAACTTTTGGTCGACACTGTCAGCTCTGTATACAACAACTATTTTATCTCTGGTCATGTAACAAAACAGTGCTAATATTGATTGATTTATTTGGCCTAAAACCTCATTGACATTAAAAATCTCTTTTCCAAGAGTGTCCTGGCCAAGAGGCAGCAGCACAGTTAACAAAGTTACAGAATATCAGCAGCCATCCATACTATACTATAAAACTATAAAAACATAAATAGTCATCCCACTATAATTCAAGGAATCTTTGTCTGTCTGTCTGTGTGTCATGATCATAGGTCTCGCTAAAAGATCATAGGACCACCTATGATGTTTCTGTGATGTCTACATGATGTCCTATGATGTTCCTATGTATAAGGAATTCTGAACAACTTGTGTGGAAAAAATTAACCGTCCTTGGACTGCATCACTCACGATCATAGGCCTCGCTATGACATCATCAAAGATCAAATGTAGGCATCACTAACGATCACAGGACTCGCTATGACATCAGCAAAGATCATAGGACTCACTATGACATCAGCAAAGATCAAATGCAGGCATCATAGGCGTCGCTATGACATCATCAAAGATCATAAGACTCACTATGACATCATCAAAGATCAAAGGCAGTCATCACTCACGATCATAGGACTCGCTATGACATCATCAAAGATCATAGGACTCGCTATGACACAATCAAAGATCAAAGGCAGGCATCACTGAACGAGTGCTGACATGCTTGCTTACACTCTTGCTTACACCTGCTTTCTATGGACATGCAGAAATACTTGCTTACACTTGGTTTCTACGGGCATGCACTGGTATGCACTAGTTTACATAAATTACAGTCAGACCATCATCATAAACCCCGTAGATTATGCAGAACATCTACAGATGTTTCCACCTTCAAATCATTCAACATTCCTTTAAAAGCACCCAACAAGACCAAAACACCTAGAATCTGAAATTAGTAAGGCCAAGGTAAATAGGGAAAATGTGATAGCTGTCTTTTTTGATGTAGAAAAAGCGTATGACATGTTGTGGAAGGAAGGGTTGCTGATTAAATTAAATCAATTTGGTATTGAAGCTAATTTATACAACTGGGTATTTCCTGTATGATCGAACGATTGAGATAAGAGTTGCTACAGAGTACTCCAAAATATATCAAATTGAAAATGGTACTCCCCAAGGCAGCGTGTGTAGCCCTGTTCTGTTTAATATTATGATTAATGATATTTTTGAAGGAATCGATAGGGAAATAGGGAAGGCCTTGTATGCAGATGATGGGGCCTTATGGATAAGGGGATGTAATCTTGAGTACATTCAGAGGAAAATGCAGGCAGCAATAGACCAAGTTGAACAATGGGCAAACTGGTGGGCTTTTAAATTATCGGTCTCAAAGACACAAGTGATTTGCTTCTCTAAAAGTCACAAAGAAATTTCTTTAAAACTTTATGGCCAAAGGTTAGAGCAAGTAAAGATAGCTCGGTATTATGTGTGTTATTCGATGAAAAACTAACCTGGAAGCAGCATATTGAAAAAACTAAGGGAAAATGTAAGAAAATAAATAATATTTTGAGATGTCTGGCAGGATGGAACTGAGGGGCCTCTAGGGCCTCTCTGTTGAGGGTATATCGAGGACTAATGAGAGCGACACAAGACTATGGATGTGTTGCGTTCATGTCGGCTGCTGATTGTCACCCGAACCTTCTGGACATAAAGCAGACAAAGGCTCTTAGGATATGTTGTGGTGCATTTAAAACTTCTCCAGTATCAGCGATCCAAGTAGAGACGGGTGAAATGCCCTTAAGATTAAGAAGAACCAAATTAATGCTGGCATACTGGATCAACTTGAAGGGGCATAAGAGGCCACATCCTGCAAAAGCTATTCCTAATGATTGCTGGGAACACAATGAGTCCAACATTGGTAGCTTTGGATGGATAAGTGATGCCATTGCTGAGGAGGCAGGATTAAAATACGTAGATTTTAGCCCAACGGTCCTGTGGTCTGTTATTCCCCCATGGCTGTTTAAGATGCCACTTGTAAATTTTGAAATACAACAACTGAGGAGGCAACATAAGCAATCAGCAACAGATTGTATAGTGCATAAATATATTGAACAGAACTTCAGAAACAGGCTGATAGCATTTACCGATGGTTCCAAGGGCCCTACAACTGGTCGTAGTGGAGCTGTGGTATACTGTACATTCCTCAGTATAAAATATCTATCAATAAAAGAACCAGTAATCACTTATCAGTATACACAGTTGAGCTAGTTGCCATTATATTAGCTTTACAGTGGTTGGAGATAAATTGTAGGAATAATGCAGTCATTGCTTCAGATAGTTGGGCAGCTCTCAAGAGTGTTCAGTCACTGCAGTCATGTAGGCAGGACCTAATTGTAGAAATCCGCTCCTTAATTTACAACCTCTACAGTAAAGGCCAGTCAGTAAGCTTTCTTTGGGTTCCAGCCCATGTTGGAATAGAGGGTAATGAGGATGTGGACTTCTTAGCGAAACAGTTATTGGAATTTGAGGCAGTGGATCTGGAGATCTCACTCAGTAAGGCAGAAGGGAAATCATTAATTAACAAGTATATAGTGCAAAAGTGGCAAGAATATTGGCAGTCAATAGATACAGGAAGATCTCTTCATGACATTCAAAAGCGGGTGGTCTCTGGAATGGGACTTGGCAGAAACAGGAAAGAGGAGATACTCATCACCCGATTGAGAATAGGACATACTACTTTGAACCAGACGCTACATAGAACAGGTAAACACCCAACTGGTAGCTGTGCACATTGTGGTTCTCCGGAAACAGTTTAGCACGTTTTGTTGGAATGTCAGGGATACCGGGAACAAAGGAAACATCTGATTGTAGTAATGGAAAGGGATAATTTTAGTTTTGGTTTGGAAAACATGTCGGGAACCTCAGTCAAAGAAATATATGTAGCTCTTCTTAGATATTTAAGTGCAACTGGATTAATCAAAAAAATTTAGCTTTTTTTTTTTTTTCTTTCCTGACATTCTCTTGTCCATGCTCCAACCTGGTGGGTGGCGATGGTGCACCTGTGGGCTGGTTGCCGGCTGGCAATCAGATCTAGAGGAAGAAGAAGAAGAGTGATATAAGCAGTGATGCGGGTGACGACAACAAAACCTGGATGAATCCCGAATCTTGGTCAAAACGTCACAAAGCTATGAGGAAGACATCACAAAGCTACAAAACTATGAAGATTATGTCAGAAAGCTATGAGGAAGATGTCACAAAGCTATGAGGAAATCATTGCAAAGCTATGCGGTAAACATAATCAAGTCAGTGGCGGTAATGCACCTTTGAGCTGGTTGCCAACCGCCAATCAAATCTAAAAGAAGAAGTCATTAAGTTTGAAATATTTTTGTAGTTTGGTCCAGGAATAGGGAGCAGCAAACCTCATTCTGTATCACTCTATATATAATTCAAGAAATCTCTGGATGTGTTTGAAATATATAGAGAGTGATAGAAAGAATAGATGGCGACGATATATAGAGTGAAGATTTATAGAGTTTGAAAATAATCACGTAGGTGGCGGTAATGCACCTGTAAGCTGGTTGCCAACTGCCAGTCTTTTGATTTGATTGGCGGTTGGCAACCAGCTTACAGGTGCATTACCGCCATGTACTTCACTCTATATCATCACTCTGTATCCCCAACCTCAAACAAATCTAAAAGACGACGAAATCTGTCTGTGTGTCTGTCTGTCTGTCTGTCACGACCATAGGACTCGCTAAAAGATCATAGGATTGCCTATGAAGTGCCTATGATGTCTACATGATGTCTATATGACATCATATAGACACCAAAAGATCAAAGGCAGCCTTTACTCACAGTCAGGACTCGCTATGATGTCATCAAAGATCATAGGACTCGCTGTGTCACGATCATAGGACTCACTGAAAGATCATAGGACTCACTAAAAATTTATAGGACTCGCTATGACATCGTCAAAGATCAAAGGCAGGCTTCACTCACGATCATAGGACTGTCATATAGACATCATAGGCACATCACAGGCTCAGTGATGCCTGATGTCATAACTGACATCATCAAACCCTGTCTGTCACGATGTCATGATGTCACGATCATAGGACTCGCTAAACGATCATAGGACTTGCTATGAGATCAAAGGCAGGCATCACTCACGATCATAGGACTCTAAAAGATCATATGACTTGCTATGACATCATTAAAGATCATCAGACTTCCTATGACATCATCAAAAATCAAATGCAGGCATCATAGGACTCACTGTGACATCTCAAAGATCAAAGGCAGTCATCACTCATGAATATAGGACTTGCTATGACATCATCAAAGATCATTGGACTCGCTATGACACCATCAAAGATCAAAGGCAAGCATCACTTACAGCCTTGCTTACACCTGCTTTCTACAGGGATGCAGAAATACTTGCTTGTACTTGGTTTCTACGGGCATGCACAGGTATGCACTAGTATAATTCAAGAAATCTCTGTCTGTCTGTGTGTGTCTTCTTCTTCTTCTTTTTTTAGATTTGATTGGCGGTTGGCAACCAGCTTACAGGTGCATTACCGCCACTGACTTGATTATCAGCACTCTACATCTTAGTATAAGGAGTTCTGAACAACTTATGTGTGAAAAAATTATCCATCCTTGAACTGTGTCTGAGGTGTGGCCAAATACACATATTCTTTTATGTGTGTCTGTCTCTATTTGTCTGTCTGTCACATCCATAGGACTCGCTAAAAGATCATAGGATTGCCTATGATGTGCCTATGTCTATATTATGAGTCCTATGATCAAGACATAGCAAGTCCGATGATCTTTGATGATGTCATAGTAAGTACTATGATTGTAAGTGATGCCTGCCTTTGATTTTTGATGATGTCATAGCGAGTCCTATGATCTTTTAGCGAGTCCTTTGATCGTGACACACACATAGACAGACAGACACACACTTGAATTATACTGTATATATGTATGTATGTATGTTGTTCAAGACCTTCTGTACCTCAATGTACTTAGCTCGCCTTTATGGTTTAATAGCAATGTTGCTGTCAGGAACAAAATCCGCATTGCATATAATAACTCCCTTAGAAGGTTGTTAGATGTACCACGAAGGTCGAGTGCAAGCAAGCTGTTTGTGTCTGTGAACATTCCGTCTTTTGGAGAATTGATACGTAAGAATGTTTACAGTTTTTTGAGAAGACTGCTGGAATGTAACAATCATCTTATATCAGCAATTGTCAACTCGTCACTCACACTTCATTCCAGCATTTGGAAGTGGTGGCGTTCCATTTTATGCTGAGCCCATTATGTTTTTTTTTTTTTTTTTGCTGTTACAAGAGCACCGAGTGTCTGCTGATCTGTATATACTTTTATTTATTTATCTATTTTCTACTCGTTTTAGTTTTGCTCTTAATATGAACCCTGAGTTTGAAATAAACGTTTGAATTTGAATTTGAAGATATAGATTATATTAGTCATGATTCTGTTCTTGGTTTTCAGTGATCATTATTATTATTATTTATTATTATTATCATTATTCCTAGTGCATACCTGTGCATGCCCGTAGAAACCAAGTATAAGCAAGTATATCTGCATGCCTATAGAAAGCAGGTGTAAGCAAGGGTCTAAGCAAGCACGTCAGCACTCGTTCAGTGATGTCTGCCTTTGATTTTTGATGGTGTCATAGCGAGCCCTGTGATCTTTGATGATGTCATAGCGAGTGTCATGACATCATCATGATGTCATGACACTCATGCATGATGTCATGCCTGCGTTTGATCTTTCATGATGTCATTGTGAGTCCTATGATCGTGAGTGATGCCTGCGTTTGATCTTTGATGATGTCGTAGTGAGTCCTATGATCATGTTGCCTGCCTTTGATCATTGATGTCCTATGATCGTGAGTGAGCGTGAGTGATGCCAGCCTTTGATCTTTGAGGGTGTCATAGCGAGTCCTATAATCTTTGATGATGTCATAGCAAGTCCTGTGATCGTGAGTGATGACTGCCTTTGATCTTTGATAAGATAAAATAAGATAAGCCTTTATTAGTCCCACAATGGGGAAATTCCAGGATTGCAACAGCACAGGGATAGCAACAGTCAGAGCAACAATCAGAAGACAAGAAAAAAACAAGAGCAGCTAGTATACATATGTACATATTAATATAAATAAATAAATAAATATATATATTTATATATATATATATATATATATATATATATAGACACACAGTGCGGAGCATTGTGGTTGGTGGATGTGCAACAGAAAGTCTAAGCTCTCTCTCCGCGGATGCGGCGGGCCAGCTCGATGTCTTTGGACATGATGGTGACCCTCTTGGCGTGGATGGCGCACAGGTTGGTGTCCTCGAAGAGACCCACCAGGTAGGCGTCACTGGCCTCCTGCAGAGCCATGACGGCGGAGCTCTGGAAGCGCAGGTTGGTCTTGAAGTCCTGAGCGATCTCCCTCACCAGGCGCTGGAAGGGCAGCTTACGGATGAGCAGCTGATGATGTCATAGTGAGTCCTATGATCATTGATGATGGCGTAGCGAGTCCTATGATGCCTGCATTTGATCTTTGATGATGTCATTGCGAGTCCTATGATCGTGAGTGATGCTTGCGTTTGATCTTTGATGTCCTATGATCGTGTGTGAGCATAACTGATGCCTGCCATTGATCTTTGATGATGTCATAGCGAGTCCTATGATTGTGAGTGATGCCTGCCTTTGATCACACACAGACACACAGATATTCTTGAATCTCTATACTATGATGTCTATATGACGTCATATAGACATCATGTAGACATCATAGGTGATCCTATGATCTTTTAGCGAGTCCTATGGTCTATATAGACATCATGTAGACATCATAGGAACATCATAGGCAGTCCTATGATCTTTTAGCCAGTCCTATCGTTGTGACACACAGACACACACACAGACACAGAGATTTCTTGAATTATATAAAGAGTGATTATTTTTACTGACAGAGTGACAAGCTGAACATTGGAAGAGAGTGATGATTTAGAGTGAAGTACGTGGCGGTAATGCACCTGTAAGCTGGTTGCCAACCACCAATCAAATCTAAAAGAAGAAGAAGAAAACCACCAATCAAATCTAAAAGAAGAAGAACTCATTATTAGAGCTCCTTATACAAAGATATAGAGTAATGATAATCAAGTCAGTGGCGGTAATGCCCCTGCAAGCTGGTTGCCAACCGCCAATCAAATCTAAAGAAAGGAAGAACTCCTTTTGCAAAGACAAGGCTGCACCTTGGACACAGTTCAAGGACGGGTAATTTTTTCACACATAAGGAGTTGTTCAGAACTCAGAAAAAGCGCTATGTAACTACAGGTCCTTATCCTTAACTCCTTATACAGTGGTATAGAGTGATGATAATCTAGTCAGTGGTGGTAATGCACCTGTAAGCTGGTTGCCAACCGCCAATCAAATCTAAAAGAAGAAGAAGACATATACAGACGTAAATAAAATCAATCAAGAGCGTTATCAAGTGCTGATGAATCAGAAGATGAACAATCCCGGAATAAACAGAAGGAGTGTAAAGTAATCATTGAACTTACTCATGAAGTAGCATCATTTCGCGAGTGGAACCCAATTAATTACTAACAGGGAAAGTGTGCAGACTTGCAGTGCATGCAGTAGAATTAAGGAAGATACTCTGGTTATGAAGGAAAATAATTTTGTCTTATTTGTGGTAGATATGATAAACTGCACTGCACAGACTTCCAAGAAAACAGAAAAAATCAAAATCATTGTGAAAGCAGCAGAAAAAAAAATTTTGGCATGAAGGGGGTACATTGGGAAGCAGTTGAGGACTTGTTAAGTGGGGGATCTTTAAGTTCACAGACATCATGGGCTAGTGGATCAACCGCCAATCAAGTCTAAAAGAAGAAGAAGAAGAATGAGATGAGATGCAGATATGGAGTACAGCTCCTGACCAGATAGAGTGATGATATAGAGTGAAGTACCTGGCGGTGGCGCACCTGTGGGCTGGTTGCCAGCCGCGAGTCAAGTCTAAAGGAAGAAGAAGAAGAAGAAGAAGAAGAAGAAGAAGACGATTGTTCAGAACTCCTAAGAACTCCTTATGCAAAGATATAGAGTGATGATAATCAAGTCAGTGGTGGTAATGTGCCTGTGGGCTGGTTGCCAACTACCAATCAAATCTAAAAGAATAAGAAGTACATGGTGGGGAATGAGATGAGACGCAGATATGGACTATAGCTCCTGACCAGATAAGAGTGGTGATATAGAGTGAAGTATGTGGCAGTGGTGCATCTGTGGGCTGGTTGCCAGCCGCTGGTCAAGTCTAAAAGAAGAAGAAGAAGACGATTGTTCAGAACTCCTTATAAGAACTCCTTATACAAAGATATAGAGTGATAATAATCAAGTCATTGGTGATAATGCACCTGTAAGCTGGTTGCCATCCACCAATCAAATCTAAAAGAAGAAGAAGAAAATCTAAAAAAAATTAAAAAATATAGAAATAATTTTGGTAATCCTAACCAACCTAAAACAAACAAAAAAAAATTGTCTGATTTAACGTGAGACAGTGAGAGACAAAGGTTATGTGTCTCTTTATACAGTGCATGTAAACTTCTGGTTTCAACTGTAAATGCCTTTTTCCCCCAGTTCACTTCTGACCCTTGGGACAGACAAAGAAAAACATCCTGTGAACAAAGATAATAATGATAAATAATGGATTAGATTTATATGGTGCTTTACATGTCAAGTAACATCTCAAAGTGCTTACAGTGATTCTATTATTCATTCACTCCAAACAGACACTGATAGTGGACAGGTATGCACTAGTTCAAATGGAGTGATAATGGCCAAGACCTGGGGTAGGATGATATGGAGACGCATTGGACACTTAGCAATGATGATATAGAGTGAAGTACCTGGCGGTAATGCACCTGTAAGTTGGCTACCAACTGCCAATCAAATCTAAAAGAAGAAGAAGACACTGATAGTGGTAAGCTACCTCTGTAGCCACAGCTGCCCTGGAGCAGACTGATGGAAATGTGGCTGCCAATCCACACCAATGGCTTCTCCTTCTTCTTCTTTTAGATTTGATTGGCGGTTGGCAATCAGCTTACAGGTGCATTACCGCCACCCACCAGGTTGGAGTGTGGACAAGAGAATGGCAGGGGGGAAAAAACAAAAAACAAGCTAAATTCTTTTAATTAATCCAGTTGCACTTAAATATCTAAATAGACCTACATATATTTCTTTGACTGTAGTTCCTAACATGTTTTCCAAAACAAAAATTAGCCCTTTCCATTACTGCAATCAGATGTTTCCTTTGTTCCTGGTATCCCAACAAAACATGCTGAACTGTTTCCGGAGAACCACAATGTGCCCAACAGCTTCTCTGACCGCTGCTGAACATTTATACCCAGTGTCATGGACACTGGAGGCAAAGTAGGTCAAGTGTCTTGCACAGGGACACAATGGAAGGATGGCTGGGGAGAGTGGGATTTGATCCCCCAATCCTCTGGTTGCTGGACAACCCGCTCTACCTCCTGAGCTACTGCTGCCTTGGCAGTAGCTTGGCAAGATGATAACTTCCAGAGCTCCTCTGACTGATGATGGTCAGAAGGTATGAAGGAAGAAGAATAGCCTTGTAAACAAGAATATGCCAGTGTCTGTCTACGTGTGGCTAGATAAGACTGTCCAATATGCTCATACGGCAAGCAGTGATGGGTGATAGGTCTAAAGTTGGTGATGACCCACAGAGCCATGTGATAGACCAAGTCCAAAGCATGCATATATAAAACATCAAGACTGACATAAATTTAGCAGCAACAAGTCTCTTTTTGGATATAAAACAAAGACAGAATAGATGGTAATGTAGCAGAAATATTTTTACTCAAGCAACAAAGTGAAAATACTTATCTCTAGACTTCACAAAATACTGAATAAAATGTTTGCCTCTATAACAGTTTTGTGTGTGAATCATCTAGAAATAGGATGATGCACTTTTTAATTCAACCAAATAAACATTTTGATGTAAAAACAACTTCTTCTTCTTTTAGACTTGATTGGTGGTTGGCAACCAGCTTACAGGTGCGTTACCGCCACCTACTCTATATATCATCACTCAACTTCTTCTTTTAGATTTGATTGGCGGTTGGCAACCAGCTTACAGGTGCATTACCGCCACGTACTGGGTTGGAGTGTGGACAAAGAGAATGGCAGGAAAAAAACAAACAAAACAATTTTTTAATTAATCCAGTTGCACTTAAATATCTTAATAGACCTACATATATTTCTTTGACTGTAGTTCCTAACATGTTTTCCAAAACAAAACTTAAATTAGCCCTTTCCATTACTGCAATCAGATGTTTCCTTTGTTCCTGGTATCCCTGACATTCCAACAAAATGTGTTGAACTGTTTCCGGAGAACCACAATGTGCACAGCTACCATTTGGGTGTTTACCTATTCTATGTAGCGTCTGGTTTAAAGTAGTGTGTCCTATTGTTCTTGTTCTTCTTTCAGATTTGATTTGTGGTTGGCAACCAGTCTACAGGTGCATTACCGCCATGTACTTCACTCTATATACACTACCGTTCAAAAGTTTGGGGTCACTTAGAAATTTCCTTATTTTTGAAAGAAAAGCACTGTTTTTTTTCAATGAAGATAACTTTAAACTAATCAGAAATACACTCTAATATCTAATATACATTGCTAATGTGGTAAATGACTATTCTAGCTGCAAATGTCTGGTTTTTGGTGCAATATCTACATAGGTGTATAGAGGCCCATTTCCAGCAACTATCACTTCAGTGTTCTAATGGTACAGTGTGTTTGCTCATTGCGTCAGAAGGCTAATGGATGATTAGAAAACCCTTGTGCAATCATGTTAGCACAACTGAAAACAGTTTAGCTGGTTAGAGAAGCTATAAAACTGACCTTCCTTTGAGCAGGTTGAGTATCTGGAAAAAAAATATTATTTCAAATACAAATCATTATTTCTAACCTTGTCAATGTCTTGACTATATTTTCTATTCATTTTACAACTCATGGTGGTAAATAAGTGTGACTTTTCATGGAAAACACAAAATAATTGTCTGGGTGACCCCAAACTTTTGAACGGTAGTGTATCTTGGCAGTAACATCGTATGTCCTATTCTTAATCGGGTGATGAGTATCTCTTCTTTCCTGTTTTTGCCAACTCACATTCCAGAGTTTACCTGCTTTTGAATGCCATAAAGATGTCTTCCTGTAGAGTCCCAATATTCTTGCCACTTTTCCACTATATAATTTTTAATTATTGATTTGCCTTCTGCCTTACTGAGTGAGATTTCCAGATTTATTGCTTTGAATTTTAACGATTGTTTTGCTTAGGGCTGTCGCAGTAACTGCAATTATGTCATACCACGGTATGGACACGCCAACCACGGAGGAAAACGACCAAACGCAACAACCGCGGTGTTCATTTTTTTTTTGTGTGTGTGTGTATGTGTGGGGGTATATCTCATTGTTCACTTACTGTATGTGCCCCTATTGATTATTAAATAAATTGCTAAATGAAGTGTATTTTTTATTACCAATGGCATGTTTGCGCCTGGTACTCTAGAAGCTTCCTCAGCACACAGTGCTGCCGCTGTTTCGGGCACTCTCTCCAGACGGACTTCAGCTGGCAGATGAAAGCGTTTGGACTCCTTGTTAAATACAGCTGTAACAATGAGCACTGAAAGAGCACAAAGCATGTTATTTCCTTCTGAGCAGAGTGTGTGTGATCCTGACTATGTATGCTCCGTGTATGAGCTCCTAGAGCAGCTTGTTTGAACAAGATTTTTCGGACAGCGGCAAAAATCACAGCAGCAAATATCACAGAGACAAGAGCCATGCAGGGTCCTGTACGGAGACTGTCCTGCTTATAAGCTGAATGTCGCTGCAGTCTTCAGTCCATACACCCCTTAGTTATCGCCACTGCTTTATGAAAATGATCTTTTTTTGTTTTAAACAAAATCAGCAGTTCATGTCTATCTAAAGGGCGGAGCTCCGCACAGTGGTAACACACGCGCATAAAGTTGAGAGCGAGCTGCAGCGAGACTCTCGCAGCTTCCCTCATTTGCCATATAAGTTATAAACCCTGTTTAAATTACGAATCCACAGGATCCTAAAAACATTTGCAATAATACCGCATACTGCGGTATTGAGCTGTCCACCATCACCACAGGGGAAATTCCTCTACTGCGACAGCCCTAGTTTTGCTAATAAATCCACATCCTCATTACCCTCTATTCCAACGTGGACTGGAACCCAAAGTTTATTGACTGACCTTTACTGTAGAGTTTGTAAATTAAGGAGTGGATTTCTACAATTAGGTCCTGCCTACATGACTGCAGTGACTGAATACTCATGAGAGCCGCCCAACTATCTGAAGCAATGACTGCATTATTCCTATAATTTATATCCAACCACTGTAAATCTAATATAATGGCATCTAGCTCAACTGTGTATACTGATAAGTGATTACTGGTTCTTTTATTGATAGATATTTTATACTGAGGAATGTATACCACAGCTCCACTGCGACCAGTTGTAGGATCCTTGGAACCATCGGTAAATGCTATCAGCCTGTTTCTGAAGTTCTGTTCAATATATTTATGCACTATATAATCTGTTGCTGATTGCTTATGTTGTCCGCAGTTGTTGTATTTCAAAATCTACAAGTGGCATCTCAAACAGCCATGGAGGAATAACAGACCACAGGACCGTTAGGCTAAAATCTACGTATTTTAATCCTGCCTGCTTAGCAATGGCATCACTTATCCATCCAAAGCTACCAATGTTGGACTCATTGTGTTCCCAGCAATCATTAGGAATAGTTTTTGCAGGATGTGATCTCTTATGCCCCTTCAAGTTGATCCAGTATGCCAGCATTAATTTGGTTCTTCTTAATCTTAAGGGCATTTCACCCGTCTCTACCTGGATCGCTGATACTGGAGAAGTCTTAAATGCACCACAACATATCCTAAGAGCCTTTGTCTGCTCTATGTCCAGAAGGTTCAGGTGACAATCAGCAGCCGACATGAACGCAACACATCTATAGTCTAGTGCAGCTCTCATTAGACCTCGACACACCCTCAACAGAGAGGCCCTAGAGGCCCCTCAGTCCCGTCCTGCCAGACATCTCAAAATATTATTTATTTTCTCACATTTTCCTTTAGTTTTTTCAGTGTGGTGTTTCTGTTAGTTTTTCATCTAACAACACACCTAAATACCGAACTACCTTTACTTGCTCTAACTTTTGGCCATAAAGTTTTAAAGAAATTTCTTTGTGACTTTTAGAGAAGCAAATTATTTGTGTCTTTGAGACCAATAATTTAAAAGCCCACCAGTTTGCTCATTGTTCAACCTGGTCTATTGCTGTCTGCATTTTCCTCTGAATGTACACAAGATTACATCCCCTTATCCATAAGGCCCCATCATCTGCATACAAGGCCTTCCCTATTCCACTATTGATTCCTTCAAAAATATCATTAATCATAATATTAAACAGAACAGGGCTACACACGCTGCCTTGAGGAGTACCATTTTCAATCTGATATATTTTGGAGTACTCTGTAGCAACTCTTACCTCAATTGTTCTATCATACAGGAAATCTAATACCCAGTTGTATAAATTAGCTTCAATACCAAATTGATTTAATTTAATCAGCAACCCTTCCTTCCACAGCATGTCATACGCTTTTTCTACATCAAAGAAGACAGCTACGCATCACATTTTCCCTATTTACCTGGGCTTTCCTAATTTCAGATTCTAGGTGCTAAATGGAATCCATGGTATTCCTCCCTTTCCAGAACCCACTTTGAAAAGGAGAAAGACATTCCCTCCCTGCCAAAATGTAATTTAGCCTTTCAGTCACCATTCGTTCCATTGTTTTCCCTAACTGTGAGGTAAGAGCTATTGGCCTATAATTATTGGGATCTGATGAATCTTTCCCTCGCTTTAAGATTGGTGCTATAGCTGATTGTTTCCATGCCCTTGGAATCTTCCCAGTTTCCCAAACTTTATTAAATAGCTTTAATATTGTTTGAAGTGCACTCTCCTCCATGTGCGATAACATCCTATAACATACGCCATCCTTCCCTGGTGAAGATTGCTTCAATTTCAGAATAACCCTTTTCAATTCCGATAGAGTGAATGGCAAATCTATCATGTCTCTTGAAGTATTCTTCCTTATGTTTACATGTAGGTGTTTGGATAAAATGCTTTCCGTGCTTTGTCTAATTGTGTTTGGTAGGTTTTCTGAACTATGAATCTTCACTAAAGTTTGTGCCAAAAGTTCTGCTTTGTCTATATTAGTAATAGCTATTTGAAGGGTAGGGTGATGCCTGATTATCGTAGGTGGCGGTAATGCACCTGTAAGCTGGTTGCCAACCGCCAATCAAATCTAAAAGAAGAAGAAGAAGTAACAGCTGTTTCCCCATTACTGTCTAACGCTGGTATTTTGTACTCTTTTCTAATACCACTCATTTTCTTAATCATTCTCCAAATATCTGATAGCTGTGTTTCTCTTCCTATAGTATTACAATACTGTCTGCAAAATAAATGCTTAGCCGCTTTAATTGTTTTCCTGATGATTGCCTGACACCGTTTGTACTCAATCACTGCTTCCAAGGTATGACACTTTTTCACTTGTCTGAATGCCCTATTTCTATTTTTAATATCTTTATTACAATTATCATCCACCAAGAAAGATTCTTTCATTGTCTATAACCTGTACTTTTTACCTCTGCCAAGGAGGTTATGTTTTCATCAGCGTTGGTTTGTCTGTCTGTCTGTCTGTCTGTTTGCTTGTTAGCAACATAACTCAAAAAGTTATGGACGGATTTTCATGAAATTTTCAGAGATTGTCAGAAATGGGGTGTCCTACAGATGATTACATTTTGGTGGTGATCCGGATCACCGGGGGAACTGTGGTGCTTGGCGGAGGTCTGCGCTCTCCGAGTGCTTTTCTAGTTGTTATTATTTGATTTGCAGACTCTATTATAATCGCACTTACACTTTTACTAAATTTCTCCCCATCAATAATGTCCTCACTATTTAGCTGCTCACATCTAGTCTTACACAGATATTTAAATGTATCCCAATCTGCTTTATCCAGTTTCCATCTTGTGCCAGACTGCATCCCTTCTTCTCCCGCTTCTAGGCCAATTTTAACTCTTATTACCCAATAAGAGTCAAAATTGAGTTTGTATTGCTTTTTGTTCATTAATAAACAACTATGCAAACTTCACCGGTGACTTTTCGCGTCTTATGGTGGCTCGCGAGGGCCACCGCATGACATGAATGATGGGAAAGGTACTAGATTTAGCAGTAATCTAGTCACAGAAAGTGTGTTAGACCTAACTTTGGTTTCAAATGCGATTGCAGGAATCACATCTTGGGAGGTATTAAGTCCGTCAGCTAATGGGAGTGATCATTACCCAATAAGAGTTAAAATTGGCCTAGAAGCGGGAGAAGAAGGGATGCAGTCTGGCACAAGATGGAAACTGGATAAAGCAGATTGGGATACATTTAAATATCTGTGTAAGATAACCTCCTTGGCGGAGGTAATGAACAAAAAGCAATACAAAACAATGAGCCACGGTGGGCTAAAACACACTACACTACAAATACTTGATCATGAGGCAACCAAGAAGCACACTTACGGTCAAAACCCAAGGATGGTCGATAAGCCAGACCATGAAGGCATAGTTGACGTCTGAGCCGAGAAACGCTCGCTCAACGTCTGGCAAAGGAGCATTCGTTGACGCTTCGTTGACAATTCGTTGACAAGACTGCTTCATTATTCTGCTCACAGAGCCCACTTAAATGCAGGGCTGCTGATGAGCCGAAATGCAGCACAGCTGTCAGACTTGACAGCAGGAAGCCCCTCCGAGCGCTGTCACAGTAAAGGCTCGGGGAGCTGGAATGTACACACTGCTGTCAAACCTGGTGAGAATGATGCATGGCTCGAGCGCGGACGAGATTGGCGCTGGAACCATGACAGTCCCTCCCCCCTAAGGGCGAGCTCTGAACGCCCAATGATACCCAAGCCCCCCAACCCCCCCCCACCTCCAGGGTGGGCGGAAGGGGTTGCAGGCCTGGAGGGAGAGGGCCAGCAACAGAAAAAACACAATACTCCCCAATGCACAAATCATAATCAAAACAGACACAAATGAGGCAATACAGAGCACGGAAAACAGAGAATACAATACTCCATGATGCACAAACACACAGGGCAAAAAAAAAAAAGAGAGAACCCCCCCCCCCCCCCCACAAGTTAAACACAATACATCCTTCAGACAGAAGAGGGGAAAAAAACACCATACTGACAAGGCAAGAACACAGAGCAGAACTATCACACCGAATGACCTTTAACCTGCACAACCCAACGAGGATGACGACAGGCAGAGTCCAAAAAACGACGGAGACAGTTCCGGTTGTCTCCCTGCGTCCAATGGCCAACGGGTGATTGTGGGAAACAGGACATGATCGGGCGGCCTACCCCAGTCCCAGGCCCGGAAAGTCAAAACCTCTGGCGGCCGAACCAGGTTGCCCAGTAGCAAGCACAGTATGTCAGGTGGCCGACCCAGGGTGCCGAACCGGTGAAACAATTCCTCTGGAGGCTGACCAGCATCCCTCAGCCACCAGAACCATGAGGAAACCATAGGCGGCGGCCTCCCTGGCGAGGGGAAGACGTGGGAGAGCCGGGCTGAACTTAGAGGCCCCCCAACGGCCCCCGGCGGTGATGAGCTGGGTTGGTGACTATTACGAGGGAGATGATGGTGACGACGAGCCCGCACGATGTCAGGTGGAAAAGGGTCTGCAGTTCCTTCACCGACCTTGACCCATACCGATGCTGCACTCGCTGCTGCACCCGCGTCGGACCCCGATTGGGTCTCGGCTGCACCCGCGTCGGACCCCGACTGGGTCGGTGCGGCACTGGTGGCGACCTCCGACCCCGAACCTGGAACCTCCAGCACAGCGACTGCGACTGACTCCGCACCGGTGACTCTGGAAGAAGGCTCGGAAGGCAAGAAAGAACCGGGATCAGAATCACCGGTAGCGACAGAGCCCAGTGAGACGAGCTCAGGTGCAACAGGCGGCTGCCCCTGACTCGCCTGCCCGAGAGGCAGGCAAAAATGCTCCAAAACAGAAAGGAGAAAAACAAAGTAGAGCACTTGCCTGCACTCAGGTTCTGTCGCCGTCCAGGACTTCGTCGATCCAGGCTCAGGATGGAGAAGTTCGTCATCAGGCTCCCACTCGGCCACGGCGGGTTCTGCAGCCGGCATGATGGTGTCTGCAGTCTGAGGACCCTCCGGCGCTGATGTCCATGCCGATAACCCGCACGGCGTGGAGGCAGGGGACCCTCGACCCGCTGGCTTGAACTGCTCCAACGTAGAGACCCGGGGACGCTTCATCGTCGGCGCAGGCTCCATGCTGCAGTCCGCTCTTCTCCTCTGCCCACGACATGGTTGCGGGGCTGGAACCAGGCTCTCCAGAACCGCAGGCCCCCTCCTCGTCCGGCGACGTAGGCCTGGCGTCGTGGACCGCTCAGCAGAGGGAGACACAGAGGCAGCAGGTTTAGTGATAAGAACTACAGCAGGTGGTGGGAGCTCGGGGGACTGCGAACCCCAAACTCCGCCCCTAGGAGTCAGACAAGGCAAATCACAACTATGATGAGAAGAATGAACTTGCACTTGCCTGTTTCCTGGAGGATGGATGGTGCCTGCTGTAGGGGACATTGTTCCTCCCTTTCCCCGCTGGATGGTAACAGAGGGCCCCCTGGGAGGACGAGGAGATGCCGCTCGCGAAGGTCTACTAATGGGCTTCTCCGGAAGCGGATTCAGATGGGGATCTTGCTGAGATTCGCTTGGAGCGCGACGCCGACGTCTTCTGGCTGGTGGCGAGGCGTAGGTGAGGTCCGGAAAGCGCCGCTCTTGAGCAGAAACGGAGGCGAGCAAGTCAGCATACTCCGGATAGTCACTCAGTTCGGGATTCCTCTCAACCAGCCTGACAGCCGCCATCACGTGCTTAATGATTTGTGTGGGGTGACCGGCGGAGTGAGCTGCAGCCACTCGGTCCCAGATAGAGATTGCTGTCCGCTGCAACCTCTCTGGGGGATTCCCGGCTGACATCATGCTCGTTCGGGGTTGACCCCTGGATGGTGCGAACTCCTGAACCGGATCGGGGACAGGAACGGGATCCCAAAGCGGGGAGCGAGGATGCCTCCTCCTCGGCTTCCTGCCGGAGTTTCCCTCCAGCCCACGGAGTATCTCGCATTGTGCGGCGATGTCATCCCTCCTTGCGACGACTTCAATATGGTTGGAGTAGCGAGGAAGGCGATTAAGGATATCCTCAGCGAGGTCCAGGTACCAGCGTACATCGCTGCGAAAGTCACAGAGGGAAGCAGTGATGAGCATTTCATCTACGTAGTCCAAGGCCTCCCCTAGCTCGTAGCCCGGGCTCCGAACGTGGACCCTGAACGGTGGCCTGACCCCCCAGTGTGCAGGTACCCACACAGGGAAAACAAACGTCCACTTTAAGCAAACTCACCGGGAACGGTGTCTCAGTTTGGCAGCAGTCTACTGTCATGCGGAGGCCCTTGCGAGCCACCATAAGACGCCAAAAGTCACCGGTGAAGTTTGCATAGTTGTTTATTAATTTACAAAAAGCAATACAAAACAATGAGCCACGGTGGGCTAAAACACACTACACTACAAATACTTGATCAGGAGGCAAACAAGAAGCACACTTACAGTCAAAACCCAAGGATGGTCGATAAGCCAGACCATGAAGGCATAGTTGACGTCTGAGCCGAGAAACACTCGCTCAACGTCTGGCAAAGGAGCATTCGTTGACGCTTTGTTGACGATTCGTTGACAATTCATTGACAAGACTGCTGCATTATTCTGCTCACAGAGCCCACTTAAATGCAGGGCTGCTGATGAGCCGAAATGCAGCACAGCTGTCAGACTTGACAGCAGGAAGCCCCTCCGAGCGCTGTCACAATAAAGGCTCGGGGAGCCGGAATGTACACACTGCTGTCAAACCTGGTGAGAATGATGCATGGCTCAAGCGCGGACGAGATCGGTGCTGGAACCATGACAATTCATGCATATTAAGTCCCTGTCCTTTAAAAAATCCTCAATTACTGTGCCATTTATATTCCTGCTACCCCACAGTGTGTTATGTGCATTAAAATCCCCACACCAAACCACCTTACCTTGTGCTTGTCTATTTACAGTGTTCAAAGTGTCAACTGTCAATTTGTTACATGGATTATAGTAATTAATAATTATTTCATCTTTTACTACCCATATTTTTACCATTTTTGATTCATGTTCTTTCCTTATGTCCATCATTTTGTAATTTGTTCCATTATGCACAAAAGTTGCTACACCTCCTCCTCTACCGGTTTCCCTGTCGGTCCTTACAGATGTGTATCCTTGAATGACAAAATCCAACTGAGGTTTTAGCCATGTTTCCTGTATACAGATTATCTGGGGTTTGTCTTGCGTATCAGATGTAACCTTTTTGAATTCTTGCCCATTTGATATTAAACTCCTGGCATTCCACTGCAAAATCGTGATTACCATTATGACCCACTAGCCCATGATGTCTGTGAACTTAAAGATCCCCCACTTAACAAGTCCTCAACTGCTTCCCAATGTAGCCCCCTTAATGCCATTTTTTTTTTCTGCTGCTTTCACAATGATGATGATTTTTTTCTGTTTTCTTGGAAGTCTGCGCAGTGCAGTTTATCACATCTACCACAAATAAGACAAAATTATTTTCCTTCATAACCAGAGTATCTTCCTTAATTCTACTGCATGCAGTGCAAGTCTGCACATTTTCCCTGTTATAGAATCCACTCTCACTTTTTCAGCTGGCACCTTTTTCGCAGCTTCTGCATATGTTAATCCCTGGAAGACTTTTACCTGCTGAATTTCTGCTGCTCTGTTGCTGGCTTCATAACCTCGATATGCAGAGCTATGTTCACCACCGCAGTTACAGCACTTTAATTTGGCTCCTCTTTCACACTTGCCATATTCATATTCACTGGAGCATCTGGCACATCGTTGTCTACCTTTGCATATCGCTGCTACATGACCAAACTTTTGACACTTGTAACATCTTGAGTGGAGGAGGAATGTAAAGTCTGACTTCATAGCTCATGTAGCCAATATACACCTTACTTGGCAGTCTTGTTTCATCAAATTTTAACATTACCAACAGACTATCACATTTTTCACCATTTCTATTAATTTTCAGTCTTTGTACCCCTGTCACTTTTGCTCCAGTTGTTTTTCATTATTTCATCAATTGAGACAGCCGTTGAAATGCCCGATATAACTCCTCTCATTGCCTTATTTCCTTCCAATACTGAACACTGCACATTTTTCCCCTCCATCTTATTGACTCTGATTGCTTTTCCTTGTTGAACACTAACTTTACATGTAACTAGTAACGAACCACTATGAAGAATTCTTGCATTTAAAACTTCTCAAAGTAACTTCTTAATTGCATTTGTGAACTTAATTGGGTTCCACTCACGAAATGATGCCCCTTCCTGAGTAAGTTTAATGATTACTTTACACTCCTTCTGTTCATCTTCTTTCTTCTTTTAGATTTGATTGGCGGTTGGCAACCAGCTTACAGGTGCATTACCGCCATGTACTTCACTTTAAAGGCCAAATGTCACGTAATTTTTTTTCTAAATGACAACGAATTTAGATAAAATACACATAGCTTAAACTAAATATTCATACCGGAGACCATATCACCCACCTGTATTTACGTAATTGCACAAAATACACCAGGTGAAGGCCCCACCTTACTTGCTGGCTTGTGACAGCCAGTCCAGACCACGCCCATGTTTTTGACATCACCAGTTGTACCCTGGCTGCCCTGCCTATCCACATTCACACTTATCAACATTGGACAATCATGACGGAAAGTGACAGCGATTGTGAACAGTTTAGTTTTGTCTTTTTTTTTTTGTCTTTTTTTTTGTCAGTGGTTCAGACAGTGACAGAGGCATTGAACCTTACAGGTTCGAGCCGTCCGAGACGGAATCAGATGCTTTGTCTGATGACAACAGTTCCAACGATGACCAGAGAGCAGAACCAGTGGAAAATGTCATTGAACTGGACATTAATCGCCTCCAGAATTGCGAAGCCGAAGGGGGTCTGTCGAGGGCGCCCCATAAATATTGATTTTTTTCGGAAGCCATTATTATTACAGTGGAGAGAGCCGCTGCTGTCAAGAAATTGACCAGATCAATATGAAAATGGAGGCGCATACTCTGTCAAGTGAGACGTTTTCGCCGTATTTTGGTGCCAAGCGCGGCTGTGGGGGACACTTTTCTGGGAAATGTTTTAAATGTAGTTCGTGTTGTTTATTGTCAAATATTTTAAGGAAAATATGGGGAAAATGCAATTATTAGCAAAACGGGCGTATTGCCATTTCTGTACGCCCAAAAGAAAAATATACGGGAAAAAAATTGAGTGTTGTGCGAGCACGTCCTGTGTGTGATCCCCCACAGCTGGTGCTGGCAGATGGCTCCGCCTGAGCTATTATCACTACAATGAGAAGTGTGGAGTCAATCATTAGTCAGATTGTCGGGGCGGGCTGATCGCTCAGCATGAGCTATTCTCACTACAATGAGAAGTCATTAGGACAATAATTTAACACGTTTCAGCTTGTGCAGCGGTTTGCGGAACAGAGAGAGATCGCCTGACAAATTACAGAATTCTGCTTTTTTTTTTTTTTATTTTGCGCCGGACGCTGAGTTGTGTTGTTATTGTCAAATATCCATGAATCCTTAAAATATTTGACAATAACAACACGAGTTGCATTTGGGGCATTTCCCAGAGAGGTGTCCCTTGTTGCTCCGCCGTCCCTTATAGCCGCTTTTTACGGTGTTGAAGTACGGCGAAAACGTCTCACTTGACAGGTATAAAACATTTCCCAGAGAAGTGTCCCTTATTACCCAGCTGTCCCTGATAGTCCCGTTTTAAGGTATGGGTGAAATATCCAATTTTTTCTTTCTTGTTGCTCACTTCAACCTTCCAGTCTCCATATAAACAATCAATTGAAATACCCCAAGCATCAAACTAGGGTACAATCGATTTCGCCACTTCCGCCTTCTTCCCCAGGCGATTCCAGGGGCCGTGTCAGGCCAAGCGCAGCAGTTTTAAATTAACGGATATTCCGTTGTTACTGAAGCATATGCACCAAGACCCGAACGGATCGGTTCCCTTTTATATCTAGTTTCAAGATATTTAAAGTACCCTGTTACGTGACATTTGGTCTTTAAATCATCACTCTATTCTGGGATTGCTCATCATCTGATTCATCAGCATTTGATAATGCTCTTGATTGATTTCTTTACGTTTACATTGCTTCTTTTAGACTCCACCAAACTCCAAACTTCCTCTTTCCCGCTTCCTACCTCCATTCCTCCTAGTTCACTCCCTGTTTCATCACCTTCCACTGCCTGCTCTGCCATCTCCTGTCCACTCACAACCCGGCCGTGCCACACCAGCCCAAAGCCCCAGCCTCCCGCCGCTATCTTACATCGCTCTTGTTCATTGTCCTCAACTTCTTCTTCTTCTTTTAGATTTGATTGGTGGTTGGCAACCAATTTATAGGTGCATTACTGCCACGTACTACACTCCATATCATCACTCTATCTGGTCAGGAGCTGTAGTCCTTCTATCATCATTGCTGTGTCCAATCGAACCTCAACTATATCTTCAGACATCACTCTTCTTCGTCTCCTCGTACTTCACTGTATATCATCACTTTCCCATCACTCTCGGACTGGGAAAACAAGAGCGGAGTGGAGCGGCCCGCCATTCAGCTAGCTAAACAGCTGTTCAGTAGCTGTTTTGTCAGTATAAATGGTCTGGGATCATGGGTCCCAAGAAAGCTCAGCAGACTGAGGAGGTGGACGACATTAAAAGATCGCTCGACTTCTTGGCTGAAGAGATTACTGCTGTTAAGCTGCAGCAAAAAACATTCTGGGCCTGGTCGAGGAGGTGAAAGTGCTGCGGATCCAGAACGCCGAGAAGGACAAGAGGCTGGCCTATCTGGAGAGCAGAGTGTCGGACCTAGAGCAATACACCCGGGTGAACAACGTGATCATCACTTGGCTCCACATTAAACCCCAATCATATGCTTGGGTGGTGACCGCGGACAGCGGAGGGAGGCTCGATGAGCTGGAAGCTGAATCCACGGAGCAACAAATGGCGGCCTTCCTGTAGTCCAAAGGAGTTCAACTGGACTGTGACACCACTGAGGCCTGCCACCCTCTGCCCAAGAAAAACAGCGACAAACCGGCTGCCATCATGAGGTTTATCAACAGAAAACACAAGACTGCGCTGCTAAAACAAGGGAGGAAACTGAAAGGAACGAATATTTACATAAACGAGCACCTCACAAAAGAAAACGCAGAAATAGCCAGAAAAGCAAGATACCTGAGAAAGCAAAAAAAGATTCAAAACACCTGGAAAACAAACTGTAAAATATACATCAAATTAAATGGATCACCTGAAGAAGCCAAGGTCATTAACATCCAAAATATTATGGAACTGGACAAATATCAGTGAACATTATGAACTGGAGTCGACAGCAACAAATGAGAACTGTAAGACACTGAAGAATTATACTCATCTGCAACAGGACATATAACTACTGTACATGAAACAAAAGATCAATAAACAGGAACTGAAAGTTTTTGAATATACGGATCACAACCCACAGGACGTGGAATATTAATTAAATCACCCTTATTGTCATTCAACCGTACAACCAATCATGTACAGCAGAACGAGATTGTGCTTTACCTATCTACAGTGTAAATCACACACACCCCAAGTGCAGAATCAGAGGGTTGCTGCCATGCAAGGCGCCGCCACAGAGTTCCCTCCTCCATTCCATTTATTGCTGAGCACCAAGCTGGACGGCAGGAAGTTCCACTTTTATATGGTCTTTGGCATGACCCGGCCGGGATTTGAACCCCTGCCTCCCGGGTGTGGGGCGGATGCTCTACCAACTGAGCCACCACTCCGGTATATATAACGTAGACCCTGACAATAATTTATTTACCTCCATCAATAATAACTGTAGTTACTACACGGATGAACAGTTTAACACAACGGTCATATCTGATTTCAATATTTCTATGATCCACTTCATCAGTAGAAGTCTCTATGCCAACTTTAATAACATTAAAGATTATTTACATCAGTTTAAAGAGCCATTCAGTATAGTGGCAATATCAGAAATGTGGCTCAGTGAAGAGAAAGGAGTGGATTTTACATTGGATGGCTACGAATTAAATTATATGAATAGAAAAGTGGAAAAAGGAGGAGGAGTTGCAATTTATGTTGATAAGTGCTTGCAATACAAGGTTGTTGAAAATTTGTCAGTGACTGTGGATGATTTATTTGAATGTATTACAATAGAAATCTGTTTGGACAATATGAAGAATATAGTAGTGAGCTGTGTATATAGAACACCTGGATCAAATATTGACTTATTCAAGGACTGGATGGAAAAAATGTATGCAAAACTTACTCATAAAGTTATGTTCATCTGTGGGGATTTCAATATAGATCTTATGAATTCAAAACTATGTTGTTTTATGTTATGTTGAATTAACAGAAGAATTTATCAACACAGTGTACAGTATGGGCTTACATCCAACAATCACCAGACCTAGCAGAATCACATCACACAATGCCACATTAATAGATAACATATTCACAAACATTATGGAAAATAATATCATGAGTGGGCTTTTATTGAATGATATCAGTGACCACCTGCCGATTTTTGTTGTCTATCAATGTGATTATAGGAAGAAAAAGTATACCAAAAATATTAAATATAAAAGAATGAGAACTGGAGAATCTATGTATTTACTGGCAAAGGAATTATTAATGCAAGACTGGAAGATAGTTTGTGATGAAAATGATATAAATAAAGCATGTGATGAATTTTTTACAAATATTTCAGTCATTGTACAATAAAAAACTGTCCTATAAAACAATACAGTGACAGACAACAAAATAAAAATATTCCATGGGTCACCAAGGGGTTACTAAATGCATGTAAAAAGAAGAATACATTATATAAACAATTCATTAAGTGTAGAGAGGCTGAGATCAAATATAAAAGATATAAAAACAAGCTTACTAATATAATGAGGACTTGTAAGAAAGAATACTACAACAGAATATTAGAGGATAATAAGAATAACTTAAGAGAAATATGGCAAGTGCTAAATGGAGTTATTAGTAACCGATCAAAGAATGCTAATTATCCAGAATATTTTATTGAAAATGACAATTTGATAAATATGGAGGATGTGGTTAGTGGTTTCAATAAATTTTTTGTAAAAGTTGGTCCAGAATTAGCGACACCAGAAACAAACGATGGTGGGTCTGTAAATTAAATAGAAGATAGAAATCCAAACACAATCTTTTTGGGTGCAGTAACCGAAAAGGAAATTATCGAGACTGTGAGTAAATTTAAGAACAAAAAAATCAACTAACTGGAATGAAATTGACATGACAATAGTGAAAAAAATAATTGAAGGAATTGTTAAGCCACTCACCCACATCTGTAATCTGTCATTTCAAACTGGTAAATTTCCAAACAAAATGAAAATAGCAAAAGTAATACCACTATACAAAGCAGGAGACAGTCATCATTTCACAAATTACAGGCCGGTCTCTTTACTCTCACAATTCTCCAAAATACTTGAAAAAATCTTCACTAAGAGACTGGATGATTTCATTGAAAAACACAACCTTCTTACAGACAGTCAGTATGGTTTTAGAGCAGACAAATGTACATCTTTGGCACTGATTGAACTCATAAGAAATTACTAGTTGTATAGATTAAAAAAAAGTTTGCTGTAGGAGTATTTATAGATTTAAAGAAAGCTTTTGACATCATTGATCACAGAATTTTACTGAGGAAATTGGAAAGGTATGGGATAAGAGGGGTCGGACTGAGTTGGGTGGAAAGTTATTTAAGTAACAGACAACAATTTGTACAAATTGGTGAGCACAAATCACCCTTCATGAACATCTGTTGTGGTGTGCCCCAGGGGTCAGTTTTGGGACCCAAACTCTTTATCTTATATATAAATGACATATGCCAAGTATCAAAAATTCTGAAATTTATTTTGTTTGCAGATGACACAAATATCCTTTGCACTGGTGAGAATTTGCAGCAGGTTTTAGAGGTGGTCACAACTGAAATGAAAAGGTTAACACAGTGGTTTAACAAAAATAAATTATCTCTAAATCTGAAAAAAACAAAGATGATGTTGTTTGAAAATTATAAAATAAATCATGAAATAATGATAACGATAGATGATACTAGAATTGAAACAGTACAGGAAAATAAGTTTCTGGGGGTGATGCTAGACAACAAAATCTGCTGGAAACCTCACATCAGTCACATCCAGGCCAAGTTGGCAAAATGTATAGGGATACTGGGGAAGACGAGACACATTTTGGACTATAAATCATTGTGCTTACTGTACAATTCACTGTTTCTACCATATTTTAACTACTGTGTAGAGGTCTGGGGAAACACCTACAAGACCAACCTACAGCCAATATGAACATTACAAAAAAAAAGCTATAAGGATAATAAATAATGTAGGCTATAGAGACCATACCAACTCGTTGTTTTTAAAGTCACATGTCATAAAGTTCATGGATTTAGTTAAATATAAGACAGCACAAGTAATGTACAGGGCAATTAATAATCAACTCCCAACTAATATACAAAAAATATTCAAAAAAAGAGACAATGATTATAATTTGAGAGGAGACTTAAACTTTACAAAACCTAAGGTATGAACAACTAAGAAAAGTATGTACATATCTGTCTGTGGGGTGGATTTGTGGAACAGTCTGGAGCTGGAACTATGTACAAACAGAAATCAATTCAAAAATAGGTATAAACATTATTTGCTGAAAGGATATATGCTAGAGGGGTAGTATTAATATGTACTATTCACTATGCTCACTCTGGGACACTATGGGAGGGTAGGTGGGACAGTACTGTGCATATCTGTGTATATCTGTGTTGTTTGGGGCTGGGTATAGATGTATGGACCGTATGTATGTTGGGATGGATGGGTGTCAATGTTGACATGTACAAAATATAGTTAATTGTCTACTTGGGGTCTTAATTGAGGTAATAGGTATATATTTCACATGGGTTGTATTTAGGGAAAAGAGGAGTTGGAGTAAATAATTGTTAACTTCATCCTTCTCCCTTTCGAGCACTGTATACTGTCACTTTTATTGCACTTGTCATTTGTTTTGTTTTTTTGCTTTTTTGTTCGAAATAAAGTATCTATCTATCTCTCTCTTCATTCTATATCATCACTTCACACATCCTGGCCATGGCAACTGCCATAGCCCCCGGAGGGGCCGCCACTATTGTGTAGACTTCTCTAGTGTAGACTTCTCTAATGTTTCTTCTTCTTCTAACTTCCACAGTATCATCATCATCACTTCACTCTATATATAATTCAAGAAATCTCTGTGTGTCTGTCTGTCTGTCATGACCATAGGACTCACTAAGAGATCATAGGATCCCCTATGATGTTCCTATGATGTCTACATGATGTCTATGTGATGTCATATAGACACTATAGTATAGAGTGATTCAAGAAAATCTGTGTGGTCAAAGGCAGGCATCATGATCATAGGACATCAAAGATCAAAGGCAGGCATCACTTACAATCATAGGACTCACTATGACATCATTAAAGATCAAAGGCAGGCATCAGTCACACTCACTCACGATCAGAGGACATCAAAGATCAAAGGCAGGCATTACTCACGATCATAGGACTCACTATGACATCATCAAAGATCAAACAGCCATTACTCACGATCATAGGACATCAAAGATCAAAGGCAGGCATCACTCACAATTATAGGACATCAAAGATCAAAGGCAGTCATCACTCACGATCATGGGACTCACTATGACATCTTCAGAGATCAAAGGCAGGCATCACTTACGCTCACTCACTATCATAGGACATCAAAGATCAAAGGCAGGCATCACTCACGATCATAGGACTCGCTATGACATCATCAAAGATCAAACGAAGGCATCACTCACAATCATAGGACTCACTATGACATCATCAAAGATCATAGGCCTTGCTATGACATCATCAAAGATCATAGGACTCACTATGACATCAAAGATCAAAGGCAGTCATCATTCATGATCATAGGACTCGCTGAAAAGGCAGGCATCACCGGCAATCAAAACTAAAAGAAGAAGAAGAGTGTTGACGTGCTTGCTTACACCATTGCTTACACCTGCTTTCTACGGGCATGCAGAAATACTTGCTTATACTTGGTTCCAGTGGGCATGCACAGGTATGCACTAGTTAATTGAAAAAAACGACAACAACTTGCTCTGACTGAGTCATATTCAATTATCTGTTATGCCATCAACATCTGAGGATTTAGATGAGACATATCTCATCTTTTACATCTTCATTTTTATTATATTGCTTATATTACATTACATATTTATTACTCTCTTTTTTTAAGGGGGTCATTGACTGCACTTTTACCTCATTTTTTTTCCCAATGTGTTTTTATTGAAATAAATTTCCGAAATTACAGACAAGTTGGCATAATACTTCTTGAAACAAACAAAAAAATAAATAAATAAAGATACACTTATTTAGCACATATACATATATGTATATAGGATCAAATAGTGCCTCAACAAGTACTACACACTTAAGCACCAGATTTTATTTATTTATTTTTTTTTTTTTAATATCCCCTCGAACAACACCCCCCCCCCCCAGCTCACAAGATCAGTAGAGGAAGTACCTCAACAGGCATATACTTTGAAACATATACACATAATAGAGTAGGAAAAAAAATAAAAATATATATATATAACAAGGCACATGCTGACATATTTAGATGGGTAAGACTTTTAGATTAGAAAAGTAAGATATAAAACATTGCCATTTCTGGTAAAACCTTTCTGTGCATCCTCTTATAGTGTATTTAATTTTCTCAAGTTTTAGAAAAAACATCATGTCCTTGAGCCATAGGGAAATTGAGGGATATCTGACAGATTTCCAATGCAGCAGTAAAGTACGCCTTGCTATTAAGGATGTAAAGGCCACAATATCCCTTTGTACCGAATTCAAAACTACAGAGGAATCAGGAATCCCAAATATGGCAATAAATGGAGAAGGCAGCAGAGTCACTTGAAGAACCCTGGAGATAATTGTAAAGTAACTAGACCAAAAACTGTATAATTCCGGACAAAGAAAAAACATATGGCCAAGGTGGCAGGGAGATCCCCTACATTTATCACAACTACCATCAACTTCTGGGTAAATCTCAGAGAGTCTCAGTTTTGAGTAGTGGACTCTATATATTACCTTAAACTGAATCAAGCTAAGACGAGCGCATGAGGAAGACGTTCTAATTCTGTTAATGGCATCCTCCCAAAGCTCATCAGTCATCTGTATACCCAATTCTTTCTCCCACAAATTTTTTATTTTGACACTTGATTCATCGTTAATGTTAAAGTGGAATTATAAAGCTTGGATATCAACCCTTTATGTTGTGGACCATGTGAAACGATACTTTCCCAGGGCTGCTCAGGAGGGATAGAAGGAAAGTTAGAGAAACACTTAGAAACAAAATTACGTATTTGAAAATAACGAAACAAATGGGTGCCGGGTAAGTTATAATTGAAAGATAAATTGGTAAAGCTATCAAAAAGCCCAGATGTATATAAATTCCTTATATGTTTAATACCTCTGTCATGCCAGTCTGAGAATGACGAATCTGAGAAAGATGGGGGAAACAAATGATTTTTAGTTAAAGGACATAAAGAGGAGGCAGATACAAAACCAAAGCGCCGCCTAAACTGAAACCATATTTTTAATGTGTTGAGAACCACTTGACTGTCCGTATACAAAGAGGGTTTTGTAGGCAAAGAAGAAAAAATTAATGCAGGTATTGACGACCCCCGACAGGATGATAATTCCATTCTACACCATGGGGAGCGAAAAGACTTTAACCAATAGCAGATTTTATGTATATGTGCCGCCCAATAATAAGACTGGAAATCAGGTAATGCAAGTCCCCCGCTAAGTCTACATCTTTGCAATAATTTTTTACGCACTCTAGGTGGTTTACCATTCCAGATAAAGCCACAAATTATCTTATCCAGAGAATCAAAAAAGCTTTTAGGCAGAAAAAGAGGAATTGACTGAAATAAAAAAAGGAATTTTGGTAAGATATTCATCTTGACAACATTAATCCTACCCAAGAGTGACAGAGGGAGATTTCGCCAATGCTGGACGTCAGAGGTTATTTTGGCAATAAGAGGAGAAAAATTGGCTGAAGTTAGGCTAGAGAAAGAGCGTGTCACATTTATACCAAGATACTTGAATCCTGCGGGACTAAGTTTGAAGGGTATGTCAGACTGCTGAAGATCCCAGGCAGTCATGTTGATAGGAAAGCATTCGCTTTTTTCCAAATTCAATTTATAACCGGAAAAGGAACTGAAATTATTTAAAATACTCAAGACATTGGGGATAGAACTAACTGGATTTGACACATATAACAACAAATCATCCGCATATAACGACAACTTGTGTTCAGTTCCATTTCGGAAAATCCCACTAAATAAATTGGAAGACCGCAACGCAATGGACAGAGGCTCAATGGCAATAGTGAAGAGCAAGGGCGATAATGGACAGCCTTGCCGTGTACCACGTCCAAGAGAAAAGTAATCAGAAAACATATCATTAGTTTGAACCCTTGCCTTCGGGGATGTATAGAGGAGACGAATCCAAGAAACAAATTTCTCATTGAATCCAAATTTCCTCAAAACCGCAAACAAATATTCCCACTCTACCCTGTCGAACGCTTTTTCAGCGTCTAGCGATATGACTATTTCTGATGAATCAGATGACTGTTTTGCATAAATTATATTGAAGAGAGTGCGTATATTAAAAAATAATTGTCGTCCCTTAACAAAACCGTTCTGTTCTTCAGATATAATCAAAGGGAGAACCTTCTCCAGACGGGAAGAAATTACTTTGGCTAACACTTTCACGTCAGCATTAAGCAATGATAGTGGTCTATAAGAGCTACATAGAGTTGGGTCTTTGTCCTTTTTATGAAGTAAAACAATCAAAGCTTGTGTTAGAGTTGGAGGAAGAATACCTCGTTCTAATGATTCGTTAAAGGTAGCTAAAAGTAAAGGTGCTAATTTTTCCGTAAATCTTTTATAAAATTCAATGGGAAACCCATCAGGGCCAGGTGCTTTGTTTGATTGCATTGCTTCAATTGAGTTAATTATTTCAACAAGGTCGAGTGGGGAATCCAGGCTTTTTGCAGTGTCTGAGTCAATTACAGGATTCGAGAGGTCATGAAGAAATAAGTTCATGTTATGTGAATCTGTTGGGAACTCCGACGTATATAATGAGGAATAAAATGTTTTAAATGTGGCATTGATTTCATTAGGATCTGTCGTGATTATATGTTGACTATTCTGAATACTACTTATAATCCGAGAATTAGCTTGACGGCGTAGCTGATGTGCCAACAGACGGCTTGCTTTGTCGCCATATTCATAATGAGTTCCACGATTTTGTAGTAATAGCCGTTCAGCTTCTTGGGTTGAAATTAGATCAAGTTCTGACTGTACCTCTATGCGCTGTTTAAATAATTCTGGTGTAGGATTTAAGGCATAACTTTGATCAATATTACTAATGGCTAAAGTGAGTTCAGAAAACTTGGTGTGACGTCTCTTATTAGAAAGAGCAGAGTAGTAAATGATTTGTCCTCTAAGGTAGGATTTAAGAGTCTCCCATAATAATGAATATGAAGTAGAATCATTTTTATTAAACAACAAAAACTCATCAATTGAATTGGAAATAAAATCACAAAACTCTTTATCTGCTAAAAGAAGAGAATTAAACCTCCATGAAGGAAGACTACGTTTATAGGCACCCAACTGAATATCTAATAATAATGGTGCATGATCAGATATTATTATACTTAAATAATCAGAGGAAACTACACAGGAATTTAAAGTACAGTCAATAAAAAAGTAATCAATCCTGGAGTAAGAATGATGCACCTTAGAAAAAAAGGAGAATTTTTTACTGGTTGGATTGCGGAATCTCCAAGGATCGACAAAGCCATTCTGTGTCATGAAATCAGAAAATGTTTGAGACATTAAAGACTTATTTAGATTACGGGGATTAGATCGATCTAATAATGGATCAAAGACACAATTTAAATCGCCCCCTAAGATTAACAAATGTGAATTCAAAAATGGTAAGCTACTTAGTAATTTGTTTGCAAATTCAACATTGTCAATATTTGGGGCATATACATTGACTAACAGAACCTTTTTCTGCATCAAAGTACCGGCAACTATCACATATCTGCCGTTTTTATCAGCTATAATGTTAGTGGCTGAGAATTGTACATTTTTATTAATAAGAATAGCAACCCCCCTTGATTTAGAATTAAACTCTGAATGAAAAACTTGGCTCACCCAAGAGCAGTGCAACCGATGATGATCTTTTATCCGAAGATGGGTCTCCTGCAGAAACACTATTGAGGATTTTAAATGTTTTAAGTGGTTAAAAACTTTTGATCTTTTAACAGGATGACCCATGCCCTTAATATTCCAGCTAATGAATCGCAAAGATGCGCCTAGTAAAGCTGTACCATGGCCTATATTGGTACTAGCCATTTACATGTACCAAAAAAAAAACAACCAACACAAGAACTATTGCTGTGAGCTGAGGTAAAACACCACCCACCCAAAAGAACCCCCAAAACAAATACACCCAAAGTCTCCATGTAACAAAAAAAACACACCCAAAAACCAATGGAGACAGCAGTGTCACACACAAAGAAAAGTTGTTCTCAGTTAAATAGGAACAACTCGGAGGCAAAGCCGAGCAGAGAGAAAAAAAAAAAAAATATACCAATGGAAAACATGTCTCCTGCCAACTTCCAGAAATTGAATTATAATATGTGCAATGATTAAATTACATGCTGTTTTATACCAGTATTGTAATCTGAACAATAAAGTAAGAAAAAGTAATGATAATATTAAACTGACCATCTAGTGATCGACGAAGAAGAAGAAGAAACTCAACAATACACTAAGAGATTCTAATGAACACTCCCAAAATAAAGCAAATAAGCGCAAATGTCCAGGTAACAGCAACAAGTCTAGAGTCCGAGCATATATAAGGATTATAATGAAAGGTTCACAGCTCACCCAGAAATCAGAGTCTTGACGTATTCCTTCGCGTCTTCCGGCAAAGTAAACTTCTTTTCAGTCCCCTGGTAAGAAATGCGTAGCTGCGCCGGGTGGAGAAGTCCGTATTTGACTCCATCAATGCCACGGAGTAGCCGCTTAACCTCGTTGAATGCAGCCCGAGCCCGTGCAATCTTGACGGTGTAGTCCGGAAAGACCGACAAAGTCATACCTCCGACTTTAATCCGCTGGAGCTCTCGCGCACGCCGTAATATATCAACACAGTCACTGTGGTAATGAAGCCTGCACACAATGGCTCGTGGTCGCTCACCCGGTTTAGGTTTAGGCTGAAGAGTACGATGAGACCGATCCACTAGTGGTTCCTTATCCAAAGAAAAAGCATTTTTCAGCAACGCAGCCACAGCAGTAGGAGAAAAAGAGTCTGGACCCTCTTCAACGCCAATAATCCTTATGTTATTGCGTCGCGATCTTGATTCTAAATCTTCACATTTGTCTTCCAGCACAGCAACCTTAGCATTGAGGCGCTCAACACTTGTTTTCATATCTGTCATGTCATCCGTATAAGCTGTGAGCGTTTCTTCCATGTCCCCCATAATGCTCGTTAGCTTAGCCAACTTAGCATCAATAGCAGCATTGACGCTCGCTAACTGTGATTTCACAGACTGTAACTCAACCTTAAGAGGTGCCAAAGCGTCTCCGATAATCTCTTGTAGCTCCTTCTTAATAATACCAGAGATGTCTTCTTTTAGAGAGGAAAGCAGCTCAAGTTTCAAAGCTTCAGCGTTCAAAACAGGGGCTGGATCAACAGGTTGAGCTAGCGGCTCTGAAGTCGGGGCCTGTGAACAAGGCTTCAGGTGCGTCTGAATAGTGCGGGTTTTTCCTTTCCCCGACATTGCAAAACAATTCAAAAGTATCTCTTAAGATACACAGCGAAAAAGAGCCAAGAAAAAAACACTGGGTTTTTAGAAAACTGCACAACTGAATAACAATATTTTACGAAGTTGGCAGGAGCCACCAAAACTGCGTCCTACTCCATTGACCGCACAACAGCGCCCCCCCACTTTTACCTCATTTTAACAGTTCACATGTCTTAATGAATTGTGATATATTTTGGACAAATTTTCTTTAATTACTTAATTGTTGTAACATAATTTGTGATTCATCTTTTTCAGCCTTTCAGCATGGTTTCAGTGCATCCATCCATCCATCCATCCATCCATCCATCCATCTTCTACCGCTTTTCCGGAGGTCCGGGTCGCGGAGGCAGCAGTTCAAGCAGAGAAGCCCAGACTTCCCTCTCCCCAGCCACCTGCTCCAGCTCTTCAGAGGGGATACCAAGGCGTTCCCAGACTAGCTGGGAGACATAGTCTCTCCACCGAGTCCTGGGTCTGCCCCGGGGTCTCCTCCCAGTGGGACGTGCCTGAAACACCTCAAGTGGGAGGCGTCCAGGAGGCATCCTAATCAGATGCCCATACCACCTCAACTGACTCCTTTCAATGTGGAGGAGCAGCGGTTCTACTCTGAGCCTCTCCCGGATGACTGAGCTCCTCACCCTATCTCTGAGGGTGAGTCCAGCAATCCTACGGAGAAAGCTCATTTCAGCCGCTTGTATCCGCGATCTCGTTCTTTCGGTCATTACCCAAAGCTCGTGACCATAGGTGAGAGTAGGAACGTAGATTGACTGGTAAATCGACAGCTTTGCCTTAGAACTAAGCTCCCTCTTCACCACAACAGACCGGTACAACGTCCGCATCACTGCAGATGCTGCTCCAATCCGTCTGTCGATCTCTCGCTCCATTTTCCCCTCACTCGTGAACAAGACCCCAAGATACTTAAACTCCTCCACTTGGGGCAGGAGCCTGTCCCCAACCCGGAGAGGACAATCTACCTTTTTCCGGCTGAGGACCATGGACTCGGACTTGGAGGTGCTGATTCTCATCCCAGCCGCTTCACACTCAGCGGCAAACCGTCCCAGCAAGAGCTGTAGGTCATTGCTGGATGAAGCCAACAGGACAACATCATCTGCAAACAACAGAGATGAGATCCTGTGGGCACCAAGCATGACACCCTCCATTCCCTGGCTGCGCCTAGAAATCCTGTCCATAAAAATTATGAACAGGACCGGTGACAAAGGGCAGCCCTGGCGGAGTCCAACTCTCACTGGGAATGACTCCGACCGAGTGTTGGCAATGCGAACTAAACTCTCACAACGGTCGTACAGAGACCGAATAGCTCGTAACAACAAGCCCGATACCCCATACTCCCGAAGCACCCCCCACAAAAATCCACGAGGGACGCGGTCAAATGCCTTCTCCAAGTCCACAAAACACATGTAAACTGGTTGGGCAAACTCCCACGAACCCTCGAGAATTCTCGAGAGGGTAAAGAGCTGGTCCGATGTGCCACGGCCAGGACGAAAACCACATTGCTCCTCCTGAATCCGAGGTTCGACCAACGGCCGGACTCTCCTCTCCAGTACCTTGGCATAGACCTTCCCAGGGAGGCTGAGGAGTGTGATCCCTCTAAAGTTGGAGCACACCCTCCGGTCCCCTTTTTTGAAGAGAGGAACCACCACCCCGGTTTGCCATGCCAAAGGCACTGCCCCCGACCTCCACGCAATGTTGCAGAGGCGTGTCAACCATGACAACCCAACAACATCCAGGGCCTTGAGGTACTCGGGGCGAATCTCGTCCACCCCCGGGGCCCGGCCACCAAGGAGATTTTTAACCACCTTGGCGACCTCAGCCCCTGTGATAGGCGAGTCATCCCCCTCGTCCCCAAACCCTGCTTCCTCTGTGGAAGGCGTATCAGTGGGATTGAGGAGATCCTCGAAGTATTCCTTCCACCGCCCGACGATATCCCCAGTTGAAGTCAACAGTGTCCCATCCGCACCATACACAGTGTGGACGGGGAGCTGCTTTCCCCTCCTGAGCCGCCGAACAGTTTGCCAGAATATCTTTGAAGCCGACCGAAAGTCTTGTTCCATGGCCTCACCGAACTCCTCCCATACCCGGGTTTTTGCTTCAGCAACCACCCGAGCTGCACTCCGCTTGGCCTGCCGGTACACCTCAGCTGCTTCGGGAGTCCCACAAGCCAACCAAGCTTGATAGGACTCCTTCTTCAGCTTAATGGCCCCCCTCACCACTGGTGTCCACCACTTGGTTCGGGGGTTGCCACCACGAGATGCACCGACCGCCTTGCGGCCGCAGCTCTGGGCTGCCGCTTCAACAACAGAGGTGGAGAACATGGCCCATTCAGACTCCATGTCTCCAGACTCCCTCGGAATGTGGTTGAAGTTCTTCCGGAGGTGGGAGTTGAAGACCTCCCGGACAGGGGCCTCAGCCAGACGCTCCCAGCACACCCTCACTATACGTTTGGGTCTACCAGGTCTGAATGGCTTCCTCCCCTGCCATCGGATCCAACTCACCACCAGGTGGTGATCAGTTGACAGCTCTGCACCTCTCTTTACTCGGGTGTCCAAGACATACGGTCGCAGGTCTGATGATACGATAACAAAATCGATCATCGACCTGCGGCCTAGGGTGTCCTGGTGCCAGGTGCACATATGGACACCCTTATGCTTGAACATGGTGTTCGTTATAGACAGACTGTGGTTAGCACAGAAGTCCAATAACTGAACACCACTCGGGTTCAGATCGGGCAGGCTTCAGTGCATGTCTCTTTAAATCTCTAAGACGGCATTCAACTCCGCCTTCCCTCTTACTGTATGTCACTATTGTTAATCTTAGCTCCTAGCTCCTGAGCCAAGTAATGTCAATTTGTCTCAAAGAATGAAGAAAATAATGCATCACTGGTGCACAGCGGTGTGTGGTTTCAGCAGTCAATATGACCGGTTCCTGGAGTATAATAAGCACAGAAACATTTGTGAATGAGTGGCTAACTTGCTACTTTCAGCTAGCTGCCTTTGGTCCCTGTTATAGATAATGCCACAAGAAAATAACGTCTAAGAATGACGTATATGGTCAAGTGTTGTAGATGAAACAGGATTCAAGTGAGGGTGAACAGAATTTTTAGAAGTGATCAAATCCGATCCACAGTTAAGCTAACGCCAGATGATCTGACAGCCTCGCCAGGCTAATGCTAACAGATCAATGTTGCGTAACAAACCAGAATGATGCAAGATATCGACTGTGGATTAGTAAACCAGGTGGAAACAGTTATGTCTATTAGGGTGACTAAAATCGAAAGACAATAACAATATAACCGCACATGGTAAACAAACTTCTTGTTAGCTACATGACAGACAGCTAGGCTGGTCAGTAATAAAGCAGTGGGCGAGTATCAAGGAGGGTGCTGGGTTGGGTTTACCGTTTTATGATGTCCTGTGGCAAATCCAGAAGAGCTAAAATGGCTAATTGGACAAAAGATATGCAAGACTAAAGGCTGTGTGTGTGTATTTTTTAAGAGAAATGAGTGTGACCAACAGATGCATTTCAAAAGGTTAAAGCATATAAAAACACCATTTTTCAGTCACTGACCCCTTAAACCAGGCGTATCAGTTACCTTCTTTTTCAAATCAGGCACTTTCCTTCAGAGATGCAATAGAGCTGCTCCAATTGGCAGCCATATTTAGGGCCTGAGCCACTGACAACGTCAGTGGACTGTGGACTGTGGTCCATAAAAATTATGAACAGGATCGGTGACAAAGGGCAGCCCTGGCGGAGTCCAACTCTCACTGGAAATGAGTCCGATCGAGTGTTGACAGTACGAACCAAACTCTCACAACGGTCGTACAGAGACCGAATAGCTCGTAACAACAAGCCCGATACCCCATACTCCTGAAGCACCCCCCACAAAAAACCACGAGGGATGCGGTCGAATGCCTTCTCCAAGTCCACAAAACACATATAAACTGGTTGAGCAAACTCCCACGAACCCTCAAGGATTCTCGAGAGGGTAAAGAGCTGGTCCGATGTGCCACGGCCAGGACGAAAACCACATTGCTCCTCCTGAATCCGAGGTTCGACCAATGGCCAGACTCTCCTCTCCAGTACCTTGGCATAGACCTTCCCAGGGAGGCTGAGGAGGGTAATCCCTCTAAAGATGGAGCACACCCTCCGGTCCCCTTTTTTGAAGAGAGGAACCACCACCCCAGTTTGCCATGCCAAAGGCACTGCCCCCAACCTCCACGCAATGTTGCAGAGGTGTGTCAGCCATGACAGCCCATCAACATCCAGGGCCTTGAGGTACTCAGGGTGAATCTCGTCCACCCCCAGGGCCTGGCCACCAAGGAGATTTTTAACCACCTTGGCGACCTCAGCCCCTGTGATACCCAAGTTTTTGCTTCAGCAACCACCCGAGCTGCACTCCGCTTGGCCTGCTGGTACACCTCAGCTGCTTCGGGAGTCCCACAAGCCAACCAAGCTTGATAGGACTCCTTCTTCAGCTTAATGGTTCCCCTCACCACTGGTGTCCACCACTTGGTTTGGGGGTTGCCACCACGAGATGCCCCGACGACCTTGCGGCCGCAGTTCTGGGCTGCCGCTTCAACAATAGAGGTGGAGAACATGGCCCATTCAGACTCCATGTCTCCAGACTCCCTTGGAATGTGGTTGAAGTTCTTCCTGAGGTGGGAGTTGAAGACCTCCAGGACAGGGGCCTCAGCCAGACATTCCTAGCACACCCTCGCTATACATCTGGGTCTACCAGGTCTGAATGGCATCCTCCCCTGCCATCGGATCCAACTCACCACCAGGTGGTGATCAGTTGACAGCTCTGCACCTCTTTTTACCCAAGTGTCCAAGACATACGGGTGCAGGTCTGATGACACGATAACAAAATCGATCATCGACCTGCGACCTAGGGTGTCCTGGTGCCAGGTGCACATATGGACGCCCTTATGCTTGAACATGGTGTTTGTTATGGACAGACTGTGGTTAGCACAGAAGTCTAATAACTGAACACCACTCGGGTTCAGATCGGGCAGGCCGTTCCTCCCACTCACCCCCTTCCAGGTTTCACTGTCGTTGCCCACATGTGCATTGAAGTCCCCCAGTAGGACAATGGAGTCTCCAAGAGGAGCACCCTCCATCACCCCAGTCAGAGACTCCAAAAAGGGTGGGTACTCTGAAACATCATTTGGTGCATAGGCACAAATGATGGTCAGGACCTGTTTCCCAACCCAAAGGCGCAGGGAAACAACCCTTTCATCCACTGGGGAAAACTCCAATATAGAGGCAGCAAGGTGGGGGGGGGGGGGGATACAAGAATACTCACCCCTGCTCGTCGCCTCTCGCCCGGGGCAACTCCAGAGTAGGCCAAGCTCCAGCCTCTCTCCAGGAGACTGGTTCCGGAACCGGAGCTGTGTGTTGAGGTGAGGCCGACTATTGTCGGCCTCTGTCGGTCTATGATGACCATGGAAGAGAATCCTAAACGTCTACTCTGCTGGAACAGCACCGCCTGTGACTGAACAGGCCGATGCGCACCGGTGTTCTACCTTCCAGCGTTGGGCGTTGGTAGGATTCAAGCCTGGGCAGGAAGATATGGAGGACAAGATGTTACCCATGCAGCATGTCCCCCCTCTCCACGTCACTGATGAATCCAAAGGAACAGCAGGGCTGCTATAGTTTGGCACCAGCGCCGTCGCAGGAGCTGCCAGAACGATGTTGAGCACAACAGAGAACTGCCTTAGGGTCTCCGACTCCGGATTTTTCCTCAGGGTTGACTCCCGAAGCCTTTCCCGTGACCGGGTGTGCCGCAAGGCAGCGGAGGTTTGAAATCAGGGTTTACCTTTCCCTAGATGGGCTACCTTCCCAGGTTGACGAGCCACCATCTACCCGAAGCATCTGGTTTTAAGGCGCCAGAGATCCGCCCTCGCCCCTTCTCCTATTAGTAAAAGCAGTTCCGCCGGGCTTAGAGACTAAACCACACGGGCAGGCTAGGAGTTGGACTTAGTTGTCAGAGGCTTTTCGAGACGCATGCCGTAAGGAGCATTTTATGAGCACTGGGAGCTTTACCCCAGTGCCACTCCTGGCTATGACAACCTTGGAACCAAGGCCGACTATATCTAGCCGGTATCTCTCAACCTCGTGCACCAGCTCAGGCTCCTTCCCCACCAGAGAGGTGACATTCCATGTACCAAAAGCCAGTTTAGGAAGCTTGGGATCAGTCTGCCAAGGTCTCCGCCGTTGACCGCCACCTGATCCACATAGCATTGGACCCTCATGATCCCTCCTGCAGGTGGTGAGCCCACTGGAGGGTGGACCCACGTAACTCCTTCGGGCTGAGCCCGGCCGGGTCCCATGGGCGGAAACCTGGCCATCAGACGCTAGCCATCGAGCCCCTCCCCCAGGCCTGGCTCCAGGGTGAGGCCCCGGTAACCCCATACTGGGCGGGGTACACTGAATCCACTTGAGACTGTCTACTGTAATATTTTATTGGCTGTAAATATTAATTTTTGCATAATTTTAAACGCTCTATCAGCCAATATTGACAACATGCCGATATATATTGTGCACCCCTAATCAGAATTATACACACCAATTAATTATAGACTACAGATATCTTTCTGCCAGACTGTTGTTTCTTTATCCTCTTCATTGTGCTTCTCTCTTTTTCTCTCTCGAATTTTTTGTTTTGTTTTGTTTTTGCCCCAGTCCTGCTGATAGCTGTGTATGAAGTCAGTACATTTGTCAACTGGAAAGGTTCTTATCTTCACCATATCTTTTGTTTACAAAGGGAGCCATAAGCAGCTTTTTGAAAGCCTGGAGTCACGCAGTATTTACAGATCAGAGAGAGAGTGGAAATGCAGGAAAAAAAAACTTCGAAAAGTTTTCTTTTGGAAGAAATTTCTGAGTATATATTAATCTAGATATTGCTGTTGGATGTATTTTATGTAGCCTGAAAATGCTGCAGTGGTTCCACGACCTCTGTTCCCTCAGGATATTTACCTATTCAGGAAACCAGAAATGCAGTACAGTAATCCAGCATTTGACCCTGTTGTTCTGAAAGTCAATGCAAACCCTGACCCAGCGGATATTGTTGGGTATAACGGCTACATATCCCACAAACAAGCCCTGGGAGGGCTGGCAAAGTCATCTGTGCCTGAACTAAACGCCCAGTCAGCAGTGGAGTCTGTCACTGGAACTGCTGATTTGTGTCAGTGTTGAGTGTCGAGGGGTCGCAAAGTTAATTTCTTTCTTTTTTTTTTTTGGTTTTTAATTCAGGAGCTGATAGCTGATGCCCGATTCAGAAACCAACAACTGACCCCTTGCTTCTGATTACATACGATTATGTTGCATGTTTCTTTCTTTTTCTGTACACGCAAGCTGTCCTTTTCCCTCGAGCCTGTAGACAAACATGCCATGCCCCATCTGTCAGCTTGCGTGAATGCTAAAGGTTAAAGCTCTTGGATAATGTTTGAGATAGTTGTGCTAGCATGACAAGCTGGTGCGTGCGTGCGTGTGCGTGCACCGATGAGCTCCTTGGGTAAATCTATCATATTCTCTTTTTGTGGGAGGATATGCAGATGATACAGCCCTGCCACTAGCACACACACACACACACACTAGGCTGTTCCGCGCTCTATCAACTCATGTTTTAAAGATGCCGTTTCTGTATTCATCTGGTGACAGGTTATCAATGTGACAGACAGATAGTTGAACTAGGGAAAAGTGGGATCTGTGAAGAAGATCCTTCACACCGGTCCTGAGACTTTAACTGCATTGTCTAGTGGACTGCCCCCCCGCCCCCAGGCTTGCATTCAGCTGAAATATTTATTTCCACACAGCATTCATATCATTTCAGAATAAATTTGCAGTTCTTCTTCCATGAGATATTTTGAACCCTGGAGAATATTTACTCTTTTGAGACTCACAGTCTTGGGTTTTGGTGTGTTTTTTCCCCACAGTGAGTTGGGCCTTTGGCACTGACTGAACTAAAAATGCCTTGTGGACACAAGACTACTCCATACCTACAAGCTATCAGACTTCACCATCACAGTTTTCAGTGGCTCAGGAAGTAATTTTTAAGAAAACAAACCCAATGTTTACCGAGATGTGATTAAAAAAATATCTGTGTGAAGATATATCCTTAGCTATGAATTTTCACACCTTGGCTGTGGATTTTCACACACCACAACAAATCTGGTTTCATATTGAAGAAGAGCTTGTTGATCCTGGTAATGAGTCACATCAGTTAGTGATAAAAATTTGTTCTTATTGGCAGCGTTTCGTCACCAAATGTTTGGGTCACATCCCTGTCTGGTAATTACAGATGCAGTCTGTGCAGTATGTTCTGGCCTCTGGAGGAGTCCAGGTCTGGTCTCAGGCAAATCTGCAAATCCTTTAAAGCACTACCAAATATAGCTACAAATCCCCATAAGCAAATAATTAAATATTAGAGCTTCAGTTTGTTGAAAACCACAAATGGCACACTTAGTTATGGCATAATGCATGAATGCAAGCCAGCATCTCCAATGTGCTCGCTATCCGACCATGTTGGGCTTTGATTCCAGAAACTGTTTTGCTTTCTACACATTATGTAAAATTATATGCATTAGCAGCTGTAAAAGTTTAGCACTGATTAGCAGAATGCTAAACGTTTGACTATGTACAAAAATAAAGTTATTGTTCATTATCGTCTACCTCACCTGTCCAGGACAATGACAGCAGCATCAGAATTAATTTTTAGACTGATGGAATTGCTGAGTTCTCGCCGTCTCTGAAAAGATTTCCTGATGTTGACATGGGTTATGTTCCTTGCTTGTCACACTTTATTTACCTCGATTATTTCTAAACGCATTTTCCCTTTTTTGGCTTTCTTGAAAGCTTTACCACTGGCACAGCAGAATATCTCTGCTTTCTGCATGTCTGAAGAGATGTGCATGAGTGGTGTTGCAGGTAGGATGTGAATGGTGATTATCTGAAACCAACATTCAGACCCTCAAACCGACCTAAATCACTTCAGTATGATATAATAGTGCTTTGTGATAGTGTCTAGCAGAGTAACTCTAAGAAGAAGCTGATATTTATTGCATCTAATGAACGTCTTTGTGTAAAGTGTGGCAGCCATAGGAGCAGTGCTGTTGTGCTCACCTCTCTTTTCCTTCAGATTTATCCAGCTAAAAACAAACAAAATACCGTCCAGCTCTTGCTGGGACGGTTTGCCGCTGAGTGTGAAGCGGCTGGGATGAGAATCAGCACCTCCAAGTCCGAGTCCATGGTCCTCAGCCGGAAAAAGGTGGATTGTCCTCTCCGGGTTGGGGACAGGCTCCTGCCCCAAGTGGAGGAGTTTAAGTATCTTGGGGTCTTGTTCACGAGTGAGGGGAAAATGGAGCGAGAGATCGACAGACGGATTGGAGCAGCATCTGCAGTGATGCGGACGTTGTACCGGTCTGTTGTGGTGAAGAGGGAGCTTAGTTCTAAGGCAAAGCTGTCGATTTACCAGTCAATCTACGTTCCTACTCTCACCTATGGTCACGAGCTTTGGGTAATGACCGAAAGAACGAGATCGCGGATACAAGCGGCTGAAATGAGCTTTCTCCGTAGGATTGCTGGACTCACCCTCAGAGATAGGGTGAGGAGCTCAGTCATCCGGGAGAGGCTCAGAGTAGAACCGCTGCTCCTCCACATTGAAAGGAGTCAGTTGAGGTGGTATGGGCATCTGATTAGGATGCCTCCTGGACGCCTCCCACTTGAGGTGTTTCAGGCACGTCCCACTGGGAGGAGACCCCGGGGCAGACCCAGGACTCGGTGGAGAGACTATGTCTCCCAGCTAGTCTGGGAACGCCTTGGTATCCCCTCTGAAGAGCTGGAGCAGGTGGCTGGGGAGAGGGAAGTCTGGGCTTCTCTGCTTGAACTGCTGCCTCCGTGACCCGGACCTCCGGAAAAGCGGTAGAAGATGGATGGATGGATGGAATAAAAGCAAGAAGATTTTCAGTGATAACTGTAAATCCCTTTGTCTCTGATGGGATGAAAAGGAGACAAACCAAAGTAAATTCTTCAGTCAATTGTCATGTTGATTTAAGGTCACATTGCCCGGCCCTAGTGGAATACCACAGCCAGCACATGCCCCTGCTGAAGCACAGCGCTGATGATTTACAACCCCATGTAAAAGAGGAACAGAGGTGGCTACAGGACATAGTTCCCGAAGTTGAAATCTAAAGATTTAACCATCTGTTACTTTAAAGCAGGAGTAGGCAAGAATATGAGAAATCAGAAGACCACGGCCCTGGTCCCAACAGCCAACCACAGGGCTTTTTGCTGTTGGTGGCCAAAGTTGTGCCCTGTGATTCCCTGTGATTAAACAAAAAGTTGGTAAAACTCAAACATGAAGGCTCTAAATTTAATGAGTTGGCCTCTGTTCCTCCTCATAATTTAAAAATTAAATGCGGTTTGTTAAAAATTAGGTCTCTAACTCCCAAATCTCGGCTAGTCCATGATCTGTTAATTGATCATCAGATTGATTTAATATCCCTTACAAAGACTTGGTTAGGGCAAAATGATTATGTTGGTTTAAATGAATCAACTCCCTCTGGTTATTTAAACTGTCAAAATCCCAGAAGTTCTGGTCTAGGAGGAGGAGTAGCAACAATTTACCATTCCAAATTACTAGTTAATGTAAAGCAAAAAACACGTTACAATTCCTTTGAGGACTTGGTCCTCAGTGTTGGGCATTTTAGCAATTTTAGGCTAAACCCAATGTTATTTGCCATAGTTTATCATCCCCCATCAACCTACTCAGAGTTTTTATCCGAATTTGCCAAATTCTTAGCTGATTTAGTGCTGAAATCAGATAGAATAATTATAGCAGGGGACTTTAATATACATGTAGATGTAGATAGTGATTGCCTTAATATGGCATTTAATTCAATATTAGACTCGATGGGGTTTTCTCAGAAAGTAGGAAATTCTACCCATTATCTCCACCACACATTGGACCTTGTTCTGACATATGGCATAGAAATAGAAAATCTGGTAGTGTCTCCTCATAACCCTGTACTGTCAGACCATTGTCTGTTAACCTTTGATTTTACTATTTCTGACTATTTGGCTCCTAAGGAAAAATATTAGGACAGTAGATGCCTCTCAGATGATGTTGTTACCAAATTTATGCAGATTGTTTCCTCTATGCCATGTGTCAACACAATGGAAATACGCTATGAGAGCTTGCTCCTTCTGTAATTGATAGCATGGTAGATAGTGTTACAGCTTCTCTGCATCAGACTCTAGACATGGTGGCCCCTTTCAAAAAGAAAAAGTCTAATCAGAGATTTCTAACTCCTTGGTTCAACACAGAAACTCGTAGCTTAAAATAGAAGACTCGTCAATTAGAAAGAAAATGGCACGCCACTAATTTAGATGAAATCTATTTAGCTTGGAGAAATCATCGTTTAATTTATAAAAAAAAATCTCTTAGAAAAGCTAGAACAAGTTATTATTCTGCATTAATAGAAGAGAACAAGAATAATCCTAGGTTTCTTTTCAGCACTGTAGCCAGGCTGATAAACAGTCAGGACTCTTGTCAATCCTAGCATTCCCTTAGAAGTTACTAGTCAGGACTTTATGAACTTTTTCAAGAATAAAATTTCATCAGTCAGAGATAAAATCAGTCAGATTCTTCCCACCGTTAACTTAAATACAGTAACTACTACAACTTCTTCAACTGATATCTGTTTGGATGAATTTACTCCAATTGACCTTTTAGAGTTAGATAAAATCATTTCCTCATCCAGGCCTTCAACTTGTCTTTTAGACCCTATTCCTACCAGGTTATTTAAAGAAGTCTTCCCATTTATTAGTAGCTCTATTCTTCAAATAATCAATTCTTCATTAACATTAGGCCATGTACCACAGGCTTTTAAAACTGCTGTAATTAAACCCTTACTCAAAAAAAACAACACTGGATCCAGGAGTTTTAGCTAACTATAGACCAATCTCTAATCTGCCTTTCATTTCAAAAATCTTAGAAAGAGTTGTTGCTACGCAATTATATGACCACTTGCAGGGAAATGGTTTATTTGAAGAGTTTCAATCTAGGTTTAGAATCCATCATAGTACTGAAACAGCCTTAGTGAAGGTCACTAATGACCTCCTTATGCATCTGATAATGGACTTGTTTCTGTACTTGTCCTTTTAGACCTTAGTGCAGCTTTTGATACTGTCGATCATAATATTCTACTTGATAGATTAGAACACTATGTTGGACTTAATGGAACTTCATTGCAGGGGTTTAGATTTTATTTATCTGATAGGTTCCAGTTTGTTCATGTCAGTAATGAATTTTCTTCCAACTCAAAGCTCAGTCATGGAGTTCCACAGGGATATGTGCTAGGCCCTACTCATTTTAGTTTATATTTGCTTCCGTTAGGCAACACTATTAGAAAGCACTGTATAATTTTCATTGTTATGCAAATGACACACAATTATACCTGTCAATGAAGCCAGATGATAGTAATCAATTAGCCAAGTTAGAAGCCTGCCTTATACACATGACACACAATTATAGTGAAGCGTTTTGAGTGGTAGTTTTGTGAGGAACCTTGGAGTTATTTTTGATCAAGATCTGTTTTTCAGTTCACATATTAAATTAGTTTCTAAGACTGCCTTCTATCATTTGCGTAATATTGCCAAGATTAGGAGCATCTTGTCTCAGAGTGATGCTGAGAAACTGATCCACGCTTTTGTTAGCTCTAGTATAGATTATTGTAACTTTATTATCAGGTTGTCTTAAAATATCTTTAAAAAGTCTTCAGTTGATCCAAAATGCTGCAGCAAGAGTTTTAACAGGTACTAGAAAGAGAGATCATATCTCTCTGGTTCTGGCCTCCCTTCATTGGCTTCCCATAGAGTTTAGAATTAAGTTTAAAATCCTTCTTCTCACTTACAAAGCTCTAAACAATCAGGCCCCTTTTTATTTGAAAGAGCTGATACTACCGTAATATCCTAACAAAGCACTACGCTCCCAAAATGCTGGATTACTTGTAATACCTAGAATCTCCAAAAGTACAATGGGAGGCAGAGCCTTCAGTTATCAAGCTCCTCTCCTGTGGAACCAGCTGCCAATCTGGATTCGGGAGACAGACTCGATCTCTGTTTTTAAGAATAGGGTTAAAACCTTCCTTTTTGATATAGCCTACAATTAGGAAGGGATCAGGTGTCTCTGAACTCTTCCTTAGTTATGCTGCTAATAGGTTTAGACAGCCGGGGGACCTCCAATAATGCGCTGGGCTTCACTCCTTTCTTCACTCTCAATGAAATATTTTTTTTTTTTTTTGCTGGTCATTAACATCTGTTTGTTCTCTCCCATAGATTGAGTCCCCACCATGCTGTTTGCTCTCTACATGTCTGTTCTTTTCATCTTCTCTATCCCCTCATCCCGCAGCCAGTCGCATTAGATGACTGCCCCTCCCTGAGCCTGGTTCTGCTGGAGGTTTCTTCCTGTTAAAAGGGAGTTTTTCCTCTCCACCATCGCCAAGCGCTTGCTTATAGGGGATTGCCTGATTGCTGGGGTCTTTCTGCAATTGTGGGTTTTTCCCCTACAGTTGAAAGTGCTATGAAATGACTGTTGTTGTGAAATGGTGCTATATAAATAAAGTTGAATTGAATTGAATTGAATTTGCTGCTGGGACCACGGCCACAGCTGCAACAGCTGCTGTCACCCCAGTAATCCCACCCAAAAAAGAGCAGTTGGCGGAAATGTGGGCCCACTCAGGCTATGGAGGAAGTGACAGTTCACTTGGTCAGATGTTGGTGTACCATCCAAATAACTTTGCAGACATTATTTTGAGGTGAAAATCTTAGTGTTGCTATAAAATGCACAGGAGGGTCATGCTGTACTTGGCTGTTCAGAAGAGTCGGACTTCCATGGCAAGATTCAAATCTGGGACCTCCATGCATTGCAGTGGGTCACACACTGACTTCCTCACACACCAACAGAATGTTCTTTTGACAAGACAAGATGGCTGATTGACATTTATAAACATGATTTTTGGAACATTAACAGAATTGCATGAAATTTGGCATTTTGCTGAAGAATACTGTTGTGATTGTGAGTGTGAAGTTTCATTGAATTTGAATCACTACATCAGGAGTTAAACCCCAAAATACATGCCAATGAGAAAGTCTACAACTTGATTGGCCTATAAAATCAAAGCGGATTGACATTTTTGGATAATTTTAACAACTTTACATTAGCAGTGTCTGTAGATGATCTCTTCTTAATTTCAAACAGTTTGGGTGAATGGTCTTGGAGGAGTTCACTATGAGTTCACTTGCACAGTTTTGAAAATATGGTGCACAAAACTTCATTTTTAGAGCATGCGACTAGTGAAGAAAAGTTGTGCAAGATTTCAGTGAATAGAATGATAAAAGAAATTTTAATGTAGACCAGCTGTTCTTGAGATATTTGCAGAAACACAAAACTGTTTATTATAACGCCACCTATGTATGCAGTGTCTTGATTTTTGGTCTCAGTAGTGGGGAGAGTTTCTGATCAGACTGTAAAATTTCAAGTTTCTACATACTACCGTTTTTGCTCAACATGACCTTTTACAGAAGAAGAAGAAGAAGAAGAAGAAGAAGCGGTTTCCTACAGCACAGCTGCTTGGAACTCTAAAAACTGCCTTGTTCAGCCAGTAGGAAAGCCTCTGATGGACAAGACCTGTGATTATGGAAAAAAGCCATAACGGATGTGAAACTTTCTGCAAGGTGAACAAAGCCCATAGGGGACGCGTATTTATTATGTCAGACCAGTTGTATTCTAACTTACTATAAGATAATAGTTGATTTAATGTCAAGTTTAAACCATTGTTCTACTTACCGCAGCTTTAGGTCTCTCAATACTGCAAGTTTTGCTCGCTGATGTACTGCATAAACAAGGTACATTCTGCACACAGAAGAAAGTCAAGTTTATTTTCATGCTTTCATATGTTCTACCACTAGGCCACCATTCCAGCTGGACCTTCTAACAGAATTTTTTTTTTTATTACTTATTTTGTACCCGTAGGTAGATTTGTTTTGCAGTCTGGTGACAAGCCACCAGCTGCCGGTCGCTGTGTGCGCAAGCACCCCATATCCCTAACCTGCATGTTTTTGGTATGTGGGAGGAAACCGGAGAAATCCCGGAGTAAACCCACGCAACACGGGGAGAACATGCAAACTCCACACAGATCACTGTTGGTTGGGGGCAGGGATCGAACCCACAATCTCACGATCCCCACGATCCCCCGGCTGAGGGTAAACTGTGCTGCCACAGTGCTAACCACTGCGCCACCATGCAGCCCATGTGCTGATACATTGTCCAATCCAGGACTACATCATCTCATTCTTTTAACCTACAGTGCATGTGGAAAGTATTCACAGCACGTCACTTTTTCCACATTTTGTTATGTTACAGCCTTATTACAAAATGGATTAAATTCATTTTTTTCCTCAAAATTCTGCACACAATACCCCATAATGACAACATGAAAAAAGTTTGTTTTGTTTTTTTTTAGATTTTTGCAAATTTATTAAAAATAAAAAACTAATGACTCGATGGCTAGCGTTCGGTGGCCGGGTTTCCACCCATGGGACCCGGCCGGGCTCAGCCCGAAGGAGTTACATGGGTCTGCCCTCCAGTGGACTCACCACCTGCAGGAGGGATCATGGGGGTCTGATGCTATGTGGATCAGGTGGCGGTCAAAGGCAGAGACCTTGGCAGACTGATCCCAAGCTTCCTAAACTGGCTTTTGGTACGTGGAATGTCACCTCTCTGGTGGGGAAGGAGCCTGAGCTGGTGCATGAGGTTGAGAGATACCGGCTAGATATAGTCGGCATCACCTCAACACACAGCTCTGGTTCTGGAACCAGTCTCCTGGAGAGAAGCTGGAGCTTGGCCTACTCTGGAGTTGCCCCGGACGAGAGGCGACGAACAGGGGTGGGTATTCTTGTATCCCCCCACCTTGCTGCCTCTATATTGGAGTTTTCCCCAGTGGACGAAAGGGTTGCTTCCCTGTGCCTTCGGGTTGGGAAACGGGTCCTGACCATCATTTGTGCCTATACACCAAATGATGTTTCAGAGTACCCACCCTTTTTGGAGATCTGACTGGGGTGCTGGAGGGTGCTCCTCTTGGAGACTCCATTGTCCTACTGGGCGACTTCAATGCGCACGTGGGCAACGACAGTGAAACCTGGTAGGGGGTGATTGGGAGGACCGGCCTGCCCGATCTGAACCCAAGTGGTGTTTAGTTATTGGACTTCTGTGCTAACCACAGTTTGTCCATAACAAACACCATGTTCAAGCATAAGGGTGTCCATATGTGCACCTGGCACCAGGACACCCTAGGTCACAGGTCGATGATCGATTTTGTTATCGAGTCATCAGACCTGTGACCGTATGTCTTGGAGACTCGGGTAAAAAGAGGTGCAGAGCTGTCAACTGATCACTACCTGATGGTGAGTTGGATCCGATGGCAGGAGAGGATGCCATTCAGACCTGGTAGACCCAAACGTATAGTGAGGGTGTGCTGGGAACATCTGGCTTAGGCCCCTGTCCGGGAGGTCTTCAACTCCCACCTCTGGAAGAACTTCAACCACATTCCGAGGGAGTCCGGAGACATGGAGTCTGAATGGGCCATGTTCTCCACCTCTATTGTTGAAGCAGCGGCCCAGAGCTGCGGCCGTAAAGTGGTCGATGCATCTCGTGGTGGCAACCCCCAAACCAAGTGATGGACACCGGTGGTGAGGGGGGCCATCAAGCTGAAGGAGTCCTATCAGGATTGGTTGGCTTGTGGGACTCCCGACGCAGCTGAGGTGTACCGGCAGGCCAAGCGGAGTGCAGCTCGGGTGGTTGCTGAAGCAAAAACTCGGGTATCACAGGGGCTGAGGTCGCCAAGGTGGTTAAAAATCTCCTTGGTGGCCGGGCCCTGGGGGTGGACGAGATTCACCCTGAGTACCTCAAGGCCCTGGATGTTGATGGGCTGTCATGGTTGACACGCCTCTGCAACATTGTGTGGAGGTTGGGGGCAGTGCCTTTGGCATGGCAAACCAGGGTGGTGGTTCCTCTTTTCAAAAAAGGGGACCAGACGGTGTGCTTCAACTTTAGAGGGATCACACTCCTCAACCTCCCTGGGAAGGTCTATGCCAAGGTACTGGAAAGGAGAGTCTGGCCGTTGGTCGAACCTCGGATTCAGGAGGAGCAATGTGGTTTTCGTCCTGGCTGTGGCACATCAGACCAGCTCTTTACCCTCTCGAGAATTTTCGAGGGTTTGTGGGAGTTTGCCCAACCAGTTTACATGTGTTTTGTGGACTTGGAGAAGGCATTTGACCGCGTCCCTCGTGGTTTTTTGTGGAGGGTTCTTCGGGAGTTTGGGGTATCGGGCTTGTTGTTACGAGCTATTCGGTCTCTGTACAACCATTGTGAGAGTTTGGTTCGTATTGCCAACACTCGGTCGGACTCATTCCCAGTGAGAGTTGGACTCTGCCAGGGCTGCCCTTTGTCACCGATCCTGTTCATAATTTTTATGGACAGGATTTCTAGGCGCAGCCAGGGAACAGAGGGTGTTATGCTTGGTGACCACAGGATCTCATCTTTGTTGTTTGCAGATGATGTTGTCCTGTTGGCTTCATCCAGCAATGACCTACAGTTCTTGCTGGGATGGTTCGCCGCTGAGTGTGAAGCGGCTGGGATGAGAATCAGCACCTCCAAGTCCGAGTCCATGGTCCTCAGCCGGAAAAAGGTGGATTGTCCTCTCCGGGTTGGGGACAGGCTCCTGCCCCAAGTGGAGGAGTTTAAGTATCTTGGGGTCTTATTCACGAGTGAGGGGAGAATGCAGCGAGAAAATGACAGATGGTTCAGAGCAGCATCTGCAGTGATGCGGACGTTGTACCGGTCCGTTGTGGTGAAGAGGGAGCTGAGTTCTAAGTCAAAGCTGTCGATTTACCAGTCAATCTATGTTCCTACTCTCACTTATTGTCACAAGCTTTGGGTAATGACCGAAAGAATGAGATTGCGGCTACAAGTGGCTGAAATGAGCTTTCTCCGTAGGATTGCTGGACTCACCCTCAGAGATAGGGTGAGGAGCTCAGTTATCCGGGAGAGGCTCAGAGTAGAACCGCTGCTCCTCCACATTGAAATTGAGTCAGTTGAGGTAGTATGGGAATCTGATCAGGATGCCTCCTGGACGCCTCCCACTTGAGGTGTTTCAGGCACATCCCACTGGGAGGAGACCCCGGGGCAGACCCAGGACTCGGTGGAGAGACTATGTCTCCCAGCTGGTGTGGGAACGCCTTGGTATCCTCTCTGAAGAGCTGGAGCAGGTGGCTGGGGAGAGGGAAGTCTGGGCTTCTCTGCTTGAACTGCTGCCTTCGTTACCCGGACCTCCGGAAAAGCGGTTGAAGATGAATGGATGGATGGATAAAAAACTAATAAATCACATGTACATAAGCATTCACAACCTTTGCCATGAAGCTTAAAATTGAGCTCAGGTGCATCCTGTCTCCACAGATCATCCTTGATATGTTTCTGCAGCTTAACTGGAGTCCACCTGTGGTAAATTCAGTTGATTGGACATGATTTGGAAAAGCACACACCTTTCAATATAAGGTCCCACAGTTGACAGTGCATGTCAGAGCACAAACCAAGCATGAAGTCAAAGGAATTGTCTGTAGACCTCCAAGACAGGATTGGCTCGAGGCACAAATCTGGGGAAGGGTACAAAAAAGGTACAAAAAAATTTCTGCTGCTTTGAAGGTCCCATTGAACACAGTGACATCCATCACCTGTAAATGTAAGAAGTTCAGAACCATCAGGACTCTTCCTAGAGCTGGCCAGCCATCTGAACTGAGTGATCAGGGAGAAGGGCCTTAGTCAGGGAGGTGACCAAAAAGCTCCAGCGTTCCTTTGTGGAGATAGGAGAACCTTCCAGAAGGACAACCATCTCTGCAGCAATCCACCAATCAGGCCTGTATGGTAGAGTGGCCAGATGGAAGCCACTCCTTAGTAAAAGGCACATGGCAGCCTGCCTGGAGTTTGCCAAAAGGCAGCTGAAGGACTCAGACCATGAGAAACAAAATTCTCTGGTCTGATGAGACAAAGACTGAACTTTTTGGTGTGAATGCCAGACGCCATGTTTGGAGGAAACCAGGCACCACTCATCACCAGACCAATCCCATCCCTAATGTGAAGCATGGTGGTGGCAGCATCATGTGTTGGGGATGTTTTTCTTCAGCAGGAACTGTAAGACTAATCAGGATAGAGGGGTAGATGAATGCAGCAATGTACAGAGACATGCTGGATGAAAACCTGCTCCAGAGCGCTCTTGACCTCAGACTGGGGTGACGGTTCATCTTTCAGCAGGACAACGACCCTAAGCACACAGCCAAGATATCAAAGGAGAGGCTTCAGGACAACTCTGTGAATGTCCTTGAGTGGCCCAGCCAGAGCCCAGACTTGAATCCAATTTAACATCTCTAGAGAGATCTGACAATGCCTGTACACCGACGCTTCCCATCCAACCTGGTGGAGGTTGAGAGGTGCTACAAAGAGGAATGGGCGAAACTAGCCAAACATAGGTGTGCCAAACTTGTGGCATCATATTCAAAAAGACTTGAGACTGTAATTGCTGCCAAAGGTGCATCAACCAGGTATTGAGTAAAGGCTGTGAATACTTATGTGCATGTAATTTCTTAGTTTTTTTTTATTTTTAATAAATTTGCAAAAATCTCAAAATCCTTTTTTTTTACATTGTCATTATGGGGTATTGTGTGAGGGGAAAATGAATTTAATCCCTTCTGGAATAAGGCTGTAACATAACAAAATGTGGGAAAAGTGAAGTGCTGTGAATACTTTCCAGATGCACTGTAGGTGTTGTCAGTCTAGGATCTTATTTATTTTATTTTCCACTTTTCTGTCTTTCTTTTCGATATTTCATAAGGATGCCTAAGATATTACCATGACATTTATAGGCGTAGTAAATACAGTAAATGCTGCTGGAGCTATATATAGCTACAGGCATGTGTTTGCTTGCATAAAGTTTTGCTGTTGGGAGCCTTGCTGATGTGATGTGATCATGAAACTGCACTTCTTTTTTTTAAATTGACAAGTGTAATGAGGAGTGAAAAAGCTGCTTAACTGAGTCTTAATTTTGAAATGCTTATGGGCATGGATGTGTTTATGGATATCAACTTAAATGTGATTGTGAGAATGAAAATAATTCAATTCAATTCAACTTTATTTACAGTATATAGCGCCATTTCACAACAACAGTCATCTCATAGCACTTTCAACTGTAGGGGAAAAACCCACAATTGCAGAAAGACCCCAGCAATCAGGCAATCCCTTGTGAGCAAGCGCTTGGCGACGGTGGAGAGAAAAAACTCCCTTTTAACAGGAAGAAACCTCCAGCAGAACGAGGCTCAGGGAGGAGATCTGATGCAACTGGCTGGGGGGTGAGGGGATAGAGAAGATGAAAAGAACAGACATGTAGAGAGCAAACAGCACGATGGGGACTCAATCTATGGGAGAGAACAAACAAATGTTAATGACCAGCAAAAAAAAATATATATATGCATATTTCATTGAGAGTGAAGAAAGGAGTGAAGCCCAGTGCATTAATGGAGGTCCCCCGGCTGTCTAAAGCTATTAGCAGCATAACTGAGGCAGGGTTCAGAGACACATATCCCTCCCTAATTGTAGGCTATATCAAAAAGGGAGGTTTTAACCCTATTCTTAAAAACAGAGATCGAGTCTGACTCCCGAATCCAGATTGGCAGCTGGTTCCACAGGAGAGAAGCTTGATAACTGAAGGCTCTGCCTCCCATTGTACTTTTGGAGATTCTAGGTATTAAGATATGATAAGATAAGATGAGCCTTTATTAGTCCCACAATGGGGAAATTCCAGGATTGCAACAGCACAAGGATAGCAACACTCAGAGCAATAATTTAGAAGATAAGAAAATAAGAGCAGTGAATATACATGTGTACACATAAATATATAAATATATATACACAGTACAGAGCATTGTAGCTAGATGGAATAAACAGCATAACCGTATATTTAGTTCCCCTACATGGTATGAATATGTACCCATACATATTGTCACCCTCCATAGCGACTGATATTGTCCTAGTTGTATACTGGAGGGGACCATTTGTGTAAGTCTGTTGTGTCTTTTGCATTCAATACTATTAGGTCGTCACGTTTTTTTGCTATCTCTGGGAGTAGCCCTACTTAGGTTATACAGTCTGACAGCCATAGGTAGGAAGGACCTGCGAAACCTCTCCGTCGCGCACCTAGGATGATGTAGCCTGCTGCTAAATGAGCTCCTCGGTGCGTTCAGTATGTCCTGCATGGGGTGGGACTCGGACTCCAGCAGAGATGACAGTTTAGCCACCATCCTTCTCTCTCCTATCTCCTCCACTGGGTCAAGGTGTTTCCCCAGGACAGAGCTAGCTTTCTTGATTAGTTTATTCAGTCTGTTCCTATCGGCTGCTGTAATGCCGTTGCCCCAGCAGACCACTCCAAAAGTGATGGCTGATGCCACCACCGTGTCGTAGAATGTCTTCAAGAGCACCCCTTGTACACCAAAAGACCTAAGCCTCCTCAGTAGGAACAGCCTGCACTGTCCCTTCTTGTAGAATGCGTTGGTATTGTGTGACCAGTCTAGTTTATTGTTCAGATGAACACCCAGGTACTACAAGTAATTAGTATTAGGTATTACAAGTAATCCAGCATTTTGGGAGCATAGTGCTCTGTTTGGATAATAGGGTAGTATCAGATCTTTTAAATTAAAAGGGGCCTGATTGTTTAGAGCTTTGTAAGTGAGAAGAAGGATTTTAAACTTAATTCTAAACTCTATGGGAAGCCAATGAAGGGAGGCCAGAACCGGAGAGATATGATCGCTCTTTCTAGTACCTGTTAAAACTCTTGCTGCAGCATTTTGGATCAACTGAAGACTTTTTAAAGATGTTTTAGGACAACCTGATTATAAAGAGTTACAATAATCTAATCTAGAGCTAACAGAAGTGTGGATCAGTTTCTCAGCATCACTCTGAGACAAGATGCTCCTAATCTTGGCAATATTACGCAAATGATAGAAGGCAGTCTTAGAAACAAATTTAATATGTGAACTGAAAAACAGATCTTGATCAAAAATAACTCCAAGGTTCCTCACAGAACTATTAAGAGAAAGAGTAACCGCATCCAAACTAAGAGTTTGATTTGGAAAGGTATTTCTAAGGTTTTTTGGACCAACAACAATGACTTCAGGCTTATCTGAATTTAATAGCAGGAAATTACAAGTCATCTAAGTTTTGATTTCCTTAAGACAGGCTTCTAACTTGGCTAATTCATTACTATCATCTGGCTTCATTGACAGGTATAATTGTGTGTCATTTGCATAACAATGAAAATGTATACAGTGCTTTCTAATAGTGTTGCCTAACGGAAGCATACTGTATATAAACTAAAAAGAGTAGGGCCTAGCACAGATCCCTATGGAACTCCGTGACTGAGCTTTGAGTTGGAAGAAAGCTCATTATTGACATGAACAAACTGGAACCTATCAGATAAATAAGATTTAAGATAAGATAAGATAAGATAAGCCTTTATTAGTCCCACAATGGGGAAATTCCAGGATTGCAACAGCACAGGGATAGCAACACTCAGAGCAATAATTAAGAAGATACGGAAGATATAAATAAGAGCAGTGGATATACATACATACACATCAATATATAAATATATATACAAAGTGCGGAGCATTGTAGCAAGATGGAATAAACAGCATAACTGTCTACTTAGTTATCCTACATAGTATGAATATGTACCCATACATATTGTCACCCTCCGTAGCGACCAATACTGTCCTAGTTGTATATACTGGAGGGGACCATTGTGTAAGTCTGTTGCGTCTTTTGCATTCAGTACTATTAGGTCGTCACGTTTTTTTGCTATCTCTGCGAGCAGCCCTGCTTAGGTTATACAGTCTGACTGCCGTAGGTAGGAAGGACCTGCGAAACCTCTCGGTTGCGCACCTAGGATGATGTAGTCTGCTGCTAAATGAACTCCTCAGTGCGTTCAGTATGTCCTGTATATGGTGGGACTCGGACTCCAGCAGAGATGACAGTTTAGCCACCATCCTTCTCTCTCCTATCTCCTCCACTGGGTCAGGGCGCTGCCCCAGTCTGTGACCAGTCTAGTTTATTATTCAGATGAACATCCAGGTACTATGGCAGTGTCTTGTGTTGTGTGAGAAGTCCGCAGTATAAAGGGTAAACAGGAAGGGAGCCCAAACCGTTCCCTGGGGGGCCCCCGTGCTACTGATGATCATGTCGGACACACAGTCCCGGGTTCTCACAAACTGTGGCCGGTTAGTAAGGTAGTCCAGGATCCATGATGACAGGTGCTGGTCCACCCCTGCGCACAGCAGCTTGTCCTTCAGGATCATCGGTTGGATGGTGTTGAAAGCACTGGAGAAGTCAAAGAACATGATCCTCACCGCATTCGCGGGCTTCTCCAGGTGGGACAGAGAACGGTGAAGGAGGAAGATCACTGCATCCTCCACCCCAATGCCATGCTGGTAGGTGAACTGGAGTGGATCCATCGCTGGTCCCACCAGGGGGCGGAGGTGAACAAGGAGCAGTCTCTTCAGGGTCTTCATCATGTGGGACATCAGGACCACTGGTCTGTAGCTGTTCGGGTCTTTGGGGCGGGAGGTCTTTGGTACAGGTACCACACAAGATGTTTTCCACAACTGTGGTACCCTCCCCAGCTTCAGGCTCAGGTTGAAGATGAGCTCCACAATCCCACATAGCTGATCTGCACAGGACTTGTGGAGCTTTGCGCTGATGCCGTCCGGTCCCGACGCCTTCCTCGCCTTGAACTTTCTCAGCTCCGTCCTCACCTGGGTCTTAGTGAGGGTCATGTTGGGGGGCTGTGTGTTGGGAGTGGGGGGGTGTTGGTGGAGTGGGGTGTGGGCAGCAGGACTCGATGTCTTTAGAGGCAGCAGTGGTTGTTGTGCAGTCGGGGGGGGGGGGGGCGGTTGGTCAAACCTATTAAAAAACAGGTTCAGATTGTTCGCCCACTCCCTGCCCCCCATGGCCTGGGAGGAGGTATTCTGCAGCCCAGAGATGGTTTTAAGGTTTCTCCAGACCCCACCGATGTCACTCTGTTGCAGCTTGTCCTCCATCTTCTTCCTGAAGCTGTCCTTGCCTTCAGAATCAGAATCAGAATCAGAATCAGATTTATTGCCAAGCACATTTACAAGTAAACAAGTAAACATACGAGGAATTTGACTTGACATTGGGCGCACACGAAAGGCGCATCCCAATGACGTGGCAGCCATGAAAGGCGCCTGTCATATGGGGGGGGGGGGTGAAGAGGGGGGAGTGGGGGAAGGATAGGGAAAACACAATAGGAGAGAGAAAAAAGCATTGTTGATCAAAATAGAGCTCATTTTGTGACCAAAATTTTGATTACAAGAAAAAAACTCTCAAATGCACAATTAGCAGACAATAGATCACACAATGTCAAAGCAGTAGTTGAGAGAGTCAGTGTATTGTGAATATATATCAGTAATTGTGTCAGTAGTGTAATGTTGAATGCAAGTGTAGGTGTGTCAATTGCTAGTGAACAGCAGAGGGCGCCTCCTGGCAGTGGATAGAAGTTAAAGTCATGTGATCTAAATAGTCTCGAGTCTCTCGCTCTGCTTGCAGATGGTAAATTGTCACATGGTGCACTGTCCTTGAACGTTCATCTGTTGAGACAATAACAACTGTGTCTTTGTTTGGGTTAGCAGGCAGAGCCGCTCCTTTCGCTTATCTTTGTCAGGAGGAATGTAAACACGGGGCACCAAAGACAAGGTCAAATCAAATCAGCACAGTGCACTCAGAGAATAGAATTTTTCCTCACCCGTGCAATTCTGTGCTTTCATAATTTCCATGTGCAGGCTTAAACTTTTTTTCCATGGAGAGCACAGGGCTCCAGATGTATTCCTCCACTGAATCACTGTCATTCAGTTCACCATTTGCCGCTGCTCATACCCTCCCCAACTGGTCGAATTTGATGAAGGAGCTTGCCGGGTCCGCTTTGATCAGCTCTCTCACCTTCCTTCAATTTCTGATGCATCAGGGAACTTCACAGCCAAAAATAGAAGTCCTGAGATCATAACCAATAATGTTTCCACAGACGCATGAATTCCAATGTCCATGAGTCTCCTCGCAGGTTCCAATTCTTGGGCTCCCCCTTGGCCCGATTCTTGTTGAAAAATAGTGACAATAGCACATTTAAGCCGCTTCCAAATCCATAATTTCCGTTTAGATTAAGATTCAGCAGAAGAAGAGTGACTAAACACAGACAAAAACGCAACATTGCCAAGCTGGGAATAGGTCAGGAAGGCAGACGAGAGGAGGGAAGAAAAATGCGACTGCTCTCTCTCAAGGCAAGAAGAGACTGCCTTCTCTGATCTTCCTCCTCAGCTCCCTCTGTACAGACTTCAGCATCTCCCTGTTCCCCGACCTGAAGATCCTCTTCTTCTCTCTCAGAAGTGTTTTTATCTCAGCGTTGATCCAGGGTTTGTTGTTCGAGCAACACCGTATGGTCTTGGTGGGTACGGTGTTGTCCACACAGAAGCTGATGTAGTCCATGATGGTGTGAGTGGGGCCATCGATGTCCTCACCATGTGGATCGCAGAGCTGCTCCCAGGCAGTGGTTTCAAAGCAGTCCTTTAGAGCGTCCATTGCCTCCTCAGACCATAACTTCACTGTGCGCATGACCGGAGGTTGTCTGTGCACTAGGGGTTTGTACACCGGCAGGAGATGAACCAAGTTGTGATCCGATCTCCCGAGTGGGGGCAGTTGGGATGAGGTGTACGCCTCCTTAGTGTTTGCATAGAATAAAACCAGTGTTTTATTGTCTCTAGTGTGGCATGTGGCATACTGGGTAAACATGGGTAGAATGGGAGACAGTGAAATACGGTTAAAATCGCCTGAGATGAGGAGAAGAGCATCTGGGTGTTCTGTCAGCAGCCTGCCAGTTACTGAGTGGATGACGTCACACACTGTCCCAGTGTTCGCCATCGGATTTGCATAAATAACAATGCAGATCACGTGTGAGTATTCCCTCGGGAGATAGGTAGGCCGCATGCTAACAGCTAGCAACTCAATTACTTTGCTACAGTGCTGTTCCTTAACCGTGATATGTCCCGGTCTGCACCAGCACCAGCACCCCACCGCCCCGTGCCTTCCCACTGTCTGGTGTTCGGTCTGTCCGTATTGCGTGGAGACCCTCCAGTTCAATGTTAGCATCTGCTGCTAGTCCTGTTAGCCACATCTCTGAGAATAGGAACAGGCTACACTCCTGGTATATGCTATCGTAGCGGGAGATAGCCGCTAGTTCATCTGTCTTTCCGAGTATTGATTGTACATTCCCCATAATGACAAATGGGAGGGCAGGTCTGTACCTTATATTCCTTGCCCGCCGTCTTACACCAGCACGACGTCACGTCGTTTTCGTCTTAATTCTCCTGGTATGTCGAGTTTTCGTGTTAGCATCATGGGCCGGTTGAGTGCTAGCATCTGGTCCCTGTTATACTGCCTCCTGCCAGAAACAGTGGCTCCAGCCGCTGAATCAGGAGACATTTGGGCAATCTACGTGTTCGGATGGAATAAAGGTGATGCTGGATCATAAAGATTGGCAAGAGAGCCAGATAGTAACAGAAATAGGCAGAAATTGATCCGCTGTTGCAAAGGGAAGCCTACTCGTGTGGCTCCAGAAGAAACCACTGTAACGAAGTTCCATTAAGTCCAACATAGTGTTCTAATCTATCAAGTAGAATATTATGATCGATAGTATCAAAAGCTGCACTAAGGTCTAAAAGGACAAGTACAGAAACAAGTCCATTATCAGATGCGATAAGGAGGTCATTATTGACCTTCTCTAAGGCTGTTTCAGTACTATGATGGATTCTAAACCCAGATTGAAACTCTTCAAATAAACCATTTCCCTGCAAGTGGTCAAATAATTGCGTAGCAACAACTCTTTCTAAGATTTTTGAAATGAAAGGCAGATTAGAGATTGGTCTACAGTTAGCTAAAACTCCTGGATCCAGCATTGGCTTTTTGAGTAAGGGTTTAATTACGGCAGTTTTAAAAGCCTGCGGTACATGGCCTAATGTTAATGAAGAATTGATTATTTGAAGAATAGAGCTACCACTAAATGGGAAGACTCCTTTAAAAAAACCTGGTAGGAATAGGGTCTTAAAGACAAGTTGAAGGCTTGGATGAGGAAATGATTTTATCTAACTCTAAAAGGTCAATTGGAGTAAATTCATCCAAACAGATATCAATTGAAGGAGTTGTAGTAGTTACTGTATTTAAGTTAACGGTGGGAAGAATCTGACTGATTTTATCTCTGATGAAATTTTATTCTTGAAAAAGTTCATAAAGTCCTGACTAGTAACTTCTAAGGGAATGCTAGGATTGACAGAGTCCTGACTGTTTGTCAGCCTGGCCACAGTGCTGAAAAGAAACCTAGGATTATTCTTGTTCTCTTCTATTAATGCAGAAAAATAACTTGTTCTAGCTTTTCTAAGAGTTTTTTGAAAATTAAAAGATGATTTCTCCAAGCTAAATAGATTTCATCTAAATTAATGGCGTGCCATTTTCTTTCTAATTGACGAGTCTTCTATTTTAAGCTACAAGTTTCTGTGTTGAACCAAGGAGTTAGGAATCTCTGATTAGACTTTTTCTTTTTTAAAGGGGCCACCATGTCTAGAGTCTGATGCAGAGAAGCTGTAACTCTATTAACCATGCTATCAATTACAGAAGGAGCAAGCTGGCTATAGCTTATTTCTGTTGTGTTGACACATGGCGTAAAGGAAACAATCTGCATAAATTTGGTAACAACATCATCTGAGAGGCATCTGCTGTAGTAATTTTTTTCTTTAGGAGCCATCCATCCATCTTCTTCCGCTTAATCCTTTTTGGGTCGTGGGGGGGCTGGAGCCTATCCCAGCATCTTTGGGCGAGAGGCAGGGTACACCCTGGACAGATCGCCAGTCCATCGCAGGGCCAACACAGAGAGACAGACAACCATTCACTCTCACAGTCATACCTAAGGACAATTTAGAATCCCCAGTTTTTGATGCAAGTAGTCAGAAATAGTAAAATCAAAGGTTAACAGACAATGGTTTGACAGTACATGGTTATGAGCAGACACTACCAGGTTTTCTATTTCTATGCCACATGTCAGAACAAGGTCCAACGTGTGGTGGAGATAATGGGTAGAATTTCCTACTTTCTGAGAAAACCCCATCAAGTCTAATATTGAATTAAATGCCATATTGAGACAATCACTGTCTACATCTACATGTATATTAAAGTCCCCTACTATAATTATTCTATGTGATATCAGCACTAAATCAGCTAAGAATTTGGCAAATTTGGATAAAAACTCTGAGTAAGCTGAGGGAGGACGATAAACTATGGCAAATAACATTGGGTTTAACCTAAAATTGCTAAAATGCCCAATACTGAATACCTGAACCTCAAAGGAATTAAAATGTGTTTTTTGCTTTACATTAACTAGTAATTTGGACCAGCGAGGCCCACCTGGTGGGTCTCTTCTTCGCTAAGGGGGTCACCATCATGCCCAAAGACTTCCAGCTGGCCCGCTGCATCCGCGGAGAGAGAGCTTAGACTTTCTGCTGCACATTCACCAGCCATAATGCTCTGCACTGTGTGTCTATATACAGTATATATACATTTATAGTAATATGGACATATGTTTACTAGATGTTGTTTTTTCTTGCCTTCTGATTGTTGCTCTGAGTGTTGCTATCCCTATGCTGTTGCAATCCTGGAATTTCCCCATTGTGGGACTAATAAAGGCTTATCTTAAATTGTTTCTACTCCTCCTCCATGACCAGAACTTCTGGGATTTTGATAGTTTAAATAACCAGAAGGAGTTGATTCATTTAAACCAACATAATCCTCTTGCCCTAACCAAGTCTCTGTAAGGGATATTAAATCAATCTGATGATCAATTAACAGATCATGGACTAGCAGAGACTTGGGAGTTAGAGACCTAATATTTAACAAACCACATTTAATTTTTAAATTATGAGGAGGAACTGAGGCCAAATCATTCCATTTAGAGGCTTCATGTTTAATTTGATTTTTACCAACTTTTTGTTTAATCAATTTGGGATGCTTATACATAATATTTTTTATTTACTTTGGAGGGAGCAGACAATGATTCTCTGATGGGGAAGACAGGGGCTAAGTTGAGGGGTGGCGGATGAAGAGGAGCTGCAGAGAGGCGTGTAAGACTGCGTCTGTGCTTCTTGGTCCCAACTCTGAGTTGTCAAGGTTTTGGAAATTTGGATAAAAATGATGCCAGATTGTTAGATAAATGAGACGCACCATCCAAAGTGGGATGGACGCCGTCTTGTCTAATAAGACCAGGTTTTCCCCAAAATAAGTTCCAATTGTCTATGTAGCCCACATCGTTTGCAGGGTAAATCGTTTGCAAATAATGCTCTTACACCTAGTTAGCCAGTGGTTGATATGTGCAAAACTAAATCACGTCCGTGGCAGCTTAATTTGTATACTGACTACCAATAAAAATGCACCATTAGAAAAGTTTGATAATTTTACTAATTTATATTGAAATGCTCAATTAAATGAGGCAAGTTGTTTTTCCATATCAGACAAGGTTTAACTCACAATCTGCCATGTTGTCCAGGAGCTCAAGTCTGTCCCACAAATCCCACAGCTGAATGCGCCGACCAATCAAGCACTACATTGGGGTTCTCAGCAGCAGAAGATGTTTGACTGGTGGTTTTGCACTGATATCAGTCATTATCTGTCACCACCTGGTTATGTCTCATTCCTGCAGTCAACACATGACCCTATGTCAGGGGTCCGCATTTGTTTTTTCCATTGTGCCTGATGTCTGGAGCAGGGCTAACATGGTGTGTAGGCGGATATTTCCTTTTGATGTTGGGAGGGACAATAAACAGAACATTGTTTTCCAGAGTATACAGTATATTGAGGGGACATTCTAAATATTAATGTAGTCAGTCACAAGTTTATGAAAAATAATGTACAAATGTGCGCTTATGGGAAAAAAACTGCAAATTTGCAAGAAAAATGTCAAATTTATGAGAAAGAAAATTGCATATTTTCAAGTAACAGTTGCAAATTTACAAAAAGTCGAGTTTACTAAAAAAAAATATGTAAATTTACAATTAAAAGCCTCAGATTTATTACAAAAAGGTTACCAAATTTACAAGAAAAACTGCAGTTTTAAGATGCAAAAACAGCAGATTTATGAGGTAAAAGTGGCAAATTTCCAAGAAAAAAGTTGCAAATTTACCAAAAAAGTGGCAAACTTCTAAGAAAAAAGTGACCAATTTCAAATGCAAAAAGTTAATTTACAAGAAAAAAGTTTTACATTTACAAATAAATGTAGTAAATTATTAAAAAAAATTACAAATTTATGGAAAAAGCTGCAAATTTCAAAGAAAAAAATGCCCACCCTGGATTTATGCCTATGTCACCAGGCTGTCCTGCTGTAGGAGCAGCTGGATGAATGCAGCAGCACTTCAGTGGCAGTTAGCAGAACATTAGTGCATGTAATAGAGAGCCTAAGTCACGCCCCCCCTCTTCTTCCGGATATGGGGGATGTAGTCCATTAAGGGGTTTCACAAAAACTAAATATTACTTTTTTATTATACAACAACAGACAACTTTAATTACATGGAAAATTAGCTTTTAAATTGACAAACATCATATGTGTAGCTCTTGGCAAAATTCAATCGGGATCAAAAGATAATTTGTCTCTTGCTATTCATTTCAATGAAGATTTTTTCCGATTTAAGGTCACATATGTGGAAGTAGAGGGGGTGTGACTTAGGCTCACTATTGCACCGGTGATGGGCGCATGCACCCACGGGCAGCGGTAGTGGTCAGGTGGCTGTGTTTGGAACAGAGTGATGGTGAGCACAGCAAAGTTGTTAAGCACAGAGAAGCTCATGAAGCCAGCAAAAGAGCAGCAGAAATTCAGCAGGTGGCAGTAATGCACCTGTAAGCTGGTTGCCAACCGCCAATCAAATCTAAAAGAAAAAGAAGAAGAAGAAGAAGAAAATAAAATTAACAAGTAACAGGGCAGTGCGGTGGCAGAGTGGTTAGCACCACGGCAGCACAGCAACTCACCCTTGGCCGGGGGATCCTGGGTTCGATCCCAGCCCCCGACCAACAGTGATCTGTGTGGAGTTTGCATGTTCTCCCCGTGTCTGCGTGGGTTTATGCCGGGATTTCTCCAGTTTCCTCCCACATGCCAAAAACATGCAAGTTAGGTTAATTGACATCAAACTGGGGATTTTAAATTGTCCTTAGGTATGACTGTGAGAGTGAATGGTTGTCTGTCTCTCTGTGATGGACTGGCAATCTGTCCAGGGTGTACCCTGCCTCTCGCTCAAAGATGCTGGGATAGACTCCAGCCCCCCCACGACCCAAAAAGGATTAAGCGGAAGAAGATGGATGGATGGCTGGATGGATGGATAAAAAAAAGTGACATAGTCCTTTAGTCAAAAATGCATAGAATTTCTAATGGGATATATTCGACATACAGTCAAGCTAAACTGCAGTGATTATAGATACAGTGGTGTGAAAAAGTGTTTGTCCCCTTCCTGATTTCTCATTTTTTTGTGTTTGTCACACTTAAATGTTTTAGATCATCAAACAAATTTAAATATTAGACAAATATAACACAAACACAAAATCCTGTTTTTAAATGAAGGTATTTATTATTAAGGGTAAAAAAAAAATCCAAACCTACATGGCCCTGTGTGAAAAAGTGATTGCCTCTCCCTGTTAAAACATAAATTAACTGTGGTTTTTCACATCTTTGGAAAGCTGAGTTCAATTTCTGTAGCCACACCCAGACCTGATTACTGCCACACCTGTTTTCAATCAAGAAATCATTTAAATAGGACCTGCCTGACAAAGTGAAGTAGACGTCAAAAGCTAGACATCATGCTGCGATCCAAAGAAATTCAAGAACAAATGAGAAACAAAGTAATTGACATCTATCAGTCTAGAAGATGTTATAAAGCCATTTCTAAAGCTTTGGGACTCCAGTGAACCACGGTGAGAGCCATTATCCACAAACAGCAAAAACATGAAACAGTGGTGAAACTTCCCAGCAGTGGCCACCCGACCAAAATTACCCCAAGAGCACAGCGATGACTTATCCAAGAGGTCACAAAAGACCCCACAACAACATCCAAAGAACTGTAGGCCTCACTTGCCTCAGTTAAGGCCAGTGTTCATGACTCCACCATAAGAAAGAGAAAGGGCAAAAATGTCCTGCATCACAGAGTTTCAAGACAAAACCACTTCTGAGCAAAAAGAAGATGAAGGCTCGTCTCAGTTTGGCCAGAAAACATCTTGATGATCCCAAAGACTTTTGGGAAAGTACTCTGTGGACTGATGAGACAAAAGCTGAACTTTTTGGAAGGTGTGTGTCCCATTACATCCGGTGTAAAAGTAACACAACATTTCAGAAAAGAAACATCATACCAACAGTGAAATATGGTGGTGGTAGTGTGACGGTCTGGGGCTGTTTTGCTGCTTCAGGACCTGGAAGACTTGCTGTGGTAAATGGAACCATGAATTCAGCTGTCTACCAAAAAATCCAGAAGGAGAATGTCCAGCCATCTGTTTGTGCTGTGGCGTGACCTTAAAAAGGCAGTTCATGCTCGAAAACCCTCCAATGTGGCTGAATTACAACAATTCTGCAAAGATGAGTGGGCCAAAATTCCTCCACAGCACCGTAAAAGACTCATTGCCAGTTATCATAAATGCTTGATATATAGAGGGATGAGTTTTATTCAGCAGTTGGCAGTAATGCACCTGTAAGCTGGTTGCCAACTGCCAATCAAATCTAAAAGAAGAAGAAGAAGATTGCAGTTGTTGCCGCTAAGGGTGGCCCAATCAGTTATTAGGTCTAGGGGGCAATCACTTTTTCACACAGGGCCATGTACTGTAGGTTTGGATTTTTTTTCCCTTAATAATAAATACCTTCATTTAAGAACTGCATTTTCTGTTTACTTGTGTTATCTTTGTCTAATATTTAAATTTGTTTGATGATCTGAAACATTTAAGTGTGACAAACATACAAAAAAATGAGAAATCAGGAAGGGGGCAAACACTTTTTCACACCACTGTATGTAGGTTTTCCTTAAATGTGGTATAGAGAAGTTTAAGTGTGTTGATTTGCCCAGTAATCTGAACTGTGGAAAACCAAATCACAAAATGATTTGTCCTTGTAGATAATTTACAGCCTAGTCATAGTCAATAGGGTCAATATGAGTCAGCCAGCATCTTGTGTCACTGCAAAGGCTTGACTTAAAACTCCATTCCTCTTTCCCTAGCTGTCCCCAGTGGCATGTTTGAGGCTGCAATTATTGATTTTAGTTGCCGGAGAGTCAGAAAGCTTACACATAATAAAACACTTCACTACATAAAATACACACGTTATTTGCATAACAAACTAGGGTTAAATGGATTTTATTTCCATGATACAAAACTAAAATTGATACTTTTAGAGAACAGAGCGCTGCTGGGAATGAAAGGCATAAAAGAATCCTTTGTTTTCAACTCAAATTCTGCCATTCCTTTCTGTGGGGTCTATTATTCTGTCACTTCATCTAATTTGCAGCTCAAAGAGTAACATCAATAGACTGCTATGTTAGACAGATGGCAGTGGCATGCTCCTTGAATTGTGCTGTCTTCTGTATTTATGTCTTTTTTTCAATATGCAAGGTAAGTGATAGCATCAATTACCCTTTGTGTCAAAGACAAAATCATTTCTCTACACTCTTTTGGTAGACTTTACCAATGGAAACAAATAAACAAAAACAAAACAAAAACAAACTTGATTTACTTTGACCTCCTTGGTTAAGGGAGGAAGAAGAAATATGTACCTGTCATTAAAATTTTGGAAAATCCCAAAAGATTGCTCAAGATCGTGTAAATGAGCTTAAAAATGTGGAATGTATGCATTTCTTGCAAAATGTTGGCAGGCAGAATGCAAAGTTAACAACCTATGTGTGTTTATTTTTTTATGGTTACAAGCACCTGGTGGCTATAAAAAGTGTACACATTCAAAAAGTATAAGTCTAAGGGTGTGCACATTTATGCAACCCTAAAGTATCCTTTTTTGAAATATTTTCCTCCAATGTTTTTATCTTTTCAATTGAACATTAAAGGTGAACACTGAACATTTATCGTGGTTGTAATATGCGAAGGGCAGATCCTACCACAAAGTGCTCTTGGGGCTGTTTGCTTTCGGCTTTAGGACTGTGACTAGGATTCTTCTTTGACTTGGCACAGAGGCGTCGTCTCTTCGAATTTAGTCTGCTGGTAGGATCATTAGCTTCCCCAGGCGAGCCCGCTAAGGAGGTCCCAAACAAACAGCTGGTGATAAACCCCAACCAACAGGTCCCGGGCACCAACCTCCCAAGGAGACGGTGGTCTACACTCAATCGCTTCAGGACTGGACATGGCCCCTGCTTGGCCAGCCTTCACAGATGGGGCAGTAGCCCTAGCCCACTGTGCGCATGTGGAGAGGAGCAAACTATGGAACACATCATAGAGGCTTGCCCGCTCCAAAGACTGGAAGGAGGATTACACACCCTCCATACAGCAAACCAGGAGGCAACTGCTTGGCTTAAGGACTTTGCATTCGCTAAATAAAATTTATCGTGGTGTCATTTTTTTGCCACAAAACCCTAGCAGTTTAAATAGGATTGTATACATTTTATATCCACTGTATATACAGTATCATACATAACCCTGAATTAGCTGTAAACATTTAAAGCTGAGATTAGGACTGCAAATAACAGTTGATGAGTTTATTAGTAATTACAGTTACCACTCATTTACTTGGGGTATTCAAAATTTACAAATATAGCATACAAATGACTGTTGTGTCACATTGGGACACTGTCCACCAACAGAAAACACTCTATGCTGCAGTTTTTTCCTAAAATAGATTCATGTTTTTTTAATGTAAAAAAATGGAAGAATGTTCTTTAGCTTGAGTAGCTTCATTTTGTCTTATTTTTCAATTATTAGTTTACTGTTTTCCATTATTCAGGCTAAGATGAGAAGGAGATGTTTATTTTTCCGTGACATGTTTCGACTGATGTCTGCAGTCTTCCTCAGAAATGTCAACTGATCTCTGTGACATGTCGTTAATTTGATGTTTTTCCGAGGCGTGACCAGCCCAGCAAACCTGACAGATCCGCCTGGCTGGCCATGCCCTCTGTCTACTATGGACATCACAGCACCCCACAGCACACAAACTATCGGTCGTCAGAACACTATATGAATGGGCCACCATCATCACAGATGAAGAAGACAGACAGGAGGAGGAAAACCATACAAGACATGCACTCACATGCTGCAGATATTTGACATGGGCCATAAATAAAGGGAAACAGCAAGTCAAAAACAAAGAAAAACAAACAACAAACAAGACACAGACCAAAAGCCGAAATCTAAAACAAGGACAAGGATTATAAGCATACCATACATCCGAGGGAAAGCAGAACCAATTCAATGAATCCTGAAAAAACACAAAGTAACCACAGTGGTAAAACCACACAAAAATTAAGACAGTTATTAGTACACCCCAAGGACAAAATAGAACTGGGCAAAAAATGTACGATAATATATGAAATATCATACAGATCATGCAACAAAACATACATCGGAGAAATGGGAAAAACATTCACAAGACAAAAAGAACACCAGAAGGAATGTGAGAAGGAAACACAAGGACGACTCACAAGATCACAAAAAAAAGGCAGAACAAGAGACATTAAAATCAGCTATATCAGATCACTGCAAAAGAAATAATGATATCATGGACTGGGACAACGTAAAAATCATTGGCTCGGAGAGCAACAGACACAAACGTTGGCTCAAGGAAGCAATAGAAATCAGGAAGTGGGGAAAAGACATGAGTCGGGATGAGGGGCCATCTCCTTCTCAACTTGGTCTGAATAAAGGAAAACAGTAAACTAATAATAGAATGTTCTTTAGTCCTATTCTATATCCCCCACGTACCTGAAACCATGAAACGCACTGATGTCTGATGTCTCATCACAGGAACAGGGCAGTATGGTGGTGCAGTGGTTAGCTAGACCTAGGCTCTAGGTGTGAATGGTGAGCCACACTGTGGCTGCCTCATCCAGGTGGATGCCCTTGAATTTCCGTCCGGGAAACAAAATGAGTATAGTCATATTGAGAGGTTGTGATTACACAAAGTGTGTTTGCATATTACAGTAGTCGGAGGACTTGTTGCACCACTCTGCTGCCTCCATCACTGAGTACTCTTAAGGCTTTTAATGGACTGCCCATTAAGACTTTCTATAAGATTATGAAATGCATGACAGCCATGGAAGAGGAAAATTAAGGGTTTACATCTGTGTAGCATATGGGCAAAGGGCTGTGGTGAACTAACTGTTTTAGCGGGACTATACTGCATATGTGTGACTATAGAATGAATAAACGTTGGAAGCAGCACTTGGCAGTGAGCTGCTATTTTACCATGCGATTGTGTTGCAGTTTTGCAACTGAGGTAAAGTGAGGTTGGAAGAAGCTTACCTTTGAATGAGTGGCTGCTCCAAGTGGATAATTCAGACCAGTTTGGAGAGAACGGGATAGGAGATTGACAGATGGATTGGTGCAACCTATGATTGCTGCACTATAGCAGAGATAACTGGATGTTAAGGTGAATAACAGGTTGAGTTTACATTCCTGAACCAACCTGTGTTCACAGACATTGGATAGCAACTGAAAAATAAGACCACAGTTCAAATCAATTCAACTTTATTTGTATAGTACCTAATCACGACTCAATATAGTCTAGATACACAAAGGCACTAGATACATCAGGAACGAAACATGAGTATTTACCTTTTGTTCTTATTAAAGATGAGAAGGCTGTTCACTAACAGTCGAAACATATAAAGAAGGTAAAAGCATCTTTCTGTTTTTGTCTTTAATAAGAACAAAAGGTAAATAATTAAAAGAAGACAAAATGAACCTACTTGAGCTGAAACTTGAGTAATTCGGAGAAAACCTCAACAATCAAGCGATCCCCTATGATCAAGCACTAGGCGACAGTGGGAAGGAAAAAATTCCCTTATGAAAAGAAACCACCAGCAGAACCATACTCAGGGAGGGGCATTCATCTGCTACAACTGGTTGAGGAGTGAGTGAGGACAGAGAAGAAGAAAAGAAAGAAGAGACATACCATTGATACTGTACTCCTTAACTTGTTTTTGTATTGTTTTGTATTTCCATTATTTCAGTTATTCTGGTCTGGGTTGTTTTAGTATTCTTTGTCTTATTCTTGTATAGCTTTGGTTCCTAGTTTATGTTTTCCAATTATTCTCAATTTATTTCTTGTCTTAACAGGGCTGTACGTAAACTTTTTTTGCTTATAGCGCTGGTACTACAGAGGTTCATAGTCATGTAGCACAGGACAAAAACTTGTAGCACAATAAAAACATCTGTTACTTCTCTAAAACTGACTGCAAGGATAAAGACCTGTACTTACTGTATATAGCACTTTTCTAATCTCAAAGACCACTCAAAGCATTTCACTAGTACTAATCCTCTATTCTAAGAGCCTATCTGAGACGGATACCTAGGAATCATTTAGAATCACTAATTAACCTAACATGGATGTTTTTGGACTGTGGGAGGAAACCAGAACATCTGGAGTAAACCCACACAGCACAAGGAGAATATGCAAACTCCACAGTGCTAACCCCTGTACCACTGTGCAGTTAGTGCACGTTAATCATTTAAAATATAGTATTTCACTTTATGATTCAAAACAACTTGTCAAGATCTAGAAATTATTTTAAATTTACATACATTTCCACATCAGTCATCAATCCTAATAATAATAATAATAATAAGTTTATTTATAGAGCACCTTTCACAGACAGAGTCACAAAGTGCTTAACATGGTACAAAACAAAATAAAAACACAGGCACATAAAACAGTAAAAAAAAAACAAAAACAAACAAAGTAGACAGTAAAAGCACATAAAAATACAATCAGCACATAGTTAAAAAGCCAGGCTAAAAAGGTGGTCTTTAGTTGCTTCTTAAATACACCAATGGAAGGTGCAGATCTAAGTTCAAAAGGCAAGGAATTCCACAGTCTGGGAGCAACAGCAGCAAAGGCTCTATCGCCTTTGGTTCTGCGCCTAGTACTAGAGACTACCAATAGATTCTGATGAGAAGACCTGAGAGACCTGCAGGGCTGGTATAGAGAGAGCAGGTCACTAATATAAAAAGGTGCCTCTTCATGAATGGCTTTTTAAGTAAGAACAAGGACTTTAAAATCAATTCTATAATTTACAGGAAGCCAATGCAAGGAGGCCAAAACAGGAGTGACATGACAGAATCTACTGGACCTAGTTAGTAATCTTGCAGCAGCGTTCTGAACTAACTGTAGGCGGTGTAAAGAGGATTTGCTTAGACATGTAAAAAGAGCATTACAGTAGTCCAAACATGAAGAAACAAAGGCATGAATAATGATTTCTGAGTGTAGGAAAGCAATGACCTAATTTTGGATATATTCCTAAGGTGGAAAAAACAACTCCGGGTCAGAGATTTGACATGCTGATCAAAACTCATCGATTGATTGAAAATGACACCAAGATTTTTTAGTTTAGACTGTATGTTAGAGCTTAATGAACCAATGCTATTAACCAACTTAGGAATTAGATTATCAGGTGCTACAATAAGGACTTCAGTTTTATCAGCATTAAGTTGCAAAAAGTTACTAGACATCCAGTCCTTAATTGTGGACAGACAATCATGAATAATTTTTAAATTGTCAATATGGTCAGGCTTAAAAGAGAAAAGTAGCTGTAAATCATCAGTGTAGCAGTGATAAGACACACCTTTAAATTTGCTGATAATAGAACCAAGTGGCAGCATATATAGGGCAAATAAAAGTGGACCCAGAATAGAACCCTGAGGCACCCCAGAGGTTAAACGAGCAGAGTCAGCTGAATAAGAGCCAACAGCCATGGAAAAACTCCTACCAGAAAGGTAGGAGAAAAACCAATCCAGAGCTTTTCCAGAAATACCTACCCAATCTCTAAGCCTTTGTAACAAAATAAAATGATCAATAGTATCAAATGCTGCAGTAAGATCTAATAACACTAAAACAGAGCATTTGCCAGAGTCTGATGACATTAAAATATCATTTGACACCCTGAGAAGAGCGGTCTCTGTTGAGTGTTTCTGACGAAAACCTGACTGAAATTTGTCAAAAATATTGTGTTCAATCAGAAAGTCAGTGAGCTGCTTGGCAACAACTTTTTCTAAAAGCTTAGAAATAAAAGGAAGCTTAGAAATTGGCCTGAAGTTTTTAAAAACAGATGGATCAAGGTTAGGTTTTTTTTAAAAGTGGCTGCACAACTGCATGTTTAAAATACGAGGGTACACAACCAGATTCAAGTGAACTATTAATGATGTTAACCAAAGACGTACCCACTGAGCCAATTACCTCTTTCAACATTGAGGAAGGCAAAATATCTAAAACGCAGGAGGAGGATTTCATGGAACTCACCAACACTAACAAATCCTCAAAAGAAATTGGAGTAAAATCATTTAAAAAGGCCTGTCTGTTAGGACAATCTGACATAACGTTCGGCTCAGGAGACGCACACACACAGGCTCAGAGTAGTTCAAATAGTTTATTAGCAACAGGGGTGTATGGGTGTGTGTCTGCGGGATGTTAATGTGTTGGTGGCGGCGTCTGCTTCAGGCACAGAGGCAGGAGACCGTACAGCCGGCAACCCTATGGGAGAGAACACAGAGACACAGGGTGATGGGCACACACCAACACAGGAGGAGAATAGGCGAGGGAGACGCTTACTTGCTAGGGACAGATGACTGGCACAACAAGGACGGAACCCGGGAGACAGCCACCTGCAGGGCTCGGTGCAGCAGCGAGGAAGGACGAGGGAACGGAGTTGTCCGCCGCCGAGGAATCCACCTGTGCACAGGGGAGCAGACTGGAGAAGATGAGGTAAGGGTTTCTTACCACACAGCGTCGTGCTGAAGAATAGGTTGCTTCACGTAGACGGGGAATGAAGTCTGACGGCTTCAGGCCGAAGCTCAGGGTGAGGTGGCTTATATTCCTCACCGCTGATGATGAACAGGTGTGCGAGCAGGTGGCGCCGCTGATGAGCGGCGCGGCGTGACAGTACTCCCCCCTCTAGCAGCGCCTCCTGGCGATGGTTTCTCTGGGTGCGCTCGGTGGAAGTCAGCGATGAGCGATGGGTCCAACACGAACGACGGGGGCACCCACTGTCGATGCTCGGGCCCATAGCCCTCCCAGTCCACCAAGTACTGCAACCCACGACCCCGGCACCGGGAGTCCAGGATGGAGGCGACGGACCAGGCCGGATGGCCACCAATCATCCGGGGCGCGGGTTGCGCAGCAGGAGGAGGGCAAAGGGGGTCGGAGACTGCCAGCTTCACCTTAGACACATGGAAGGTGGGATGGATGCGGAGGGAGGGGGGAATAGCCACGCGCACAGCCACCGGGTTGATGATCCGGGTGATGGGGTAGGGACCCATGAATCGCTGTGCCAGCTTCCTCCTCTCGCCTTTTAGAGTTACGTCCTGGGTAGATACGTAGACAAGTTGCCCAACTCTGTACGCCGGGGCAGGTCTTCTGTGCCGGTCCGCCACAGTCCTGTTGCGCTCCGCTGTGCGTAAAAGCGCATTGCGCGCGGCAGCCCAGATGTTGCGGAAATGCCTGAGATGCGCCCTAACTGAGGGGACGGTTACCTCACTCTCCTGCACTGGGAACAGCAGGGGGTCATAACCCAGGGACGCCTTGAAGGGGGACATCCCTGTAGCAGAAGAGCGAGCAGTATTGTGGGCGTATTCAACCCAGGCAAGATGGTTACTCCAGGACGTGGGTTTGGATGCGGTCACACAGCGGAGCGCAGCCTCCAGCTCCTGGTTGGTCCGTTCACACTGCCCGTTGGATTGGGGGTGATGGCCGGAGGAGAGGCTCACCTTGGCTCCGATGGCGTTACAAAACGACCTCCAAACCTCAGATGAAAATTGGGGGCCCCGGTCCGAGACCACGTCCACCGGAATCCCGTGCAGCCTGACCATGTGTTGGACGAGGAGATCCGCCGTCTCCAGGGCAGTAGGGAGACCTCGCAGGGGGACGAAGTGCACAGCCTTGGAGAAACGGTCCACAATGGTCAGGATGGTGTCATAGGAGTTGGAGACGGGGAGTCCGGTGACGAAATCCAACGCGATGTGCGACCAGGGCCTGCCAGGGACGGGCAGGGGCTGGAGCAGACCCGCTGGAGGGGCATTTCCTGACTTGCAGGTGGCACAGATTGGGCAGGCCCGGGCGTAGCGGGCTGCGTCCCTCCGCAGGCCTGGCCACCAAAAGGACCGTTGGAGGAGGTCTATCATCCGGGAGGTGCCAGGGTGACAGGTGAGCTTGGAGGTGTGCAGCCAGTGGATGACCTCTCCTCGGACCGCGGATGGCACGAACAGCCGCCCCTCCGGTCCGCCGCCAGGGTCAGGTTCCACTTCCTGCGCCTTCCGGATCTTGCTCTCAATGTCCCACGAGATGGCTCCCACGACGCACGACCTGGGCAGGATGGTGTGGGGCGTTTCCTCCGACTCCATGGGGGTGAACTGCCTAGAGAGGGCGTCAGGCAGGCCGTTCTTGGAGCCAGGCCTGAAGGTGATGGAGAACTGGAACCTGGCGAAGAACAAGGACCAGCGCGCCTGGCGGGCGTTCAGGCGCTTGGCAGATCGTAGGTATTCCAAGTTCTTGTGGTCCGTCAGGACCACGAACGGCAGGTTCGCCCCCTCTAGCCAGTGGCGCCACTCCTGCAGGGCGAGTTTGATGGCCAAGAGCTCTCTGTCCCCCACATCGTAGTTCCTCTCTGCCGGGGACAAGCGCCGGGAGAAGAAGGCGCAGGGCCGTTTGGCGCCATCGTCCGGCGACCGCTGGGATAGCACTGCCCCCACTCCCGTGTCCGAGGCGTCTACCTCCACGATGCACTGCAGCGCGGGGTCGACCTGGCAAAGGACCCGGGAGGAGGAGAACTCCGCCTTCAGCGCCTGAAAGGCAGCAGCGACCTCTTCGGTCCACCGGAACGGGACCTTAGGGGACGTGAGGCGGGTCAGTGGTCCGACGATGGAGCTGAAGTTGGGGACAAAGCGGCGGTAGAAATTGGCGAAACCAACGAACTGTTGCACCTGCTTCCGGGACGCAGGTGTAGGCCATTCCACCACCGCCTTCACCTTCTCTGGGTCTGGGAGCACCTTGTCGTGGGCGATGATGAACCCCAGGAAGGATGTAGTCCTGGCGTAAAATTCACATTTTTCAGCCTTCACGTATAGTCGATTCTCCAGCAGTCTTTGGAGGACCCGCCTCACATGGACCTGGTGCTCGTCCCTGGACTTGGAGAAGATGAGAATATCGTCCAGGTAGACGAACACGAAAAGGCCGATGAAGTCCCGGAGGACGTCATTAATGAGGCGCTGAAAGACGGCAGGAGCGTTGGTCAACCCGAACGGCATTACCAGGTATTCAAAGTGGCCGTTCGGGGTACGGAAGGCTGTCTTCCACTCATCTCCCTCCCGGATCCGGACGAGGTGGTATGCGCTGCGTAGATCCAGCTTGGTGAACCAGGTCGCCCCCTGGAGGGAGTGGAAAGCAGTATCCATGAGGGGCAGGGTGTAACGGTCCTTCTCAGTGATGTCGTTGAGAGCCCGGTAGTCTATGCAAGGGCGGAGGGACCCATCCTTTTTCCCTACGAAGAAGAACCCTGCCCCCACGGGTGACGATGATGGGCGGATTATCCCAGCGCTCAATGACTCTTTTAGGTAGGCGTTCATTGTCTCCTTCTCCGGCGCTGACAGGCTATAGAGCCGACCAGAAGGTAAGGGAGCCCCCTGGCGGAGGTTGATGGCGCAGTCATAGGGCCGATGAGGGGGGAGAGACATAGCTTTAGTCTTGCTGAACACCATACCCAGGTCGTGAAATTCCGGAGGCACCAGAGACAGGTCCGGGGGTGCAGCGTCCGTAGCAGGGGGAGAAGCGGACGGAGAGCAGGCAGCGGACTGAAGGCAGGTGCCCATGCAGAACGTGCTCCATGCCGATACCCCAGCTGACTTCCAATCCAGGACAGGGTTGTGGAGGCGTAGCCAGGGATACCCCAGGATAAGATAAGCCTTTATTAGTCCCACAACGGGGAAATTCCAGGATTGCAACAGCACAGGGATAGCAACACTCAGAGCAACAATCAGAAGGCAAGAAAAAAAAACAAGCAAGCAAGAGCAGCTAATATACATATGTACATATTACTATAAAATATATATATACACACACACACACACACACAGACACACAGTGCAGAGCATTGTAGCTGGATGGAATAAATATATGAATATATGAACACACAGTGCAGAGCATTGTAGCTAGATGGAATAAATATGTAAATATATAAACACCCACAGTACGGAGCATTGCAGCTAGGTGGAATAAATATGCAAGTATATAAACACACACAGTGCGGAGCAATGTAGCTAGATGGAATAATATGTAGATATATAAAAACACAGTGCGGAGCATTGTAGCTAGATGGAATAAATATATAGATATATAAATATAAACACACCCAGTGCTGAGCATTGTAGCTAGATGGAATAAATATATAGATATATAAATATAAACACACCCAGTGCAGAGCATTGTAGCTAGATGGAATAAATATGTAAATATATAAACACACACAGTGCAGAGCATTGTTGCTAGGTGGGATGAAACAGCATAACTGTCTATTTAGTTATCCTACATGGTATGATTATGTGCCCATACATATTCTCACCCTCCATAGCGACCGGTATGTTCCTAGTTGTATGCCGGAGAGGACCATTGTGTAAGTCTATTGCATCTTTTGCATTCAAAAAAACCTATTAGTTTGTTACGTCTTTTTGCTATCTCTGCGAGCAGCCCTGCTTAGGTTGTACAGTCTGACAGCCGTTGGTAGGAAGGACCTACGAAACCTCTCGGTTGTGCACCTGGGATGATGTAGTCTGCTGCTAAATGAGCTCCTCAGTGCATCCAGTATGTCCTGCATAGGGTGGAACTCGGACTCCAGCAGAGATGACAGTTTAGCCACCGTCCTTCTCTCTCCTATCTCCTCCATCGGATCAAGGCGTTGCCCCAGGACAGAGCTAGCTTTCTTAATCAGTTTGTTCAGTCTCTTCCTATCGGCTGCAGTAATGCCACTGCCCCAGCAGACCACTCCAAAAGTGATGGCTGATGCCACCACCGTGTCATAGAATGACTTCAGCAGCGCCCCTTGTACACCAAAAGACCTGAGTCTCCTCAGCAGGAACAGCCTGCGCTGTCCCTTCTTGTAGAGTGCGTCAGTATTGTGTGACCAGTCTAGTTTATTGTTCAGATGAATACCCAGGTACTTGTAGGATGTCACCATCTCGATGTCTGTTCCCTGTATATTTACTGGTGCTGTGAGGGGCTGCCCATGCCTGCGGCAGTCCACCACCAGCTCCTTAGTTTTCCTCGCGTTGATCTGGAGGCAGTTCCGATGGCACCAGTCCACAAAGTCCTGGATAAGCCCTCTGTACTCAGCTTCATCTCCGCTGGAGATGAGACCAACGATCGCAGAGTCATCAGAGAACTTCTGTAGATGGCAATGTGTTGTGTTGTGTGAGAAGTCCGCAGTATAAATGATGAAAGGATGACGGGCGACACAGAGTTGGGTAGGACGTAAAAGGTCATCTCCTCCCGGTGGTTTCCTGAGATGATGACCGGGACGGGGATGGTCTGGTGTGAGACTCTCCCAAGGGAGGCACGGGAGAGATTGACCAGGGAGATGGGATTCTGGAGGACCTGACAGCGGATGCCCAAACGGGTTGCCAGGCTTTGTGAAATGAAGCTGCCTTCTGCGCCCGAATCCACCAGTGTGTGGGTGAGGTGCCCAGTGGGGTTGTGGCAGAAACGGATGGGCAGCTTCAATTGGGTGAGTGGATTTAACCGGTTGACGTCCGCGAGGCCCCCTACAGTGACTCGCGGACCCCGCCGACTGGCTTTCCGTGGACAAAGCTTCACCGTGTGTTGGTCATCTCCGCAGTACATGCAGAGATCCAACTTACGGCGGCGTTGTCTCTCCGCAGGGGAAAGCTTTGTCCAGCCCGTCACCATCGGCTCCGACTCCTCGGGGCACGATGGTGGCGGCGCCGCCAGGGGGCGAGCTTGGAACAGGCGCGGCGAGGCTTCGCGAGGGCGAGAAGAAGACGACTTCCGCCCCGAGGAGCGCTCGCGCAGCCTGTTATCCAAACTGATCGCTAGAGATGTTAGCTCCGCTAGTGTCTCAGGGATATCCCGCCCAGCTAGTTCATCCCTCAGATCATCATTGAGACTGCGGAGGAAAAGGCCGCAGAGGGAGCGTTCCTCCCAGCCTAACTCCTCCGCCGCTACCCGGAAGTCGACCGCGTAGTCCGCTGCCAACTGGCTTCCCTGCTGGAGAGCGAGAAGCCGATCCACCTGGACCGTCTTGGTAAGAGTATGGTCAAAGACCTCCAGGAAGCGTCTCACGAACTGGTCATACGTGAGGGTGGCATAACTGGGCCTCGCCATTACGGCGTAGGTCCATGTTAATGCTCGCCCCTCCAGGAGATTCCCAATATGACCAATTCGGCTATGATCTGAGGGAAAGTCCCCGGGCACCCGGTGGAAAACGGACTCACACTGCATAATAAACCCCCACACTCCGCCAAGCTTACCGCTAAAGCGGGCGGGGGTTAGGATGGGCGTGAGCCGAACTGGTGCACCCGGAGCCTGCTGGACGGCCACTGGAGCAGCAGGAGCTGCGCCACCCTGACGAGCCGGGGGGAACGGCTGTTGGGGGTCCAAACGGTCCTACCGGTTAGTTATAGTGATCAACTGATTAAAAATCACCTGTTGCTGATAGACTAACTGATCCACTCGAGCCTCGAGAGTGGAAAACCGGTGTGCGAGCCCGCCGTCTGCCGAGCCGCTCTGCTGAAGCCGTACTGACATAACGTTCGGCTCAGGAGACGCACACACACAGGCTCAGAGTAGTTCAAATAGTTTATTAGCAACAGGGGTGTATGGGTGTGTGTCTGCGGGATGTTAATGTGTTGGTGGCGGCGTCTGCTTCAGGCACAGAGGCAGGAGACCGTACAGCCGGCAACCCTATGGGAGAGAACACAGAGACACAGGGTGATGGGCACACACCAACACAGGAGGAGAATAGGCGAGGGAGACGCTTACTTGCTAGGGACAGATGACTGGCACAACAAGGACGGAACCCGGGAGACAGCCACCTGCAGGGCTCGGTGCAGCAGCGAGGAAGGACGAGGGAACGGAGTTGTCCGCCGCCGAGGAATCCACCTGTGCACAGGGGAGCAGACTGGAGAAGATGAGGTAAGGGTTTCTTACCACACAGCGTCGTGCTGAAGAATAGGTTGCTTCACGTAGACGGGGAATGAAGTCTGACGGCTTCAGGCCGAAGCTCAGGGCGAGGTGGCTTATATTCCTCACCGCTGATGATGAACAGGTGTGCGAGCAGGTGGCGCCGCTGATGAGCGGCGCGGCGTGACACAATCAAGGATTAGGGGAAAGGAATGAGTAAAACCAGCCCTAACAGCAGTGACCTTGTCAACAAAAAAGGAAAGAAACTTGTTACAGTCATTAATTGAATAAACAGGGGGAGCAGAAATGACAGGATTAACTAAACTGTCTATTGTGCTGAAGAGGATCTTTGGATTGTAACGCTGGAGGAGATGATGTTGGAAAAATAAGAAGTTCTTGCCATTTTTATCATATTATTAAATTCAATTAACAGCTCCTTAAGGTACAATTGATGCACCTCAAGTTTAGTGGACTTCCACAGTCTTTCCACCCTCGGATATTTACGTCTAAAACAACAGAGATCATCATTGAACCAGGGGGATGAATTAACAGCACGGACAGTCCTGGTTTTAAAGGAAGCAACTACATCTAAGATGCTTGAACAGTGTGAGTTAAAAGAGCAGACCAAGCTCTCAGTGTCGTCATCAGAGGATAAAACCACACTGCTGTCAAAGGCAGCAGAAAATTTCACAGCTGAAAACTGGTCAATGACACAAGAGCATTTTACCCGCTTGCCAGTATAACAAACTGATTCAACTGATAAATTAAAAAGAACACAAAAATGGTCTGACACAAGAAGCTCCTTAGTCCGAACATTATTCACATTAAGACCAAGTGTAAAAACAAGATCAAGTGTATTTCCTTTTATATGCGTAGGACCAGATAGACACAAAACAAAATTAAATGATTCAATAATACCCACTAATCACCAAAACACACTTACCAGACCATATAAATTAATGGGCCAGTTTTGGCCCACGGGCCGTATGCTTAGCACCCCTAGACTAGACTGTAAAAACAGCCTCCATTGTTCTATGGAGCTTCTTCTTTCTCTGTCGCACTCATCCTCCAGAGACCCACACAAAATGAACCCACTGAGGGCCCAGGAGAAGCTGGAAGAAACCGCAAAAATGTTTCTTTTATAAGAGCATTTTTTCAGTTACTCCCAGAACCTGGAGCAGTGGAGAAGAGAGCCGTCTGTCCGTCCGGAGAGGGGCAATCTATGCATCCCAGTTCACGTCGCATCTGCTCTTTTTTTCCGTAACAGTCCTCTCTGAAATAAAACATATCCCGCTTTGTGTGGCGCTAAATGTGACACTCAAAAGTGCAGCCTGTGCACACAAACACACGTACGGTGTCTGTTCTTGTAAATATAAAAGCTGTTCAACGCCAACATGAAAAAGAATATTGGGTGCATTTTGCAGTTCTGTCCATTGCAATGGAGGACAAAGAACAGCAACCAATGAACTATATACAGTCATGTGAACAAATTTGGACACCCCTTTAAATATTCAGTTCTTCATTAAGAAATGTTCACAGATCAATGTCTAACCTTGTTTTTGTTTTTATTTGCATTCTTTAAAATTTATTTTAGCCATTGTCAGTGGGAATGAATGTGGGGATGTCCTAAAAAAAGATGGGGGTGTCCTAATTTATTCCTCACTATTTGTTAAGAATTACATTTTACAGAAAATTTGAAAAAAAGTCTTTGATTCATTTTTAATTGTTTAGCTGTATTACGTGAATCTCCCAGTATTTTTAACATTGATATTAAATATCCATATGTCCAAATATTAAAAAAAAAAAACACACAAGCTTATACAGGGTGTCCTAATTTTTTCACATGACTGTATATCGGTGTATTACACTATTGATCTGCGCTGCGTTTGACACAGGACAACAAAATTAAAAGACTTATAAAAATGCTGGTGACTCTCCATAGTTTCTCATCGCACCGGTGCAATATCAGTTCATTCATTCTTTGCACAGACCAATTTTCATGTCACATGTGCAACATACTGTATATGTTGCACTGCACAGCCCTGCATAATCTTAGGTAGCTTTACTTCCTCTTTATTTTTGATTGATTAGTCCCTGTTTATCATGTATGATTTTCTGCTTTACATTTTGTTATTATGCGACCTCTAATTAGTTTCATTCCGAACACCTGTGTTTCCTTCTGTTTCCCCATTTTGTAATCTAGCATTCCTTTTTTATACACTTGTTTTGCCACTCCTCATGGCGACATGATGAATCCTGTTGAGGAGTTACCTGTTGTCATTATACAACAGTTGGTTCTGACTGAACAATTTGATTGGACAATAGGGATTCCAGGAGTTACTGAATATGTATTACTCCACTTCAAAGGTATTCTAGTTAATTAATAGTAATTATTTTAATTACTAACTATTTTACTGTCAACTCTCAGTGAGAAATGCAATAGTGTGTTTGATACCTTAATTTCCACAGTGAGGCACTGTTTGAAAAGGAATCTTACCTGACCCGGAAGTCCCACCCTTTTGAAAAAAAAAAAAAAAAAAAAACTTTATTCAGTTTACAACAGGGGTCTCAAACTCATTCCATGGAGGGCCAAGACCCTGCAGGTTTTACCTCCACCCAGTGTCTTCAGCAGGTGTTTTCATTGATCAGCAATCAGTGGGAAGAAATTCAGTGAAATACAAGGGCACACTTTGTAAACTTTACAAAGTCTGCCCTTGTATAAACAATGTTAAGCTATTTGACATCTCTTTTAAAAAAATAGGCAGTGCTAGAGTTAGATTTATTGTCTCGATTAACAAACCACAATACCTTTGTGGTGATAGACTCGTTTCATCTGAAAATGCCAAGAAAAAGTGAGTGAAGTGTGCCGAAGCCAATTTGCTAGCATGCTAACTAGCCACTGGCATTGGCCACGTTTTGATGTCAGCCATGCTGGAGTACCGACTCAACAGGTGACCGGTTTGTTTTATAAACACATTACTTTTGCACTTGACAAGATTTAATTTGCTTACATGTGTGTGAAACGACAATAGACACCTTCATGTTGATTGAGATGTTTAGCAACAGTTACTGGCTACATTTAGAAGGGACTATTTTTTTCTGAGTTGCACAAAATAACTGTTTAAACAAACAAATCATAATATTTTGTCCAATATTGCTGTCATTTAATAAATTGTGCTTGCAGAACTGTTGTATAAAAGCAATATTACATGAGAGGGAGTACGGTATCAATGAATATAAATGGTGTTCACTTACAGTATATAGCGCTTTTTCTCATGTCTGGATGACCAAAGCACTTTACAGATCAGATACATCTAATGCCTGATGCTTCTCAGCCTGCCTGGCGGACTCAATACATAACAGATACATATATCAACAACATACAGAAAGGATAACCTTCATACAGTACAAGTACATCAAGTGCAAGGTTGCATGAAAAGCTTTGATTAACCTCGGATTACAACATGTTTATTGGCTTTTTTTCAAGCTTCTCAAGTTACAATTGCAATCAAAGTTATTTAACACCCACTGCAAATTAGATTATTTTTTTTCCACAATATCTTTATTGAACGTTTTTTTTTAACAAACATGATACAAACAATCAAACACTAACACTAAAGTACTACAAAAAAAAAAAAAAAAAGATGCACTAAAAACACCAACAACCACCAGCAAAATCAAATCTTCAACAATGCTCCTCTGTTTAGTCTAGACAATCCAATACATAAGTATACATATTATGTTCACCAGTTTGGAATTTACAAGGTCCACACACATCATTCACCTTCTTCTTCAAAAGTTATGTTTAAATTTTTTACATAATCAATAAAAGGTCTCCATATATTCTCAAACACATTTTCCTTTGATTTTAGTATATATGTTATTCTTTCTAATGGAAGGTTTGTTAACATCTGTCTTAACCACTGAGTCACATCTGGTCTATGAGTCTTTTTCCATAATAGTGCAATACATTTTTTGGCATTAAGCAAACTGAGGTCTATGAATGTTCTTCACTTTTATTAAAACTATGCTTTTCTGGGTACAGACCCAACAAAAACAATTTAGGATTCAATATGATTTGTTTTGAGATTATTTTTTCAATTGTTACCCTCACCTCTTCCCAAAACATTCTTATTAATCTACATTCCCATACACAATGAAATAGAGTTCCTTTACTTTCCATGCATTTTGTGCATGTATCTGGTATATTTTTGTTATATTTATTTAACTCCTCCGGTGTAACATACATCCGCATTAACTATTTGAAATGTATCAATTTAAGGCATACATTTATTGATTTGGTTTGAGCTTCTGTACAAGCCAATTCCCATTGTTCCTCTGAAATTTCAGTTTGCAGATCTTCTTTCCAGTAATTTAATCTTTTCAGTGAATTTTCACTTGAAGATAGTGTCAATGAGTTATAAAACTCTGAAATAATACCCTTTCTTTTATTATCTTTCATCATCATTTTTTCCAAGGATGAATAAATAGGTCGAGTGAGAGCTTTATTTTGATTTGATCGAATAAAGTTTCTAAGTTGAAGATATTTAAAAAAATGTGTTCTATTGAGATTAAATTTGATCCTCAGCTCTTCAAAAGACATTATGTTATCTGCACATGGCAAATATAAATCCTGAATCTTTTGTATCCCTTTTAAATTCCATACTTTAAATACAGCGTCCGCTCTCCCTGGTTTAAAATATTGATTACCCCATATTGGACTAAATTGTGACAATAACTGTGGTTCTTTTAAATAGTTTTTAGCTTCACACCATATTTTGATCATATGCTTTACAAATGGATTTTTAACTTGTTTTTGTAATTTTTTTGCCGAATCTGAGTATATGAATATGGGAAGAGGTAAAGGTAAATTGTATGATTCCATTTCAGTCCAGTGAGGGAGATCATTTGATGAAAATAATATGTCATAGACCTCAGTTGTGCCGACCAATAATACAACATAAAATTTGGACATTTCAGACCTCCACGATCAAATGGTAAATATAATAAAGACAGACGTAATCTAGCCCTCCTGTTGTTCCATATAAATTCCACGAACTTTTTTTTTATTCTTGAGAATAAATCTAAAGGTGGTGATAAGGGAATGTATTGAAATAAATAAAGTATTTTAGGTAAAATATTACTTTTAAGTATATTGATTCTCCCGATCATCGACACTGGTAGTGACATCCATCTCTGAGTTAACTCATTGATATCTGACATTAAGGCTTCATAGTTGACACTGGCGACTGATTCTAGCTTAGGCACAATTTGGATTCCTAAATATTTAAACTGATTTACAACATTGAATTGATTTACCTCAGGGGCTGGGTAATTTCTGTGGGTCTCATTTAGCATTAATATTGAAGATTTAGTTTTATTTATTTTATATCCTGATATTTCCCCAAAATTCTTTATTAAATTCAACAAGGTTGGAATTGATTTTTTTAGATTCGACATAAACAAAATTATGTCATCGGCGTACAGGGAGATTTTATGTTCTGTTGGTCCAACTTTAATTCCATATATTTGTGAATGTAAACGTATCGCTATCGCTAAAGGTTCAATTGCCATAGTAAACAGTAAAGGTGAAAGTGGACAGCCTTGTCGACATCCTCTATTGATTTTTATTGGTTTTGAAATATTGTTATTTGTTAGGATTTCTGCTGTAGCATTATTGTATATTATTTGAACCCATTTTATGAAATTATTTCCAAGTCCAAACCTTTGTAGGACTTCAAAAAGAAAGGGCCATTCAACTCTATCAAAGGCCTTTTCGGCGTCCAGTGATAGGAGAGCTGTACCCGGTGCTTCTTTATTAAAATAAATAATATTAAATAGTCTTCTTACATTATGGAAGCCTTGTCTTCCCTTTATAAAGCCATTCTGATCTCGATTAATAATATTTGGTAAAATTTCTTGTATTCGTCTTGCTAAAATTTTACAGATTATCTTAAGGTCGGCGTTTAATAGGCTTATTGGTCTCATATTTTCACATTTATTAGAGGGCTTACCTGGTTTTGGCAGCAGTATAATTAAGGCATTATTTATGTATGATGGTAAATTATTATTTTGAAATGCTTCTAAAACCATTTCCAAAAAAGGTTTTATTAATTTATTCTTAAATTTTTTATAAAGGTCAACTGGAAGACCATCTGGTCCTGCACTTTTTCCTGATTTCATATTATCAATGGCTAGCCCAACTTCTTCTTGACTAATTTTAGACTCCAATATCTCCCTGTTTTCATTTGGAATACACGGTATAGATAGTTCGTTCAAAAACCCATTTAGTTTTGTTAAATCAAATTCATTTTTAGTATCATATAATTTTTCATAGTAATCTCTAAAGGCTCTGTTAATTTCTAAAGGATCTATAACTACCTGTCCATTACTTATAATACTAGTAATTGGTGTTTTAATTTCTAATTGTTTAATCTGCCATGCCAATAATTTTCCTGATTTTTCACCTTGTTCATAAAAAGATTGTTTCAATCTTAGAAGACTCGAGGCAGCTCTATTCGCTGATTTTTTGTCGTATTCAGCTCTCAAAATCAGTAATTCATTCTCCAACCTTGGATCACTTCCTGCATACACTTTTTCCTGAAGACTTTTCATTTTATGTTCCAATTTAGCTCTCTCCTCTCGAGTCTTCTTAGATTTTGATCCTGTATAACTAATAATATGTCCCCTAATAAAAGCTTTGAAAGCCTCCCACTTTACACATGCTGATGTTTGTGTAGTATTGATGTCAAAGTACTCGTCTATCTGTTTTTCTATATACTTGACAAATTCCTCATCCTGAAGCCATTTATGCTGAAATTGCCATCTACCTGATTCCTTTGTCAATTTTTTATCTACATATATTAGACAACAGGGTGCATGATCAGAGATCACGATGTTATCATAAAAGCAGTTTTGAATCTTGGATCTTAATTCTGTGGAAATCAAAAAATAATCAATATGTGAGAATGTCTTGTAGGTACTGGAATAACAAGAATAGGCTTTAACTTGTGGTTTCATTTCTCTCCATATATCTAACAATCTCAATTCTTTCATAAAATGATTAATAGTCATCCTACATCCATTGTGCGTACAATCCAGTCCTGTTGATCTATCTATACCTGGATTCAATGTACAATTAAAATCCCCTGCTATTATATGTTGCCCTGTAAGTGATGATAAAATAAGAAATAAATTAGCAAAGAACTTTTGGTCATCTATATTGGGACCATATAAGTTCACAAGATTTATATTTTCTAATAGCAAAGAACCTTGAATGATTACATATCTTCCAAGTTTGTCTCCAATTACATTTTTCACTTGAAAAGGGACTGATTTATGTATGAGAGTCATAACTCCCCTGGCCCGGGATGAGAATGATGAGGTGAAGACACTTCCTTGCCATCTACTCCTAATTCTTTTTATATCCTCCTCTATTAGATGAGTTTCTTGTAAAAACACAATTTTTGAACCCATGTCTTTTATTTTATTCATAACTTGTTTAAGTTTTTTTAAATTTTGTAGACCTCTGCAATTCCATGAAGTTAAATTAAGATTAACACTTTGGTTTATGATCAATAGAGAGTTTGGGATTACCTTGCAGTGTAAACATGCTCATACAGAGAAGCAAAAACATGAGTGGTTGAACATTCATCCTACAAACTACACACAAACAAATTCCCCCTTCCCACACTTGTGGCGAACCCCCCAAAATCAAAAGAAAAATTCCGTCTCCCGATATAGCCATCGACCGCTCCACACTCACGGGGAACAGCCTAAGCCACTCCTTCTTCATCCTCCCAATCACCCTAACTCTACTGCTTTTAATGATGTAACATTAACTCTCCTCTGTAGTTTTCCAACTTAACTCCAAAATTTTTAACAACTTTGTACATCATAGTTTTTTTTTTGTTTGTTTTGTTTTTGTTTTTTTTAATATATAATACAATCTATATTTTGTAAACTTGCTATTTACTTCAAGTCAGTCAGATGCCTGTGCAAATGCTTAATTATTCTACCTTATATTTTGTTCATGCTTAGCTCCCACCAGTCTCTTCTTCTTCTTTGATCTTCTTGATGAACTCCTGCGCCTCCTCTGGGGTCTTGAAGATGTGGGTTCTGCCCTCATACGTGGTCAGCAGTCTCGCAGGATAGATTACACCATGACGAATCCCAAGGTTGCGCAGCTCCTTACGTATGGGATCAAACTGCTTCCTCAATTGTTGGATTCCTGTGGCCAAATCTGGGTAGAACCGCACCTGCTGATCCTGGTGTTTAATCTCTCCTTTAGCTCGTGCAGCGTTGAAGATCTTCATCCTGTCTCTGTTGCTAAGAAACTTCATAATTAAGGTCCTCGGCGGTCCCTTATCTCTCCGTGGGCCAATACGATGTGCTTTTTCCAGAACCACTGCTGATTGCAACTCCTCGCTGCCCAGCACCTCTGGAATCCACTTTTCCAGAAAGGAATATACGTCCCGACCTTCTGATTCCTCTGGAAGACCCACCAGCCTCAAGTTATTCTGTCTCGACCGAGATTCCAAATCCAAAATATTATCTTCTAGACATTTATTTTTTTTTTCCAAAGTGCGCACCTTTAATTGAAGATGGGTGACGTCATCTTCAGCACTAGCGAGACGGAGCTCCATCTGCGCCGTTCGTTCTACACAGTCACCCAATTCCTTTCTTATTCCTTCCAACGCTGTCATAATCCCATCAAATCTAGAGGAAAAGTCCGCTCTCATTGAACTCATGGCAGCCATCAGCGCATCTGCGCCGCTCCCCGCAGATTTCGCACCGTTGCCAGCCTCCTCCGCCATATATGGAGTTTTGTTTGCTGCGTCACAGACCTGAAAGTCCGTTAATTTGGACTGTTTCGGCGGCTCACTTTTTCCTTTACCTGGTTTTCCAGCCTTAGGCTTCGCCGACATATCCTCGCCCAAATGCTGGGATACGTTCTGTCCCAAATGAGAGAGTTATTTGCCGATTTTTTTCTCCAGGAGCAGAGCAGAGTGAGACACATCCGTCTTACGTGGCAGCCATAACCGGAGGCAAATTAGATTATTGGCAAAATATACAAACTAGCAGCTGTTTGCAATAAACAAATCAAACAAGAACAATTTAAATAGCTCAACACAACAAATATTACAAGCGGTTTCTCCAAATTCAACACAAAATGTCCCTTTTAATGACTACTGCAGTCTCAAAATTATTCATCCGCTTCATGACCAGCATCTTTAGGACTTAGCAGAGCACCTTTTTGCTGTTATGACCTGCTGCAAACGTGATGCATAACCAGACACCAGCTTCTGGCAGCATTCCTGAACACCTTTCTCATGGGCAAAGGCCTCCAGTTCACTAATATTTTTAGGTGTGTGTGCTGCAACTGCCTTTTTCAAATCCCACCAGAGATTTTCAATGGAGGTCGAGTCAGGCGACTGCAATTCCCAGTCTCCCATGTCTCAGTGGTTCCTCTGGCTTAGAGACCTTGGCGCGGTGGCAACATATTTTTCCCGGGGGGGAGGGGCAGAAAACACACAACACTATTGTAACCGGACTATGTTAATTTTATACTATTTATTTCTTTTTTTTTTAAATTTTGCACAGCAACTTTGCATATGGAACTTACCATTTAAAATATTGTACAACCAAGGCTTGAATCTTGGAATATTGGGCCAGTTTGAGTCCCACCCAGATGCCCTGTGTTTGGACTTTTTTCTGGTGTTATCTTTCTCTCCTTCCTCTCTTGCACCCTCTGCCTGAATACATTCCTTGGCTCCTCTCCTCTGTCTCATCTTTCTCTCTCTGAGCTCTGTCTTATTCAGGTTCTCTCTCTGTCTGTGGTGGTTGTCATAAATGGCCCTCTCCGAGGGCAAACAGGACGCCAAACACAGACTGTGAGTTTGCAAATTTATTAACTAAAAGAAACACAAAATACAGAACACACAACAACGAAAAACACAGCTCTGAGGTCGGAGCAAAGAACGCCAGGACAAACAAGGGCATGAGCAAAGACAGAAAAATAATAACTGACAAGATGTCCAGGGAGTTCCCGACTGGAGAGATTTTCGCCGCTGCGCCAGGGAAGTGGCGCCAACCGCTTAAATAGGAAACCCCCAGATTAACAACACCTGCGGGATCATGAGTGGCGATCATTGCTGGCAGCCATGACAGCCCGCGAGCAGAATCTGACAGCCAGAAGTGACGCGTGAGCTGTCACAGTGCCCACAATGATCAAAACAATAAACCATCCATCCATCCATCCATCCATCTTCTTCCACTTAATCCTTTTCGGGTCGTGGGGGGGCTGGAGCCTATCCCAGCATCTTTGGGCGAGAGGCAGGGTACACCCTGGACAGATCGCCAGTCCATCGCAGGGCCAACACAGAGCGAGCTGTCACAGCGCTCGCAATGATCAAAACAATAAACCAAAAAAGGAAATACAGAAACTAATAATGAACAAACCTAAAACAAGAACCAAATACAGCAAACAAGGTGAACAGAAAAATGAACAAACAGAAAAAGACAAAACTAATCTCATAACTGGGCACGACCTCCGCCGCTGCACTGGATCATGACAGTGGTATAGAAACAGGTTAGAAAATTCCAAGTGTCACGTTTCGTCCTGCATGATTTTTTTTTTGTCATGATTTACATAAAGGACACAAATACTTGTATTTTTGTATTTTTATTACAGGGTTTCTTTTTTCCATTGAGAAAGAGTAGGAAAGAGAAGGGAAAAAAGCATTCATTATAGTAATATACTCATGCATACTTAAACTATGTGATCAGAGGTGGGTATAATAGCCAAAAATTCTACTTATGTAAAAGCAGTGTTATCTTATGAAATTAATAACTAAAAGTAGACACCCAAAAATTTCTAGTTGAGTTAAGGTACAAAAAGCACCCACTAAAATAACAACTTGAGTCAGGACTTCAGTCTTGAAGGTTTGAGGTTTTTCTCCAAAATTTATAACAATATTCTTATAGTTTTCTACCTTTCTGTGTAAATTTATCTAAATTTGCAACCGTTTTCCTCAAATTTGTAATTTCCTGTTGTAAAATTATGGCTTGTCTTGTACATTTGAGACTTCATCACTCTATAAATTCAAGAAATCTGTGTGTGTGTGTGTGTGTGTTTCTGTCTTCTTCTTCTTTTAGATTTGATTGGCGTTGGGCGGCGCGGTGGAAGAGTGGTTAGCACTGCGGCAGCACAGCAACTCACCCTTGGCCGGGGGATCCTGGGCTCAATCCCATCCCCCGACCAACAGTGATCTGTGTGGAGTTTGCATGTTCTCCCCGTGTCTGCATGGGTTTACACCGGGATTTCGCCGGTTTCCTCCCACATGCCAAAAACATGCAAGTTAGGTTAAGTGGCATCAAACTGGGGATTCTAAATTGTCCTTAGGTATGACTGTGAGAGTGAATGGTTGTCTGTCTCTCTGTGTTGGCCCTGCGATGGACTGGCGATCTGTCCAGGGTGTACCCTGCCTCTGGCCCAAAAGATGCTGGGATAGGCTCCAGCCCCCCCCCCCCCCCACCGACCCGAAAAGGATTAAGCGGAAGAAGATGAATGAATGAATGAATGGCAACCAGCTTACAGGTGCATTACTGCCACTGACTTGATTGATACATATCACTCTATATAGCTCAGAACTTCTTCTTCTTCTCAAGAATCACTCTATCCTGTGTGTCTATCACGATCATAGGACTCACTAAAAGATCATAGGATCTCTTATGATGCTCCTATGATCTCTACATGATGTCTATATAGGCATCACTCATGATCATAGGACTCGCTATGACATCATCAAAGATCATAGGACTCGCTATGTTATCAAAGATCATCGCTAAAAGATCATAGGGCTCGCTATGACATCATCAAAGATCAAAGGCAGGCATCACTAACAATCATAGGACTGGCTATGACATCATCAAAGATCAAAGGCAGGCATCACTCACGATCATAGGGCTCGCTCTGACATCATGAAAGATCAGAGACAGGCATCACTCACGATCATAGGGCTCGCTATGACATCATGAAAGATCAAAGGCAGGCATCACTCATCATCACTCTATATATAATTCAAGAAATCTCTGTCACGATGTCATGATCATAGGAATCGCTAAAAGATCATAGGGCTCACTATGACATCATCAAAGATCAAAGGCAGGCATCACTATCAATCATAGGACTGGCTATGACATCATCAAAGATCAAAGGCAGGCATCACTCACGATCATGTGTGTGAATGGTTAAGGAATAGCACCGTACCGTACCGTGGCTGCTTCATCGTGGATGCCCTCAATTTCCCCTCTGGGGATCAATAAAGTATACAAATTAGGATTCGCTATGACATCATCAAAGATCATAGGACTCGCTATGACATCAAAGATCACAGGCAGTCATCACTTACTATCATAGGACTTGCTATGACATCATCAAAGATCAAAGGCAGTCATCACTCACTATCATAGGACTTGCTATGATATCATCAAAGATCATAGGACTCGCTATGACACCATCAAAGATCAAAGGCAGGCACCACTGAATGAATGCTGATGTGCTTGCTTACACCTGCATTCTACGGGCATGCAGAAATACATGCTTATACTTGGTCTCTACGGGCATGCCCAGGTATGCACTAGTTATTATAAATTTGTAGATTATTTTATGCTTAATTTTTGTCTATTTTTTAAAATAAAATTGTTGTTTTTATAAATAAATTTGAAACAGATTGTGATAAAATTTTGACTTTTGTTCCTCATACAGTTTAAACTTTTGACTATAATTTTGCAGAGCCAGAACAGAACAATGACTTAGCTCTGATTTTTAAGAAATATAATCATTAATAAAATTATATTTAATGAAGTAAATTAACTAAAATGACCAAAGATGCTGTTATTTCTGTTATTTTTCTATATACTGTATTTACAGGTTTTTAGAACTCTCCTTACCATCCAGACAGCAGGAAAAACCTCCCTTATTTTGACATCCAAATGTTGGCAGGTTTAGTTTGTCTGAAGGCTGGAGGATGTTAACAGATTTAAGTCACTGACTTTGTCAGTCATTTTAACTTGCCAGGTATATGCTAATGAACATAAATTAGCGGGTTAAAACCACAATAAACTCCACCACTGATTACATAGTGTACCTCTTCTACTTTTTTTCCCTTGTTAAAGTACTTAAATAAGCTTGTGCTTTACTCTGATGCAGAATCAGTTTTGCCGCATGGACAGTGACGCTAGATAGGGCTGCCTGCCGACTGGAACTGTCACGCGGGTGGCGTGCTCCAGAACTCCGAAGCGTGGGTGACCGTCACGTGCGTTGTTCTTGTGTGCACTTGCGGAGCATCATTCCTTCATTTATTTTCCTTGCATGCTGGCTTAGTTACTGGCGTGGCGTACCGCAAAATCAAATCTTGACAGACTTTGAAGTATGCTTGGGATCATTGTCCTGTTGGAAGGTCCAGTGACCGCCAAGCTTCAGCTTCCTCACAGGTGGAATGATATTTTCTCCCAGAATTTACTGATTCTTGATTGAATCCATCTTACCATCCACACACTTCAGGTTTCCAGTGCTAGAGGAAGTGAAACAACCCCAGAGCATCACTGAGCCACTGCCATGCTTCACAGTAGGCAGGGTGTTCTTTTCAGCATATGCTTCATTCTTCCTCCTCCAGACATACCTCTGATCCATAGGCCCGAAAAGTTTGTTTTATTTCATCGCTTCACATAACAGAATCCCAAAACCTCTTTGGCCTGTTTATATAGTTTTGAGCAAAGTGGAGCTGACTTTTTTGTGCTTTTGGGTCAGTTGTGCTCCTTTAATTTTAATCTTGTGAACTGTGCTTCCAACTGTATCTCTAGGAACATTCAGAGTCTTTGCTATCTTTTTGTATCCTTTTCCTTGTGTGTGAAAGGTAATGATCTCTTCTCTGAACTTTTTAGGCAGTTCTCTTGCTAGCTAGGTTGCGTAACAAGCAGATGGATGCATACCTGGGCATAGTGATGCATTGTGAAAACACTACGTACATCAGCAGTGTAGCAGTGGACATAGTAGTTAGTTAAATCATAACTATGGCATGGAAAATCCGATCAAAACTTGTGAACAATGTTCATTTAAAACACACTATCATCTTCTAGCTAGGTAGCTTGTCCACAGCTTATGCATGCAATCAAACGCATGTGTAGCCAGGCCCTGTTAAGGCGCTCCCTTTACACGACTAGTAATATAACAGTAGGCATGGTATATAATAATAGGAAATGTACAGTGGTGTGAAAAAGTGTTTGCCCCCTTCCTGATTTCTCATTTTTTGGTATGTTTGTCACACTTAAATGTTTCAGATCATCAAACAAATTTAAATATTTGAGAAAGACAACACAAGTAAACACAAAATGCAGTTTTTAAATGAAGTTGTCTATTATTAAGGATAAAAAAATCCAAACCTACATGGCACTGTGTGAAAAAGTGATTGCCAAGTGATTCTCTCCCCCCCCCCATGTTAAAACATAAATTAAGTGTGGTTTATCACATCTTTGGAAAGCTGAGTTCAATTTGTCTAGCCACACCCAGACCTGATTACTGCCACACCTGTTCTCAATCAAGAAATCACTTAAAGAGGACCTGCCTGATAATGTGAAGTTGACCAAAAGATCCTCACAAGCTTGACATTATGTTGCGATCCAAAGAAATTTAGGAAAAAATGAGAAACAAAGTGAGAGCTATCAGTCTGGAAAAGGTTATAAAGCCATTTCTAAAGCTTTGGGACTCCGGCGAACCACAGTGAGAGCCATTATCCACAAATGGCGAAAACATGGAATAGTGGTGAACCTTCCCAGGAGTGGCCAGCCGACCAAAATTACCTCAAGAGCACAGTGACGACTCATCCAAGAGGTCACAAAAGACCCCACAACAACATCCAAAGAACTGCAGGACTCATTCCAGACTCCACCATAAGAAAAAGACTGGGCAAAAATGTCCTGCGTGGCAGAGTTCCAAGACAAAAACCACTGCTGAGCAAAAAGAACATAAAGACTCATCTCAGTTTTGCCAGAAAACGTCTTGATGATCCCCAAGACTATTGGGAAAATACTCTGTGGACTGACGAGACAAAAGTTGAACTTTCTGGAAGGTGTGTGTCCCATTACATTCGGCGTAAAAGTAACACAGTATTTCAGAAAAGGAACATCATACCAACAGTAAAATATGGTGGTGATAGAGTGGGTCTGGGGCCGTTTTGCTGCTTCAGGACCTGGAAGACTTGCTGTGGTAAATGGAACCATGAATTCTGCTGTCTACCATAAAGTCCTAAAGGAGAATGTCCGGCCATCTGTTTGTGACCTCAAGCTCAAGCGCACTTGGGTTCTGCAGCAGAACAATGATCCAAAACACATCAGCAAGTCCACCTCTGAATGGCTTAAGAAAAACAAAATGAAGACTTTGGAGTGGCCTAGTCAAAGTCCTGACCTGAATCCGATTGAAATGCTGTGGCATGACCTTTAAAAGGTGGTTCATGCTCGAAAACCCTCCAATGTGGCTGAATTACAACAATTCTGCAAAGATGAGCGGGCCAAAATTCCTCCACAGCGCTGTAAAAGAATAGTTGCCAGTTATCACAAATGCGCGATTGCAGTTGTTGCTGCTAAGGGTGGCCCAACCAGTTATTAGGTTTAGGGGCAATCACTTTTTCACACAGGACCATGTAGGTTTGGATTTTTTTTTTCCTTAATCATAAACCCCTTCATTTAAAAACTGGATTTTGTGTTTACTTGTGTTATCTTTGTCTAATATTTAAATTTGTTTGATGATCTGAAACATTTAAGTGTGACAAACATACAAAAAAAAAAAGAGAGAGATGAGGAAGGGGGCAGACACTTTTTCACACCACTGTAACTATACTGTATGTGGGAAGTCAAATCAAAAGCTTTGTCAAGTTGGAAAAATTTTCAGATTTTTCTTAAAGGTGGAGAGAGTGTCTGCCTCAGGACCCTCACTCAGGCTGGTAACTGGTTCCATAAGAGAGGAGACTGATCAGCTCTACCCCCCCCCCCAACAGTACTTTTAAGGGAATACTCATTGAAAATCCTAAAATAAGCATATTATTACCTCTACCAAAAACTGAGAACATAATAAACATGAATATAGTACGTTTGTAGCCTTAATTTTGTCTAGAAAGAAAAGAAATTGAATTTTTTTCCATTCATTCTGTGCACCCACGTCAAGGCTCTGACTTCCGTATTTGCCAACTGATTTTTGTGACCTCACCAAAGGAACAAACTAAAAGCTCAATGGCTCCAGCGGATCCAACCCGCACTCTTGATTATGCATCTAAATTGTAGAAATAAATGAATATTGTAGACAATAGACCTTGTAAAGATTTTGATCGCTCTGTCACTTGGTGGTGAGATCACTATTCTCACTGCTAGCGTGCAACTTTGCAAGGAGAGGGTGAAGATTTGAAGCAAAAATGATGATGACATTACAGGACATATATTTGAAGAATAGAGTGAAATATTTGCTGAATCAACCCACACTATATACTTTGTATCATTCATTAATACTCCCATACATGACATATTGTACTGAAGTATGGGGAAATACATATAAAATCAACATATATCCAGTCTTTATGCTTCAGAAGAGAGCTATTAGAATAATAAACAAGGCTGCTTACAGGGAACCAACAAACCCACTTTTTCTTAAATTAAAAGCTCTCAAGTTGAAAGATCTGGTTGACTTTAAAACTGCAGTAATAATGTTTAAACTGAATAATCTATCACTGTCCGCAAATATCCAAAAGTTGTTCCAAACAAGGGAGAAGCAATATCATTTCAGAGGAACATGTATATTTCAAAAACCTTCAGTGAGAACTACCACCAAGCAACACTGTGTTTCAGTGCAAGGAGTCAGATTGTGGAACGCTTTTGGACCTGAATTAAAATCATGTTCAATGCTTGGACAATTTAAACAAAAACTAAAGGAAGAAATACTCCAAACATACAGTATATACACTACCGTTCAAAAGTTTGGGGTCACCCAGACAATTATTTTGTGTTTTCCATGAAAAGTCACACTTACTTACCACCATGAGTTGTAAAATGAATAGAAAATATAGTCAAGACATTGACAAGGTTAGAAATAATGATTTGTATTTGAAATAATAATTTTTTCCTTCAAACTTTGCTTTCGTCAAAGAATCCTCCATTTGCAGCAATTACAGCATTGCAGACCTAACATGATTACACAAGGCTTTTCTAATCATCCATTAGCCTTCTGAAGCAATGAGCAAACACACTGTACCATTAGAACACTGGCGTGATAGTTGCTGGAAATGGGCCTCTATACACCTATCTAGATATTGCACCAAAAACCAGACATTTGCAGCTAGAATAGTCATTTACCACATTAGCAATGTATAGAGTGTATTTGTGATTAGTTTAAAGTTATCTTCATTGAAAAAAGTGCTTTTCTTTCAAAAATAAGGAAATTTCTAAGTGACCCCAAACTTTTGAACGGTAGTGTACAAGATGACATGTAAAATCACATAAGAATTATCATATTCAGTCTGTGTTGTGCTGTTGCTTAGTTTTTTGTCACATTTTGTCTTAGCATTGTTCTGAATTGTAATCGCTCTTGTTTTGTTTTTCTTTTGAATTCTTGGATGGAACATGGGTGGGCAATATAAGCTGCTGCTTCAGCCATCACCCATTTCGGATAATTTATGTTGAACTGTATAATCAGAGGAGTTACTGTATTGTTCAATTTGACCTTGTTAGATTTTTTTTCCCTCTCTCCCCTTTGTTATATTATTCTGTTCCTTTTTTTAATCTTTACTTTTAATCTATCCGAAATAAAGATTCATTCATTCATTCATTCACTCATTCATTCGAGAACAAGGTCTACCCTTGCTAAAAACATAATTCAGTATTAGAATAAGAAACACTTTAGTTTCTCTAAAATCTGATGAATAATTGTGGCTGTCTTGCTGATCGCTCAGGGACAACTTTTTACACATTTTTTTTTAATTTAAAGAAAAGACGATCGCAAAGTGGATTTCTAAATTTTCGATAACATAAGCGTAAGACAAGAAACATCAATAATTACACGTACCAGTTCACAGTGTTGTTAGGATCAAGCCGCAACTTGTCTTCATTTCTCCTCGGTTCATCACCACCATCATGGAGGCTCAGCCCAGAGAAGGCGCATCAACCCCCCCCCCCCCCCCGCGTGTTCGTGTGCGCACTTGCGGAAAGTCATTGCTTCATATATTTTTCTTAATAAATTCATATGTCCTTGGCGTGGCGGTAAAATTTCTGGCAAAGCGGCATGCCACCGAAAAGTGTTACTACAGGAAACCCTGCTTAAGTTTTGTGTGAATTTAGCAGTGAAAAGTTATACTTCATCTAGGTTTGAACGTCTTTAAGACGTGCATGTAGTCTTGCCAATTGGTTTGTATCTAGTTTCATTGATAAGTATAACTGTGTGTCATCAGCATAACAGTGGAAATGCATGCAGTGTTTACTGATAATATTACCTAAGAAGAGCACATATACTGTATATATAATGAAGAGTATTGGAAGGACTCCTCTGTGAGACTTCTTGAGTGAGTTCTGTGACTAAAGATAGCTCATCATGGACATGAACAAACTAAAGTCTGTCAAATATGATTTAAACCACTGCAAAGGGTTTGCACCTTTCCACCATAAGTTAAGGGGTAGAAAGAAACATTCTTCTGAGGGTGGCTGTGCTCACTTTTAGAAATGGTATGAGGAGCTCAGCCGTTTGACAAGTTTTCAGTGTGGATTGCTGGTCTTCTGAGTCAAAATGACTCAGCTGCATAATTTTGTGCATGTCCAAATGGAAGGAGAGCATGATGCATACCCATGAAGTTTTTTTTTTTTCCTCTTGGGTAGTAGTAGTCATTTAGGAGAGGGAACTCTGTACCTCTCTTCTGCTTGTGGTTTAGTCACCACAACATGCATGTAATGCCCCTTTATACAGAATAGAGACTGTTAAGAGACTGGGCCAATTTTTGATCTCTGGGATTGTTTGGGAGATCCTTGTGTGTTTTGGACTGAGTCAAAACTTCAAGGAGACTGTGACAACTGTGGAGATCACTGAAGATCATTGATAGATCAAAAATTGGCCAGATCTCTCAATGATCTCCCCCCCGTGTAAAGGGGGTATACTAAGAAACAGAAAAAACATTGGCCGCACTTCGGACGTGCTCCGGGCACGGATGATTTTTTTGCGCATGGGGAGTTGTTCAGAACTCCTTATACAAAGATATAGAGTGATGATAATCAAGTCAGTGGCGGTAATGCAACTGTAAGCTGGTTGCCAACCACCAATCAAATCCAAAAGAAGAAGAAGAAGAACATTGATGAATAGATGGAGCATTTTTCTTATTTTGCCAGTTATGTGGAGCTATTAATGTCTGGTAAAGCATGCCTTAAAGTCTGTTTTAAAGATTGTGCAAGTAAAAATTGAGCTGGACATATATCAAAATGATGTGACTAATTTTCCATCCCATCCCCAGACTATAAAGGATTATACCTTTGGTAATAATTATACACTCCTTATGAGAGATCTGGCCATTTTTTCATCACAGAGCACTGTTGCACATATTAAATTGCATACAGTTTGCTTTTGGCCATACAGAGACGTTCTTTTCTGTCTTGTACAGTGGTGTGAAAAAGTGTTTGCCCCCTTCCTGATTTCTCATTTTTTTTGTATGTTTGTCACACTAAAATGTTTCAGATCATCAAACAGATTTAATTATTAGACAACGATAACACAAGTAAACACAAAATGCACTTTTATTTGAAGGTATTTATTATTAAGGGTAAAACAAATCCAAACCTACATGGCCTTGTGTGAAAAGGTGATTTCCCCCCTGTTAAAACATAAATTAACTGTGGTTTATCACATCTTTGAAAGATGAGTTCAATTTTCTAGCCATTTCTAAAGCTTTGGGACTCCAGTGAACCACAGTGAGAGCCGTTATCCACAAATGGCAAAAATATGGAACAGTGGTGATCCTTCCCAGGAGTGGCCGACTGACCAAAATTACCCCAAGAGCGCAGTGACGACTTATCCAAGAGGTCACAAAAGACCCCACAACAATATCCAAAGAACTGCAGGCCTCACTTGCTTCAGTTAAGGTCAGTGTTCATGACTCCACCATAAGAAAGAGACTGGGCAAAAATAGCCTGCCTGGAAGAGTTCCAAGATGAAAACCACTGGTGAGCAAAAAGAACATAAGGCTCATCTCAGTTTTGCCAGAAAACATCTTGATGATCCCCAAGACTTTTGGGAAAATACTCTGTGGACTGACAAGACAAAAGCTGAACTTTTTAGAAAGTGTGTGTCCCATTACATCCGGTGTAAAAGTAACACAGCATTTCAGAGAAGGAACATCATACCAACAGTAAAATATGGTGGTGGTAGTGTGATGGTCTGGGGCTGTTTTGCTGCTTCAGGACCTGGAAGACTTGCTGTGGTAAATAGAAAAATGAATTCAGCTGTCTACCAAAAAATCCTGAAGGAGAATTTCCGGCCATCTGTTTGTGACCTCAAGCTGAAGCGCACTTGGGTTCTGCAGCAGGACAATGATTAATAACAAAACAGCAAGTCCACCTCTGACTGGCTTAAGAAAAACAAAATGAAGACTTTGGAGTGGCCTAGTCAAAGTCCTGACCTGAATCTGATTGAAATGCTGTGGCATGACCTTAAAAAGGTGGTTCATGCTCGAAAACCCTCCAATGTGGCTGAAGTACAACAATTCTGCAAAGATGAGTGGGCCAAAATTCCTCCACAGCGCTGTAAAAGACTCATTGCCAGTTATCGCAAATGCTTTATTGCAGTTGTTGCTGCTAAGGGTGGCCCAACCAGTTATTAGGTTTAGGGGCAATCACTTTTTCACACAGGGCCATGTAGGTTTGGATTTTTTTCCCCCTTAATCATAAACACCTTCATTTAAAAACTGGATTTTGTGTTTACTTGTGTTGTCTTTGTCTAATATTTAAATCTGTTTGATGATCTGAAACATTTAAGTGTGACAAAAATACAAAAAAGTGAGAAATCAGGAAGGGGGCAAACACTTTTTCAAACCACTGTATTTTCAACACTGCATGTTGCAGACTGCAGCTCTGCGCTTGAGGCCTTTATAGCTCAGCATATGATTGAACATAATGGCCCATTATTTATTTGCTGGTTGTGAGTGGGCCCTCTGCCAACTTCTTCAGGGTTCCTGCCGTGGGCATATGGTCTCACAGATAGCCCTGCTGGGCATTAAGGACTATGTCACTGTTGTTTAAAAAAAAAGAGGACATAATGAGTGCGATGATGCACATTTGCCTCACCTTGAAACATTTGCTGAGGAAAAAGTGCACATATTTCTGTTATTGATTGATATTGTAGTCGTTTTTAAAAATCAGCTTTAGTGTGATCTGTAAGATTTTGTCCTTTGATCAAAATTGTGACAATATTTTCAAACGTTATGTCTTAAATCCCTTATGAAGCCAGGAAAAATGCTGATGTGGACCTATTGCACAATACAGAGTGACGCACTTGGGCTTTCTGGTCCAGTTCCATTATATTTGCCCAGTACTTGATGCTTTCTCGTCAAAAAATAATTTTTATCATTTACATTGTACATGTTGGAAATAGTGTATTGGCAGATCATTTTTTTCTTTATAAAGTTCATGTTTCACATTTTGATCGTTTGTGTAATTGTTAGCCCAGCTAGCTTAAATGGGGGTTTTCTTCCACCCTTGCTGCCCTCCTTCTGCCATGGGTTTGGGGCCTGGTCGGTGGCCTGGGATGTGGTGATGACATCGTCTCCGGGGCAGTACTGGTCTGGTGCACGGTGCCTTGCGATATGTCTGCGGGGTTGTGTGAATGAATGAATGAATGATGGGTTAGGGAGGAGAACGTGAGTGAGTGAGTGAGTGAGTGAGTGAGTGAGTGAGTGAGTGAGTGAGTGAGTGAGTGAGTGAAAATGTGGCTCCTTTAACTGTTTGTTTGGTACAGATGCTCTCTAACAGCCAGGGGCTGTTATTATCATACTGTGTGATTGTGATGATGATTATGATAGCAAGCTTGCTATAATCTAACTAGTGCATACCTGCGCATGCCCATGCATACCCGTGCATGCCCATACAAAGCAAGTGTAAGCAAGCATTTCTGCATGCCTGTAGAAAGTTACTGTTACCGTGGCAGCAGTAACCATGGTGAAACCTGCCTTTGATCTTTGACATCATCACTCGTTCAGTGATCAATTACAATCAGTTACATCACAGATCAAAATCTGTGATGTAATATGATCGTGAGTGATGCTTTGCCTTTGATCTTTTATGTCCTATGATCGTGAGTGAGGCAGAGATGTCTATATGATGCCATATAGACATCATGTAGACATCATTGGTACATCATAGGTGATCCTATGATCTTTTAGTGAGTCCTATGGTTGTGACAGACACACACACAGAGATTTCTTGAATGATATATAGAGTGATACTATGGTGTCTATATGACGTCATATAGACATTGTAGCGATCATAGGCACATCATAGGGGATCCTATGATCTTTAAGCGAGTCGTATGGTCATAACAGACAGACAGACACAGAGATTTCTTGAATTATATATGGAGTGATGATATAGAGTGAGTGATGCCTGCCTTTGATCTTTGATGGTGTCATACAGTGATGCCTGCCTTTGATGTTTGACGTCACGTCACCACTTATTCAGTGATGCCTGCCTTTGATCTTTGATGATGTCATAGTGAGTCCTATGAAACCTGCCTTTGATCTTTGACGTCACCACTTGTTCAGTGATGCCTGCCTTTGATCTTTGATGATGTCATAGAGAGTCCTATGAGCTTTTAGCGAGTCCTATGATCATGAAATAGCGATTCCTATGATCATCAGTAGCGAGTCCTATGATCTTTGATGATGTCATAGTGAGTGATACCTGCCTTTGATCTTTGATGTCCTATGCTTGTGAGTGAGCATGAGCGATGCCTGCGATGTCCTAGCGAGTCCTATGATCGTGAGTGATGCCTGCCTTTGTTCTTTGATGTCCTATGATAGTGAGTGAGCGTGACTGATGCCTGCCTTTGATCTTTGTTGATGTCATAGCAAGTCCTATGATCGTGAGTGACGCAGTCCAAGGACGGATAATCTTTTCACTCATAAGGAGTCGTTATACATAGGAACATCATAGGACATCACGCAGACATCATAGGAACATCATAGGCGGTCCTATGATCTTTCAGCAAGTCCTATGGTCGTGACACACAGACACAGCGATTTCTTAAATTATAATATGATGACTAGGGCATACCCGTGCATGCCTGTGCATTCCCGTGCACTTCACTTCCGCCCTCCAAAGAGAGCAGACGCTTTTCTTCCCCGCTCCGGCTCCCTATCTCTCTCTCCCTCCCTAACTGACTGGATCCCAGCTTGCTATCGTCTGTGTCTGCGTGTCTTTACTGCTGATTTATCTAACGAAATTATGGATATAAGCTGGGCTTTAAACGCAATTGACACCACCTTTTCAAACAGAAAATCGGGCCCGGGGGAGCCCAAATGTGGAGAGACCCATGGATTGGAACTCATGTGTCTGTGTGATTCGACTGAAGATGTGGAAAACATCTACCTGTTTTGGCTTTACGATCACAGGATTTCTGCTGATTGGCTCTGGAGTTCTCCTGGTGTATCGAAAATTTATCTGGAAGAGCTAATCAAAATGCGGACCCGGCGTAGCTGCTTCTTCAACAATTCGACCAGATGGGGAGTGCACGAATAGCGGCGAACGACCAACATGGAATTTACCATCTGCATGCACTGTAGAGAGATGGACTCTACCGGACATGTTTATCTGTGTTTTGAAGGGGAAACATCTGGAGTCGCTTCGTGCTCTCCAGGGAATGATATGAATTTAAAGCCAGTGTGGAGCACTGAATCCGTAAGAGAATTGAAAGTTTTTTCTCTGAAGTCAGTGCTATTTGACCTGTTTTTTTCGGCACCCTCAGCACTCAGTCCTCCTGATAATCAACAGTATAATTGTTTTCATAACATTGGCGGGCAGCATCTGACTCTCAAGGACAGCTGTCTGGCTCAACTATTCCATCTGCCGTGCTCAAGGACACGTGCCTTTGCTTCAGACTGTAGTCATAACATCTGCTGAGGAAGAGACTATTGTTGTCCACCTAACTGATTTGCCACTGATTGCATCCAACTCACACATACTGATCCATTTATACTGACTGATGAAGACATTCACTCACTGCTCTCTTTGTGTCATTGTGTGGATTCTATTGTCTGCTAATTGTGCATTGAGAGTTTTTTTCTTGTAATCATAATATCGGTCATATATGAACTTTATTCTGATCAACAATGCTTTTTTCTCTCTCCTATTGTGTCCACCCTCCCCCTCCCCCCACTGCCTACTATTCCCCTCCTGCTGACAGGCGCCTCCACGGCTCGCCGCGTCATTGAGAATGTCATTTATGATGTTTTCAGTGTCAAGTCAAATTCCTCGCATATTTACCTGTTATTTACTTGTAAATGTGCTTGGCAATAACTTATTCTGATTCTGATTCTGATTCTGATGCCCATGCATACCCGTAGAAACCAAGTGTAAGCAAGTATTTCTGCATGCCCGCAGAAAGCAGGTGTAAGCAAGGGTGTAAGCAAGTACGTCAGCACTCGTTCAGTGATGCCTGCCTTTGATCTTTCATGGTGTCATAGCAACTCCTATGATCTTTGATGATGTCATAGCGAGTCCTATGATCATGAGTGATGACTGCCTTTGATCTTTGATGATGTCATAGTGAGTCCTATGATCTTTGAAGACGCTATAGCGACTCCTATGATGCCTGCATTTGATCTTTGATGTCATAGCGAGTCCTATGATCGTGAGTGATGCCTGCCTTTGTTCTTTAATGTCCTATGATCGTGAGTGAGTGTGAGTGATGCCTGCCTTTGATCTTTGATGATGTCATAGCGAGTCCTATGATTGTGAGTGATGCAGTCCAAGGACGGATAATTTTGTCATTGAGGCAAAAAGGAAGAAAAAAAATCTACATCAATAATACAGATATAAAGACTGGAAAACAGCTGAAATAACTACAGTAACCTCTTTAGTCTGTGTAATAGACTGTTTTCTTAAGTGACCTGCAGTTTTACAGTAGTTCCAATTCCTTGGTAAGGGCTTTTCTCTTTTTAATTCACTCCCTCTCTGCTCCTCCTTTCCTTTTCTTTTGAGCGCCACCACAACCTTCCATTTTGTAATTGATGGGAAACTTATGTCTGATTTTAATAGCATTAATAAGTTGTTTTTTTTAATTTTTATTCAGCAGTGGAGGAAGTTTGGAGCAAGTGCTGACCATAAAATAGGTCAATTTTTACAGTACTAGTAAGTAGTTAAATTATTCAGCAGCAGTATATTTCATGGTTGAATGAGTACAGTGTTGTCCCCTTCAATCATAATGATATTACAGTGGATTTGAAAAGTGTTATGTGTGGTCTGTCTCTATGAGCAGGGCTGATGGTAAAGTCTGACAGCAGCAGGTAGGAAGTAGGCTACTTTATCGTAAACCACTTTCTCTTTAATTTTACTCATGACATCTGTCACGGCTGGCCCTCACGAGCCAGCATAAGACACCACAGTTCAGTAAGTTGCAATTCAGTTCTTTTATTTATAATGCACAGGACTTAGGTGTACAACACAACTTTGCCACGCAGGCTTCGTTACACAACACAACATAAATTCACAACAGAGATTAGCGGCTAGGGCGAGGGGCTCTCGTACGCCGCAAAGGCAGGGAATATAAAACGTGGAACAGGGAGAGAGTTATGGCAGAGACGAGGAGCTCTCGTCCGCCGTAATTAGGAAGGAACGTCAGCGAGGGAGAAGACAATTCCAAATAATAAATCACTTACATGCAGCGGGATACGTCGAGGAACCCAGGGAGCATGTGTTAAGGAGACAGGGGTAAGTCATAAGACTTCTGACGAGACAGCCGCCGAGTCCAGTTCACTCGCACTGACATTTAAAGCCAGCTGCTCATGATTGGAAACGCGGCGCACCTGGTCAGGTTCTGACAGCTGAGAGCTCCCGAGCGTCTGGCCAATCAGAGCCCGGGAAACCCGTATGACGACACCTGCTGTCAAAACCTGACAGGGATGAGGAATAACCCGAGCGCGGACAAAAGCGCTCGGGATATGACAGAGCCCCTCCCTCTACGCGAACTCCTGGTCGCGCGTAACATCCAGACCCCCCCACCCCACCCCAGGGAGGGTGGAGGGGGAAGCAGGTGGAGGGGGAGCAGGGTCAACTCACAACAAGGGGACAAAAACATCGGGGAAGGGAGGGAGAGAAAAAAAAAAGGCAGAACCCGTACATAAATGGGGACAAAAAGATGAATAAAAAGAAAAGTCAACGCTAGATGGACATCTCTCACGTATAACCACAAAAAAGAAAGCCAAGATGAGGATACATGGAACACCAGTCAATACCACAAGGCAGGATCAAGGAAATAAAAGGACAAATAATACCTCTTTCTCCAAGTTAATGTGTACAGAAAATCTTCAAAACCAAAAGACAACACAGGTGCCAAAAAAAAGAACTAGACCCGAGTAAGGGAGTAACATAGGAAATATACAATCACACCCTAAAGAAACATACAATACTCATGATAGCATACTGTCAAAATGAAAAGGAAATTTTGCTCAGAAGAGTCTCAAATCGGGAGTGCAAGGAACAAACCCAAACAGTCATCCCAGAAAATAACATGAAAGACAGCTACGGCAAGAGAACATATGTCCATCAACGGAAAACAGTCACCTTAAACATGAAGTTCAATCCCCAGTGGGGTATTTCAGTCTGAGAGGGGAGGAGAGAAAAAGAAAAACCAGTCACAAGCCAGTGGTGGGGCAAGAGAAGGAGAGGAAAAAAAACCCATTGGGGAATAGAGTTAAATAACTCCGCTCAGGAGGCCTCCCAGCACCCAGCATCCAGGCCGCCAGCAAAAGCAGCGGAACGTGCCCTAACGGCCCAGCCAAACCCGGGCCGAGGGAAACCATGTCTCCGGCGGGCGGACCAGGGCGCCGAAAGAATCATCCTGCATATCAGGAATCCGGGCCCGGACGCCAAAAGGGCAGAGCCGGTCACCGGGTGGTCGGGCAGTATCGGCCTGCCAACAGAATGGCTGGGGGAAGGTCGGCGAACCGGGCCAGCTGGAATTAACTCCCGCAGTCTCAAGAGCGGGGAAGAAGGGGCCATGGCGAGGACGGGGCATGGCCTGGAAAGCGCTCAGCGGTGAGTCAGCTACACAATCTCCGGAACCCGCCTGAGTCAAAACGACCATGGCGCCGAGCTCCGATTGAGCGAGCGCGGCACCCGCGTTGGACCCCGATTGGGCCGGAACTTCCATGACGTCAAGCTCCGATCGAGCGAGAGCAGCACCCGCGTCGGACCCCGATTGGGCCGGAACCTCCATGACGTCAAGCTCCGATCGGGCGAGAGCAGCACCCGCGTCGGACCCCGATTGGGCCGGAACCTCCATGACGTCAAGCTCCGACTGAGCGAGAGCAGCACCCGCGTCGGACCCCGATTGGGCCAGAACCTCCCTGACGTCGAGCTCCGATCGAGCGAGGGCAGCACCCTCGTCGGACCCCGATTGGGCCGGGACCTCCCTGACGTCGAGCTCCGATCGGGCGAGAGCAGCACCCGCGTCGGACCCCGATTGGGCCGGAACCTCCCTGACGTCGAGCTCCGATCGGGCGAGGGCAGCACCCGCGTCGGACCCCGATTGGGCCGGAACCTCCCTGATGTCGAGCTCCGATCGAGCGAGAGCAGCACCCGCGTTGGACCCCAATCGGGCCGGAACCTCCCTGACGTCGAGCTCCGCTTGAACCGGCGGAGCACTCCCGGTGGACCCCATGCCGAGAGCCGGAACCTCCCAAGGTGGCACCTAGAGCAGGTTCGCCTCCAGTGACCCTGGGGAGAGGCTCAGAGGGACAAAAGGTACCGGGATCAGGATCACCGGCAGCGGCAGGGCCCGGCGAGACAGGCTCGAGCGCAGCAGACGGCTGCATCCGGCTCGCCCCCCCCCCGAGAGACAGGCAATAATGCTCCAGAAAGAAGATGAGGGAAAGAAAATAGAGCACTCGCCTGATCTCGGGTTCTGCCGCCATCCAGGACTTCGATGCTCCGGGTTCAAACGGGAGGAGGTCGTCGTCCGGTTCCCACTCCGTCGTGACGTCATCCGCCCCTGGAAGAGGGGCTCCTGCAGCTCGAGGACCCCCCGACGTCATCGTCCACGCTGGCGGTTCATGTGGCGTGGAGGTGGGGGGCTCTTGGCCTGCTGGACCGGACTGTTCATCTGCGGAGTCCCGGGGACGCTCCGTCGTCGGCACAGGCTCCAACCAGCCGTCCGATCTCCTCTGCCCAGAAAATGGCTGCGGGGCTGGGGTCTTCTGCCCGAGGGCCGCAGGCTCACTCCTCATCTGGTGACGCTCCTCTGAAGTCGAAGCGTGCTCAGCAGGGGGAGACACAGAGGCAGCGGGTTTAATTAACATATCAGCAGGGAGTTGAGGCTCGGGGGGCTGCAAACCCCGAGCCTCACCCCCAGGAGTCAGACAGAACAAATCACTATTAGATGGAAAAAAGTGAACTTGTACTTGCCTGCCTCCCAGAGGGGCGGTGGAACCTGCCGTAGGGAACGTCATTCCATCCTCCTCCCACCGGGTGGTGGCCGGAGACTCTCTTGAAGGAGGAGAGGGGGCCACTCGGGATGGTGTAGCCGCGCTGTCCACTGGAGCAAAACTTCTCAAACTCCCAGCCGCTGGAGAAGGCGTCGAGGCGGAGGGGGCAACAGCCAAGTCGGGCCGGGCGTGACACGCTGACAGCTCAGCGGGGGAAGCAGGCCCGGGGGGATGAATGGGGTCAGCCCAGTGAACCGGAGCGGGTTCCGGAAGGGAGTCGCGCTGAGAACGTCTCTGGCCACGGCGCCGACGTCTACGACGGGCCCTGGGTGGTGCGAACTCCAGGACTGGATCAAGGGAAGGATCCGGATTCCAGAGCGGGCAGCGGGAGCTCCGATTACTCCGCCTTTGGCCTCGTTCCTCCTCGATATCCTGGAGCACCTCGCGGTGGGCGGCAATCTCTTGTCTCTTCGCTTGGACGTCCAAGTGGTCGGTGTAGCGGGGAGACAATCGGTCGAGCGTTATCTCAGCGCAGTCCAGGTAATAGTGCGCTTCGGATGAGTCGTCAAGGCTGGCGGAAGCACTGATGAAGTCATCCACCTCCTCCAGCGCCTCAGGCAGCTGGAGCCAGAGATCACCCCACCTTGCAGCCTCCTCCTCTTCGTACATCCAAATTATCTGGCGTTGGGCAGCGATGTCGAGTCTCCTCGCGTCGACCTCGGGGTGACCGTTGTAGCGGGAAGGCAGACGGTCAAGCACCTCCTCAGCCCGGTCTAGATACCACTGTTCATCGGGCTGATAACCGAGGAGAGGAGGGGCGAGGGAGGTGTCTGGATGCCCATCGAGGTCGGAGGCGATGATGAGGATTTCATCTACCTCCTCCAGCGCCTTGGTCAGCAGGCCGTGGGAACCCCGAGAACGACTCCGCTGAGATGGCATATTTCCAACGCCACGTACCTGGACAGGAAGGGGCAAAGTTCCCAGAACGCAACTTACTGAGAACGGCGTCTCCTTCTGGCGGCTGTCTACTGTCACGGCTGGCCCTCACGAGCCAGCATAAGACGCCACAGTTCAGTAAGTTGCAATTCAGTTCTTTTATTTATAATGCACAGGACTTAGGTGTACAACACAACTTTGCCACGCAGGCTTCGTTACACAACACAACATAAATTCACAACAGAGATTAGCGGCTAGGGCGAGGGGCACTCGTACACCGCAAAGGCAGGGAATATAAAACGTGGAACAAGGAGAGAGTTATGGCAGAGACGAGGAGCTCTCGTCCGCTGTAATTAGGAAGGAACGTCAGCGAGGGGAAAGACAATTCCAAATAATAAATCACTTACATGCAGCGGGATACGTCGAGGAACCCAGGGAGCATGTGGTAAGGAGACGGGGTAAGTCATAAGACTTCAGACGAGACAGCCGCCGAGTCCAGTTCACTCGCACTGACATTTAAAGCCAGCTGCTCATGATTGGAAACGTGGCGCAGCTGCTCAGGTTCTGGCAGCTGAGAGCTCCCGAGCGTCTGGCCAATCAGAGCCCGGGAAACCCGTATGACGACACCTGCTGTCAAAACCTGACAGGGATGAGGAATAACCCGAGCGCGGACAAAAGCGCTCGGGATATGACAACATCTAGTGTTCATGTCTATGAGTAACATTTAGCTTAAAATGGTACAGACCTAGAGAGTTGAGTTTGTACTCAAAATTGGCATCGTTTTAGTGTTAATAAATAATTTCCCAACAGTTCAGATTTTTAATGCTTTCCCTTATTAAGAAATACTAGTACATACCTGTGCATGCCCGTAGAAACCAAGTATAAGCAAGTATTTCTGCATGCCTGTAGAAAACAGGTGTAGATGTATAGAGTGATGTCTGAATAGAGTAATAAATGAAGGCTTTATTGTAGCTTTCGAGCAGATATAGAGTGATAATTGTAGAGTGATATCTGAAGATGGAGTAGGTGGCGGTAATGCACCTGTAAGCTGGTTGCCAACCACCAATCAAATCTAAAAGAAGAAGAAGAAAAAAAAGAAGAAGAAGAAGAAGAAAGCAGGTGTAAGCAAAGGTGTAAGCAAGCACGTCAGCACTCGTTCGGTGATGCCTACCTTTGAGCTTTGATGGTGTCGTAGCGAGTCCTATGATCTTTGCTGATGTCATAGCGAGTGCTATGACTGTGAGTCATGCCTGCGTTTGATATTTGATGATGTCATAGTGAGTCCTATGATCTTTGACGATAGCATAGCGAGTCCTATGATGCCTGCCTTTGATCTTTGCTGATGTCATAGCGAGTCCTATGATCGTGACGGATGCCTGCCTTTGATCTTTGATGGTGATGGTACATGATGTCTATATGACATCGTAGACATCATAGGAACATCATAGGCGACTCTTGATGATGTCATAGCGAGTCCTATGATCCTGAGTGATGTCTGCCTTTGATCTTTGATGTCCTATGATCGTGAGTGAGCATGAGTGATGCCTATCTTTGATCTCTGATGATGTCATAGTGAGTCCTATGATCGTGAGTGATGCCTGACTTTGATCTTTGATGTCCTATGATCCATCATATAGACACTGTGATACACACACAAATTTTCTTGAACCACTCTTTACTATGGTATCTACTGTATATGACGTCATATAGACATCATGTAGATGTCATAAGAACATCATAGGCAACTCTATCCTATGGTGTCTATATGACGTCATATAGACATCATGTAGACATCATAGGAGCATCATAGGCAATCCTATGATCTATATGACTTCATATAGACATAATGTAGAGGTCATAGGAACATCATAGGTGATCCTATGATCTTTTAGCGAGTCCTATGGTCATGACAGACACATAGACCAACTGCCACGGCCAAGATGAGTAGAGTGATAATATAGAGTGAAGTGATGATGTAGAGTGAAGTATGACGAGACGAAGAGAGAGTAAGGACAAGGAAGGAAGTCCGCCAGTAACCGAGATAAGAAGAAGAGCACTGGACGGCCGCACCTCGGACACAGTCCAAGGACGCATAATTTTTTCACACATAAGTTGTTCAGAGCTCCTTATTACAAAGATATAGAATGATGATAATCAAGTCAGTGGTGGTAATGCACCTGTAAGCTGGTTGCCAACTGCCAATCAAATCTAAAGAAGACAAGAAGAGTGATGTGTGCCACGGCCAAGATGTGTAGAGTGATGATATAGAGTGAAGTGATGATATAGAGTGAAGTACGAGGAGACGAATAAGAGTGATGTCTGAAGATAGAGTTGAGGTTCGATTGGATACAGCAATGATAGAAGGACAACAGCTGCTGACCAGATGGAGTGAGGATATAGAGTGAATTATGTGGCGGTAATGCACCTGTAAGCTGGTTGCCAACCACCAATCAAATCTAAAAGAAGAAGAAGACACACAGACCGACAAGACACACAGACACACAGGGATTACTTGAATTATATAGTGATATTTTTTTATTAATTGTAGCTCTGGGATTCGGTATCTCAATTTCCTCTTTCTCTTCAAACCCTGTCAACTCATGGTAGGCTGACCAAGCGTCTATGATCTCTTAGAGAAAGTAGAAAGCTTCTCACTCACTCTTTTATACCCACACCTGTTTTTTTATTCCACCCATGGGCTTCTTTTCTTTTGGCTGCTAAGCTGCTCTGCTTGAGCAGTGGGGCATTCAGGGCTTCTGCTCAGGGATGGGAGGGAAGTGACCGCAGGTAGAGAAGACATCACTCTTCAGAACCCTTACATCTACTCTCAGCCTACAATTTTTTTTCTGGCAAAATGTCACACATCTCATCTGTGGATGTGTCAGGGCCCTACAGATGAAGTTATTTTTTGTGTGGTGGGAGTGGGGGTGTTACATTTGCCTCTTGTTCTCCTCACTAAACATGTCAGACAGAGTCACGCAGGGGGCAACATGGACAATTTTGCTATTATAACTTACCTCGACATGACAATAAATATGATAGCAAATCTCCTGAGAAATATAAAATGATGACAGGGTGACGGAGAAGGACATGAAATAAAGGGAAGAAAGGAAAGATAAGATACTGCCATACTGCACCTTCCAGTCTAATTGGAACCTCACATTTCACTCTGTGCCCTATAGTGCTGCATTTTGTAAGCTAGTATGATCTATGTATCTATACAGGTCATCATCATCTTCTTCTTTTACGTGGTGGTAAGGCACCTGTAAGCTGGTTGCCAACTGCCAGTCAAATCTAAAAGAAGAACAACAAGATTTGATTGGCGGTTGGCAACCAGCTTACAGGTTCATTACCGCCACTGACTTGATTATCGTCACTCTATATCTTCTTCTTTTAGATTTGATTGGTGGTTGGCAACCAGCTTACAGATGCATTACCGCCACGTACTTCACTCTGTATCATCACTCTATACTAGTGCATACCTGTGCATGCCCATGCATACCCGTGCATGCCTGTAGAAACGAAGTATAAGCAAGTATTTCTGCATGCCCGTAGAAAGCAAGTGTAAGAAAGCATTTCTCCATTCCTGCCTTTGATCTTTGACTTGATTGCCATGGCAGCAGTAACCATGGTGAAACTTACCTTTTATCTTTGATGTCACCACTCGTTCAGTGATGCTTGCCTTTGATCTTTGATGATGTCATAGTCACTATGACATCATCAAACTCACTATGACATAGTGAGTCCTATGATGTTTGATGATGTCATAGCGAGTCCTATGATCTTGAGTGATACCTGCCTTTGATCTTTGATGATGTCCTAGCAAGTCCTATGACCTTTGATGATGTCATAGCGAGTCTTTTGATCTTTGATGATGTCACAGCGAGCCCTATGATCGTGAGTCATGCCTGCCTTTGATCTTTGACATGGTTACCATGGCAACAGTAGCCATGCTGATGCTTGACATGGTTACCATGGCAAGAGTAACCCTGGTGAAACCTGCCTTTGATCTTTGACGTCACCACTCGTTCAGTGATGTCTGCCTTTGATCTGTGATGATGTCATAGCGAGTCCTATGATCTTTGATGATGTCATAGCGAATCCTATGATTGTGAGTGATGCCTGCCTTTGATCTTTGACATTGTTACCATGGCAACACAAAGTCCTATGATTGTGACACACAGACATAGGGAGTCCTATGATCCTTGGCAGACGTCATAGGAACATCATAGGCGGTCCTATGATCTTTTAGCAAGTCCTATGATCGTGGCAGACACACAGAGATTTCTTGAATTATATGTAGAAATTATATGTAGAGTGATATAGAGTGATATAGAATGATGATATTTTAATCAACATCATAGTGTGATGATAATCAAGCCAGTGGTGGTAATGCACCTGTAACCTGGTTGCCAACCGCCAATCAAATCTAAAAGAAGAAGAATCAACATCACTCTATGTCTTTGTATAAGGAGTTCTTATAACGAGTTCTGAACAACTCCTCATGTGTGAAAAAATTATCTCTCCTTGGACTGTGTCCTACTGCCACCAACTTGGACATTCAGCAAGTTTTTTTCTTCTTCTTTTAGATTTGATTGGCGGCTGGCAACCAGCTTACAGGTGCATTACCGCCACTGACTTCATTATCATCACTCTATATCTTTGTATAAGGAGTTCTTGTAAGGAGTTCTGAACAACTCCTTATGTGTGAAAAAATTATCCGTCCTTGGACTGTGTTCAGGACTGGGAGCCTCTCTACTTAACTATTCATCTGTGCTGTATATAAAGTTATCGAGGCACTTTTGCTTTCCCTGGGTAATTCCTTTGTCTGTTATGGTGTGTGTGTTTCTGTTGTTTTGGTCATCTACTCTGTCATGCTGCTGTTACACTGTAATGTCCCAGTTTGGGATCAATAAAATTATCTATCTATCTATCTATCTATCTATCTATCTATCTATCTATCTATCTATCTATCTGTCTGTCTGTCTGTCTTCTTTTAGATTTGATTGGTGGTTGGCAACCAGCTTACAGGTCTGTCTGTCTATCAGCAGCAATGCACTCAGAGCAATAATAAATAGTAGTAGTAGATTAGTTTATTTGACAGGGACAGTGCAATAAACATAGACAATTAATCAAAGACAATCAATCTGATGTGTTGCACATAGAGTGTATAGCTATTAGCTAATTTGCAACTCTTGTCCCTGGATGGGCTTTAGAAAAAAGAATCAAGATAAAAAATATACACAATAACCACATACATCAATGCAGAAAAATTATAAATACACAATTATAAATATTATAAATATTATAAATACACAAATATAACAGCCTGACTCACATTTAACATAAATATTATAAATACACAAATATAACAGCCTGACTCACATTTAACACATATAACATAACTCACATTTGCCTATTTCAGGCCTTCCTCCCTCCGTCACTCACTATAAACAAACACATTTATTCCTTCCCTTCATTCACTCTCACTTTGCAGACAAATAATTCATACATGAGTACATTCTTGTTTATTTTTCAGCCAGTTTTTAACATTTTTAGTGAATGTTTTAAAGTCCGTTATTATTTTAATTTCATTTGGCATTGTGTTCCAGATGTGACTGCCCTTTATAGAGAAAGCTGTTTGTCCAAATGTGGTTCTGCGGTGGAATATTTTACAGTTATTGTTAACAGAACTCCTGGTGGCTCTGCTGCTGTCCTGTCTTTGGACGAAACCAGCAAGTGGCTCGGGTGCTGATTTATGGAAACATTTGAACGTTAATTTCAGAAGACAGAGGTCAATGAAGCTCTCAAAACTCAATAGGTTGTATTTTTTTAAAACATTACAGTGATGCCACCTAATGGGCTTTTTGTCCAAGATTTTTAGGGTTTGATTATATAATGAACCTATATGTCTTATTGTGGAAGGGGCTGCTTGAGCCCAGACTGTCAAACAGTATGATATATGAGAAAAAACCATAGAATGCATATACAGTGCAGCTGCTTCGTAAGGTATGTAATATCTAATTAATTTAAAGCAGTTCAGATTTTTTTTTACTGTTTTTGAAATTTTCTTTATATGAAGATTAAATTTGAGTTGAGGATCTAGTACAATGCCAAGGTATTTGAATTCTGTAGCTAAACTGATGTCATGATCATGTATATTAACTTTAAAATGTTGCAGGTTACATTTTTTGATTGAAAAGCACATTGAGACTGTTTTCTGAAGGTTCAGCAATAGATGGTTCTTGAGGAGCCACTCTTGGACATCAACCATACTTGTAGACAGTACATCTGCAGCCTGTGCTGGAGTCTTGGCAGCTGTGTAAATAACTGCATCATCTGCATAAAGTTGGCATGTTGCAGCTGAGCAGTGTAACGGCAAGTCATTAATAAAAATGCTGAAAAGTAAAGGACCAAGAATGGACCCTTGTGGGATACCCATGCGGTTGTTTAAAAATGAGGATTTATCCTGGTGAACTTTTACACACTGTTCTCTATTCTGGAGATAAGATGCAAACCATTCTAATGTATTTGGGGAGAAGTTAAAAGATACCATTTTGGATAAAAGCAAACTGTGGTTTACAGTATCGAAAGCCTTTTTGAGATCTAGAAAAACAGCTCCTACCACATTACCCCTGTCCAAGGACTGTTTGACGTTTTCAATAAGGCAACAATTTGCTGTTTCTGTTGAGTATCCTGGTCTAAAACCAAATTGATGTGGATGAAGAAGTTGACTGTCTTGTAAGTAGTCTATCAGCTGTGTAGCTACAACTTTTTCAAGAACCTTAGATAGGACTGGTAAAATAGAGATTGGGCGGTAATTGCATATATCGTCTTTACTGCCTGATTTATGAACTGGTATGACGACAGCTTTTTTCCAGCCAGATGGAAATGTACTAGACCTAATGGAGAGATTAATGAGATGAGTCAGTGGTTTGATTAATATTTTGCTGTGCATTTTGAGAAAGGAGGTGCTCATATTGTAGATATCATTAGTTTTTGAGTTTGACAGTGTTTTAACAATACCAGCAATTAACTTCTCATTTACCTCATCGATGTGAAAAGTATCTGTTGGAAGTATGGAATTTGTGTTGTTGAGCACATTTGGCAGCACAAAAATTTTTGTTAAGTCTTCCACAGAGCCCACAAAGTGTGAATTAAATTCATTTGCCAAAGTAGCCTTGTCACTGATGGTCTTGCCATTGATTCTAAGTTCCTTTACCCCCTTCTGATCGTTTTTTTTATTAGTTAAGTTATTTAAATGCCTCCATAGGGAACTGTTGTTACCCTTTGCATGATCTATCAGTTTATTGTAATAAGATATTTTTGATTTTCGCAGCTCATGTACCACTTTATTTCTTAAACTTTTGTACACAAGGTGATCATTTTGTAGTTTGGAGGTTAGTGATGTTTTCAGTGCATAGTCTCGCCTCTTCATAAGTTTTCTTATTTCATTATTTAACCATGGTAGGCTAATCTTCTGTTGTCTACTTTTAATTTGCTTTGAAAATTTTTCTATAGACTTTGTGATTGTTGCAGTTATAAAATTACAACAATCATCTACTTCACATGTTGACATGAGCTGCTCCCAATTTTGATTCTCTAAGTAATGTTCAAACTCCTCATTTTTTGATTTGGGGATAATAAAATTTGATTTGTCAATATCGACTCCCCCAAAATACTGTAGTCGCTTTTTAGTAAGTTTCCTGACAGCAAGAACCATGTTATGATCTGAGAGACCAGTTACAAGATTATAGGTTCTGGTTATTCGTTCTGGTTTATTAGTAAATACCATGTCAATAAGTGTTCTGGATTGTTTGGTTATCCTGGTGGGTCCTTTGATGATTTGCTGGTAATTAAATTTAGTCATGAGGCTTTTCAGTTTTTGTTTGTCTTTTTTATCAGACCAGTTGATATTAAAGTCACCATGAATTATTGTTTCTCTGTTCTTCTCAAGTTGTTTAACCAGATCACTTAATTCATTATAAAAGGAAGAGTTGTGTGACGGTGGGTTGTACACTACTGCAATGTTGAAATTCATTACCGGAGAGAGACATACATTAACAGCTAAACATTCAAGTGAAGTATTCAAATCAACCAGTTGACATTTATATTTCTCTTTGATGTAAATTAAAACACCTCCTCCCCTCCCTACCTGCCTGTCTTTTCTAAAACACTGGTAGCCCACAATATCGATCATATTAGTGTCTATGTTACTGTGTAGCCAGCTTTCTGAGAGACAAAGGTAGTCCAGATTTGAGTCCAACAGCAACACCGAAATCTCATCTCTTTTGGGGATTATGCTCCGTATGTTTAAATGACCGCCGAGGATCCCCTTTGGTTTAGCCTTGGTGTCCCAAAGAACTCGTGCATGATTAACAGTTTGGAAAAATAAATGTTGTTTTTGCTTTTGTACAGCTCGGTTTTGTGCTAACCCAGTGGTCTGCTGTTTAATAGTGGCAGGTCCAGGGTTAAGGTGAATATCTCCTGCCAGAAGTAGCAGAACTAACAGAACTTTAACTGTATATCCTCTGCCATATTGTGATTTTTGCTTAACAGCCATGTTTGCCTTAATTTGGAAGTTTTTGCTCAGGGCTTTTAAAGACCACATAGAGTGTAGTGTGAGATGTCCAAGCCCAAATCCATACAGATAAAACTTTTTAACTTCACCTTTGGTTGAGTTTGTCGGAAAATCCTTCTTGTTGCAGGTCCAGACACACAAAGACAAAACGAAGAGGAAGTAGAGAAGTAGAGAAGGCTTATTAGTGGTGCCCATCAGCCCGCTTTTTAATCCGGTGGCAGCCATCTTCAGTCTTTCTTGGAAAGAAGGAAAAAGAAAATCTGTGGATAGTAAAATAAATTCTGCTTATATCGCCAGAATCTGATCCGATCGTCCTCGAATCCAGCTGGGCCTCAGCTAGCCAACTAGCCCCTTCCGTTGCTGGTCTCGTTGCTCATAGTCGCCGTAACTGGTCTCCCGTCCCGCTCCTCCAACCGAGTCTCGTCACACACCGCCGCTGCCACCGAGCTCCGCTGAGGTCACGGTAAGTCCTCCGCTAGGCACCGCCACCTACCGTCGTCTGCCTGGGTGAAATCTCTGCTGAGCCCCGTCAACAAATAGCCGCTTGCCTGGTAGTATCTCCGCTGGGCCTCGCAGCTGGGCTTCGATTCAGGCTGGTGTAAGGTGGAATGACTGGCGCCAGCATTAAGCTAACTAGCGTTAGCTTAGCAATCGCTTCGGGTAGTCTCGTCGCACACCGCCGCTGCAGTCACGGTAAGTCCTCTGCTGGGCACCGCCGCCTACCGCCGTCTGCCTGGGTGAAATCTCTGCTGAGCCCCGTCAACAAATAGCTGCCTGCCTGGTAGTATCTCCGCTGGGCCTCGCAGCTGGGCTTTGATTCAGGCTGGTGTTAGGTGGAATGGCTGGCGCCAGCATTAAGCTAACTAGCGTTAGCTTAGCAATCGCTTCAGGTAGGGCACATCAGTGAATCACAAGGAAGCGCTGGAATCGCTGGTCAGTTTACTCACAGTGGCCGGATAAAAGCGATCAAAGGGGTAATCTACCGGAGGTATATCCGATCGCTGTAGGTTAGTTATTTAGAGACTGGCGCCAGCATTAAGCTAACTAGTGTTAGCTTAGCAATCGCTTCAGGTAGCATTAAGCTAACTAGTGTTAGCTTAGCAATCGCTTCAGGAATCGCTTCAGGAATCTGAAGATCTGAGAGATCGAGAAATAAGATCTGAAGATCGAGATCTGAGCCCCAGATCTCGATCTGGGGCTCCATGCAAGATCTCACCCCGTGGGGTCAAAATTATCATAAGAACGGTGAGCAAAAATCCCAGAACCACATGGGGGGACCTAGTGAATGACCTGCAGAGAGCTGGGACCAAAGTAACAAAGGCTACATCAGAAACACACTACGCCGCCAGGGACTCAAATCCTGCAGTGCCAGACGTGTCCCCCTGCTTAAGCCAGTACGTGTCCAGGCCCATCTGAAGTTTGCTAGAGATCATTTGGATGATCCAGAAGAGGATTGGGAGAATGTCATATGGTCAGATGAAACCAAAATAGAACTTTTTGGTAAAAACTCAACTTGTCGTGTTTGGAGGAGAAAGAACACCATACCTACTGTGACGCATGGGGGTGGAAACATCTTACTTTGGGGCTGTTTTTCTGCAAAGGGACCAGGACGACTGATCTGTGTAGAGGAAAGAATGAATGGGGCCATGTATTGTGAGATTTTGAGTGAAAACCTCCTTCCACCAGCAAGGGCATTGAAGATGAAATGTGGCTGGGTCTTTCAGCATGACAATGATCCTAAACACACCGCCCAGGCAACGAAGGAGTGGCTTCGTAAGAAGCATTTCAAGGTCCTGGAGTGGCCTAGCCAGTCTCCAGATCTCAACCCCATAGAAAATCTTTGGAGGGAGTTGAAAGTCTGTGTTGCCCAGCGACAGCCCCAAAACATCACTGCTCTAGAGGAGATCTGCATGGAGGAATGGGCCAAAATCTAAATAAGAACTGGATAGCAAAACACTAAATACACATACTGTATATACAGAGTATATACAGTGGGGAAAATAAGTATTGAACACGCCAACATTTTTCTCATTAAACATTTCTGATGGAGCCATTGACCTGAGATTTTCTCCAGATATCAGTAACAACCCAAATAATCCATACATACAATCAAGGCAGCTGTGTTCGCAAAACAAGTTATATTTAATAAAGTGGAATGACACAGGGAATAAGTGTTGAACATGCTTGGTGAAATTCATTTAATATTTAGCAGAAAAGCCTTTGTTGGTAATAACAGCTTCCAGTCTCCTCCTGTATGTAGAAACTAGGCACATACATTGCTGTGGAGTGATTTTAGCCCATTCTTCCACACAAACTGCCAAATCTTGAAGGTTCCCTGGGTGTCTTCTATGAACTCTGATCTTTAGTTCGTTCCATAGATTTTCAATTGGATTCAAGTCAGGTGAGTGACTGGGCCATTCTAGCAGCTTTATTTTCCTTCTCTAGAGCCAGTTGAGAGTTTCCTTGGCTGTGTGTTTGGGATCATTGCCTTGCTGAAATGCCCACCCTCGTTTCATCTTCAGCATCTTGGCAGATGACGACAGGTTCTCATCAAGGATGTCTCTGTACATTTTGTCCATTCATCTTTCCTTCAATTATATGAAGTCTGCCTGTATTATGTGCTGAAAAACACCCCCACACCATGATTGGATGTGCAGTGCCATTTCTCCAAACATGCTGTGTGTTGTAGCATCCAAAAAAGTTCAGTTTTGGTGTCATCTGACCAGATTATAGTCTCCCAGTATTTTACTGGCTTACCCAAATGTTGTGCAGCAAACTTTAATCCTTTAACTGCCCAGATTAAATGGACCGGTCATGCACCCCCAGTGGCACAGCGCAACTGTACGTGTCAACTTATTGACGTCCCCCGGCTATACTGAGAATTTGTACTAATCTCTATTGATCTGACAGTTTAGAAGGTGGCAGACACGTGCCGAAGGAATCATGGCTGACATGAAATATAGCAAAGAACGAGAAATCCTCATTATTATTAATCTTTTTTCCGCTTTGAGCTCACACACCAATGTATATGCCTTCACGATCGGTCATCGCACCACAATGATAATGGAAACTGCATGAAACGGGAAAAATAGCCGCGTAATACAAACAAAATTCACATGGGATAATCATAAGAGTTTGTAGATGTGGTACACGGGTGTAAATTGCTAGGCAAACATGTTACATCGATGTTGATGTAACAAAAAACTGAGCTCCCCGTACCAAGAGGGCGCCTAGGGCAGTTAAAGGGTTAAACGAGCTTCATCATGCTTTTTCTTCAGCAGTGGAGTCTTGCAAGGTGAGCAGGCATAGAGTCCATGCCTGTTGAGTACATTACTTATTGTTTTCTTTGAAACAGCAGTATCTGCTAACTCCAGGTCTTTCTGGAGCTCTCCATGAGTGGTCTTTGGCTTTTGGATAACTCTTTTGATAATTCTTTTGACTCCTCTGTCAGAAATCTTGCAAGGAGCTCCTGGTCATGGCCGGTTTATGGTAAAATGATGTTCTTTCCACTTCTGAATGATGGCTTCAGCAGTACTCACTGGAACATTCAGCAGTTTAGAAATGCGGCTGTGACCAATGCCATCATTATGTTTTGCAACAAGGTTGTGAAGGTCTAGAGAGAGCTCTTTACTTCTACCCATCATGAGTTCTTTGTGGTGTGACAATCTTCTTCTTTTAAATTTGATTAGCGGTTGGCAACCAGCTTACAGGTGCATTACCGCTACCTACTCTATATATCATCACTCTGTACATCCTTCTTCTTCTTTTAGATTTGATTGGCGGTTGGCAACCAGCTTACAGGTGCATTACTGCCACGTACTTCTTTTAGATTTGATCGGTGGTTGGCAATCAGCTTACTGTTATGTTTGCCCCTTGCAGGGCATAAATGAGGCACCAATCGCCAGTAGTGAGTTTGCTTATTTATTAAATAATAAGGAACAAAGGAATGTGCCATGAGGGGCAAAACACAAACAACTACAATATGCCCTCGAGGGGGAACAACGTAAGGAACAACGTAAAACATGAACGCTGAAAAAACCATGAAAGGTAACTTACGAATAGTAAGTTAAAAAGGGGACCCGAGCACGGTACAGAACCGCACTCGGGATCATGACACTTACAGGTGCATTACTGCCACGTACTTTATATCATCACTCTATGCTCGTGCTGTATGGCCACATACTTCTTCTTCTTTTAGATTTGATTGGCAGTTGGCAACCAGCTTACAGGCGCATTACCGCCACACACTCTATATATGTCTGTCTGTCTGTTTTTTTTTTTCATGTACAGTAGAATGAAATTACATTTCTCTTATCTACAATGTTAATCACATCTAGAATCAGAGGGGTCACTTCCATGCAAGGCACCGCCACAAATTTCCCTCTATCCCTCTCTATATATAATTCAAGAAATCTCTGTGTGTCTGTCTGTCTATGTGTCTGTCTGTGCATCTGTCACGACCACAGGACTCGCTAAAAGATCATAGGATTACCTATGATGTGCCTATGATCTCTACATGGTATCTATATGACGTCATATAGACACTATAGTATAGAGTGATTCAAGAAAATCTGTATGTGTATCTGTGTGTGATCAAAGGTAGGCATCACTCACAATCATAGGACTTGCAATGACATCATCAAAGATCAAATGCAGACATCACTCACGATAACAGGACTCGCTACGCCATCGTCAAAGATCATAGGACTCACTATGACATCATCAAAGATCAAAGGCAGTCATCACTCACGATCATAGGACTTGATCATCAAAGATCAATCGCAGGCATCACTCATGATCATAGAACTCGCTATGACATCATCAAAGATCATAGGACTCGCTATGACATCAAAGATCAAAGGCAGGCATCACTCACGATAACAGGACTCGCTATGCCATCATCAAAGATCATAGGACTCACTATGACATCATCAAAGATCAAAGACAGTCATCACTCACGATCATAGGACTTGATCATCAAAGATCAATCGCAGGCATCACTCACGATCATAGAACTCGCTATGACATCATAAAAGATCATAGGACTCGTTATGACATCAAAGATCAAATGCAGGCACCATAGCACTCGCTATGCCATCATCAAAGATCATAGGACTCGCTATGACACCATCAAAGATCAAAGGCAGGCATCACTGAATGAGTGCTGACGTGCTTGCTTACACCCTTGCTTACACCTGCTTTCTACGGGCACGCGGAAATGCTTATACTTGGTTTCTACGGGCATGCACAGGTACAGTATGTGTCATGATTGTAATTAACGATCAGCTCACGTGCACGATGCAGCAACAAGAGAGAGCAATCAAACCACAACACACGTTTGAGATTGTTATTAAATGTCAAAATAACCGCACAGCTACTGAAACAGTCACTCGCCAGAGGAATCAGCCTGTGGAGAGAAGATGAGAGCCGTGAGTGGAGGAACGGAGTAAGGGAAAATGAGCTGGCCAAATTACCACTTACGTGAGCTCCAAGGGAGAACTGGCAGGGCCCCAGCGGGGAATAGACGAACCAGCAGGGTGAAGGGAATGGAGCTAATGGTACCTGACCGGGTTGAGGTTGAGTGCCGTAGATAGGCGATGATGTGGCAGGAGAGCGAGCACAGTCCCGGAGACACACCCGCACGATGGCAGCAACCTGAAGGGAGAAGAGAACGCACAGGTTAGTATTGTCTTCGCCTGTGTGAATCATACACTTGCTTGTCCTAATACGGGCAGTATACCCAGACAAGCCAGCGTTGAGTCACTAAAGAGCACTTCCTTATAAACGCTGGCTGATGAGGGGGAGAAGGTGTGTCCTCTCACTCAGGTGCGTTGATGACCTGAGGAGAGATAAACAGGAAGGAGGGGGCACGCTGTCGCCGCCCATGACAGGTATGCACTAATTGTAATTGTATCAGTAGTGTATTGGAAGGGAATGCTCCTTATTGTACAAAGTAGTGGTGTTATGTACAGTCTGTATGAGCAGCACAGATTAGATTATAAAGTCTGACAGCAGCAGGTAGGAAGGACCTGCAGAACCTCTCCCTCGAGCACCTTGGATGGCACAGCCTGTTGCTAAATGAGCTCCTCAGTGCACTCAGCGTGCCCCACATGGGGTGAGACTCGGACTCCAGCAGAGATGACAGCTTAGCCACCATTGTTCTCTCTCTTATCTCCTTCACTGGGTTGAGGCGGCGCCTCAGACAGAGCTGGCTTTTTTGATCAGCCTGTTGTGTCGCTTCCTGTCAGCTGCCGTGATGCCACTGCCCCAGCAGAGAACTCCATACATGATGGCTGATGCCCCCACGCAGTCATAAAAGGTCTTCAGGAGTTCCCCCTGCACCCCAAAAGACCTGAGTCTCCTCAGGAGGAAGAGCCTGTGCTGTCCCTTCTTGTAGAGCGCGTTGGTGTTGTGTAACCAGTCCAGTCCAGTCAATTCCAGAAACAGGAATAAAAAGAGAGAAAGAAGCTGGTGGTTTGATAAGTAGAACTTGGGCTGTCCCATATGACCGAAATTTCATATCAAGATATAAGTAATCTTATTTGACGATAACAATATATATCACAATACACATTTTCTGTAAGTTCTATAGTTTATATATGATAAATGATAAAAAGGACCATCTCTTTTTTTTTTTTACATTTTGGGGGGCAGCTGTGGCAGAGGTGTAGTATGGCCGACTACTGACTACTAAAATAGTTTTCAGTGTGCATTTGAGATGACTTCAGCTTTTTTCATTATCACTACTTGACAAATTTAAAATTATTAGAAATCAAGTAAGTTACATTAAGAGCCAGTTTGTTCCTCCGACACGTTTTAATTTATTTATTATTTATTTTGTGTGTATGTGACTGCTGTCACACACTTTTGCAGCTTTAGTCATATTTTTTCAGACAAAATCAAGAAACTTGATAGTTATTTAAACCAAAGAAACGATGGGCTGATACACTATGATGTTTCCTATTAGCAGCAGGTTAGCATTGTCATTTAGCATGCTTATGATTAGAGAGATGGTAGTAACGTGACTTACCTCCACTTAAAACAAGGTCAGAGGACTATCCTCTCTGATGCAGCATGGTGGGAAGAAGTCCCACATCCCTGGCAAACAGAAGTAATGGCTGTTTGACCCAAACATTAGCTTGGAGTTAGCTGCTAACCACTGGAACCCACTATTGCGCTCACCCAGTGCACTACGGGAAGGGGCAGGACGATGACAAATAGAAACCGGGTATGCGTTTTTTTAAATCCTGATATAAACAATGCAGTTTTATATGAAACAGTAGATGTTTTTATCGTGTCACTGATGTACGAGGGGGCCTGAGAAGTTCATTCTGGTCAAATTTGACCAAATGTGGTTTATTTTTCAACCCCAGGGTTCCAAGCACTGCAACACTGATGGAAGAAGTGTGTGGACCGAAGGGGAGACGATGTTGAAAAATAAACCACATTGGGTCAAATTTGACACCTATGAACTTTTCAGCCCCCCCTCGTCTATCGTCATATGGCACAGCCCTAAACAGAACACAGTGCCAATACTGTGTCAGGCCTTTCCTCATTAGAACTCGTTTTAGGGCTGCACGGTGGCGCAGTGGTTAGCACTGCGGCAGCACAGTTTACCCTTGGCCGAGGGATTGTGGGGATCGTGGGATCGTGGGTTCGATCCCAGCCCCCGACCAACAGTGATCTGTGTGGAGTTTGCATGTTCTCCCCGTGTTGCGTGGGTTTACTCCGGGATTTCTCCGGTTTCCTCCCACATGCCAAAAACATGCATGTTAGGTTAATTGGCTGTTCTAAATTGTCCCTAGATATCTGTTTCCTATAGGCCCTTAGAATAGAGGGTTAGCATTAATGAAAGCGCTTTGAGTGGTCTTTGTGACTAGAAAAGCGCTATATAAGTGCAGGTTAGTTAGTTAGTTAGTTAGTTTTAACAAGCTGTCACTGCTGGACTGAGCTTTATCGGGTTTATAATCCAGCCTAACAATTTGTTGCTGCAGTGGGAGTTGAATTCTGAAGCTATTAACACATTTACATGTGCGCATGTAAAATATCCAGAATATCAGAAAAATTCATAGCAAGCATTCAGAAATGCTCAGATAGCGTAACATGTAAGCAGACTTGAACAATAAGCTTTCCAGTAGTCTCTACATATGGACTTGGAAAAGAAGAAGGGGAGAGCAAGATTTAAAATGTCTGGCATAATCTCAAGTGTGCGTGCTTGAAATAATCTGGGAAAGAGGAGAATTATGTATGCTGTCTATTACACAAGATGGTTGGCGTACACAGACTGGCTGGTCATGAGATTATATGCTCATGCAGCCGAAGAGCTATGAGTGTCTTAATCTGCTGTTGCACCAGTACACTTCATTTCAGAATGAGAATGTGAGAAATAGTTTTTTTTATTTGGCACAGTCTGACCTGCAGGATCCATAGTACCCACTGGCCATGCTGTGTAAGGGGGCCCTTAGTGGATGCTTCACATGTGATTTAGGAAGAAAAATTGTGTTTCACAACAGGTGCAAACAGGTGGAAGCTAGGGCTGAGAATCATCACTAATTTCCAGAATCGATTTGATTCCGATTCTTGAGGTTCTGAATCGATTCAGTTTCGATTTGATCTGATTCCGATATCAGGGAAATTACCATTTTAACAGCTATTTTACTTGCCAGGAAAAAAAAAATAGAGACCTAATGCTGCAAATTGTACCAGGTATACTCTAACTTTGTTAAATACATAGTGTAAATTATCACATGATCAAATATCAAATATCACATAACCCAAAATCAGTTATAATAATGCACTTTTTTCTTATTTAACTTACGATTTCACAAAGTGCTCACAAGTGTTTTCTTTCGTGCAAAGGGTGTGTAGTGTCAAGTTAACAACCCAAAGTAAGTAAACAAATCCAGTGCATGAAGTATGTCTACATAATCTCACTGTATTCCAGTCCCTTCAGGGTTTTGTCAGTTGTTTTTGTAATTGTTGTTGCCCAAAAAGCCTGAATTTGTGGGAGCTTTTCCCAGAAGTTGTGACATTTTTAGAGGTTTTTTGCACTGAACGTTGTGTGAGGAAGTACAGGCTTTAAAGCAGCTGATTTTTCCATAGTTTACAGTGATGCTCTCCTATGTAACACCAGAAGAAAAGCACAGGATTGCCAAAAAAAAATGTCCTGTTAAACAGTAATTTATGTAGAATTAAATGTTCAGTAAAGTTGTCAAGAAATGACCAATGACCAATGTATTCTTGCTGAGAACTTAAATTAAAAAAAGAAATAAAAGAATTAAGTCAGTACAACAACTTCTTCCTTTTTTAGATTTGATTGGCGGTTGGCAACCAGTTTCCAGGTGCATTGTCGCCACTGGCTTGATTATTATCATTCTATATCTTTGTATAAGTTCTTATAAGGAGTTCTGAACTAAATTGCATTGAATGCATGTTAGCATATGGAGCACATTATGGCAGCACCTTCTTGAATCTTGAATTTGAAAACTAAGACCCCTGAAAATTTTGAGGTCTTCTTCTGTGCTGAAATCCACATGAAGCAGGGATGCTCCTCCACTGACAACAGCTTCCCTTCAGAAGGTCTCAGCGCAGGATGGATCTTGGAGTGGAAACCCAGTCTTCACACATCTGAAGGGGAGATGAAAAGGAGAATAGATTTCAAAGTGAAATTAATCATATTTTTAAATCCCCTCACCACAGTAGGGTTTAATAATTTAGTTTCTTTTATTTTTTGTTGTTTATATTTTAACTACAAATTAACTTTCAATTATTGAAAAGGGTTTCAATTCATTTCCTGAGAAGATTGGTTCATTTCAGTTTAGTTCTGTTGAGTAAAAATAGCTCGTTGTACTGCAGCCTTTATTAATTCTGCCATTTTCAATTTATTGTGATTTATTATTATCTTCAAATCTCTCACTTAAGTGCTAGAAGTCCATAATCTCATAAAATATACCTTTATTCTGCATTTATTCACAGTGCTTAACCAACAGTTAACTCTGTATCCGTAGTTTGTAAAAGAAAACACCATCATGCCGGATAAATTATTAATTTATGACACAAATGTTAAAACAAACAAATGATATTTTACTTACAATCTCAGCAGCTCCAAGTCTCCCTCTCTCTTCACCAGTTTCAGCCAGTCTCTGTGTGTTTTCCATTGGAAGTGTTTATCAGTTGTCAACTTTATGTTCCAACATAGTGCTGCACGTAGTACAAAACCGTTTATCCCCGCTTTATGAAAAATATTTGGAAGCTTTTGAGGACAGTCTTTACAGTGACTTTTGTTGATAAATTAAGAGACACACACGTCAACAACTCCGCTCATGTAAACACAGAAGTAAAGACGTGTGCATGCGCTGCAGGGAACGCTTGTCGGATGAGAACCATTTTAACACCACAGAAGAAGAACCAGCGTATTGTTAGCTGTTAGCTCCGTTAGCGCTCCAGGTGTTTCTGGTTCTTGGCTGCAGTTCCTGGCTCAATGACCCAGTTTCAACCCGATCAGACTCAGCAGACGTTCACAGACATAAAAACATTATTTTAAAAAATCAATCTGTGGATTTTGTGGAGCGATATTGACTCAGTCAAACGTGGATCAATCCAGATTGCTGAATCAATCTTTTGAACCCACTCCTATTCATTAGTATTTAATGTCCCTTTCAAATAAACATAAAACTAAACTAAACTTTCCACAACTATCGGGAGATGGCAAGATGACCTTAAAAAGTGTCCTTGCATGTATCTCTGTTAGCTAGCTCCGTTGCTAAGGTGGTAACACCATGAACAAATAAAAGCTTTGAAGCATATCACTATCTCCACAGCAATAAAGTTGGTTACATTTTGTTAAAAGATGTTAAAAAAGTTGCTGTTAGTCCATCTGTGAGAATATGTGGGAATTTTCTCAGCTTTGCAGTCAACAAGAGCACCAGCACTTGACTTTGAAGATACGCAGTCCTGAAAACCTCTCATTTATGGCTTTTTCAAGGTACAGATGATTACTGAAGCAACAGTCAAATAGACATACAGTAGAAAACATCGTTGACCTTAAGGTGAAGCTAATATCATTTTTTTTTTTTTTTTGAAGGTCAGTATTTTCTCTGAGCCTGTAAGTGAACTATTTTTTATCCACACCACCTCCCAAGGTTTGTACCTCAAGAAGCAAAGCGATCAGCAAACTTTACCCCCCCCCCGAAACTAAATATATCTGTCACATAGCTAAAATAGTTTAGACATGCATGGTTCAGCTTAGCTTGCGTGAAGAATATGCATATTCCTCCTCAGTGGCTCAGAAAATGGCTGTGGCAGGTTCACAGTAGTATAGGTGACCTTTAATGAACTCTACAGCTGAAGTTTCACTCCACAGTTCAGTCTGTGACTCTAATCTGATGGATTCCTGAACAGAAAAAAAAAAAACAACGTTTTTGAAGAGTTTTTCATGAGCTATTCCATGCTTGCACTTGATTTTGCAGCACCTCTTTAAAATGCTGTTGAAGTGGCCTCTTAGCATTTCATTAAATGCCGGGGGAGCTAAAATGCTACATGCTAGATCATGTCATACTGCTGTGAAAAAATTTTATTCCTCTATAGCGGAAGAAGATGAATGAATGAATGAATGAATGTGGAATTTAATCTCATTAAACTTGTTTGTTAATTTACAAGTTTATTGATGAACTGCTAGTTTAGCGTTAAGGTTGCTTTTAAATTATATTGTTTATTTGATATTGCCTTTGTGAACAGATGCTAAGTCACGTAATCACATTCAAATTTTAAATAATCCAAATATCAAAAAAAAAGAAAATCTAACCCTGGAGCCTGCCTTTGTCTGCGGTAATATTGTAGTATAAACTTTAGTGTGTTTCCTGTGATTAATTTTAGCTTTAAACAGTTCTTAAGCGTATTCAGTTCCAAATTTAACTCTGTAAACTCTTATTTCCACATACAGTAATAGTCCATATTAAATCACCCTTTATTGTCATTCAACCATACAACCAATCATGTACAGTAGAACGAAATTGTGCTTTATCCTATCTACAGTGTCAATCACACACACCCCATGTGTAGAATCAGAAGGGCAGCTGCCATGCAAGGCGCCACCACAGATTTCCCTCCTCCATTCCATTATTGCTGAGCACCAAGCTGGACGGCAGGAAGTTCCGCTTTTTTGTGGTCTTCGGCATGACCCGGCCGGGATTTGAACTCCTGCCTCCCGGGTGTGGGGCGGATGCTCTACCAACTGAGCCACTACTTCGGTATAGATACCATATACAGGTACATCTCAAAAAATTAGAATATCATGAAAAAGTTCAATATTTTTTGTCACTCATTTCAGAAAGTGAAACCCATATATTATATAGATTAATTACACAGAGAGTGATATATTTCAAGTGTTTATTTATTTTAATTTTGATCATTATGGCTTACAGCCCACGAAAACCCCAAATTCAGTTTCTCTAAAGATTAGAATATTACATAAAATTAATTTAAAAAAATAGTTTTTTAATAAAATGTTGGCCGACTGAAAAGTATGTTCATGTACACACTCAATACTTTGTCAGGGCTCCTTTTGGATTAATTACTGTATCAATGTGGTGTGGCATGGAGGTGATCAGCCTGTGGCACTGCTGAGGTGTTATGAAGGTCCAGGTTGCTTTGATAGTGACCTTCAGCTCATCTGCACTGTTGGGTCTGGTGTCTCTCATCTCCCTCTTGACAATGCTCCATAGATTATGGTGTTTAGGTCAGGAGAGTTTGCTGGCCAATCAAACACATTGATGCCATGGTCATTAAACCAGGTTTTGATACTTTTGGCAGTGTGTGTGGGGGTTGCCAAGTCCTGCTGGAAAATGAAATCAGCTTCTCCATTAAGCTTGTCAGCACAGGGAAGCAGCTCTAAAATTTCCTGGTAGACGACTGCGGTGACTTTGGTCTTGATAAAACACAGTGGACAAACACTAGAAGATGACCTCTGTTCAGATAAAAGTAAATTTTGCATTTCATTTGTAAATCAAAGTCCCAGAGTCTGGAGAAAGAGTGAAGAGGCACAGAATCTAAGTTGCTTGAGGTTTAGTGTGAAGTTTCCACAGTCAGTGATAATGATGTCCGACTCCGGCAGTCGAAAGTCACAAAAATTAATGTGGAATCGGTGTGTGACTTTGCCAAAACGATGTCTGCCTCTGTAGTATTCTCTGGGACCCTCCCCAATCTGACCAGTGATGACATGTTTAGCCGCTTGTCATCCTTCAACTGCTGGCTGTCTGTGTGGTGTCCTGCAACTAATGTGGGCTACATAGACAATTGGAGCTCATTTTGGGGAAAACCTGGTCTTATTAGATGAGACGGCGTCCATCCCACTTTGGATGGTGCGTCTCATTTATCTAACAATCTGGCATCATTTTTATCCAAATTTCCAAAACCTTGACAACTCAGAGTTGGGACCAGGAAGCAGAGTCGCAGTCTTACACGCCTCTCTTCATCCGCCACCCCTCAACTTAGCCCCTGTCTTCCCCATCAAAGAATCATTGTCTGCTCCATCCAAAGTAAATAAAAATATAATGTATAAGCATCCCAAAGTGATTAAACAAAAAGTTGGTAAAACTCAAATTAAACATGAAGCCTCTAAATTGAATGATTTGGCCCCTGTTCCTCCTCATAATTTAAAAATTAAATTTGGTTTGTTAAATATTAGGTCTTTAACTCCCAAGTCTCTGCTAGTCCATGATCTGTTAATTGATCATCAGATTGATTTAATATCCCTTACAGAGACTTGGTTAGGGCAAAAGGATTATGTTGGTTTGAATGAATCAACTCCCTCTGGTTATTTAAACTGTCAAAATCCCAGAAATTCTGGTCATAGAGGAGGAGTAGCAACAATTTACCATTCCAAATTACTAGTTAATGTAATGCAAAAAACACGTTATAATTCCTTTGAGGGCCTGGTCCTCAGTATTGGGCATTTTAGCAATTTTAGGCTAAACCCAATGTTATTTGCCATAGTTTATCGTCCCCCATCAACCTACTCAGAGTTTTTATCCGAATTTGCCAAATTCTTAGCTGATTTAGTGCTGAAATCAGATAGAATAATTATAGTAGGGGACTTTAATATGCATGTAGATGTAGATAGTGATTGCCTTAATTTGGCATTTAATTCAATTTTAGACTCAATGGAGTTTTCTCAGAAAGTAGGAAATTCTACCCATTATCTCCACCATACGTTGGACCTTGTTCTGACATATGGCATAGAAATAGAAAATCTGGTAGTGTCTCCTCATAACCCTGTACTGTCAGACCATTGTCTGTTAACCTTTGATTTTACTATTTCTGACTATTTGGCTCCTAAGGAAAAGTATTACTACAGTAGATGCCTCTCAGATGATGTTGTTACCAAATTTATGCAGATTGTTTCTTCTATGCCATGTGTCAATACAACGGAAATAAGCTATAGACAGCTTACTCCTTCTGTAATTGATAGTATGGTAGATAGTGTTACAGCTTCTCTGCATCAGACTCTAGACGTGGTAGCCCCTTTAAAAAAGAAAAAGTCTTATCAGAGATTTCTAACTCCTTGGTTCAACACGGAAACTCATAGCTTAAAACAGAAGACTCGTCAATTAGAAAGAAAATGGTGCTCCACTAATTTAGATGAAATCTATTTAGCTTGGAGAAATCATCTTTTAATTTATAAAAAATCTCTGAGAAAAGCTAGAATGAGTTGTTATTCTGCATTAATAGAAGAGAACAAGAATAATTCCAGGTTTCTTTTCAGCACTGTAGCCAAGCTGACAAAGAGTCAGGACTCTGTCAATCCTAGCATTCCCTTAGAGGTTACTAGTCAGGACTTTATGAACTTTTTCAATCATAAAATTTCATCTATCAGAGACAAAATCAGTCAGATTCTTCCCACCGTTAACTTAAATTCAGTATCTACTATAACCCCTTCAATTGACATCTGTTTGGATGAGTTTACTCCAATTGACCTTTTAGAGTTAGACAAAATAGTTTCCTCATCCAAGCCTTCAACTTGTCTTTTAGACCCTATTCCTACCAGGTTATTTAAAGAAGTCTTCCCATTTATTGGTAGCTTTATTCTTCAAATAATCAATTCTTCATTAACTTTAGGCCATGTACCACAGGCTTTTAAAACTGCTGTAATTAAACCCTTACTCAAAAAGCCAACGCTGGATCCAGGAGTTTTAGCTAACTATCGACAATCTCTAATCTCCCTTTCATTTCAAAAATTTTAGAAAGAGCTGTTGCTACGCAATTGACCACTTGCAGGGAAATGGTTTATTTGAAGAGTTTCAGTCTGGGTTTAGAATACATCATAGTACTGAAACAGCCTTAGTGAAGGTCACTAATGACCTCCTGATCGCATCTGATAATGGACTTGTTTCTATACTTGTCCTTTTAGACCTTAGTGCAGCTTTTGTTACTATCGATCATAATATTCTACTTGATAGATTAGAACACTATGTTGGACTTAATGGAACTTCATTGCAGTGGTTTAGATCTTATTTATCTGATAGGTTCCAGTTTGTTCATGTCAATAATGAGTTTTCTTTCAGCTCAAAGCTCAGTCATGGAGTTCCACAGGGATCTGTGCTAGGCCCTACTCTTTTTAGTTTATATATGCTTCCGTTAGGCAACATTATTAGGAAGCACTGTATACATTTTCGTTGTTATGCAGATGACACACAATTATACGTTTCAATGAAGCCAGATGATAGTAATCAATTAGCCAAGTTAGAAGCCTGTCTTAAGGAAATCGAAGCTTGGATGACTTGTAATTTCCTGCTATTAAATTCAGATAAGACTGAAGTCATTCTTGTTGGTCCAAAAAAACCTTAGAAATCCCTTTCCAAATCAAACTTTTAGTTTGGATGCAGTTACTCTTTCTCTTAATAGTTCTGTGAGGAACCTTGGAGTTATTTTTGATCAAGATCTGTTTTTCAATTCACATATTAAATTAGTTTCAAAGACTGCCTTCTATCATTTGTGTAATATTGCCAAGATTAGGAGCATCTTGTCTCAGAGTGATGCTGAGAAACTGATCCACGCTTTTGTTAGCTCTAGATTAGATTATTGTAACTCTTTATTATCAGGTTGTCCTAAAACATCTCTAAAAAGTCTTCAGTTGATCCAAAATGCTGCAGCAAGAGTTTTAACAGGTACTAGAAAGAGAGATCATATCTCTCCGGTTCTGGCCTCCCTTCATTGGCCTCCCTTAGAGTTTAGAATTAAGTTTAAAATCCTCCTTCTCACTTTTAAAGCTCTAAACAATCAAGCCCCTTTTTATTTAAAAGATCTGATATTACCCTATTATCCTAACAGAGCACAACGCTCCCAAAATGCTGGATTACTTGTAATACCTAGAATCTCCAAAAGTACAATGGGGGGCAGAGCCTTCAGTTATCAAGCTCCTCTCTTGTGGAACCAGCTACCAATCTGGATTTGGGAGTCAGACTCGATCTCTGTTTTTAAGAATAGGGTTAAAACCTACAATTAAGGAGGGATCATGTGTTTCTGAACCCTCCCTTAGTTATGCTGCTATTAGGTTTAGACAGCCAGGGGACCTCCAATAATTGCACTGGGCTTCACTCCTTTCTTCTCTCTCAATGAAATATTTTTTTTTTGCTGGTCATTAACATCTGTTTGTTCTCTCCCATAGATTGAGTCCCCATCGTGCTGTTTGCTCTTTACATGTCTGTTCTTTTCATCTTCTCTATCCCGTCACCCCCCAGCCAGTTGCATCAGATGACTGCCCCTCCCTGAGCCTGGTGCTGCTGGAGGTTTCTTCCTGTTAAAAGGGAGTTTTTCCTCTCCACCGTCGTCAAGCACTTGCTCATAGGGGATCGCCTGATTGCTGGGGTCTTTCTGCAGTTGTGAGGGTTTCCCCTACAGTTGAAAGTGCTATGAGATGACTGTTGTTGTGAAATGGCGCTATATAAATAAAGTTGAATTGAATTGAATTGAATTTGAGGAACCATGTCATCAGCTGGTGTTTGTCCACTGTGTTTTATCAAGACCAAAGTCAGCTCAGTCGTCTACCAGGAAATTTTAGAGCACTTCATGCTTTCTTCTGCTGACAAGCTTTATGGAGAAGCTGATTTCATTTTCCAGCAGGACTTGGCACTGCCCCACGCACTGCCAAAAGTATCAAAACCTGGTTTAATGGCTATGGCATCACTGTGTTTGACTGGCCAACAAACTCTCCTGACCTAAACACCATAGAGAATCTATGGAGCATTGTCAAGAGGGAGATGAGAGACATCAGACCCAACAATGCAGATGAGCTGAAGGTCACTATCAAAGCAACCTGGACCTTTATAACACCTCAGCAGTGCCACAAGTTGATCACCTCCATGCCACGCCACACTGATGCAGTAATTAATCCAAAATTTGCCCCGACCAAGTATTGAGTGTATACATGGACATACTTTTCAGTCTGCCAACATTTCTATTAAAAAACTATTTTTAAAAATTAATTTTATGTAATATTCTAATTTTTTGAGAAACTGAATTTGGGTTTTTCTTGGGCTGTAAGCCATAATGATCAAAATTAAAATAAATAAACACTTGAAATACTGTATATCACTCTCTGTGTAATTAATCTATATAATATATGGGTTTCACTTTCTGAGATGAGTGACAAAAAATATAGAACTTTTTCATGATATTCTAATTTTTTGAGATGTACCTGTATATCTATCAGACATCGACCTGCAGTGAGTTTCATTTCCCGTGAGGCTATGATGCTTTCAGAGTCAGATTTACAAATTGGATTTTATAAATACAGTAATTTTAACAAAACAAGTGTAAGGTACAGTAATTTATTGAATTATCGCTTTATGAAATACACAGAAAAGGTAATAATAAAAGTTCATGCTTTCATTTTAGAACTCTCCTTAAGTATAGACAACATGCAAAGACCCTCAGTTACACAAGTATAATGTACAGTGGATATAAAAAGTCTACACACCCCTGTTAAATGTCAGGATTTGTGATGTAAAAAAATGAGACAAAGAGAAATAATTTCAAAACTTTTTTCACCATTAATGTGACCTATGAATGAATGAATGAATGAATGAATGAATTAATTAATTAATCTTTATTTTGGATAGATTATATTAAAAGAAAGGAGCAGAACAATATACCAGGGGAGAAAAAAAAAATCCAACAAGGTTGAATTAAACAGTAACTCCTCGGATTATACATTTCATCATAAATTATCCAAAAAGGGTGATGGCTGAAGCCACAGCTTATATTTCCCACCTATGTTCTATCTAAGAAGTCAAAAAATAAAAGTAATTGCAAAACAAAACATGACAAAACAAAATGAAGCAACAACACAACACAGACTGGATATGATAATCCTTATGTGATTTTACATGTGATTTTGTATGTATGTTTGGGGTATTTCTTCCTTTAGTTTTTGTTTAAATTGTCCAAGCGTTGTACATGATTTTAATTCGGCTCCAAAAGTGTTCCACAGTCTGACTCCCTGTACTGAAACACAGTGTTGCTTGGTGGTAGTTCTCACTGAAGGTTTTTGAAATATACAGTACATGTTCCTCTGAAATGATATTGTTTCTCCCTTATTTGTCAAAAGTCAAAGTCAGAGTGCCTTTATTGTCATGCCATTGTTAAAAAAACATCCATCCATCTTCTTCCGCTTAATCCCTTTCGGGTCGCGGGGGGGCTGGAGCCTATCCCAGCATCATTGGACGAGAGGCAGGGTACACCCTGGACAGATTGCCAGTCCATCGCAGGGCCAACACAGAGAGACAGACAACCATTCACTCTCACAGTCATACCTAAGGACAATTTAGAATCCCCAGTTTGATGCCAGTTAACCTAACTTGCATGTTTTTGGCATGTGGGAGGAAACCGGAGAAATCCCGGAGTAAACCCACACAGACACGGGGAGAACATGCAAACTCCACACAGATCACTGTTGGTTGGGGGCTGGGATTGAACCCAGGATCCCCCGGCCAAGGGTGAGTTGCTGTGCTGCTGCAGTGCTAACCACTCCGCCACCGCGCTGCCCATAATGCCTAAAACAATGATACCTAAAGAAGTTAAATACAATATGTACATAACAATAATAAAAACATACTGAGCAATAAATAAATAAGACCAGCTTATACACAAGGTTATTGCCACAAAATAACCTAAAATAACATCAGCAGTCTGTATGTGTTACATAAGTCCATTCAAAATACGTACTGCTGTTGGGAAAAAAAACTGTGATTAAACCTGGTAGTTCGGGTTTTATGGGATCTGTGACCACTTTCCTGAGGGGAGCAAGTGAAAGAAATCATGGCCTGGATGAGTGCAGTCCTTAATAATGGCAGTAGCTCTGCTGAGGTACCAAGACCTGGAAATCTCTTCCAGAGAAGGGAGAGAACAGCCAGCGATTTTTTGCTAAGTCTCGATCACTCTCTGCAAGGCTTTGCGGTCTGCGGCTGAACAGCCCCCATATCAAACCGTAATGCCATATGACAAAATGCTCTCAGTAGCAGAGCGATAAAATAAAACCAGCACCTGTGCATTCAAGCCATTCCTCTTGAGGAACCTCAGAAAGTGTAGACGTTGTTGAGCCTTCTTTATTGTAGCTATGTAAAAAAAAAAAAAAAAAAAGCCTTACCTGCCCAGGTAAGGTTGTGAGAAGTATGAAGACCCAGAAACTTAAAAGCCTCCACCCTCTCCACACTCCTTGCCTATATATAAAGGAGGCGGCTCACTACTATGCTTCCTAAAATCAATAATGAGTTCTTTTGTTTTTTTTGTATTCAATAGCAGATTATTATCTGAGCACCATCTCACCAGTTTCTGGACCTCATCTCTGTATGCAGACTCATCTCCTCCTGATATGAGCCCCACTACTGTTGTGTCATCTGCAAACTTCACTATAATGTTTGTGGGATGAACAGGTATGCAGTCATATGTGCACAATGAATACAAAGTGGGGCTCAACACACAGCCCTGTGGCGAGCCTGTGTTAAGCATGACTGTAGAGGAGGAATGGGGTCCGAGTCTAACAGTCTGTGTTTGATTTGTTAGAAAGTCCTTAATCCAGCTGCAAGTGTTTGGAACAACTTTTGGATATTTGTGGGCAGTGATAAATTCTTCACTTTAAACATTATTACTGCAGTTTTAAAATCAACCAGATCTTTCAACTTGAGAGCTTTTAATTTGAGAAAAAGCAGGTTTGTTGGTTCCCCGTAAGCAGCTTTGCTTATTATTCTAATGGCTCCCTTCTGAATCACAGAAACTGGATATATGTTTTTTTATATGTATTTCCCCATTCTTCAGCACAATATGTCATGTATGGGAGTATTAATGAATGATACAGGGTATATGGTGTGGGTTGTGTTGTGTGGTGTATGTGTTGCTGTACCCGCCCCTAACGTGACGTCAGGCGTGCAGGCCGTTCTGTATATATAGTTCTGTGTTCTCAATAAAGTGTGTTGGTTCGCTGCATGACAAGAGAGACTTCAACTCCTTTTCCATACATAACATTTGACGACGAGAGTAAAATTATGGGAGTGTATGGGCTACCTCCATCCCTGCTACCGTTTCTGGAGTACACGGGAGAGCCAGTGATCCTGTGGCCTAAGTGGGTGGCCATGTTTGAGGATTACGTCGGGGCACTGGGCCTAAGTAGACTCGACGGGAGATGAAGACGAGCACTTCTGGCCCACCATCTTGGCGCGGAAGGCTGAAGAATTCTCGGTATGCTGGGTGAAATGGAGTGTTATGCAGATGCTGTCAAACAGCTGGCCGAGTACTTTGCTGAGCAGACGAGAACCACGAAGCTGTGGGTGGCGGGAGTGTTGGCGCCAAATGGAACTAGGCTAGTTAGCTCGGAGAAGCTAATGGCCCACTCAGTGTCTATGGGCAAGTTAGCCACAAAGCTAACTGCGCGCCAAAAGCAAGTTCCAGGCTACCAGCTAGGCATCGAGGTGGGACCGGGGCCGTGAGTGGAGGAGTCCCCAGTCACTGAAGACAGCAGGCCAGCCAAGGAGCTCAGCATGGTATGGAACCGTAGTGCTGGTGAGTTTGATGGTGCGGTGAGCAACGACAGTGGGGAGGAAGAGCAGCGACAGGAGTCATCCCCGCAGCTGGAGGCTGGGCAGCGGGAGAGCGGGAACATGCAGGCTGAGCACCCTGGGAGAGAGCAGTGACAGCCCGGCATAGAGACAATGCAGCGGAGCGCCTGGGACGAGGGTGCTGAGAGCAGAGACGGAGCGCCTGGGTCGGAGAGTGACACCAATGAGACAGACACTGAGCACCCCGGGAGAGAGCAGCTACAGCTGGGCATGGGGTGGTGCAGCGGAGCACCATGGACGAGGGTGGTGGGAGCAGCAATGAAGTGCCTGAGTCAGGAGAGTGACGCCGAGGAGAGTGACGCCGAGGAGAGTGACACCGACGAGAGTGATGCTGAGAGCCCTGGGAGAGAGCAGTGACAGCCGGGCATGGAAACAGTGCAGCGGAGCGCCTGGGATGAGGGTGCTGGGAGCGGTGGCGAGGTGTCTGGGTCGGTGAGTGATGCCGGCGAGAGTCACGCTGGGAGCCCTGGGAGAGAGCAGCGACAGCCGTGTGCCACGGAGGTCGGGCAGGGTCTCAGTGATAGAGCTCAACGCGCCCTGGATGAGGGTGCTGGGCGTTACAGCAAGGCGCCCGAGGCGGCAAGTGGCATTGACGAGTGAGCTTTGGTTTTTCCCGGAGTGCGGCCACAGGGGGCCGGAGTGTTCGGGGCAACATGGCAACTGCAGTGGTGTGGAAAGCGGTCGGGAGCGGACCGACAAGCACGGAGGGACTGCGTGCTGGACAGCGTGCTGGACAGCAGCACTGCGGGTCCCGAGGAGTGAGGCAGTCGGTGGTGAGAGGAGACATTTTTGCAGAAGAGGTCGGTTTTGATCCTGGAAGTGGACAGCGGCCGGGGCGCACATGTTGTGGGGCTGCCCGGGGCCTCCGAGCCGGTCTTATCTTTGGTGGCCAGGGGCGTACATGCTTTGGGGCTGCCCTGGGCCCCCAGGCCGGTTTTACACCTGGTTGCCAATGGACATTGGTGTCACATAAACACTGCAATGTAAATATGTATATATAGTGCTGGTGTGCATGTGAGTATGTATGATATGGGATTATTTTACTTATTTTGAGAGACACGGTCCGATTTTAGTTGTTTTGTGCAAATGCGATTATTTTACTACAGTTCATTATTCCCTGTTTTCTTAGTGCATGATTCGGGTCCTAAATTGGGGAGGGTCTTGATTGTGTGTGTGGTTTTATACTTTTCTGAGGGGGAGGGGAATGTTGTGTGGTGTGTGAGTTGCCGTACCCGTCAGTAACGTGACGTCAGGTGGGCACGGTCATTCTGTATATATAGTTCTGTCTTCTCAATAAAGTGTGTTGGTTTGCTGTGTGACAAGATAGACTCCGACTCCTTTTCCATACATAACAGGTTGATTCAGCAAATATTTCACTCTATGTAGTATTGCAATTGATTTGGATATTTTACCTTTAATATAGTTAATATGTGACTTCCAACACAATATATTATCAATTATTTCTCCAAGAAATTTGATTTTGGATACTCTTTCAATCTCTACACCATTTACACTGAGTTTAAATACTGAGTTGTTGTGATGGTTGTTAAAAATTATAAATTTTGTCATACTTAAATTGAGCGTTAATTTGTTTGAATCAAACCACAGTTTAAGTTTTCCTAATTCCTTTCCGAGTGTATCCAAAAGTTGTTTCAAATTGCTTCCACTGCATAATAGATTGGTATCATCTGCAAACAATATTAAATTCAATTTTTCTGAAACTTTACATATATTCGTTCTCTGTCCCACCTGGAGAAGCCCAGGAATGCAGTGAGGATCATGTTCTTTGACTTCTCCAGTGCGTTCAACACCATCCAACCGATGATCCTGAAGGAGAGCTGCTATGCGCAGGGGTGGACCAGCACCTGTCATCATGGATCCTGGACTACCTCACTAACCGGCCACAGTTTGTGAGAACCCGGGACTGTGTGTCCGACACGATCATCGGTAGCACCAGGGCCCCCCAGGGAACGGTTTTGGCTCCCTTCCTGTTTACCCTTTTTACTGTGGACTTCTCACACAACACAACACAACACACTGCCATCTACAGAAGTTCTCTGACGACTCAGCAGTCGTCGGCCTCATCTCCAACGGAGATGAAGCTGAGTACAGAGGACTTATCCAGGACTTCGTGGACTGGTGCCTTAGGAACTGCCTCCAGATCGACGCGAGGAAAACTAAGGAGCTGGTGGTGGACTGCCGCAGGCAAGGACAACCCCTTACAGCACCAGTAAACATACAGGGAACAGACATCGAGATGGTGACATCCTACAAGTACCTGGGTGTTCATCTGAACAATAAACTAGACTGGTCACACAATACCGACGCACACTACAAGAAGGGACAGCGCAGGCTGTTCCTACTGAAAGGACTCAGGTCTTTTGGTGTACAAGGGGCGCTGCTGAAGACATTCTACGACACAGTGGTGGCATCAGCCATCACTTTTGGAGTGGTCTGCTGGGGCAGTGGCATTACAGCAGCCGATAGGAAGAGACTGAACAAACTGATCGAGAAAGCTAGCTCTGTCCTGGGGCAACGCCCTGACCCAGTGGAGGAGATAGGAGAGAGAAGGATGGTGGCTAAACTGTCATCTCTGCTGGAGTCCGAGTCCCACCCTATGCAGGACATACTGAACGCACTGAGGAGTTCATTTAGCAGCAGACTACATCATCCTAGGTGCGCAACCGAGAGGTTTCGCGGGTCCTTCTTACCTACGGCAGTCAGACTGTATAACCTAAGCAGGGCTGCTCGCAGAGATAGCAAAAAAACATGACGACCTAATAGTACTGAATGCAAAAGACGCAATAGACTTACACAATGGTCCCCTCCAGTATATACAACTAGGACAGTATCGGTCACTACGGAGGGTGACAATATGTATGGGTACATACTATGTAAGATAACTAAGTAGATGGTTATGCTGTTTATTCCATCTCGCTACAATGCTCCACACTTTGTATATATATTTATATATTGATGTATATGTATGTGTATCCACTGCTCTTATTTATATCTTCCGTATCTTCTTAATTATTGCTCTGAGTGTTGCTATCCCTGTGCTGTTGCAATCCTGGAATTTCCCCATTGTGGGACTAATAAAGGCTTATCTTATCTTATTGTCATCGTCGTCGTCATCGTCGTCGTCGATATCTTATCTTATATATCATTGATATACAGGTTGAATAACAATGGCCCCAAAACTGAACCTTGTGGGACTTCACAAGTAACATTCAGTAACTGCGAGTTTTTGCTACCAACACAAACGTACTGATATCTGTTCTTTAAGTAACAACATAACCAGGACCGTGCTACCCCCCAAAACTATAATTTTGTAGTTTCTTTAACAATAATTTATGATCTACTGTATTAAATGCTTTTTTTTTAATCCAAGAATACCCCGACTGAATACTCTTTATTTTCTACAGCAGTTGATATTTTTTCTATAAATTCCATTAGAGCAAATGCAGTTGTCCTCTTGTTTCTGAACCCATATTGCTGCTCAAACAATAAATTATTCTTCATTATAAAGTTGTTAATTCTCTCACAGAATTTTTTTTTCGAGTATCTTTGAAATTGCAGCAATAGTGAAATAGGCCTATAGTTTGAAAATTCCCCTCTGTCACCCGTCTTGTGTATCGGAATTACTTTGGCTATTTTCATTGCATTGGGAAATATATCTGTTTGGAGAGACAGGTTACAGATATACGTCAGTGGCTTCACTAAGCATTCAATGATAGTTTTGACTTAAAGCATGTCAATACCATCACAAGCCATAGATGTTTTACTTTTAAATGATTTAACAGTTTCAATGACCTCTCTCTCATCTGTGTTCTTTATGAAGATAGTCTTTTATAGCAATGTTTTTGCTTATTGTATCACCTGTAGGTGCCGTAATGGGTATTTCTCGAGCCAAATTAGGACCTATGTTAACAAAAAATGTATTAAATTCATCTGCAGGTGAGTCTGCATTCATATTCTTTGAGTCGTTTTTTTTTTTTTTTTTAAGATTGGTTGGGTAGCTTGTATTTCTGATTTTATTTCCAAAAATATTCTTAAGTATTGTCCATGTATTTTTAGTGTTAGCTCTGTTTTTCTCTAGTTCTTTACTGTAGTAGTCTCTTTTACTACAGCTCATTATATACAGTATATGAACTTATTTTTCTGTGTTTTATACCGCTGCTCTGCTTCTTTTGTCCTTTTCTTTAGAAAAGCTTTATATAATAAATTTTTCTTTTTACCCACTTTTTGTAATCCTTTCGATAACCATGGCTTGTCGACAAATTTCTGTTTAAACTTTCTCTTTACTGGTGGACAATTTTTTTCATAAAGAGTGGTTACAATGTTCATGAATGTATCATAGGCTTCATTTAACCTGTACAACCCAACTGAAAAATATACTGAAATCTTTTAAGGGGAAAAATAAAAAACTTACAATGACCTGTTTGCATAAATATGCACACCCTTAAACTAATACTTTGTTGCAGCACCTCTGGCTTTTATTACAGCACTCAGTCTTTTTGGGTAGGAGTCTGTCAGTGTGGTACATCTTGATTTGGCAATATTTGCCCACTCTTCTTTGCAAAAGCACTCCAAATCTGTCCAATTGTGAGGACATCTTCTGTGCACAGCCCTCTTCAGATCACCCTACAGATGTTCGATCGGATTCAGGTCTGGACTTTGGCTGGGCCATTCCAAAACCTTAATCTTCTTCTGGTGAAGCCATTCTTTTGTTGATTTGGATGTGTGCTTTGGGTCATTGTTGTGCTGAAAGATGAAGTTCCTCTTCATCTTCAGCTTTCTAGCAGAAGCTTGAAGGTTTTGTGTCAACACTGACTGGTATTTGGAACTGTTCATATTTCCCTCCACCTTGACTAAGGCTCCAGTTCCAGCTGGAGAAAAACAGCCTCAAAACATGATGCTGCCACCACCATGCTTCACTGTAGGTGTGGTGTTCTTTTGGTGATGAGCAGTGTTGTGTTTGCCCCAAATATACCTTTTAGAATTATGGCCAAAAAGTTCAACTTTGGTTTCATCGGACCATAACACATTTTCTCACATGAGATTTCAAATGTGTTTTTGCAAAATGTAGCTGGGCTTGGATGTTTTTCTTTGTAAGATAAGGCTTCCATCTTGCCACCCTGCCCATAGCCCAGACATATGAAGAAGACGGGAGATTGTTGTTACATGTACTAAACAGCCCGTACTTGCCAGAAATTCCTGCAGCTCCTTCAATGTTGCTGTCAGCCTCTTGGCAGCCTCCCAAACCAATTTTCTTCTCGTCTTTTCATCAATTTTGGAGGGGCGTCCAGTTCTTGGTAATGTCACTGTTGTGCCATATTTTCTCTACTTGATGATGACTGTCTTCAGTGTGTTCCATGGTATATTTAATGCCTTGGAAATTCTTTTGTACCCTTCTCCTGACTGATACCTTTGAACAATGAGATCCCTCTGATGCTTTGAAAGCTCTCTGTGGTCCATGGCCTATGCTGTAAGATGTGACTATAAAAATGTCAGGAAAAGCCTACTAGAACAGCTAAACTTTATTTGGGGTTAATCAGAGGCACTTATAGCAGGGTGTGCATATTTAGGCAACCATATTATTCTAAGTTTTTCATATTTCCTCTGAAAGATTTCAGTTTATTTTTCAGTCGGGTTGTACAGGTTATAAGTCACATTAATGGTGGGAAAGTTTTGAAATGATTTCTCTTGGTCTCATTTTTTTACATCACAAAAACCTGGCACTTGAACAGGGGTGGGTAGACTTTTTATATCCACTGTGGATTGGCATGAACCAATATGATTCCACAGAAACTCTGTTGGCAGTAATGAAACAAGCTACAAAAATCTCAGCAGACTCAGCATTTTCTATTTTGTGAATATGAATTTCTACCATCAGGAAGAAGATATAGCCTGCCAACGTGTAAAACAAATCGTTTTAAAATGTCACTTATTTCATCCTCTATTAAGCTGTTGAAAAATTATAAACACTAGTACAATAGAGTAACGAGCAATCAGCATTTTTCCTGTATGTCTCTGTATGGTCCATGTGTCTTTGTGCCATCAATGTGAAATGGTTTTAGAATATTTTACGAGACGTTTGTGGTTGTTTTTCTGTTTTTGTGAGATGGTTTTGTTCTGGGATGATGTGTTCTTTTTTTCTACCTTTATGAAGCAATGGATGTAGCACTGTGCCCAAGACAAATTTCCCTTCGGGGACAATAAAGTCTAGTCTACCACTCTACTCCTGGCCAGTAGGTGTCACACTTAGGCTGGCTTTATACTCTGTGTATGATGCACCTACAATACACTTGTGCTTTGGAGAAGACCACTGCAGACACGGCTGTATATATGCTGCATTTGCATCTAGTGTTCGGCCAAGTGTTTGATGCATGCACATAACCATTATCTGCAATTTTACCCCTGTTGGCAGGTTGTGCAAATGTGCTGATGCACCAGTTTGTTCACTGGCTATATCAGGGATGGGCAACTTTGGTGGTAGTGAGGGCCACAAAATTTTTACCTCACATCCCGACGGCTAGATTTACATGTAAACTTTCCTGGGGATTGGTGTGTGTGTGTGTGTGGGGGGGGGGGCTTCAAAGTTTCACAGTTAAAACTGAAAATGCAAATGAAAACAAAAGCTACTCAGTATTTTATCACATTAGAATTAAAATTACTGATAAAGTTATATCTGCCCTGCAATGGACTGGCGATCTGCCCAGGGTGTACCCTGCCTCTTGCCCAAAGATGCTGGCATAGGCTCCAACCCCCCCCCCCCCACCACCACCACCACCACCACCACATGACCCAAAAAGGATTAAGCAGTAGTGGATGGATGGATGAATGGATGGATAAAATTATATCATGTCCTAATTTTTAAAACTGTCTACATCATAATGATGAGCAAAGAGAAATTCTGGATGATAATTAACAAAAAAGTCAAGAAGAAAAGGAAATATGTTAATATAGTTTGCTCTTGGATTCATTGTGGGTGTGGAGGGGCAGGTGGGCTTTGTAATCATCTGGCTCCCCAAAATGGGTAATAAAAAAACATTTAAGAGCCACTGGTATAAATGAAGAAAAAAATCAGCAGATTACAACCACAGTCTGAGCTTTTATTGCTGACATGGTATTGAAACAGTTTGCTTCAGTTGTGCTCTTTAGAAAGAAACCTGAAAGCTTTCAATCTTTTTCTGCACAATTAGAAGGAAAGAAAGCCACCGAGCTCCATGAGGCTTTGCCCGCCAAATAATAAATACTACAGCTCTCATTTATTCTTATTTAAAAGCAGCCTACTTAGTACATTACTGCTGTTTACAGCCTATTAATGCGGTCTTAGCATCCAACACTTTTTTAATCCAAGCTTTTTAATCCAAGATGGCGACCAAGATGGTCACACTTTTTCAGCGCTGAGACAAACTCGCTGATTTCCCCACCAAAGTACCTAACCAACAGTGATTGGCGCTCGTGACGGACACCCACGGGCTGAATTTCCACCTCCGTCAGAATCCCGTTGGAATGCCCCTTTAATCGGGTAGAACTGCTGCGCTCTACCAGAAGCGATTGCCAAGCTAACGCTAGTTAGCTTAACGCTGGCCCCAGTGCGCCACCTAACTCCGACAAGAAGCGGCTCAGTCCCCGGTGAGGGCCTATCGGAGGAACCAACCGAGGCGGCAGTTGGGAGCTCGAGCGTGGCGTTGGTGAGAGACGGGGCCACCTGGACCCAGCAGGACAGTGGCCTGAGTCGGAACCCAGTTGCGAGGTCCAGCTGAGGAGCTACCAGACTGACGGCGGTCGGTGACGGGGCCTAGCGGAGGTGCCACCCAGCCAGACGGCGGCGAGCGGAGGCGGTGATCGGTGAAGCTCGGCTGCGCCGGCGGTGTGCGGCATAACCGGCCAGGCAGACGGCGGCAGGCGGTGGCGAATGACGGGGGTGATCTGCGGAGCTGTACAGCGCTACTTGGCGGAGGAGCTGTGCAGGAGCTGCTGCGGCGAGTTCAGCAGCGGCCGGGCTAGTTGAGGCCTAGCCGGATTCTCTGTTTACTTCTATCTACAGGTCAGTAAGATGCCACCAAAGAAAGAGGAAATGGAAGAAATCAAAAAAGCTCTGAGCTTTATGTCAGAAGAATTGGCCAAATTGACTAGCCAACAGGACAAAATAATAGGCCTAATAGAACAGGTACAAGCCCTAAATTTAATAATTCAAGAAAAAGACAAAAAAATTATGGACCTGGAGCAACATGGGCGTCTTTTGGAGCAACGCGTCGAGGATCTTGAACAAGGTTCTCGTATTGATGACCTAGTTATAAGTGGACTAGACATCAGATATCAGTCATACGCCCATGCCACAGTAGGACTGAGTGGTGAAGATGCACCCATGAGAGAATCTTTGTCCTTAGAAAATCAAGTGCTTCAGTTCCTTAATGATAAAGACATTAAGGTAGAAGCCAATGCAATCTCAGCCTGCTATGCTCTACCGAAGAAAGATAACAAAACAAAGAAATCAATTGTGATGCACTTTGTGAACAGAAGGGTAAAGAATAACATACTGAGGCAGGCCAAAAAGCTAAAGGAAACTCAAGTTTACATAAATGAACACCTGACAAAAAAAAAAGCTGAATTAGCACGACAGGCACGGATGCTAAAAAAACAAAATAGGATACAAGCAACCTGGACAAGAAATTGTAGAATTTGGATTAAACTAAATGGATCACCTGAGCAAGCAAGAGTATAATGATCAGAGATGCTACTGACTTAGATAAATACAGATGAACACACACGATAAGAATAGTTCTTTTGATACACCATGCCAAAGTACTTTAATAAAAATAACCAAAACAAACAAAAACTTATGACCGACTCAAGTAGACATCATTATCCCCAGTTGGAGGAAGTCATTTGACACAGAATGAGGAAACTCAAACTCTGAAAACATACCATTATGCTGAACATAAACCACAAGAGATGGAGAATGATATTGATCCTGATAACCACTTTTTCAATAATATTCATAACCACTGTGAATATTACACCGAAAAACAATTCAAAAGTCAAATGCAATTAGATGGTAAACTGTCAATAATACACTTCAATAGCAGAAGTCTAAACAAAAACTTTCCACAGATTCAGGACTATTTAAAACAGCTAGACAGAAAATTCACAGCCATTGCAGTCTCTGAAACCTGGCTTAATGAAGATCAGGCTCCTCTGATGGCAATAGAAGGATATCAGATGTTTTATATTAACAGAACTCAAAAAAAGGGTGGTGGTGTTGCACTGTATATTGATGACCTGTACAGGTGTAAGCTTGTAAATGAAATGTCCTTAGCACTACCGGGATTTTGGAATGTGTTACTGTTGAGATTGACCTAGACAAAACAAAAAATCTAATCATAAGCTGCATATATAGAACGCCGGGAACTTGCATTGAGACATTCAGAGATAAATTAGTCGAGCTGTACAATAATATTACTAGTAAGAAAATGGTAGCAATTTGTGGAGATTTCAATATTGACTTACTGAATCCTCATCAACAAAATGTAGTTACAGAGTTCATGAACTCTATGTACAGCATGAGTCTATATCCCACAATAACACATCCCAGTAGAATCACAGTTCACTCTGCTACACTTATTGACAACCTGTTTGTCAATGTTTTCGATAAGAAAATATAAAGTGGATTATTGATAAATGATATAAGTGACCACTTGCCAACCTTTGCACTTATCCATGGCCACACGGGGCCCAACGCAGAAAAAACCTCAAAATCGTTCAGACACAAATCACCAAATGCAATCAGTTCTCTTAAAGAGGACTTGCTGAAGCAAGACTGGACAGAAGTCTATGTATCAGATGTAAATGAAGCCTATGACACATTTATAAATATTGTAACCACTCTTTATGAAAAAAACTACCCTATAGTAATAAAAAAGCTTAAACACAAATTTGCTAACAAGCCATGGTTAACCAAAGGACTACAAAAGGCGTGTAAAAAGAAAAATTTATTATATAAAGCTTTCCTAAAGAAAAGAACAAAAGAAGCAGAGCAGCGGTATAAAACATACAAAAAAAGTTAACATATATAATAAGATGTAGTAAAAGAGACTATTACAGTAAAGAACTGGAGAAAAACAGAGACAATATTAAAAATACATAGACAATACTCAACAGTATCCTTGGAAATAAAAGCAGAAATACAAGCTACCCAACTAACATTCCAAAAAATAATAAAACGACTCAGAGTGTGAATATTGCTTCACCTGCAGATTAATTTAATAATTTTTTTGTTAACATTGGACCTAAACTGGCCCGAGAAATACCCACTACGGTGCCAACAGGTGATACAATATGCAATAACACTGCTGTAAAAGACTCCATCTTCATAAAGAACACAGACGAAAGAGAGGTCATTGAAATTGTTAAATCGTTCAAAAGTAAAACATCTACTGACTGTGATGGTATTGACATGCTACTAGTCAAAACTGTTATCGAATGCATAGTAAAACCACCGACGTATATCTGCAACCTGTCTCTCCAATCAGGTATATTTCCCAATGCAATGAAAATAGCTAAAGTAATTCCGATATACAAGACGGGCGACAGAGGGGAACTCTCAAACTATAGACCAATTTCACTATTACTGCAATTTTCCAAGATACTTGAAAAAATATTCTATGAGAGAATTGACAACTTCATACTGAAGAATGATTTATTATGTGAGCAGCAATATGGGTTCAGACACAAGAGGACAACTGCATATGCCCTAATGGAATTTACAGAAAAAATATCAACAGCCCATTGAAAATAAAGAGTATTCAGTTGGAGTATTCCTAGATCTTAAAAAAGCATTTGATACAGTAGATCATAATTTATTATTAAAGAAACTACAAAATTGTGGTATTAGAGGGGTAGCACTGTCCTGGTTAAGTAGTTACTTAAAGAATAGATATCAGTATGTATGTGTTAGCAACAAAAACTCAGAGTTGCTGAAGGTCACCTGTGGAGTCCCACAGGGTTCAGTTTTGGGACCATTATTATTCAATATGTATATAAACGATATATGTAAAGTTTCAGAAAAAATGGCCTTAATATTGTTTGCCGATGACACTAATCTGCTATGCAGTGGAAACAATTTGGAACAACTTATGGATACACTCGGGAAGGAATTAGAAAGCTTAAACTGTGGTTTGATTCAAACAAATTAACGCTCAATTTAAGTAAGACAAAATTTATAGTCTTTAACAACCATCACAACAATCCAGTACCCAAACTCAGTGTAAATGGTGTAGAGATTGAAAGGGTATCTGAAACTAAATTCCTTGGAGTAATAATTGATAACAAACTGTGTTGGAAGTCACATATTAATTATATTAAAGGTAAAGTTTCCAAATCAATTGCAATATTACACAGAGTGAAATATTTGCTGAATCAACCCACACTATACACCTTGTATCATTCATTAATACTCCCATACATGACATATTGTAATGAAGTATGGGGAAATACATTCAAAACAAACATATATCCACTCTTTATGCTTCAAAAGAGAGCTATTAGAATAATCAACAAAGCAGCTTACAGGGAACCAACAAACCCACTTTTTCTTAAACAAAAAACTCTCAAGTTGAAAGATCTGGTTGACTTTAAAACCGCAATAATAATGTTCAAAGTGAAGAATTTATCACTGCCCGCAAATATCCAAAAGTTGTTCCAAACAAGGGAGAAACGATATCACTTCAGAGGAACATGTATATTTCAAAAGCCTACAGTGAGAACAACCACCAAGCAACACTGTATTTCAGTGCAAGGAGTCAGATTATGGAACGATTATGGACCTGAATTAAAATCATGTACAACGCTTGGACAATTTAAACAAAAACTAAAGGAAGAAATACTCCAAACATATTTACAAGACGACGTGTAAACTCACATAAGGATTGACATATCCAACCTGTGTTGTGTTGTAGCTTAGTTTTTTTTTTGTTTTTTTTGTTTTTGTTTTTTTTTCTCTCTGTGACATTCTGTCTTAGATTTGTCTTGAATAGTAACCGCTCAACTTAGCTTAGCTTAGTTTTCCTTTTTTTTTCTCTCAGTCACACTTTGTCTTAGCTTTGTTCTAAATTGTAATCACTCTTGTCTTGTTTACTCTTTTTTCTTTTGAATTCTTGGATGGAATATGGGTGGACAATATAAGCTGCGGCTTCAGCCATCACCCATTTCGGATAACTCACGTGGAATTGTTTAGTAGAAGGAGTCTTTGTCTAATTTGACCTTGTTGTTATATTATACAGTTTCTTTTAACCTGTACTGTATTATCCGAAATAAAATTCATTCATTCATTCATTCATTCATTCACACATACCTTACAAATACGTTCTCGGGCACACTGCTTCCTCTTATTTTTCTGTGGCTCCCTCACTCATGCTCTCTCGCTCACCACTGACACAGAGCGGCACCTAGGTTTCGATTAGAACTCCCTCTGCTGGCTGACTCTATAATTGCATTTAAGAATGTAGTTCCAAACGTTATATAAATAAATAATTGATTTGGGCGGCCCGCCAGTTGCCCATCCCTGGGCTATATAAAAGAGAAGAAAAGCAAAATCCACACACATTTTAGCAACAACAATGGTGACTGTACTATGTTTATTAGTTTAATTGTCTTCTTTTTTTTCTCTGGTCTGGTCTTGCCACGTTTCTTTTTAATTCTTCATTTTCTTTCTCTTCGTCTTTGTATGTTGTATCGGTGGTGCCACCTTTTGAAAGGCAGGTTGGATCTTGCACATGCATAGTCAGTGCACACAGTCAACATGGTCACAAAATTTGGGCTGCACACACTCAGCTGTGGAGGGACTCCGTGGAGCCTAGCGGACTGGAGAGGATGACGAAATTGTTGTCAAACAAGCCTCATGCCTAATCAGACGCACCAAGCATAAAGCCAGCCTTACTCTTTCCCCAACTGGTTGTTAGAGACACCTGATATTAACGCAGTCATGCTATTGGTTGTGACCGGCAGTGACATCCTTATCAGCTCATGACCCAACTGCTCTGATGTAAATATTATGATTCTGTTGGATCCGCAAAATTTTTAAAAACTTTTCATCAATATATTGTTTTTTTTAAGAATATAAATGCTTTAATTCTGCACCTTTCTCTGAATACTCATTTTTTTTATATTTGTTTTCTTGAAAATATGATTTAGCACACCTGTAAAGGTTCCATATTGTGCATTTTCCAGGGATTATGTTTTAGGATTTGATATGCTCAAGGGCTTATATTTGTTGTTTTAAAGTCCAAAAACCCTTTCTTTATTGTTTTACAGCTCCTCAGAAAAATTTGTCTGTAAAGTTCTGTGTGAAGTACTGTGTTCAGCCTGCTCATTAGTATGAAGGAGTCCCTAATCTGATTGAGTAAAGGTTTTCTGAGTGGGCTTATCACTCGTAATGAGGCAGTCAGGGTGCGTTTGTATTGTTAACTTAGAGAACTGAAGGTATTGTTAGAATATGTTGCCACTTTTTCCAGGAAGTGCAATCCGCTTGTTTCTTTAAAGCTACGATCACGAAGATTCTTACGGACGATGGGTTCACAGACGTTCATGGAGGGGGACATAGTTTCTCATGGCTACCATTCAATTCACAAGAGCAACTTGAGGCATTCTTGAGAAATGAGCTGCTTTTCTGTCATACGATGGCCCTAGAGTTCTTACATTCTTTGTAAGGGTGTCTTGGGACCTTCCGACGGCATACTTACTGCCATCTTACGAAAATTTTTGTGCAACTCACTGCATTCTGAAGTCATTGGTAGGAAGATCTTACAGTTTTCGGCACATTTTGTCAACACAAATGTCGCATAATGATGTACTTCCTCCTGGTGAGCGCCTCACTACCGCCTTACGCACACTGTACGGATCTCTGTACAAACAGGGATTCATACGGCACTTCCTATGACCCCTGTAAGGGGCCCTCAAGAACAACTTCAGATGTTCTTGAGACATACTTACGGCCATTATCTTGCGTAATTCTTACATTGTTCCTATGGCATTCATACAACTGCCCTGCGATGAGGGGTTTTCATGGGGCGCTCATAGAAATCTTGGACAAGACCATCAACCTGGCCACAAACTTACTAGTGGTCTATGAATGCTGGATTCTCCTATCGCCACCTTAAGAAGGCCGTACAAAATGGTCCAGAAATTGTTCGTACGGTGTTTGCAGCCATTCATAAGGGTATTTGTGACCGTATCTTAAGAGATTAACTAAATAAAAGCAGTGTGTATTTCTTTGTGAAGGGAGCACTTTAATATTTTAACGTATGCATGTGACCCATGGCTACATACTGTATATTTATTATCAGGTTAAAGCCAACACACACACTTTGCACACCATGGGCCATTTAACTAGTGATTAATATAACAGATTCATCAAGAATGTGCTACAGAGATCACAAAACATTTGAGCAGTGGCATTTTCTCATAGATATTTGTACAGTTCATCTGATTTTGGTGACCAGAAGAATCCCCTGTTGGCAATTAGAAGGACTGTAGGTTAAGCCAAAAAAAAAAAAAAAAAAGAGGAAAAAACCCCATCTTGTTTATTCATTAGATTTATTCATTGATGGACAACCTTACCCATTTAGGCTAATCTAATATAGCCTCTACAATTCAGAGTGCATTGCATAAATAATACCCACTCAGTGCATTTCCTGTCAGAGTTCGAGGCTGCAGCCACACCACTGTCACAGTGTACTCTACAGTCTGTCTGGCAGTGTATGCTCCCATGCTGCCATGACCAAACTTCATACTGTGCGAGCATGTGTCTCTTAGACATGCTTTATATTCTACGTTTGCATAAGGTGTCTCGCTGAGACAGCGGATGTCTCTCAGGCTGGTTTTCTGCTGAAAATCTGTCAACAGATTGAACTGCTGATAGATAGGACTGTCAGGGGAGATACAGCAGAAGCCTTGGTGGCATTTGGTCAGCTGATATGTTTTTAAAGGCTCCCTTTGTTAATTTTTCTCTAGCTGTCTCCCAGGAGACAAGTGAAGACACATGCTGACATGTGATAAACAGATCTATGACTAACAGTCTTCTTTATTAGAATACAAAATAGATGATTAGACAACCTCTTTTATGCCAAGAAAAGAAAACTCTGCTGGCAAAATAATGCTCAAAGCTGGAGTCTGTCGGTTTTTAATTATATACTTATATTCCTTCTGTAATGTGGGGGATGGTGTTACATTTAAACTGGTACATAGGCATGGTAGGAAGCTTTTGTTTTTACAAGGTTTTGAGTGGCTTGTCAGGTCACACTGTCAGTAAAATTAATTATGCATTCATGTTTTATTTGTCCTGCCAGTCAGTGACAATTTTATTGATATTTCTAGATACCAGCATAATGCCGGCTCAATCTTATGGTTTTCTTGGAGTTCTTGCATTTTTTGAGGCCTGTTGTTTCATCATGAACAGCTACAATTATAAGCCGCTACAGCATGTCTGTGCTTCATTGCGGCTAAAGACACAATCTGGCACTGGCATTTTTGTGTACTTACAAACCCCAATTCCAGTAAAGTTGGGACATTGTGTAAATCGTAAATAACAGAATACAATGATTTAAAAATAATTTTCAACCTATATTCAATTGAATACACTACAGGTATGTGTGAAAGTTAGTAGAAGACAGAATACATGAGTGTGAATGAGAGGGAGGCAGGTGTAATGGTGAAAATGCAAGGAGTAGAGGTTGTGAAGGTATGAGGGGGTCTGAAAGTTCATAGTGGTCAAATTTGACCAAATGTGGTTTATTTTTCAACCGCAGGGATTCAAAGCGCTACAACACTGATGGAAGAAGTGTGCGGACGGAAGGGGAGACTATGTTGAAAAATAAACCACATTTGGTCAAATTTGTCCATTATGAACTTTTCAACCCCCCGGTAGATGAGTTTAAATACCTGGGGTCAGTCATCCAAAGCAATGGAAAATGCACAAGAGAGGTGAAGAAGAGAGTGCAGGCAGGGTGGAGTGGGTGTCAGGGGTGATTTCTGCCAGAAGGATGGCAGCTAGAGTGAAAGGGAAGATTTACAAGGCAGTAGTGAGACATGCTATGATGTATGGTTTGGAGGCGGTGGTGCTTACAAAAAGACAAAAGGCAGAGTTGAAGATGCTAAGATTTTCATTGTGAGTGACGAGGAGGGACAGGAGTAGAAATGAGTATATCAGAGGGACAGCTCAGGTTGAGCGGTTTGGAGACAAAGTAAGAGAGGCAAGGCTGAGATGGTTTGGACATGTGCAGAGGAGGGATAGTGGATATATTGGACAAAGGATGTTGAAGATAGAGCTGCCAGGCAGGATGAAAAGAGGAATACCACAGAAAAGATTCGTGGATGTAGTGAAGGACGTGAAGAGGGTTGGTGTTCCAGAGGAAGATGCAAGGGATAGGGTGAGATGGAGACAGATGATCCACTGTGGCGACCCCTAAAGGGAGTAGCCAAAAGAAGAAGAAGATGGAGATTCAATTGAATACACTACAAAGACATAAAGCCGTATTACAAGGACGTGATTGGTCAGTCACTTGTCAGTGATGCAGAATGCATTTATGGGTGTTTTGTTTCCAAGTTCATTTCCTAATCACAACAGCGCAGAAATGCATTTTCCACCGGATGCAAAGTTGAAAAGGGTTGTCCTAATGCTCTTAATTATTCAGTGTGTTTGGGGCATAATGTGAAATAAACCAATCACTGCCTTTGCTCTCGTTCCCTTTAATAAACAGGGGCACAAGATCAAAGACTGGATGCAAACACAAAAGAGGTTTAAGTGGGAAGACAATTCCATTTAGCGTTGAAGACAATGCGGGCTCAGTCACAAAGTGAAAATGCATTTAGAACCAAGGAGCTTTTTGACTCCACAGCCTTGTTGTCCATGGATGAGAGCTGTTGGTTATAATTCAGAGATCATGCTTGCTCTTTGTCCATGAGTTTGACAGTTTCTTTCAGTTATATTATCATCAACCCGCTCTCACTAAAGAAAACGTGTTATCATTCATCAGAAGTTTTCTTTTAAACCAAGAAAGAGGAGCCAGTCATTGCGGCCTGAGCTGTATTAATCTGCTCTGTTGAATGCAAACATGTAGATTTAATTCAAAACAACTGTTGGGATATTCCCCTCATGGATCATCACCTTATTATAGTGGGGGGTTTGTGTGCCCTAGTGATCCCAGGAGCTATGTTGTCCGAGACAGTTTGCCTCTGGTAGGGTCACCCAAGACAAACTGGTCCTGGGTGAAGGGCCAGACTAAGAACGATCCAACAGACTCTCATGATAAATACTAGAACAAGGATTCAGTGTACCCCGTCCGGTATGGGGTTACCGAGGTCCCACCATGGAGCCAGGCCTGGGAGAGGGGCTCGATGGCTAGCGTCTGGTGGCCGGGTTCCCGCCCATGGGACCCGGCCGGGCTCAGCCCGAAGGAGTTACATGGGTCCACCCTCCAGTGGGCTCACCGCTGCTTAGGTCAAAACAAAGATGGCCACGGTGTTTCTTCAGTGGCGCGGTAATTGCGAGATGAGGCTTTTTCTTCTCCTTCGTTGGCAAGCGGCTTTCCCAGGGAATTTGAGAATAATTACAAAATCTGATCCCAATGGCAAAATTAAAAGGTATTTTCTGACTTTATGGAGTTGAAAACAACTTCCAGTATGGAGATGGTCAGTCCTTGGAAAACACACAGTGAGTTAGAGAAAGTTTAAAGGAGAAAACAGAGAAATGCCAAAGAAATGGGAGTTTTTAACTCAGAATCAAGATTTGAGCTCAGGAAAGAAAGAATTAATTCCTAGACGTTTAAAGAAAAACATAAAAATACACAGAAGTTTACACAAACACAATATCCCATGTTCCCTGTAAAAACTGAAGGGACAGAAACTCTGATACTGCTCTGAAGTGCTCTGTGTCTGCTCTGTGACTCTCTGCCCCTGCAGGAGGGCGTCTCCCCTCCTTATAACTTCAGACAACATTTGCGCCGTTAGGGTGATTGACATAAGCCCAAGCCAATAGTCGTCCTTCGTGGGCGGGTCTGTAAGGAACCAATGGAATGAAAGAGCTGTAGCCCAGCATATGCTGGGTGATGATTGGCTGATACTGGTCCTCACAGAATGACACACATTTTAATACACTGGAGATTCCTTAACCTACGTATGTATAAAGTCTAAGCTAGCTTTAGTGAGCATGCAACTTTATAACTAGTGCTTTTAAATTAACATGCAAGAATAAAATTCATTTTAAACATTTTTAACATGCACATATTTAAAATCAAGGATTAATAAGCATTTCAAACCCAGATGATTGTCCACAGAATATCAGAGTCCCACAGAGGCAGTGATCTTCAACAAATAGTGTCCTTAGAATTGTCCTGAGAAATGAAACTTGAAGAAAGAGTTAATTTTAGTTCATCAGTGTCCACCAGGGGTAGTGTTGAGCTGTGGATAATCCTAGGGCCTTAGGAAATGCCTTTAAAGTTTATGAGATGCCTGTTGAATATAAACCTGTCTTAGTTGGGGACGTTCCCAGTTTATTTATGATGTGAGTTAATTCGTTCCTTGCAGAGATGGAATTCTTATCTCTTGTACCTCTTTACAAAGGAATGTGTTCTCCACAGTGGTCCTGAGATGAAAAAGCAGTTCTTGACTGGCCTTTTCCTGGGTGAAACAATGTCTTTAAGATGCAAAGTCTACTTTATTGATGAGCCAAAGCAAGATGATGCTACATAAGACTACAGTGGCACCTGCTGGAATGACCTGGGAGTCACTGCCTTCCAACCTCACAACACCATGGTAATCAGTGCTCGACTGTCTGTGCCTTAGCTCTAGTATTTTTACAACTGCTTGGTAGCCACAAGAAACTGGTGAGTATTCTGTCAGACCAGCTTTACAATAGCTGTCATACAGTGCATCAAGTGCATCGTGCCTGTTAGCAGAAGCGATTCTGAGGTGGCTCGAACATCAGGCACAATTAGAGGAAGAGTGGCAACTTCGATAGTTGTGCCAAGAAACTCTCTTGGAAAAGTGATACTGGTGTCTGTGTAAAACCCAAATAGGGCACAGCTTGCCCATTGGCACCCTCAACCTCCAAAAGGTCGTAGAGTGGCTTGATTTCTTGTTCCGACAAATACTGATCATGGAAGGATTTTAGTATTGTAGTTACCTATGAGCCAGTATCAAGTAGACAGTTGAATGGCTCACCCTTAACAATTACTTGGGCGGTGCTCTTAGCACCAATCAACCCTTTGGGGAGGTTGAAATATTGGCTCTTGTTTCCTGCATGCCCACAGCCAGTATGTAGCTGAACTTTGTTCTGGCTGCTAATGTTTGAGGGACGTCATTGGTTCATGTCAGCCCCTGTTTGTCCTGCAACAGGGACTGAATCTAGTTTAAAGGCAGTTTGGGCTCACTGGGGTAATTTTGCCTTTCCCATGCCTGCTGTTTGTCCTGTAGTATTCTTTTCTTTTCAGTCACTAGAGTGGGGTTTGCAGGGTTAATGCAAGAGGAGGCTATGTGTCCATCCTCCCCACAATGAAAGCAGTGCCAGGGTTTGGGCTTGCTAATCTGTTTCGTCTTTTGCTGCCTGATAACTTCTGTGTTTGCACTACTTGGTTTTGAATTGTTGACCTTTATAGCAGCCTTCCTGGTGTCATGGTTTCCGGTCTTTTTCTGTGATACAACTGAGGCTAACTGGCTCTGCAAACTAGTAACTTGCTTATTTAGGTCCTCAATTAAATCGGGATGAGCCTCTGTCTGTTCTTGTAGCTCTGTACATACACATGTACTCTGAGAGTAAACTTTAACTTGTGGCTTTGTGGAGCTTATGTGTTTTTTCATCCGAGCAACCTTTGCTGCTTGCCTGTCTTCTTCAGTGCATATCGTTAGCAAGAGATCTGCAAAAGATGGAGGGTTACCTTTCTTTTGCTCAAGCTGCAGGCTAGAGAGCAATGCACTATTCTTCTTCTTCTTCTTCTTTTAGATTTGACTGGTGGTTGGCAACCAGTTTACAGGTGCATTACCGCCACATACACTACCGTTCAAAAGTTTGGGGTCACCTAGAAATTTCCTTATTTTTGAAAGAAAAGCACTGTTTTTTTTCAATGAAGATAACTTTAAACTAATCAGAAATACACTCTAATATCTAATATACATTGCTAATGTGGTAAATGACTGTTCTAGCTGTAAATGTCTGTTTTTTGGTGCAATATCAACATAGGTGTATAGAGGCCCATTTCCAGCAACTATCACTCCAGTGTTCTAATGGTACAATGTGTTTGCTCATTGCGTCAGAAGGCTAATGGATGATTAGAAAACCCTTGTGCAATCATGTTAGCACAGCTGAAAACAGTTTAGCTGGTTAGAGAAGCTATAAAACTGACCTTCCTTTGAGCAGGTTGAGTATCTGGAAAAAATTATTATTTCAAATACAAATCATTATTTCTAACCTTGTCAATGTCTTGACTATATTTTCTATTCATTTTACAACTCATGGTGGTAGATAAGTGTGACTTTTCATGGAAAACACAAAATAATTGTCTGGGTGACCCCAAACTTTTGAACGGTAGTGTACTTCAGTCTATATCATCACTCTATCTGGTCAGGAGCTGTAGTCCTTAACGCCATGTACTTCACTCAGTAAACATCGCTCTGTATATCAAAAGTCAGAATTCTTCTCGGTTGGCAACCTCTTCTTCTTCCTCTTCACTCTATATCTTTGTACAAGGAGTTCTTATAAGGAGTTCTGAACAATCTTCTTCTTCTTCTTCTTCTTTTTCAAACAGTGAGGTTTCCATGTCTACATGATGTCTATAACTATCTGGTCCGTGATTATCATCACTCGATATCTTTGTATAAGGAGTTCTTATAAAGAGTTGTGAACGACTCCTTATGTGTGAAAAAATTATCTGTCCTTGGACTGTGTCCTCTCGGCGGCACCTACAGGTGCATTCTTCTTCTTCTTTTAGATTTGATTGGCAGTTGACATCCAGCTTACAGGTGCATTACCACCACGTACTTCACTCTATATCATCACTGTATATCTTTGTATCAGGAGTTCTTATAAGGAGTTCTGAACATCTCCTTTTGTGTGAAAAAATTATCCGTCCTTGGACTGGATGTGTCCTGCCACCAAGTCCTGTGGCATTCTTCTTCTTCTTTTAGATTTGATAGGCGGTTGGCAACCAGCTTACAGGTGCATTACCACCATGTACTTCACTCTATATCATCACTCCATCTGGTCAGGAGCTGCAGTCCTTCTATCATCATTGCTGCGTCCAATCGAACCTCAACTCTATCCTCAGACATCACTCCCCTTCGTCTCCTTGTACTTCACTCTATATCATCACTCCAACTGGTCAGGAGCTGTAGTCCTATCATCATTGCTGCGTCCAATCGAACCTCAACTCTATCCTCAGACATCACTCCCCTTCGTCTCCTCGTACTTCACTCTATATCAGGGGTGGGCAGTGAGGGCCATTCCAGCGCAGATTTTCTGTTCCACCCAGTGTCTTCAGCAGGTGTTTTCAATTATTAGCGATCCTTGAAGCTGATCAGAGCAAACACCTGCTGAAGACACTGGGTGGAACAGAAAATCTGCAGTGGAATGGCCCTCCATGGCACATGATTGCCCACCCCTGCTCTATATCATCACTTCACTCTATATCATCACTCTACACATGGCCAAGGTCGTCCTGTGGCTTTGCCGCCACACATTTTATATGCAGACGTGGACAAAATTGATGGTACCCCTCTGTTAATGAAAGAAAAACCCACAGTGGTCACAGAAATAACTTAAATCTGACAAAAGTGGTAATAAATAAAAATTCTATGAAAATTAACCAATGAAAATCAGACAATGCTTTTGAATTGTGGTTCAACAGAATTATTTTAAAAAACAAACTCATGAAACAGGCCTGGACAAAAATGATGGTACCCTTAACTTAATATTTTGTTGCACAACCTTTTGAGGCAATCACTGCAATCAAACGATTTCTGTAACGGTCAATGAGACTTGTGCACCTCTCAGCAGGTATTTTGGCCTACTCCTCATGAGCAAACTGCTCCATTTGTCTCAGGTTTGAAGGGTGCCTTCTCCAGACGGCATGTTTCAGCTCCTTCCACAGATGTTCAATAGGATTTTGATCAGGGCTAATAGAAGGCCACTTTAGAATAGTCCAATGTTTGGCTCTTAGCCATTCTTGGGTGTTTTTAGCTGTGTGTTTTGGGTCATTATCCTGTTGCAAGACCCATGACCTTCAACTGAGACCAAGCTGTCTGACACTAGGCAGCACATTTCTCTCTAGAATACCTTGATAGTCTTGAGATTTCATTGTACCCTGCACAGATTCAAGACACCCTGTGCCAGATGCAGCAAAGCAGCTCCAGAACATAACAGAACCTCCTCCATGTTTCACAGTAGGGACAGTGTTCTTTTCTTGGTATGCTTCATTTTTGCATCTGTGAACATAGAGCTGATGTGCCTTGCCAAAAAGTTCCAGTTTTGTCTCGTCTGTCCATAGGACATTCTCCCAGAAGCTTTGTGGCTTGTCAACATGCAGTTTGGCAAATTCCAGTCTGGCTTTTTTATGATTTGTTTTCAACAGTGGTGTCCTCCTTGGTCGTCTCCCATGAAGTCCACTTTGGTTCAAACAATGACGGATGGTGTGATCTGACACTGATGTGCCTTGACCTTGGAGTTCACCATGAATGTGTTTAGAGGTTGTTCTGGGCTCTTTTGTTACCATTCGTATTATCCGTCTCCTCCTGCGGCCACATCCAGGGAGGTTGGCTACAGTCCCATGGATCTTAAATTTCTGAATAATATGTGCAACTATAATCACAGGAACATCAAGCTGCTTGAAGATGGTCTTATAGCCGTTACCTTTAACATGCTTGTCTATAATTTTCTTTCTAATCTCCTGAGACAACTCTCTCCTTTGCTTCCTCTGGTCCATGTTTAGTGTGGTACACACCATGTCAGCAAACAGCACAGTGACTACTTGTCACCCTTTAAATAGGCCAACTGACTGATTAGAAGTTTGTAGACACCTGTGATGTTAATTAGAGGACACATAAGATAAGATAAGATAAGCCTTTATTAGTCCCACAATGGGGAAATTCCAGGATTGCAACAGCACAGGGATAGGAACACTCAGAGCAACAATCAGAAGGCAAGAGAAAAACAAGGGCAGCGAGTATACATATGTATATATAAATATAAATATATGTGTGTGTATATATATATATATAGACACAGTGTGGAGCACTGTAGCTAGATGGAATAAATATGTAAATATATAAGCACACACAGTGTGGAGCATTGTAGCTAGATGGAATAAATATATGAATATATAAACACAGTGCGGAGCATTGTAGCTAGATGGAATAAATATGTAAATATATAAACACAGTGCGGAGCATTGTAGCTAGATGGAATAAATATGTAAATATATAAACACACAGTGTGGAGCATTGTTGCTAGATGGAATAAATATATAAATATATAAACACACAGTGCGGAGCATTGTAGCTAGATGGAATGAAACAGCATAACCATCTACTTAGTTATCCTACATGGTATGATTATGTACCCATACATATTCTCACCCTCCATAGCGACCGGTATTTTCCTAGTTGTATACCGGAGGGGACCATTGTGTAAGTCTATTGCGTCTTTTGCATTCAATACTATTAGGTTGTCACGTCTTTTTGCTATCTCTGCAAGCAGCCCTGCTTAGGTTGTACAGTCTGACAGCCGTAGGTAGGAAGGACCTGCAAAATCTCTTGGTTGTGCACCTAGGATGATGTAGTCTGCTGCTAAATGAGCTCCTCAGTGCATTCAGTATGTCCTGCATAGGGTGGAACTCGGACTCCAGCAGAGATGACAGTTTAGCCACCATCCTTCTCTCTCCCATCTCCTCCACTGGGTCAAGGCGCTTCCCCAGGATAGAGCTAGACATCTTGGTTGAACATGTCCCTATGGTCACATTATTTTCAATCTTTTCTAGGGGTACCATCATTTTTGTCCAGGCCTGTTTCATGAGTTTGTTTTTTAACGTAATTCTGTTGAACCACAATTCAAAAGCATTGTCTGATTTTCATTGGTTAATTTTCATAGAATTTTTATATATTACCACTTTTGTCCGATTCAAGTTATTTCTGTGACCATTGTGGGTTTTTCTTTCATTAACAGAGGGGTACCAACAGTTTTGTCCACGTCTGTATGTCTGTCTTTCTGTGTATCTGTTTTCCTCTTAACTTTGTGATGTGTTCCTCATAGCTTTGTGATGTTTTCTTCATAGCTTTGTGTCATGACTGATTGGATAATTCAGCCCACGTGCAAGGTGCAGCAACAGAAGGAAAACCACACAATAGTACACATTTGAAAATGTTTATTAAATAGCAAAACTCCGCACAGCTACAGAACAGTCACTCGCCAGAGGAAGGAGCCTGTGGAGAGAAGACGAGAGCTGTAGGGGGAGGACTGGAGTAAGGGATAATGGGCGAGCCAAATTACCACTTACGTGGGCTCTGAGGGAGCACTGGCAGGACTCCAGCAGGGAACAGACAAACCAGCAGGGGAGGAATGAACTGGTGGTGCCTGACTGGTTGGAGGTTACTGTAGGCAGGGATGGTGTGGCAGGAGAGTGCGCACAGTCCCAGAGACACACCCACATGATGGCAGCAACCTGAATTAGGGAATACAGCACACAGGTTAATAATTTCTTTACCCAGTGTTTTAATGACTTGCTGTCTTTGTGGCAGTATACCCAGACGAGCCAGCGTTGAATCATCGAAGGATACTTCCTTAAGTATGCTGGCTGATGAGAGGGTGTAGGTGTGGCTTCTCCCTCAGGTGATCTGATGAGTCAGGGAGAGATGAACGGGAAGGAGGGGGCACGCTCTTGCTGCCCATGACAGGGCCCCCCCTTCTAGGAGCGCCTCCTGGCGGTCCATACGGTTTGTTGCGATGGGCACGATGATAGGACCGGAGCATCTGTTTGTCCAGGATCCGGGACGAAGAGACCCAGGAACGTTCCTCCGGGCTGTAGCCCTCCCAATCCACCAGACACTGGAGCCCCTGTCCCCGACAGCGAACATCCATGAGCCGACGGACCATATGGGCAGGGTGGCCGTCGATAATCCGGCGAGGAGGAGGCGACTTCGGGGAGGGGGTGTGTGCAGAGAGGACTGATTGAGAGAGGCTTAATATGGGACACATGAAAGGTCAGGTTCACCCCTAGAATAGGTGGTAGCTTGAGCCGAACCAACACATCATTGATGACCCTGGAGATAGGGAAAGGCCCCAGGAAGCGAGGAGACAGCTTCTTCGATGTTGTCTTTGAGGGAACCTGGCTGGCTGCCAACCAAACCTGCTGCCCCACGGTGTACTTAGGGGCAGGCACCCCTCGTCTGTCCGCTGTAGTGTGGTTGTGCTTGGCAGAGCGGGTGAGGGCGGTGCGCGTGGATCTCCAAATGCGTCGGCAGCGGCGAGCATGAACCTCCACAGAGGGAACCACAACCTCTCTCTCGGCCATAGGAAGCATGGGGGGGCGGGGGGTGTACCCCATGGATGCCTCGAACGGAGTGAGTCAGGTTGCCGTGGAAACAGTCAAGTTCATAGTGTACTCCACCCAGGTCAGGTGCGTGGTCCAGCAAGAAAAGTGTTTGGCCACTACACACCGCAGGGTGGCCTCCAAGAACCGGTTGGCGCGCTCTGCCTGCCCGTTGCTCTGGGGGTGATTACCAGAGGAAAGGTTCACCGTCGTTCCCAGGGTGTGACAGAAAGCTCTCCAAACCTGTGAGGTGAACTGTGGCCCACGGTCAGACACAATGTCAATTGGTATCCCATGGAGGTGGATCACATGGTCAGTCAGGAGGCTGGCCATCTCCAAGACTGAGGGGAGTTTGGGGAGAGCCACCAAATGCACAGCCTTGGAGAAGTGGTCTACAATGGTCAAAATAACTGTTTTACCATGGGAGGGGGAAGACCAGTTACAAAGTCCACTGCGATGTGAGACCATGGGTGACCAGGGATGGGAAGGGGATGGAGCAGTCCAGCCAGGGGAGAAGAGTCGGACTTGCCCCAGACACAGTTCTGGCAGGCCCGTACATACTCCGTACATCCTGCCGCAGTGTGGGCCACCAGAACACCCGCCAAACCGGGTCCGTGGTGCGGGTGATCCCAGGATGACAAGCTAAGTGGCTGGTGTGACCCCACTGGATGACGTCACTGCGGAGGGCAGTGGGGACGTACAGGCGGTCCTGGGGGCGCCCTGCTGGCACAAGCTCCCGAGACTGGGCCTGACGGACCCTCCGTTTGATATCCCATGTAAGGGCACCAAGGACACAAGTAGAGGGAAGAATGGTTTGGGGGTGGGAAGGGGGCGCTATCTCCTCGGAATCAAACTGGCGCGATAGCGCATCCGGTTTGGTGTTCCGAGCGCCAGGCCAGTAAGTGATGGTAAAATTAAAACGCTGGAAAAATAAAGCCCAGTGAGCCTGCCTGGCATTAAGTCGGCGGGCCGACTGCAAGTACTCAAGGTTCTTGTGGTCGGTCCACACGACAATGGGGTGAATAGTCCCCTTTAACCAATGTCTCCATTCCTCCAATGCCATTTTAATGGCGAGCAACTCTCTGTCCCCCACGTCGTAATTCATCTTAGCCGGCGTAAGCCGATGAGAGAAATACACGCATGGGTGGAGCTTCTGATCAGAGGATATGCGCTGTGAAAGGACAGCAACCACCCCCAAATCAGATGCGTCCACCTCAAGGACAAATTGGAGCTGCGTGTCGACCTGTGCCAAGATTGGTGTTTCAGTGAACAGGCCCTTTAATTTGGAAAAGGCCTGCTCCGCTGCCTCGGTCCACCGAAAGGGGACCTTAACAGAGGTCAGCTGCATTAAGGGCAGTGCTACCCCACTGTAGTTCCTGATGAACTGGCGATAAAAGTTTGCAAACCCGAGGAAGATGTTGTGGAGAACTCACACTTCTCTGCCTTAACGTAGAGCTGGTTCTCCAAGAGCTGTTGTAAGACTGCTCTGACATGGACGTCATGTTCCCCTGGCGAGCGGGAGAAAATCAAAATGTCATCTAAATAGACAAACACAAATTGATAGAGCATATCGCGGAGGACGTCATTAATTAAACGCTGGAAGACAGCGGGGGCGTTGGTTAGCCCAAAAGGCATTACCAAGTACTCAAATTTCCCCAGGTGGGTTTTAAACGATGTTTTCCACTCGTCCTCTCACAAATGCGAATTAGATGGTACGCGTTGCGTAAGTCTAATTTAGTGAACACCCATGAACGCTGAAGGAGCTCCAACGCAGAATTCATCAAGGGCAGAGGGTATTTGTCCTTAACGGTTATAGCGTTGTGCTCGTGATAGTCAATACACGGGTGCAGCGAACCATCCTTCTTGCCGACAAAGAAAAATCCGGCCCCGAGTGGAGCCGAAGATGGCCGAATAAGGCCAGCGTTCAGCGACTCTTTGACATACTTCTCCATAGCCTCTCTCTCCGGCCCTGAGATGCCGTAGAGCCGGATGGATGGCAGCTTCGCCCCCGAGATGAGTTCCACAGCACAGTCATAAGAGCGGTGAGGCAGAAGTGACAGCGCTCTCGACTTGCTGAAAGCCTCCCCCAAATCATGATAAGCCTGGGGGACGAGACTGAGGTCCAGGGGCTTGACCGGAGGGCGAGAGACAGGGAGAGAAGGAGCACATTCGGCTGAACTTAAACAATTGGCCAAACAGAACGGGCTCCAGGAGGAGATCGAATTATGCTCCCAGTTTATAATGGGGCTGTGCCTCCGGAGCCATGGATATCCAAGGATCATCGGGGATGAAGAATTTGGAAGAATTAGGAACATGAGTTCCTTCCGATGATTACCAGACAAGAGGATAGCGACTGGCCTCGTGCTTTCGGTGACTACCGCAACCTCGCGGCCGGATATGGTGATAATGCGTTGATGGTGGGGTAATTTGAGAGTGGGAATACCCAGGTCCTGGACGAGCCGGGCCGACAGGGAAATTGCCCTCTGCCCCTGAATCAACTAACGCCAAGACCCTCCTCTTGACCCTCTGCAATTGCGCAAGGGCCGGAATAGAGAAATTGCTCGGGGGAGTTAACTTGCTCCCGCCCTCCAGACCCCCGACGGTTACTGACAGGCTGTGTCTTTTGGCCGCCAGGGGAACTTGTCCCGACCATGCTCCGGGGAAGCACAGTACAAGCACGCACCAGTTCTCCTCCTTCGCCGGCACTCAGCATCAGTTAGACGAACCCGGCCAAGGTCCATTGGCTCAGGAGGAGAACCGGCTCCCCCAGTGTCAGTCCCTGCAGCGGGCACCCGCTTGGAGAGCAGGCGAGAGGAGGCCTGTCGTTCCAACCCCGCCGCCTGATCAATGAGACCATAGAGCGTGTCAGGAACGGCATAGACTGCCAGGTCGTTGTGGAGGTGGGCGTTTAACCCGTGGAGGAACGCGCTGCGTAACGCAACCTTGTTCCACCCCGAGTCTGCCGCTTTGACCCGAAACTCCACAGAGAACTTGGCCACAGACTGGGCCCCCTGGCGGAGCGTCATAAGGCGGCTCATTATGTTCCCCTGACTCTCGGTGTGGTCAGACGCGCAACAAAAAGGGGTCACAAATTAGTCAAACGTGTAACTATGGGGCTTGGTCTTGCAACAGTAGGGTGAAGAATTTGATTTTTGCGACATCCCCTGGGTACTCCCCCCCGACCTGCTCCAAATACATCCGTACCTGATGAAGGAACTCCTTACACTTCCCCACCTCTCCCGTGTACGGAGCAGGTGTGGGAACGGAGGTGGTATGGCACACCGGAGGTTGAACAAGGGGAGCAGGCTGAGGAGGAGGAGCTGAAGGAGCCGCACCTGCCAAATGTTGCGTGACGGTGTCCAGTTGCCGCATCATTGTTTGCAACTGCTGGCCCATCATGGTAACTTGTTGCTCGGTCACCTCTAAGCAATCCAGAGCTGATTGCCCTGCTGTTGCACCTGCTGAGCCGATGTTAAGCCCTTTAACTGCCCTAGGTGCCATGTGGCGCCTGGGGAAATGCAAGGCAACTCAAGGCCCCCCTAGTGGTCAAGAGTGGTAAAAAATTTTCTCAATAAAATAGTTCAGATTTCCAAGGCTATATAACTTGAAAGTTACAAGAGATAATGGCTTACTGTCAATTAGAAAGATGTAGAATATGATCCAAAGTTTCAGAAAGGAAAAAAATTTATGCATCTAATTTGCATAATGTCGCGGCAGCTATATAAATTACGTACCTCAGTCAAAAGTGGACATTGGACACATTTACATAAAGAATGGTCCGTTTTTTTGATGCCGATTTGTCTACAGGGGTATGTTTTTATCAAATCTTCAAAGTATATAAACCAGAAAATCAATAAAATGTCAAAAAACATATATTTCTCTTACCTGTTGCTGGGTGGAGGGGCTCGCTCCGCCCACATGACCGGTCCATTTTCGTTCATCGTTGCCGATGTTTCGAGTTTACTTAGTAATTTACACCCGTTTACACATCTACAAACCCTTATGATTATCCCACGTGAATTTCGTTTGTGTTACGTGGCTATTTTTTCTGTTTGGTTCATTATTCCTGTGGGAATCCATGCCGCCCGTGGGCGCTGCCATCTTGGTACTGGTAGCTCAGTTTTTTGTCCATCGTGATCGATGTAACGCGTTTACTTAGTAATTTACACCCGTGTACCACATCTACAAACTCCTATGATTATCCCACATGAATTTCGTTTGTATTACGTGGCTATTTTCCCTGTTTCATTCAGTTTCAGTCATCATCGCAGCAGCGATGACCAAACATGGCGGCATCCACATTGGTGTGTGAGCTCAAAGCAGAAAAAGGAAGAATAGTAATGAGGATTTCTTCTTCTTTGCTATATTCCATGTCAGCCATGATTCCTTCGGCGTGTGTCTGCCACCTTCTAAACTGTCAGATCAGTAGAGATTAGTACAAATTCACAGTATAGCTGAGAATTTGGGAACGTCAATAAGTTGACACATGCAGTTGCTGCACTGTGCCACTGAGGGCGCACATCTGTCCATTTAATCTGGGCAGTTAAAGGGTTAAGGCTGGCTCTTTGTGTCATGGCTGATTGGATAATTCAGCCCACGTGCAAGGTGCAGCAACAGGACAATCACACAATAGTACACGTTTGAAAATGTTTATTAAATAGCAAAACTCCGCACAGCTACAGAACAGTCACTCGCCAGAGGAAGGAGCCTGTGGAGAGAAGATGAGAGCTGTAGGGAGAGGGCTGGAGTAAGGGATAATGGGCGAGCCAAATTACCACTTACGTGGGCTCCGAGGGAGCACCGGCAGGACTCCAGCAGGGAATAAACGAACCAGCAGGGGAAGGAATGAGCTGGTGGTGTCTGACTGGTTGGAGGTTACTGTAGGCAGGGATGGTGTGGCAGGAGAGCGTGCACAGTCCCAGAGACACACCCACATGATGGCAGCAACCTGAATTAGGGAATAAAGCACACAGGCTACTAATTTCTTTACCCAGTGTTTTAATGACTTGCTGTCTTTGTGGCAGTATACCCAGACGAGCCAGCGTTGAATCACTGAAGGATGCTTCCTTAATACGCTGGCTGCTGAGAGAGCGCAGGTGTGTCATCTCTCTCAGGTGTTCTGATGTGTCAGGGAGAGATGAACGGGAAGGAGGGGGCGCGCTCTCGCTGCCCATGACAGCTTTGTGATGTTTTCCTCATAGCTTTGTGACGATTTCCTCATAGCTTTGTGACGTTTTCCTCATAGCTTTGTGACATTTCCTCATAGCTTTGTGATGTTTTCCTCATAGCTTTGTGACGTTCTTCTTCTTTACTCTCATGTCTGGGTCTCTGTAGTCCGTGTCTGCGGCTCATTTCATTCTTCTTCTTCTTCCTTTACACTTGATTGGCGGTTGATCCACCAGCTCGTGATGTCTTTGAACTTCAAGATCCCCCACTTAACAAGTCTTCAGCTGCTTCCCAATGTCGCCCCTTAATGCCAAGATATTTTTCTGCTGCTTTCACAATGATTTTGATTTTTTCTCTTTTCTTGGAAGTCTGCGCAGTGCAGTTTATCACATCTACCACAAATAAGACAAAATTATTTTCCTTCATAACCAGAGTATATTCCTTAATTCTGCTGCATGCACTGCAAGTCTCCACACTTTCCCTGTTTGAGTCCACTCCCACTTTTTTAGCTGGCAGCTTTTTCGCAGCTTCTGCATATGTTAATCCCTGGGACACTTTTATCTGCTGAATTTCTGCTGCTCTTTTGCTGGCTTCACAAGCTCGATATGCAGAGCTATGTTCACCATCGCAGTTACAGCACTTTAAATTGGCTCCTCTTTCACACTTTCCATATTCATGTTCACCAGAGCATCTGGCACATCATTGTCTACCTTTGCATATCGTTGCTACATGACCAAACGTTTGACATTTGAAACGTCTGAGTGGAGGAGGACTTCATAGCTCATGTAGCCAATATACACCTTACTTGGCAGTCTTGTTTCATCAAATTTTAACATTACTGACAGACTGTCACATTTTTTGCCATTTCTATTAGTCATTTCTATTAGCTTTCCATCTCCGTACCTCCTTCACGTTTGCTCCAGTTAAGTTCCTCATTATTTTATCAGTTGAGACAGCTGTTGGAATGCACAATATCACTCCTCTCATTGTCTTATTTCCTTCCAATACTGAACACTGCACATTTTTCCCTCCATCTTATTGACTCTGATTGCTTTTCCTTGTTGAACACTGTCTTTACATGTAACCAGCAATGAACCACTACGAAGAACCCTTGCATTTAAAGCTTCTCCAAGTAACCCATTAATTGCATTTGTGAGCTTAATTGGGTTCCACTCACAAAACGATGCCCCTTCCTGAGTAAGTTTAATGATTACTTTACACTCCTTCTGTTCATTCCGGGATTGTTCATCTTCTGATTCCTCAGCACTTGATAACGGTCTTGATTTAATTTCTTGATGTCTACATTTGCTTCTTTTAGACTCCACTTGCTCCAAACTTCCTCTTCCCTGCTTCGCACCTCCATTCCTCCTAGTTGAATTATATCCACTTCTTCCACATTTTCAGGAGCTGTCCTCTTTCGCATCCTACTACCACCAATGCTTAAGGAGTTCTGAATGCACTATTCCAGCACCCTCTACAAAACTGTTTAAGGAGCTGCCTGTCAGCGTGTCACGACCAAAGATCACAGGACCGCCTATGATGTTCCTATGATGTCTGCATGATGTCCTATGATGTTCCTATGTATAACGACTCCTTATGTGTAAAATGTCTTATGATGTTCCTTTGACACCGCCGAGGACACAGTCCAAGGACGGATAATTTTTTCACACATAAGGAGTTGTTCAGAAATCCGGTTATGCACCTGTAAGCAGGTTGCCAACTGCCAATCAAATCTTTAAAAGAAGAAGAAGAGGAAGAAGAAGGACTCCTCATGTGTGAAAAAATTATCCATCCATGGATTGCATCACTCACGATCATAGGACAACAAAGATCAAAGGCAGGCATCACTCAGGATCATAGGACTTGCTATGACATCATCAAAGATCAAAGGCATGCATCACTCAGGATCATAGGACTTGCTATGACAACAGCAAAGCTCATAGGACTTGCTATGACACAATCAAAGATCAAAGGCAGGCATCACTGAACAAGTGCTAGCATTCTTGCTTACACCTGCTTTCTACGGGCATGCAGAAATACTTGCTTATACTTGGTTTCTACGGGCATGCACGGGTATGAATGGGCATGCACAGGTGGGCACTAGTATCTTTTAATGTTTCAAAAAACCAACATGAAAAGTGCAACTGTAGCAGCACATTTGCTGCTATAACACTGTCATAATCTGGTCTTGATCTTAGGATCAAGCCCACGCTTTAAGTTCTGTTATTGTTCTTTCTGTGATTATATATGGTTATTATTTGCATTTATTGCTCTCTGTGTTCCCCTGAGTCCTCTGTCATTGTCTGCTGTGTCATCCCCTGTTTGGTCCTGGGTCTGTGTGTATATCTGTTTACCTGTTGTTCCAACTCTCCATGTTTTCCATATCCCTAGCCACTACCCTCTCTGTATGACTCCTGTATGGTCGTCCTGTATGTTCATTGTCATGTTTCATGTGCATCCCCTGTTTGTGATTATCTGTACAGCCCCACCCGTCTTGTGTCCTCACCTGCAGCCACTTCCCGGCTACCCTTGATTGTTCCCCAGCTGTCTCTAGTCTGTAATTAGTCATCACCGTGTATATACAGTATATCAGTGTTCAGTGTCTGTCTGGTGTGGCGTCGTCCATCTATATTCCCTGCCAGTAACCCAGTATTTCTGAAAGTTTATTTGCTCTTCGAGTTGTCAGTCCTTGTGCTGTTATTTTGTTTGTTTCTGTTTATTAATAAATCCTCATGTTACGCTGGAGTACTGCCTGCTTTCTGAGTCCACCACCTATGCCTACCCGAGGTAGACATGACAAACACAGACTTCAGAGTGATGATATAGAGTGAAGTATGTGGTGGTAACGCACCTGTAAGCTGGTTGCCAACCACCAATCAAATCTAAAAGAAGAAGAAGAAGACTTATGACAAACATTCTGTTATGTGTAACAAGTAACTGAGTCCTTCTGTCAGAAATACTCAGAATTTCTAACAGAAAAGTTAAAACTCCTAATGAAAGTTCTTCTGTTATGTAACTGAGTCATTCAGTCCAAAAACCCACAGCATTTTGCTGTTTCAAAATCACATTTACTTTTTATGCAAAAATGTGCTCAAACCGCTACACACCAACCATTACAAATGATTCGGTGGCAATGGATGTCCACGTGTCACATAGCAATCCTACCTGCTGTCTTCAGCGATTGCATGACTTCGGATTTGGTCTCGTTGTAGAGAGTGGGGATGGCTGGCTGTGTAGGTGAAGTGGACTCCTGACCAAGTGAGCACCCCAAGTGTACCCCGGGACCCAATCTGTACAAGTACATTTGCAATCCATTGATTTACAAACTGATTCATAATTTCATAAAGCCTCATTTAGAGCATTATAGTCCCAAATACCTACAGTGGTGTGAAAAAGTGTTTGCCCCCTTCCTGATTTCTCATTTTTTTGTATGTTTGTCACACAAAAATGTTTCCGAACATCAAACAAATTTAAATATTAGACAAAGATAACACAGGTAAACAGAAAATGCAGTTTTTAAATGAAAGTGTTTATTATTAAGGGTAAAAAAAAAATCCAAACCTACATGGCCCTATATGAAAAAATGATCCCCCCCGTTAAACCATAAATTAACTGTGTTTTATCAAATCTTTGGAAAGCTGAGTTCAATTTCTCTAGCCACACCCAGGCCTGATTACTGCCACACCTGTTCTCAATTAAGAAATCACTTAAATAAGACCTGCCTGACAAAGTGAAGTAGACCAAAAGATCCTCAAAAGCTAGACATCATGCTGCAATCCAAAGAAATTCAGGAACAAATGAGAAACAAAGTAATTGAGCTCTATCAGTCTGGAGAAGGTTATAAAGCCATTTCTAAAGCTTTGGGACTCCAGCAAACCACAGTGAGAGCCATTATTCCCAAATGGTGAAAGCATGGAATAGTGGTGAACATTCTCAGGAGTGGCTGACTGACCAAAATTACCCCAAGAGTGCAGCGGCGACTCATCCAACAGGTCGCAAAAGACCCCACAACAACATCCAAAGAACTGTAGTCCTCACTTGCCTCAGTTAAGGTCAGTGTTCATGACTCCACCATAAGAAAGAGGCTGGGCAAAAATGACCTGCATGGCAGAGTTCCAAGATGAAAACTACTGCTGAGCAAAAAGAACATAAAGGCTAGTCTCAGTTTTGCCAGAAAACATCTTGATGGTCCCCAAGACTTTTGTGAAAATACTTTGTGGACTGACGAGACAAAAGTTGAACTTTTTGGAAGGTATGTGTCCCATTATATCTGGCATAAAAGTAACCACAGCATTTCAGAAAAGAAACATCATACCAACAATAAAATATGGTGGTGGTAATATGATGGTCTGGGGCTGTTTTGCTACTTCAGGACCTGGAAGACTTGCTGTGGTAAATTGAACCATGAATTCTGTTGTCTACCAAAAAATCCTGAAGGAGAATTTCCGGCCATCTGTTCGTGACCTCAAGCTGAAGCGCATTTGAATTCTGCAGCAGAACAATGATCCAGAACACACCAGCAAGTCCACCTCTGAATGGCTTAAGAAAAACAAAATGAAGACTTTGGAGGGGTCTAGTCAAAGTCCTGACCTGAATCCAATTGAGATGCTGCGGTATGACCTTAAAAAGGCAGTTCATGCTCAAAGAGTGAGTGGGCCAAAATTCCTCCACAGCACTGTAAAAGACTCATTGCCAGTTTTTGCAAACACTTGATTGCAGTTGTTGCTGCCAAGGGTGGACCAACCAGTTATTAGGTTTAGGGGCAATCACTTTTTCACACAGGGCCATGTAGGTTTGGATTTGTTTCCCCTTAATAATAAACCCCTTCATTTAAAAACTGCATTTTGTGTTTACTTGTGTTACCTTTGTCTAATATTTAAATTTGATGATCTGAAACATTTAAATGTGACAAACATACAAAAAAATGAGAAATCAGGAAGGGGGCAAACATTTTTTCACACCACTGTATTCTGTGAATTTTGATCTGGGGGCAGCCAGTGGTGACGAGCACCAGTGGTGGAGGAGAAAAGTCTTTTGAAAGCAGAAACAGAGTCAAAACCTTTTCCGCGTCAGCTTAGTTGTCATCTTATATATATTTTTTACACTTGTTGGTGACTGGGAAAAGTCTTTACAACAGTTTTACACAAAATATTATGATGTTGTGCCTTGGCTCTACAGTGCGCTTCATGGCATGAAAGCCCTGGCTCTTGACGACGAAATACGGGCGTAAATCCTTGGCAATAAAAGCGGCAATAGATTTTGTAATTCGCCCTTCCCAAATTGTGTGGAAGTTTTGACATTGCTTATACAAAGGGCCTCTAGTCGTCAGTGGCAGCTACAACTGTTCTCTCCCTAGCCGCAGGGTGGAAACGTGCAATATAGTTTTGCATGTTTGTCATGTTTCCAAAATATTTTTGTTTAGTCTGACAGAGCTTACATACGGTGTGGGTCTTGTTCAAGTGTTTTTATCATAATCTTTATCATCTTGAGTCTTTTTTTTTTCTTCATAAAAACCAAAGTATTGCCAGAGGGCACCGATCATATACTCCACTCTGCCATTTTGTTTCTTTTGTGTTATGCCATAAAGAGTCCGGGCAGGTCTGGGTGCTGACTTTTTCATTCCTGACAAAATAATAACATTATTAGTAATATTTAATGATCAGAATCTTGACATCCCCTCCATGTAGCTATGGGCCCTGGCTTACCCTATACACCCGTTATGCAGATGTTCTACAAATGGAGACAATTTAACACTGCGACTACTGTCCCTACAAGTGGGGGCCCAGCCAATTTGACTCAAAAGGCACAATACAGAATGTGCAATGAGGTTAAAAAAAAGAACCCTATAGTAACAGTTGAAGGTTTGAAGGACTCATTGGAACTGGTTATCTCTGTTCATGAGTCAACCATACACAAACAGGTATGGTATCCGTGGCAGGACACCATGCAGCACTGTGTTTGTTGTAAAAAGGGCACCACATACCAACATGAAAACGTCATCCCAACTGTGAAATACACTGGAGCTGGATGTATGGCTGCTTTGCTGGACTGCTTGCCATCATTGAGGGGGAAATTAATTCTCAAGTTTGTATTTATGTATCCCACAGAATAATGTCAGGGTGGCTGTCCATCAGCTGAAGCTCAGTAGAAGCCGGATGATGCAGCAGGACAATGACCCTAAACATCAAAGTAAATCTACTACAAAATGACTTAAAAATAAAGAAAATCCACCTCTTGCAGTGGAACAGTCAAAGTCCAGACCTCTATCAAATAGAGATGTTATGGAAAGACCTTGAGAGAGCAGTTCACACCAGACATCCAAAGAATATGGCTGAGCTGAAGCAGTTCTGTAAGGAAGAATGGTTCATAATTCCTCCTGAATATTGGGCAGGCCTGATCAGCAACTACCTGAACCACTTGTTGGAGGTGATTACTGCCAGAGTTTTTTTAAAAAAAAGTATGTTCATATTATCTTTAGATTTTAACGAATTTTACACCATTTGCTGATTCCTGCTATGCTGATGAGTTTTGGTGAAAAGGTTTGGTTAACTGTTGACTTCAGTAGATTGAAGGTGTATGTTCAGTAGTCTTTTTTCACCTGAAAGGGGTCATTGACTGAAAATTGTGTATTTGTAGTTTTAACTGTCTGAAATGAGTCTACTGGTCATGTCATTATCAAAAAATTTTCAAAACAGTCAATTCTCTTAAAAAACAAACAAACAAACAAACAAACAAACAAAACCCACACAGCCTTTATCTCATTTTTCTCTCCCAGAAACGCCAAACGTTTTTGACTCTTCTGTCTAAGTCATATGTCATGAACCGGCCCTCCCTGAGGACAAACAGGATGCCAAGCGCAGACTGTGAGTTTTAAGTTTTATTACCAAAAGAAGCACAAAATACTGAACACGCAACAATGAAAAACACAGCTCAAAGGCTGGAGTGAAAAATGTAAATAGACAAGGACGTGGGCAAGATAGCATAAACAATAACTTAGCGAGATGTTCAGGAGATTCTTGGCATGAAACATGGTCGATGTTGCTGCACCAGGAAAATGGTGCCCACGGCTTAAATAGGCCACCGTTGATCACCAATACCTGCGGGGTCTTGAGTGGCGATTTTTGCTGGCAGCTGTGACAGAGCACGAACAGAGTTTGACAGTAGGAAGTGACCCGCGAGCTGTCACAGTGCCAGCAACAATCAAAACAAAACCCAAAGAAGGAAATACAGACGCTAATAACGAAATAACCAATAACAGAAACCAAATACAGTCAAACAGAAAAATAAACAAACAGAAAAAGACAAAATAAAACTCATAACTAAGCACGGCCCCCGCCCGTGCACCGGATCGTGACAACCCCCCCCTTCCCAAGGGGTGGCTCCCAGACACCCCAGAGTACATCACAAAAAAACAACACAGAAGACACACAGAAGACCCTCCTACAAATATAACACGTAATCCAACATGACACTAAGACCAAGACTAAAACGGGAAAAATGTACATACCGGAGGAGGGCGGCACTCACGACCAGGGGGGACAGAATTTCCCAGAAGCACCGCGGCTGAGGCGCACCCATACGCCAGGGAACCTGAGACAGCTTCAGCTGGAGCACAGTGGGGCTCGACGGCTGAGGAAAAAAGGGAAAAGGATAAACCCTGCTCGGAGCTCAACACACTCTCCTCAACGGTAGACCAACTGAGGACATCTCCGAAGGGCACGGACAGATCCTGATACAAAAATAAAACAAACCTAACCATAACAATAACATTGAAAACAAATACTAATAAATAGACAATAAAGAATTAAGACTAAGACCAAGGTATAATCAAAATGAGGGTAAATGTACAAAATACAACAAAAAGAAAATAAAGCCAGTCTAAAATGAACTATGAAAAAGGCTCCATACTAGAAATAATAACTGAAAACAAATTATCAAATAAATGTCCCCAATTGCCAAAAGAAAAGAGACAAAAAGAACAGAAAAACAATAAACAGCAACAACAAACAAAACAAGTTGTTTGTAGTCTAAATAAGAACTCAACAACTGAAAGGCAGGGAGAAAAATAAGAACAAAGCATATACAGGGGAAAAAACTCAGAAAAAGCATTGCATCAAAAGGGAAAACATAACATGAAAAACCAAAAAACAATTCACCCCGGGGGGGAGGAGGGGGATCCCAGGCATGAAGGGACCGAGACGAAAACACACAACCCAAAAACAAGGAAAACCAAAGAAACCACTCAAGACCCCCAACCCAGAACAACAGATGACAGACATTCCAGGGCCTCAGGGGAGAAGCCGAGGCAGCTCAGGCAGCCTGCCAAAGTCCCAGGACCGCCGGCGTCCAAGCTGGAACATGTTGGGTGGTCTCCCCAAGACCCAGAATCACCTGAGCAGAAGGGGTGGACCATCGGGAGGCCTCCCGGCATCCCTAAGCCGGTGAGCTGCAGCACACAACATGCCCCCACATCCCCGGGGGCAGCAGCCGAGCAAAGCGGCCCCGCTTCCCGGAGTGCAGGAGCCAGAAGGCGGCGCTTGTCTAAGAACGGTGGCCGACCAGCGGGAACCTTCCAGGATGCACCCACGGTGGCCCCGGGCTGTGGCATAGCAGCACCCGCAGCAGCCCAGGGCTGGGGCATAGCAGCACCCGCAGTGGCCCGGGGCTGGGGCATAGCAGCACCCGCGGTGGCCCTGGGCAGGGGCATAGCAGCACCCGTGGTGGCCCTGGGCTGGGGCATAGCAGCACCCTTGGGGACCATAGACGGCAGGTTGGCAGCACCCTCGGGGACCATAGACGGTGGGTTGGCAGCACCCTCGGGGACCATAAACGGTGGGTCGGCAGCGCCCTCAGGGACCATAGACAGCATGGCGGCAGCACCCTTGGTGGCCTCGGGCTGAGGCATCGCACCCACAGTGTCCTTGGGCTGAGGTGTTGCACCCACGGTGGTTCCTGGGCAGGAATGCAGCACCCCCAGTGGACCAAAGCTGGAGTGCAACACCCACGACGGACTCTGACTGGGGAACATTATCCATGACGGCCCCAGGCTGGGACGCAGCACCCATGACGGCCCAGATGGAGGGGGAGCAGCACCCACGGAGATCTCGGATGGAGGGGGAGTGGCACCAATGGAGATCTCAGACGGAGAGGGAGCAGCACCCACGGAGATCTCAGACGGAGAGGGAGCAGCACCCACGGAGATCTCAGACGGAGAGGGAGCAGCACCCACGGTGATCCCGGTAACCCTAAATGGTGGCTCAGACAAGGGAACACAGACAGGAATACACACCAGATGAGGGTCACCGACAGCAGTGGAGCCCAGCGGGGAAAACGCAAGTGCAGCCGAAGACTGCGCCTGGTTCTCCCCACCAAGAGCCAGGCAAGATTTTTCAGGGCTACAAAAGGACACTTGCCTGCGCTCGAGCTCCACCGCCAGCCAGGACTCATACGACTCCACCGTGGCGGTTCGGACCTCTGGCTGGACGATTGGCGCTGGACTCTCCAAAGCTGCAGGTCTCTCCAGCACATGCCAACTCCCTCCCAGGGCCAGTGGACCCTCTGAGAATGAAAGAGGAGGAACGGAAGAGGTGGATGTTATGACAGCTGATGGTGAAAGCTCAGCCAAGCCGGGCTGCTGTGGCTGAGCTTCCCCACCCGGAATAAGGCAAGGCATTTCATCATTAGTTGTTAAGGAATGAAAAGACACGCCTTAACTCCCGGGGTTTGGCGATGGCCGCTGTCATAGGCTCAGGCTCCGTCAGGGCTGGTGGTGCTCTCTTCAGCTGTGGCAGCTGCTCCGGGAGGAGCCACGGCTTGTAACCCACCAGAAGCTCCATCTCTGCAGCCACCACCCATTGCCGCTCCTCCAGCTCCTCCGCGTCGGGTGCCCCAGAAGGCGTGAAGGCTGCATATCCAATGCAGCCAACTTCAGGACTAGATTCGACCAAGGGAGGTGGGACTGCAGCTGGGCAGTAGCCCCGAGCTCTCCCCAGCCCGTGAAGCCAGTGTTGAGCATGAAAATCAGAGATGAGGAGGTCTGTGAATTCCAGGATGCTCCATAGGTGGGGGAACCCCTCAATCACCTGTGCTGGACAGTCCCAGAGCTGGAGCTCCTCCTCCGGAGTGTGGGTAAAGCGAACATCTGATATGATAGCCAGCAATTCCTCTGCCGCCCAACACTCCTCCTTGTCAAGCTCAACTTGACAGAAGTCCAGTGATGCTGCCATGCCAGTGGAAAAAAACGCACATTAAAGAAAAAAAAAATGGGAGGGAAACGAAAACAAGCTCACAGTCCACTGGCGACCGAGTGGCAACGGCATTCTGTCATGAACCGGCCCTCCCCGAGGGCAAACAGGACACCAAGCGCAGAAACACAAAATACTGAACACACAACAACAAAAAACACAGCTCAAAGGCTGGAGCGAAAAATGCAAATAGACAAGGACGTGGGCAAAACAGAATAAACAATAATTTAATTTAGCGAAATGTTCAGGAGATTCTTGGCATGAAACATGGTCGATGCTGCTGCACCAGGGAACTAGTGCCCATGGCTTAAATAGGCCGCTTCTGATCACCAGCACCTGTGGGGTCCTGAGTGGCAATTATTGCCGGCAGCCGTGACAGAGCGCGAATAGAGTTTGACAGTAGGAAGTGGCGTGTGAGCTGTCACTGCGCCAGCAACAATCAAAACAAAACCCAAAGAAGGAAATACAGACTCTAATAACGAAATAACCAATAACAGAAACCAAATACAGTCAAACAGAAAAATAAACAAACAGAAAAAGACAAAATAAAACTCATAACTAAGCACAGCCCCCGCCCATGCACCGGATTGTGACATCATATATGTCATGATTAGAAAAAGCTAACCCACTGCCATCCTAAAGACCCACCCACTGCTCTATAATTGGCCCGCCTAGTTGTCTGTCATGTAGATGGGGGGGATAAAGGTAACCTATTAGCCCCTGAGCTATTGGCATCCAAGCTATCACTGGTACCAGGATGCTCGCAGTAAGCAAGGCTTATATTGTTATTTTCTTCAGATCTTAGTCACCCTAATAGCCATCCCTGTTACCACCTGGTTTGCCGGTGTGCCTCGCGTCACTCCGGCCCATCTCCGTTTCATCATGATTCCGCAACAGACCGCCCGTACCGGCAGCTGCAGCCAAAATGACCCAGGACCAGAGGCTGCTGACTTTCACGGCCAGCTCCCCTACCATCCTCCGGGGCTATGGGTGACTCTACTCCGCTCTTGCGTGCAGCGTAGGAAAGCCGCTTCATGATGGGGCGTCCCCCAGCTGGCCGTGGGAGCAGAGCGGAGTCCCACAGGGCAAGACACTGCCCTTTGAGATCCCTTGGCTCGGTAGCTTGGCTCGGCCAGTAGCCTCAGGTCATGGGCCAGGTCTTGGTTGCTGCGATTGGGGGACCATCCTGCACACGGTGCTAGCAATTTGTTGTGGAATCACAGCAAAACTATTGGGAGATGGGCCGGACTGACATAAGATACACCATGATTGTGGATCAATGAACCAGCGCTGCTCATCCCAGCTAGAAGGAGGCTGTAAGCTAGTCAGCTAATGGCTAACTGACATAAGAGGGAGGGCAGGGTTGAATAGGTGAAGGATGATTCTGAAAGTGTTAGGCTTTAAATCAAAGCGTTTCAAGAAAAATAGGAAAAATGCAAAACAAATTTGCTTCACTAATTAAAAAATTTAAAGAAAACGTGAACAAAATATGTCACAAACATTTCATTAAGACATGTGTGAGCTATTAAAATGTGGAAAAAGTGCAGTCAGTGACCCCTTTAAGGCATTCCCTTTTCTTTATTGTTCTCATATAAACAAGACACTGTAATGCTGCTGTGGGTGTATTGTTGTTGAAGAAGATGGCACTTTGAGATTCAGTAAGAATGGTTTTACTGTAGACACAATGCTGTCTGGTCCATTTCCTTTCAGATTCATTATGTACAGTTACATTGTCCTCTATCAGCTGTTGGTCGCAAGTCATACGTATTTTTTTTTTTTAATGTCTTGTTTTGGTAGATTCTAGGGTATATAAATTATCAGTTTACATGTCAAAAGTGCAAAAAAATATGAAATGAAAGTGTATTTACTTAAGATGTGTTTGATGAAAAACATGGGGGCTTATGGTTTTGATGTAGGAGCTTGAAGATGATATTTGTTGGCCTTTGGAGCTGCTGTGCTTAGTGTGCAGCACACAGTACTGCCACATCTGATGTTGTGTCTCACTCATCTTTCATTTCTGACTGGCAGCTTAAAGGCACACAGAGTAAAAACCTTAGAAACCTCATGATACTCTTAAAGTCCGACTGGATTTTACCACATTTTCTTTGTCATCCCTTTTTTGAGCTGGTGAGTTTTTGTCATTTGAGGTAGTCATTGCATTGGTGTTAAGCAAGAGGATCCATCCATCCATTTTGGCTACGAGTTCAGCTTCAAACTAGAAAAGCACTCGGAGAGCGCAGACCTCCGCCAAGCGGCACAGTTCCCCCCATACAGTGTTTGTGTGTACGTTTTCAGATTCCCTGAGCATGAAAAGATATGACTAGCAATTGGATTCACAATGATTATTTGTTTATTTGACATGGACAGTGTAATAAACAGACAATTAATGAATGACAATCAATGTGATAGTGATAGGATTAGTGGTTCAGTAGTGTAAAACGGGGCTATAAGGGACGGCGGGTTGATAAGGGACACTTTTCTGGGAAATGTTTTAAATGTAATTCTGCTTTTTTTATTTTGAGCAGGACGCTGAGTTGTGTTGTTATTGTCAAATATCCATGAATCCTTCATCAAATCTAGGCGGAAGCAAAATTAAAAAAGCAGAATTACATTTAGAAAAGTGTCCCATATTACCCCGCCGTCCCTTATAGCCCCGTTTTACGGTTGTAAAAGCATTGCCTCCTTGGCGGAGGTAATAAACTGAAGTGTTGGTGTGTCCATCTCCTCCACTGACGGATGCAGATTGGTTAGACAGGTTGCCGTGGGTTTTATATTATATTGGGGTTGCGCTCCGCGGCAAAACAGAATTTAGAATTTTCCCCGGCAGAGAGGTGGTTTTTACGCAGCGCCTATAGCTGGGCAGGGAATTTGTGGCAAATAATCGGGCGGCGGACAGGTGGCCGTGTCAGGTTTTGCAGCGTGGCGCAAAAACACGCACGCTGGCGGGCCCAGGTCAGCAGTGTTTTCCGCGTGCTTTTGTGCCTAAAACGTTGAAGAACGCAGAGTTTGTGTTGGTCAGACACGACGACCAGCGCAATGTGCGCAGCGCCTATGGCTGGCGGGCCCAGGCCAGCAGTGTTTTCCGCATGCTTTTGTGGCTAAAACGTTGAAGAAGGCGGAGTTTGTGTTGGTCAGACACGACGCCCAGCGTCGTCCATTGCGCCTGCGCACATGTTGAAAATGGCCATATGTCACAGTGTGGAAAAATGCTTTAAAAAATTCCTGTATGCAGACGGTGATGCGGATCATCCCCAAAATTTAATCAGTTCTTCCTTGTACCATTTCCAACAACGCCTGAAAGTTTCATGGAAATCCGTCCAAGACTTTTTGAGTTATCTTGCTAACCAACAGACAAACAGACAGACAGACAGACAGACAAACACACAAACCCTAGCAAAAACATAACCTCCTCCTGGCCTTTTCGGCCTGGCGGAGGTAATTAGCTAGCTTTGAGACCTTTGTCAGACACCTTTGTGGTTTTCCTCATTAAAGTTGCCTGTTTGTCCATGTGCTCGCAGAGATGAGCAAAATAGTCCATGCTCTTATCTTGAATAGACCATGCCGCTGTTGGATAGTTTTTACCTGCACATCAAGTGTACTGGGCTTGGTGCACTGGGATCCCTTCTTTAAGTAAATCCAAGTGATTTACTAAGAAAGTAAAGCCTTGGCTTTACTTTCTTAGCTTTCTTTTGACAGCCACTCGACTGTTCACCTAGGTCAAAATTTTGCGGGGCCCAGTTCAAAGTCTTAATCTTTCCACTTCATATATTTATTCATCAGTTTTTGAGCTAGTCACCGTGACCTAGCACGCCTTAACAATGTCATTAACCGCCGTAAAACACTTGAATAGAAGAAGGAGGTAGCCATGATTATTGCATTCACACTGCAACCTACTGACATAGAAGAGCTCTTAACATCACAAGGGTTATCTTGACATTGGTTTTAAGATTACATATAATAATAATATAATTACATATAATGTTTTTGACCCATCCATTCACCCGTCCATCTGTTTGCTTGTCCGTTTGACGTTTTATGTTGTTGCCAGGATAGCGTCTACATTTCTGATCAGATTAACTTCAAATTTATACAGAAGCTTTAGCTCATCAATACCTTCACTAAGTTCATTTTTTAGATACATCTAATCAGGGTGTTCCATTTTTTTTATTTTTTTTTGGGGGGGGACTTGTATTTTTTCTGTCCATTTTATGTTGATCACAATTCTCATTACGGGCCCATGATATGGGGATGTGTTGGGTATTTGAGCTTGCTCACTAAGGTTCTTTTATTGGTTGCAGTATGAATGTGTTTGGAGCTTGACTCTTGAAACAAGTATCTCTTGGGCTTCAGTTTGACCTTTGGATACATGAAAAATTATTGGTTATGATAAAGTGGTGATAAAAATTAAATGGTGAAAATTGACTAAGGACTGTGTTCCTCTGCTGAAATCCCATGTTCACATCTTCCTTTTTTCACTGCCATCTGTGTTTACTTTCCTTTACTTAGTAGATATTTTTGGGTGGTTAAGGTTAGGGTAGATAATGGTTAGGGTTTGGAAAAAGTGAGAGCCCTAATGCATTACACACATTACGCTTATAAACCTCCACCGTGTCACGCTGTATGCTTAAATGCTTAAGGCAGTTTCAAACCAAGTGTCACTTTTTGTCCAAAGAAAGCACAGAAATTCATTCAGTTGATTCTTATTAGCGTATTCACATTGCTCAGGAACATTTATATGGCTAAAAAAACATATGTACGGACCTTGATCCCAGCAACGCATTCTTTGATCCAGTGAGATTCTTTATTTCAGTTGATTTCAGGAGATTTTTAAATCAAAATGAGGGAAAAATGATCAAGTGCTATACAATAAATACCCAAATGCATACTTAAATACTTAGACCAAAGAAAATGGGACGTGAGAGCACCAAGAAGCTGTCTTACAAAGATGGTATGTAGTTCATGTCCGCATGGAAATGTTATACACTCCCCTCTAATAGTATTGGAACAGGAAGAAGACCAAGATGGCGCCCACAGCGGTCGACATGGTGCTTCGCTGCGCCCTTTGTTTGCTTTTGTTTGTCAATTGTGTGTCTGCTTGCACTTATACCCGTGAAGAACTTCTAAATATCAGGACTTTCACCCCCACGGACCTCCTCCCAGTTTTTTTAGCCCCTGCCGCCGATCTGGTTCATTGCTTGGCTCGAAAAGTGAGACGGCGGAAGAGAGGTAGACGAGCGGGCGCTCTCGTGCGGCTTCGCAGGAGAGGCTCGCGAACGGCGCTGCCTGGCATATTTCTGTCCAATACCAATTCTCTCTCTAACAAGGTAGATGAACTGAGACTGCTGATGCGTTTTAGGGACCTCGCCTCCTCGGCTGCCCTCTGCTTTACTGAGACCTGGCTCCGGGAAAATATACCGGCCAGCGCGCTGCGCCTCGACGGCTTCCAGCTCTTTCGTGCTGATCGTGACACAGAGCTTTCCGGCAAGACCACAGGAGGCGGAGTCTGCTTCTACATCAACTGCAGCTGGTGCTCTGATGTAACGGTAATTTCCAAACACTGTTCTCCCGCCCTGGAATTTCTTGTTATCAACTGCAAGCCTTTTTATTCCCCGCGGGAGTTTGCTTCTTTTATACTCATCGCTGTGTACGCCCCTCCTGACGCGGACACGCGCGAAGCTCAGCGCGTGCTCGCGGATCACATTCAACACACAGAGCGGATTTTTCCAGACTCGCTGATTATTGTGGCTGGCGACTTTAATCAGTGCAATCTGAGCCACGATCTCCCCCGCTACAAACAGTTTATTAAATGCCCCACCAGAGGATTAAACACACTGGATCACTGTTACACCACAGTGAAAGATGCATATCGCGCTGTTCCTCGCGCTGCGCTGGGATTATCTGATCACGTGATGGTTCACCTCATTCCCACATACAGACAGAGATTGAAGCTCACTAAACCTGTCGTGAGCACTACGAAGAAACGGACCAGTGAAGCTGAGGAGAAGCTGGAAACGTGCATGGAAATATCTGACTGGGGCATGCTTAAAGGAGCCACGCATGATCTGGATGAGTACACGGACACTGTGAACTCATATATCCACTTTTGTGAAGAGGTCATTCTTCCATCACGCACCAGGGTGAGTTACTCTAATGACAAACCCTGGTTCACAGCTAAGCTCAGACAGATCAGGAAGGAGAAGGAAGCAGCGCTGAAAAGTGGAGACAGGGACTGCTACAGGGAGGTTAAATACCGGTTTAACAGAGAGCTGAAGAGGGCTAAATCTGTGTATTCAGAGAGACTCCAGCAGCAGTTCACTGCTAATGATTCGGCTTCCGTGTAGAGAGGACTGAGGCAAATCACCAACTATCGGCCTCAGGCTCCTAAAGGTCAGGATGACAAAGCCCTTTGTCAAAGACTGTCCCAACACTATGCCCGTTTTGACACCTCGTCATCTGTGTCCAACTCCCCCCCTCCCTCCAGCTCCACAGCCTCCACAATCCCTACTTCATTAAAGGCACCCCCCCTCCTCCCCCCCTGCCCTTATCATCAGTGAGCAGGACGTGCTCAAACAGTTCTCCAGACTGAACCCGCGCAAGGCCCCCGGCCCGGACGGCGTGTCTCCCTCCACCCTGAGACACTGTGCGAAACAGCTGGCTCCTGTCTTCACAGACATTTTTAACACCTCCCTTAAGTTATGCCACGTGCCGTCTTGCCTCAAATCCTCCACCATCATCCCTGTCCCCAAGAAGCCACGGATCACTGGACTTAATGACTACAGACCTGTAGCGCTCACCTCTGTAGTCATGAAGTCCTTTGAGCGCCTGGTCCTGCCCCACCTCAAGTCCATCACCACCCCTCTCCTGGACCCGCTGCAGTTTGCCTACCGAGCCAACAGGTCTGTAGACGACGCAGTCAACCTGGCCCTCCACTCCATCCTGCAGCACCTGGACTCCCCGGGAACCTACGCCAGGATCCTGTTTGTGGACTTCAGCTCCGCATTCAACACCATCCGCCCCGCTCTGCTCCGGGACAAGCTGTCCCTGCTCAACGTGCCTGACTCCCTCTGCAGGTGGATCACCGACTTCCTGACGGACCGGAGGCAGCATGTGCGGCTGGGAAAGACTGTCTCAGACTCTACTAGCATCAGCACCGGATCACCCCAGGGCTGTGTACTTTCCCCCCTACTCTTCTCCCTTTACACCAACTCCTGCACCTCCAGCCACCAGTCTGTCAAGTTGATCAAGTTTGCGGACGACACCACCCTCATCGGGCTCATCTCCAACGGCGACGAGTCCGCCTACAGGAGAGAGGTGGCCCAGCTGGCGTCCTGGTGCAACAATAACAACCTGCAGCTGAACGCTCTGAAGACAGTGAAGATGATTGTAGACTTCAGGAAAGTCACTACCCCTCTGCCCCCCCTCACCCTCTCAGGCTCTCCCATCACCACTGCTGATTCCTTCCGCTTCCTAGGCACTACCATCACCAGGGACCTCAAATGGGAGCCGACCATCAGCTCACTCATCAAAAAAGCCCAGCAGAGGATGTTCTTCCTGCGGCAGCTGAGGAAGCTCAAGCTACCCACCAAGATGTTAGTGCAGTTCTACACAGCCATCATCGAGTCCATCCTCACCACCTCCATAACCGTGTGGTACGCAGGAGCCACTGCCAGGGACAGACTAAGGCTGCAGCGCGTCGTGCGCACTGCTGAGAAGGTGATCGGCTGCAAGCTCCCATCTCTCCAGGATCTGTACATCTCCAGGACCCGGAGGCGTGCTGGCCGGATCATAGCCGATCCCTCACACCCTGGTCACGTACTGTTTGCCCCCCTCCCCTCTGGTAGAAGACTTTGGTCCATCCAGACTAAAACCTCCCGTCACATGAACAGCTTCTTCCCCTCTGCCATCAGACTGCTGAACACTAAGTGACTTATTGACTCTCGTGCACTATGTACAGCAGCTCAACCAGACTCATGTCAATCATCACTGTTTTCTTCCTGCATTACCGACTGCACTATATAGTTCTCCACAGTATCTGCTGCTCGCTAATATATTTTAACTGCTGACCAGTATCACTTACTCTTATTCTACACTTTATTGCATGTATAGTTTATTTCTTTTATCTTATCATGTTTAATGTTGCAGCATTGCACCGAGACAAATTCCTAGTTTGTGTACTACATGAACAATGGCAATAAACCTGATTCTGATTCTGATTCTGAACAGTGACACAAGTTTTGTTATTTTAGCTGTTTATCAAAGCATATTAAAGATACAGTTATGTAATCAACATAGGCTTAAAGTGCAGATTCAGCTTTAATTTGAGGTTATTCACATCCAAGTTGGAGTTAGGGTTTAGGAATTACAACCATTTTTACCTCCGCCAAGGAGGTTATGTTTTCATCGGCGTTGGTTTGTCTGTCTGTCTGTTTGTTTGTTAGCAAAATAACTCAAAAAGTTGTGGACGGATTTTCATGAAATTTTCACAGATTGTCAGAAATGGGGTATCCTACAGATGATTAGATTTTGGTGGTGATCCGGATCACCGTCCAGAAGAAAACCGCCATTACGGAAAATGACATTTTCGTCAATAACTACTGAACCACTAATCCTATCATTGTGAATCCAATTGCTAGTCATATGTTTTCATGGTCAAGGAATCTGAAAACGTACACACAAACACTGTATGGGGGGAACTGTGGCGCTAAACCGCCATTACGGAAAATGCCATTTTCGTCAATAACTACTGAACCACTAATCCTATCATTGTGAATCCAATTGCTAGTCATATGTTTTCATGGTCAAGGAATCTGAAAACATACACACAAACACTGTATGGGGAGAACTGTGGCGCTTGGCCGAGGTCTGTGCTCTCCGAGTGCTTTTCTAGTTATGGAAAGTCCATTTCAGGCTCTCAAAAGTAATGGAACAATTTAAAATTACTATAAATAAAATGTTCATTTTTATTACTTTGTTGAGAATTCTTTGCAGGCCATGACTGCCTGGAAAGAATCCAGGAAGTCTTCCAGACTTCCATGAAGTCTGGAACCCATGGACATCACCAGACACTGGGTTTCCTTCTTTGTGATGCTTTTTCAGGCCTTTACTGCTGCTGTCTTCAGTTGTTGCTTGTTTGTGGGTTTTTCTGTGGGTTTGTCTTAAGCAAATCAAATGCTGCTGGATCAGGTTGAGAGCTGGTGATTGACTCGACTATCACAGAATATTCCACTTCTTTGTCTTAAAAAAACTCCTGGGTTGCTTTCGCCGTGTATTTTGGGTCATTGTCCATCTTTACTATGAAAAGCCATTCAGTCACAGCATTTGGCTGAATATGAGCAGACAGTATATCTCTATATATGTCAGAATTCATCCAGCTGCTTCCATCTTCTGTCACATCATCAATGTGCCCATGCATCACACTGCCTCCATAGTGTTTTACAGAAGGTGTTTTGGATCATGAGCAGTTCCAAACCTTCTCCATACTTTCTTCATCCCATCATTCTGGTACAGGTTGATCTTGGTTTCATCTGTCCAAAGAATGCTGTTCCAGAAATGGGCTGGCTTCTTTTGATGTTTTTTTTTTTTTTTTTGGCAAAGTCTGATCTGGCCTTTCTATTTTTGAGGCTGATTAGTGGTTTGCACCTTGTGGTGAACTGTCTGTATTTGCTCTCATGAAGTCTTCTCTTCATGATAGACCTAGATACTGTTACACCTACTTCCTGGATAGTGTTCTTCACTTGGGTGGATGTTGTAAAAGGGTTTCTCTTCACCACGGAAAGAATGGTGCGATCATTCACCACCGTTTTCTTCCGTGGATGATCAAGGCCTTTTTGAGTTCCTGAGCTCACCAGTGCACTTTTTTCTCAGAATGTACCAAACTGTTGATTTAGCCACTCCTAACATTTCCACCATCGTGCTGATGGATTTCTTCTTTTTTTTTTTTCAGTCCAAAGATGGTCCGTTTCACTTCCATTGAGAGCTCCTTTGACTGCATGTTGTGGGTTCACAGCAACAGCTTCCAAGTGCAAATGCAAAACCTGGAATAAATTCCAGACCTTTTACCTGCTTGATTGATGATGGACTAATGAGGGAATAAGATAAGATAAGAAAAGATAAGCCTTTATTAGTCTAACAGTGGGGAAATTCCAGGATTGCAATAGCACAGGGATAGCAACACTCAGAGCAATAATTTAGCAGATAAGATAAAAACAGCAGTGAATATACATATGTACACATAAATGTATATACACAGTGCGGAGCATTGTACGGAGCATTGTAGCTAGATGGAATAAACAGCATAATGGTCTATTCTGTTACCCCACCGAGTATAAATATATACCCATACAGCATATTTCGTATTTGAGTCAGTCTAATTGTCACCCTCTGTAGCAATTGATATTGTGGATATTGGAATAGCCCAAGCAGTCCATGAAATAGCTTTTGAGTCAGTTGTTCCATAAAGGTGGATTCACACTACAATGTTTGGACCGACCTTTACTGAAGCTTTGGCAAACATCTGGCTCTGCTGGCAAAAGTTAATGATTGCTAGTGTTTGTTGGCAAACGCTGGCAAAAGTTGTGTTCTTTGAAAATTTTCAGCCTGCTGAAAATTTGCCAACATTTGGAAATACACATTGGTGAAAGTTGCGCTCAGTTTGTAAAAGTTCCTGAGCACTGGGCTAAGTTATGCAGAGTTCGCCTAAGTCATTCATTCATCTCGCGGGGGGGGGGGGGGGGTGGAGCCTATCCCAGCATCTTTGGGCGAGAGGCAGGGCACACCCTGGACAGATTGCCAGTCCATCGCAGGGCCAACACAGAGAGACAGACAACCTTTCACTCTCACAGTCATACCTAAGTTAAAGCTGGGTTCACACTATAGCATTTGAATCAACTTTTACAGACATTGTGAAAAATCAGAGAAATACTTTCCCCAGGTCAGCTGACATCAGTGTCAGGCAACGCTCATAAAGATCAACGTTTGTGGAGGCTTTGTGCCATTCTGGACCTGCTTTTGGAGTGAACACATCTCCACTGGGCATACGTTTCAGTATTTATTTTCTTTTTATATTCCTATGTAGTTACTTCTGCATACCCTTTTCCCCTGTTCATTCATTCATTCATTCATTCATCTAAAAAAAAATAATAAATTAATGCAACACTAAGTCCGCAATTAAAATGTGAATGTGGATGGAATAAAAAACTATTTAGCGAATCATCATATAAATAGAATGACAGGTGATGACAGGTGGTGGCAGGTGAACTCTCTCCATAAAAATAACATAAAATCCTGTTAAGTGTCATTTACTTTTTGACACCACATCAGTGCTGTTTGATTCCCCACAATGGAAACTGAACCAATAAATCCTGGAGAATGATTATGCATGGAGCAGAAAATTAAGAACAGTAAATTTCTCAATGATGAGATTTTTTTTTCTTTTTCTTTTGGGCTGTCACATTTTTAGGAGTTTATATATATTATATATGTAGAAGGCAGAGAGTAGACAGACTGACTGAAAATTTCACAAAAAAAAAAAAAATATTCCATGGACCAAGAAAATGTTTTTTCACACAGCAAAAAAAAAAAAAAAGTCAGCGTCTCCACCAAGCTTTTGTTTCAAAGGCAACCAGCAATCCTTACTGGCAAAAGACATGTTTGCGCAACAGCACAACCTAGTGGTAGAAAAATAACGCTGCAAAGACACGAAATCCCAAACCACCCACCAGACCACACCCATCACCTGGAGTAAACAAGCCACAAACAACTCAAAACTAATCAAATGCACGCGCACACACACACACACACACACACACACACACACACACACACACACATGTCATGAGTCACCCTTCAGGGCAGAGAAGAGAGATCCACACGCTGGACTGCAGTTTGTGATATTTATTAACCAGAACACAAAGTCCCAAACAGTGCATAAACAGAAAATCCAAACTGAAATACAACCAAACTTACGGCACACCAGAGCGGGGCCAGGATTCTAGTGGAGACGAAAACTGAGAATCCGGCAAAGAAAAATGAAAATAACAGCCCTTAAATAAGGCTAGAAACAACCAAACACAAATAGTAACCGGTGTGAAACACATGAGCGGACTGGGGAGAAAATGACAATCAGCTGTGAGCAATGGGAGAGAACGGGCTGACAGCTGACAGGGATCCTGCCAACATGGAGCAGAAACTCGGAAACGTCACTGACAGCTGTCAACCCAGAGGAAGAATACAACAGAATGAAAATAAAATAAAGATGGCAAAAATAAAGTGGAAAGAAATAAGGACAACACCCAAATCTGTAAATAACAAAATTGCACTGGATGTAACCAGGAAAAATAAATCATACAAAGAAACAATACCAAAAATGTGAAAACAAACTAGAAATAACACCACAGGCAAAGAACTCCAAAATACAATATTAAACAAATAAGGAAAAACAAAAAAGCAAACAAAGCACAGTGGAATCCCCCCCCGTACACAGTTCGTCACACACACACACACACACACACACACACACACACACACACACACACACACACACACACACACACATATGGTGTGAAAAAGTGTTTTTTCCCCATCCTGATTTCTCATTTTTTTGTATGTTTGTCACACTTAAAAGTTTCAGCTCATCAAGCAAATTTAAATATTAGACAAAGACAACACAAGTAAACACAAAATGCAGTTTTTAAATGAAGGTGTTTCTTAAGGTAAAAAAATAAATAATCCAAACTTACATGGAACCTACATGTGAAAAAGTGATTGCCCCTCCCCGTTAAAACATAAATTAACTGTGGTTTATCACATCTTTGGAAAGCTGAGTTCAGTTTCTCTAGCCACACCCAGGCCTGATTACTGCCACACCTATTCTCAGTCAAGGAATCACTTAAATAGGACCTGCCTGACAAAGTGAAGTAGACCAAAAGATCATCAAAAGCTAGACATCATGCTGCGATCCAAAGAAATTCAGGAACAAATGAGAAACAAATTAACTGAGATCTATCCATCTGGAAAATGTTATAAAGCCATTTCTAAAGCATTGGGACTCCATCGACCCACAGTGAGAACCGTTATCCACAAATAACGAAAACAAGGAACAGTGGTGAACCTTCCCTAGAGTGGCCGGCCAACCAAAATTACCCCAAGAGCGCAGCAACGACTCATCCAAGAGGCCACAAAAGACTCCACAACAACATCTAAAGAACTGCAGGTCTCACTTGTCTCAGTTAAGGTCAGTGTTCATGACTCCACCATAAGAAAGAGACTGGGCAAAAATTACCTTCATGGCAGAGTTCCAAGACAAAACCACTGTTGAGCAAAAGGAACATAAAGGCTCATCTCAGTTTTGCCAGAAAACATCTTGATGATCCCCAAGACTTTTTGGAAAATACTCTGACGAGACAAAAGTTGAACTTTTTGGAAGGTGTGTGTCCCATTACATCCAGCGTAAAAGTAACACAGCGTTTCACAAAAGAAACATCATACCAACAATAAAATATGGTGGTGGTAGTATGATGGTCTGGGGCTGTTTTGCTGCTTCAGGACCTGGAAGACTTGCTGTGGTAAAATAAACCATAAATTCTGTTGTCTACCAAAAAATCCTGAAGGAGACTGTCCAGCCATCTGTTCGTGACCTCAAGCTGAAGCGCACTTGGGTTCTGCAGCAGGACAGTGATCCAAAACACACCAGCAAATAAGATAAGATAAGATAAGATAAGCCTTTATTAGTCCCACAATGGGGAAATTCCAGGATTGCAACAGCACAGGGATAGCAACACTCAGAGCAACAATCAGAAGGCAAGAGAAAAAAACAAGAGCAGCAAGTATACATATGTACATATAAATATAAATATATATATATAGACAGTGCGGAGCATTGTAGCTAGATGGGATAGATATATAAATATATAAACACAATGTGGAGCATTGTAGCTGGATGGAATAAATATATGAGTATATAAACACAGTGCGGAGTATTGTAGCTAGATGGAATGAATATGTGAATATATAAACACACAGTGCGGAGCATTGTAGCTAGATGGTATAAATATGTAAATATATAAACACACACAGTGTGGAGCATTGTAGCTAGATGGAATAAATGTGTAAATATATAAACACAGTGCGGAGCATTGTAGCTAGATGGAATAATATGTAGATATATAAACACACACACAGTGCGGAGCATTGTAGCTAGATGGAATAAATATGTAAATATATAAACACACACAGTCCGGAGCATTGTAGCTAGATGGAATGAAACAGCACAACCGTCTACTTAGTTATCCTACATGGTATGATTATGTACCCATACATATTCTCACCCTCCATAGCGACTGGTATTTTCCTAGTTGTATACCAGAGGGGACCATTGTGTCAGTCTATTGCATCTTTTGCATTCAAAACTATTAGGTTGTCACGTCTTTTTGCTATCTCTGCGAGCAGCCCTGCTTAGGTTGTACAGTCTGACAGCTGTAGGTAGGAAGGACCTGCGAAACCTCTCGGTTGTGCACCTAGGATGATGTAGTCTGCTGCTAAATGAGCTCCTCAGTGCATTCAGTATGTCCTGCATAGGGTGGAACTTGGACTCCAGCAGAGATGACAGTTTAGCCACCATCCTTCTCTCTCCTATCTCCTCCACTGGGTCAAGGCGCTTCCCCAGGACAGAGCTAGCTTTCTTGATCAGTTTGTTCAGTCTCTTCCTATCGGCTGCTGTAATGCCACTGCCCCAGCAGACCACTCCAAAAGTGATGGCTGATGCCACCACTGTGTCATAGAATGTCTTCAGCAGCGCCCCTTGTACACCAAAAGACCTGAGTCTCCTCAGTAGGAACAGCCTGCGCTGTCCCTTCTTGTAGAGTGCGTCAGTATTGTGTGACCAGTCTAGTTTATTGTTCAGATGAACACCCAGGTACTTATAGGATGTCACCATCTCGATGTCTGTTCCCTGTATATTTACTGGTGCTGTGAGGGGTTGTCCTTGCCTACGGCAGTCCACCACCAGCTCCTTAGTTTTCCTCGCGTTGATCTGGAGGCAGTTCCGATGGCACCAGTCCACGAAGTCCTGGATAAGCCCTCTGTACTCAGCTTCATCTCCGTTGGAGATGAGGCCAACGATCGCAGAGTCATCAGAGAACTTCTGTAGATGGCAGTGTGTTGTGTTGTGTGAGAAGTCCGCAATATAAAGGGTGAACAGGAAGGGAGCCAAAACCGTTCCCTGGGGGGCCCCCGTGCTACCGATGATCATGTCGGACACACAGTCCCGGGTTCTCACAAACTGAGGCAAGGTTTGTGCCACAGGTGCTGGTCCACCCCTGTGCACAGCAGCTTGTCCTTCAGGATCATCGGTTGGATGGTGTTGAAAGCACTGGAGAAGTCAAAGAACATGATCCTCACCGCATTCCCGGGCTTCTCCAGGTGGGACAGAGAACGGTGAAGGAGGAAGATCACCGCATCCTCCACCCCAATGCCATGCTGGTAGGCGAACTGGAGTGGATCCATCGCTGGTCCCACCAGGGGGCGGAGGTGAGCAAGGAGCAGTCTCTCCAGGGTCTTCATCATGTGGGACGTCAGGGCCACTGGTCTGTAGCTGTTCAGATCTTTGGGATGGGAAGTCTTTGGTTCAGGTACCACACAAGATGTTTTCCACAGCTGTGGTACCCTCCCCAGCTTCAGGCTCAGATTGAAGATGTACTCCACAATCCCACACAGCTGGGCTGCACAGGACTTGAGGAGCTTTGCACTGATGCCGTCCGGTCCCGACGCCTTCCTCGCCTTGATCTTCCTCAGCTCCATCCTCACCTGGGTCTTAGTGAGGGTCAGGTTGGGAGGCTGTGTGTTGGGAGTGGGGGGGTATTGGTGGAGTGGGGAGCGGGCAGCAGGACTTGATGTCTTTAGAGGCAGCAGTGGTTGTTGTGCAGTCGGGGGGAGGGCGGTTGGTCAAACCTATTGAAAAACAGATTCAGATTGTTCGCCCACTCCCTGCCCCCCGTGGCCTGGGGGGAGGTATTCTGGAGCCCAGAGATGGTTTTAAGGTTTCACCAGACCCCGCTGATGTCGCTCTGTTGCAGCTTGTCCTCCATCTTCTTCCTGAAGCTGTCCTTGCCTTCTCTGATCTTTCTCCTCAGCTCCCTCTGTACGGACTTCAGCATCTCCCTGTTCCCCGACCTGAAGATCCTCTTCTTCTCTCTCAGAAGTGTTTTTATATCAGGGTTGATCCAGGGTTTGTTGTTTGAGCAACAGCGTATGGTCTTGGTGGGAACGGTGTTGTCCACACAGAAGCTGATGTAGTCCGTGATGGTGTGAGTGAGGCCATCGATGTCCTCACCATGTGGATCACAGAGCTGCTCCCAGGCGGTGGTTTCAAAAAAATCCACCTCTGCATGGCTTAAGAAAAACAAAATGAAGACTTTGGAGTGGCCTAGTCAAAGTCCTTACCTGAATCCGATTGAAATGCTGTGGCATGACCTTAAAAGGTAGGTAAAAAGGTTCAGTCATCACTGAACGAGTGGTGACGTCAAAGATCAAAGGCAGATTTCACCATGGTTAGTGTTGCCATTGTAACAGTAACTTTCTACGGGCATGCAGAAATGCTTGCTTACACTTGCTTTCTATGGGCATGCACAGGTATGCACTAGTTTTTGAAAACTAAAAACGTGAGGTTAGCACGAAATTGTTCCATTTTCAGGCAGAAATATAGCCACAAGTCCATACACCAGAAATTTTAAGAGTAGCTGCAATAAATATCGGGCTAGACTTAAAGTTGCTGAATCCAGAATTTCCTAAATCTGTACAGAAGACAGCTATGACAACAACCTTAAAACATGGGTGACTCCATCTAGCTATGGTGACTATTACTAGACAGTAGATACAAAAGATTGAACAAGTATAACCTACTTTCATGAAACTCTATGGAAGTTGTCAAGTGCTTCCTTTCCTGCCTTAGAGGTTGGCACTTAAAAAAAAAATCCTTCAGCATGAACCTTGGTTTTCACAGTCACGGTTCACTGCACATTAGTTGTTACAGTCATACTCCCCAAACCTCACAGATATCAGTATTTCCCTCTGATCCCATTCACCATATGTTTCGCAATGAATACATAACCTTTAATTTGTGGCTACAGAACCCATATTATCCTCATCATGCTCTCTGAAGTACAAGCACTGAACAAATGATCCGTGATGTGCCATGCACCCTCATTTTCCTTAAAATCGCACAGCACGTCAGTTAGAGGCCTGTTCCCCCTTGTGTTTGTCACAAAGGCACAAAGGATTCTGTTATTCAGTGACAGACTGGATGCTTCACACGGCGCTTGTCTCTGAGCAAGCGCGTGCATTCGCTCATGTGCACGTCCTTTTTGTGGTAGTGGCAGTTTTCGTGTTGTTTTCTTCCAGAGAAAGAAAGACAGACAGGCTTCAGTGGGGTTCGGCTCTAAAAATAAGAACCCAGTATGTTCCTGTTTTATTGTTGTGCCATTTCTATTTTGTAAAAGACAGTGGGCTGTTATTTATTTAATTAGCTGCAACTGGCACGCCCTGTTGTCTCAAAATTCAATATGTTACAGTCATATATATAGAGACCAGCCCTGTGGCAGAGACGTGCACAGACACTTTAAGGGGCTGTTGTTCTAATGTGAAACAAGGACAAAATTCTTCTTCTTCTTTTAGATTTGATTGGCGGTTGGCAACCAGCTTACAGGTGCATTACCACCACGTACTTCACTCTATATCATCACTCTGTCTGGTCAGGAGCTGTAGTCCTTACCGCCATGTACTTCACTCAGTAAATATCACTCTATGTATCAAAAGTCAGAATTATTCTCGGTTGGCAACCTCTTCTTCATCTTCTTCACTCTATATCTTTGTATAAGGAGTTCTTATAAGGAGTTCTGAACATTCTTCTTCTTCTTCTTCTTCAGTGAGATTTCCATGTCTACATGATTTCCATGTCTACATGATGACTATAACACTCTATCTGGTCATTACTCTATAAGGAGTTCTTATAAGGAATTCTGAACAATCTACTTCTTCTTCAAACAGTGAGATTTCCATGTCTCTTCCCTGTGTTTTTCCACTTCACTCTATATATCAAACCTCAACTCTATCTTCCGTCATCACTCTTCTTCGTCTCCTCGTTCTTCACTCTATATCAACACTTCACTCTATATCATCACTCTTCTTCTTTTAGATTTGATTGGCGGTTGGCAACCAGCTTACAGGTGCATTACCTCCTCCTACTCTATCTTCAGTTGCATTGTTGTCCTTCAGACATCTTCTTCTTCTTTTAGATTTGATTGGCGGTTATCAACCAGCTTACAGGTGCATTACCGCCACGTACTTCACTCTATATCATCACTCTAGTTGGTCAAGAATCACTCTGTATATCCTATCTCAACTCTTCTATGCACATCACTTCTCTATATAATTCAAGAAAATCCTTCAGACATCTTTAACTTAATCACTTTATATATCTGCAGCTGGAGCTGGACTCTCCTCACTCTATATCTCCTCGCAAAAATAAAAGTCATTTTATAAGACAAAAGTCACACATCACTCTTTATATGATTCAAGAAATCTCTGTCTGTCTGTCTTCTTCTTTTTGATTTGATTGGTAGTTGGCAACCAGCTTACAGGTGCATTACCGCCACATACTTCACTTTCTTTCTGTGTGTGTGTCTGTCACGATCATAGGACTCGTTAAAAGATTATAGGATTCGCCGATGATGTGCCTATGACACCCTAGGCATCACTCACAATCATAGGACTTGCTATGACATCATCAGAGATCAAAGGCAGGCATCACTCATGATCATAGGACATCAAAGATCAAAGGCAGGCATCACGATCATAGGACATCAAAGATCAAAGGCAGGCATCACTGAACGAGTGCCGACGTGCTTACTTACACCCTTGCTTACACCTGCTTTCTACGGGTATGCAGAAATACTTGCTTATACTTGGTTTCTACGGGCATGCACGGATATGCACGGGCATGCACAGGTATGCACTAGTTTTATAGATTAGCAAATTTCTGAGGCAAAAATCACACTATGTAAAACAACGACTGAAAAAGTATAAGAAAGCAGGACATTTATTAAAATTAGTGCCTACCCTTGCATGCCCATAGAAACCAAGTATAAGCAAGTATTTCTGCATACCCGTAGAAAGCAGGTGTAAGCAAGTGCGTCACGACTCATTCAGTGATGTCGTTCAGTGACATCATCAAGGCAGGCCTTGATGATGTCATAGCGAGTCCTATGATCTTTGATGCTGTTATAGTGAGTCCTATGATCTTTGATGATGTCATAGTGAGTCCTTTGATCTTTGATGATGGCATAGCGAGTCCTGTGATCTTTGATGTCATACCACTCTGTGATGCCTGCCTTTGATCTGTGAAGCCTGCCTTTGATCTTTGATGATGTCATAGTGAGTCCCTATGATCTGTGATGATGTCATAGCGAGTCTATGATCATGAATGATGCCTGCCTTTGATCTTTGAGGTCCAATGATCGTGAGTGAGCGTGAGTGATAGCCTGCCTTTGATCCTTGATGATGTCATAGCGAGTCCTATGATCGTGAGTGATGCCTGCCTTTGATCACACACAGACACACACACAGATTTTCTTGATTCACTTTATACTGTGGTGTCTATATGATATCATATAGATATGTAGACATCATAGGAACATCATAGGCAATCCTATGATCTTTTAGCGAGTCCTATGGTCTATATGACATCATATAGACATCATGTAGACATCATAGGAACATCATAGGTGATCCTTTGATCTTTTAGCGAGTCTTATAGGAACATCATAGGACATCATGTAGAGATCACAAGAACAGCATAGTCGATCCTATGATCTTTTAGCAACTCCTGTAATTGTGACACACAGACACACTGACGCACACAGATTTCTTGAATTATACATAGTGAAGATGTACTAAATTAATGAGAGAAAAAGATGTACTTCTTTCAAAAATTCAAGATTCAAAGATTTTATTTGTCAATACTACTATACGTACAGGACATACAGGAGAATTGAAATGCCATTTTGTTCTCTTCAGTGGTGTGCAGAATATTAAAAAAGGAGCAGTAATGTTCATATTTGCAAGTTTGATGTGGTAGTGTAGGTGCAGACAGTGACAGATTGGACTGCACATGATCAATATTGCAATACAGACAGCAGCAGAAATGGTTGCAGCAAGGTGCAGAAACACAGCAGCAGATGTATTACTGTTGGTGTGCCAGTCTTTCTGAGCCAACAGCTGAGGTAGTTATTGTGTGGGAAAGTGTGTTACGGTCCGGGGGAGGGGAGGGGGGGTCAGGGTGCTGATGGCCTGGTGAACAAAGCAGTATCGTGGAGCGGGCCCGGTGAAACCATCCCAAAATTTGAGAAAACATCCCAAAATTATAAGTGAAAAGTAACACATTTACAAGAAAAAGAATTTCTAATTTTTCAAGAAAAATTTTCTGCAGAAAGACTTAAAGGAGGAACATGTTGATGAAAAGTCACAAAGTAGGAAGAAAAAAGAGTTGAATTTATGACACAAGTCACAATTTGTAGAAAAAAAAGGTAAATTCATGAGTGACGTGAGTGAAGCCTAAAGTTTTCCGTCTCAAGGTTTCGTGAAAAAGTCAAACTTACAATAAAATTAAAGGATGCATCTCATGGAGCAGTGAATGCTAAGGAATGTTCACAAACATTGTGATTATTCATGTTTCGTCAGGGATCATAAAAGGTTGCACAACAGTTCGCAGGTCACAGAAATAACTTGAATCTGACAAAAGTGGTAATAAATAAAAATTCTATGAAAATTAACCAATGAAAATCAGACAATGCTTTTGAATTGTGGTTCAACAGAATTATTTTAAAAAATAAACTCATGAAACAGGCCTGGACAAAAATGATGGTACCCTTAACTTAATATTTTGTTGCACAACCTTTTGAGGCAATCACTGCAATCAAACGATTTCTGTAACTGTCAATGAGACTTCTGCACCTCTCAGCAGGTATTTTGGCCCACTCCTCATGAGCAAACTGCTCCAGTTGTCTCAGGTTTGAAGGGTGCCTTCTCCAGACGGCATGTTCCAGCTCCTTCCACAGATGTTCAATAGGATTTAGATCAGGGCACATAGAAGGCCACTTTAGAATAGTCCAATGTTTGGCTCTTAGCCATTCTTGGGTGTTTTTAGCTGTGTGTTTTGGGTCATTATCCTGTTGCAAGACCCATGACCTGCGACTGAGATCAAGCTGTCTGACACTGGGCAGCACATTTCTCTCTAGAATACCTTGATAGTCTTGAGATTTCATTGTACCCTGCACAGATTCAAGACACCCTGTGCCAGATGCAGCAAAGCAGCCCCAGAACATAACAGAACCTCCTCCATGTTTCACAGTAGGGACAGTGTTCTTTTCTTGGTATGCTTCATTTTTGCGTCTGTGAACATAGAGCTGATGTTCCTTGCCAAAAAGTTGCAGTTTTGTCTCGTCTGTCCATAGGACATTCCCCCAGAAGCTTTGTGGCTTGTCAACATGCAGTTTGGCAAATTCCAGTCTGGCTTTTTTATGATTAGTTTTCAACAGTGGTGTCCTCCTTGGTCGTCTCCCATGAAGTCCACTTTGGCTCAAACAACAACGGATGGTGCGATCTGACACTGATGTACCTTGACCTTGGAGTTCACCATGAATGTATTTAGAGGTTGTTCTGGGCTCTTTTGTTACCATTTGTATTATCCGTCTCCTCCTGCGGCCACGTCCAGGGAGGTTGGCTCCAGTCCTGTGGATCTTAAATTTCTGAATAATATGTGTAACTGTAGTCACAGGAAGATCAAGCTGCTTGGAGATGGTCTTATAGCCTTTACCTTTAACATGCTTGTCTATAATTTTCTTTCTAATTTCCTGAGACAACTCTCTCCTTTGCTTTCTCTGGTCCATGTTTAGTGTGGTACACACCATGTCAGCAAACAGCACAGTGACTACTTGTCACCCTTTAAATAGGCCGACTGACTGATAAGAAGTTTGTTGACACCTGTGATGTTAATTAGAGGACACATCTTGGTTGAACATGTCCCTATGGTCACATTATTTTCAATCTTTTCTAGGGGTACCATCGTTTTTGTCCAGGCCTGTTTCATGAGTTTGTTTTTTAAAGTAATTCTGTTGAACCACAATTCAAAAGCATTGTCTGATTTTCATTGGTTAATTTTCATAGAATTTTTATTTATTACCACTTTTGTCAGATTCAAGTTATTTCTGTGACCATTGTGGGTTTTTATTTCATTAACAGAGGGGTACCAACAATTTTGTCCATGGCTGTAATTTATGATATTGCAGAGCTATGAATTAATTTAGTTAATTTGTTTGCCGGGCTGATAAAGTGATAAATGCCACTTGACTGGCAGGGTGAGTATAAACCAGTTTTCAATTCAGAGTCAAAAGTCCTGTGTTGTAATTTAATTATGTTAATTTCTAGAGTAGGGCAGAACATGTAGTGATAACAATTACCGGTCCACTTGAAGTGGACAAACTTTAGAGGAAGTCATCATGGGTCATCAGCAAAAAAAAAAAAAAAAAAAAAAAAAAAATCAAATTTGCGTCAGCCTAGTAGATATGATGTTCATTACTGCCATCTGGTGTTGCCGGTAATCAGTGCAGTTTCTACACAGTCCACCTTAATGGTAGCAGCCACTTTTTCTTGTTGCAAATCAAAACTGGCTGTGACTGTAAATATGCTCCATGAGATACATCCTTAAGAAAGAAAAAATGGTCACAAAAGTTATCAGGAAAAAGTAGCCAATTTATGAGCATGCTTCAAAATCACAGAAAAAAGAACTCTAAAGAACTCTAAAGTGAAAAAAGAACTCTAAATGTGCTAAAACATGCACATTTCAGGGGAAAGCCACAAATTTACTTTTAAAAAGTTTCAGATTTACTTTAATACTGTATAGATATGAGGCTAAAGTATTAAAGTTGCATAGAAAAATATAAGAGGCAGAAAAAAACAAAGCAAATTTACTAGTATAAGATGACACATTTATGAGAAAAAGTTGCATATTTTAAAAAGAAAACACCCCATATTTTGCTATAATAATAATGTATTAATAAGGTACAACAGTTCTGCATTTTAAAATATCACAATTTTTCTCTGGAGGGGCAGCTCAGACAAAGATGGCAATCAGGCTGTTGTCCAGGCAACAATAGCCCATAGCTGTGCACATCCTTGCTGAGTTGTGTGTGGTGGACTAGGGTCTTCTATGCTTTAAGAGGTTATTTTTTTTTAAGTTGAATCAAATTGTCTAATGTATAGTATGTATTGGTGGCAAGTCATCAAACTCAGGAAGTCCAACTTTGTAAAAGCTGTGGAAGCAGCATTTTTCAACCTTTTCGGGCAGCGGCGCAAATGGGGGAGAAAACTGTCAAAACATTCAGGTAAAAATGAAGTTTAATGCACCATTTTCAGTCCTCTAAAGGTGAGACGGGAGGTTTCTCTGCCACAGTGGTTTTGCAGTAGTGATGAAGATATCCTCTTTCATCAAATGAAAATCATGACATCGCACATTTTCTGGGCCAAGGATGTTGACAATGGATGCGCGTGGGGATTGAGAGGAGAGGTGAAGTCAGGGGAAGACGAGGCACAGAGGAAAAGCGTGCAAAAGAATCAAAGGCAGGGGCCGTGAAGTCTGAGACTGAGATTGGCTTTCTCTTTGTGTGTATGTGTGTGTATTTTGTGTGGGAAGTTGTGTCCACTTGTGACAGCTCGGTTGTTCTTTTTAACACTGCAGTCCCGTGCTTCCATTCACAACAACAACATGTCAGCAATGTTAAAAAACAACCCTGATATCTGAGGGCATTGATTTCCCCTGTGCACCTGCCTAATCCTAAAGATCTGTTGGTGTGAGATCTCACTGCTTTGTGGGCACACTTGGCCTGAAAACATCTACCTAGCGCATCCCTCTGATGGGTGGAATAAATCTGTCCATGCGGTTCTGCTATCATCAGATTATTCCATAACCACCTGTTGTCGGGCAGTCTTCTGTCCTTGGGAGCTGCTAGTGGATTTTTTTTTCTGGCCTTTTGTAGGAGCAGTAAAAGCTGTTAGCACTTCACATTGCCTTTAGAAGATTTTGTAGGTGGTAAAATATCTACACCCATAACTGTGATATTCCTTTTAAATCCATTTTGCATTTCGCCAGCTGCTAAAGGAACAATCTTGTGTAGGAGTTTAAATATAGTTCACCATGTTCAAAAGCATGTAAGGACAACTCTTTTGCCTTTTAGTGCTGGGAAAAGTTCAATTCAACTTTATATAGCACCATTGCATAAAAACAGTCATCTCGTAGCACTGTCAGACTGTAGGGGAACACCCCACAATTGCAGAAAGACCCCAGCAATCAGGCGATCCCCTGTGAGCAAGCACTTGGTGATGGTGGAGAGGAAAAACTCCCTTTTAGCAGGAAGAAACCTCCAGCAGAACCAGGCTCAGGGAGGGGCAGTCATCTGCTGTGACTGGCTGGGGGGTGAGGGGACAGAGAAGAAGAAGAAAAGAACAGACATGTAGAGAGGAAACAGCACGACGGGGACTCGAGCTATCGTTTTGGTTCTTGCTTGGGTACTTTACACAGGTGCACTGCAGCCATGGTTGTAGCTTTGTTTATGCGCCACCTCTGCTGTGTGCATCTATGATGTGTGCAGCTTTTGACAAGGTCCATGTGTACGTAACTGTACTGTACTTCTTCTTTTTCTTTCAAAGTCGAGCGCCATCTGCAGTTTCACCCCAGCCTTACAGGTAGCGCAAATACGCTGACATGCGACTTTGTTCAACGACTATGCAAAACAGAAGAAAAGCAAGAGCCACACACATTAGCATCAACAACTGTGACTGCACGTAGGTGAGAAGAGGAGCTCATGTGTTTACTACCTTTGGTGGAAGAAGAAGAATAAAAAAAGAGGAGAATGTATAATCGCGTGCTTCTGCTTCTCTGTGTCTTCATTTTAATTTTCCGGTTTCTCTTCTTCATCTACTTTGATTTTGATGCTGTGTTGGTTGTGCCACCTCATGAATAGGAGGTTGGATTTTGCTCATGCGTAGCTGACGCACATCATGTGATCACACAATTTGGGCTAGCGTCGCTCAGCTGCATAGTGGCCCTGCAGAGCCTAGCGGATGGCGACAATGACGTAGTTTACATCACACAAGCCTTGCCCTCGAGTAGACGCGCAGAGTGGAGATGGAGCATAAATAAGGCTTTTTGTGTCCACCTAGGCATCTGTTGACAGAAGCGCCTCCGCGCCTCTGCCGCGTCAGGATCCGTTGAGAGCGTGACTGGGGCGTAGCCAGGCAAGAGTCACTAGGCAGAGTAATAAATTGATTGACAGACCAGCTCTGTGCGAAACAAGCCTGTTGTCAGCTGTATGATGATTCACACAGGACTGGAAATCTAGAAATTGCAGTGATCAAATTGTCCTCCATGTCTTTGGTGTGTGTGTGCGCGCTCTGCTCCTCCCGATCTGCTCTGCCCTCCCCGATGTGCACATCACTGGTCGACGTGAGTCCTGTTGGGCGGGCTGTTCTAGTCCGTTCCTCCAGATCTACGACAGTGACGTTAAAAGTTTCACCAATATCAAAAGTAGCCAATGAAAAATGTTTTTCAGAACAGTCGTGCGACTGAAGTGTGACTTCATGGAAATGAGGAGCGGGCACCTCCACGTGACTGCTCGAGATTCTTGAAGCGACTCTGCTAGGCTGCATGCAGGGTGTGCTGCACAGACAATGAATTGGAAGCATGAAAACACATGCATAGGTGGGCATGCACCATTTAATGTATTTTATGGAAATTATTTTAGTTTTTTTTGTAGGGGGTCAATTAAAAAACTGGAGCTGTGTGAACATACTGGTCTTTAAAGGGTTAAAATTTAAAAAAATATATCATTTGATATTTATATTTTAGGCTGGACCAGTTTTAAAAGACACCCATTTAAAGTGGAAAAAATATTAATATGTAATTTTTACAGCAGATTTGGGGGAGCTGACATTTTGTGTCCTTAGGACCATGAGTGTGAGTTTTTGTTTTAAATCTGACACTACACAAAAAAAGCATGAAAACAGTGTAGCTGCCAATCTCTGACCCATCTCACGGCCTATTAATAATAATCAAATACTCCTTGAAATGTATTTTATGAAAATTATTTTAGTTTTTAGAGTTATGTAAATATACTGACCTTTATTCATATATAATATTTTAAGGCAGTTATTTAGAAGCTTGCATTTTTTGTCCTTAGGGACAAATGTGTCAGGATATTAAAGGATCTCTTAAGGTTCAGGTCGGAACCACGCCAAGACCAGACTGAGACTAGAGTGCACCAAGACCAAGGGCCATATTGCAATGATGCGGTCCATAATCAATTGTCACTGACGCAGAATGCATTTATGGACCTTTCCAAGTATGAAATGACTCTCCTCCTCCCAGCGCAAAGTGGCTGCACTGTCTACTGGTAATTAGATGGTGTGATGCAAAGTGTAAAAAACAGACAACGCACTGACAGAAACTAACAAAAACAGGGCCCTCAAAATAGGGCCCAAAGACTTTAAGGGGCCAAGACCAAGTTGAGATCAATTCAAGACCAAGACAGATGCACATACACACTGGTCTTGGTCTTGACTTGGTCTTCAAAACAAGGGTGTCTGACTCAGTTAAAGAGCAGGCCAAATCAAAAAAATGTCAGCACAAGCAGTTTAACCAGTTAGCCCGCTGTTTAATGGGAGGGCTAATCCTCCCATTAATTTAAAAATAGACCTAAACTGTCCACATTTTAGATGTGCAAAATATTTCAGATGGCCGGAACCTTTTTGCCCAAGACATTTTATAGAATACAGAAAAGGTAACCAGATCACAAAAAAAAAACAAAACAGATGAAAGACTTTTTTAAGAAACATATCATTTTTATAATTATTTTCCAACAACAATTTTGTTTTTTGTTTTTTTTCATTTGAAAGGTTTATAAGCAATCAAAAAAGACAACTGTTTTTTTTATTCTCAAGGGAAATGTAAAATTATATTTTCACTGACATTCCCACCAACAAAAAAATGAACTTTTTTTTTTTACAGGAAAGCTTAAAGTTTATTAACAGTATTTACTGCAGCTACACACTGACTGCTCATTAGAATAGGACTGAAGGTAAGGTAGCACCGTCTGCACTTTATGAGATTTGTAGTATCTTTGGTTTGCATGCTATATATGAATAGGACAGTTATTATAGACAGATATTGGATATGGTCTGCAGGCTTTGAATTTGACATGCATGCCTTAAAGCCTTGGTCTTGGTACATTCTAGTCTCCATTTGATCTTGGTGTTGTTTTAACTACAGTACTACTAAAATGGATAGCTCTAATGAGTTACTTTTAAATCAGTTTGCCACAAGGCTCTGGTAAAAGTTGCATCCTTGTTGTTGGCTCAATCCCAAAGCAGAACAAGGACTACTGTCATCATTGTAAGGTAAAATCTGACCAGAAACTTGAGGAGGAAGCTCAGTGATGACAACAGCCTACAACAAAATCCCAGTTTGCTAAATTACTTGGAAAAAAAGCCCCAGGGATAGTGAGTTGTATTTAAAAAAAAGATAAAACTGAATAAATAAGAGGTGAGCTGACAGTAGCTGAGAACCAAGATACTTTAAAGAGGCGTAGAACCCAATTTAGCTACTGAGAAACCAGAGAACAGGAGCTAAAAATCCATAAAGAGCAAATCAGCAACCTCCCAGGGAACTTTGACACACTGGTATTTTATCACCGGGACTGCTCCTGACACAAACCCACCTTTAGTAATGAAGCATCACTGAAGGAAATGGGGAATTGAGCCAAGGAAGCACTTATGTCTGACAACACAGGTCTTGAAGTGAATTAATTATGCACAGAGAAAGAAAACTAGAAGCTGTAAAAAAATGCATTATGTAAGCAATTTTGGCTGGGTTCATAATTTCAGCAACCTCTTTATCAGCCCAAAGGTTCAACTAATAGCTATTAGCTTGTGATTCATCAACAGCACTAATATACTGCCAGACTGTGGGTGGGCTTTTTTCAAAACAAGTGCACATGGTGGCATGCACAAGTACTTCTGAGAGGATATATAAGAGTACACTTTCATACAAATGTGGGGGTGCAGTGCTACATTCTTTGTAAATCATGTTCATACATACATACATACATATATACAGTATACATATACACACGTGGACAAAATTGTTGGTACCCCCCTGTTAATGAAAGAAAAACCCACAATGGTCACAGAAATAACTTGAATCTGACAAAAGTGGTAATAAATAAAAATTCTATGAAAATTAACCAATGAAAATCAGACAATGCTTTTGAATTGTGGTTCAACAGAATTATTTTAAAAAACAAACTCATGAAACAGGCCTGGACAAAAATGATGGTACCCTTAACTTAATATTTTGTTGCACAACCTTTTGAGGCAATCACTGCAATCAAACCATTTCTGTAACTGTCAATGAGACTTCTGCACCTCTCAGCAGGTATTTTGGCCCACTCCTCATGAGCAAACTGCTCCAGTTGTCTCAGGTTTGAAGGGTACCTTCTCCAGATGGCATGTTTCAGCTCCTTCCACAGATGTTCAATAGGATTTAGATCAGGGCTCATAGAAGGCCACTTTAGAATAGTCCAATGTTTGGCTCTTAGCCATTCTTGGGTGTTTTTAGCTGTGTGTTTTGGGTCATTATCCTGTTGCAAGACCCATGACCTGCGACTGAGACCAAGCTGTCTGACACTGGGCAGCACATTTCTCTCTAGAATACCTTGATAGTCTTGAGATTTCATTGTACACTGCAGAGATTCAAGACACCCTGTGCCAGATGCAGCAAAGCAGCCCCAGAACATAACAGAACCTCCTCCATGTTTCACAGTAGGGATAGTGTTCTTTTCTTGGTGTGCTTCATTTTTGCATCTGTGAACATAGAGCTGATGTGCCTTGCCAAAAAGTTCCAGTTTTGTCTCGTCTGTCCATAGGACATTCTCCCAGAAGCTTTGTGGCTTGTCAAGATGCAGTTTGGCAAATTCCAGTCTGGCTTTTTTATAATTTGTTTTCAACAGTGGTGTCCTCCTTGGTCTTCTCCCATGAAGTCCACTTTGGCTCAAACAACGACGGATGGTGCGATCTGACACTGATGTATCTTGACCTTGGAGTTCACCATGAATGTGTTTAGAGGTTGTTCTGGGCTCTTTTGTTACCATTCGTATTATCCGTCTCCTCCTGCGGCCACGTCCAGGGAGGTTGGCTACAGTCCAGTGGATCTTAAATTTCGGAATAATATGTGCAACTGTAGTCACAGGAAGATCAAGCTGCTTGGAGATGGTCTTATAGCCTTTACCTTTAACATGCTTGTCTATAATTTTCTTTCTAATCTCCTGAGACAACTCTCTCCTTTGCTTCCTCTGGTCCATGTTTAGTGTGATACACACCATGTCACCAAACAGCACAGTGACTACTTGTCACCCTTTAAATAGGCCGACTGACTGATTACAAGTTTGTAGACACCTGTGATGTTAATTAGAGGACACATCTTGGTTGAACATGTCGTTATGGTCACATTATTTTCAATCTTTTCTAGGGGTACCATCATTTTTGTCCAGGCCTATTTCATGAATTTGTTTTTTAAAGTAATTCTGTTGAACCACAATTCAAAAGCATTGTCTGATTTTCATAGGTTAATTTTCATAGAATTTTTATTTATTACCACTTTTGTCAGATTCAAGCTATTTCTGTGACCATTGTGGGTTTTTCTTTCATTAACAGAGGGGTACCAACAATTTTGTCCACGGCTGCATATATATATATATATATATATATATATATATATATATATATATATATATATATATATATATATACACTACCGTTCAAAAGTTTGGGGTCACCCAGACAATTATTTTGTGTTTTCCATGAAAACTCACACTTATTTACCACCATGAGTTGTAAAATGAATAGAAGATATAGTCAAGACATTGACAAGGTTAGAAATAATGATTTGTATTTGAAATAATAATTTTTTCCAGATACTCAACCTGCTTAAAGGAAGGTCGGTTGTATAGCTTCTCTAACCAGCTAAACTGTTTTCAGCTGTGCTAACATGATTGCACAAGGGTTTTCTAATCATCCATTAGCCTTCTGACGCAATGAGCAAACACACTGTACCATTAGAACACTGTGACTATCCAGTGATAGTTGCTGGAAATGGGCCTCTATACACCTATGTAGATATTGCACCAAAAACCAGACATTTGCAGCTAGAATAGTCATTTACCACATTAGCAATGTATATTAGATATTAGAGTGTATTTCTGATTAGTTTAAAGTTATCTTCATTGAAAAAAACAGTGCTTTTCTTTCAAAAATAAGGAAATTTCTAAGTGACCCCAAACTATTGAACTGTAGTGTATATGTGTGTGTGTGTGTGTGTGTGTGTGTGTGTGTGTGTGTGTGTGTGTGTGTGTGTGTGTGTGTGTGTGTGTATACAGTGGATCCGGAAAATATTCACAACTCCTTATAAGAACTCCTTATACGAAGAATCAAGTCAGTGGCAGTAATGCACCTGTAAGCTGGTTGCCAACCACCAATCAAATCTAAAAGAAGAAGTATGCACAGTGCTTCACTTTTTCCACATATTACAGCCTTATTCCAAAATGGAATAAATTCATTTGTCCCTCAAAATTCTACAAATACCCCATAATGACAATGTGAAAAAAGTTTTTGTTTTTTTTTAGATTTTTGAAAATTTATTGAAATTAAAAATCTAAGAAATCTCATGGACATAAATATTCACAGCCTTTGTGCAATACTTTGCTGATGCACCTTTGGCAGCAATTACAGCCTCAAGTCTTTTTAAATATGATGCCACAAGCTTGGCACACCAATGTTTGGGCAGGTTCGCCCATTCCTCTTTGCAGCACCTCTCAAGCTCCATCGGGTTGGATGGGAAGTGTCGGTGCACAGCCATTTTCAGATTTCTCCAGTGATTTTCAATTGGATTCAAGTATGGGCTCTGGCTGGGCCACTCAAAGACATTCACAGAGTTGTCCTGAAGCCAATTCTTTGATATCTTGGCTGTGTGCTTAGGGTCGTTGTCCTGCTGAAAGATGAACCGTTGCCATAGTCTGAAATCAAGAGCGCTCTGGAGCAGGTTTTCATCCGGAATGTCTCTGTACATTGCTACATTCATCTTTCGCTCTATCCTGACTAGTCTCAAAGTTCCTGCAGCTGAAAAACATCCACACAGCATGATGCTGCCACCACCATGCTTCACAGTAGGGATGGTATTGTCATGGTGATGAACGGTGCCTGGTTTCCTCCAAACATGACGCCAGGCATTCATGCCAAAGAGTTCAATCTTTGTCTCATCAGACCAGAGAATTTTTTTTTCTCATGGTCTGAGAGTCCGTCAGGTGCCTTTTGGCAAACTCCAGGTGAGCTGCCATGTGTCTTTTACAAAGGACTGGCTTCTGTCTGGCCACTCTACCATACAGGCCTGATTAGTGAATTGCTGCAGAGATGGTTGTCATTCTGGAAGGTTCTCCTCTCTCCACAAACACTAGCACTCTGACAGAGTGACCATTGGGTTCTTGGTCACCTCCCTGACTAAGGTCCTTCTCCCTGATCGTTCAGTTTAGATGGCCGGCCAGCTCTAGGAAGAGTCCTGGTGGTTCCAAACTTCTTCCATTTATGGATGATGGAGGCCACTGTGCTCATTGGGACCTTCAAAGTTGTAGAAATTTTTCTGTACCCTTCCCCAGATTTGTGCCTCAAGACAATCCTGTCTCAGAATTCTACAATTCCTTTGACTTCATGCTTGGTTTGTGCTCTGACATGCATCACTCATGGTCATAGGACTTGCTGTGACACAATCATAGATCAAAGGCAGGCATGACTGAATGAGTGCTGATGTGCTTGTTTACACCCTTGCTAATACTTGGTTTCTACGGGCGTGCACGGGTAGTGCTTTGCTGATAAGATGCACTGTGTGCATTCCTGAATATGGGGAAGTTTAGTAAGGGAAATCTTTAATGAACGTCCATAGCGTTCATAGATATGACATAGCTATGGCATTTAGATGCACAGATGTGCATCTGTGATGTCATAGAGAGATCAAAGGACTCTAATGAACTTCCATAGGGTAGCTGTGGATGTCATAGATCAATGGCGGGCATCACCGTGGTTACTGTTGCCTGGGAGACATCAATGGCAGCCATCACTGTGGTTACTGTTGCCTGGGAGACATCAAAGGCAGGCATCACCATGGTTACTGTGATGTCATAGATCATAGGCAGGCATAACCATGGTTACTGTTGCCAGGCAGATACATCATCAAAGATCAAAGGAGGCATCACTGAACGAGTAGTGACGTCAAAGATCAAAGGCAGGCATCACCATGGTTACTGTTGTCATGGTAATGGTAACTTTCTACGGGCATGCAGAAATGCTATGGGAATGCAGAAATACTTGCTTATTCTTGGTTTCTACAGGCATGCATGAGTATGCACTAGTATTGAGTGATTGATAATTGACGGTTATGCACCTGTAAGCTGGTTGCCAACCGCTGTGGTGGTAATGCACCTGTAGGCTGGTTGCCAACCGCCATTCAAATCTAAAAGAAGAAGAAGAAGAAATCTAAAAGAAGAAGAGTTTACCAACAGAGGTCTGAGCTTTCTACGGGCATAGAGAAATGGTTGCTTACACTTGCTTTGTACGGGCATGCAGAAATACTTGCTTATATTTGGTTTCTACAGGCGTGCACAGGTATGCACTAGTAATCTCTGATTCTAAATTTGTAAATTTGCTGTGTGTGATCTTGCAGTAGATAAAAAATGTTAACTGCACAGAAAATATTTGTGTTAGTGTAGAGGAGCTTGAAATAACGAGGCGATGTGATTCATAAACCAAAGTTTATTATCAGCTCCTCTAACAAGTCTCATCTAGGTGCAGCAGCAGAAGAAGTAAGAGAGCGAACACCTTCGGCTCTACGAACTTATACTTGCACATAACAAAAGACATGCATATCAAAAGCTGACATCCCTCACTATCTTAATCCCCTCTTTTGTCTTCGTACCCCTCCACCTGGCCCTGGGGGGTCAGGGCGACCTATCCGGTCTCCACCGCAGTGCCTCGGATGCTCTTTGATCTTCACTGGCTGTTGAGACCTCTTTGTCCTGTTCTGAGGTGTGAAGTCGCTTTACATATGTAATCACCAAACATTCTCACATGCTTATACATATGTAGGTTATGGGATATATGATTAATATAGACCACAGTTAGCATTTTAAATATAACTTTAAACAGTAAGACTAGAAAAAACTTATTTACTGTAAAAGTCAGTCTGTTTTCTGGTCCTTTGCATGGTTGTATACAAAATGAACTGTTAAGAGAGCCCAAAATAACATTGAAAACATTTTGCCATAAAGTGCAACTGAAAAGTTAAGTTAAATGTACAACATGAAGTGTTGGAAAACTCCAGTTTTAGTGACACCTTGGCATCTCAAAGTGAACTGTGCCCCATTTCAAGGGCTACATAAATCTAAACTTCTCAGAAATTAATTAGGCTGCAGTTCACTTTCTAGCCACAGGGTGTCACTTTAAAAAGTGTTTCCAAACCCTCCATATAGTACCTGCCTATCTTTGTTGTAATGGCAATAAAGACACCAAAGTAAGTAAACTAAGTAATGGCACAAAAGCCCCTTTTCCACTAGTATCTGTTTGGCCCTGTTCAGTTCGGTTTGGCACATTTTGTAGGCTTTTCCATTAGGAACTGTAACAGTTTTGGTCCCGAAAAATCGGACCTACTCCAAACTGGTTCTAAGCATTCCGTTCTGACCTGAAAATGTGATGTCAAAAGACTGCAGGCCACTGATTGGTCCGGGCGTGATGTCATGAGAACGCCGTTCTTCTGCTGAATCTTCAACCGCCATTTGCAAATTCTTCTTCTTCTTCTTCTTCTTCTTCTTCTTCTTCTTCTTTTAGACTTGATTGGTCAGCGAGTAATCACTCAACATACAGTATAATTCAAGAAATCTGTCTGTTTGTGTGTCACAATCATAGGACTTTGTGTTGCCATGGTAACCATGTCAAAGATCAAAGGCAGGCATCACTGAACAAGTGGTGACGTCAAAGATCACAGGCAGGTTTCATAAGACTCGCTGTGACATCATCAAAGATCAAAGGCTGGCATCACTGAGCGAGTGGTGATGTCAAAGATCAAAGGCAGGTTTCATAAGACTCGCTGTGACATCATCAAAGATCAAAGGCTGGCATCACTGAGCGAGTGGTGATGTCAAAGATCAAAGGCAGGTTTCATCATGGTTACTTTTGCCATGGCAACCATGTCAAAGCTCAAAGGCAGGCATCACCATGGTTACTGCTGCCATGGTAACCATGTCAAACATCAAAGGCAGGCATGCAGCAGAAATGCTTGCTTACACTTGGTTTCTACGGGCATGCACAGGTATGCACTAGTCACTATAAATGCTAGAGATGGCTTCGGCTTCACAGAAATCTACACCGTGGTCCAACGAGGAGGTGCAGACTTTCCTGTGCATAGTGGCCGATGATAGAATCCAGAGAGAGTTAGATGGAGCATGCCGCAATGAGAAAATGTTCCAGGAGGTCGCGGAGCAGTTGTCCGCCCGCGGATGAAAACGGAGTACGTGGCGGCAATGCACCTGTAAGCTGGTTGCCAACTGCCAATCAAATCTAAAAGAAGAAGAACAACCGGACAGTAAAACGATGTAGGGAGAAGCTAAAGAAAAAGAAATGTGATTACCGGGCCATCAAGGACCACAACTGGTTGCACTGTGGCGCAGTGGTTTAGCACTGTGGCAGCACAGTTTACCCTCGGCCGGGGGATCGCGGGGATCATGAGATCGTGGGTTCGATCCCAGCCCCCGACCAACAGTGAGCTGTGTGGAGTTTGCATGTTCTCCCCGTGTTGCGCGGGTTTACTCCGGGATTTCTCCGGTTTCCTCCCGCATACCAAAATCATGTAGGTTTAGGGCGCTCGCGCACGCAGCGACCGGCAGCCAGTGGCTTGTCACCAGACTGCAAACCAAATCTACCTACGGGTACAAATAAGTAACAAAAAAAAAAAAAAAAAACGGTCGAAGTGGGGTGAACAGAAAGCAGTGGAAGTAGTTCAACCAAATTGACTCCATTTACGGTCATCGGCCAGCAATTGGAGGGAGATAGGAGTCGACCCGGCCACGTTATTGTTACAAACCATGGATGGTGAGTGTTTTGTGATATTATGCATCTTTTCACTTATTTAGCCTATTGGTGCCACGCTCACTTTTTTGAGCAATGACAATGCCGTTCTCTCCTGGCTAGCGAGTGTTAGCCAGGAGCGCTAGCACTAGCTAGCTAGCTAGCCAACAGCTGATTCGCTCTTGCTCTGTCTGAAATATTCGCTTATGAGAGCAAAACGACGAAGTATGCTAATCCTGGTTAAAAAGTTTTGTGTATGTGTTGCACTTTCGTGCTGTGCATTAAGTTGTGTGTGTATTTTCTTTCTAGAATCTGTTTCTACATGCCAGGGATACCAGTACCAGCCCCATCACCAGCTCCAGCTCCGTCAATGTGTGGCACGTCACGTTCATGTACTGGTAAAGTGCAATAAACAAAAGATTAACACCCTGTTTTGTTTATGGATACAGGTCAAGTGGACCCCAGGAACGAAAATCTCAACATATACAAGTCCATTTTCAAATCAGTGATTTATAAAGTGATTCATGTAATTCCATAAAGCCTCATAATAGACCCACATACCTATTCTATGGATTTTCCAACTACAGTGTTGCGGTGCTGTTTCTTTTCCACTATGAATCACTGACTTGAAAATGTACATGTGCAGAGTGGTGGTACAGAGTGTTCAGCGGTCCACGACCTGGTCCCATTTTTAGCTGTGGTGGAGGAAGTAGTGATAAAATTCTTGTTTTTGAAAAACTGATGTAGCACAAAAACTCACTTTTAAATGTGCTTGCAGTCAACATGCTTCATTCAAATGATTCAAGTCAACTGACTATTAACTCATTCAGATTTCTGAGGCCCCAATAAAAACAAATTATTTTAAACATAACCTGGCACTTGCAAAATCTGCTCTACTGGGGCACAGCAACATGGAAATTGTCCTTATACAGTGGGGCAAAAAAGTATTTAGTTAGCCACCAATTGTGCAAGTTCTCCCACTTAAAAGATGAGAGAGGTCTCCAATTTTCATCATAGGTATACCTCAACTATGAGAGACAAAATGAGAAAAAAAATCCAGAAAATCACATTGAAGGATTTTTAATGAATTAATTGGTAAATTCCTCAGTAAAATAAGTATTTGGTCACCTACAAACAAGCAAGATTTCTGGCTCTCACAGACCTGTAACTTCTTCTTTAAGAGGCTCCTCTGTCCTCCACTTGTTACCTGTATTAATGGCACCTCTTTGAACTCATTATCAGTATAAAAGACACCTGTCCACAACCTCAAACAGTCAGACTCCAAACTCCACTATGGCCAAGACCAAAGAGCTGTCAAAGGACACCAGAAACAAAATTATAGACCCGCGCCAGGCAGGGAAGACTGAATCTGCAATAGGTAAGCAGCTTGGTGTGAAGAAATCAAATGTGGGAACAATTATTAGAAAATGGAAGACATACAAGACCACTGATAATCGCCCTCGATCTGGGGCTCCACGCAAGATCTCACCCCGTGGGGTCAAAATTATCATGAGAACGGTGAGCAAAAATCCCAGAACCACATGGGGGGACCTAGTGAATGACCTGCAGAGAGCTGGGACCAAAGTAACAAAGGCTACATCAGAAACACACTATGCCGCCAGGGACTTAAATCCTGCAGTGCCAGACGTGTCCCCCTGCTTAAGCCAGTACATGTCCAGGCCCGTCTGGAGTTTGCTAGAGAGCATTTGGATGATCCAGAAGAGGATTGGGAGAATGTCATATGGTCAGATGAAACCAAAATAGAACTTTTTGGTAAAAACTCAACTTGTCGTGTTTGGAGGAGAAAGAACACCATACCTACTGTGAAGCATGGGTGTGGAAACATCATACTTTGGGGCTGTTTTTCTGCAAAGGGACCAGGACAACTGATCCGTGTAAAGGAAAGAATGAATGGGGCCATGTATCGTGAGATTTTGAGTGAAAACCTCATTCCACCAGCAAGGGCATTGAAGATGAAACGTGGCTGGGTCTTTCAGCATGACAATGATCCCAAACACACCGCCCGGGCAACGAAGGAGTGGCTTTGTAAGAAGCATTTCAAGGTCCTGGAGTGGCCTAGCCAGTCTCCAGATCTCAACCCCATAGAAAATCTTTGGAGGGAGTTGAAAGTCCATGTTGCCCAGCGACAGCCCCAAAACATCATTGCTCTAGAGGAGATCTGCATGGAGGAATGGGCCAAAATACCAGCAACAGTGTGTGAAAACCTTATGAAAACTTACAGAAAACGTTTGACCTCTGTCATTGCCAACAAAGGGTATATAACAAAGTATTGAGATGAACTTTTGTTATTGACCAAATACTTATTTTACCGAGGAATTTACCAATTAATTCATTAAAAATCCTTCAATGTGATTTTCTGGATTTTTTTTTTCTTATTTTGTCTCTCATAGTTGAGGTATACCTATGATGAAAATTGGAGACCTCTCTCATCTTTTAAGTGGGAGAACTTGCACAATTGGTGGCTGACTAAATACTTTTTTACCCCACTGTATACAACAACGAAGCATTTTTATCACACCCCACCACCTGGCTTTCACAAGTGCATTTCCCGTATATATGTTTTGAACTTGCTTTAACTAACCACCACCCATTTCTGTCTTTCGTGTAGGCAAGAGGAAAAGGAGCCACCCCACAGCAGAGCTTGCCACTGTGTTTACCCAGATGAATGGTGACGAGGTGCGGCTCCAAGAACAGTAGCTTGAACAGCAGCGTGAACAGCACCATGAAGTACTTGTCCAGCACATGCAGACCATCAACCGGCTTGCCGATGAAGCACGTGAAGCAAGGGAGCAAGAAGCCGCCTTAAGAAGGGAGGAGATGGCTCAAACTGCTGCCTTCTATCAGGCTTTCCTGGCTGTATTGGGCAACCTCGTGACGAGTGGCCGGCATGTGTGACCCAGTCTCCACACAAGTATCTTTTAACATGTATACATGCAAAACAAAATGAGTAATTGGGCTGCAACTTGTAATAAACCAGTGACTGTTTGCATCATGACTGTGTTTTGTCTGTTATTACCAATTTTCTCCAAAGTTTTCCCAAAAAAGGGTTGGTAGACAATTTTATTAGAGTATATTATGGAGTCTAATAATTACTGAGACATCCTTTAAAGGTCAGTAGATCAAGGTCAAGGTGTACAGTCATGCGAAAAAATTAGGACACCATTAACAATACAGTTCTCTATTAAGAAATGTTCATATCTATGTCTAACCCTGTTTTTGTTTTGATTTGCATAAAACATTTATTTTAGCCATTTTTAAGTGGGAATGAATGTGGGGGTGTCCTAAAAAAGATGGGGTGTGTCCTAATTTATTCCTCACTATTTGTTTAGAATTATATTTTACAGAAAATTTGAAAATAAAAAGTCTAATTCATTTTGTTTAGTTGTATTACATGAATCTCCCTGTATTTTTAACATTGATATTAAATATCCATATGTCCAAATATGTTACAAAAAAACACAGACTAATACAGGGTGTCCTAATTTTTTCACATGACTGTAGGTTGTGGGAGCAGTTTTGCACCTACAAAATCTTGTGATGCAGTGTATCCTGACATTGTAGTTAAAAAAATATTGTGGTAATGCAGCCATGCAATGTTTTCATGTTATCTGTGTGTAATGGTGAATAATAAAAGATCTTTCTTAACCAAAATTCTACTTTTCCATGCTGGAAAATTGTCAGGAATGCTAAGGGGTAAGAAAAGGTAAACAAAACATTTACGTTTTTCAGTATAATGGGATAGGGTTAGATGGGATTTAACGTGTTTCAACACATGATTCATAATTCTGTTAACAGACTTGCACCAAACCAAAAGTGATATATCTAACTGCTGGATTACTCAGAGATGGCTTCCCTAGTCTCTTAGCATTTAGTCACTCATACCATCTCAGATAATCCATATAAAGAAAAGAGGAGCTGTATCTGAAAAAGGTACAAAAACAAAATATTTTCATAATACAGAAGCACGTAGCCTTCTCTGGCTGTCCTGTTTGGCCTTTACTGTGACAAAAAGCCACAGAGTGAGCAGTAAGTAAATCACCCTCTCGTAATCCATCTTGTGTTTTGACATTGTGTTGCCTGTGTGTCGCATATTTTAAGTCACGGGAAGGTTGCGCCACCTTCCTGTAACAAATCCCATGCACATCAAGCAGTACTCTGGTGTAATGGAAACAAAAGCGGGTTGAACTGGATAAAACTGTGCTGTGCTGTACCGGGCTAAGCAGGTACTAGTGGAAAAGGGGCTTAAGTTTAGTGTCTCCCATAGAGTGAGATTGTGGTTGGGAAAAAGTTGGTGCACTCCCACAAACATGCAAGCATACGTGCGCATGTTTGGCTTTGAGCTCATCTGCATATGTGTTGTTGCCCACTTAAAGAGCCACATTGGTGCTTTCTTAAATTCAGTCTTAGATAATAATATCAATACTGTGTCACAATAAATATCCGGGCATCAGTCAGCTGGCTCTCTGGTGAGTCCAGGTGGAATGGCCTGCTGTTAAATACTGTAGCTTGAGGAGAAAGTCTTGGTCCACTCTCCACAGCCTCACAGAATCCCAAGACAAAATAACCCTCCACCCTGCGGCTCATATCTAGAGCAGAACAAAATGAAGCAGCCTGCTGTCTGAACTGGCAGAACCAAAGTACACACAACTGCAAGATTCAAGATGCAAAAGGGGAAACTCAATAAATGCTGCTACCACCAACCCCATCGGCTTATTGCACAATTTGATGTTTATCAACTTATGGGGTAAAACGCTGTGCAAAATTACGTCAAAGCATTTCTCACAGGTCAGACAGTTCAGAGCAGCAGGAAGAGCTAAACAGTAACTCCATATGTGTGGATTCAAAATTTGAAAAAGATGACTGCTCGAGCAGGACAAAAAGTCAGCTTTACATTGTTATATACCCCTATGTTGCAATTCTTAATGCTGTAGTTCTGAAATTAGTTTCCGTACATTTTTCATTGATCCTGCACTACAGTTCCAGTGACTAAATTTGTGGGACTTTATAGCGACAACATAAATCATGGTTTACTAAATAAGAAGCTGAGACCAACCTGGTGCAAAAGGGAATGTCTGAACCTGCAATGCTTTGTATCTGGAAACAGGATAACTGCTGCAGTATCTCCACCTGGTGCTGGAGCTCGCTGAGCCTGTACCACCAGTGTTCATTCTTGTTAGCCAGCTCATCTGCATTCACTGCAGTAATCCTGATCATGTATGTGGTTTCCATCTCAGACTCTGTAATCACATCTGGGTTAGTGCTTTCTTCCCTCAGGTGATGCTCCCATGTGCTTAATCTTTGTTGGGGTAGTGCATACATTCCAGAAAAGAAAACAAACAGGTGTGGTCCCTTTGTGTAATTTTCTCAATCCTGTGTGAGAATGCCTACTTCACCAGTGCTTTTGGAGGGGCAGATCTTAATTAGCCACAGGGCTCTTAGTGCAGGATCGATAGAAAATGAGTCTGAAGAATTGCTACAAAGGAACACACACCACTGTAAGGCTGACTTTTTAACCTTGCTGGAATACAAGTTGAACTCAGACATATGTAATTACTTTCTAGCGTTTCCCGCTGTTCTGAAAACTGTTTTACAGGTACAGAAATGCTTTGACTGGAAGGAATTGTGCACAAAGATTTAATGTGATGCAACAAGCCAATTGCAAAGACACGGAAACCAACACAACTAGTTGGTTGGCAGTGAGGGAACTTTCAAAGATAAGACACAGCAGCTTGTCAAATATTTGATTGTTTTGTTCTTCCTGGCCAGTTTAGTAAGCCGGGGATTGGACCGCCAAGGTCTCTTCCTTTGACTGCGACCCAGTCCACATCACTCATTGTATCTGTGTGTATCCATCTGTCTGTTACCAGCTTTTCAGCTCACCCAGTCAAAATTAAGTGGAACTAAAGGCTTGTATCATCGTATTGCCATATTTTCTCGACTTTTAATTTGCCAGAATTTCCAGATAAGGCTTTGTTTTCAAAATAAACACAAATTTAACTCGCCTATACCATCAATGGAGCCGTGAAAAAAGATATTGTAATAACTATCCCGGGCCAGTAGAGGTCAGAGTGCCACTTTTTTACAGCCCCCATGCTACCATGCCACAGGCACCGAGGCACAGCACCTTGATGCTTTCATTCGTCTTGCAGGTGGTGAGCCCACTGGAGGGCGGACCTATGGGTGAACTAACATAATAAAACTAACATAATAAAATCACTGAAAGTGGTTCCACAGAATAAAGTTATGTTTTGCCAACATAATAAAATCATGTGCCTGTTTCATGATCTGCATAACACTGACATGATTTTGTTTTGTTTTGGCAACATCATAAAATCATATTTCATGCTCTGCATATGTAACATTGACATGATTTTGTTTTCACATGATTTTAGTAGTGGTGGTCTAGTTGGTAGAGCATCTGCCCCACATTTGGGAGGCCTGGGTTCAAGTCCCGGCCGGGTCATGATGAACACCATATAAAAGTGGAACTTCCTACTGTCCAGCTTGGTGCTCAGCAATAATGGAGGAGGGAAATTTGTGGTGGCACCTTGCATGGCAGCAACCCCTCTGATTCTAGATGTAATTAACATTGTAGATAAGAGAAACATAATTTTGTTCTACTAAACATTATGGGCTGAATGACAATAAAGTTGGCTTTATTATGTTGCCTAAACAAAATCATGTGAAGGTAACATATGCAGATCATAAAACATGCACATGATTTTATGATGTTGCCAAAACAAAACAAAATCATGTCAATGTTACATATGCAGATCATGAAACATGCACATGATTTTATTATGTTGGCAAAACGTAACTTTATTTTGTGGAACCACTTTCAATGATTTTATTATGTTTGTTCAAAATAATTTTTTTTCAGTGCATGTGGCTGTTTTGGGCTGAGCCCGACTGGGTCCTATGAACAGAAAACCAGTCATTAGGTTGTTGCTGTTGAGCCCGTCCCCAAGGCCTGGCTCCAGGGCAGGGCCCCGATAACCTCATACCGGGCGGGGTACACTAAATCCTTGATTTTTTTTTAACTATCATGGAATCCAGTGGACCGCTCTCAGACAGAAAAGGGTGGATTGTCCTCTCTGGGTTAAGGCTGTACAATATGACCAAAATTTCCTATCACGATATAAGTAATGTAACGTGCTGCTCGACATGGCGACGTCCCACCGGGAGATTCGAACTCACGCCTCCCGCTCCGGAGTCCCGCACCCTACCTGTGTCGCCAATAGGGTCAACCCACTTGGCAAGCCAAGTAGGGTGCTCATATTGAGTTCGCTACAGTAATTTTATTTGATGATAAACGATATATATCATGATATACATTTCTGTACCCTATGATGGCATTTGCTCACTCTAATCCTCAGTGCTCAGCCATGTTTTAACTATGCCTATTATTACTTGTGGGTGGGGGTGGGTGGGGGTGGGTGGGGGTGGGAGGAGGTGGGGTCTGGGGTGAGTTGAGGGGTCGGCTGGATGGACATCTTGGACAAGAGTAGGGGTGGAGTGGGAGGGCTTGGGGAGGGCTGTCTTGTCTTTTTATTGTTTTGTTTTTGTTTTATCTGGAATTGTTTTTAACTGTAAAGCACTCTGAATTGCAATTTCTTGCATGAAAGGTGCTATATAAATAAAGTTTGAAGTTTGAAAGTTTATAGTTTATATATAATAACCACATAAAAAGGACTGTCTCTTCTTTACATTTTAAATTACATACTGAAAAAAATCATCCATCTATCCATCCATCTTCTACCACTTTTCCGGAGGTCCGGGTCGCGGAGGCAGCAGTTCAAGCAGAGAAGCCCAGACTTCCCTCTTCCCAGCCACCTGCTCCAGCTCTTCAGAGAGGATACCAAGGCGTTCCCAGACCAGCTGGGAGACATAGTCTCTCCACCCAGTCCTGGGTCTGCCCTGGGGTCTCCTCCCAGTGGGATGTGCCCGAAACACCTCAAGTGGGAGGCATCCAGGAGGAATCCTGATCAGATGCCCATACCACCTCAACTGACTCCTTTCAATATGGAGGAGCAGCGGTTCTACTCTGAGCCTCTCCTGGATGACTGAGCTCCTCACCCTATCTCTGAGGATGAGTCCAGCAATCCTATGGAGAAAGCTCATTTCATCCGCTTGTATCCGTGATCTCATTCTTTCGGTCATTACCCAAAGCTCGTGACCATAGGTGAGAGTAGGAACGTAGATTGGTAAATCGACAGCTTTGCCTTAGAACTCAGCTCCTTCTTCACCACAACAGACCGGTACAACGTCTGTATCACTGCAGATGCTGCTCCGATCCGTCTGTCAATCTCTCGCTCCATTCTCCCCTCACTCGTGAATAAGATCCTAAGATACTTAAACTCCTCCACTTGGGGCAGGAGCCTGTCCCCAACCCGGAGAGGACAATCCACCTTTTTCCAGCTGAGGACCATGGACTCGGACTTGGAGGTGCTGATTCTCATCCCAGCTGCTTCACACTCAGCGGCAAACCGTCCCAGCAAGAACTCTAGGTCATTGCTGAATGAAGCCAACAAGACAACATCATCTGCAAACAACAGAGATGAGATCCTGTGGTCACCAAGCATGACACCCTCCGTTCCCTGGCTGCCCCTAGAAATCTTGTCCATAAAAATTATGAACAGGATCGGTGACAAAGGGCAGCCCTGGCAGAGTCCAACTCTCACTGGGAATGAGTCCGACCGAGTGTTGGCAATATGAACCAAACTCTCACAATGATCGTACAGAGACCGAAAAGCTCGTAACAACAAGCCTGATACCCCATACTCCCGAGGCACCCCCCCCCCCCCAACAAAAAACCACGAGGGACGCGGTCAAATGCCTTCTCCAAGTCCACAAAACACATGTAAACTGGTTGGGCAAACTCCCACGAACCCTCAAGAATTCTCGAGAGGGTAAAGAGCTGGTCCGATGTGCCACGGCCAAGACGAAAACCACATTGCTCCTCCTGAATCTGAGGTTCGACCAACGGCCGGACTCTCTTCTCCAGTACATTGGCATAGACCTTCCCAGGGAGGCTAATCCCTCTAAAGTTGGAGCACACCCTCCGGTCCCCTTTTTTGAAGAGAGGAACCACCACCCCAGTTTGCCATGCCAAAGGCACTGCCCCCAACCTCCACGCAATGTTGCAGAGGCGTGTCAACCATGACAGCCCTACAACATCCAGGGCCTTGAGGTACTCAGGGCAAATCTCGTCCACCCCCGGGGCCCGGCCACCAAGGAGATTTTTAACCACCTTGGTGACCTCAGCCCCTGTGATAGGCGAGCCACCCCCCTCGTCCACAAACCCTGCTTCCTCTGTGGAAGGTGTATCAGTGGGATTGAGGAGATCCTCAAAGTATTCCTTCCACCGCCCAACGATATCCCCAGTCGAAGTCAACAGCACCCCATCCGCACCATACACGCATACACAATAAATAAATTGGTAATAAATTCACCCTAGAACAATAACGTTGGGTGATTTTCAGCCATGCAGTTGTAGTCACATGATTGTCATTGTGCTGCTGATGTATGAGTTGCATGGGTCCTTCAGGCTGCTCACTGATGTCACTGAAGGGAGGCATGCTTCCCTGCTCCCATCCCTAGGTTTTGCAACAGGCACATGTTTGGGTGATTTTCGCCCAACATTAGTGATTGAGAGTAGACTACAATATTTTCGGGTAGATTTTACCCAGCGTTAGTGTTTGTGTATTAAATCAAGGGTAACAATGTTCAGGTCCACCATATTTATTGCCCCATATCATGCACAGCTATCATCCTGCCACAGGTTTGTTGACTCCGGCATGCCAACAAGTGAATAAAACATGGCTATAAGGTTTATTTATGTTGGCTAAGCAGATTTCTGTACCGACTGTATGTAAGGCATAAGGTAAGTTAGAGTGGTCCTGAAATTTACATGTAATAATTATTTAGTGTAATGGTTATGAATAAATATCAATTACTGGTAATTTCCAAAGGAATCAATATCTATCTATAAATGCACAGAATCTCTATGTGTGTGTGTGTGTGTGTGTGTGTGTGTGTGTGTGTGTGTGTGTTCCATGCATATCTTTTGAACCGTTCGTCAGACTGACCTAAGATTTTATATGTGTTTTGCTGAGGTTGGGAGAGTGTGCATCCCCGAGTATGGAGTTGACCAGTCAAGATGCGTAATTTTTATCAATAAAAGTTTAGTTGTCACTCTCTCCTCATGCTCTGGCTTGTAGAGGTGTGGCTGGGGTTTTGCATTGACTCCATACTGATTGGATAATAGATGACATCATGGCATCAGTAACCACAGCGCACCGTGAGCAAAACAAGGAAGTGAAAACCAACAAATTTGACTAGAAAAGGATAATACTGAAGATTTAATGCTTAAAAAATTATATCATAAAGTTGCCATGATTGCATAGGGTCTAAAGGATAATTCGGCATATGTGGAGAACACGAGGCACGTGAGCAGACTGGGCGGAGCGTCAGCAGGGGCCCAGGTCTGACAAAACACCAGTGTATCAACAGAACATGCTGGGAGAAGCAGCGGCCCAACCGGGTGGACTACAGTCCTTTGTGGGGAGGCACGCCCAGCCTGCCCAGTCAGTAGTAGATGGGAATACCTGCTTCTGCTTCACCCATGTGGTACCACTGTACTTTGCAGTCCCACGTGAGTATCTAAAAATTAAAAACTTAGTAATAACACCACCATGACTGTGGAGCAGAATGGCTGGAATGACTTAACGACCAAACACAGGACACAGAAACGCCCAAATAACGAAATAAATCATTTTTAGTTAAATATTTACTGACAAATGGGCAACACTGATGCAGCAGTTGCAGTTAAGTGGGTCCTTCTGCCGTGTATAATAATGTTGGGTGTGTTGTAGTTAATTCGGTTGATTGCAGTTTTTAAAAGAACCTTTTAATAACAAAATATTGCTAAAATATAAAATGATGCACTAGAATGGCTCTCAAATATTCGTAAATGTGTCCTGTTATAGTACTGCATGGGTTTATTGATGATACACAGAAGAAATTCAGTATTACACTGAACTCCATCACTGAACAGAGATATAAACGAAAATAATTCTAATGATGACTGAACAACTCCCATTCCCCAAAGTGCAAGATGCAACATCTATGAATATAAGTGATAAAAGATCACACAAATAAGTGATCTGACAAACAAATAAGCAAGGGATCTGAAACAGTCGCTAATATTGGATGTCCTGTTCATTTTCAATATTTAGGTATTCTGTAATTAATATTCACACAGTCAAATAAATCTTAGTGCCATTTACTCCCTTTTATGTTTGTCAAAGTCTAACGTGTGATTGCCTACATATAGGCTACACCTCTTTGTGCTCCACTTTCAAACACTGCCTACATTTGGGCCTGGAAAGCTTGATTGGGATCCCTGTTTCAGACAAGAATACTTGCGTTCTACAGGCAATGCACTCATCATAGCAGTCTGTCAGGGGCGACAATGACTGCTTCATTTAGGTCTGAACAGATTCCTTCACGCAGTTCTGTCCTTCACCTTCTGCTGCCTGGAACTCCTGACCTTGTTAACCGGACGACCCCCGAGCCGGTATGAGTTGCTCTCTGACTGACCATTTCATGAAACTGCTTGCAAAGTATTGGAGTACCGCTAGCTTTTGCTGGATTAGCAGCACATTCTTGGCAGATAGAGCTCGTGGTAAATAAAACTAATAGAGATTTTTTTTTAAAAAAAGTCTCTCCCACAGTTGTCAGTGATGCAGGGAAACTGTGCTTTCACCAGACAAGGCTCACATGTTCTAGGAATGGGTGGAATATTTAGGAATTTTTTAGGTAATGATTCCTTAATTTCACTAATTTCAGAGTCTCTTTATATGGTCTTCCATTATACCTTTTTTTATTTGTTTTGTGAGACATTGTATAGGTGTAAATAAGAGTACTTCACTTTGCCATGTATTGTTGTTCTTAAATATATTTTGATGAGAAGTATTTTTTTCGAGTATATTATATTGGGTAAATATACCTGATGTTAATGATGGTGTTATAAAAATTAACCTTAGTGTTCTAGAGTTAATCACGGACTTATTAGGCATTAATGTGTTTTAGCGGAATGAATCAATGAACAGCGAGTGTGCGCATTCTACTTTTCACTGTAACTTCCAGGAGAGGCAGGTGGATCGCCATCTGCTTCGGCTGGTGGGGCCTCTGATCAGGATTGGACTGTACTGTCTGGACGGACCAGTGGTCCATGCCTGCACCAGCCGGTGTTTACCACCTATTTCTCCTCCATTCAGAGGAGACAGAGGGGGCAGAGGTGGTGGGGTAGAACTGTCAGTGTAAGGGTTTTGAACTGCACACCCCTCTTCTGTGACAGAGTAGCCTTTTGTCTTTCCACATGTGGACTGTCAGATTTGTGTCCCCAGTCATCTCCTTTGATCAATCTTTTGTCCGTTCGCACGCGTCCTTTGCGGGGTGATGAGGGACACACACTCAGCTTTTGTTTTTCTGTTGAATGTATTAATATGAGGACAATTAAAAACAGGCTGTCCACCTATACCCTGTGGTATGGACAGTTCCAGAGCATTTGAAGAAACAGCAGAGTTTTTCACTGCATAGGGTAAAAAAGGACCGGCGCGTAGGGTTATAAAAATATCAGTTTCAAAGCCATTCATGTGTGTGTGATGTATCCATACACACTACATTGTGTTAAACCATCCATCCATCTTCTACCGCTTTTCCGGAGGTCCGGGTCGCAGAGGCAGCAGTTCAAGCAAAGAAGCCCAGACTTCCCTCTCCCCATCCACCTGCTCCAGCTCTTCAGAGAGGATACCAAGGCGTTCCCAGACCAGCTGGGAGACATATGGCTCTTTTCCATAGTCACAGTTCTTTTTTACTTGTTTCGATTCTCCACTACTTCTTTCTCCCTGGGTTGCTGATCCATTACACCCCTGTAAAGCTGCGTAAACTCGGTAGTGGGCGGGATTGAGGCGGCGCCACACTCTGCTGACGTCAAGCACGCGACCGAATCCTTCACAACAAAGAAAATGGCGGATTACGAGCGGAGGATTTCCACGTTGCTTCTTCTCTGGCTTTTGAACACAATAAATGAATGTTTTTAACTGGAGAAGACGACGTGCATTGAGAGAGCACACGTTGGGGCAGTACCAGAGACTCGTTGTTGCCATTGGGGAATATCAAGCAGCGGAATATGAAGCGGAATATGAAGCAGAGAGCTTAATTACCCAGCACATCAGGCACATCAAGCGCACGAGGAAACAGTTTTTGGTAATTTAATGCTTTCTGTTGTCATTTTATCATCATGTCATTGTTGTGTACAGCATTTTGATGTCGCCAGGTTATCAGTATTAATATGTATGCTGTGTGTGTGTTTTAGTTGGCTGCGTTGTTGCAAAATCAACGCTGCAGACCATGGACCTGGGCAGTAAACCGTAGCTCGCAGTGGTGGGAGAATATTGTCCCCAGCTTCTCAAGCACACAGTGGTTGCAGAACTTCTGGATGTCCGAGGACACTTTCACCTACTTGTGCCACAAATTGCGTCCATGCATGGAGCCTCATTCATGTGCATACATATGTCAAACGTTTGTTTTATAAATAAAATTTGGTGCACTTTTCATCTACGTCTCCTCTGTTGTTCATAACGGTTAACTGTTAAGGGACAGCTATTTAAATGCTAAAACCTTGTAATTGACCTTGGAATTATATGTGGATACTTGTTATATTTCCAATTAATCATAGCCCTATTTTACTTACAAAATAATTTAAATTACTTTAAAAAAAAAGCCAATTCAACTGTAGTAAAATTCTTGTTTTTGTGTATCATTTTCCCATTGATAGTTATTTTTAAGGGATATGTGTTCAGGGATGGGAAATTACACGCTAAAACACCGTAGAAAATGACTGCAGAAAAATGCAGCAGCTGAACAACTCCCTTTTGGTTTGAGTGAATTGCCAATTGACCTTGGAATTATATGTGGACACTTGTTATATTTCCAGTTAATCCTAGCCCACTTTTACTTACAAAATAATTTTAAAAATTTTAAAGAAAGGCAATCCAACTGTAGCACCATTTTGCATGTTGAGTGTCATTTGAGTATCATTTTCCCATCTATAGATATTTATAAGGGATATGTGTTCAGGGATGGGTAATTACATGTTAAAACACCTTAGCAAAATGACTACAACAAAAAAGGCAGCAGCTAGACAACTCACTTTTGGTTTGATGGAATTGCAAATTGACCTTGGAATTATATGTGGAAAATTGTTATTTCCAGTTAATCCTAGCCCATTTTGTCTTACAAAATAAATTTAAAAATGTCAAAGAAAATCAAACTGTAGCACCATTTTTTATGTCGAGTGTCATTTGAGTACCATTTTCCAATCTATTGATATTTATAAGGGATATGTGTTCAGGGATGGGTAATTACACGTTAAAACACCTTAGAAAATCACTGCAATAAAAAACAGCAGCTAGACAACTCACTTTGGGTTTGATGGAATTGTCAATGGACCACGAAATTTTCTGATGAAACTTATGTTATTCCTATTAAATACTGTGACATTGTCAGACTGGCCAACACCAAATTGTAATTTTATTTTTCAAACCTATGACACTTTGGATGTATTGAATCAGAAAATCATAGGTTTATCATATTCATGTCAACGTTTACAACTACAAAACTGTTATATTTGGGTTTACATGTATGGGTATTTTCCCTTTATATTATACTAGACTCCTTATAATGTATTGAAATTCTCTGAATTTGGAATGACAATAGAACATTCAATTTACATGTACTTACCTTTTACCTACTTCGACTTTTACCTTCATCAGTGTCTACTGCTGAATGTAAAGTACACCTGTGCAACTGCTTACAATTTAACTTGAACACTGTACACAATTTAGAGAAATGTATACAGCCGTGATAATTTTTATTAACTTTAACAATAACAATTACATTACCTTTAAAAATCGTGACACCTTTATGGATGAACAGCGGCATTTGGCTAATATGAGGCAATGGAATGTGTATGTAATTTTTCGCCTTTCTCATTTAGTTATAACAGACAAACCACACTTTTATCCAAAAAAGTAACAATTTAATAACATTAGAAATATTCCCAAAACATGTTTAAAAACGGGGATTTTTCAGTACTTCGACCAGACTGCCAAAATGGTTTAGGAAAACTGTGTTGAAAGAAGCCGTCTCGGTCAGCTCATCCCTTCTGAATGCTTCTTCCTTCTCCTGGGCTGACTGCAGGTTTGCTGCAAGCATTCGTAGCTCCTGATGGTGTCTTTCGCGCTGTTCGTGGAGCCGTTCGTGGAGCTGTTGATGCTGTTCGAGCATCCTATCATGGGCCAGCATCTCAGGTTGTTATGAAAACACCCCTGCATCTAGTTTTTTTTAAACGTACAAAGACATTTTAAATTCCTTATTATGCGTGTAAAGAAAATAACAATAATCACATTAAAAAAAACGGGTGGTCATTTTCAGTTGTGCCTTACCAGAACTTGCCCGTGACATGACGGTTACTGATGGAGCTGCCGATATTGCGGACAATGGTCTCGACACCGATTCTGGCCCCCAGACAGACGCCGGAGTGATTCTAGAAGGAAAATGCACACAATAAAGCTCACCAACAAAGTGCAACATGTACAGAAAACACCAAACTTTTTAACCAGAATACAATAATAAGCTTCTTTCAGCGTTTGGTTTAAGTGAATACTGAAATAAAAGCGTGAAGCTGCTACCTCACAGCAAGCTGTGGAGGTAGCCGGATATTAGCTGGCTAACCATCATCACTAACCATTGCCCACAATCGAAAAAATTTCTTTATTGCTTAAAAGAAGTGAGCTTTTGACCGAAAGGACTAATTGGCGAAAAGACAGACAATATTAAAACAACACTCACCGTCAACGTTTTCCAATTGCCTGGCCATGTCGGCCACGCAATTGTCTCTGCCATTGCTAGCAGGCTGATGTCCGTATATATGGCGTCCATCTGCTCGTACCATTTCCACTCCTATCTACTTGCACCACTGCGTCCGTTATGGTCCTTTATGGCCCGATAATCGCTCTTCATTTTTTTTAGTTTTTCACGACACTGTTTGGCAGTCCGGATGTACCCTTGGGCTGGCATTTGGTCGGACAACTCCTGGTATATTTTTTCATTGCGAGTTGCCCGTCCAACTCGCTCTGGATGTGGTTGTCGGCTAAAAAGTCCGCACCTCCTCGTTTGTCCATGGAATAAACTTGCACGTGGACATCGTTAACACAATTGTGAAGCCGCTCACCGTGGTTACTCGCTGAAATTACAAATGGCGGTCGTGTAGCTTCAACAGAAAAGGGACGCTTTGTGACGTTACGCCCTGACCAATCAGCGGCTAGCAGTCGATTGACGTCAAATCACACCTCGCTTTTCGCTTGGTTATACCCTGCCCTTAAACTGGCACGGAAATCGTATCGGTTAAAGCAGGTAGGGTACAGTGGAAAGAGCGAAAAAGTGAATAAAGTAGAAGTAAGTAAAGCTAAGGTGATACTTGTGGAAAAGTGCCTATAGTCTCTCCACCGAGTCCTGGGTCTGCCCCGGGGTCTCCTCCCAGTGGGACGTGCCTGAAACACCTCAAGTGGGAGGTGTCCAGGAGGCATCCTAATCAGATCCCCATAGCACCTCAACTGACTCCTTTCAATGTGGAGGAGCAGTGGTTCTACTCTGAGCCTCTCCCGGATGACTGAGCTCCTCACCCTATCTCTGAGGGTGAGTCCAGCAATCCTACAGAGAAAGCTCATTTCATCCGCTTGTATCTGGGATCTTGTTCTTTCGGTCATTACCCAAAGCTCGTGACCATAGGTGAGAGTAGGAACGTAGATTGACTGGTAAATCGACAGCTTTGCCTTAGAACTAAGCTCCCTCTTCACCACAACAGACCGGTACAACGTCCACATCACTGCAGATGCTGCTCCAATCCGTCTGTCAATCTCTCGCTCCATTTTCCCCTCACTCGTGAACAAGACCCCAAGATACTTAAACTCCTCCACTTGGGGCAGGAGCCTGTCCTGCGTTAAACCATTCAGCTCAATTGTTCAGCCCAGTTGTTCATCGCTTCTTTATCATTTGTCCTCTCTAAAATTAACTAGCTCGGGATCAACTGTGATTGCCTTCCTTATTGCCAAGCAGCATTACTATTGCATGCATTTTCGCTCATGCGCATGCCCTTTGGCCAGTGCAAAACCTGTCTTAAACAAGCCATCATGATCCGAGTTCACTTAAGATAATGCACCTCTGTGCATTTAGGGACTGGGCAGGAGCGCTTTGGATTGGACTATGCAAAACACACCTCTGAATAATTAGACCAGTCTCTTTGTGCTTTTCGTTCGATGCACAGACCGCTTTCCTGGTGCCACGATAACAAACACACTGGGCCACACACACAAATGCGCCATGTGCATCTGACAGCTGACGAGTTAACAGAATGCCAAAATAGGGCCTTATGTCTCCCAGCCGGCCTGGGAATGCCTTGGTGGCCCCTCTGAAGAGCTGGAGGAGGTACCTGGGGAAAGGAAAGTCTGACCTTCTCTACTTAGACTGCTGCCTTCATGACCCAGATCCCCAGATAAGCGGTAGATGATGGATGGATAGGTGTTCTGTTTGGATCATGAAGATAAACATTTTGGAGAAATCATTATTTTTAATATACCTGTATGGCCCACCCACATATTGTCTCTGGATGCGAAACAAGTGAGCTGCTGGGCTTTCTCTTCATGCGTTTCTGAAAAGAATGATGGGTAAGAGTTCCCAAAATTGAACAAATGTGATGCAGTTCTGTAATTAGCTGTGTGCGATTAAAAGCAAAGATGCCACTGTAAAATAAATATATCAAGGGTAAAACTTAAGCTGAACTCCTTCTTTAAGTAAAAGGCGTTCACTTTTTACTCATCTCTGGATGACCAAAGTGCTTTACAGATCCTGCTATCCACCCATTCACACACTGATGGCGGTGGAGCTGCCATACACTGGCACTGGCCTGACCCACCAGGAGCAACTGGGGGGGTTAAGTGTCTTGCTCAAGGGCACTTCAACATGCAGACTGCAGACAGAGGGGGAATCGAACTCTTGATCCTCCGAGCAGTAGTCTGCCACACTACACCTGCACCACAGCCGTAGTGATATGATGCTGAAATGTAATTTTGTCTCCAACGTCTGAGTCTCCATGTGCATCTCTACTGTTGTTGTACACTTGATGTCTATTCGTGCTGATATGTTGTGTTTTTGAAATGCTGCGAAGACACTTTTGAGACAGCAAGGTCAGCCCATTAGCCAGGACTTTAGAGTGATGTTGAATGGCGGATTATTGGGTGAGACATTGCAGACTATCTTCAAGCCTGGATTTGGCTGAATGGGGGTTAAGAGCTGCTCTGAACAATGAAAATCTTTTTTGAGGTGAGCTAAAACTTAGTAACACTAATATATCCTTGTTTTTTATTGTTATTATTTCAATATAAATCCAAACAGCTTTTTTGTTCAGTTTTCCATTTCCCAATTTAATTGCAACATTTCCTGTAAAGAATAAATGCTGATGGTAATTTTATGTGCATGTTTTTTTTTTTGAATTCATATTTCCAGAGCAGTATGCCCTGATGTGTAATTGTCAGCGTAATTGATTTTGTGTGACATGTAAAAGAAGAGGCGCTCTGCATGAGTCTTCTTTGTGTACATATGAGTACCCACACAGATTTGTATGTATATTCGATGCGCATAAGTACACATCTGCTTGACAACGTGTGCGCTCTTGACTGAGTTGTCCTTCCGTGATGCTCTGTCATTCCACTTGAATGCCTGATCGGTCAACAACTGTCTCCGTCGGCGGTATGACGTCTTTCTCCCCAGGAGGGCTTTTAACGTGGGTTTGACTCATGTCTATGTGCGTTCGTATGTGCACTTTGTGCTGTTTCAATGTGCTCCCTTAACTATTAGTGTGACACTCTCACTATAGCCCCCCCCCACACACACACACACACAAACACACACACACATATATATACAGTATATATATACTGTATATATACTGTACATAAGCAGTATGTCTGCATTTGTGAGGAGACGGTAATACATTCTGTGGCTCCTAGCTGAAACCTCAAAGTGGACCTTTTCATAACTACATTTTCTTTCTAGGAGTACATGACAAGAGTAGAATCTACAGTAATTCTGAATTATCCTAATTCAACCTACACAGGGACTTGATGCAACCCTTCTCTTGATATCTGCTATGAAATTAAAGTGGTACACTATTTAAGCCATATTCCGTTTAAGCTAACTGCCTTCTGATTGATTCTCTTTGGCAAACAAATGATTTGAATAGCAGCTCTCAATCAAATAGGTGTGCCAGAAGCCGAGGTGTGCAGTCCTCGCTCCAGTACTCCAGTACATTGTAGCTTTTGCACGTATTGCACTATTACTTTACAGTGGTTACAGTGTCTTCTTATTCTGCCTCAGTATGTACATTCAGCTTTACACCTTATGTTGTTTGTGTCTGACTTCAGGCTGCTGTGCCATTCATTGTCCATTTTTTTTTTTTTTTTTTTTTCTCTCCCGGCGCCACACGAGTCGGCTGCCTTTTGCAACAGCGGCTCGATTCCGAGTCTTTTTCCCTTTCTCTCTCTTTTTGATCCGTCTTTTTTTTCACTCCATTTATATCACGGACACACAGATCGTCCCAAATGTCTCCTGAGCCGGTGGACGGAGCCACTGTTTATAGCAGGATACGATACAGCAGGGAAGAGCTGCTAGCATTCAACCGCCACCCGGTCCCATTGGAAAAACTCGACATACCGAGAGAACTGAGGCGAAAACGCCGCGGCTGCCGGGCTGGAGTAAGGCGGAGGACACAAAATATAAGGTACAGACCCTCCCTTCCATCTGTTGTCATGGGAAATGTACGCTCTATACTGGGAAAGGCAGATGAGCTAGCGGCTATCTGCCGTTATGATAGCACATATCGCGAGTGCTCTCTCCTTTTGTTTACTGAGACGTGGCTAACTGAACTAGCAGCAGATGCTAACATTGAGCTGGAGGGTTTCCACATGATACGAGCTGACCGAACACCAGACAGTGGCAAAGCTAGGGGTGGTGGAGTGATAATGTATGTTAACAACAACTGGTGCAGACCGGGACATATCACTGTTAAACAACGACACTGCAGCAAAGACATTGAGTTGCTAGCTGTTAGCATGAGGCCTACATATCTCCCGAGAGAACACTCACACGTGATCTGCATTGTTGTTTATGCAAATCCGACAGCGAACGCTGGGACAGCGCGTGACGTCATCCATTCAGTAACCAGCAGGCTGCAGACAGAACACCCAGATGCTCTTCTCCTCATCTCAGGCGATTTCAACCATGTTTCACTGTCTCCCATTCTACCCACGTTCACCCAGTATGTCACATGCCACACTAGAGACAATAAAACACTGGACTTATTCTACGCAAACACTAAGGAGGCGTACACCTCATCACAACTCCCCCCACTCGGGAGATCGGATCACAACTTGGTTCATCTCCGGCCGGTGTACAAACCCCTAGTGCACAGACAACGACCGGCCATGCGCACAGTGGAGTTATGGTCTGAGGAGACAATGGACACTCTAAAAGGCTGTTTTGAAGCCACCGCCTGGAAGCAGCTCTGCGATCCACATGGTGAGGACATCGATGGCCTCATTCACACCTTCACGGGCTACCTCAGCTTCTGTGTGGACAAATCCGTTCCCACCAAGACCATACGGTGTTGCTCAAACAACAAACCCTGGATCAACCCTGAGATTAAAACACTTCTGAGAGAGAAGAAGAGGATCTTCAGGTCGGGGAATAGGGAGATGCTGAAGTCCGTACAGAGGGAGCTGAGGAGAAAGATCAGAGAAGGCAAGGACAGCTTCAGGAAGAAGATGGAGGACAAGTTGCAACAGAGCGACATCAGCGGGGTCTGGAGAAACCTCAAAACCATCTCTGGGCTCCAGAATACCTCCCCCCAGGCCACGGGGGGCAGGGAGTGGGCGAACAACCTGAATCTGTTTTTCAATAGGTTTGACCAACCGCCCTCCCCCCTGACTGCACAACAACCACTGCTGCCTCTAAAGAAATCAAGTCCTGCTGCCCACTCCCCACTCCACCAACACCCCCCCACCCCCAACACACAGCCCCCCATCCTGACCCTGACCAGGACCCAGGTGAGGACGGAGCTGAGAAAGATCAAGGCGAGGAAGGCGTCGGGACCGGACGGCATCAGCGCAAAGCTCCTCAAGTCCTGTGCAGACCAGCTGTGTGGGATTGTGACGTACATCTTCAACCTGAGCCTGAAGCTGGGGAGGGTACCACAGCTGTGGAAAACATCTTGTGTGGTACCTGTACCAAAAACTTCCCACCCCAAAGACCTGAACAGCTACAGACCGGTGGCCTTGACGTCCCACTTGATGAAGACCCTGGAGAGACTGCTCCTTGCTCACCTCCGCCCCCTGGTGGAACCAGCGATGGATCCACTCCAGTTCGCCTACCAGCATGGCATTGGGGTGGAGGATGCGGTGATCTTCCTCCTTCACCGTTCTCTGTCCCACCTGGAGAAGCCCGGGAATATGGTGAGGATCATGTTCTTTGACTTCTCCAGTGCTTTCAACACCATCCAACCGATGATCCTGAAGGTCAAGCTGCTGTGCGCAGGGGTGGACCAGCACCTGTCATCATGGATCCTGGACTACCTCACGAACCGGCCTCAGTTTGTGAGAACCCGGGACTGTGTGTCCGACACGATCATCAGTAGCACGGGGGCCCCCCAGGGAACGGTGCTGGCTCCCTTCCTGTTCACTCTTTATACTGCGGACTTCTCACACAACACAACACACTGCCATCTACAGAAGTTCTCTGATGACTCTGCGATCGTTGGCCTCATCTCCAATGGAGATGAAGCTGAATACAGAGGGCTTATCCAGGACTTCGTAGACTGGTGCCATCGGAAATGCCTCCAGATCAACGCAAGGAAAACTAAGGAGCTGGTGGTGGACTGCCGCAGGCATGGGCAGCCCCTCACAGCACCAGTAAATATACAGGGAACAGACATCGAGATGGTGACATCCTATAAGTACCTGGGTGTTCATCTGAACAATAAACTAGACTGGTCACACAATACTGACGCACTCTACAAGAAGGGACAGCGCAGGCTGTTCCTGCTGAGGAGACTCAGGTCTTTTGGTGTACAAGGGGCGCTGCTGAAGACATTCTATGACATGGTGGTGGCATCAGCCATCACTTTTGGAGTGGTCTGCTGGGGCAGTGGCATTACTGCAGCCGATAGGAAGAGACTGAACAAACTGATTAAGAAAGCTAGCTCTGTCCTGGGGCAGCGCCTTGATCCGGTGGAGGAGATAGGAGAGAGAAGGACGGTGGTTAAACTGTCATCTCTGCTGGAGTCCGAGTTCCACCCTATGCAGGATGTACTGAATGCACTGAGGAGCTCATTTAGCAGCAGACTACATCATCCCAGGTGCACAACCGAGAGGTTTTGTAGGTCCTTCCTACCAACGGCTGTCAGACTGTACAACCTAAGCAGGGCTGCTCGCAGAGATAGCAAAAAGACGTAACAAACTAATAGTTTTTAAATGCAAAAGATGCAATAGACTTACACAATGGTCCCCTCCGGCATACAACTAGGAACATACCGGTCGCTATGGAGGGTGAGAATATGTATGGGCACATAATCATACCATGTAGGATAACTAAGTAGAGGGTTATGCTGTTTCATCCCATCTAGCAACAATGCTCTGCACTGTGTGTGTTTATATATTTACATATTTATTCCATCTAGCTACAATGCTCAGCACTGGGTGTGTTCATATTTATATATCTATATATTTATTCCATCTAGCTACAATGCTCCGCACTGTGTGTGTTTATATACTTACATATTTATTCCACCTAGCTGCAATGCTCCGTACTGTGGGTGTTTATATATTTACATATTTATTCCATCTAGCTACAATGCTCTGCACTGTGTGTTTATATATTCATATATTTATTCCATCCAGCTACAATGCTCTGCACTGTGTGTCTGTGTGTGTGTATATATATATTTTATAGTAATATGTACATATGTATATTAGCTGCTCTTGCTTGCTTGTTTTTTTGTTTTTTTTTCTTGCCTTCTGATTGTTGCTCTGAGTGTTGCTATCCCTGTGCTGTTGCAATCCTGGAATTTCCCCGTTGTGGGACTAATAAAGGCTTATCTTATCTTATCTTATCTTATCTTATCTTATCTTTATTGTCTATTGTGTCATTACTGGCTTAATAATTCATGTCTCCTAAACACTAAAAAACTGTTTGCATGATGCTTACCAAACAACCATCAAATATTACAAACTAAAACCTTTTCTTAAAAGGGGAGGAGATGCAACTAGTTGAGGAATTTAAGTACCTTGGCGTGATTTTAGATTCCTCATTGACCTTTAAAAAAACACATCAAAAAAATTTCCAACATAATAAAATCCAATCTGAGAAATTTTAAACAAGTTAGACCATCACTGGCAGTTAGTGTGGCCAAAATGTTTCTGCATGCAATGATCTTCTCACTCATCAATTACTGTTTTATCAACTGGTCACTCACTGGTGTAACCATAATCAAACCCATTGAATCTTTATACAAAAAAGCCATAAAAATCTTTGATAAGAAAGATCCCACATATCATTGTTGTCACATTTACAAGAAATACAATTTTCTGTTTTGAAAATTATAAAACTGTCAAATTTGCCTGTTCACATTTGCCTAGTAAATGGCTATGCACCACCAAACTGAGGACTGTCACCGGTACAACCACCACAGCAGTCGCTAGAGGAGACTGTGAGGTCCCCCACAGACACACCACATTTACTCAATCTGTGCCATTAGTGAGGGTCACCAAGATCTGGAATAACATACCACCTGCAATCAGAAAACATACCACACTAAACACTTTTCTAGATGCATTGTAAAAACTGTCTTTTAAACAACCAAAACTGTACCCATAACAAGTGGTTGCTCTGCGGCATATGCATATATATGCTGTATATATATAGTATGTGCCCGTACGTCACACACATATGCTCCGCCTCTTGTTTGTTGCTGTTTGTCATTGTTGTGAGGTGCTTGGGTGCATGTGTGTGTACACATACACAGCACTTCACTTGTGTGACATTTGAATGTTTTGTTTTGTAGCACCTTAACTCTTACACTTTTGCACATCCACTTTGTACAGTTTCATTGCAGTTGTTCTGCTCGTGTATGATTGTTTGTGCGTTTTTGTGACCCACCAGGGGACTACAGATGCAAATTAGCAGTATTGCTAAGTCCAGCATACTTACATTTGTATTAATGTTCATTAGTATGTAATGTCCCTTTCAAATAAACATTAAACTTAAACTTACTATACTCACTGCCAATGAAAATGCAAGTTTGATATTTTTACTAATTTTTATGGAAATGGTTAATGAATGGAATGCAAATTATTTTCAGACATTTTCAAAACAATATCAGAGATCGACAAGTGAAAATCTGTGTGTCAACAGTTTCTAAAATTGAACAAAACAGAAGCACCCTGACTTTCCGAAATCACAATAGATGTCTGTCTTAAAAGCAAAGTTCAATATGGAATATGGAATATGGCCTCCATTTGTGTTAATGCAGGCAGTAATACACTTCCGCATGGACCTCACGAGCCGTCTAATGTCCTGGGGGATATTTAGCCACTCCTCCTGCAATGCCACCACCAGTTCTATCTGTTCTGCGGCACCGGTACTTTGGCTGAAAGTCTATCTCACAAATGTTCAATGGGGGATAAATCTGGACAATCAGAAGGCCAAGGGAGGACATCAGAGTTCTTTTGCTGCAGGTACTCCCTGGTGACTTGGGCAGCATGTGGCTGAGCATTGTCCTGCTGGAACACCTGGAGGTCAGGGTGGTCCCAAAAGAAGGGCGTCACAACAGGTTGCAGCGTACTGTCAGGCAGTTAAAGTGCCATCAAGGACAACCAACTGTGTCCTGTAGTTACCTGAAATGCCAGCCCTCAACCCTATCGGTTGACGTGTCGGACACAACATGGGACCCTGGACTGGCAAAATCTGGATTCAGCAGAGAAAAGAGTAGTGTTTCACTGCTGTAGGGTCCACCAGTTGTGCTGATGAGCCCATCCTTTTGTTGCCCCTCTGCCATCAGGATCATCCCTCAAAAGGGTCTTTGGGCTTGTAGGCCTGGACGCCTGAGGTGCCTTTTCACAGTATTGGCCGAGATCCTTTGCTGGTGTCTCCCTGGAGTTTCCTAGGCCATCTGGGTGGCTGTGCAGAACCAATCTTGGAGGTGCTGCAACATGATGCACCGGTCTTGGTTGGGGTTGGTGATATGTGCTCGTCCTGGATGTGGCTATTGGCCACAGACCCAGTTTTGACCTGGCATTGTTGCAGCCGAACAATGATTGATGCATTGCAGCCCAATCACAGCGCCATCTGTCGTGCCGACATTCTGCCCTTCAAAAAGCCCAGAGCATAGTTGTGTTCATCATGTGACAGTCATGGCATCGTGGAGATTTAACAACATAGTGTTGTGAATTTTTGTTCGTCTGTATATAGGGAAGACCACCACTCCTTAAAATCATCCATTTTTGACTTTTGAGTACCTGAAACAAACAACTAGCTCAAAAACACTATAGAGCCAGAACTCAAAGGCAATGGGTCATGACAGTGAGTACAACCGCTGAAAATGAGTTCTAGACATATTTTGAGTCATACAAACACTCTTAAACTCAGAAAGGATGGACCCAAAAATATTTATACAATAGTTGTGTTGCGTTTTCATTGGCAGTGAGTATATATTCTTGCAGTCTGTTACATTCTTCTCAATTTATATTATGTGTAGATTTGTAGTCCTGTAATGTTTAATCTAGCACTGTGGTCCTGGAAAAATGTAGCTTCATTTTTAACTGTGTACAATACCAACTGTATGTGGTTGAAATGACAATAAAAATATCCTTGACTCTTTACCCCTTTACCTTTGAAAGTAAAAGTTCTGTCCTATATTTGTTCTAGCCATTCACTAACCTGTGTTAGAGAACAGCTAACAGAAATTGTGTCTGTTTCCTGTGTCATGTCATTACTTTGAGTCAGTTGGATTAGTGAGTAGCTGGAATGTATACGGGATAGGACTTTAATTTCCTCCACCCAGGGTTACCCACCTTTGGCCAGAAGTGTGGAAGAGCTTGGAATAACGAGGCGATGTGACTTATAAACCAAAGTTTATTATCAGCTTCGCTCCTCTAACAAGTCTCATCTAGTGCAGCAGCAGAAGAAGTAAGAGAGCGAACACATTCGGCTCTACGTACTTATACTCACACATACAAAAGACATGCATATCAAAGCTGACATCCCTCATTATCTTAATCCCCTTTCTTTGTCTTGGTACCCCTCCACCTGGCCCTGGGAGGTCAGGGCAACCTATCTGGTCTCCACCGCAGTGCCTCGAATGCTCTTTGATCTTCACTGGCGGTTGAGACCTTTTGTCCTGTTCTGAGGTGTGAAGTCGCTTTACATATGTAATCACCAAACATTCTCACATGCTTATACATATGTAGGTTATGGGATATATGATTAATATAGACCACAGCCCCCCCCAAACGACTAAGAAAAAGGACAATAGAAAAATTCACAGTTTAAGATAATCATTATGACATACTAACTGCTACACCTCTTGACAAGGAAGAAACTTTCCAGCAGCTATGCTCCTGTAGAGAATTCAGTGGTAAACATAACAGCATAGTAAATATCACAAGTCAGTCTTAAACTGTTACAGCACAATTAGGGAACAACTTTTGAGTAGTTTGCATCAGTCCCTGTGCCGTCTGGGTTTAAGTCTTCTCCCGAATCTGCTGTGGGTCCGCTTGGGCGTCCTGGTGGGACCTTCCTGTAAGGAATCTGCAGCTTGGGGAGGAGAGTGATTATTCGTTCCCTGCAGGGGGGCTGAGTCTTTTCTCTTGGGGGGTCTACCCTGCCGAGGTGCTCTCGCCAACCGTGCAGGCTCGTCTCTCAACAAGAAGGCAGGTTTAAGTCTGTCAATGCTGACTGTTTCTTTTCTGTCCCCTAAATCAAGCACAAAATGCTTATCACCAGGTTCCAGCACTCTGAATAGTCCATCGTATGGTGGGCGGAAGGTTGGTTTTAAAGCTTCATGCCTAACAAAAATGAATTCGGCGTTTTTTAAAGCTTGGGGGACAAAAACCCGCGGAAAAGAATGATGTGCCGGCCTGGGGAGAGTGTTAGGGCCGTTGCTGCCTAAAAAACTCGGGGCTGGAAGATGCCCTGGCTCTGGGTTCTCTGGTAAAAATTCACCTGGGAGCCTGAGAGGTTGTGCAAAAACTAATTCTGCTGGGGAGGTGTCTAGATCCTCTTTAGGCGCAGCACGCAACCCCAATAAAACCCAGGGAAGTTTATTTACCCAATTTGTATCCGTTAGCGAGGCTCTGAGAGCGGCTTTTAAAGATCTGTGAAAACGCTCGCATAACCCATTAGCCTGAGGGTGATAAGCGGTGGTGTGGTGAATTGTTGCTCCTAAGCTGCTGGCCATGGCTGACCAAAGCTCCGAGACAAATTGAGGCCCCCTATCGGACGTGATGTCCGATGGGACGCCGAAATGTGCCACCCAGTTTGTCAAAAAAAACGCAAGCGACTTCCTCCGCTGTGGTTGACTCCAGAGGGACCGCCTCAGGCCAGCGCGTAGTACGATCGATCATTGTTAACAGATGTGTGAAACCTTGGGAGGAAGGTAGAGGTCCCACGAGGTCGACATGAACATGGTCGAACCTTTTAGCTGGGATTCGAAAAGGCTCTAGAGGGGCTTTTGTGTGTTTGTGTATTTTGGCGCACTGACAAGAAATGCAAGTCTTTGCCCATTCTTTTACGTTTTTGCGCAGGCCCGGCCACACAAACTTTTCGGCGACCATTTTAACCGAAGCGCGCACACCCGGGTGCGCGAGGGAGTGAATTGAGTCGAAAACACGGCGGCGCCATGCAGCTGGGACTACCGGGCGAGGTCGGCCGGTTGAGATGTCGCATATTGGGGGGGGCACACCGTCGCGTAAACCCCTTTCCTCCAGCCTTAACCCTGTTGGTCCAGACAGGAGTGCGCGCACATCCGTATCACTACTTTGCTCCTCTGCCATGGCTGGGTAATCTATCCCTACGTGGATTGGGGCTGCGTATGTGTCCGCGTTGGCGAAGAGTTCTGCGGCTGAGGTAGTATAATCTGTCTCCTCGTGCTCTGGCGATGTCACAGCGCGAGAGAGGCAGTCTGCTACCACGTTAAGTTTGCCTGCCACATGTCGAATGTCTGTGGTGAACTCTGAAATCGCAGCTAGTTGTCTTTGTTGCCTGCCTGACCACGGTTCGGAAATTTTAGCCATCGCAAAGGTGAGCGGTTTGTGGTCTACAAAAGCCGTGAAACGCCACCCCTCCAACCAGAACTGGAAGTGGCGGATGGATAAATGAAGCGCTAGCAGCTCCCTGTCAAAAGTGCTGTATTTACGCTCAGTTTGGTTTAGCGATTTGCTGAAAAATGCCAAAGGTTGCCAGATTCCGCTGACGTGTTGTACTACAACCGCCCCTATGGCCAGGTCCGAAGCGTCTGTGGTTAGCGCAATGCGGGCCGAGGGATCAGGGTGAACCAACAATGCGGCGTTAGCTAGGGCACTTTTTACTTCCGCGAAGGCGCGTTCGCGCTCTGGGGTCCATTCGACCGCGTTGGAAGGTTTTTGTTTTCTGAGCGCGTCATATAGGGGCTGCATGAGCTGAGCTGCGCGGGGGAGGAAACGATTGTAAAAATTAACCATTCCCAAAAATTCCTGCAGCAATTTGACCGTTTGTGGCCGTGGGAAACTTTTTACTGCGCGAACTTTGTCTGGCAGTGGGACTGCCCCCTTCGGTGAAACTCTGTGTCCCAAAAAATCAATTTGTGACACGCCGAATTTGCATTTGGCTGGATTGATTATTAACCCGTGCTCTTCTAGTCTCCAAAAAACCATAGTGAGATGCTGTTCGTGTTCTTCCTCAGACAAGCTGGCTACCAGCATATCGTCGAGGTAGACGAACACGAAGGGGAGGTCGCGTAATACCACGTCCATCATCCGCTGAAAGGTTTGAGCAGCGCCTTTGAGGCCAAAAGGCATCCGCAAAAATTCAAAAAGACCGAAGGGGGTTATTACAGCTGTTTTAGGAATGTCTTCCACTCGAACGGGGACTTGGTGATAGCCGCGGACCAGGTCTATTTTTGAAAAAATGCATGCACCCGCCAGATGTAATGAAAAATCTTGGATGTGAGGAATTGGGTAGCGGTCATGCGCTGTTGCATTGTTTAATCTGCGGTAATCGCCGCACGGTCTCCAAGAACCGTCGGATTTCGGGACCATGTGAAGCGGTGACGCCCAGGGGCTTTTTGAGCGCCTGATAATGCCTAGTTTTTCAAGGGTGGTAAACTCGTCCCGAGCTATGGCGAGCTTGGTTGTATCTAAGCGCCGAGCTTTGGCGAATACGGGTGGGCCCGTTGTGGGAATAAAGTGTTCGACCCCGTGCTTAGCCACTGTAGCTGAGAATTTGGGAATTGTGAGTGCTGGAAATTGGGTGAGGAGTTGATCAAACTTACCTCCTGCTGTAGTGACGCTGGCCTGCACGGGTGGTGGAGAAACTTGAGCTGAGCAGGGAATAGAAGCAAAGGACAATGCATTAACCAAGCATCTGTTCGCTAGATCGACCAATAACCCATGTGCACACAAAAAGTCTGCGCCCAACAAGTTAAAACTCACCGCTGCTACAACAAATGTCCATCTGTAGTTGCGACCATGGATGCGGAGGGGCAGGTTCCTTTTGCCATAAGTGTCGATGATGGAGCCGTTGGCTGCCACCGCTCCATTGCCCCGGGGGCCCATGGCCCGGTCTGCTTGGAAGGGCATGATAAAACTCAGTTGTGCTCTCGTGTCAATGAGGAACTGTTTGCCGGTGTGTCCGTCCGTCACATATAGAAGCTTGCTTTTTTCGCCGAGAACTGCCGCTGTTAACGGTTCTCGGCTTTGGCGTTTTTCCGAAATCGTGAATTTGCAGGGGGGAAGGCATTTGTAAGCCTTCTCGGCAAAGCAGTGGTGGTAATAACAGACGTCGCTCCGTCTGTTACGTCTTGGCCGTGTCGCTGCCATGGCGGGCGGATTCTGCTCAGTGGTTTGTGGCTCCCCGTGGCTCCGGACATCGGCGTTGAGGCCTGCGGATGCTGCTGTGGGTGTCTGTTCCCTGCAGGCGTTGACGAGTCGCTGCGCTTCGCGAGCCAGCGTGCGGAAGTCTTGCTGGGTGCTGCATCGCATGTTGGCAAGCGTCCCTCTCATGTGTGGCGGCAGCGTACTGAGGAATATAAATTGGAAGAGGAAGTTGTCATTGTCCTCTTCTTTGAGCTGCAGCAAGTCCTCCATGAGGGCCTTGGGTCTGCATCCTCTGTGGCCGTAGACCGCCAGGATCCTCTCGGCTCTCTCCTCGGCAGAGGGGACGAAATTCGCCACGATGGTCGCTTTCAGTTCTCTATATTTGTCCTGGGCTGGCAGCCGCTAGATTATGCTCCGCGCACATCTCGAAGTGGCGGCGTCGAGTTTGGCGACAATGTGATAAAACTTTGTATCGTCAGCCGTGATGCCCGCAAGTGCAAACTGGGCTTCAGCTTGCTGAAACCACGAGGTTGGGTCTTCCTGCCAGAAGTCCGGCAGCTTGACGGTGACGGCGTTTGTGTGGGCCGTCCCTGATGTGTCCGCAGGGTGAGAGTGCCTTCCTTCGGCTCTCGCAGCGGCGCTGGTGCTCGGTTGAGCCCTCTCTGTCACTTCTGCCGTGGGGGAACGTCGTCCATCTGTTCCCCTGTCTGCATGGGCGCCGGCGTCTGCCTGGGTCGCCACAGATGAGTTGATCGCGGGGGAACGCCTCTGGTCCATCCTCGCGTCAGGGTCACCAGTGTGGAAGAGCTTGCAATAACGAGGCGATGTGACTTATAAACCAAAGTTTATCATCAGCTTCGCTCCTTTAACAAGTCTCATCTAGTGCAGCAGCAGAAGAAGTAAGAGAGTGAACACATTCGGCTCTACGTACTTATACTCACACATACAAAAGACATGCATATCAAAGCTGACATCCCTCATTATCTTAATCCCCTTCCTTTGTCTTGGTACCCCTCCACCTGGCCCTGGGAGGTCAGGGCGACCTATCTGGTCTCCACCGCAGTGCCTCGGATGCTCTTTGATCTTCACTGGCGGTTGAGACCTTTTGTCCTGTTCTGAGGTGTGAAGTCGCTTTACATATGTAATCACCAAACATTCTCACATGCTTATACATATGTAGGTTATGGGATATATAATTAATATAGACCACAAGAAGTACATATAGGAAGGATATACTGTATGCTATCTTCAATGTCTAGTGGAGATGTGCAAACAGATTCATCAGTTTACTTCAATTTAGCTCTATTTAAAAGCACAAAAATTAAATTTTAAGACCCTACCTGTAATCCCTGTGAGCAAACATTTGGCAGGCAAGAGTGTGTAGAGGGAATAGCATCCTACTGATGCAAAAGTATTGTACTACAGTGTAATAGAGTACCATAGAATGAATGCTTAGAGCAGTCCATAGTTCACTGGAGTGGTGGCCTAGTAGTAGAGCATCCATCCACCCCACAGCCAGGAGACTGTGGATTCATGCCCCAGCTAGGTCATACCAAAGACCATATGAAAATGGTAATTTCCACCTTCTAGCTTGGTTCTCAGCATAATAGAATGGGGGAAGGAAAGTTGGTTACCCAGCCATGGGGGAGAGCACAAGCCAGTGTACTCCTAGTGCCAGTCCCATGTCCTGGTAAATGTGGAGAGTTGCGTAAGGAAAGGCGTCCAGGGTAAAAATCTCTGTCACATCCAATAATAACATGCAGACCTTGTGGCTAGCCAGGACTAACCCTTGACTTAACAGGGATTACTTGTAATATACTGTGTGCTGACTGACCTCATTAATTGGAACTTTGGCCTAGTTCTTAATTGCATACAGACTTTAACAACCTAACCTAGTTTATCCTGAATGTTAGATCACAGTTCTCAAAAGTACCATTTAAAGTCACACAATGTGCTTCAATTGCAATCACACAATGATTTTTAAGTACATTTATCCTAAACACAGACAAAGGCACATGAGTGGGAAATAACTGCAATTTCTGGTTAGTAGTCTAATCTGCTCAGAACACCTTTGGCTAATTAGCATAAAGATGAACCAACCTCACTTCCCATGTGACCACCGTCACTTCCACTTCACTCACACACACACACACACACACACACACACACACACACACACACACACACACACACACACACCTATATACATGGGCAGAAAGAAAAAAGGAGCAAAACAGTTAAATTACTTCTAATCCAGCTTCTGTGATGGAAATACTTTTATTTCTCCCTCATGGGCCACAACAAGGATTTAACAACCTCTTTGACTGCTACAATATCACACAGATTTACCTGCTGTTTCCTCTGCCATAAAACGGCTTTCGGTTTCTTTGGTTGGTGTATAGCACCGGTTAAAGAGCTGCACCACTGCGGGGGAGGAAGGCACACTGCGATCACAACCTCCAATATGTCAAAAGTAATTAGGCTGTTGGGCGAGAATACCCTATTATGTGCAGAGAGGTGTGCACTGTTAATTAGACTTATGAGCAGATCCTCTAATAAGCCCGGCATAGACCGTCAAACACATGTCTCGTTTTGTTCTGGCTAGACTTCTTTTCTCTTGGTAAAGCGAGGATTTGTGAATTCAAGGCACACATTTGCCAGTAAATGTTTGTTGTGATTTTGAATTGATATGTAAAGAATAAAGGTAAAAAAAAACAACAACTAATAATCAGTCATCAAAATCCATGTCATTGTCAGACTTTGTAGGAATCTATTACTGCTGGTGACATACATAAATGCATAGAATCTTAAGTACAGTACAGTTTGGTCAGTTGAATCAATTTACCAATTACCCATACTGTTAAATTGATCAATAAATATGAAGGGCAAAAACTGACATGCTTCTGACAATTTTTTTAAATAGGGAGTGTTTGATCAATATCTGCAAATTTTTACGGTTGTCTCAAGTATCACTTTGAGGATCCTGATATTCAGGGGCAATCCAAAGTGAGTAAGTATCCTGTTGTGAATGCTATCTTGTTCTTTACGGGCTTTCTTCTTTCTCAGTAGACTGCAACAGTTTCAGGGTTTTTTTTTTTTTTATTTTTCAGAAGTTTGGCTTTTCTTATAAATTGAGAACCTTTTCATGTAAATTTGCAACTTTTTTTAATCAAAAATGTGCAGCATTTCTTGTAAATGCAAGACTTTATTTTTCTTATAGACATGCATTTTTGATTAAATTAAATTCTTGTTTCCTAAAAAAAGAATTAGGTGTCTTTTTATACAGTTATATGTAAACTTCTGGTTTCAACTCTATATTTGCATATTTATTCATGTACGTTTGTGACTTTGTTAAATTTTGGTACCTTAGCATCCATCCATCCATCCATCTTTTACTGCAGATCCAGGGTCCAGGTCACAGGAACAACAGTCCAAGCAGAGAAGCCCAGACTGTCACAAAGTCCACACAGCACAATGATCCCTCCTGCAGGCGGTGAGCCCACTGGAGGGTGGGACCCATGTGACTTCTTGTGTACACTGGGCCCATGATGCAACTTTTTTTATGGGGATGCACCGGACCGCTCTTAGTCTGGCCCTTCACCCAGGACCAGTTAGCCACGGGAGACCCTACCAGGGGCAAGTTACCCCCGACAACATAGGTCCTAGGATTGTTAGGGGACGCGAACCTCTTCACCACGATAAGGTGGCGATCCACGGAGGAAACTTTATCATCATGTTGCAGTTTTTTTTCCTTATGAATTTGAAATTTTACTCCTAAATTTTCAGTAGTGTTGCAGTCAAGACCAGAAGGAAACCAAAGTGTACCAACACACCGAGTCGAGACCATTTGCAACCAAGTCTTGACCCTATTCTTGACTTTGTCTTGATGTTGGTACTCTCTGCTTTTGGTCTGGTTTTGGTGTGGTTTTGCAGGGTTTTGTGTTAAATGAATTAGATAAATTAGATAAAGGTAAACAACCATTCACTCTCACATTCATACCTAAGGATAATTTAGAATCCCCAGTTTGATGCCAATTAACCTAACTTGCATGTTTTTGGCATGTGGGAGGAAACCAGAGAAATCCCGGAGTAAACCCACGCAGACACGGGGAGAACATGCAAACTCCACACAGATCACTGTTGGTCTAATTTACTTCTATTAATATGAAAACACCAAGGTGCTGTGCCTCGGTGCCTGTGGCATGGTAGCATGGGTGGCTGTAAAAAAAAATGGCACTCCGACCTGTACTGGCCCGGGATAGTTATGACAATACCTTTTTTTGCTGCAGCATTAACAGAAATGGTGAGTTAAATTTGTGTTTATTTCAAAAACAAAGTGTTATTTCAAAATTGTGGCAAATTAAAAGTTGAGAAAATATGGTGATAGAATGATACAAGCCTTTAGTTCCACTTAATTTAGACCAGGCGAGCTGAAACAGAGAGGCGGACAGATGGACAGACAGACAGACAGATACATGCAGCCACAAACAGACACACTAACTGATTACTGTATGCCTCCGTTTCACCAAGTTATAATCAAGCAGTTTTGGGGGAAAATTATATCAGATTTTAAAACTGAATACCAGTGTAATTAAGGAATACATGCATGACTCAATATTTAATTTCTTTTTAGTGTTGGCTTATGATCCCCAAGCTTTAATCAGACTATAATAACATGTAATAACAAGGACCTCCCAAGAGTTTACGGCTACAGTGGATACATTATACTTTTATTGTGTTTGTCAACAAATCCTGTGATGTACGTATAAATAGCATGAGACTATGCCATGTTTTGAAGCAGAATATTAGTTGTATGGAGCCACTGCAGTGCCATTGTTGTGTGCCTGAAATCCCTTCTTGGAAAATGTTGCTGGAAGGTAGCACTCGTAACATTTCAGGAGTCTTTCCAACAGTGGATTTGTCTTTTTTGTCGTTTTATCGTATCCTTTTTGAAGTACTTTGAAAAGGTAGTAAAATATACAAGCCACAGATCACTTTTTTTTGGAAAGTCTTTGTTGACAACATGTCACTAAAAGGAACTGAAGCTACAAATTAAACAGTGACACTTGTCTCCATTTGAACAAGCTTTGGTCCCAGAATTTAGTAGTCAACTAAGTTTCTGCTTGACAAGCGTTTCATTTTCCAAAATGACCTTATCCCCCAAGGGAGGGCTGAAAAAGTGGGTTCTGCCATAATTAGGCCAGCGCATGGGCACCACCAAAAAAAAAAGTGCTCGTGTGGGATGAAAGAGTGGGAGAGGTAGAGGATGAAGTAGAGGATGAAGATGGGAGAATGTGAGGAGGAGAGTGGTTAATGAGAGGCACGGTGACAGTATGAAAGACTGCAGGAGGAAGCGAGCATGTCAGGAACCAAGGGGGGTTGTTTGCCGATGGCCGCCACGTGGTGTGATGTCACCAGATCTTCTCACCATGTTATATTACAAAGGGCTCCGTGTTGGGGTCTGCGCCGTCAGCATGGCAGCTAACTTATGGTGGTTCAAGTGTGTCATTGCGTCCATTTCCTGCGTCATGTCACCGTCAGTCTCGCTCTCTGCAGTTAAGTTTATCATGTGCTTAAATCGGACCAAAAAACAGAGAAGACCTGTATTTAAAGCAATGTTGAAATGATGAGTTTGTTTTCAAAATCCAGTCCCTTTGACAATAGAGAGAAATATGACGCAGCTTTAATTATTTGAAAAACTCTGCCCTCAGTTTGCAGCAGTGATGGCCGAGAATATTTCTCCTAATAAGCTCCATGCAAATTCAAAACCAGATTTCCACTGGGCTGAATATTTGCCCGCATCTCACCGCTGGCAATGTGCAGTTAAGAAGAGCTGTTTTCCATACCGTCATATTCCAGGTTGTTTGCAGAGCTACATTTTATACAGCTGACGTTCCAAAACCATTTCACATACGGAAAAACTGTAGTTTCAACTTTTATCTGGATTATGAGAACAAAGTCAAATTTGGCACAAGCATACCAGGATCCTCAGCAGTGCTCCTGCTAAGTGGGTCAGATGAACGTTTGCTGAAATGGGCAAACAGGCAGACATACTGTACAGAGATTTGTTAAATTATTCGTCAGATGGTTCTACTATTTTCCTTCCATATCAACATCCTGCATGATAGCGTCAGTTAATCCTTTTAAATTAAATTTCCCTCATTCTTCATCCTGCTGGGCTTTGCATGTAAAAGATGGAGTGGTGCTTTAAATAGTTCTTTGATCTGCCCATGTAGCAGTGCCTTTATCCTAACGCACTAGGATCAATTGTATGTAGATGCATTATAACATGTTTAACAGTGAGTAGTGCAATCTTTGCTTTTGCTGCTGAGCTCTTACAGTCAATACTTCTTGTATTTTCTTCGCAGCCCAGAGAGGTTGTGATTAGCTCTGTGGAGTGTGTTACTGTGTCAATGTGTCACCGTGCCGTGCATAAATCTGCATGTTAGGTTAATATGTGAGGTTGCAGCAGTACATAATTCTGATGCCGTAGGTAGGTCAGGTGGGACGTAAAGGATTTATTTGCACCCAGATGAGCTGAATGTTACCTCCACACAATCTCACAATAAAGTTGTTCATTTAATTGCCATTCCTTCCGCTGACTGATTCCACCTGTATGCCATTATGGTTTAATTTATGCTAAGTGCCTGTGTGGGGCAGTAACATGTTACCTTAATTTGATTAATTATTTCTGAAATGGAATTGCAGTTTGAAATGTGCATAAAATCCTTTGTTATGGTGTGCTTAATTTTACTGCAAGATTATGACTGTCATGCACCATATTCTCTGAAAAGTCAACGAGACATAACCACACAGGAATGTTGTTTTCCACTTGAAGAAGTGAAATTCTTTTTTTTTTTTTTTTAAATAAAAGAAGAAGAAGAAAAAAAAGCTGATCACACGCCCAAAGATGCTGGGATAGGCTCCAGCACCCCCGCGACCCGAAAAGGATTAAGCGGAAGAAGATGGATGGATGGATCACACCAGTACAAAAGTTGTATGAAATGCAGTATCTCTTGATAAAGTAGCAGTGGACACTGGTCCTGGTTAGTGATGTACATGCTTTCAAAAGGCAGCAGTGTCAGTACACACAGGAATATGAATAGAATGGTTCCTGAGGAACAACTTAGACTTGCCAGGTGTTTTCATTTACCATCGACAACTGTTTTGACATACTCCATTGCTCAAAATGTATAAAGTTCATGAATCCTTTGATGTACAGTTTGCCATTTTCATTATTGTCCAAGTTTCTCATATTTTTGCATGAGCTAGTTACAATTAAGGGCCATATTTATGACGGTCTAGTCAGCAGTCTATTGTCTGAGGCACAGAGTGCATTTGTGACCCGTTCTGGCAAAATGAGTCACTTTGAGGAAATTATCAAAACTGAGGTAACATTTTTTCCATATTCTGTGTTGAAAGACCTTCAAAATGATATTTAATTTGTAGGAAGTGCGCAAAAACAGACCTGGAAAAAACCGATTTGTTTATATTTTGGCTAGGTTTAAAACTCGCGATCGATTGGTCGGGAGTTACGTCTTCCGCCAAAACATATGTATTTTTAAAAACTACGATTTCTAAGCTTTACAATGATACCAGGCACTCATGGGGGTTTTCCCGGGACTTGCCACTAGTAAACAAAGAAAGAGTCATGATTTATGACTTCTAGTGCCTGTAGCTTGTAATGACGTGGTGCATATTCCGACTCGTTTTGCCAGCACGGGTCACATTTATGGGTGTGTCCAAGTCCATTTCACTATTACAGCAGTGCAAAAATGAATTTTAACCCGTGGTAAAAAGTAGGAAGAAGCTGGTCTAATTATTCAGAGGTGTGCTTTGAGTGTAACATGTAATAACTCAGTGAGGAGTGCTCCTGCCCTTCACTTTAATGAAGAGAGCTGTATGAGCTAAGGCAAACTGCTATCACGATGGCTTGTTTAGAAGATGGGTTTTGCGCTGGCCAAAGGGTATGAGCGAAAATGTGTGCAATAGTGAGCTGTTTGGTATTAAGCCAGGCATTAATTACAATTGATGCCCAGTCACTTTTTTAGCAGGAAGAGGAAGATATGATTGAACAAATGGGCTGAACAACTGAGCTGAATTCAAATGAATTTAGGTTTAATGTAGCAGTCATGGATGCATGACTGATGATGATCTAGTAATTTTTGGCAGATAAAATAACTGAATCCAAATTGGGAGCCCTAATGAATTTTTGGCAGATGAAGCATACATTTTATGGATTCTACTTACAATATATAATTATAGGAGGTAAATAATGCACAAACACTAGTATTCATGGGAAAGAAAAGCTTTATTAACGTTTACATTGTTATACACAGATTTTGTTAATTTCAACAGACTTTTCTTAACATATAAGGCAAAACATTAAAAGCTACAGGATAAAATGTCATATCTGATTATTCTAACACAAAACTCATGGGTCTAAAATTATGACTAATCCCTCACCACATTAAATATTCACATACCTTCACTAACTGCATGGACCAAAAGTTACGTCTGCTTTGCTCAAAAGCAGCCGTCAGCCTCAGAATCAGAAAAGAAACAGCTTTAGCCGAGTAAGCCGTTCCCGCAGCGAGCCGATCAGATTCTGCCAGCCTGTCACTTTTTGGCAAGACACCAGCAGCTTCTCTTGTTTTGAACATGTTCAAAAACTTTTGTGACAAGAAGAACTGGTTCCGACCGTAAAAACATCCAGTAAATGGCAGCGAACTGACCCCCCAGCACCCGTGGAGCTGTGAGACATGGAGGTAAATGTATTTTTATAAAACAGTTATTAAATACAGTAAATACCATGACATTTCAGTGTGTGCTGGATCCGGCATCCATAAAAAAGACGTGTTGCATATTTTTAGCGATGTTATGGGTGAGAAGGGATAATAGCAGATGGGAAAAGTTTGCCTTGAAGTCTTTCTGGAAGAAATTCTGTCTGCCCGACCTACATAACAAACTCCCTCAGTGTAAATTTGGCATCACTTTTGTGCCTGCTACTCTTGTGCGACCCCAAATGGACAAATTGGGAATAGCAGTTGGGAATAGCAGTTACTTTATTGAAAAAGTGTTGCTCGGGTATTCTATTATTTAATTTTCACACTTTGCAAATTCATCCCGCAGGCCAGTTTGGACTCTCTGGCGGGCCGGATTTGGCCCACGGGCTGTACGTTTGACACCCCTGTATTACAGGGTATATGTGGATAGTTTGTGTTTAACTTTCCTCAGATTAATACATTTAGCAGAAAATCAGCTGAGGGCATGTAATTTTTTATTAACCAGGGCAGGATGCATGAATGCTCGAATTGACAAAAGATTGAGATGACTGAGGACACAAACATGATAGATTATATACTGTACGTGGACAGAATACTTTGTCACAGTGGAGAGTTTTGTAGTTTGAAGTCTTTAAATTGACAGCATCCTGTGGGTTTTAGACATTGCTTCCTCATTTCCTGGATCCACAACAGCCACTGCAGCCATAGATCCTCTGGTACCAGTCTGTCAGAACCAGTCACAGAGGCAGCAGAGCCAAGGTTGAGTGGAGAGCACCTTCAGACCTCTCCTGAATGTTGTAGTCTGTGGTGAAAGAGAAAACAGCTCCCTGTCCATTCATTTGTTCCCCTAAAAAAAATAAATAAATAAAGGCCTAATCTATAGCCAATACTCCTGTAAATTTGTGATGAAAATGAAAATGTGGACAGAATTAAAAAATATTCAGTGTATCATCATATTATAACTAAACTGATGGGTAACAATACTTTGATTTGATTGAACTGTTATAACTCTGTCTAGTAAAATTACAAAAATAAATGTTTCCTTGTGTGCCCCTGCCAGTAGGAGTTGCCCATGATTACAAAATGCACCGCTGAAATAGCATTAACAATTCTGATGATAGACCTACATTTTGGAAATCAAAAACACAGTGACATGAAATGCACTAAAACAGCATTGAGCTGAGATTTTAAATAAGTTTCCACCTTGTAGCGTAAAGCGGGAACAGTGTCTACAGGTACTTAGAATGATACAAAGCATAAAAACCAAACCATACACTGTCATAAGCTAACAAATCCACTGCCACAAAACTGGGAAGTGTGGCGCAAATGCACACCTTAGATCATTGTAATAGGGCCCTAGATCTTTATAGCCAAGTCTCTCTACTCTCTACTATTCTCTTGCTTCATTTCTCTTCAGACATTAATATAACAAAGTTCATTTTTATTCAGTTATTCAGCAGTTCTACAGATGTTTGGATTTAGGGTATAGTGGCATGCAATGTAACAAACTTACTATCAAGCAACATAAAAAAATTTTCCTCCAAATTTTCATTCTGGATTCTTGAAGTGGTGAATCTTTTGTGGTGAAATTCCAGAAGTGACCTGTACTTTAGCTTTTATTATGCCATTAGCCACTGTTAACCATTACAACACTTATTTGTCTCTAACTGTTGTTATTATTGAATGTCAAGTCATTCAGGAGTTGACTTCTCCAACTACACAAAATAGCATTGCAATCCATCAGCCTGTAAACAAGTTGGAGAAACATTTATGTCATTTCTTTTCAGAAAAATTATGGATTTTTTGCTGGTTGTTTGATACACAAACTTTAGAAGATATACCTGAAATACAATAAATGCAATATTAAATTTGTTGATTTTTATACTTCCATCCATCCATCCATCTTCTTCCGCTTAATCCTTTTCGGTTTGCGGGGGAAGGGGGGGGGCTGGAGCCTATCCCAGCATCTTTGGGCGAGAGGCAGGGTACACCCTGGACAGATCGCCAGTCCATCGCAGGGCCAACACAGAGAGACAGACAACCATTCACTCTCACAGTCATACCTAAGGACAATTTAGAATCCCCAGTTTGATGCCAGTTAACCTAACTTGCATGTTTTTGGCCTGTGGGAGGAAACCGGAGAAATCCCGGAGTAAACCCACGCAGACACGGGGAGAACATGCAAACTCCACACAGATCATTGTTGGTCGGGGGCTGTTAAACTTCTCGTTAATAATTTTAGTTTTTTACCACTTAAAGACTTATTACACATATCAATAGAGTCAAGGCATTTGTAGGGCACTTTGTGCAAACGCTGGACGTATTGTTATCACCTGTTGCTATGTTTTTGGGATCATAAGTTTAGTCACAAATTCATAAAAGCTCAAAGCGTTTTGGTCTATAGTCACTTTATTATTACAAACCAAATGCATAGTGCACTGATGGCACCATTATTAGCAGGGCTTGACATTAACTTTTTTGCTCAAAAGCCACTGTGGCTAGTGACTTTCCAAAGTTACTAGCCACTCAAACTTTTCACTAGCCACAATTTTTGTGGTTGGAAAATTATGTATAATATGATCAACTTTGAGTATTGCATGCTACAATTTACTTGAACTAAATTTACAATCATGTTAAATGTAAATGATCCTTACACACACACACATAAAAATAGCAAGAGAAACACTGTTGGATTATTTATTAACAGCTTTAAATGCTGTAAAACAGTCTAGAAAAATATTTGCAACATGAGAGTGAAGTACAGGTGGATTTGGGGTCCGTCCCAGTTCTCGTTAGTATCCCTACCCCTTCTCCTTTGCCTCCTCCTACACTTGGCCCTTGATAGAGGTTGAAAATGACTCCTATGAGTTGGGACACCCGTTCATGGCTGCACGGGGTCAGTAGTAGTTGCTGATGGATTTAATCTACATCGACACTACCTGTTTTCACCAGAAAAAAGAAGAAAAAGAAAACTGATGAGGAAAAAAAGTCTCATCCTTAGGAGAAAAATGTCTCAAATTTACATGAACAATTCTAATCAATAGAAAAAGAAATTTACTAGAAACAAAGCTGTAAATTCAGAGAAAAACTTGAACACCCTGGTGGGCTGTTTTTGGCCCGCGGGTCACATGTTTGACACCCTTGGACCAGCACATTAAAAAGACATAAGTAGAGGTTTTACGTCCATGAAAAAGTTGCATATCACAGACATCATAGATAATTACAGATAAAAGTTCACCTCAGAAGAAGCTTCATTTGCTCTTTACAGCAACATAAAGTTAAGCCACTTTTTCTCTCTGTCATACAAAAACTTAAATTTGCACAACTGTGGACAGTAAACAGGAGCTTCTTGCACTAAAAATATTCATATTTAACCACAGAGGTAGGAGCTGATGTGGAGTGAGAGAGCAGAGTTTAACTACTCACGCTGTGATAGTGGAATTCCCCTGGTGATCTGATCGCTGAGAGGAGTTGATAGGCCCGGCCGGTACTGGGATATATAGAGTGATGATATAGATATAGAGTGATGATGTTGGCGGTAATGCATCTGTAAGCTGGTAGCCAACCACCAATCAAATCTAGAAGAAGAAGAAGAAGAAGATCGCTGAGAGCGGGGACAAGTGTGTTCTGCTGGCTGGCCTGCTGTCAGTTCGGCACCGTTTCTGGCCATAAAATGAACCGACCTGTGGAACACACCATCGGCGGTTTCTCCTGTACCCCATCCTGCAGCAGTCCTGTGTACTGTGCTGGGAGTTGAGCCAGACCACGCCCATGGTGACAGTGGACCGATGACAATCCACTGTGTGTGTGCAGATAGTGCTCATGGGAGTTGTAGTTTTGTAGTCTCACACTGCATAGGCTTATTATTTAGATGTTGCTGGAGAAAACTACAACCCACCAACGTGGCTAGTGGGAGTGCTGTTTTGCCCACCACCAGTGAAATCCAATGCCAAGCCCTGATTATTAGCATCCATGCTAGCAGTTGCTGCTGAAGGTAGTGTCTCACTGGGCTTCAACAGCCCACAACTAGTTGGAGATGAAAAACTTGGGACAAATGCATGAATTGATGTGTGCGTGCGTGCTGTTTTGGAGGACAGACGGTTCATATTTGTCAGATAAATGTCATTTTTAATTATGAAGGTGAATTGTTATGACAGACAAATCTGGTCTGACCAGAAAATCAGAACTGTACAATATGGCTTTGCAGTGTTAACTTTTTTGTAAATGAGTTATTCAGGTAGTTCTAGTAATCTTGTCAGTGCTACTTAAGACTGAAAGGATTAAAAGGTCATATATCAAGATCACAGGTCATCCACACTCTAATTCAGGAACAAATACAGGTAGGGTCATGAAAATTGGTCCAGGTTGATCTTGAAACCGTCACATGTGGCTTTATTTTTGGCCTCAGAAGTGCATAGCAAACCATTCTCCCATCCTTTTTTGTGGTGCTTTTTAAACTAATAATTTTACATAATACATCTTTATCCCTCATTCTGCCTTAATAAACTACAGCGTTCAGTATAGATGAGCAGTTATACAGTAACTTTAAGCATATTTCTGCCTTTTTGGATGATGTTCACTTTTAATAGTGCAGTATTTCAAGAGAGCGGTGGAATATTGTATTCCCTTCCACATTATGTCATATGCAAACTCCCATGTGACATCCACACAAGCTAAACACTGAATAATGTTTGAGTATTATTCCATATCTCTGTCTAATATGATTAGGTTTGATATCGCCAATAAACAGATTTGCACACAGCTGAATAAAAAAACTGGATTAACTGGATTACCCTGTCATCATCATGTCCCATCTTTGTTTCATTGTTGCTTTTGTCTGTACTGTATTAGCATAACCAGCGGTTTGGTTTATTTGTGGCTTCTTATTTCTTTTATCACAGGTTGCACAGAACTGAGTGAGAAGCATTGCAGAAATGGTGTAAAATGGAGTTTTATGAATATAAATGGCCCACATCACAAAGCAGTACAGAAGTTGATGTCTGAACTGACTATTAATTAAACCCATACAGTACCTGTCCTCTTCCCACAGCTCCCTCTTTTCACCTCTCTCTCCCTGCCTGTCTCTCTTTTTGTCTGACAGAGACAGTGATGGATACAAGGACGGCGACAGCTGAGCTCGGCTGGATCTCGTTCCCTGCCAATGGAGTAAGAGCTATGTGCAAAGGTGTACTCTGTGTGTGTGTTTGTGTGTGGTGTATATGTGTGTGTACCCTTGGGAAAACAGTTTGAGTATGCTTTACAATGGTCCATTAATGAGCCTGTCACTATCTTAATTACAGTGTCAAGGTGACACCAATTAACCAGCAATGATGCAGAAATCTGAAAGATAAGAATAGTGTAACACAACAGAGTTTACAATAGAATAGAATGACTACAACTTTTGCCCAATAAACACTTATCTATGATAAGACTAATGATAGGAGGCAAGCTATTCAGTATGAATTGTGATATTATTTTTTATTAAATTGATGTGTTTAGATATTAAGGCTTTGGAACCATAGTGATGGCCTAGTGGGAGAGCATCCGCCCCAACAACCAGGAGGTCTTGGGTTCAAGCCTCGGTCATACCAAAGATCATATAAAAATGGTACTTCCTGCCTTCTAGCTTGGTGCTCAGCATAATAGAATGGGGGAAGGAAAGCCAGTGTACCCACTGTGCCGGTCCCAAGCTTGGATAAAAATCCTTGCCAAATTGACATGCAGATATTGCGATATCAGGTGATGATGCACTGTGGTGACCCCGAAAAGGAACAACCGAAAAAAAGAAGTTATTAATGATTTGAACAAGCCCACAATATGCTGTACACCCCCGTTTCCATTTACCAGGAACTAATTATGCAGGAACTTCCCCTTGTTTGATTTTCCATTACCAGGAACCTTCCCATGAGGGGGAATTTTCAGGAACCTTTAGTGGCTGAAAGACCGCCTTGGTCAGGAGTCGGTACTTCAGAGCTGCCCTCAATACTGCTGGGTGGCTTTTATGATTGACTCACTGCTGATGTCATGATTCTGCCTACCAGGCAGATCATAGTTTAAATGAGTTCCCAAGGCACCGACTGAACTCCAAAGCAAAATATTTAGTAATAAACAAAAACATTGAGAACACAAAATGCACAAACAGCACGGGGGCTCCAACACAAACCGTCAGAGCAAAAATAATTTGTACCTGTACACTGGGAGAATACTGGGGAAACACGACAATGACACCAGACAAAGCACATGAAAAAACTCACATAAATAGGGTAACTGATAATGAACTTAATGTGAGCCTGCTGGGACTAATCAAGGGCAGCAGGTGAGGGGAAACAGGATGGGTTGGGCTACATCAACACTCACAGACGGGGAATGCACAAGAGACAAAACAATGGACATGCAGGACAACAGTACTAAACAGTGAAAGTAAACAGAGATCACAGACTATAACCAAACACAAAAGACAACCATAAGACACAGCCAACAAGGGATGACATGACATCACTCTATATATCATCATCATCATCACTTCACTTCACTTCAGTCTATATATAATTCAAGAAATCTGTGTCTGTCTTGTGTGTCTGTCACGACCATAGGGCTCGCTAAAAGATCATAGAATCACCTATGATGTCTACATGATGTCTATATGACGCCACATAGACCATAGGACTTATCATAGGACTAAAAGATCATAGGACTCGCTATGAGATCAAAGGCAGGCATCACTCATGATCATAGGACTCACTAAAAGATCATAGGACTTGCTATGACAATCAAAAATCACAGGCAGGCATCAGGATCATAGGACTCGCTATAAGTTCAAAGATCAACGGCAGGTATCACTCATGATCATAGGACTCACTATGACATCATTAAAGATCAAAGGCAGCCATCACAGATCAAAGGCAGTCAGATTAAAGGCAGGTTTCACCATGGTTACTGTTGCCATGGTAACAGTAACTTTCTACAGGCATGCAGAAATGCTTGCTTACACTTGCTTTCTATGGGCATGCATACATGCACAGGTATGCACTAGTAATTTAAGAAATCTCTGTGTCTGTCTGTGTGTCTGTCACGACCATAGGACTCGCCAAAAGATCATAGGATTACCTATGATGTTTCTATGATCTCTACATGATGTCTATATGATGTCATATAGATCATAGGACTCGCTAAAAGATCATGGGACTTGCTATGAGATCAAAAGCAGGCATCACTCATGATCATAGGACTCTATGACATCATCAAAGATCAAAGACAGGCATCACAGAACAAAGGCAGGCATCACTGAACGAGTGGTGACGTCAAAGATCAAAGGCAGGTTTCACCATGGTTACTGTTGCCATGGTAACAGTACCTTTCTATGGGCATGCAGAAATGCCTGCTTAAACTTGCTTTCTATGGGCATGCACAGGTATGCACTAGTACCCATGATTAGGGAACACTGGGGCACTTAATAATAATCATAAACAGAATAATACTGTGAAAAGCCAAGACAAAAATGAACATAAAGCAGGGACACAGCCGGGGGCTGTGCCCCGATTGTGACAGCTGATGGATAAAAGTCAGCCGGCACGCTTCCCTACTTGGGCTGGCTTTGTGAACAAAAAACACGAAAATGAATAGTGACAAATTTGACCAGAAAAAAAAGATAGTAGTGTTGATCTAATGCTTAAAAATTCTGCCGTCATTGGGGATGGTCTAAACAACTGCTTGGCATATGGGGAGGGCATGAGCATTACAGGCGGAGCGGTGCGGAGCACTGGACGGCCGCATCTCGGACACAGTCCGGGGACGGATGGTTTTTTCACACATGGGGAGTTGTTCAGAGCTCCTTGTGCAGAGATGTGGAGTGATGGTGGTCAGGTCGGTGGTGGTAATGCACCTGTAAGCTGGTTGCCAACCGCCAATCAAATCAAATCTAAAAGAAGAAGAAGAAGAAGAACACTGGCTGCTACCACTGTCCTTTCCCGGGATGTGAGCCCATAGAGCTGGTCAACAGCAGACCACGAGTCCCGGCCACTGGTGCTGCTCCCAGTGTGCTCATGCGGCTGAAATATCTAAGAATTTAAAAGTTTATACTGCCATGATTGTGGAGCAGAATGGCCACATTAATTGTTTATCATTTACGCATGCATAGGGATAGCCCTCAAAGGCCCCCGTCTGGCCTGGGGGTGCTTGGGCTGTTTGTAGCCAGAGAATTAAGTTGGATTGTTGGTGGACTGAGCATTTAATATTGACTTGGCTAGGCTGCTGGAGTTGGTCTGTTTAACCACATTGGAACTTGCAGGGAGAGGCTTATTGGTCAGGCCACCTCATGCTGGATAAGCCATTAGATCGTGATGAGGTCTTAAACAAATGACCTGTCACAAGTTCGAGGCATTGTTGAACCTACTCTGCTTGGTGTGTCCAGGACCGTCGGCACAAAACAAACCTTTGTCTTTGTTTTTTTGCTGATTCAACATGTTGCATTGGTGTTGGTCTTATTGAATAAAGAGAGCACTCTGATTAGCTGTTGAACATAGCAAAGGAGTGAGCCCTGCCATAGAACTTAGCCCCTGTCTTCCCCATCAGAGAATCATTGCCTGCTCCCTCCAAAGTTAATAAAAATATACAGTAATACATACAGGTACATCTCAAAAAATTAGAATATCATGAAAAAGTTCAATATTTTTTGTCACTCATTTCAGAAAGTGAAACCCGTATATTATATAGATTCATTACACAGACAGTGATATATTTCAAGTGTTTATTTTTTTTATTTTGATGATTATGGCTTACAGCCCATGAAAACCCCAAATTCAATTTCTCAAAAAATTAGAATATTACATAAAATTAATTTTAAAAAATAGTTTTTTAATCGAAATGTTGGCCGACTGAAAAGTATGACCATGTACACACTCAGTACTTGGTCGTGGCTCCTTTTGGACTAATTACAGTATCAATGTGGTGTGACATGGAGGTGATCAGCCTGTGGCACTGCTGAGGTGATATGAAGGTCCAGGTTGCTTTGATAGTGACCTTCAGCTCATCTGCATTGTTGGGTCTGGTGTCTCTCATCTCCCTCTTGACAATCCTCCATAGATTCTCTCTGGGGTTTAGGTCAGGAGAGTTTTCTGGCCAATCAAACACAGTGATGCCATGGTCATTACAGCAGGTTTTGATACTTTTGGCAGTGTGTGTGTGTGTGTGGGGGGGGGGGGTGCCAAGTCCTGCTGGAAAATGAAATCAGCTTCTCCATAAAGCTTGTCAGCACAGGGAAGCATGAAATGCTCTAAAATTTCCTGGTAGATGACTGCACTGACTTTGGTCTTGATAAAATACAGTGGACCAACACCAGTATATGACCTCTGTTCAGATAAAAGTAAATTTTGCATTTCATTTGGAAATCAAAGTCCCAGAGTCTGGAGAAAGAGTGGAGAGGCACAGATTCTAAGTTGCTTGAGGTTTAGTGTGAAGTTTCCAGTCAGTGATGATTTGAGGAAGCATGTCATCAGCTGGTGTTTGTCCACTGTGTTTTATCAAGTCCAAAGTCACCGCAGTCGTCTACCAGGAAATTTTAGAGCACTTCATGCTTCCCTCTGCTGACAAGCTTTATGGAGAAGCTGATTTCATTTTCCAGCAGGACTTGTCACCCCCCCCCCCCCACACACACACACATACACTGCCAAAAGTATCAAAATGTGGGTGACCCCCACAGCCTTTGGGTCAAGCAGAGCGCTCAGCTGGAGCAATTAGCAGAACAGTGAGATGTATGGACTGATATCAATAGGCAGCCTCTCCTTCCTGCCAGTAATCCTACTATTGATATGTGTGACTCTCATGTAAATGTCCCATGCATTCCTGCTGTACTATGCATGCATTGTCTAGCTGGGTATATAAGTGAACTGAATATCGCTTGCTCTCTCTCTTACTGCTCTTTTGATGACACACATTGCCTGTTTGCTGACTAGAGACTGAGGGCTCGCTCCAGCGCGCTTACACAGCGCTGGAGTGAGTCCTGTGATGGAGGATGAATAAAACACCCTTTTAAATTTCAGTTCGCCGTGTCCTGCCTGCACTTATTCCGTGCCTCCACACTAGGGTTCCCTTAGCTCATCTGCCACACTGGTGACCCCGAATACAAGAACACGCTGACAACGAACGAACGCAGCCCCCGGCAGTAACTCCGACGACAAGCAAACGCAGCAGCCTGACGCAAATGGACTGCCCTCCCTTCTGCCACACGGGAGACCTCGACGCAGAACCGACACCAGGCAAACTCCCTCGGAGATCATCCATGACCGGGAAAGCTGCAGGAAGCGTCATGGTGCGACCCTTGCCTGAGATCTGGACATCCACGCTGGGACCGGCCGAGGGACAAAGAGCGTCTACTCCCTCTCACCGCTCCTTCGCATCCACACGAGCGCGTACGCACCTCGTCCCCTCTTCTCGACGGCGACCTCCAGGGCCGGACGGAGAACGCAGCGCATGGACCAGAACGCACCATGACCCGGCACGAGCGAACGACAGCAACAGCCCGAACAGGGAGGACCATCGGCGCCTACGATGCTGATCTCCAGCAAGCTCTCTGACCCTGACTCGCCTCGACAGTGGACCTGCCATGCACCGAACCCCCGCACGCACACCGGGGGGTTACGAGGACAGCGCACCATGCACGGGACAATACCGGCTCCACAGACCGCCATCGTCCTCCGCCGCTGCACACGCCCGAGAAACACGGCTGACCGCCATCCTCGGAACCTTCAGGGCTGCTCACACACCTGAAGCAGACACGCAGCACACAGGACTTTGTATGGGTCTCAGCCTCAGCGCACAATGGGAATCCAGCCGTCAGCTGTCCCCGAAGGCTTTAGGGCTGCGCGTGCACCTAAAGCCAACAAGCCAAGTCCCTCACACAGCTTCAGCTCCTGTTTTGTTTTGTTTTTTCTTCATGGCCGCTACGAATCTCGCAGGACCTTAGCCGCGAGAGGAGTCAGAGACAAATGTTTCTTCTCACAGCCGCTGTGGACCTCCGCCACGCTCAAGGGACAGCCCCTCAACATCGATGGGTCCACATGCAATTTTTGCGCGGCCCAGACAACTTCGCCGTCTGGGCCGGCACTTGCTACCCCCACCTCCTCCCTCCCCCTCCTCCGGCACAGAACTTTTCCCGCAGCTCGCTCCCAAAGCGGACGATCGACGCCTCAGCCCCCAGCTGAGCCCTCTGGGGGGGGTGACCCCCCACAGCCTTCGAGTCAAGCAGAGCGACTCAGCTGGAGCCATTTGCAGAACAGTGAGATGTATGGACTGATATCAGTAGGCAGCCTCTCCTTCCTGCCAGTAATCTGCTATTGATATGTGTGACTCTCATGTAATGTCCCATGCATTCCTGCTGTACTGTGATGCTAATGTTGCCATGCATGCATTGTCTAGCTTGGTATATAAGTGAAACTGAATATTGCTTGCTCTCTCTCTTACTGCTCTTTTGATGACATGCATTGCCTGTTTGCTGACTAGAGACTGAGGGCTCGCTCCAGCGTGCTTACACAGCGTGGAGTGAGTCCTGTGATGGAGGATGAATAAAAACACCCTTTTAAACTTCAGTTCGCCGTGTCCCGCCTGCACTTATTCCGTGCCTTCACACTAGGGTTCCCATTTGCTCATCCGCCACAAAAACCTGATTTAGTGACCATGGCAATCACTGTGTTTGATTGGCCGGCAAACTCTCCTGACCTAAACCCCATAGAGAATCTATGAAGTATTGTCAAGAGGAAGATGAGAGACACCAGACCAACAATGCAGACGAGCTGAAGGTCACTATCAAAGCAACCTGGACCTTCATAACACCTCAGCAGTGCCACAGGCTGAATAACCTCCATGCCATGCCACATTGAGTAATTAATACAAATTTGCCTCTGACCAAGTATTGAGTGTGTACTATGAACATACAGTACTTTTCTGTCGGCCAACATTTCTATTAAAAAACTGTTTTTTAAAATTAATTTTATGAATATTCTAATTTTTTGAGAAAATTAATTTGGGGTTTTTCATGGGTGTAAGCCATAATCATCTCAAAATTAAAATAAATAAACACTTGAAATATATCATTCTCTGTGTAATGAATCTATACACATGGACAAAATTGTTGGTACCCCTCTGTTAAGAAAGAAAAACCCCACAATGGTCACAGAAAATAACTTGAATCTGACAAAAGTGGTAATAAATAAAAAATTCTATGAAAATTAACCAATGAAAATCAGACCAATGCTTTTGAATTGTGGTTCAACAGAATTATTTTAAAAACAAACTCATGAAACAGGCCTGGACAAAAATGATGGTACCCTTAACTTAATATTTTGTTGCACAACCTTTTGAGGCAATCACTGCAATCAAACCATTTCTGTAACTGTCAATGAGACTTCTGCACCTCTCAGCAGGTATTTTGGCCCCCACTCCTCATGAGCAAACTGCTCCAGTTGTCTCAGGTTTGAAGGGTGCCTTCTCCAGACGGCATGTTTCAGCTCCTTCCACAGATGTTCAATAGGATTTAGATCAGGGCTTATAGAAGGCCACTTTAGAATAGTCCAATGTTTGGCTCCTTAGCCATTCTTGGGTGTTTTTAGCTGTGTGTTTTGGGTCATTACCCTGTTGCAAGACCCATAACCTGCAACTGAGACCAAACTGTTGACAACTGGGCAGACATTTCTCTCTAGAATACCTTGATAGTGTTGAGATTTCATTGTACCCTGCAGAGATTCTAGACTCCCCTGTGCAGATGCAGCAAAAGCAGCCCCAGAACATAACAGATCAATCCCCCATGTTCTTTTCATGGTAGCTTCATTTTTGCATCTGTGAACACAGAGCTGTTGTGCTCTTTGCCAAGAAGTTGCAGTTCTTGGTCTCGTCTGTCCATAGGAAATTCTCCCAGAAGCTTTGTGGCTTGTCAACCATGCAGTTTGGCAAATTCCCAGTCTGGCTTTTTATGATTTGTTTTCCAACAGTGGTGTCCTCTTTAGTCGTCTCCCATGAAGTCCACCTTTGGCTCAAAACAAGACGGAGGTGTTGATCTGACACTGATGTACCTTGACCTTGGAGTTCACGATGATGTATTTAGAGATTGTTCTGGGCTCTTTTGCTAGCATTCATATTATCCGTCTCCTCCTGCGGCCACGTCCCAGGGAGGTTGGCTACAGTCCAGTGGATCTTAAATTTCGGAATAATATGTGCAAACTGTAGTCACAGGAAGATCTAGCTGCTTGGAGATGGTCTCAATGCCTTTACCTTTAACATGCTTGTCCTATAATTTTTCTTTATTAATCACCTGAGCAACACTCTCTCCTTTGCTTGCTCTGGTCCCTGTTTAGTGAGGGTACATACCATAGTCCGCCACCTGCACAAGTGACTAATTGTCACCCTTTAAATCGGCGACTGAAGATTACAAGTTTTGATAGACACCTGTGATGTTAATTAGAGGACATTCTTGGTTGAACATGTCCTATGGTCACATTATTTTCAAATCTTTTCTAGGGGTACCATCGTTTTTGTCCAGGCCTGTTTCATGAGTTTGTTTTTTAAAGTAATTCTGTTGAACCACAATTCAAAAGCATTGTCTGATTTCATTGGTTAATTTTCACATGAATTTTTACTTTATTACCACTTTAGTCAGATTCAAGTCTATTTCTGTGACCATTGTGGGTTTTTCTTTCATTAACAGAGGGGTACCAACAATTTTGTCCACGTGTGTATATGGGTTTCACTTTCTGAGATGAGTGACAAAAAAATTATTAAACGTTTTCATGATATTCTAATTTTTTGAGATGTACCTGTAAGCATCCCAAAGCGATTAAACAAAAAGTTCCTAAAACTCAAATTAAACATGAAGCCTCTAAATTGAATGATTTGGCCTCTGTTCCGCCTAATAATTTAAAAATTAAATGCAGTTTGTTAAATATTAGGTCTCTAACTCCCAAGTCTCTGCTAGTCCATGATCTGTTAATTGATCATCAGATTGATTTAATATCCCTTACAGAGACTTGATTAGGACAAGAGGATTATGTTGGTTTAAATGAATCAACTCCCTGTGGTTATTTAAACTGTCAAAATCCCAGAAGTTCTGGTCGTGGAGGAGGAGTAGCAACAATTTACCATTCCAAATTACTAGTTAATGTAAAGCAAAAAATACGTTATAATCCCTTTGAGGGCCTGGTCCTCAGTATTGGGCATTTTAGCAATTTTAGGCTTCAACCCAATTTTATTTGCAATTGTTTATCGTCCTCCCATCAGCCTACTCAGAGTTTTTAATCCGAATTTGCTGAGTTCTTAGCTGATTTAGTGCTGAAATCAGATAGAATAATTATAAGTAGGGGACTTTAATATACATGTAGATGTAGATAGTGATTGCCCTTAAAATGGCATTTAATTCAATGTTAGACTCGATGGGGTTTTCTCAGAAAGTAAGAGATTCTACCCATTTTCTCTACCACACGTTGGACCTTGTTCTGGTATATGGCATAGGAAATAGAAAATCTGGTAGTGTCTCCTCATAACCCTGTACTGTCAGACAATTGCCTGTTAACCTTTGATTTTACTATTTCTGACTATTTGGCTCCTAAAGAAAAAATATTACTACAGTAGATGCCTCTCAGATGATGTTGTTACCAAATTTATGCAGATTGTTTCCTCTATGCCATGTGTCAACACACCGGAGATAAGCTATGGAGAGCTTGCTCCTTCTGTAATTGATAGCATGGTAGATAGTGTTACAGCTTCTCTGCATCAGACTCTAGACATGGTGGCCCCTTTCAAAAAGAAAAAGTCTAATCAGAGATTTCTAACTCCTTGGTTCAACACAGAAACTCTTAGCTTAAAACAGAAGACTCGTCAATTAGAAAGAAAATGGCACTCCACTAATTTAGATGAAATCTATTTAGCTTGGAGAAATCATCTTTTAATTTATAAAAAAAAAAAACTCTTAGAAAAGCTAGAACAAGTTATTATTCTGCATTAATAGAAGAGAAAAAACAATAATCCCAGGTTTCTTTTCAACACTGTAGCCAGGTTGTCAAAGAGTCAGGACTCTGTCAATCCTAGCATTCCCTTAGAGGTTACTAGTCAGGACTTTATGAACTTTTTCAATAATAAAATTTCATCTATCAGAGATAAAATCAGTCAGATTCTCCCTTCCGTTAACTTAAATACAGTAACTGCTACATCAACTTCAATTGATATCTGTTTGGTGAGTTTACTCAATCTGATCTTTTAGAGTTAGGCAAATAGTTTCCTCATCCAAGCCTTCAACTTGTCTTTTAGACCCAGTTCCTACCAGGTTATTTTAAGAAGTCTTTCCATTTATTGTAGTGTAGAGGATGTGTTCAAGGATGAGACTGTGTTAATTTCTCCGGTTCAGCTTTATTGTAAGAACACATACTCTATCTACATCTCAACAAGAAAAAGAGGCTGATCAATGGAACATCACCTTTTGTACTCCTGGCTCATCGAAACTAAGTACATGGTGCTTTAGCAAACATTACAGGTCACATGGTACTTAATCCCAGTCACAATGCAACACTTTGATCTGTCACCATTGTCTCTCATTCTTCAATGATCGGAAATCCTTCTGGGGCATCTTCTCTGAGACAACAGGCAAATGTCAACCTCCTCATATCTCCTGCAGACCTCTGCAGATCCCAGACCTTCTTTATCCCACCGAGACGTGAAGCACCAAACACAATAACAGCAATACATTTGTGGAAAATCTGAACCCCAACATATGTTTGCACATAACCCCACCCACAAACGTCTACTAAGGGACAAAGCATAATCAGAGATGTATGACAGAAAAACATAACCACATATCAAAAATAATCCACCAATTGCTTAGGTTCTTAACCTCCTGCCATATCTGCTGTAAGTCGGCATTGTTCCTTAAGCAGCATCTTCCTCTGCACCTGTGGATCAGAACTGTTAGCACATCTCTGTGGGGGGTCCGAAGAATGCCTTCTCGGCGGCCTGCCACGGCGGGAGGCCCTCGCCAACTGCACGTGTTCATCAGCAGAACAAAAGCGGGTTGTTTGAGTCTGTTTATGCAAATCAACTCTTCCCTGCCTCCTAAATCTAGCAAAAAATGCTTCTTCCCCCTGTTTCCAACACTCTGAAAGGCCCGTCATAAGGCGGCCCCGCAAACCTGGGCGTTGGCATCATTGTCTAACAAAACAAAACTCCGCATTTTTTAAAGCCTTCCGGCATGGACAAACTGAGTGACTGGGCCAGGATGGGTGTTTGATCCTGTGCCGCTCTGCAACAGTTGATCGGGGCGGGGCAATTTGGCGCGGGATTGTCGGGAAGGAATTCCCCTGGCAAACGGAGGGGTTGTGCAAAAACTAATTCAGCTGGGGAGGCCCTGCAAATCCTCCTTAGGTGCAGAACGCAAACCCCAATAAAACCCATGGAAGTTTATCCACCCAATTTGTATCCGTAAGAGACGCTCTGAGGGCTGCTTTCAATGACCTATGAAAGCGTTCGCACAAACTGTTAGCCTGGGGGTTATACGCGGTAGTGCGTGAATCTTCACCCCTAGGCTGTGGGCCAATCGATGACCAGAGTTCGGAAACAAATTGGGGACCCCTGTCGGACATTATATCCGACGGAACTCCAAAACACGCAACCCAAGCTGTTAAAAACGGGCATGCAACTTCTTCTGCTGTAGTTGACGCCAGAGGAACCACTTCTGGCCAACACGTGGTGCGGTCTACCATCATCAAAAGGTGTGTGCGCCCTGCGACAACGGAAGAGGACCCACCAAGTCACATGCACATGATCAAAACGCTTAGCCCGGAATGTGAAAAGGCTCCAAAGGAGCTCTAGTGTGCTTGTGTATTTTGGCTCGCTGACACGCTACACAGGCTGCTGCCCATTCCTTGACCTGTTTACGCAACCCCGGCCAAACAAATTTCTCCCCCACCATCTTAATCGATGTGCGCACCCCCGGGTGCACCAGAGAATGGATTGAGTGAAAAACGCGGCGGCGCCATGCAGCTGGAACCACGGGGCGGCCACGTCGCAGATTAGGGGGGCGCATACCTATTTGCTGCACCCTGTACTCTAGCCTTAACCCTGTTGGTCCAGGCTGGAGCGCGCACACATCTGCGTCGCTAACCTGCTCCACGGCCATGGCTGCATAATCTAAACCTACGCGGACCGGGGCTGCATGCGCTTCCACACCACAACCCTGGCCCGAGGCCACGGCTGCCAAGTCTGCCCCCACGGGGCCTGGCGCTGCTACTGCACATGAAAGACAGTCTGCCACTACATTATGTTTGCCCGCGACATGCTGAATGTCGGTGGTGAACTCCGATATCGCGGCCAGCTGTCTTTGCTGCTGGCCCGACCAAGGCTCTGAAATCTTGGCCATCGCAAACGTTAGCGGCTTGTGGTCCACAAACACGGTGAAACGGTGCCCCTCCAGCCAGAACTGGAAATGACGGATGGCCAAATGCAGGGCCAAAAGCTCCCTGTCGAACGCGCTGTATTTTCGCTCGTTATCGCTCAAGGTTTTGCTGAAAAACGCGAGCGGCTGCCAGCTCCCTGCTACAAACTGCTCAACGACCGCCCCCACCGCTAAATCGGAAGTGTCCGTTGGTGAGCGCCATGCGGGCCGTGGCACCGGGTGTGCTAATAAAACCGCGTTTGCCAGGGCTGATTTGACTTGTGAGAATGTGCGCTCCCCGCTCCAGAGACCATTCGATTTTACTTGTGGGTTTTTTGTTTTTTAAGTGCCGCGTACAATGGTTGCAATGAGCTGCGCTGCGCTAGGGAGGAACGGTTATAAAAATTAACCATTTCCAAAAATTCCTGCAATGCTTTGGACCGTCTGACGGTTGGGGGGAAGTTTGGTTATTGCGCGTACTTTATCGGGCAGAGGGATCGCTCCTTCTGGCGAAACGCGATGCCCCAAAAAATCAATTTGCGCCACCCCAAACTGACACTTCGCTGGGTTAATTATTAACCCATGCTCTGCCAGCCTCCGAAAAACCGCTGTGAGGTGGCTTTCATGTTCATCTTCAGACGTGCTGGCTACCAAAATGTCATCCAAGTAGACGAACACGAAAGGGAGGGTCGCGTTAAAACTGCATCCATCATGCGCTGGAAAGTCCTGCGCGGCACCCTTGAGTCCAAACGGCATGCGCAAAAACTCGAAAAGCCCAAAAGGAGTTATTACCGCTGTTTTGGGTATGTCCTGAGCGTGTACTGGGACTTGATGGTAGCCACGCACCAAATCTATTTTAGAAAAAAATGCGCGCCCCCGCTAAATGAACCGAAAAATCCTGGATGTGCGGAATCGGGGGTAGCGGTCGTGTGCTGAAGCGTTATTCAACCTGCGGAAATCACCGCAAGGCCGCCACGAGCCATCAGCCTTTGGACCATGTGTAGCGGTGAAGCCCAGGGGTCTGTTAGAGCGTCTAATGATGCCCAGCTTCTCCAGGTTGGCGAATTCCTCGCGCGCTATGGCCAGTTTAGCTGAGTCCAAGCGCCGAGCTTTTGCAAAAACGGGGGGCCCGGTGGTAATAATAAAATGTTCCACCCCATGTTTAGCCACTGACGCCGAAAACGTTGGGACTGTGAGTGCTGGGAACTGAGCGAGTAGTGCTTGGAACTTACCACCCACAGCTGTGACGTTGGCCTGTGCAGTAGGCAGGACCACCCGGGCTGTGCAGGAAATAGAGTGGAAAGACAGTGCATTAACTAGACGTCTATTAGCAAGATCAACCAATAAACCATTCGAGCACAAAAAATCAGCACCTAACATGTGACTGCCGCTATGACGAAAGTCCACTCGAATGCCCGGCCGTGAAAAGACAGGGGGAGGGTCTTCTCCCCGAAGGTCTTGATCGTCGAGCCGTTCGCCGGCGACACCAGGGATCCGCTGGAAGACCGCCAGCCGGTCAGCGTAGGAAGGTGTGATGAAACTCAGCTGGGAGCCTGTGTCCACAAGGAACTCCCTCCCTGATGCGCGTCCGTCAGGTATGAGCAGCATGTTCATCACGCCAAGAGCCGCAGCTGCTACCGACTCCCGGTCCTGGCATTTCCCGAGCGCTTTGAACTGGCACGGTGGAATGCACTTGCGTGCCCTCTCGGCGAGACGACGATGGTAATAAAGCAGAGAACGTCACCTGCTCGGTGTCCTCCTGGCCTCCGCCGCTGCTTGACGTCAGCGAATCTGGTGCTGCAGCCTCAGGGCCCCTGCCCGTCTCCTGGCGTTGCGCTCAGCTCCGCTGCTGCCGTCGTGGGCCGTGTGTCGCCTATGGGTGTCGACGAGTCGCTGCGCCCTCCTGGCCCAGCTTGTGGTAATCTCGGTGGGCCAGCAGCTGTGAACTGGCCAGGGTAACTCTCACCACTGACGGTAGTGTCCTGAGGAAAAGATGGGCGAAGATAAAGCATCATCTTCGTCGTCTCTCAAACTCAGCATCTTCGCCATCAGGTCTGCAGGCCTGTCTGCCTCGCCTTCAGTCAGCACCAGGAGCTTCTCTGCTCGCTCTCCCCCAGCGAGGGGGTGAAAGCACGGATGAGAGCGGCTTTCAATGCGACATACTTGTCGTCGTCTGGTGGGTGGTTAGTCAGGTTCTCCACCCGCTGGGCTGTGAGGCTGTCCAGCTTTGCGACTTCATGGTAGAATTTGTGGGCATCAGCCGAAATTCCCCGAAGATGGAACTGTGCCTCGACAGTGTTAAACCAGGAGCGCGGGCTATGTTGCCAGAAATCAGGCAGCTGGACTGCGGTAGCTGCATTAGCCCGGCTGGCTCCTGAAGAGTCCGGTGCGGGAAGGTCGTCACCGGCCATAATTTGTCGTAGGGTCACCAGTGTAGAGTATGTGTTCAAGGATGAGACTGAGTTTATTTCTCAGGTTCAGCTTATTGTCAGAACACATACTCTATCTACCTCTCAACAAGTAAAGAGGCTGATCAATGGAACATCACACTCTTATACGCCTGGAGCATCGAAACCTAAGTCACATGGTGCTTAGCAAACATACAGTCACATGGTACTTAATCCCCAGTCACAATGCAACTCTTTGATCTGTCACCATTGTCTCTCATTCTTCAATGATCCGGAAATCCTTCTGGGGCATCTTCTCTGAGACAAAGGCAAATGTCACACCTCCTCGTTATCTCCTGCAGACCTCTGCTGATCCAGACCTTCTTTGTCCGTGGACGACTGATGAAGCACCCAATACACATAACAGCAATAACATTTGTGGAAAATATGAACCCAACATATGTGCCACAGTAGCTCTATTCTTCAAATAATCAATTCTTCATTAACATTAGGCCATGTACCGCGGGCTTTTAAAACTGCTGTAATTAAACCCTTTCTCAAAAAGGCAATGCTGGATCCAGGAGTTTTAGCTAATTATAGACCAATGTCTACTCTCCCTTTCATTTTAAAAAACTTACAAAGAGTTGTTGCTATGCAATTATTTGACCACTTGCAGGGAAATGGTTTATTTGAAGAGTTTCAATCTGGGTTTAGAATCCATCATAGTACTGAAACAGCCTTAGTGAAGGTCATTAATGACCTCCTTATCACATCTGATAATGGACTTGTTTCTGTACTTGTTCTTTTAGACCTTAGTACAGCTTTTGATACTAAACGATCCTAATATTCTACTTGATAGATTAGAACACTATGTTGGACTTATGGAACTTCACTGCAGTGGTTTAGATCTTATTTGTCTGATAGGTTCCAGTTTGTCCATGTCAATAATGAGCTTTCTTCCAACTCAAAGCTCAGTCATGGAGTTCCTCTTTTTAGTTTATATATGCTTCCGTTAAGCAACATTATTAGGAAGCACTGTATACATTTTCATTGTTATGCAGATGACACACAATTCGTCGGCCTCCGTCGGTCTATGATGACCATTGAAGAGAATCCTAAACATCTACTCTGCTGGAACAGCACCGCTGTGGCTGAGACAGGCCGATGCGCCCCGTATGACAGTCCCTGTCACACAGGTCACACTTGTGGGTGGTCTCCGTGCTGCTGGGTCTGTGGCGGTTCTTCCCTGTGGTCCTTTTTTCATCTGCTGCAGCAGTCAGTCTCTCTTCACCCGCCTTGAGCTGTCTGGTCATGGGTGCCTCTCCATTTGGAGCGGTCCGTTGCAAGGTCCTCCCAGCGCTCTGTGTTGATATCCAGGGCCCTCATGTCTCTCTTGCAGACGTCCTCTAAAGCACAGCTGTGGGCGGCCAACGTCTCTTCTGCCTAGTTGCCAGTTCTCCATAGAGGACGTCTTTGGGGATTCTGCCATCCTCCATACGGTGAACGTGGCCTAGCCAGCGGAGCTGCGCTGCCTGAGTAGAGTGAACATGGAGGGAAGCCGGCGCGGGACAGAAATTCTGTGTTGGGCACTTTGTCCTGCCAGGATATGTCCAGGATGTGGCGAATGCAGCGCAAGTGGGAGGAGTTCAGTCTCATTTCATGCCGGGCGTATGTTGTCCACGTCTCACTTCCATAGAGCAGTGTGCTGATGACGCAGGCGTTGTACACTGCCATTTTTCGTCTTGACAGAGAGTTTGGGATTCTCCCACACTCGTGTGGTGAGGCGAGCGGAGTGTGAAGGCTGATTTTCCAATCCTCTTGTTGATCTCTGTATCAAGGGAGAGGTTGTTGCTGATCGTGGACCCCAGGTACGTGAACTGATTCACGACCTCCAGCTTGTAGTCATCAATGGTGATGGTTGGTGGTGCTTCCGTGCCTTGCGCCAAGACGTTAGTCTTCTTCAGGCTGAGTGGTAAGCCCGAAGTCCTTGCATGCCTGGGAGAAGCGGTCCATCAGGTCTGAAGCTCCTGCTGTGTGTGGGTTGCGACTGCAGCGTCGTCTGCGAACAGCATGTCTCTGATTAGAGCCTTGCGTACTTTGGTTCTGGCTTTCAGAGCGGGCGAGGTTGAAAAGCCTGCCGTCAGATCTTGTGTGCAGTAGATTCCCTCTGTTGCTGTGCTGAAGGCATGCCTCAGGAGCATAGCAAAGAAAATCCCAAAGAGGGTTGGCGCAAGTACACAGCCCTGTTTCACTACGCTGCGTATGTTGAATGGCTCTGAGACGTTGCCATCGTGCTGCACTATCCCCTGCATGTTGGTGTGAAACGATTCGATGAGCTTTGCAACTTTGGTGGGCATCCTATCTTTGGCAGGATCTTGAAAAGGCCCTCTCTGCTGACCAGATCGAACGCTTTGGTGAGGTCGATGAAGGCGACGTACAGAGGCCTGTTCTGTTCTCTGCATTTCTCCTGGAGTTTGGCGGATGGAGAAATATCATGTCTACCGTCGATCGCTCAGCGTGGAAGCCACACTGAGACTCGGGGGTAGACACGTTCGGCATGCTTCTGTAGACGAACGAGAACAAACTCGGCGTAGACTTTGCCAACAACGCTGAGGAGGGAAATGCCCCTGTAGTTGTTGCAGTCGCTTCTCTCCCCTTTGTTTTTGTAGAGGGTGATGATCTTGGCGTCCCTCATGTCCTGTGGTACGGCACCTTCCTTCCAGCACTGGCAGAGGACGTCATGCAATGGCAGCAGTAGGGCGGGTCTTGCAGTGCTTGATCAGGTCAGGAGGGTATGCCGTCGTTGCCGGGTGCCTTGCCAGCGGCCAAGCTATCAATGGCCTTACTGAGTTCGTCGATGGTTGGCTCGGCGTCAAGTTCGTCCATGGATGGCAGGCAGTCGATGGCATCAAGGGCTGACGGTGTCACGGTGTTCTGTCTAGAGTAGAGGTCAGAGTAGTGTTTCCGCCCATCTCTCCATCTGCTTGTTCTTCTCTGTGATCATCTCCCCAGTGGAAGATTTGAGGGGGGGCCGTCTTGCTCTGAGCCGGACCAAGTGCTTTCTTGATGCCATCGTACATACCACGGATGTTCCCTGTTATGGCAGCGGTTTGAATGTCTTGGCTGATCTGAGTCCAGTACTCGTTGGCACAGCGCCGAGCAGTCTGCTGAACTTTGCTTCTCGCAGGCCCTGAGAATCTGGAGATTCTTCTCGTTTGGGTACTTCTTGTACTCAGCAAGTGCTGAGCACTTGGGCTTCAATGACGGGGGTCATCTCGGTCAACTTGGCATCAAACCAGTCCTGTGACTTCGAGGTCTTCTCCCAAAGGTAGCCAAGGCTGTGCGGTAGATGGTGTTTCGCAGCTCTTCCCACTTCTGCTTTGCAGATTCTCCTCCTTGTGGTACACCAAGTTCCTTCTCAAAGGTGGAGGCAAACTGCTCAACAAGTTCTGGTTGGGCCATCTTGCTGATGTCAATCCGTGCCTTTCCAGGTTGTCTAGCACATGGAATTCTTCAGCTGCAGCTTGACCTTGCAACACACCAATGAATGGTCTGTGTCGCAATCTGCACTCTGGAACGAACGGGTGATTAGCACGTTCTTCAGTGAGGTGCGCCTGGTCAGGATCAGTCTAGCTGGTGGCCAGTGCTTTGAGCGCGGATGTTGCCAGGAAACCTTGTGTTGGGGCTTGGTCTTTGAAGAACGAGTTTGTGATGCACAGATCGTGATATGTGCAGAACTCGAGCAGCCGCTGTCCGTTGTCGTTCATTCTGCCCACGCCAAAAGGTCCAAGACAGGAAGGGCCAGGAGTCGTGGTCAGCACACCACTCTGGCATTGAAGTCTCCAAGGAGAATGAGTTGTTCAGAGTTGGGGATGATCCTGACAGTTGTTGTGAGATTCTCGTAGAACTCGTCTTTTGCCTCTGGTGTGGCTGTCTGTGTTGGGGCATACACACTGACGAGGGTGACTGGGCCTTGAGTGGTGTTCGGGTGGAGGGTGAGGAGTCGTGCAGAGCCAGTGCTGCCCGGTTCCACCATCTTCAGCAAAGTGTTCTTCACTGCGAAGCCCACTCCGTGTTCCCTGTGTTCGTCACTGCCCTTTCCCTGCCAGTAGAACGTGTAGTCCTTCTCTCTCAGTGTGCCTGCATCAACTAACCGTGTTTCCTGGAGAGTGGCGATATCCACTCCCAGTCTCTTCAGCTCATTACTGATGATGGCAGTCTTCCTGGTGTCGTTGATGTCCTTGAGGTTAGCAGCGAGTCCTGCCATCATAGTGCGGACGTTCCAAGTTCCCAGTTTTAGAGTTGGTCTCTTTTGTTTTATTGTCTTGCCTGGTGCGAAGGTTCTCAGCCTGCTGTTTGGATTTCTCCTTATCCCCATGCACCCAATGAGGAAAGCAAGCTGTGGCGGGACAACACCTTATTGGCTGGGGGCTGCCCAGCTTGAGGCGGGCGGTAGCTGTCCAGTGAGATCTGATGATCCCTCCCACCGTCGGGAACAACCCCTGGCGCCACGCTCTACGCCAATTGAGCAATGGCTTATAACCGGTAACTGTCCATTCCCCGTGTTTTTGTCTACGCCAAAGGCGAAGCTGGAGTGTCCTCTCCAGTGATCCGGTGTTCTACCTTCCAGCGTTGGGCGTTGGTAGGATTCAAGCCTGGGCAGGAAGATATGGAGGACAAGATGTTGCCCATGCAGCATGTCCCCCCTCTCCACGTCACTGATGAATCCAAAGGAACAGCAGGGGCTGCTACAGTTTGGCACCAGCGCCATTGCAGGAGCTGCCAGAACGATGTTGAGCACAACATAGAACTGCCTTAGGGGCTCCGACTCCGGATTTTTTCCTCAGGGTTGACTCCCGAAGCCTTTCCCATGACCGGGTATGCCGCAAGGCAGCAGAGGTTTGAAATCAGGGTTTACCTTCCCCTAGATGGGCTACCTTCCCAGGTTGACGAGCCACCATCTACTGAAGCATCTGGTTTTAAGGCGCCAGAGATCCGCCCTCGCCCCTTTCTCCTATTAGTAAAAGCAAGTTTCCGCCGGGCTTAGAGACTAAACCACACGGGCAGGCTAGGAGTTGGACTTAGCTGTCAGAGGCTTTTCGAGACGCACGCCATAAGGAGCATTTTATGAGCACTGGGAGCTTAACCCCAGTGCCGCTCCTGGCTATGACAACCTTGGAACCAATACCTGTCAATAAAGCCAGATGATAGTAATCAATTAGCCAAGTTAGAATCCTGTCTTCAGGAAATCAAAGCTTGGATGACTCGTAATTGCCTTTTGTTAAATTCAGGTAAGACTGAAGTCATTCTTGTTGGTCCAAAAAGCTTAACCAAAAGCCAAATCAAACTCTTAGTTTGGATGCGGTTACTCTTTCTCTTAATAGTTCTGTGAGGAGCCTTGAAGTTATTTTTGATCAAGATCTGTTTTTCAATTCACATATTAAATTTGTTTCTAAGACTGCCTTCTGTCATTTGCACAATATTGCCAAGCTTAGGAGCATCTTGTCTCAGAGTGATGCTGAGAAACTGATCCACGCCTTTGTTAGCTCTAGATTAGATTATTGCAATTCTTTATTATCAGGTTGTCCTAAAACATCTTTAAAAAGTCTTCAGTTGATCTAAAATGCTGCAGCAAAAGTTTTAACAGGTACTAGAAAGAGAGATCATATCTCTCCGGTTCTGGCTTCCCTTCATTGGCTTCCCATAGAGTTTAGGATTAGGTTTAAAATCCTTCTTCTCACTTACAAAGCTCTAAATAATCAGTCCCCTTTTTATTTAAAAGATCTGATACTACCCTATTATCCTAACGGAGCACTACGGTCCCAAAATGTTGGATTACTTGTAATACCTAGAATCTCCAAAGGTACAATGGGAGGCAGAGCCTTCAGTTATCAAGCTCCTCTCCTGTGGAACCAGCTGCCAATCTGGATTCGGGAGTCAGACTCGAGCTCTTTTTTTTAAGAATAGGGTTAAAACCTTCCTTTTCGATATAGCCTACAATTAGGGAGGGATCATGTGTCTCTGAACCCTCCCTTAGTTATGCTGCTAATAGGTTTAGACAGCCGGGGGACCTCCAATAATGCACTGGGCTTCACTCCTTCCTTTGCTCTCAATGAAATATTTTTACTGGTCATTAGCAACTGTTTGTTCTCTCCCATAGATTGAGTCCTCATTGTGCTGTTTGCTCTCTACATGTCTGTTCTTTTTATCTTCTCTATCCCTTCACTCCCCAGCCAGTCGCAGCAGATGACTGCTCCTCCCTAAGCCTGGTTCTGCTGGAGGTTTCTTCCTGTTTAAAGGGAGTTTTTCCTCTCCACCGTCGCCAAGTGCTTGCTCACAAGGGATTGCCTGATTGCTGGAGTCTTTCTGCAATTGTGGGGGTTTCCCCTACAGTTGGAAGTGCTATGAGATGACTGTTGTGAAATGGCACTATATAAATAAAGTTGAATTGAACTGAATTGAATAGAACATTCAAGATTCAATTCAACATTCAAAGATTTTATTTGTCAAGCCTACTATACGTACAGGACATACAGGAAAATTGTAATGGCGTTTCCCTCTCTTCAGTGGTGTGCGCAATATATAAGAAAAAGGAATAAGGCTGGAAAAACAACGACTTCTGCTCCTGACCAGATAGAGTGATGATATAGAGTGAAGTACGTGGTGGTAATGCACCTGTAAGTTGGTTGCCAACCGCCAATCAAATCTACAAGAAGAATAAGGAAAAACAACAACAGCATTCTATGTACAGTAATGCTACCCATAATGCAAATAAAGATACAAGATAAAACCCAGCAAACCTGTATGCAGAAAAAGGTAGAGCAGTAATACTTATAGTTGCAAGTTCGATGCGGTAGTGTAGGTGCAGACAGTGACAGATTGGACTGCACATGATCAACATTGCAATAACAGACAGCAATAGGTGTGGCATTTGTGCAAATGGTTGCAGTAAGGTGCAGAGACATACAGCAGCAGATGTATTACTGTTGGTGTGCCAGTCTTTTGTGCTAACAGCTGAGGTAGTTATTGTGTAGGTGAGTGTGTTATGGTCCAAGAGTGGGGGGAGGGGGGAAGTGGGCAGAGTTCAGGGTCCTGATGGCCTGACGAACAAAGCTGTTTAGCAATCTTGTGGAGTTGGTCCGGAGGCTCTGGTACCTTTTCCACATGGGCAGAGGGCTGAAGAGGGAGGTGTCACTTGCAATGTTGATGGCTCTGTGGGTGAGGCGGGTGAGGTAGACGTCCGGGGGGGGAGGGGCAGAGGTGCACCCATCATCTTGCTGGCTGCTTTCATTGTGTGTTGTAGAATCTTCCGGCAGGAGGCGGTGCAGCTTCCATACCACACCATGATGCAACTGGCAGGGGCGCCTCCATAAATTTTTCATGGGGGGGGCCACTGAAAATCTTGGGGTGACACATCAAAATCAATTTAAAATGTAATCACGCTGCACACGTGATCACGTTTGGTCTGAACACACCTTGACAGTGTGATCTGTCCTACTTTGCTGTATTTTGTCAATAATATACAGCACACATCAATTATTCTTAAATTACCCTGCAGTTTTGATTATCCACAGTTGTTTGTCATTTTGGTTAATTATGCTTAGTTCGGGGCGATGTCCTACTTTGTCATGCCGGCGTGGACCACACGCTTCTGCCTGTTTTGTATCCTGTCTTTTCTGTATCCTGCTTATCCTCACTGAAGTCTGTCCATTTTGTATCTGGCCATAGCCTGTAAGTTCTGTTGCTGTTCTCATCTTGTTATATTTTGAATTTTGGATTAATCATCTACTTCATGTAAAATACGACAGAAAAACAAGTTATAAAATTATGTTAGACTGTCCAGTGGCAGGGACCAGGGGTGGCTGCTAGTGGGGGAGTGGTGGCAGGGGACGCCCCTGGCAGCTGGTGAGGATGCTCTCAATGGTGCCCCGGTAGAATGAGCACATGATGAGCACATACTGTATATATGCCTGTTTGTCATTGGCTGTAGTCTTCCCGGGGTGTGCAAGTGCAGCTATTTTATGCTGAGAAACTCAACAAATGCGGGATGCATGAGGATGCCATTCATTGGCTTGGTGTGTCTCTAGCTTTATTCTGATTTTCTATATACTAGCAAATACCCATGCATACTCGTCCATGCCAGTAGAAACCAAGTATAAGCAAGTATTTCTGCATGCCCGTTGCTGAAGGGTCTCTTCCTGTCTGAGACGGCTGTGTTGTTCACAGTCATACCTGCGGCGTACTGCTCAAACCTGAGGTGTTTCATCTTCACGGCATCATTTCTGCCATGCAGCAGTTCTCCTCACTCTATTGCTCTCTATCTGGTGGGTCTTCTTCTTCTTCTTCTTCTTCTTCTTCTTCTTCTTCTTCTTCTTCTTCTTCTTCTTCTTCTTCTTCTTCTTCTTCTTCTTCTTCGTTGAGACAACTGGTTGAGGGATAGGTGCATTGTAATTCCAGTTCATGGACAGGATCATGCAAATAGATCTGAGCAAAAAGTGGCTTTCAGCCCTGTACAGGAAGACCTGTGCATGCCCGTCGAAACCCAGAAACCGGGTCTCAGCTTGTCTGTGCCTTGCCTGGCGTGCAGCATTGCTCGCTTTGCGGGCATTTCGGGCTTCAAGTGACTCAGCATGTGCATGGCGCACTGCCACATGTTTCCTGTCTGTGCATCCGTTGTCTGTTGTAGCCTTTGCTGGTGGAGGGTCTCCTCCTGTGGCCGGCATCATAGGACAGTACATCATAGGAAGCCAGTCCTATTGCCTATATGACGGCATCATCTATGACATCATCATGAGTCCTATGTAGCCTGAGCTCATAGGATCATCATAGGACATCAGGCAGACATCATAGGCCGTCTTATGATGTCCTATGATCGTGACAGTCAGACACTCAGAGGTTTCTTGAATTTATAGAATGAAGTGATGAACACTTGACCATATATGTCAAGTGTGTGAATATGAACAGGGTGTCCTTGAAAAAGAGAGGTTGCCTCTCAATGGACCTTCCCCTGTATAAATCAAAGTTAAATAAAAAAAAAAAAATGTCATTCTTAAAATCTATTTTTGCTTATTTTACTGTTGGTTATTATTCTGTGACTGGGACCACAGGCGGTTAGCTGTTTCTCTTTCAGGTTCATTTCTGTGCTTTTTGTACTCGTACTGGTTTCGTACTGGTCATATCCTTTCAACCAGTGAAACCACACATCCCTCTCCACTGGTGATGGTCCACTATTTTACATCAGTTAGCTCAGGCTGTGTTCATTACTGGAGCACGGAGCTAGCCAGCTAACATTAGCAATATGGCATCAAAATATAATCTCATAAGCGACGAAAGACTCATGAGCGATTAAATAGGCATGCACTGAAATGAGCCATTCTGAGGAAGGCTGGTGGAGACAGTAATAACACACTGAGGTATTTTGACCAGAGCATGTCACAGACATGTCATTCAGACCTGTTGGAACTGTGTCAACATGTGGGAAAAAAAGTTGTGTTCCACTCTTGTGTCACTACCACCTAATCAGACTCTAACAGCTTGCTTTTTTTGTTATCAATAAACACTTATTGTTTATTAGGGCAAAAATTGTATCTGATAGCATAATCCTAGTAGAATATATTTATGCAAATTAGGTTCTTAATAGGTGCTTTATAAAAATATAGGTCTAATAGACAAAAATAAACATGCTAATAAGCCTCCAAGAGTTAATGTGTTCTCTTAACTAAAGTGTTACTGTAAAGTTTATTTATATAGCCCTTCTCAAGACAAAATCGTCACAAAGTGCTTTACAGTTAAGTTAAAAAAAATTTATCTTTCTGCTTAATAGATAAAAATATAATAATGAGACACACAAGCATGCAAAATCGCAAGTCTGAAGCAAGTTTCAGGTGCTGCTTTTCTGAGAAGCAGTTCTCCAGTAGAATAGAATAGAATATTTCTGGGACTCATTGGCTTTTTAAATTCTTGCTTGGCATCTAGCTGGTCCGAATGGTCTGATCTGTGTGTGCTTGTGTTGATGCGAGTGTGCGTTTGGGGTGAGTGGCTCTAATTGTGATGAATGGTTGTCCCCATGCGGCACAGAACAAGGTGGAGGGGAGGAAGAAGGGAGGGAGACAGAGTAGGAAGGAGGGATAAAGTTTAATTTGTGTCAGGTCTCAGTAAACCCATTTATCATTTAAGCATTCCCTCTCCTCTCTCCAACTACTTCCTTCTCATTGCCCCCCCACCCCCCATGTTCATGCACACTGGCACACACATGCGCATGTTCCCTAGTGGGAGGAGGTGAGCGGCTACGATGAGAACCTGAACACCATCAGGACGTACCAGGTGTGTAATGTGTTTGAACCCAGCCAGAACAACTGGCTGCTCACCACTTACATCGACCGGCGGGCAGCACAGCGCATCTACGTGGAGATCCGCTTCACCGTGCGCGACTGTGCCTCCATACCCAGTGTCTTGGGCTCCTGCAAAGAAACATTCAACCTCTACTACCTGGAGACCGAAAGGACCGTGTCAGAGGGCATCAAAGGGATGGAGTACTGGGCTAATGCCCCCTTTTTAAAGGTAAATGCTCGAACTTTTGGTTTACAGAAGCTGATCATGCCGCTGGTGTTGTTGCAGTATTTCACGTTTTACATGGGTATTTTAGCAGATTGTGGACACTGTGTGCTGTGCTAGTGGAAAAATTGATCAAGGACTCACTGGTATATCCCCCCCCCCAAATCCTTATTAAAAATGTACTGCCATCCCCCAAGTTCTAAACACCATGTGCTATTAAAATTTAATGCTCATTGACAGAATGTGTTTTCTCCCAGTGCTCATTATTGTCTCCTCTGCTGAAACTGTCAGTTAAATAAATCAGATCTTTTTCTATTTACTTTTTATGCGCGCACTTGCGTGAAGGTTTACTGAACAAATTATGATTTATGATGTCAAAAAATGTAACGTCCCATAGTTGTGTGAATATTTTTTTATCAAATCTGACTTTTTAATTCATCAGAGAAAATTGAAACCGACAAGCATCAGACATTCACTTGTGTCTTTTGCACTTCCTCTTCTGCTTGTTTCCTTCTGTCAGGTGGACACCATTGCAGCAGATGAGAGCTTCTCCCAGGTTGACTTTGGGGGCCGGCTAATGAAGGTTAACACTGAAGTCAGAAGTTTTGGGCCCCTTTCCAAAGGCAGAGGGTTCCACTTGGCCTTCCAGGACCTGGGCGCTTGCATGTCCCTCCTTGCCGTCAGAGTATTCTACAAGAAGTGCCACAGCATCGTGCAGAACTTTGCTTTTTTCCCAGAGGTATGGGCCGGAACTAAATGTAAACCACAGCCGGTCACCGTGGGATGGGCGCCCCCTTTTTAATTATGACTTTTATTTTGTGCAGACGCTGACTGGAGCGGAGTCCACCTCATTAGTCATCGCCAGGGGAAGCTGCATCCCAAATGCAGAGGAAGTGGACGTGCCCATAAAGCTCTACTGCAACGGGGACGGAGAGTGGATGGTGCCTATTGGAAGCTGCAGCTGCAAGGCGGGTTATGAGCCAGACAATGGCAACGTGTGCCGAGGTAAATCTGTAAATTAATGAGGCCAGGCTAGGTCAAACCGAGCTCATAAAGGGAGAGTGAAATGAAAACATCAGCGGATACGGTACCGCATCAGAGCATAGCAGCCGCGCTGATTGAATTGATTTCTTTTTTTGTGTGCATATTAATTTCATATTGTTTGTAGCTAAAGCTAACAGTCCTGCGTGACAGCAAATCCATATCCAGCTTTCAATGTTGAGTCGCGTACTATTGGAGAGATCAATATCTCAGAAAACATACAAAAGGTAGAATACTGTGGATATCCAGTAGAATACTGTGGATATTCAGTGGTAGAGTGATTAAAATATATCATCGGCCCAATAGTTACTGTGGAAAATGCAAATTTATATAAAATGTACAAATGCTGAGTAAATCTTGCAGAAAGGCAATATCCTAATGAGTCCAGGGGAACAAAGAACGTTATTTTTAGCAGTCTCAGCTGAATAATTCCATACATGTGCCATATATACTTTATGGAGTGTTTTTGCCCAGGGTGGCAGGCAGCTTCCACTGTTCCATATGTTAATATTTGTAGAGGCAGACTTGGGTGGACACGGTGCAGAAATAGCTCGTCTCCCCTCGCCGTTCCAAGCACCCATACCTCCTTTTCTTCCTTTTTATATCTGGCCTCATTCCCCATTTCCTCTCCGAAGCCGTACCCATCATCTCTTAGTCTCCCTGGAGAGCCTCGTCCATTTTGTGTATGTGTGTGTGTGTGGTACGTGTGATCGTGTGTGTGTGGGGGGGCGGGGGTGTGAGCGTGTGATGTATGTACATATGGCGAGATGATAAGTGAGGCTGCTCCATCCCATGTTAATTAGTTTAGCGTGTTCCAGCCAGATTAGTCGGCTCCAAATTAGTGGCAAACTGTCATCGGGTGTCAGAGAGATAGAAGGGTAGGAGGGAAGAAGGAAGGAGGAAATGAGTGGGAAGAATGGAGGAAAGAGAAAGCTGGGAGGAATGTTAAAAAGAGAGACGAAATCAAGGACATGAAGTTAAAAAATGTCAGATAAAAATGTGGCATAAAAATATGAGATAAAAAAGATGACGAGCTCAGAGACTGATGGAGAAATCTTTCACCTGCCTCTGGTGAAATACACCAAGACCTCTAACTGAAATGTTTTCTTAGCTTTGTGATCACAAAAAAAGTATCATTTCCTTGGATACGAGGAAGGTAAAACAGTCACGATTCATAGTAGATATTGATTAAGTCTGACAATGTTACAGTGCAGTGAAGTGCCGTTGCTGAAGGTCGAAAGTTGGAACGTTGAATTATTAAGTCTCCCTAGACCTTCGCTGTAAATCCGTAGTCTCTGCTGCCCTTGAAACACAAAGCTTGAAACTAAGACTTATGCTGTGGATGATAGCATTTCAACATAATTTCTGTTGAAATTCAAGCTCCAGACTCCTTAGGCTGATCTGAATCTGATGAAAGATTTTCTCAAAATTCTGTCATGTCAGATTGACAGTTTACACCATCCATCCATCTATCTTCTTCCGCTTAATCCTTTTTGGGTCGTGAGGGGCTGGAGCCCTCTTTTTAATCAATCCATAATTAGTTAGGCTCACAAAGAGTCATTAAATTTAACATAAACTTGTAGGAACATTGGTATTGATGTAATATGAAAGAAAGCATAAATTTGTTAGATTTGGGATGGAGCTAACATTTGTTGAGACTGTTCCCAAACTCTAATATACAGCTCTGGAAAAAAAAATAAGTGACCACTACCAAAGTTTCCTAAATTAGCATCTCTACGTGTATGGCAGTCATTCAGTTTGACTATCTATTGAATTCTAACACAAGGACACCTCAGTCTACTTAAAGGTAATAGAGACAACATTCTGACCTTCTGGCTCGTAGGTGTCGCATTTACTCTTGCACTAACTGGTTGGTTAGTGCAACCAGTGGCATCAACCCAGTTATGCTATTGGCTGTGACAGGCTATGACATCTTTACTGGCCATAGATACAGTGGTGTGAAAAAGTGTTTGCCCCCTTCCCGATTTCTTATTTTTTGTATGTTTGTCACACTTAAATGTTTCAGATCGTCAAACAAATTTAAATATTAGACCGAGATAACACAAGTAAACACAAAATGCAGTTTTTAAATGAAGGTGTTTATTATTAAAGGGAAAAAATCCAAACCTATGTATATGACCTGTGTGAAAAAGTGATTGCCCCCTAAACCTAATAGCTGGTTGGGCCACCCTTAGCAGCAACAACTGCAATCAAGCATTTGTGATAACTGGCAACTATTCTTTTACAGCGCTGTGGAGGAATTTTGGCCCACTCATCTTTGCAGAATTTTTGTAATTCAGCCACATTGGAGGGTTTTCGAGCATGAACTGCCTTTTTCAGGTCATGCCACAGCATCTCAGTTGGATTCAGGTCAGGACTTTGACTAGGCCACTCCAAAGTCTTCATTTTGCTTTTCTTAAGCCATTCAGAGGTGGACTTGCTGGTGTGTTTTGGATCATTGTCCTGCTGCAGAACCCAAGTGCACTTCAGCTTGAGGTCATGAACAGATGGCCGGACATTCTCCTTGAGGATTTTTTGGTAGACAGCAGAATTCATGGTTCCATTTACCACAGCAAGTCTTCCAGGTCCCGAAGCAACAAAACAGCCCCAGACCATCACACTACCACCACCATATTTTACTGTTGATATGATGTTCCTTTTCTTAAATGCTGTGTTACTTTTACGCCAGATTTAATGGGACACACACCTTCCAAAAAGTTCAGTTTTTGTCTCGTTAGTCCAGAGAGTATTTTCCCAAAAGTCGTGGGGATCATCAAGATGTTTTCTGGCAAAACTGAGACCAGCCTTTATGTTCTTTTTGCTCAGCAGTAGTTTTTGTCTTTGAACTCTGCCATGCAAGTGAGGCCTGCAGTTCTTTGGATGTTGTGGGGTCTTTTGTGACCTCTTGGATGAGCCGCTGCTGCGCTCTTGGGGTAATTTTGGTCGGCCGGCCACTCCTGGGAAGGTTCACTATTGTTCCATGTTTTCGCCATTTGTGGATAATGGCTCTCACTGTTGTTTGCTGGAGTCCCAAAGCTTTAGAAATGGCTTTATAACATTCTCCAGACTGATAGATCTCAGTTACTTTGTTTCTCATTTGTTCCTGAATTTCTTTGGATTGCAGCATGATGTCTAGCTTTTGAGGATTTCTTGGTCTACTTCACTTTGTCAGGCAGGTCCTATTTAAGTGAGTTCTTGATTGAGAACAGGTGTGGCTGTAATCAGGCTTGGGTGTGGCTAGAGAAATTGAACTCAGCTTTCCAAAGATGTGATAAACCACAGTTAATTTATGTTTTAACAGGGGATGGGGGCAATCACTTTTTCACAAAGGGCCAATTTAGGCTTGGATTTTTTTTTACCCTTAATGATAAACACCTTCCTTTAAAAACTGCATTTTGTGTTTACTTGTGTTATCCTTGTCTAATATTTAAATTTGATGATCTGAAATATTTAAGTGTGACAAACATACAAAAAAATGAGAAATCAGGAAGGGGCAAACACTTTTTCACACTACTGTATGTAAACATTAGATGGCTACCTGCTAGGCTAGTCACATTTCATATATATAGCTTACCTGTATGATTATATGATTCCCCATGATCCCTCCTGCAGGTGGTGAGCCCACTGGAGGGCAGGCCCATGTGCCTCCTTTGGGTACTTTGGTCCTTGATGTAACATTTTTTATGGAGATCCACTGGACCGCTCTTGGTCTGGCCCTTCACCCAGGACCAGCTTGCCTTGGGAGACCCTACCAGGGGCAAGTTCCCCCCAACAACATAGCTCCCATGATCAGTGAGGCACTCAAACCCCTCTACCACAATAAGGTGGCGATCCACAAAGGGGATTTTCGAATCTCATATAGCATATATAGTCTTGCTTTACACATTTGTTAATATCGTATGGACACAACATTCTTTTAATGTGAGAAGGTAAATAGTACATGCAGAATTTTAAATATATGTTTTAAATATTATAAATATACAAAAACGTCTTCATCTTTGCCTATTTTAATTCATTTGATTTCAGTCATTCCACTTTATTAAATATAACTTGTTTTGTGAACACAGTTGCCTTGATTTCTTTGTATGTATGGATTACTTGGGTTGTTCCTGATATCTGGTGAAAATCTCAGAAATATGTTTAATGAGAAAAATGTTGACATTGTGGCGGTCGTGATGCGATGAGATGGAAGGGTACAAGTTTTTATTTCCTCCAACATATTGAAAAGCGCTTTGTAGCTCGGTGAGCTACTGCGCTGCTGAGGCATGTATAGCAAGCTCTTTTATACACGTTACACAGACAGAGAGAGTGCATGGCGCAGTAGCATAGTGATATACATATCAGTCAATACATATCATTAGCATGACCAACTGGCGCCTGGATGTCCTCTCCCTCATCCAGGGATGTATACACAACAGTCTATTGTTCTGATTGCCCCCTGGGGCTCTCTGTCCATATGTAAATTGTCCCCCGTTTCCTCCAGCCCTGCTGAGTGTGAAGTGGTGTCAGTCTGCAGTGTGCAGGGTCACCACAACGTGTTCAATACTTATTTTCCCTCTGTATGTGTTTACTTTTTACTAACAACCACTATTTTAAAAGCTCAGCATGAGTTCCAGGAAGCGATCGGCTCCACACGCCTGCTATTCATTTGCGTATTATGGAGCTGAGCGGGGATTCAAGAGGGGAGGAGTGGGCACCTCCAAGTGACTGCTCAAGATTCTTGACGCCACGCTACCAGAGTGCATGCGGGGCGTCCTACATTCACAATGAATGGGAAGCGTGAAAACGCACGCCTAGGTGGACATGTAGCTTTAAGCTGGATTCATGCTGCACCTCCACTGTCTGCGTACGTGCAACCGGAAACCTCGTGTGACAAAATTTACGTCATCATCTCCAGTCCACTAGTGCAGCGGTCCCCAACTTTTTTTGTGCCACGGACCGGTTTAATGTCAAACAGTATTTTCAGGGACCAGCCTTTAAGGTGTGGCGGATAAATACAACAAAAGAACATGATTTGACCGGCATAAAAACTGTGTTATTTTCTAAATATAATAATAAACGTGAATCTACTACATACTCGTTTGCAACTTTATTAGCAGCGTCCTCTTAACATCGCGACAACAACAACATAATATGAGTAAGATTCTCTCTGCCCACAACGCTCTCTGGTCACTATGGTAACGTTTAAGCATGCCTTCAAAATAAGATACACCACAAACACAAATATAAAGTGCATGAAAAATACAACTCACCACAACGCTGAATCAGTGGGAGCCCTGAGCATGTTTCTCTGCAACGAGACGGTCCCATCTAGGGGTAATGGCAGACAATGACACCCGAAGTGTGTTGCTTATGTCCAGTCTACTTTGTAATTTTGTTTTGGTTGCTGTCACTGCAGAAAACCCCGCTTCACACAGATAGGATGTCAGAAATGGCAACAGGGTTTTCAGTGCTGTTGTGGCGATCTCAGGGTATTCAGCCATGACTTTAATCCAGAGCACCGGCAGAGCTGTTGTCTAGGACATACTTTTAAGGCTGCCGTCATTTGCGATCTCCAGCAGTTGATCTTCTTCTTGCACAGACATGTTGGATTCACCTGGTTTGTTGAGAAATGGGTCGTGCATCCATTCTTTGGCAGTTCATGTATTTTTGTCATTGGGAAGTAGTGTTTGAACTCTTTTAAGAGCAAAGACAGGTGATCGTGCACCAGCTGGGAGAATGAAGGCTCGGGCTCAGTCTCTTCCAAAATCCCCGTTAATGTTTGAAACATGTCAATATACCTCCATTCACGTGCCGTCCCCACAAACCCAATTTGGCTTTAAATGCAGCTACTTTATCTGCCAGCTTGAAGACAGTTGTCATTTTGCCCTGAAGTGACAGATTAAGTTCATTGAGCAGGCTGAATATGTCGCACAGGTAAGCGAGTTTTGCGACTCATTCCTCGTCACTGAAATGTGCTGCCAGCGGTGACTTTTTTTCTGAGCGAAATCTCTGCAGCAGCTCTCATAATGTCTGCCGTCTAGCAACTGCCTTTAATTTTAGTGGTAACGTATCACGTCACCGAGACAAGCGTCTTGACGTGCGTCAAGAGTGAGCCATAGACGGATGTAATGGAGAGAATCCGGTAATTTTTCAAAACAAAACATCATTCAGACTCAGATAATAAATAAAACGGATTTAATGTAAATTATTTATTTTTTCTGTGCGGCCCGGTACCAAATAACCCACGGACTGGTACCAGTCCGCGGCCCGGGGATTGGGGACCACTGTGCTAGTGTACGCAGGACTCTACTGCGGACGACCGCGTGCAAGCCCAAATTTTATGACCACGTGGCCTTCCCACTATCTGAACACGTTGACAGAGCATGTGCAAGACTGAACGTCCCATTCACGAAGTGGCACTATGAACACAGCATACAAAGACAAAGTAAACGAGGAAGACAACGAGGAGGCGGAAGACGAAAGTAAACATACATGAATCCTTTTGCAGCAGCAGCAGCTTGAGCCAAGAGGAGCACTGGAAAACGGTAATTCCTCCTTTTCCTTGAAACAACGTCGTTGTTGTTGCTACAAAAAAAATGTGCGTCACTCTCGTGTTTATAGCCGGTGAATAAACTGGCGTGTTAGCACATTTACGCTACCCATAGGGCTGGGGCGAAACTTCAAATAAATGTTGTGCGCATGAGTCAACTGCTTGGCCCGGTAGATGAGAAAAAGTGAGCATGTACAACGCCGCATGCGTGCCGGGCTCGTCCAAAGCGCACGCGGACCAAAGCGGAGCAGAGGGGAAATGCAGCATGAATAAGGCTTTACTCTTTCTTACTCCGCTTCTCTTTCCTGACATTTCCACTTCAAATAGTGAAGTAGCTAGCAAATGCAAGGCTGCTTATCTTTGTCATATCACGGTGGAGCATTCCATTTTGATAACCTGTCCCCTTGCTCCATTTCCATCTTCTCCTTTATTTGGAAACCAATCACATCCCTGGATCTGCATCGTTGTCCACCTGGATTGGCATTGTATTTACATCAGTGAACTGCGCATGTGGCTGCTTTTCTACAGCAGTGACTTTAATTTGTTTTGTTTATTGTCTTTATTTATTTTTATTTCTTCTCAAGCAGAAGTTGACAAATTGCAGTATTTATAAGACCTTTAAAATGCAGATTTAAAGATTCATTCATCTTCTACCACTTAATCCTTTTTGGAAGCCTATCTTTGGGCGAAAGGCAGGGTACACCCTGGACAGATCGCCAGTCCATCACAGGGCCAACACAGAGAGACAGACAACCATTCACTCTCACAGTCATACCTAAGGACAATTTAGAATCCCCAGTTGATGCCAATTAACCTAACCTGCATGTCTCTAGCTTGTGGGAGGAAACCAGAGTACCCAGAGAAAACCTACGCAGACATGGAAAAAAAATGCAAACTCCACACAGAAGGTCACCAATGGTCAAGGGTGGGATTGAACCCATGACGTTCTTCTTCTTCTCTGTGCTGCCACAGTGGTGACCACTGCTCCACCGAGCTGCCCAAATTTAAAGATTATCATTTTGTGATCGTGATGTCTTTTCTAAGCTTTTTCAATAAAACACAAGCATGTTAGTGAAAATATAAATTCTCAAGTGATTTGTATCAAAGTAAGTGTATTGAACAGCACATTTACACTTTTAATAGATGTAAGTATGTAAGAGTTATTTCAGGCTTCCATCATGATATTTACATTAAGCCACCCATATTTTTGAAGGTTTTAAAGGAGTTGGTCATTTTACCATGAAAGTCTGCATCTAGTTATTACTGGCATCTAATTATTGGCATGTCTGACCATAATCTCACTTTAGTAGTACGCAAATTGTCAAAATCACAATACAAAAAGCCTACTGATGGTGGAAAATATATTTCATACATACCAAAGGAAAACAGAGAATCATTTGAAAATGAGTTACAGCACGTAAAGTGGAATGAAATAAATTGTGATACAAACTGTGAACAGACATGCGAAAATATGATATTGTGGCACACATATTTGAGTTGCTTAGGCTGCATATGTATATTACTGTTGCCCACGTCTCAGAATGAACAATAAGTCTGGGCCTCCTGGGGATAACAGGAGGATGTGAAATGTGATCTTTTGAGATGGCCTTGAGAGACTTCCTGACCACCAGGGTTTTAGGGGAGAGGAGAAGACCTGGGGGTTATGTATTGTGTCTTGGGATTAAAGACAATGTGACTCTGTACTTTGATGTCCCAGGTATAAAAGGGACAGATGTGGGAGGAAGGGCCTTTTTTCTGTTTGAGAAGATGTTGGAGATACGTGAATGATTAATAAACCTGAATTGAGAAATAAACTCAGCCTCATCTTTTCACGCTCTCCACACTGGTGACCTTACGACGTATCATGGGCAGAAACGATTCCCCCGAACTGGACTCGTCGGGAACCAGCCGGGCAAACGCAGTCTCAGTCAAACTACCAGAATTCTGGCAGGACAACCCGGACTCCTGGATCTTGGCTGAGGCTCAGTTCGCTCTCGGGGGAATAACGGCAGATGACACGAAATTCTACCACGTTATCGCCAAGCTCGACAACCGCACAGCTCGACATGTGCAGAGCCTGGTGCAGCACCCACCCGCTGGCGACAAATACGGCGGGTTGAAGGCTGCGCTCATTCAGCGTTTCACTCCATCAGCCCAGGAGAGAGCTGAGTGACTCCTGGCCCTGAATGACTTGGGATAAAGCACGCCTGTCGAACTGATGGAAGACATGCTGAGGCTGAGAGGCTCAGACGACAACGATTTCCTCTTCACCTACATTTTCCTGAGAACCCTACCGTCGGAGACGAGGGCGACCCTCGCAGGTTCGCAGTTGGTGGCCCAGAGGGACTTCCCCGCGCTGGCCCAGGAGGCACAGCGGATTCTCGATGCCAGCAGACGGCACACGCCCACCGCAGCAGCGACAGACCTCGGCGCAACGGCCGGGAATGGCAGGGGGCCAGAGGCTGCGGAGGCAGATCCACCGGCAATGGCGGCGGTGAAGATCAAACATCGCGGAGGAGACGACCTCTGTTTTTACCATCGCCGCTTTGCAGGGATGGCACGCAAGTGTATACCACCATGTCAGTTCAAGAGCTCGGGAAACGCCAGAACCGGGAGTCGGTAGCAGCTGCGGCCTCGGTGAACAGAACAAGCTGCTCTACTTGGGAGGCAATTCCTCGTGGACACAGGCTCCCAAGTGAGTTTCATCACACCAACCTACACTGACCGGCTGGCAGGCCCCGGGAGTCACGGAGCATCAGCGGCGAACGGCTCGAGCATTAAGACCTTCGGTGAAAGGACTCTGCTTCTGTCCCTGCACGGCCGTACATATGAGTGGACATTTATTATAGCTGCGGTGAGTTTCAACATGTTAGGTGCTGATTTTCTGTGCTCACATGGGCTGTTGGTTGATCTTCCTAATAGACGCCTGGTTAATGCACTCTCGTTTTACTCTATCCCTTGTGCAGCTCGAGTGACCCCGCCCACAGCCCAAGCCAACGTCGCTACGGCAGGCGGTAAGTTCCACACCCTCCTCACTCAGTTTCCAGCACTCACAGTTCCCACATTTTCAGCAGCCGTCGCTAAACACGGAGTGGAGCATTTTATTACTACCGCCGGTTCCCCCGTTTTTGCAAAAGCTCGGCGCTTGGATGCAGCTAAACTGACCATAGCGCGCAAGGAGTTTGCCAACCTTGAAAAGTTGGGCATCATTCGGCGTTCGAATAGCCCATGGGCTTCCCCGCTTCACATGGTCCCTAAAGCTGACGGCTCGTGGCGACCTTGCGGTGATTTCCGCAGGTTGAACAACGCTACAGCGCATGACCGCTACCCAATCCCCCATATTCAAGATTTTTCCGTTCATCTAGCGGGGGTGCGCATTTTTTCTAAAATAGACTTGGTCCGCGGGTACCATCAAGTCCCAGTACGAGCTGAGGATATTCCCAAAACAGTGGTAATAACTCCGTTTGGCTTTTTTGAGTTTTTGCACATGCCGTTTGGGCTTAAAGGCGCCACGCAGACGTTCCAACGCATGATGGACGCGGTGTTGCGCGATCTCCCTTTTGTGTTCGTCTACCTGGACGACATTTTGGTAGCCAGCACGTCCGAAGAGGAACACGAAAAACACCTCACGGCAGTTTTCTGGAGGTTGGGAGACCACGGGTTAATAATCAACCCAGTGAAGTGTCAGTTCGGGGTGACGCAGATTGATTTTTTGGGGCACCGCGTCTCTCCAGAAGGAGCAGTCCCGCTGCCCGACAAAGTGCGTGCAGTAACAAATTTTCCCCAACCACAAACGGTCAAAGCATTACAGGGGTTTTTGGGAATGGTGAATTTTTATAACCGTTTTCTCCCCCGCGCAGCGCAGCTCATGCAACCATTGTATGCCACGCTTAAAAAACAAAAACCCACAAATGCAATCAAATGGTCCCCGGAGCGGGAACGCGCATTCTCAGAGGTTAAAGCAGCCCTGGCAAACGCTGCGTTGTTGGCACATCCAGACCCAACGGCCCGCCTGGCGTTCACTACCGATGCATCAGACGTGGCCATAGGGTGCGGTTGTAGAGCAGCAGGTTGCCGGGGCTTGGCAGCCACTTGCCTTCTTCAGCAGGACCTTGCGCGATGCCGAGCGAAAATACACCGCGTTCGACAGGGAGTTGTTAGCGCTCCACTTAGCCATTCGCCACTTCCAGTTCTGGTTGGAAGGTCGGCGTTTCACCGCGTTTGTCGACCACAAGCTGCTGACTTTCGCGATAGCCAAGGTTTCGGAGCCGTGGTCGGGCCGACAGCAGAGGCAGCTGGCTGCAATTTCAGAGTTTACTACTGATATTCAACACGTAGCGGGTAAACTTAATGTAGTGGCAGACTGTCTCTCGCGCGCCGTAACTGCTCCAGTCCACGCAGGGGTAGATTATACTGCCATGGCCGCAGAGCAAAGTAGCGGCGCGGAAGTACGCGGGGCCCCAGTCCACGTGGGGATAGATTATGCAGCCATGGCCGCGGATCAGGTTAGCGATACGGACGTGTGCGCGCTCCAGTCTGGACCAACAGGGTTAAGGCTGGAGAGCAGGGTGTTGCAAAATGGTATGCCCCCACTAATCTGCGACGTATCCACCGGGCACGGTCGCCCGGTGGTCCCGACCGCGTGGTGCCACCATGTTTTTGACTCCATTCGCTCTCTGGCGCACCCGGGGGTGCGCGCGTCGGTCAAAATGGTAGGAGAGAAGTTTGTTTGACCGAGTCTGCGCAAGCACGTTAAGGAGTGGGCAAGAGCCTGCATGGCTTGCCAGCGGGCCAAAATACACAAACATACTAAAGCTCCCTTAGAGCCGTTTCACATCCCAGCTAAGAGGTTCGATCATGTGCACGTCGACCTCATAGGCCCCCTCCCGCCGTCACAGGGGTGCACACATCTTTTGACAATGGTGGACCGCACTACGCATTGGCCTGAAGTGGTCCCACTGGCATCAACCACAGCCGAGGAGGTGGCGCGCGCGTTTTTAACGGCTTGGTTAGCGCGTTTTGGAGTTCCGTCGGATATTACATCCGACAGAGGTCGTCAATTTGTTTCCGAGCTTTGGTCGGCGATGGCCCGCAACCTGGGGGTAACGATCCACCGCACTACCGCATATCACCCCCAGGCTAATGGTTTATGCGAACGTTTCCATAGGTCATTGAAAGCAGTCCTCAGAGTGTTGCTTACGTTTGCAAATTGGGTGAACAGACTACCGTGGGTTTTATTGGGGTTGCGTTCTGCACCTAAAGCGGATTTAAAAGCCTCCCCAGCTGAGTTGGTGTTTGCGCAGCCGCTTCGGCTGCCTGTGGAGTTTCTCCCAGATAATCCTGCGCCGGAGTGCCCCCCTGCTCAGCGGTTACTGAGCGACACGGGAGCGAGCACGCTTCCGGGCCCCGTTCATAACACTTTTCCGCGCGTTTTTGTACCTAAGGGTTTAAAAAATGCCGAGTTTGTTTTTGTCAGACACGATGCTCAACGCCCAACCCTGCGACCTCCGTATGATGGCCCATATAGAGTGCTGGAAACAGGTGATAAGCATTTTTTGCTAGATTTGGGAGGCAGGAGGGAAACAATTGGTGTGGACAGACTCAAACCTGCTTTTGTGATGGCTGACGAGGCTGTGCCGTTGCCGAGAGCTCCTCGACGCGGCAGACCTCCCAGGGAGCATGCCCCAGAGCCCCCACAGGGATTGAGTAACAGTTCTCATCCTCAGATAGCAGATTCACAGCAGGATGGCGCCACAGGAGTGGTAAAGCCTGCTTACAGCAAGTTCGGAAGACGTTTGAAACCCAAACAGCACTTGGACTGATGTTTGTGATTTTACCATAATGTGCAGACTGTGCTGTATTGTTTCATTTTGGACGTTTGGGGCGGGGGGGGGGGGGTCATGTGGCACACATATTTGAGTTGCTTAGGCTGCATATGTATATTACTGTTGCCCACGTCTCAGAATGAACAATAAGTCTGGGCCTCCTGGGGATAACAGGAGGATGTGAAATGTGACCTTTTGAGATGGCCTTGAGAGACGTCCTGACCACCAGGGTTTTGGAGGAGAGGAGAAGACCTGGGGGTTTATGTATTGTGTCTTGGGATTAAAGACAATGTGACTCTGTACTTTGATGTCCCAGGTATAAAAGGGACAGATGTGGGAGGAAGGGCCTCTTTTTCTGTTTGAGAAGATGTTGGAGATACGTGAATGATTATAAACCTGAATTGAGAAATAAACTCAGCCTCATCTTTTCACGCTATCCACACTATCAACAATCAAAGAAATTATGTCAAAATATAAAATAACAATATCTAAGCACAAGAGAAAACAGGATCTGCCTTGGCTAAATGAAAAGTTATGGAATCTCATAAAAAAGGGATTAGCTCTTAAAAAATGGCTAAAAGCTGATTTAAATACAGATAGACTGATGTTTAAAAGCCTCCGAAATGAAGTCCCCATGCAGCTCCGTAAAGCAAAAGCAAATTTCTTCTTAGAAATAATCAAAAATGCAAAAGGAAACAACAAAAAACTCTCAAAATGTACTGATAAACTCACAGGAAAAAATACATAAAAAGTGAAGTCATATACAACTCAGTTTAACCCCTTGCACTCTGGTCAATTTCCCTAAAAACGCCTAAAAATAACGTACCCAAAGTAAATCAAAAGCTGTTTTTCAACCCTTTGCAGCATCTTCATGGTGTTGGTCTCATTTAAAAGAAAACACTTTGAATTTTTTGGCAAAACAGTCATAATCTCTCTAAGTGCTCCTGCCACTGAGTAACAGTCATCTAAACATACTGAACTTGAAGAAAATAAAGTTCACCTGGATGTTTTTTTGGATACAAATGCTTGCAACTAACACACAGCTGTCAGATCCGGGCTGGAAAATGCAACAGAAACGTAGAACCAAGTGTTATCCAGCTGAGGTCAAAATTTTGTAACAATACCACAAAAAATGAATATATTACACAGCTTTTTTGTCAGGTTGTTCCCAGGCGTTTTAGAACTGTGCCAAATGGCACAGTTTGGAAAAACGTCTGTAACTTTTGAATGATTCAATATAGAAGCTTGATCTTGGGCTCTAATGAAAGGTGACACTCAAGGCTGTGTGTGTGGGGGGGGGGGGGTTGTTTATTCATTCATGAATGAATGAATGAACAAACAAGCCCCCACACACAAAGAAGCATGCCACGTAAAAAATGTGTGGCTTTTTTTTTTTTACAAGAAAAAATAACCTACAGTGCAATAAAAATTATACTAAAATATCTGTAATGTAGAGGATAACAACCCCCCCCCCCACCCTGCTACAGAGGACGGACATCGTCCATCGCCACATGACGGACCGTGGCGCACGGACCGGACCGGTCTACTACGCACAGTTGTACTAAAATATCTGCAATATATCTGCAATCCGCTACAGAGGAGTAGCGGGGGTGGGGGGACCGTTCTCGGCTCACGGTCCGGTCCGTGCGCCACGGTCCGTCATGTGGCCATGACGCACAGTTGTAATTTACTGATCGGTCAAAAGTCATTTTGATTACAATTTTCAAGGATAAAGAATAATTTAGCTTATAACACTTACCTGTCCACAACAGCAGTGTCGCTGGCGAACATCTCTTCCTCATTGTCAGACGAACATGACGCTGGTCCGCTTGTTACGACTCGTGGTTCTGGTCACGCGACCCGGTCAAACCATGATTCCATTATTGCGGTTTTGCGCTTCCATGATTGCGGTTTTAGTGAACGATTTTTCAAAACAAATAAGAACAGTAGTAAGAAAAAAACACTGGCGAACGCTACCGTCACACACAGCGGCTTACACAAAATAGATTTTACGCACGGGATTCACGCTTTCAATCGTTGAACTTCTCTGCTTCAATTGGCTCGCTGTATTCGCAGCCATTGGTAGGCGGGTCCTTCTTGCTAGGTTTTCAGTCATTGGTTCTTCAAGGTTTCAGAAACCCAATTCAAGGCTCTTATTAGTCAAATGAGAGGTCAATCAAATCTAAACCAATCAAAGCACTCCTTTGGCTTTCTGTTCACGGCTGTGTCTGTAGTGGAAGAATGGAAATGCAGCTTTTTTTTTTTCAGTGCGCACTAGGGTATACTAGTACGCAGAGACGTGACCGCCCGCGGTATCCCGGAGTGCAAGAGGTTAAATGGAAAACTTCACTCAGATAGCTTAGATATAGCCAGCAATTTTAATGAGTATTTTATCAAATCGGTACAAGAACTTGGTCTGAATTTTACCCAAATGTACCCACACCAAATTAAAATAAATCATGAAACTGATCTAAACCTTAAACCCACAAATGAGATCTAGATCTAAGGATATTCATGAACTAGACACTGTACTCTTGAAAAAACATAAAGATACTTTAATAATTCCAATTACAGAACTAATAAATCAATCAATATATGAAAATATCTTTCCTGATGCACTGAAACCTGCCATTGTAACCCCCATACACAAAGCCAGAGACAAAGAGGAAATTAGCAATTATAGACTGATCAGTATACTTCCTGTTTTGTCAAAAGCCATTGAAAATGTGGTAGTAGACCAACTGGTAAAACATGCGGAATCTGCCCAGCTATTGCATCACATGCAATTTGGTTTGAGGCCAAACTACTCAATGGAGACTGTATGTTGTTACTTTATTGAAACAATTACAGAAAATCTGGACAAAGGGGGTGGGGGGGTGTAGGAGCCATCTTTTTAGACTTGTGCAAAGCCTTTGATACGGTCAATCACCCAGTCCTTCTTTCTAAACTATCAAGATATAAACTGTCCATGAATATCCTTAGCTGGTTAAAATCTTATCTCTCTGGTCACTCCCAGTGTGTGCACATAAAAAATACTGTGTCCCAATCAAAGGCATGTATCATGGGAGTACCACAAGGTTCAATTTTCGGCCCACTGCTGTTTACTTTGTACTGTGTATTAATGATTTGCGATCAATATGTGAAGATGATATAAAAATTCAGATGTATGCAGATGACATAGTCATCTACACACATGGGAAGGATGCCAAACAAGTGGCTGACAAGTTAATGATAGCAATGGAGGAAGTGTCAAAATGGATTAATCAATCATGCCTCACTCTGAACGTTGGGAAAACAGCTACCATGTATACTTTACCAACAAACAAAATCTTATGCACTATGAATGAATGAATTTATTTATTTGAATGAATGAATGAATGAATGAATGAATTGAATGAATTCAATTCATTCATTCATCACTATCTGACTATAACTGTAAATGGAGCAAATATAGGAAATGTAACAGAGTTTAAGTATTTGGGTTTCACATTAGATCCCACGCTCAGCTTTAAAAAGCACATAAAACGGATGAGCCACACTTTAAAATATAACCTTGCAAACTTTACTTGCATCAGAAACTCACTTACTCTAGAAGGATCAAAAACCTTTCTGAATGCCATGATTTTGACTCATTTCTCCTATTGCATCTCATGCTGGTCACAAACCAACAGCACGACTCTGAAATCTTTGGATTCCTTGTATAAACAATCCATCAAAATTCTGGATAAGAAGACACGACAGTATTGTGGTATACTTGGCAAACACAAGATGTTAAGCTTTGAAAATATGATCATGTATGCAAATATACGGTTGTTTTTTTAAAATTATCCATGGTCCTGCACCCCCTTAAACTTACTCCCTGCTAGTTTCAGGGTCAGCAGTTTCTGAAACCCGACCTGAATTGCTTTCTATATGTGTTGTTTTGCTTTTAATTTCTTCCTGCCTGCCTCAGGGGCTACAGATGGAAATTAGTGAGAATGCTATAATCTGGTACAGAGTATCTTTACCCTGTGTTTTTTTTTTCTGTACATGGTCCCTGACAAATAAACCAATAAACTAAAACTGAACATCTACTGTAGGATCAAACCGGTAACCTTTGTATCCAAAGCTGCCCAGAGGTCAACCTGCAAATTGTTACATTTTTCACAAATTATTGAGATTCAACACACAAACATAGCATGAAAGTAAGTCAAAAGGGAAGCAAAACAAAGGACAAATATAATTCACCTCTCTTCCTTCAAATGTCTTTTTTTCTCCTTCCCCTTCCTCCACCCTTCTTCCCCTTCTTTTCCCCCTCTGCCCCCCCCCCCCCCCATACAGACTATTGTTCCCCAGCTTTGGCTCACACATTAACCGTACCCCTCAGTTTATGGGTTGCCAGATCATGGTGAGATGGTCAGATTTTGTGTGTGTGGTGTGTAGGTTGCATTTCAGAGAACAGCATTGCCAACTATGGCAACTTTGGTGAAGCCAAACAGAAGATGAAAACTTTTGATGGATGTTATAAGACAATTAATTAATAAAGAATTTTGAAGCCCATGAAATTACTGGAGTTTCCTGGGAGAAACATCAGATCCAGACAGGGCTGGGCAATGGCTTTGAAATACAGGAGAAAGCCGGGAAAAAAACAGAAGTTTAGTTAGCTCAGCTGAATGAATGAATGAATGAATCAATCTTTTATTTTGGATAGATTAAAAGTAAAGGTTAAAAAGAAACAATAATATAACAAAGGCGAAAAAAATCCAACAAGGTCAAATTAAACAATAACTCCTCTGATTATACAGTTCAACATAAGTTATCCGAAATGGGTGATGGCTGAAGCCGCAGCTTATATTGCCCACCCATATTCCATCCAAGAATTCAAAAGAAAAACAAAACAAGAGCGATTACAATTCGGAACAAAGCTAAGACAAAATGTGGCAAAAAAAACCAACTAAGCAACAACCTAACACAGACTGGATTTGACAATCCTTATGTGATTTTACATGTCATCTTGGATATATGTTTGGAGTATTTCTTTCTTTAGTTTTTGTTTAAATTGTCCAAGCGTTGTACATGATTTTAATTCAGGTCCAAAATCGTTCCATAATCTGACTCCTTGCACTGAAACACAGTGTTGCTTGGTGATAGTTCTCACTGAAGGTTTTTGAAATATACATGTTCCTCTGAAATGATATTGTTTCTCCCTTATTTGGAACAGCTTTTGGATATTTGCGGGCAGTGATAGATTTTTCACTTTAAACATTATTACTGCAGTTTTAAAGTCAACCAGATCTTTCAACTTGAGAGCTTTTAATTTAAGAAAAAGTGGGTTTGTTGGTTCCCTGTAAGCAGCTTTGATTATTATTCTAATAGCTCTCTTCTGAAGCATAAAGACTGGATATATGTTTGTTTTATATGTATTTCCCCATACTTCAGTACAATATGTCATGTATGGGAGTATTAATGAATGATACAAAGTATATAATGTGGGTTGATTCAGCACATATTTTGCTCTGTGTAGTATTGCGGTTGATTTAGATATTTTACCTTTAATATAATTAATATGTGACTTCCATCACAGTTTATTATCAATTATTACTCCAAGAAATTTAGTTTCAGATACCCTTTCAATCTCTCCACCATTTACACTGAGTTTAGATACTAAGCTGTTGTGATGGTTGTTAAAAACTATAAATTTTGTCTTACTTAAATTAAGCGTTAATTTGTTTGAATCAAACCACAGTTTAAGCTTTCCAAATTCCTTTCCGAGTGTATCCAAAAGTTGTTCCAAATTGCTTCCACTGCATAATAGATTAGTGTCATCGGCAAACAATATTAAATCTATTTTTTTCCGAGACTTTACATATATCATTTATATACATATTGAATAACAATGGCCCCAAAACTGAACCCTGTGGGACTCCACAAGTAACCTTCAGTAACTGTGAGTTTTTGTTACCAACACATACATACTGATATCTATTCTTTAAGTAACTACTTAACCAGGACAGTGCTACCCCCTAATACCACAATTTTGTAGTTTCTTTAATAATAAATTGTGATCCACTGTATCAAATGCTTTTTTTAAGATCCAAGAATACCCCAACTGAATACTCTTTATTTTCAACTGCTCCTGGAGCTGACAGGATGCCAGTGACTTTTTCCCCTCAGTGCTCCATCTTTCATGTCTAATTGGTTTCATTTACACTTAAAATGATCCATCAAAGTTAGAATCAACTCAAAGTTATTTTATCACAAAATACATCAATATGAATAGCATGTAGAAAAAGCTGTAATCAACCAACTCACTATTTATCCAGTTAACTAGTAGGCCACCACTCCGGTGGCCTAATTGATAGAGCATTCACCCCACAACCAGGAGGGTGGGGGTTCAAGTCCTGGCCAGGTCATATCAAAGACCATATAAAAATGGTACTTCCTGCCTTCTAGCTTGGTGCTCAGTGTAATAGGATGGGGGAAGGAGAAGTTGTTTGTGGTGGCACCTTGCATGACAGCGACCCCTCTGATTCTACATGTGATTAACATTATAGATAGGAGAAACGTAATTTTGTTCTACTGTACATGATGGACTGAATGACCATAGAGATGGCTTCTTCTTAAGACAGAATAATTCATAGACTTTAAAAGTCATATATTCAAGGGTCATTTAAAATATTGCTCCAGTTTAAATGATGATAATAATAATAATAATAATAGTAATAATAATAATAATAATAATAATAATGTTTAAAAAATGCAGTTCTCACATGAATAAACTTGCCTTCCCTATTGAATAACTAATTTTAGAAATATTTAGCACTTTTTACATGTTCTAGAAAAGTGGCAAAATTGACTTTAATAGAGAAATAAAGTATTTGTTTCAAGATTGACACATTTGTCTAACTGAGTTTAATTTGTTTTATAATGAAACTGAGTTGCCAAATGTCATTTTTAACTATGAGTATTAATTAAAAATAAACTTGCACCCTGTCTCTCTTTTGATTGTAGACTTAATTTGATTTAATGGAAGTGGTTCTTTGTTGTGTTATAGACAGAACTAAGTTTGAACTTAAACAGAACAGTCAGTCAGTTTGAGAGCTCTCAAATGTGATGGTTCACACACATCCTCTGCTTCTCAGTAAAATAAACTCATTTTAAAAAGAAACGTCCATTTGTTGGCTCTGTAAGATAACATCACAGTAAAGTTTCAGATTTTCTGGGCAGTGGGCACAGAAAGTAAACCGCTAAAGGAATGCTGGGCAGCATGACCAAAAATTTATATCAGGATATTTTATGAGATTGTGACGGTACTCTGATGATGCACATATTGGAATTTGATTGTGATTGGATGACCTTGAAGTCAAAGGTCAGAGGTCAGATTTTCCATAAAACACAATAACTACTAAAAAAAATGAATGTAAGCTTTTCAAATCAATACAGTAGTTGTATCTAATACACATCTTGGATGATTTACCCCCTGACCTAGCTATGGTTTGGGGTCAAAGGTCAAAGTTCAAAGTTAGCATTGCAGTTGCCTATGGTAAATGGTAAATGCTACATTTACTATTACTATAAAACAAATAAAGCTAGGGCCACCAAACCTGGTACATAGGTTCACCTTGGGATCCTGGCCTCTGACTATGGGTTTGGGGTCAAAAGGTCAAAGGTCAATGTTAACATTCCCTATGCCTTATTACTGTACAACGAGTAAAGGTAGGGTCACCAAACATGGTACATGGGTTCACCCTGTGACCCTGAAGTGTGACTATGGTTTTGGGATCGCACGGTCAAAGGTCAAGGTTAACGTTCCATTTGCACTATTACTATAAAACGAGTAAAGCTAGGGCCACCAAACCTGGTACACAGGTTCATGCTGTGACCATGACTTTAACAACAAAGAAAGCTCAGGTCAACAAACCTGGTGCAGAGGTTCACTCTGAGACCATAACCTCTGACTACAGGTTTGGGGTCAAAGGTCAAGGTTGGCACTCCCTTTGTTCTCTTACTATAAAATGTGTAAAGCCCTCTAGGTCACCAAACTTGCGACACATGTTCATCTCGGGATCCTGCCCTACAGCTATGGGTTGTATACTTTGTTGTATATTCATGGATGATGGGGCTTATCATAATTTGGTTCTGCCACAGTAATTATATTGTAATGTATTGGGATTTTCAAAGAAAATGGAAGTGGGGGATATTGCACTCACCTCAGTGTGCTCTTGTTTGGCATGACAGGGCTTTTCAGTAGGAATATGCTGTATACAAACATTTCATCATTTGTACGAGTTACAATGCTGTGAAAAAGTATTTGCCCCCTTCTTGATTTCTTATACAGTGATCCCTCGCTACTTCGCGCATCACCTTTCGCGCCCTCAGTGCATCGCGGATTTTCAAAAATATTCATCAAAAATTCAAAATTGAGAAAAAATGGGTGGACGCTAGCAGAAGGCAGGGAGACTACATTAGAACATCAGGTATCAACACGGAGAGCCCGCACAACTCAAAATCCACCTCTCTGTTCGCTGTTCTCGTGTTGGCTCGGCTCGGGAATCTCGCAAGCTGATTGGCCGAGACGTTTTACCCAGCTTCTCTCCCTGCCGAGCGCCCATACCCAGCGAAGGAAGACCGCATTCATTGTTCTTTATCGCTTGTGTTGCTTAGACTCGCCGCGTGGAACTTTTCGCTGTTCTCTTGTGCCTTTTTGTGCGAAATAGTCTTCCCGTCGAGCCACTACGCCGCCTCCTGCAGCTTCTCCAGCTCTATCGGAAGCTGCCCTCGACGATGCTGCGCCTCTAGCACCTGACGATGAGGCGTCACCTGAGGAGCAGTAAAGCTCTCATTAACCTGTGCAGTAAATCATCTTCATCTTGAGTTACGTATCTTGTTATAAGAATAAAAGAGTTCTAAAAACATATTTATGTACACTTTATTTACATCTACGTATGTATGTACACTTACACACACACACACACACGTATCATATGAGAGAGAGAGTGAGAGAATGAACGTACGTATTATTTATGGGTGACGTCGTTAGGGGTGACGCTACTTCGCGGTTTTTCACTTTTCGCGGTCGGTTCTGGAACCCATTAACTGCAATAAGTGAGGGATCACTGTACCTCTAATTTCTCACACTGAAATGTTTTGGATCATCAAACAAATTTTTAGCTCCTTCCAGCAAAGCTGAAAGGAGCTAATATGATGACAAAGCATCCATCGTCCATCCTCATTTCATGGGAATTGCTGCTCCTCCAAGGCATTTGCCCCGATGCTCACCAAACTCAGTCACAATGAATCAAGGTCAAGGTCAAGGTTAAAGGTCAGGAAATCTGGGCACCTATGTTATTTCAGAAAAATCATTACTACTCCTAGACCAGGGGTCTGCAACTTTTGCCATCCGAAGAGCCACTTCGCCCCTATTCAACTAAAACAGAAGTTGCTGAGAGCCGCAACAGCTATTTGACCTTTAAATAAAGATTATGCTGCATATAAAATTTTATATATACTGTATATACATAGCTCTGAATATTATGTAGCATTTATGAATTCATACTACAACAGTAAAAAAACTGTCAAGTTTCATACGGTGGGGTAAAAAAGTATTTAGTCAGCCACCAATTGTGCAAGTTCTCCCGCTTAAAAGATGAGAGAGGTCTCCAATTTTCATCATAGGTATACCTCAACTATGAGAGACAAAATAAGAAAAAAAAAATCCAGAAAATCACATTGAAGGATTTTTAATGAATTAATTGGTAAATTCGTCGGTAAAATAAGTATTTGGTCAATAACAAAAGTTCATCTCAATACTTTGTTATATACCCTTTGTTGGCAATGACAGAGGTCAGACGTTTTCTGGAAGTTTTCACAAGGTTTTCACACACTGTTGCTGGTATTTTGGCCCATTCCTCCATGCAGATCTCCTCTAGAGCAGTGATGTTTTGGGGCTGTTGCTGGGCAACACAGACTTTCAACTCCCTCCAAAGATTTTCTATGGGGTTGAGATCTGGAGACTGGCTAGGCCACTCCAGGACCTTGATATGCTTCTTACGAAGCCACTCCTTCGTTGCCCGGGCGGTGTGTTTGGGATCATTGTCATGCTGAAAGACCCAGCCATGTTTCATCTTCAATGCCCTTGCTGGTGGAAGGAGGTTTTCACTCAAAATCTCACGATACATGGCCCCATTCATTCTTTCCTTTACACGGATCAGTCGTCCTGGTCCCTTTGCAGAAAAACAGCCCCAAAGTATGATGTTTCCACCCCCATGCTTCACAGTAGGTATGGTGTTCTTTCTCCTCCAAACACGACAAGTTGAGTTTTTACCAAAAAGTTCTATTTTGGTTTCATCTGACCATATGACATTCTCCCAATCCTCTTCTGGATCATCCAAATGCTCTCTAGCAAACTTCAGACGGGCCTGGACATGTACTGGCTTAAGCAGGGGGACACGTCTGGCACTGCAGGATTTGAGTCCCTGGCGGCGTAGTATGTTTCTGATGTAGCCTTTCTTACTTTGGTCCCAGCTCTCTGCAGGTCATTCACTAGGTCCCCCCATGTGGTTCTGGGATTTTTGCTCACTATTCTCGTGATAAATTTGACCCCACGGGGCGAGATCTTGCGTGGAGCCCCAGATCGAGGGAGATTATCAGTGGTCTTGTATGTCTTCCATTTTCTAATAATTGCTCCCACAGTTGATTTCTTCACACCAAGCTGCTTACCTATTGCAGATTCAGTCTTTCCAGCCTGGTGCAGGTCTACAATTTTGTTTCTGGTGTCCTTTGACAGCTCTTTGGTCTTGGCCATAGTGGAGTTTGGAGTCTGACTGTTTGAGGTTGTGGACAGGTGTCTTTTATACTGATAATGAGTTCAAACAGGTGCCATTAATACAGGTAACGAGTGGAGGACAGAGGAGCCTCTTAAAGAAGAAGTTACAGGTTTGTGAGAGCCAGAAATCTTGTTTGTTTGTAGGTGACCAAATACTTATTTTACCGAGGAATTTACCAATTAATTCATTAAAAATTCTTCAATGTGATTTTTCTGGATTTTTTTTTCTCATTTTGTCTCTCATAGTTGAGGTATACCTATGATGAAAATTGGAGACCTCTCTCATGAATGAATGAATGAATTTATTTCGGATAGTACAGTACAGGTTAAAAGAAACTGTATAATACAACAACAAGGTCAAATTAGACAAAGACTCCTTCTACTATACAATTCCACGTGAGTTATCCGAAATGGGTGATGGCTGAAGCCGCAGCTTATATTGCCCACCCATATTCCATCCAAAAATTCAAAAGAGAAAAAGAGAAAACAAGACAAGAGCGATTACAATTTAAAACAAAGCTAAGACAAAATGTGACTGAGAGAAGAAGAAAAAAAAAAAGAAAACTAAGCTAAGCTAAGTTGAGCGGTTATTATTCAAAACAAATCTAAGACAAAATGTCACACAGAGAAAAAAAAAAACAAAACAAAAAAAAAACTAAGCTACAACACAACACAGGCTGGATATGTCAATCCTTATGTGAGTTTACATGTCGTCTTGTAAATATGTTTGGAGTATTTCTTCCTTTAGTTTTTGTTTAAATTGTCCAAGCGTTGTACATGATTTTAATTCAGGTCCAAAATCGTTCCATAATCTGACTCCTTGCACTGAAATACAGTGTTGCTTGGTGGTTGTTCTCACTGTAGGCTTTTGAAATATACATGTTCCTCTGAAGTGATATCGTTTCTCCCTTGTTTGGAACAACTTTTGGATATTTGCGGGCAGTGATAAATTCTTCACTTTGAACATTATTATTGCGGTTTTAAAGTCAACCAGATCTTTCAACTTGAGAGTTTTTTGTTTAAGAAAAAGTGGGTTTGTTGGTTCCCTGTAAGCTGCTTTGTTTATTATTCTAATAGCTCTCTTTTGAAGCATAAAGAGTTGATATATGTTTGTTTTATATGTATTTCCCCATACTTCATTACAATATGTCATGTATGGGAGTATTAATGAATGATACAAGGTGTATAGTGTGGGTTGATTCAGCAAATATTTCACTCTGTGTAATATTGCAATTGATTTGGATACTTTACCTTTAATATAATTAATATGTGACTTCCAACACAGTTTGTTATCAATTATTACTCCAAGGAATTTAGTTTCAGATACCCTTTCAATCTCTACACCATTTACACTGAGTTTGGGTACTGGGTTGTTGTGATGGTTGTTAAAGACTATAAATTTTGTCTTACTTAAATTGAGCGTTAATTTGTTTGAATCAAACCACAGTTTAAGCTTTCCTAATTCCTTTCCGAGTGTATCCAGAAGTTGTTCCAAATTGTTTCCACTGCATAGCAGATTAGTGTCATCGGCAAACAATATTAAGTCCATTTTTTCTGAAACTTTACATATATCGTTTATATACATATTGAATAATAATGGTCCCAAAACTGAACCCTGTGGGACTCCACAGGTGACCTTCAGCAACTCTGAGTTTTTGTTGCTAACACATACATACTGATATCTATTCTTTAAGTAACTACTTAACCAGGACAGTGCTACCCCTCTAATACCAGAATTTTGTAGTTTCTTTAATAATAAATTATGATCTACTGTATCAAATGCTTTTTTAAGATCTAGGAATACTCCAACTGAATACTCTTTATTTTCAATGGCTGTTGATATTTTTTCTGTAAATTCCATTAGGGCATATGCAGTTGTCCTCTTGTGTCTGAACCCATATTGCTGCTCACACAATAAATCATTCTTCAGTATGAAGTTGTCAATTCTCTCATAGAATATTTTTTCAAGTATCTTGGAAAATTGCGGTAATAGTGAAATTGGTCTATTGTTTGAGAGTTCCCCTCTGTCGCCCGTCTTGTATATCGGAATTACTTTAGCTATTTTCATTGCATTGGGAAATATACCTGACTGGAGAGACAGGATACAGATATACGTCAGTGGTTTTACTATGCATTCGATAACAGTTTTGACTAGTAGCATGTCAATACCATCACAGTCAGTAGATGTTTTACTTTTGAACGATTTAACAATTTCAATGACCTCTCTTTCATCTGTGTTCTTAATGAAGATGGAGTCTTTTACAGCAGTGTTATTGCATATTGTATCACCTGTAGGCACCGGCACCATCTTTTAAGTGGGAGAACTTGCACAATTGGTGGCTGACTAAATACTTTTTTGCCCCACTGTATATAGCTTCATTCATGAAATAATAAAAGTATTACAAATATATTGCAAATTGTTTTGTGCTGAAAAATAAATTTCTGAATATCTGACCATAATTTTTTGTATGGTTTTTAATTATCAGCACATTCATAAATTTTTTAAATCTGAAAAAATATCATTGATCTCCTACTTTCAGCAGTGATCACACAGGTCTAGTTCCTGATATTTTAATAAATTAGAGATGAAAGTTTCATTTAGAAGAAGCTACTTTTCATCCTTTTTGTGTTTCCTCAAAATGCTCCTTATTCAGATCTATTTTTTTCCCCTCTTCTTATGTGTTTGTTTTTAAACTGGGCCTATGACACCAAATAAAGATTTATCTCTCTATTAATACAATATAAATCTGAATCCTTCATTTGTTCTCTGGACTCTCAGTTGCATACAGTGCATCCAGAAAGTATTCACAGCGCTTCACTTTTTCCACATTTTGTTATGCTACAGCCTTATTCCAAAATGGATTAAATTCATTTTTTTCCTCATAATTCTACACACAATACCCCATAATGACAACATGAAAAGAGTATTTTTTTTTTTAGATTTTTGCAAATTTATTAAAAATAAAAAAACTAAGGAATCACATGTACATAAGTATTCACAGCCTTTGCCATAAAGCTCAAAATTGAGCTCAGGTGCATCCTGTTTCCACTGATCATCCTTGAGATGTTTCTCCAGCTTTATTGGAGTCCACCTGTGGTAAAGTCAGTTGATTGGACATGATTTGGAAAGGCACACACCTGTCTATATAAGGTCCCACAGTTGACAGTGCATGTCAGAGCACAAACCAAGCATGAAGTTAAAGGAATTGTCTGTAGACCTCCGAGACAGGATTGTCTTGGCGCACAAATCTGGGGAAGGGTACAGAAAAATTTCTGCGACTTTGAAGGTCCCAATGAGCACAGTGGCCTCAATCATCCATAAATGGAAGAAGTTTGGAACCACCAGGACTCTTCAGGCCGGTCTAAACTGAGCGATCACGGGAGAAGGGCCTTAGTTAGAGAGGTGACCAAGAACCAGTGGTCACTCTGTCAGAGCTCCAAGGTTCCTCTGTGGAGAGAGGAGAACCTTCCAGAAGGACAACCATCTCTGCAGCAATCCACCAATCAGGGCTGTATGGTTGAGTGGCCAGAGAGAAGCCACTCCTTAGTAAAAGGTACATGGCAGCCCGCCTGCAGTTTGCCAAAAGGCACCTGAAGGACTCTAAGACCAAGAGAAACAGAATTCTCTGGTTTGATGAGACAAAGATTGAACTCTTTGACGTGAATGCCAGGCGTCATGTTTGGAGGAAATCAGGCACCACTCATAACCATGCCAGTGGTGGTGACAGCATCATGCTGTGTGGATGTTTTTCAGTGGCATGAGCTAGGAGACAAACCAGGATAGAGGGAAAGATGAATGCAGCAATGTACAGAAACATCCTGGATGAAAACCTGCTCCAGAGCGCTCTTGACTTCAGACTGGGGCGACGGTACATCTTTCAGCAGGACAATGACCCTAAGCACACAGCCGAGATATCAAAGGAGTGGCTTCAGGATAACTCTGTGAATGTCCTTGAGTGGCCCAGCCAGAGCCCAGACTTGAATCCAATTGGACATCTCTGGAGAGATCTGAAAATGGCTGTGCACCGATGCTTCCCGTCCAGCCTGATGTAGCTTGAGAGGTGCTGCAAAGAGGAATGGGTGAAACTGCCCAAAGATAGGTGTGCCAAGCTTGTGGCATCATATTCAAAAAGGCTTGAGGCTGTAATTGCTGCCAAAGGTGCATCAACAAAGTATTGAGCAAAGGCTGTGAATACTTATGTACATGTGAGTTCTTAGTTTTTTTTTTTTATTTTTAATGAAGTTGCAAAAAACAAAAAACAAAAAACTTTTTTCACATTGTCATTATGGGGTATTGTGTGTAGAAATTTGAGGAAAAAAATTAATTTAATCCATTTTGGAATAAGGCTGTAACATTACAAAATGTGGAAAAAGTGAAGCGCTGTGAATACTTTCCGGATGCACTGTAACTAGTGAATTGGTTGTTTGACAACTTTTACGTAATTTTTATTTATTTTGGAATAAAACAAAAATAGTCCTGAACAGCTTTCTGATTAATATAACATTAAAAATCATGTGGTGCAGATTAAGCCAATTAGAAATTACAGCAGAGTGAAAATACCTTCTTCCACTGAGCTAAATGTTATGCCTTCCCAATAAATTAATATCAAGAAAACAATATGTGTAGCATTATTTGACAGTCTGCACATACAACAGGGAAAAAAAGTATTGAACACGTCAACATTTTTCTCATTAAACATATTTGTGATGAAGCCATTCACCTGAGGTTTTCACCAGATATCAGTAACAAACCAAGTAATCCATACATACAAAGAAATCAAGGCAACTGTGTTCACAAAACAAGTTATATTTAATGAAGTGGAATGACACAGGGAATAAGTCTTGAACACACTTGGTGAAATTCATTTAATATTTAGTAGAAAAGCCTTTGTTGGTAATAACAGCTTCCAGATGCCTCCTGTATGGAGAAACTAGGTGAGGGCGTTGCTCAGGAGTAATTTTAGTCCATCCTTCCACACAAACTGTCTTCAAATCTTGAAGACTCCGTTTACAAATCGTGAGGAAAAACTGCCATCTGTAGGTTGCTGATTTCAGACAAGTATATCTGGTTGACTGAATTTCATAATAAAAGCATATAACAGAAACAACCATTCTGAAAATCAAATCGCTTTTATTTTTAAATAACTCTGGATGTACTGAGTTGTGACAGTGAAAATAAATTTACACTAATTCTGCGGTAAAGCCGGAATCAACAAGTGTAGGTCACTTCTGGCCGGCAAAGGCGGCTCCCCATTGGTTTTGACCGAGGGGTTTTCATGGGATAAAATTATTTAGTATACTGACTCTAGGGGATTATTTTTATTGAATAAACACATTTTTGTTTTATAAGTATTACCTAAAGCATGATTAATGTTGTTATAATGACCAGTGCTGGTTTCCTTTAAGGGGATTAATTAAATTTAAATTTGCACGGATGAGAACAAAAAGGAAAAGTTTGTATTTCAGTGTGTGTGGTGAAACTATGGAACAGTTTGAATGTGGAATTAAAGAAATGCCCAAACATCACACAGTTCAAAAATATGTACAGAGGGATGATATTCACTAAATGTATAAGGAGAAGGGGTTTGATTGACACCTGATATGCACATTGGGGTTTTTTTTTGTTTGTTTTGTCTTGTTTCTTTATTTTTCCTCTTTTCATGCTCTTGTTTTATGGTCATATATACTGGTATAAATGACATCCTCATATTATACTTGATATAAATAATTGACTATGGAGAGCATATATTAATAATATGGTACATTGTACAATAATAGAAGAAAATATATAGTGGTGTGAAAAAGTGTTTGCCCCATTCCTTATTTCTCATTTTTTTTGTATGTTTGTCAAACTTAAATGTTTTAGATCATCAAACAAATTTAAATATTAGACAAAGATAACACAAGTAAACACAAAATGCAGTTTTTAATTGAAGGTGTTTATTATTAAGGGTAAAAAAAAAAAATCCAAACCGACATGGCCCTGTATGAAAAAGTGATTGCCCCTCTGTGAAAACATAAATTAATTGTGGTTTATCACATCTTTGAAAGCTGAGTTCAATTTTCTAGCCATTTCTAAAGCTTTGGGACTCCAGCGAACCACAGTGAGAGCCATTGTCCACAAATGGCAAAAACATGGAACAGTGGTGAACCTTCCCAGGAGTGGCCGGCTGACCAAAATTACCCCAAGAGCGCAGCGACAAGTCATCCAAGAGATCACAAAAGACCCCACAACAACATCCAAAGAACTGCAGACCTCACTTGCCTCAGTTAAGGTCAGTGTTCATGACTCCACCATAAGAAAGAGACTGGACAAAAATGGTCTGCATGGCAGAGTTCCAAGACGAAAACTACTGCTGAGCAAAAAGAACATAAAGGCTTGTTTCAGTTTTGCCAGAAAACATCTTGATGATCCCCACGACTTTTGGGAAAATACTCTGTGGACTGACGAGACAAAAGTTGAACTTTTTGGAAAGTGTGTGTCCCATTACATCCGGCATAAAAGTAACAGCATTTCAGAAAAGGAACATCATACCAACAGTAAAATATGGTGGTGGTAGTGTGATGGTCTGGGGCTGTTTTGCTGCTTTAGGACCTGGAATACTTGCTGTGGTAAATGGAACCATGAATTCTGCTGTCTACCAAAAACTCGTGAAGGAGAATGCCCGGCTGTCTGTGACCTCAAGCTGAAGCGCACTTGGGTTCTGCAGCAGGACAATGATCCAAAACACACCAGCAAGTCCGCCTGTGAATGACTTAAGAAAAACAAAATGAAAATTTTGGAGTGGCCTAGTCAAAATCCTGACCTGAATCCGACTGAAATGCTGTGGCATGACCTTAAAATGGCGGTTCATGCTCGAAAACCCTCCAATGTGGCTAAATTACAATTCTGCAAAGATGAGTGGGCCAAGATTCCTCCACAGCGCTGTAAAAGACTCATTACCAGTTATCGCAAACGCTTGATTGCAGTTGTTGCTGCTAAGGGTGGTTCAACCAGTTATTAGGTTTAGGGGGCAATCACTTTTTCACACAGGGCAATGTAGGTTTGGATTTTTTTTTCCCTTAATCATAAACCCTTTCATTTAAAAACTGCATTTTGTGTTTACTTGTGTTATCGTTGTCTAAATTTGACAAAATTTAGTCTAAATTTCTTTGATGATCTGAAACATTTAAGTGTGACAAACATACAAAAAATGAGAAATTAGAAAGGGGGCAAACACTTTTTCACACCACTGTATAAGTATACAAGGAAATGCAATATAATATAGAATACTATAAAGGAATATGTTATAGTAGATTAGAACATAAAAATATATAAGAAAAATAATAGTATAAGGAAACAAAAAAATAAGAATATAAAGAAACATAAGTACAGTATATAAGGAATGGAGCTCATCTAATATATTGGTGTGTAAGCTGGGGAGAAGCGGTGGGACTTGATAAGTTTGTTCTTCCCACTCCTTTTTGAATGTGTGATTTTGGTTGTACTCATCATTTTTTTGTTCTGCTTTGTTTGTATTGTCTTGTTCTGATTGCTTATTTATTACTATTTTTTCACTGTATGGTTACACATTCAAAATAAAACATATTGAATTAAGAAGAAGACATCCCTATTGTGGGCAGCGCGGTGGCGGAGTGGTTAGCACTGCGGCAGCACAGTAACTCACCCTTGGCTGGGGGATCCTGGGTTCGATTCCAGCCCCCGACCCACAGTGATCTGTGTGGAGTTTGCATGTTCTCCCCATGTCTGCGTGGATTTACTCCGGGATTTCTCTGGTTTCCTCCCGCATGCCAAAAACATGCAAGTTAGGTTAACTGGCATCAAACTGGGGATTCTAAATTGTCCTTAGGTATGACTGTGAGAGTGAATGGTTGTCTGTCTCTCTATGTTGGCCCTGTGATGGACTGGCGATCTGTCCAGGGTGTACCCTGCCTCTTCCCCAAAGATGCTGGGATAGGCTCCAGTCCCTCCGTAACCCAAAAAGGATTAAGCGGACGAAGATGGATGGATGGATGGACATCCCTATTGTCATTCATTCCATACAGCCAATCGTGTACAGTAGAATGAAATTACGTTTCTCCTATCTACAATGTTAATCACATGTAGAATCAGAAGGGTCGCTGCCATGCAAGGCACCGCCACAAACAATTTCTCCTTCCCCCAATCTATTACACTGAGCACCAAGCTAGAAGGCAGGAAGTACCATTTTTACACGGTCCTTGGTATGACCTGACCAGGACTTGAACCCCCAATCTCCCGGTTGTGGGGAGGATGCTCTATCAACTAGGCCACCACCAAAGAGGAGGTGGATAAAGTGTCTTGCCCAAGGACACAATGGCACGTTGTGGTGAATGAGATTGGAACTGCCAACCCTCCGGTGATTGGACAACCTGCTCTACCTGCTGAGCCACAACTGCCCCAGTCTTGCCTGTCCACACTTTATTTTCTCCAAAGTCTTGGGGATCGTCAAGATGGTTTTTTTGATCAGCAGTGGTTTTTGCCTTGGAACTCTCCCATTAGCTATGTTTACATGAACACAAGTAACCGGAATAAAAGCCTGATTGGAATAAAAATGCTTCATGTAAACATGCCAATCTGAATAGTCTGACCTGATCACACTCATTCGGATCAAAATTTCCTTCCGATTGAGACGAGTGGGTTATGCCAATTGTTTATCCGAACACTTATTCCGAAGTTTGGGTAGAAAATATGTTTACTGCGCATGTCTGTATGTCAGCCACACGTCGATGTGACGTATTTTTGCCTTTACAGCAGCTAGCGGAAGACATGGCGGGAGTAAAACAAAACTGGTCTGTATTGTCCTGCTGTCTCCCCCTGTTCGTCATATGCAGAAGTATGTACTGCTGGACTTTTAGCTTCATTACGGGGACCTGCAGAAGCAAAAGTACAGTCTGAATAACACAATACAGGTCCATTTCAAAAAGAGAAAGACACGAAGCGGGGTTTGTTTACATCAGAAGTTGCTTCTTCTTCTACTGTTTCCAGAATGTTGGATAATTGTCCATCCATCCATCCATCTTCTTCCGTTTAATCCTTTTCGGGTCGCCGGTGGGGGGGTGGGGGTGGCTGGAGCCTATCCCAGCATCTTTGGGCGAGAGACAGGGTGCACCCTGGATGGATCGCCAGTCCATCGCAGGGCCAACACACACAACCATTCACTCTCACAGTCATACCTAAGGACAATTTAGAATCCCCAGTTTGATGCCAATTAACCTACTTTTACTCCGGGATTTCTCCGGTTTCCTCCCACATGCCAATCTGAACTGTAATCACATTGAAGAAATTTTGCACATGTAACCGTGGCTATTGATGCTATTTTTGCCCAGTCTCTTTCTTATTGTTGACTTATGGACCAGTGTCCAAACTGAGGCAAGTGAGGCTTGCAGTTCTTTAGATGTTCTTCTGGGTTTTTGTTTCTCACTTCTTCTTGGATTTCTTTGGATTAAACCACTCTGGAAATTTCTCAGATTGTATAATACACACTGGAGTCTGCAGAGCACAAACAGACCCATTTGATATGGCTTGACGGTTTCTGTCATGTATCTTTGAGCTTAAGCAGTGATTGAAGATGTCCTGGGAGGCAGCGTACCCTGTCTTCTTCACACTGGTGTCTTTTTGGCATACTTTTCTGCCAATCAGCTGATAACAACTTGGCCTAAAGCTGGCTTCACTATTGGAACAGATGGTCATCTGTGTGTGTGTGTGTGTGTGTGTGTGTGTGTGTGTGTGTGTGTGTGTGTGTGTGTGTTTCAGGCTCTTTTTCACCAGTTCTGCATATTGTGCAAACCATACGGCAGACTTGGTCCAGCATCAAAGGTGTGTGTGTGTGTGTGTATGTGCTTGCATGTGTGTTCAAAATAGATATTCTAGACCCCACCTTCACATTCACTGCACTACAATTGTAAGCACCACCAGTGAATACACACAGACGTCCCCTGCTGTGAACCCCTACAATGCTCCCAGTTTTTCAAGCCTTGGGGCTTTTAGCAAACCCACACAGACACCTGTGCGCACGCACACACACACACACACACACACACACTCATGCGAGTTTTAAATAATTGATCAGTGGGCCTGTATGCCAACTTTAGACAATTGTCATCCACATAGTCACTGCGTGACTCCGCACAGCTGGCAAAGGGCACAGATGGAAACAGAGGAGCAGTCCCTTTCTCTCTTTGTTCCCTTTTTCCAACCACTTTGACTGGTTCCCTTTAACTATTTATACTCTTTTATATGTCTTCTGTTCTCTGCTTCTGCCTTTTTATGAACCAATTATTTTTTTCTTTTTAATTCTCTAATTCTGGATGATGTAGTGTCTGCTGAGCTAATTTGTCAAATGCACATTGAGGAATTATCTGTGTGACATCCTGTCCACATTCGAGATTTAGAATACAGTAGCTCATTCAGTAAAGTTCAGTTTTATTCGTATAGAAGCATTCACATCATGCATTAGCTTCTTCAAACTGTAAAGATTCTGCAAAGTTAGCTGTAGGGGGAACGAAAACAAACAAAAGAAGAGGAGTGTAGAAACTAACTAGAATTGCACTCAACAGAGATGCAGACCCACACCTTTCAGCCCTATCCCTGTTGGAATGTCATATAGTAGGGAAAACCCCCGGGGATCATTCCATGCCAAATCAACCAGAATGAGCCGACTTTCCCGGGTCACCGTCTCAGAGAAATTTGAAAAAAATTCATAGATGGGTGTGGCCCCCACAGATGTTCTGTGATGTTGACCCCACAGATGTGCACTGAGTAATGCACATATGCAAAACCTTAGGTTAATCTCTGCAGTAGTTTGTGAGATATGATCATTTAGATTTTGCTGTGATTATTTTCACTTTTTGCAAAATGTATTTTCGCCCAAGTTTGAAGCAGCAAGTACAACGTTCTATTGCCAATACATGCCTTAAGTGCTTTCTATTAGTCGACTTTTGGGTCAGTATTTATATTCTGCTGGGTAATCTGACTAACTGTAATGCTGTTGATACCATCTAACTGCAATGCTCCTGCACTGTGTATATAACTGTGTACATACTGTATGTTTATTTATTGGAGTGGTTAGCACTGCGGCAGCACAGCAGCTCACCCTTGGCCGGGGGATCCTGGGTTTTATCCCAGCCCCCGACCAACAGTGATCTGTGTGGAGTTTGCATGTTCTCCCCGTGTCTGCGTGGGTTTACGCCGGGATTTCTCCGGTTTTCTCCCACATGCCAAAAACATGCAAGTTAGGTTAATTGGCATCAAACTGGGGATTCTAAATTGTCCTTAGGTATGACTGTGAGAGTGAATGGTTGTCTGTCTCTCTGTGTTGGCCCTGCGATGGACTGGCGATCTGTCCAGGGTGTACCCTGCCTCTTCCCCAAAGATGCTGGGATAGGCTTCAGCCCCTCCGCGACCCAAAAAGGATTAAGCAGAAGAAGATGGATTAATGGATGAATGCTTTGGCTAACCTATTCTTATCTTATTATCTTATTTACTATTGTTCTGAGTGCTGCTATCCCTTTGCTGCTGCAATCCAGTAATTTCCCCATTGTGGGATTAATAAAGGCTTATCTTATCTTACTTTTTTACTTAGTTATAAAACTCCAAAAACTGTCCAAAAGCCAATTTTTTGGAAAACGTGCAGTAAATGTGGAGCCCTGCTGCAGGATAATGACTCAACAATGAGTGCTTAAAATGTTTTTATGATCTTGTCTGGTTCTTTTTAACATGTTCATACAGTGAACATTACATCCATAAAACTTTAGCCACAATGTGCCATCAAAATAACATCATTTTTATTATTTTTGTCAAAAATGAGCAATTTTCACACTATAAAAATCAGATGTTGAAAATTGATGACAGTTTTGAAATTTTTACCATTAATTCTTATACACAAAGAATATTTGGACTAAGTTTCATATCTAGTATGATTTTTGTTTTTCATTTGCAAAAAATGAAACATTTACTGCAAAATATAAATGGTCATATCTGACAAACTACTGCATAGATTGACCTAAAGTTTTGCACATGTGCATTACTCAGGTAGTACTACATCTATGATTTTTTTTTCTTTTTTTTCTGAGATGGTGACCTGGGAAACCCTGGTTGATTTGGCATGGAATGACCCCCGGTTGACATTCTGTGTCAATCAGGGCAGCAGTCTCTTAGGAGGTAGAACGGGTCGTCCAATAACCGGAGGGTTGGCGGTTCAAATCCCGCTCTCCCTAGCCATTCTGCCGTCGTGTCCCTGGACAAGACACTTTACCCACTTTGCCTTCAGTGTCCATGACACTGGTATGTAAATGTTCAGTCGTGGTCAGAGAAGCCATTGGCGCAGATTGGCATCCACGTTTTCATCAGTCAGCCCCAGGGCAGCTATGGCTACAGTAGTAGCTTACCACTATCAGTATGTGTCTGTGGAGTGAATGAATAATGTATCCATTGTAAAGCCTCTTTGAGTGTCTATGAAAAGTGCTATATGTATATGCACTGTGTTTATATACTTGCATATTTATTCCACCTAGCTGCAATGCTCCGTACCGTGGGTGTTTATATATTTACATATTTATTCCATCTAGCTACAATGCTCTGCACTGTGTGTTCATATATTCATATATTTATTCCATCCAGCTACAATGCTCTGCACTGTGTGTCTGTGTGTGTGTGTGTATATATACTGTATATTTTATAGTAATATGTACATATGTATATTAGCTGCTCTTGCTTGCTTGTTTTTTTTTTCTTGCCTTCTGATTGTTGCTCTGAGTGTTGCTATCCCTGTGCTGTTGCAATCCTGGAATTTCCCCGTTGTGGGACTAATAAAGGCTTATCTTATCTTATCTTATATAAATCTGTTGCATTATTAATTCTGATGGGACACCACAACCTGTTTTCAGATCTTACTGATCTTCAAGATCAAGGTCATTGGACATTCAAGAGGTGTCCCAGACCCCATTCTAAGTTGTGTTAAAATGTGGTGGTTCTGCCTCTCGTAATAAAGTGATTATAAGCCAAAACTGATTTTGACCCTGTAACCTTGAACTTTGATCTTTTGATCCCAAAAGCATAGCCAGACGTACTCCCGTGGTCAACCTGTGTGCCAAGTTTGGTCACCCTAGCATCATTTCCTCTTGAGTTAGAGCACAGACATGCAGACAGACGGACAGATGAGCAGACTCAGGCGACTGCCCTACCTACACCTCGACTCCGTTGGCGTGGGTAGTTACTGACGTTTCTTTATGAGCATGATTTGATTTACTTGAAGAACAATAAAGAAGTTATTTGTAAACATGGTAGTTTTAGTTTTGATTCTTACTGCAGGAGTTAACTATCTGAGGTAGGACTTTCCACCACAGTATGAAAGATTTATGTGACATGTGTGTCAGTAATTAGACCAAAAACCACCCATACAACCTTTTCTTTAGTCCAGGCTGAAAAGCAGTTTCAAAAAGTCATATCAGAATTGGCTTCTTTCAGCTTTGCAGGAATGAGTAAAACTAAAGTCATATTGATATCAGTTGTGTGAACAGTGAGCTCAAAAATGATATCAAACAGGTTGGGAAGTCCTGGTTTTATTAAGCTTACCTTTGTAAAATCTTTATAAAAGAAATACATGATTCAATACAAAGAAGGAAAGATCATTTTGACTTATTTTATTATCAGTTCACAAACCCATGAAACCTTTGAAGAGAAAAAGTAGAGAAACTGCAACAAACATTAGATAATATACTACGAGTACATGAAGTTCAGCACTGGAGCTGGAAGTTGTGATGGTCAGTAACAGCTCCCTCTCCTCAGGCCATGTGCAACTTTCTATCTGTAGATATTGTAGAAGAATGTAACAGAGAAGCGTTCTTGTCCTGAATCTGATTTTGATGAAGCCATTTAGTTCCCATTGAATCTTAGCTGATGATACCCCTCAAAAACGTCTTGAAACTGTTGAGTTGGAAAACTTTAATTACTGTAAAGTATCCACAGTCTCTTATCAAGGTAGTTAATATCCAGTGTGATTTCAAGCTGATGATGCTCTTTGCCTTAGTCCATCTTCATAGTAGCTATTCACTGGATAGCAGCTGTCATGGCTCATACAAAAATCCTCTGAAATGTAAAATGCAGTTGGCTGAATCCAGAGAAGAGCAGTAAAACTCAGAGCCACAGCAGCTGCACAGGTCATCTGAGAGCATGACTGTTCAAATAGGAAATGGGGAAAATCAAGCATACAAGTGCATTCAGAGGTTATTTTGAGGCCACTTGTTTGTTCCAAATTTGTAATTTTGTAACATAATTTTAATGTAATGTAATTTTGTTGGTACTCAGGCCATAAAACGTGCCAGCTGTAGTTGTTTCAGTCTTCCTACCAGGAAAAGGAAAGCTACATTGTTCTGCTTTAAAGTGACACCATCCAGGACTGGTTCAAATAAAACTTTATGAACACTGGTAGAATGTTGCAAAAAGTAACAAAATAAGTGACTTTCGCATTACGAGTGCGCATGTGCGGACTATGTGAGTTCAAAGTTCATGACTACCAAACATTCCGGTAGCCGGCTTGCTTTTGTATAGAAACAGTACTGCCACACCTGAACAATTGCCGCTTAAAGTCTGCTTTAAGCTTTAAATCTCCGTTATGCCAGGTGCACATTGTGCCGTAGTGAAGTGTGGGAACAGCATGTATCATCTAGAGCGGTGGAAAAAACCAAACTTGCAGCATACATGCGTGTAACTTCGAGACCAGTGTGTGCACATGTCCGCCGTCATTCATGTTATATGCATTCCCCACGGAGCTGAAGGATCCGGACGGACGTAATTGTTGGATTAAAGCAGTAAGTCTATATTATAACATAATTAAATAATGTTGTGTATTGTTCAAGTTCTAGCCTAATTGACACGAGTCTAAACCCTGAAGTAGTAGGTACGGACAGGCAGGCCTGGATCTAGGATATAGTTCTTTGTATATTGGTAATGAAGCTTGATCTCACACACATGTAATTAAGGCCATTGATAAGTAGGCTAGTATAAAATAAAATTGCAAATCATTGAAAACTTGTGGTACTTAAACTATAGTAGTATCGACCTATAGATCTAAGTAAGCAGGCTATGCCTTGTAGTGAAATTTACTCAAAATGACAAAACCAAAGTTGAGCTGTCAAACCACTTGCTTAGCTTCTTTGTAGTCATTTCAGAGTCTCGCAAGTTCTTGGTCCTTTGACAACAAAAAATCTGCTATGTCAGCGTATACACAGGGGGCCATTTTGGCCAATTTCTGCAACGTGGCCGCGAATGCAAGCGCAACTAGTTTATCCTTGCGTTTGCGAGTACAACCGGGAAGTCCCCTACACATACAATATGCTCGTAGATCAGGAACTTTCCAAAAATTAAATGTATCGATAGAGCGTGTTTGGTAGCCACGTTCCCATGATGCTTTGTGCGAGCCAAGATGTGAAAGTCACTTATTTCTTGCTCATCAACCCATTCTCTCTCCCATGTAGTATTGGTTTGCCTTTTGTGTATAGAAAGAACTGGATCTGAGCCTTTAATTATTTATTTATCTATTTTTGTCAATGAATACAAGATGGAAAGATAAGATTAGCTCTCCACAGTGCAAGCAGGTACTCTGTGCACTGCTGGGACTGAATACTGTGTGTATTTTTTGTGTTTTACTGCATACACTCTAATGCTGCCACTTGTTTTTGCCACTTATTGTTTTCTAATGCGTTCTGTTCTGTGACATCATGTGCATCCCCTCTATTCTGGCTTCTCATAGCATACTACCATACTTGAGACTCAAGAAGATACCAGCCCTGATTCTATGCTAGGTTTTCTTTTACACACTTACACCCAACCACTGTTCATTTACATATGTACAGTACATTGTTGGCATTTTTGACAGTTGGGCTCCGACCAAGAGACAGATACAGTCACTCTATAGAGAGGTATCCAGAGATAACCAATGGAGAGAAGGAGCACGACTAGTTGCCATGGTGACACGCCCCGTGTGTATGAGCAAGGTTGTTGAATAAATGACCTTGACAAGCCAGATGTCTATCTGTCTATTCACCAGAGAAACACACATGCACTGACACAAAAGCTCCTCCTGAAGAAGCGGCTCAAAGAAAGGTAAATGTCTCCATGTTCAGAAACAGACAGAACAGACTCAGGCACTGGGAGATGGAGACACAGATTCCTCGTTCAAGTGAGAATTAGAGCATCTGAGAATGATAGAGTGGCCGTAATCTCACCCCAAAGCTTTCTTTTTTTAATTCCTCATTCAACTTTATATATGAAACTTCTTAAAACTAAGGCCAACTCTGTGAAAGCCTCCCCAGGAAAGATTGTCCCAAAATGTGTGTGCATTTGTTCACTGCCGTTGTTGCATGAGACTGTTGGGGTAGCTTTACACATGTCTGTTGTCTGACACAGTGTGGATTAATGGAAGATTTCCTAAGCTTCTATTCGAGTTATTTTAGTCATACAGCAGAATTTGGGCTGTGCCTGCAATCTGTCTTTGTTGTTTATATTGTGTTCTTGCCAATAATCTTCTCAAATGAAGTATGACTTGAATATTTTACGTCCTGTGCATGACCATTAATTATTTTTTCCTTGTCTTGATCTTATAAAACATCAGCTGCCTCAACTCCTGTGTTCAAACAAGCACAACCCAAATATATTCAGTAAACTGTCAAACAAAATTGCTGTATTTGCTAAGATGGGATGAATGACTCATAGTTTCTGTTGGAAAAATTCCTTATCAAAAATCAGGCAGGGTCAAAGTTTCAGCAAATTTAATATGCACTGATCAGCGGAAGACAATACCGAGTACAGCTTTCACAAACTACTGCAGTGCATTGGCTTTACTAACAGAGTGTTTCTGGCTAATATATATCCAAGCGGCCATTGAGGCGAGGTCACTTCTTGATAGTTCATTCATGACTGAATTGATAAAGTTTGCTGAGCCTCTTGATCATTTCATTCATGACTCAGATTGTATCTGCTGACTACATGCAGGAAACCAGTTGACATTAGTGATAGGGCTGGACAAAGCTACTGTGATAGAACTGAACATTCACAGTTGAGAACCTAACAGTTACATCAGCATCCTTCAATCTGTTTTTTCCACTACTCAACAACTCCAAATATGGTAATGGGATTTCCTAGGTATACACATTAAGCTTTATAAGGAAACATTCATATTCATATTCATAAAAATTCATATAACCCAGTGTAACATAGAATTTTTCCATCAGTTTCCAAATAATTGTCAGTTGGCAAGTTCATAAATCCTCAAGTGGCTCCTGCTTTAATCAATTTTTATTATTGCTCTAATACTGATCTCAGCTATGTGCCCCTGACCTACCTGCCCTTTGTAATCAAACAAAAAATATTGCTCTAAGACACTCAACACCTTCACTAACCACTTCCATATAAAATGTGAGCATTAATTTGAATTCCAAATCTACGGATGCTGAGAGCGGTCATGGTCACTACTGTCTTTTATTTCCATTCTGTTATCTCAAGGTCATGGGATAAATGAAGGCATTTTGCATAATAATAAGTTTATCTCATCTTGTTTATCTCACTGGATAAATTAATGCAATATCATGGGATAATGACTTGTGATTTTGAGAAACCATCGTGAAGAAGGCAGCACCAACCATGAGTCTCCTCAGCCTCTGTTCAAATCACTTCAGAACTCTGGAAAAATTTCCTGTTCCTCAGTTTGGACCAGCTACATTATATTTAAAAACAGACAGATGATGAAAATCTCACTTTTTTCGGTGCTTTTGTCATTGGTGTTTCCAAATTAGTTTAGCGGGGCGACCATGACTTTTATTGCCACTCTATATATGTTGCTTACGACAGCTGGTTGATTGATCCAGAGTTGATTATGTAACTCACTTCAAGACATCATTCTGACTTATTTCTTTATTTTTTGGGCAGCCCTGGATAGCCCTGTAATCAACCCATTAGCTTAGCTTAACGACAGTTTCATGCTCCCATTGATATATACAGTAACTCACTCACCCCATCCAACTTCTGTGATCCCGCTTGGATTATCGACTAATAATAGTCCTAGATATTATTTTATTTTACTGTAGTTTGTTGTACTCTGGCCAGAATGGTTCTTTCACCTCTGGCAGTTAGTCACAGTTAGCAGAGCTAGCCATTTCTGGTTGTTTAGTGTGTATTATACCCCAGGGACTGGTCTTATCCTATTGACCACTCAGAAGTACACACCCCAGTCCATCTATTCTTTGTTCTTTCAGTGCTTTGTTTCTGAAATGAAAACGGAACAACCGGAAATAGCTGTTACATAGTTCTGGCCTTGTCAAAATAAAATCGGATTTGAGTCAAAACAGGATAACAGATCTGATGTTGTTATTTTTTTTCCTTTTGTTTTATTGTTTTGGTGCACAGATTACACCCTGTCTATGATGATGCTTTATTTGAGCTTTTACCCTTTCTCATTTAGCTAATTTTGTGATTGTTAGCTCAGTCTGTTTCTGACAGTGGGAGCTAGCCAGCTGACATTAGCCTGAACCAGATTTTATAAGTGACGAAAGAGTGAGTTGGGGTGAAGTGGGGTGCATTTGCATTTAAAGGAGTCATTGAATGCACTTTTTCCACATTTTAACAGCTCAGTCATGTTTTAATGAAGTGTTTGTGAGACATTTTGTTAACATTTTCTTTAATTTTTTTAATTATTGAAGATTTTTTTATTGGCTTTCTTGAAACAATCTGATTTAAAGCCTGTCACTTTATGAAACATCCTCCAGCTGTTCAACTCCGCCCTCCCTCTTACGTCAGTTAGTCATTAGCTGAGTAGCTTCTCACCTCCTTCTAGCCTGGATGAACAGCGCTGGTTCACTGATCCACGGTCGTTTGTATATATCACTTTAATCCGGCCCATGTCCCAACAACCTCGCCGGGATGCCACAACAAATCACCAGCATCGCATGCTGCTGGGCAACCCACTGATCACCACAACCTGAGGCAAGCTGCCGAGCCACAGGATTTCAAAGTGCAGTGTCTCGCTCCACGGGATTCCGTTCCTCTCCCACAGCCAGCTGGGGGATGTGCTGTCACAAAGCTGGCTCCGCAACGTTGCCTGCGAGAGTAGAGCAGAGTTGCGCCGGGCCCTGGAGGACGATGATGGAGCTTGGGGGAACAGCCTCGGGTCACGCTGTTGGCAGTTGCCGTGACTGGCATGCCGGCGCCAGCTGCAGAATTACGGTGAAACCACTGGGAGATGGGCTGTAGCGATGTGAGGTATATTGTGGACTGTGGACTGGTGAACCAGGTGGCAAGAGGCATGGTTATTAGGGTGATTAAGATCTGAAGAAAATAACAATATAAGCCATGTTTGGTTCAAGCTTCCTGGTATTAGCTTGGGGGCTAATAGCTCAGGGGCTAATAGGCTACCTTTAGCACCCCTTCCATCTACATGACAGACAGCTAGGCGGGCCAATAATAGAGCAATGGGCGGGATGGCAAGGATGCAGTGGGTTGGCTTTTTCAACACTTGACGTAGAAGAATTACCAAGAGTCAAAAAATGTTTTGAGGAGTTTCTCTGCAAGAAATACGAGATAAAAGTGGCTTTTTTCAGATCATTGACTGTTTGGAAAATTTGGGGCTAATTACATGACCAGCTGACACATTTGAGACAGTTAAAACCTACAAACACCATTTTTCAGTCAATGACTCCTTTAAAGAGAAAGACACTGACATGGTCATTGTGAAGAAGGGTGTTTAATCTGGTGGAATATGGTGGTGCAATGTTTAAACCTTTATATTTTTTTGTCAAAAGCATGTCATAGACCTCTGGAAACTGTGACATATGGAAAAAGGATATGCCAATTTTAAAAAATGCAGTATCCAAGCTTGATCTAACCTTCTCATGTAATATTAAGTGTATTTCTACAGAATCCCAGTGGTTTCATAAAGCCTTGTGGCTCATGTACAGCACAATATGCGATAAAATAGGCCAACAAGGAGCATTTTCCTCCACAGTAAATCGTGTTATAACAAAAGAATCAGCAAATCTATGAAATAATATAACATTTCAGGGAGGACAACACAATAGAGAAGTGCTGCAGAATTACAGTGATATTGAGAAGGAGGAATAAAAACAGCTGTTTCATTGTGTTTCACCTCACTTTATTCTCATATGCCCATTTTCTTTCCACTGCACCTTTTTTTGTGTTTATTTCTTTGTTTCTGTTTTTTGCTATACATTGTTTACTTATACTACTGAACATTTTACCATTTGGGTTATGGTTAAGTTGTCTCATAACTTTTTGCATCTCATGTTATTATATCATCATTTGGACGTTATTAAAAGCTTGCTCATGCTGTTCCCCTCGTCTTCCTCATAAATACATATATTATGTCTGCATTTCATTCTTACAGCACCGATCGTATCCCTGTGATAAACATTCATTACACAGAAGTAAGGAAAACAAAGCTCTGAAGATGAATCAAAACTGAAAAAGGGAACATTAGGAAAAACTAATATGGTTTTTGTATCAGCCTTTTGGCAGAGTTTTCATTTCAGTCCTATTCTTCATTTCACACCTCTCTGTTTCCCTCCACGGCTTTCTTTTTTTTTTCTGAGAAGGCATACTTCAAATTATGCCCACCTTCACAAAAAACTACTCATTAAATCCCATGTCTTTTTTAAAAACAGTCATCCTTTTATGACAGAAACTTGACTGACATATAACATGTACGTAATTTGAGTTACATAAGATAAGATGATTGCCATGGTATCACCTTTAAGAAATGCAGTACAACCTTCTTACAAGAAATATATATTTTGTTCTACTATTTCTAAACATATTTTAAGTAATTTAGTATTCCATTAAGTTAACACAGCTGTCACTGCCAACAATACTACTTCATACATATGAACTAAGCATGTGTATTTTCTTCTGTGAAATGACGCACAGGCATGTTTCTGGTCTGTGACATTATGCTGAGTCAGAGGTTGGAATTTGTTGCTTTTAAAAATGCATGAAAAACATAAAAAATGCAACAGTGCCTTTGCCAGACAAGCTATAAAATGGGTATGAGCACATTGCATGTGTGACATCAGAAACTTGGTGTTCAGTAAAGGTAAAACTTTTAATGATCAGAAGTTTTTACAGCTGCTGTACATTCAGCTCCTGTCTGGGATGCCAGTGTTGTTGTTGAGACCAGAGTGTACCAAGATCAAAACCAAGACTGTGTAGGTCTTGGTCTTGGTATTGGTCTTAACTTGGTTTCGGTCGATTCTGGTCTTGACAAGGTCCTCATCAAGACAAGACAGATAACTATCTGTAAGAATACACACACACACACACACACACACACACACACACACACACACACACAGAGTGCTTGGAAAATAAGTATTGAACATGTCAACATTTTTCTCATTAAACATATTTCTGATGGAGTTATTAACCTGAGATTTTCACCAAATATCAGTAACAACCCAAGTAATCCATACATACAAAGCAATCAAGGCAGCTGTGTTCACAAAACAAGTTATATTTAATGAAGTGGAATGACACAGGGAATAAGTATTTAACACACTTGGTGAAATTCATTTAATATTTAGTAGAAAAGCCTTTGTTGGTAATAACAGCTTCCAGACACCGCCTGTGTGGAGAAACTAGGTGCAGGCATTGTTCAGGAGTGATTTTCGCCGATTCTTCCACAGAAACTGTCTTCAAATCTTGAAGGTTCTGTGGGTGTCTTCTATGAGCTCTGATCTTCAGTTCGTTCCATAGATTTTCAATTAGATTCAGGTCAGGTAACTGATTGGACCATTCTAGCAGCTTTATTTACCTTCTTTGGAGCCAGTTGAGAGTTTCTTTGGCTGTTTGTTTTGGGATCATTGTCTTGCTGAAATGTCCACCCTCATTTTATCTTCAGCATCTTGGCAGACGGCAACAGGTTCTTATCAAGGATGTCGCTGTACGTTTGACCATTCATCTTTCCTTCAATTATATGAAGTCTGCCTGTACCATGTGCTGAAAAACAGCCCCACACCAGGATGCTCCCACCTCCAAACTTCACTGTTGGTAAGGTGTTTTGGCCCTGATGTGCAGTGCCATTTCTTCTCCAAAAAGTTCAATTTTGGTCTCATCTGATCAGATGGTATCTCAGTATTTTACTGGTTTGCCCAGATGTTGTGCAGCAAATTTTATGCTTTACATGCTTTTTCCTCTGCAGTGGGGTCTTGCGAGGTGAGCGGGCATAGCGCCCATGTCAGTGAGTGCATTACTTGTTGTTTTCTTTGAAACAGCAGTACCTGCTAACTCCAAGTCTTTCTGGAGCCCTCCAAGAGTGGTCTTTGGCTCTTGGATAACTTTTCTGATAATTCCTTTGACTCTTCTGTCAGAAATCTTGTGAGGAGCTCCTGGTCATGGCTGGTTTATGTTAAAATGATGTTCTTTCCACTTCTGAATGATGGCTCCAACAGTGCTCACTGGAACATTCAGCATAGGGCTGCAGCTGATGACTCTTTTACACCTTGGGTAATCGCTCACTCTAATCGAAGATTACTCGAGTAATCTGATACATTTTTTTAAAGAAACTTGCACTGACCAACATTTGCAGAACTTTCTTTCCTAAAGAGCAGTAGTAATTGTACTGAACACTCAATAACACAGGTACACATTTATTGCAATGCTTATTGCAATGTTTATTCCATAGAATGTAACTTTAAACGGTACGTTACACCATAAAGTTTCATTTGCTAGCTGTTAGCGTCTGCTAGCGGCTAGCAGCAGTGGCTATGTGTTCTTTGGTCATATAAGCATAATTAGTGTAGCTGACTACATTCGATTCATCTTAATTTAAAATCTCAATCATGTACCTTGTCTCGGGTATGCTGGCTGTGCGTGATATGGGATGCTTTCTGCCGAGACACTGTAACATCTTTGTAGGATGCTAGCTTGCCGCTCCGCTTTGCTGTGTGCATGCTGCACAATGTTTTCCTTAAGTTTGGGCTTGGGGTGGTCCCGGACTTGAGTTGCTTTTGTGTTTTTTTCTGGCTTTCTTCGTCTTTGCTAGCCTGTCACTATATGTCCCTCTGATATGGTGCCATTAAAAAAGTTGTGTCTTGGTTCGTAACGTGACCGGAAGAAGGTCATACCAGAAGAAGGTCATAGACCAGAAACGATATGCCAAAGCATAAAATTTGAATTGAGAAATTTTTGTAATCGGATTCTTCATATCATTTGAGTAATCGTTGCAGCCTGAATTCAGCAGTTTAGAAATGCGGCTGTAACCAATGCCATCATTATGTTTTGCTACAATAAAGTTGTGAAGGGCTAGAGAGAGCTCTTTACTTCTACCCATCATGAGTTCTTTGTGGTGCAACAATCTGATATTCACAGACCTCTTTAAAGGCTATCAGTCAAGACTTACTCAGGTGAAATTAATTTGCACTGAGAGGGGTTGGGATGGCTTCCTAAATTTTGATGGATTTCAGCTGGTTTCTTGGCTTTCTATGCATTTTTGCACCTTGTTTTCTTCATGTGTTCAGTACTTATTTCTTGTGTCATTCCACTTTTTTAAATATAACTTGTTTTGTGAACACAGTTGCCTTGATTTCTTTGTATGTATGGATTACTTGGGTTGTTACTGCTATCTGGTCACATGTCAATGGCTCCATCAGAAATTTGCTTCATGAGAAAAATGTTGATGTGTTTAATACTTATTTTCCCCTCTCTCGCTCTCTCGTTCTCTCTCTCCCTCTCTCTCGCTCTGTGTGTGTGTGTGTGTGTGTGTGTGTGTGTGTGTGTGTGTGTGTGTGTGTGTGTGTGTAATAAAACAATTTTACACTTAGCAGAGAAGGGAATGTTAACAGATTTGACTGCTCAGGCCAAGATCTGCCTTAGGAATGGCTCGCTCTTCCTTGGTTTAACGGAGGAGTTCAGATGACAGCTGTGGTGGGTGGGCTGGGCCTTCCTATGGTGTGTTCTCCTGTCTCTCATCTCTCATGTGTTCTCTCGTATCCCGTGTCCTCATGTCCCGTGATAACTGGGGGAATTTTACAGCTCTGGCTGTCCAAATCACGGACAAAGAGAAAGATTGGGGAAACCTCTGGATTATGCAGCTCTCATCAGAATGTAATTATGATCCATCTTTGAGGGCCGCAGACTGATTTGTTTCTTTATGCAGCAAATCTTGGGTGATGTCGATTTTATTTGGTAAACAGCCTGTTTAGCCTGTTTCACAATTAGCGAGTCAGTCTCTGATATATGATTCATCACAGAACCTGAATCCCCAGTGACCACAAGAGAAGGAGTGACACATCTCAGTGTCTCTGTGTTTGGAGGGGAGAAATGTAATTTTCATTCATTATTCTGATTGTTTGCTGGTCCAAGAACACCATTAATCCCCCTGGATCTAATTTCCTCTTGTGTTTGTGAGTCAGTTTTTGAACTCTGGAGGCAGGAATGTGAGAAACAAAAAAACCTCCACAAGTTAACCCCTGTGGTCAAAGAAGCAACTTTTCCTCAGTAAATCACCGCTAAAATGTCCACTAAGAAAACACACAGTTGTTCATGCTGCATGTGCAGTTAGTACTGTTGGATATCCTAGTAAATTAGACCAGCAGTATGGATGGCCCTTAAAAACACTTTTACTTTGTGAATGAGCGTGCAGGGTCTCCACAGCAAAACTGATTTGTCCTAACAGTACTACTACTTAGATCTGGCACCCTGGTCTATTAAAAGAGAAGAGAAGAAAAACCATAATTGGTTTATTGCCTGTTATACCAAAAACACGTCTGAATAATTAAGATAATTAGGACAGCCCTATCTCACTTTACGTTGGTGGAAAGTTTGTTTTTTACACTGCCGTAATAGTGAAATGGCCTTTGACATGCCCATAAATGTGCTCTGCACCTTAGACAGTAGACTGTTGACTAGATAATTGTAATAGGATCATGTATCTCCCAGCTGGCCTGGTAACATCTTGGTATCCTCTGTGAAGATCTGAAGGAGGTGGCCGAGCAGAAGGAAGTCTGGGCTTCTTTGCTTTGACTGCTGACCCCGTGGCCCAGACCCCTGGATAAGTGGTAGAAGATCGACAGATGGATGGTTGAACAAATTGCTTGTATTTGTGATGCACCAATTTTTTCTTTCTGTCAGAGTACAAATAGAAGAATTTTATTATGACTTCTCGCTGATACTGAGAACTGGTATGGTACTTGATGAGATGTTGTTTCTCCATTCTATAGGCATCCCATTGTTTACTAGTCATCATGTTTTACCATAAAGTTTTATTGTTTGTTTGTTTTTAAAATTTAGAAAACTTTCCGTTGCTGCTTCACCCACCAATGAAGGTGGAGTGAAAGAGGAGTTAGTACATGTAATCCATGTTCAGGAAGTTCATACACATACCCTCCTCACATCGTTATCTGTGAAGTATCGGTCCAGTGTCTGTTCTAATTTGAAAGTACAAGTACTAATAATATCGGTGCATCCCCAGCTGGTATATTGTGACCTTTCCTCACAACAGGACCAGCAGCAAGTCAAACATAAACAGGAACAACCCACATCTTCAGTTGTTTTACTTATATTTAACTCTGCCCCCAGTGGGAGTGGACCACTACAGCATTTAGATATTGATTTGCAAGGCATTGTATTTTGTCTGTAACAAAACCAGGACCTCCAGATACACAAACAAGTGGTATTTGATGAGAGTGCAGCAGTAAGCGTGAAGTCAGTCTAAGCTTTTCAAATAAACATACTTATTCTAGACCACTGAACAATACATTAAATCACACTGGGTGCTGTTAAATGCCATTTCCCACATTGAAGTAATGCTGCAAAAAGGTCCATTTTAACTCAAACTGCAATCCTCTTCAAAACCTAACTGCACAACGGATGAAAGTCAAGGTGAATGGCAAATGAAAATGGCACAAAAACTCAGTTCGCCCATTCAAGACATAAAGTGCAGTCTTCTGGTTGAGAAGACTTGTGATTTGATTCATTATCTGGGCCTAAAGTGCTTTCGGGTAGCACCAGTTGGTAGAGCATTGCTACAAGATGATGCATTGTTGCATGTCTCTGTAGCAGAGTGTGACACACAGGGAGTTGGGAAAATGGCAATTGAGGAATGAATCAAGGCTATATAGAGTTGGATAAAAACTCTCTTAGTCAATTAAAACCATTACCCAGATGGATTGCAGTACAAACATGTGTGTTGTTTGCATAAAAGAATAAACTTTGGGTCACACTGTAATCCAGATAAAGGTAAAAACAGAACTAGCTCTGACCTAGATGGAGCATCAAAGAACATTTCTCCACATTTGAGAACAACACTGATTATTGTGTGATTGTACACAAAATGTTCTATGTGTATCTTGTCGGAACAAGATAACAAGCAATATCCCCAGAAAATCCCCCTCTGTGCTGTGTCAACCTCATCGTACCGATAATAACTCTGTTGGCACGTTGCCTTTCAAAAACAAAGTCTACCAAATGTCTTGCAATCATCGCAAACAAAAGGCACAGAAGCATGATTCAAGTGAAGTAAATTAACTTATAATCTGTTGTTCTTCACTCATGTTCAAGCTGCAGAGTTATGTGTCGTTTTTAATGAGTTTCCCTCTCTGTCTTTACAGCCTGTCCTCAGGGCACCTTTAAATCGTCCCAGGGGGCAGGATTATGTCAACAATGTCCACTCAACAGTCGCTCCACTATCGAAGCCGCCACCCTTTGCGGATGTCGGAATGGCTATTACCGTGGAGACATGGACAAACCAGAGGATATGTGCACCAGTGAGTCAGTCTTTTTTATTAGATTTTTTTCCACAGCCTTTGGTAAACCCTGTTGTAGCGTATCTCAGCAGAGTCATGTAGAATAGCTGTTTGTGAAGTCAGAATTTTGGCCAAAGTTACCAATAGCTGATGTATTCTGCCATATTAGTGGGTTGATGCCACTGGAAGTCTAATATTTCATCATTAAATTAAAGGCCAACGTCCGCTTTGATTTATAATTCCACCTCTAATTTTCCGCGCCTCATTCGGAGTGCTGCAGCACTCCTGTGCTCGTTAGGGGATTTGGGGAGCAGTAAGTAATAATGCTGCTACATTCCTCAGGCTTTCCATTGAAGTGAATATGTGTTTAGTGTGTTGAAGAGGCTGTATTGCTATGCAAGGCAAGGCGCAGAGTTTGAAAAACGCAGCGTCTCGGTTCCGCAGAGAGATGGTGTAAATAGGTTGAGACATGAATCATTTCGGACGGCATGCAGCTTCTCCGTGTGTGTGTGTGCGCGCGCGTGCCGGTGACCTGGATACAGCTTGATGTTTTTGGGGATGGGTTGTTAAAAGAGTTCTTGTTCATTCATAGTCTGATATACATTCATGAATGAATTCACACATGCAGTCAGAAAATAAAAAGAATTAAAGGTATTTTTATGTTATTCTTTTTAAGTAGATCTATTATAATTTTCCTTTTTTATATTACTATATACAGTATTGCTACAAGGCTAAATTTTGTACATACACTGTGTTCCAAATTATTATGCAAATAGGATTTTCGCATAATAAACATTCAGTTTTTTGTTTTTCAATTAAACTCATGGATGGTATTGTGTCTCAGGGCTTTTGGGATCACTGATATCAATCTCAGATACCTGTCATAATTAGTTTGCCAGGTGAGCCCAATTAAAGGAAAACTATTTAAGAAGGCTGTTCCACATTATTAAGCGTGCCACAGGTTTTGACATGGTTTTAGACCCAATGAGCAGACATGACTCGAGAACAACACAATTAACCTTTTATTGAGTATCACGTGAGTGTGTGAGTGCGTGTGTGTGTATCTGTATATGTGTATAATGTAATGATGTATCCGTTGGGGCGAGCAGAGCACCGTGCAACCTGGCAACCCTATGGACACACAAACAGAGGGAAAGTTAGAGGCTAACCGGACAGGGAATGCACCAGGTAGTACTGCGCTTACTGTTTGTGATGGAGAGGTGGAGCACAGGTCAGCGGCTACGGCCAGGAAGACAGTGCTAGCAGTCCCTTTGGAGATGGTATGGGCAGGTGAAGCAGAGCAGATAAGTCCGCCGCCAGGAGGAAGGAAGTCCACCACCACTCAGAGCAGTGAGAGGAAAAGATGATGGCTTACTTGGGTGAAGGAGCTGGTAGGTTCAGCAGTCGACGAGCGGAACTGGAGAGTAGACGAGGCTTGGAAGCTCAGCATGGAGATGGCGAGAGCAGATCCCATGGAAAGGAGACAGACGACTCTGCGCTGATCTCAGGGCCTCACGGAATAAATAGCCAGGCTGGGATGGAGAGCAGGTGTGCGCGCAGGTGTGGCTGATTGGCAGCCATGACAGTACTCTCCCCCTATGAGACCCCTCTCGGCGGTGGTTCCAGGCTACCTGGGTGTGCCTGGTGGAAGTCCCTGATGAGCTGCTTGTCCAGCACGAAGGAGGGGCGCACCCAGGATCTCCACTCCGGTCCGTAGCCCTCCCAGTCCACCAGATACTGCAGGCTCCGACCCCGGCATCGGACGTCCAGGATGGCGTTGACCTTCCAAGCCGGGTCGCCGTCGATCACCATCAGTGGCGGTGGAGCCCTGGAAGGGGGACACAAAGGACTGGAGCAGAGGGGCTTGACCTGTGAGAGGTGAAAAGTTGGACAAATGCAGAGGGATGGGGGGAGAGTTAGGCACACGGAGACAGGGTTAATAATGCGACTGATAGGAAAAGGCCCAATGAACCGCTGCAACATCTTCTTCCTCTCAGCCTTCAAGTTAATATGCTTTGTAGAAAGCCATACCTGTTGACCCACCTGGTAGGTGGGAGCTGGAGCCCTGTGGCGGTTGGCCACCAAAGAATTGCACTCTGCCGTGCGTCGCAGTGCAGCCTGGGTGGTCTTCTAGATCCGACGGCAGCGCTTCAGATGCGCACGGACAGGAGAAACGGCGATGTCCCCCTCTTCCTCCGGGAACAGCGGGGGGTTGTAACCCAGCGAGGCCTCAAATGGAGACATGCCAATTGCCGAGGAGATGGTGGTGTTATTGGCATATTCAATCCAGGGAAGGTGGGAGCTCCTTGATGCTGGGTTGGTGGTGGCAACACACCGCAGCGCAGCCTCCAACTCCTGGTTTGCTCGTTCACACTGCCCATTGCTCTGCAGATGATAGCCAGATGATAGACTCACCGTAGCCCCCAGGGCGTTGCAGAACAACCTCCAGACTTGAGAAACAAACTGGGGACCCCGACCAGAGATGATGTCCAGGGGGATCCCATGTAACCTCACAACATGCTGGACGAGAAGGTCCGCCATCTCCCTTGCTGTGGGCAGCCCCTGCAGGGGGAAGAAATGGGCAGTCTTGGAGAACCTATCGACCAGGGTGAGAATTACCGTATGCTGATTGGACGATGGGAGGCCGGTGATGAAATCCAATGCCACATGGGACCACGGTCTGCCGGGGATGGGAAGGGGGTGGAACAGCCCAGCTGGCGGGGAAGAGGACGTCTTACCGGCGGCACACTGGGGACAGGCTTGGACATACTCCCCGACGTCTTTCTGGAGCGATGGCCACCAAAACGTCCTCTGGAGGAAGTCCACTGTACGCGCCCTCCCAGGGTGACACGCGAACTTGGAAGAGTGGTCCCAATGGATAACCTCACCCCGAACGACCGATGGGACAAGCAGTTTACCCCCTGGCCCCTGCCCTGGTCGGGCTCATCTTCCTGTGCCTTCAAGACCTTTTCCTTTATACCCCAGGAGAGGGCGCCCACAACACACGATGAGGGGAGAATAGGGTGCTCGGTCATCTTTGCCGCCTCCAAGGCAAACTGTCAGGACAGGGCATCCGGCTTCATATTCTTACACCCGGGACGGTAGGTAATAGTGAAGTTGAACCGCCCAAAAAACAGAGACCAGCAGGCCTGGCTTGCGTTCAGGCCATCTGGAAGTATTCCAGAGTTTTATGGTCAGTCCATATGAGATGAGATGAGATGAGATGAGATTCAACTTTATTGTCATTACACATGTATGAATACAAGGTAACGAAACGTGACTTGGCATTTGGGCACGCTCTGCAGAGCGCATCCAAGGCCGGGGCAGCCGCTAGGCGCCAGTCATAAAGAAGAAAGGAAAAAAAAGAAAAAGAGAGTGGATATGACACAGTAGGCGAGAGAAAAAAACATGTTTTATCAGAATGACGCTCGGCAAGTGAGCGAAATTTTGACTGCAGGCAAAAAAAACCCTCAATGCACATTTAGCAGACATTTAGCAGGAGATCACACACAAAAGTTGAGAGATGAGATGAGATGAAGGCAGTGTATTGTATGCATGTAATGTTGTATGCATTGTGTAGTGTAAATGTAACAGTTGTTAGTGAGCAGCAGAGGGCGCCTCCTGGCAGTGGATAGATGTTATAATCATGTGACTTATAAACAAGTCCAGAGTCCAGAGTCTATCTCTCTTGCTCTCTCTCCTGCTTGCAGAAGGCACATGGGCATTGTCCTTGAGGGTCCAATCCGCTGACGACAACAACTGATTGTCGATTGTTTGGGTAGACATAAGAGCCGGTCCTTCCGCTTATCTCAATCAGGAGGAATGTAAACACGGGGCAAACAAGGTCAAAACAAATCAAATCAGCACAGTGCACTCAGAGAATAGAATTTGTCCTCACCCGTGTAATTCTGTGCTTCCATTATATGTGCAGGCTTAAACTGTTTTTCCATGGAGACATATGACGAACGGCTGGGAGGCGCCCTCCAGCCGGTGACGCTACTCCTCCAGTGCGAGCTTGACAGCCAACAGTTCTCTGTCACCGATGTCATAATTGCGCTCAGCCGGGGATAGGTGACGGGAGAAGAACGCACAGGGCCGTATCTTGCCATCAGCCGGGGAGCGCTGGGATAGGACAGCTCCAACCCCCGAGTCCGATGCGTCCACCTCCACCAGGCGTTGGAGAGCGGGATCCACCTGTGCCAATATAGGAGAGGATGAGAACCTGTCCTTCAGATGTGCAAAGGCTGCAGCCGCCTCCTTAGTCCACCGAAAGAGCACCTTGGGAGAGGTCAGACTAGTCAAGGGAAGAGCAATGAGACTATAGTTTTGGATGAAGCGGCGGTAGAAATTAGCAAACCCCAGGAACTGCTGGAGCTGCTTTCTGGAAGATGGAGTGGGCCACTCTACCACCGCTTTTACCTTATCAGGGTCGGGGATGATCTCGTTGTGGGAGATCATAAATCCGAGGAAGGAAGTTCTGGAGGTATGAAACTCACACTTCTTAGCCTTGACAAAAAGTTTATTCTCCAACAGTCGCTGCAGTACCCGCCTCACGTGCACTCGGTGCTCATCCAGGGACTTGGAAAAAATGAGAATGTCATCCAGCTAGACAAATACAAACGTACCCAAAAAATCCCTCAGCACATCGTTGATCAGCCGCTGGAAGACGGCGGGGGCATTGGTCAGCCTGAACGGCATGACCAGATACTCAAAATGTCCACTAGGTGTCCAGAACACCGTCTTCCATTCATCACCCTCCCGGATCTGCACCAGATGATAGGCATTGCGTAGATCCAACTTGGTAAACCAGGAGGCCCCCTGAAGGGAATCAAATGCTGAGTTAATGAGACGGAAAGTGTATTTGTCCTTAATGGTTATATTATTTAGGTTCCGAAAGTCAATACACGGCCTCAGTGAGCCATCCTTCTTACCGACAAAAAAGAACCCCGTCCCCACCGCCGAGGATGACGGCCGGATTATACACGAGCTCAATGACTCCTTGATGTAAGTTTGCATGGCATCCCGCTCCGGGGCAGACAGGTTGAAGAGTCTGCTAGATGGCAGTGGGGCTCCGGCGCGGAGATTGATAGCACAGTCATACGGCCGGTGAGGGGGAAGTGAAAGGGCCTGGGTCTTACTGAAGACAGCCCCTAAGTTGTGATATTCGGGTGGAATTCTAGACAAATCGGGAGGAGGAGTGACAGGGACATCCAGAGGCACGGATGGCGAGCATGCAGCGGATTGTAAACAAGCACTCAGGCAAAAAGAGCTCCATGTTACCACACTCCCAGAAAGCCAGTCAATGGATGGATTATGGAGACGAAGCCAGGGATAGACGAGGATAACTGGGAAGGAAGAAACCAACAACACATACAGTCTCAGCTCTTCCCAATGGTTGCCTGACACAATTACTGATACCGGGGCGGTCTGGTGGGAAACCGTGGCCAAGGGGGCTTTAGACAGGGCAGCAAGTCTTAAGGGGGTCTCAAGTAAGTGAACGGGAAGCCCCAACCGGGTTGCCAGTTCCCCTGAAATAAAGCTCTGCTCAGCCCTCGAATCAATGAGTGCATGTGTGGTTATCTCCCTGTGATTATAACTGAAGCGAATGGGAATAAGACAGCAAGAGAGGGGATTAGTTAGAGGTGAGTCCGTGAGTCCCCCTACTGCGACGCACGGACTCCCCCTTTTGGCCGTAGGGGACAAGACTCAATCTCATGCTCCTCACTCTTGCAGTAAAGGCACAACCCCAACTCATGACGGCGCTGTTTCTCCACCAACGACAACTTGAACCGGCCCATCACCATAGGTTCCGGATCATCCGGGGACTCAGCGGAGGGTAGAGCCAACGGGGGGGGGGGGGGGCTGTAGGGAGTGGCAGGACTGGTTACCCGAGCGACCGGAAGTCTTACGCTCAGCCGCTTGCTCCCTCAGTCTATTATCAAGGCTAATCGCCAGCGAAATTAATTCAGTTAGGTTAGTGGGCTTGTCTAGGCGGGCTAACTCGTCCCGCAGGCTAGGACTAAGGCTCCTAATGAAGATGCTACATAACAAGGCGTCCTCCCACCCGACCTGCGTAGCCACCACCCGGAAGTCAACAGCATAATCGGCAACGGATCTAGACCCTTGCTTCAGATTTAACAGCCGGGAGGTAAGCACACTATCCTGGTCGGAATGGTCAAACACCTCATTAAACTCGCTAACAAACTGTGTGTAGGTTAGAGAAGCATAAGTAGCCCTAGCCATAACGGCATATGCCCACGCTAAAGCCCGCCCTTCTAACAGATTAACCACATAACCTATTCGGCTATGATCAGTGGGAAAATCTCCCAGGACCCGTTGAAACACAATGTCACACTGCATAATGAATCCCCTAGCTTCTCCTAATTTTCCACCAAAGCGGGTGGGAGTGGGGACGGGCGTAAGCCGTGACGTGGGGGGGGGGGGGCCGGTTTGCTTGGCTAGTAGATGTGCTAACGGGAGCAGAGGAGCTACTGGGAGCCGAAGGGAAGGCCTGTGGGCTAACCAGACGATCCAACCGGTCAGTGACACGAGCTAGCTGTGTCAGAATGGACTGCTGTTGGTAAGCTAACCGGTCAACTCGAGCCTCTAAGTTGTTAACCTTGCGTGCTAACGCGCTGTCTGCTGGGTCATTATGACGGAGTCGTACTGACATGGTTTTAGACCCAATGAGCAGACACGACTTGAGAATAACACAATTAACCTTTTATTGAGTATCACGTGAGTGTGTGAGTGCGTGTGTGCGTATCTGTATATGTGGATAATGCAATGATGTATCCGCTGGGGCGAGCAGAGCACCGTGCAACCTGGCAACCCTATGGACACACAAACAGAGGGAAAGTTAGAGGCTAACCGGACAGGGAATGCACCAGGTAGTACTGCGCTTACCGTCTGTGATGGAGAGGTGGAGCACAGGTCTAGCTCAGCGGCTATGGCTAGGAGGACAGTGCTAGCAGTCCCTTTGGAGATGGTATGGGCAGGTGAAGCAGAGCAGATAAGTCCGCTGCCAGGAGGAAGGGAGTCCACCGCCACGAATCTCCGCATGTGCACAGGGGACTCAGAGCAGTGAGAGGAAAAGATGATGGCTTACTTGGGTGAAGGAGCTGGTAGGTTCAGCAGCCAACAAGCGGAACTGGTGAGTAGACGAGACTTGGAAGCTCAGCGTGGCGATGGCGAGAACACATCCCATGGAAAGGAGACAGATGACTCTGCGCTGATCTCAGGGCCTCACGGAATAAATAGCCAGGCTGGGATGGAGAGCAGGTGTGCGCGCAGTGCGGATGATTGGCAGCCATGACAGGTTTCAAGCAATATGGGAAAGAAAAATGATCTCTCTGCTGCCGAAAAGCGTCAAATAGTGCAATGCCTTGAACAAGGTATGAAAACATTAGATATGTCACAAAAAGTTAAGGGTGATTATCATACTGTGAAGAAATTTGTGGCTCATTCAGAGCACAGATGGGTTTGTGCAGTTAAAGGAATAATGAGGAAGGTTTCTGCCAGACAAATTCATCGGATTAAGAGAGCAGCTGCAGCTGCTAAAATGCCATTACAAAGCAGCAAACAGGTATTTGAAGCTGCTGGTGTCTCCGGAGTCCCACAAATCTCAAGGTGTAGGATCCTCCAGAGGCTTGCAGATGTGCATAAACCTACTATTCAGCCACCCCTAACCAATATTCACAAGCAGAAACGGTTGCAGTGGGCCCAAAAATACATGAAGACTAATTTTCAAACAGTCTTGAGATGAGTGCCGTGCAACCATGGATGGTCCAGATGGCTGGAGTAGTGGATGGTTGGTGGATGGTCACCATGTCCCAACAAGGCTGCAACATCAGCAAGGAGGTGGCAGAGTCATGTTTTGGGTCAGAATCATGGGGAGAGAGCTGGTAAACCCCTTTAGGGTCCCTGAAGATGTGAAAATGACCTCGGCAAAGTATATAGAGTTTCTGACTGACCACTTTCTTCCATGGTACAAAAAGAAGAACCGTGCCTTCCATAGCAAAATTATCTTCATTCATGACAATGCACCATCTCATGCTGCAAAGAATGCTTCTGTGTCATTGGCAGTGTTGGGCAAGTTACTAAAAAATAGTAACTAGTTACAGTTACTAGTTACTTCTTTTCAAAAGTAACTGAGTTACTTTTGAGTTACTGCATGATTAAAGTAACTAGTTACTTGGAAAAGTAGCTTTCACATTACTTTTAAATGCATACTTAAATCATCTTGCACACATAGCAAGATCAAGGGCCTTTTGTTCTCATCAGAAAAAGAAGAAAAAGAAAGCTGATGAGAAAAAAGTCTCATCTTACAGAGAAAAAATGTCTCAGATTTACATAAACTATTGTAATCAGTAGAAAGTCAGAAATTTACTAGAAATAAAGGTGTGAATTCACAGAGAAAATTTTGGACCCCCTGGTGGGCCGTTTTTGGCCCATGAGCCATATGTTTGACACCCCTGGACCAGCCCATTAAAAATGCATATTTAGAGGATTTACTTACATGAAATAGTTGCATATCACAACAGCTTGTAAATGAATAAGATAAAATAAAATAGAAAGCACAGATAAATGAAAGTTCACCACTTAGAAGCTGTTCTTTACTGCAACAAATCACAGTCACTTTTTCTCTGTGCGTAAGAAAATTTTCAATGCATTTAATGTGGACAATAAATGGGAGCTTCTTGCTCAAAAAATACTCATGTTTAACCACAGAGGTAGGAGCTGTTGGGGGCTACTTACCGCTTGGACAACAGGTGATCAGGGCTTGATATGAGAAGTCGCTACCGCCACGGCATTTCTTCACTGGGTTGTGATGTGACCTGGGGCAAGACAGGAAACGGACCCACGGAGGAGACTGTGTGATGGCTGCGTCAGTTACAATACGGTCAGTTTATATTTATTTGCTTGCCTTTGCCTTTGGCATGACAACCTCCAGTGGCTTGAGGCAGCTGGTGGCGCTGGGGATGGCAGTCCCGCCAATAGCCACTGAAACTGTGTATTCATCTTGAGGTTGCAGCTGATGAGAGGAGGGTGTCTAGCACCTGCAAGTTGTATGATTGTCTATTTGCGCTAAAAATATCTATCCATATTAATAAAACAAGTAACGCATCTGATCAAATTTCAGTAACTGTAATACATTACTGAATTTTTAAACAGTAATTTCGCTACACAGCACATTACTGCAAAGGTAGTGGCGTTACAGTAACGCGTTACTTTTTAGCGTGTTACTCCCAACACTGGTCATTGGCTGCTATGGGCATAAAAGGAGAGAAGCTCATGGTGTGGCCTCCATCCTCCCCTGACCTTAACCCTATTGAGAACCATTGGAGCATGCTCAAGCAAAAGATCTATGAGGGTGGGAGACAGTTCACATCCAAACAGCAGCTGTGGGAGGCTATTTTGACATCTTGCAAAGACATTCAAGAAGAAACTCTCCAAACTCACCAAATTCATAGGCATGTAAGAATCGTGAATGAGGTTATAATAAAGAAGGGGACATTATATTAACATGTAAACTTGGCCCTGTTAAGCTCGTTTTTTGATTGACATAGCTTTTGATTTCAAGTAAAAATGCCCTCCTACTGCTGCCACATTCAACAATTGACCATTTTCAGTTCTGTAACACCCAATGAAAGTTTTGAAACTCTGTTGTGGCATCAATTGCGACGAACGGTGCATTTTGAGTGTTTTTTTTTTTTTGCAAAAAAATAGTTATCATTGGGAGGTATGTTCAATGAAACTGAATTATGTTCCAACGGTTAATGAGTTGAAACTTATATTGGCTGTCATTTGCACGACTATTAGGAAACCTCAAGAGGACATAGTGAGAGAAAGGTAGCAGCACGAGTGAAAGGAAAAAATATACAAGACGGTAGTGAAGACGTGATATGATGTATGGTTTGGAGATGGTGGCGCTGACAAAAAGACAGGAGGTGGAGCTGGAGGTGGCAGAGTGACAATGTTAAGATTTTCATTGGGAGTGACTGGGAGGGACAAGATGTATATCAGAGGGACAGCTCAGGTTTAGCGGTTTAGAGACTAAGTAAGAGAGGCAAGGCTGAGATGGTTTGGACATGTGCAGAGGAGGGATAGTGGATATATTGGACAAGGGATGTTGAAGATAGAGCTGCCAGGCAGGAGAAAAAGAGGAAGACCGCAGAGAAGATTCATGGATGTAGTGAAGGAGGACATGGAGAGGGTTGGTGTTTCAGAGGAAGATGAAGGGATTGGGTGAGATGGAGGCAGATGATACGCTGTGGCGACCCCTAAAGGTAAATGGTAAATGGTAAATGGCATTCATTTATATAGCGCTTTTATTCTCAATCCTTGATGACCAAAGCGCTTTACAGATCCTGCTATCCACCCATTCACACACACATTCACACACTATTATATTATAAAGGTGGCAGCCGAAAGGTGGCAGCCGAAAGAAGAAGAAGAAGAAGAAGAGATAAATATCATCCGAATAATTTGGAAGGCGGTGTAGTAAACATTAACCGAAGTTATAAACAGTAACATAAAGATAGACCAATATTTCCCATGAGAAAATAGCTTGTTACTAGAAAATTTTCTCAGTGGTGCCTCTCAATGATGCCAGTAAGGCTGGATATCATTACTAAAGCCATCTCACTCATCCAGTCCTGGCTGTTAGCATAGCTGTCCACACAACTGCTGCTTTTTCTTGAGGGTCAATTAGATACAGTTTTCCTGCAGGAGGAAAAAATATCATGTTTCCAAAAGACAATGAACAAAGGAGCTGCAAAAAATAATTCAGCTATAGGAGTAATGCTTAGCTACACCAGTGGAGTACAAGACTAAAAATATGGAGTTAGATTTGAGCAAATATGTTATCTTTATCCATATATACAGTTGAAACCAGAAGTTTACATACACTGTATAAAAAGAGACATAACCTTTTTTTTCCTCACTGTCTGACATTAAATCAGACTAAAATTTTCCTGTTTTAGGTCAGTTAGGATTACCAAAATTATTTCCATTAGCTAAATAATTTTTATATTTGCTAAAAAAATTTTTAGAGAAACTTTTTATTACTTTCTTCAAAGTCAGAAATTTACATAAACTAATACTAGGAAGAGAACTGTGGACCTCCAAAAGTTTGGTTCATCCTTGGGTATAATTTCCAGATGCCTGAAGGTGCCACCTTCATTTGTTCAAACAATTATACACAAGTATAAACACCATGGCAATGTCCAGCCACCATACCATTCAGGAAGGAGATGGGTTCTGTGTCCCAGAGATGAACATGCTTTGGTGTGAAATGTGGGTATCAACCCCAGAATAAAAGCAAAAGACCTTGTGAAGATGCTGGATGAAGTTGGTAAAAGAGTGTCATTATCCACAGTGAAACAAGTCCTATACTGACATGGGCTGAAAGGTCACTCAATGAGGAAGAAGCCGTTACTCTAAAAGCAACATAAAAAATCCAGATTACAGTTTGCAAATGCACACAGGGACAAAGACCTTAATTTTCTGTGTTCTGATGAAACTAAAATTAAACTGTTTGGCCATAATAACCATCATTACATTGGGAGGAAAAAGAGGGAAGCTTGCAAGCCTGAGAACAGCATTCCAACTGTGACAGTACAGGGGTGGCAGGCATCATGTTGTGTGGATGTTTTGCTGCCAGAGGGACTGGTGCATTTCGCAAAATAGATGGCATCATCAGAAAGAACATTATGGGAGAATACTGAAGCCACAGTTCAAACATGAGCGCAGGAAGTTAAAGCTTGAGTCTAAATGGGTCCTCCAAATGGACAGTGACTCGAAGCATACTGCCAAATTAGTTATAAAGTGGCTAAGAACAACAAAGTCAGCTGTTTTGGAGTGGCCCATCACAAAGCCTGATCTCAACCCCATAGAAAACTTATGGGCAGAACTGCAAAGGCGTGTGTGAGCAAGGCGGCCTGCAAAACCTGACTCAGTTACACCAGAGTTCTGTCAGGAGGGACTGGACCAGAATTCCAGCAAACTATTGTGAGAATCTTGTGTGGAAGGATTCCCCAAAATGGTTTAATCTTATTAATGTTGGACAGTGAGGGAAAAAAAATGTTATGTACTTTTTATACAGCCTATGTAAACTTGTGGTTTCACCTGCAAGTATAGTCAACTCATAATTTACTTTACTTGTCCAGATATGTTTAAGCAGGTATAATTATTACGAGATGGAGTATGGTATTTTGATTATAGTAATTGCAGCTGTGATATGGCTTAATGCATAAAGAGTATCACAGCCATAGTTAGTATATTCATGTTATCATAACAACGTCGAGTGCATTGTTGCTTTTATACAACAGTTCAGCAAGCAAAAATTTATTAAATGACAGCAATACTGGATAAAATATTATGATTGTTTGTTTAACCAGCTATTTGTGCAGCTGAGAAAAAAATAGTCCCTAAATCTAGCCAGTAACTGTTGCTAAACATCTCACTCAGCATAAAGACATCTATCGTCATTTCACACACATGTAAACAAATTAAATATTGTCAAGTGCAAATGTAAAAAATGTTTATAAAACATACCTGTTAAGTCTATACTTCAGAAAAGGCAGTGGCTATGGATATGTAAGGCGTAGCCATAGAATGTTAGATACAGCTCAAATCTGATTGGCCAGTACGTTCTATTAACACGTATCTTAAAAGCAGCAGGCTACAGGTACAGCAATCTAACTCATTTATTTGTTTCTAAATTTTAATATCTATTTACTACCTTTTTAACCTTACCCACTCCCAAATCCTAAGGCTAACCTCTTTAATGTTAATTCCAAATTTCATCTCTTATCAAGTAAAGCAATTTGAACAAGGGACTGATAGCAGGACGCAAACCGGCAACCTTCTGATTACAGACCCACCATACTGTCTACCTAAGCCACAGATGGCTTGGAGTTGATCTGAAAATGCTTTGTCGGATTGTTAACTCTTCCGTAGCAATAGACATTTCGTATAGGGCAACGTCTTACGTATCCATAGCCACTACCTTCGGAACATTCAGGATTCAAAGGCTGTATTATCATGTGCACAGTTAAGAAATGCAACATTTCCTGAGCAATGAAATTCTTACTCTGCTGTCCGCAACAAATGCCAAGATAATAAATACACATCAATACTAATAAAGGTAATAAACACACCTTAATACTAAAACTAATAAATACACATGAAAAGCAATTAGGACAGTTAAAGCGGTTAAGACTAGAAGAAGCAAGAAGAATGAAAATTCACTAGGTGACTATAACTTGTCCCTGAGTAAAATAAAAATTCACTGAGTGAGTATGGCTTGTCTCTGATAATACCCAATAGACTGTACAATGGTATTTTAATATCAGAGATGATATGAACATGAAATATCATGAGACTATGTACAATGTGCAAATGAACAATGCACAAATTAGCATCCAGTGTGAGAATTCCTCTGTGTAAAGCTGTGTGCCCTGATAATACCCAGTAGACTGTACAATGATAATTTAGCAGCAGAGATGATATGGACCTGAGATGGGGTGAGACTATGTACACTGTGCAAATGAACAATGTGCAAATTTAGTATCCAGAGTGAATTCCTATTTGCAAAGCTGTGTCAGGAATTGGGTTGTTTGTTCAGGAGTCTGATGGCAGTGGGAAAAAAGGAGATTTTTAGTCTGGATGTCCTGCATTTCGCACTTCTGTACCTCCGGCCTGAGGGTAGAAGTGTGAACATTCTGTGCTGGGGGTGGGTGGGGTCCTAGAGGATGGAGGCAGCTCTCCTTCGGGACTCTGCGGGTGATAGATGCTCTGCAGAGAGGGGAGTGGAGTCCTGATGATCTTCTCAGCTGTTTTCACCACTCTCTGCAGGCATTTGCGGTCCAAAGCAGTAGTGCTGCCGTACCACACAGTGATGCAGTTGGTCAAGATGCTTTCAATGATGCAGCTGTAGAAGTTGTTGAAGATCTTTGGGGACATGACAAACTTCCTCAGCCTCCTCAGAAAGTACAGTCACTGTTGAGCTCTTAACCAGCTCTGTGGTTTTAAGTGCCCACGTGAGGTCCTCGCTGATGTGGATGCCCAGGTATTTAAAGCTGCTCACCCTCTCCACCCTCTCCACCTCAAGCACCCGGATGAATAGTGGCCAATGAGGTCTCCTCCCCTTCCTCATGTCCACTATCATTTCCTTTGCCTTGTCTGTGTTGAGGGTGAGGTTGTTGTCCTCACACCATGACACCAGGCTGGCCACCTCCCTCCTGTAGGATGCTTCATTTTATTTTTTATTTATCTTTATTTATTTATTTATGCAGGGACATGCACAATATACATTGACCTTAAAAAAGGAAAGATGCACTGTACCAGGTTATAGCACAAGTGCTAATTTCCACCTGTAGTCCCTGGGCAGGCTGGTGTTAGCATTAATAAAAGCAGACATTTGCTAAAACTACAAGTAAGCATTGATAAAAAACTAAAACCAAACATTGATTACATCACCACCAGTGATGTGTCCTGTCGTTGCTGTGTCGTCCGCGAACTTTAAGATGACATTGTCCTTGTGGGAAGCAACACAGTAATGGGTGAAGAGGCTGTAGAGGATGGGGCTGAGAACACAACCCTGTGGAACACCTGTGCTCGTGATGATGCTGGCTGAGGTCCTGTTACCCATCCTGACAGACTGAGGCCTGCCAGTCAGAAAGTCCAGTAGCCAGTCACAGAGGGTGGGGTGCAGGCCAAGTGAAGACAGCTTGTAGGTAAGTTTGTGGGGGGTGACCGTGTTAAAGGCGGAGCTGTAGTTGACAAAAAACATCCTGATGTAGGAGTCTTTATCTTCCAGGTGGGAGAGGGAATAATGGGGTGCAGCAGCAATGGTCATCTGAGTTGGACCTGTTGGGCGGTAGGTATACTGCAGGGGGTCCAGGGTATCCGGTATGCTGTCCTGAATGAGGGCCAGCACCACTCTCTCAAAGCACTTCATGATAATTGGAGTGAGTGCTACTGGCCTGTAATCATTCAGGCAGGTTGGCAGGCTCTTTTTGGGGAGGGGGATGATGGTTGTGGTTTTGAAGCAGGAGGGGACTATGTTCTGGTTGAGTGAGAGGTTAAAGATGGTTGAGAGAACATCAGTCTGCTCAGCAGCACATGCTCTGAGAGCCCGCCCAGGGATGTTGTCTGGTCCTGCTGCCTTGCAGGGGTTGATGTTTCTCAGTGCTTTGGTTACCTGGCTTGATGAGGCTTTTAGGGGAGGGGGAGGGTGCGTGTGTGTGTGTCTCCTCTCTGCACTGAAGCTGGAGGTCTCAAAGTGGGTGTAAAAGATCATCCACTGAGATCATCCACATGAGATCATCCAGCAGGCTGTCTGTGGAGCTGGTGGTGTTGCTGGTGGTTCTCTTGTAGTCTGTGCTGCAGGCCTTGCCACATGCGCCCAGGGTCAGGGGTGGAGTAGAGGCTGTCCAGCTTTTCTCTGTACTGCCTTTTGGCTGTTGTTATAGCCTTCCTCAGTCCATATTTTGCAGCTTTGTACTCGGCCTCATTGCCTGATTTAAATGCAAGAGAGCAAGCACGCAGCATCTGATGTACTTTATCCAGGGCTTCTGGTTGGGGAACTTCCTGACTTGTATGGTGGGTACGATGGTATCAACACACGTGCTGATGTACCCAGTCACGTATTCAGCATAGTTTTCTATGTTTACAGAAGAGTCCTCCCAGGTGGCTGCAGTTTTATCACATCCCAGTCTGTCTGGGCAAAACAGTCTTGCAGGGTGCTCTCAGCCTCTGGAGTTCAGTGTTTAATTTGTTTAATAACAGGGTTTGTTTGTTTAAGTCTTTTTCTGTAGGCTGGGTTCATAAACAGAGAGATGTGGTCTGACTGTTCAAAGTGGGGGCGGGGTGCCGCTCTGTATGCACCACATATGTTTGTGTAAACATGGTCCAGTGTGTTCTTACTACGGGTGGGAATGTCCACATGCTGGTAATATTTGGGAAGTACAGTCTGTAAATTGCATTGGTTAAAGTCACCAGCAACAATAAAAACAGCGTCGGGATGAGATGTCTCTAATGCGCTGATGACATCATGGAGTTTGCGGAGCGTTGCTGTGTAGTTACCTTGCAAGGAAATGTAAACAGTAGCCAAAAACACAGCAGTGAATTCTCTCGGTAGACAATAGGGATGACATTTCAGCAGTAAGAACTTCACATCAGGCGAACAGTGCTTGTAAACAGTCTGTACATCTCCACACCACGAGTTGTTTATAAACACACACATTCCCCCCCCCCCCCCGTCTTACCCACGGCTGATGTCCGGTCTACCCAATGTACAGAGCGGGTCTGTAGCTGAATGGCGCACGCAGGAACTTTATCTGAGAGCCAGGTCTCACAGAAAATTAGAGTGCAGCACTCTCTTATCTCCCACTGGTCTTCAAGCCTTACTCTTAGCTCGTCCAGTTTGTTTTCCAGAGACTGCACGTTGGCTAACAGGAGGCTGGGTAGCGGTGGTTGGCTAGCGCGAGCTCTTAGCCTAGCATGAAGCCCTCCCCTCTTGCCTCGCTTGCAATGCCGTTTCCAAAGCGCTCTCTTGAGATCAGCATGCTCACTCCAGCTCGGTACTTCGGGGCCTTCCTGGGTGGTGGTGGTGATTGCTGTGGGAGCAGACAATGCATTGTAGTTTGGGTGGTATAAAGCCAGTAAATTCCGTATGGCTGCTTGTCTTGGCGATGTCCAGTAATGCCTGTCGGTTGTACTCACCGGCCACTTTATTAGGTACACCTGTCCAACTGCTCGTTAACACTTAATTTCTAATCAGCCAATCACATGGCGGCAACTCAGTGCATTTAGGCATGTAGACATGGTCAAGACAATCTCCTGCAGTTCAAACCGAGCATCAGTATGGGGAAGAAAGGTGATTTGAGTGACTTTGAACGTGGCATGGTTGTTGGTGCCAGAAGGGCTGGTCTGAGTATTTCAGAAACTGCTGATCTACTGGGATTTTCACGCACAACCATCTCTAGGGTTTACAGAGAATGGTCCGAAAAAGAAAAAATATCCAGTGAGCGGCAGTTCTGTGGGCGGAAATGCCTTGTTGATGCCAGAGGTCAGAGGAGAATGGCCAGACTGGTTCGAGCTGATAGAAAGGCAACAGTGACTCAAATACCACCCGTTACAACCAAGGTAGGCAGAAGAGCATCTCTGAACGCACAGTACGTCGAACTTTGAGGCAGATGGGCTACAGCAGCAAGAAGACCACGCCGGGTGCCACTCCTTTCAGCTAAGAACAGGAAACTGAGGCTACAATTTGCACAAGCTCATCGAAATTGGACAATAGAAGATTGGAAAAACGTTGCCTGGTCCTGATGAGTCTCGATTTCTGCTGCGACATTCGGATGGTAGGGTCAGAATTTGGCGTCAACAACATGAAGCATGGATCCATCCTGCCTTGTAATCAATGGTTCAGGCTGGTGGTGGTGGTGTAATGGTGTGGGGAATATTTTCTTGGCACTCTTTGGGCCCCTTGGTACCAAATTGAGCATCGTTGCAACGCTACAGCCTACCTGAGTATTGTTGCTGACCATGTCCATCCCTTTATGACCACAATGTACCCAACTTCTGATGGCTACTTTCAGCAGGATAATGCGCCATGTCATAAAGCTGGAATCATCTCAGACTGGTTTCTTGAACATGACAATGAGTTCACTGTACTCAAATGGCCTCCACAGTCACCAGATCTCAATCCAATAGAGCATCTTGGGATGTGGTGGAACGGGAGATTCGCATCATGGATGTGCAGCCGACAAATCTGCGCCAACTGTGTGATGCCATCATGTCAATATGGACCAAACTCTCTGAGGAATGCTTCCAGCACCTTGTTGAATCTATGCCACGAAGAATTGAGGCAGTTCTGAAGGCAAAAGGGGGTCCAACCCGTTACTAGCATGGTGTACCTAATAAAGTGGCCGGTGAGTGTATGTTAGCAGTGCGTGACATTTACGCACTGCAGAAAGAGCAACAAACATGCAAAAAAGAAGAAAAAGCCAGCATTCGATCCCATATCCCACATCAAAACGTATCCAGAAACTAGTAATTAGCATGCTAGCAATTTAGCACATTTTCCTCACTTTTCTTTGCATTTTCAGATGAAACAAAGAGTCCATCACCACAAAGGTTAATGAAGACAGTATACAAACTCTAGCACTGCGTATTTTTTTAAACAGACATGAAATCGCTTAATGATCTTAAAATGACCAGGTAGATGGAAGTAGACCTTTGCAAAAGGGTGGGACTTCTGGGTGACGGGTGGATAATTTCAAACAGCCCTCCACTGTGGAAATTAAGGTATCCAAAACAGTACTGCAGTTGTCAGAGTTGATAGAAAATTAATGTTAGTAATTAACGTTACTAGAACACCTTTGAAGCGGAGTGATACATATCCAGTGAAATTGGAGTGCAATTATCTAACTACTAACTAACTAACCTGCACTTATATAGCGCTTTTCTAGTCACAAAGACCACTCAAAGCGCTTTCATTAATACTAACCCTCTATTCTAAGGGCCTATAGGAAACAGATATCTAGGGACAATTTAGAACAGCCAATTAACCTAACATGCATGTTTTTGGCATGTGGGAGGAAACCGGAGAAATCCCGGAGTAAACCCACGCAACACAGATTATAGTAACTCCTGGAATCCCTATTGTCCAATCAAATTGCTTGGTCGGAACTAACTGTTGTATAGTGAATGATAATATCCAGCTAAATAATCCTAATGTGGTATTATTTGAAAATATGTTCAAAATCACTATAATCACATAATTCCAATTCACTAAAATAAGCATCATCTTATTTGGCCCCCATGTAACTCTCTTATATGTATGAATGAATCTAGTGTAATCTGTGCTGCCTTCTACAGTTGTGGCTGTTGTGACACTCATAATTGTTATTTAGCCAACAGCTGAGTTGAGACTTCATTCAAAGAAACTAGAGGTTGATTGATAGCGTCCTTATGAGTCACATACCTAGGCTTTTTAACCCATCTAAACATGTGATCTAAATAATTACATTAGAGTTCTACTAAAAAGCTTTAAAAGGATGTGGTTTGACAGAGTTAACTTGTTCTGACAACAGAAGCACATGAAAAGCTGCACTGGTATGGCACGTGTGTCCTCCCTCAATTTGATGCTGAAAGAAGAAAAATCAGCTTTCACTTTGAAAGTGTGTCAGGTGTCAGCCGAGTCTGCTCTGCAAATTGCCTCAGTGCTTTCAATTCAACGACAAATACAAACTGAGTTACACATTTATTTTTTTTTTCTTTCTTCTCAGCACAACAGCAATGAAAAAGGAGAGTAAAAACAGTGGGACGGAACTTTAATATCGGAAGGAGCTGCAGTTTATTTGTGTTTGGCATGAACTCAATCAGATATAAAATCTGAGCGCTGAGATGGAAGAGTGAGTGTGCAGAGTGTGGAGAGCTGCCTGACAGAAAATCATTCCCACAGCACGCCTCGCGGGCTGCATAGGTATGGAGGAGATTTGTGTGTGTGTGTGTGTGGGGGGGGTTCTTTCTTTCTTTTTTTTTGTGTATAGGTCAGATTGATGTTGTGTAAGTCACTTGCAGAGCTGTGAAAAGGGAGCGTGGCTGTGAGCAGCAGCACAGACCGTGCCTGCTGTGGCCGCCACAAAGCCGTGATCTCAGAGCTGAGAAGACGTGTGTGTGAGCAGCAGTCAGGCTGGAATAAGTAAATTCATAATGTGATTATCGCCTCCTTTTCTTTCCTTTTGTGCTGCATTTTAATGCGTGCTCGCTGTGAACTCGGCAAGGGTCTGACAGTTTAAAAGAATTTGTAGCTGTGCTATTTAGATAAAAAGTAAGATGGAGTGAATATCTGTGTCAGCACACCGCATGCAGCGTGTGTGTGTATAGTAATCAAAGCCCAGACGGCTCTTCTATCTCGGTCCCTCGGTAGAAATGTTTATATGATGGTGCTACTTAGATTTTCAACCCCCTACTGATTGTTGGTACTTTGATTTTGCTGCGTGGCGGTCTCTGCGTGTCGATTTGAGGAAAAAACACACAAGCACATACACCACAGAGGCATCTCTGTCGCTTCTAATGACTCTGTGATTTAGCATATGCCAAGGCAGAACATCCATTTCATCTCAATTGCTCTTGTTTCACTGTGCGTCGCCACATCTGTGACGTGTGCGAACAGCCAAGGAGATGTGCTCCCGCTAAGTTTAACCTTGTGAAAAGTCTGGTTGTGCACTAAAGACTCACTTTAATGCCCTATAAACCCGAGCCGCTTCCTAGATCAAAGAGGGAGCTGATGGAAGAAAGTGAGCAAACCAGCAAGCGAGAGAAAAGGCAGCGGTTCTGTAGCGGAGGGCTGGTGGGTCACTTTGTGACTCTCAGACGGTGTTGGCTGAAGCCCAACTTCCTTATATGCTGGTTGGAAGCACATTTGTCAGCTTTGCATGCGGGGATCCTCAGGCTATAAAAATTCTTTATGCTATGCAAGGTGGTGCCAATACAGTAAAAGTGGAGTAATCATATTCACTATATATCGCTCTCTCAGCCAAAAATTGTGTGTACTGGTGTAAGTAAGTGTGTAAGATGTAATGATGCAATTGAGGCAATATGTGCTCAACTTCTAGAATAGATTCTAATAATTCTAGACTAGACTCTACACCAGGGGTCGGGAACCTTTTTGGCTGAGAGAGCCATGAACACCACATATTTTTAAATGTAATTCCGTGAGAGCCATACAATATGTTTAAAACTAAAAATACAAGTAAATGTGTGCATTTTATGTAATTTCAACACTTTTAAAGTACAATAAGTCTCTGAATTCTTTTTAATAACATTGTTATGCTGTTGCTAATCAATGATGAGTATTTCTTACCATTAATGCGACTTCTGGTGCTGCATGGTTTTGCTGATGGCTTTGTAGTCTGGTTGATACGTGGTGAGGTTAAGCTTCATGCAGGCGTTGAGACTTCCATCCGTTAAACGTGATCGTAGGTTGGTCTTAATGTTCTTTAGATGTGAGAAAGACTGCTCACATGCATACGTAGAGCCAAACATTGTCAGTATAGCAATACTTACACACTGCAGTGTGTGGTATGTGACGGGAAGCGCATTCCAAGTTTTGACAATCAGCTGGTCTGCGGGTTGAAGTTTTTTCATTTCTGCCCACTTGTGTTGGCTCGCCAGCTCTGCTTGCTGTCATGCAAGTCTTTCCAAATCTTTATTCAGTGACTTGAACTTATTCACCCACATGTCTGAGGCCTTCAGGTCAGCAGCTTGTAGCTCAAAATCTCTGACGGAGACACCGGGGATGTAACTTAGGTCAGCGCTGTCCACTGCACACTCGTGTGGATGGGTGATGAACTTAAAAAGACAAGTGCGCTTGCGAAATTCTCCAAAGCGCGCTTTGAATGACTGTTATGTGAAGCCTGTTAGCTGCTGAAGATCAAGATGTTGAGCAGGTTCACTTGCTGTGCATGCATCTTTAAACTCTCCCAGTTTTTCAAAGTGTAGTAAACGACCTGTTTCAATGTCAGCGATGAAGAGTTCTAGCTTGTTTTCAAATGCAAACACTGCTTGTTGCAGGGATAAGATTGTATTTCCAATGCCTTGCATTTTCACATTGAGCTGGTTTAGATGTTCAGTCATGTCCATGAGATAGTAGAACTTCAGGAGCCACTCAGTGTCAGCTAACTCGGGATGCTCGACATTTTTCATTTTAAGAAAAGTCCGGATTTCGCTCAGACAAGCCGCAAAACGACTGAGCACCTTCCCCCTTGACAACCAACGCACGTTGCTGTGCAGAAGCAGACCAGGATAATTATTCCCAACTTCATCCAGCAGTGTTTTAAACTGGCGATCATTTAAAGCTCGGGCAACAATAAAGTTGACCACCCTTACGACCAGTGACATCACCTCACCAAGCTGCTCGCCACACATCTGAGCACAAAGCGCCTCCTGATGTAGGATGCAGTGAAAACTTAGGATGCGTCTCTTTTCATGTTCACAAAGAAGTGCTACGAATCCTCTGTTTTTCCCCACCATGCATGGAGCACCATCAGTGCACACCGAAACAAGTTTATCCATCGGTAGATTTTTTTCTTTAGCGAACTCAGTGAAGGACTTGAATAAATCCTCCCCTCTTGTTGTCCCTTTCATAGGCAAAACAGCAAGACTTTCCTCATGTAGTGTGTCACCGACAACATACCTTGCAATCACGCTGAACTGGGATAAATTGCTTATGTCTGTTGACTCATCCAAAGCGAGAGAAAAAAACGGTGCCGCATTTATGTCCTTCACTTGCGTTGCCTCAATTTGATTTGACATCATGATGGTACGATCGTGAACAGTTCTTGCCGACAGAGGCATGTCTTTTATCCGTTTAATTATCTTGTCTTTATCCGAAAAGTCGTCAAAAAGTTCATTGGCAACATCAAGCATGAATGCTTTGGCATACTCCCCATCTGTAAATGGCTTTCCGTTTCTCACAATTGCTAAAGCGCCAGCAAAGCTAGCCGAATTCCAGTCACCTTGTTGGGTCCAAACACGGAGTTGCTGCTGACTAGCTTGCACTCTTGATAGTAGCTCTTGACATGCTTTCTTCCTGCTGTCCCCCGCAGGATATTTCGATGCAAATGTAGTATGGCGTGTGTCGAAGTGCCGCTTTATATTTGACCGTTTCATAGATGCAATTTTATCATTGCATATTAGACACACTGCAGAACCTGCTCTCTCCACAAAGGCAAATTCCTCTGTCCATTCCTGCTGAAAAGTACGATACTCCTCGTCTCTTTTTCTTTTAGCCATCTTCTCAAAAGGGTTTCTAAAATTAGTTAGCTGACAACATGATTAAAACGAGGGAAGTTTACTCACGACAAGCCGTTGTGCGGACCCTTTTGCACATGCGCACATCGGCCGCTATTTTCGACAGCAAAATACGGCAACCCCACTTGAACTTGAACCTTATAATTAAAGATTTGTCTGCGAGCCAGATGCAGCCATCAAAAGAGCCACATCTGGCTCGCGAGCCATAGGTTCCCGACCCCTGCTCTACACTGTGTATAGCTCAGTGGTTGAAAGTGCCAGATGATGAAGCAGAAGGTTCCAGGTATGAGACCAGCTGTGATCATTTTTTTTTTTTTTTAATTTTATTATGCTAGTGTGGTGGCCTAGTTGGTAGAGCATCCACCTCACAGCCAGGAGGTCGTGAGTTCAAGCCCCAGCCGGGTCATACCAAAGCCCATATTAAAAACGGTACTTCCTGCCTTCTAGCTTGGTGCTCAGCATAATAGAATATGGAAAGGAAAAAGCTGTTTGTGGTGGTGCCTTGCATGGCAGCGACCCCTCTGATTCTACATGTGATTAACATTGTAGATAGGAGAAACGTAAGTTCATTCTACTGTACATAATTGGCTGTATGGATTGAATGACAATAAAGGTGGCATCTTCTAAATTTAAAACTGCTACACAATGTTTTGCATCACAAGATAAAATTCACTTGAGTTATCATACTGTGCTAGAGTTAAATTGCAAACAGTAAAATGAAGTGCATTATCCTTGTTCGTAACCAGTAGTACCCTTTTAACTAGAATAACTCACAAAGAAAGGAAAAAACAATTGCATATTCATGAAAAAAATGCATATTTAAAGCAGCCACCAAAAAGCAAGGTTTTTTTTCTTGTCAACGTGTCTGTAACATGTTTTTTATGACTTACAAGACGTATCAAGAGCAAAATCGCTCAAATGTCTCATATCTCGTTTTTTTTGCTGTGAAGTTTCACTTAAGCCCCGCCCCCTGCAAAAAGGCAAGTTGAGACAGAATGTTTTTGGTGACGTAACTATTCATGGTGCTGTCACGTGGGTCGTGTTGAGCCAATCAGGACTCAGGCCTAACTGACGTTATCCTCCAGGCTAGTTAGCATTTTTTAACTAACTGCTTTGAAAACTTCACCCAAATTAAGATGGGTTTTATCATTACACTGCAGTTTCAGTCATTATCCTGGGCCACCGTACAGACAACTGGGCATGTCCTTCAACCGGTAAGTCTTTTTATCACAGGATTTACTCTGATAATGTAATGCTAGCTACTGTTAGCTTTGTTTTATGTGGTTGGGCTGAGTAATCACCAATTCTAGCTTTTTTTTTGGGGGGGGGGTGCAGGGGTGAAAAGATTATAACAGGAAATTGTAACACAATGAAAGGGGTTTTTTTTGTAGAAAAAGGCATAAAATACCATTTTAGTCAATGTCCTGACCAGATATCTCGGCCGCACCTCGGACACGGTCCAAGGACGGATCATTTTTTCCACACATAAGGAGTTGTTCAGAACTCCTTATACAAAGATATAGAGTGATGATAATCAAGTCAGTGGCGGTAATGCACCTGTAAGCTGGTTGCCAATCGCCAGTCAACTTTAAAAGAAGAAGAAGAATGTAGATTTGTTTTTATAGGAGATTTATATCCACCGTAGTACATGTGTAACAGGAAAAAAAAAAACTTGCCTAATGTTGACAGCCCAATTGCACAGTGTAAAAAAAGTAGTTGCTTTAACTTTTAAAAAGTTAGTGTCCAGACTGCCTTGAATTTTTGAAAGAGTCACTGACTAAAAAATTGTGTTTTTGTAGGTTTTAACCTTCTGAAATCTACCTACTGGTTACAAGATTACTGAAAAAATCTCAAACACTCACTTCTGTGGAAAAAAATCACAGCCTTTATATCATTTTTCTCTCCAAGAAGCCATTTAACGCTTCCAGGAAACGTCACTAAAAGGTAAACATCACTTGCCTTGATACCTGCCCGCTGCTCTGTTATTGGCCAGCCTAGCTGTCATGTCATGTAGATGGGCGGGGAACCAAAGGTGTTAGTTTAAGAGATAACAGTGGTACTAGGAAGCTCACATTCATATTGGGGGGTTTTTTAGACTTTAGTCATCACTGTCTAAACCTGATTCACTAATCCACACTCAATAATATATTTTGCATCATTCCAGCCTGTTTTGTTATATTTTTGCCATGATGGACTGGTTGGCCACAGAAACCACACACTGTTGCCCACCAGTGATGCATTATTTCGTTTATTCTTTAAGATGAATTTAAGTCGGATGGGTCCAAGGTAGAAACTAAGAGCTAGCCAGCTAAGATTAGCAATAGTGATGTAAGAGGGAGGGGGGAGCTAAATGTGGCTGCGGCCTTACAAATTTAAAGAGGCATGCACTGAAACCAGCTGTTCTCAGAAAGGCTCCAAAAGACGATAAACAATTTTGCTGTGATTATTTGACCAAAATGTGTCACAAACCTGTGTGAGCTGTTAAAATGGTGTAGTCAGTGACCCCTTTAAGTTGAGTGAACTAACAGACAAGATAAGTTGTATAGTAGTGTTAAATCATTACAACATGGAATTTGTTATACTGTAGAGGATGCCTTTCACAGACGAGACTGAGTTTATTTCTCAGGGTTGGTTTATTGAGAGGTCACATCCTCTAACAAGCACAGAATCTCAGAAAAGAGGCAGAACAGTCATCTTCCACAGTTCTTATACTCTCCAAAGTCACAAACTCCCAACATCAAATAACACACCCCCAGCCCACAGTCCTTTAGTAAACATACAGCCCCCGAGACTCCTTGGCGTCTCCATTGTCTCTTATCCTTCTAGCCTCCGGGGCTCCTGCTGGGGCAACCTCTCCAACTTCCCATCTCCTGCCAGACCGACTTCGCACCTCCCGTAGGTCTCTGCAGGGTCAGGTCCTCTTCGTCCATTAAGACGTGAAGCTTCTAGAATATGCACCGTTATGCCTACTAGGTATATGTGGGGAATATGGATACAATATATGCGCCCTAAATATGCGCCATAATACTATATTAATCCCAGAGGGAAATTCAAGGGCTGGATGAGGTACATAACACACGTACAACACTGTGCAGGGCCAATCCCTTCACCATTCACACACACAGGGCCACTTTAGAGTCGTTAACCTAACGTGCATGTTTTTGTGGGAGGAAACCCACGCAAGCATGGGGAGCACGTGCCAACTCCACATAGATAGGCCCTGCTGACTGGTGGATTTGAACCCATGACCTTCTTACTGTGAGGCAATAATGGTAACCACTACAGCGCCATGCCGCCCCCTGTGTCATTTGCTATTATTAAATATGACAGCTTAATAATGGCAAAAGATACAGAAAAGTGTTGATTGAACAGCATTTTAAATAAAGCAGAGTAGCTTACCTTAAAAGTGTGCTGGCCTTAGCACCATTAGAACAGTCAGACCATCTCTTCGTCTGCTTCTCCGCATTTTCTTTTTGTTTCTCAGTCCCTGACACCTGTGACATCTGCCACTTCACTGTTGCTTTGATCAGTTTTTCAATAAACTTAGATAAAAATTTAAAACAAAAGCTAATTTTCCTATTTCTACTTTTGTTGTTGAATGTATGATCGTTTTATTTTAGTACTCCTGTTGGTGTTTCTTCTTTGTTTTTCATTTGCTGTTAATGAATAAATCACTGGAAAAATAGGGCTTCCCTTACATGCAAATGACTTATTGCACTTATGATTTGCATTGCAGGTATTAACTCAGTACAGTATCATATTGCTTTGAATGTTTAGTTCTCTGTGATTATTATTTCATGAAGAAACTCTGTGTGTCTTTGGTCAAATACAGCAGTTGCTGCTGTAGTGACTCAGCTTCCCCACCTCTGCTACAGCTGAAATAGCAGAGAATTTTTTCTGGTTCGACTAAACAGAATTTATAAGATCTGAGCTTATAAATACTACAGTCTTTAGTGCTGTAATTATACACAGGGACTGCTACCAGTCCCCTTGGTATCCCCTCTGAAGAGCTGGAGCAGGTGGCTGGGGAGAGGGAAGTCTGGGCTTCTCTGCTTGAACTGCTGCCTCCGCGACCCGGACCTCCGGAAAAGCGGTAGAAGATGGATGGATGGATGGACTGCTACCAGTGACAAGGAAAATATTTTAGTAGACATTACATTTCATTAATCACTGCTGACCATAGGCTACAGCTGATTGACGTCACTGTTAATACAGTCCTGAAGCAGACTGACTCTCATTTCACAAGAGCTTTGAAAGACAAATAAATAAATAAGCATTACCTTTCCCCCCAAGGATGCTCCAATTTTATATATTCCAAAATTTGTAGACTCTCACCCCAGTATCACACGTCTGTGCTCATAGCATAACCGATGTAAAATTAGCTAAACGTGAAAATGAAAAAGCACAAATAATGCATTATCTGAGACAGAGGTTTGTGGTATAAGTCGTCGATAAGCACAGAAACAACCCTGAATGAGTGAATGAGCAACTACTAATGGCAACTAGCCACCTAAACTATAATAAAACAAGATAAAATAATATCTAAGAATGAAAGAGAGGCTCGAGTGTTGGTAGATGAGCAAAGATGTCCAGTGAGGGTGCATGGAATATGTAGAAAATAGTGATAAGACCCGACTGATCTGTCAGTTAAGCTAGTGCTAGGCAGCCTGATCTGTAGGCCTCTTCCCGCCAAGTGGAACTCTGAGATAGACAGGCCAACCCAGCCTAAATATAACAAAATAAACCTGAATGACCCACACAGCGACACAGCAGGGAAAATAAGTATTGAATACATCAAGAACATGACATGAAGAAAAAGAGGAGCAAAAAGGCATAGAAAGCCAAGAAACCAGCTGAAGTCCATGAGCATTTAGGAAGCCATCCCCCATCAGTGCAAATTAATTTCAGCTGGCTAAGTCTTTTTCTTCATGTGTTCAATACTTATTTCCTGTGTCATTCCACTTTATTAAACAGTCCCTCCAGGATTTTGCGATGTTGCAGTTGCACCAATTCACACGAAATCAGCCAATCAGCGCAACTATTGCACGACCTTGCAGCTTTTCCAATCACCGCAGCTTTCCCGCAATTTTGGCCAATCCTCGTCAACTTCCACCAGTTTCACCTATCAAATTTGTCTCTAACTGGTGCTGAAACGGTCAGTCTAACCAATCAAATGCATCGCTGCATCGCATTCACTTACGTGTTTACAGTGAGTAGTGAGTTTATAGTTTACAGTGAGTAACGGAACACATCAGCAAACAGAGTGTGTAATTTAAAAAAAAAAACACTCACCCGCGAGGTTTTCAACACCGTCCCTTCCTCCGTCTACCCCAGCCTGCCCGTGGACGCCTCGCCACGTCTCCGTCCTGACCGCGTGTACGAAGCGCTGCGTTTGTGTTGAAAAACATGCACCTGTCCAAAAGCACCCCATCACGGGAGCGTGCATGAGGAGAGGACACTACACTACAGCGAGTGTTTGAACAATCATACATCTTTAGAAGTAAAATCATTGCTACACCTGGTCAGTGAGCTTTAAAACTGTGAGTCTCCGTTGTGGATGGACAACCCCCCTCGCCGTCCCGCTGTAAATGAAAGATGTGTGTGTCTGTGTGAAGGCCGACATGCAGCAGACAGACAGGTAGGCATGGGAAGAGAGAGAATATTCTCTGTATTTTTTTTTCCAGAAAAACACAGACTCCGATAGCCAATACAGAGCAACAGAAGCAAGCAAGCTGCTCTTGCTTGCTTGTTTTTTTTCTTGCCTTCTGATTGTTGCTCTGAGTGTTGCTATCCCTGTGCTGTTGCAATCCTGGAATTTCCCCGTTGTGGGACTAATAAAGGCTTATCTTATCTTATCTTATCTTAGAATAAATTATTTATTTTTTTCCTCTCCGCTCGGTATGGAGTGGTTGGGAACCGTAGGGAGTTTTCAAATGAAGGTGCTGCCAATAATTTCCAAATCTCTACTCTTTAGCATGCATTCAATGCAGTTTAGCTGTTGTAATGGATATTGTGTTAATGTTTGTATTTGCTGTTGCACAAGAGTTTTTCTGTATAGCAGAAGTTTCTGCTTAATTTACAAATCACTATAATAGGAAATTTTTGACAATCCTGTGCTTTTCTTGTATTGTTATATAGAATATCACTGCAGTAAACTGGAAAAAAGCATCTGCTTTAAAATTTGGAATTCTTCCCACAACTTTTAGTGCAGAAAACGCTCAAAAAACATCACAACTTTTATCACAACTTTTTAAAAAAAGCTCTTGCGAATTCAGGCTTTTTGGCCCGCAGCATTCATAAAAACATCCCACGAAATCCTGGAGGGACTGATTAAATAGAACTTGTTTTGTGAACACGGTTGCCTTGCTTTCTTTGTATATATGGATTACTTTGGTTGTTTCTGATATCTGGTGAAAATCTCAGGTCAGTAGCTCCATCAGAAATATGTTTAATGAAAAAAATGTTGAAATGTTCAGTACTTGTTTACCCCGCTGTACATTATCGACTTTGGGTTGATGTCTAGTCAGGGTGAATAGAAAATATTAATACCAATAAAACCACCCTCACATAACTGACTCCTGAGTAGCACTGTCAGTGTGTGGGTTTACACGGCTGTGAAGGATAATCCTGCATCATTAGAATGGGTGGAGATGAAACTCCAGTTCTCACATCACAGCTGGAACCAAATCAAAGTTGTTCATTTCAATAGACAACATACTGAGACCAAAGTAGACCCTACCAAAGGTTTTTTATTGGTAGCCACTCCAGATACACAAATAGATGCACCAAAGCACTGTAAAAAGTAAAACGTTCACCAAATGTCCCTTTTAATCCCTCTGATCTCTTATAATTCCTCTTTTAGGTGTCCCTTCAGCTCCTCGCAATGTGGTCTCAGTTGTCAACGAGACGTCCCTGCTGCTGGAGTGGCACTCGCCTCGCGACACCGGCCACCGCGAAGACCTCTCGTATAACATCCTCTGCCGCCGATGCCACAGCAGTGAGCGGCGGGCATGTCAGCCGTGCGATGACAGCGTGACATTTGTTCCCGGCAAGCTGGGGTTGAAGGAAACAAAGGTGGAGATCAGCAAGCTGCGGGCCCACACATCCTACACCTTTGAAATACAGGTTTGTTAGCTTCAGTATTCACAGCGAATTGCAGCAAAAACGTATCACATGCATTGAAAAATAAAAAACAATTTCTGATTTTGGTGTCAGATTATCCACTTCTCTACCAGAGAGTTGAATGCTCATCGACGTTATAGGCTGCAGTGTGGATTACACCGTAGCCTCTGCAGAGGTCCAGAACTCCACTGAAGTATGTAGTGATTTATAGGGCAGCAGATAAAGTTCTTTATGAGCCTATTGTAACTCCTGGCACCTTGGGATGATTACCGCTCACATCAAATAGCAGTTTAGGAGAGTATTTGGTGTTTAAGCTTGGCATCTCACCTGTATATTCCTGCATTGACCACAACAAAGTTTGTGTAATTACACCTAACCTATTTTTGGTCTAGTGTGATGGATGGCAAATTAAAATACAAAGCTGTTCCTTAAAAAAAAAAAAAGTAGTTATACTTATTACCCACTTTAAAAAAAAGCATCCTCTGTGCTGTTGGTGCTCATTTTAAATGCAAAGAGCTGCCAGATATTCTCTACGATATTGGCTCAAGGATACTGAGGCTACATTAGATGCTTGCTGACACGCAGGCTTTTATGCACAATCTGCAGTTATAGCTCTCAACTTACAAGGTCACCTCAAAGTCTGTAAAGCCAATACAATGATGCACCTTCAATCTTCTGCCATCTGCCTCCGTTACTATAGATCCTGAGCACCTGAATCAAGGTCAGATGTATAAGGATTTAGGGGACAAAACATTTCGTGCCTGTTTTCAGTGTAGCATATAGATGATTTTCTTGTGGCCTGTGTTTACTTTTCCTTGATGTCTCTTACCAGTAGTGCACGAGTTTAGTTTGATGGATTTTTCAAACATTTCTTAAGGGATCAACATATTAATGTTGAATGAACTGGTGAATAATTGATCCTTATTTATACTCTGCACCTATGCAAGACATCAACTACTTTAGTCGTGTAAAGGCTGAGACCAAAGTCAAGACCTTTTCTTAGCAGGAGTTGTTACTAGTGCATTAGTGAAATAATTGGCTTTTATGGTCACGACTGACTTGAAAACATTACAGAAAATAGAGGAAGCACAGAAAGTGGTCTCAAACTCAACAGCAGCATAAAAGTAGAAGGCTATGACATTGATTAAGACATTGTGTGAGTGTGACAGATAATTAGAAGGTTTTTCAAATGTACCTGCACCCTGCCTGCTGTGCCTCTGTAGTGGTGACAGATTCTAAGATCTTGTAGATTAAAGGAGACCTTCTTGGAGTTTGACACCCTGACATCAGATCCGGTCTTATTGTTTCTGCAAACTGACTGACTGACTGTCAAGCAACAAGTGTCCGATCACACATCAGTAGCTGTAATTCATAAAGGCAGGTTTGTCAGGTTTTGGATGTCTGCGCTCACTGATGTGGTGGTGTTTATGGTGCTGTTCTGATAAATGCTGCAAATGCATCTAAATTTATCTGCATAATAACAAACCACATATAGTAGCTCTGGTTACTAAATGGAATCACTGCCTAAAATCATTCAGGATTATCTGCTTTCTATATTCCTTTAGTGAGATTTTTGTTCCCCCACCGTAACTTTGAATATTCAATGTATAGTGCAAGAGAATATTTGGAGATTTAAAAATGACATTTGCTTCAGCCTTATTAGTTCTATTAAAGTTTCATGGGTCTCCAGAATGGGATGAAGTCCATGTTACAAAGAAACTAAAGCTCTACTCATCTGCTAAGCATGTAACAAACCATGGTGATGGAGGCCTCGTGACATTCTGGTGAGCTTCTAGGCACCAGAGGTTGTGCTAGGATTTATTGCTGTTCGTCAAGAAGACAGAGAGGGTTGTAAAAATCCCCTCATGAAAAAATAAATTATATATGCAGTATATATATATGTATATATATATATATGTGTGTGTGTGTGTGTGTGTGTGTGTGTGTGTGTGTGTGTGTGTAGAGAGAGAGTAAGTTCTTATACACAAAGCTGCCAACTCGCAAAATAAAGAGAATATTTAAATAATTATTTTTGGTGTATTTTAAAAAGAAAATGTGCTGTAAATCACCACTGGAGTGCAACATTTGAACTACCTCCAACCATTTAATTAATAAAATGATAATATCTGATGCAAATGAAATTATTTATTATTAATAATAAGAATAAGAATAAAAGTTTCCCTATTATTTAATAAGTTTATAAGTTTATTTATTTATAAAAGAGACATTTTTCTAATGAAAAAAAGATACTTATACACAGGAGTCACCTGGATTGGGGATGAAGTTCAGTCACACAGAGTAAACCAATTCCCAGAGAGAAGACAAAATTTCCTTTGGATAAAGGTTTTATCTGTTTGTTCTGGCAATTTTGACCAGATTCATCCTGGTTTTTGCTGGGTCAGAGCAGCTGTAGAGGACTGAGTGCACAGCAGCAGCAGTTTCCGGAATTTTGGGGTGCAGTGGACAAGCCTCCCTGCTTGCATATCCCCGGGTTGGAAGGTAAACCGTTTTTTTGTGGTGAAACTGAACCCAAGTCAATAGACAGATGAAGCTCCAAAATTACAAGGAATTAAAGTTAGGAGTTAAATCACAATCCATCAGAGTGACAGACAGCCTTAAAAACTTTCCATCACTACTAAAAATTATCTATCAGTGAAGGAGAATTCTTGGTTAACGTGACCACTGCTAGGCATATTGACTTGTAACCCCTGGAGGTCAAATGCAATGTTTGTTTTAAAGAGTGCTGATGGAGAAGTATAGAGAAGGTCATAAGGAGTTGCACTGTGTCTTTGTGGATCTATTGAAAGCATATGATAGGCTGTCAAGAGAGGAAGTGTGGTACTGTATGAGGAAGTCAGGAGTTTCAGAGAAGTATGTTGCAAGACATGTATGAGGACTGCAAGGTTGTGGTGAGGTGTGCTGTAGGAGTGACAGATGGATTCAAGGTGGGGGTGGGATTACATCAGGGATCTGCCCTAAGCCCCTTCTTGCTTGCTATGGTGATGGAAGGCTGATAGATGAGATCAGGCAAGATTCCCCATGGACCATGACGTTCTGTAGCAAGATTAGGGAGCAGGTGGAAGAGAACCTGGAGAAGTGAAGATATGCACTGGAGAGAAGAGGAATGAAAATCAGTAGAAGCAAGGCAGGAGAGTGGGAGGGCGGGAAGGAGGTCTAATGGTAAAGATGCAAGAAGCATAGGTAGTGAAGGTAAATGAGTTTAAATACTTGTAGTCAAACATCCCATGCAATGGACAGTGCACAAGAGAGGTGAGGAAGAGAGTGAAGGTAGGGTCGAATGGGTGGAGAGGAGTGTCAGGGGTGATTTGTAACAGAAGGATAACAGCTGGAGTGAAAGGCAAGATTTACAAGATGGTAGTGAGACCTGCTATGAGGTATGGTTCGGAGACTGTGGCACTGACAAAAAGACAGGAGGTGGAACTGGAGGTGGCAGATATGAAGATGATAAGATTCTCATTGGGAGTGACTAGGAAGGACAGGGTTAAAAATGTGTTTATCAGAGGGACAGCTCAGGTTGAGCGGTTTGGAGACAAAGTAAGAGAGTCAAGGCTGAGATGGGTTGGACATGTGCAGAGGAGGAATAGTGGATAGATTGGACAAAGGATGTTGAAGATGAAGCTGCCAGGCAGGAGGAAAAGAGGAAGACCACAGAGAAGATTCATAGATGTAGTGAAGGAGGACATGGAGAGGGTTGGTGTTACAGATGCAAGGGATAGGATGAGATGGAGGCAGATGATCCACTGTGGCGACTCCGGAAGAAGAAGGTTCCACAAAAACCATCTGTTAGCTTTATCATGAAATATGTTCTCTATAACACAAAGAATGAACACTATCATGGGTTGTTGGCCAGTTTCCAGCAGACTCACCACCATCCTCCCTATTTCTATAGAACAAGTAAACCTATGGTCACCAAACTCTGTACACAGGTTCACCCTGACTCCTTGACCTTTGACTTTGGGTTTGGGGTCAAAAGGCCAAAGGTCAAGGCCAGCATTCCCTATGTCTTTGCACTAAAAAATGAGTAAAGCTAGGGTCACTAATCTTTGTATACAGGTTTGCCCTGTTAGCCTAAGCTATCACTATGCTTTTGGGATCACAAGGTCAAGGTCAAAATGCCGTACAAACTATATCTCAACAACAAAGAAAGAGGCTGAGGGGTACCTTGGCAGCTGCCAGTATTTTTTCATTTTTACCCTTCGTGTCTTGGTAGTATTTTCTCTTGTGTGTCTTAGTCTGAGGAAAATAAAATGTATAAAATAACCACATGTCCTCTCTAATATAATCCAGATCAAAGAAACAGTAGACAGTATTAATTTAAATATTTCCTGAGCCAGAATAGAAACGCAGTGATTTCAACTCTGATTTCAGTTTAAAATAGAAGTTCAAAGTGACTATCGATGCAGTCATTTCTCTAAGAACACATTATCACAAACGCCTTTCTAACCAGTTTTCAAATCACTGAAACCAAAAGCAACTCGGAGTACGTCCAAATGTACTTGAATAAAAGTATTTTTTTCTTGATAAATGTACTCAGGTAAGAGTGAAAAGTGCCCCGCACTAAAACTACTCACAAGAGCGCAGTTTTGTGGGGAAAAAAATCCTTGAGTACATGTACTTGAGCAAATGTAAGCAGTTACTACCCATCTGTGTTTATTTCTGTGGTGCTCTCACACTAGGCAATCTTTGCCAGTAGAAAGTCAGGACAACACCAGGCCCATGTGTTATTAACTCAGCATTGCAGGGATGGAAAGCTTGACAGGCACAGCAATGCAGAGTAATTGATGGGTACGACTCAGATGAAATAGCCATTAACGCTAATGTCTGTATGGCGAAATAACCGACTGCTACACTTTATGCTCTACAGGCAGTCAACGGAGTGTCCAACAAGAGTCCATACCCCGCCCAGCAACTGTCAATCAACATTACAACCAATCAGGCTGGTGAGTTAGGAGCAAACTCTGTGTGTGTGTGTGTGTGTGTGTGTGTGTGTGTGTGTGTGTGTGTGTGTGTGTGTGTGTGTGTGTGTAATCATACCCTGGGGCACGCTGGATTATGTGAGGGAGGGATGGCCGAGGAGATAAAGGAAATTGAGCTACCGCCTTTTAATTCATAAAACATGTTTAATGCTTGTCATCTCTCTGGCTTCCCTCGCTCCCCTTGTCTGTCTTTCTTGCATATTTGCTGCTTTCATCCTGCCCCCCCCCCCCACACACACACACTTCTCCCTCTGTTCTCTTTTCTCAGCTTTATCCTCCTGCTTTCCTCTTTCTCAGCCTCCCAGAGCATAATTCTTAGCAGCCATAAAGTAACTGAGTTATTACTCCATCAATACTTTATGGAGACAGACACAAGTGATATTTCCACCGCTACCCAAATTTAGATTTAAAAGCCGCTTTGCTGTGGAAAAACACATAATTTACCTCATCTATGGTACCCCTAGCTCATTCTTAATCGAAACATGATCCACTGTCACCCCTCCGCTTTCTGAGCGTATTTGTTGCCGCTGCCTGATGCAAACCTCTCTTATCCCTGAAATCTTTAAGGACTCGACAAAAAACGATTTATTTTCTGGTTGACTGCACTGAGGGGGATTTGTAAATTATTCAGTGGGTTTTGAGCGTTTCTCATTGGACCTTTGGTTATGAAATTCACGGTGCGTACCAAGAACTATGTAAAATGTCAATTGTGGCTATAATAATAAAAAGAATGTGGCGTTTTAAAGGTAACAGCTCTGGCTGCCAAGTTATTACTACAGATGAGATGCCATACCGGTCCTGTAGTGTCATAGAATTTACAGAGAATTATTGTGTTGCTGTAATTGGTTCTAAAAATGATTCCCTTTAAATAAGACAAATTCATTTTCCCCCCTTTAAATCAGGCTTTAATTAAATTTAAAACATTGTAATGCATCTACCCATCAGATATAGTATTAGTTTCCTTGTCTTAATTCCCCCGTGCCACTTTAGGCTATCAAAGTACAAATGTAATAAAAAAAAAGCATAAAATGATCAAGAAGTAAGACCATGAAATACATTGCAGCCAACTGCTCCTGGCTCCTAAAATGATGGGTTGAAAAATGCATTGCAGACATAATTCTTGTTTCCCCATCAGTGACAAGTGGCGTAATTTGTTTTCATCATCCTGGAAGAAGAAATATTTTTCTCCACTGGGTGCAAATAATCTTTGGCAATATGTCACGATGCACTACACAATATTTCCATATTTATGGTGTTTAAACATATTAAGGAGTCTTTGAGCTGTCTAATTGACTGTGCATGTGTGTGTGTGTGTGTGTGTGTATCAGCTCCCTCAACAGTTCCCATAATGCACCAAGTGAGCTCAACGAGTCGCAGCTTTTCGTTGTCATGGCCACCGCCGGAGCAACCCAACGGAATTATCCTCGACTACGAGATACGATACTATGACAAGGTAGAGTGGGATGATAAATGTGCGTTTGTGTACGTGTGAGTGTATGTTGCTGCTTTTTGGGGCTGTGGTCGCATTAATAATCCATCCATTAGTAATCCATTAGTCGATAAAACAAGCAAATTAATATCAACTACATCTGAGTCATCCATTATCAGGACTTTTACTAAAAAGTCTTACTTGTTCACAAAGCTCCTAAAAACCTAAATAATTATTTATAATAATTTTTTGATGGGGTAGATGCTGTGCACTTCGTACAAACCCATGGTGACCATACGTTTTTCCACAGTGATGAATATCTGCATGGTGTGCACGCTTATGGTGTACTCTTGAGGATAATAAATTTAAGTTTGGAATTTTTTTACTCGTCTAACCCTCAATGGATGCAAGACTGGCAGTGCTTCAGAAAGGAGAGCAAAGATCATTAACAGCAGAAGGATTTTAGGTACGAGCATTGCTCAGGAGTGATTTTAGGCCATCTTGAAGGTTCCGTGGGTGTCTTCTATGAACTCTGATCTTCAGTTTGTTCCATAGATTTTCAATTAGATTCAGGTCAGGTGACTGACTGGGCCATTCTAGCAGCTTTATTTTTCTTCTCTGGAGCCAGTTGAGTTTCCTTGGCTGTGTGTTTGGGATCATTGTCTTGCTGAAATGTCCACCCTTGCTTCATCTTCAACATCTTGGCAGATGGCAACAGGTTCTAATCAAGGATGTCTCTGTACATTTGTCCATTCATCTTTCCTTCAATTATATGAAGTCTGCCTGTATCATGTGCTGAAAAACACCCCCACACCATGATGCTTCCTGTGACACAGTGGGTAAGAACCGTTTTCTAATCACTACTTGTCCCATTATCATATGCATTAGACCAGGTGTTTCTTTTGTGCTCGTTTACTTTAATTTGCCAGTGCTTATGTAACATTCTATCACTTACTATCCCGGGTTTGTTTGTGTTAGTCTTATGTTACAGTTTACATCAAAGTATTGGAATAAGTTAAAACAAACACACAGCCTGAAGTTACTTTAAATTAGTGATGGGAAGGCAGGCTCCGGAGCTCTGAGGGGTGCTACAAGCTTATCCAGGAAATATTTGGCGAAGTGCGTTTCGAGTACTGTGACATATGTGTTGACGTCGGACTACGTGACTGGGTCAGGAAGCTGTTCATGATTTTGCACGCAACATGAAATAAAGTGAGCAGCAATACCCAATGGGAATCCCCGTCCCTCACGTTTTGTGTTGTCATGTTTGACTGTGTAAGGGATTTGTCACAGCCAATTTTCACATGGAGGCAGGAGCAAAAAGACGGACTTCTCCTGTGTGTGAACATTGTGAGTGCGTTTCTCCCGTTAATGTATTTTCCACAAGTAGTGGCTATTTAATGCAGCTGAGGTGATGGATTAGTGGTAAAGCACCCACACTACAAGTGGGAGGCCTGGGTTTGAATCTCAGCAGTGTTGTTCTTATCATTTTATTTGCAAGGTGAAGTTTCTGTTGTGTTTCAAAGAGCTTGGATCATTATTACGCGTCATTATGGTGAGGCACTATTGCTGCTGTGCCCTGCATGAGAATAAGGCCAGAGTTGACTATACTGGAACAGTACATCAAAATGGCTCATATAGACAAGGCCTCACGTGGGACTTCATTTTCTCTACCAGGCCATCTAGTGGACAAAACATATACAACATGCAGATTTTTGCAAGGGCATTTTTTTTCCATTTCAATAACTGCAAATAAATGACTACAGTGAATGTGCTTGTGGTACACTCATACAGGGCACAATAGTACCTCAGCATAATGATGTGTTATTGTTGTATCCAAGCTCTTTGAAACACAATAGACACTTCACTGTGCAAATAAAAATAAATTATTAGAATGACCCAGCTGGGACTTAAACCACAGTTTCTCAGTTGCAGGACTGATATTTGACCTCTAAGCTTTTACTTACTTGTGAGTCGTTGAGGCTTTCTTGAACACTTGAACCTTTCATCAAAATGGTTCACAGACGAGACCTCATGTGAAACTTCATTTGCTCTACTAGGCCATGTAGTTGATAAAAAGTATACAGCATGCAGATTTTTACAAGGGCATTATTGGTTTAATGTGTATTTTTTCAATTTCAATAAATGTGCTGTTTTTTAAGAAGTATCAATGATCATAAGGGAAAAAAGAAATAATAAAACTGGGGTGACTCCAGTGAATGTGTCTGTGTTACTTCGTGCGCTTGTACTACTTATCCATTTTTATTAAGAAATAATAAATTTTCAACAGTCTTATACTGTCCCAGTATAGTCAACTCTGGCCTTACTCTCATGCAGGGCACAACAGCAACAGTGCCTCACCATAATGAAAAATGAAATAATGATCCAAGCTCTTTGAAACACAACACACACTTCACCTTGCAAATAAAATGACAAGAATGACACTACTGGAATGTGAACCTAGACCTCCCACTTGTAGTGCAGATGCTTTACTGCTAAGCCATCACCCCAGCTACATTAAATAGCCACCATTTGTGGAAAATACATTAATGGGAGACATGCACTCAAAATGTTTGCATACGGGAGAAGTCCGTCTTTTTGCTGCTGCCTCCATGTGAAAATTGGTTGTGACAAATCCCTTACATAGTCAAACATGACAACACAAAACGTGAGGGACGGGGATTTCCATTGGGTATTGCTGCTCACTTTATTTCATGTTGCATGCAAAATCATGAACGGCTTCCTGACGCAGTCACGTAGTCCGACGTCAACACATACATCACAATGCACGTCTCGAAACACGCCTCGCCAAATATTTTCTGGATAAGATCGGAGCACCGGAGCCTGCCTTCTCATCACTAATGCCATCATTACTGTATGTTTTGCAACAGTAAGGTTGCAATGGTCTAGAGAGAGCTCTTTGCTTCTACCCATCATGAGTTTTTTGTGGTGTGACAATTTGATATTCACAGACTTTTTCAAAGACTATCAGTCAGGAATTAACCAGCTGATATTAATTTACACTGATGGGAAATGGGATTGCTTCCTAAATTCTGATGGATTTCAGCTGGTTCCTTGGCTTTCTGTGCCTTTTTACACCACTTTTCTTCAAGTAAACACAGTTGCCTTGATTTCTTTGTATGTATGGATTACTTGGGTTGTTACTGATATCTGGTTGTCATGATCCTGGGCATGGATGGGTGCCGTGCCCAGTCCAGTTTAAGTTTAGTCATTTTCTGTCTGTCTTTTCCCTTGGTTATCCTGTCTGCTGTATTTGGTTCCTGTTTAATTATTGTCATTCTGTACTTGTAGTATTATTATTTACATTTTGGGGTTGTGTTGTTCTTGTATCATTATGGTTTCCGGTTTGTGTTTTATTTTGACAGTGCTGCGCAGCTCCTGGCTGTCAAACTGGTTTGTGGGCTGCGCAGCTGTCAATGATTGTATTGACATTGACAGTCAATACAATCAATTGACTGTCAATGTCAATGTGTACAAGCCCCCTAGTGCCAACTGGGATCTGCAGGTTTTACCCACCCTACCCCACCCTGCCATCTATGTGGGGGACTTTAACCTGTTGCACTTCGGTGTACCGCGGGCGGGCACGTCTCTGCGTCCTAGGGCGCACTGAAAAAAAAAAAAGCTGCATTTCCGTTCTTCCACTACAGACACAGCCGCGAACAGAAAGCCGAAGGAGTGCTTTGATTGGTTTAGATGTGATTGACCTCTCATTCGACTAATAAGAGCCTTGAATTGGGTTTCTGAAACCTTGAAGAACCAATGACTGAAAACCTAGCAAGAAGGACCCACCTACCAACGGCTGCGAATACAGCGAGCCAATTGAAGCACAGTAGTTCGAAAGCGTGCCTCCCTTGCAAAATCTGTTTTGTTTTTAGCCGCTGGGTGACACACACGCGTTCACCAGTCTTTTTTTCTTACTACCGTTCTTATTTGTTTTGAAAAATCGTTCGCCAAAACCGCAATCATGGAAGCGCAAAACCGCAATAATGGAATTATGGTTTGACCGGGTCGCGTGACCAGAACCACGAGTCCGTAACAAGCGGACCAGCGTCATGTTCGTCTGACAATGAGGAAGAGAAGTTTGCCAGCGACACTGCTGTTGTGGACAGGTAAGTGTTATAAGTTAAATTATTCTTTATCCCTGAAAATTGTAATCAAAAATGACTTTTGACCGATCGGTAAATTATAACTGTGCGTAGTAGACCGCGGCGTACGAACCGGACTCCGTGCGCCGCGGTACACGGTTCGTGCGCCGCATCCGGACCATGAATGCCCCCCCCCCCCCCCGCTACTCTTCTGTAGCAGATTGCAGATATTATTGCAGATATTTTAGTACAACTGTGTGTAGTAGACCGTGGCGCACCGGGCGATGTCCGTCCTCTGTAGCTGGGGTGGGGGGTGGGAGTTGTTATCTTCTACATTACAGATATTCTAGTATAATTTTTAGTGCACTGTAGGTTATTTTTCTTGTAAAAAAAGCCACACATTTTTTAATAAACAACCCCCCCCCCCCACACACACACAGCCCTGAGTGTCACCTTTCATTAGAGCCCAACATCAAGCTTCTGTATTGAATCATTCAAAAGTTACAGACGTTTTTCCAAACTGTGCCATTTGGCACAATTTGGCACAGTTCAAAAACGCCTGGGAACAACCTGTGAAGAAAGCTGTGTAATATATTCATTTTTTGTGGTATTGTTTCAAAATTTTGACCTCAGCTGGATAACACTTGGTTCTACATTTCTGTTGCATTTTCCAGCCCGTATCTGACAGCTGTGTGTTATTTGCAAGCATTTGTATCCAAAAAAACACCCAGGTGAACTTTATTTTCTTCAAGTTCAGTATGTTTAGATGACTGTTACTCAGTGGCCGGAGCACTTAGAGAGATTATGACTGTTTTGCCAAAACATTCAAAGTGTTTTCTTTTAAATGAGACCAATCCCATGAAGATGCTGCAAAGGGTTGAAGAACAGCTTTTGATTTACTTTGGGTACATTATTTTTTGGCGTTTTTAGGGAAATTGATCACAGTGGAAGGGGTTAACAGCCATCACCCTGACTGGGGGTACCCAGCAGTGGATAGTGACGGGGAGGTACTTTCAGACTGGGCATCTAGAAATGATCTCGCTCTGATATACAACCCCAAACAAAGAGGAACCCTCCACTCTGCTAGGTGGAAGAAGGACTATTCTCCTGACCTGTGCTGGGTCAGCTCTTTGAATGGGGCACCATATCCTACACAGATCCTCATTCTTGACAATTTTCCACATAGCCAACATCGGCCCCTGCTTGTACACATTGGCCTACAACTTCCAGTCATAAACAGCCCAAGGAAGATGCGCTGGAACTTCCGCAAAGCCAACTGGAAGAAATTCAGTGAAACCCTGGATCAGAGTGTTGTTACCATCCCACTCCACACCATCATTGTAGATGAAGCATACAACCGCTTCTGCAGCGCAATCTTCAAGGCTGCTCACATTGCAATCCCACGAGGCTACCGACCCCTCTATATCCCATGCCTGGATGGAGAAAGCCCTGCCCTCCTACAATCCTATCAAACATCAGGGGACCCAGAGATAGCAGACCATCTCATTGAATCGCTAAGTAAGATAAGATAAGATAAGATAAGATAAACCTTTATTAGTCCCACAATGGGGAAATTCCAGGATTGCAACAGCATAGGGATAGCAACACTCAGAGCAACAATCAGAAGGCAAGAAAAAACAACATCTAGTAAACATATGTCCATATTACTATAAATGTATATATATAGACACACAGTGCAGAGCATTATGGCTGGTGAATGTGCAGCAGAAAGTCTAAGCTCTCTATCCGCGGATGCAGCGGGCCAGCTGGAAGTCTTTGGGCATGATGGTGACCCCCTTAGCGAAGAAGAGACCACCAGGTGGGCCTCGCTGGTCTCCTGCAGAGCCATGACGGCGAAGCTCAGGAAACGCAGGACGGTCTTGAAGTCCTGAGCGATCTCCCTCACCAGGCGCTGGACGGGCAGCTTACGGATGAGCAGCTCCGTGGATTTCTGGTAGTGACGGATCTCTCTCAGAGCCACGGGCCTGTGACCTGTGACGGCGAGGCCTCTTCACTCTGCCGGTGGCTGGAGCGCCTCTCCGAGCAGCCCTGGTGGCTAGCTGTCTCCTGGGGGGCTTCTTCCTCCAGTAGATTTTACGGGCGGTCTGCTTGGTTCTTGCCATCGCTCTTTATTATTCTGTCTTATATTTCTTTCACGCCGCCTAAACTCCAGCCCGGCACCCGTGTCGTTTTCGCTACAGCTCCCGGTATGTCGAGTTTCCCATTAGCACCAGGCGGCGGCCAAGTGCTAGCTAGCACTAGCTCCTCCCCGCTGTAACGTCTCCCGCTGCAAACCGTGGCTCCGTCCGCCGACCCGGGAGACCCCCGGGGCGATCCGTGCGTCCGTGATATATATACAGAGTGAAAGGTGTAGAAAGAAGAAGGAAGATTAAAAAAAAGGCTGTTGCAACAGGCAGCCCACTCGTGTGGCGCCGCCAGTCCGGCGGAACCGGAACCGGATATCGGATACCGGATAAGTACAGCCCAGCGAAAGAAATGGGAGGAGACACTTGCTGACCGGAGCTTTACCCACTCTAGCAGGAAATGTTGGAGCCTCATCCATCGCCTAGGAGCTGCACAGAAGCCCCCTAGCCAAAGCCAAGCATCTGTCACACCCAACCAAGTTGCATCCCACCTACTGACCATCGCCAAAGCACACCAAGACAAAGACACCAGTAGAGCAGTTACAACTGAGCTAAAAAAACACCAAAAAATGCCCGTAGAGGAAACGAACCCTGAACCCTTCGAGGCTGCTGAACTGGAGAAAGTCCTACAGGGCCTGAAATGTGGAAAGGCAGCAGGATACGACAACATCTTCCCAGAATTCATGAAAAATCTTGGCCCCCGAGCCCTAACCTGGTTGACACAATTCTACACAAGGATCATACAAACAAACTCGATCCCAAAGAAATGGCGGACGGCAAAGGTCATTGCCTTACCAAAACCTGGCAAAGACCACAAACTACCAGCAAGCTACCGCCCAATCTCCCTACTCAGTGTTCCTTATAAAATCATGGAGTGCCTAATACTGCAATGTATTTCCCCAGGAGTAGAAGAAATTCTAAGTGTGGATCAAGCAGGTTTCCGCAAGGACCGCAGCACAGGAGAACAAGTACTGGCCCTAACCACCTTCATCGAAAATGGTTTCGAGAACAGACTGAAGACAGGGGCTGTGTTTCTCGATTTTACAGCCGCCTATGATACAGTCTGGCACAAAGGCCTCCTCCTGAAACTTACAAAGGCGATCCCTGCCTGGGCAACAGCAATTATAAAAACCCTGCTGACCAACCGAAGGTTCAGAGTCCACCTCGGTCAGAACACAAGCGCATGGAGAACGCAGAAAAACGGACTCCCACAAGGCTCAGTTCTAGCTCCAACCCTGTTCAACCTCTACACAAACGACCTGCCCACTACAAAATCCCGCAAATTCATCTATGCAGACGACATCTGTTTGGCACTCCAAGCACCAGACTTTGAGCCATTGGAACGGGTGCTCACAGAAGATCTTGCCAAACTGGACCAGTTCTGCAAAACCTGGCACCTAAAACCAAGCCCAGCAAAAACCGTCTCCAGTGTATTCCATCTTCACAATGTAAAAGGTACCAGAGAACTAAACATCCACCTGAGCGGACTCAAACTTAAGCATGCCTCGAATCCAACCTACCTTGGAGTGACCCTTGACAGGACCTTATCCTTCAAGGAACATTTAAAGGGGACGGCTGCTAAGGTGAAGGCACAAAACAACCTGCTCTCCAAGCTCGCTGGTGCAAAATGGGGGGCGGCAGCCTCCACCTTGCGCGCCTCAGCACTGGCCCTTTCGTACTCTGTAGCAGAATATTGTGCCCCTGTCTGGTCCAGGTCATCCTACGCACACTACGTAGACACCCAGCTCAACACAACCATGAGAACCATAACTGGGACAATCCGTTCAACACCACTCCCCTGGCTTCCTGTACTGTCAAACATAGCCCCCTCACACATCCGGCGAGCAGCACTAACTCAAAGGATGCTTCAAAAAGCCAAAGATTTTCCTCACTTACCAATCCATGCAGATATCTACATTCCACCCACTGCCCGACTTCCTTCCAGAAGGCCGATTTGGAAAAACCCTTCCCCAGCTGACTTCACCATCCAGACAGCTTGGCAAGAGAAATGGGAGACCAAGGAGGTCCCAAACAAACACCTGGTGACAAACCCCAACCAACAGGTCCTGGGCACCAATCTCCCAAGGAGACAGTGGTCTACACTCAATCGCTTCAGGACTGGACATGGCCCCTGCTTGGCCAGCCTTCACAGATGGGGCAGTAGCCCTAGCCCACTGTGCGCATGTGGAGAGGAGCAAACAATGGAACACATCATAGAGGCTTGCCCGCTCCAAAGACTGGAAGGAGGATTACACACCCTCCATACAGCAAACCAGGAGGCAACTGCTTGGCTTGAGGACTTTGCATTCGCTAAATAAATAAATTGATTGTATTACTTTCTCCACTCATGTTTCCACACCTGTCACTTATCAAGGAGTATTTAAGGGCACGACAACCTTTTCGTGTTGTGTTCTTCCATTACTGCTTCTTTCCCTCAGTAGTTTCTCCCAGATGTTGAGTGTAATTGGGCTGCTGTGGAGGTGAACGTTAGAGCTCTGACCAGGTATTTATCCTTCTCCCTAAAAGTGCTCATGACACGATTTTGACATTTTTTAGCATGTTGTATAAACCCAAAAGTCATTGTCGATGATCAATATAATAGTTACAAGCGCGCTTGCATAACATAGTTATCATCAGAAAACCACCGCCATTTGGGCAAATTTGACTGGACTGTGGCACTGCTCACCGAATTAGGAAGGAGGCGGAAATGACGTCAGCGTGAGAATGTTGACAGGAATGCCAGCAGCTTTGTAGCAGACAATTTCTCTGGTTTCTTGTTTTAGTTTTACGGCTATGCCTTCGCGTTGTGTCGCAGGCTTAGATAAACAGCAGGCCGTGAAAGACCACATCACACGAGCCTCCTCGTGCGCTTTTATGCAGCGCATGGAGGAGGGGAAGGATGAATGGATTTACGCGCAGGATTCACCACAGCACATTTATTGAACATAAGACTGATGACAACAGTTCCCAAAAAGGTGAAGACTTACAAAAATAAACAGAAACACTTACAGTTGGTGTTCGGGGCCGACATTGCCCAGCGAATGCATGGAGAGGAGACATGTTAACCATGGTTGCGCCCCAGGGCCGACATCGCTTCAAGGGGCGCAACAGAACCACGGCTGTGTGGAGTGGCTAACATGCTGTGATAATAGTGGCAATATTGGCTGGCTGACAAGACGGCAGATGATGCACACAAAACATGAACAGCTGACTGTCAAAGAGAGAGGGGGCGTGGTCGGACCAGCGAATCTTGGACAGTGCCCACCTGAAAGTGGGTCAAAACGGCTGCCCAACAACCACTGGCCAGAGCGGCAGCTGCAGGCATGGAAAAGAAAAGGAACACAGACATAAAAACAATAAGAACTCAAAAGATAATACATAATAAACCCGATGCCTGAGCCACAGAGAACGGTCAGAACCAAGCTTACAGGATAACATGGGCTCGGTTCATGACACCAACTGACTATATTGTATTCATTGCCACTAATTTGGACTTTTTCCTGTTATAGTAATTATTTTAATATTTTTGATAGTTATAGTGTGCTACATGTGTGCTATACCAGTTATGAGTATTGTTTTTCTTGTGACCAAACTCTAGAAAAAATGAGAACTATCAGTTGCTTCTATTGCTTTTATTATTATTGTTGAAAATCACATGCCAGTTGATACAAGACAAAAGCAGTTAATAAACAATGATAACAAACAAAATTGCATTTTTAATGAGATATAAATAATAAGGAATACATTATTTTTAAGGATATTGCCATCAGTAAGACAGAGAATAATTTTTATTTCTATTTTTATTTTATTTCTAAAGGGGTTTACAGATAATTGAACTTTAAACTGATAAGTTATGGCCACGAGTATGCACTAATTTACTAAAAAAAAAATTATACTATATTTGCAAAATTTAAAAAAAATTCTATCTCTTGTTCAAATGCTCAGGATTGATACAGGATTGCATGCAACATCCCAATGATGACAACAGTTATGAGATTTTCAAGTATCACACTATAAATATTTAGTAATTTTATTTTCTTGTAAAAATTGACAATAGTTGTGGTCAAATAAACAAGTATCGAATGAAAAACAATACCATGAAAACATAAAGGTAGTTATGTTGCTGCACGGTGGCGCAGTGGTTAGCACTGCGGCAGCACAGTTTACCCTTGGCCGGGGGATTGTGGGGATCGTGGGTTCGATCCCAGCCCCCGACCAACAGTGATCTGTGTGGAGTTTGCATGTTCTCCCCGTGTTGCGTGGGTTTACTCCGGGATTTCTCCGGTTTCCTCCCACATGCCAAAAACATGCATGTTAGGTTAATTGGCTGTTCTAAATTGTCCCTAGATATCTGTTTCCTATAGGCCCTTAGAATAGAGGGTTAGTATTAATGAAAGCGCTTTGAGTGGTCTTTGTGACTAGAAAAGCGCTATATAAGTGCAGGTTAGTTAGTAGTTAGTTAGTTAGTCAGCATAAGTAAAACCAACATATTGTCCCTCTTGTATTGGAAAGGTCTGTCTGATCTTGTGAACGACACAGGCAGGTATTGGCACGCGGACTTTCTCACCAAGGTAGTGGTAGCACCATCTGATGAACTGTCTGTAAGCTGTATATCGCTCTCAATTGTTCCCATAATCCACATTCACGTAATGTTTATAGGTGAGGTAGGCCACTTCCAACACATCTTCATTCAGACACACCGCGGGGAAGTTGTGATGACCAGGGATACACTTTATAGCGCCGTCTGGAATTTTCTGCTTCACCTTGTCCTGCTGCTGACAGCAAATACTCTCCTCCTCTGTTGTCATGCTCACACACAGACCACACTGGCACCTGCAAAAATAAAAAATATCTTTTGATTTGTTTACTGGGGGGGGAGGGGTTGAAAGTATCAGGTAGACGTTTCAATTTTATTATCAATACACTGCTATGATTTTATTGAAAAATCGGGTTTAAATAAATTATATTTATGAACAAATAATTTGTTGCAATCTCTGGAACAAAAACATGCCACTCAGTGTTCCCCTGTTGTGTGTCTGCCGCCGCTGCTGCGGCAGGCATGTGTGCCTCACCACTGTCACTCTCTGAGTCTGACTCGATAGGTACAATGTCCGCTTTGCATGGCTCAAACCTATAAGGTCTGATGCCCCCAGATTCTTCATTATCATCCCATTCTTCTAAACTATAATCGTCTGAAGATTGGACAACACAAACCAATTCCAGACTACATGTGCTGGAACAATCATCGATATTTTCAACTGCTTCCATCATGCGTGTAGAATGGGCAGCCAACCGTGTGTTCTCCCGCTGACGTCACAGCATGGCCAGGGGGTTTTCCAGCCACTGACACAATTGGTGCTGCGGTGCTCTTGAAAACGTCGGATATTCGCGTGAAAACAAGGTTTGACTTAGAACTGCACAGACCCACCTATTTCGTCATATTGTATTATTTGTTTGCAAAATTAGATGCTGTCAAAATCATGTCATGAGCACTTTAATTCCCTTGGCCGTGAGCCCCGCTGCTGTTTGGGTGTGCTCCAGCCGTATTTGTCTCTGTTCCCCTGCGTCCTCGAGCGCCTCAGCCGGCGTTTTTCCCCCGGCTGTTCTGCGTCCCCCTGGTCGTGAGCTCCGGTCACCCCCGGTGCCTTCTTCCCATTATTTGTATGTGTAGTGTTGTATGTTGTGCGTCTTTACTTTAATAAATGTGCAAAAACCACAGTGTGCGTTTGATGTCCTTCCATAGCCCTAAACGGGCAGGTTTATGACAATGTGATGAAACTCTCAGGTCAGTGGCTCCATCAGAAATATGTTTAATGAGAAAAATGCTGATGTGTTCAATACTTATTTTCCCCACTGTACCTATTACAGAGTATATGTGGATAGTTTGTATTTAACAGAAAAACAACAGCTGATTGTTTGTATTTTTCATTAACCAGGACAGGATATGTGTTCACGTGAACAAAAGTTCATGTATGTGGACAGAATACTTTGACACAGTAGAGAGGTTTGTAGTTTGAAATCTTCAAACTGACAGTATCCCTCAGGTTTTAGAAATTGCTTCCTCCATTGACTGGATCGACAGCAACCACTGCAGCCACAGAGCTTCCGGTTCCAGTCTGTCAGAACCCATCACAGAGGCTGCACAAAAGGTCTGTGAAGACAATCATCTTCAGAATTTAATTTTGGGCTTGTGGTCTATATTAATCATATATTCCATAACCAACATATGTTTAAGCATGTGAGAGTGTTTGGTGATTACATATGTAAGGCGACTTCACACCTCAGAACAGGACAAAGAGTCTCAACCGCCAGTGAAGATTAAAGAGCATCCAAGGCACTGCGGTGGAGACCGGATGGGTTGCCCTGACCCCCCAGGGCCAGGCGGAGGAGTACGAAGACAATGGGGGGATTAAGATAATGAGGGATGTCAGCTTTTGATATGCACGTCTTTTGTTATGTGCGAGTATAAGTTCGTAGAGCCGAAGGTGTTCGCTCTCTTACTTCTTCTGCTGCTGCACTAGGATGAGACTTGTTAGAGGAGCTGATAATAAACTTTGGTTTATATATCACATCGCCTCGTTATTTCAAGCTCCTCTACAGGCTTATTTATTTTCTCAGCAACAAAATGAGTGCTCAGTTAAAGGCCAAATGTCACGTAATTTTTTTTTTCTAAATGACAACAAATTTAGATAAAATACACATAGCTTAAACCAAATATTCATACCGGAGACCATATCACCCACCTGTATTTACATAATTGCACAAAATACACCAGGTGAAGGCCCCACCTTGCTTGCTGGCTTGTGACAGCCAGTCCAGACCACGCCCATGTTTTTGACATCACCAGTTGTACCCTGGCTGCCCTGCCTATCCACATTCACACTTATCAACACTGGACAATCATGACGGAAAGTGACAGCGATTGTGAACAAATTAGTTTAGTTTTGTCTTTTTTTTTTGTCAGTGGTTCAGACAGTGACAGAGGCATAGAACCTTACCGGTTCGAGCCGTCCGAGACGGAATCAGATGCTTTGTCTGATGACAACAGTTCCAACGATGACCAGAGAGCAGAACCAGTGGAAAATGTCATTGAACTGGACATTAATCGCCTCCAGAATTGCAAAGCCGGAGGGGGTCTGTCGAGGGCGCCCCATAAATATTGATTTTTCGGAAGCCATTATTATTACAGTGGAGGAGAGCCACTGCTGTCAAGAAATTGACCAGATCAATATGAAAATGGAGGCGCATACCTGTCAAGGGAGACGTTTTCGCCGTATTTTGGTGCCAAGCGCGGTTGTGGGAGACGGCAGAGTGGTTTGGGACACTTTTCTGGGAAATGTTTTAAATGTAGTTCGTGTTGTTATTGTCAAATATTTTAAGGAAAATACGGGGAAAATGCAATTTTAGCAAAAACGGGCGTATTGCCATTTCTGTACGCCCAAAAGAAAAAATATACTGGAAAAAAAACTGAGTGTCTTGAGGAGCAGTCCTGTGTGTGATCACTCACAGCTGGGGCGGGCTGATCGCTCAGCGGGAGCTATTCTCACTACTGTTCGAAGTGTGGAGTCACTCATTAGTTTAATTGTCGGGGCGGGCTGATCGCTCAGCGTGAGCTATTCTCACTACCATGAGAAGTCATTAGGACAATGGTTTAACACGTTGAGCTGTGCAGCGGTTGCGGAACAGACAGAGATCCCAGAGAGGTGGGCCTTGTTGCTCCGCCGTTCCTTATAGCCGCTTTTTACGGTGTTGAAGTACGGCGAAAACGTCTCACTTGACAGGTATGAAAACATTTCCCAGAGAAGTGTCCCTTATTACCCAGTTGTCCCTGATAGTCCCGTTTTAAGGTATGGGTGAAATATCCAATTTTTTCTTTCTTGTTGCTCACTTCAACCTTCCAGTCTCCATATAAACAATCAATTGAAATACCCCAAGCATCAAACTAGGGTACAATCGATTTCGTCACTTCCGCCTTCTTCCCCAGGCGATTCCAGGGGCCGTGTCAGGCCAAGCGCGGCAGTTTTAAATTAACGAATATTCCGTTGTTACTGAAGCATATGCACCAAGACCCGAACGGATCGGTTCCCTTTTATATCTAGTTTCAAGATATTTAAAGTACCCTGTTACGTGACATTTGGCCTTTAAGCATGCATGGAAATAATATCACAGTGAGACATTTATTTATTTATTTATTTATTTATTTATTCTGAATACCTGAAACCACAATGCTGATAAGAAACCATACCCAAACAGTTATCAATCAAAATCCACAGACAGGAACATTGATAAATGATTTAGAATAAGTGTATTTTTCCTCTTCCCATTAAAAAACATTATAGTCCCACAATTAAGTTTCTTGTCACTGTGCAAGAATACTAGTGATTGATAGAAATTGTTACTGATTGTTTTTGTGTTGATAAACATGGTAACATGTTTAAATATTTCTTAGGTTTAAAATTATAGTGGAGGATGAATTTTCACTTATACTTGTGCTTAATGTCAAATAATTTATCATCTTTTACACAACATTATTTCTTAAAAGAGTAGGATTGATCAGCCATATATATATTTCAGTGGGCTGGCCTCACTTTGACAGAGTTTAGCAGTGATGGAGAGCCTACACTTTATCCAGTATGTGTAAACTGGTGTTAGTGTTTGTGCATCTACAGTCCGCTTGTCATTGTGACCATGTGGCTAAATATTGCATTTCTTCAGATTAATTGTAAAATAATGTTTTGGGGTTTTTTTTGAGTTGCCATACTTTCATGAGCTGTGATAAAAGTATGAAATTAAACATAAACTTGTACAAATCTGTCAAAATCCCCTTAAGATTTAGAAATTTAATGCTCAGATATCATCCCATGTCTAATACTTTCCAAGGTCTTCTAATGATCTAATTAAATCTATAAAAGTCAAAACAGTAGCAGTTTTAGTTTTTAGTTTTAGTTTATTGGTTGTTTGTCAGGGACCATGTACAGAAAAACATTAAACACAGGGTAAAGATGCTCTGTACCATAGCGTTCTCACTAATTTCCATCTGTAGTCACTGAGGCAGGCAGGGAGATATTAAAAGAAAAACAGTACATATAGAAAGCAATTCAGATCAGGTTTCAGAAACTGTTGACCCTGAAACAAGCAGGAAGTAAGTTTAAAAGGTAAAAAGATAAGAGAGCCGGTAAACACAAAAACAATTTAAGAGTACAGTTTCAAATCCCACTTAAGGGAGAGAGTCAATGCTGGCAGGCTTGATTACTTAAAATCCATTTTTTAGTCTCTGTGGAAAAGTCTCTGTAATTTGTTCTGGTCTTCAAAGCAGTGGGGAGCTTGTTCCATTCTGTTATACTGTAGCTTTGCGTGAGAATGCTGATTGTCCAAAAGCAGTTTGAGAATGCTGATTGTCCAAAAGCAGTTTTACGTAGGGGGATACAACAATGCCACCTAGAGGAAGTCCTTGTTACTCTGGTGTTTTGTTCAGAAGTTAAGTACACAAAAGTCTTAAGAGTTGGGGGTGCAAAGCCATGGATAATTTAAAAACCCATCCGTATACAGTGGTGTGAAAAAATGTTTGCCCCCTCCCTTATTCCTCATTTTTTTGTATGTTTGTTACACTTAAATCTTTCAAATCATCAAACAAATTTAAATAGTAGACAAAGATAACACAAGTAAACACAGAATGCAGTTTTTAAATGAATGTGTTTATTATTAAGGGGAAAAAAATCCAAACCTGCATGGCCCTGTGTGAAAAAGTGATTGCCCCCTAAACCTAATAACTGGTTGGGCCACCCTTAGAAGCAACAACTGCAATCAAGTGTTTGCGATAACTGGCAATGAGTCTTTTACAGCGCTGTGGAGGAATTTTGGCCCACTCATCTTTGCAGAATTGATGTAATTCAGCCACATTGGAGGGTTTTCAAGCATGAACTGCCTTTTTATGGTCATGCCACAGCGTCTCAGTTGGATTCAGGTCAGGACTTTGACTAGGCCACTCCAAAGTCTTCATTTTGTTTTTCTTAAACCATTCTGAGGTGGACTTGCTGGTGTGTTTTGGATCATTGCCCTGCTGCAGAACCCAAGAGCCTTCCAGGTTCTGAAGCAGCAAAACAGCCCCAGACCATCACACTACCACCACCATATTTTGTTGGTGTGATGTTCCTTTTCTTAAATGCTGTGTTACTTTTACACTGGATGTAATGGGACACACATCTTCCAAAAAGTTCAACTTTTGTCTCGTCAGTCGACAGAGTATTTTCCCAAAAGTCTTGGGGATCATCAAGATGTTTTCTGGCAAAACTGAGACAAGGCTTTATGTTGTTTTTGCTCAGCAGTGGTTTTCGTCTTGGAACTCTGCCATGCAGGCCATTTTTGAACAATCTCTTTCTTATGGTGGAGTCATGAGCACTGACCTTAACTGAGGCCAGTGAGGCCTGGAGTTCTTTGGATGTTGTTGTGGGTTTTTTTGTGACCTTTTGGGGTAATTTTGGTCGGCCAGCCACTCCTGGGAAGGTTCACCACTGTTCCATGTTTTTGCCATTTGTGGATAATGGCTCTCACTATGGTTCACTGGAGTCCCAAAGCTCTAGAAATGGCTTTATAACCTTTTTCAGACTGATAGATCTCAATTAATTTTTCTCATTTGTTCCTGGATTTATTTGAATTGCAGCATGATGTCTAGCTTTTGAGGATCTTTTTTCTTAACTGTGGTTTATCACATCTTTGGAAAGCTGAGTTCAGTTTCTCTAGCCACACCCAGGCCTGATTACTGCCACATCTGTTCTTAATCAAGAAATCACTTAAATAGGGCCTGCCTGACAAAGTGAAGTACACCAAAAGATCCTCAAACGCTGGACATCATGCTGTGATCCAAAGAAATTCAGGAACAAATGAGAAACCAAGTAAATGAGATCTATCAGTCTGGAAAAGTTTATAAAGTCACTTCTAAAGATTTGGGACTCCAGTGAACCACAGTGCGAGCCATTATCCACAAATGGTGGAAACATGGAACAGTGGTGAACCTTCCCAGGAATGGCCGGCCAACCAAAATTACCCCAAGAGCACAGCGATGACTCATCCAAGAGGTCACAAAAGACCCCACAATATCCAAAGAACTGCAGGCCTCACTTGCCTCAGTTAAGATCAGCGTTCATGACTCCACCATAAGAAAGAGACTGGGCAAAAACGGCCTGCATGGCAGAGTTCCAAGACGAAAACCCACTGCTGAGCAAAAACAACATAAAGCCTCGTCTCAGTTTTGCCAGAAAACATCTTGATGATCCCCAAGACTTTTGGGAAAATACTCTGTCGACTGATAAGACAAAAGTTGATCTTTTTGGAAGGTGTGTGTCCCATTACATCCAGCGTAAAAGTAACACAGCCTTTCACAAAAGGAACGTCATACCAACAGTAAAATATGGTGGTGGTAGTGTGATGGTCTGGGGCTGTATAGCGGCTTCAGGACCTGGAAAATTTGCTGTGGTAAATGAAACCATGAATTCTGCTGTCTACCAAAAAATCTTGAAGGAGAGTTTCCAGCCATCAGTTTGTGACCTCAAACTGAAGTGCACTTGGGTTCTCCAGCAGGGCAATGATCCAAAACACACCAGCAAGTCCACCTCTGACTGGTTTAAGAAAAACAAAATGAAGACTTTGGAGTGGCCTAGTCAAATCCTGACCTGAATCCAACTGAGATGCTGTGGCATGACCTGAAAAAGGCGGTTCATCCTCGAAAACCCTCCAATGTGGCTGATTTACAACAATTCTGCAAAGATGAGTGGGCCAAAATTCCTCCACAGCGCTGTAAAAGACTCATTGCCAGTTATCGCAAACACTTGATTGCAGTTGTTGCTGCTAAGGGTGGCCCAACCAGTTATTAGGTTTAGGGGGCAATCACTTTTTCACACAGGGCTATGAGGTTTGGATTTTTTTCCCCTTAATAAACACCATCATTTAAAAACTGTATTTTGTGTTTACGTGTGTTATCTTTGTCTAATATTTAATTTTTTTTGATGATCTGAAACATTCAAGTGTGACAAACATACAAAAAAATGAGAAATCAGAAAGGGGGCAAACTCTTTTTCACACCACTGTATTTGCATACATGATCATATTTTCAAAGCTTAACATCTTGTGTTTGGCAAGTATACCACAATGGTGATATTGTCGTGTTGTGGAGGAAGGAAGCAGACGAGGCAGCGAGCTTGGATGACACACAGATTTTATTCTTCCTCCAACATCAAGTACAGTACAACTCTGACTGGGTCTCTGAGCACCTTCTTTTTATAACCTTTAATTCCGTGCCTTGAGACCCAGGGAGCCCGACAACAATACATTCAGTGGAACAAAGACACGCGTGGCATATTAACATCACATAACGCCAGTACTGCTTCTCACGCCCTCTCTTTTTCCAGTGGTTCTGGCATCTCCTGAACTCCCTGGGGGGGCGAATAGTCCTTTTTGTCCCATCTGGGACCCCCCCCCCCCCGCCCGGTACCACTTCCTCTTTCAGTTCATTATTCCCTCTTCCCCCCGGCTCGCTACTCTGGGTGGAGAATCTCCCACACCGTACTACCACAGTGTCTCCTTATCCAGAATTGTGATGGATTGTTTACACAGGGATTCCAAGGGTTTCAGAGTCGTACTGTTGGCTTGTGACCAGCAAGAGATGCAATAGGATAAATGTGTCAAAATCATGGCATTCAGAAATTTGTGTGGCTCATCCGTTTTATGTGCTTTTTAAAGTTAAGTGTGGGATCTAATGTGACACCCAAATACTTAAACTCTGTTACATTTTCTATATTTGCTCCATTTACAGTTAAAGTTAGATAGTGCGTATGATTTTGTTTGTTGGTAAAATACATGGTAGCTATTTTCCCTACCTTCAGAGTGAGGCATGATTGATTAAGCCATTTTGCACTTTATCCATTGCTATCATTAACTTGTCAGCCACTAGTTTCGCATCCTTCCCATGTGTGTAGATGACTGTGTCATCTGCATACATCTGAATTTTTATGTCATTTTCACATACTGATGGCAAATCATTAATATACAAAGTAAACAGCAGTGGGCCTAAAATTGAACCTTGTGGTACTCCCATGGTGCATGCCTTTGATTGGGATACAGTATTGTTTATGTGCACACACTGGGAGTGACCAGATAGATAACCAGCTCAGGGTATTCATGGACAGTTTGTATCCTGATAGTTTAGAAAGAAGGACTGAGTGATTGACCATATCAAAGGCTTTAGTCTAAAAAGATGGCTCCTACCACCCACCCCTGTTTATCCAGGTTTTCTTTAATTGTTTCAATAAAGTAACAACATGCAGTCTCCATTGAGTGGTTCAGCCTCAAACCAAACTGGATGTGATGCAGCAGCTGGGCAGATTCAACATGTTTTACCAGTTGGTCTACTACCACCTTTTCAATGGCTTTTGACAAAACAGGAAGTTGTGGAGTGTGTAATTGACGAGGCAGATTTGTCTCAAGGCAGTTTATTACACGTCTCCAACATGAGCAAAGTAGAAAGACAACATCTCAGAAAAAACTCGTCCCTTATATACCCAGGTCTCTCACAGCTCACAAGTCACATTGCACTCAAATCAAAAGTCACAATGCATTTCCTCTTTAATCCCTTAGCATCCCCCTCACAGTCTTTGGCCCACAAAGGACCCTCCAAGCAGTCTCTCGGCACACGAAGGATTACACTTTCACAGCTTCCTGTTATCTCCAAGGAAACTCTGCATTTTGTTCTTATCTAAGATGTGAGGCATTATGTAAGGCACATGTGTGGCTACACCCCCCCCCCAAACATTTTAGATCGAACAAAAGAATAACAGTCTGCATGCCGTGATAGAATCATTACACATCAGTCCACATGCTGCTTGGGCTTCAGTCTTCTCCCGTATCTGCTGTAACCAGGATTCACCGCCTCCGCGGCGCTGTCATGCTGGGGAGCTGCTGTCTGGGGGTGAAAACCTTTTGTCAGTCCCCGCGGGTGTTCTGGGTAAATATTACTCTGGGAAGCTCCTCGTGGGGGTCTTCCTTGCCGAGGGGCCCTCGCCAACAGCACTTGCTCGTCCGCCACCACAAAAGCGGGTTTGAGTCTGTTTATGCCAACCTTTTCCCTCCTACCCCCCAAATCTAGCAAAAAATGCTTGTCCCCTGTTTCCAACACTCTGAACGGTCCATCATAAGGCGGTCGCAGTGGGGGGCGATGTGCATCGTGTCTGACAAAAACAAACTCCGGGTTCTTCAAAGTTTTAGGCACAAAAACGTGCGGAAAACTGTGGTGGGCAGGGCCGGGCAGCGTGGCCGTGTCAATGCTACGCTGCAACAGCTGAGACGGGGAGCTGCCTGGCGCCGGATTATCCGGGAGAAACTCCCCGGGCAGCCGAAGTGGCTGCGCAAAAACGAGTTCAGCTGGGGAAGCCTCTAAGTCTTCTTTAGGCGCAGAACGCAACCCTAATAAAACCCACGGTAGCTTGTCTACCCAATTTGCATCTGTCAGTGACGCTCTGAGAGCTGCTTTCAATGACCTGTGAAAACGTTCGCATAACCCATTAGCCTGTGGATTGTACGCAGTTGTACGGTGAATTGTGACACCTAGGCTGCGGGCCATTGTTGACCAAAGTTCGGAAACAAATTGAGGGCCTCTGTCGGATGTAATGTCCGACGGGACTCCAAAACGCGCCACCCGTGCTGTTACAAACGCGCGCGCCACCTCCTCGGCTGTGGTTGACGCCAAAGGGACCACCTCCGGCCAGCGCGTGGTGCGGTCCACCATTGTCAGAAGGTGCGTGCACCCCTGTGATGGCGGGAGGGGACCCACGAGGTCCACGTGAACGTGGTCAAACCTCTTAGCCGGAATGAGAAATGGCTCCAAGGGAGCCCTCGTGTGTCTGTGTACCATGGCCCGTTGGCACGCCATGCAGGCTGCCGCCCACTCTTTAACTTGTTTGCGGAGGCCCGGCCACACAAATTTTCCGCTACCATTTTGACCGACGCGCGCACTCCCGGGTGCGCCAAAGAATGAATCGAGTCGAAAACGCGGCGGTGCCACGCTGCCGGTACCACGGGACGCGGTCGCCCCGTGGAGACATCACAGATTAGAGGAGGCATACCGTCTTGCAGCACCCTGCTCTCCAGCCTTAACCCTGTTGGTCCAGACTGGAGCGCGCGCACATCCGCATCACTACCTTGCTCCGCAGCCATGGCTGTGTAATCTATCCCCACGCGGACGGGGGCAGCCACGACGCGCGAGAGGCAGTCTGCCACTACATTCAGTTTACCCGACACGTGCTGAATATCGGTAGTAAACTCTGAGATCGCGGCTAGCTGCCTCTGCTGCCGGCCCGACCACGGCTCTGAAACTTTGGCCATTGCGAATGTTAGCGGCTTGTGGTCAACGAACGCGGTGAAACAGCGCCCTTCTAGCCAGAACTGGAAGTGGCGAATGGCCAAATGGAGAGCCAGCAACTCCCTGTCAGACGCGCTGTATTTACACTCACTATTGCGCAAGGTCCTGCTGAAAAAGGCGAGCGGCTGCCAAGCCCCGGCTACATGCTGCTCCACGACCGCCCCTATGGCCACATCAGACGCGTCAGTGGTGAGCGCTATGTGGGCCGTTGGGTCTGGATGTGCCAACAACGCAGCGTTTGCCAGGGCTGCTTTGACTTCCGAGAACGCTAGCTCCCGCTCCGGGGACCACTCGATCTTATTCGCGGGTTTCTGTTTTTTGGGCGCGGCATACAGCGGTTGCATGAGTTGCGCTGCACGGGGGAGGAAACGGTTATAAAAATTCACCATTCCCAAAAACTCCTGTAATGCCCTGACCGTCTGCGGCCGGGGGAAATCTGCTACCGCGCACACTTTGTCAGGTAGCGGAACCGCTCCTTCGAGGGAGACACGGTGTCCTAAAAAATCAATCTGCGTCACCCCGAACTGACACTTTGCTGGGTTGATTATTAACCCGTGCTCTCCCAACCTCCGGAAAACTGCCGCGAGGTGGTTTTCGTGTTCGTCTTCGGACGCGCTGGCTACCAAAATATCGTCCAAGTAGACGAACATGAAAGGGAGATCGCACAGCACCACGTCCATCATGCGTTGGAACGTCTGTGCAGCCCCTTTAAGCCCGAATGGCATGCGCAAAAACTCGAATAGGCCAAATGGAGTTATCACCGCTGTTTTGGGTATGTCCTCAGTGTGCACTGGGACTTGGTGGTAACCGCGGACCAAGTCTATCTTAGAAAAAACGCACGCCCCTGCCAAATGAACAGAAAAATCTTGGATATGAGGGATTGGATAGCGGTCATGTGCTGTGGCGTTGTTCAACCTGCGGAAATCCCCGCAAGGTCGCCACTAGCCATCAGCTTTCGGGACCATGTGTAGCGGGGAAGCCCATGGGCTGTTCGAAGGCCTGATGATGCCCAACCTCTCCAGGTTGGCGAACTCCTCGCGCGCTATGGCCAGTTTAGCTGCGTCCAAGCGCCGAGCTTTTGCAAAAACGGGCGGTCCGGTGGTGGTATGTTCCACCCCGTGTTTAGCGACGGCTGCTGAAAATGTGGGGACCGTGAGTGCTGGGAACTGAGTGAGCAGAGTGTGGAACTTACCGCTTGCAGCTGTGACGTTGGCTTGTGCTGCTGGCCGGGCCGCTCGAGCTGTACAGGGAATAGAGTCAAAAGAAAGTGCATTAACCAGGCGCCTGTTAGCGACATCAACCAACAAACCATGTGAGCACAAAAAATCAGCCCCCAATATATTGAAATTCAATGCTGCTATGACAAAAGTCCACTCAAATGTACGGCCGTGTAGAGACAGAAGCAGAGCCCTCTCACCAAAGGTCTTAATCTCCGAGCCGTTCGCTGCTGCCATCTCGGGACCGCTGGAACCTGCCAGCCAGTCAGCGTAGGAAGGCGTGATGAAACTCAACTGGGCGCCTGTGTCCACAAGGAAATGCCTCCCTGAGCCTGCGTCCGTCAAGTAGAGCAGCTTGTTCTCCTCCCCGAGGGTCGCAGCTGTTACCGACCCCCGGTCTTGGCGTTTCCCGAGCGCTTGAACTGGCACGGTGGTATACATTTGCGTGCCTTCTCTGCAAAGCGGCGGTGGTAGAAACAAAGGGTGTCTCCTCCGCGTTCCTTGGCCCCCGCCGCCGCCGTCGTCGGTGGTTCTGCTACCGCTGTCCCTGGCTCCCTGCTATCTCCGGCCGTCGCGCCGAGCTCCGTCACTGCTGCCATGGCCGCGCGCTGTCTGCTGGCGTTGACAATCCGATACGCCTCCCGGGCCAGCGCGCGATAGTCCCGCTGGGCCAACAACGGCGAACTGGCCAGGGTTGCTCTCGTCGCTGACGGTAGGGTCCTGAGGAAAAGGTGGGTAAAGATGAAGTGGTCATCGTCCGAGCCTTTCAACCTCAGCATCTTCTCCATCAGGTCAATGGGTGTGCCATCTCCCAACTCGGTCAGCGCCAGGAGTCTCTCTGCTCTCTCCTCAACCGAGAGAGTGTAGTGCTGGATGAGTGCAGCCTTCAACGCGCCGTATTTGTCGCTGGCTGGTGGCTACTCCAGAAGGCTCTCCACATGCTGAGCCAGTGTGGAGTGTGTAATTGACGAGGCAGGTTTGTCTCAAGGCAGTTTATTACACGTCTCCAACATGAGCAAAGTAGAAAGACAACATCTCAGAAAAAACTCGTCCCTTATATACCCAGGTCTCTCACAGCTCACAAGTCACATTGCATTCAAATCAAAAGTCACAATGCATTTCCTCTTTAATCTCTTAGCATCCCTCTCACAGTCTTTGACCCACAAAGGACCCTCCAAGCAGTCTCTCGGCACACAAAGGATTACACTTTCACAGCTTCCTGTTATCTCCAAGGAAACTCTGCACTTCGTTCTTATCTAAGATGTGAGGCATTATGTAAGGCACATGTGTGGCTACAAAGTATACTTATTGACCTATAATTACTAATTTCCTGTTTATCTCCGGCTTTGTGTATTGGAGTTACAATGGTGGGTTTCAATGCATCAGGAAAGATATTTTCATGTATTGCTTGATTTATTAGTTCTGTAATTGGAATTATTAAAGTATCTTTATGTTTTTTTCAAGAATACAGTGTCTAGTCCATGGATATCCTTAGCTCTGGAACTTGATAGAGATGATAAAATTTTGTTTTTTACCTCATTTGCGGGTTTAAGGTTTAGATCACTTTCATGATTTATTTTAATTTGATGCGAGTATGTTTGGGTAAAATTCAGACCCAGTTCTTGTACCGATTTGATAAAATACTCATTAAAATTGCTGACTATGACTAAGCTATCTGAGTGACATTTTCCATTCAAATTGAGTTGTATATGACTTCACTTTTTTGCATTTTTTTCCTGTGAGTTTATCAATACATTTCAAGAGTTTTTTGTTTTGTCCCTTTTGCATTTTTGATTATGTCTAAGAAGAAATTTGCTTTTGCTTTACAGAGCTGCATGGTGACTTCATTTCTGAGACTTTTAAAAATCAGTCTATCTGTACTTAAATCAATTTTTAGCCATTTTTTAAAAGCTAAATCCCCCTTTTTTCATGAGATTCCATAATTTTTCATTTAGCCATGTTAGATCTTGTTTTCTGTTGTGCTTAGATAGTGTTGTTATTTTATATTTTGAGATAATTTCTTTGATTGTTGATATCATATTTTTGCATGTCTGTTCAGTTTGTATCGCAATTTATTTCATTTCACTTTATGTGCTGTAACTCATTTTCAAATGATTCTATGTTTTTCTTTGGTATGTACAAGATATATTTTCCATCATCAGTAGGCTTTTTGTATTGTGATTTTGACATTTTGCGTACTACTAAAGAGAGATTATAGTCAGACATGCCAGTAATTAGATTGTATTTTTTTGTTATGCAGTCAGGTTTGTTGGTAAAAATCAAATCAAGGAGAAATATATACTGTAGATTCCACCAAAATTTTGACATCTAATCTCATTTTAGAAGAATCAGTAAATATTTCAATAGCTGCAGAAAATGAAACTTATTCTTAACATTTTTACTGCTGTGATGGCAGTCACTCAATAAGCTCCTGAAAGTTCCATATATTCCTCAGTCAGTGGGGAGGCTGTCATAGTATTTGTGGATGGGGAGCATTAATATTACTCGACTGTTTGCTGAGTGAGATTGTCTCCCAGATTCATCTTCTCAGCCAACACTGATGATAGGGGCCCTGTGTCCCTCTGTGGACCTCAGTATGTGCCAAAAGGCAGCACCAACCACTAGGATTACATCGTTGCCTTTATCAATTCATCGCTAAAAGACAGAGCCTTTCCTCCCAAAGAGATGGCGCCAATCTTAAAATGATCTTAAGGAAACAAAGATTCATTCATCCAGGCTTGGGTGTTTCCTTTGTGTCGTCTTTTAACTGTAGTGCCGCTTTTATTGAGTTGAAGGTTTAATAATGTCCTGAATATGGGATTGATGAGAAATGCAGTTCTTTCCATGTTATTCCTGCTTTTTTTACACTCTACTTTCCTTAGACCAGGTCAAGCAAGTCAAAACCTTTCCCTACCAATTTGTGACACTTCCTCTTATGGGATTCCAAACCCTTTGCAGCTCACATTGGATAAATATATAATCCCTCCTACATCTATGAGTCCACCCCAGGGACTCCTAACTGGTGTGCACGGCTAGGAAATCTCCAAAGAAAGACACCTGGAAGGCAGCCTTATCGAATCTCACTTCAGGCGTTTTTTTCATGCAAAAGAGGAGCTGTTCTGCTCGGCCCTTCTTCCAGATGTCTGATCTTTTTTCAGATAGTGTTTCTAAAGGTTAGTCAATCCCTCCTACAGAGGACACTTCTTTTTAAATTTTCTCCAAAGCCCATACCTTGTGACTGTATGTGATGTTTAGGAATATAGATCGTAGTGGTTTACGAACTTTCTTTCTTTCTTTTTTTTTTTTTTTTTTGCTTTATGCGTGTGTTTGTATGTGTCTCTGTGTGTGTGTGTGTAAAGCACAAGTTGATGATGCTGCAACACTAGAAAGGCAGTAATTGGTGTCCAGTTTTGGAGTAGGGTTAGCATGCTGCCCCGGTCCCTGTGGAACTTGCTAATGAGTATCCAGTGACTCTACATTGATCCGTGGATCAAAGTTGGCTCACATCTTGCAGGGATAGGGTTGGAAGACTGAACAGGGCTTGGCTTGCTGACCCTAGCAGTAGTGGCTTTGTGATTATCTTCCCATACTATGGACACACAGAGGTTCATCATACAGTATTTCGACAGGACTCTGACCTTCTGAAGCTGCTAATATAGTGCAAGTTATGCACCTGCATAGACATGATGCAGCTGTGACAGCGTCGACGCAGCAGCGACATGTGTTCCTATTGCGTCTCCCGACGTGCACCTCTCCTTCTCTGTAGAGGTGCACGTTGGCGATGCAGGCCATAAGAGCTGTGATTGGTCCACTTTGTCTCTTCCTTCACGTTTCCTGGTTCTTGTCATTGCTTCCCTCTGCCTATTCACGGCAGCACAATTTCCAAGGTGAGTCGGTAAAACAGCGGTCCAAATTCAAAAGAATATTGAGCGAGTAACCACATACAGAACATTTTGTGGCTTGTCATAACCCCAGTGTTTACACAGATTGTCAAAATGGCAGTGGCGGTGGTCCCACGCACCGTTTTCTCCGACTTCTCTTTTTCTCTGTGCAACGATCGTATTAAAAGTTGCTTTTTCTTAACATTTTTTAGCTCCAACTCCATGACAATCTGCTCTTGTCCGTCACTGTTTCATAAACAAAAACACACGATGAACACAAATCACTCTACATATCGGCTGAAACCCGTTTTGGTAATGGAACAAAGCATTTCACCCAACACACAAGAAAAAATTGCCGATCACTGCGTCTGGGATGGACGTCGGTAATGGCGTCGACGCGATGCCGGTGCATAAATCCAGCTTAAGACTCAAAGCCCTTTTCTCCGCAGACACAATGTCATCTACCTACTGCTCTGTTCTCTGAAGCTCTCTAAAAAAAGCAATCAGGGTTTAAGTTGCCTTGTAGTGGAAAAGGTCCTGATATGTTTAAATCATGAGATGGTGGAACAAAAGGCTTCACTGCACAGATGATCAAACTAGCTTGAAAAGAGAGTGTCAAACCTGGGGCACCAATAAGAGCCTCTGATTCACTGCTAAAGCAGGCAAGACCTGATTGCTTTCCTATCAAAGGTTGCTGCTGTAGGAAAGAAAATTGTGAATAGAAAAAAATTGTTGCTGCATATCTCGTCTATGTAAATCAGTCAGTGGGAAGCAAAGCACTGTGAGACTGACAGTGAAATTACTGGAATATCTGTCCCCCAAAGGTAAATATAAGAGTGTCCTCATCTTTTCTAAAGCTGAGCCAACATCTGCAGAAAACAAACTTTAGCTGCCGACAGATTACAAACAAAGAGCAAAGCACCTAGAAGGGATTGTGTAAGCTACACCAAAAAGAATGCATCCCTTCTCAGCCACAGATCACATTTCCTTCTCCACCTTCCTCTTATTCTTTTTTTTTTTTTTCAAACCTGAAGAAAATCGTTTTTGGCTTTTTTTTCTTTGATACCACTTCTGGTCCCTGTGCTCGTTTTTTCTTTTAAATGCATTCTGTCAGTGAGTCGGCTCTGCCATAACTCACTGTAACTATGAACCCCAAGCACGGCTACAAACTTTAAATGCTCAAGACTCTTGTCAACTGTTTTCCTTATCTATTCCATTTGATGAAAATGCTTACACACAGTCCATGGCTCCAGAGTCCTCGCTCAGAGATTCCAACTTTCCAAAACTGTATCATCTTACTGTGATTTTATTGTGCTGCAAAAACAGAGTAAAAACTCTGAGTTTGTCTTTTATGGCTACTATAGCTGCTTTTAAAGTTTTTGATAAAAAGCACAGAAACAATTCTTTATCATTACACGGGAACAAAAGATATATACTATGTTTGACACTTTCTTTACTGCAATACATACAGTATTCCAAACACCTTCCAAAAAAGTTGGGACAGGTTCATGTTGACCACTGTGTTACATCACCTTTCCTTTTAACAACACTCAATGACCATTTAGGAATTGAGGACACTAATTGTTGAAGCTTTGTCAGTGGAATTCTTTCCCATTCTTGCTTGATGTACAACTTCATACATACGACTTCATACAACTTCCAGGCTGCTCAACAACCTGGGCTCTCTGATATATTCTGTGTTTCATAAAGTGCCACACATTTTTAATGGGAGACAGGTCTAGACTACAGGCAGGCCAGTCTAGTATGCACACTCTTTTACTACGAAGCCATGCTGTTGTAACGTGAAGAGTGTGGCTTGGTATTGTCTTGCTGAAATAAGCAGGGACGTCCCGGAAAAAAAAATTGCTTGGATGGCAGCATATATTGATCCAAAACTTGTTTGTATCGTTCAGCATTAATGGTGCCTTCATAGATGTGTCAGTTACAATGCCATGGGCACTAACACACCCCCATACCATCACAGATGCTTTTGAACTTAACACTGATTACAGTCTGGATAGGCCTTTTCCTCTTTATCCCATGGACACGACATTTCTAAAAACAATTTGAAATGTGGACTCATCAGACCAGTGTTTTTCAACCAAGGTGCCATGGTATGTTCAGGTTTCTGTGGGAAATGATCTAATTTCACTTCTTAATTGGTCCTAATAATGGCAAGTTATTTGCAATTTTTTTGGACCAACTAACAAGTAAAATTAGATAATTTCCCACAGAAACCTGAACATACCAAGTACCCTAGTTGAAAAACACTTCTAATGTCCCTGGAAGGTTTTTTTTTTTTTTTTTTTCATGACTGTCCAGAGAAATTTAGACCCACATGCAGGCATGATGGAAGGTGAACATTAAGATTTTAATTTCAACACGGACAAACTAAAGTGCAGCACAGAGGCAGGAGAAACACTAAACAAAAAATACTGAACTACAAAACAAAGTTTCACAAAGACAGGAAACCAAAAACAAACATAAACTAGGAATGGGGACTGTGAACACAAGGCACAATGAGACAAGGACTTATACTACAACACCACAAACAGTATATGGGCTAGGCAGACTAAATTGGGACAAGATGATTGGAGACTGGGAACAGATGTAATTGTGCAGGTGAGGGTGAATGACACTAATGAGGCAAGGCAGAGACACGCAGCCAGGCAGGGAACAAATACAGAAACACAAAGGAAACCAGAAGCCTACCAAACTGTGATCAAGACATAATGTAAAACAGAACTAAGGAACATATTCAAGTAAACACAAGAACCACCTAAGAAGAAGGAAAAAAATACCACCTACAAGAATTGACAGAATAGAAAATTGAGAAAATGGAACCGTGCTAAACAGGAAATGTTACCAAAATAAAACCAGAAACAGGACGTACAAAACCCAAAACAAGAATCATTAAAATAAAGTCCAAAGAACCAAGGAAATCAAAAGCTAAGAGGGTGCATAATGAACTGGCTGCTGATCATGACGCTCATGAACTACACTGACCATGGCTGCAGTCCGTTACAGCAGCAATACCATTTGAGTCTCGTAGCTATCCCCACCAGCTGCATTTGTGTTTTGAAGTGGCACAGATGAGAACAGGGTTCAAATTAGAAGATCACGCGAGAACTGTATAAAATAACGCGAGAGCTCGAGAGAGACAGAGGAGGACCGATTGCAGCAAGGAAACATGATGTACTGGCTCTCCACCTGGATTTGGTGGGCTCTAATAATGCATAAGTAGCCCATCAGTTTTAAATTTGGGAGGTGTGCGTTATGCCAAAGTATCTTCTCTGACACGGTGGTGGAGGAGCAGACTTCAGAAAATAATGGGCAATTCTTAAATATTTTTTAATACACTTATTAAATTCACTAGATACTGGGGCATTTCCTTGACTGGATGCAGTATCGGTCAAAAATAGACTCATTGCATATTTTTAGCAATCTGGGTCTGGCAAGCCAAATTTGTTCCACAATGATTCGGACCAGGTGGGGAGTAGAACGGGAACTATTTGCTGCAGAGACAAAATGAGTCAGTGTCATGGCACTGGTCCATTGTCCGTCTGTCCAAAATTCACAAGAACTACCCCACCTCCTGGGCAATTGCCCCAATGCTTAACAAACTCACACAATCCTTGCGTTCAGTTGACAAAACTGTTTGCAACTGTTCGGAACTGTTCGTTAGCTTCTGTAACTGATCGACCTGGTCTCTGCGAACCATTTTCTCTTTGGCCGAACTCTTTGTGGAGGTGACTCACGTAGCGAACAAAGATGGTGGCTAGGTAAGATAGTTTGTGATATCCTTTTGTTTTCTTCTCTTTTCGGAGCAATTTCATCAATTTAAGAGTAGAGGTTATGTCAGTTTGTAAGTAAAACAATACCACACATAAAATACTGTTTTTGGTGGGAGTATAATGGAGAATTCTTAGGTAATATTAAGTTGAAGTAGGCTACAGTATACGCTGTAGCTACCGTATCCTCTAATCGGCTGACAGAGGACACACAACTACAGAACTACAGAATGCGCGAGCCGAACATTAAAAGCCATTTGCCAAAAACTGACTGTTCATTTAGGTCAGTTCGCCTTGCAAACTATGTTTGGCAAACTGTTTTGTCAACTGAACACGCCCAATGATCCTCAGGTGGGTCTACATTCAGTTTATGGTCAAGGTCAAAGGTCAGGAAATCTGCATGCTCTTGCAGTGGTTTGATCAGGTCAGAATGAGTTACTCCGTCATTGACAGTCTGGTTATGAAAGTTACCTGAATACCATGATTTCAGATGAAAACCACACATCTTCTAAACTGATACTTCTTAGGAAATGAAAAATAATCAGACAGATCATTACACTGATGTTGACGAATGACTTAATAAACAGCTTTTTGTTGATTATTTCGAGACACTCTGTTACCAGTACTAGTCAGAGGGGAATAAGCACGTCCCATTAGCAATAAAAAGTAAGAATCGTCAAAAGTGAAGATACGTAGGTTGTTTTCATCTGACAGTGAGGATACTCAGAGCGAGTCACACAGTCCACCCTGCAGTCATTCTACAGTGTTTCACTCTCCCACAGATGTACAGCCAGATCCATACAGAGCTAACTTTAGCTACAAGGAGAGATCCACTGTAAGCCCTCATCTCAATATCAGGGAGTCAGGGTGTCTGGAGCCGTTTTCACACATGAACCTCGGACAGTGTAGTAAGAACTGGGTCAGAACATTGTCCACTTCTGACCTTTCTCACATAGCTACTACAGCCCAGAACAGAAAGTCTTCTGCAGACATGTTTCCACTAATGACAATGCTCACTTTGCTTTAGCTGAGGGACCTGCAAGGCTTGTGATAGAACTGGAAAATAGCAGCCTTACTCTGACACAGGTGCAATTTGACATGAATAGAGACTGCAGTTACTTTCTGTCTTTAACATTGGAATATTTAATAGAAACATTTGCCTTCTGGAATGAGCGTCTGTCTAGAAAAGTCTGCAAACCAGTGACGACAGCTTTAATATAGTAAATGGTAAAGTTGGGACCTTTTCCAGGGTGGTCAGCCTAACTACCAAGTGCATATGTGTGTCTCAGAGAAGAAAAAACCTTGCTGATAAACTCCTAACCTGAAAAATAAACCCATTCCATAATGCTATTTTTGAAACCATATTGACTTACTATCACTGCCAAAAACTTACTCTCAGCAGCCCTACCTTCGTGTGCAGCACCAACAGCACTCCAACTTACTTCTCACAGTTTTGGTATCAGCAAAGTTCCAGGAATAGATGTAGAAGAGAAGGCTAAGAAGGGAGGGGAAAAAAAAAGTCGAGACGCTGCCTCTCAGAGAGCAATTAGGGTGAGATGAGAACAGAGTGAGGAGCAGTGCACTCGCTCAGTAAGAGATGCTCTGCAGCTGCACTCTGACAGTCACAGATAAAACCCATAGTTAGTCAAAATCACAGCTCTGACTTCACTGCAAGTCAGCCTTATTTGCTGCTGCTTTTGCTTCAATATTATTTAACACAGAAGTCGATTCAGGTGCCGTATTTCACATCGTGGAGCAGTCGACCACATAAAGACCGATTTCAGCGCATATTTTTAAGTGAAGATGTCCTCGGGGAGCAGTTTGATAAGCCCGCAGAGAGAGAGAGAGAGAGAGAGGACAGGTTTTTTCCTCTCACTAGACAGCTGTGCTCTACCTCCTTTTCTGGCAGTTTTTGTACTTTCTCTACCTTCCTCTCCTCAATCTACTCCATCCCTCCCCACCCCCTCCCTCTTCACTGCAATTCTATAGATAATTAGGTTTTAATGTAGTAGATTTGATATGGCACAGGGAGGCAGGATTCTTTTCCCCACCACTTATCTCTGGCTACCAGGCCCTCCCAGATGGGCTGGCCCCTAACCTCTTCACTCTGGCAGGCGTAGAGATACCCCTGCCCCAACTCCCAGCGCGCACCTCCAAAGCCAAACCTCACCTCCCAACACAGTACTCCATATCTGTGGCCAAATATAACTTACTCTTTTCCAGCTTTTAACACGGAAAACTCTATACACGTCCTTCCATCGTGCCCTAATTATCAGAGTAGTATTATAATTGGAGTTTTTCTTTTGTTCGTGGTATATTAAACCCTAATTCACTCAGAGAAATCAGGGCTCGGCAATGTGACCGCTATCATCAGGTACATCGTGGCATGTTAATAAATAGATCCTTACAGCTGCAGAAGCAGTTGATGAGAGAGGAGGCGGATGCACCTGATCTTTAACCTTTCTCATTTATCTCCTTTTCCACCCCTCCCATCTCCCCACTTTTTCCCCTTCTGAGTTGTACTCCTCATCAAAGCAACCGCATCTCTTCGTTTCGTCTTCACTCGGACCTTTGACACCCCCACCCCATGCTTCACACTATATATTGTGCCATTCCTTCCTCCTCTTCACCTTGTCACATCTGCCATTTCTCTCAGGGCCATTTCAAATTAGCCGCAGTGAAGCCGTTTTATCTGAAAGAATCTGACAGAAGACAAGGAAGCCTGCTAGGATGGCAGAGAAAGATGGAGGTAAAACGGTGTTAGCCTTTGGTTAGGATAGCTGATTCACCTCAGGGGGAGAAATGGGTGAGGGAGGACTGTGTGTTGAAAGGTTTCTGTGGGTAATAGTGAGATTAATTGCACTGTCAGTGTATTATAGTTGGTCTAAATGAAGGAATAAGTGGGTCAAAGAACGAAACGTGACTGCCTGTGTGATAGAAAAATAGAGGTAAAAATGCAAATTTCAGAAATTAACAGATATGAGAAATACAGTAATGCTTTTTTAAAAACAAGAGCCTTTTAAATAGTCAGTTCAACTGTCAACACCATTAAAATTGGAGTAAGCTCTACAATAAAAGTGCTGAGACTTTCTTTAAAGTTTACTAAAAACTTGTTTTCATAAGGATGACTTTCTCCGTTGAGGTGAGCTCCAATTTCAAGACCTAATAGGAACAGTAGAGTTGTCTGTGCTGTTCTTGGGTGCTACCACTGCAACCTGAGGTTCAAGAAAATTCTGTGATGGGAATAGATATTTAGAGGAAAAAAAAACCTACTCTCTTTGTTCTCATTACAGTTTAATATAATGGGTCCATATGAGAAGCACTAGTTAATCACTTAATATATTCATTTCACATGCGCTCATTCCACGACTGGACTTTCACAGCCATCTGCCCATTCAGTCAGATTAAATGTCAGTATAAAATGTGTAAACAGTTTTGAGTTTCCAATAGCACAGCACATGTTGTCATAAACTTCACCGTGCGCTTTTCCACAGCGCATGGAGGAGGAGAAGGAGGAATGAGGATTTACGCGCAGGATTGCACCAAACACACATTTACTGACATAAACAGTTCAAAAAGTAACGACATACAGAAACGAAACAGATGTGCACATAAAGGCTGACACTAGTAGCATACAGCAGGCAGACCACTGTGCACCTTGGCCACAAAAACTGACAAGACAAAAATGCTTGTGTGAATTTGGAGTACTCAAGGATGCTCGACTGGCACGGGAGAAGAGCCGGGCAGCAGTGCCCAAGCGTAGCAGTTGTGCTGCAAGGAGAAATGCTACAGACAAGCGTAGCAGCACAACTGCAAACAGAATCTCAGAAGAGCTCTTACTCACCGTGCAGGACCAGTCTGAGTTGTCCAAGGCAGACAACGAGCACAAACACAAAAGATCCTTCGGGATGTGACGGTTAGATGGCGGAGAATAAGCGTCTAACCCATACAATGGTCCAGCGATGTTTGTCTAGCGAAGAGCCGCTTAAATACAAACACCGTTGGCCACACAAATTGGGCGAGGCGCGGGAAAGATAATTACCGGGGCTGGCAACAGCTGATGGAACCAGAGGAAGAGCGAGGGGGCGTGGCTGGACCGACAGACTGTCAGCAGCGTGGGAGAAAGTAGGTCACTGAGGCTGACTAACAGCTGCCGGTCAGGCAGTGGCTATGGATATGGAATAAGTACAAAAATACACAAAATGCACATAAACAGTAAAACCAAAACCCGCAGAGAGATCGAGGCCGAGCCGGGGAAAGCCAAGTTGGCTCAGCTCGTGACACATGTAAAAGCAGCTGATAGGAATGAATATGCCATAAAACAGTATTTTCATACTTGTTCTGAAATCTGTTGGACAAGTGACAAATTATGGCCTCAGTGCTTTTTTCTACCGTGAAAATCTATTTTAAAAAATCTTCAGTAGCTGTGGTGAATTGTGTGGATGTCAAAAAATGCACCCCAATTACAAAAAAAGTTGGGATGCTGTAAAATCTAAATAAAGCCATTTGAAGTCTCCTAAATCACAATTTTATTCACAAGAGAATATGTAAAGGCATATCAGATGTGGAAAGTGAGACATTTTAACATTTCATGAAAACTATTAGTGCATCTTGAATTTGATTGCAGCAACATGCATCAAAAGAGGTGGGACAGGAACTACAAACGCTAGAAACGAAAACAAAGCAACTGAAGAAACATGTGGCTAATTGAGTTAATGGGCAGCTGGCCAGTAACATGACTAGGTGTTAAAAAAGTGCACCTTTAGAAAGGCAGATTCCCTGAGAAGTCAGCACAGTGGAACAGTGGTTAGCACTGTGGCAGCACAGCAAGAAGGTCACAGGATGGATCCCACCCCCTGACCATCGTGGGATCGATCCCACCCCCTGACCATCAGTGACCCTTCTGTGTGGAGTTTGAATGTTCTCACCGTGTCTGTGGGTTTACTCCCGTTTCCTCCCACAGGCCAAAAACATGCAAGTTAGGTTAAGTGGAGACTCTGAAGTGGCCCTAGGTGTGAATGTGTGTGTGAATGGTGAAGGAATTGGCACCACACCGTGGCTGCCTCATCCATCCAGGTGGATGCCCTGAATTTCCCTTTGGGATTAATAAAGTATACAAAAAAAAAAAGTCAGATGAGTAGATGTTTTGAGGTTTGGTCATCTGCAAAAAATCTGCATCTGAAAGTTGTGGAGCAATTTCAGAATAATGCTCAAAGTAAAAATGCAATATATTTATATCTCTACTGTTGACGAGTACTGGCAACCCTCTGGGAGTAGTCAACAACTTCAAGTACCTTAGCGCCCAGATAGGATCTACTAGTCATGATATGAAAGTATGCGAGGCACTCATGTGGGGTGCTCTCAGTGACATGCACTCAATATGTGGCACTCAAACATGTCAAGAGAGCTATAAGTTAAATTCTTCTGTGCAACAGTGGAATCCATACTGCTATACGGAAACGAGTGCTGCTCATTAAACGTCTCCCTTCAGAGGTCATTGGATGGCTCCTACACCTGGATGCTGCGCACCGTCCTCAATGTAAACTGGCAAGACGACATCTCCAATGAAGATCTCTTTGGGCACCTTCCCAGAATATCAGACAAGGTGGCTTGGCAAAGACTTGGCCTCGTGGGGACACTGTTACAATCACCAAGAGCTCTCAGCTGACCACCTGGTACTCTAGGAACCGACGCATGGCTTTCGACGCCCAGGACAGCCATTCACATCATTCGTGGACACTCTGAAGGGAGACACTGGGGCAGCCAACACTGGCAAGCTTGCCGCCTGTATGCCAGCCCGTGAAGTTGGACCGCTAGGCGTGCAGCTGGGCTGAGGCCACTCTGACTGAAAAATGCAAAAACTAGGTATCTTTGGGCCCTGAGGTGGCACTCTATTAAAATCAGTGAAAATCACTGCATTGGGTCCAGAACACTTCCAAAAATCATAGTCTGTTAACGCAGTTCACCATGCTATCCACAAATACAGGACAACGTGCTATGAAGCTACAAATAAGTCATATATGATCATGATCCATATTCAGCTGGGTTTGCCTTGGGATGTCATAAAATGGCAAAAGCAGCCCAGCACCGTCCTTGATACCTGCCCACTGCTCTATTGGCCAACATAGCTGTCTGTCATGTAGATGGGCAGGGAGCCAACAGTGTTAGCTTAAGAGCTAACAGTGGTACTAGGAAACTCACACCAAGCATGGTTTATATTGTTATTGTCTTTAGATTTCAGTCAGCGTATTATACATCCCTGTTTCCCCCTGGTTCTCTGATTCACAGTCGATAATATATCCCATGTCATTCTGGCTTATTTTGTTATATTTTCACCGTGACGCTACATTGAACTGTTAGAACTCCTGTGCTAGGCCGTCCAAGTCGATTGCTGTAACTAAACACAGCTCACCTGGGTGGGGTGAGGTGAGGATGTTGTCCTTAGACATTATTTTACTTTATTTTCTTGTAGTATTATCAAAAGCCACAATCAGAGGTGGCTAGCTTTCGGGAGTGGCAGTGGTTCAGGAGCTAGAGCAGGTTCTGCAGTAAACGGAGGGTTTGCGGTTCAAATCCCGCTCTCCCCAGACATCCTGCCATTGTGTCCCTGGGCAAGATACTCTACCCACCTTGCCTTCAGTGTCCATGACACTGGGTATGAATGTGTATAAATGTTGAGTAGTGGTCGGCGAGGCCTTTTGCGCAGATTGGCAGCCACGTTTCCGTTAGTCTGCCCCAGGGCAGCTGTGGCTACAGAGGTAGCTTACCACTATCAGTGTCTGTGGAGTGAATGAATAATGGGTTCACTGTAAGTGCTTTGAGATGTCACTTGACATGTAAAGCGCCATATAAATCTAATCCATTATTATTGTTCGCTAAAGCTAGCAGTTAAGCCACTCATTCACAAATGTACTCCAGGGGCCGATAATATCCTAGTGACCACCTATGCACAGCAATGGCAAATTATTTGCATTTTTGGACCAATTAAGAAGTGAATTAGGTGATTTCCCACAAAAACCTGAATGTACCAGGACACCTGGTTGAAAACCACTGCTCTTAGTGCCATGTAAAGGTATTGTATGGAAATTTTGGAGACTTTTTTCATAGCTACACCTTTTGATCATGAAGTGAACTGTCACCCTTGAACCCAATTTATTTCCTGAGAAGTACTGCTGGCTGGCTTGCCTGTCACAGCAGCTGAGGCTGTGTCATGTATGGATGAAGTATATGGGGCTGCAGTTCACTAAAACTGGAATATATCAAAAGTTCCACACAGTACCTTCAATACAAGTTATAGTTTTTATGTTGTGTGGACTATTCTGTATTGGCTATTTTTGAAACTTTCATCTCAGTTAACTCAATATTAATTGAAAATGACAAGACTTGTTCAAAATACTGAAACGGATGTGAAGCAGTACTGTCATTCCTAAAACTGTAATCTGTTGATTCGTCTGTTGGAACATAAGGGAAGCATTTCCAATAAAAGCTATTTGGAGTGAGGAATTAGGTCAGTATTTCTTGGAAATACTTTTAAAACTATCCAAACAGATTCTCATGTTTGATTTCATTTGCTGTGGTCTGTTATATGTGCTACTGAAATATGTAAGCTTGGTTTTAATTTGTGTCCAATCTTTCCTCAGACCCAGTCATCAGTCCTGAACAGCTCAGTGATCCAGACCGAGTTACCCAATGTGGTCCTGGAGGGTTTGAGACCTGGTACTGGCTACGCAGTCCAGGTGAGGGCCCGCACCGTCGCAGGCTATGGAGCCTACAGCAAGGAGATGCTCTTCCAAACCCTCACTGACGGTGAGTGGGTGGCTGGTTGGCTGGAGTGTGTGAAGGTGTGCGTGTGGGTGTGGGTTTTTCTGCTGGAGAGGAAAGCGAGTGCAGAGCCGAGAGAGGGAATGTGAGAGGTTGCGCAAGAGTGAAAATCTGGCTGTGAAGTAATTAAATTCTCCCCCTACTTTGTGTGTGTGTGTGTATGTGCGAACGCTCGCAGTCATGTAAAATGAGCTTGGTAAATGATATTTTCTGTGTGTTAGAGGGAGAGAGAGAGAGAGGAAAACTGTCAGTCGTATATTTTCCCTTCCAGAAATATTCAACTGTGTGTATGTGAGAGTCTGAAAAAGTATGAGAATTCTGAGATACAGTATACCTCTTCTCTCACACTGGGCGCTGCATTGTGTTTCCTTCTGCAGATGAATACAAATCTGAGCTCGGACAACAACTGTCCTTGATTGCTGGCTCTTTAGTAGGCGGAGTGTGCATCGTCTCATTGGTGGCCATCACCATCATCTGCACCAGGTAATATTTATGGGACGGACACACATGCTCTTTCTTCACAGATACTACACCTGCATGAATGTGCATGAACTTGTTACTACTGCACCCTTAACTGCTAGATATGGTAGACATATGTCCTGTTATACCCCCTTTACACAGCAGTGTAAATCCCTCATCAATGATAGATGAAAAAACGGAAAGCTCTCTCAACAATCTTTCAACGAGCCCCCAGCGATCACCAAAATCTCTCAATGATCTTCCATGGCCACTATGGTCTCCTCAGAGTTTTGACAGTGTCAATAGCATGTATCTCACGGTGCGGCGAAGAGCAGTGAATGCTGACAAACGGGTGGGGGGGTTCATGAAGGTTCCTAAAAAGTTGCACAACAGTTAGCTACAGTTTTTGCAGTCATGAACAGTTTTTGTTGGTGCATATACATTCTGAACATGTTCAGATGTTGTGCAAAAAGGCCATTCTTCACCGCTACGTGAGATACATGCTAAACTATCTCTCAAAAATCACCAAAGGGAAGCGATCACTCGAGGAGCTCTCAAGGAACACTCAGTGATCTCACTGACCTCCCAATGATCTCTCTCCACTCTTTCCACTGCTGTCTTTCTCTAGTGGTCATTCATTGAACACTCAGTGATCCCTCACTGATCTCTTGGCCAAAAATTTGGTGTTCATTGAAAGATTGCTGACAGATCACCGAGCAATCACTGAGAGATCATTGGGAGTTTGATGAGATTGTTGAGCACTCAAGGAGCCTTTAGTTAAAACGTGACCTCTAGCTTATTATCTGTTTTTATGGCAAAAGAATGCAGGTCAGATCCCCCCAAAAAGGACTGTAATGTGTATCAAAGGAGGGAATGAACCGCAGTCTCTATTGACCATAGCCGTCACCAAAAACAATGATCGTTCATAGCTACAAATAGTAAATTAGAAATAGAAATTCAAAAGGCAAGGCAAGTGGTTGTGGTGGTGGGGAAGGGGGGGACATTTGTTCCTGAACAGTTAAAGGGGTCACATTTTCCAAACTTAAACATTTGCATTTTTTCTACTTTTTTGAAGGTATTGTAGGCATCAATTTCTATAATTATGCAATGTTACACGAAAGGGAGTGTGGTATCAATGAATCCCTGTGGTGATTTGATCATAAGCCCCACGTGAAGCAGAGAGCTGAAGACATCACTGCGATTATATATTCAATGATACCGCATGACCTTGAGTGTAATATTGCTTTTATACAACAGTTCTACAAGCACAGTGTATTAAATGACAGCAGTACAAGACAAAATATTGTGATTTTTGTTTGTTTGACCAGTTGTTTTGCCCCATACAGTGACTGTATCCAGTTCACTGTTACTAAGCACCTCAATGAGCAAAATATAGGAATGAATAGGCATATTGTTATTTCACACATATGTAACCAAATTAAATATTGTCCAGTGCAGAATTCAGTGTTTAAATACACACCACTCCACCTGTTCAGTAGGTTTGTAGGCCACATTACTCGTGCCCATGGCTAGTTAGTGTTTTAGTTTTGGCTCATTTCCATGTAAGTTTTGGCACACTTAGCTCACTTTCTCCTGGTATTTTCAGATGAAAATGGTGGGCTAGTCAAGACAATTAATCCAACTCTAGCTTGTCTATTTTGTTGTTAACAAACGTGAAACAGCTAGCTAGATGATAACAAGGGTGGGACTTCCGGGTTATGGAGGTCTGGATTTTAGGACCATTGCTTTTCAAACAGCTCCTCACTGTGGAAATTAGGGTATCCAACACAGTAATGTAATTGTCACATATTATAAGAAGCAACTGATCTATAGTTTACAGATTATTAGAACACAGCGGAAGTGGAGTGATACATATTCTGTGAAAAGTCTGAGTTTGATTATCAGGGAATATAGTAACTCCTGGAATTACTATTGACCAATCACATTGCTCCATTAGAACTAATTGTTTGTATTTATCATTACATTCACCAGTAAAAAAACACATTTTTTCCCCCAATATTTCTTTGTATTTGTATTCCTTGTAGAAGGAGGCAGTTAAAGGAGAGCGTGTATGGAGATAAGCTGCAGCAGTACAACACAGGAGGAGGTATGCACATTCTCCCTTTTTATTTGATCTTAATTCAGAATCTAATTTCCATTTTAAAACATCTTTATTTACTTTCCTCCTTCTCACCTTGTCCTCAGAGGTGACTCTGAGGCCCGACATGTTCAGCGGTCCTGCCCCAACGGTGACCTTTCCCAGCCTGTCTGAGGGCCACAGCTCACCGGGGGTCAAGATCTACATCGACCCTTTCACTTATGAGGACCCGAATGAGGCAGTCCGGGAGTTTGCCAAAGAAATCGACCCCTCCTGCGTCAAAATAGAGGAAGTCATCGGGTCAGGTAGAGTCAGTCATCCTAAACCTCTGACTTCTCTTTCGTGAAGGAAAATCTCAGCAAAGGCCTGTAATGGCATGCTGTTGCAGTGGATATAAAAAGTCTACACACCCCTGTTCAAATGCCAGGTATTTGTGATGTAAAAAAATGAGACCAAGATAAGTAATTTCAAAACTTTTTCCATTATTAATGTGACCTATAACCTGTACAACCCAACTGAAAAACAACACACAATTATAAATGCTTAACATTGACTGAAAACATACATAAACTTAGAGAAAACAGACGGTAATTGGTCCCAGCGTCCTTCTCCCATCTAACCTATCCAGCGTCTCTTGCACACTTTGAGTCTCACTCCCTGAGCCCCACCCTCTGCCAAATCGGACCATGACATTAGTCTTGTCTGATTGGCAATGACCGCTTACCAAGATGGACGCCCGCTGCATCCAGCATTCAGGAGTGAGTGACACATTCAAGGAAAATTCAAAGCATTGGAAAATACATTACCCCCAAGGAACCAGCTACATTAAGCCTCAAATAATACACAAAGGCATAACAACATTGTGAGCAGGGATACATTAATCAAACTGAGTACATTATATATCAGAGTGATACAATTAAAAAAAAAAAATCCACAGTATTTGTATGTAAACTTCCTCTGTTTATAGAAGCAAAGCAAACCTTTGATTCTCTAATGAATCCACCCCCCACTATGGTGAGACAGCAGATATACTCAGCATGACAGGAATCAATTTCTTTAACTGTGCCAGGCTTTGTGTGAATGAGAAAGATGTGAAAATGCGCAAGGCCAATTTATTATTTTGCTTTTTTTCCCCTTTGAAGTGAAGAGAGATGTTTTATTCATGCAGATGGCTTTCAGAGGAATAAATTAAAAGTGTCTTCTTGCATTCTCTTTGGCTGTGTGTGCCCTCGGTACACAGATGCTATGTGATGTTTGGCAAGCAGAGAAAGTTGGTCCCCAAGTGTCTTCAGAATTTTTTTTTGGTGAGTAGATGTTTAGAATTCAGCTGTTAGAGGAGCAAATGGGGGGAAGTGGAAACATCAAGAAGGGCCATTGTGATTTATAATTACATTACCATCTGATTATTTCAAGCTACCAAAACAGAAAATAGATTAGATGGATGTTTTGATTGATTTAGATATGTCCACTTGGGCCCTATCATAAATTAAAATTGGGCTGCCAACGGGGTTCCATATGGTTTTTTTTCCCCAGTTGGTTGAAGACCAAATGGGTCGAAGATACCTTTGGGCGAAGACCGAAGGGGGTTTGTGCTATGGGGCGGTCACTTTTGTGAAATCAACTCCTCCTATGATTTTGTTCAGATTGTTTTGAAACTTTGTACCAGGGTTTGATATACTGTGGAGGAATAAGTTCAGGCGAGATGCGACGAGCTGGAAGGTTGCAGAGTTTTATTTCCTCCATCATCATGAGACACACATCGTAGCTCTGAGCTACTGTGCTCTTGAGGCATATATAGTAAGCTCTTTTATACAGACAGAGAGAATGCATGGCACATTAGCATATTGGTATACATATCAGTCAATACACATGATTAGCATGACCAACTGGCGCCCGGACATCCTCACCTTAATCCAGGGATGTCTAAACAATAGTCCATTGTTCTGGGTGTCCCCCAGGGGCTCTCTGTCCATATGCAATTTGTCCTCCATTTCTTCCAGCCCCGCTGAGCGTGAATAGTATCAGTCTGCATTGTGCTGGGTGACCACACGTTTCCCCCCAGAACGCTCGGAAGGGGCTGTGACCCCTCCCCCCTGTCGTTTGGGCTCCAGCTCCGGTAGAACTGTCCTGCTGTAGAGGAGGAGGGGGAGGGGGGTGGGAGTAAGTGAGTGCCGGCCCGGGATGTCAAAGGTGTCTGGGCCACGCAAAAATTGCGTGTGGATCCGCGATGGTGAGGGACTTTTCCGGTAAACCTGGCGGTGATCCACAGTGGCTGTGAAAAAAAATTAAGTCTCTGACTCCTCTCGCGGCTCGGTCCAGCGAGGATGTGGGGAAAGCGAACGGCCAAGTTCCCCGAGGATGCGTAGCGGCTGTGAAACAACTGTAGCTGTGTGAGGAACTTGGCGGTTTGGCTTTTAGGTGCGGAAGCAGCCCTAAAGCCATCGGGGACAGCAATCGGCTAAATTCCTCTTGTGCGCCATGGCTGAGAAACCCATACAAAGTCCTGTGTGTGGGCTGCACGTCTGCTTCAGGTGCGTGAGCAGCCCTGAAGGTTCCGAGGGTGGCGATCGGCTGTGTTTCTCGGGCATGTGCAGCGGCGGAGGACGCTGTATGAGTCTGTGGAGCTGGTTTATCCCTGTGCGTGGCATGCGCTTGGTGCAGTGACCACATAGCTGGCAGTTGCGCTGTCCTCGTAATCCTGCGGTGTGCGTGCGGGGCTTCTGTGTGCGGGAGGTCAACTGTCGTGAGTTCAGTCAGATTTGGGGAGCTTGGTGGAAATCAACGCAGTCGGCACCAGTGTCCTTCCCCGGTCAGGCTGCTTCCTTTGGCTCGCTTGTTTTGCCATTCATGGTGCGTGTCAGTCCCAGCGCTGCCGCTGATCTTCGTGGGTGTGGATGAAGAGGTTGCAGGCGTTCGCTGGTCTTCTGGAGTCCACATCGCGGTGAGAGGGAGCAGACGGTCATTGTCTCTCGTCAGGTCACCAGTGTGGAGGGAAAAGATCAGGCGAGGGGCCCACCATGATCACGTCAGGGTCACCAGTGTGGAGGAATAAGTTCAGGTGAGATGCGACAAGCTGGAAGGTTGCAGAGTTTTATTTCCTCCATCATCATGAGACACACATCGTAGCTCTGAGCTACTGTGCTCTTGAGGCATGTATAGTAAGCTCTTTTATACAGACAGAGAGAATGAATGGCACATTAGCATACTGGTATACATATCAATCAATACGCATGATTAGCATGACCAACTGGCACCTGGACGTCCTCTCCTTAATCCGGGGATGTCTAAACAATAGTCCATTGTTCTGGTTGTCCCCCAGGGGCTCTCTGTCCATATGCAATTTGTCCTTTATTTCCTCCAGCCCCGCTGAGCGTGAATAGTATCAGTCTGCATTGTGCTGGGTGACCACAATACACTGATAATGTCCATATTGCAATTTGCCTCCACTCAGATGATTTTTGCAGGAGTTGTAGGCCTTGACTTAAGATGTCCTATTTCAGATCAGTTAGTTACTTGTGGCAAAGGTTGCAGATATGCACCGGTCACGTGGTGTGGAAAAAGTAGGTGAAAAACTAAAAAAATGATCCCAGATGTACTAACCATTTCACATCACTAGATGGCAGACATGTGTAGCTTAAATCCTAGCACAATTCCACCATGGAGGACTGGGCCCATTTCTGCCAGAACCAGAAGCCAGTTTCAGAATGCAGAAGAAGAGAAGCCAGGATGATTGCGCCACATATTTCAACACCGAGGAAGCACTTGCTCTGAATTTTGCTGACTGTGATTCTAAAAGGGATTATTTAGCTTCTGAGGACAATTCTGAAGGGTAAGATGTACCTTCTGTGACAGCACAAGCTGGACGGGCGGACTGCCACCTTGCGTCTGTGGTCGACTGAGCAGCACGTCGCAGAGAGCACATTATTACCGGTTCAGCGGCGTTGCCTAACCGAAATTGAGGTGGACTAAATCAGAAGATAAATGTGATAGTTTCTGGACATGGGAGAGAAAGTGAAAATGACCGACAGAAGACAAAATAAGGCACCAGGATGAGCACTTGGACGCATGGCAACGCATGGCGACGCATGATATGGTTCATATATTTTAAGGATTAGATAACAAAAAAAAAGTAAAACAAAAAAATCCTCGATGTAAATATGTCCAAAGTCCAGTTTTACTGAAAGTTATATAAGTCAGTATGGCTGCCATCACATTATGCAAATTAGATGAGTAAATGTACTCCCATCATAAACTTGGGATCATATTCTACATTTTTCTCATTTAAAGTGAGCCATTATCTCTTATCACTTTAAAGTTACAGCCTTTGGAATTTCTCATATCTAAACTGAATATTTTCTAGACAGTATCTTGTAAAATTAACTCCTAATACAGTTTTGCTCAAAATGTTTTGAAATGTAGTACTCTGGTTTGGTATAAACTGATGATGTGGATTTTGCAATTTGACTCTTATCAGATTTTTTTTTAATGGGAATTGCAGACCTTGAGGTCAAGGTGAGAGGTTTGTTTTTCCCTCAATCTTATAAACGCAATAACTACAGAAAGAAATGATGTAGGCTTTGTCTAAGACAAACCTTGGGGGGCTTACAACATGACCTGATTATGGGTTTAGGGTCAAAAGGTCAAAGGTCAAACATTCCAGTTGCACTATTACTATAGAACAAGAAAAGCTAGGGTCACCAAACCTGGTACACAGGTTCACCTTGAGACCCTGAACTGTGACTATGGGTTTGGGGTCAAAAGGTCAGAGGTCAAGGTTGGCATTCCCTATGTTCTGTTGCTATACAACAAGGAAAGCTAGAGTCAGCAGACTTTGTACACAGGTTCACCCTGTGAGCCCTGTCAATGTTTTGATTTCAGGAAGTAATGTATTACAAAGTTTGCTGTTGCAGAGAAGGACTGTCGGAATGTTGTTCTACTTTTCGCTGATTCCACTGATTCTGATTTCACACACTTCAAAATAAGTTTTAGAAATGAGAAGCCTACAAAACTGTCAAAACCTAGTAGATTATCTTCCTTGATAATTCAGCAGTGGTACCATATAACAGATTTCTGACCCATTACCCATTGCCTGTTTATACAGTATAATGACCTAATGGGTGCAAGTGTTATGTGGTTAGTTTGGCCCCAAATGGTCATACAGTATGACAAATGGGAAAATATCATGGCATTCATGAACTGTTGTGCTGCCTTAAGGGGTGTACACTGTCTAATCAGGCAAGAGCAGTTTAAACTGCTGTGTATGTGTTTGTGTGTTATTACATAATTGATGCAACGTTTTGCAAATTGCTATCCCGTAGTTTAAGGAAGTCACCCCAAAGCTCTACGAAAATGTGATCAGTTCTTTGTTTGCCTTTGTTTTAGCTTTAACTAACAAGTTTGCTGAAGATTTTGGACACCCTTGTTAACACCTGGAAAGACTCACTGATGCCAGATTTCGCTGTTAATATTTACCTTGTCTTGCCATTTGAGAAATTTTACAAGTGACGCTAATGTGTATTAACTTTCATCGGGCTGATTCACAGCAGTCACTTTGGTATAAAATGATGCTGAAACACAGGTGTTATTAAATGTAATATTTGAAGTTGCTCGTCAGAATAGAACAAAACCTCCACTATTGGCAGTTAACAACCCACATTTTTCCACTAGTTTGTGTTTCTGAAAATGTACCCAAGGTATCAAAGTCAGAGCTTATGGCTCCTGAGCACTGTTACACTTTATATTTCACATTTTTTATCACCAGGCTTGGACTTATAATGCTCTATAAAGCAGATTTTGTGTAATTTGATTAATCACAGATTTTGATAGGGAGTACAGTATGGACCAAAGAGGATTCTGCATTATTTACTAGATGGGGTCATCTTTCTATGCAAGTCTGTCTTGTAGCTGGTTCTTTTTATTAAAATCTGATTAAAAATTTAAGCTTATGTAGAGTTCATGTGGCACATATTTCCGTTTCTTTCATCTGAAGTGGAGAGCAGCTGGAGGTGAAAGTACGAGGGTGATGCTGTGTCTTTCTCTTTGGAATATTATACAAAATCTACCAAGCTGAATTTTAGTGTTTTTGTTGTCTGGGTGAAGCAAAGGAGAAAAAGAAAACCTGTAACAGTTTTCAACAGTCATCTTTTTAAAATAGCAGTTATGGCCTTGGTAAAAAAAATGCTCTCTAGCTACTTTAAATTAATTTGCCACTGGCCATGACCACTGTTTTCATTTTGTCTGAGTACTAAAAGAATGTAATGATACCCAAAGCCTAAGGTAAAATAAAGTTGCCATTTCTGACATTTTGGTGTGATTTATAACTCAGAAACTCTGTTTGTTTCCTGGGTTTTTGGGACTTTACCAAAAAGAACTTTTTTGTTTGTTGTATACACAGTATATCATGATGCAGGTACAAAGTTCAGTTTTTGTCTGCTAGCTGGACAGTTTAAAAAGTAAAAGTTAGATGTGCTTGTGCCAAATTGAAGGGTTGATTTTTATTGTTATGATTTTCAGTTGTCAAAAATGGAGATCTAAAAAACCGCAAAACAACTCAAAGTCATAAAGTTGTGATTTTTTTTCCTCCTAAATTTAAAAGGTTCTGTAGCAATTTTTTTAACACTTTAACAAAAATATTTTACTAATAAACTTGCAATTTTTTTACAAATATGCAGCAAATTTGTAATTTCTTTTTTACACATTATTTTTTCTCATAGAATTGTTTCTTTTTGAAAAAAATGGGATCTAAAAAAAACACATAATGAAACAACTTTTTATTTGTAAATCTATAACTTTTTGTCAGCTTGCAACTTTACTCTCACTGTTATGTTTAGCTGCCAGAGAGGCAGCGAGGACGGACTCAAACGCAGTTTAGAGTTCAGCAAAGTTTTTTCACAAACTAAGGGCACAGCTCAGAGGCTGGAAAACACACAACTAAACTCAAACACCAAAATGGTAAACTAAGATATGAACAAGACCCAAGCATAGTGAAAAGTAGAGGCTTGACGATCATAACACAGGTTTTAGATCTCAGCTGGGAAACTGAGGAATGAGAGAGGCTATATACAAATACTAATGAGGGGAAATGAAAAACACTTGATGAGGATGAAGGAACAAAATATAAATGGCAAATCATGACGGTGAACCAGAAGGAGGACTACAAGATGGATTCAAGGTTGGGGTGGGATTACATCAGGGATCAGCTCTGAGCCCCTTCTTGTTTGCCATGGTGATGGACAGGCTGACAGACAAGGTCAGGTAGGAGTCTCCATGGACCATGATGTTCAAAGACGACATTGTGATATGCAGTGAGATTAGGTAGCAAGTGGACAAGAACCTGGAGAGGCAGAGGTATGCACTGGAGAGAAGAGGAAGGAAAGTGAGTAGAAGCAAGACAGAATACATGTGTGTAAATGAGAGGGAGGTACGTGTAATGGTAAAGATCCATGGAGTGGAGGCAGTGAAGGTAGATGAGCTTAAATACCTGGGGACAGCCATCCAAAGGGCATAAGAGAGGTGAAGTGCAGGCAGGGTGGTGTGGGTGGAGACGAGTGTCAGGGGTGATTTGCGACAGAAGGATAGCAACAAGAGTGAAAGGTAAGATGTACAAGACAATTGTGAGACCTGCTTTGATATACAGTTTGGAAACAGTGGCACTGACAAAAAGAGAGTGAAAGGGAAGATTTAATTTGATGAAAAGCCAGGAGGTGGAGCTGGAGGTGGCAGAGTTGGAAACATGGAGAGGGTTGGTGTTACAGGGGAAGATGCAAGAGATAGCGTGATCTCCTGTGGTGACCCCTAAAGGAAGCAGCCAAAAGAAGGAGAAGAACAATTGGTCTAATTGATCCAGTCTTGTCTTGTGCAGATTTTTAAGTCCAGCCATATCAAATTCAGAAATGTTTTTACTTTGAATATTATATGTGAGCAAACTTCTAGCTTAGTTTACTTTGGAGCAAAAGTAATCAAACCCAAATGACCACTGAGCTTTGGGCGTTAAAGGCCATGAACCCGATTCAGACCTTCACCACTGTGAGTATGTGTACCTTGGGCTTTGGTCTGTTGAGCCACCCTGAGCAGATTTTGGTAATCCTCCATTTCTCACTTTATTTCTCTCGGGAGAGGATTCCTCACCTCAGCAGGAGGTGACGGAGGAGGGATGAAAACATTGTGGATGGAGGGAAAAACATGGCTGGGCTTTGAGCCCCTAAATGACCGGATCCTCTCCCACTTGGAATGAAAGTGAACATGTAACAGCAGCTCTTTCCCTCTTGTTCTTTTCCCCGTGTGTTTCTGTGATACCTCCTCCTGTCTCTGGCTCCCTTCGTGATTCAGCCCCTCTGGAGTTTTACAGTTTGTTTGCGTGCAGAGGAATGCTAAACAAAGAACCAATATGAGGTGGTGGTGGTGGTGGTGGGGGGCAGAACAACAGATTGAGGAGGGAAGATAAAAGAAGAAAGCACCCCAAGGAGATAATAAAAATATCTCACCTTACTCTCTCATCCACCTTCTCTGTGATAACACCATCTCTTTTGCTCTTTTAGCATCAATATCATTTTCACTGTATGAAATGTCCTTCACAGTAAAGTTCATTGACTGGCGACAAGTCGAGAAACCCTTCAGTTTGTAATATACAGGTCCATTAATATGTCATCTAACAGCCCTGGCTAACCACATCTTTGATATACTAGATACGCAATTTATGAGACATCATAATATATCTTTGTTTTGATACTCCATCCTGTCTTTGACCTCTTCTGTCTTCAAAAACGAAGTGACATCTCATTGGATTTGGCCTTTCTGAGATAAAATTACAGTTTTCATCCTTCTGCATCCACCTTTCAATCCTTCTTCTCCATTATTATTAATTTCCACCCCTCCCTTAGATGTCCCTTCTCCTCCCTCCTTCCTGTCTCCTTCCCTTTTCTCTCCTTCTCTGCTTCTTGCCGGTTTACAGTGGTGACAGTAGTTACTGATAATGAGGAGTAAGATACGGAGCAGAGATCACAGCGAGACAGCATGGCACAGCCTGTCATCCAATTCCCATCACTCATCCATTATTCACTCTCTGATTTTAATCTCTGGGATGAGGACTTTCATTTTGAAGTGATATTCAATTTTTATGTGTCCAGTCAGCATACGACTGCATTTATTTTGACAAAACACATCCGTGTCACCACAGGAAGAAAACTCACACTTGAGCTCACACGTTGAAGTTCAGACTCGCTCCTTTTCTTAGCCATATCAGGGAATTCTTGCTGTTTATTGTGCCAAATTTCTCAGCTTTACATAAACTTGATTAGTTTAATGTTGTAGACTCATGGTGTCACATTCTAATCTGCTGATTAACTCCAAACACCTGCAAAGGTTTCCTGAGCATTTCAGTGGTCTCTCAGTCTGGTTCAGTAGTCTACACAATCATGGGGATGACCAGAAGTCCTGAAGACCACCATTGACACCCTCCACAAGGAGAGTATAAGACACAAAAGGTCAGTGCTAAAGAAGCTGGCTGTTCACAGGGTGCTTTATCCAAGCATATTAATGGAAAGTTGAGTGGAAGGAAAAAGTGTGGCAGAAAAAGGTGCACAGGCAACAGGGATAACTGCAGCCTTGAGAGGATTGTGACACAAAGCCCGTTCAAGAATTTGGGGGAGATTCACAAGGAGTGGATTGTGGCGTGGAGTCAGTGGCTCAAGAGCCACTTCACACAGATGTATCCAGGACATGGGCTACAACTGTCACACTCCTTGTGTCAAGCCACTCCTGAACCAGAGACAGCATCAGAAGTGTCTTGCTTGGGCTAAAGAGAAAGCAGACAGGACTGTTGCTCAGTGGTCCAAAGTCCTCTTTTCAGATGAGAGTAAATTTTGCATTTCATTTGGAAATCAAGATCCCACAGTCTGGACGAAGAGTGGAGAGGCACAGAATTCAAGTTGCCTGAGGTCCATTGTGAAGTTTCTACAGTTACTGATGATTTGGGGAGCCATATCATCTGCTGGTGTTGGTCCACTGTGTTTTAGCAAGGCCAAAGTCAGCGTAGCCATCTATCAGGAAATTTTAGAGCACTTCATGCTTCCCTCTGTTGACAAGCTTTATGGAGATGCTGATTTCATTTTTCCAGCAGGACTTGGCACCTGCCCACACTGACAAAAGTTCCAATACCTGGTTTATTGATCATTGTATCACTGTGCTTTATTGGGCAGCAAACTCTCCTGACCTAAACCCCATAGAGAATCTATGAGGTATTGTCAAGAGGAAGCTGAGAAACATCAGAACCAACATTGCAGACAGGCTGAAGACCACTATCAAAGTAACCTGGGCTTTGTAACACCTCAGCAGTACCACAGGATGTTCGCCTCCATGCTATGTTGCATTGATGCAGTAATTCATGCAAAAGGAGCCCTGACCATATATTGAGTGTGTACATGGACATACTTTTCAGTCGAACAACATTTCTATTGATCATTTGATCATTGTACTATTCAAATTTTTTGAGAAACTGAATTCGGGGTTTTGATTAGCCATAACTATCAAAATTAAAAGAAGTAAACACTTGCAATATATCACTTGGTGTGTAATGAATCTATATATTTGTTTCATTTTTTGAGGTGGGGTCATTATAGCAAGGCGGACCGACACGCCCGTGATGTTGTTTACATGTTGTGTCATGTGTGCTCCTTCGGAGCAGGAGGACAGATCCAAGCACTGGATTGTGTTAGAGACTTTTATTAACAAAAGCAACATAAAAGTCCCAAAGTGCCCACAAAAAATGCAAACAAGATTAACTTACAGAAAGAAGGCTCTGAGCAGGGGAGCGCTCAGGAGAAGGAAACACTTCAGAGGCTGGACCAGTCTAATGATGTGAAGAGAATCAGCTTAACCACAAAAACAGAGAGAATCAACAGAGCTTAAATACACACAGGTAAATGGGGAATGATGAGCAGCAGGTGTGGCCAGGAGCGGGCAGTGACCTAATCCCAAAATCACTCACAGCTGAGATGGTAAGGAAACAGGCAATGAGTGACTGGGAGAAGTGGCTGGGAAGAGGGAAGGCTCAATGTAAACAAACCAGAAAATAACACAAAAATAGACAAAAGTAATCATGAGAGACAAAAATCCTAAAACATAATTTAAGAGTCTGAGCTGGTGGAAACACTGTGTTCAGAGTCATGACAGAGCCCCCCCCCCCCCCACCGCACCTCTAAGGGGTGGAACCCAGACACCCCAAGGTAGCACCAAAGGGAACCCCCCCTTCCCAGAAGAAAAGGTACAGCAACAACAAACCTGGGTGGGAGGTGGGGGGAACAGGCAAGGAGGGAGCAAAAACTACAGGGCCTGCTTAGGACCCACACTCACACTACCCCAGACCCCTAGGCCCCTCTAACCCAAACGAACAAAACAGTTAGGGTGGCCAGCTGGAATCCCAGGCCAGCTGGACGGCCAGGTGGTATGAGTCGGGTGGTCTGCCGGAAAACATAGGCCACTCAACCCAGTGGCTCAGTCTGTCGGGCAGCCGGCCTGAGTTCTTCAACCACCACGACCGTAGGGGTGACCCAGGAGGTGGCTCTCCCACAGGGAGGCTTAATGAAGGGATGACGGCCCGAAGGAGAGGAACCCCGATGGTGTCTGGTGGCGGAGGAAGGGGAATCACGACGCCATCGGTGGTCTTAGGTTGGAAGACTGTAGAACTCGTGGTGGCTCCGGGCTGGAGCATTGCTGCATCCGCGGTGGCTCTGGGCTGGAGCATTGCGGCACCTGCGGTGGCTCGGGGCTGGAGCTTAGCAGCACCCGCGGTGGCTCTGGGCTGGAGCTTAGCAGCACCTGCGGTGGGCCCCTACTGATCCAATGCTGCACCCATGGTGGGCCCCGGGCTGGGGTACAATGCCCATGCTGGACCCAAACTGAAGCACAGCACCCACGTTGGTTTCAGGCTGGGGCGCAGCACCCACGAGGACCCCGATAGAGGAGGCAGGACCTAGATGACAGCCTCGAGCAGAGGAGGGGCTGTACCAACAGGGGACCCGGCCTGGGCCAAAGTGGCACCCACGGCGGCCTCCACAGCAGGGAAAGCTGGACCCTCAGCAAGCTCGGGTGGCGAACCTGGATCTATGGAGGCCTCTGGTTGTGCTGGATTATCTCCAGCAACCCTGGGAGAAGGCTCAGACAACGAAGACAGAGAGGCAGGGTCAGGGTCACCGGCGGAGCCCGGCAAGGTGGGCTCGGGTTCAGCGGGCGGCTGCACCTAGCTCTCCTCACCAAGAGCCAGGCAAGATCTCTCCAGAACATAAACAAGAAACACGAGAGAGCACTTGCCTGAGCTCGAGCTCCACCGTCTTCCAGGACTCCGTTGATCCGGCTGACGGCAATGTTTCGGGCCCGGTTCTTTGGTGGTCCAGCTCCGCTGTAGACTCTGATGTGGTGGCCCCCACAACGGGCATGATGGTGGTAGCAGTTCCAAGTTCCCCAGGCGATGCACCCCACGCTGGTGGCTCATCCGGCGTGGTGGCTGGGGGCTGACTCACCGCTGGCCCTGGAACTGGATCCTCCAGGGCCTCGGGCTCCTCCATCGTCCAGCGGTTCTGCTCTGGGGCCGGTGGACACTCAGGGATAGGTGGAGGAGACACGGAGAGGACAGGTGAGTAGTTAATTGCTGCAACAGGTGGGGAGAGCTCATGGGACTGCATATCCTGAGCCTCTCTACCGGGAATCGGGCAAGGCATATCATCATATATAGAAGAAGGAAAAAATGACACTTGCCTTTTTCCTGGTATAGGATGTTGCCTGCTGCAGCGAGTGGAGCATCGTCCCTCTCCTTGGCTAAGGTGAATGTGGGCCCCTCTGAGGACTGTTGAGGAGATGCTCCTGTAGGCACGAAGGTGGGCGTAGCCGGGGAAAGTCTGTTGGACCTCTTGGCAGCAGGAGGATACGTCGACAAGATGGAGATTGCCGCAGCAGAGGAGGAGAAGGAGGCTGGCAGAATGGCCAGTGGAAAAGAACAAGAAGACAGGGCTGCTGCGGGATTAGTCTGGCTCAATGTGGGCAGTACAGCTGGCTGAGAGGGGAAGGCGTCTCTCCGGCGGACCGGACCAAAATGGCGGCGCCGCCGTGGAGTTGGCGACGCACACACTGGAGCTGGAGGAGAAGCCTACAATCCGGGAGAGGAAATGAGTGTTTGCTGTGGAGAGCGTCTCCACTGCGGCTCTGCCGAGAATGCGCCTACCCTTAGATCTGGAAACTGTTGTAGGAGTGCAGATATCGTGGACAACAGCTCTGCATATTGAGGGTGATTCCACAGGCCCGGGTGCACCTCCAGAATACCCACAGCTCCATATAGACAGTCCCATTTCTTCTTGGGTCCTCGGGCGTCGAGAGCCTCATCCACAAAATCCTGGATAAACTCTGCCGCCTACTCCTCCTCCAGGCTGGGAGACCCTGCTGCCAATCCTCCGTTCCTTGGGTGAGGCCGACGAACCGGGGGCACAATGTTCTCCAGCAGTCCGGTGGGTGAAAAAAGACAAAAAAGGGTGACAAAAGGGCACAAACACAACAGCTGGATCTCTTAATGGCGGTTAAATTCTGCCATGTGTGCTCCTTCGGAGCAGGAGGACAGATCCAAGCGCTGGATTGTGTTAGAGACTTTTATTAACAAAAGCAACATAAAAGTCCAAAAGGGCCCACAAAAAAATGCAAACAAGATTAACTTACAGAAAGAAGCCTCTGAGCAAGGGAGCACTCAGGAGAAGAAAACACTTCAGAGGCTGGACCAGTCTAATGATGTGAAGAGAATCAATTTAACTGCAAAAACACAGAGAATCAACAGAGCTTAAATATACACAGATAAATGGGGAATGATGAGCAGTAGGTGTGGCCAGAAGTGGGCAGTGACCTAATTCCAAAATCACTCACAGCTGAGATGGTAAGGAAACGGGCAATGAGTGACTGGGGGAAGTGTCTGGGAAGAGGGAAGGCTCAATGTAAACAAACCAGAAAGTAACACAAAACTAGACAAAAGTAATCATGAGAGACAAAAATCCTAAAACATAATTTAAGAGTCTGAGCTGGGGGAAACACTGCGCTCAGACTCATGACATGTTGACATGCTGACTTTTCCTTTTGCTATCAGAAATGCTTAAGCAACGACAAGCGCAAAATACAAGCAGAGCACGGAGTTAGCATTGATGGCTAACTAGCTAGTTCATTGCATACAGGAGACAACGGCATTATCTAGTATCCTTGTTTGTGCAAAGTGAGCTTGCCACCAATGGGATAAATGATGTAAAAGATGCTTAAAATCACAAAACACTCACCATCCTTTATCACGGTTTCCAACAATACAGTGGCCGAGTGGAGGCCACTCTCCCTCCCATTGTTCGTTGGTTGGTGCCTGTAAATGACGTCCATTTGTTTGAACCATTTCCAGTGTTCTCAGTTCAGCCCACTTCGGCTGTTGTGGGCCTTGATAAGATAAGATAAGATAAGCCTTTATCAGTCCCACAACGGGGAAATTCCAGGATTGCAACACCACAGGGATAGCAACACTCAGAGCAACAATCAGAAGGCAAGAAAAAAAGCAAGCAAGCAAGAGCAGCTAATATACATATGTACATATTACTATAAATATATATATATACACACAGACACACAGTGCAGAGCATTGTAGCTGGATGGAATAAATATATGAGTATATAAACACACAGTGCGGAGCACTGTAGCTAAATGGAATAAATATGTAGATATATAAACACCCACAGTACGGAGCATTGCAGCTAGGTGGAATGGCCAGTAATCATTTTTCCCGACATTATTTTAATGTCTGGTGGTATCCGTGAGCGGCCATCAGCTCGGAGACCTCTTGGTATGCTTTTTTCATTTCAGGCCGCTCCGTCAAGCTCCCTCTGGATTCTCGTGAGCCACCAAGCACAGAAAAGTCTGCACCTTGTCATTGGACCACGGTGTTGATTTGTGTGTAGCCATTTATCTCGTTGATTATCACAGAAATAATAAAAACTCACGGTTGAGTCGACTTCCGGTTATGGCTGCCACGTAGGACGGACGTGTCTCGCTCTGCTCTGCTCCTGGAGAAAAAGATCGGCAGGTGACTCTCTCATTTGGGACAGAACGTATCCCAGCGTTTGGGCGAGGATATGTCGGCGAAGCCTAAGGCTGGAAAGCCAGGAAAAGGAAAAAGTGAGCCGCCGAAACAGTCCAAATTAACGGACTTTCAGGTCTGTGACGCAGCAGACAAGACTCCATATATGGCGGAGGAGGCTGGCAACGGTGCGATTTCTGCGGGGAATGGCGCAGATGCGCTGATGGCTGCCATGAGTTCAATGAGAGCGGACTTTTCCTCTAGATTTGATGGGATTATGACAGCGTTGGAAGGAATAAGAAAGGAATTGGGTGACTGTGTAGAACGAACGGCGCAGATGGAGCTCCGTCTCGCTAGTGCTGAAGATGACGTCACCCGTCTTCAATTAAAGGTGCGCACTTTGGAAAAAAAAAATAAATCTCTGGAAGATAATATTTTGGATTTGGAATCTCGGTCGAGACAGAATAATTTGAGGCTGGTGGGTCTTCCAGAGGAATCAGAAGGTCGGGACGTATGTTCCTTTCTGGAAAAGTGGATTCCGGAGGTGCTGGGCAGCGAGGAGTTGCAATCAGCAGTGGTTCTGGAAAAAGCACATCGTATTGGCCCACGGAGAGATAAGGGACCGCCGAGGACCTTAATTATGAAGTTTCTTAGCAACAGAGACAGGATGAAGATCTTCAAAGCTGCACGTGCTAAAGGAGAGATTAAACACCAGGACCAGCAGGTGCGGTTCTACCCAGATTTGGCCACAGGAATCCAGCAATTGAGGAAGCAGTTTGATCCCGTACGTAAGGAGCTGCGCAACCTTGGGATTCGTCATGGTGTAATCTATCCTGCGAGACTGCTGACCACGTATGAGGGCAGAACCCACATCTTCAAGACCCCAGAGGAGGCGCAGGAGTTCATCAAGAAGATCAAAGAAGAAGAAGAGACTGGTGGGAGCTAAGCATGAACAAAATATAAGGTAGAATAATTAAGCATTTGCACAGGCATCTGACTGACTTGAAGTAAATAGTAAGTTTACAAAATATAGATTGTATTATATATTAAAAAAACAAAACAAACAAACAAAAAAAACTATGATGTACAAAGTTGTTAAAAATTTTGGAGTTAAGTTGGAAAACTACAGAGGAGAGTTAATGTTACGTCATTAAAAGCAGTAGAGTTAGGGTGATTGGGAGGATGAAGAAGGAGTGGCTTAGGCTGTTCCCCGTGGGTGTGGAACGGTCGATGGCTATATCGGGAGACAGAATTTTTCTTTTGATTTTGGGGGGTTTGCCACAAGTGTGGGAAGGGGAAATTTGTTTGTGTGTAGTTTGTAGGATGAATGTTCAACCACTCATGTTTTTGCTTCTCTGTATGAGCATGTTTACACTGCAAGGTAATCCCAAACTCTCTATTGATCATGGACCAAAGTGTTAATCTTAATTTAACTTCATGGAATTGCAGAGGTCTACAAAATTTAAAAAAACTTAAACAAGTTATGAATAAAATAAAGGACATGGGTTCAAGAATTGTGTTTTTACAAGAAACTCATCTGATAGAGGAGGATGTTAAAAGAATTAGGAGTAGATGGCAGGGAAGTGTATTCACCTCTTCATTTTCATCCCGAGCCAGGGGAGTTATGACTCTCATACATAAATCAGTTCCTTTTCAAGTGAAAAATGTAATTGGAGACAAATTTGGAAGATATGTAATCATTCAAGGTTCTTTGCTATTAGAAAATATAAATCTTGTGAACTTATATGGTCCCAATATAGATGATCAGAAGTTCTTTGCTAATTTATTTCTCATCTTATCATCACTTACAGGGCAACATATAATAGCAGGGGATTTTAATTGTACATTGAATCCAGGTGTGGATAGATCAACAGGACTGGATTGTACGCACATTGGATGTAGGATGACTATTAATCATTTTATGAAAGAATTGAGATTGTTAGATATATGGAGAGAAATGAAACCACAAGTTAAAGCCTATTCTTGTTATTCCAGTACCTACAAGACATTCTCACGTATTGATTATTTTTTGATTTCCACAGAATTAAGGTCCAAGATTCAAAACTGCTTTTATGATAACATCGTGATCTCTGATCATGCACCCTGTTGTCTAATATATGTAGATAAAAAATTGACAAAGGAATCAGGTAGATGGCAATTTCAGCATAAATGGCTTCAGGATGAGGAATTTGTCAAGTATATAGAAAAACAGATAGACGAGTTCTTTGACATCAATACTACACAAACATCAGCATGTGTAAAGTGGGAGGCTTTCAAAGCTTTTATTAGGGGACATATTATTAGTTATACAGGATCAAAATCTAAGAAGACTCGAGAGGAGAGAGCTAAATTGGAACATAAAATAAAAAATCTTCAGGAAAAAGTGTATGCAGGAAGTGACCCAAGGTTGGAGAATGAATTACTGATTTTGAGAGCTGAATACGACAAAAAATCAGCGATCAGAGCTGCCTCGAGTCTTCTAAGATTGAAACAATCTTTTTATGAACAAGGTGAAAAATCAGGAAAATTATTAGCATGGCAGATTAAACAATTGGAAATTAAAACACCAATTACCAGTATTATAAGTAATGGACAGGTAGTTATAGATCCTTTAGAAATTAATAGAGCCTTTAGAGATTACTATGAAAAATTATATGATACCAAAAATGAACCTGATTTAACAAAACTAAATGGGTTTTTGAACGAACTATCTATACCGTGTATTCCAAATGAAAACAGGGAGATATTGGAGTCTAAAATTAGTCAAGAAGAAGTTGGGCTAGCCATTGATAATATGAAATCAGGAAAAAGTGCAGGACCAGATGGTCTTCCAGTTGACCTTTATAAAAAATTTAAGAATAAATTAATAAAACCTTTTTTGGAAATGGTTTTAGAAGCATTTCAAAATAATAATTTACCATCATACATAAATAATGCCTTAATTATACTGCTGCCAAAACCAGGTAAGCCCTCTAATAAATGTGAAAATATGAGACCAATAAGCCTATTAAACGCCGACCTTAAGATAATCTGTAAAATTTTAGCAAGACGAATACAAGAAATTTTACCAAATATTATTAATCGAGATCAGAATGGCTTTATAAAGGGTAGACAAGGCTTCCATAATGTAAGAAGACTATTTAATATTATTTATTTTAATAAAGAAGCACCGGATACAGCTCTCCTATCATTGGACGCCGAAAAGGCCTTTGATAGAGTTGAATGGCCCTTTCTTTTTGAAGTCCTACAAAGGTTTGGACTTGGAAATAATTTCATAAAATGGGTTCAAATAATATACAATAATGCTACAGCAGAAATCCTAACAAATAACAATATTTCAAAACCAATAAAAATCAATAGAGGATGTCGACAAGGCTGTCCACTTTCACCTTTACTGTTTACTATGGCAATTGAACCTTTAGCGATAGCGATACGTTTACATTCACAAATATATGGAATTAAAGTTGGACCAACAGAACATAAAATCTCCCTGTACGCCGATGATATAATTTTGTTTATGTCGAATCTAAAAAAATCAATTCCAACCTTGTTGAATTTAATAAAGAATTTTGGGGAAATATCAGGATATAAAATAAATAAAACTAAATCTTCAATATTAATGCTAAATGAGACCCAGAGAAATTACCCAGCCCCTGAGGTAAATCAATTCAATGTTGTAAATCAGTTTAAATATTTAGGAATCCAAATTATGCCTAAGCTAGAATCAGTCGCCAGTGTCAACTATGAAGCCTTAATGTCAGATATCAGTGAGTTAACTCAGAGATGGATGTCACTACCAATGTCGATGATCGGGAGAATCAATATACTTAAAAGTAATATTTTACCTAAAATACTTTATTTATTTCAATACATTCCCTTATCACCACCTTTAGATCTATTCTCAAGAATAAAAAAAAAGTTAGTGGAATTTATATGGAACAACAGGAGGGCTAGATTACGTTTGTCTTTATTATATTTACCATTTGATCGTGGAGGTCTGAAATGTCCAAATTTTATGTTGTATTATTGGTCGGCACAACTGAGGTCTATGACATATTATTTTTCATCAAATGATCTCCCTCACTGGACTGAAATGGAATCATACAATTTACCTTTACCTCTTCCCATATTCATATACTCAGATTCGGCAAAAAAATTACAAAAACAAGTTAAAAATCCATTTGTAAAGCATATGATCAAAATATGGTGTGAAGCTAAAAACTATTTAAAAGAACCACAGTTATTGTCACAATTTAGTCCAATATGGGGTAATCAATATTTTAAACCAGGGAGAGCGGACGCTGTATTTAAAGTATGGAATTTAAAAGGGATACAAAAGATTCAGGATTTATATTTGCCATGTGCAGACAACATAATGTCTTTTGAAGAGCTGAGGATCAAATTTAATCTCAATAGAACACATTTTTTTAAATATCTTCAACTTAGAAACTTTATTCGATCAAATCAAAATAAAGCTCTCACTCGACCTATTTATTCATCCTTGGAAAAAATGATGATGAAAGATAGTAAAAGAAAGGGTATTATTTCAGAGTTTTATAACTCATTGACACTATCTTCAAGTGAAAATTCACTGAAAAGATTAAACTACTGGAAAGAAGATCTGCAAATTGAAATTTCAGAGGAACAATGGGAATTGGCTTGTACAGAAGCTCAAACCAAATCAATAAATGCACGCCTTAAATTGATACATTTCAAATGGTTAATGCGGATGTATGTTACACCGGAGGAGTTAAATAGATATAACAAAAATATACCAGATACGTGCACAAAATGCATGGAAAGTAAAGGAACCCTATTTCATTGTTTATGGGAATGTAGATTAATAAGAATGTTTTGGGAAGAGGTGAGGGTAACAATTGAAAAAATAATCTCAAAACAAATCATATTGAATCCTAAACTGTTTTTGTTGGGTCTGTACCCAGAAAAGCATAATTTTAATAAAAGTGAAAGAACATTCATAGACCTCAGTTTGCTTAATGCCAAAAAATGTATTGCACTATTATGGAAAAAGACTCATAGACCAGATGTGACTCAGTGGTTAAGACAGATGTTAACAAACCTTCCATTAGAAAGAATAACATATATACTAAAATCAAAGGAAATTGTGTTTGAGAATATATGGAGACCTTTTATTGATTATGTAAAAAATTTAAACATAACTCTTGAAGAAGAAGGTGAATGATGTGTGTGGACCTTGTAAATTCCAAACTGGTGAACATAATATGTATACTTATGTATTGGATTGTCTAGACTAAACAGAGGAGCATTGTTGAAGACTTGATTTTGTTGGTGGTTGTTGGTGTTTTTAGTGCATTTTTTTTTTTTGTAGTACTTTAGTGTTAGTGTTTGATTGTTTGTATCATGTTTGTTAAAAAAAAAAAAAGGTTCAATAAAGATATTGTGGAAAAAAAAAAACTCACGGTTGCTGTTGCACAGTTTTACAAATGGTGTGTTTGATTCTTGTCATATACATAAAAATTTCTATAACTCAGTGTAGCATAGAATTTTTCCATCAGAAGGCGTCACTCTCATGACTCATCCAGTGATGTTACGCCCTGGCCAATCAGTAGCCTGCAGTCTGTGGCGTCACATTTTCAGCTCGCTTGGAACCCCGGCTGAGTAGGTACTAAAAATGTACCTAGTACCAGGTACTACCACCTAATGAAAAACCCTACAAGTTGAGCGAGTCGAGCTGAGTAGGTGCTAGTGGAAAAGGGCCATAAGTATTGTATCCCTGCCCTAGGAGAGTAGTGAAACATGCCTGAGTAATCATAAATGCCCATCAAGCTAAATATCCCAAACACTGTGGTGCCCTGAAATGAGGGGGACTGTGTATAAAGTGTCTGTTGAACAAGGTGAAACCAAAATGAATGATAATACCCTACAATTTAAGTCTGGAATCCGGACTTTAATCATGCTTGAGTGGTTTGATTTGAAATGTTAAACTGTTGAGCAGTGGAGTACATCAAGAAAAAAACGTGTCTTTGTGTCTTGTGGAGGCGACCGTGTGTATGAAGAGCCGCAGGTCTGTTTGTGTGTGAGGGCAGGGCTGAGCCACAGCAGAAAATGTAAATAACAACACCAAGTCCTCTTTCAGGGTCACGTGGAGGTGTGGCTGTGTCTAGTCATAAACAATCAGCTGTTCCTTTTGTCGCTCCTACTTTTCCAGCCATTTCTCTTCTCTCTCAATCACTGAACTGCAGAGAATGGGCTGAGTTTTAATGTTGGGCTTATGAACAGCAGCCAACGGATAACATGCTGGGGATTTTGAAATGATTGATCTAATTTTAATCTTTGCTGAACTGCTACTAATGTGTGATCACATAGGACTCAGTCAATAAATTAACGTCACGAGTGCACCGAGATAGTCAGAGAAAATTAAACTGAAGCCTGGAATTGAACTTGTATGGGGTTTTTTTGTTTGTTTCTTTTTGTCTGTTTGGTCTCAAGGCTGCCTTTATTTAACCAAGAGATTATTTTTGAGAGGCGCTGTGCAAACCCAAACATCCAAGCAACATCATTGGCACTGCCCCTTTATGTTGTTTGCCACCTTTGATACACAACCTTTCCTCACCCGTGAGGCCAGTCATTGAGGGGAACTATTTTTTGGCGTTATTTCATTCTCTAAAAAAAATATAAAAAATACCCTTGAGCACAGCCCTCGACCTCAGTCTGCTCTGTTGAAGCTGCTCAGAGACCATGAGTACGAGACAGCGTGTGCAGACAGTAGCTCCCAGTGTTGAATCTGAGCATATGTCCTGTGTGCGTCAACCCTCGTTGTACCCAGCTGCAAAGGACTCTGTGCTTTTGTCCATGTTCATTCAAGTTCAGTTATGTAAAGTGGCCAAATGATAGGAACTCCAGCCCAGCTGATGAACATTTTATTGTGCAATAATTTACTCAAGAGCTCTGAACCATGGGGCAGTTAAAAACCAACAATTTAATACAGTGTGCCCTTCTTGTTCTCTATGCTGAGTCACATTTGTATTTTAGTGTAAGAAAAATTATTGATTCTTGACAGTGCTCACTATTTGAGACTGAAAAAGTTCTTGCACTGTTTAAATATCTTTGTAACCTCAGGAAAAAAATACTGAATTTAACGTCGAGGTAAAATAACTCAGGTGAGAGAACCAGCGGATGAACAAGAATGCATTTATTCTTTGTGGCCAGCAAAGAAGGCACAGTGGCATATCACATATGACAGCGTTATGACAACGTGCAAAGGTTTTCAGGACATCCTTTTATATACGTCCTAATGGTTCACTTTTCACAAAGGATAACATTGTCTTTATATAGCACATGACAGCTCATCAGGTCTCTGTTATCACACTGTGAACCACAAGATTCGCTTGACTTAAACATCCTTAATCAGAAAAGAACATTCAGGTTAGTCTTCGTTGTCTCTCAAGGCCAAGTACATGCATCAGCATGATTCAGCATAATTGCATTACAAACTTGTGACAAATGCGTGACAGCAGGAATACCAATAAAGTTAAATAAAAACCTGAATAAACAGAATTATTCTTTCATTTAGATCCCCTAAATATGCAGCAATTTGCATTTTGAAAATATACTGTAAGCTGAATAATGTTCTTACCTCATTCTTCCAAAGATGAAATGAGCTAATGCCATGGCACTGCATCCATCTTCCTTCTGTCCATAACTTCTGCATTTTGCAAGCATCACTGTTTGTCCTAGGCAGTTGCTTACTAAACCCACATGCAATGATCCTCTGGTGAGTTTGTATCCAGGGTGTGCTCAAGGTTAAAGGTTTTGTCATTTGGACACTGACTCACCAAACTCACACACAGTGATCCACAGACGGTCCACATTCAGGTTGTGTTGTGTTCAAAGTCTAGGCAGTTAAAGTGAAAGGCCACACCACAATATATCAGCACCCTTGTGTTTTTATGAAATTGCTTCTCCTCCAAGATGATTAACCAGATTATCTCCAAACATTGGTCTTCACCCAGATTATACGGAGGAAGGTAGATTATACGATAGGAAGGAAGATTATACGGAGAAGGTCAAGGTGAAAGTTGAGATGAGTATGTGTCATTTCCACCTTGAGTGGACCTAGGCTATACTGTATACAGTACATGAATTTACTGAGAGAGGCAAAGGCTTTTGGTTATCTCAAGGTGTGTTCGTCATGAACATTATGACTAAGGAGAATTTACTGCCACTTTGTGAAGTTTTGAGTGTGTCTAGACTCCTCAGTTTTCTGGTTAAGCTCAGAATCAAAGACTTCATACAGTGTTCTACAAAACTGTTTCCTTCTCCAAGGCTATTGACTTGATCTTCTCACATATGATCTTCACATGGCTCTATATCCAGGTTCTCACATCCGTTAGGTTACTCCATCATTCATGGTCTGGTCTCCTTTTTCCAGGAGAGTTTGGCGAGGTGTACAAAGGTCGCCTGAAGCCCATTGGGAAAAAAGAAATTCCTGTTGCCATCAAGACCCTGAAAGTAGGCTACTCTGAGAGGCAGAGGAGGGACTTCCTGTCCGAGGCATCAATCATGGGCCAGTTTGACCAACCCAACATCATCAGACTGGAAGGCGTGGTCACCAAGAGCAGGCCCACGATGATCATTACAGAGTTTATGGAGAATGGGGCACTGGACTCTTTCCTCAGGGTATGTAAATCTACTTTTAAATCACTTATAGCGCAGGGATGTCCGGAGTTGGGTCTTTGTAAGAGCAGGAGTGCCTCCAGAAATGTTTCATTGGGGATGGCCACTGAAAATCTTGGGGTGGCACATCAAAATCAATTTATTAATCATGCTGCGTGCCCGTTCGCGTTTGGTCTGAACACACCTTGACAGTGTGATCTGACCTACTTTGCTGTATTTTGTTAATATTTGTTAATAATATACAGCACACATCAATTATTCTTAAACATCTACTACATGTAAAATATGACATAGAAAAACAAGTTATAAAATTATGTTAGACTGTCAAGTGGCAGGGACCGGGGGTGGGGGGCTGGGGGTGCCCAAGTGGTGGCAGGGGGGGGCCATGGTCCCTCGCCGGGGACGCCCCTGTGTAAGAGGTCATGAGTGTTGCGTATAAGTCATCCAAAGCTTACTTCAAAAAAATAAAGCTCTAAATCCCATGTAGCACCTGAGGAGAGATCTCAGAACAAGGAAACCCTTCAAATCAGAGAGACCAAAAGCAGTTGCCAAAAGAAGAGTGGTCCAGAATTCCAGTAGAGAGGTGTGAAAAACTCAGTGATTGTTACAGGAAGCAACTCATTTCAGTTATTGCTTCCAAAGGAAGTGCTACCAAATATTAAATTGAGAGTGTCTATAATTTTGTCCAGTTCTACATGGAATGACTTAAATTTGGCTTTTTTTCTCTCTGATTTTTGTATTGCTCCAATACAAACAAAAGGAATAAACATGAGCATACCAAAGTATTTGCAAGGGCCCCTTTACACAGCATGGAGATTGTTGTCCAGCCATTGAGAGATCAAAAATTGGCCCGATTGCTCAACATCTGATAAAGCCTGGGAATTTTTTGTGTAAATGGGAGATCAAAAATTCAATATTCGGCAACTTTGATGGCAATCTAAGTGGTAGAGATGACTGAGAAAACAGTTTGACGAAAGACCAATAGAGATCACTGCAAGACCACAGCGGAGATTGCTGAGAGATCATTGGGAGATTGTTGAGCGCTTGTTGAGAATTGGGAGTTTCTTGAGAGATTGCTTCCCTCTGATGATCAATGAGAAATTGTTTTGGACTGAGTCAAACCTTTGAGGATCATGGTGATCGCTAATGATGATTGGGAGATCATTGAGAGATCTTGGTGATCAGTGAAAGATAACTGAAAGGTCATTGAGAGATCTGGCCATTTTTTTCACTATCATTCAACAATCTCTCAACGATCTCCACTCCTGTGTCAAGGCTGGTATAATTGCAACAAATGTCAGGGAGAAGTGGTACATTATCTGACAGAAATGGAGGAGTGCTAATATTTTCAGCAGTATTTTTAAGGCTGTGATCAGTTTTGCTAGGTGTAGCCTACTAAAAAACTACTAACATTTAGAACATACAGAGTTTGAACCCTGACAGTGACTGAACATTTTTGTGGAATGACTCATAAAGACAGAATGACTCTCCAGCTCTTTCTTTCCTCATCTCTCTTCCTTCCTGTGCTCTTTCCTCCTCAACCTGGCAGCCCGCCTGTCTGTCAGTCTGTCCATCTCTTTGATCCTGCCCTCCTTTTGAGGTGCCTCTAAAAACAGAAAAAGAAACTCTTTGATGTTGGGTTTCTCACAGCGTGACCCCTTTTGACTCTGAAATCATCTCAGGACTCATATACTCACACAAACAGACAAACACTTGCAAACACAACGATCGATCTTACTGGTGTTACTGTCCTAGCGTGACCATCTTGCAGGCACAAGGCCCAGAAGATCAATGCAGCGTGTGCGATAGTGTCTGTGTGGGTAGGTCTCTGTCTGCAGAGGATTAGGCTAGAGGGGCATCAAAGGTGGGGTTTGATGTGCAAAGTGAATTAAAAGACACTTGCACACTTTTGACTGCAGCTATGTCAGTGATGTTTATAAGAAACAAGACATCCTGGCTCAGAGGTGGAGTAGCAAAAAGGCATTTTCTTCTAAAATATCTCATGAAAATAGTAGAGCCATTATAACTCTCAAATTGCTTCAAAGTCACATTTGTTCAGCTTGCATGAAGCAGAATATATTTTCTTTGTATATGTGACAATATTTGTAGGTAGGGCTGGGCAATATGGCTTTTAACATGTGTCATGACACATTTAGGGTTTTATCGCGATACACAGTATATATTGCAATGTTTTAAGATCCCCTCTGAACCACTGTATAGATGTTCATTTAAAACTTTCACATAAAATGACACCAGCATAATGGAAACGGACCCTTGTACTGCATTTTTTTAATTGCATGCAAGGGGGTGGTGGTGGATAAAAGCAAGTTAAATTTAGCAAACTTTATTGAAACAGTAAGGCAGCCCCACTCATAAATTTGCAACAAATGAGAATAAATAATGGTAGGTCTTTCTATTCACCTAACTCTTAAAGACAAAAAAAAATAAAAAAAATAAAAAAGGACTCAATAAAAAGTGCATTAAGCAAGAATTCCAGAGAAAGATATTTCAAAAACATATTAATTGGAGTCCACTTTTTTCTGTTTGGTGATGTTTTCAACAATAGAAGCCATGTCTTTGGTATAATTTGTGACTGTAGTGGTAATCTTTTCCTTTGCGCTGTTGTCATATGGGATACATTTTTCAAAGGAAGAAGCCACAGTCATTTACCTTGAAAATCCTTTGTTCCTTTAATGTTATTTTTTGTGGGGGCTCCCTGGGATTTTAACAAGCAGATTTTAAAGCATTCTTCATATTGTCGTAGATGACATCTCAAGTGGTGAAACAAATTAGTGGTACTGCTACCTTTAAAGACAATGGCTTTGCAACATATTTTGTAGAAAACTGTCTTGTTCAGTGTCTTCCTTCTGAATTCCAAACCACTGCCAGACAATGGAGCCAGTGCTTTTTTGCTTCATCTTCTTTTTCCCTCTGCCCGTGCTCTGCCAGTGTTGCCAGATTGTGCACAACAACAAGGATCTCTGCTCCACCAAAAAAAAAAAAAAAAAAAACAGGCTTAAAAGAAGCAGTTTCCGAAGAAAAAAAATGCAGGAAAAAACAGACCTGGCACCGACCCTGATGCAAAACACAACCACGGTGGGAGTCACTGAGCTGCAGTGCAGCTGTGTGAGAAGAGTTCAAATGGATAAATAAATGCTGATGGCTTACATTTATTGATATAACGAGTATATCTTGGCGTATCACCCAGCCCTATTTGAAGGTAAAGCTGTTTCATTGCAGCAACAATTCCCTTTTCAACATCCCAATACTGCTTTAGCTGATTTTTTTTTTCTTGTGACCAGCTGACAATGTGGACTGACTCCAGCATTTCTCTGTGCTTGCTATCTAGCTCTCTGGCTAATAAGCTTCACAATAGCAGTTATGGTTCGCTGCACCCTGAGAGAAGTGCATGATTGCATGACAGAAGTTCTATGTAACAATCATAGTTGTCAGAGTTTCCACTTCCCTCAGACGATGTAGAAGGGACTCCGGAGAACCACTGCTTTACAGTCAGGAACATCCACATTCAGGTTGGAGAAAAACCTGCTGTCATAGCAAGGTTACGTTTTTGTGGCAGTGTCTCAATTATTTTGATATACCGTATACAAATACAGTCTTTTGGGGTTTAATTGTTCTATTTTTCTATTAATCAATTTACAATCAATATTTTCTGCTATTTCTAATGTTTTCATACCATTTTTTAAAATTCAGAAGTACTTTCAGTGAGCATACATCGTGTGACTTGCTGGCCAATGAGCTGCTGCACTAGAGATGTTGGGATTTAAAACTTTGCTAAAGAGCACCAGGGTGGTTTTTAACAGAAGATATTTTTATACTTTTCTACCCACATTTTATCCTTTTGATCACAAGCTGGCTTCTCAGATCTTTAAGCTGGGGACTCTTAAAGTCTGCAAAGGGAAAGGCCCAAATGAAACACTTCTCACAGCATGGGGTCTCGTACTGGTAACTGTCACTCTTGTATTGGCTTAACCTTAGGGAGGTGTTGCATTTCATGACATCAGTTGTGTTAGGATGTGTAGTCTGATGGGGTTGATGGGTTAAATTAAGGAGAAATGCTCCCTCGGTCTGTATTGTGTGTGTATTTAAAGCATGACATGAACTATGAAGGGATTTAAAAAAAAAAAAAAAAGTATTGCAGTGCATTCTATTTGCCATGTAGCCATATCACTTAACATACATTAGTGGGCAAGCACAAGTAAAAGTTATGGATAGAGGCAGATTACTGTGAGCAGTAAATGTTTTGTTTTAAAATGTTAAACATATTTTTTTAAAAGGCCTTTTTGTCACTTAAAATAACAAGAGACTAAAAGAGTACTGTTGGTGTCGTAAATAGTACAAAAACTACTGCAATGGCTGAAAGTCCTATAGTAAAATTAGGTAAAAGAACGCATTCACTATTAATTAGCTGTTTATTATTACAAATAATAGTAACGTACTAGCTCTGTCAGTCATTACAAAGTAGTAGCTTATTCTGCACATTCTGCAAATACAGAACATTAGATAAGACTTTCCCCAGAAATCTTCTAATTACTGCTTATTGATATCTGAAGTTATGGGAAAGGTGTTACCCTCTGCCAGACATACTACAGTGATCCCTCGCTACTTCACGCCTCACCTTTCGCGCCCTCAGTGCATCGCGGATTTTTCAAAAATATTCATCAAAAATTCAAAATTGAGAAAAAAGTTGCCCGGGCGCTAGCAGAAGGCAGGGAGACTACACGGAGAGCCGGCACAACTCAAAATCCACCTCTCTGATTCGCTGGCCAGCATCCCCCCTCCCCCCCCCCAAAAGATTTTGTTCTCGTGTTGGCTCGGCTCGGGAATCTCGCAAGCTGATTGGCCGAGACGTCGCTGCTGCCTCTACGCCTCCTCCTGCTGCCTCTACGCCTTCCCGTCGAGAGAGAGAGTGAGAGAATGAACGTACATATTATTTATATTATTTATACATTATTTTATGTATATTATTTATATTATTAATATTTTATTTACATGTTTCAAACTATTCTTTAATGTTCTAATGATAACATATGCATTTATAGGGTTAATATACACTTATTGATATTATATATACACAAAAAAATGTATGTAAAAAATGGGGGGGGGGGTGACGCTACATCGCGGTTTTTCACTTTTCGCGGTCGGTTCTGGACCCCATTAACCGCGATAAGTGAGGGATCAGTGTAATGTGTTTAAACTATCATTATCAAAGGAGTACACTGAGGATCTCCTCCACCCTGCTGACACGCCTTACATAATGGAAGCAGAACCTAAGGATGAGGAGGATGACTCACCCATCACTGGAGCCGAGGTTGCTGGAGTTGTCTAAATACTTTCATGTATCTGCTTAGAGCGAGCAGATGTACGTTAGGCCCAAAAATATTTGGACAGTGACACAAGTTTTGTTATTTTAGCTGTTTACGAAAACATATTCAGGATACAATTATATAATAATCAATATGGGCTTAAAGTCCAGACTCTCAGCTGTAATTTGAGAGTATTCACATCCAAATTGGAGCAAGGGTTTAAGAATTACAGCTCTTTAATAAATAGCCGTCTCTTTTTCAAGGAACCAAAAGTAATTGGACAATTGACTCAGAAGGCTGCAAAAAAAAATAAAAATAACAAGGCTGCATGGGCTCTTCCCTCGTTAACCTGTCATCAATTAAGCAGTTAAAAGGTCTGGAGTTGATTCCAGGTGTGGTGTTTGCATTTGGAAGCTGTTGCTGTGAACACACAACATGCGGTCAAAGGAGCTCTCAATGGAGGTGAAACAGACCATCCTTAGGCTGAAAAAAAAGAAATCCATCAGAGAGATAGCAGAAATGTTAGGAGTGGCCAAATCAACAGTTTGGTACATTCTGAGAAAAAAAGAGTGCACTGGTGAGCTTGGGAACTCAAAAAGGCCTGGACGTCCACGGAAGACAACAGTGGTGGATGATCGCAGAATCCTTTCCATGGTGAAGAACAACCCCTTCACAACATCCACTCAAGTGAAGAACACTCTCCAGGAAGTAGGTGTATCAGTATCTAAGTCTACCATAAAGAGAAGACTTCATGAGAGTAAATACAAAGGATTCACCACAAGGTGCAAACCATTAATCAGCCTCAAAAATAGAAAGGCCAGAATTGACTTTGCCAAAAAACACCTGAAGAAGTCAGCCCAGTTCTGGAACAGCATTCTTTGGACAGATGAGACTAAGATAAACCTGTACCAGAATGATGGGAAGAAGAAAGTTTGGAGAAGAATTGGAACAGCTCATGATCCAAAGCACACCACATCTTCTGTAAAACATGGTGGAGGCAGTGTGATGGCATGGACATGCATGGCTTCCAGTGGCACTGGGTCACTTGTGTTTATTGATGATGTGACAAAAGACAGAAGCAGCCGGATGAATTCTGAAGTGTATAGGGATATACTTTCTGCTCAGATTCAGCCAAATGCAGCAAAGTTGATTGGACGGCACTTCACAGTACAGATGGACAATGATCCAAAACATACTGCAAAAGAAACCCAGGAGTTTTTTAAAGCAAAGAAGTGGAATATTCTGCAATGGCCGAGTCAATCTCGCCATCTTGTCAATCTGTGTTAGCTCTCTATCATGCAGCGGTAGAAGTTGCCCAGGGCGGTAGAAGTTGCCCAGGATGTCAGCTGACAGATGGTTCTTCTTCAATGTCCTCAAGAAGAAGAGGCGCTGATGGGCCTTCTTGATCAGGCTGGTGGTGTTAACTGACCAGGACAGGTCCTCCGAGATGTGGGTCCCCAGGAATTTGAAGCTGGGGACACGTTCAACAGCTATGCCATTGATATGGATGGGGTCATGTGTCTCTTCCCTCTCCTTCCTGTAGTCCACTATGAGCTCCTTGGTTTTGCTGGTGTTAAGGAGCAGGTTATTGTCAGTGCACCAAGTAGTCAAGTGCTCAACCTCTGCCCTGTAATCTGACTCGTCGTTGTCCCTGATGAGTCCAATCACCGTGGTGTCATCTGCGAACTTTATGATGGAATTGGATCCATACATAGGCCTGCAGTCATGGGTGTAGAGGGAGTAGAGGAATGGGCTGAGCACACAGCCCTGTGGTACACCAGTGTTGAGTGTGATGACGGAAGAACGGTTGGGGCCTGACCTAACATGCTGGGGTCTGTTGGTCAGAAAATCCATGATCCAGTTGCAGGTGGAGGTACTGATTCCCAGGTTCCCAAGTTTGGTGAGCAACTTGGAGGGGATAACTGTGTTGAATGCTGAGCTGAAGTCAACAAACAGCATTCTTGCGTAGGTGTTCTTGTCATCCAGGTGTGAGAGTACATAGTGCAGCGCTGTAGAAACCGCATCCTCTGTACTCCTGTTGCTCCGGTAGGCAAACTGATGAGGGTCCAGTGTAGGGGGCAGGCCTTTTTTGAGCTGTGCCAAGACCAGTCGCTCAAAGCACTTCATGACTATGGGCGTCAGTGCCACAGGGCGATAGTCATTTAGGCACAATGGTGTTGAATGTTTCGGCACTGGTACTATTGAAGTGGTCTTGAAGCACGCTGGTACCACGGCCTGGGCCAGGGACAGGTTGAAGATGTCTGTGAAGACCCCTGCCAGCTGCTCAGCGCATGCCCTCAGCACACGCCCAGGAATGCCATCAGGGCCAGCAGCCTTACGTACGTTGACATGACTCAGTGCATTACGGACGTCGGTGTGGGTGAGTGTGAGGTGGTGGAGGTCATCAGAGGGTGGGAAATTGATGTTCTTTTCATTGTTGTCCTTGTCAAAACGAGCATAGAAGTTATTTAGCTCATTGAGAAAGGGCACAGTCATGGCTATAGGTAAGGAGTTGCTGGGCTTATAATCAGAGATAGCTTGAATGCCCTGCCACATACGTCGGGGGTCAGAGTCCCCAAAATGTTCCTTCACCTTCAGCTTGTAGTTGTGCTTGGCCTTCTTGATGCCCCTCTTCAGATCTGCCCTGGATGAACTGTAGGCCTGTGCATCACCAGATCTAAAGGCATTGTTACGTGCTTTTAGCAGAAGTCGCACTTCTCTGTTCATCCACGGCTTCTGATTTGGGTACGTGGTGATCTGTCTTTCCGTAGTGACACTGTCAATAGTGGTGTTGATATGGTCCAGGACTGAGTGGGTGTAAGAGTCGATGTTTATGTGGGAGCCACAGGTAGCCTGAGAGGTGAACATACTCCAGTCTGTGGTCCTAAACTTCTCCTGGAGTACAGAGTCAACCCCCTCTGGCCACACTTTGATGGTCCTCACTGATGGCTTCACCCGGTTGATGAGCGGTACATACTTGGGGGTAAGGAACAAGGATAAATGATCAGACTGACCTAGGTGGGGGAGGGGAGTTGCTGTGTAGGCTCCCACAATATTGGTGTAAACATGGTCCAATGTTTTGTCCCCTCTTGTGTGACAAGAGACATGCTGGTAGAATTTAGGAAGCACTGTCTTGAGGTTAGAGTGGTTAAAATCACCCGCCACAATAAATGCTGCCTCTGGGTGTGCAGTTTGTTGTTTGCTAATAGCTGCATGCAGTTCTTTCATAGCAAGCTTAGCATTAGCATCCGGAGAAATGTAAGCGGCTGTTATGATGGTACAAGTGAACTCGCGTGGCAGATAGAAAGGTCTACATTTAACCATGAGAAACTCCAGGTTAGCTGAGCAGTGTCTCTCAACAGTGACAGAGTTCGTGCACCAAGCCTTGTTAATATAAATGCACAATCCCCCCCCTCTTGTCTTACCGGAGTCAACTGCTGCTCTGTCTGCCCGGAGCGTGTGTAGGCCAGCTAGCTCGATAGCATTGTCGGGTATTCCACTGTGAAGCCATGTTTCCGTAAAAATCATGATATTGCAGTTCATAAGTTTCTTATTGTTGGTGATCCGAAGCCGTAGTTCACTCATTTTGCTCGCCAGAGACCGTACATTAACAAGGAAAATACTGGGTAGCGATAGCCGGTGCGGTGTTAGCTTTGAGATTGACCTTTGTTTACGATCTTTATGCCGCCTGCGAGCACTTCCGGTCGGCCGGGAAGCCTGCCGAGCGTCGGGAGTTCTCCAGAGCTCCGGGAATAGACGTAGATTCAGACGTAGGTTGCTGATAAAAAGGTCGTTATCGTTGTTTTGTAAACCAATATTCAAAAGCTCATCTCGGGTGTAAGATGTAAAAGCAGAGCTGTTCTGAACGAACATACCCGAAATGAGCAGAAATAACACTGCTAGTCCCCAGAATCTGGTAGGACGCTGAGCCTCGCGTTGTGCACGCGCCGCCATCTTCCGTAGTTTGTATGTGAGAACAGGATGGGCTCCCATACACTCTGGTATGGGAGCTGCTCTGTAGCTGACCGCAAGGCGCTGCAGCGGGTGGTGAAAACCGCCCAACGCATCACAGGGACTCCACTTCCAGCTATAGAGGACGTCTACAGGAAAAGATGTCTGCGCCGGGCACGCAGCATTCTTAGGGACTCCAACCATCCTGCTCATGGACTGTTCCAGCTTCTCCCCTCCAGAAGACGTTTCAGAAGCCTTCGGACTAGAACCAGCAGGTTTAGGAACAGTTTCTTTCCAACAGCTGTCACGTTATTGAACTTAGTTCCCCGCTGACTCTCTTACAATCAACTTTTACCATCCTCACCTGTACATAACTGCATAACTACATAACTACATCTAACTTATTGCACATTATTTGCACATAACAGTACTTTTAACTTTCTGCACTGCTGCATATATTTGCATATATTTGCTTAAATTGCACATACTGTTAATTACCGTATATACTGCACTGCTGTCCTTTGCACTTCTGATTGGATGTTAAACTGTGTTTTGTTACCTTGTATTCATACATGTGTAATGACAATAAAGTTGAATCTAATCTAAAATCTAATCTAATCACCAGATCTCAACCCAATCGAGCATGCATTTCACTTGCTCAAGACAAAACTTAAGGCAGAAAGACCCACAAACAAGCAACAACTGAAGACAGCTGCAGTAAAGGCCTTGCAAAGCATCACAGAGGAGGAAACCCAGCGTTTAGTGATGTCCATGGGTTCCAGACTTTAGGCAGTCATTGCCTGCAAAGGATTCTCAACAAAATATTGAAAAGTAACATTTTACTTAGGATTATGTTTATTTGTCCAATTACTTTTGAGCCCCTGAAAGGAGGAGCATTTGTATAAAAATAGCTACAATTCCTACATGTTTAATCATATATTTTTGTTCAACCCCTTGATTTAAACCTTAAAGTCTGTGCTTCAATTCCGTTGTAGTTGTTTCATTTCATATCCACTGTGGTGGCATGCAGATCCCAAATCATGAAGATTGTGTCACTGTCCAAATATTTCTGGGCCTAACTGTAGGTGAAAGATAGGACTCAATATGCAGGCAGGATTTGATGCAAGATCGTGATTTATTAAACAGAACTCAAACAAAAATAAATAACTGCACATGGGCTGAAAACAAAATTCTACTAGGGCACAAACAGCAGGGGAAGGCAATATGTATGAAACTCATGGACAGGACTTACGAGGAACATTAATGATGTTACACCAGACAAACTGAATACTGACATATATAGACAAGGGTAATTACGAGACGCAGGACAGGTGGGAACAATCAAGGGCAAATGGAGACAGCAGGGAGGTGGCTACAGGTGTTGAGAACAGGATGGGCGGGGACGCACAGACGATCACAGGCAGGGGATGCACATGAAACATGATAATGAACATACAGGACAACAATACAGGAGCTATACAGAGAGGACCGGCATAAACGGTACTGTAAAAATAATCATAATACTAAAGAGCAGGACCAAAACTACAGAGCATAATTAGACATGATAATGAAAATAAACACAATGATTAAACTAAGGCTAAGGTAGGGAAACACAGAGAAAACATCATGGCTGAGGGTGCGGATATGGAATGAGGCAACAGACAGGAAAACACAGAAGACAATAACAGAGGACCCAGGAGAACACAGAGGGCAAACAATGCAACCAATCACAATAAACCAAATTGGGGAAAACACAAGGAACAAAAATTAACATAAAGCATAGGCATGATCCCAGGACCATGCCCAGATTATGACACTCTTCAGTGGCAGGGCCTGAGGGGGAAGGGGGGATTTACCCTGAGTACCTCAAGGCTCTGGTTGCCATAACATCAGCAACATCACGTGGATGTTGGGGACAGTACAGTAACTAGGGTGGTGGTTCCTCTCTTTAAGAAGGGGGACGGGAGGATGTGTTCTAACTCCAGAGGGATCACACTCCTCAGCCTCCCTGGGGAAGGTCTATACCAGAGTACTGGAGAGGAGAGTCCAACCATTGGTCTCGAACCTCAGATTCAGGAGGAGCAGTGTGGTTTTTGTCCTCGTCTTGGCACATTGGACCAACTATTCGCCCTCTCAAGGATCCTCGAGGATTAGTGGGAGTTTGCCCATCCAGTCTACATGTGTTTTGTGAACTTGAAAGCATTTGACCGCGTCCTTCATGGTTTCTTGTAGGGAGTGCTTCAGGAGTATGGGGTGTCAGACTCATTGCTACAAACTATCAGGTCTCTATATGACCAGATACCAAGAGTTCGGTTTGTATTGGCATGGTTATCAGCTGGAAAAGGGTGGTTTGTCTTCTTTGGGTTGGGGTTGAATTCCTGCCCCAAGTGGAGGAGTTTTCAAGTCCTGTATTCATGAGTGAGAGGAGAATGGAGCATGAGATTGACAGACAGATTGGAGCAGCATCTGCAGTGATATGGACGTCGTACCTGTCATGAACCGAGCCGGTGTTTTCCTTTAGGCTCGATTCTGGCCATTCTCTGTGGCTCAGGTATCGGATTATTTAAGTATTGTGTCATCTTTTGACTTCTTGTTGTTTTTATGACCTTGTTCTTTTCTTTTCCATGCCTGTAGCCACCGTTCTGGCTGGCGGCTGTTAGGCAGCCTCTTTGACCTACGTTCTTGTGGGCATTGTCTAACACTTGCTGGTCCGACCACACCCCGTCTCTTTTGACAGCCAGCTGATTTCTCCCTGGTAATTGTCATTCCCATGCCTCGCCCAGATGTGCCCAATTTGTGGAGTCAGCAATGCTTGTACTTAGGCGTCCTTTGCCAGTCAAGCATTGCTGGACCATTGAGCTGTTCCATACAGATGTGAATCGCTGTTTGGGCTTTGTCATGTTCATGTGAGTAAACAAATTAACCACTTCCTCGTTGCCATGGATTCTTTGCGTCCTTTGAGCAATGTTGGCTCTGGGACGCCATTGTGGTTAATTCGCTTCTCCACCTGCATTTGTTGGGCGATGCCGGCCCAGGAACGCCAATTGTAAGTCGTCTTATTTTTTGGGTTTTGTATGTCTTCGTCTTTTTTGGAGTTGTCTGCCTTTGTGTTGAATAAATGTGTTGTGGTGTAACCCCTGCGCGTAAGTCTATTCATCCTTCCCCTCCTCCGTGTGCTGCGTAAAGGCGCATGGGGAGGTCCATGACAGTACCGGTTGGTTGTGGTAAAGAGAGAGCTAAGCTACAAAGCAAAGCTGTTGATTTACTGGTCAGTCTACGTTCCTACCCTCACCTATGGTCATGACCTTTGGGTAATGACCAAGAGAATGAACTCATGGATACGAGCAACTGAAATGAGCTTGCTCCATAGAGTAGCTGGACTCTGGAGCTCAGTTACGTATCTAGGAGAGACTCAGAGTAGAGCCACTGCTTCTCCACATCGGAAAGGGCATCTGATCAGGACGCCTACTTGACGCCTCCCACCATGTGAGGTGTTTTGAGCACATCCCACTGGAGATGCCGGGGTAAACCCAGGACATGCTGAAGAGACTATGGGTCTTCTTTTGATGGCCATCTGTGCGCCAGTGTTTTTGTTAGTTTGTGTCAGCGCATTGTCTGTTTTTTATGCCTTGCGTCATGCAATCAAATTACCAGTAGACAGTGCGCCCGCTATGTGCTCAGAGGAGGCGCCTCATGTCAAAGAGGTGTGGCAGCACACAATCTAATGCACATTACTATTATAGTGCATTTCATGAGAATCTGGTTTTGATCAGGAAAAAGGAGGTCTATCGTCAGAAGTGCATTGTTTAATGATTTTTCAGTGGCATGTTTTGACATTGCGTGGCTCCGGAGCTCAGGAAACTGCATGCGCTGGGATCTTGTAACAGTCACAATCTCCCATCATTTTAATTATATGATGATCACACACTAGTTTTTTTTTTTTAAATTCCATCCACACTCTCATTTTAATTGCAGGCTTACTGTTGGAGTGTATAGATTAGGCATTAGTTCCCCGACAGCCGCCCGTCAGCCCCTGGCAGAGGCTGCAGAGAATGGGCTTGCTTCATGGCGGGGGCCGGAGGTGGACGGGGAGCCACACCAGATTGCTTCCTTCCCTCCTACCCAGGACAGATAGGGGGAGACCCTCGGCTGGCGAAAGCAACAGGAGAGGGAGCACTCCATCTCTCCACAGCCAGGAACAACTTCCATGCCATCGTTAATGAAAGTTTATGAAAGTTTGCACAGGTATCATCCTCTTTACTTCAAGTCTGTGTTGCACACATTCAGGCATTCAGCTAATTTTTTTCAGCTCATTCTTCACCGTTTGTTCTTTTTAACATAACTAACTGGGCATCAACTGTGATTGATGTCTTCCTTATTACCAAGCAGCATTACTATTGTGTGCATTTTGATTCAAACACACAGGCTTTGGTCAGCACAAAACCCATCTTAAACCATTATGATCACAGTTCACTTTAGGTAATATACTTCTTTGCATTAAAGGGATAGGAAGGAGCACTTTGGATTGGATTATCCATAACTGACCTCTGAATGATTAGACCGGCCTCTTTGCGTTATGTGCTGGCGGAAAGTTTGTTTTTACGCCGTTGTGATAAGGAAATGAACTTGGAAATGCCCAGAAATGCATTCTGCGTCAGTGACAACTGATCAACCAACCTCATCGTTGTAATACGGCCCTAAGTCTTTCAGCTAGCCTGGGAACACTTTGGTATCCTTCCTGAAGAGCTGGAGGGGGTGGCTGGGGAGAACAAAGTCTGAGCATCTCTGCTTAGACTGCTGCCTCTGTGACTCAGACCCCTGGATAGGTGGTAGATGATGGATGGATGGATGGATGGGTGGATTATCAAAACTCTCTGCTCAGACCTAAAAAGGATATATTAATAATTATCTCCTAAAAATCTCAGAACTAATACAGATAGTAAAGGCATATTGCAAAAGACCTAGTTGTTTCTACATTATTCACAGTTCTAGTTTGTGTACTGTTGGCTGAGAAAATGCCTAATTAAGAATTATTAAAAGACAATGAGTACTCTTGAGATACTGCAATCTTAAAAGTCCATACTGTATAATGCATTTTAATATAATAATTTCAATTTTTAAAATCATTTACGAGCTTGTTTCTGGAAAATGTAGTTAATGGCCTAGATGTTAAAGGTCCCGTCCTATTTTCAGAGATCAGTTTTAAGTTTTGGCAGCCTCAAGGACATGTAGATGTATTTTTAAACACCAAATCATGTCTTTGTTGTTCGCAGCTCATTAAGCTGGAAATCTATAGAACTGTGTCTGAAATGGTTGATTTTATAGGTTTTTTGGACCAGCTACAAGCAACAAAGCACTCAGGGTCTGTTTGATTTGCCAACTTAGTCAGCCATAGATGGGATTTGTTGGTCTGTGACATCACAAAACCTAGAAAGTGTAATCTACGGTACTTGTTTCTTTAAGGGTTTAATGGTAAATGGCGTTCACTTACATAGCACTTGTTCTCATCTCTGGATAACCAAAGCACTTTACAGATCCTGCTTTCCACCCATTCACACACTGATGGCAGCGTAGCTGCCATACACAGGTGCTGGCCTGACCCATTAGGAGCAGCTGGGGGTTCAGTGTCTTGCTCAAGGACATTTCGACATGGAGACTGCAGACAGAGCGGGAGTCGAACTCCTGACCCTCCAATCAGTAGTCGGCAACACTACACCTGCGCCACGGCCGCAGTTTAACTAAAATAATAGGGTGTATTTCTTTGTGAAGTGAACATTTTGATAGTTTAACAGCATACATGTGATCCATGGACATATTTTACAAAATTAAAACCCATAAAACACCATTTTGCAGTTAATGGGACCTTTAAGAAATGTTGTTAAGGAGAATAAGGCACCAATGTGTAAGAGTGTTGTAGTGACAAACAGTGAGATAAGAGGTTTCTAATATACATACTACAAAACCCCCTCATTAATGGTTAACATGCTGCATAATCAAAAGGATCACACCGTTTAAACACACTGAAGTAAAAAAAAAACAACCTAGTATCAGAAATAAAATTAATCCTTTCACGATTTGTGGTTTTGCAGCAAAATGATGGACAGTTCCCTGTGATCCAGTTGGTTGGTATGCTGAGAGGCATCGCATCTGGAATGAGGTACTGACACACAATCCCACATACACTCACTGTCTCACTCACACACACACACACACACACACACACACACACACACACACACAGGCGCATCTCAGCAAATTAGAATGTCATTGAAAAGTTGATTTGTTTCAGTAATTTAATTAAAAAAATGAAACTCATACATGATAGATTCATTACACACAGAGAGTGATATATTTCAGGTGTTTATTTCTTTTAATTTTGATGATTATGGCTTACAGCTAATGAAAGCCCCAATTTCATTTTCTCAAAAAATGTGAATATTACATCAAATTAATTAAAAAAAATGATTTTTAATAGAAATATTGGCCAACTGAGAAGTATGTCCATGTACACACTCAATACTTTGTCGGGGCTCCTTTTGCATGAATTACTGTATCAATGCGGCGTGGCATGGAGGTGATCAGACTGTGGTAATGCTGAGGTGATATGAAGGACCAGGTTGCTTTGATAGTGACCTTCAGCTCGTCTGCATTGTTGGGTCTGGTGTCTCTCATCTTCTTCTTAACAATCCTTCATAGATTCTCTATGGGGTTTAAGTCAGGAGAGTTTGCTGGCCAATCAAGTACAGTGATGCCATGGTCATTAAACCAGGTTTTGGTACTTTTGGCAGTGTGGGCAGGTGCCAAGTCCTGCTGGAAAATTAAATCAGCATCTCCATAAAGCTTGTCAGCAGAGGGAAGCATGAAGTGCTCTAAAATTTCTGGTAGACAGCTGCACTGACTTTATACTTGATAAAACACAGTAGACCAACACCAGCAGATGACATCCTTCATCTTCAAATCAGGTGCCAAGTCCTGTCATTTAGAAATCCAGGTCCCACAGTCTGGTGGAAGAGTGGAGAGGCACAGAATCTAAGTTGCTTGAGGCCAGCAAACTCTCCTGACCTAAACCCCATAGAGAATCTATGAGGTATTGTCAAAAGGAAGATGAGACACCAGACCCAACAATGCAGACGAGCTGAAGGCCGCTGTCGAAGCAACCTGGGCCTCCATAACACCTCAGCAGCACCACAGGCTGATCACCTCCATGCTATTGATGCAGTAATTCATGCAAAAGGAGTCCTGACCAAGCACTGAGTGTGTACGTGGACATACTTTTCAGTTGGCCAACATTTCTATCAAAAATCCATTTTTTATATTAATTTAATGTAATATTGTAATTTTTGAGAAAGACAGGGTTTTCATTAGCTGTAAACCATAACCATCAAAATAAAAAAAAAAAACAAAAGTGGTTGAAATATATTACGCTGTGTGTAATGAATCTATATGATATCTGTATATGAGTTTCACATTTTGAATTGAATTACTGAAATACAGTAAATTAACTTTTTGATGACATTCTAATTTTTTGAGATGCACCTGTATACATACAAACACACAAACACACACAATAAAAAATGTATTTATTTCTTTATAAATAAATAGAAGCTTTTTTGATCTTTCAGTGACTTATATGGGATTAAGTTTTCTTTTGAAGATTTTTTTCAGATTGCGGTGATATGCAGTACAGTGTGCTCATGTGTATCAGCAGCAGCTAGGGATTTTTTTCTTACAGGCATAAACAGAGCCCGCTAAATACTTTATTTAAATCCATTATAAAAGTTAAGCCTTAAAGTTGACTTCTCACGCACACAGGCAAACCCTGTCTGTGTTATAATGTAAACTGTGATAACACAAAAACATGCACATACTGTATCCACAAATATTAAATCCCATTCCTCTTTTATCAGTGGTAGCTGGCAGTGATAATGCACGCACATGCGCACGCACACACACACACGCGTGCTCTAAATCCTATTACTTTTTATAGTAGCCTAGGTTGCAAGCAGCAGATAACAGAAAATCACACAATAAATCCTGTTGCTGTTACAGGTACCTTGCGGAGATGAGTTATGTACACCGGGACCTGGCAGCTCGAAATATCTTGGTTAACAGCAACCTTGTGTGTAAGGTGTCCGACTTTGGCTTATCACGCTATCTGGAGGAGGACACCTCTGACCCCACCTACACCAGCTCACTGGTACGTAAGCAATGGAATGCTTCATCACACCGCAGCTGAAGATGGAGAAAAGCCTTGTACTGAGTGTAGTTTTAAACCTGGTGTCACACTTAAACACAAGGTTATAGACCTGCTAATGTTTAAGCTCACATTATCACTCTACTCTCTTTGACCAAACACTGACTGATTCTCTTGCCCCCAGCAATCAGCTGTACTGCTCTGGGACTAGGTTACTGTTAATTTAAAAGTCCTGCTTGCATACTGTGAAGCTAATGAGTAGGAAAGTTTTGTTTATTGCTGATATACTGTAGCTGGAATGATGTCAAGTGAATGTCAGTATTGAGCCTTTTCAAGAGCCAAAGCAACAACATTCCTTCACAGGTATTGGCAGTATTGTAGCTTTATTACTAGTACTGTATTCACAAATTTGCACTGATGCTTTGTACTTCTTCTTTTAGATTTGATTGGCGGTTGGCAACCAGCTTGCATATGCATTACCACCACTGACTTGACTATCATCACTCTATATCTTTGTATAAGGAGTTCTGAACAGCTCTTTATGTGTGAAAAAAATTATCTGTCCTTGGACTATGTCCAAGATGCCACCAGGTAAAAGGAATCCAGTAAGCAATTGCTCTTTCACTGCTCTTTGTCTGTTGACTACAGCAATGCAGGAAAAATGCTGGAAATGTATAAGTAGTTTACAGTCTAAGATGACAATGAGCAAAAAACAGGATTTATACAGATGGGTGTGATTTGTGACAGAAGGATAGCAGCTAGAATGAAAGGAAAGGATTACTGTACATGACAGTAGTAAGTCGAGCTGTGATGTACGGTTTGGAGAAGGTGGCACTGACAAAAGTACAGGAGGCAGAGTTGGAGGTGGCAGAGTTGAAGATGCCAAAATTCTTATTGGGAGTGACTAAGGGTGCTTTCACACCTACAGGCTTTAGTTCATTTCAGTCGAACTGGAGTTGGTTTTCTCCGTTAGTGCAGTTCGTTTTGTCTGGTGAGAACATGGTAATCACACTCAGGTGCACACCAAGACAACCGTACCGAGACTGCTTTAAAGAGGTGGTCATGATTCAAATCAACTGGCAAACTCTGGTGCGGTCCTACAGGTGAGAAAGGGACCGTATTAAAACAGGACCAGCAGCAAACGTTAAAACATTTGTTGATGGATCTTCAGAAATATCTGTGGCTGAGCATGTCACTGTTCTGGAGGATTAATGAATGTTAACATGTTTTTTCCATCCATAGCCACACTTCATTTTCAAACTGTACGATTTGCCAAAAGTGATATATGCAAGTACTGTATGTAATAAACAATAACCAGGGCAATGAAAACCCCCGTAGATTACACTACGACTTGCATTTTTTTTATCCCCAGAAATGCATAAATGCAGAGTAGTCATCCTGCTTCCTGTATTTACTTTTCCCGTTCTTGCGGCAAAAAAATTTGACCAATAAGAATAGAGAACGTTCTGACGTCTCACAGGATTTAACGTGATGCAGTTTAGTCTGCTTGAATTTTTGCGTGTGTGAAAGGAAACTGAACCAAGGAGAAAATGTTACAAAGTAACAAACTTACCAACTGATTCGGACCAAAGTAAATGAATTTAGGTGTGAAAGCACCCTAAGAGGGACAGGATTAGAAATGAGTATATCAAAGGGACAGCTCAGGTTGAGCGGTTTGGAGAGGCAAGGCAGAGATAGTTTATGCAGAGGAAGGATAGCATTCAGCATGCTGAAGGTGGAGCTGCCAGGCAGGAAAAAAGTGAAGACCATAGAGAAGTTTGATGGATGTAGTGAAGGAGGACATGGAGACACTTGGCGTGACAGAAGAGGATACAAGGAACAGGGAGAGATGGAGGGAGATGATGTGCAGTGGTGACTCCTTAGGGCTCCTTTACACAGCACAGAGATTGTTGAGTGGCTGCTGAGAACTCAAAAATTGACATGATCTCTCAACAATCTCCATCTGTGTAAATGTAGTCTGTGTTGAGTCTTCGGGTTTCTATACTTTTCCTTCATGTGTATCTGTACAGCTGCAGCTACCGACCCATCTTGGAAGGTCACACAAATTGACAGAATAAATGTCTGTAGTGAACATATTTGGACATTCAGACTGTCACACCTGTGCACTGTCACAATCGCTTTTTACCAACGTTAGGCGCTCTTCGCCAGCCGCTGCTGTACCTTGGCTCAGCTGTGCCTTGAGCTGAATGATTTTACTTTCAATTAAAATGTGCTCAATCAGTTATAGTTAATGTGACATGCACACCTCGAAACAAATTGTTCTCATTGTTTCTGCCATTTTCTCCATTTTTTCCCATGTTCCTGGAGTTGTGTCAGTCCGAACAAGCTGGTGAGTCACTGACTTGTTAATAAAATCGATGGACAGTCACATTTTAACTCCTCCCTTTTCATTAATATTGGATTACTTATTTAAAGAAACTGCTTGAATTGCAAAAACTACAGTATTAACATTTTGTGACCCTATTTAAAAACCTTTAAACTACTACTGTTAAATCATTAAAAAATGTAATCAAGTCTTCCAAAAGCATGTGGAAAAAATGTGTTAAGTTCTGATGAAACCAATGTTGAACTTTTTTGGCCACTATTCCAAAAGGTGCGTTTGGCTCAAAAACAACAGTGTGCATCACCAAACGAACACCATACCCATGGTGGAGTATGGTGGTAATAACATCATGCTTTAAGGTTGCTTTTCTTCAACTGACACTGGAGCTTGAATCAAGGCAGAGGAGTGATGACTTTTAGATATTTGCTAGAAAGTTGAAGATGAAAAGGTAATGTATATATTCCCCATAACAGATTTGTTTTTTAATTGAAATGGACAGGTCACACTGTAGTTGGGAAGAGTTTGGAAATGATGTATCGTGCTCCCATTTTAAGGAGAAAAGGGCACTGCTGTGGACATAAGTAACACTGTAAAACCACAACACTCCCCTGGATTAAAAGCAGTCTATTAAGAGGGATTGTGTGGCAGTTGATCTTAAGTAATTCCTTTAACGGATTATGTTTTACACCCAACATGCTGTAATACGTTCTTTCATCCAGGATTGAAGCCACCAGTCATAAGCACTACATTTGTTTATCCACTGTTTGCCTTCATTAAAAAAATACAACAGCAGACAGACGTAGATTCTTATGAGGAACGTTTTTGTGATACACATGTACTACATGTATGAAATTCTGCTGTCTTATCAGAACTATGAGGTTTTTGAAGCACTGGATCATTTTTTTTGCATCAGGAGCTGTTTATATCCACCTTTTATCTTTTTTTGTTTTTTTCCTTCTCTTTCCTTTCTCTTCTCAGGGAGGTAAAATCCCAGTTCGGTGGACGGCACCAGAGGCGATCGCCTACAGGAAGTTCACGTCGGCCTCAGATGTGTGGAGTTATGGGATCGTCACCTGGGAGGTGATGTCATACGGAGAGAGACCTTACTGGGACATGAGCAACCAAGATGTAAGTCAGCACCTTAAGAGAGAGCGAGTGCACCGTCTGAAGCCCTCACTGACGTCTGTGGCTGTAAAATATTGTGTGCACCTTTCCTGTGTTGCATTTGAGGGATGTGCTTGTTTGTTTCCTGTTGCCATTTCTCACAGCAGGGAGTCTGCATGTTGAGGAAAATGAGGACATCAATTTAAGTGTGACATGAGTGTTTGTTCCATGAAAATCAGACCAAAAAAGAGGGGGAATGAATTGTCTTTACTAGTCGCTTTTTCCATGGGGAATATTCTATTTCAGTGACAGCTTTATTCCAATTACCTTCCCTGTGTGATCAATTTATGTTAACATTTCTATAGCTTACGTATACTATTCTTTATGCTTATATCAGATGGATACCATTAAGTGCTTTGAGATTACATTCATCCCGCTATTATTTCCATTCCTCTGGTGAGTTTGTCTTAGATATGTTTAAAAAACACTTATCCTTTCTTCAGGCTGAGAATTCAGTTTTATTGTTCAAACCTAAAGGGGATCACTACATGAGAACAGAGGTTCCACAAGCCTGGTTTGCCGGCAGTTTTATTTTTAGCGTTCTATTCCCAAAGAATCATGATACACAGATTATAGTAACGGCGCTAAAGCCTGCTTTAAATCACCAAGGCTCCCGATGCAAGTTTTAGCTTTCTAAAAACGATACAGCTAATGGCTTTGGCACAGAGGAGCCTGGGGATTTACAAGCCTTGATTTTATCTTGAGTTAAATCTTTAAAAAATATAATATTCCTGCTGAAAACCAGCTGAAGCACAACATGACATGAGTTGTCTTTATTACACAGAAAATATACCAAATCAACACCCTCTCAACTCTGTTTTGGAAAGTATTTACAGTTGTCTTACTTCTCTGAGACACTTTTTCAAACACGACAAGGGCCATGTTTTAGCTTGTTATAGATATTGTTGGCATAAAGTTAAGCAATATTACATGAGAAGGAGTGTGGTATCAGTGAATATATCACCATGGTTGTTGAGTCATAGTCATAAGCTTCCCCCTTTTTCCTTCAAATGTAACTGGTTATTATGGCCAGAGTTCAATTTAAATTTCATCAGACCACAGGACATATTTCCAAAAATTAAAGTCTTTGTCCCTGTGTGCATTTACAAACTGTAATCTATCTTTTTTATGTTGCTTTTGGAGTAATGGCTTCCCCCTCGCTGCGTGGTCTTTCAGCCCATGTGGGTACAGGACCCGTTTCACTGTGGATAATAACACTCTTTCACGAGCTTCAACCAGCATCTTCACAAGCATCTTCACAAGGTCTACACACATTTTGCACCAAAACACGTTCATACTTGTGTATAACTGTTTGGACAAATGAATGTGGCACCTTTTGGCATCTGGAAATTGTACCAAAGGATGAACCAGACTTGTGGAGGTCTACAGTTCTCTTCCTGATATCTTGACTGATTTCTTTTGATTTTCCCACGATGTCACACAAGGAAGCAGTGTGTTTGAGGTGTGCCTTAAAATACATCCACAGGTGTGCCTCCAATTAACTCAAATGTTGTCAGTTGACCGATCAGAAGCTTCCAAAGCCATGGCATCATCATCTGGGCTTTCCAAAATTGTTTAAAGGCATAGTAATCTTAGTATATGTAAACTTCTGACTTTGAAGAAAGTAATAAAAAAAAGTATTTAGCAAATAGAAATCATTTTGTTAATCCTAACTGACCAAAACAGGAAAATTTTAGTCTGATTTTATGCCAGACAGTGAGGAAAAAATGTAAAAGGTTATGTGTGTTTTTATACAGTGTTTACGTAAACTTCTGCAGTGTTTCCTCTGGCTTAGAGACCTTGGCGCAGTGGCAACATATTTTTCCGGGGGGGGGGGGCACGCCCTGTGTTTGGACTTTTTCTTGGTGTCATCTTTCTCTCCTTCCTCTCCTGGACCCTCTGCCTGAACACTTTTCTCTCCTTGGTTCCTCTCTTCTGTCTCATCTTTCCCGCTCTGAGCTCTGTCCTATTCAGGCTGGATGGTGGTATAGAAACAGGTTTGAAAATACCAAGTGTCACATTTTGTCTTGTATGATTTTTTGGTCACGATTTTTTACATAAATAACACACACACACACACACACACACACACACACATTTATATATATTTTTTTTGCTTTTTTTTTTTTTTTGCATTTTTATCATAGTGGGGTTTTTTTCATTGAGAAAGAGTAGGAAAGAAGGGGAAAAACATTCATAATAATAATTAACTCCCACATACACTACTCACAAAAAGTTAGAGATATTTGGCTTTCAGATTAAATTTTTAGTAAATGTAAAAAGTTCATGCTACAGTAATATTATTAGTCTGAGGAGGCAATGGACGCTCTAAAGGACTGTTTTGAAACCACTGCCTGGGAGCAGCTCTGCGATCCACATGGTGAGGACATCGATGGCCTCACACCATCACGGACTACATCAGCTTCTGTGTGGACAACACCGTTCCCACCAAGACCATACGGTGTTGCTCGAACAACAAACCCTGGATCAAACCTGAGATAAAAACACTTCTGAGAGAGAAGAAGAGGATCTTCAGGTCGGGGAACAGGGAGATGCTGAAGTCCGTACAGAGGGAGCTGAGGAGGAAGATCAGAGAAGGCAAGGACAGCTTCAGGAAGAAGATGGAGGACAAGCTGCAACAGAGCGACATCGGTGGGGCCTGGAGAAACCATAAAACCATCTATGGGCTCCAGAATACCTCCCCCCAGGCCATGGGGGGCAGGGAGTGGGCGAACAATCTGAACCTGTTTTTTAATAGGTTTGACCAACTGCCCTCCCCCCCGACTGCACAACAACCACTGCTGCCTCTGAAGACATCGAGTCCTGCTGCCCACACCCCACTCCACCAACACCCCCCCACTCCCAACACACAGCCCCCCAACATGACCCTCACTAAGACCCAGGCGAGGACGTAGCTGAGGAAGATCAAGGCGAGGAAGGCATCGGGACCGGACGGCATCAGCGCAAAGCTCCTCAAGTCCTGTGCAGACCAGCTGTGTGGGATTGTGGAGCTCATCTTCAACCTGAGCCTGAAGCTGGGGAGGGTACCACAGTTGTTGGAAAACATCTTGTGTGGTACCTGTACCAAAGACTTCCCACCCCAAAGATCTGAACAGCTACAGACCAGTGGCCCTGATGTCCCACATGATGAAGACCCTGGAGAGACTGCTCCTTGCTCACCTCCTCCCCTGGTGGGACCAGCGATGGATCCACTCCAGTTCCTCTACCAGCATGGCATTGGGGTGGAGGATGCGGTGATCTTCCTCCTTCACCGTTCTCTGTCCCACCTGGAGAAGCCCGGGAATGCGGTGAGGATCATGTTCTTTGACTTCTCCAGTGCTTTCAACACCATCCAACCGATGATCCTGAAGGACAAGCTGCTGTGCGCAGGGGTGGACCAGCACCTGTCATCATGGATCCTGGACTACCTCACTAACCGGCCACAGTTTGTGAGAACCCGGGACTGTGTGTCTGACACGATCATTGGTAGCACGGGGGCCCCCCAGGGAACGGTTTTGGCTCCCTTCCTGTTCACCCTTTATACTGCGGACTTCTCACACAACACAACACACTACCATCTACAGAAGTTCTCTGACGACTCTACGATCGTTGGCCTCATCTCCAACGGAGATGAAGCTGAGTACAGAGTACTTATCCAGGACTTATCCAGGCTCCGAGCCCAAAGGGAGAAAAAGAGAAACCGGGTCAGGGTTGCCGGCAGTGGTGGAGCCCGGTGTGGTGGTCCCGAGGGCTACTGTGAGCTGCCTCAGGTCCACCTCACCATGAGTTGGGCAGTGTGACATTAATATTTAAATTCCTGATATAATGGAGCACACTTGCCTGAACTCTGGCTCCACCACCGTCCAGGACTCCGGCGATCTTGGGTGTGCGGGTTCCTCCGGTCCGTCGGGTGTCTCATCCCTGTCGGCCTTCTCCGAGGAAGCTGGACCCGCCCCATCGTCAATGGGCAGCCCAGGTGGTGGCAGCTCCTCTCCGGTGACCCTAGGATGGAGCTCGAAGGAGATAGGAGAGGGAGAGCAGTTAGGGTCGCCGGCAGCGGCAGAGCCCAGCGAGGGGGTTCCAGCTGCGGCTGGGGGCCACACCAGACTCCCCTCCCCCAAAGCCAGGCAAGATCCCTTCACCAACAACAAATGAACTACAGGAGAGACTACTTGCCTGTGCTTAAGCTCTACCGCCGTCCAGGACTCCGACGACGATGCCCCAGGTCCCATCGGCTGGAGGTCTGGTCCGGGGGATGATTCCACTGCGGCGGCCCCCGCAGCGGGCGTGATGATGGTAACGGGTGTGGAACTCTTGTGTGCCGTCCACCACGCCTCTGGTTCCTCCGGCGTGGCGGCCGTGGATGACTCCTTCAATAGCCCATGGGCTGGACCCTCCTGGTCCTCTAGCTCCTCCTCCCCTGAGCGACCTGGATCCGGGACCGATGGGCTGTTCTCCTGGCACTGGAGGTCCCCAATGGCCTCCGAGGCATCCTCTGTACTCTCCCGGCGTTCCTCATCGTGTTGAGGCTCCTCCTCCCTTGGGGAAAGCTCTTTAAGTCTTTCAGCCATCTCCGGGAGGAGCCACAGCTTCACCTCCAAGATGAGGTCTGTTTCAGCCAGGAGAGCCCACCTACTTTCCTCCATCTCCTGCCGTGACTGGGTGGAGCATAGCCCAGAGCGGGAAAGCGAGGCTGCAGTATGCGGGACTGGACGCTTCTTACTGCGGAGCTTCATCCCTCTCCTCCGCTTGGGTGACGCGGGGATGAGGTAATCCGGGACGCGGAGCACCGTGCCAGGCAGCAGGTCACCCACGCAGAGAGACTCCATCCTCTCCAGAGAGGGAGGCGGCGTGGCCACGGAGAGCTCAAGCGCTGAGGGATCCTCATCCAGATCCTCCTCCATTCGGCAGCCGAGCTGGGTCAGTCTCTGCTCCTCCTTTATCCGGTGTTCCTCCTCCACCCGGCGATTTACCAGAGCGATCAGGGCCTGCCACTCCTCCTCAGCCTCGTCCGTGGATTGGGAAGACACGGGGGCGGGAGCCCTCTCTGCCAGAGAAGCGCGTCCTCGTGTCTCTTCCTTGCAGCGCTCCACCTCCGTCCTCTCGTCCGAAGATTGAGTGGGCGCTGACCCGGGAGATGAAGAAGATCCGAGGAGGGAGGAAGTCTTCCTCTGACGGGAGCGTTTCTTCTGACGAGGGGCCGGCTCCGATCGTGGAGAGGCATCCTCCGGCTCTGCGTCAGGAACGGGAAGGATGGCGGAGAGGATGGCATCCACCCTATGAATGACCTGGAGGTTCGGATGGCACCACTCGACGTCCTCCGCAATGAGTCGTGCCCACTCCCGGTCCTCAGGGTGCCACTGAAAGGCGAAGATTGCTTCCTCCAGCGATTCCTGGGCTTCCAGCTCCTCATCCATCCAGATCACCATGTTGTGACTCGGGGGGAAAAAAAAGGTATGAATGAGAAAAAAGAAAAAAATGCATGTCTACTCCGCTGAGTTTTTTATGTACGGTCGGAGCATTCTGTCATGATCTCTCATGCACCATCATGCGGAGGAAGGAAATGGAAAAACTCAAGTGCTGGAATAGATCGTACCATTTATTAACATAAACTATAACAAATTCACAAGTCCAGTAACCACACCAATGCAGACAGTAGTAATGATAGAATAATAGCCACCAGACAAACAGGGAAGCCACCCGGATGTCCCATAGCCTGGGAGATGCCTAGTGCTGACGACTGCTGAGCACACAGAAGAAAGCACACATACTTACGGCTGTGGAGATCCGAGGCTGTCCGTGTCGTCTGGTGAGCGGGAAATAAAGGCAGAGTCAGACACTAACATTAAGGAATCCTCCGTCTTGAAATGTTAGGCTGACAAGATGAAGGAAGTCATGCAACATTCATGGAGGTACACACTGTCACAAATGAGGGTGAATGCTCCGACAATCTCTTTTCCCAAATGCAGCGTATTTATTATCCTGATGCAAACGAGGAAAGAGATTGCCGGTGTGAGGAAGCGTGGGCTGGACGTGATTGAACCAGGTGTGTAGGAGTGCGTGTACGAGCGTGTGAATGGGAATGGATGGAGTGTGAGTGTTTGTGTGTGAGAACACTCAAGATGAAGCACAGCTGATGGCATTTGACAGGAGGAGGGGGCGTGCCCGAGCTGTCAGGATAATAAGTCAGAACGGGGTTTGGAACACCAAACCCAGATTCATGACAATGATGGTTGGTGTTTGTTGGCAAATGCTGGCAAAAGGTGTATTTCGTGAAAATTTTCAGCATGCCTAAAATTTGCCGACATTTGAAAATAAACGTTGGTGAAAGTTGTGCTCAGTTTGTAAAAGTTCCAGAGCGCTGGGGTAAGTTATGCAGAGTTTACCTAAGTCAGCTTAAATTAAGCTCCATTGGCAAACATTGACTGAAATGCTGGTGAAAGCTGATGTTTTTAGACCACAACTCACTTCAGACATGCACGGACGAAAGAGAAATGTAGAGAAGGGGGAATTTAAAAAAAGAAAATATATATGTAAGAGGACAATGTACAGTATTTGTTTGGTGATAACATGGTGTGTATGACATGTTTTTTATTTTTTTAATAATCTACGGGATATATATATATATATATATATATATATATATATATATATATATATATATATATATATATACGTATATATTACAGTCATTTGATTAGTTTTGAGTTGTTTGTGGGTTTGTTTGCTTCGGGTGATAGGTGTGGTTTGGGGTTTTGTGTCTTTGCAGTGTTATTTTTCTATCACTAGGCTGTGCTGTTGCTCAAACATGTCTTTTGCCACTACGGATTACTGGTTGCCTTGGAAACAACAGCCGTTGGAGATGCCAATCATTTTTTTTTTTTTTTTTTGCTGTCTGAAAACACATTTTCTTGGTCCGTGGAATAAAGTTTTTTTCGTGAAATTTTCAGTCAGAGTCTGTCTACTCTCTGCCTGCTATATATATATATATATATATATATATATATATATATATATATATATACAGTGATCCCTCGCTACTTCGCGCTTCACCTTTCGCGCCCTCAGTGCATCACGGATTTTTCAGAAATATTCATCAAAAATTCAAAATTGAGAAAAAATGGGCGGGCGCTAGCAGAAGGCTGGGAGACTACATTAGAACATCAGGTATCAACACGGAGAGCCGCACAACTCAAAATCCACCTCTCTGACTACCGCTCCACTCCTCTCCGCCCACCTCTTCACTGCTCGGGAATCTCGCAAGCTGATTGGCTGAGACATTTTACCTCGCAAGCTGATTGGCCGAGACGTTTTACCCAGCTTCTCTCCCTGCGGAGCGCCCATACCCAGCGAAGGAAGACCACATTCATTGTTCTTTATCACTAGTGTCGCCGCGTGGAACTTTTCGCTGTTCTCTTGTGCCTTTTTGTGCGAAATAGTCTTCCCGTCGAGCCACTACGCCGCCTCCTGCAGCTGCCCTCGACGATCCTGCGCCTCTAGCACCTGACGATGAGGCGTCACCTGAGGAGCAGTAAAGCTCTCATTAACCTGTGCAGTAAATCATCTTCATCTTGAGTTACGTATCTTGTTATAAAAATAAAAGAGTTCTAAAAACATATTTATGTACACTTTATTTACATCTACGTATGTATGTACACTTACACACACACACACACGTATCATATGAGAGAGAGAGTGAGAGAATGAACGTACGTGTTATTTATGGGTGACGTCATTAGGGGTGACGCTACTTCGCGGTTTTTCACTTTTCGCGGTCGGTTCTGGAACCCATTAACCGCGATAAGTGAGGGATCACTGTATGTATATACTGTATATATATATATATATATATATACATATATATATATACTGTATATATATACAGTATATATATATATATATATATATATATATATATGGGAGGTGTCGCCTGCAGTGTTGATGGTTCTGCGGGTGAGGCGGGTGTGGTAGATGTCCCAGAGGGGGGGCAGAGGGGCACTGATGATCTTGCTGGCTGCTTTCACTGTGCGTTGTAGTGTCTTCCGGCAGGAGGCAGTGCAGCTTCTGTACCACACCGTGATGCAGCCTATGAGGATGCTCGCAATAGTACCCCGGTAGAATGAGCACAGGATGGGGGTGGGACTCATGCTCTCTTCAGTTTGCAGAGGAAATAGAGGTGAGGTTGAGCCTTTTTGGCCAGTGATGTGGTGTTGTTGGACCAGGAGAGGTTGTCAGAGATGTGCATCCCCAGGAACTTGGTGCTGTTCACCCTCTCCACAGCTGCTTCATCGATGATCAGAGGGGGGTGCTGTGTGTATCTTCACGTGAAGTCGATCACAATCTCCTTGGTTTTTCCCACGTTCAGGATGAGATTATTGTCTTTCCACCACTGGACCAGTTGGCTCACCTCATTTCTGTAGCTGGCCTCTTCATTGTTGGTAATGAGGACCACTATCGTTGTGTCATCCGCAAACTTGATGATATTGTTGGTGCTGTAGCTGCTACGCAGTCATGGGTCAGCAGAGTGAAGAGCAGCGGGCTGAGCACCCACCCTTGTGTGACACCCACCCACCTGGTGGGGCCCACCTCCAAGACCATCACACACAAAAAAAAAAAAAGACCATCACACTGAGCACAGTGTGATGGTCTTGGAGGTGTTGCTGCTGACCCGCACGTTCTGTGGCCTCCCTGTGAGAAAGTCCAGCGTCCAGTTAACAGATAGAGGTTTTGAGTCCTAAGTGTCTGAGTTTTTGTATTATACCGCATTCCAAATTATTATGCAAGTAGGATTTTAGTGTCATAAACATTCAATTTTTTTGTTTTTTCAATTAAACTCATGGATGGTATTGTGTCTCAGGGCTCTTTGGATCACTGATATCAACCTCAGACACTTGTCATATTTAATTTGCCAGGTGAACCCAATTAAAGGAAAACTACTTAAGAAGGATTTTCCACATTATTAAGCATGCCACAGGTTTCAAAGCAATATATATATATATATATATATATATATATATATATATATATATATATATATATATATATATATATATAATATATATATAATTATCTTTCTGCTGCCAAAAAGCTTCAAATAGTGCAATGCCTTGGACAAGGTATGAAAACATTACATATTTCACAAAAACTTAAGCGTGATCATCGTACTGTGAAGAAATTTGTGGCTGATTCAGAGCACAGATGGGTTCATGCAGATAAAGGCATAATGAAGAAGGTTTTTGTCAGACAAATTCATCGGATTAAGATAGCAGCTGCTAAAATGCCATTACAAAGCAGCAAACAGTTTTTTGAAGCTGCTGGTGCCTCTGGAGTCCCACGAACCTCAAGGTGTAGGATCCTCCAGAGGCTTGCAGTTGTGCATAAACCTACTATTCGGCCACCCCTAACCAATGCTGACACGCAGAAACAGTTGCAGTGGGCCCAGAAATACATGAAGACTAATTTTCAAACAGTCTTGTTTACTGATGAGTGCCATGTAACCCTGGATGGTCCAGATGGATGGAGTAGTGGATGGTTGGTGGATGGCCACCATGTCCCAACAAGGCTGTGACATCAGCAAGGAGGTGGCGGAGTCATGTTTTGTGCCGGAATCATGGGGAAAGAGCTGGTAGACCCCTTTAGGGTCCCTGAAGGTGTGAAAATGACCTTGGCAAAGTATATAGAGTTTCTGACTGACCACTTTTTTCCATGGTACTAAAAGAAGAACCGTGCCTTCCGTAGGAAAGTTATCTTCATGCATGACAATGCACCATCTCATGCTGCAAAGAATACCTCTGTGTCATTTGCTGCTGTGGGCATTAAAAGAGAGAAATTCATGGTGTGGCCCCCATCCTCCCCTGGCCTCAACCCTGTTGAGAAACTTTGGAGCATCCTCAAGCAAAAGATCTATGAGGGTGGGAGGCAGTTCACATCAAAACAGCAGCTGTGTGAGGCTATTCTGACATCTTGCAAAGAAATTCAAGCAGAAATTCTCCAAAAACTCACAATTTCGATGTATGCAAGAACTGTGAAGGTTATATCAAAGAAGGAGTCCTATGTTAACATGTAACTTGTCCTGTTAAGATGTTTTTGATTGAAATAGCTTTTGATTTCAGTAAATATGACCTCCTAATGCTGCAAATTCAACAAACGACCATTTTCAGTTCTTTACAACCAATAAAATGTTTTGAAACTTTGTTGTGCATAATAATTTGGAACAGTGCATTTTGAGTTTTTTTTGTTTTTGCAAAAAATACTTATCATTGGGAGGTTTGTTCAATAAAATTTGAATTATGCTCTAGCGCAGGGGTGTCCAATCATGTGCCATGGAGGGCCAAGACCCTGCAGGTTTTCTCTTCTACCCAGTCTCTTCAGCAGGTGTTTTCACTTATCAGCAATCAGTGGGAAGAAATTCAGTGGAATCTGCTGCTGAAGACACTGGTTGGAGGTAAAGCCTGCAGGGTCTTGGCCCTCCATGGCACATGATTGGACACCCCTGCTCTAGCGGTTGAAGACTTGAAAATTATACTGACTGTCATTGGCATCGACTATTTAGGGAAATCAGAGACAAATATCATTTGCATAATAATTTGGAATGCGGTGTAGGTGCTGGGAGATGATTGTGTTGGATGTTGAACTGAAGTCCAAGAACACATTCACACAAGGGAGTGATGTGCACTGTTGACTTACGGTAGATCCAACAGAAATTTTCAGCATATGGCTTTCAAAGTAAAGACAATCTCAATGCTTTGAGCTCCTGCTTGATGAAAATTCACACATTAATGTGGGAAAAGGTTGGGAATGATTTATTGAGGTCCCTCTTTTTTTTTTTTTTTTTTTTTTTTTTTTTTTTTTTTTTTTTTTTTACATCACAACCACAACACCAGGTACAGGGGTGTGTACACTTTTTATTTTTATTGTTTTAGAGTCGGCTAATAAAATGATGAGAGTCAAAATGAGTTTTATAGAACCTCTCTAAGTAAAATAGATCTCAGTTTGCAGCTCAACATATTTCTAGTTTTTACCTCACTTATCTAGTTTCCCTCATTTTACACTTTCCCCTTATTCTTCGCTCTTCACCTCCTCCTTTCCAGCCACCTTCTCCTCCCTCCTCATAGTTGCTCCAGAGCAGCAGAAGCAGCCAATGCAGCAGTAACAACAGGCTCACTATAATGACAGAGACAGATTTCTAATGGCACACACTGTGTATAATGATTGGAAGGAGGGGGGCAGGAGCGTGTGTTACCACTATAGCTAACGAGGGTTTGCTGGTGCATTAACTATGCATGAAGCTCACACCCTAAACTCACACGTATCACAGCTAAACCGCTCACATGTAAGCAGACATGTGAAGGCACACGGATGATTTCAAAGGACGCTGAAATTGTCAGCAGAGCTACTGCAGGTGCTGTGTTCGACATGAATTAATCATGACAGAGAACTGTGATGTTTCACTACGTTCAACACTTTTTTTTTTTTTTTTTTTGATTGACGACAGTGCTTGCAGTGAATTTCGGTGGCACAAAGCCTCAGAAGTGTGTCGGGGTCAAATAGAGTTCAGTCAGCGAGCAGACAAATCCCCGGCGCTGCATTTACAGTAGCAGAAGCTCCGAATTACCTTGGCTTACCGCAAGGTAGACTTACAAGTACACTGACACAGACTTGTAACTTTACATTTACTTATCGGAAGTCATAAAACACGCACACACACACATTGAAGTATTATTTCAAGGTATTTCAAGGCACTTCAAAGGGTGAAAAGATAGCACCAGGACAAAATTTCCAAATTTCACTGCAGCAGCACAGATAGGCGGGGAGTGGATTTTAGAAATACAAATCACAGGCTGAACAGGTGGAGTTAAAACAAAGTTTACTAGGTCACCGATCAAAGTACGGAGAGGCAGAGCAGTCCGACGGGGGGGGGGGGAGCTGGCAGGCAGAAGTCCAAAATCACCCACGGGTCATCCGCCGAGACAAGTGGGAACACCCAAAAAAAAATAAAAAAAAATAAAACAAAAATAAAATAAAATATATATATATATATATATATATATATATATATATATATATATACAGTATATATATACTGTATATATATATGGCTGGATGGCTTTAGCAGGAACAGAAAATAAAAAATGTTCCAGGACTGTTGCTACAGGGCAGGCATGCTCGGAGAGAAAAATGGGGACAGTGCGGAGCAGGTGTGCAGGTGGATGTGGAGGTCTCATGTTGGGGATGGTGGTGGCAACACACAAGGGAGAGAGCTGAGAAAATGACTCATGAATATCGGGTGACAGTTGAGCCGAGGATAATCATTAAAAAGCAACACGGTAGACTTTTGTCTTTGTACTTTAAGAGGATCTTCCCCTTATGACATAAATAACAGTAGTCACCAAAATGATTACTTGAGTAAGAGTTAAAAAAAGTATCTACAAATAAAGTACCAAATTATGAGTATTTACCGCTAAAGTTTGGGTGTTTTTTTCCTCCTAAATTTTACTTTTTACACAAAAACGTTGCCCCAAATCAACTGTAGCAAATTCATTTTCCCACTACCTCAAAGGATAATTTACTGAATTATCTAACATGTATTAAAAATGCACTTATATGCCGGACTATTTCGTGGCTGGGTGCAGCTATTATCCACTGTTGCCTGGCAACCACGGGTGACACCCAATCCAATGCTAAGCTTGTTAACAGCAGGGGGTGGCTTCACATTTGCTCTAAAGATATGCATGTTGTTAAATCTTCAAAGTGAAACCAAACACACATCCACAAAAATATGAAACAGTTTACCTTGATTTATATACAGTTTGGTCCATATATATTTGGAAACTGACATGTCTTGTTATTTTAGCTGTTTACCAAAACATCTTCAAGATACAGTTATATAGGTTTAAAGTGCAGACTCTCAGCTTTAATTTGAGGGTATTCACATCCACACTGGAGTTAAGGTTTAGAAATTGAAACCATCTTTATATAAAGGCTCAGAAGTTAATTGGACCATTGACTAAAAAACTATTTCATGGGCTGCATGGGCTATTTCTCATTAATCTATTATACAGCAGGTAAAAGGTCTGGAGTTAATTCCAGGTGTGGCATTTGCATTTGGAAGCCATTGCTGTGAAAGGAGCTCTCAGTGGAAGTGAAACACACCATCCTTAGGCTAAAATAAAGAAGAAATCCATCAGAGAGATGGCTGAAATTTTCACCGTGGCCAAATCAACAGTTTGGTACATTATAAGAAAAAAAGAGTGCACTGCTGAGCTCTGGAACTCCAAAAGGCCTGGATGTTCATAGAAGACAGCAGTGGTGGATGATTACATGATCTTTTCTTGGTGAAGAAAACGTTTTCACAACATCCACCCAAGTGAAGAACACTCTCCAGGAAGTAGGTGTATTAATATTCAAGTCTAGCATAAAGAGAAAAACTCATGACAGCAGATACAGACCATTCACCACAAAGTGCAAACTACTAATTAGTCTCAAAAATAGAAAAGAAAGAGGAAACTTTACAAAAAAAAAAAAAAATCTAAAGAAACCAGCCCAGTTCTGGAACAGCATCCTTTGGACAGATGAAACCAAGATCACGCTGTACCAGAATGATGGGAAGAAGAAAGTATGGAAAAGGCTTTGAATGGCTTGTAATCCAAAGCACAACACATCTTCTGTAAAACATGGTGGAGGCAATGTGATGCATGGGCATGCATAGCTTCCCATGGCACTGGGTCACTAGTGTTTATTGGTGATGTGGCAGAAGCAGCCGCATGAATTCTGAAGTGTATAGGGATATACTGTCTGCTCAGATTCAGCCAAATGCAGCAAAGTTGATTGTACGGTGCTTTACAGTACTGATGGATATGACCCAAAGCATACTGCAAAAGCCACTCAGGGATTTTTTAAGGCAAAGAAGTGGAATATTCTGTAATGGCCGAGTCAATCACCAGATCTCAACCAGATCGAGCATGCATTTCACTTGTTTAAGACAAAACAATAATAATAATGCATCAGTTTTGTATAGTGCTTTTGATAGACACATTACAATAGACACATTATTCATTCACTCCACAGTCAGTGGTAGTGGAAAGCTACTACTGTAGCCACAGCTTCCCTGGGGCAGACTGACAGAAACATGGCTGCCAATCAGCGACAATGGCCTCTCCGACCACTACCAAACATTTATACACAGTGTCATGGACACTGGAGGCAAGGTGGGTAAAGTGTCTTGTCCAGCGACACAACAGCAGGATGTCTGGGGAGAGCAGGATTCAAACCACCAACCCTCTGGTTATTAGACGACCCGCCCTACCTCCTGAGCCACTGCCGCCCATATTTCCCTCCTCCGTTCCATTTTTGCTGAGCACCAAGCTGGACGACAGGAAGTTCTATTTTTATATGGTCTTTGGCATGACCTGGCTAGGACTTGAACCCCGACCTCCCGGTTGTGGGGCGGATGCTGTACCTCTAGACCACCACTCCAGTCTTAAGGCAGAATGACCCACAAACAATCAACAACTGAAGACAGCTGTAGTAAAAGCCTGGAAAAACATCACAAAGGAGGAAACCCAGCGTGAGGTGATGTCCATGGGTACCAGACTTCAGGCAGTCATCGTCAGCAAAGGATTTTCAGCAAGCTATTAAAAATTAATATTTTATATTTATGGTAATGTTAATGTGTCCAATTACCTCTGAGCCCCTGAAATGAGGAGACTTTGTATAAAAATGGTTGCAATTTCTAAACCGTAACTCCAATTTGGATGTGAATATCCTCAAATTAAAGCTCAGAGTCTGCACTTTAAGCCCATATTGATTATATAACGGTATCTTGAAGATGTTTTGGTAAACAGCTAAAATAATAAAACTTGTGTCAGTGTCCAAATGTATATGGACTTAACTGTAGATAGAGGGCATGAAGTTGGGATTTGCCTTCTGATTTATTAAGGTTCTATGCATTCAAATAAAATATGACGCTTAGAAAAGTTGCAATTGTATGACTCCTATCAAAGCCTGTGCATCTGACATGGTCTGGTTGACATGATGGAATGATTTGAAACAGCTGTCATGACTGATGAGCCGTGAACCATAACAAAAGGCTAATTATTTCAGGGAATGGCAAGGGTAGAAAAGAATTATGATCACCTTGCCCTTCTCTATGTACTGTATGATAGTATGAGTGTCTGTCTCTGTGTTTGTGGTTCTGAAACCCACATTGTTTAAACTAGAAATGCACTCAGAGAGCACATGCCTCTGCCACGGCTCCTTCTGTCCCTCATGGATCACCTCCAAAATGTAATGGGTTTGTTTTGGAGGATTTTTGCTAACACAGTGTGAGATGATAAGAGCCTTGGTAGAGGTATGCATTCTCGGATCATCACCAAAATGTCTCTAGGTTTGTCTCTAGCCCAAGGACCACCTCTGGTAAAAATTTCATTTAAATCCATCCAGTAGTTTTTGTGTAATCCTGTTGCACAAATACATACAAGGTCCTTGGTGGAGGTATGCACTCTCAGATCATCACAAAAATGTAATGGGTTCATCCTTGGTTGAAGATTTCATCAAAATCCGTCCAGTAGTTTTTGCGTAATCTTGCTAACAGACAGACAATCAGATGGACGGACGGATAGACAAACCACCTCGATTACATAACCTCCATGGAGGAGGTAAAAAATAAATCATAATCAGGATCCAGCACAGTGGGAGAAGTCTGCTGTCTCTGCCTCATTATTGTTATTTTCCATCTTGGTTTGTCTGTTTGTGTATTTATCTTTGTGCCTTTGTTGTGAATTGTAGTTTGTGATGGTTCTTTTTGTTTTCTTCTTTTGAGAAAATGTTCCAATGTGCTACTAATTTCTGCTTTATTGAGACTTATTAAAATTTAACAACTGCCCAGGGACTGCAGATGAAAAATTGTCATGAGTCTGAGCTCAAATATTCCTTCTGAGCTCAGATTAAATTTATTTCTGAGTTTTGCATGTCTGTTATTATTTTGTTGTCAGTTTTCTGTGTATATTTTGGTTTATTGTCACTTATGTGCCCTCCTCTCTCAGACACTCTCACTAACTGTTCACAGTCTGCTTTTCTAACACCTCAGCTGTAGACAGTTAGGTAATTAGCTCACATGCCTGCTCAGCCCACACCTGTGGCTCATCTGTCTGCCCAGTACTTAGAATCAGAATCAGAATCAGATTTATTGCCATTGTTCATGTAGCACACAAACTAGGAATTTGTCTCGGTGCAATGCTGCAACATTAAACATGATAAAATAAAAGAAATAAACTATACATGCAATAAAGTGTAGAATAAGAATGAGTAATACTAGTCAGCAGTTTAAATATATTAGCGAGCAGCAGATATTGTGGAGTACCACATAGTGCAGTCAGTAATGCGAGAAGAAAACAGTGATGATTGACATGAGTCTGGTTGAGCTGCTGTACATAGTGCACGAGAGTCAATAAGTCACTTGGTGTTCAGCAGTCTGATGGCAGAGGGGAAGAAGCTGTTCATGTGACGGGAGGTTTTAGTCTGAATGGACCGAAGTCTTCTACCTGATGGGAGAGGGGCAAACAGTACGTGACCAGGGTGTGAAGGATCGGCTATGATCCGGCCAGCACGCCTCCGGGTCCTGGAGATGTACAGATCCTGGAGAGGTGGGAGCTTGCAGCCGATCACCTTCTCAGCAGTGCGCACGACACGCTGCAGCCTTAGTCTGTCCCTGGCAGTGGCTCCTGCGTACCACACGGTTATGGAGGTGGTGAGGATGGACTCGATGATGGCTGTGTAGAACTGCACTAACATCTTGGTGGGTAGCTTGAGCTTCCTCAGCTGCCGCAGGAAGAACATCCTGTGCTGGGCCTTTTTGATGAGGGAGCTGATGGTCGGCTCCCACTTGAGGTCCCTGGTGATGGTGGTGCCTAGGAAGCGGAAGGAATCAGCAGTGGTGATGGGAGAGCCTGTGAGGGTGAGGGGGGGCAGAGGGGTTGTGACTTTCCTGAAGTCCACAATCATCTCCACTGTCTTCAGAGCGTTCAGCTGCAGGTTGTTGTTGTTGCACCAGGACGCCAGCTGGGCCACCTCTCTCCTGTAGGCGGACTCGTCGCCGTTGGAGATGAGCCCGATGAGGGTGGTGTCGTCCGCAAACTTGATCAGCTTGACAGACTGGTGGCTGGAGGTGCAGGAGTTGGTATAAAGGGAGAAGAGTAGGGGGGAAAGTACACAGCCCTGGGGTGATCCGGTGCTGATGCTAACAGAGTCTGAGACAGTCTGGAGACACTTAAACACTCTCCAGTCATTGCTTCACTGCGGTAGCATTGCTGAACTTGGACTGGTTTGGACTTCTTTCCCTCCATGTTTTTTCCTCATCTCTTCCAGAGCCTTCCCTGCTCTGGAATGTATCTTCTGTAAGTAATCCTAGTTTGTATTTTTGTGTTGTCTGCACTGTTTTTGTATTTTGTTAATAAATGTCACACTATAGTTCAGTGCTTGGGTCTGTCTTTTTGCCCCGGAGGGGCCAGTTTATGACAGAATGCTGATGCCAAGTTAGGGTCCAGCTGCTGTAGTGTGCTTTTTGTGTTTTTTCCTTTTTTTTCACTCAACTGTGAAGTGGAGCTCATCATGTCCCCGGCTTGCCGTCCTCACACACACAAGGGAAGATTGGCAGCGGGGTCTCTGACCGTGGAGGAGGAATGGGCGGCAGACTTCATCCAGAGCTTTGTGGATGAAGCTCTCGCCACCCGTGGACCCAAGAAAATCTGTGAAAGTTTGAATGGAGCGGTGGGAATTCTGGAGGCACACCCCAGCCTGTGGAGTTATCCGCAATACACAGATCTGCTGTCCACGGTCTGTCTGCTCCAGCGATCGTTTCCAGGACTGTCTGTGGGGGTGTTTCCAGCGGAGCCGAAGCAGAGATGTTCTCCACGGCAGAAGTCCATCCCTTCTCCCGGTTCGCCAACTCCAGCTCCACCACAACAACGCTGTCTCGCTCCGGACCGCCAGAGGAATTCCCCCGCCTCTTCAGCAGCCGTTTCCCTCACGCTGAGCCCAACAAATCCAGCAGCAGTTTCTCATTCTTATTCTCCTTCATCAGCTGTTCTGTCAGCCCCTCCTCCTTCCGTTGCTGCTGCAATTCCCGTCTCCTCGACGTGTTCTCCTGCTGCCGAGAGGTCCTTCATGTTTTCCCCGGTTACGTCCGTCCCAGTGACTACAGGGGCGGCTCCTTTACAATCCACAGAGGGGCCCAAGCTCACCTTAGCTACAGAGAGAGACGGCGCTCCATATACAGCAGCAGGCAACATCTAGATCCGGGAAAACAGGCAAGTTTTATTTCATTCTATTTCTGTCACGCCTGGCCCTCACGAGCCAGCATAAGACGCCACAAACCAGTTAAGTTGCACTTAGGTTTATTTACAGTTCAAGGCTAGGACAAGGTAGCTAGCCGCATGGGCTGAGCGGCAAGATTAACTACGAACATTACACAGATCAATGACAGCTGAGACGAGGGGCATTCGCTCGTCATCAGACGAAGGAAAAGGCAAGGAATACTAACAATAACTAAGACCATAAACACACTTACTTTAGCGAAGAACCGTGGATGAACACTAAGGAAATGTTAACACGAATGATGACACAAACTCTGACACGAATGCTTGACAAGACAGCCGCAAGATGGAGCCGCTGGCGCCGGCATTTAAATCCAGCTGCTAACGACCGCAAATGCAGCACAGCTGCTCAGGCTCTGACAGCAGGGAACTCCCGAGCGTTTGACCAATCGGAGCCCGGGGAGCCAGAATGACAACACTGCTGTCAAAGCCTGACCGGAATGATGTGTAGCCCGAGCGCGGACAAAATAGCGCTCGGGATATGACAGGACCCCCCCTCAAGGCGAACTCCCGGACGCCTGTAACATCCACACACACACACACCCACCCTAGGGCGGGTGGATGGGGAAGCAGGTAGAGGGGGAACAAGATCAACCTCACAGAAAAAGACACACAAATCACCATGAAGACAAGGCAGGGGCAGAAACACAAACAGGGGATAAATTCACAAGGGGGGGGGGGGAACAACAAGAAAAACTGTACAAGAACGCATATCACAAAGAGAAAATAGCTTAACAATGAACAATGACGTCACAGAACTGGATAACCGGACCGTTACAGAGAAGAAAAAAAAACAACTCTCATGAATAGACAGCCATGAATAGACAGCAAACCAAAAAAAAACCCCTCAACACTGTCACTCTGTTTAACATGCTTTTTAAACATCTGGATTTTAATGGGACACACGCCAGACTTTTATTTGTGGACTTTTCCTCCGCCTTTAATACAATCCAACCTCATATCTTAGTTGAAAGGCTCCTGCAGCAATTTGATTTGAGCAATAATCTGGTGGGTTGGATTCTGGATTTCTTAACCAACAGGACGCAGGGAGTAAGGGTCAATGGTACATTGTCGGACCTAAAGTGCTCTTCTACTGGCTCTCCTCAGGGGTGTGTGTTGTCACCACTGCTCTTCATCCTGCACACAAACATGTGTCGGAGCAGACATGACAACAGACACATTATAAAGTATGCTGATGACTCAGTTATTATCAGTCTCCTCCAGGATGGTGAGAGTGGCCACGGCCCAGTAGTTGATGATTTTGTTAGGTTAATTGGCATCAAAACTGGGGATTCTAAATTGTCCTTAGGTATGGATGTGAGAGTGAATGGCTGTCTGTCTCTCTGTGTTGGCCCTGCGATGGACTGGCGATCTGTCCAGGGTGTACCCTGCCTCTCGCCCAAAAGATGCTGGGATAGGCTCCAGCCCCCCTGCGACCCGAAAGGATTAAGCGGTAGAAGATGGATGGATGGATGGATGGTGTGAGGATTCCTACCTGCAGCTGAATAAGACAAAAACTAAAGACATGACTATTGACTTTAGGAGGAAAAATCCCAGGCACAAAGTCACCGTACTAAAAGGCCAGACCACCGAATGTGTACAATCCTACAAATATCTTGGGACAATTATTGATAGTAATTTAAACTTTGAAGAGAACTGTGAAAGGGTGTGCAAAAAGAGTCAGCAGCATTTGCATTGCTTGAGAAAACTTGCACGCTTCCAAGTTGACCGGACCATAATGACAATGTTTTATCGGGCTTTTATTGAATCTGTTTTATCCTTTTTTCTAGTGTCATGGTTTGGTCAGATAAAACTGAAACAGAGGAAATCCTTGGATCAGGTAGTTAGATGGTCCAGTCGTTTGTTTGGTGAGTCACAGCTGAGCCTGACATCCCTGTACACCAGACAAGTACAGAGGATGGCTACCTCCATTTTAAATGATGACTCCCACCCTTTGTACTGCCACTTTCAGCTTCTTCCCTCAAGACGGAGGTTTGCTGTCCTAAAAAGTAGAACCCAGCGCTACAAAAACAGCTTTGTCCCTGCTGCTGTCAAAGAGTTGAACAAGCTGTAAAAATATGTTGCACATAATTTAGGTACCTATTTATTAACTCCATTTTATATTTACTTATTTTTGTAGGATGTCACTTGGGTTCTAAATATTTTATTGGGTTTTAGACGTTCGAGTTTTTAACCTCTTTGACTAGTTTTTTACTTTTAATATGACCCTTCTCTCTTACCTCTGGTTTTTCTCCCATCTCTTTGTCTTTTCATACCCTGATTTATGGAGCCTTGAGTATTTTTATCATGTTTACAGTCAGCTTCATATGTGCCTGTGTTTGTGTCTATGTTGAATGTAATTTGTGGCTTGTATATATGGATGTCACCAGACTGCAAAACAAATCTACCTACGGGTACAAATAAAGTAACCTGAACCTGAACCTCAATAGTATGAACCAGACACTGATGTGATTGATTAGTGGCCTTCAGTGCACATAAGCAAAAAATGAAAAAAAAAAAAAAAAAACAACAAGCCAACGACCCATAAAGTAAGCTACCTCGGATACACAAATATCAGATGTTAAGTTTGAAGTTATGTGCCAAACACAAGGTTACTACTAGAGTCCCTGTCAGTTAATTTTCACTTCAGAAGGCCAGTTTACAATGCAGACGACTGTTTAGAGCTTGCACACGTGAAAGAAATATCAAAAATGGTTTAGGAGAGTTTAGGGCTCCCAGTCAGTACTAAGCCATTAAGATAAGCAGGTGTCTGATATGACCATCACCTAAACACAGACAGAGTGCAAAAGCTCTACCAGAAATTTAGTGGCTGAGAATTCCCAAGGCTGCAGTTTAAATTCTAATATTAAGAGTGATTAGGAAAACCAAAACACGGGGAAAAAAAAGGCAGACTCTTGAACAGGTTCATTCCTTTGGTGCCCAAATCAGGTCAACTAGACCCTATTTGGCAGAATAAAAATCTAAAGTAGATGTTACAAGTGCATGGCACTGGCCAGCGAGAAAACAATCATACTGGTATTATGTCTAATGAGAAGGGGGGAAAAAAATTACTCTAAAGTTTCCTTGATCCAAGACACAATAAACAGACAACCTTCTATTAAACTCAAAAATGTGTGAATTGCCCAGACAAGGGTACATATATTCATAAAACACAAAATAGGGGTAATATAAACGTTGTTCAAAATAACCATAGAACCAAAAAATAGAGGAAAAATGCTAACAAAATCAGATAAACTCAGTTGTCTTCAACACCAAAAGGTCAAACAAGAGGAAGAAAAAAAAGCTTGGTATATAAGCAGGACTGAATGGGGGGGGGGGAACAATGGCCAAGTCACACATCGGGGTACACCATAATCCTGCCCGTGGAGTATTTCAATCCAAAAAAACCCCCTCAAAATCACAGAAACTACTGAGGGGCGAAAGAAGGGGGAAGAAGCACATCAGGATGACAGTCATAATATACAGTTCTGGAGGCCTCCCAGCCCCCAGCATCCAGACCGCCAACAGGGGCAGCGGGTCGTGTTCTGGCGGCCTACCCGAATCCCGGGCCGAGGATGACCATGCCTCCGGCGGCCGGACCATGGCGCCAAATGTACAGCTCTGTTTATCGGGAGGCCGGCCCCGGAAGCCAAACGGGAAGACCAGGCTTCCAGGTGGTCGACCCGCATCCACCTGCCAACCAGACGACTGGAGAAGGATCGGCAACGGTTTTCCAACGGCGGGGGAAAGCCCGGGAGAACCGGGCCAACTATGATCAATTCCCGCGGTTCCAGATGCGGGGGAGGGAGAAACATGACGAGGGTAGGGAATTAATTTGGGATTATTTGGCGGTGGACAGTGGATCTGCAGCACCATCTCCGGATCCCACCCAAACAGACAATGGCAGGGCCAGAACCAATCTGGTAAGGAATCCTGACTGGACCGACGCTGCACCCACGGTGGACCCGGATTGGGCCAGAACCCCTCTGGGGACGAACTTTGACTGAGCCGATGCTGCAGCCACGTCGGACCCCGATTGGATCAGAACCACCCCGGTGACGAACCCTGATTCAATCGATGCTGCACCCGCTTCGGACCCCGATTGGGTCTGAACCACTTCGATGACGAACTCTGATTCCGCCGACGCTGCACCCACGTCGGACCCCGATTGGGTCTGAACCACCTCGGTGACGAACTCTGATTGGGTTGACGCTGCACCCGCGTCAGACCCCGATTGGGTCAGGGCCACACCAGTACTGACCTCCAACTCCGAACCCGGAACCTCCGGCACAGCGATAGGGGTCTGCTCTGCACCGGCGATCTTGGGGGAGGGCTCAGAAGAAAAAGAAAAACCGGGATCAGGAACATCGGCAGCACCAGAACCCGGCAAGACAAGCTCGGCTGCAGTGGACGGCTGCACCCGGCTCGCCTCACCAAGAGACAGGTAAAAATGCTCAACAATAGAAAAAACAAAGACAACACTGAGCACTTGCCTGATCTCAAGTTCGGACGCCGTCCAGGACTTCGACGATCCGGGCTCAGACGGGAAGAGGTCGTCTTCTGGCTCCCACTCGGCTGCGTCGGACCCCGCAGCCAGCATGATGGCTTCGGCAGCCTGAGGACCCTCTGATGTCGATATCCATGCTGGTAATCCGTACGGCGTGGTGGCGGGGGGCCCCTGGCCCGCTGGGTCGGACTGCTTATCCGTGTAGACCCAGGGACACTCCATCGTCGGCGCAGGCTCCAAACAGTAGTCCGATCCCCTCCTCTGTCCTTGATGTGGCTGCGGGGCTGGGATCTTCTGCTCCAGGACCACAGGCCCCCTCCTCATCTGATAACGCTTGACTGACGTTGAAGAACGCTCAACGGGGGGAGACACAGAGGCAGCGGGTTTAGTAATTATCTCAGCAGGTGATGGGGGCTCGGGGGGCTGCGAACCCCGAACCTCACCCCCAAGGAGTCAGACAAGACAAATCACTATTAAGGGGAAAGGAGTGAACTTGTACTCGCCTGTCTCCCGGGGGAGGGATGGTGCCTGCTGCAGGGAACGTTGCTCCTTCCTCCTCCCGTCGGATGGTGGCAGAGGGCTCCCTGGAAGGAAGAGGGGGGGCCACTCGAGATGGGATTGATGCGGAGCTCACCGGGGCAGAACTCCTCATATAATCAGCAGCTGAAGAAGATGTCGGAAAGGATCGGGCGACAGCCAAGACGGGCTGGACAAGAAGCGTTGGCGAATCAGCAAAGGAAGACAGCTCGAGGAGACCGGCTGCGGGGGTTCCCTCCTGGCGACACGCTGAAGAGACAGCTGTCTGGTTAAAGGGGTCATACCAGCGATCCGGAGCAGGATCCGGATGGGACTTTTGCTGAGAATGTCTCTGGCCGCGACGCCGACGTCTTCGACAGGCCACAGGTGATGCGAACTCCTGGACTGGATCGAGGAGGGGATCAGGATCCCAAAGCGGGCAGCGGGGATTCCGTCTCCTCCGCCTCTGGGCTTCTTCTTCCTCGTACCTCCAGAGTATTCTGCGTTGGGTGGCAATATCCAGTCTCATCGCGTTGACTTCTGGGTGGTCGTCGTAGCGGGGAGCAGTTGGTTGAGCACATACTCAGCCTGATCTAGGTACCAGCTTACATCGGGCTGATAGCCGAGGAGGGGAGGGGCGATGAGGGTATCAGGATTAAGATCGAGGTCGGAGGCGGCGATGAGGATTTCATCCACTTGCTCCAGCACCTCGGTCAGCTGGTCGCTGGAACCCCGAGTGCGACCCCTCCGCGATGGCATAATTCCAGTACGTCGTACCCAGACAGGAAAGAGCGGAGTTCTCCTGAATGCAACTTACTGCGGACGGCGTCTCCTTCTGGTGGCTGTCTACTGTCACGTCTGGCCCTCACGAGCCAGCATAAGACGCCACAAACCAGTTAAGTTGCACTTAGGTTTATTAACAGTTCAAGGCTAGGACAAGGTAGCTAGCCGCATGGGCTGAGCGGCAAGATTAACTTCGAACATTACACAGATCAATGACAGCTGAGACGAGGGGCATTCGCTCGCCATCAGATGAAGGAAAAGGCAAGGAATACTAACAATAACTAAGACCATGAACACACTTACTTTAGCAAAGAACCGTGGATGAACATTAAGGAAATGTTAACACGAATGATGACACGAACTCTGACACGAATGCTTGACAAGACAGCCGCAAGATGGAGCTGCTGGCGCCGGCATTTAAAGCCAGCTGCTAACGACCGCAAATGCAGCACAGCTGCTCAGGCTCTGACAGCAGGGAACTCCCGAGTGTTTGACCAATCAGGGGGAGCCAGAATGACAACACTTCTGTCAAAGCCTGACCGGAATGATGTGTAGCCCGAGCGCGGACAAAATAGCGCTCGGGATATGACAATTTCTATTTATGATAATATGCCTTGCCTTATTCCTGGTAGGGAGGTTCAGGAAAAGCAGTCCCCTGACCTCTCCCCACCTGCTGCTGTTACAAATTGTTCATCAGCCCTCTCTGTGTTCTCTCCTGTGGCCCCTGAGTGTCTGCCTGCCCCGGAGCAGAACCGCCGGACAATGAAGGAGCTCGTGGCCCTGGAGAACCCTGTTCCAGTGCCAGCAGTGAGCCAACCCCCAGCTGCCATGCCAGAAGAGCCACCAGTGTGGTCCACTTCATCTGGGGAGACGAGGACTCTAACCACAATCATGCCTCTGCAGCAGAATTGGAACCAGAGCTGGACCTCCAAGAGACCTGGCCCGAGACGTCGTTGTCTGGATCAACGGAGTCTTGGACGGTGGTGGAGCTCGAGCTCAGGCAAGTGCTCTCTCTTGTTTTCCTCTTATCTGTTCTGGAGAGATCTTGCCTGGCTCTCGGTGATGAGAGTCGGGTGCAGCCACCAGCTGCACCTGAGCTCACCTCGCCGGGCTCCACCGCTGCCGGTGACCCTGACCCTATCTTTCTGCCTGTTTGTTCCAAGCCTTCTTCCAGGGTCACTGCAGAAGATCCAACCTCACCAGATGACTCTGTGGGTCCCCTGCGGCGATCATCGCGGGTGTTCTGTCCCAGCCCGGGACCTCCGTGGGTGAAGCCTCCCCTCTGCCCGAGGCCGTTGTGTGGGTCCCTCCTCGGTCCGAGTCTCCGTGGGTGCTACGTCCTGGTCAGGGACCCTCGTGGGTGCTGCGCCCCGGCATCAGTCCAACTTGGGTGTTGCGCTCCAGCTTGCCCACCAGCCCACCATAATGCCCACCATGGGCATCATGCCCCAGCCTGGGGCCCACCGAGGGTGCAGCATTAGCCCAGTCTGGGTCCACCGAGGGTGCACTTCCGCTCCTGCCCGCAGCCACCGCGGGTGCAACAATGTCCCAACCCGGGACCACCGAGGGTGTAACCAGCCAACCTGAGGATGTCATGGTCCCCCTTCCTCCTCTGCCAGATGCCATCGTGGTCCCCCATCCTCCTTCGCCTCCTGATACTGTTGTGGTCCCTCTCCTCCGGCCCTGCTTCCCGTCACTGGGCCTTCCCATGGGGGAGCCACCTCCTGGGTCACCCCTCTGGTCCTGGTGCTAAAGAACTCAGGCCGGCCGCCCGACAGACTGAGTCGTTGGGTTGGGTGGCCCATATTCTCCGGCAGGCCAGCCAACTCATTCCACCTTGCCATCTGCCTGGCCTGGGACTTTGGCCGGCCACCTGAACAGCTGGGTTCTTTGGCCTAGGGGGCCCAGGGGCCCGGTGTAACGTGGATGAGGGTCCTGAGTGGGCTCCAGACTTTAGTTCCCTCCTAACCTGTTTTCCCCCACCTCCTACCCGGGAGGGTAGGGGGGAGTTCCTTTTTGGTGTTGCCTGGGGGTGTCAGGTGACCACCTCTTGAGGGGGGGCTCTGTCATGAGTCTGAGCTCAAATATTCCTTCTGAACTCAGACTCAATTTACTGTATTTCTGAGTTTTGCATGTCTGTTATTATTTTGTTGTCAGTTTTCTGTGTATATTTTGGTTTATTGTCACTTATGTGCCCTCCTCTCTCAGACACTCCCACTAACTGTTCACAGTCTGCTTTTCTGCCACCTCAGCTGTGGAAAGTTAGGACACCTGCCTGCTCAGCCCACACCTGTGGCTCATCTGTCTGCCCAGTACTTAGGAAACACTCTCCTGTCATTGTTTCACTGCAGCAGCATTGCTTAACTTGGACTGGTTTGGACTTCTTTCCCTCCATGCTTTTTCCTCATCTCCTCCAGAGCCTTCCCTGCTTTGGAATGTATCTTCTGAAAGTAATCCTAGTTTGTATTTTTGTGTTGTCTGCACTGTTTTTGTATTTTGTTAATAAATGTCACACTATAGTTCAGCGCTTGGGCCTGTCTTTTTGCCCCGGAGGGGCCAGTTTCTGACAAAAATAGCCTTTTGACTTACTCTGGCATACAGTATTTACCTCCGCCAAGAAGGTAATGTAATCGGGGTGGTTTGTCTGTCTGTCTGTCTCTCTGTTAGCAGGATTACGCAAAAACTACTGTATGGATTTTGATGAAATTTTCACCAGAGGTAGCCCTTGGGCCAAGGATGAACACATTAAATTTTGGTGATGATCTGAGCGTGCATACCTCCACCAAAGACCTTGTTTGTATTTGTGCAGCAGGATTACACAAAAACTACTGGATGGATTTGGGTGAAATTTTCACCAGAGGTGATCCTTGGGTTAGAGAGGAACCCGTTACATTTTGGTGATGCTCTGAGAATGCATACCTCTACCAAGGCTCTTATCTTCTCACAGTGTGTTAGCAAGAATACTCCAAATCTACTGGATAGACTTTGATGCAATTTTCACCAGAACTGGCTCGTGTCCTGCACACAAACCCATTACATTTTGGAGGTGATCCATGAGGGACAGAAGGAGCCTTGGCAGAGGTATGCGCTCCGAGTGCTTTTCCAATTACAGCTATGTTCATGAATGTGCATTGTCCCAGTCAGATAAATAATAATGGTTTAGATTTATATGGTGCTTTACATGTCAAGTGACATCTCAAAGCACTTACAGTGAGTCCATTATTCATTCACTCCAGACAGACAGTGATAGTGGTAAGCTACTACTGTAGCCACAGCTGCCCTGGGGCAGACTGACAGAAACATGGCTGCCAATCCGCGCCAATGGCCTCTCCGACCACCACTGAACATTTATACACATTCATACCCAGTGTCATGGACACTGGAGGCAAGGTGGGTAAAGTGTCTTGCCCAGGGACACAACAGCAGGATATCTGGGGAAAGCAGGATTCGAACCGCCAACCCTCCTGTTATTGGACGACCTGCTCTATCTTCTAAGCTACTGCTGCCCACATCCATTTTTACTGAGCACCAAACTGGACGGCAGGAAGTTCTATTTTTTTTATATGGTCTTTGGTATGACCTGGCAGGAACTTGAACCCCGACCTCCCGGTTGTGGGGTGGATGCTCTACCTCTAGGCCACCACACTCCAGTTGTGTAATAAATCAACAATGGAGAAAAAAAAACATCAAATTTTTGTTGCTTTAAATGTTTTGTTTCCTTGTGTACAATTAGCAATTATTTCTATAAATTGTATATTTAAAGAAAGCCTCTACTTATCCATCTTTAAAAATTAGTAATTCCATTTTACATTTATCATGAAAGTCATTTGAAGGTGCTGGGCACACCTGGCCATCAACACAATTCTATGAATAATCAGCTAGGTATTGAGTGTTTACTTGTTAAAAGATTATTGTTTGGACCTTTTTTTTTTGGTACCCGTAGGTAGATTTGTTCTGCAGTCCGGTGACAAGCCACCAGCTGCCGGTCGCTGCGTGCGCGAGCGCCCCGTATTCCTAACCTGCATGTTTTTGGCATGTGGGAGGAAACCGGAGAAATCCCGGAGTAAACCCACGCAACACGGGGAGAACATGCAAACTCCACACAGATCACTGTTGGCCGGGGGCAGGGATCGAACCCACGATCTCATGATCCCCGCGATCCCCCGGCCGAGGGTAAACTGTGCTGCCGCAGTGCTAACCACTGCGCCACCGTGCAGCTATACTCTGAAGAGTATAGCTGTTGATAAGAAATATGACTTTAATTAATATATGAATTGTTAAAAAAAATAAATAAGCTGCTAGCTAGACAATTAAAATCTGATAAGTGAACAAAGAGAATATGTTATTTTCTAATCATCAGGGCACTCCATGATGTAGGTTTAGAATGTTTCCATTATAATTAGAGATGAATTTATGGTCACGTTCTTGGCACAGGGGGCAGAATAATCTCACGATAATGACTACAAACTACATTTTCTTTCTTGAATCATTATATTTTAGGTTGGCAAAGAAGTTAGTAAGTGATGAGCAGGATAATTACAACTCAGTGCTGTCAAAGGGATCCTGGCACATTTAGCACAGCCTCTCTGTGATGCAAAAATCCTGCTTAAAAAGTTTGCACAGGAAAACCTTGAAAGATCCCTATCACTCTCCACACCTGTGCTGGCATAATGACATTAAAAAAAAACCCCAAACCTATTAAACTATCTGCCTTGACATCAGAGGCCACTGCTGCTGCTGCTGCTTGGAGGTGAATATCTGGATATACTATGTGACTGCACACTGTGCCAGGATGTTCTTAAATGGAAATAAAATCCTCTGATCTAATCTGAATGAGACAAGATTGTTCAGTAGAAATATGCCCGTCTTATCAGTTAAAAAAAAAATCACAAAAGAGCTCAAAGAGGAGAAGAGAAGACTTGTCTCTTTTTCCTGCAAAGTAGCAAACAGATCAACACAGGGATCAAACATTCACATTTGCTTTCACATCCTTTAAATAATCACTGAGAAACCAGTTAACACTAATTCTGTCTCTTAAGTACTTATGGGCTATAGCCATTATATTAGTTACATGTTAAGAGATGGAAAATATTTCTGTAGAAGAAGCTTGAAGTTGTGGTTGTGTCAGTATATGTGCAGATCCAGTCCTCATTAAAGCCTTATTATAGAAAAAGATGCCACCTTTCTAAATGGAAAGGACGCTAAACAAGCTGTTTCTCCACCACCAACGATGCCAAAGTATTGTGAGATCTGTACTGAATTTACAGTTAGGGCTGGTCCAGTTGTTCTGTACTGACAGTGTTTTGCCTATAGGGGGAGCTGTGACTGTCACAGGCCTTAGTAGCATTTACAGTGATCCGCCCAGGCCCGTTGTGGCACAGTGCTGTCACCTAGTGTTGAAATTGACTGAAAACTGCAAATACTGTAGCTTCTTTAAGCCTGATTTATACTTCTATGTCAAAATGATGCCTTACTTCGGCATAGCTGCAGATCCTTAGTCATACCAACACCGTACCTATGCTGTAGCCTATGCCATAACCTGACGTGCACCTGTCTACAAATATAGCTACTGGTCACAGCAGTGCAGACCACAACAGCCATGGTGGTCCATTTTGTCTCCTTCTACACATTTCCTGCTTCTCCCCTGCCCATTCTCCATAGTGGCACGACGAAAGAGAGTTCAATAGACTTTCATTTGAATCAGAGAGATTAACTGAGGAAGTTCACAGATATGAACGTTTATGTGACTGTGACTGTCCACACTCCATTACAAAGATTGTCTAATGGCAATGGTGGCGGTTCAGTGGTCCTACAGAGCATTTCCTCCAACATCATCTTTCTTTCCTCCGTTGCAGTGACTGTCGATAGCATTAGCTCCAACTCTATCATAATTCACTCATTGTCCACCGCTAGGGGTGGGAATCACGAGGGACCTCACGATCCGATTCAGATTGCGATACTTGGGTCATGATCCAGTACTATCATAATCACTATTACGATCCATCACGATACCATATATCACCCCCTCCCATGTCAACGTCAAGTTATGTCCCGGAAGTACAACTGTCAATATCTGTGTTGTGTAAAGTTTTAACTCTTTTCAGCTCACCGCGGCCGCTTTTGTTGTGGTGGCTGGTGGCTCTCAGTCCTCCAGCTGCTACAGGCCTTTCTGCTGCTCACATTCTCGGGGCTTCAGAGACACATCTCTGCACACAGGTTGATGGTGGCAGGTCTCCGGAGTTTGCCGGTCAGCGCCACTCAGAGAAAAAGCAAGCTGCACGCAGGTGCATTTTTAGCCTAGCCGTTGCTAACACTACTCTGAGACGTGTGCTGGCCCGCATGTTTGAGTGTTGTTGTTTTTTTTGTTTTTTTTGTGCAGCATTTGTTGCGGGTTGTGTGTCATGTCAAGGTCTTCCGTTCCATCATTCTTATAAAATCCAAAAAAGGCCCAACATTTGAACTAACTTTTTGCCACATTCAACTGCTTTCTAACTTTCAAAGTCGGCTGCAAATCTCGTGAGACAAGATATGACTTCACTTGACTGGGTGCTTACTTCTCGCCATCTAGTGGACCGAAAATGCAATTGGTTGATTGATTCCCAATAGTATGCAACGTTTACATCCATCCATCTACCCATCTTCTACCGCTTTTCCGGAGGTCCGGGTCACGGAGGCAGCAGTTCAAGAAGAGAAACCCAGACTTCCCTCTCCCCAGCCACCTGCTCCAGCTCTTCAGAAAGATGCAATGTTTACATGAATATATTGTGGAGGAAAAATAAGTTCAGGCGAGATGCGACGAGCTGGCAGGTTGCAGAGTTTTATTTTCCTCCAACATCATGAGACACACTTGTTGCACTGTGCGCTACTGTGCTGTACAGTGCTGTGCTGTCTGCTGTATCGTGTTGTGCTATTGAGGCATGTATAGCAAGCTCTTTTATACATGTTATACAAAGAGAGAATGCATGGCACATTTGCATATTGATATACATATCGGTCAATACATATCATTTGCATGACCAACTGGCACCCGGACGTCCTCTCCTTAATCTGGGGATGTATAACAATAGTCCATTGTTCTGATTGTCTCCTAGGAGCTCTCTGTCCATATGCAAATTGTCCTCTGCTTAGTGCAGGCTAGCTGAGTGTGAGGATTGAATGTCCATGTAGATTGTGGTGGGTCACCACAATATAAATAATAAAAGTTCGATCCATGCATTTAGGGATCAGTGGTTCGTCGTTAGTGTCAAGTATCGTGATCCATCACTGACTCGACCTTTTGTCCCACCCCTATCCGCCACCATTGTTTAAAGAAACAGAAATGCAATATACAAAGTAAATCACTCTGTAAACTGGCAGATAAACTCATTTTGCCATTGTAACCACTCATTCAAACCAGCGCACAAGTATAAATGCTGACAGTGGCATAGGCTACACTGTGGGCTTTATGTAGGATTAACTCAGAAGTATAACTCAGGGTTTAATCTCAGTCTTTGATTTCCACCACATCCTAAATATTGTACCTTTCTTTTTTGTGTGTTTGCAATCATTTCTGATGAAGGCAACATGAATCAGTAAAACTGCAGCAAACTTCTGGTTAAATCTCAAATTACAGTAATAAGAACTGACTTTTCTAAGGGCATGTGAAGAAAATAGAGGTAACAGCTCAGCCGATATTTACCTTGCTGACTGATAATGGCCTTTTGGGAAATAACATGTTTATCTGGTGCGTGAACTGCCTTATCGAAGATTACTCTACACTTGTCTGTTTGGATTTGTGCTTATTCAAATGTGGTGTGATGAAGGGCTGAAATCCTTTTAAAAGTTAGTTTAGTTTTGTTATGTTTTGTAATGCATATTTTTTTTTAGAAAGAAACAACCAGTCTCAACTATCAGCCAAATTAGTGTTTAAGCATCAGTATTCATTCAAAGCTTCATAACTGGTGAACCCCTCATATTCACCTTTTATGGGAAAGAAAGCAATTCTGTAGGTTCATCAGAAAGATACCAATCACCCAAGCTTTAACCAGCAAAACTAAAATATGTTGCTGATGTTTTTGTTTCAGTACATCCATTGTGTACACTTATTCCTCGATGTCTGACTCTTCTGCCATGTCCCAGGTGATAAATGCCATCGAGCAGGACTTTCGGCTGCCAGCTCCTATGGACTGTCCAGTGGTGCTGCACCAGCTGATGCTGGACTGCTGGCAGAAAGACAGGAATGCACGGCCAAAGTTCCCTGATATTGTCAGCATGCTGGACAAAATGATACGCAACCCTGCATCTCTGAAAGCCGGCACCAACAATATGCCCCCTGGGTGAGCAGAGATACCAACTCATTTGCATACACAAACACGCTGTATCTGTCTCAGGGATATGGTTGTTTTTCTAGCTGTGATTTCTTTTGTGTCTACACCCCTGCAGCCCCCCCCACCATCCTTTGCTAGACCGTGGGGCTCCAGACCTGAGCAGGGTAAGCTCAGTGGAAGACTGGCTGGCTGCGCTGAAGATGACCCAGTACAGAGACTCCTTCCTCGGCTCGGGCTTCACCTCTTTGCCACTCGTCACACAAATCACAGCCGAGTAAGTTCAGCCATTTAACGGCTTCTATTTTCGACTATCTGCTCTTTTCTGCCTGCGTCTCTCACAGCTCATGCTGCCAAGTCGGCGTCTGGTTAGTTGGATGCCTGGTGGGGCAGCTGGTCGACTGACTGAAGGTCCACATGAGCACTTGTCTGTCTCTCATATTTCTGGCTCACTTACTCTCATCCTTATTTCATCATTCATCATGGAATAAAAAGCTGAAAATGTCATTTATCTTGTTTTACTTGGGTATTGAATGAGTCATTATTTTCATTAGAAATGGTTTGATTGCATTTTTTCTGCCTAATTGAGCCTGTAAAGATGTTAGATATCAAAGAGACTTACCAGGCGTACTTCGGTTGTGCTTGGTTTGTCCAGGAGTGGAGGAGCTCTTTTAAATATCACTTGTGCTTGTGACCAAGACGCTGACATCAGTCTTGGAACTGGTCCCCACACACTGCACACCAGTTGCCAAAGTAGTCAGAAAAGGTCAAATGTATATGGTAAATTTTGCTAAAGGGATTAATTAAGTATCCTTTAACACAGTACCAGTGTGAAGACAGCAAAAGCCGTAATAGCCAGTGAGCTTTAAGGTTCTTCTTTCTTGCTGAATGAGCTGCTGTGGCATAGAACTGATGTAATGTGATGAAAATGTACTTGAATTCAGTCTTTATGAGTTTCATTATGTTCTCATTGTCGCTGATTGTGACATGTTTATTACTACTGTCCAACTGGTTGGGATGACAGAACTAACAAAACTCTTCTTGCAGTTAGCTGCCAACCACTTTTGCAATAAAACTAGTTTTGCAATAAAACCCACAATTGCAATAACTTTAATCCGAAACTGGTTGTGATGATGGAACGTGTATTGCAGTTAGTTGCCGACTAGTTTTGCAATAAAAAAACAGAATTGCACTAAACTTTTTCAAGCAGAAGAAAATCCATATTCATGCATTTTTCTGTTCTAAATCATTCCAAATATGTTCTGCACAACACCAAGATGATAAGCCTAAATGGGCTGATCAGCAAAGAAATATATTTGTGTTTCTCACATTAGAAATTAGAGAAATATGACCAAATTTAACAAATTTAACCACCAGTAACAAAGTATGGACTATCAGATGTTTAGTGTAGAATTACAGTAATGTTATTGCAAAACTCGACAACTAATTGTACAAAGAGTTCAGTCAGTTTTGTCATCCCAACCAGTTTTGCAGGAAAATTACTGTAATTCTGCTTTTATTGCAAAACTGGTTGTAACAGAGCATAACATATTAACGTCACAAGACTAATACAAGCATGTACAGTTTGAGCAGTAACTTCCTGTATATTTTGTTACACACACTTGATTTTTGTGCACACTTTCTTTTCAACTTAAATGCAGTACCTTTGTTTAATTTAGCTAGGGGGCGGCAATGGCTCAGGAGGTAGAGCAGGTCGTCCAATAACCACATGGTTGGCGGTTCGAATCCCGTTCTCCCCAGATATCCTGCCGTTGTGTCCCTGGGCAAGACACTTCACCCCTAATTGCTCCTGGTGGGTCTGGAAGCGCCATGTTAGGTAGCATGCCGCCATCAGTGTGTGAATGTGTGTGTGAATGGGTGGATAGCAGGATCTGTAAAGCGCTTTGGTCATCAAAAGATGAGAATAAAAGCGCCATATAAGTGAATGCCATTTACCATTTACCATTAACGTTGACTCCTTGGTCTTATCACATCTATATGCTCGTCTGCAGTTTCACCATTTCACCTTAAACAGTTCAAAAAAGCATAATTAACATTAGCTACATCGCTTATATCAAGGAGAAATGGGTGTCAAGCTGCAACTCAGAAACCAAACAGCAGATTTCTGTTTGCAACCAACAGCTGCCCGTCATCCTCTTCCTCAGAATTTCAGTATTTAGTTGATTCTACCTGTTTACACCAAGTGGAAAGCAAACTTATCTCTTTGTTATATATAAAAAAGCCTATGCCAAGATTTGGATTATTGGAGATTTGTGCTAAGCAACAAAACAAAATACAATAAAAGCATCAGTTTGCATAAAACTCTTTGCATAACAACATGTGTAATGAAACCCTGGAAACACTGAGATTCCTGGGTTCTCGTGCAGTGTAGGACACGTCAGTCATCCAGAATCAGCGCCTGTAGCAGACAGTAAAACTCACTGATCACAACGACACTGGCAACACGTCTGGGACATCCACAGCAAGTACAACCAGGCCGTAGATGACAGAGTAGCTCATTCAGGTCTGATGAACACACAGAGCCTTCACTTCTCTGTGTCTATTTACATGTACAGTTGTGTTCAGAAAATGGCATTGTGTTTAATAAATAAATAAAGCTCAGAATCTATTTAAAAGCTTTTCTTTTCATACATGCAAATGCATCGGGAACACTCTACATTTTATTCCACATCAAAACATTAAAAAACATTATTACATTTGTGTCATTCCTTTACAGAACGTGAAGAAAGGGGAACGTTAGACTGTTCAAAAACACGGCAGTGTCTGTGTTCTTCTTTACAAACTCAAACATTCACTGTATATGTAAGAGGACAATGTACAGTATTTGCCTAGTGATAATATGGTGTGTATAACATGTTTTTAAAATTGTTTTAATTTACAGGATATTAATGCATTTGATGTTTTGAGTTGTTTGTGGGTTCTGTTTGCTTCGGCTGATGAGTGTGTTCTGATGGTTTGGGGTTTGTGCAATGTTGTTTTTCTACTACTAGGCGGTGCTGTTGCACAAATGTGTTTTTTTTTTTTGCCAATACAGTTTAAGACTGGTTGCCTTGGAAACACCAGCGTGAGAGTCGCCGATCAGTTTTTTGGTACATGTCTGATGTGTCATCTTCTTTATAGTGCTCCTTTAAAATAGTCTTTAACTTAGGCAGAGTCAAATCAGCCTTTATCTCGAGCATATCCCCGAGCTTTAAACCTGGGCTTATGGCTCTTATTATGGCCTCAATGACTTCTGACTCACCATCTCCCTTGCAGAGCCCGCTTTCAATCTGGTGCATTAAATTGGTATATGACAACTTGTCACGCTGACCGCCTTCACCAATTTGGCCACAGATACAGAACTCCCTCCGAATGGTCACTTCTGGCAGTTTGGTGGCAGGCAGATTATGGACTGTACTTGATGGTGTTACATCTGACATGTTTAACTTGATGCCAAGCATTCTTATTTCCTCGTCTATGTGGTTGCGGGACTGCATTAGTTTGAGATATTCTTCTTCCATTGCTGTACGTTCTTCCCTTTGGGATAGTCCTTCTGTTTTGCCACTAATAAACATTGACAGTTCTTGAATAATGGAAATTACGGCATCTGTCTCCACGTTCTGCTCAATGTCATCCAACCTCATTTCTGCCAATTTTATCAGTGCTCTCCGGCTTTTATTAGCCACCTCTTCCTCATCCTCTATGCATTTTAGGTACTTACAGACCCTTACGATCTGATCCCAGCTTAACTGGTACAGCTGGGTTGTGACTCTGTCCAGAAGAATTTCCAAGTCCATCTTAAATTTGCCATTGCTGTCTGTTACAGTTGGTTTTCGGTCCGCCATTATTTTACCCTCGGTTCGTCTCTGGAGAAAAACCCTCCTTTCCACACTAAATGCAGTCTTCCAGAACTTTTTCTCCTCGGCTGACTCGCCAAAATATATGTTGCAGGCAGAGAGTAGGCAGACTGATTGGAGACTCCACAAAACAAAACTTTATTTTCCAGACCAAGAAAAAAGTTTTTTCTTTTCTCAGCCAAAAAAAAAACCCAACTGATCGGCGACTCTCACGCTGGTGTTTCCAAGGCAACCAGTCTTAAACTGTATTGGCAAAAAAACACATTTGTGCAACAGCCTGGTGGTAGAAAAACAACATTGCATAAACCCTAGACCATCAGAACACACTCATCACCCGGAACAAACAGAACCCACAAACAACTCAAAACATCAGATGCATTAATATCCCGTAATGCCGTGTTATACACACCATATTATCACTAGGCAAATACTGTACATTGTCCTCTTACATATAAACTGAAAAATGTTTCAAGATTTTGATTTCCTTGGAATCACTGAACTAATATTTAGTTGTGTAATAACCGTTTCTGAGAACTGCTGCACATCTGTGTTGAATGTAGTCGACCAACTTTGGTGGTGAACAGGTACTCCAGCCAAGAATGATTGGACTACATTCCACAATTGTTCTGCATTTCTTGGTTTTGCCTCAGAAACAGCATTTTTAAAATTTTATCTCACAAGGTTTCTACTGGATTAAGGTCCGGCGAGTGGGCTGGCCACTCCGTAACATCAGTCTTGTTGGTCTGGAATCAAGATGCTTGTTCGTTCATTTATTCAGATCCCCATTAGTTGCTACTGCAGCAGCAACTATTCTTCGTAGAGCAACCAAGATGTTGCTCATTTACTCTTGTGTTTGGGGTTATTGTCTTGTTGCAATACCTATTTCAAGGGAATTTCCTCTTTGGCATAACGCAACATGACCTCTTCAAGCATTTTGAGCTATTCAAACTGATCCATAATCCCTGCTATGCAGTAAATAGGCCCTACACCATAGTATCAGAAACATCCTCATATCATGATGCTTACACCACGATGCTACACTGTCTTCACAGTGGACTGTGACTTGAATTCATTGTTTGAGGATTGTTTCTGGAAAACTGTCTGTGGCCTGTAGACCCAAAAAGAATGGTCTTACTTTCATCAGTCCACAAAATGTTGCAGCATTTCTGTTTAGGGTAGTATCTCACCAAGTAGTGAATGCTGACAAACATGAAAATGTTTGGATTTGTCAACTTTTCTGATGAATGGTGTGATCATCTGTCTCAATCTCACCCTATCCCTTGCATCCTCTTTTCTCACACCAACCCTCTCCATATCCTCCTTCTCTACATCAATGAATCTTCTCTGTGGTCTTTGTCTTCTCCTCCTGCCTGGCAGCTCCATCTTCAACATCCTTTGTTCAATATATCCACTATCCCTTCTCTGCACATGCCCAAACCATCTCAGCCTTGACACTCTTACTTCGCCTCCCAACCGTTCAACCTGAGCTGTTCCCGTGATATTGTGGGACACATATGTGGGTTTCATATGCTTCACATGTATATTACTGTATGCTTATTGTATGCTTCATGTCTCAGAGGAACAAAAGGACTGAACCTCCTAGGAGATAACAGGAGGATGTGAAATGCGGCCTTTTGTATGCAAGGAGATGACCTTGAGGGATTTCCTGACCACCAGTGACTTTTAGGTGGAGGTGAGAAGACCTGGAAGAAGACGCATTGTGACTTGGGAATAAAAGACAATGTGACTGTGTGCTTTGATGTCCTGGGGTATAAAAGGGACAGATGTTGGGGGATTCTTTCTTTTTCTGTTTTTGATGATGTTGGAGAATGAAATAAACCCGACTCGTGAGATAAACTCAGCCTCGTTATTTCCACATTCTCCACACTGGTGACCCTAAGACGTATCATGACTGGAGGAAATTCTTCCGAGCCAGACTCGTCAGGAGCCAGCCAAACGAATGCAGCCACAGTTCAGCTACCAGACTTCTGGCAGAACAATCCGCGCTCCTGGTTTGACGTGAGCGAGGCGCAGTTCAACCTCCGGAGGATTTCGGTAGACGACACAAAGTTCTACCATGTGGTTGCAAAGCTGGACAACCACACAGCCCAGCGGGTGGAGAGCCTGATCAACCAGCCGCCGGACAGCGACAAGTACAGCACGTTGAAGGCTGCACTCATCCGTTACTTCACCCCCTCGGTGGAGGAGCGAGCAGAGGGGCTCCTGGCGCTGACTGAATTTGAAAGCAACAGGCCTGCGGACCTGATGGAGAAGCTGTTGAGGTTGAAAGACTCTGACGATGATCACTTCATCTTCACCCACCTTTTCCTCAGGACCCTACCGTCAGCGGTGAGAGTGACCCTGGCCAGTTCACCACTGTTGGGCCGACGAGACTACCGCGAGCTGGGCCAGGAGGCGCAGCGACTCGTCAACGCCAATAAACGGCGCGCGGCCACGGCCGCGGCAGTGGAGCTCGGCACAACGTCCGGAGATGGCAGGGGGCCAGAGGCTGCAGTACCAGACTCACTGACGACGGCGGCGGCAGGGGCCAGGAAACACGGAGCAGACGACGTCCTTTGTTTCTACCATCGCCGCTTCGCAGAGAGGGCACGCAAATGTATACCACCGTGCCATTTCAAGCGCTCGGGAAACGCCAAGACCGGGGGTTGGTAGCAGCTGCGGCCCTCGGAGAGGAGAACAAGCTGCTCTACTTGAGGAATGCGCGCTCGGGGAGGCATTTCTTCGTGGACACAGGCTCCCAGCTGAGTTTCATCACACCTTCCTCCGCTGACCGGCTGGCGCCTTCCAGTGGTCCCGGGGTGTCAGCAGCGAACGGCTCGGCGATTAAGACCTTCGGTGAGAGAATCAGAATCAGAATCAGAATCAGATTTATTGCCATTGTTCATGTAGTACACAAACTAGGAATTTGTCTCGGTGCAATGCTGCAACATTAAACATGATAAGATAAAAGAATAAAAACTATACATGCAATAAGTGTAGAATAAGAATGAGTAATACTAGTCAAAGCAGTTTTTAAAATATATTAGCGAGCAGCAGATATTGTGGAGTACCACATAAGGGCCTTTTCCACTAGCACGCTTTAGCGCGACACGGGACGGCTCAGCACGCTTTGTACGCTTTTCCACAAGCCCCAACACGGTTTAACAGCCGTGATTCTCAGCCCCGCTGAAGGGCAGGGTACAGCAGTGCTGAGCTGTGCCATGTTGTGACGTTAACAGACTGGTCGCCGCTGATTGGTCAGGTCGTAACCGGCGCTGATTGGTCAGCTTGTAACCGCCCCTCTCCTCCTCCTCATCTACCAAATCTTCACGACCTTCTCAATAAAGTTTTTGAAAAAAAAAAAAAAAAAAGAATCTTCACGACCTACTCAGCACGCAACCACTGTTGGCGGTTCCTTTTCAGTGTATTGCTGTGCTATTTTTCATTTATTCTCTATCAAAAATGGCTTCGCGTAATAAGGGTGTTCCATGGAGCAGTAAGGAGCTGCAGTGTCTGTTCACTGCATTGTCAGACGAACGTATTCAGCGCGAGTTAGACGGAGCCGCCCGGAATGAAAAAATATACCGGGAGGTCTCGACATCGGAGTCCTTTAACGGTGAGTTTTAATTTATTTTTATTGTGCGTTTTTTCGCAAATATATTCGGTAAGACGCTCAGTTTATTTATGCAATAAAAAAGCTGTTCATTTGTGGATGGATCGCGGCTTTATTGCAGCACAATGCGGACTAAAGCTTTTATTGTAATTATTCATGTGAACAATACGCTGAAATAAGCTTATGTATTCTTGTTAAAAACTATTGTCTTTTCTGTATATATTTCGTGCTGTATTTTATTGTGTGCATTTTCCTTGTAGAATCATCCCACGCGTCCGCCGCGACAGCCCGCATGGATTATTCAACCGAGCCTTCCTGACCCACAGCTGGCAGAGACGGATTAATTCTACCGAGCCTCAGCACTCAGTGGTCGGCGTGTATAAAATGTCAATTAACCTTCATGTTGTGTTGCAAAGTTTTTTTTTTATTTTAATATTTTGTATATAATAAAATGGAATTGTTTTGGAAAGTGTGGTTTGTCTGTTATAACACTGAATTATAATTACATACCCCCTCATGGATCGTCACCTTATCGTGGTGGGGGGGTTTGCGTGCCCCAGTGATCCCAGGAGCTATGTTGTCCGGGGCAATTTGCCTCTGATAGGGTCTCCCAAGACAAACTGGTCCTGGGTGAAGGGCCAGACGAAGAACGATCCAACAGACTCTCATGATAAATTGTATATCAAGGATTCAGTGTACCCCGCCCGGTATGGGGTTACCGGGGCCCCACCCTGGAGCCAGGCCTGGGGGAGGGGCTCGAAGGCTAGCGTCTGGTGGCCGGGTTTCCACCCATGGGACCCGGCCGGGCTCAGCCCGAAGGAGTTACATGGGTCCGCCCTCCAGTAGGTTCACCACCTGCAGGAGGGATCATGGAAGTCCGGTGCTATGTGGATTAGGTGGCAGTCAAAGGCGGAGACCTTGGCGGACTGATCCCAAGCTTTCTAAACTGGCTTTTGGTACGTGGAATGTCACCTCTCTGGTGGGGAAGGAGCCTGAGCTGGTGTACGAGATTGAGCGATACCGGCTAGATATAGTCGGCCTCACCTCAACACACAGCTCCGGTTCCGGAACCAGTCTCCTGGAGAGGGGCTGGAGCTTGGCCTTTTCTGGAGTTGCCCCGGGCGAGAGGCGACGAGCAGGGGTAGGTATTCTTGTATCGCCCCACCTTGCTGCCTCTATATTGGAGTTTTCCCCGGTGGACGAAAGGGTTGCTTCCCTGCGCCTTCGGGTTGGGAAACGGGTCCTGACCATCATTTGTGCCTATGCACCAAATGATGTTTCAGAGTACCCACCCTTTTTGGAGTCTGTGACTGGGGTGCTGGAGGGTGCTCCTCCTGGAGACTCCATTGTCCTACTGGGGGACTTCAATGCGCACGTGGGCAACGACAGTGAAACCTGGAGGGGGGTGATTGGGAGGAACGGCCTGCCCGATCTGAACCCGAGTGGTGTTCAGTTATTGGACTTCTGTGCTAACCACAGTCTGTCTATAACGAACACCATGTTCAAGCATAAGGGTGTCCATATGTGCACCTGGCACCAGGACACCCTAGGCCGCAGGTCGATGATCGATTTTGTTATCGTATCATCAGACCTGCGACCGTATGTCTTGGACACCCGAGTAAAGAGAGGTGCAGAGCTGTCAACTGATCACCACCTGGTGGTGAGTTGGATCCGATGGCAGGGGAGGAAGCCATTCAGACCTGGTAGACCCAAACGTATAGTGAGGGTGTGCTGGGAGCGTCTGGCTGAGGCCCCTGTCCGGGAGGTCTTCAACTCCCACCTCCGGAAGAACTTCAACCACATTCCGAGGGAGTCTGGAGACATGGAGTCTGAATGGGCCATGTTCTCCACCTCTGTTGTTGAAGCGGCAGCCCAGAGCTGCGGCCGCAAGGTGGTCGGTGCATCTCGTGGTGGCAACCCCCGAACCAAGTGGTGGACACCAGTGGTGAGGGGGGCCATTAAGCTGAAGAAGGAGTCCTATCAAGCTTGGTTGGCTTGTGGGACTCCCGAAGCAGCTGAGGTGTACCGGCAGGCCAAGCGGAGTGCAGCTCGGGTGGTTGCTGAAGCAAAAACCCGGGTATGGGAGGAGTTCGGTGAGGCCATGGAACAAGACTTTCGGTCGGCTTCAAAGAGATTCTGGCAAACTGTTCGGCGGCTCAGGAGGGGAAAGCAGCTCCCCGTCCACACTGTGTATGGTGCGGATGGGACACTGTTGACTTCAACTGGGGATATCGTCGGGCGGTGGAAGGAATACTTCGAGGATCTCCTCAATCCCACTGATACGCCTTCCACAGAGGAAGCAGGGTTTGGGGACGAGGGGGATGACTCGCCTATCACAGGGGCTGAGGTCGCCAAGGTGGTTAAAAATCTCCTTGGTGGCCGGGCCCCGGGGGTGGACGAGATTCGCCCCGAGTACCTCAAGGCCCTGGATGTTGTTGGGTTGTCATGGTTGACACGCCTCTGCAACATTGCGTGGAGGTCGGGGGCAGTGCCTTTGGCATGGCAAACCGGGGTGGTGGTTCCTCTCTTCAAAAAAGGGGACCGGAGGGTGTGCTCCAACTTTAGAGGGATCACACTCCTCAGCCTCCCTGGGAAGGTCTATGCCAAGGTACTGGAGAGGAGAGTCCGGCCGTTGGTCGAACCTCGGATTCAGGAGGAGCAATGTGGTTTTCGTCCTGGCCGTGGCACATCAGACCAGCTCTTTACCCTCTCGAGAATTCTTGAGGGTTCGTGGGAGTTTGCCCAACCAGTTTACATGTGTTTTGTGGACTTGGAGAAGGCATTTGACCGCGTCCCTCGTGGATTTTTGTGGGGGGTGCTTCGGGAGTATGGGGTATCGGGCTTGTTGTTACGAGCTATTCGGTCTCTGTACGACCGTTGTGAGAGTTTAGTTCGCATTGCCAACACTCGGTCGGAGTCATTCCCAGTGAGAGTTGGACTCCGCCAGGGCTGCCCTTTGTCACCGGTCCTGTTCATAATTTTTATGGACAGGATTTCTAGGCGCAGCCAGGGAATGGAGGGTGTCATGCTTGGTGACCACAGGATCTCATCTCTGTTGTTTGCAGATGATGTTGTCCTGTTGGCTTCATCCAGCAATGACCTACAGCTCTTGCTGGGACGGTTTGCCGCTGAGTGTGAAGCGGCTGGGATGAGAATCAGCACCTCCAAGTCCGAGTCCATGGTCCTCAGCCGGAAAAAGGTGGATTGTCCTCTCCGGGTTGGGGACAGGCTCCTGCCCCAAGTGGAGGAGTTTAAGTATCTTGGGGTCTTGCTCACGAGTGAGGGGAAAATGGAGCGAGAGATCGACAGACGGATTGGAGCAGCATCTGCAGTGATGCGGACGTTGTACCGGTCTGTTGTGGTGAAGAGGGAGCTTAGTTCTAAGGCAAAGCTGTCGATTTACCAGTCAATCTACGTTCCTACTCTCACCTATGGTCACGAGCTTTGGGTAATGACCGAAAGAACGAGATCGCGGATACAAGCGGCTGAAATGAGCTTTCTCCGTAGGATTGCTGGACTCACCCTCAGAGATAGGGTGAGGAGCTCAGTCATCCGGGAGAGGCTCAGAGTAGAACCGCTGCTCCTCCACATTGAAAGGAGTCAGTTGAGGTGGTATGGGCATCTGATTAGGATGCCTCCTGGACGCCTCCCACTTGAGGTGTTTCAGGCACGTCCCACTGGGAGGAGACCCCGGGGCAGACCCAGGACTCGGTGGAGAGACTATGTCTCCCAGCTAGTCTGGGAACGCCTTGGTATCCCCTCTGAAGAGCTGGAGCAGGTGGCTGGGGAGAGGGAAGTCTGGGCTTCTCTGCTTGAACTGCTGCCTCCGCGACCCGGACCTCCGGAAAAGCGGTAGAAGATGGATGGATGGATGGATGGATATAATTACATAGAAATTCCATTGCCTAGTCTGATCAAAATGATACTGAGGGTCAACCATTGTAAAGGTAATGTAATTTTTAACTAGACCAAAAAAGAAATCTTTTTGTACGCTTTCTGTTCTTTTTATTGAAATATCATAAAAAATTAGCACCAAGTCAAAGGTACAAGTATATGTAAATTGAATGTTCTATCGGCATTCCAAATTCAGAGATTTACAATACTTTAGAAGGAGTGTAGCATCATCTAAACGGAAAATAATAATACTGTTGTTCCAAACGTTGACCTGAAGGTGAAAAACATGAATTTTTTTAATTCAGTACATCCAAAATGCCCTAGGATGTGGTGTAGTCCAGTGTGCCACCGTCTCATTATTTAATACGAATAAAAACAAGTTTCAGCTCATTATTTCTAGGTCATTTGGCAGTTAATTCAAAACAAAAGTGACTTGTGTTGTTGCAGCTTAATTATGAGATAAAATTAATTGTGAGATAAAACCACAGAGCGTACAAGGCAATAATCCTTGGATCCTCCATTTTTTGTCTCGTGTAAATAAGGACTCAGTCCGGTGCATAACATCAGGGGAGTGTGGCCCCGCCTCGCTGAGAATCTGCTGCTGCCCCGCAACACTGTGCTAATGGAGACAGAAGCGTTCCGAGCTGTACTGAAGTGAATCGAGCCGTACTGAGGTGTGCTGGGCTAGTGGAAAACAGGCTATAGTGCAGTCGGTAATGCAACAGAGGACTCTGTTTCTGTCTTTACACGGCCGTACATTCGAGTGGACTTTCGTCATAGCTGCAGTCAATTTCAACATGTTAGGGGCTGATTTTTTGTGCTCACATGGTTTGTTGGTTGATCTTGCTAACAGACGCCTGGTTAATGCACCCTCTTTTTATTCTATTCCCTGTACAGCTCGAGTGGCCCCGCCAACAGCACAAGCCAACGTCACAGCTGTAAGTGGTAAGTTCCACACACTCCTCATTCAGTTCCCAGCACTCACGGTCCCAACATCTTCGGCGACCGTGGCTAAACACGGGGTGGAACATTTTATTACTACCACCGGACCGCCCGTTTTTGCAAAAGCTCGGCGCTTGGATTCAGCTAAACTGACCATAGCGCGCGAGGAGTTCGCCAACCTGGAAAAGCTGGGCATCATCAGGCGTTCGAAAAGCCCATGGGCTTCACCGCTTCACATGGTCCCAAAAGCTGATGGCTCGTGGCGACCTTGCGGTGATTTCCGCAGGTTGAACAACGCTACAGCGCACGACCGCTACCCGATCCTGCACATCCAAGATTTTTCAGTTCATTTGGCGGGGGCGCGCAATTTTTCTAAGATAGACTTGGTACGTGGTTACCACCAGGTCCCAGTGCGCGCTGAGGACATACCCAAAACAGCGGTAATAACTCCGTTCGGGCTATTCGAGTTTTTGCGCATGCCATTTGGGCTTAAAGGCGCGGCGCAGACGTTCCAACGCATGATGGACGCGGTGTTGCGTGATCTCCCCTTCGTGTTCGTCTACCTGGACGACATATTGGTAGCCAGCGCGTCCGAAGACGAACACGAAAACCACCTCACGGCAGTTTTCCGGAGGTTGGCAGAGCACGGGTTAATAATCAACCCAGCGAAGTGTCAGTTCGGGGTGACGCAGATTGATTTTTTGGGGCATCGCGTCTCTCCAGAAGGAGTGGTTCCTCTACCTGACAAAGTGCGCGCAGTAACAAATTTTCCCCAGCCACAAACGGTCAAAGCGTTACAGGAGTTTTTGGGAATGGTGAATTTTTATAACCGTTTCCTCCCCCGCGCAGTGCAGCTCATGCAACCATTGTATGCTGCACTAAAAAAACAAAAATCCACAAATAAAATCAAATGGTCTCCGGAGCGAGAGCGCGCATTCTCTGAAGTCAAAACAGCCCTGGCAAATGCTGCGTTGTTAGCACATCCAGTCCCAACGGCCCGCATGGCGCTCACTACTGACACGTCAGATTTGGCCATAGGGGCGGTCGTGGAACAGTATGTAGCCGGAGCCTGGCAACCGCTCACCTTTTTCAGCAGGACCTTGCGCGATAGTGAACGAAAATACAGCGCATTCGACAGGGAGTTGTTAGCTCTCCACTTGGGCATTCGCCACTTCCAGTTCTGGCTGGAGGGACGCCGTTTCACCGCGTTCGTTGACCACAAGCCACTGACTTTCGCGATGGCCAAGATTTCAGAACCTTGGTCGGGCCGGCAGCAGAGACAGCTGGCCACGATCTCGGAGTTTACTACCGATATCCAGCATGTGGCGGGTAAACTTAATGTAGTGGCAGACTGCCTCTCGCGCGCCGTGGCGGCTCCAGCCCTCGTAGGGGTAGATTTTGCAGCCATGGCCGCGGATCGGGTTAGCGACACAGAAGTGCGTGCGGCCCCAGTCCGCGTAGGGATAGATTATGCAGCCATGGCCGCGGATCAGGTTAGCGACGCGGACGTGCGCGCGCTTCAGTCTGGACCAACAGGGTTAAGGCTGGAGAACAGGGTGCTGCAAGACGGTATGCCCCCCTAATCTGCGATGTCTCCACTGGGCGACCGCGTCCTGTGGTACCGGCCGCGTGGCGCCGCCGCGTTTTTGACTCGATCCATTCTCTGGTGCAGCCGGGAGTGCGCGCGCCGGTCAAAATGGTGGGAGAGAAATTTGTATGGCCGAGCCTGCGCAAACAAGTTAGAGAGTGGGCGGCAGCCTGCACGGCTTGTCAACGAGCCAAGGTACACAGACACACGAGAGCTTCCTTGGAGCCGTTTCACATTCTGGCTAAGAGGTTTGATTATGTTCACGTGGACCTCGTAGGCCCCCTCCCGCCCTCACAGGGGTGCACACATCTTCTGACAATGGTTGACCGCACCACGCACTGGCCGGAAGTGGTCCCACTGTCGTCAACCACAGCCGAGGAGGTGGCGCGCGCGTTTTTAACGGCATGGGTAGCGCATTTTGGAGTCCCGTCGGACATTACGTCCAATTTGTTTCCGAACTTTGATCAGCGATGGCCCGCAGCCTGGGGGCAACAATCCACCGCACGACCGTGTACAATCCGCAGGCTAACAGGTTATGCGAATGTTTTCACAGGTCATTGAAGGCGGCCCTCAGAGCGTCGCTTACGGATGCAAATTGGGTGGACAGGCTACCATGGGTTTTATTGGGGTTGCGTTCTGCACCTAAAGAGGATTTAGAAGCCTCCCCAGCTGAGCTAATTTTCGCACAGCCACTTCGGCTGCCCGGGGAATTTCTCCCAGATAATCCGGCGCCAGAGTGCTCCCCAGCTCAGCAGTTACAGAGTAGCACAGACTCGAGCACGCTACCTGGCCCCGTTCACCACAGTTTTCTGCGCGTTTTTGTGCCTAAGGCTTTAAAAAATGCGGTTTGTTTTTGTCAGACACGATGCCCATCGCCCACCGTTACGACCACCTTATGATGGACCATATAGAGTGCTGGAAACAGGGGATAAGCATTTTTTGCTAGATTTGGGGGGCAGAAAAGAAATGATTGGCATAAACAGGCTCAAACCCGCTTTTGTGGTGGCTGACGAAGGTGTGCAGTTGGCTAAGGCTCCTCGGCGCAGCAGACCCCCTAGAGAGCATTCCCCAGAACACCCACAGAGATTGACTAACAGTTCTCATCCTCAGACAGCAGCTCCCCAGCAGGAGGGCGCCACGGAGGTGGTAAAACCTGCTTACAGCAGATACGGGAGAAGACTGCGGCCCAAGCAGCATGTGGACTGATGTGTAGTGATTTTTTTTTCCACAATATCTTTATTGAACCTTTTTTTTTTTTAACAAACATGATACAAACAATCAAACACTAACGCTAAAGTACTACAAAAAAAAAAAAATGCACTAAAAACACCAACAACCACCAACAAAATCAAGTCTTCAACAATGCTCCTCTGTTTAGTCTAGACAATCCAATACATAAGTATACATATTATGTTCACCAGTTTGGAATTTACAAGGTCCACACACATCATTCACCTTCTTCTTCAAGAGTTATGTTTAAATTTTTTACATAATCAATAAAAGGTCTCCATATATTCTCAAACACAATTTCCTTTGATTTCAGTATATATGTTATTCTTTCTAATGGAAGGTTTGTTAACATCTGTCTTAACCACTGAGTCACATCTGGTCTATGAGTCTTTTTCCATAATAGTGCAATACATTTTTTGGCATTAAGCAAACTGAGGTCTATGAATGTTCTTTCACTTTTATTAAAATTATGCTTTTCTGGGTACAGACCCAACAAAAACAGTTTAGGATTCAGTATGATTTGTTTTGAGATTATTTTTTCAATTGTTACCCTCACCTCTTCCCAAAACATTCTTATTAATCTACATTCCCATAAACAATGAAATAGGGTTCCTTTACTTTCCATGCATTTTGTGCATGTATCTGGTATATTTTTGTTATATCTATTTAACTCCTCCGGTGTAACATACATCCGCATTAACCATTTGAAATGTATCAATTTAAGGCGTGCATTTATTGATTTGGTTTGAGCTTCTGTACAAGCCAATTCCCATTGTTCCTCCGAAATTTCAATTTGCAGATCTTCTTTCCAGTAGTTTAATCTTTTCAGTGAATTTTCACTTGAAGATAGTGTCAATGAGTTATAAAACTCTGAAATAATACCCTTTCTTTTACTATCTTTCATCATCATTTTTTCCAAGGATGAATAAATAGGTCGAGTGAGAGCTTTATTTTGATTTGATCGAATAAAGTTTCTAAGTTGAAGATATTTAAAAAAATGTGTTCTATTGAGATTAAATTTGATCCTCAGCTCTTCAAAAGACATTATGTTGTCTGCACATGGCAAATATAAATCCTGAATCTTTTGTATCCCTTTTAAATTCCATACTTTAAATACAGCGTCCGCTCTCCCTGGTTTAAAATATTGATTACCCCATATTGGACTAAATTGTGACAATAACTGTGGTTCTTTTAAATAGTTTTTAGCTTCACACCATATTTTGATCATATGCTTTACAAATGGATTTTTAACTTGTTTTTGTAATTTTTTTGCCGAATCTGAGTATATGAATATGGGAAGAGGTAAAGGTAAATTGTATGATTCCATTTCAGTCCAGTGAGGGAGATCATTTGATGAAAAATAATATGTCATAGACCTCAGTTGTGCCGACCAATAATACAACATAAAATTTGGACATTTCAGACCTCCACGATCAAATGGTAAATATAATAAAGACAGATGTAATCTAGCCCTCCTGTTGTTCCATATAAATTCCACTAACTTTTTTTTTATTCTTGAGAATAGATCTAAAGGTGGTGATAAGGGAATGTATTGAAATAAATAAAGTATTTTAGGTAAAATATTACTTTTAAGTATATTGATTCTCCCGATCATCGACATTGGTAGTGACATCCATCTCTGAGTTAACTCATTGATATCTGACATTAAGGCTTCATAGTTGACGCTGGCGACTGATTCTAGCTTAGGCATAATTTGGATTCCTAAATATTTAAACTGATTTACAACATTGAATTGATTTGCCTCAGAGGCTGGGTAATTTCTCTGGGTCTCATTTAGCATTAATATTGAAGATTTAGTTTTATTTATTTTATATCCTGATATTTCCCCAAAATTCTTTATTAAATTCAACAAGGTTGGAATTGATTTTTTTAGATTCGACATAAACAAAATTATATCATCGGCGTACAGGGAGATTTTATGTTCTGTTGGTCCAACTTTAATTCCATATATTTGTGAATGTAAACGTATCGCTATCGCTAAAGGTTCAATTGCCATAGTAAACAGTAAAGGTGAAAGTGGACAGCCTTGTCGACATCCTCTATTGATTTTTATTGGTTTTGAAATATTGTTATTTGTTAGGATTTCTGCTGTAGCATTATTGTATATTATTTGAACCCATTTTATGAAATTATTTCCAAGTCCAAACCTTTGTAGGACTTCAAAAAGAAAGGGCCATTCAACTCTATCAAAGGCCTTTTCGGCGTCCAATGATAGGAGAGCTGTATCCGGTGCTTCTTTATTAAAATAAATAATATTAAATAGTCTTCTTACATTATGGAAGCCTTGTCTACCCTTTATAAAGCCATTCTGATCTCGATTAATAATATTTGGTAAAATTTCTTGTATTCGTCTTGCTAAAATTTTACAGATTATCTTAAGGTCGGCGTTTAATAGGCTTATTGGTCTCATATTTTCACATTTATTAGAGGGCTTACCTGGTTTTGGCAGCAGTATAATTAAGGCATTATTTATGTATGATGGTAAATTATTATTTTGAAATGCTTCTAAAACCATTTCCAAAAAAGGTTTTATTAATTTATTCTTAAATTTTTTATAAAGGTCAACTGGAAGACCATCTGGTCCTGCACTTTTTCCTGATTTCATATTATCAATGGCTAGCCCAACTTCTTCTTGACTAATTTTAGACTCCAATATCTCCCTGTTTTCATTTGATATACACGGTATAGATAGTTCGTTCAAAAACCCATTTAGTTTTGTTAAATCAGGTTCATTTTTGGTATCATATAATTTTTCATAGTAATCTCTAAAGGCTCTATTAATTTCTAAAGGATCTATAACTACCTGTCCGTTACTTATAATACTAGTAATTGGTGTTTTAATTTCCAATTGTTTAATCTGCCATGCTAATAATTTTCCTGATTTTTCACCTTGTTCATAAAAAGATTGTTTCAATCTTAGAAGACTCGAGGCAGCTCTATTCGCTGATTTTTTGTCGTATTCAGCTCTCAAAATCAGTAATTCATTCTCCAACCTTGGGTCACTTCCTGCATACACTTTTTCCTGAAGACTTTTTATTTTATGTTCCAATTTAGCTCTCTCCTCTCGAGTCTTCTTAGATTTTGATCCTGTATAACTAATAATATGTCCCCTAATAAAAGCTTTGAAAGCCTCCCACTTTACACATGCTGATGTTTGTGTAGTATTGATGTCAAAGAACTCGTCTATCTGTTTTTCTATATACTTGACAAATTCCTCATCCTGAAGCCATTTATGCTGAAATTGCCATCTACCTGATTCCTTTGTCAATTTTTTATCTACATATATTAGACAACAGGGTGCATGATCAGAGATCACGATGTTATCATAAAAGCAGTTTTGAATCTTGGACCTTAATTCTGTGGAAATCAAAAAATAATCAATACGTGAGAATGTCTTGTAGGTACTGGAATAACAAGAATAGGCTTTAACTTGTGGTTTCATTTCTCTCCATATATCTAACAATCTCAATTCTTTCATAAAATGATTAATAGTCATCCTACATCCAATGTGCGTACAATCCAGTCCTGTTGATCTATCCACACCTGGATTCAATGTACAATTAAAATCCCCTGCTATTATATGTTGCCCTGTAAGTGATGATAAGATGAGAAATAAATTAGCAAAGAACTTCTGATCATCTATATTGGGACCATATAAGTTCACAAGATTTATATTTTCTAATAGCAAAGAACCTTGAATGATTACATATCATCCAAATTTGTCTCCAATTACATTTTTCACTTGAAAAGGAACTGATTTATGTATGAGAGTCATAACTCCCCTGGCTCGGGATGAAAATGAAGAGGTGAATACACTTCCCTGCCATCTACTCCTAATTCTTTTAACATCCTCCTCTATCAGATGAGTTTCTTGTAAAAACACAATTCTTGAACCCATGTCCTTTATTTTATTCATAACTTGTTTAAGTTTTTTTAAATTTTGTAGACCTCTGCAATTCCATGAAGTTAAATTAAGATTAACACTTTGGTCCATGATCAATAGAGAGTTTGGGATTACCTTGCAGTGTAAACATGCTCATACAGAGAAGCAAAAACATGAGTGGTTGAACATTCATCCTACAAACTACACACAAACAAATTTCCCCTTCCCACACTTGTGGCAAACCCCCCAAAATCAAAAGAAAAATTCTGTCTCCCAATATAGCCATCGACCGTTCCACACCCACGGGGAACAGCCTAAGCCACTCCTTCTTCATCCTCCCAATCACCCTAACTCTACTGCTTTTAATGACGTAACATTAACTCTCCTCTGTAGTTTTCCAACTTAACTCCAAAATTTTTAACAACTTTGTACATCATAGTTTTTTTTTTTTGTTTGTTTTGTTTTTGTTTTGTTTTTTTAATATATAATACAATCTATATTTTGTAAACTTACTATTTACTTCAAGTCAGTCAGATGCCTGTGCAAATGCTTAATTATTCTACCTTATATTTTGTTCATGCTTAGCTCCCACCAGTCTCTTCTTCTTCTTTGATCTTCTTGATGAACTCCTGCGCCTCCTCTGGGGTCTTGAAGATGTGGGTTCTGCCCTCATACGTGGTCAGCAGTCTCGCAGGATAGATTACACCATGACGAATCCCAAGGTTGCGCAGCTCCTTACGTACGGGATCAAACTGCTTCCTCAATTGCTGGATTCCTGTGGCCAAATCTGGGTAGAACCGCACCTGCTGGTCCTGGTGTTTAATCTCTCCTTTTTTAGCTCGTGCAGCGTTGAAGATCTTCATCCTGTCTCTGTTGCTAAGAAACTTCATAATTAAGGTCCTCGGCGGTCCCTTATCTCTCCGTGGGCCAATACGATGTGCTTTTTCCAGAACCACTGCTGATTGCAACTCCTCGCTGCCCAGCACCTCCGGAATCCACTTTTCCAGAAAGGAACATACGTCCCGACCTTCTGATTCCTCTGGAAGACCCACCAGCCTCAAATTATTCTGTCTCGACCGAGATTCCAAATCCAAAATATTATCTTCCAGAGATTTATTTTTTTTTTTCCAAAGTGCGCACCTTTAATTGAAGACGGGTGACGTCATCTTCAGCACTAGCGAGACGGAGCTCCATCTGCGCCGTTCGTTCTACACAGTCACCCAATTCCTTTCTTATTCCTTCCAACGCTGTCATAATCCCATCAAATCTAGAGGAAAAGTCCGCTCTCATTGAACTCATGGCAGCCATCAGCGCATCTGCGCCATTCCCCGCAGATATCGCAGCGTTGCCAGCCTCCTCCGCCATATATGGAGTTTTGTTTACTGCGTCACAGACCTGAAAGTCCGTTAATTTGGACTGTTTCGGCGGCTCGCTTTTTCCTTTTCCTGGTTTTCCAGCCTTAGGCTTCGCCGACATATCTTCGCCCAAATGCTGGGATACGTTCTGTCCCAAATGAGAGTTATTTGCCGATTTTTTTTTTTCCAGGAGCAGAGCAGAGCGAGACACGTCCGTCCTACGTGGCAGCCATAACCGGAAGTCATGTGTAGTGATTTTATTATGACATGCAAACTGTTATTACGTTGTTCCATCTCAGACGTTTGGGGGGGGGGGGTCGTGTGGGACACATATGTGGGTTTCATATGCTTCACATGTATATTACTGTATGCTTATTGTATGCTTCACGTCTCAGAGGAACAAAAGGATTGAACCTCCTAGGAGATAACAGGAGGATGTGAAATGCGGCCTTTTGTATGCAAAGAGATGACCTTGAGGGATTTCCTGACCACCAGTGACTTTTAGGTGGAGGTGAGAAGACCTGGAAGAAGACGCATTGTGACTTGGGATTAAAAGACAATGTGACTGTGTGCTTTGATGTCCTGGGGTATAAAAGGGACAGATGTTGGAGGATTCTTTCTTTTTCTGTTTTTGATGATGTTGGAGAATGAAATAAACCCGACTCGTGAGATAAACTCAGCCTCGTTATTTCCACATTCTCCACAATATACTCGTTTCTAATCCTGCAACCCCCCCCCCCCAATCACTCCCAATGAAAATCTTAGCATCTTCAACTCTGCCACCTTCAGCTCCACTTCCAATCTTTTTGTCAGCACCACCATCTCCAAGCCATACATCATAGCAGGTCTCACTGTCATCTTGTAAATCTTCCCTTTCACTCAAGCTGCTATTCTTCTGTCATACATCACCCCTGACACTCATCTCCACCCACTTCACCCTGTCTGCACTCTCTTCTTTGCCTCTTTTGTGCAATGATTATTGCTATGGGTGGTTGACCCCAGGTATTTAAACTCATCTACCTTCACTACCTCTACTCCTTGCATCTTCAACTTTTCCTGCCTCCCCCTCATTTACACAAATTCTGTCTTGCTTCTACTGACTTTCATTCCGCTTCTCTCCAGTCTATCCGCCTCTCCAGTTTCTCTTCTACCTGCTCCCTGCTTTCACTACAGCTCACAATGTTTATTTATTTGTGTATTTATTTATGGACAATGCAAGCTTATACACATCAACATAAATTAAATGTAAACAAGCCAGATTTTAGCCAATGGCTAATTTCCATCTGTTGCCCCTAGTAGATGTTCCCTAGATCAAAAAACAAGAAAAACAAAAAACATAAAACATCAAAATTTCATCATAAAGAAAGACAAAAAGTAAAACTAAAAACACATCACACCATACTAGACTGTATTACATGTACACACAGGTACATAAAGACTACATCTGTCATCTGCAAACACTGAGACTCCTGTCTGACCTCGTCTGTCAGCCTGTCCATCACCATGGCAAACAAGAAGGGGCTCAGAGCCGATCTCTGATGTAATCCCACCTCCACCTTGAATCCATCTGTCACTCCTACAGCACACCCCATCACCGTCTCGCTGTCCTCATACATGTCCTGCACCACCCTCACATATTTCTCTGCCACTCCCGACTTCCTCATACAGCACCACACTTCCTCTCTTCGAACCCTATCATATGCTTTCTATAGATCCACAAAGACACAGTGCAACTCCTTCATACCTTCTCTATACTTCTTCATCAGCACTCTTAAAGCAAACATTGCATCTGTAGTACTCTTTCTTGGCATGAAACTGTACTGCTGCTCACTGATTGTTACCTCTTCTACTTCTTCTTTTAGATTTGATTGGCTGTTGGCAACCAGCTTACAGGTGCATTCCCACCACTGACTTGATTATCATCACTCTGTATCTTTGTATAAGGGGTTCTGGACAACTCCTTATGTGTGAAAAAATTATCCATCCTTGTACTGTGTCTGAGGTGTGGCCGAGACGGTGGGATGGTGGCTTTTGCAGGATGTGACCTCTTATGCCCCTTCAAGTTGATCCAGTATGCCAGCATTAATTTGGTTCTTAATCTTAAGGACATTTCACCCGTCTCTACTTGAATCGCTAATACTGGAGAAGTTTTAAATGCACCACAACATATCCTAAGAGCCTTTGTCTGCTCTCTGTCCAGTTGGTTCAGGTGACAGTCAGCAGCCGACATGAACGCAACACATCCATAGTCTAGTGTAGCTCTTATTAGTCCTCAACACACCCTCAACAGAGAGGCCCTAGAGGCCCCCCAGTCCCATCCTGCCAGACATCTCAAAATCTGATTGTCACCTCTTTTCTTAGCCTGGCTCCAACAACTCTTTCCCATATCTTCATAGTGTGGCTCATCAACTTTATGCCTCTGTAGTTACTACAGCTCTGAGCATCATCCTTGTTCTTGAAAGTTGGTACCACAACACTTCTGCATTCCTCAGGCATCCTTTCACTCTCCAAGATTGTGTTAAACAATCTAATTAAAATGTCCACTGCCATCTCTCTTAAACATTTCCATACCTCCACAGGTATGCATGCCATCTGGACAAACTGCCTTTCCATTCTTCATCCTCTTCTGCCTTGCTAATCCTCCAAACTTCCTGGTTCACCAACTTTCCTTCATCCATCCTCCTCTCTCTCTTATTTTCTTTATTCATCAGCTCCTCAAAGTACTCCTTCCACCTTCTCAACACACTCTCACCCCTTGTTAGTATATTACCATCTCTATCCTTAATTAACTAATCTGCTGCACATCCTTTCCAGCTCAATCTCTCTATCTGGCCAATTGCTACAAGTCCTTTCTCCTTCCTTACTATCCAGCCTCTCATACAACTGTTTGCTGGAAAAGTATTCTGTCAAAAAATTTTGAACACATTCAGAAATTTTTGGTGACATAAAAACTGTTGGTGACCTTCAAAATTGTGTGTTAACTATGAGGCAACCTTTTATGAAGCCTAACAAAACCCAAAAAGCGCAACATCTGAACATTTCTCAGCATTTGCCGCTTCATGAGGTATGGGAGGTAAGGCCAGTTAATGTGTTTTTCAGCAAATTGTGACCTCTTAGCGTATGTTTTTTTTTTCTCCCACAATGGGACTTTGCAGGGGCTTCTTGCCAATACCTTGGCATCGGCATCTTCTAATTGTAACAGTGCTACAGTACTCATGTAACTTTAGACCTTCTTTGATCTTCCTGGAGCTCATCATTGGCTGTCTCTTTGCCATTTTGGCTATTCTTAGGTCCATTTAAATGGTAGTTTTCCATTTTCATCCACATCTTTCAGGTTTTGTCTGCAATTTTTAAGCATTTGAGCTCCTTTTAGCTGAGCAGCCTATCATTTGCTGCACTTATTTATGTTTTCCCTGTCCATTCAACTTTTTTTAATCAAAGCTTTCTGTTCTTCTGGACAATGTCTGGAATTACCCATTTTACTCAGATTTTCATAGAGAAGTGCACTATAAGCAACATGTCCAACAGTTGCGGCCTTCTTTCTCTAAATAAGGGCCGTAACTGACACTTGTTTTTTCACAGAATGAATGACCTCCCTAGTTAAACTCTACAGTGCTATTATTTTGAACACACTGCTATTATTATTATTGTTATTATTATTATTATTATTATTATTATTATTATTATTATTATTATTATTCAGTTACACAGAATGAGCAACATACACATCATGACTGTTGGGTCTGTTGGTTTTCTGTTACTCTACTATACCTACTAGTAAATTATTTTCCATGTAGAAGTATAATTTCTACCAAAAACAGTGATGGGTCGGGTTAGTGATGTCGGATTGCTATCAACTGAAAGTTGAGATAACATGTTCTAAAAGGTGAACTGGATTGTATTTTCATGAAAACAAAGATTTAAAAAAAATACAAAAGGAAAGTGTTCAGAAAAGTGCAGAATTAAAGCCTTATTAAGCCTTATAATTATATATTGATGAAAGAACAATTTATTTTATTTTATTTTTTTGTTAATGGGACTGAAACAATCATAATATTTACATCTAAGCAATTGGATGCCGAGAATCCAGTCTATGCTCCAGTGGCTGTTAACATAGATGCAGATGTTGACAGATTTGTTGGTAAGCTTCTGTTAAAGAAAGAAAATCAACACTGGTCGGTGAAATAGCTTGAAACTAAGAAAAGTAATAAATACAATTTTCTGAAAATTAACTCATGAAAATCAGACATTGCTTTTGAATTTTGGCTCAACAGAATCATTAAAAAAAAAACTAATGAATGAAACTGGCCTGGGCACAAATGATTTTTGTTGCACAACCTGTCATGACGGCCGCTGGGCCGTCATCTGCCTCATCATCTCCAGCTGCGCGCACACCGGCAGGTGTTAATCAGCGGCCTTTAAAAGCCAGTGTTACTGACGGCTCGGCACAGAGTCGTCTGTCTTCTCAGCCTGGTAATGAACCAAGACCACGACCTTTCGCCAAGCCAAGAACATCACGTCAGGATCGCTCACGTAAGAGATCTCTGCATTCATCATCTCCTAGCCTTTTCCCCTGTGCACAGGTGGACCTCCCTGGCTGCGGACCAGCCTCCCCAGCCAACGGGGCAGTGCCTCCTCCATCACGGAGTTCCTCCTCACCTCCACAACTACGGGCACCATCACTACCACGTCGCATGGGCACTCGGAGCCAGCAGAACACAACCTGTGGCACATTCATGTAAGCCTTACCATCTGCAATTACCCATTACCACTGAACAGCTGTAATTGTTTCTGCTTGTGTGTTCCAGGGTTGCCAGGTCGCCATCAGAACTGCTCAGCTCCAGTGACCAGACATCTATACTTGCACTCACACACGCACTACACTCACTCACTATTCAATAAAGAATAATTGTCCATATCTGCTCGTGTCAGCGTCTGTCTCCTGGGTCCTGAAACATGTCAGTACGACTCCGTCAAGTTGACCCAGCGGACAGTGCGCTGTCGCGCAGACTAAACACCCTTAGCGCCCAGGTAGATATGTTAGCGCACCAACAGACAGTTATTCTTAAACTGCTCCCTCAAACTAACAGCCGGCTGGATCGTCTGGAAGAACGCCAGACGTTTCCCCTGGCCACCGGGGTTTTTTCAACCCCTGCAGGCATTTCTCCTAGCCAAACTAATACACTACCTACACCTCGCCTCACTCCCGTGCCTACCCCTGCTCGTTTTAGCGGAAAACTGGGGGAAGCACGGGGATTCATTCTTCAGTGTGAATTGGTATTCCTCCGCGTCCCGGGGGACTTCGCCATAGATTCAAGTAAAATAGGATATATCATCAACCTGTTGGGGGGTAGAGCCTTAGACTGGGCATATTCAGTTATGGCGAAACCAGGTTATCCTATTTTAACTTACCAGCAGTTTTTGGCGGATTTTATGGACGTGTTTGATCATACGGACAGAGGCGCAGTGTTGACAGAGCGGCTGTTGAGCCTGCAGCAGGGTAGTAGATCTGCCGCTGATTACGCCATTGACTTCCGGGTCCTGGCCGCTGAGATTGGGTGGGGGGAGCCATCGCTTTGTGGTATTTTCCTTCGCAGTCTCAACTCCAAATTGAGGGACGAGTTAGCGGCACGGGACAAACCGGATAAACTAGGGGAGTTAATCGCCCTCGCTATTAGCCTGGATAGTAGGTTAAGGGAGCAGGCGGCCGAACGGCGGTCTACTTCCTGTTCGATTAAGCTCCGCCCTTGCTCCACTAGCTCTCCTCTGCTCTCTCTGCCCGCGTCAGAGGAACTTCCGGATCAAGAGGCTATGGTGATAGGGCAATCAAAGGTGTCGGCGGCTGAGAGACAGCGCCGCAGGGATCTGGGCCTTTGCTTCTATTGTGGGAAGGGGTCTCATGGGGTGTCTGAATATCCTAGTCGGTTTAAACGGGGAAGTCCGTGGATCGCAGTAGGGGGGTTCACGGACAAAAACCTAGAAGAACCCCTCACTAGTTTTTGCATACCCATCAGGCTAATTCACAAACATACAGAACATTCCACGCTGGCTTTAGTTGACTCAGGAGCTGAGCAAAACTTTGTTTCCAGAGACCTGGCAACCCGGATGGGCCTCAGCTGTCAGCCTCTGGATTCCCCTGTCAATCTTATCACCCTGTCCAAGGCATCACTGACCACCGTTTCCCATCAGACGGCCCCAGTTTCCGTGATCGTCTCGGGGAATCACAGGGAGGAGATTAGGTTTCTCATCCTGCCCGTCTCATCCTCGCCCATCATCCTGGGGTACCCCTGGCTTCGGCTTCACAACCCCACCATCGACTGGCAAGCTGGGAGTATTACAGCATGGAGTACATTCTGTCTGAGTGCCTGTCTCCAATCTGCGGCGTGTGCCCCATCAGTCAAGGTGCCTCCACCCTCGACGTCACCCCTGGATCTGTCCAAGGTACCTGAGGCTTACCATGGTCTGGGGTTAGTATTCAGCAAGTCACGGGCGTTGTCTCTACCCCCCCATCGACCGTATGACTGTGCTATAAATCTGAAGGCTGGGGCCCCTCTTCCTGCTAGCCGCCTATACAGCCTATAAGCCCCGGAGCGCGAGGCTATGGACACATACATCAAGGAGTCCCTGGCCTCTGGAATCATCCGCCCATCGTCTTCGGCTGTGGGAGCCGGGTTCTTCTTCGTCGGGAAGAAGGACGGCTCATTACGCCCCTGCATCGACTTCCGGGGTCTCAATGAATTAACGGTAAAAGACAAATACATTCTGCCCTTGATGAACACAGCCTTTGACTCCCTCCAGGGGGCATCCTGGTTTACTAAGTTAGACCTCAGGAATGCTTATCACCTAGTGCGCATAAGAGAAGGTGACGAGTGGAAGACGGCTTTCCGGACCCCAAGCGGGCATTTTGAGTACCTTGTAATGCCGTTTGGGTTAACCAACGCTCCGGCCGTCTTCCAGCATTTAATAAACAACGTTTTGCGGGACTTCCTGAACTCATTTGTGTTTGTATATCTTGACAACATTCTGATCTTCTCTCGCACACTGGAAGAGCATCAGGTGCATGTCTGCAAGGTACTACAGCGCCTCCTGGAGAATCAACTGTTCGTCAAGGCCGAGAAATGTGAGTTCCATACTGACCAAACCTCCTTCCTAGGGTTCATAATAGCCCGGAACCAGGTGCTCCCTGACCCGGCCAAGGTCAAGGCAGTAGTGGATTGGCCTGCACCCACCTCTAGGAAGCAGCTTCAAGGATTCTTGGGTTTTGCTAATTTCTTCAGGAGGTTTGTGCCCAACTTTGGTAATATTACTCGCCCTCTGACTGCGCTCACCTCCCCTAAGACCCCGTTTTGCTGGAGTGAGGAGGCAGCCGTAGCATTTGAGAAACTGAAGAGGGAGTTTGCTTCGGCCCGGGTCCTAACTCAGGTGGACCCGAAGCTGCAGGGCTTGGTGGAAGTGGACGCCTCAGACTCGGGGGTAGGAGCGGTACTCTCCCAACGCTCTCCCGAGGATGGTAAGATTCGCCCGTGTGCTTACTTCTCTCATCGACTATCCCCGGCAGAGAGAAATTACAGCATAGGAGACAGGGAGCTGCTGGCAGTGAAGCTCGCTTTGGAGGAATGGAGACACTGGCTGGAGGGGGCTGCTCAGCCGTTCGTGGTGTGGACTGATCATCGTAACCTGGAGTACCTCAGGACGGCGAAGCGCCTGAATGCACGCCAGGCTCGTTGGTCCCTCTTCTTCGGCCAGTTCAATTTTTCCATCACCTACCGGCCGGGAAGCAAGAACGGTAAGCCGGATGCCCTCTCGCGGCAGTTTGACGCACCATCCTCCGAGGACCAGGAAACTCCTATCCTGCCGCCCTCCTGTGTCGTGGGCGCTCTGTCATGGGGTATCTGCAAGACGGTTTGCCGGGTTCAGAGGACTGAGCCGGACCCGGGGGGGGGGGGGGGTCCCCCGGGCCGCCTGTTTGTTCCACGCGCCATTCGGGGCCAAGTGATTGAGTGGGGTCACGCCTCCAAGTTGGCTTGTCATCCAGGGGTGGGCCGGACTGTGGACCTTCTCCAGAGGACCTTCTGGTGGCCAGGGCTACGGAAGGACGTTGTAGGCTACATCCGGGCTTGCCCTCAGTGCGCCACCGGGAAGATGACATCATCCCCCCCGGCCGGTCTGTTACACCCGTTGCCGGTCCCTTCTCGCCCCTGGTCCCACGTTGCTATGGATTTCGTGACTGGTTTGCCCACCTCAGATAACTTCACTACAGTTTTAACCATTGTGGACCGTTTCTCGAAGGCAGCCCATTTTGTGCCTCTTCGGGGTTTGCCTTCAGCCCAGGAAACAGCGGACCTCCTCGTTCAACATGTGGTCCGTCTCCACGGCATCCCCGCCGATATAGTGTCGGACCGGGGACCACAGTTTGTCTCGCAGGTCTGGAAGGCTTTCTGCGCGGCGCTGGGAGCCACAGCCAGCCTCTCCTCTGGTTATCATCCCCAGAGCAATGGCCAGTGTGAGCGGGCTAACCAGGAGCTTGAGGCCGCATTACGCTGTGTCATCTCCTCCTGTTCTTCTTCTTGGAGCAAGCATCTACTTTGGATAGAGTACGCCCATAACACCACGGTCTCTACAGCCATGGGTTTCTCTCCTTTCAAGGCGTCGTTTGGGTTTGATCCACCACTGTTCCCGGAGGAGGAGAAGGAGGTAGCGGTCCCGTCTGTTCAGACCCATATCAGGCGCTGTCGGCGGGTCTGGTCCATCGCTCGCAGGGCCCTTCTGAAGACCACTGAGCGCAACATCCAGGTGGCCAACCGTCACAGGAGACCCGCCCTGGACTATAAGGTGTGTCAGAAGGTTTGGTTGTCTACCCGGAACATTGGTGTGCCGGCTGAGAAGCGCAAGCTCACTAAGCGCTTCATCGGTCCCTACACCATCTCTCGAATTGTCAATCCTGTGTCTGTGCGTTTGTCTCTCCCCCCCTTCCATGCGCATCTGCCCCACCTTTCATGTCTCCCAGGTCAAGCCTTACATCTCCGACCCTCTGTGCCCGCCCCCCCGCGGCTCCTGCCCCCCCAAAGATGATCGATGGCCATCCAGCCTGGGGGGTGACTGCCATCCTGAACGTTCGCAGGCGGGGTCGAGGTCTTCAGTATTTGGTGGACTGGGAGAGTTTTGGACCGGAGGATCGTTCTTGGATTCGCCCAGCGTTGATCCTGGATAAGCAGTTGATCCGCGACTTCCATCGGGCGAATCCAGGTAGAATTGGGCAGGTGCCTGGAGGCACTGCTAGAGGAGGGAGTACTGTCATGACGGCTGCTGGGCCGTCATCTGCCTCATCGTCTCCAGCTGCGCACACACCGGCAGGTGTTAATCAGCGGCCTTTAAAAGCCAGTGTTGCTGACGGCTCGGCAGGGAGTCGTCTGTCTTCTCTGCCTGGTAATGAGCCAAGACCACGACCTTTCGCCAAGCCAAGAACATCACGTCAGGATCGCTCACGTAAGAGATCTCTGCATTCATCATCTCCGAGCCTTTTCCCCTGTGCACAGGTGGACCTCCCTGGCGGCGGACCAGCCTCCCCAGCCAACGGGGCAGTGCCTCCTCCATCACGGAGTTCCTCCTCACCTCCACAACTACTGGCACCATCACTACCACGTCGCATGGGCACTCGGAGCCAGCAGAACACAACCTGTGGCACATTCATGTAAGCCTTACCATCTGCAATTACCCATTACCGCTGAACAGCTGTAATTGTTTCTGCTTGTGTGTTCCAGGGTTGCCAGGTCGCCATCAGAACTGCTCAGCTCCAGTGACCAGACATCTATACTTGCACTCACACACACACTACACTCACTCACTATTCAATAAAGAATAATTGTCCATATCTGCTCGTGTCAGCGTCTGTCTCCTGGGTCCTGAAACATGTCACAACCTTTTGATGTAGTCACTGCAATCAAGCAATTTCTGTAACTCTCAGTGAGACAACTGCTACAACTGTCTCAGGTTTGAAGGGTGCCTTCTCCAGATGGCATGTTTCAGCTTCTTCCACAGATGTTCAATAGGATTTAGATCAGGGCTTGTAGAAGGATAGACACTGTAGTTTAGATAGTGTAGATAGTTTTGTTCTGAGCCATTCTTGGGTGTTTTTAGCTGTGTGTTTTGGGTCATTATCCTGTTGTAGGACCCATGACCTGCAAGTGACACCAAGCTTTCTGACACTGGGCAGCACATTTCCCTCCAGAATGTCTTGATAGTCTTGAGATTTCATTGTACCCTGCACAAATTCAAGACACCCTGTGCCAGAAGCAGCAAAGCAGCCCCAGAACATAACAGAGTCTCCTTCATGTTTCACAGTAGGTACAGTTCTTTTCTTTGCAGTGTGCTTCATTTTTTTCTTCTGTAAAAATGGAGCTGATGTGACTGGCCCAAAAGCTCCAGTTTTGTCTCATCAGTCCAAAGGACAACCTCCCAGACACTTTGGGGCTTGTCAGCATGCATTTTTTGCAGGCTTTTTTTCATGTTTTTCTGTCAGTAGTGGAGCCCTCCTGGTCTTCTTCCATGGAGTCCATTATTGTTCAAAATGCAACCCATGGTGCGATTAGAAAGCGACGTATCTTGACCTTGGAGTTTAGCTTGAATGATTTTGGATGGTTTCTTAGGCTCTTTTTCTACAATATGCACTAGATAGATAGATAGATAGATAGATAGATAGATAGATAGATAGATCTTTAATTGTCATTGTCACAGGTACAACGAAATTCAAAGTGCTCTCCAGTCAGTGCCCCATTTATAAAAACATTGCCCCATTACAAAAAACATAGACCTAAAATTACTAAAAAATCAGTTAAAAATATTAATTATATTAATTAAAAAGAATAAATAGCAAGCCACATTCACACAGACATCAACACAGGACATCATGCACACACAGTCATTGCAAGGAGCATTCAACAACATATAATCATGTCCATTTAGCACATTACTTCCTCATTTTATTCAGAATGGTTATTGCTGTTGGATAGAAGCTGTGTCTGAGTCTGTTTGTCCTTGTGTTCTACTACTCTTGTGATCAATCTGGGGTTGTATTTCCTCTTGCATCCACATTCTGGGATGTTGGCTGCAGTCCCATGAACCTTATACTTTTTAATAATATTGGCACCTGTGGTCACAGAAACATCAAGCAGCTTGGAGATGATCCTATAGCTTTTACCTTTAATGTGCTTGTCTGTCATTTTCTTTCTAAGCTCCTGAGACAACTCTCCTTAATTTTCTGTGGTCCATGTTCAGTGTGGTACACACCATGATACCAAACAGCACAGTGACTACTTTTCATTCTTTAAAGTGCTGATGACATGTTTTTGACTTCCTCTAATTTTTCAACACATAATACAATATGAAAAATAGGTTGGTCTGTGCAGTTCTAAGTCAAACAGACTTTTTTTCACGCGAATATCCAACGTTTTCATGAGCGCCATGTCACCAATTACGTCAGTGGCTGGAAAACCCTGCTGCCATGTAGTCACATCATCAGGAGAACACAGCGCTTGGCTGCTCATTGTACACACAGGATGGAAGCGGTTGAAAACATCGACGATGGTTCCAGCACATGTAGTCTGGAATTGGTTTGTGTTGTCCAATCTTCAGACGATTATAGTTCCGAAGAATGGGATGATAATGAAGAATCTGAGGGCATCAGACCGTACAGGTTTGAGCCGTGCCAAGCGGGCATCGTGCCAAGCGAGTCACACTCAGAGAGTGACGGTGGAGAGGCACACATGTCCGCCGCAGCAGCAGCGACAAACACACGGCAGGGGAACACCAGTGTTATTCTTTTGTTAAAGATATTGCAACAAATTATTTGTTCGTAAATATAATTTATTTAAACCCGATTTTTCAATAAAATCATAGCAGTGTATTCTCTGTGGCTCAGGCATCGGGTTTATTATGGATTATATTTTGAGTTCTTGTTTTTGTTTTGTACATGTGTTTTATGTGCGTTTTGAGCCACTTTCAGGTGGGCACTGTCCAAGATTCGCCAGTCCGACCACACGCCCTCTCTCTTTGACAGTCAGCTGTTCATGGTTTGTGTGCATCATCTGCCGTGTTGTCAGCCAGCCAATATTGCCAACACTATCATGACGCGTTAGCCACTCCACACAGCCGTGGTTCTGTTGCGCCCCCTGAAGCGATGTCGGCCCTGGGGCACAACCGTGATTAACATTTCTCCTCTCCATGTTCGCTGGGCGATGTCAGCCCCGAACGCCAACTTTAAGTGTTTCTGTTTATTTTTGTAAGTCTTCACCTTTTTGGGAACTGTTGTCATCATTCTTATGTTCAATACATGTGCTGTGGTGAATTCTGCGCGTAAATCCATTCATCATGACCCTCCGTGCGCTCTTATGCAGGGCACGGACAGGGAAGATGAAATAACTAGGATTTATGTGCAGGGTTCACCACAGCACATTTAATACAGAAAGACAGACAATTCCCTAAAAGGTGAAGATGTACAAAAAACACAAACACACTTACTGATGATGTTCGGGGGCTGGCATTGCCCAGCGAATGAATGAGAGGAGACGTGTTAGCCACACGTGCGCCCCAGAGCCAACATCACTTCAAGGACGCACGAGAACCACAGCGAACAAGGAGTGACTAGCACATTGTGAGAGTGCTGAAAATACTGGCAGACAAACAGCACAGATGACTGGCAAACGGCCGCGAAGTACACGCACTGCTGGTGATGGTGTGATGAGAAGCACCTGGGCAAGGACCGGGAAACATGATCAGCGGAAGGGGAATCAGCTGGTGATAATGACAGAGGGGACATGGCCGGACCGGCAAGAGTCAGCATGCGATCAGAGAAAGTAGGTCAAAACTGCACGTAAATCCATTAACCCTTCCCCTCCTCGTGCGCTCCTCCTGCATAAAAGCGCACGAGGAGGCTTATGACAGTTGGAGCTGAAGCGTGTGATGTAGTCTTTCATGCCTGCTGTTTATCTAAGCCTGCGACACAACGTGAAGGCACAGCCGTAAAATTAAAACAAGGAACCAGAGAAACTGTGAGCTACAAAGCTACTGTCATTCCAGTCAACAACACCGGTGTCCGTTCTCCCGCTTACGTCATGGGGGTGCCTCCCTTAATTCGGTGGGTGGCACCACAGTCCAGTCAGCGGCTGCTGTTTTTTGATGATAACTAGTTTATGCAGGCGCTGTTGTAAATATTATATTGATCATCGACAATGACTTTTGGGTTTACACGACATCCTAAAAAATGTCAATATCGTGTCATCAGCCCGTTAAATAGGTAGATTGATTACAAGTTTGAAGACACCTGTGATGTTAATGACAGAACACACCGATTTGTCAATGGTCCCTCATTTCAATCTTTTCTAAGAGTATTGCCATTTTTGTCCAGGCCAGTTTCATTAATTTCTTTTTTTTTTATAAATGATTCTGTTCAACCAAAATTCAAAAGCAGTGTGATTTTCATTAATTCATTTTCAAAAAGTTTTTTTTTTAAATTTATTATTACTTTTGACAATTTCAAGATACTTCAGTGACCACTGTGGGATTTTCTTTAACAGAAGAGTTCCAACACATTTGTCCATGTCTGTATATCAGAACTCAGAAAAGGATTTATTGCCAAGTACATTAACAGTAAACAACTGATAACATACGAGGGATTTGACTTGACACTGAAAACAACATACATTTCCGGTGACGCGGCAGCGTCAATAACGCGCCTGCCAGCAGACTAGGAACAGGAAGCAAAGGGAAGAAAAGGATAAACACAATAGGAGACAGCAAAAAAGCATTGATTGTCAGAATACCCGTCATAAATGATCAATATTATGATTACAAGAAAAAAAGCCCTCAATGCACAATTAGCAGACAATAGAATGTATACAAAGACACAAAGAGAGCAGTGAGTGAATGATCTTCTCATCAATTTATTGAGTCAGTATGAGTGTAGTGTTGAGTGAAGGTGTTTATATCAGTTAAGAACAACAAAGTCTCTTCAGCAGGAGATGTTGTGTCTAGCGTCTGGCACGTTGTCCTTGAGCCAGGCAGCTGGCTGTCCATAAGAGTCAATGCCGCTCAAATGTTTTGAAAACAAAAAAAACTGCAGATAATCTGGAGGACTTGATTGTAAGGGGCAGGTCAGATAAGTCGAATAGTACTGTTCCCAGAGAAAAAAACTTTATATTCTCTTACAGATTCAGTACTTTAATCCTTCAGTGCTGGACGTTGAATTCTTCATGGACGGCTCTCAGCGTGATCATGATGTAATCCATTTTCCTAGACAGTTCTCCATTAGCCGCTGTCAGAGTCCTGCCCATTTGTTCAATTTGATGGTTAAGCCTCGCCTGGTCAGCATTTTGATAGGCTCCCTCCATCTTTATCAATTTACGGTACACCAGAACAATCCCAGATCCAATCAGAAAGATTCCGATTACCATTGCTACGAAGATGTATAAATCTTCGACATCTTCGATAGAAAGATCACACAGGCACAAGAGTTTCCAATTACTTGTGTCCTTCAAATAGCCCGCAGCCGCTGTTCCTGCGGGGCAAACTACATCCCCCGGGGCACTTTTCCTTGTTGAAAAAATAGTGTCAATTGCGTTCAAAGCCCAGCTTATTAAATCCATAATTTCGTTCGATAATCAGCAGTAGAGACACGCAGACAGACGACAGCAAGCTGGGATCCAGTCAGTTAGGGGAGGAAAGAGATAAAGAGTCAGAGCTGGAGAGAAGGGAAAAAGCGTCTGCTCTCTTTGGAGGGCAGAAGTGAAGGGAAGTGAAGTATATGGAAGTGAAGTATATGATACACTCTATAGGACATGGCTAACATCCATCCATCCATCCATCTTCTACCGCTTAATCCTTTTCAGGTCGCTGGGGCGGGGGACTGGAACCTATCCCAGCATCTTTGGGCCAGAGGCAGGGTACACCCTGGACAGATCACCAGTCATAGCTAACATGGTCATGGCAAATAGACATACCATAGTCTTTAGATTCTTATAATGGTTGACAGCACCTTTAGCATTGTGATAACAGGATATACAAACTATTCACTGTATTTATTGTCATCGTACTGTATAAGTAAACTATGTATATTGTTTGCGACTAGCATAGTGGCTAGCCATGTCCTATCTAGTGTTTTGCATATCTATGGCCTGTAAAGATATATCGGCCACAGCCAAGGGCATGACTGGGTTGATGTCATGTGTCTCGACCAAACGGATGGTGTAAGAGTTACTGTGGCACCTTCTGGCCAGGAGGTCAAGATATTGCCTCTATCACCTTTAAGTCATGTGACCCTTGATCTTGAGCACAACTAGGATGCAGCTCCATCTGAGGATCCTTGTGTGCGAGTTTGGTGAACATCCAAGCAGTTGCCTGGGGGGGAGGGGGATGTAGTGTTATGTATGAAAACCTGGTGATGAATGAGACCAGATGAGGTAGCGTCGAACACAGCTTTATTGATGGCAAACACACGGTTATACGGCAGGCACCTGGCGTGGGCATCCGGCGTTAAAAGGCTGTGCCATGGAGGCTCGCCCCGCTATATAGGGCAGTGCGATGACGTGACAGGAAGTCCACGTCACCACACTGCACTTTACAATAAAGTACCCATATAACATACAGTATATAACATTTCCTCCCCCCTTTAGAAAGTCCAGAAATACACATACAATTCAAACCCACCCCAATTTGGAACCCGAATCGCACTCTAAAATAATGAAAACTAATGTACTTAACTGGCCTAACACACTCACACAAAATAACCTAAAATAGGGCTGGTGGGTGGACTGCCACACAGCCCGCATGGTGTGGTGGATTATTCTGCCACCAAATAAATAAAAAGTCCTTTGTTAAACTAAAATCACTGCCGTGCTCCAAAACTAAAACAACAATATACACCCCATAACATAACATGCACACTCTACAGCACAGTCACTTGAGTGGGAGAGGTAGAACCGGCATGGGGTGCCCAGGGCAGCCCCTCAGCAAGCGCACCCCTGGAAGCAGCAAGCCCCTGGGACAATGGCTGATCTTTTGAACGATGGAACCTGCTTTCCACACGTCCAACACTGACTCCCATCCAGCCTTGTCACCCGGAGCGTCCTACTGGACACACTGAAGCTGATTGGCATGCCAAGATGAGCCATCAGACAACCAGAAGTACACTGCGCCCAACTTCGCCACTATCCACAGACATACTGCGGTGTTGCTGGTTGGTGTTTTGCTGGCTGTCATTTGGCCCATCTTCGCCGTGGTCGTTCATCACCCCGAACCCAAACCAAGTCCAAAACCGTCAGAGGGGCCCTGCTCGGCCTGACGTGCTGCTAATGAGCATGCAGTAACACTCATTGGTCTGGCCCCGTCCTCTTCTAAAAACGTTGTAGCGGTCACAGTCGTAGCTGCAGACCCCCCATCCCCTTGTGGCCAAGCTCCGGAGGCATCTGGGGCTAGCATGGTGTCACTCGCCGATGCGGGTGTCCTGCCACCACGCTCGGTACCCCCCGCTACCATGTCCCGAGCACTGGCACTGAGATTTCCTGCGCGGAGCCTGAGTGAAAGTGGTCCTGCTTGACTGCCGGAGTGTCCATTAGTCCCTCGTCCCACACAACATCCTCTTCGACTGCCGGGACCAGAGGGTTCCAGCGGCCACAACCCGACCATTCATTCCCGGCACCACCTTTAATGGTGAAACCTAGTCCGTAAAACCAATCACAGCCCATGATGTTATCGCCTCGCACTGTCATGTTTAATATGAAGTCAACCATCTTTGCAAACTTGTAATGAACCGTTAACTCCAAAGTCCCAACCGTGCACAGCCTGTTACCTCTATAACCATACAACAGCGCCGGGTTAACCTTTAATCCTGTAGTGGGGGAAGAACTTCTTCACCATGGCCCAGTTCAGCAATGACCCCTTTGCCGCCGTATCGAGCAACAGTGGCACCTCCCCGCCGTCCAACTCCAATGCACAATACATGTACCCATTTGTGCTGGGGGACAATGTATGGATGGTTGTCGGGGGCGGGTGGAGTGATTTCTCCCGTGGGCTCACCGGTTCAGATTAGCAGCACACTCTAGCATAATGGTTCAAGCGTCCACATCTGCTACGTTTTCCTCTTGCCGGGCATTCCTTTGCCTTATGGCAGTCCGTCGCAGACCCACAACCCTTGCATGGGGATCTTCCAGGGGCAGACCTTCGGCTGTCAGCATTGGTTTCCGTAACATTGTTCTCCAAGCTGTCCTCGCTATCTGAGTCCGTGGCATTTGCTGTGGTGGGTGGCTCCGGCGGCTGCTGTGACTGATGCCAGTTTAGCTCCGAGGTTAACTTGTCTGCGGCCTCCAACTGGAGAGCTAGCTCGACAGCTCTGGCTAATGTTAAGTCATTCGGCGCCATAAGTAGCCTAGCTTGCAATACAGTGCAGGACGTGAGCTATGCTAGCTGGTCGTGCACCATTTCATCTTCCAACGGCCCAAAACGGCACTCGCTAGCTAGCTTTCTCAAGTCGGTGACAAACTGGTGGATGGGCTCACCTACTCGTTGATGTCGCTGCCAAAAACGAATCCCCTGGACAGTCACGCTGTCCGGGGTGTGGAAATGGTTGGCTAGCAGCTCCATGACATCCTGAAATGAGTCTGATGCGCTGAGAGTCCGCAGGACTCGCTGGCCCTCAATACCCAGGTTAGGGACAAGAAGCGCACATGTCGTTAGCTTTTCAAGATGCCCAAGGTCCAGTGCAGTGATGTACATTACCGTTCAAAAGTTTGGGGTCACCTCAGACAATTTTGTGTTTTCCATGAAAAGTCACACTTTTATTTACCACCATGAGTTGTAAAATGAATAGAAAATATAGTCAAGACATTGACAAGGTTAGAAATAATGATTTGTATTTGAAATAATAATTTTTTCCTTCAAACTTTGCTTTCATCAAAGAATCATCCATTTGCAGCAATTACAGCATTGCAGACCTAACATGATTGCACAAGGGTTTTCTAATCATCCATTAGCCTTCTGACGCAATGAGCAAACACATTGTACCATTAGAACACTGGAGTGATAGTTGCTGGAAATGGGCCTCTATACACCTATGTAGATATTGCACCAAAAACCAGACATTTGCAGCTAGAATAGTCATTTACCACATTAGCAATGTATAGAGTGTATTTCTGCTTAGTTTAAAGTTATCTTCATTGAAAAACAGTGCTTTTCTTTCAAAAATAAGGAAATTTCTAAGTGACCCCAAACTTTTGAACAGTAGTGTAGGTCTGAAAAGCCTCTAACCATCTGTTCACCTAGGAGCTCGAGAAAGGGACAGAGTGATGTTATGCACGCCTCCATGAGTTAATCCTCAGTCACCAAATGACTCCAAGGTCACCAAAGTATGGAAACCTGGTGATGAATGAGGCCAGATGAGGTAGCGTCAAACACAACTTTATTGATGGCAAACACACTGGTTACACGGTAGACACCTGGAGTGGGCATCCAGCGTAAAGAGGCCATGCCATGGCGGCTCGCCCCGCTATGTAGGGCAGTGCGATGACGTGACAGGAAGTCCACGTCACCACACTGCACTTCACAATAAAGTGCCCATATAACACATGTAACAGGTAGCGATTCTTGTGAATTGTGGGCATATGGATGGTCAATGAAGCACCATGGTATTAGTTCATTTTGCCTTGTCAGAACAAGCTGAAAGAAAAAGGTTATGGTTGCCATTTTGACATGAAAATGAAATGTCCTATTTGTGTGTTTTGACATTATATTTGAAATTACAAAATGGTTCAAAGAAAGTCTAGCAGCTCAATTTGTGTGAGTAACATGAGGCCCATCTTTGCTGCAAATTTGGTTTGAATGCAGCATAAATCTGAGGGAGAACATTTGGTGGAAACGACATACACCGCCACAACACACAGGGGTAAAAAACCCCAGAAGGTTTGGTTCCTCCAGTTTTTTCCTTTTACTTCACACTCTACTTGCCAGTTATGGTTCTTTTTGAAAATGAAACTTGAGTTTAATGTTCATCATTTTTGACATAGTGGAAGAATGTCCATAGCTTGTGAGCAAGTGAAATGGACAGAATGGTATTTCCATGACGCAGCTTAAAATAAACAGTCTCTTTGGGGAGGAAAAAAGGCAGTGTAGTTCATGAAGTGTGCCTACTATATGGGTATATGGGTATAAATTAAAATTTGACTTTGATTTTTACAGACATTACTACTAGTTTGTAATTACTCAATCAAACCAGTCAAAATCAGAACCTACTCCATCTTCATGCTGAGCCATGAGTCCTGATATCTGTTGGAATCCAGTCACAGCACTGCTTGTGATTGTAGTATTGATTTTCTGGTGTGAAATCAAACAGATAGCAGCTTTGCTTTTAAAAAAAAAAGAAGTAATTATTTGTGTTTTGCTATGATGACCCAAACCATTTATCTGCCTCTATGTTTTCCCAGAGATCTGCAGAGGATTGGAGTGTCCCTCGCCGGGCACCAGAAAAAAATCCTGACCAGCGTGCAGTCGATGAGGCACCAAGTGGATGACCAGTCTCCAACTGAATCTGTGTAGCTGCACAGGGGAGCACTACAGTATGAAATATTCCACCATGTGCAGCGTGTGACCACACAGGCTGCTGTCTTACACTCCTCTTTTCTCCTTCTTCACATTGATCCTGCTGCTTCTTGGGATCTCGATCAGTTTACGTGTATTCAAACAATCATTGTGGCCGTTCACGTGTCTCCGTGGACGGAGCCGACCTTGAGACGCCGGCCAGACTTCTATCGTGCCATTAAGGTCCCAAAACCGGACAGACAAGCAGGCAAAAAAAAAAAAAAAGTGTAAATTTGTTATTCTTACAAAAACAAGCGAGTGGAAAACACTAAACCATAAACCTACTGACTTAAATTATGCGTGCACGATACCTGACTTTTTTTTTTACAGCTTACCAACCTGACTGAATAAAGGAGTATTTTACTGGGAGAAGGAAGCACACAAACACACTGCTGTGAATACGAAAGTGTGTGAGGTGATATTTATATTAATGAACACAAACTGGACCAAAACTCATCTCTGAAACGTGTTTGAGACTGTGAATCAGGAAACAAGACTCACAGAGGGCTTATTATCTCCGGCATGTTTGTTTTTTTGTCCCCCTGAGAATACTTCGGTGTGTCAGTGAAAATTGCTACCATTTGAATCCCGATAGGGGCCAACAGCTGAAATGGGACCTCCTTAAATCCTGGCTTCATATTGAAGCGTCTGTAGATATTATTTGGGATATTTACTTCCTATTTTCTTGTTTGCTTTCACTTTTCCTAACGGCATCTGACAGTTCAATGTCACTGGAGTAATTGTGGCTTCCCAATTGTCACCTTCCCCAAACTACTCATCACTGGAGCAAGCTTTAAAGCACTGTGGACTTTAGAAATGCAAGAAACGTGTGGGGGGAGGGGGGGGGGTCACTGTTTTCACTTTTGTACTTTTCATGCAGGCTTTGAAAAGATAAACTTTTCCCACACGTGGAGCTGGCACAGCCTGCCCTACTTTTAGTACTTAATTCAGAGAGAACTCATAATGGAAGATGTTTCACAATCAGCACAAATGAGCACAAATGAGTAAAGCCAGAAGAAATGGTAAACCGTAGCGGTGTCTAGTCCACGTTAGGAGGCAGAGCAGCTGCATCCTTGGAGGTGTAGAGGAAGAAGAAGATGATGAGGATGAAGAAACCAGCCACTGAGATGCACCCGCTGTGAACGCACCACAGCAGCCAGAGAATCACCCAAGACTGAACAGGTATCCAGTGTTCTCGCGATTTGGCTGCAAGTCTTTAAGCTGACTGCCAGTCAAGTATTAATACAAAGCATGAACCAAGCACAAATCCAATGCTCGTTGTTCTGTCCACGCATGGAACAAATCTTATTTCTGTCTGGCTGCCGTCCAGATGGCAGTCGCCACCGTACAGCAGGCAGGCCTCCAGGCAGGCGAGGCCACTTTCTATTCATCCGTTTATTTATTTTAATTCATTGGCTGTTGGACGTGTCATTGTCAGTCTGTTTTGACATCTTTGATTAACACCGTTATGTCGGTGTGCAGATGAAATGACAGGAAGTGACCTGTCCATGTTCTCGTGTGTGGATGGCAACCCTTTTACCTTTCAAAAGCATGCACACATCTGCGTGACTGATGTGTGAGACATCAGGGAGAAGACGGAGTGGGACTAGGTTGTAAAATGCCCAAAATACTGTGGGTCAAGGAGGAAACTGGCTGCTTATTTATCACTTTTTATAATACTTACTCTGATGCTTTGCTCACTCCTCATCACAAAGTATGATATTAAGACGGCCTGATCTTGCTTTAGGGCACACTGGTGGTGGAGGAGCTCCGGGAGATCTCTCTTATCTCAGCGCTGAGTGGATTACTAGCTGTGGAACAACAGGAGGCTCCCTCTGCCGTCAGCCCAAACCTCTGGTCATGCGTGCACACGGGTTGTCAGCCAGCGGCCCTGATTGGATGTTATGATTTTTATTTGTCATCCGCTGCAACCTGGCTCACAATGACAGCAGTGAGAGTTGTTTGCTTTCAATATGTTTTTTTTTGTTTTTTTTTTTTATCATGACTGCATGGCGTCCTACAAAAATGCCGTGTTTGTGTTTGTCCCGCACCACCGCTCGCCGCTGCTGGGGCGCCCCACGGTCTTTTATTTATGAACATTGTGACATTGAGGGGTCCACGGCTGTTTTTTTTTTTTGTTTTAAATCTCCAGACATTTCAGCTTCCACTCATTTTTGTCGAAACTCCAGTCTGACGGCGTGACCGCAATTGCATTTGTTGCCAGGCAACGGCAGCTTATTGAACATTTTATCAGGAAGTATTGAGATCAACTGGGAGCGTGTCAGTGGTTCAGAGGTATAATTCGTTGTAAATAGATGCCTCTGAAAAACTGTTTCAGCACTGGCTTGGAGGTTAATAAAGAGTGAGACAACTAGTGTGCCTAGAAGCTCATATGAACGCCACCTTAAAAAAATTCTCCACGCACAGGAAATGAAAGTCATCAACATGGACAGGCATCTTACTGCATCATGTGACATCTGTAGCCAAGTGTGATGTGTTTGGGTTTTGTTTCTTTTAATTAACAAATGCAGGTTTTCTGATGCATTCCACATGTTACTGTGTCAGTGTTTGTGAAAATTAACAATGCAGGCCTAAATAATCCATCTGAAATCTTGTATCTGTGCTGTGAAAAAAAAATTGCCGCCTTCCTGATTCCTAATGTTCTGTGTATTTGTTACACTTAAATGTTTCAGATAATCAAATTTAACATTAGACAAAGATAACCTGAGTAAATACAAAATGCAGTTTTTAAATGTTGATTTCATTTATTAAAGGAAAAAAGCTACCCAAGCCTACCTGGCCCTATGTGAAAAAGTAACTGCCCCCCTTGGCAGCAGCAAATGCAATCACAATAACTTACAATGAGTCTTTTACATCGCTGTTGAGGGATTTTGGCCCACTCGTCTTTGCAGAGGGCTTGAGCTTGAGGTCAGGAATCGATTGCCGCACATTCGCCAGGATTTTCTGGTAGAGACCAGAATTCATGGTTCCATCAATTACAGCAACTCATCCAGGCCTTGAAGCAGCAAAGCAGCCCCAGACAATCACACTACCACCACCATGTTTGGCTGTTGGTATGACATTGTTTTTATGAGATACTGTGTTAGTTTTACACCAAATGTAATAGGACGCACATCTTCCAAAAAGTTCAACTTTTGTTTCATCAGTCAACAGAATATTTTTTCCAAAAGTCTTCTGGATCATCAAGATGTTTTTTGGTAAATGTTCCTTTTGGTTAGAAGTGGTTTTCACCTTGAAACTCTCCCATGGATCCCATTTTTGCCTAGTCTCTTTCTTACTGTTGAATCATGGACCAGTGTCCAAACTGAGGCAAGCGAGGCCTGCAGTTCCTTAGATGTTGTTCTGGGTTTTGATGCCTTGCTTTTTAGCCTACTTCACTTTGTCATACAGGTTCTATTTACGTGATTTCTTGATTCAGCGGGTCTGGCAGTAATCAGGCCTGGATGTAGCTAGTGAAATTGAGCTGAGCTTTCCGAAAAAAATGGGTTAATCACAGTTAATTCATGGTGTAACAAGTGAGGCAATTATTTTTTCACATAGGGCCAGGTAGGTTTGGATAACTTTTTTTCCCTTAAATTAAATCTTCATTTAAAAACTGTATTTTGTATTTACTTGGGTTATCTTTGTTGAATATTAAAGTTTATTTGATGGTCTGTGTAGAAGAGCTTGGAATAATGAGGCGATGTGATTTATAAACCAAAGTTTAATATCAGCTTTGCTCCTCTAACAAGTCTCATCTCAGTGCAGAAGCAGAATAAGGGGTCGAACACATTCAGACCTTCATACTTATACCTACACACAACAAAAGACATTGCATATCAAAGCTGACATCCCGCATTAACTTAATCCCCCCTCCTTTGTCTTCCGTCTCCTCCACCTGACCCTGGGTGGTCAGGGAGATCGATCTCCTCCATTGTCCTCTGTCTCCTCCACCTGACCCTGGGTAGTCAGGGAGATCGATCTGGTCTCCACCGCTGCGACTCCGTATGCTCTTTGATCTTCGCTGGCGGTCGAGACCTCTTGTCCTGTTCTGAGGCGTGAGGTCATTGCACATATGTAATCACTAAACATTCTAATATGTCTATACATATGTAGGTATGGAATATATGATTAATATAAACCACAGTCTAAAACATTAAGTGTGATAAATATGAAAAAATATAAGAAATCAGGAAGTGGACAAATACTTTTCCACAGCATTTCATATTGTAATGTTTTAGTTTGGGAAATATTAACTAAGTGATGTGAGTTTTTTCCAAAGCAATATATTAAAACTGGATATTTTGCTTGTGAGTTTTGCACAAAAGGAATACTTCATCTAAGACAGTGTATTGGAGGAAGGAGTTTGATTTTATTGTGGAAGTTAAAAGTTAAATCCACCCTAAACCTGATGCTAAAAAAGAGGAGAGAGTTGAAGTCTTATGGAAAAAAGGACTGTGATCAAAATCAAAGTGTATTCTAGTTCAAAGATATACTACATAATTAATCATGTCTGCTGAAAGAAAGGAGTTGAAACTGTTTGCATAGCTCTTTTTTCCCTCTTTATAGTATCTTGAAATGAAAAATCACCATTCTGTGTATTCCTCTAGTAATATTTTCTATTCTCCTTATACAGAATTGTTCAGAATTACTGTAAATGAAGCTGCAGAAATATGAAGGTAAAGTAAATGGGGGGGGGGGTCTCCAACTCACTGCCAACTTTTTAAAAGTTCCCTAAGACAATAACTATGCCCCAGTTCCAAACCACATACCATCTCAAACTTGCACTCAGTGGAAAAGCAACAAAAGAAAATATATTCAGAGAGAAATAGAACCAGCCTGTATCCACAAAGAAATGAAGACGCTACTGACAGCTGCTAAAAATGAAAACTAATCATGAGTGGTGGAGAAGTCATTCTTGGGAACTCTGTGGAAAATAAAAATGTAACTGTGAGCAAAAATATTTTGACACGTACATGCGAAGTTTAATTAGCGTTGACATTTGGAAGGCCCAATTTGTTTGGCATGCATCTGTGGGTCTGTGGAATAATTTCCTTTAGGTATTAATCAGTTAAATGTGCCCTGTCTTGGGATACTTCAGTGGAAAAAGTGGGAAAAAAAGTGCTGCTTAAAGTTTGACTTATAAATTGTCTTGCATGCTCTCTTAGACACTCTTAGATATAAAAGGTGGAAGCCGCTATGTGGTCTAAAAAGAGAAGTCATTTTTGAAAGGGTGCTAATATGTATTGTATCTAATGGCCAGGGATCTGATTTATAAGGCTTATATACACACAAAACACCACTTTCCAAGCAAATGCTTGGATTCAGAAATAAATACATGACACCATGACTGGAAAATGTGTGTAAGGTTTAGAAACTTTGGTCCACACCTACGAACAATTTGGAGACAAGGCATGCGGCAGCACCCATGATGATAGGGAGAACTGAAGCCAACCTGTAGGATGACACGGGTGCGGGAGGTGGAATGATTCCAAACATTTTGGCACATTTTTTCCAACAATTTATGTGTAATAATTAGTTAATTCCCTTCCCCAGCATGTGGGATACCATGTGGTGTATAGGGGAGGCACCTACAGTGCATCCAGAAAGTATTCACAGCGCTTCACTTTTTCCACATTTTGTTATGTTACAGCCTTATTCCAAAATGGATTAAATTCATTTGTTTCCTCAAAATTCTACACACAATACCCCATAATGACAAAGTGAAAACAGTTTTTTTTTTAGATTTTTGCAAATTTATTAAAAATAAAAACTAAGAAATCACATGGACATAAGTATTCACAGCCTTTGCTCAATACTTTGTTGATAGATAGACAGACAGACACTGTAGATGTACTTTATTAATCCCAAACTGGGAAATTACAGTGTAACAGCAGGATGACACAGTAGACGACCCAAAACCAACAAAAATACACACAGCATAATAGCATTAATGATGCACCTTTGATGATGCACTATTAATGATGCACCTTTGGCAGCAGTTACAGCCTCATGTCCTTTTGAATGTGATGCCACAAGCTTGGCACACCTATCTTTGGGCAGTTTCGCCCATTCCTCTTTGCAGCACCTCTCAAGCTCCATCAGGTTGGATGGGAAGTGTCGGAGCACAGCCATTTTCAAATATCTCCAGAGATGTTCAATTGGATTCAAGTCTGGGCTCTGACTGAGCCACTCAAGGACATTCACAGAGTTGTCCTGAAGCCACTCCTTTGATATCTTGGCTGTGTGCTTAGGGGTTGTTGTCCTGCTGAAAGATGAACCATCACCCCAGTCTGAGGTCAAGAGTGCTCTGGAGCAGGTTTTCATCTACAGTGGTGTGAAAAAATAATCATAATTGTGAACACCTTCATGTACAAACTGCGTTTTGTGTTTACTTGTGTTATCTTTATCTAATATTTAAATTTGTTTGATCTGAAACATTTAAGTGTGGCAAACATACAAAAAATGAGAAATCAGGAAGGGGGCAAACACTTTTTCACACCACTGTATGATGTTTCTGCCGCTGCTGCATTCATCTTTCCCTCTATCTTGACTAGTCTCCCAGTTCCTGCTTCTGGAAAACAACCCCACAGCATGATACTGCCACCACCATGCTTCACTGTAGGGATGGTATTGGCCTGGTGATGAGTGGTCACTGATTTCCTCCAAACATGATGCCTGGCATTCACGCCAGAGTTCAATCTTTGTCTCATCAGACCAGAGAATTTTGTTTCTCATGGTCTGAGAGGCCTTCAGGTGCCTTTTGGCAAACTCCAGGCGGGCTGCCATGTGCCTTTTACTAAGGAGTGACTTACATCTGGCCACTCTACCATACAGGCCTGATTGGTGGATTGCTGCAGAGATGGTTGTCCTTCTGGAAGGTTCTCCTCTTTCCACATAGGAATGCTGGAGCTCTGACAGAGTGACCATTGGGTTCTTGGTCACCTCCCTGACTAAGACCGTTCTCCCCGATCGCTCAGTTTAGACGGCCAGCCAGCTCTAAGAAGAGTCCTGGTGGTTTCGAACTTCTTCCATTTACAGATGATGGAGGTCACTGTGCTCATTGGGACCTTCAAAGCAGCAGAAATTTTTCTGTACCCTTCTCCAGATTTGTGCTTCAAGACAATTCTGTCTCTTAGGTCTACAGACAATTCCTTTGACTTCATGCTTAGTTTGTGCTCTGACATGCAGTCAACTCTGGGACCTTATATAGACAGGTGTGCGCCTTTCCAAATCATGTCCAATCAACTGAAGAATACTTTCCAGATGCACTGTACGTCCATGTCTAAAACCCTAGACCACACGACTACTATGAAGTAGTGAAGCTACAGTGGGGAAGTGGTCAGCTTTGTGTGTTATATCCTTTCCCCATTCCACTGACTCATATTTATTACACAATTGCCTCCTTGTGTAGCTGCAGTAATGCCAACCAACTCCACCCAAATTATCATCAAATTATGACTGGCGCCTAGCGGCTGCCCCGGCCTTGGATGCGCTCTGCAGAGCGTGCCCAAATGCCAAGTCACGTTTCGTTACCTTGTATTCATACATGTGTAATGACAATAAAGTTGAATCTGAATCTCAATCTCAATCAAATGAATAAATTATTATGCTCATCCAGTCAAAATATCATCCCGGAATTGAGTCATGATGATTGCGACAGGTTGAAAGAGCCACTCCACTTTAGACATATTAATACTGCTGTGGTACTGTGGAGTCCAACATGACTGGATGATCGGACCTCATTATTTTGCATCAGTATTAATGAGCTGCTTTGTAATGGGTATATTTCCAGTTGGAGTGTGAAAGTCTATGTATACTCAGTTTATAAATCTGATTTTTATTTACTTATTTTGTCTACACAATTCCCAACTTTTTGGAGTTGGTGCACATTTAGCGTGGATCCTTCACAATGTTTTATAAATGAGGGCCCAGGGATGTTGTTGGAACACAAAGCCAACTGATTATGACAAAATGACCCTGTTGATTGGTTATGAGTTTTTGGCCTGTTTAGTTTTAAAGAGCAAAAAAGCCATTTGTAAACTTATGTCTGATACACTTGGCTTTCAGTCTGCTCATTAATATTGGTGAGCACTTAACCTGATTGGGTAGTTACTGTGAGTGGGTAAATCAAGAGTAAGGAGGCTGTCAGCGTGTGTTTGTTTTATCAACTTGGAGAACTGGAGGTGGGCTTTATAGGTTGGCTTGTCATAAAACCTAGGGAGTGTTATCGATTTCAACTAAATCAAGGCAGTGTGTTTTCTGTGTGAAATGAGTATTTTAATATTTAGACAGTATACGTGTTACCCATTGACAGTGCTTTGGGAAGTTACTCAAAATCAGTAACGAGCTACGAGTTACTTCTTTTCAAAAGTAACTGAGTTACTTTACCAATTACTGGATGATTAAAATAATTAATAATTACTTTGAAAAGTTACTTTTCATACATAAATTATCTTGTACACAAAGCCTGAAAATTTAATGAAATACATTAGGGGCTGATTATTTTTAATAGCAGGCTGAAAACAGACTGTTCCAGACAGAACTTCACAGACAGTTTTTTTTTTTATGTTGGTGTAACTGAGTATGTATCAGTGTGTGGGACATACAGTGCATCTGGAAAGGATTCATGGTGCTTCACTTTTTCCACATTTTGTTCTGTTACAGTCTTATTCCAAAAGGGAATAAATTCATTTTTTTTCTTCAAAATTCTACACACAATACCCCATAATGACAATGTGAATGTCACGCGGTGACCCTCGCGGGCCACCATAAGACGCCAAAAGTCGCCAGTGAGTTTTGCATTAATGTTTATTAACACGAACACAAGACACGAATACAAACACCATGAGCCGCTGTGGGCAAAAACACACTATACAAGAGTCATAGGACCGTAAGGCTAAACCCAGCTACTTACGGTCTTGAACAGAAACGAGGAAAGGCAACGTCTGAGACGAGAACTCCTCGCTCAGCGTCTGGCACCAGGTAATGTTAGACGATACTGCTGCATTAGGCTGCCGCCAGTGCCTGCCATAAAAAGCCAGCAGTTAACGAGCCGTAATGCAGAACAGCTGATCGGCTTTGACAGCAGGAAGCCCCACCGAGCGCTGTCACAATCAGAGCCCGGGGAGCCAGAAGGTAATCCACTGCTGTCAAAGCCGGCAGAGATGATGTATGGCCCGAGCACGGATGAGATCGGCGCTCGGGTCATAACAGTGAAAAAAGTTTTGAGATTTTTGCAAATTTATTAAAAAATAAAAAACTAAGAAATCACATGTACATAAGTATTCACAGCCTTTGCCATGAACCTCAAAATTAAGCTCAGATGCATCCTGTTTCCACTGATCATCGTTGAGATGTTTCTACAGCTTCATTGCTTTGAAGGTCCCAATGAGCACAGTGGCCTCCATCATCCATAAATGGAAGAAGTTCAGAACCACCAGAACTCTTCCTAGAACTGGCCGGCCGTCTAAACTGAGCGATCGGGGGAGAAGGACCTTAGTCAGGGAGGTGACCAAAAACCTGATGGTCACTCTGTCAGAGCTCCAACGTTGCTCTATGAAGAGAGGAGAACCTTCCAGAAGGACAACCATTTCTGCAGCAATCCACCAATCAGGCCTGTATGGTAGAGTAGCCAGATGGAATCCACTTTTTAGTAAAAGGCACATGGCAGCCCGCTTGGAGTTTGCCAAAAGGCACCTGAAGGACTCTTAGACCATGAGAAACAAAATTCTCTGGTCTGATGAGACAAAGATTGAACTGTTTGGCGTGAATGCCAGGCTTAATGTTTGGAGGAAACCAGGCACCGTTCATAACCACGCCAATGTTGGTAGCCGCATCATGCTGTGGGGATGTTTTTCAGTGGCAGGAACTGGGTGACTAGTAAGAATAGAGGGAAAGATGAATGCAGCAATGTACAGAGACATCCTGGATGAAAACCTGCTCTAGAGCGCTCTTGACCTCATACTTGGCCAATGGTTCATCTTTAAGCAGGACAACGACCCTAAGCACACAGCCAAGATATCAAAGGCGGGGCTTCAGGACAACTCTGTGAATGTCCTTGAGTGGCCCAGCCAGAGCCCAGACTTGAATCCAATTGAACATCTCTGGAGATATTTGAAAATGGCTGTGCTCCGACGCTTCCCGTCCAACCTGATGGAGCTTGAGAGGTGCTGCAAAGAGGAATGGGCGAAACTGCCCAAAGATAGGTGTGCCAAGCTTGTGGCATCATATTCAAAAAAAACTTGAGGCTGTAATTGCTGCCAAAGGTGCATCAACAAAGTATTGAGCAAAGGCTCCATACTTTTACTATCACATGTACTTATGTACATGTGATTTCTTAGTTTTTTTTATTTTCAATAAATTTGCAAAAATTAAAAAAACCAAAACTTTTTTCACGTTGTGTAATGTGATAGGGTATTGTGTGTAGAATTTTGAGGGAAAAAAATGAATTTAATCCCTTTTGGAATAAGGCTGTAACATAACAAAATGTGGAAAAAGTGAAGCGCTGTGAATACTTTCCAGATGCACTGTAAAATTGTCCATGTTATCTTACCTCTATGATACGGATTAATCTGATGCACAGTGATCCAAAGAAAACATTTATTATTCATAGTCTAAATGGCTGCTGTGGCAGAGATGTGATCCAGTCCCTCAAATGTCTTTTGGAGATCAAAATCCATTTTGAAAAATGTTTATCCACTTAGCCAGAATTTAACAAAAATTGTGTTTATTTATTTTGGCTCACAGTCTCAGCTGTCTGAAGGTAAGTGACCACTGACAGCACAATAGCATTTATTCACTCCTTAACAATGTATTGAGTCAGGTCACAAATTGTCCACATGCATGCCTGGGTTTGAAATCCAGCCGTGGGTGTTTAGATAAAGTAGTTCCACTTCAGCAGTGTTAGCATTGCTAGCCGTTCCTTAATGATGAGCTTTGTCAGTGCTTCTGAAGACCTTTGTTTTTTGATGTGGAATAGGTCTCCACTAGCACATAGTTTGCAACCCACCAATGTATTTTTGTCCTTAACCTCAAGAAAGGAAAAATAATGTGTGTATTTCCAGGAAAACAAAGTTGCTGTGTCTGTTGTTCTTGTCAGAATGATTGATTCATGGCTCTTTGCGACAAGTCAGATCAAGTGATGGCTGTGTCAACATATGGTAGGGTTGTCATGATTTGCTGCCCCTCCGGGGCAGAAGAGACAAAGACACCCACATGCAGGATGATGTTGGGCATTTTATTAACATAAATGTCTTAACCTTTTGAGTGTGAGATTTTGCCTGCCCCTAGTGGCAGAGCGCGGCGCTGCGCCTGTCATCTCATTCTGACATGATCGGCTCCATTGAGGATTTGTACTGATTTGTACTGATCTGCCAGTTTCAAAAGGTGGCAGACATCAGTTGGAGGACTCAATGGATGACACATAATACACCAAAGAAGAAGAACTCCTCATTTCCTTTTCCTGTTTTTAGCATTTTAGCCCAGAAAGCTAATATGGCTGCCGTCCGTCATCATGCACTGTCACTTAGTTGGCTTTGTATGTGGAAAGTAGCCACAGGATACAAGCGTAATTTATGTGGGATAATCATAAAACTTTGTAGATGTGATAGAGAGTGTAAATGACTGACAGAATGCAAAATAATGACCACGATGGGTGAAAACACACCGACCACGGCAGCGAGCGAGTCCCCTTAGCTGCCGGTAAGTGAGGAATTTCTGTGTTTTTTTAATATTGTACGGATTTCTTGTTCATATACTTTGAAGATAAGATGATGAGGTACCTCTGTACAAAAAACGGTGTCAAAAGACTCAACCATTCTTTGTGTAAATACGTCCAAAGTCCAGTTTTGACTGAGTTATGGAATTTAAAGAGGTGCCACGATGTTATGCAAACTAGATGCATAAATTTATTCCTATCTGAAACTTTGGATCATATTTTACATCTTTCTAATTGACAGTAAGCTATTATCTCTTACCACTTTCAAGTTATAGCCTTGGAAATCTGAACTATTTTGACAAAAAATATTTACCACTCTTGAACACTAGGGGTTATGTCACAATTCGGTGACAGACACACTCAAGAGAGTTAACAATAACTCCCGTGAATGAACAGGTGAGCTGGTACAGCAACAGTTGATTCAGATTGTCCCCAAACTTACTGGAAATGGACAACATGAAAGCTCTCCCAGGCACAATGGTGCCTGGGAGGAGAAATACATCAAGTCAAAAAAAATGCACCTGAGCAAAAGTTCAGGCTGGTGTCGGGCAACCCAAAATACTACAAGCCTGCACCAAGGAAGCGCTGGGAAGATACAGAGAAAACCAAACACTCTCACAACTGACAGGTGCTGGTACTTACAGTGATGAAAACACCAGAGCTAGTCGTGCTCTGGTGCAGGGGTGAAAATACAATGAACCGACAAAGACCAAGTGAACAAACAGAGCTTAAATAATAAGTGACATAACAAGCAGAGTGATCATAGGTGGTGTGTGTGGACTGACCTGAGCAGAGAGGGAAGAGCAATTACAGATTGGAACCAGCTGTCAAGCGATGACAGGAGAGGGAGGCGTGGCTGCCAGCAGACAGGAGGCACAACAAGACCCAGAGCCCCTGACTGCTGCCAATTACAAAATAAATATAAACAAAACCAAAAGCAGACTGAGGAATAACTACGAATAACTCAGGAGATGATCAAATAACCAGAAACATAAACAGACAAATAAAAGGCACCAAAAATAAAACAGAACATGGTAACACCAGCTAAATAATAACAAGAAATTGATGAGAGACAATATGGAACTCCAAAGGTAACACAAAACACAGATAAATATGAAAACAGGAAAAAGCCATGAAGCTGAGCTCGGGAGAAACCCAAGCTCAGTTCATGACAAGAGCCCCCTTCTCAAGGGGTGGATTCCAGACACCCAGGGAAACATCAAAAGAACAAGAAAGAAAAAACCTGCTCACCCCCCCCCCCCCCCCAGCAGGAACTGCAACAAACTACCCAGGGCGGGCGGTGGGGGGAACAAGCTAAGAGGGAACAAAAAACAACCCCGCTCAGGGCCCACACCAGAGAAAAAAAAACAACACAAAGTTCAGGCCCCCTGGGTCAAGGAGCTCAAAATTTCGGGGGGCCGACCAGAGTCCCAAACCCAGTGGGCAGCGAGATGAGACTGGTCAGTTGGCCTGCTAAAGTCCCAAACCAGCCGGACCGCCAGATGGAATGAGTCGGGTGACCTTCCGGGGAAAACGGCCACCCAACCCAGCAGCTCAGTCTATCGGGCGGCTGGCCTGAGTTCTTCAGCCACCATGACCGGAGGAGTGACCCAGGAGGTGGTTCCCTCACCAGAAGGCCCAAAGGCGGGGAGCAGGGCCGGAGGGGGTAACCACAATGGTGTCCGGTGGTGGAGAAAGGGAGACTGAGACAATGCTAGAAGAACAAGGAAAAGGGACCCCGATGGCATCTGGCTGAGAAGAAGAGGGGACCACGATGGTGTGTGGCTGAGAAGGAGACGGAACCCCGACGGCGTCTGGCTGAGAAGGAGAGGGGACCATGACGGCATCAGGAAGAGGAGGAGGGACCATGTCAGTGTCGGCGGTGGCTTCGGGCTAGAACTCAGCTGCACCTGCGGGGGGCCCTGTCTGGCCAACGTTGCACCCACGGGGGATCCGGCCAGGGCCACAGCTGTGCCCGCAGAGATCCCGGGCTGGGGCGGAACACCCACAACCTCCTCCATGGAAGCTGGACCCCCGGCTGCCTTGGGCGGAGAGCCTGGACCCGCAGAGATCTCTGGAGTGACTGGTTCATCTCCGGTGACCCTGAGAATGAGCTCAAAAACAGAGGGAGAAGAGGGATCAGGGTCACCGGCAGCGGCGGAGCCCGGTGGAGTGAGCTCAGATGCAGCGGGTGGCTACACCTAGCTCTTCTTACCAAGAGCTCAAGCTCCACCGCCGTCCAGGACTCTGATGATCCAGGTGAAGATAGAGGTTTGGGCTTGGCCTCTGACTCTGCTGTGGCAGCCTCCACAGCAGGCATTTATGATGATAGCAGTCCTTGTTGCCCCAGCTGCTGAGACCCAAGCAGGAGGCTCCTCTGACGTGAAAGCTGGGGATTGCCTCCTTGCTGGCGCTGGAAAAGGGTCCTCCATGGCCACGAGCTCCTCCATTGTCCGGCGGCTAGGTTCCAGGGCCGGTGGACACTCAGGGTAAAGCAGACAAGAAATGGAGGGCATAGGGGATAGGTTAGCAGCTGCAGCAGGAGGAGAGAGCTCAGAGGACTGCTTAATCTGTGTCTCTCCCCTGGGAGACAGACAAGGCCTATCATTACAAGATGGAATAGAATGAAAAAGCACTTGCCTGTCATCCCACATCTGGATGTTGACTGCTGCAGGTGACGGGCTGTCATCTCCCAATGCATCAATGGCTATTCTGGGCCCCTCAGTGGATTGTGGAGGAACCGGCTCTGATGACGTGGGAGTGGGCGTGTCCGGGAAAACCCTGGAGGACCTCTCGGCTGCATGAGGGAAGACAGCTGCTGACGACGAGGAGGGCTTCTTCTGGCGTTTCGACACAGGATGACTTTTGCCGTGGAGCAGGCTCCTCCAGGATAACTGGCTCCTCCTACGTCTGTGGACTCCCTCCCGGGACCAGCGGAGATTTGGGGGAGACAGGCGAAACAGGAGGAGGAGTGGTAACAGCAGCTGATGGTGGAGACTCAGTAGACAGTAAAATCTGTGTCTCCTCGTCAGAAATCAGGCAAGTGACCTCATGAGAGAGAGAGAGAGAGAGAGAGAGATGGAATGAAAAAGGACTTGCCTGAATTCCTGGGGGGGGGGGGGGGGCGATGACGTCAGCTGCCGTCCTGAGGTCATGCTCTGTCTCCCCGGGAGTAGGAAGGGACATCTGGTGGGGAGAAGAGGACACAGGCTGTGGATGGTGAACTCTCGGCTTCCGGGAGTGCCTCTTCGGCTGCCGGGGTTGCACGGGAAATGGCTCTCTTACCGCTCCCTCGTGACGCTGTAGAGACTCGAATATCATTGTAAGGAGCAGCATTAACCCCAGGCATCTCCACAGACTGGGACACATCTGAACAACCCCAACAGCGTTATCCAATAAACGAAAAACGGCTTCAGGAGAGTGGGTGGCACGAGCCCTGGAGGCGAAATCCACTGCCAGCTCGGCCGCTGCGCACTCGTCCGTGCTCAGCCCAACAGCTTTGAAGTCCATGGCGAGCTGCTCGAAAACAGGTGGGTGAAAAACACAAAAGATGAAAAGTACACACACACCACCTCCGCTGGGTTTCTATTTGGGTCAGTTCATTCTGTCATCATTTGCTGCCCCTCCGGGGCAGAAGAGACAAGAACAAACCCACGTGCAGGATGATGTTGTGCGTTTTATTAACATAAATGTCTTAACAATAACTCCCGTGAACGAACAGGTGAGCTAGTACAGCAGAAGTTGATACAAATTGTCCCCAAACTTACTGGAAATGGACAACATGAAAAAATGAACCCAAAGCGCTCCCAGGCGCAATGGTGAGTGGGGGGAAGAAATACATGAAGCCAAAAAACACACCTGAGCAAAAGTACAGGCTGGTGTCGGGCAACCCAAAATACGACAAGCCTGCACCAAGGAAGCACCAGACAAATACAGAGAAAACCAAACACTCTCATAAATGACAGGTGCTGGTACTTACAGTTCAATTCAATTCAATTCAATTCAACTTTATTTATATAGTGCCATTTCACAACAACAGTCATCTCATAGCACTATCAACTGTAGGGGGAACCCCCACAGTTGCAGAAAGACCCCAGCAATCAGGCGATCCCCTGTGAGCAAGCACTTGGCGACGGCGGAGAGGAAAAACTCCCTTTTAACAGAAGAAACCTCCAGCAGAACCAGGCTCAGGGAGGGGCAGTCATCTGCTGCGACTGGCTGGGGGGTGAAAACAGTGATGAAAACACCAGAGCTAGTCGTGCTCTGGTGCAGGGGTGAAAATACAATGAACCGACAAAGACCAAGTGAACAAACAGAGCTTAAATAATAAGTGACATAACAAGCAGAGTGATCATAGGTGGTGTGTGTGGACTGACCTGAGCAGAGAGGGAAGAGCAATTACAGATTGGAACCAGCTGTCAAGCGATGACAGAAGAGGGAGGCGTGGCTGCCAGCAGACAGGAGGCACAACAAGACCCAGAGCCCCTGACTGCTGCCAATCACAAAATAAATATAAACAAAACCAAAAGCAGACTGAGGAATAACTACGAATAACTCAGGAGATGATCAAATAACCAGAAACATAAACGGACAAATAAAAGGCACCAAAAATACAACAGAACATGGTAACACAACCTAAATAATAACAAGAGATGAGACAATATGGAACTCCAAAGGTAACACAACACATAGATAAATATGAAAACGGGAAAAAGCCATGAAGGTGAGCTTGGGAGAAAGCTTGAGCTCAGTTCATGACAAGGGTGAGTTTTGTAAAGAAAAAAAAATACATATACATACATATGCATATATACAGCAGGGAAAATAAGTATTGAACACGTCAACATTTTTCTCATTAAACATTTCTGATGTAGCCATTGACCTGAGATTTTCACCAGATATCAGTAACAACCCAAGTACTCCATCCATACAAAGAAATCAAGGCAAATGTGTTCACAAAACAAGTTATATTTAATAAAGTGGAATGACAAAGGGAATAAGTATTGAACACACTTGGTGAAATTCATTTAATATTTAGTAGAAAAGACTTTGTTGGTAATATATATATATATATATATATATATATATATATATATTTTTTTTTTTTTAAATTATCACACTCAGCTCAGAAAAAAACATCACGAGTTACTGTTACCAGGGGAGAAATAGCATCCCTAAACATAGGACAGCATTTGGTAAAATGCCTTTCTCTTCTGTTGCCTTAAATCAATGGAACACCCTCCCAACTGAACTCACTACATGTACAGACTTTAAAGCTTTTTCCTGTCAAACCAAACGCTGGATACTGTCACAACAGTCATATAAACATTTGTGAGTTTGTGTGAGTGTATGTGAGTGTGGCAGTGGGTCTATTTTAACTTGGGAAACTGGGGAAATTAGATTTTAGGATATTGGAGATATGTGTATAATATTAATTGCACCTTTGCAATTTTGCACAATTGTGCGGTTTGATTGACTGTACTGTTTTGTATGTTTGTTTCTTTGTTTTTGATTGTACTGTCAATCTGCCCAGGGACTACGGGTGGAAAATAGCAACTTGCTAAAACTTGGTACAATGCATCTCTCCTTGTTTTAAGCAAGGTTAATGTTTTATTGTACATTGCCCCTGTTTAAATAAAATAAAATGACAGAATACAGATAGCTTCCAGATGCCTCCTGTATGGAGAAACTAGGCACAGGCATTGCTCAGGAGTGATTTTAGCCCATTCTTCCACACAAACTGTCTTGAAATCTTGAAGGTTCTGTGGGTGTCTTCTATGAACTCTGATCTTCAATTCATTCCAGAGATTTTCAATTAGATTCAGGTCAGGTGACTGACTGAGCCATTCTAGCAACTTTATTTTCGTTTTCTGGAGCCAGCTGAGAGTTTCCTTGGCTGTGTGTTTGGGATCATTGTCTTGCTGAAATGTCCACCCTCATTTCATCTTCAACATCTTGGCAGATGGCAGCAGGTTCTTATCAAGGATGTCTCTGTACATTTGTCCATTCATCTTTCCTTCAGTAATGTGAAGTCTGCCTGTACCATGTGCTGAAAAACACCCCCACACCATAGTGGGATTGGAGTGCCATCTTTCCTCCAAACATGCTATGTGTTGTGGCATCCAAAAAGTTCAGTTTTGGTCTCATCTGACCAGACTATATTCTCCCAGTATTTTACTGGCTTGCCCAAATGTTGTGGAGCAAACTTTAAATGAGCTTCAACATGCTTTTTCTTCAGCAATGGAGTCCTACAAGGTGAGCAGGCATAAAGCCCATGTCGGTTGAGTGCATTACTTATTGTTTTCTTTGAAACAGCAGTGCCTGCTAACTCCAGGTCTTTCTGGAGCTCTCCAAGAGTCTTTGGCTCATGGATAACTCTTCTGATAATTCTTTTGACTTCTCTGTCAGAAATCTTGCGAGGGGCTCCTGTTTGTGGCCGGTTTATGGTAAAATGATGTTCTTTCCACTTCCAAATGATGGCTCCGACAGTGCTGACTGGAACATTCAGCAGTTTAGAAATGCACCTGTAAGCAATGCCATCATGTTTTGCAACAATAAGGTTGCAAAGGTCAAGAGAGAGCTCTTTGCTTCTACCCATCATGAGTTTTTTGTGGTGTGACAATCTGATATTTACAGACCTTTTCAAAGGCTATCAGTCAAGACTTAACCAGCTCAAATCAATTTGCACTGAAGGGGGATGGGATGGCTTCCTAAATTCTGATGGATTTCAGCTGGTTTCTTGGCTTCCTGTGCCTTTTTGTACCTCTTTTTCTTGATGTTTTCAATACTTATTCCCTGTGTCATTCCACTTTATTAAATATAGAACACAGTTGCCTCGATTTCTTTGTCTGTATGGATTACTTGGGTTGTTACTGATATCTGGTGAATATCTCCATCAGACTCCACCAGAAATATATTTAATGAGAAAAATGTTGACACGTTCAGTACGTATACAATGTGTGTGTGTGTGTGTGTGTGTGTGTGTGTGTGTGTAGCTAGTAATGAGTCTGTTAAAATTTCAGTAATTGTAACGCATTACTGAATTTTTAAAGAGTAATTTTGTTACATAAGTTAGTGCAGTAGTAGTGGCAACATAACACGTTACTTACTCCCAACTCTGCCCATGGATGTATTTTATAGGGATAAAACCCACTAACACACATTTTTGTACAATGTGGGACCTTTAAGAGAACAATATATTAATTTTCTAAATAACAGCCATGTTTAGAATAATATTAAGCTCCATCCAAGGGACAAGATTTTGGGCACTGGAAGTTACTAGGTTTCAGTTTTTCAAGGATTTCAGATCAGTCAGTTTTAAGCATCTTTGGTTTGTTACATGCAGGAAAACCATGTCTATGTGTAACAAAAATGAAGATATTTTTGCCACAATACAGCTATCTGGCATATATAAAACTTTTTAATAGCCTTTTTTTCAACAGTAAACAAGATCACATTGGTCATGTTTCCATGCACACAGATAAACCAATTATTAACTGATTATTCAAGTCATCATGTAAAGAGAATAATCAAATAAAGGCCGTTATCAGGTTATGAAAAATCACATTAACTCACGTAGTTTACCGTTTCTTCAGTCCATGTAAACATCAAATTGGATTACTAGCATTATCTGTTTATTCCCAGTCATCAGTTTATTGTGCCCATGTAACCGGGGTCACTCTTAGAGTAGCTGATGAGTTCCAAGGCTGGAGTCAAATAAATATGTTTGGGGCAATCTACTGTTGAAATCATCAAGCTGATTCCCTGTGTGAAAGAGAGCACTGCTTTCTCTGTCAGATCATCCCGTATTACATACAGCCTGCTTCAGAAACTTTTTGGTACCTATGTCAATCTTGTTTATGCAGTCTGTAAAGAAAATGCTGTCTGAAACTCTTCATGAACATTCTCCAAGAGTGTTGGTTCCATAGCTTGTATTTTTGATTTGTGTAACAGTTCATTACTTGCTTGGATATACAGAGGCAATGCAGCGTTTAAATGGACTCAATGTTTTTCCCCATGCTGGTGTCACCTGGAATGTTGCCAAGCAGTCGGCAGGAATATGAGTCACATCGTCCACCGGCATTTCTTTTGTGTGCACAGAAACACTAACCCTCATATGAACATACTGATCCAGAGTGCTGCAGGGTTTCCTTTTAACTGTGTCTCTTTGCATTTCAAGCACTACAATGTGGTTTTGGAACAGCGCTTATGTTAATATCAAAGTTAAATCTCAATTCCTCCTTTGAAGATTTATTTTTGTGACATTAGTTAATCCTGATCTATTTGTTAGGACAAAATACTGTCATGTGCAGTGTTGAGGAGTCCTCGCTTTGTGTTGTGTTGAAACTTGGAGCCCTGTGTGTGAATCCGATCAGTGTGTGAGCATGAATTCACTTCTGTAGAGACCACAGTCCATGATCCCATTAGTGAAAACGCTATATTTCATGCAGCTGCTATGCTTTCTGGCATTACTCCTTCGGGTCCATAGGATGATGTAGAGGCAGCAGCAATGGCAGCTGCAGTGAGTGATGCTAAATGCCTGAATGATAGTAAATCCTGACTTGAACTGAAGATATCTTTGTTTTTTGTAGCTGTATCTTTGTCCAGGCGTGCACAGAAATAAGGAAAATGGAAGACTAAATAAGAAAGTATGCCCTGAAATATAGAGTGACTCTCCTCTGTGTGCCTTCAGGTGGATTTATCTTAATTGCTCCAATTTTTTGGAAGCAGGTCAGCTGCCATTTCTCTGGTGTAATAGATACTGTAGGTGAAGCAGGAGATGAGAGGAGACCAGTTGTGAAGCTGGAGAAAAAGTAAAAGGGAATAGGTAATGGAAGGGGCGAGAAGGGAAGGATAACAGAAGAACAGGGAGGAGAGGGGGGGTGGAGGAGCAAAGGAAAAAACTTGACTCTGGTTAGAATAAAAATGAGGCTGGGTGTGGAGAGATTACTCTCGCTTTTTTGTCTCTCTCTCTCTCTCTCTCTCTCTCTTCTGGCTCTACCCAGCTGCTGTCCTCCTCCTAATGCCCACAACCTCTCTGAACAACTCGCTCTGCTTCCATCCACATGCTTCCATCCTCTGTCTCCTTTGACTAATGGTCTGAAGGCAAAGCAAGCGAACACTCTACTCACAAATACTTTTCACTTGCATCTCTTAAGGATATTCCGTGTCTATTTTGCATAAAGCCCCCCATGGTGTTGTGTTGTTGGTGGTATTTTGTTGTTGGTTTTTAACTGAATATTCATGCAAAAACGGTGAATCCGGTAGTGTTTCAGCTCCTCTACCTGCTTTGGTCTTTGTGCCCAGTCAGTCAGAGTATTCTCCTGAAAGGAGCCACAGTCTGGCCATGCACACTGCACATGCACAAGAGATCTGCACAAAGATGTATGCTCTCAAGATGATGCAGCCTGCTGACTTCTGGCCATCCCGAGGTGTTACTAATAAATGAGTTGCCATAGAAATGTGGTTCATGTCCCCTTGAGGATTAATTCTGTGTAGTATTTAACATTCATATCCAAATACCTGCAGAATAACCAGTTGGCTTTATATATTTTAATGCTGTTATTATCTAAGAAATTAATCTCAAGCACTGTACCTAATCACTTTTTAAATTATTTGTAGTGTTACAAAACCAAAATTATCACCCCTGCACCAAAAAAAAAATTGTACCCATACACAGAGGTGGGAAGTAACTAGTTACACTTACTTAAGTACATGAAGTCATGTAACTTTTACACAAAATTGTACTTTGAGTAGTTTTACTGTTGGACATTTTTTTTCTTATGTGACTACATTTATGAAGAAAAACAGTACTTTTACTCAAGTATGCTGTATTTGGTCTTATTCTTTAACCAACATTTGATTCCACTAATAATTTTTAAACCAAATATTCTTGTTTATCTGTAATAACTTGTTCTTACTGGAAATGACTGCATCGTTAGTCATTTAATTATTTTATCATTTTATTTAATTGAAATGAGAATTGTAGGAAAAATTACGGCTCCACCCAGCTCAAAACTTAGTAAAGTGCCAGATAATAATAAAGTGAAATGACGATATCTGCACACTTAGTTCAGTTTTAACTTTTACTGTGTTTTCAGCCGACCTACATCAGTGCAAGTTAGGTTAATTGGCATCAACTGGGGATTCTAAATTGTCCTTATGTATGACTGTGAGAGTGAATGGTTGTCTGTCTCTCTGTGTTGGCCCTGCGATGGACTGGCGATCTGTCCAGGGTGGACCCTGCCTCTCGCCCAAAGATGCTGGGGTAGGCTCCAGCCCCCCGCGACCTGAAAAGGATTAAGCGGAAGAAGATGGATGGATAGACCTACATCAGAGCATACATAAGGCAGCAGTGGACAAGCAGGGTTAAATAAAGGGCATTCCCATAGCATCACCACAGGGGTGTGTACACAGGTGTAATGCATACTGCTAATGGCTTGAATGGGAATGCCCTTTCATTTAGCCCTGCTTGTCCATTGCTGTCTAGTCTAACGTATGCTCTGACAGAGGTCTTATAGGCGCAGAGCCCAGTAAAAGTAAAAGTTTCACTGACTAAGTCTGTGGATATCATTATTTCTGATTGAAATTATACTTAAAATTATTATTCTATTTTTGCGCTGGAAGTGGTTACTGTCTACTGTTTCTTTATATGATTTGAATTATAATATACCCCTTTTATACAGGGGTTGGGATCGCTGAGAAATGAAAAAAATGGACAGATTTCTTAACAATCGTTCAATGATCTCTCAATGATTGCCAAGATCTCTCAGTGATCTTCAGTGATCGCCACGATCTCCAAATTATTTTGACTTAGTCCAGAACAACCTCCCAACAATCACCAAAGGGAAGCAATCTCTCAACAAACTCTCAACGATCTCATCAGTCTCCCAGTGATCACTTAGTGATCTTTCAGTTAACTTCAGATGTTTTCATTCCGAAGGTAGAGATGGCTGATAGATCAATGAGAGATCACTGAATGTTCGATGAAAGACCAGTAGTTATGATTGAAAGACCACAGAGGAGATCACTGATACCCCTTGACACAGGGGTGGAGATCATTGAGCAATCGTTGAGAGAGCTGGCCAATTTTTGATCTATCAATTATCCTCAATGATTTCCACAATTGCAATGGCCTCGTCAAAGTTTTGACTCAGTCCAAAACACACACGAGCGCTCTGAGGCCAGTGCAGTATCCCCCGCCTCCATTTTCTTTGAAGATTCCAATACGTTACTGAAGAAGAGCAGTTTTAAACTTTTTCATATAATTATTGGGGCAGAACCAAATTATGATAAACCTATCATCCAGCAGGGATAACCAGCATCTCCCAAATGACCCTAAGGATCAAAAATTGGCCCAATCTCTCAATGATCTCTGTGTTGTGTAAAGAGGCCGTTAGTACATGTGGATCATTTGTTTGTTTGTTTTTTTCTTTTCTTCAGACTAACAGATTTAAGAGAAAACCCTCAAAAACTTGTGAGTAAAGTCAAATATTTGCAAGAAAAAAGCAGCAGATTCATATAGAAAAAACATAAATAGAACAAATCTTTATATTATATTTATTCGGAAAAATGTCACATATCTCTGTGACCAAAGGCTCAGTTGTTCAAGAAAAATGTCACAAATTTACAAGCGAAAGTTCACAAATTATCCTAAGGTGACCCTACTTTTACTCTGACTACCCACCTCTGCCCATACAGCTAAACCTGCTCATCATTTTAGATTTCCGCTCCAACAAAAAAAGTGACACCACATTTGGAAAGCCTGCAATACATGATTCCTACTGGAGACTGTTTTTCTTGTAGCTTTCTTTGTTTCTGAATCTTTTTCATGATCTGTTTGGGAAGGTTTCCTCACCACAACTGCTTGTCTATTTGAGTTTGAGATTTCTGCTTCACTCTTACAAACTTTCACCGTCACGTCTTCTTGCTTCATTTCATTGGTTGCTTTAAAAGAAGCAATATTAAGAAAGTTAAAGCTTTTTTTTTTTTTTAGTTTGACAAGGTTTTAAGAATATCTTAAAACTTGTATTAAAGCATGAAACTCGAAAGAAATCAGTGACAGAAAGATCTTATGGTAATGATTGTTAATCCAAAAACTGTGAAGAAATGTACCCAAAAATATTTAATATTTCACTCAAGCTGTCTGAGCTTTTTTCTTTATTCTATATTTCATTAACTGTACATGAACTGTCAGACTTTCTACACACTGCAGACATTTCTGCTTCTTTTATATTATCATTGTCCTTAGTTTTGTCCTACTGGTCATATTTTAAGGATGTATGTAATATATGGTTTCTCTTAAAGAAAAAAAACAGCTGAAGTCAGCCATTCTCTGTTTACCAACAATACTGGTATTGGTGTTGCTGCTCATATATCAGAGCATCCCACTGTATTATAATACTGTAATATAAAGGGAGTATGGGCACGCTGGTGCGTCTTTGTGTGGGTGTGGGTGTAATATGATGTGCGTGTGTGCTGTTCAGTGTACAGTAAAATGTTTGTACATTGTGCGTGTGAGTTTGTAGCTGTAAACTTTCTGAATCTTACATTTACAATGCACTGTTTGTGAATAAAGAAAGCATTTCAAATCGAGCAGTTTTGGTAATTAATTCATGCCAGATCAACACTATCGTTAAACCCTTGATAATCAAATGGTATTACAGTATATATGATATGCATAGTTAAATTAATTCACTACTGAAGTCAATACATTGTGTAATATACAATATACAGGTGATATAAAAAGAGTACATACCCCTGTTACAATATCAGGATTTTGTGATGTAAAATCAAGACCATAATAACTCTTTTCCCACATTTATTGTGACCTATAAGCTGTACAGTTTAGTAAAGAAAGGTGTGTGTGTGTCTGGGGGGGGGGGGTATTAAAAAGCATAAATAATCTTGTTGTGTAAGTTTACACACCCTTAAACTTCTATTCTGAAAAAGCACCCTTGATTTTACTGTGAAGAATTTTGTACTTTTGTACACCTTAAGACACTTTTGAAGTAAGAATGAGGCAAAGTAATATCTGAAATAGGGCTGGGCGATGTATCAGTGTTTTAACGTATATCGATACAATTGATCAGGCGATACACTTATATTGATAGTTTACATTATATTAAAATTACACTCACAGAGCAGATGGTTCGCTTTTTCTCCTCTCCCTGTCTGTCCCGTAACTTCACCGTTCTCCGCCTCTGCCTCTTGATCCCCCCTCCCCCACCCACTCACTCCTAACCAACCAGTGTACAATGAGAGGATGGCTACCAAAAATTATCTAAAATTTTGAAAACTCACCCACAAGCTATCCCATGTTGCTCACTTGTCCCGTCTCCCCAGTTCGCCAGCCTGGTCACTCCAGCCAGGAACAGGTGGAGGACGCCATGACCGGGGCACCCTCTCTGCTGCTCTTTGTGGCCCAGTACCAAGTGGTCAGCCCACGACTGCAAATCGCTGTTACAATACTGGTCAATGAAGAATACCTGTTTCCAGACCAGCTAGTTTCATGAAATGGTCAGTCAGAAAGCAACTCATACCAGCTCGGACGTTGCCCAGGTTTGCAGGGTCAGGAGTTCCTGGCAGCAGAGGACGGGGAACAGCTGCGTACAGGAATCTGATCAGACCTAAATGAAACAGTCATTGTCGCCCGCGACAGACTGCTATGATGATGATGATGATGATGAGTTTCCCAAGACTACACTGATATACACAGTAGCTGCAGTGCAGGATGTCCAGACAAGCTGGAAGCTCAGCCAAGTGGGCCTGGCTACTGTAACTACTGACAGTGGTGCTGATGTTATCACAGCGGTGCAGTTTATCAAGTGGAGTGCAGTGTTTTGGCCACAAACTTCATCTGGCCAGAACAGAGTTGAGTGCAGTATTAAATAAATTTATATGAAATAAGAAAATACTAATGCATAATGCTCAGTAAAAACTTGGTTTACAGGACGAATAACCTACTGATCTGATATGCTGCTATTGTCCACAAGATGAAACATCTAGAAATGTGTAGTCTTATACAGCGACCACTGCTGAAACTAAAAGTTAGCTCCATAAACTATCAGACCTATTAATGTGTGTGAGAGAGAGATGACTAAACTGTCATCATTTTGTGTGCTAAATACTGTATAAATTTAAATTACATGTATACAGCAGTTTCAGTTATTTACAGGTGATTTTTTTTACCAAAATAATGTTTTCAACATCTTTTGTAGTTTACATAACGCATATCGTTTTTGTATTGAGATATGTATACCAAATATCAAGATACAGAATAATTATATCCAGATATGATTTTTGACCTGTATCGCGCAGCCCCAATCTGAAATACTTCATCACTTGGTCTCCTCATTATCACAGTGATTTAAGTATTATAAGAAAGAATGCAGTCATTACAATGTGGTAATGTCTTTTTTTTATGTATTACAGACCCCCACCCCCCAGTTTGGCATACCCCAACAAGTGAGATAATACTAAATGTTACATCACATCTGTAAATATTAATATCTCAGTTAAGTACATTCTGGACAAGTCTTGTGTTGAATATAATCCTATAATACTCAATATATTTGGTTAAAATGTTGGAAGCACTGTTATGATGTGCTGTATGATAGCTCGCTTGGTAGATTACAGAAGACAAAACGTAATAAAGCAAAAGGTATTAAACCTCCATAATGAGTTCCTCTTTTATGCCAGCTGACTAAATTCATCATTACAGGAGACAGAAACTGTTTTTTTTAAATATGTGAATGACTCGTCTTTTTGACTGTAACTGTTGATGATGAATGGGAAAGTTTAAACTCTGATGATGAGTTTGAATGATACAGCATGGTTTGCCTCAGAGCTTTAGAGCTATTTGACATTGCTGAACCAAAAAAAAATCTAAAAAAAAATGAAAAACCCAGGAGGTGGGGTAAATTAAATCACCTTTAAAGCTAGATTCCCTTATAAATGAAACCCATTACCTGACACAGCCTCCTGGTGTGTATTATTCAGAGCAGTGAGAGCTCCATCCATTCATATGAAACTGATTAACAGCCCTGGTACTATTGCAAATTGTTAATGAGTGCCAAGAATACACACTAGGTCTGTAATTGACATAAACCTTTTAAAGTGTAGCTAAGTGACAGAGAATTAAATCTAGTTAAAGGGCGGACTGTAAGTTTTTCCAAAACCTTGACAACTCAGAGTTGGGACCAGGAAGCAGAGTCGCAGTCTTGCACGCCTCTCTGCAGCTCCTCTTCGTCCGCCACCCCTCAACTTAGCCCCTGTCTTCCCCATCAGAGAATTATTGTCTGCTCCCTCCAAAGTAAATAAAAATATAATGTATAAGCATCCCAAAGTGATTAAGCAAAAAGTTGGTAAAACTCAAATTAAACATGAAGCCTCTAAATTGAATGATTTGGCCTCTGTTCCTCCTAATAACTTAAAAATTAAATGTGGTTTGTTAAATATTAGGTCTCTAACTCCCAAGTCTCTGCTTGTCCTTGATCTGTTAATTGATCATCAAATTGATTTAATATCCCTTACAGAGACTTGGTTAGGGCAAGAGGATTATGTTGGTTTGAATGAATCAACTCCCTCTGGTTATTTAAACTGTCAAAATCCCAGAAGTTCTGGAGGAGGAGTAGCAACAATTTACCATTCCAAATTACTAGTTAATGTAAAGCAAAAAACACGTTATAATTACTTTGAGGGCGTGGTCCTCAGTAGGTTCAGGTTCAGGTTACTTTATTTGTACCCATAGGTAGATTTCTTTTGCAGTCTGGTGACATCCATATTTACAAGCCACAAATTACATTCAACGTAGACACAAACACAGGCATATATAAAGCTGACTATAAACATGATAAGAATACTCAAGGCTCCATCAATCAGGGTATAAAAAGACAAAGAGATGGGAGAAAAACCAAAGGTAAGAGAGAAGGGTCTTATTAGAAGTTAAAAACTAGTCAAAGAGGTTAAAAACTCAAAGGTCTAAAACCCAATAAAATATTTAGAACCCAAGGGACATCCTACAAAAATAAGTAAATATAAAATGGAGTTAATAAATAGGTACCTAAATTATGTGCAATTTTAGGCTAAACCCAATTTTATTTGCTATAGTTTATCATCCCCCATCAACCTACTCAGAGTTTTTATCCGAATTTGTCAAATTCTTAGCTGAGTTAGGGCTGACATCAGATAGAATAATTATAGTAGGGGACTTTAATATACATGTAGATGTAGCTAGTGATTGCCTTAATTTGGCATTTAATTCAATTTTAGACTCGATGGGGTTTTCTCAGAAAGTAGGAAATTCTACCCATTATCTCCACCGTACGTTGGACCTTGTTCTGACATATGGCATAGAAATAGAAAATCTGGTAGTGTCTCCTCATAACCCTGTACTGTCAGACCATTATCTGTTAACCTTTGATTTTACTATTTCTGACTATTTGGCTCCAAAGGAAAAATATTACTACAGTAGATGCCTCTCAGATGATGTTGTTACCAAATTTATGCAGATTGTTTCCTCTATGCCATGTGTCAACACAACGGAAATAAGCTACTAGTACAGTTTACTCCTTCTGTAATTGATAGCATGGTAGATAGTATTACAGCTTCTCTGCATCAGATTCTAGACATGGTAGCCCCTTTAAAAAAGAAAAAGTCTATTCAGAGATTTCTAACTCCTTGGTTCAACACGGAAACTCATAGCTTAAAACAGAAGACTCATCAATTAGAAAGAAAATGGCGCTCCACTAATTTCAATGAAACTTAGTTAGCTTAGAGAAATCATCTTTTAATTTATAAAAAAAAATCTCTGAGAAAAGCTAGAACGAGTTATTATTCTGCATTAATAGAAGAGAACAAAAATAATCCCAGGTTTCTTTTCAGCGCTGTAGCCAGGCTGACAGAGTCAGGACATCTGTCAGTCCTAGCATTCCCTTAGAGCTTACTAGTCAGGACTTTATGAACTTTTTCCAATAATAAAATTTCATCTATCAGAGACAAAACCAGTCAGATTCTTCCCACCGTTAACTTAAATACATACAGTAACTACTACAACTCCTTCAATTGACATCTGTTTGGATCAGTTTACTCCAACTGACCTTTTAGAGTTAGACAAAATAGTTTCCTCATCTAAGCCTTCAACTTGTCTTTTAGACCCTATTCCTACCAGGTTATTTAAAGAAGTCTTCCCATTTATTGGTAGCTTTATTCTTCAAATAATCAATTCTTCATTAACTTTGGGCCATGTACCACAGGCTTTTAAAACTGCTGTAATTAAACCCTTACTCAAAAAGCCAACGCTGGATCCAGGAGTTTTAGCTAACTATAGACCAATCTCTAATCTATCTTTCATTTCAAAAATCTTAGAGTTGTTCCTACGTAATTACTTGACCACTTGCAGGGAAATGGTTTATTTGAAGAGTTTCAATCTGGGTTTAGAATCCATCATAGTACTGAAACAGCCTTAGTGAAGGTCACTAATGACTTCCTGATCGCATCTGATAATGGACTTGTTTCTGTACTTGTCCTTTTAGACCTTAGTGCAGCTTTTGATACCATCTGTAGTGGAGCTGAAATAACGAGGCGGCTTTGAATTAAAAACAGGGTTTTTATTGAATAGCTCCTCTATCAAATCTCAACAGGTGCAGAGCTTAGCAGAAGGCAAGAGAGAGATCTCTGCTTTGCTCGCTGGTTAAATACAAGCACACATGGCACCACTCATTGAAACAGCTGACGTCAGAGTCCACTCATTGAAAAAGGTAACATCTCCCCGTTATCTAAATCCCCCATTAGTCCTGTTAACTCCTCCCTTCGCCTTGGGAGGTGATGGGAAGACCTTCTCCTCTCTCAGGGGTGAAGGTGTCGAGTCTGTTGCCATGGCGTCCTGTGACGTCATGGGTCTTCACACGGCGGTGAGATTCCTTTGTTCTTTCAGAGGTGTGAAGTTCCTTTGTATATGTTGTCCCAAACATTTCCACATGCTCTAACCAATGTAGGTATGGAATATCTGAGTGATATATACCACAGGCCCCCCAAACAACTATGAAAGGACACAGAAAGATTCACAGTCTAGGGTAATTTCTAAGACATACTACGTGTTACAGCTGTTGCCACAGAAGAAACTTTCAAGCAGTCATGCTCCTAAGAGAGTTCAGTGAAAACATAACGGCATAGTATAATCATAAATCAGTCCTAAACTGTTGCGGCACAATTAGCGAAAATTTGCATAGTGGTGTAATCAGTCCCTGTGTAGTCTGGGTTTCAATCTTCTCCCAAAGCTGCTGTAGGTTGGTTTAGGCGTCCTGCTGGGACCTTGTTGTGAGGAATCTGCAGTGTGGGAAGGAGAGAGATTATCTGTTCCCTGCCTGGGGGCTGAGACTTTCTCCTTGGGGGGTCTACCTCGCCGAGGTGCTCGGGCCAGCTGTGCAGGTCCGTCTCTCAACAAGAAGGCAGGTTTGAGTCTGTCAATGCTGACCGTTTCATTTCTATCCCCATAATCAACCACAAAGTGTTTGTCACCATTTTCCAGCACTCTATACGGGCCATCGTATACTGGGCGTAACGTTGGTTTTAGAGCTTCATGCTTAACAAAAACAAACTCAGCGTTTTTTAAAGTTTGAGGAACAAAAACTCGTGGAAAGGAGTGATGAGCTGGACCGTGGAGAAAGTCCGGACTGTTACTGCCTAAAAACCTTGGGACCAGGAGGTGCCCTGGTTCCGGGTTTTCTGGTAAAAATTCACCTGGTAGTCTGATAGGCTGAGCGAAGACTAATTCTGCAGGGGAAGCGTCTAAATCCTCTTTAGGTGCCGCACACAACCCCAATAAAACCCAGGGAAGTTTATTTACCCAATTTGTGTCCGTTAATGAGGCCCTGAGGGCGGCCTTTAAGGACCTGTGGAAAAGCTCGCATAACCCATTAGCCTGAGGGTGATAAGCGGTGGTACGGTGAATTGTTGCCCCTAAACTGTTGGACATGGCTGACCAGAGCTCTGAGACAAATTGAGGCCCCCTATCTGACGTGATGTCTGATGGGACGCCGAAACGTGGCACCCAATTTGTTAGAAAAACGCGAGCGACTTCCTCCGCTGTGGTTACTGCTAGCGGGACTGCCTCTGGCCAGCGCGTGGTGCGGTCTATCATTGCTAGCAGGTGTGTGAAACCTTGGGAGGAAGGCAGAGGCCCCACGAGGTCGACATGAATGTGGTCGAACCTTCTAGCAGGGATTGGAAAAGGCTCCAGAGGGGCTTTAGTGTGTTTGTGTACTTTGGCACGCTGACAAGGAATGCAAGTTTTTGCCCATTCTTTTACGTTTTTGCGTAGGCCTGGCCACACAAACTTTTCGGCAACCATTTTGACCGAGGCGCGCACAACTGGGTGCGCGAGGGAGTGAATTGCGTCGAAAATGCGGCGGCGCCAAGCAGCTGGTACTAACGGGCAAGGTCGGCCGGTTGAAACATCGCATATTAGGGGGGGCACGCCGTCGCGCAACCCTTTTTCCTCCAGCCTTAACCCTGTTGGTCCAGACAGGAGCGCGCGCACGTCCGCATCACTACCTTGCTCTTCCGCCATGGCTGCATAATCTATCCCTTCATGGATAGGTGCTGCATATGTGCGTTAGAGAAAAGCTCAGCTGCTGAAGCAGTGTAATCTGTCTCCTCGTGCTCTGGCGGTGCCACAGCACGGGAGAGACAGTCAGCTACTACGTTAAGTTTGCCTGCTACGTGTCGAATGTCTGTGGTGAACTCTGAAATCGCAGCTAGCTGTCTTTGCTGTCTGCCTGACCATGGTTCTGAAATTTTAGCCATAGCAAAAGTGAGTGGCTTATGGTCCACAAAAGCCGTGAAACTCCGCCCTTCTAACCAAAACTGGAAGTGGCGGATGGACAAATGAAGCGCCAGCAGCTCTCTGTCAAAAGTGCTGTATTTGCGTTCAGTAGGGTTTAGCGATTTGCTAAAGAATGCTAAAGGTTGCCAGACCCCACTGACAAGTTGTTCTACAACTGCCCCTATAGCCAGGTCTGAAGCATCTGTGGTTAGAGCAATGCGGGCTGAGGAATCTGGGTGGACTAACATTGTGGCGTTAGCTAGGGCGCTTTTTACTTCCGTGAAAGCGCGTTCGCGCTCTGGGGTCCATTCGACCGCGTTGGAAGCTTTCTTTTTTCTGAGCGCGTCATATAGGGGTTGCATGAGCTGAGCTGCGTCGGGGAGGAAACGGTTGTAAAAATTAACCATCCCCAAAAATTCCTGTAGCGACTTAACCATTTGAGGCCGTGGAAAACTTTCTATCGCACGAACTTTGTCTGGAAGCGGAATTGCCCCTGCCAGGGAGACCCTATGTCCCAAAAAATCAATTTGTGATACGCCGAATTTGCATTTGGCTGGATTGATTATAAGTCCGTGCTCTTCCAGCCTCTGAAAAACGGTAGTGAGGTGCTGTTCGTGTTCTTCCTCGGATGAACTGCCTACCAGCATGTAATCGAGGTAGACAAAAACAAAGGGTAGGTCGCGTAGGACTGCATCCATCATCCGTTGAAAAGTTTGAGCCGCGCCTTTGAGGCCGAATGGCATTCTTAGAAATTCAAAAAGGCCGAAAGGGGTTATAACCGCTGTTTTAGGAATATCTTCAGCTCGGACTGGGACCTGGTGATAACCGCGGACTAAGTCTATTTTTGAAAAAATGTGCGCACCTGCTAAATGCAATGAAAAATCCTGAATGTGAGGAATGGGGTAGCGGTCATGCGCTGTAGCGTTGTTTAGCCTGCGGTAATCTCCGCACGGTCTCCAAGAACCGTCAGATTTCGGGACCATATGAAGTGGTGAGGCCCAAGGGCTCTTTGAACGTCGGCAAATGCCTAATTTTTCAAGAGCTGCAAATTCGTCCCTTGCTATGTTGAGCTTGGCCGCGTCTAAGCGGCGAGCTTTGGCAAAAACGGGAGGTCCGTTTGTTGGAATGAAGTGTTTAACCCCGTGTTTGGCTACAGTGGCTGAGAATTTGGGGGTTGTGAGTGCTGGAAATTGGGTGAGGAGTTGCTCAAACTTACCTCCTGCCGTAGTGACGTTGGCCTGCACAGGTGGTGGAGAAACTCGAGCTGAGCATGGAATAGAAGCAAAAGAGAGTGCGTTAACCAGGCGCCTATTTGCAAGATCCACTAATAACCCATGTGCACACAGAAAATCTGCGCCTAACAAGTTAAAGCTCACCGCTGCTACAACAAATGTCCATCTGTAGCTGCGGCCGTGGATGAGGAGGTGCAGGCTCTTTTCCCCGAACATGTCGATGTCAGAGCCGTTGGCTGCCACTGCTCCGTTGCCCCGGGTGCCCATGGTTCGCTCTGCGTGGGAGGGCATGACGAAACTCAGCTGAGCTCCCGTGTCGATGAGGAACTGCTTGCCTGTGTATCCATCCGTCACGTATAACAGCTTATTCTTCTCGCTGAGAACTGCTGCTGTTAATGGCCCTCGGCTTTGGCGTTTCCCCGACATCGTAAACTTGCAGGGGGGAACGCATTTGCGGGCTTTCTCTGCGAAGCGGTGGTGATAATAGCAGACGTCGTTCTGCTCGTTGCGCTTGGGCCGCGCCGCTGTCACCGTGGGTTGAGTCTCTCCAAGGCTCGGGGTGTCAGTTCTCAGATCTGCGGATGCCGCTGTGGGTGTCCGTTCTCTGCAGGCGTTGACGAGCCGGTAAGCCTCGTTGGCCAGTGTGCGGAAATCCTGATGGTTATTGCCCCTTGTACACCAAAAGACCTGAGGAGACTCAGGTCTTTTGGTGTACAAGGGGCGCTGCTGAAGTCATTCTATGACACGGTGGTGGCATCAGCCATCACTTTTGGAGTGGTCTGCTGGGGCAGTGGCATTACTGCAGCCGATAGGAAGAGACTGAACAAACTGATTAAGAAAGCTAGCTCTGTCCTGGGGCAGCGCCTTGATCCGATGGAGGAGATAGGAGAGAGAAGGACGGTGGCTAAACTGTCATCTCTGCTGGAGTCCGAGTTCCACCCTATGCAGGACATACTGAATGCACTGAGGAGCTCATTTAGCAGCAGACTACATCATCCCAGGTGCACAACCGAGAGGTTTCGTAGGTCCTTCCTACCAACGGCTGTCAGACTGTACAACCTAAGCAGGGCTGCTCGCAGAGATAGCAAAAAGACGTAACAAACTAATAGTTTTTTGAATGCAAAAGATGCAATAGACTTACACAATGGTCCCCTCCGGCATACAACTAGGAACATACCGGTCGCTATGGAGGGTGAGAATATGTATGGGCACATAATCATACCATGTAGGATAACTAAGTAGACGGTTATGCTGTTTCATTCCATCTAGCAACAATGCTCTGCACTGTGTGTGTTTATATATTTGCATATTTATTCCATCTAGCTACAATGCTCAGCACTGGGTGTGTTTATATATTTATATATCTACATATTATTCCATCTAGTTACATTGCTCCGCACTGTGTGTGTTTATATACTTGCATATTTATTCCACCTAGCTGCAATGCTCCGTACTGTGGGTGTTTATATATTTACATATTTATTCCATCTAGCTACAATGCTCTGCACTGTGTGTTCATATATTCATATATTTATTCCATCCAGCTACAATGCTCTGCACTGTGTGTCTGTGTGTGTGTGTGTATATATATATTTTATAGTAATACGTACATATGTTTATTAGCTGCTCTTGCTTGCTTGTTTTTTTTCTTGCCTTCTGATTGTTGCTCTGAGTGTTGCTATCCCTGTGCTGTTGCAATCCTGGAATTTCCCCGTTGTGGGACTAATAAAGGCTTATCTTATCTTATCTTATCTTATTGCACTTCATCCTGGCGAGTGTCCCTCTCAAATGCGGTGGTAGCGTGCTGAGGAAAATGAATTGGAGAAGGAAATTATCATTATCCTCCTCCTTGAGTTGTAGCAAATCCTCCATGAGGGTCCTTGGATTGCCCCCTCTGTGGCCGTAGACCGCAAGGATTCTCTCAGCTCTTTCCTCCGCTGACGGGACATAATTCGCCATGATGGTCGCCTTGAGTGTCTCATATTTGTCCCGGGTTGGTGGTTGCTGGACCAAGCTCCGCACACACTTCGAAGTTGCGGAGTCGAGCTTGGAGATGATGTGATAAAATTTGGTATCATCTGCTGTGATACCCGCCAGTATAAACTGGGCTTCGGCTTGCTGGAACCAAGATGCAGGGTCTTCTTTCCAGAAGTCTGGCAGCTTGACATCGACGGCGTTCGTGCACACCATCATTGTCGTGTTCGCCGGGTGAGAGTGCGTTTCTACGGCTCTCGCGGCGGTGTTGGAGCTCGGTTGAGCTCTCTCAGTGCCCTCTGCCGCGGGGAACAGCTGTCTGCTTGTTCCCTCGTCTGCGTCGTCGCTGGCGTGTGCCAGAGCCACCATGGATGAGCAGCTTGAAGAGCGCCTCCGGTCCATATTCTCGCGTAAGGGTCACCAGTGTAGTGGAGCTGAAATAACGAGGCGGCTTTGAATTAAAAACAGGGTTTTTATTGAATAGCTCCTCTATCAAATCTCAACAGGTGCAGAGCTTAGCAGAAGGCAAGAGAGAGATCTCTGCTTTGCTCGCTGGTTAAATACAAGCACACATGGCACCACTCATTGAAACAGCTGACGTCAGAGTCCACTCATTGAAAAAGGTAACATCTCCCCGTTATCTAAATCCCCCATTAGTCCTGTTAACTCCTCCCTTCGCCTTGGGAGGTGATGGGAAGACCTTCTCCTCTCTCAGGGGTGAAGGTGTCGAGTCTGTTGCCATGGCGTCCTGTCATGGGTCTTCACACGGCGGTGAGATTCCTTTGTTCTTTCAGAGGTGTGAAGTTCCTTTGTATATGTTGTCCCAAACATTTCCACATGCTCTAACCAATGTAGGTATGGAATATCTGAGTGATATATACCACACCATCGATCACAATATTCTACTTGATAAATTAGAACACTATGTTGGACTTAATGGAACTTCGTTGCAGTGGTTTAGATCTTATTTATCTGATAGGTTCCAGTTTGTTCATGTCAATAATGAGTTTTCTTTCAACTCAAAGCTCAGTCATGGAGTTCCACAGGGATCTGTGCTAGGCCCTACTCTTTTTAGTTTATATTTGCTTCCGTTAGGCAACACTATTAGGAAGCACTGTGTACATTTTCATTGTTATGCAGATGACACACAGTTATACCTGTCAATGAAGCCAGATGATAGTAATCAATTAGCCAAGTTAGAAGCCTGTCTTAAGGAAATCAAAGCTTGGATGACTTGTAATTTCCTGCTATTAAATTCAGATAAGACTGAAGTCATTCTTGTTGGTCCAAAAAAACCTTAGAAATACCTTTCCAAATCAAACTTTTAGTTTGGATGCAGTTACTCTTTCTCTTAATAGCTCTGTGAGGAACCTTGGAGTTATTTTTGATCAAGATCTGTTTTTCAATTCACATATTAAATTTGTTTCAAAAACTGCCTTCTATCATTTGCGTAATATTGCCAAGATTAGGAGCATCTTGTCTCAGAGTTTATTTATTTAGCGAATGCAAAGTCCTTAAGCCAAGCAGTTGCCTCCTGGTTTGCTGTATGGAGGGTGTGTAATCCTCCTTCCAGTCTTTGGAGCGGGCAAGCCTCTATGATGTGTTCCATTGTTTGCTCCTCTCCACATGCGCACAGTGGGCTAGGGCTCAGAGTGATGCTGAAAAACTGAGCCACGCTTTTGTAAGCTCTAGATTAGATTATTGTAACTTTTTTATTATCAGGTTGTCCTAAAACATCTCTAAAAAGTCTTCAGTTGATCCAAAATGCTGCTGCAAGAGTTTTAACCCCTTGCACTCCGGTCAATTTTCCTAAAAACGCCAAAAAATAATGTGCCCAAAGTAAATCGAAAGCTGTTCTTCAACCCTTTGCTGCATCTTCATGGGGTTGGTCTCATTTAAAAGAAAACACTTTGAAAGTCATAATCTCTCTAAGTGCTCCGGCCACTGAGTTACCGTCATCTAAACATAGTGAACTTGAAGAAAATAAATTTGGCCTGGGTGTTTTTTTGGATACAAATGCTTGCAAATAACACACAGCTTCAGATCCGGGCTGGAAAATGCAACAGAAATGTAGAACCAAGTGTTATCCAGCTGAGGTCCAAATTTTGTAACAATACCACAAAAAATGAATATATTACACAGCTTTATACTCAGGTACTTCCCAGGCGTTTTGGAACTGTGCCAAATTGTGCCAAATGGCACAGTTTAGAAAAACGTCTGTAACTTTTGAATGATTCAATGTAGAAGCTTCATTTTGGGCTCTAATGAAAGGTCACACTCAGGGCTGTTTGTGTGTGTGTGTGTGGGGGGGGGGGGTTGTCCCCCCCCCCTCGCTAGAGAGGACGGCCATCGCTTCATGACGGAATAGACTCATATGGCTATGTGGCGACCGCTGCGCAGTCACTGCGGCTCCCCCCCCCCCGCTACAGAAGAATAGCGGAGGGGGGGGGCGTTCACAGTCCGGACATGGCGAATTAACCGTTTATCGCGGCGCACGCACTTCGTACTTCGTGCACCGCACAGCTGTAATTTACCGATCGGTCAAAAGTCATTTTGGATTACAATTTTCAGGGATAAATAATAATTTAGCTTGTAACACCTTACGTCTTCACAGCAGCAGAGTCCTGGCGAACTTCTCTTCCTCACTGTCAGATGAACGCGACGCTGGTCCGCTCGTGGTTCTGGTCTCGCGACCCGATCAAAACATAATTCCATTATTGCGGTTTTGTGCCTCCATGATTGTGGTTTTTGGCGAACGATTTTTCAAAACAAATAACAGTAGTAATTAAAAAAAGACTGGCGAAGGCGTGTGTGTCACTCAGCCTCCGTCGGTCTATGACCATGGAAGAAATCATAACGTCTACTCTGCTGGAACCAACACAAAATAAGCACCGCCTGTGGCCGAACATGCCGATCCGCGAATGGCACTCCCTGTCACACATGCTGCATTTGTGGATGGTCTCCGTGCTCCTGGGTCTGTGGGGTTCTTCTTGCGAGTCCTTTTTTGATCCGCTGCAGCAGCCAGTCTTCACCCAGCCTTAAAAAAAACAGCTCGCGAACTTCTGTGCTTCAATTGGCTCACTGCATTCACAGCATTGGGAGGCGGGTCCTTCTGGGTAGGTTTTCATTCATTGGTTCTTCAAGGTTTCAGAAACCCAATTCAAGGCTCTTATTAGTCGAATGAGAGGTCAATCAGATGAACTAATCTGTTCGCGGCTGTGTCTGCAGCTTTTATTTTCAGTGCCCGCTTGGACGCCATACACCACCTACATCACAGTCTCCATCAGGATCTCCATCATGCATCCGAGAGCACACGAGGGCGCTCTCGTGTGCCCTCATGCGCTCTAGGACGCAGAGACTTGCCCGTCCGCGGTACAACGGAGCGCAAGAGGTTAACAGGTACTAGAAAGAGAGATCATATCTTTCCGGTTCTGGCCTCCCTTCATTGGCTTCTCATAAGAGTTTAGAATTAAGTTTAAAATCCTTTTTCTCACTTTTAAAGCTCTAAACAATCAGGACCCTTTTTATTTAAAAGATCTGCTATTACCCTATTATCCTAACAGAGCACCATCCATCCATCCATCTTCTACCACTTTTCCGGAGGTCTGGGTCGCGGAGGCAGCAGCTCAAGCAGAGAAGCCCAGACTTCCCTCTCCCCAGCCACCTGCTCCAGCTCTTCAGAGAGGATACCAAGGCGTTCCCAGACCAACTGGGAGACATAATCTCTCCACCGAGTCCTGGGTCTGCCTCGGGGTCTCCTCCCAGTGGGACGTGCCTGAAACACCTCAAGTGGGAGGCGTCCAGGAGGCATCCTAATCAGATGCCCATACCACCTCAACTGACTCCTTTCAATGTGGAGGAGCAGCGGTTCTACTCTGAGCCTCTCCCGGATGACTGAGCTCCTCACCTTATCTCTGAGGGTGAGTCCAGCAATCCTACGGAGAAAGCTCATTTCAGCCGCTTGTGTCCGCGATCTTGTTCTTTCGGTCATTAGATTAGATTAGATTAGATTAGATTAGATTAGATTCAACTTTATTGTCATTACACATGTATGAATACAAGGTAACGAAACACAGTTTAGCATCCAATCAGAAGTGCAAAGGACAGCAGTGCAGTATATACAGTAATTAACAGTATGTGCAATTTAAGCAAATACATGCAAATATATGCAGCAGTGCAGAAAGTTAAGAGTACTGTTATGTGCAAATAATGTACAATAAGTTAGATGGGCAGTTATGTACAGGTGAGGATGGTAAGAGAGTCAGCGGGGAACTAAGTTCAATAACGTGACAGCTGTTGGAAAGAAACTGTTCCTAAACCTGCTGGTTCTAGTCCGAAGGCTTCTGAAACGCCTTCTGGAGGGGAGAAGCTGGAACAGTCCATGAGCAGGATGGTTGGAGTCCCTAAGAATGCTGCGTGCCCGGCGCAGACATCTTTTCCTGTAGACGTCCTCTATAACTGGAAGTGGAGTCCCTGTGATGTGTTGGGCGGTTTTCACCACCCGCTGCAGCGCCTTACGGTCAGCGACAGAGCAGCTCCTATACCAGACTGTGACACAGTTGGTCAGGGTACTCTCTATCATGCAGCGGTAGAAGTTGCCCAGGATGTCAGTTGACAGATGGTTCTTCTTCAGTGTCCTCAAGAAGAAGAGGCGCTGATGGGCCTTCTTGATCAGGCTGGTGGTGTTAACTGACCAGGACAGGTCCTCCGAGATGTGGGTCCCCAGGAATTTGAAGCTGGGGACACGTTCAACAGCTATGCCATTACCCAAAGCTTGTGACCATAGGTGAGAGTAGGAACGTAGATTGACTGGTAAATCGACAGCTTTGCCTTAGAACTAAGCTCCCTCTTCACCACAACAGACCGGTACAATGTCCGCATCACTGCAGATGCTGCTCCAATCCGTCTGTCAATCTCCCACTCCATTTTCCCCTCACTCGTGAACAAGACCACAAGATACTTAAACTCCTCCACTTGGGGTAGGAGCCTGTCCCCAACCCAGAGAGGACAATCCACCTTTTTCCGGCTGAGGACCATGGACTCGGACTTGGAGGTGCTGATTCTCATCCCAGCCGCTTCACACTCAGTGGCAAACCATCCCAGCAAGAGCTGTAGGTCATTGCTGGATGAAGCCAACAGGACAATATCATCTGCAAACAACAGAGATGAGATCCTGTGGTCGCCAAGCATGACACCCTCCATTCCCTGGCTGCGCCTAGAAATCTGGATCGGTGACAAAGGGCAGCCCTGGCGGAGTCCAACTCTCACTGGGAATGACTCCGACCGAGTGTTAGCAATACGAGCCAAACTCTCACAACGGTCATACAGAGACCAAATAGCTCATAACAACAAGCCCGATACCCCATACTCCCGAAGCACCCCCCCACAAAAAACCACGAGGGACGCGGTCAAATGCCTTCTCTAACTAACTAACTAACTAACTAACCTGCACTTATATAGCGCTTTTCTAGTCACAAAGACCACTCAAAGCGCTTTCATTAATACTAACCCTCTATTCTAAGGGCCTATAGGAAACAGATATCTAGGGACAATTTAGAACAGCCAATTAACCTAACATGCATGTTTTTGGCATGTGGGAGGAAACCGGAGAAATCCCGGAGTAAACCCACGCAACACGGGGAGAACATGCAAACTCCACACAGATCACTGTTGGTCGGGGGCTGGGATCGAACCCACGATCCCCACAATCCCCCGGCCAAGGGTAAACTGTGCTGCCGCAGTGCTAACCACTGCGCCACCGTGCAGCACCACTGCGCCAAGTCCACAAAACACATGTAAACTGTTTGGGCAAACTCCCACGAACCCTCGAGAATTCTCGAGAGGGTAAAGAGCTGGTCCGATGTGCCATGGCCAGGATGAAAACCACATTGCTCCTCCTGAATCCGAGGTTCGACCAACGGCCGGACTCTCCTCTCTAGTACCTTGGCATAGACCTTCCCAGGGAGGCTGAGGAGTGTGATCCCTCTAAAGTTGGAGCACACCCTCCAGTCCCCTTTTTTGAAGAGAGGAACCACCACCCCGGTTTGCCATGCCAAAGGCACTGCTCCCAACCTCAACGCAGTGTTGCAGAGGCGTGTCAATCATGACAGCCCAACAACATCCAGGGCCTTGAGGTACTCAGGGTGAATCTCGTCCACCCCCGGGGCCCGGCCACCAAGGAGATTTTTTACCACCTTGGCGACCTCAGCCCCTGTGATAGGCGAGTCATCCCCCTCGTCCTCAAACCCTGCTTCCTCTGTGGAAGGCATATCAGTGGGATTGAGGAGATCCTCGAAGTATTTCTTCCACCGCCCAATGATATCCCCAGTCGAAGTCAACAGTGCCCCATCTGCACCATACACAGTGTGGACAGGGAGCTGCTTTCCCCTCCTGAGCCGCAGGACAGTTTGCCAGAATCTCGTCGAGGCCAACCAAAAGTCTTGCTCCATGGCCTCACCGAACTCCTCCCATACCCGAGTTTTTGCTTCAGCAACCACCCGAGCTGCACTCCGCTTGGCCTGCCGGTACACCTCAGCTGCTTCGGGAGTCCCACAAGCCAACCAAGCTTGATAGCACTACGCTTCCAAAATGCTGGATTACTTGTAATACCTAGACTTTCCAAAAGTACAATGGGGGGGGGGGCAGAGACTTCAGTTATCAAGCTCCTCTCTTGTGGAACCAGCTGCCAGTCTGGATTCGGGAGTCAGACTTGACTGTTTTTAAGAATAGGGTTAAAACCTTCCTTTTTGATATAGCCTACAATTAGGGAGGGATCATGTGTTTCTGAACCCTCCCTTAGTTATGCTGCTATTAGGTTTAGACAGCCGGGGAACCTCCAATAATTGCACTGGGCTTCACTCCTGCCTTCACTCTCAATGAAATATATATATATATGTATTTTTTGCTGGTCATTAACATCTGTTTGTTCTCTCCCATAGATTGAGTCCCCATCGTGCTGTTTGCTCTCTACATGTCTGTTCTTTTCATCTTCTCTATCCCCTCACCCCCCAGCCAGTCGCAGCAGATGACTGCCCCTCCCTGAGCCTGGTTCTGCTGGAGGTTTCTTCCTGTTAAAAGGGAGTTTTTCCTCTCCACCGTCGCCAAGCACTTGCTCATAGGGGATCGCCTGATTGCTGGGGTCTTTCTGCAAATGTGGGGGTTTCCCCTAAATTGAAAGTGCTATGAGATGACTGTTCTTGTGAAATGGCGCTATATAAATAAAGTCAAATTGAATTGAATTAAGTTGAATAAAGTAAATAAAATCTCCATGTGTAGTAACTCTCCAAAAGACTTGGTCAGTTGTCCCTAGTAGATGTCAGAACTCATTTTCTACATATAGAAATTAGCCTCCACACTTAGAGGGTATTAAGCCTCATTCAAAATCAGAGCCAGTAAAGCATTGCATATCTAAACTAGAAAAGCACTCAGAGAGCACATACCTCCACCAAGGCTCCTTCTGTCCCTCATGAATCACCTTCAAAATGTAATGAGTTTGTATGTAGGCCGAAAGCCATTTCTGGTGAAAATTGCGTCAGAGTCTGTCCGTTAGTTTTGGAGTACTGTTGCTAACACACTGTGAGAAGATAAGAGCCTTGGCTGAGGTATGCATTCTCAGATCCTCACCAAAATCACAAACAAAGTCACAAACATTGACTTATTTAAGGACTGGATGGAAAAAAATGTATGCAAAACTAACTCATAAAGTTATGTTCATCTGTGGGGATTTCAATATAGATCTTATGAATTCAAAACAACATAGTTTGACAGAAGAATTTATCAACACAATGTACAGTATGGGCTTACATCCAACAATCACCAGACCTAGCAGAATCATGTCACACAGTGCCACACTAATAGATAACATATTCACAAACATTATGGAAAATAATATTGTGAGTGGGCTTTTATTGTATGATATCAGTGACCACCTGCCGATTTTTGTTGTCTATCAATGTGATTATAGGAAGAAAAAGTATACCAAAAATATTAAATATAGAAGAATAAGGACTGAAGAATCTATGTATTTACTGGCAAAGGAATTATTAATACAAGACTGGAAGATAGTTTGTGATGAAAATGATATAAATAAAGCATATGATAAATTTTTACAAATATTTCAATCATTGTACAATAAAAAAACTGTCCTATAAAACAATACAGTGACAGACAACAAAACAAAAATGTTCCTTGGGTCACCAAGGGGTTACTAAATGCATGTAAAAAGAAAAATACATTATATAAACAATTCATTAAGTGTAGAACAGTAGATGCTGAGATCAAATCTTTTCACATTGAATCATTATTTATTTATTTTGGATAGATTAAAAGTAAAGATTAAAAAGAAACAGAATAATATAACAAAGGGGGAAAAATCCAACAAGGTCAAATTAAACAATAACTCCTCTGATTATACAGTTCAACATAAGTTATCCAAAATGGGTGATGGCTGAAGCCGCAGCGTTATATTGCCCACCCATATTCCATCCAAGATTCAAAAGAAAACAAACCAAGAGCGATTACAATTCGGAACAAAGCTAAGACAAAATGTGGCAAAAAAAACCAACTAAGCAACAACCTAACACAGACTGGATTTGACAATCCTTATTGAGATTTTTACATGTCGATCTTGTATATATGTTTGGAGTATTTCTTCCTTTAGTTTTTGTTTAAATTGTCCAAGCGTTGTACATGATTTTAATTCAGGTCCAAAATCGTTCCATAATCTTACTCCTTGCACTGAAACACAGTGTTGCTTGATGGTAGCTCTCACTGAAGGTTTTTGAAATGTACATGTTCCTCTGAAATGGTATTGTTTCTCCCTTATTTGGAACAACTTTTGGATATTTGCGGGCAACAATAGATTCTTCACTTTAAACATTATTACTGCAGTTTTAAAGTCAACCAGATCTTTCAACTTGAGAGCTTTTAATTTAAGAAAAAGTGGGTTTGTTGGTTCCCTGTAAGCAGCTTTGTTTATTATTCTAATAGCTCTCTTCTGAAACATAAAGACTGGATATATGTTTGTTTTATATATATTTCCCCATACTTCAGTACAATATGTCATGTATGGGAGTATTAATGAATGATACAAAGTATATAATGTGGGCTGATTCAGCAAATATTTCGCTCTGTGTAGTATTGCGATTGATTTAGATACTTTACCTTTAATATAATTAATATGTGACTTCCAACACAGTTTATTATCAATTATTACTCCAAGAAATTTAGTTTCAGATACCCTTTCAATCTCTACACCGTTTACACTGAGTTTAGATAACTAAGTTGTTGTGATGGTTGTTAAAAACTATAAATTTTGTCTTACTTAATTGAGCGTTAATTTGTTTGAATCAAACCACAGTTTAAGCACTTTCCTAATTCCTTTCGAGTGTATCCAAAGTTGTTCCAAATTGCTCCCACTGCATAATAGATTAGTGTCATCGGCAAACAATATTAAATCCATTTTTTCCGAGACTTTACATATATCATTTATATACATATTGAATAACAATAGCCCCAAAAATGAACCCTGTGGAACTCCACAAGTAACCTTCAGTAACTGTGAGTTTTTGTTACCAACACATACATACTGATATCTATTCTTTAAGTAACTACTTAACCAGGACAGTGCTACCCCCCTAATACCACAATTTTGTAGTTTCTTTAATAATAAATTTTGATCCACTGTATCAAATGCTTTTTTAAGATCCAGGAATACCCCAACTGAATACTCTTTATTTTAAACGGCAGTTGATATTTTTTCTATAAATTCCATTAGAGCAAATGCAGTTGTCCTCTTGTGTCTGAACCCATATTGCTGCTCACACAATAAATTATTCTTCATAACGAAGTTGTCAATTCTCTCACAGAATATTTTTTTAAGTATCTTGGAAAATTGCGGCAATAGTGAAATTGGTCTATAGTTTGAAAGTTCCCCTCTGTCACCCGTCTTGTATATTGGAATTACTTTAGCTATTTTCATTGCATTGGGAAATATACCTGTTTGGAGAGACAGGTTACAAATATACGTCAGTGGTTTCACTAAGCATTCAATAATAGTTTTGACTAAGAGCATGCCAATACCATCACAGTCCGTAGATGTCTTACTCTTAAACGAAACGATTTAACAATTTCAATGACCTCTCTCTCGTCTGTGTTCTTTATGAAAATGGAGTCTTTTATAGCAGTGTTTTTGCTTATTGTATCACCCATAGGTGCCGTAATGGGTATTTCTCGAGCCAAATTAGGACCAATGTTAACAAAAAAGTTATTAAATTCATCTGCAGGTGAAACTGCATTCACACTCTGAGTCGTTGTATTATGTTTTTAAAAATTGGTTGGGTAGCTTGTATTTCTGTTTTTATTTCCAAGAATATTGTTAAGTATTGTCCATGTATTTTTAATATTGTCTCTGTTTTTCTCCAGCTCTTTACTGTAATAGTCTCTTTTACTACATCTCTCATTATATATACATTATACATTATATATGTTAACTTATTTTTATATGTTTTATACCACTGCTCTGCTTCTTTTGTCCTTTTCTTTACAAAAGCTTTATATAATAAATTTTTCTTTTTACACACCTTTTGTAATCCTTTGGTTAACCATGGCTTATCGACAAATTTATGTTTAAGCTTTTTCTTTACTAATAGACAATTTTTTTTCATAGAGTGGTTACAATGTTCATAAATGTGTCATAGGCTTTATTTACATCTGAAACATAGACTTTTGTCCAGTCCTGCTTCAGCAAGTCTTCTTTAAAAGAACTGATTGCATTTTGTGATTTGTACCTGAGCGATTTTAAATTTTTTTCTGTATTGGCCTCTGTGTGGCCATGGATAAGTGCAAAGGTTGGCAAATGGTCACTTATATCATTTATCAATAATCCACTTTCTATTTTCTTATCAATAATATCAACAAACAGATTGTCAATAAGTGTAGCAGTGTGAACTGTGATTCTACTGGGATGTGTTATTGTGGGATATAGACTCATACTGTACATAGAATTCATGAACTCTGTAATTACATTTTGTTGATATGGATTTAGTAAATCAATATTGAAATCTCCACGAATTACTACCATTTTCTTACTAGTAATATTATTGTACAGCTCGACTAATTTATCTCTGAATGTCTCAATGCAAGTTCCTGGCGTTCTATATGTACAACTTATAATTAGATTTTTTGTTTTAGCTTGGTCAGTCTCAACAGTAACACATTCTAAAATCCCTGGTAGTGCAAAGGACATTCCATTTACAAGTTTACACCTATACAGGTCATCAATACACAGTGCAACACCAACACCCTTTTTTTGAGATCTGTTAATATGAAACATCTGATATCCCTCTATTGTCATCAGGGGAGCCTGCTCTTCATTAAGCCAAGTTTCAGAGACTGTGATGGCTGTAAATTTTCTGTCTAGCTGTTTTAAATAGTCCTGAATCTGTGGAAAGTTTTTGTTAAGACTTCTGCTGTTGAAGTGTATTATTGATAGTTTACCATCTAGTTGCACTTGACTTTTGAATTGCTTTTCAGTGTAATATTCACAATGATGATGAATATTATTGAAAAAGTGGTTATCAGGATCAATATCATTCTCCATCTCTTGTAGTTTATGTTCAGCATAATGGCATATTTTCAGAGTTTGAATTTCCTCACTCTGTGTCAAATGACTTCCTCCAACTGGGGATAATTGATGTCTACTCAAGTCAGTCATAAGTATATAAAAGATATAAATATAAAAGATATAAAAATAATCTTACTAATATAATGAGGACTTGTAAGAAAGAATACTACAACAGAATATTAGAGGATAATGAAAATAACTTAGGAATATGGCAAGTACTCAATGGGATTATTAGTAATCGACCTAAGAATGCTAATTATCCAGAATATCTTATTGAAAATGGCAATTTGATAAATAATATGGAGGATGTGGTCAGCGGTTTCAATAAATTTTTTGTAAACGTTGGTCCTGAATTAGCAAAATCAATAGTGACACCAGAAACAAACAACAGTGGTTCTGTAAATGAAATAGAAGATAGAAATCCAAACACAATCTTTTTGGGTGCAGTTACTGAAAAGGAAATTATCGAGACTGTGAGTAAATTTAAGAACAAAAAATCAACAGACTGGAATGAAATTGACATGACAATAGTGAAAAAAGTAATTGAAGGAATTGTTAAACCACTCACCCACATCTGTAACCTGTCATTTCAAACTGGTAAATTTCCAAACAAAATGAAAATAGCAAAAGTAATACCACTATACAAAACAGGAGACAGTCATTATTTCACATATTACAGGCCAGTCTCTTTACTCTCACAATTCTCCAAAATACTTGAAAAAATCTTCACTAAGAGACTGGATGATTTCATTGAAAAACTCAACCTCCTTACAGACAGCCAGTATTGTTTTAGAGTAGATAAATCTACATCTTTGGCAATGATCAAACTTATAGAAGAAATTACTAGTTGTATAGATAAAAAAAAGTTTGCTGTAGGAGTATTTATAGATTTAAAGAAAGCTTTTGACACCATTGACCACAGAATTCTACTGAGGAAACTGGAAAGGTATGGGATAAGAGGGGTCGAACTGAGTTGGGTGGAAAGTTATTTAAGTAACAGACAACAATTTGTACAAATTGGTCAGCACAAATCACCCTTCATGGACATCACTTGTGGTGTGCCCCAGGGGTCAGTTTTGGGACCCAAACTCTTTATCTTGTATATAAATGACATATGCCAAGTATCAAAAATTCTGAAATTTATTTTGTTTGCGGATGACACAAATATCCTTTGCACTGGTAAGAATTTGCAGCAGGTTTTAGAGGTGGTCACAACTGAAATGAAAAGGTTAATGCAGTGGTTCAGTAAAAATAAATTATCTCTAAATCTGAAAAAAAAAACCCAAAGATTATGTTGTTTGGAAATTATAAAATAAATCATGAAATAATGGTAACGATAGATGATACCTTGGTTCCAAGGTTGTCATAGCCAGGAGCGGCACTGGGGTTAAGCTCCCAGTGCTTATAAAATGCTCCTTATAGTGTGCGTCTTGAAAAGCCTCTGACAACTAAGTCCAACTCCTAGCCTGCCCGTGTGCTTTAGTCTCTAAGCCCGGCGGAACTGCTTTTACTAATAGGAGAAGGGGCGAGGGCGGATCTCTGGCGCCTTAAAACCAGATGCTTCGGGTAGATGGTGGCTCATCAACCTGGGAAGGTAGCCCATCTAGGGGAAGGTAAATCCTGATTTCAAACCTCGGCTGCCTTGCGGCACACCCGGTCATGGGAAAGGCTTCGGGAGTCAACCCTGAGGAAAAATCCGGAGTCGGAGTCCCTAAGGCAGTTCTCTGTTGTGATCAACATCGTTCTGTCAGCTCCTGCGACGGCGCTGGTGCCAAACTGTAGCAGCCCTGCTGTTCCTTTGGATTCATCAGTGACGTGGAGAGGGGGGTCATGCTGCATGGGCAACATCTTGTCCTCCATATCTTCCTGCCCAGGCTTGAATCCTACCAACGCCCAACGCTGGAAGGTAGAACACCGGATCACTGGAGAGGACACTCCAGCTTTGCCTTTGGCGTAGACAAAACACGGGGAATGACAGTTACCGGTTATAAGCCACCGCTCAATTGATGTAGAGCACGGCGCCAGGGGTTGTTCCCGACGGTGGGAGGGATCATCCAGGGACAAGAGTTGCAAATTAGCTAATAGCTATACACTCTTTGTGCAACACATCAGATTGATTGTCATTTGATTAATTGTCTATGTTTATTGCACTGTCCCTGTCAAATAAACAAATAATCTAATAATGTAATCTCACTGGACAGCTACTGCCCGCCTCAAGCTGGGCAGCCCCCAGCCAATAAGGTGTTGTCCCGCCACAGCCTGCTTTCCTCATTGGGTGCATGGGGATGAGGAGAAGTCTGAACGGCAGGCTGAGAACCTTCGCACCAGGCAAGACAAGAAAAACAAAAGAGACCAACTCTAAAACTGGGAACTTGGAACGTCCGCACTATGATGACAGGACTCGCTGCTAACCTCAAGGACATCAGCGACACCAGGAAGACTGCCGTCATCAATAATGAGCTGAAGAGACTGGAAGTGGATATCGCCACTCTCCAGGAAACACGGTTGGCTGACGCAGGCACACTGAGAGAGAAGGACTACACGTTCTACTGGCAGGGAAAGGGCAGTGACGAACACAGAGAACACAGAGTGGGCTTCGCAGTGAAGAACACCTTGCTGAAGATGGTGGAACCGGGCAGCAATGGCTCTGCACGACTCCTCACCCTCCGCCTAAACACTACTCAAGGCCCAGTCACCCTCGTCAGTGTGTATGCCTCAACACTGACAGCCACACCAGAGGCAAAAGACGAGTTCTACAAGAATCTCGCAACAACTGTCAGGATCATCCCCAACTCTGAACAACTCATTCTCCTTGGAGACTTCAATGCCAGAGTGGGTGCTGACCACGACTCCTGGCCCTCCTGTCTTGGACCATTTGGCGTGGGCAGAATGAACGACAACGGACAGCGGCTGCTCGAGTTCTGCACATATCACGATCTGTGCATCACAAACTCGTTCTTCAAGACCAAGCCCCAACACAAGGTTTCCTGGCGACATCCGCGCTCAAAGCACTGGCACCAGCTGGACTTGATCCTGACCAGGCGCACCTCACTGAAGAACGTGCTAATCATTTGTTCGTTCCAGAGTGCAGATTGCGACACAGACCATTCATTGGTGTGTTGCAAGGTCAAGCTGCAGCTGAAGAAATTCCATTGTGCTAGACAGCCTGGAAAGGCACGGATTGACACCAGCAAGATGGTCCAACCAGAACTTGTTGAGCAGTTTGCCTCCACCTTTGAGAAGGAACTTGGTGTACCACAAGAAGGAGAATCTGCAAAGCAGAGGTGGGAAGAGCTGCGAAACACCATCCACCGCACAGCCTTGGCTACCTTTGGGAGGAAGACCTCGAAGTCACAGGACTGGTTTGATGCCAAGTTGACCGAGATGACCCCCGTCATTGAAGCCAAGCGCTCAGCACTTGCTGAGTACAAGAAGTACCCAAACGAGAAGACTCTCCAGATTCTCAGGGCTGCGAGAAGCAAAGTTCAGCAGACTGCTCGGCGCTGTGCCAACGAGTACTGGACTCAGCTCAGCCAAGACATTCAAACCGCTGCCATAACAGGGAACATCTGTGGTATGTACAATGGCATCAAGAAAGCACTTGGTCCGGCTCAGAGCAAGACGGCCCCCCTCAAATCCTCCACTGGGGAGATGATCACAGAAAAGAACAAGCAGATGGAGAGATGGGTGGAACACTACTCCGACCTCTACTCCAGACAGAACACCGTGACACCGTCAGCCCTTGATGCCATCGACTGCCTGTCATCCATGGACAAACGTGACGCCGAGCCAACCATTGACGAACTCAGCAAGGCCATTGATAGCTTGGCCGCTGGCAAGGCACCCGGCAACGACGGCATACCCCCCGACCTGATCAAGCACTGTAAGACCGCCCTACTGCTGCCATTGCATGACATCCTCTGCCAGTGCTGGAAGGAAGGTGCCGTACCACAGGACATGAGGGATGCCAAGATCATCACCCTCTACGAAAACAAAGGGGAGAGAAGTGACTGCAACAACTACAGGGGCATCGCCCTCCTCAGCGTTGTTGGCAAAGTCTACGCACGAGTTGTTCTCGTTCGTCTACAGAAGCTTGCCGAACGTGTCTACCCTGAGTCTCAGTGTGGCTTCCGCGCTGAGCGATCGATGGTAAACATGATATTCTCCATCCGCCAACTCCAGGAGAAATGCAGAGGACAGAACATGCCCCTGTACGTCGCCTTCATCGACCTCACCAAAGCGTTCGATCTGGTCAGCAGAGAGTGCCTTTTCAAGATCCTGCCAAAGATAGGATGCCCACCAAAGTTGCAAAGCCTCATCGAATCGTTTCACACCAACATGCAGGGGATAGTGCAGCACGACGGCAACGTCTCAGAGCCATTCAACATACGCAGCGGAGTGAAACAGGGCTGTGTACTTGCGCCAACCCTCTTTGGGATTTTCTTTGCTATGCTCCTGAGGCATGCCTTCAGCACAGCAACAGAGGAAATCTACCTGCACACAAGATCTGACGGCAGGCTTTTCAACCTCGCCCGCCTGAAAGCCAGAACCAAAGTACGCGAGGCTCTAATCAGAGACATGCTGTTCGCAGACGACGCTGCAGTCGCGACCCACACACAGCAGGAGCTTCAGACCCTGATGGGCCGCTTCTCCCAGGCATGCAAGGACTTTGGGCTTACCATCAGCCTGAAGAAGACTAACGTCTTGGCGCAAGGCACGGAAGCGCCACCAACCATCACCATTGACGACTACGAGCTGGAGGTCGTGAATCAGTTCACGTACCTGGGGTCCACGATCAGCAGCAACCTCTCCCTTGATACAGAGATCGACAAGAGGATTGGAAAATCAGCCTCCACACTCGCTCACTCGCCTCACCACACGAGTGTGGGAGAATCCCAAGCTCTCTGTCAAGAGGAAGATGGCAGTGTACAACGCCTGCGTCATCAGCACACTGCTCTATGGGAGTGAGACGTGGACAACATATGCCCGGCAGGAAAAGAGACTGAATTCCTTCTACTTGCGCTGCATTCGCCGCATCCTGGACATATCCTGGCAGGACAAAGTGCCCAACACAGAAGTTCTGTCCCGCGCCGGCCTTCCCTCCATATTCACTCTACTCAGGCAGCGCAGGCTCCACTGGCTAGGCCACATTCACCGTATGGAGGATGGCAGAATCCCCAAAGACGTCCTCTACGGAGAACTGGCGACTGGCAGGAGAGACGTTGGCCGCCCACAGCTGCGCTTTAGAGACGTCTGCAATAGAGACATGAAGCCCCTGGAGATCAACACAGATCGCTGGGAGGACCTTGCAACGGACTGCTCCAAATGGAGAGGCACCCTGACCAGACAGCTCAAGGCGGGTGAAGAGAGACTGACTGCTGCAGCAGATGAAAAAAGGACCTGCAGGAAGAACCACCACAGACCCAGCAGCACGGAGACCACCCACAAGTGTGACCTGTGTGACAGGGTCTGCCATTCACGCATCGGCCTGTTCAGCCACAGGCGGTGCTGTTCCAGCAGAGTAGACGTTTAGGATTCTCTTCCATGGTCATCATAGACTGACGGAGGCCGACGAGATGATACCAGAATAGAAACAGTACAGGAAAATAAGTTTCTGGGGGTGACGCTAGACAATAAAATCTGCTGGAAACCTCACATCAGTCACATCCAGGCCAAGTTGGCAAAATGTATAGGGATACTGGGGAAGACAAGACACATCTTGGACTATAAATCATTGTTCTTACTGTACAATTTCACTGTTTCTACCTTATCTTAACTACTGTGTAGAAGTCTGGGGAAACACCTACAAGACCAACCTACAGTCAATATGCACATTACAAAAAAGAGCTATAAGGATAATAAATAATTTCGGATATAGAAACCATACCAGTTCATTCTTTTTAAAGTCACATGTCATAAAGTTCATGGATTTAGTTAAATTTAAGACAGCACAAGTCATGTACAGGGCAATTAATAATCAACTCCCAACTAATATACAAAAAATATTCTAAAAAAGAGGCAATGATTATAATTTGAGAGGAGGGACTTAAACTTTACAAAACCCAAGATACGAACTATACCAAGAAAATTATGTGGCATATCCTGTCTGTGGGGTGGTTTGTGAAACCAGTCTGGAGCCGGAACTGAAACTAGGTACAAACAGAAATCAATTCAAAAATAGATATATAAAAGGGGGGGTGGGGTGCATTATTTGCTGAAAGAATATATGTAAGGAAGGGTAGTATTTATATGTACGATTCACTATGCTACTCTGGGGACACTATGGGATGGTAGGTGGGACAGCACTAGTGTATATCTGTGTGTGTTTGGGGCTGGTTTTGATGTATGGACTGTATGTATGTTGGGAATGGATGGGTGTTAATGTTGATATGTACAAAATATAGTTAAGTGTTTACTTGGGGTCTTAAATGTGGTAATTTGTATATATTTCACATGGGTTGTATTTATGGAAAAGAGGAGTTGGAATTAAGTGTTCACTTCTTCCTTCTCCCTTTCGAACACTGTATACTGTTACTTTATTGCACTTGTCATTTGTTTTATTTTTGTTTTCCTTTTTTGTTTGAAATAAAGTATGTATCTATCTATCTAAAATGTAATGGGTTCCCCTGTAGTCTAAGAGCCAGCTCTGGTGAAAATTTAATTCAAATCCATCCAATAGATTTTGTGTAATCCTGCTGCACAAATACAAACAAAGCCCTTGGTGGAGGTATGTACTCTCAGATCATCTCCAACATCTAATCATCTGTTTCCTGTGTCATCACACATCTTTCCTGAAAATTTCATCAAAATCCACTGATAACTTTTTGAGTTATGTTGGTAACAGACAGACAGACAAACCAACCAATGCCACAGACAACACTGGCTCCTCCCTTGGTGGAGGTAAACATTACATTCAGGGCTTCCACTGGGCTTATTTGTGGTCTTGCATCAGTGATAGGGGTAAGTAGTTTAATCTCAAACACCAGCAAGTCCTCCAGTACACAAAAATATGATGTCTTCCATCTGGACCCTGAAGCCTGTTCATACCATTTAAAATAAAGATTAAAAAAAGGCCTGTTTTGTTTTGATGCAACAAAAAACACAGAACTCAAATGTTATAATGGCTGCCAGCTGGACAGTTTATGGCGAAAGGACAGCCCTGGCTGGAGTGAGGTCTTTGACAAGGCCCCAGAAAAACTAAGGCAAAAAGCTCGGTGGAGGTAAGCAAGCATGAGAAACTATTCCACACACTGTGCCTGGAGGAGGGAAGAAAACGGTTGTGACCGCCGCCGGCAACTGGAGGACCACAACCTGGAGAAGGCGCCCGCATTTCGCCTTTGATAATCAGGTCCCCTGCCCGCTCCACACCGCCGCACCACCACACCCCACGGACCAGCAATCCAAACATGATGCAAAAACTAAAGCCAGGGAGCCACCATTAGACAGCAGGTAGGGTTGTTTCCAGTTTTCATTAGAAGTCTGATATTCATACGTATGTTAGAAATACTGTGTAATTTTGACTGAAGGACTGTTACTTGTTTATTTTATTTCATCTTTATTTAATATGTGCTTCTCAGTGCTTACCAACTTTGCTGTGCTGCCTGTGTGTGGCTGAATCGGTGTTGTGTACACGCCCACCTGTGCTCGTGATGACTCCGTTCCAAACACAGCCGCCTGACTGCTACTACCAACTTGGCCTTTCTGCCACCAAAGCTTGGAGAGCGCACTCGTCACCCATGTGTGCATGTGCACATCACCAGTGCAATTATGTGCACTAATTTTCAGTTATCTGCTGCTGAAAGTCGCTGCATTCACCCAGCTACTCCCAAAGCAGGACAGCCTGGTGACATAGGAAGAAATCAAGAGGGTCCAGGACAGACTTTTTTTCTTTAAAGTTTGCAGCTTTTCTTATAAATGTGTAACTTTTTCTCATTAATTTACTACATTTATTTGTAAATGTAGAACTTTTTTCTTGTAAATTAACTATATGCATCTTTAAATTTCAACTTTTTGCTCATAACTGTGCAACTTTTCCCTCATGAATCTGCTCTTTTTGCATCTTAAATCTGCAATTTCTTTTCTAGTAAATTTGAAACCTTGTAACCTTTTTCTGATAAATTTGTGAGGTTTTTTTTTCTTGCAAATTTGCAGCCATTTTCTAGTAAACTTGACTGTTTTGTAAATTTGAAAGTGTTTCTTGTAAATCTCCAATTTTCTTTCTCATAAATTTATAACTTGTTCTTCTAAATTTAAACAGCTTTTTTCCCCAAAAGTGTGCATTTGTACATTCTTTCTCATAACTTTGTGACTCACTACGATAATACTCATTTTGAAACTGATGCTGGCAACATGTTCCAGAAAAACTGGGAAAATGGCAACAAAGGACTGGGAAAGTTGAGGAACGCTCAAACACCTTTTTGGAGCATCCGACAGGTGAAAAAGTTAATTGGAAACAGGTGAGTGTCATGATTGGGTATAAAAGAGTCATCCCCGAAAGGCTCAGTCGTTCACAAGCAAGGATGGGGCGAGGCTCACCACTGTGAACGACTGCGTGGGCTAATAGTCCAGCAGTTTAAGAACAATGTTTTTCACCATACAAATGAAAGGAATTTAGGGATTTCATCATCTACAGTCCATGATGTCATCAAAAGATTCAAAGAATCTGGAAAAATTTCTGCCCGTAAGCGAAAGGACGAAAACCATCATTGCACACCCGTGACATTCGATCCCTTAGGCAGCATTCTGTAAAGGATATTACCACATGGGCTCAGGAACACTTCAGAAAACCCCCTGTCAGTTAACACAGTTTGTCACTACATCTACAAGTGCAAGTTAAAACTCTACCATGCAAAGTAAAGAGCCATATATCAAGAACATCCAGAAACACCTCTGGTTGCTCTGGGCCCGAGCTCACCTGAGATGGACTGCTGCAAAGTGGAAAAGTGTGCTGCGGTCTGATGAGTCCACATTTCAGATTGTTTCTAGAAATCATGGACATCGTGTCCTTCAAGCTACAGAGGAAAAGGAGCATCCGGACTGTTGTTAGATCGGCTGCAAACCAAAAAGGTAGAAATAAAATTTTAAAATCTAATCAAATGTACACTCATCCAATCCCTGTGTAGAACAAGACATCATGGAGAAAACTTGTCAGCATGTTTTGCTACCTCCTCTACTTACTTATTCATTGCTATTGGGCGGGGGCGGGGGGGTATCCCAGCGTCTTTGGGTGAGAGGTGGGAGGTGGGATACACCCTGGACAGATTGCCAATCCATCGCTGGGCCCTTTATGTTAAAATAATTTTCAGTATAATTATTCTGAGTTAAAAAATCAGGCAGAAAATTTAGATACAAGTACATTTATTTCCTCTTGAGGGAGAAATACAGAGGCAGCCCCAAGTCTGACCAGCCATACCTCTGAATCAGCCATTCACTGTTCTAGCTTTTAAAGCTGTGTTATCCATGGGAAGATGGAGAAACTGTCCTTGACTACATCTGGCAAGACAGGGGGTAACAGTTCTTATCTTTGCTCCCAGGAAACAAGGAGCCAGTACATTCTCGGTCACACAGGACTAGACATCCAAAAATGTGTCAGTACAGCTGGTGATTAAAACTGCTAACTCAGACTGGGGCTGTTCAAGGCCATACATGAATCACAACTCATATCAGACATATAATATGAAATATAATATGGAAGAATAATATAAAGGAATGTATGAACTTATCCTGCATGGAATGCACATATAAACATCAGACATGAAATAGGAAAGGCATGATACAGCTTAACAATAATAATACATTATTAATAACAATAATAATGTGGATAATATGGAATTTTTCTATCACTTTACATATTGTAATTCTATAGAGCTGTTATATCATGGATCTTGCTATGTGCTGTACTCATCCTTTTATCTGCTCACAATGTATGGATCAATAGCTGTAGAGCGTATGCTGAACATAAGCACAGTACCCCAGTGACAGCGTCCAGTGACAGTCCCTGTAATGCTAATTCAAACATTTTCAATAGAGAGGAGGGCAGCATTATTTTGTGTAGATAAAAGAAATAGAGGGGTAACATAAAGCTGCAGGTGGCTGGCAGAAGCAGACAATACCCCACCCACCGACCCCACCCCCCGCAGTCGATAAAAATGGTACACTAAATAAAAAAACAAACTCACTAAAGGTTGTGAAAGGTCTTGTGGCTCAGCGGGCCTGAGAGAAATGGCTGATCTGGCTTTCCAGGTGATTAATCAGGCGTCGTGACCCACCTGCACAACTGCACATCAAATGACAAACAATCAGGCAGGCTGGAAGCGTAAAGTCCCCCTGGAGAAGAGCAAAATAAACTTCTCCACGGTTTCCCTGTCAGTCCGAGAATGTCATTCGCTGCATGCCAATGCATTTCACAGCTGACCACAAGACTGACTTTATATTTGGCTGTGAGGAATTTTAACAAGTGGCCAATACTGTTCCTTTCCTTAGAAAGACAAAAAGGAGAAGGAGTCACTGAGACATCCTCATTAAACCCATGTACAGAGGAACAGGCCAGAGGTGATAAATGGTGCCCATGCCTTATGAATGATGCAGCGTGTCACCTAAAACTCACTGGTTCAAGGGTTAATGGCTTTTAGTAGTAACGCATGAAAGCCAGAGCAGGCGTGTCAGCAGGGAGCACGACGCCAGGCGTGGCAACACGACTTCATCACCAGCACAAAGAGTGAGCGACAGAAGGAGGTTAAGCAGGAGACGATGGAGGAGGGAAATCGTGAAAGAGATGAAGAGCTTCAATATGAGAGCAATGTGTGTGTGTGTGGCCTCGTGAGTCATCTCCACACCACCTTACCAACACAAATATGTCTTTCCTCTCCTCCCCCCGCCAACCCCAGGGATAACTAATTGACTCTTCTCTGACACCAGCCCACTGGTGTGAGGCGTGTTGCTCTCCGGACTTTGACTTCACACATTCTTTTCTGTCCATCTATGGCCCTCTTTTATTCTCCTATATCTTTCTCTCGCAGAACTCTCTGCAGAAAATGATGAATAGCAAGCTTTTTTTTTTTTTTAAGGAATGAGCAGTTATCTATTATTGAGCAGCAGCAGCAGCAGCTATCTCTGTCTACTAGCCTGCTAAAATAAATATGACACAGCACCAGAGAGATTTGCACAGATCTGAACTAAGCCCTCTCAGGCTCTGAGCTTTCTGGGCTATGCATTTACCAGTGAAGCAAAGTCAAGACCTGAGCACAGGCAGCCAGTAAAGTGTTTTTTGTTGTTGCACTTTTTGCATGTGGAGTGGATGGAGTAAACTTCATCTTCTCTGAATAGCACGTTTTGTTACAATGGGGGGAAATGCTTTTGATCACCCTGCCCTTTTGAATGCTGAGATTTATCCTCCTTGCACTGTAGCTAAATCTGTCAACTCCCAGCTGCCCTCAGCGGAGCCTGTCTGGCGTGTACACACATTATTCATTATTACTTAATTAGTTCCTGCAGCTTCTATACTGTATAAATTCTGCAGACAGAAATCAAAGGTGTGCTCCAGAGTGTCCATTATTTCCTCATGAAGTGCACTACAAAGGTATAAATGCACCTTTCTAGGTGTATCTCTTCATTATAAACTGAAAAGCAAATTATCCATCAGCCATTGCAGCTTACATGCATATACACCAAAGAATAAAAGAAGTCGTGTTTGTTGGAGTTGACACCATAATTACAATGTAAGAATAATAATTTGTGAATGACTCAAAGCATCTCTACATTATCTTTAGTATTTGGAACAATATGTGCATATTTTTTTCCTAACAGCAACAAGTATGCGGTGTGTTAATGTCACCAGGGTAATAGATTATGCCTGGGTAATTGCCGGATGTTCCTAATGGAGTACACCTGTGAAGGAAAGTTAACTTAATTGACATTCCCTGTGCTGGAAGTGCGGCGTGTGGAGCACTGTGGATGTGCACTGTGGGTCAGAACACAGGTGAACGCTTGTTCTGATTTTATGTGGAGACTAGTTGGTGTAGTTTGCAACATTAAGCAGATGCAGATTCTACTGTTCAGATTTTAATGAAAATCTCCGTCATCCTGGTGGGTAAGTATACGGTATGAAAGCTCAATCAAGTCAACTGGGTTCAAGCATTTTCTTTTTGCTTCTGAAGCATTTCAGCATTCATCCAAATTGCTTTGTCAGTACCCCCCCACCCCCACCCCACACACACACAAAAAAACTGGGTCTGTCCCTGTTCGGGTCAGCCCACTGTTCCTTCCTTATCTGGCTCTTTGGACAATTCCTGGTGCTCTGTGTTACTGCGTGTTTCTACTTTTCTAAGGAACACAAGCACGGAACAGGGCAGCCTGCTTGCCTACTGCACGGGATCAACCACTCTTTGGGGTGGAACTCTATCATGCTACTGACCCTAAAACATCTGATAAGAAAAGAAATGACCTCTACCTAGATATCACTTTATGATCCTTTGTGTAGTTCGCCTTGATGATGTCAGCACATTTAAATACAAATCAGTATTATGTCAGTCCATTCTCACTCCAAAGGTATAACAATGAGCTGATTGGGTCGAAGCGTCAGCATCACATTAGTTTGAAAAAGGTGACTTTCTGTGTCTGAACTGTGATGCCCTGGGCTGTAGCGTTAATGCAACAGAGCGGTGTCATGTGACAATTCAGAGTTTTTCAGTGCAACATATGTACCAGTACATTTTCCTAAGCATAGCTCTGACCATGTAGATTTAGTGCCTAAACCTCAAAAGTGTAATTATGTAGCCTGCTGGCTAAAGTAAATAGTGATTAAAAGTGAACACAGATGATCAACTGAAGAAAACTGGAACAGTGGGATTTGAATTCAGGCTGCTTGCATGGGAAGCTGATGTTTACCTCCTTACACAGAGTTTTGTAATATTAAGATGGTTTTGTATAGTTGTCAAAGTGTCAAGAGAGGGGAGTTGTTGACTGTCTGAATGCATCAGGATGGCCAGTTTTTTCCATCAGACTGCTCTGGCAGAACGTCTTGTTGTTATGGTGTACAATGATTAAATCAGATCATCTAAACATCAAACAATACTGTAAATCTTAAATGAAAATTATTTGTCAGATTAAATATATGTATACACTTAGGGCGTTGCTGAAATAAATTACATACAGTGTGTGTGTGTGTGTGTGGGGGGGGGGGGTTACCAGGAAACATACAACGTATGTAACTTTGGCTTCAGTTTAACCTGGCAACGATGAAGAAGCATCCTGACAGGGGAGAATTATCCCCAAACATCATCCATTCACAGTTGACAATTAGTGCATCGCTCAAGCATGTAGAGAAATCTAAAAGTGTGTTCAGACCAAATGCGAACGGGTGAATTTTTCATGGAGCGTGATTACATTTTAACTCAATGTAAAGATGCGACTTTATAACTTCTGCAGCTGTGCTCAACCTGCTGTGGAAATTCCCAAAACACTGTCATGCTTAGGTTCACGTTAGGGCTGGGGGATATACCACATATATTCGTTGTATCGGTACATTTGATCACCCGCAATACAAAAATAATTTTATCGTAGATACTTGAACATTTATCATGTAAAAATGAGCTGCTGCTGCAAGACAGGTCTGTCTGCAGCTTGACCGCTGAAGTCTGAAAGTGAAAGCTCTCTAGCTCAGCACGACTGCTCCCCCCACCCCCGCATACTCACAGAGAAATCTAAACTGCAGCAAGCAGAGATGAAAGGGAAGATGACAGAATAAACATAGGCTCACCTAAAGCACAGGAAATGGGGAGGGGGGGGAAGAGACCCAGGAGAAGATAAACATTTCAAGTCTGAAGTCTGCATGTTCATTTGCTAAGTGAATGAACTTAGCAGATGAACTTTTCCGCCCACTTCCTTTATACCCTGAGTGGTGTCACTACCAGAAACCGGCAGTTAGCCATCCTAGTCCAACCCATGTCCAACCCAGCTGCCATCTTACTAATACCACCCTTTTTCATATGTCACACTCGCCTCTTTCCATTGATTTTGCATGTATTTGTGCTGCCCGTTTGCGTTTGGTCTGAATGCACCTTAACACTGCTAGACTCGATTAAGAGCAGCAAAAAGTATTCATGAAAACACAGGATGAGTAAGTATGCACCTATTTTTTTTCTTTTGCAGTTTATTTTCTTGTGCTCATTTGTAATTTGTTTGGTTTTTGTAAATGATGGTGCTGTTTTACAAAGCAAACCTAAATCATGACTGTTCTAATCAACGGTGCAAGAGTCCACAATGGTTTAGATAAAGGGTATGTCAAGCAGTGATGTGCACAAACATTTTGGGGGCAGGTGCTCATCTAAAAAAAGGGACACTCTTAAATTCTGAAAAAAAACTTACAGGTCTTACAGAGGGCAGGGGGCAAAGGGGCAGGTGCTAGAGCACCACCTGAGGTCTAGCTGTGCATGTGCCTGATGTCAAGGCATGAGAGCTGTGAATTTATCTTTGAAAAGACTAGCTATAGTAGGGGTTGGCATTAACACCGGACAATGGGGGGTGGATTTCAGCAGTGGCTAGTAAGACAGCCACTCCCGCTAGCCACTTTGGAAGGTTATAGTTTTCTCAAACGGTATCTAAAATAATAAACCTACTGCAATGTGAGACTATGAAACTACAGTACAACACCCATAAGCACTACCCGCACACAGTGTGAGCACATTGGCCCACTGTCGCGGCCCACAGAGTCTGGAGAAGCCGTGGATGGCCTACTCCATGGGTCGGTCTCCCATCTGGCTCCTGTTCAGCCCGGTGGGAAGAAATGCCGTAGTGGCTGGCGGCTTCTCCTGTACCGAGTACTGAGTAGGGCCAGACTCCTCAAACCTGGGCCAAACCCGGCCACCAGGGAGTCCAAATTTCTCTCTGTGAATTGTGAATCTGTGGTGGCCTAGAGATCCACCTCACAACCAATTGTGGGTTCAAGCCCCAGCTGCGTCATACCAAAGACCATATAAAAATGGTACTTCCCACCTTCTAGCTTGGTGCTTAGCATAATGGAATGAGGGAAGGATAGTTGGTTACCCAGCCACAGGTGGCGCACCCTGTGCCAGCCCCAAGCCTGGATAAATGGGAAGGGTTGCACCAGGAAGGGCATCCGGCCTAAAAATCCTTGCCAAATTGACATGCGAACTGTCATGATATAAGGTGATGATATGCTGTGGTGACCCCGACAAAAAAGTTTTCTTTTTCTTTCTCTTCTTTTTTCTGGTGAAAACAGGCTAGGTTAAATCCAACTACTAATGACATAGTGCAGCCATGAAGGGGTGTCCCAGTTCACAGGGGTAAAGGGAAGGGGCAGGGGTACAAATGAGAATTGGGAACGACCCAAATCTACCTGTACTTCACTCTCACATTACAAATATTTTTCTCTACTGTTTTACAGTATTTACTGCTGTTCATAAATAAACATTGTTTTTCTTGCTATTTTTATGTGTAAGGGTAATTCACATTTAAAAAGGCTGTAAATTTAGTTCAAGTAAATTTTAGCATGCAGTAGTCAAATTTGATCATATTAAACATCATCTTCCAACTACAAAACTGTGGCTAATAAAAAGGCTGAGTGGCTAGTAATTTTGGAAAATCACTAGCCACAGTGGCTGGTGAGCAAAAAAGTTAATGTCAAGCCCTGTGTATAATAATACAATGCACATTCACACAACACAATTCATATTTCATCTCGGTTTTCTTTCTTTTGTCCCTTATTGGCAAGTTGGCAACCCCACCATAGACAAAACCATCAATCTGATGTATTATAAAATGTTCAAGCATGTGATGATTTATCATATTTGAGGTAAACATGTTTGATTATTGGAGCCCTTTAAAGGCTCAGTGCTTTTTTTGCGACTGTAGGATGTTGTGGCATGTTTATAACCACAAGATCAGTGCTAGAATTTGTTAGCATTTTAACAGGCACACCACATCTTTTTATTTTTGTGCACACTAGACCCCATTTTATTGCTGCATCATCACTCCAGCTTACATCAAACTGAAACCAGCAGGAGGCTGTTTAATCTCATTGTGGACAACCCTTGCGTGGCCGACTTTGAGGAGCACATTCATATTTATGTGAACAAGCAGCAGTGTGAGGCTCACCAGAGAAGGAAGAGAAACAAAAGGTGTAAAACACTTCAGGAAATCCCAGAAACAACAACAGAGCCGTAAATTTCAGAGTGACACTGGACCCCAGCAGGAAGCGTACATCTTGTTAAAAATGTTCTGAAATTAATGGCATTTCTACCTTTTTGAACTGTGAGCCGCAGCAGTGATGTGTGGCTTAAATTACTCCTGACCTTGTGTCACTGCACTTGCACAGCATGAGCTTTAGTTCAGTCCACTGATTCACAACAGGGTCACATAAGACCAGAGAAGGTAAAGGAAAGGCTTCTATTTTTCAAGAGTTTATACTTTCCATGCTTAGTTTTCAAATTAAAACACTTCGAAATAACTTTAGGGTGCATAAAGGAGCCCAAAATGAGCTGCTGAAATCCTGAAAAAAGGAAGCTGTTAATGTCAAGTCTGGTAGCTTCTTTGTGCCCAGACAGAGCAAACAATCCAGTCTTGCCATAAAAAAATTCAAGTGCATGACTGAAAAATTGACCAAAAAAAGTGTTCACAGAAACCTGCCTCTGAGTGAACTTTTTAAAACCGGCGTCGTAATGAGTTCAGGGAGCGGTGCCTGGCATTTTGACGAGAATCACCGTGTCTCCCAACCCAGATGAAGTAAACATCTTTCAGGGGTTTTCCTCCAAGCATTCTAATTTGAGGTATTTGGGTCAAATGCAACTTTGATGCTCAACTCATTCAACTTCATGTGAACTCACTCTATGCTATAAGTCCTCCCCAGAGTTGATTCAAAGGTAAGATAAATAGCGTTGTCTCTAGTTCATGCTAATTACTTATCAACTTTGAGTTGGTTGACATTACCTAACATTTAAACCTTTATATCTCTGGCAACAAATTAGAATAAACTATTTTTTATTTGCCCCAACTTCATCAGAAGCTGAAATGTCACCTCTGCTCATCAGCATTTCCTCTTCAGCAGTCTTCCCCTTCAGCTCCTCTTCCTCCCACCTGATTCCCTTCTTTTCGCCTTCCTCTCCCACTTCTGTTTCCCACATGCCATTGTTTTTCTCCCCCTGAAGCCTCTCAAGACTAAATTTAGATGATGATTCTTCTGCAGGGATCAGTGATTGTGCCGCTTTCTGAGGACGCCCTGGGTGCTTGCAGGAAGTAGTTCAGTCTAATCGCGTTTTTTACGGTGTCTTCTGCTGAATATTATTCAAGTATGTACAGGAGAGACACGAGACGCCACACCAAACTGAAGCTGTGAAGTGACACCAGACACTTACAGGAAATGGTGTGATGCTGTGCTGAAGGTTTGAATGTCAGCAAGATGATATCAGCCTTAAATCAAAGACAAATATTCACTTTGGTAAAAGATTATTTGTGAATGGTGCTATTTCACTGTGGTGGATAAACAAACACACAAACAACAGTCACCCTTGTTTTTAATAGGGCTGTCCTAAAAAAGACTTCGGGGGCTCAGACTATCTGGCAACAATGCCAAACAGCTATCTGAATATTAATTTGTTTAGTGGCTCTGTACTTCTGTTGGGCTTAAATCTACTGCATGGTTAAATCCTGTGTACTAGATACACATTTTGGATCAATTTTTGTGTACGGCTCTGGTATTTAAAGCATCACTTCACCAAAATTAAAAAAAAAAACACACACACAGTTTCCTACATATTGGATCGCTGCATCATTTTAAACCATTTTACTTGAGAAGTTCCCAGTTTTCAACTGCAGTGGCTATACAGTTGAAAACAGAAGTTTGTATAGACTGTATAAAAAGACATTTATTTTCTCTCATTGTCTGACATTAAATCAGACTAAACTTTTTATGTTTAGGTCAGTTAAGATTACCAACATTATTTCTATTTGCTTAATCATTTTTGTATTTGCTAAATAATTTTTTAGATTTTTTTTTTTACTTCAAAATCAGAAGTTTACGTACATTATTATCTTTAGTATAGCATTGCCTTTAAACTGTATGACTTGGGTAAGACATTTTGGGACTCCTTCCACAAGCTTCTCACAAGAGTTTGCTGGAACTTTGGTCCATTCTTCCTGACAGAGCCGGTGTAACTGAGCCAGGTTTGTATGCCGACTTGCTCACGTCTTTTCAGCTCTGCCCACAAATTTTCTATGGGATTGAGATCAGGGCTTTGTGATGGCCACTCCAAAACACTGACTTTGTTGTCCTTAAGCCACTTTGTAACTAATTTGATGGTATGCTTAGGGTCATTGTTCATTTGAAAGACCCATTTGTGCCCAAGATTTAACTTCCTGGCTGATGTCTTGAGGTGTTGCTTCATTATTTCAATATTTACATAATGTTCTCTCATCATGATGCCATCTATTTTGTGAAGTGCACCAGTCCCCCCTGCAGCAAAACACCACCACAACATGGTGCTGCCACCCCCATACTTCACAGTTGGGATGGTGTTCTCAGGCTTGCAAGCTTTCCTCTTTTTCCTCCAAACGTAACAATGGTCATCATGGCCAAACAGTTCAGTTTTAGTTTCATCAGACCACAGGACATGTCTCCTAAAATTAAGGTCTTTGTACCTGTGTGCATTTGCAAACTCTAATCTGGCTTTTTAATGTTGCTTTTGGAGTAATGGCTTCTTTCTTGCTGAGTGGCCTTTCAGGCCATATCAATACATGACTCGTTTCACTGTGGATAATGACACCCTTCTACCAGCTTCAACCACCATCTTCACAAGGTCTTTTGCTTTTGTTCTAGGGTTGATACACACATTTTGCATCAAAACACATTCACCTCTGGGACACAAAACCTGTCTCCTTTCTGAGCAGTGTGACGGCTGGACACTCCCATGATGTTTATACTTGTGTATAACTGCTTGAACAGATGAACATGACACCTTCAGGCATCTGGAAATTGTACCCAAGGATGAGCCAGACTTGTGGAGGTCCACAATTCTCTTCCTGATATCTTAGCTAATTTCTTTTGATTTTCCCATGATTTCATACAAGAAAGCAGTGTGCTTGAGGTGTGCCTTAAAATGCATCCGCAGGTGTGCCTCCAATCAACTCAAATGTTGTCCATTAGCATATCAGAAGTTTCCAAAGCCATAACATCATCATATGGGCTTCCCAAAATTGTTTAAAGATATAGTAATCTTAGTGCATGTAAACTTCTGACTTTGAAGAAAGAAATAAAAAAATTTTCTAAGAAATTATTTTGCAAATATAAACATTATTTAGCAAATCAAAATAATTTTGGTAATCCTAACTGGCGTACAACAGGAAAAGTTTAGTCACATTTACAGTGAGGAAAAAACAGGTCATGTTTCTTTTTATATAGTGTATGTAAACTTCTGGTTTCAACTGTAAATCCAATGTTTTCCAGAGATCAAACACTGATTATATGAAAAGTTATGATGAGTGTCATGGCCTGTTTTAAGTTCATTTTTGGTTCTCTATATTTTTTCCTTCATTATTTGTCACGACTCGCTGCTCATCATCTGCCTCAGCTGCGCGCACACCTGCGCCTCGTCAGCCACGGGCTACTTAGCCCACTCAGCCCAGTGCAGCGGTCTGGAGCCGTCTGTTCGCATCGGCACATCTTCGCAGCTGGATCGTCTCCAAACGACAGCTAAACTACGCTTCAACTTAAGCATCTTACTCCTTACCTTTGCAAGTCTTCTCCCCTGTGCACAGGTGGATTCCTTGGTGGCGGATACCCCGTCATCGCCATCCAACCCTCACCGTCGTCACAGGCTCTGCAGGACGCTGTCTCCCAGGCTTCTCCCTTGGCCAACGCCAGCCACCGGTCGCCTACAAGTAAGCAGCACTCTGCTCATTATACCTGTCTAGGTGTGGTGCCCTTTACCCCTGTCCTCTGTTCTCTCCATAGGGTTGCCCGGCTGTACGGCGCTCCACTTTGCTTCCTGTACATCGGCGTTCACCCTCATTACATATTCATATCTCACACATCCATCCATACACGTCTGCTTGTTGAATAAAGCTGTTAAATCTACCCTGAGCCTGCATGCGTGTTTCCTGAGCCGGACATTATGTCATTATTGTTATCATCATTTTGTCTCCTGTGCTCCCCTGTGGTTGTTTTCTTTTTCCCAGGTCTTTTGTGATATTGTTTGACCCCTTGTTATTATTATTGTTTTCTGTGTTTTTCCCCTGATCCCTAATGGGTTGGTCATCCCATGTTTGTTCCTGTTATTGTTCTCCATGTGTTCCCTGGTCACCTGTGGATGTCTCATGTGTATTTGTTCCCCTATTGTTCCCAGCCCTCATGTGTTCCATACCCATAGCCACTTCCACTCATGTGTTACCATGTTGCCCTTGATTGTTCCCCCAGCTGTCCTGTGTTTGTTATTAGTAGTCTCCCTATATACAGTATGTTAGTCTGTAATTGTGTTTCTTGTGGCATCATCTCCGTTGTGTCTCTCAATGATTTTGTCTGTGCATCCCCGTGTCTCAAGTGACCCAATGAGTTTATTTTTGTCTGATACTTACCATATCTGATACTTACCATATAACCATAGTTATTTTCCAGCCCTTGTGATGTGCCTTTTGTTTGCTCCAGTGTTTTTGTTAATAAATTCTTAATTGCATCATAACCCTGTCTGCAACTGGGCCTTACCTTCATCTGCCAAGAGGCAGTTATATGACAGAATGACGCCACCAAATATGGACCCAGCAGGTATGGATTTTTGGAGTTTGGAACTGGACGCGGATGAGGTGTGGGCAGCACAGACTATCGAGGACTATATCTTGGATGCTCGCACCTCCAGCACGCTGGATGCAGCTTTGGGAGCCTTGGACATCGCAGCCAGGGTAGTAAAGGCATATCCCTGCTTACAGAGCTACCCTGAGATGGTGGGGCTGTTAATTTCTGTCTCAAACCTCCAGCACACGTTTTGTGAAATGGTGGGAGTCATACCAGTTATACCGAAGCCTGAGCCGACGAAGAAGCGTACCCTGGCTCCGGCATCTCTCTCACCATGCCGTGCTCTAGTTCCAATGCCGGCCTCACCAGCCCCACAGTCACTCCAGGGGCTGGAGAGGAGCTCACCACCTGCGCTGAAGCCTGAGCTGACGCCGAAGTGTCCCCTGGCTCCGGCGTCGCCCTCACCTTGTCGTGTTCCTGCCTCCATACCTCTGTCATAATTCCTTCCCTGATTTTTCATTCATTCATGCATTGATGATCTGTCCAGGGTCTACCCTCCTCTCGTCCAAAGATGCTGGGATGGACTCCCCCCCCCCTCCACACACACACACACACCATGACCAGTAAAGGAATAAGCGAGTAAGCGGATGAATGAACTGTGGAGGTTGGCCCATAGAGGGTGCCAGGTGCTGCCCACTCTGACTTAAAGTTTCCCTTTTTTCCTTTCTTGTTTTAAAAACATTCCACATCCCAAAAGCCAGTTTAGAAAGCCTGGGATCAGACCGCCAAGGTCTCTGCCTTCGACCGCCACCTGATCCACATAGCACCGGACACCCATGGTCCCTCCTGCAGGTGGTGAGCCCGCTGGAGGGCGGACCCATGTAATTCCTTTGGGCTGAGCCCAACCAAGTCCCATGGGCAGAAACCCGGCCACCAGGCACTAGCCATCAAGCCCTTTCCCCAGGCCTGACTCCAGGGTGGGGCCTCGGTAACCCCATACCAGGTGGTGTACACTGAATCGTTGTTCTAACATTCATCATGAGAGTCTGTTGGATCGTTCTTAGTCTGGCCCTTCACCCAGGACCAGTTTATCTTGGGTGATCCTATCAGAGGCAATTTCCCCAGACTAGCTCCTGGGATCACTAGAGCACACAAACCCCCCACCACAATAAGGTGATGGTCCATGAGGGGATCGCGGATACAAGCAGCTGAAATGAGCTTTCTTTGTAGGACTGCTGGCCTCACCCTTAGAGATAGGGTGAGGAGCTCAGTCATTGGGGAGAGGCTCAGAGTAGAACTGCTGCTCATCCACATTGAAAAGAGCCAGTTGAGTTGGTTTGAGCATCTGAACAGGATGCTTCCTGGACGCCTCCCTCTTGAGGTGTTTCAGGCACGTCCCACTGGGAGGAGACCTTGGGGCAGACCCAAGACTCGCTGGAGAGACTAAGTCTCCCAGGTGGTCTAGGAGCGCCTTGGTATCCTCTCTGAAGAGCTGAAGCAGGTGGCTGGGGAAAGGGAGGTCTGGACTTCTCTGCTTGAACTGCTGCCTCTGCGACCCAGGCCTCCGGAAAAGTGGTAAAAGATGGATGGTTTAAAAAAGTTTTTAATTATACGACTGTTAATTTGGAATGATAATGTATTTGGATTTTTTAAGAATAAGCTATATAAAATTAAAAAAAAAAATTGCATTCTGTCACTCCTGGGATGATAGTTCCATCACACTTGTAGCGCAGCAACCTAGCCAGTCATTTAAGACAATGGGAAATGATTGGCATTTCACCAGTCAGTGCGATCAAATGGTGTTTTGGGGCTGTGAAAATATCACTCAAAACAGTTACAGAGATATAATCAAATGCAGCAGCAGGCTAGGCTAGGCTAACAGGCTGTTGCTTTGCTTAATGATGCCTTTTGTTTCTCCTGTCTGTTGTATAAGATAACGGCATGTGATTTTTGGTGGACTGTCACAGGAATGAGAGACCTGAAGCATTTATCCTAAAGAATAAAAACATGAATGTTCAAAGATAAATGTGGACAATTGTAAAACTAACAATGCTAGGCAGAGTTAGCATAGCTACACAGCTTGATTACAGTCAGGAATGCAGTGAGAAGATACATGGGGCCAGCTACAGAAGACAAGCATGGACTGTCTACATTGGAGTCTTAAAAAAAAACAAACAAACCATTGTGAGTTCTTTGCTGATAAACAAGAAGATGGACATGAAATTTAATTCATTTCAAATTTATTTATATAGCACCAAATCACAACATAGGTTATCTCAAGGCACTTTACAGAAAAGAGTGGGTTTAGGCCACACTCTCAAATTTATAGAACCCAGCAGAGACCCCTAAGAGCAAGCACTGCAGCGACACAGGCGAGGAAAAACTTCCCTTTAATGGGCACAAACCTCAAGCGGAACCATAGCTCATAGAGGACGGCCATCCGCCTCGACCGGCTGGGTTGAAAAAAGAGGTAAAGAGTGGGAGGCCTGGCAGTAGCTACATTTGAAACAAACGTAACAAATACAATATTCAAAGCCAGACATTCCAGTATCAAGGCTGGTTAGGCTGCACATGTGAGTGAAGGCCTGGCAGCGGCAACATTTTTAACTATAGGCCTTATCAAAGAGAAAAGATTTCAACTTACTCTTGAATAAAGAGAGAGTGTCTGCCCCCCGAACTGAACTGGGAAGATGGTTCCACAGGAGGGGAGCTTAATAAGTGAAAGCTCTACCTCACAATCTACTTCTGGAGACCTTGGGGACCACCAGTAGTTTGGATTTTTGGGAGTGCAGAGCTCTGGTTGGATGAACTATGAGTTCTTGCAGATAAGAAGGAGCCATACCATTAAGGGCTTTATAAGTTAGGAGCAATATCTTGAATTCAATTCTATATTTTATTGAGAGCCAATGTAAAGAAGCAAAAACTGGGGTAATGTGATCTCTTCTCCCTGTTCTCATTAGAATACATTCAGCTGCATTCTGAATGAGTTGGAGAAACTTTATGGACTTATTAGGACAACCTGATAAAATTGAATTACAGTAGTCTAACCTAGAGGTGATAAAGGCATGGACAAGTTTCTCTGCATCTTTATGAGACAGGATGGACCTAATTTTAGATATATTACGCAGATGAAAGAAGGCAGTCTTAATGGTTTGCTGTACATAAGAGTTGAAAGACATATTTTGGTCAAAGACAACTCCAAGATTCCTAACAGAAAATGTAGACGCCAGTGCAATGCCATCTAGTGTTGTTATCTTACTAGAAAGAGTACTTCTAGCATGTTTGGGGCCAAGAACAATGACTTCAGTTTTATCTGTATTCAGCAATAGAAAGTTGTTGTTCATCCAGGTTTTAATATCCTTATCTGATAAGGATGTTAAATTATTGTGTTATCCTTATCAGATAACACAAATTTGAAAGTTATCAAATAATGGTCAGTCAGTGTAGGATTTTGAGGGATGACAAGCAGCTCATCAATTTCTACACCATAGGCCAAGACCAAATCAAATCAAACAATATGTCTTTCAGTAGTTTAATAGGAAATGTCCTAATAGGTTAATATATTTGGATAACTTTAAAACAGAGAATTCAACATGTATCATGGACATCATAGACTGTTATTGAGTTACTGGGCATAGTGGTTAGCACTAAACAAATCGCAAATGAGGCGAGATCCGAAAACTGAGCTGTACAAAAGCAAAAACAACATTTATTTTTCCAAACTGTTAATCATGCACGAGTTCTTTGGGACACAAAGGCTAAATCAAAGGGGATCCTCGGCGGACATTTAAACATACGGAGCATAATCCCCAAAAGAGATGAGATTTCGGTGTTGCTGTTGGACTCAAATCTGGACTATCTTTGTCTTTCAGAAGCTGGGCTACACAAGGAACATAGACACTAATATGATCTATATTGCGGCTATAAGTGTTTCAAGAAAGTACAGGCATAGGGAGGGATGGTAGGTTGTTTTAATTTTACATCATATGAGAATTTAAATGCCAACTGGTTGATTTTGAATACTTCACTCGAATATGTTAGGGCTGTTAATGTATGTCTCTCACTCGTATTGAATTCAACATTGGGCAGTATTGTAAAACCTCACTCGTCTCACAATTCTTCTTTTTATATTGATTTAAAGTGATCTGGTTAAAACAACTTGTAAAGGAGCAGAGGAAACAATATTTCAATTGGTGACTTTTAATATTAACCGGGGGGGGGGGGGGGGGGGTTCTGACAAAAAGGACAAAAACAGAAACTGAAAAGCCTCATGAACTAAATTTAATTACCAACAAATGATCAAAGGACCCACCAGATAACCAAACAATCCAGAACACTTATTGACATGGTATTTACTATAAACCAGAACGAATAACCAGAACCTATTAATCTTGTAACTGGTCTCTCAGATCATAACATGTTCCTTGCTGTCAGAAAACTTACTAAAAGCGACTACAGTATTTTGGGGGAGTCGAGTATTGACAAATCAAATTTTTATTATTCCCAAATCAAAAAATGAGGAGTTTGAAGCATTACTTAGAGAATCAAAATTGGGAGCAGCTCATGTCAATATAGTGAAGTAGATGATTGTTGTAATTTTATAGCTGGCAACAATTACAAAGTCTAATAGAAAAATTTACAAAGCAAATTAAAATTAGACAACAGAAGAATTAGACCTAACCATGGTTAAATAATGAAATTAGAAAACTTATGAAGAGGCGAGACTCTGCATTGAAAACATCATTAACCTCTAAACTACAAATGATCACCTTGTGTACAAAAATTTAAGAAATAAAGTGGTACAAGAGCTGCGAAAATCAAAAAGTATCTTATTCAATAAACTGATAGATCATGCATAGGGTAACAACAGTTCCTTATGGAGGCATTTAAATAACTTAACTAATGAAAAAAATGTTCAGAAGGGGGTAAAGGAACTTAGAATCAATGGCAAGACCATCAGTGACAAGGCTACATTGGCAAATGAATTTAATTCATATTTTGTGGACTCTGTGGAAGACTTAAAAAACTTTGTGCTGCCAAATGTGCTCAACAACACAAAATCAATACTCTCAACAGATTCTTTTCACATCGATGAGGTAAATGAGGAGTTAATTGCTGGTATTGTTAAAACACTGTCAAACTCAAAAACTAATGATATCTACACATTGAACACTTCCTTTCTCAAAACGCACAGCAAAATATTAATCAGACCACTGACTCATCTCATTAATCTCTCCATTAGGTCTAGTACATTTCCATCTGGTTGGAAAAAAGCTGTCGTCATACCAGTTCATAAATCAGGCAGTAAAGACGATATATGCAATTACCGCCCAATCTCTATTTTACCAGTCCTGTCTAAGGTTCTTGAAAAAGTTGTAGCTACACAGCTGATAGACTATTTACAAGACAGTCAACTTCTTCATCCACATCAATTTGGTTTTAGACCAGGATACTCAACAGAAACAGCAAATTGTTGCCTTATTGAAAATGTCAAACAGTCCTTGGACAGGGGTAATGTGGTAGGGGCTGTTTTTCTAGATCTCAAAAAGGCTTTCGATACTGTAAACCACAGTTTGCTTTTATCCAAAATGGTATCTTTTAACTTCTCTCCAGATATATTAGAATGGTTTGCATCTTATCTCCAGAATAGAGAACAGTGTGTAAAAGTTCACCAGGATAAATCCTCATTTTTAAACAACCGTATGGGTCTCCCACAAGGGTCCATTCTTGGTCCTTTACTTTTCAGCATTTTTATCAATGACTTGCTGCTACACTGCTCAGCTGCAACATGTCAACTTTATGCAGATGATGCAGTTATTTACACAGCTGCCAAGACTCCAGCACAGGCTGCAGATGTACTGTCCACAAGTATGGTTGATGTCAAAGAGTGGCTCTTCCAGAACCATCTATTGCTGAACCTTCAGAAAACAGTTTCAATGTGCTTTTCAATCAAAAAATGTAACCTGTGCGGCGGCATGAGATAAAGCGGCGTTGTTTGAGGTTTTAAGTAGTTTTATTATCATACCGCCGTCACAAGCTCCGCTCCCGGCGCCGTGCATGCGCGCCGAGAGCGAGCCCACGGCTCTCAGAGAAGGAGAGGAGGAGAGGCGGACACAAAGTCTGTGTCCTGCAGCAGAGGTTGAGAGAGGATGAGAGCATGGTTACAATGCAGTATATATACACCCAACTATAACAATACATCAAAGCATTCACAGCAGTTGGTCTGATCAAAGAGATAACAGGACAGGCATGAGACATTTGCATGAAAGGCAACATTAGCATTACAGAAGTGAGCCAGACGAAACGGGGCTGCCTCTAGACATTAATACACATTTCACTGTTCTGTTATTTGCTCTAGCCGAGCGCTGTGTTTGACCAGTCAGTTTGTGGAGATTTACACCAAAGAACATCTACATATGTAAGATGCTCAGAAGAAGCACAGTAAGGACAAGATGCATGAACACTTTAACTTCACGGCTGTAAACGCAGCATGCAGCGGAAAAAACCCAGGAGTGCGAGCTGACTGTCTCTGTGTTCTGTCTGTGTGTTGTGGGGGTTTAATCAAACCGCTACACTTGCAACGTTTTAAAGTTAATATACATGATCAAGACATCAGTTTAGTTACAGAATTCAAATACCTTGGCATTGTACTAGATCCTCAATTCAAATTTAATCTTCATATAAAGAAAATTTCAAAAACAGTAAAAAAAATCTGAACTGCTTTATATTAATTAGATATTACATACCATACGAAGCAGTTGCACTGTATATGCATTCTATGGTTTTTTTCTCATATATCATACTGTTTGACAGTCTGGGCTCAAGCAGCCCCTTCTACAATAAGACATATAGGTTCATTATATAATCAAACTCTAAAAATCTTGGACAAAAAGCCCATTAGGTGGCATCACTGTTATATTTAAAAAAAATACAACCTATTGAGTTTTGAGAGTTTCATTGATCTCTGTTTTCTGAAATTAATTTTCAAATGTTTCCATAAATCAGCACCTGAGCCACTTGCTGGTTTCATCCAAAGACAGGACAGCAGCAGAGCCACCAGGAGTTCTGTAAACAATAACTGTAAAATATTCCACTGCAGAACCACATTTGGACAAACAGCTTTCTCTATAAAGGGCAGTCACATCTGGAACACAATGCCAAATGAAATTAAAATAATAACGGACTTTAAAACATTCACTAAAAAGGTTAAAAACTGGCTGAAAAATAAACAAGAATGTACCCATGTATGAAATGATTGTCTGCAGGGTGAGAGTGAATGAAGGGAAGGAATGAATGTGTTTGTTTATAGTGAGTGACGAAGGGAGAGAGGCCTGAAATAGGCAAATGTGAGTCAGGTTGTTATATTGTGTATTTATAATCTTTATAATCTTTATAATATTTATAATTGTGTATTTATAATGTATTTATAATCTTTTTTGCACTGATGTATGTGGTTATTATTTATTCTGTTTTCATTTTTTCTTTTCCTTATCCTTTTTTACTTTTTACTTGTTTCTCCTTTCTAAAGCCCATCCAGGGACAAGAGTTGCAAATTAGCTAATAGCTATACACTCTTTGTGCAACACATCAGATTGATTGTCATTTGATTAATTGTCTATGTTTATTGCACTGTCCCTGTCAAATAAACAAATAATATAATATAATCTGTGGCAGCACAGCAACTCACCCTTGGCCATGGGATCTCTGGTTTGATCCCAGCCCCTGACCAACAGTGATCTGTGTGGAATTTGCATGTTCTCCCCGTGTCTGCGTGGGTTTACTCTGGGAGTTCTCCAGTTTCCTCCCACAGGCCAAAAACATGCAGGTTAGGTTAATTGAAGACTCTAAAAGTGGCCCTAGGTGTGATTGTGTGTGTGTGAATGGTAAAGGGATTCGCTGTTCCGGGCTGCTTCGTCAACCCATGTGGATGCTGTCATTTTCCCCTCTGGGGATCATAAAGTATACAAAATCAAAAAAAAACAACAAAACAACAAAACAAAACAAAACAAACAACCCCCCCCCCCCAAAAAAAAAAAACAAAAAACAAAAACAAAAAACCCCAAACAAACCTGTGAATCAAACATTTGTGGAACCAAATAAAGCCATTAGTTTAACTTGGCTAATTAGACTGGGGAAACTGAAAACCATAAAAGAGTATTGGGTCAAGAAAAGTGGATGCCAGTTTTGATAAGAAATGATGGATGAGCTATCTAGAAAAATGGAAAATTGAAAAAGAGTGAAAATTAATGAAAGGACAAAATGCATTTTGAAATTCTGATGGGTTTGCATAAATTAAGTTTAGAGAACTTACTGTATACCAGGAATACTCTGAAAAATTAAGTTTAAATTAAACAACAGACCATCAGCCAAGCAATGGGTGGTCCATTGGATTCTGTTTCAACTGGACTGGCATGGGTTCTGTTGGAAGACTGGCAGACAGGCTCTTTACCACGGTTATGGCCTACTCCCAAGATCACAAAGGGGCTGGTTCTTCGGCAGGCTGGCTGTGGTCTTCTCTTATGCACTGAAGAAGGAGTTTGTTAATTGTACAAAGTCCCATCAGAGAGTCAAATTGGGACAAGAACACGCCACAGATCTGTTTCTTCCAATGTACCATGGCTGGAATGAGTTGGTTTAAGCTTAAAAAAATCAAACAAAATCTTCTTACACGGTAATTTAAAGAAAAAGACTAAAATAAGAAAAAGTGATCTTTAAAGAAAAGAAAAATAATTTTTACAGAGCATGGGATACTCTGGGCCTCCATCCATCCATCCATCCATCGTCTACCGCTTTTCCGGAGGTCCGGGTCGCGGAGGCAGCAGTTCAAGCAGAGAAGCCCAGACTTCCCTCTCCCCAGCCACCTGCTCCAGCTCTTCAGAGGGGATACCAAGGCGTTCCCAGACTAGCTGGGAGACATAGTCTCTCCACCGAGTCCTGGGTCTGCCCCGGGGTCTCCTCCCAGTGGGACGTGCCTGAAACACCTCAAGTGGGAGGCGTCCAGGAGGCATCCTAATCAGATGCCCATACCACCTCAACTGACTCCTTTCAATGTGGAGGAGCAGCGGTTCTACTCTGAGCCTCTCCCGGATGACTGAGCTCCTCACCCTATCTCTGAGGGTGAGTCCAGCAATCCTACGGAGAAAGCTCATTTCAGCCGCTTGTATCCGCGATCTCGTTCTTTCGGTCATTACCCAAAACTCGTGACCATAGGTGAGAGTAGGAACGTAGATTGACTGGTAAATCGACAGCTTTGCCTTAGAACTAAGCTCCCTCTTCACCACAACAGACCGGTACAACGTCCGCATCACTGCAGATGCTGCTCCAATCCGTCTGTCGATCTCTCGCTCCATTTTCCCCTCACTCGTGAACAAGACCCCAAGATACTTAAACTCCTCCACTTGGGGCAGGAGCCTGTCCCCAACCCGGAGAGGACAATCCACCTTTTTCTGGCTGAGGACCATGGACTCGGACTTGGAGGTGCTGATTCTCATCCCAGCCGCTTCACACTCAGCGGCAAACCGTCCCAGCAAGAGCTGTAGGTCATTGCTGGATGAAGCCAACAGGACAACATCATCTGCAAACAACAGAGATGAGATCCTGTGGTCACCAAGCATGACACCCTCCATTCCCTGGCTGCGCCTAGAAATCCTGTCCATAAAAATTATGAACAGGACCGGTGACAAAGGGCAGCCCTGGCGGAGTCCAACTCTCACTGGGAATGACTCCGACCGAGTGTTGGCAATGCGAACTAAACTCTCACAACGGTCGTACAGAGACCGAATAGCTCGTAACAACAAGCCCGATACCCCATACTCCCGAAGCACCCCCCACAAAAATCCACGAGGGACGCGGTCAAATGCCTTCTCCAAGTCCACAAAACACATGTAAACTGGTTGGGCAAACTCCCACGAACCCTCAAGAATTCTCGAGAGGGTAAAGAGCTGGTCCGATGTGCCACGGCCAGGACGAAAACCACATTGCTCCTCCTGAATCCGAGGTTCGACCAACGGCCGGACTCTCCTCTCCAATACCTTGGCATAGACCTTCCCAGGGAGGCTGAGGAGTGTGATCCCTCTAAAGTTGGAGCACACCCTCCGGTCCCCTTTTTTGAAGAGAGGAACCACCACCCCGGTTTGCCATGCCAAAGGCACTGCCCCCGACCTCCACGCAATGTTGCAGAGGCGTGTCAACCATGACAACCCAACAACATCCAGGGCCTTGAGGTACTCGGGGCCCTGGATGGGGTTACCGGGGCCCCACCCTGGAGCCAGGCCTGGGGGAGGGGCTCGAAGGCTAGCGTCTGGTGGCCGGGTTTCCACCCATGGGACCCGGCCGGGCTCAGCCCGAAGGAGTTACATGGGTCCGCCCTCCAGTAGGTTCACCACCTGCAGGAGGGATCATGGAAGTCCGGTGCTATGTGGATTAGGTGGCAGTCAAAGGCGGAGACCTTGGCGGACTGATCCCAAGCTTTCTACTCTGGGCCTACTTGAAAAAAAGGAAAAGAAATGAGAGAGCAAAAAATGCTCCTTACAGCTTGACCACCGCCCAAAAGCTGAAACAAAGAGAAAGTTTTTTTCCGGGTCTGGCAGAATTTCACTGGCTTTCATGAAAACTGAGCTGAACCAATTACATGGAGTTTTGTTCACCAGAAGTCATAAACTCGACGAAAAAGGAGATGCAGTGGAGCCTGGAGCTGTATTGGTCAGTTAAAGTCCAGCTATGGTCGCCCAAACAGCAGCGAGAGAGGAGGAGGAGAGACATTTGATATGAAAAGTGAGATCCTCCTAAAACACATATCTTGGCTATGAAAGCATAAATTCCTTAAACTTTAGTGACTATCATATTCTACTCAATAATAAGGGAACAAACAATGTGTCAACATTGTAACTGTGATTAATTTGTGATAGTAAGCATGCAGAAGTTAATTTCCTCCTGAAAATAAAGCAACACATATCAAATCATATCAATAAAAGCATTTCAAACCACATTGTCCATTCCAGAGTTCAACCATGTCTTCAGTAGCGGATGCTGTCTTGAGAGAAAGAATATGAATTAATTTATTGTTCACAACTGCAGAGATTCCATTTCAGAGAGAGAAAAAAAATATTAAATATTCCTATGTCATCCACCAGATGGCACTCTATAACTGTCTGGTTCCTTAATGAGGAATCTTGACTCCCAAGTCTGGATTATATCAACCATAAATCTGTCATTTGGGGCATTCCTTTGCCAAAGAGCAGAAAAGGGAGAATGACTAAGTCCTGGAGAAGGGATTAACCTTTTGACTGTGTTTATTTCTTGGACAGATCAAGCCCCTAGTGGCACAGCGCAGCGCTGCGCCTGTCAACTGATATGACATGCCAAAACACTCCCCAACTGGACTGAGGATTTGTACTAATTATGCCAGCTCACAAGGTGGCAGACACGCATTGGAGGAATCATGGCTGACGCGGAATACACCAAATAGGAAGAAACACTTCTTCTTCTTCTACTTTGTGATTAGAAAACAAATATGGCCGCTTCCCAGCGCTGTGGACATATTGAAATTGCAGATGGAGGAGAAAATTCGGGATCATTTGCTCCCGAATTTGCCAACTATGATTCTAAAAAGATTATTTAGCTTATGAAGGTAAATGTTTACATTTTGTCACAACAGAGAGAGCGCGATGCTGCCTGGTGTTCACCTGCTGCCGCACCGCAGCGCCATGTGACTACAGAACAATTGCCCAATAGCATTGTCATATAAGAAGGCGTCATATAAGATAAATTGCCACGGAATAAAAGTGAAATTGAGGTGGGATGATCATAAGAGTTTCTGGATGTGGGAGAGAAAGCCCAATTGACTGAGAGAAGGCAAAATAACGACCAGGATGGATGAAAATGGATGAAGCCAGGAGCTGCCTTTACCAGCTGTAAGTGACAAATTTCTTGGTTACTTTACATTGTACTGATTTTCTGGTTCATATACTTTGAAGATAAGATAACAAAATGCCCCAAACAAGAAACGGTGACAAAAAGCAGAACCATTCTTGTGTAAATATGTCCAAAGTCCACTTTTGACTGACAGTTATGCTATTCAATATGGGTGCCATGGCATTATGCAAATTAGATGGATAAATTTACTCCTATCTCAAACTTTGGATCATATTCTACATCTTTCTAATTGACAGTAAGCCATTATCTCTTACCACTTTCAGGTTATAGCCTTGGAAATCTCTGATATGGCTGCCATGTCATTATGCATGGCATTATGCAAATTAGATGCGTAAATTTACTCCTATGTCAAAGTTTGGATCATATTTTACATCTTTCTATTTCACAGTAAGCCATTATCTCTTACCACTTTCAAGTTATAGCCTTGGAAATTTCTGACATCTGATCTGAATATTTTCTTGAAAAAAATCTTTACTACTGTTGACCACTAGGGGTTATGGCACAGTTTGGCGACATTCACAGTTAGGAGGTTTCACTTTATGGCCGATGGGTCGTGTTACAGCTCTGGTCCTTGGGTGATAGAAGCAGTTCATGCCCAGACTTTCGAGTTGAAACCATTTTCTTCAGCAAAGAATGATTTTATAAATTGGAACCAAAAGGGTTCATGCTACATTTCCCCCCTCTGTATCAATGGTGAGCTTTGGTCAACGTTGGTACACATCCTTGGCAGCTGGTTCCAATTGGCGACTCTTAACTCAACTGCTGAGCTAACGGTTCTGATGGCCATAAGCACTAGCTTGTGAACAGAATCTATTCCTGAGTATAGATCTTTGGGTGTGGTTTACAAGAAAAAAAATCTAAAAATCTAAAAAAAAAAAAAAAAAAATTGAATATGGGCAAATATAAAAATTGTAAAATTGTCTAAAATATACTAAAATATACTCTATATGTATGCAAAGACTCAAAAATTCTGGGTACCCAACATAAAAAGAAAATTCTGGGTACCAAAGTACAAAAATAAAAAGTATGTAATTTTTACATACTTGAGGTAAATGTTTCAGCTAAGTGATATTGAGATAACTCAAGGCGGTTCAAATTGGCATGGTTTCGCTGGACTAAACCATGGTTCCACAGATGTCTGAGTCATAGGTTGTTTGAGACCTTTGTTCTGGAAAACTGGGCGAACATGGAATGACATCATTGTTCTTTGAATGGCAATGAAGAGTAAATTTGTGACTTCTGAAAAAGGGACAAGATGAGGTGAAAACAGGCTCATCGCTAAAGTGTCAACTGAAAAGCTAATGTTTCTAGCTACCTTTGGGAGGAACATAGACACCAGCTGTGTGTGAGCATAGTCAACCTTTAACACGAAGAGCAACAAGTTCAAGACCTTGTTGAGTTTGACTGAGGCTTTGAAGCAAGCACTGAAAACCAACATAGTATCTTGCAAAGTTTTGGTAACAGTTTGTGATTCAACTACCTGGCATTTCGGTGTAGCGGTGCTGACCGAGTTAAAAGTGAACGTGCTAAGGCGAACTAAAGACCCTAACGATGAGATTGTTACTGAGAATCCACCAATGGATTGTTAAATTTTTGTCTTGGCTCTGCCCAGTTCTGACTGGGTGATGGTAGGTGTGATTGCTAGGTAGAGGGCTAAACTTAAAAACAGGAGGGCCATCATCCTGGCAAACAAATAGGAGTGAGGGATTTTAATCTCACCCTTCTTGTTGTTTTTTTTTTCTTTTTTTCTTTAGACACCTGAGTGGCAGATGAAAATTATTCTCAGAGGTGGAACAATTTCTTTTCGAGATTGAACTCTAAACCTTAGATAGTTTATATCCTTTAGTGGGAATTTTGATGTTGTTAGCTCAAGCTAATGGTATTGGATGTTATGTGTGTACTGTTTGATAATAGTAAGTTGATTGAAATTGATTAGAATTTTACAGAGACCTTTAAGATTAGTTTAAGGGATAATTTGGTTTTAATTTACCCTTTTTCTTTTGGAAGTTTTTATGCAGTTAACTGATTGGTTTGGAGAAATGCGACCAAGTGAACCTGAGGCTAATAGTTAGCTAACGATTATTTCTCGGACGTAGGCCTGATTTTAATCTTATTTATGGACTTGCTGTGACAGTATTGTACCCGGCAAGTCCCATGGGATTTTGATCAAGTTTACTCTGATTGTAATGGGCCCATTTGAAAATGGGGTCCTGGATTTGGTACTTAAGTAGCCAGAGTTTATTGTTGACAACGTATGGATCCATTCACCCAGGCAGGAATTTAGGAGCGATTTTCCCTGCCAGTAGATTGATTTGTTGTTTTTGCTGTACAAATGCGTAGTGGAAGACCTTGTCCCCTCCTTGAGGTTTGCTCTGGGAGGCTTTTTGGCCGTTGTATGCTTTGTGTCATTTGGTGGATCGGTCCAAGTGTTTTTGAAATGTGGCCTTGGGAGCATGGTACATCGTTTTGACGCCTCTGTGTTCTGCAGCTGGAAAGTCATCGGTGTTGGCAGTCATCACCCCCCTCTGGTTTTGAGGAACTACAAGCGGTGGCGATGATTGTTTGTCGGAAGCAGGAATACGAGTGCCATTGCATAGCTGCAGAGAACGTCGCATCACAGGAAGTGTTTTCGATTTCTGTATATGAGAGAAATTTGACACGGGGAGCGCGTGTGCAGTTGGGTCCAACGGGTTTTTGATGCTTTTATGGACCACAGGGTCACGGGCTTGAGTCGATGCATGCCTAGTGTTTGCAAAAGTTGGGTCCACCGATGCAGAACCGTTAGATTTGGGGAGGGTCTGGGGAGCCGGTTGATGTGGCTCTTGTGACCTCGCAGGCCACAGGGGTGGGTGGATGGGATTCAGAAGGTGTCACCAACGTTGAGTCAAAGGTACAAAGGGGGCCATGTGGAGCTTTCTACTCGGCAGAAGTGAGTTCCCATGGTCATTCGATTCTTCGTCTTGACCTTGTGTTTGAAGATGACCTTTGACTTCTTGAGGACAGTGTTCACCTTGGTTTTTATGGTCACTTTCGATCGGGTTCAGTTGTTCCAACAGCACTAGTTGCATGAGACTCGGTGTGTCCGAGGTGTCAAGAACAAAGCACTGTGATTCAGTTGTCCTTGGTAGGTCAAATGGGTGAGGGTGTTGAGTTTGAGCCCATAGTTTGAGATTTTTGAAATCAATCAGTGGCTCAAAGTGATTCAGTAGGTCTTTGCCTGCAAGCAATAGAATGGAGTCAAGTTTGGACACATAGACTGGATGTGTCAAGGTCATGGGACCAATGGTGACTTTGATTAGTGACATGCCCGGCAGAGTTGTGTTAGTGAGCGCGTATGGTTGAACAGCTAACGGACAAGGTTCCAGTTTTAAGTCTTTGTGAACGCGGTTAGCAGCTACATATAGTTGGTCAAAAAGATTGTGTGACATGAGTGATATCCGCAATGGTGTCCTGACACATCACATCTTCAAAGGTCAGTGAAGATAGAATTTTCGTGCCACCCCCTTCTCATTTAAATCGCGCAGAAATTGTGGAACCGGTGGTTTGACACGGATTTGTGAAATGTCGTTTTTAGAGGAGTGGTCTTTGCCTTGTGTTTGGGCTGCCAGAACAGCACTTGACTGCATTGGGTCCTTTGGTTCTTCTCCATTTGTAGGAGGGGTTTTCTTTTTGCCTTTTCTTCGTAATTTAGAGTGTTTCTTCTGAGTTGGCATTGCTGCGATAGCTAGGATGTCAGCAGTTTCATCTTTTCTGTTGTTTTGAATCTGTTGAGATGTTTGAGAGCTTCTATATCTTGTCTACTGAGAGTAGGAGTTTCTTTCTTCTTCCAAGGCTTCTGATTGGTCTCTGCTTCTGAGCTTCTATGATGAGGTGGAGGAGACCATTTGCCGCAATTACACACATCTTTGGATCAGTATCTGTCATCTTGAGAGTCCTTACCATATTCTCGCGATCTATCTGGTGGATTTGGCCTACGATGGTAGTTGGGCTTTCGCAAAGTTGGTCCTTAGTGGGATCCAGAGGACCTATTTTGGTTTTGACCTTGATGAGGTCGGTTGGGGAAATGTCTCGGATTTTCATGTGATCGCGGTGTAGGAGATGGAGTAGGGCGAGGGGCTCCTTCCAACTCCATGGTGTCAGAAGCAGTACTGATAGCTAACATGGTGGCAGGCTCAGCGTGCTTGTTGCAACTTTGTTGCTGTTTTTGGAATGCATAATGTGCAAACTCTCTCAGCTGACTTATTGAGCTTGACCTTGGGTTAGTTGTAACTCCAAGGTGGTGACTCACAGTGGGATAGAGGTTCTGGATGAAGAGGGTCTTAAAATTGTGGTCTTCTTCCATCCCTGGTGCATTCTGAGATCCGAAATATGCGAGAAGGAGTTGCTGGAAGTACGCCTGTGGAGGATCTGAGCGACCTTGTTTCACGGCCATGGCTGCTGATAGCCCTGATTGTAGGCAGTCATTGGAGAATTCCTTTTCAATGGCTTCGCAGAGTTGCATGTAGTCCGTCCTGATGTCTGTCGGCTGTCTGTCTATAAAGTTTGATACCGACCTGTTAGATGTTAGTTTAATCAAATAGATGTGATTGTCGACCATAACCTCAGGGTACTTATGCAGGTAGTAGTCAATGTCTTGTAAATAGGCTTTGGTATCAGGTGACCCAGTAGGGTCTGGATCAAATTTCATGAGATTTTGCGTGATCTTGTCAAGGTCACAGTGTGAAGGGGCACACACGCTGTCTATACGATCGTCTGCACTTGAAATGGGAATCGAGCAATGGGCGCGGTGGGAGTCCCGGTCTGGTGAGATGCGTTCTCCTTTCGGCCTACCTGACCTGTTCACAGTTTGTGGCATCAGTTGGGGAGTAGCCAGAGTTTCTGGAGGTCGTGGAAGCGAATGTGGTCTTGCTTCCTTTTGTTGTCGGTATTCCTCCGCTTCCTCTTTTAAATATTTTAGATGTTGATGTGCTTCCTATAGAAGCAGTTGACATTCTTCGTAGTCAGACTTCATGTTTTCAAGTTGACCTTCAGTTCTTCTGACTTCCTTCTTCGTGTCCTGAAGGGCATCTTCAAATTCATAGTTCTCTTGGTGAAGCAAGTCGTTGTCATGAGTCAGCCGTCGCTTTTTTAATTTTGCCTGGTTCAAATCTCATAACGTTTTATCAAGTTGAGCTTGAGTATCATCGTTTTCATTTTGAGATTGTTCCAGTTTCTTCCTTAGTGATTTGTTCTCTTCCTGACATAATTCTGGACCCAGGGGACAGAAGACAGACTCGAGTGAAGTTCAATTATCCTTTTATTTGCTAACTGTGCTCGTGAATGTGTGCATGTATGTACAGTGTGTTGTGCGTGCAGTGTAGGACTCATGCAGGGGGAAGAGCAGGACGCCGTTCAGCCTGGCAACCCTATAATGACAAAGCAGATGTATTAGCTCAGCTCCAGGACAAAGAGCGTTGTAATAATGACAGCTTACTTTGCAGGTGGTGGTTGTGAGCTCAGGTTGGCCTTGAGGGTGACAGCCAGGGAGACAGCATCTGGCTCTTGTGCAGGGGACAGTGCGCGTTACCCTGTGGCAGGAGTGGAGCTGAACCACTGCCGGGGAGAGAGGGATCCACTGCCAGGGAGATCCACCTGTGCACAGGGGAAGATGAACTTGACAAGGTAAGTCAATGTTTAGCTTACATGTGGCGAAGCGTTGGTCTGGGATCATACGATGAGCTAGGACGTGGCTGCTGATGAGAGGCGTGTCGTAGGGAGTTTGACAGACGGCTCCGTGCTGAGTCACAGGTAGGTTTGGCTTTTAAAGCCCGCTGATGATTGGCAGCAGGTGTGCGAGCAGCTGAGGTTGATGATGGCACTGAGGGCGCCATGACACTTCCTGCAGAGAGAACACTGTTGATTGTGAATTCCTTAGCTCATTCTCGGTGCACAACGCTTTAGCTTCAGCTACTTTTAATCTTGCGACTAATGCTATCGCAAACTTTCCCAATGCGCTGGAGAGATCCTTTTCTTTTGGTGTTTTTTCGGTGTAATCATCCAAAAGGTCTTCAGTGAGTTGCTTCAGACCTTCGGGCTGTGTCTTTTTGACCCGTGTTGTGAAGTTAGATATAAAATCAGAAGTCTATTCTTTTAATGTTGCTTGAAGGTCATTCAGTTCGGTAAATCGGTCTGTTGTTCGTGGACCCGCCATGTTTTATCATTGTTTACCAGTTAGCTTAAAAATCAACTTGTTGATTGTAGCTAAATTTGTGAGTCAAGGAATAATATCCATCCATCCATCCATCCATCCATCTTCTACCGCTTTTCCGGAGGTCCGGGTCGCGGAGGCAGCAGTTCAAGCAGAGAAGCCCAGACTTCCCTCTCCCCAGCCACCTGCTCCAGCTCTTCAGAGGGGATACCAAGGCGTTTCCAGACCAGCTGGGAGACATAGTCTCTCCACCGAGTCCTGGGTCTGCCCCGGGGTCTCCTCCCAGTGGGACGTGCCTGAAACACCTCAAGTGGGAGGCGTCCAGGAGGCATCCTAATCAGATGCCCATACCACCTCAACTGACTCCTTTCAATGTGGAGGAGCAGTGGTTCTACTCTGAACCTCTCCCGGATGACTGAGCTCCTCACCCTATCTCTGAGGGTGAGTCCAGCAATCCTATGGAGAAAGCTCATTTCAGCCGCTTGTATCTGCGATCTCGTTCTTTCGGTCATTACCCAAAGCTCGTGACCATAGATGAGAGTAGGAACGTAGATTGACTGGTAAATCGACAGCTTTGCCTTAGAACTAAGCTCCCTCTTCACCACAACAGACCGGTACAACGTCCGCATCACTGCAGATGCTGCTCCAATCCGTCTGTCGATCTCTCGCTCCATTTTCCCCTCACTCGTGAACAAGACCCCAAGATACTTAAACTCCTCCACTTGGGGCAGGAGCCTGTCCCCAACCCGGAGAGGACAATCCACCTTTTTCCGGCTGAGGACCATGGACTCGGACTTGGAGGTGCTGATTCTCATCCCAGCCGCTTCACACTCAGCGGCAAACCGTCCCAGCAAGAGCTGTAGGTCATTGCTGGATGAAGCCAACAGGACAACATCATCTGCAAACAACAGAGATGAGATCCTGTGGTCACCAAGCATGACACCCTCCATTCCCTGGCTGCGCCTAGAAATCCTGTCCATAAAAATTATGAACAGGATCGGTGACAAAGGGCAGCCCTGGCGGAGTCCAACTCTCACTGGGAATGACTCCGACCGAGTGTTGGCAATACGAACTAAACTCTCACAACGGTCGTACAGAGACCGAATAGCTCGTAACAACAAGCCCGATACCCCATACTCCCGAAGCACCCCCCACAAAAATCCACGAGGGACGCGGTCAAATGCCTTCTCCAAGTCCACAAAACACATGTAAACTGGTTGGGCAAACTCCCATGAACCCTCAAGAATTCTCGAGAGGGTAAAGAGCTGGTCCGATGTGCCACGGCCAGGACGAAAACAACATTGCTCCTCCTGAATCCGAGGTTTGACCAACGGCCGGACTCTCCTCTCCAGTACCTTGGCATAGACCTTCCCAGGGAGGCTGAGGAGTGTGATCCCTCTAAAGTTGGAGCACACCCTCCGGTCCCCTTTTTTGAAGAGAGGAACCACCTCCCCGGTTTGCCATGCCAAAGGCACTGCCCCCGACCTCCACGCAATGTTGCAGAGGCGTGTCAACCATGACAACCCAACAACATCCAGGGCCTTGAGGTACTCGGGACGAATCTCGTTCACCCCCGGGGCCCAGCCACCAAGGAGATTTTTAACCACCTTGGCGACCTCAGCCCCTGTGATAGGCGAGCCATCCCCCTCGTCCCCAAACCCTGCTTCCTCTGTGGAAGGCGTATCAGTGGGATTGAGGAGATCCTCGAAGTATTCCTTCCACCGCCCGACGATATCCCCAGTTGAAGTCAACAGTGTCCCATCCGCACCATACACAGTGTGGACGAGGAGCTGCTTTCCCCTCCTGAGCCGCCGAACAGTTTGCCAGAATCTCTTTGAAGCCGACCGAAAGTCTTGTTCCATGGCCCCACTGAACTCCTCCCATACCCGGGTTTTTGCTTCAGCAACCACCCGAGCTGCACTCCGCTTGGCCTGCCGGTACACCTCAGCTGCTTCGGGAGTCCCACAAGCCAACCAAGCTTGATAGGACTCCTTCTTCAGCTTAATGGCCCCCCTCACCACTGGTGTCCACCACTTGGTTCGGGGATTGCCACCACGAGATGCATCGACCACCTTGCGGCCGCAGCTCTGGGCCGCCGCTTCAACAACAGAGGTGGAGAACATGGCCCATTCAGACTCCATGTCTCCAGACTCCCTCGGAATGTGGTTGAAGTTCTTCCGGAGGTGGGACTTGAAGACCTCCCGGACAGGGGCCTCAGCCAGACGCTCCCAGCACACCCTCACTATACGTTTGGGTCTACCAGGTCTGAATGGCTTCCTCCCCTGCCATCGGATCCAACTCACCACCAGGTGGTGATCAGTTGACAGCTCTGCACCTCTCTTTACTTGGGTGTCCAAGACATACGGTCGCAGGTCTGATGATACGATAACAAAATCGATCATCAACCTGCGACCTAGGGTGTCCTGGTGCCAGGTGCACATATGGACACCCTTATGCTTGAACATGGTGTTCGTTATGGACAGACTGTGGTTAGCACAGAAGTCCAATAACTGAACACCACTCGGGTTCAGATCGGGCAGCCCGTTCCTCCCAATCACCCCCCTCCAGGTTTCACTGTCGTTGCCCACGTGCGCATTGAAGTCCCCCAGTAGGACAATGGAGTCTCCAGGAGGAGCACCCTCCAGCACCCCAGTCACAGACTCCAAAAAGGGTGGGTACTCTGAAACATCATTTGGTGCATAGGCACAAATGATGGTCAGGACCCGTTTCCCAACCCGAAGGCGCAGGGAAGCAACCTTTTCATCCACCGGGGAAAACTCCAATATAGAGGCAGCAAGGTGGGACGATACAAGAATACCCACCCCTGCTCGTGGCCTCTCGCCCAGGGCAACTCCAGAAAAGGCCAAGCTCCAGCCCCTCTCCAGGAGACTGGTTCCGGAACCGGAGCTGTGTGTTGAGGTGAGGCCGACTATATCTAGCCAGTATCGCTCAACCTCGTACACCAGCTCAGGCTCCTTCCCCACCAGAGAGGTGACATTCCACGTACCAAAAGCCAGTTTAGAAAGCATGGGATCAGTCCGCCAAGGTCTCCGCCTTTGACCGCCACCTAATCCACATAGCACTGGACCCCCATGATCCCTCCTGCAGGTGGTGAACCCACTGGAGGGCGGACCCATGTAACTCCTTCGGGCTGAGCCCGGCCGGGTCCCATGGGTGGAAACCCGGCCACCAGACGCTAGCCTTCGAGCCCCTCCCCCAGGTTGGCTCCAGGGTGGGGCCCCGGTAACCCCATACCGGGCGGGGTACACTGAATCCTTGATATACAATTTATCATGAGAGTCTGTTGGATCGTTCTTAGTCTGGCCCTTCACCCAGGACCAGTTTGTCTTGGGAGACCCTATCAGAGGCAAATTGCCCCGGACAACATAGCTCCTGGGATCACTGGGGCACGCAAACCCCCCCACCACGATAAGGTGACGATCCATGAGGGGAGTCATGGATCGGGGAATAACATTGATTGTTATTTTATATCTGTGGTAGTTATAAACTCTTTCTGAACTTGTTCCAAGATACAGGCTTGTAAGAAGGGAGGTAGAATTTTGGAATTATTGTAGAAATATGGAGATGTGTTAATTTATTTGTTTGCTGAAACTGTATTTTGATTTGTAGTAGAGACAAAAATTTGTGTGGATTGACTTCTTTACTTAATTTTTCAAAGCCTAGTATTGGAATTGTCATCAATAACTAGCTTTGGAATTTTGTTGAATGTCACTTTAGAAGTGATGATTTTATTTACAAAAGGGAAACAACAAAAATAGAAAAGGTAAAATGCTTTAGAGATTTAAGGTAATAAGTTTTCATTTTCTTTTAAAATTAAAATTGACTTTGTCTTTATTTGTTAAAGCATGTTTTCATTTGAAGCTTTAAACGTTTTAATATTTACAGATTAGGAAACAAATGAATTGTTTTTGTGTATTGTTATTGAAGCGGCATGAAATAATGCGGTGTTGGTGAAGGTTTTAAGCAGGTTTATTAAATCATACCGCCTTCACAGGATCCCCGCTCCGGTGCAAGTGTGAGCAGACCGGAGCGGGATCCTCAGGCTCTCAGAGGAGGAGACACAAAGTGTGTGTCTGCAGCAGCAGCTGAAGAGTGAGTGAATGAGAAGATGAGCATGGATTACAGTGCAGTATATATACCCAACTACAACAATACATAAAAGAGCATTCCCAACATTTGGTATGATCAAAGAGATTGCAGAACAGGCATGAGACATTTGCATTTGAGAGACATACATCACAATAGGCAGATTGCTGGCCTCTGCTCCAGCTGCAGGACAAAGAGGTTACAAGGCACATCTACATATTGATCTCAGTCTCTAGGTCACAGTAAGGACAGGACGCATGAACACAATGCATGAAAGGCACATTAACATCACAGTAGTGAGCCAGAAGAAGCGGGGCTGCCTGTAGACATTAATACACACATTTCACTGTTCTGTTAATTGCTCTAGCCGAGCGCTGTGGTCTGTCCCAGTCTGTTGTGGGGGTTACACCAACCCGCCACATTATCAAGGATTTCTTAGGATTAAAGCTAATGGTGATTTACTCGATTGTTATCTATAAAGATTTTTTTTATTATTTACAGAATAATGAATGTTTCTACCTTTTGACTTTTCTCTTTTAAATCCTGGTGAGAAGTAGGGAGTTGGTTAATGTTTTCCTTTTCCTGTTGAGCAAAAAAAACCCAAACATGAACCAAGAATAGCACAATGACTTTGAATAAACACTTAGGGCTTTTGAGCGCTACTGATTAATGTGGTATCCTATTTTGAAAAATTTTGGTAAATATTCAGTGAATCACTAAATCCTTTACCAGCATGCACAGGGTTAACACTACTTTAAGGGCTTTGGAATAAATATTGGTATTTATTCAAATTCTTAAGTTCAAGTGGGCTTCCTGTGGGAGAAATCAAACAACACAGGTTAAAACACATATATATAGCTTCAAATGTTAGTAATTGTTGCTAAAGATATGTAAATATATGTGCTTTTAACTTTAAAGATTAAAATGTGTGGTTAAAATAAGTGATTAAATACAAAGTGTATGCTTTGATACCCTTCTAGTATTCATTTACATTGACCACTGATCCACCAAATGAGAATAAACCTTCAAGGGCCAACAAATTTCTTTTTTGCTGTTTTTGGCATAGAAACTTTAACCCCTTGCACTCTGGTCAATTTCCCTAAAAACGCCAAAAAATAACGTGCCCAAAGTAAATCGAAAGCTGTTCTTCAACCCTTTGCAGCATCTTCATGGGGTTGGTCTCATTTAAAAGAAAACACTTTGAATTTTTTGAGTTACAGTCATCTAAACATACTGAACTTGAAGAAAATAAATTTGGCCCTGGGTGTTTTTTTGGATACAAATGCTTGCAAATAACACACAGCTTCAGATCCGGGCTGCGAAAATGCAACAGAAATGCATAGATTTTCCTCAGGCTGTTCCCAGGCGTTTTGGAACTGTGCCAAATTGTGCCAAATGGGCACAGTTTGGAAAAAACGTCTGTAACTTTTGAATGCTTCAATGTAGAAGCTTCATTTTGGGCTCTAATGAAAGGTGACACTCAGGGCTGTGTGTGTGTGTGGGGGGGGCGGGGTTGTTCCCCCCCCCTCGCTACAGAGGATGGACATCGGCCATCGCTACATGACGGATTAGCCTCATGTGGGATGTGGGACAGCAGCTCAGTCACCGCGGCTCCCCCCCCCCACTTACTACGAAGAATAGCGGGGGGGGGGGCGGCGTTCATGGTCTGACGCGACGAATGGAACCGTTGTACCGCGGTGCACGAAGTTTCAGACTTTGTGCGCCGCACAGTTATAATTTACCGATCGGTCAAAAGTCATTTTGGATTACAATTTTCAGGAATAAAGAATAATTTTAGCTTATAACACCTTACCTCATCACAGCAGTGTCCTGGCGACTTCTCTTCCCCATTGTCAGACAAAACGCGACGCTGGTCCGCTCGTGGTTCTGGTCTCGCGACCCGATCAAAACATAATTCCATTATTGCGGTTTTGTGCTTCCATGATTGCGGTTTTTTGGCGAAACGATTTTTCAAAACAAATAAGAGTAGTAATTTAAAAAAAGACTGGCGAAGGTGTGTGTGTCACTCAGCCTCGTCGTCAGCCTCCATCGGTCTATGACTATGGAAGAAATCATGACGTCTACTCTGCTGGAACAAAAACAAAATAAGCACCGCCTGTGGCCGAACATGCGATGCGCGAATGGCAGTCGCTGTCACACAGGTTGCATTTGTGGATGGTCTCCGTGCTGCTGGGTCTGTGGGGTTCTTCCTGTGGGTCCTTTTTATGATCCACTGCAGCAGTCTTCACCCAGCCTTAAAAAAAAACAGCTCGCGAACTTCCCTGCTTCAATTGGCTCACTGCATTCACAGCGTTGGTAGGTGGGTCCTTCTTGCTAGGTTTTCAGTCATTGGTTCTTCAAAGGTTTCATAAACCCAATTCAAGGCCTCTTATTAGTCGAATGAGAGGTCAATCAGATGAACTAATCTGTTCGCGGCTGTGTCTGCAGCTTTTATTTTCAGTGCACGTTTGGACGTCATACACCACCTACATCACCATCTCCATCATGCGTCCTAGAGCACACGAGGGCGCTCTCGTGCACCCTCGTGCGCTCTAGGAGACAGAGACTTGCCCGTCCGCGGTACAACGGAGTGCAAGAGGTTAAACTAGTTTTAAATTTAGGTTATTCTGAATAATATGGATTACTTTGAAGTTAATTTGGAACCTTGATTTGGTAAGAACAGATTAAAAATTTTGATGTACTTTTATAAAAGATGCAGTTCTTATGGTTGACAACAAGATGGAGGTAGTTCCTTCTATGCTCTAGGAGGAGGAGACACAGTGACATCACCTGGAGGCAGTCTGTGTCTCCTCCAAAATGGATGCCAGGATGACTCACAATGGCAGTTTGTAAAATGGCAGTTGCACTGCTTAGTCTGCGCATGTGCACCTCCCATAAGCAGAATGGGATGCACACATGGCAATTCAGTCACCCAGGATGTGAACGCAGTCTGCTGACCACGCCTTTGCTTTGTTTCTTTAAGAAAACAGGAGAGTTTGTCTCTCTTTAATTCGGTTTTCACCCATTCAAGGAAAATCTTACAATTTTAACTGTGCATGCGATTCGGTGCTATTGCCTCAACAATTTCCTCTCAGTAACTTTTCTTACTATTGTGAAGTGTGAAGTAGCTAATTCCACAGCTTTACACAAGGTTTATAAAACAAAATGGGTTAATTCAGTTTATCCCACCGGGAATTCTCACTGAACGAGCTAAATTAACAAAAGACGGATCAGGATTTGTCGCAATTCCATCTTTTCAGGCCTTAATTTAATCAGCGTATGGCCATGCTTTTTGAACTTTAGCATGTTTTAAAAAAAACAGTCCAGGGAGTAACAACAGTTTGAGCGGGGGATTGAGCGACCCCTCCTTCTTGCTGCTTCACACAGAGGGCTGGCTCAGACAGATAAGGGAGGGGGTTGTGAACACACATGTCTGGCTGGGCAGCCAGACATACAGACAGAGAGAGAGAGAAAAAAAAATCATGTTTTACCGTGCAAAAAGATCAAATTTGACTATACCCACACAGCTTGTGACCTCAGAGTTCATGTCCATCTCTAGATTCAAGCAGCCTCAAACGGCGGTACCATTATAAAATGTGTAGTGGATTTATGGGTTTTATAGGTGTTTTATTATTGGTACAAGTATTAATCCAATGATGCGCTCCATTGCACCGTTTCCTCCACTCCCTCTGGTGGTCAAAATTTTTTTCAAGAAAATATTCAGTTCAGATGTCAGAGATTTTCAAAGCTATAACTTGAAAGTGGTAAGAGATAATGGCATACTGTCAGATAGATGTAGAATATGATCCAAAGTTTAAGATAGGAGTAAATTTACACATCTAATTTGCATAATGTCATGGCAGCCATATCAAATTACATAACTTTCAGTCAAATGCATACTTTGGACATATTTACACAAAGGATTTTTTTTTTTGTCACCGTTTGGTTTTTTTTGGGGTATTTTGTTATCTTATCTTTAAAGTATATGAACCAGAAAATCAGTTACAATGTAAACAAACAAAGAAATTCATAACTTACCGCTGGCCAGGTGGTGCGCTTCGTCCATCCTGGTCATTATTTTGTCTTCTCTTGGTCATTTAAGTTTTCTCTCCCACATCCAGAAACTTATGATTATTCCACTGCAATTTTGCTTTTATTCTGCCGCAGTTTATCTCATATGATGACTGGGAACTGGCGCAATTGTTCTGTCCAGTCACATGGCACTCGGGGTCGATGGCAGGTGCAAATCAACCAGCTTCGGCCACCCTCTGTTATAACAAAATGTAGATATTTACTTTCATAAGGTAAATAATCTCTTTTTGGAATCATAGTTGTCAAATTTGGGAACAAATGCCTCCTCTGTGTTGCGATAGCGATCATCAAGATTTGTTGACAAACTCTTCTTCTATGGTGTCCAGAAGTGACTTTTTTTTTGGGGGGGGGGGGTATTTGGGGGGCATTGGTCCTTCAAGGCAAGAGCAGTAAGTTATATGTGTCTGCCACCTTGTGAGGTGGAATACTTAGTACAATTGGGGATTTTTATTACATCACATGACACATCACATGACAGGCGCAGAACTGTGACACAGACAGTGAGGACGCTTTCTACGTCCATAAAATGAAGGATGTTAAAGAGTTAATGTAAATATAAATGTGAGTACGGATGAAAATGTCCTACTATTACACAACCATATCCTTGTAGGGCACCAGTCCAGATAATGGATAATCTTATTAACAATTCTTTATTTGTACCAATTAGGAATCAGTCTAAAAAAAAACCTTGTGAGTTCTAGTCTGCTGAAAATCAAGAAGATGGACATGAAATCAAACAATAACTCCCATGTGCTTTTCAATAGTTTAATAAGAAATGTCAGAATAGGTTAACATATTTGGATAACTTTAAAACAGAGAATTCAACATGTATCATGGGCATCACAGACTGTTATTGAGTTACTGGGCATAACCTGTGAATCAAACATTTGTGGAACCAAATAAACCATAGTTTAACTTGGCAATATACTGGAAACTGGAAGACCATAAAATAGCATTGGTCAAGAAAAGTGGATGCAATTAGGTATTACTCTGAAAAAGAGCGCAAATTAATGAAAGGACAAAATGCGTCTTGAAATTCTGATGTGGGTTTGCATGAAATTAAGTTTAAAGAACTTATACCAGGAATATTCTGAAGAATTACATTTAAATTAAGCAACAGACCATCAGCCAAGCAGAATCATTATGTCCCAGTGGGTAGCAGGTGGTCCATTGGATTCTGTTTCAACTGGACCAGTGTTTGTTCTGTTGGAAGACTGGCAGACAGGCTCTTTACCATGGTTATGGCCTACTCCCGACATCACAAAGGGGCTGGTTCTTCAGCACGCTGGCTGTGGTCTTCTCTTATGTACTGAAGAAGGAGTTTGTTTATTGTACAAAGTCCCATCAGAGAGTCAAATTGGGACAAGAACACGCCACAGATCTGTTTCTTCCGATGTATTGTGGCTGGAATGAGTTGGTTTAAGCTTAAAAAAACAAACAAAATCTTTTTACACGGTAATTTAAAGAAAAAGATTAAAATAAGTAAAAAATGAACTTCAAAGAAAAGAAAAAGAGTTTCCAGAGAGCATGGGATACTCTGGGCCTACTTGAAAAAAAAGGAAAAGAAATGGGAGAGCAGAAAATGCTTCTTACCGCTTGACCACCGCCCAAAAACTGAAACAAAGAGTAATTTTTTTCCGGGTGTGGCAGAATCTGGAGTTTTGTTCAACAGAAGTCATAAACTAAACCTAAAAAGGAGATGCAGTGGAGCCTGGAGCTCTATTGGTCAGTTAAAGTCCAGCTATGATCTCCCAAAGAGCAAAGAGAGAAGAGGTGGAGAGACACTTTATATGAAAAGTGAGAGCCTCCTAAAACACATATCTTGGCTATGAAAGAATAAATTCCTTAAACTTTATTGACTATGATATTCTACTCAGTAATAAGGGAACAAACAATGTGTCAACACTGTAACTGTGATTAATTTGTGATAGTAAGCCTGCAAAAGATAATTTCCTCCTGAAAATAAAGCAACACATATCAATAAAAGCATTTCAATCCACATTGTCCATTCCAGAGTTCAACCATGTCTTCAGTAGCGGATGCTGTCTTGAGAGAAAGAATATGAATTGATTTATTGTTCACAACTGCAGAGATTCCATTTCAAAGAGAGAAAAAAAATTATCAAATATTCCTGCGTAGTCCACCAGATGGCATTGTAAAACTGTCTGCTTGGTTAATGAGGAATCTTGACTCCCAAGTCTGGATTATGTCAACCATAAATCTGTCATTTGGGGCATTCCTTTGCCAAAGAGCAGAAAAGGGAGAATGACTAAGTCCTGGAGAAGGGATTAACTTCCACTTTATGGCCGATGGATAGTGTGACAGCTCTGGTCCTTGGGTGACAGAAGCAGTTCATGACCAGACTTTCGAGTTGAAACCATTTTCTTCAGCAAAGAATGATTTTATAAATTGGAACCAAAAGGGTTAACACTACAAAGGTCATAACACGTGGGCTGCACAGTGGCGCAGTGGTTAGCACTGTGGCAGCACAGTTTACCCTCGGCCCGGGGATCGCGGGGATCATGAGATCGTGGGTTCGATCCCTGCCCCCGGGCAACAGTGATCTGTGTGGAGTTTGCATGTTCTCCCTGTGTTGCGTGGGTTTACTCCGGGATTTCTCCGGTTTCCTCCCGCATGCCAAAAACATGCAGGTTAGGGATAGGGGGCGCTTGCGCACGCAGCAACCGGCAGCTGGTGTCTTGTCACCAGACTGCAAAACAAATCTACCTACGGGTACAAAATAAGTCCCAAAAAAAAAAAAAGAATTCCAAATTTTAAAGCAAATGCTTTTTTTGAGTTTACTGCAGTGATATTCTACAGGTACATCTCAAAAAAAAAAAATAGAATATCATGAAAAAGTTCAACATTTTTATGGGTTACAGCCCATGAAAACCCCAAATTCAGTTCTCAAAAAATTAGAGTATTACATAAAATTAATTTAAAAAAATTGTTTATTAATAGAAATGTTGGCCGACTGAAAGTATGTCCAAGTACACACTCAATACTTGGTCAGGGCTCCTTTTGGATTAATTACTCTATTAATGTGGCGTGGCATGGAGGTGATATGAAAGTCCAGGTTGCTTTGTTAATGACCTTCAGCTTGTCTGCATTGTTGGGTCTGGTGTCTCTCATCTTCCTCTTGACAATACTCCAAAGATTCTCTATGGAGTTTAGGTCAGTTTGCTGGCCAATCAAACACAGTGATGACATGGTCATTAAACCAGGTTTTGATACTTTTGGCAGTGTGTATGTGTGTGTGTGTGTGGGGGGGGGTGCTAAGTCCTGCTGGAAAAGGAAATCAGCTTCTCCATAAAGCTTCTCAGCAGAGGGAAGCATCAAGTGCTCTAAAATTTCCTGGTAGACGACTGCACTGACTTTGGTCTTGATAAAACACAGTGGACCAACACCAGCAGCTGACATTGTTCCTCAAATCATCACTGACTGTGGAAACTTCACACTAAACCTCAGGCAACTTAGATTCTGTGCCTCTCTGTCATGTGTCTGGGGCGATTTGGCCACCCCGGACCCCAGACACAGACCGTTATTGTATTTTGCTTTTGTTTTGGCTGCTGATTGTGAATTGTGAGGCCATAAACAGGAAGGGACACCAGCGCCTGTTTTGTTTGAGGAGGTTGTCCCATTTACATGTAGATGGGATCATCATGACACTTTTTTATCGTGCTTTTATTGAATCAGTTTTATCTTTCTTGTTAGTGTCATGGTTTAGAAACCTGCCCCTCAAAGACAGAAACTCACTGGCCCAGATCATTAAATGGTCCAGTCGTCTTATTGGGGGGGAGTCACAGCTGGGTCTGGAGGCCCTGTACACCAGGCAGGTACAGCGGCTGGCCACCTCTATCACAGCTGATGACTCCCATCCCTTGGCCAGTGAGTTCCAGCTTTTACCCTCTGGACGGAGGTTCAAAGTCCCAAGATGCAGAACCACACGGTACAGGAACAGCTTTGTTCCTGCTGCTATTGTTCTTTTAAACAGGCCTTAATGCATTTTATTTAAACTCTTGGGTCTGACCTTTTTACGTGGTTTATCTTATCTACTATTTTATTGGTCCCTGGTGTGGTATAATGCTTTTATCTGGCTTACTACGGGTTTTATGGGTATCTTTAATAATATCTTAGTGATATTTAATGATTTTATTTATTTTAGTTGGTTTTTTTTTATCTATTTATTTTAGTCTTTTTAACCATGTCCAGTACGTTTCTGGAGTACCTGTCCATGTCTTTAGTCTGTGCTGTTCTTAAATTGTCTGACGTATGTGTCCTGTGTTTTTAATGTTTTGATGTTCAAAGTTGTGTGTTTGAGATGCCCTCTCCAGACTGTAAAAAGAATCTACCTACAGGTATTAATAAAGTCACCTTGAACCTTGAACCTTGATGGCCTTGAGTTATCCTGTGTTTTGTTTAGCCTCTCCCTCTCCCTCCAGGCATTTCTCATTGGCTGCTGCTGCTGTAGGCAGCCTACAATCAGTACACCTGTGACTATTAGGCACCCGTGTTCAATCTGCTCCATTAGCTGGCTGTGTATTTCTTTCCTGTCAGCTCAGCCATTCTTCGCCGCAACGTTAGTCTGCATTCTGCACGCAGCCTGCAATCTCTTTGCTACTCATCATATTTGGACTATTTACACTTTGGGACCTTGGACAGAGTTGTATGCTCCAGAGCTCACCTGTGCTCCCACGCTCTCTTGTAAGTTCCTTCCCCCGGTTTCTATTTCTTGTTTTCCCCAGTGGCCTGCTTTCCCTGGGGCGTGTATAGAACTGGTTTGTTCGTAGCCAATGCTGAGTCTGCTGAACTGTGCTTGTCCGTTGTGTAGATTATTATTTTGGATAGCGCATGTTGAACACTAATTGTATTTCTGTTCTTTCACTCAGTAAATGCACTCTGCACCTGCAAGTGGGCTCGCGCTCTCCATTTTTGTGCATGCGTAAAAACGCACGATCATGACACCTCTCCACTGTTTCTCCAGACTCTGGGACTTTGATTTCCAAATGAAATGCAAAATATACTTTTATTTGAACAGAGGTCATCTGCTGGTGTTTTTCCACTGTGTTTTATCAAGACAAAAGTCACTGCAGTTGTCTACCAGGAAATTTTAGAGCACTTCATGCTTCCCTCTGCTGACAAGCTTTATGGAGATGCTGATTTCATTTTCCAGCAGGACTTGCCCCCCCCACACACACACACACACTGCCAAAAGTATCAAAACCTAGTTTAATGACCATGGCATCACTGTATTTGACTGGCCAGCAAACTCTCCTGACCTAAACTCCATAGAGAATCTATGGAGTATTGTCAAGATGAAGATGAGAGACACCAGACCCAACAATGCAGACGAGCTGAAGGTCACTATCAAAGCAACCTGGACCTTCATAACACCTGAGCAGTGTCACAGACTGATCACCTCCATGCCACACCACACTGATACAGTAATTAATCCAAAAAAAGCCCCAACCAAGTATTGAGTGTGTACATGAACATACTTTTCAGTCGGCCAACTTTTTTATTAAAATTTTTTTTAAAAAAATTATTTTTATGTAATATTGTAATTTTTTGAGAAACTGGATTTGGGGTTTTCATGGGCTGTAAGCCATAATTATCAAAATTAAAATAAATAAACACTTGAAATACACTACCGTTCAAAAGTTTGGGGTCACTTAGAAATTTCCTTATTTTTGAAAGAAAAGCACTTTTTTTCAATGAAGATAACTTTAAACTAAGCAGAAATACACTCTATACATTGCTAATGTGGTAAATGACTATTCTAGCTGCAAATGTCTGTTTTTTGGTGCAATATCTAGATAGGTGTATAGAGGCCCATTTCCAGCAACTATCACTCCAGTGTTCTAATGGTACAATGTGTTTGCTCATTGCGTCAGAAGGCTAATGGATGATTAGAAAACCCTTGTGCAATCATGTTAGGTCTGCAATGCTGTAATTGCTGCAAATGGAGGATTCTTTGACAAAAGCAAAGTTTGAAGGAAAAAATTATTATTTCAAAAACAAATCATTATTTCTAACCTTGTCAATGCCTTGACTATATTTTCTATTCATTTTACAACTCATGGTGGTAAATAAGTGTGACTTTTCATGGAAAACACAAAATAATTGTCTGGGTGACCCCAAACTTTTGAACGGTAGTGTATATCACTCTCTGTGAGTGATATATTTGGGGATTTGGAAATTATTGGCAGCACTTTCATTTGAAAACTCTCTACGGTCCACAACCTCTCGGTACCGAGCGGAGAGGAAAAAATATTATTCTGTTGCACTGTATTGGCTATCGGAGTCTATGTTTTTGTGAAAAAAAAAATACAGAGAATATTCTCTCTCTCCATGCCTACCTGTCTGTCTGCTGCATGTCTGTCTGCTGCATGTCGGACTTTACTCTCTCTCGCTTTCTCTCTCTCGCTCTCTCTTTCTCACACACACACACACACACACACACACCTTTCATTTACAGTGATACGGCGAGGGGTGGGGGGGGGGGGTAAGTTTGTCCGTCCACACCGGAGATTAACAGTTTTAAAGCTCATTGACCAGATGTAGTAATGATTTTACTTCTAAATATGTATAAAATGTTCAAACTCTCACTGTAGTGTAATGTACTCTCCTCATGCGTGCTTCCACAACGAGGTGCTTTTGGACAGGCACATGTTTTTCAACACAAACCCAGCACTTCGTACACGCGGTCAGGACGGAGACGTGGCGAGGTGTCCATGGGCAGGCTCGGGGAGACGGAGGAAGGGATGGTGTTGAAAACCACATGGGTGAGTGTTTTTTTAATCACAGACTGTTTGCTAATGTGTTCCGTTACTCACTGTAAACTATAAACTCGCTACTCACTGTAAACACGGAAGTGAATGCCGTGCAGCGATGCATTTAACTGGTTAGACTGAGCATTCAGTGCGTTGGATTCAAATTTGATTAGTGAAATTGGTGGAAATTGACAAGGATTGGCCAAAAGTGCGGGAAAGTTGCGGTGATTGGATAAAGTTGCAAGGTTGTGCAATAGTTGCACTGATTGGCTGATTTCGCGTGAATTGGTGCGATCGCAACATTGCGAAATCCTCCAGGATTTCACGAGGACTAATGGATACTAATAACACACATTAGGCAATCTGGACAGTTAAAGCAGTTAAAGCAGTCAAATTAGAGGAAACAACAAGGATGAAGTTTGAAATTACCTGGATGACTGTAGTGGACTATAGTGGTATATTGATATCAGAGATGATATGAACCTGAGATGATATGAAGCTGAGATAGCATAAGCCTATTTACTGTGATAGAAATATTTAGATAAGTTAGGGAATTAATATTATTACACAATGTGCTTGCTTTAAATGTCAGTTAAAAAAAGGGTTTTTGCAGCTACATGCTCACATAACAAGATGTGTTTTTTAGCTTCAAACACATACACCCACTATTGCTTAGCAACAAAGAACTGCTTTTTGCTTGCATATAAAGAAATGTTTTGGGTCATAGGGGTTGCGCAGGAAGTGAAAGGAGACAGTCTGAGACAACAACAGGAAACATCTGCTGGGTGAAACTACGCTGGAAGCTGGTTTGAACCAGATGGTAAGAAGTTATCTGTGTAGGAGGCTATTTGGGAATACCCAGTATGAATGCCCGGACCGAATGGAAAGCTTTTGCTTGTCTATTACAGACAATCCGGGGCGCCCAATTTCACAAGGTAAGCAGGGAACCTCTTCTAAATCTCTGTAGGATTGTCTGCAATATTCAGTCAAAGTAAATCTTTTTGTCTTAATTATAATTTTAACAGAAATTAAGAATTTAACGTCATTTTTTGATAACAACTAAGAACATGCAGAGAGTATTTTAATCATTACATTTTAGGGTCAGATCAATGAGCCACTTTTTATAGACAAATAAGAAATATTAATACAGAGTGAGATCTTATTTTACAACAATAAGTGAGCATAAGATAAGGAAGTGTAATATATTAAGATTCTCAATATATAATCAATGAGTGAGTAATATAGGAGTAATTACAAGATTCTCAACTTTGGTTCCAAGGTTGTCATAGCCAGCAGCAGCACTGGGGTTAAGCTCCCAGTGCTCATAAAATGCTCCTTACGGCGTGCGTCTCGAAAAGCCTCTGACAACTAAGTCCAACTCCTAGCCTGCCCGTGTGGTTTAGTCTCTAAGCCCGGCGGAACTGCTTTTACTAATAGGAGAAGGGGCGAGGGCGGATCTCTGGCGCCTTAAAACCAGATGCTTCGGGTAGATGGTGGCTCGTCAACCTGGGAAGGTAGCCCATCTAGGGGAAGGTAAACCCTGATTTCAAATCTCCGCTGCCTTTTTTTTTTTTTTGTTACTTATTTGTACCCGTAGGTAGACTTGGTTTGCAGTCTGGTGACAAGCCACCGGCTGCTGGTCGCTGCGTGCGCGAGCGCCCTAAACCTACATGTTTTTGGTATGCGGGAGGAAACCGGAGAAATCCCGGAGTAAACCCGCGCAACACGGGGAGAACATGCAAACTCCACACAGCTCACTGTTGGTCGGGGGCTGGGATCGAACCCACGATCTCATGATCCCCGCGGTCCCCTGGCCGAGGGTGTGCTCGGCCGGGCCGAGCCTTTCCCCCAACCGGGTGTGCCGCAAGGCGCACCCGGTCTGGGGAAAGGCTTTGGGAGTCAACCCTGAGGAAAAATCCGGAGTTGGAGCCCCTAAGGCAGTTCTCTGTTGTGCTCAACATCGTTCTGGCAGCTCCTGCGACGGCGCTGGTGCCAAACTATAGCAGCCGTGCTGTTCCTTTGGATTCATTAGTGATGTGGAGAGGGGGGACATGCTGCATGGGTAACATCTTGTCCTCCATATCTTCCTGCCTAGGCTTGAATCCTACCAACGCTCAACGCTGGAAGGTAGAACACCGGTGCGCATCGGCCTGTTCAGCCACAGGCGGTGCTGTTCCAGCAGAGTAGACGTTTAGGATTCTCTTCCATGGTCATCATAGACCGACGGAGGCCGACAACAAGATTCTCAAGTTTAATCAAGGAGTGAGTAATACAAGAATAATGAAAATGAAGAGATACAGTACAAGAACGTAGAGATAACAAACCGTGAGCAACTGTATCACCAGTTTGTTAAGTCACCTCTGGTATAGATACCAGACGTGGGTCTATGTAAGTGACCTCTACATAAAGTTAAACTAGTTAAGGTTAAAGTAATCCAGAGCGGCAGGGACAAATACACTAGAAACTCTGCAAATACTGTACATGTTGATGTTGTATGTGGGAAATGTGAGGGTAGATTAACTTCTTTAATCCCAATTTAAGACACGAAGAGTGGTGTAGAGAGAAAAGATTAGCTTGGATCTCGAAGTCCCACTTTTGGCTGTCTGGAAAAAGAGGAAATTTTGTATTGTGGGTTGGGAAATAAAGGCGAAAGTCCAGGGAATGTAAATATTTTTTCGGTCTACGAGAAACAAAGAATTTTGATCGTCACTAGAATTCCAAGGTGTGCCTTACCCGCTTGTTTCACTAGGACTCAAGCAGAAGTTTAGTGAGGCTGGAATTCTAGAAAGGATTGGGGATTTGGAGTTTAGACCGTAGGGCTGTAAATATCACTAACTTTTGCTTCCTAATATCTGACAAAGAAAAACCTATAGTAATGACAACAGAAAAAAAATGAGTGTTACTGTGGAGGAGACAGTGAATAGAGACAGATAAGAAGGATTAGAAAAATGAGGAAAGGAAATTTCACCAGTGGGTGGAGGAAATGCAGGATCAGGGAGAAAAAAGGCGCGTCTGACGGAGGAGCGAAGTTGTATACACAGAAATCTGCTATAAAGAACAGTGGCAGGTTAATAGCATGCGTTAGAAGAATGTACTGGCCAAAGATAAGAAAAAGGGAGGTAGAAGAAGTGCGTGCAGGAACACATACACAGACATACACACACACACACACACACGAGTGAAGAAAAAACTGTAGGAGAGGAAGAGGCTGAGGAGTGAGGGTGCTGTTTAAAGCTGAAGGCACACAGCAGAGGTAAGAGAAAAAAGTTATGTTAAAAGACACATACCACTTAAAAGACCAAGTAAACAAACACAGATTGGGAAAAATTGAAAATTTACAACAAAAAACAGATTAGATAACAATATGCGTAATTCAAGTGTCATGACTGTAAATAGGAAGCTCATGTGCAAAGCAGCTAACACCAGAGAAGACACTAAGGCACCGAATTGAAACGTGCAACATAACTTTATTGAATAACAGGGAATCGTAGGAAAAAGTGGAGCACGCAGAGGGACACAGCCTGTGGGGAGAGGGAGACGAGAGCTGGTTAGAGGAGAGGAGTATGACAGGAGAAAATATAACTGGACAGGGTTTTCTTATTGCAGATGAACAGAGAGCCTGGCAGAGGAACTCAGCACGGGGAAGACGAGCCAGCAGGACTGAGTTGGCTGGGAAAGTGGAGAGGTGAAGGGCAGGATGGAGTGTGACCGGGTGGATGGAACAGTCTGGAGAGATGAGGGTGATGCGGCAGGTGAGTGCACCACAATCCTGGAGACGCACCGCAGAGATGGCAGCAACCTGGGGAGAGAAGAGGAAAGGAGAGATTAGGCTGAGTTCCTAACAAAGCAGTATTTTAACCTTACTTCAGGCAGCAGTACCCAACAAGCCATCGCTGAAGTGCTCACAAGCAGGTCCTTTTAGGTGCTGGCAATGAAGAGGCAGCAGGTGCGTCCACTCACACATGTGTGTTGATGACCAGCAGAGCCGGGAACTGAATGGAGAACCTCCCACAGAAAGGGAGGGGGAGTGTGCTCACCTGATCATCACAGTGCCCCCCCTTAAGGGTCACCTCTTGGTGAGCCACCGGGCTTATTGAGATGGGCCTGGTGAAAGGCATGGACCATCCCCTTGTCATGGAAGTTGGAGCCAGGGATCCATGATCTCTCTTCTGGTCCGTAGCCTTTCTAATGGACCAGGTATTGCAAGCTCCCGCCCTGATGGTGAACATCCAGAATCCTCTGTATGGTGTAGGTGGGGGCAGAGAGGACTGGCGGAGAGGGGTTTGATCTTGGAAACATGGAAAGTGGGGTGGATGCGGAATGTTGGCGGTAGTTTCAGACGTACCGTGATGTCGTTAATGATCCTGGAGATGTGAAAGGGACCAAGGAAGTGAGGTGACAGCTTCCTAGACTCCGTCTTCAAAGGAACCTGGTCCGCCGACAACCACACATCTTGCCCGTCCACATATTTGGGCACCGGAACCGCCTGTGGTCTGCGTACCGGTGATTCCGCTCAGAAGAACAGAGAAGGGCTGCCCAGGTGGACCTCCACTATCGGTGGCAGCAGCGAGCGTGGACCCCCACAGATGGCACAGCGAACTCCCTCTCCACCAGGGGCAGCAGGGGGCAGGGGAATAGCCCATCGAGGCCTCGAACGGCATCAATTCAGAGGCAGAGGAGATGGCTGAATTATGTGCGTACTTCACCCAGGTCAGATGGGAGGTCCAGGTGGTAGGGTTGCAGGAAGCCACACATCTGAGGGTGGCCTCCAGGGACTGGTTACCACGCTCAGCCTGCCCATTGCTCTGAAGGTGATAACTGGACGTGAGACTGACTGTAGTGCCAAGGAAATGACAGAAGGATTTCCATACTTGTGAGGTGAATTGAGGACCCCAGTCAGACACAATGTCCAAGGGAATACCATGAAGGCGGATGACATGAATGGTGAGCAGGTTGGCAGTCTCGGTGGCAGAGGGCAGCTTGGAAAGGGGCACAAGATGAATAGCCTTAGAAAAGTGATCTACTATGGTGTGGATGACTGTGTTGCCCTAAGAAGGAGGAAGTCCCGTAATAAAGCCCATGGAAATATGAGACCAGGGGCGACTGGGAACTGGCAAGGGATGCAGGAGACCGGCTGGAGGAGATGAGTCTGATTTGTTAGTGGCACACACCTTGCAGGCTTTGACATAGTCCAGCATATCAGTCCGCAGAGTGGGCCACCAGAACACTCACCTCACCAGATCGATAGTACGGGAGATCCCAGGATGACAGGCAAAGTGGCTGGTGTGCCCCCAGCGGATGACGTCACTGCGCAGACTGGACGGGACGAACAGACGATTGGCTGGGACCCTCTCGGGTTTGAACTCAGTGGACTGGGCCTGCCAGACCCTCTGCTCAATCTTCCACAATAGGGCGCCCAGTATGCAGGAGGAAGGCACTATGGGCTTGGAAGGAGAAGATGAGGATGAGAGATCTGAGGCGAACTGGCAGGAGAAAGTATCAAGCTTGATGTTTTGGGAGCTGGGCCGTTAAGTGATGATTAGATTAAATCTGAGAAAAAATAGGGGCCAGCGAGCCTGCCTGGAATTCAATCTGTGGGCCGACCTATGGTACTCTAAATTTTTATGGTCGTTCCACACAATGATGGGATAAGCAGCTCCCTCCAGCCAGTGCCTCCACTCCTTGAGAGCCAACTTAATGGCTAGCAGCTTTCGATACCCTACGTTGTAATTCCTCTTGGCCAAAGTTAACCGCCGAGAGAAATACGTGGCTGGGTGGAGCTTCAGATCGAAGGCTGAACTCTGTGAAAGGATAGCGCCCACCCCCGAGTCGGAAGTGTCCACCTCAACTATAAACTGAAGCTGAGGGTCAACCTGGGCCAAGATGGGTGTGTTGAAAAAAAGGGCTTTCAGTTCAGAGAAAGCCTGCTCTGCTGCCTCAGACCACTTAAAGGACACTTTGGTTGAGGTCAAATGAGTGAGAGGCTGTGCAACCCTGCTGTAATTTCTGATGAACCTACGCTAAAAGTTAGAAAAGCCCAAGAAATGTTGGAGATGTTTGCGGAGATGTTTGCGGGTGTGCGGGGTAGGCCAATTGAGCACAGCCTTCACCTTGGCCAGATTGGCCCTCAGCTCTCCTTCGGCAACAATAAAGCCCAGGAAGGAAGTGGAGCGGGTGGAAAACTCACACTTCTCAGCATTCAAAAAGAGCTGGTTCTTCAGAAGCTGCTGTAACACAACCCGGACGTGGACTGTGTGTTCCTCCTGCATGCGGGAAAAAATCAAAATATCATCGAGATACATGAACACAAATTGACTGACCATGTCGCGGAGGACGTCATCGATCATGCATTGGAAGACGGCTAGAGCATTAGTGAGACCAAACAGCATCACGAGATATTCAAAGTACCCCAGGTGTGTTTTGAAAACCATCTTCCATTCGTCCCTCTCGTGTATGCGGACCAAATGATACGCATTGCATAAGTTGAGTTTGGAAAACACCTGTGTGCGCTGAAGGAGCTCGAATGCGGAATTGATTAGGGGCAATGGGTGTTTGTCTTTGACAGTTATTGTGTTGAGCTCGCAGTAGTCAATACACGGATGCAGAGATCCGTCCTTCTTTCCAACAAAGAAAAACCCCGCTCCAAGAGGAGCTGAAGAAGGCCAAATGAGGCCGGTGTTCAGTGAGTCCTTAATGTAGCTTTCCATCGCCTCCTTCTCCAGCCCCGAGAGACTGTAGAGCCGGCTGGACAGCAACCGTGCACCTGGGAAGAGGTCGATAGCACAGTCATAAGAACGGTATGGAGGCAAAGAGAGTGCTCCTGACTTGCTAAAGACCTCCCCAAGGTCATGATAGACCTCAGGTTTGAGGCTGAGGTCCGGCGGCTCTGCCGGAGGATAGGAGATGGGAAGGGTCGGTGAACACGTGGCTGAACTGGGGCAGGAGGCCAGGCAAAAGGGACTCCAAGAAGAAATTGAGTTTTGAGCCCAATTGATAATAGGATTATGCTTCTGGAGCCAGGGGTACCCCAGAACCACCGGGAAGGACGAACTAGGGAGAATGAAGAATGAGAGAGACTCCTGGTGGTTTCCGGAAAGAAGGACGGAGACCGGCTCTGTGCGCTCGGTGACCAAAGCTAGGCTACAACCGGATAATGCAGCTACGTTTAACCCCTTGCACTCCGGTCAATTTCCCTAAAAACGCCAAAAAATAACGTGCCCAAAGTAAATCGAAAGCTGTTCTTCAACCCTTTGCAGCATGTTCATGGGGTTGATCTCATTTAAAAGAAAACACTTTGAATTTTTTGGCAAAACAGTCATAATCTCTCTAAGTGCTCCGGCCACTGAGTTACAGTCATCTAAACATACTGAACTTGAAGAAAATAAATTTGGCCTGGGTGTTTTTTTGGATACAAATGCTTGCAAATAACACACAGCTTCAGATCCGGGCTGGAAAATGCAACAGAAATGTAGAACCAAGTGTTATCAAGCTGAGGTCAACATTTTGTAACAATACCACAAAAAATGAATATATTACACAGCTTTTTCCTCAGGTAGTTCCCAGGCGTTTTTGAATTGGATTGGATTGACATATCCAGCCTGTGTTGTGTTGTAGCTTAGTTTTTTTTCTTTTTTTTTCTCTTTTTTCTCTGTGACATTTTGTCTTAGATTTGTTTTTGAATAGTAACCGCTTAACTTAGCCTAGCTTAGTTTTCTTTTTTCTCTCAGTCACATTTTGTCTTAGCTTTGTTTTAAATTGAAATCGCTCTTGTCTTGTTTTCTCTTTTTTCTCTTTTGAATTCTTGGATGGAATATGGGTGGGCAATATAAGCTGCGGCTTCAGCCATCACCCATTTCGGATAACTTACGTGGAATTGTATAGTAGGAGGAGTCTTTGTCTAATTTGACCTTGTTGTTATATTATACAGTTTCTTTTAACCTGTACTGTACTATCCGAAATAAAATTCATTCATTCATTCATTCATTCATTCATTCATTCATTCAATTGTGCCAAATGGCACAGTTTGGAAAAACGTCTGTAACTTTTGAATGATTCAATATAGAAGCTTCATCTTGGGCTCTAATGAGAGGTGACACTCAGGGCTGTGTGTGTGTGTGTGGGGGGGGGGGTTTGTCCCCCCCCCTCCCTACAGAGGACGGACATCGGCCATCGCTACATGACGGAATAGTCATGTGGCGACAGCGGCGCAGTCACCGCGGCTTCCCCCCCCCTCGCTACAGAAGAGTAGCGGGGGTGGGGGGGCGTTCACGGTCTGGACGCGGCGCACGACCCGTGTACCGCGGCGCACGAACTTCGGACTTCATGTGCCGCACAGTTGTAATTTACCGATCGGTCAAAAGTCATTTTTGATTACAATTTTCAGGGATAAAGAATAATTTAGCTTATAACACCTTACCTCTTCACAGCAGCAGTGTCCTGGCGAACTTCTCTTCCTCATTGTCAGACGAACGCGACGCTGGTCCCTTGTTACAGACTCGTGGTTCTTTTCTCGGCGACCCGGTCAAAACATAATTCCATTATTGCGGTTTTGCGCTTCCATGATTGCGGTTTTGGCGAATGATTTACGACCTTCGTCGTCGGCCTCCGTCGGTCTATGATGACCATGGAAGAGAGTCCTAAATGTCTATTCTGCTTGAATAAAAAAAAAAAAAAAAAAGCACTGCCTGTGACTGAAGAGGCCGATGCGCGAATTGCAGTCCCTGTCACACAGGTAGCACTTGTGGGTGGTCTCCGTGCTGTTGGGTCTGTAGCAGGTTCTTCCTGCGGGTCCTTTTTTTCATCTGCTGCAGCAGTCAGTCTCTCTTCACCCAGCCTGAACTTCTGTGCTTCAATTGGCTCGCTGCATTCACAGCGTTGGTAGGCGAGTACTTCTTGCTAGGTTTTCAGTCATTGGTTCTTCAAGGTTTCAGAAACCCAATTCAAGACTCTTATTAGTCGAATGAGAGGTCAATCATATCTGATCTGTTCGCGGCTGTGTCTGTAGTGGAAGAACTTTTTTTTTTTTCAGTGTGCGCTTGGACGTAGCGCCCTCGTGCATCCTAGAGCGCATGAGGGCGCACGAGAGAGCCCTCGTGCGCTCTGGGATGCAGAGACGTGCCCGTGCGCGGTACACCGGAGTGCAAGAGGTTAATGCAGCTAGGGATGAGCCGATACTACTTTTTCAAGTCCGATACTGATACCGATACTGTGGACTTGAGTGTCGACCGATACTGATCCAAAACCGATACAGTCTCTCTTAAGTACAGAAAATACTTTGGTAATGACTGGCTGCATTTTTTACACATAAAAACATACAGTTATGAAAAAATTTGGACACCCCTTTAAATATTCAGTTCTTTATTAAGAAATGTTCACATGTCTATGTCTGATCTTGTTTTTGTTTTTATTTGTATTTATTTAAAATATTTTAGCCATTTTAAGTAGGAATGAAGGTGGGGGTGTCATAATAAAGATGGGGGGTGTCTTAATTTATTCCTCACTATTTGTTTAGAATTACATTTTACAGAAAATTTGTAAAAAGTCTTTAATTCATTTTTAATTGTTTTGTTATATTATATGAATCTCCCAGTATTTTTAACATTGATATTAAATATCCATAAATTCAAATATATTAACAACAGACACAGGCTTATACAGGGTGTCCTAATTTTTTTACAACTGTAAATCTAAAAGTCGAACAAGAAATATATTACAAATTTGACTCTGTTCAGCAATGATGCTTTTTTTTTATTTTAAACTTTGGTTAATTGAAGCTTAAAGTTGAGATTTCTGATAAATGTCTTGAGATAAATGTGCATACTTCCTTACTTACAACAACTGGGACCGCTGTCAGAAAACCACCTCTGGTGTGGCAGTGTGTTCCGACGATCCAAATACTCCATTAAACACTGGAAACCCTTGTTTTCCACAAGAGCAAAGCGTTGGTCATCGAGCAGATAAATTTGACAGTTTTATCTGTTATCATCTTTGTTTTTTTGCTCTCAGGAGGTAGTTTGCCACATTTTTTGAATGAATGAATGAATGAATGAATGAATTTATTTGAATGAATGAATTTTATTTATTTCGGATAGTACATTACAGGTTAAAAGAAACTGTATAATATAACAACAAGGTCAAATTAGACAAAGACTCCTTCTACTATACAATTCCATGTGAGTTATCCGAAATGGGTGATGGCTGAAGCCGCAGCTTATATTGCCATTGTCATTGCCATTGCCATTGTCATTTCGGAAAAGAGTCCAGCAGTATCTGTTACAGCGCAGGATTTCTTATCCTTGTGCTCCGCGCTTGGCAGAATTTGGCACATTCCTTACTTCCCTAAGTGTTTTATCAAGTTTGTACTGTTAAAATTGGATATGCTGGTACCACCCCACGAAGTAGTTGCATTCTGCAGTCCTGCTTTTTAGTTCCACACTGCAGACATGTTGACATGTTCGGGCAAGTCCCACACACCGCGGCGCAGCTCTAGTAACACTGTTTGTTTACTTCTATGGCAAGTCACGCACAGCATGGATGAGAACGGTTACCACACTTTCATTTTAATACCATTACTAATGTATTGGATCGGTAAATGACATTTATTCCTTACCGATACGGATCCAGGATCCTTACCGATAGCTGGATTGGACCCGATACCGATACCTTGGATTAGATCGGCTCATCTCTAAATGCAGCTGGCAATTTGATAATGGGTATGCCTATCTCCCGCATGAGTCGCAATGAAATAACATTCTGCTCTGCCCCGGAATCAATTAATGCTGAGACCTTTCTCTCGGACCCTGATAACTGGATAAGAGCCGGGATAGAGAAGTTACCTGTCACCAGCTTTCCTCCATCGCTGGTGTTCCTCCGGAGTCAGACGGACTTGGCCTAACACCATAGCTTTGGAGGAGGAGTCGGGCTTGGCTGAGCTGGTAGCCGGAGGGGGTGTACATGAGACGAGTGGACCAGAGAAGGCCTTTTTCTCCTTCGCATGCTTGCGGTACGGGTTATGCAAACTGACAGCTTGATCGATGAGCTCATCCAGAGAGGAGGGGGTCGCATGAACCGCCAGATCATCACGGAGGTTGGTATTTAGACCCAGGAGGAATGCGCTGCGTAAGGCAACGTCATTCCACCCGGAGTATGCCGCGGTGACCCGAAACTCCACAGAAAAATCATCTGGTTCCCCTGCTGGAGTAACATTAGACGGCTCATAATAATCCCCTCACCCTCCGAATGGTCAAAAGCTCAGGAAAACTCTCAATGAACCGTTCAAAGGTATAATCGGGGCCCTGCGTACTATTGAGGACAGACTGGGCCCAAATGAAGAGCCCGGTCCTGGAGCAGGAGGGTCATAAAGTTGATTTTAGGAGTGTCGTCCGGGTACTCCCCACCCACCAGCTGCAGATAGAGGCGAACACGAAGCAAAATCCCCTTGCATCTCCCCACCTCCCCCGCGTACGAGGCAGGTGAAGGCACAGAAGTGATGTGGCGAATGGTAGTGGCCGCTGGGACAACAGGTGGAGAGGAAGGGCCCTGGCAAGACACCTGACAAAGGTGGTCGGTGACTGTGGTCAGCTGCTGAGTTATAGTTTGCAACTGCGCAGTTAGCACGGCCACCTGCTGCTCAGTAGTGTCTAACTGGTAAAGAGTGGAGTGCTCCGCTGATGCAGCGCCTGCTGAGCTTCGGTCATGGCTGGCTTGTTCTGTCATGACTGTAAATAGGAAGCTCATGTGCAAAGCAGCTAACACCAGAGAAGACACTAAGACACTGAACTGAAACGTACAACACAACTTTATTAAATAACAGGCGATTGTAGGGAAAAACGGAGCACGCAGAGGGACACACATCCTGTGGGGAGAGAGAGATGGGAGCTGGTTAGAGGAAAGGAGTGTGATAGGGGAAAACATAACTGGACAGGGTTTTCTTACTGCGGATGAACAGAGAGCCCAGCAGAGGAACTCTGCATGGGGTAGATGAGCCAGCAGGACTGAGCTGGCCCGGAACATGGAGAGGTGAAGGGAGCCACACTGAAGAGGGAGCACTTTCGGATCCAGTGCTGTCCCTCAAGGTGGGAGACAAAACTCATGAAGTTATGGTGGATACAGGGGCTTGTTTTTCATCAATATCATCCTCTCTACCCCTGTCCACTAACTATACATCAGTTGTTGGCATCTCTGGGACCCCAAAACGTCTCCCTTTTTCAGTACCATTGAACCTGTTCACTGGTCGGTCTTGACTTTGTTCATTCCTTCCTGAATTCCCCAGACTGTCCTGTAAATCTCCTGAGAAGAGATGTGCTTCTGAAAATAAGGGCACACATCTATTTTGCATCTACTGGAACTGTGGTGTGTCTGCCAGATGGTACTATGCTCCGGTGCACATCAGATTTGTTTACTTCCTTAAATGTTCCACAGTTGCAAGTACAAGAAACAGATGCAGAGGATGATCAAACCACTTCTGCAACTGTGTGGTGGTTACAGTTGAATGATGTGAGCCCTGACAAAAATCAGCTGGTAGACAAATATGTTTCATGGGCCGCATGGATAGGCTCTGTTCAACCATATGACCTCCCATATGATCCACTCTACTGTACAATGAACTACTCACATGATGACCAAGAACTGTACGATGATCAGTGGGAGACACTGGTGGGGGTTCAAGATCTGGTGTGTAAAGACATTTATGTTGGTCCACAAGGAATAGCTGCTGCAGTCTGTTTGAATGAAGATTTGTTGCCTCTGTATGCCCTCTCAGACACTGCTGGACCTCATTTGACACTGGGGGTGTCCGCAGGGGAGGAGGCAAGGACACTGGGACCAATGGTGAAAAACTGTCCCCTTAACTGTGTTTGTCGCCAAACTGTGACATAACACCTAGTGGTCAACATTGGTAAAGATTTTTTTCAAGAAAATATTCAGATCAGATGTCAGAACTTTCCAAGGTTATAACCTGAAAGTGGTAAGAGATAATGGCTTACTGTCAATTTTTTTCATTCTTCTTGTCAATTTTTTTGAGAGTTTTTTTCCAAGCTGTTGTGACAGTAGGAGGAACCGGAGAAACAGTCGGGAGGTGGAGAGGTCACAGGACAGGGGTAATCAGAGACAGGTGTGCTACCTGGAGATGTCCTGCTGTGAGCAGCGGTCAGTCAGTGGCGTGAAGCTGTGGACACTGCGTGGAAAATGTTTGCTGAGAGTGCACGCGCCCCATTATTACTAGGGTGGATGCCATCTTTGTTAAAAAAGGAGGCTCGTTTCCAGAACAGATTAAAATTGTCAATAAAAAACAGGCTGTGAGATGGACAGTTGGACTGCAGCCAGGTGTGGAGTGAGAGCAGGTGGCTTAAACATCCAATAACCCTGTTCAGAGAAGGGAGGGGCCCTGAGATGAAGACAGATTTTCCACAGTTTTTAAGATCATTAAAAAGACAGATAAAATCCTGCTTTAAAACTTCGGACTGCTGCCTGGAGATATCATTTGTCCCACAGTGTATAATGATGTTGTGGACCTGTGGGAATTTGCTGAGTAGAGGTGGAATTTGCTGCAAAATATCAGCAACTTTGGCACCAGGTAAACAGTGAATCTGCACTGATTTTGATTTAATATTCCTAACAATGGAATCGCTGATGACCAGAGAAGACATGCTGTCATCTGCACACGACTGGGCAGGTGGTGAGGTGGGAGAGCGAGTTGTGCAACTGTTTGTCGACTTGTGACAAATGCCCTCTTTGGAGTGCAGCTGCAAAGCCTCTCCAAGGATTCCACGCCAAGCAGAAGAAATCAGAGGCCGGGACGAGAGTCCCAGAGGCCCCCGAGATTCTCCAATGAGAGGCCCCGAGGCCCCGCAGAGGCCCTGATGAGAGGCCATCCATCCAAGCACCAACCGCCGACAGTGGAGGGAGCTCCGAGGTATCAGTCAATCTACGCACCGCGTCATCGGTAACTGCAACAGCAGTTAATTGGATTGGATTGGATTTGGGGGTGTGAACGTCACTTGTGGTAACATATCGTCACTTCCTGTATTGCTGTCTGTCCGTGTGGTTTGCTGTCCTCACTCTCCTGAGGATTTGGTTTTAATTGTATTTTAACCACTTTTTTCCATCTACCGTTAGTTCTCATTTCTGTTAATCAAGCCTCTTGCACCTGTGTGCGCACTCAGTGTCATCTAATCACCCTCTTCAGCCTTCTGTTCACCTTTCATCGATGTTTTTGTTAGTTTCGGGTTAGACACTAGCCATGGCTACTAGCTCTCCTTCCTCTCCTCCTCTGGTGTGCTCTCTCTGTCAGATGTTTAGCTACACCTCTGCCTCTTTTAGTGATAACAGTAAATGTAATAAATGTTGTCTTTTTGAGGCACTCAAGGCAAGGTTGTCTGATTTGGAATCCCAGCTGTGCTGCATTGAAACACCATCTGCGCCAGTTAATCTTAATTGACGTTCCCTAGCTGCAGCGGAGCTCGCTAGCATAGGCCCTGTTAGCGGTCTTCCAGTCCTCCTCAGCAGCGAGGAGACTAGGTGGATGACGGTGAGAAGGAAGCCTAGCCGCAAAGCCCTGGTTAACCACTAACCTGTTCATGTTTCTAATCGCTTTTCCCCGCTCAGTGACACACCCGCTGAGGAAAAAACTCTGATCATTGGCGACTCTGTAGTCAGAAACGTGAACCTAGAGACTCCAGCGGCCATAGTCAAATGCATTCCTGGGGCCAGAGCAGACGACATCGAGTCAAATTTGAAAATGCTGGCTAAAACTAACTGTAAATACTCCACAATTGTTATTCACGCTGGCATTAATGACATCCGTCTCCGGCAGTCGGAAGTCACGAAACTTAATTTTTTTCTACTTCCGGCGCCACACGAGGCGGCTGCCTTTTGCAACAGCGGCTCAATTCTGAGTCTTTTTTTCCTTCCTCTCTCTTTTTGATCCAGTGACAACTCTCTGATCCGGCACACCTTTCACTCCATTTATATCACGGACACACAGATCGCCCCAAATGTCTCCCGAGCCGGTGGACGGAGCCACTGTTTATAGCAGGAGACGGTACAGCAGGGAAGAGCTGCTAGCACTCAACCGCCACCCGGTGTTAACGGAAAAACTCGACATACCGGGAGAACTGAGGCGAAAACGCCGTGGGTGCCGGGCTGGAGTAAGGCGGAAGACAAGAAATATAAGGTACAGACCCACCCTTCCATCCGTTGTCATGGGGAATGTACGATCGTTACGGGGAAAGGTAGATAAGCTAGCGGCTATCTCCTGCTACGATAGCATATACCGGGAATGCTCTCTCCTTTTGTTTACGGAGACGTGGCTATCTGAACTAGCAGCAGATGATAACATTGAGCTGGAGGGTTTCCACGCGATACGGGCAGACTGAACATCAGACAGTGGCAAAGCAAGGGGCGGTGGAGGGATAATGTATGTTAACAACAACTGGTGCAGACCGGGACATATCACTGTTAAACAACGACACTGCAGCAAAGACACTGAGTTGCTAGCTGTTAGCATGCGGCCTGCATATCTCCCGAGGGAATACTCACACGTGACCTGCATTGTTGCTTATGCAAATCCGACGGCGAACACTGGGACAGCACGTGACGTCATCCACTCAGTAACTGGCAGGCTGCTGACAGAACACCCAGATGCTCTTCTCCTCATCTCAGGCGATTTCAACCATGTTTCACTGTCTCCCATTCTACCCACGTTTACCCAGTATGTCACATGCCACACTAGAGACAATAAAACACTGGACTTATTCTACGCAAACACGAAGGAGGCATACACCTCATCACAACTCCCCCCACTTGGGAGATTGGATCACAACTTGGTTCATCTCCGGCTGGTGAACAAACCCCCAGTGCACAGACAACCTCTGGCCATGCGCACAGTGAAGTTATGGTCTGAGGAGGCAATGGACACTTTAAAGGGCTGTTTTGAAACCACCGCCTGGGAGCAGCTCTGCGATCCACATGATGAGGACACTGATGGCCTCACTCACACCATCACGGACTACATCAGCTTCTGTGTGGACAACACCATTCCCACAAAGACCATACGGTGTTGCTCAAACAACAAACCCTGGATCAACCCTGAGATAAAAACACTTCTGAGAGAGAAGAAGAGGATCTTCTGGTCGGGGAACAGGAAGATGCTGAAGTCCGTACAGAGGGAGCTGAGGAGAAAGATCAGAGAAGGCAAGGACAGCTTCAGGAAGAAGATGGAGGACAAGCTGCAACAGAGTGACATCAGCGGGGTCTGGAGAAACCTTAAAACCACCTCTGGGCTCCAGAATACCTCCCCCCAGGCCACGGAGCGCAGGGAGTGGGCGAACAATCTGAATCTGTTTTTCAATAGGTTTGACCAACCGCCCTCCCCCCTGACTGCACAACAACCACTGCTGCCTCTAAAGACATCAAGTCCTGCTGCCCACACCCCACTCCACCAACACCCCCCCCCCACTCCCAACACACAGCCCCCCAACCTGACCCTCACTAAGACCCAGGTGAGGAGGGAGCTGAGGAAGATCAAGGCGAGGAAGGCGTTGGGACCAGACGGCATCAGCGCAAAGCTCCTCAAGTCCTGTGCAGACCAGCTGTGTGGGATTGTGAAATACATCTTCAATCTGAGCCTGAAGCTGGGGAGGGTACCACAGCTGTGGAAAACATTTTGTGTGGTACCTGTACCAAAGACTTCCCACCCCAAAGATCTGAACAGCTACAGACCAGTGGCCTTGACGTCCCACATGATGAAGACCCTGGAGAGACTGCTCCTTGCTCACCTCCGCCCCTGGTGGGACCAGTGATGGATCCACTCCAGTTCGCCTACCAGCATGGCATTGGGGTGGAGGATGCGGTGATCTTCCTCCTTCACCGTTCTCTGTCACACCTGGAGAAGCCCGGGAATGCGATGAGGATCATGTTCTTTGACTTCTCCAGTGCTTTCAACACCATCCAACCGATGATCCTGAAGGACAAGCTGCTGTGCGCAGGGGTGGACCAGCACCTGTCATCATGGATCCTGGACTACCTCACAAACCGGCCTCAGTTTGTGAGAACCCGGGACTGTGTGTCCGACATGATCATCGGTAGCACGGGGGCCCCCCAGGGAACGGTTTTGGCTCCCTTCCTGTTCACCCTTTATACTGCGGACTTCTCACACAACACAACACACTGCCATCTACAGAAGTTCTCTGATGACTCTGCGATCGTTGGCCTCATCTCCAACGGAGATGAAGCTGAGTAGAGAGGGCTTATCCAGGACTTCATGGACTGGTGCCATCGGAACTGCCTCCAGATCAACGCGAGGAAAACTAAGGAGCTGGTGGTGGACTGCCACAGGCAAGGACAACCCCTCACAGCACCAGTAAATATACAGGGAACAGACATCGAGATGGTGACATCCTATAAGTACCTGGGTGTTCATCTGAACAATAAACTAGACTGGTCACACAATACTGACACACTCTACAAGAAGGGACAGCGCAGGCTGTTGCTACTGAGGAGACTCAGGTCTTTTGGTGTACAAGGGGGGCTGCTGAAGACATTCTATGACACGGTGGTGGCATCAGCCATCACTTTTGGAGTGGTCTGCTGGGGCAGTGGCATTACGGCAGCCAATAGGAAGAGACTGAACAAACTGATCAAGAAAGCTAGCTCTGTCCTGGGGCAGCGCCTTGACCCAGTGGAGGAGATAGGAGAGAGAAGGATGGTGGCTAAACTGTCATCTCTGCTGGAGTCCGAGTTCCACCCTATGCAGGACATACTGAATGCACTGAGGAGCTCATTTAGCAGCAGACTACATCATCCTAGGTGCACAACCGAGAGGTTTTGCAGGTCCTTCCTACCTACGGCTGTCAGACTGTACAACCTAAGCAGGGCTGCTCGCAGAGATAGCAAAAAGACGTGACAACCTAATAGTTTTGAATGCAAAAGATGCAATAGACTTATACAATGGTCCCCTCCCTCATACAACTAGGAAAATACCGGTTGCTATGGAGGGTGAGAATATGTATGGGTACATAATCATACCATGCAGGATAACTAAGTAGACGGTTGTGCTGTTTCATTCCATCTAGCAACAATGCTCCGCACTGTGTGTGTTTATACATTTACATATTTATTCCATCTAGCTACAATACTCCACACTGTGTGTTTATATACTATATATTTATATATTTACTCTATCTAGCAACAGTGCTCCACACTGTGTGTTTATATATTTACATATTTATTCCATCTAGCTACAATGCTCCGCACTGTGTGTTTATATATTCATATATCTATTCCATCTAGCTACAGTGCTCCGCACTGTTTATATATCTACATATTATTCCATCTAGCTACAATGCTCCGCACTGTGTTTATATATTTACATATTTATCCCATCTAGCTACAATGTTCCGTACTGTGTGTGTTTATATATCTACATATTTATTCCATCTAGCTACAATGCTCCGCACTGTGTGTTTATATACCCATATATTTATTCCATCCAGCTACAATGCTCCGCACTGTGTGTCTATATATACACACTACCGTTCAAAAGTTTGGGGTCACCCAAACAATTATTTTGTGTTTTCCATGAAAAGTCACACTTATTTACCACCATGAGTTGTAAAATGAATAGAAAATATAGTCAAGACATTGACAAGGTTAGAAATAATGATTTGTATTTGAAATAACAATTTTTTCCTTCAAACTTTGCTTTCGTCAAAGAATTCTCCATTTGCAGCAATTACAGCATTGCAGACCTAACATGATTGCACAAGGGTTTTCTAATCATCCATTAGCCTTCTGATGCAATGAGCAAATACATTGTACCATTAGAACACTGGAGTGATAGTTGCTGGAAATGGGCCTCTATACACCTATGTAGATATTGCACCAAAAACCAGACATTTGGAGCTAGAATAGTCATTTACCACATTAGCAATGTATAGAGTGTATTTCTGATTAGTTTAAAGTTATCTTCATTGAAAAAAAGTGCTTTTCTTTCAAAAATAAGGAAATTTCTAAGTGACCCCAAACTTTTGAACGGTAGTGTATATATATATATATATATATATATATATATATATATATTATATATATATATATATATATTTATTTATATGTACATATGTATACTTGCTGCTCTTGTTTTTTTTTTTCCTCTTGCCTTCTGATTGTTGCTCTGAGTGTTGCTATCCCTGTGCTGTTGCAATCCTGGAATTTCCCCATTGTGGGACTAATAATGGCTTATCTTATCTTATCTTATCTTAATGTAGAATCAGTGTGTGGCTTTGCCAAAACAATGTCTGCCTCTGTAGTATTCTCTGGGCCCCTCCCCAATCTGACCAGTGATGACATGTTTAGCCACTTGTCATCCTTCAACCACTGGCTGTCTGTGTGGTGTCCTGCAAACAGTGTGGGCTATATTGACAATTGGAGCTCATTTTGGGGAAAACCTGGTCTTATGAGACGAAACAGCGTCCATCCCACTTTGGATGGTGCGTCTCATTTATCTAACAATCTGGCATCTTTTTTATCCAAATTTCCAAAATCTTGACAACTCAGAGTTGGGACCAGGAAGCAGAGTTGCTTCCTCTGACATCCCTGTACACCAGACAAGTACAGAGGATGGCTACTTCCATTTTAAATGATGACTCCCACCCTTTGCACTGCCACTTTCAGCTTCTTCCCTCAAGACGGAGGTTTGCTGTCCCAAAAAGTAGAACCCAGCGCTACAAAAACAGTTTTGTTCCTGCTGCTGTCAAAGAGTTGAACAAGCTGTAACAATATATTGCACATAATTTAGGTACCTATTTATTAACTACATTTTATATTTACTTATTTTTGTAGGATGTTACTTGGGTTCTAAATATTTTATTGGGTTTTAGACCTTTGAGTTTTTAACCTCTTTGACTAGTTTTTAACTTTTAATATGACTCTTCTCTCTTACCTCTGGTTTTTCTCCCGTCTCTTTGTTTTTTTATACCCTGATTGATGGAGCCTTGAGTATTTTTATCATGTTTATAGTCAATTTCATGTGTGCCTGTGTTTGTGTCTATGTTGAATGTAATTTGTGGCTTGTAAATATGGATGTCACCAGACTGCAAAACAAATCTACCTACGGGTACAAATAAAGTAACCTGAACCTGAACCTGAACCTCTCTGCAGCTCCTCTTCATCTGCCCCCTCTCAACTTAGCCCCTGTCTTCCCCATCAGAGAATCATTGCCTGCTCCCTCCAAAGCAAATAAAAATATAATGTATAAGTATCCCAAAGTGATTAAGCAAAAAGTTGGTAAAACTCAAATTAAACGTGAAGCCTCTAAATTGAATGATTTGGCCTCTCTTCCTCCTCATAATTTAAAAATTAAATGTGGTTTTTAAATATTAGGTCTGTAACTCCCAAGTCTCTGTTAGTCCATGATCTGTTAATTAATCATCAGATTGATTTAATATCCCTTACAGAGACTTGGTTAGGACAAGAGGATTGTGTTAGTTTAAATGAATCAACTCCCTCTGGTTATTTAAACTGTCAAAATCCCAGAAGTTCTGGTCGTGGAGGAGGAGTAGCAACAATTTACCATTCCAAATTACTAGTTAATGTACAGCAAAAAACATGTTATAATTCCTTTGAGGGCCTGGTCCAACCTACTCAGAATTTTTATCTGAATTTACTGAATTCTTAGCTGATTTAGTGCTTAAATCAGATAGCAAAATTATAGTAGGGGACTTTAATATACATGTAGATGTAGATAGTGACTGCCTTAATGTGGCTTTTAATTCAATTTTAGACTCGATGGGGTTTTCTCAGAAAGTAGGAAATTCTACTCATCTCCACCATACGTTGGACCTTGTTCTGACATATGGCATAGAAATAGAAATTCTGGTAGTGCCTCCTCATAACCCTGTACTGTCAGACCATTGTCTGTTAACCTTTGATTTTACTATTTCTGACTATTTGGCTCCTAAAGAAAAATATTACTACAGTAGATGCCTCTCAGATGATGTTGTTACCAAATTTATGCAGATTGTTTCCTCTATGCCATGTGTCAACACAACGGAAATAAGCTATAGACAGCTTGCTCCTTCTGTAATTGATAGCATGGTAGATAGTGTTACAGCTTCTCTGCATCAGACTCTAGACTTGGTGGCCCCCTTTAAAAAGAAAAAAGTCTAATCAAAGATTTTTAACTCCTTGGTTCAACACAGAAACTCGTGGCTTTAAACAGAAGACTTGTCAATTAGAAAGAAAATGGCGCTCCACTAATTTAGATGAAATCTATTTAGCTTGCAGAAATCTTCTTTTAATTTATAAAAAATCTGTTAGAAAAGCTAGAACGAGTTATTATTCTGCATTAATAGAAGAGAACAAGAATAATCCCAGGTTTCTTTTCAGTACTGTAGCCAGGTTGACAAAGAGTCAGGACTCTCTCAATCCTAGCATTCCCTTAGAGCTTACTAGTCAGGACTTTATGAACTTTTTCAATAATAAAATTTCATCCATCAAAGATAAAATCAATCAGATTCTTCCCACCGTTAACTTAAATACAGTAACTACTACAACTCCTTCAAATGACATCTGTCTTGATGAGTTTATTCCAATTGACCTTTTAGAGTTAGACAAAATAGTTTCCTCATCCAAGCCTTCAACTTGTCTTTTAGACCCTATTCCTACAAGGTTATTTAAAGAAGTCTTCCCACTTAATGGTAGCTTAATTCTTCAAATAATCAATTCTTCATTAACTTTAGGCCATGTACCGCAGGCTTTTAAAACGGCTGTAATTAAACCCTTACTCAAAAAGCCAACGCTAGATCCAGGAGCTTTAGCTAACTATAGACCAATCTCTAATCTCCCTTTCATTTCAAAAAATCTTAGAAAGAGTTGTTGCTACGCAATTATTTGACCACCTGCAGGGAAATGGTTTACTTGAAGAGTTTCAAGCTGGGTTTAGAATCCATCATAGTACTGAAACAGCCTTAGCGAAGGTCACTAACGACCTCCTCATTGCATCTGATAATGGACTTGTTCTGTACTTGTCCTTTTAGACCTTAGTGCAGCTTTTGATACTACCGATCATAATATTCTACTTGATAGATTAGAACACTATGTTGGACTTAATGGAACTTCGTTGCAGTGGTTTAGATCTTATTTATCTGATAGGTTCCAGTTTGTTCATGTAAATAATGAGTTTTCTTTCAACTCAAAGCTCAGTCATGGAGTTGCACAAGGATCTGTGCTAGGCCCTACTCTTTTTAGTTTATACAGTATATGCTTCCATTAGGCAACATTATTAGAAAACACTGAATACATTTTCATTGTTATGCAGATGACACACAATTATACCTGCCAATGAAGCCAGATGATAGTAATCAATTAGCCAAGTTGGAAGCCTGTCTTAAGGAAATCAAAGCTTGGATGACTTGTAATTTCCTGCTTTTAAATTCAGATAAGACTGAAGTCATTCTTGTTGGTCCAAAAAACCTTAGAAATACCTTTTCAAATCAAACTTTCAGTTTGGATGCGGTTACTCTTTCTCTTAATAGCTCTGTGAGGAACATTGGAATAATTTTTGATCACGATCTGTCTTTCAATTCACATATTAAATTTGTTTTGATGACTGCCTTCTATCATTTGCGTAATATTGCCAAGATTAGGAGCATCTTGTCTCAGAGTGATGCTGAGAAACTGATCCACGCTTTTGTTAACTCTAGATTAGATTATTGTAACTCTTTATTATCAGGTTGTCCTAAAACATCTTTAAAAAGTCTTTAGCTGATCCAAAATGCTGCAGCAAGAGTTTTAACAGGTACTAGAAAGAGAGATCATATCTCTCCGGTTCTGGCCTCCCTTCATTGGCTTTCCATAGAATTTAGAATTAAGTTTAAAATCCTTCTTCTTACTTACAAAGCTCTAAACAATCAGGCCCCTTTTTATTTAAAAGATCTGATCCTACCCTATTATCCTAACAGAGCACTATGCTCCCAAAATGCAGGATTACTTGCAATACCTAGAATCTCCAAAAGTACAATGGGAGGCAGAGCCTTCAGTTGTCAAGCTCCTCTCCTGTGGAACCAGCTGCCAATCTGGATTCGGGAGTCAGACTCGAGCTGTTTTTAAGAATAGGGTTAAAACCTTCCTTTTTGATATAGCCTACAATTAGGGAGGGATCATGTGTTTCTGAACCCTCCCTTAGTTATATTGCTAATCGGTTTAGTCAGCCGGGGAACCTCCAATAATGCATTGGGCCTCACTCCTTTCTTCACTCTCAATGATTTTTTTTTTTTTTTGCTGGTCATTAACATCTGTTTGTTCTTTCCCATAGATTGAGTCCCCATCGTGCTGTTTGCTCTCTACATGTCTGTTCTTTTCATCTTCTCTATCCCGTCACCCCCCAGCCAGTTGCATCAGATGACTGCCCCTCCCTGAGCCTGGTTCTGCTGGAGGTTTCTTCCTGTTAAAAGGGAGTTTTTCCTCTCCACCGTCGCCAAGCGCTTGCTCACAGGGGATCACCTGATTGCTGGGGTCTTTCTGCAACTGTGGGGGTTCCCCCTACAGTTGAAAGTGCTATGAGATGACTGTTGTTGTGAAATTGCGCTATATAAATAAAGTTGAATTGAATTGAATTGATATGGACCAGCCAGCGATGCAGATCGGGTCACCTGACCAGCCGGTGCAGTCCCGGGAGGAGGAAGGCTTGGCTCATCGTTAGTGTGGGAAGTATCAGCCAAGGGCCTGTCAGCAGAGTGACTTGTAGTAACAGCTGGTAACATGGCGTAGCGGTTGGAGAGGTTTATGGGCTGTGGTGAGACAGCTCTGATTTTGCTGCCTTTGACGACCACCTCCGACCAGGATGCCTGTGCACTTGGAGTAGAGCAGGAGGCCGGCCGGCTCAATAGTGGGTCTCAGAGGACGGTGTTGGCCAAGGCCGAGTTCATGGAGGCCAAGATCACCTTGGACTGTTTAACAGCGGTATCCATCAGGCTGGAGAGAAGAGTTTCTTTGCTACTTAGCTCTTCAGAAAGTCAAAGGATATCATCCTTGAGGTAGGTAATGTCTCTTTTTGACTTGAGACAGTCTTCACAAGCCATTTTTGCCGGTGTGATTTAGCAGTCTACTACACTTTTCAAAACAAATTCCAGAACAAACGGCAAAACAAAATCAGCTGTCGAGCACTCTACTGACTTCTGGGTTGGTAGAGGAGCAGATAGAGGCACACTGGCCTCTGCACCAGGTGGCGGAGGTGCACCGGCCTCAGCAGCAGACCGGTGGGGGCACGCCGGCCCTTGGATGTGATGATTGAGGCACACCGGCCTCAGGAACAGCAGGTGGAGGTGCAACGGCCTCTGCAGCAGGTGGCGGAGGCACACTGGCCTCATCAGCAGACAGCGGCAGTGCGCTGGCCCCTGGATGTTATGACTGAGGCACCCCGGCATCAGGAACAGCAGGTGGAGGTGTACCGCCCTCTGCAGCAGATGGCGGAGGTGCATAGCCTCAGCAGCAGACGGTTAAGGTGTGCTGGCCCCTGGATGCAATGACTGAGGCTCACCGGCCTCAGGAACAGCAAGTGGAGGCGCACCGGCCTCTGCAGCAGATGGTGGGAGCTCACCGGCCTCTGCAATGAATGACAGAAGCACACCAGCGTCTGGAACACATAATGAAGGTGCACTGGCTTCAGGAACACATGACGGAGGCGCACTGGCCTCGGGAACAGACGGCAAAGGAGCACCAACCTCAGGAACAGACAGCGAAGGCGCACCGGCCTCCGGAATACATGGTGGCTGGGGAGCGCTGACCACCAGAGATGACAACAGTGGAGGTTGAAGAGTATCTGACGCAGATGCCTGGAACACCATCCTCGATGCAGTCACCTTGGATGAGGGAGAAAGGCAGGGACTGAGTGAGGCGACACCAAAATTACAAAGACCAAGGCAAGTCTTTTCTAATAGTGATGTTAAAAATGTAAAGAAAAGAACTTGACTTAGCACCTGGTCCACTGCCACTGAGGTGACGACCTCAGGATGAGCTGCCAGAGCGATGGTCTCGGGAAGAGAAGGTGGACCGAACTGCTCACATGAAACAGGTGGTGCGGAAAGCTCAGGTGAACACAGTGGATTGAACTGATCAGGTGTACATAATGGAGAGGGCTGCTCAGGTGAAACAAATGTAGTGAACTGCTCAGGTGAAACAGATGGAGCGAACTGCTCAGGCAAACATAGCGCAGTGGACTGCTCAAGCAAACACAGAGAAACGGGAGCTGGTGTGTGTGCCATGGAGAAAGCTGGAGCTGTCTAGAGTGGAGCCAGAGCTGGTGGTGGTACACGATGTCGAGAGGAGTAGCATCTCCCAGGGCCTTCCTTCAACTCAGGCCCGCCGAATGCCATCGAGATCCCTGAAACTCTTCTGTCTTGGCGGCGGATCTCTCCCAAGGGGCCCATGGTGCAGTGGGCTCCGCAGGAGATAACACTGGTGGGAGGGCTGCTGACTCTGGCGAGGAGGAGGCTGGTGGTTCAGGCAGAGGAGGGAGAAGAAGCCCCTGTAGCCAGGGAATGGAGCACAGGCTTAGGTGGGATTCCAAAATGTTCACAATGGCCCCCCAGCAGAGTGTGGCTTCCTCTAGGGAGAGCAGGCTGTGGGCAGAGGTGATGAGGTCCTGCAGCACCTCCATGATGGGCAACTCTCCCCCTCTCCATCTCCTCATCCTCCTCTTTTCACCCGCTGGGTCCTGGACTGGCGGCGTCCTTCTGTCACCACTTCCTTGACTTCTGTTAAGGAAGAGTCACTTCCGTGACTTCTGTCAAGGAAGAGGACCCAAATGTGAAGCAAATTTCGTACATGGTTTATTATGAAATAATGGACTAGAACAGAAAACAAAACACAGAATATCTCAGTAAACCTTAACTTAAAGCGTGACAAGGAAAAATAAACTATAACATAAGGCGAAGACATGGACCTAACCCACACTCTGACAATTACTGGAGTTATTTTATATGTTTGCTTCTGACATGATGGTTTCAGAATGGACAGTGACTTGTGTAACTTCTATTTAGGATCAGGGACTTATACCTTATCGGATTAAAGATGAGGAGTACAGTGGACCTATGCAGTAGCCACCCACAAACGAGGGCACTGGAAGAAAAGCAGCAGAAGTTGGACATACAGGAAAGATTTAACAGAACTTGACTGAATGGCTTCAAGCATGCATGGTGTGTGGGATGCCTTGAGTTTTCACCATAAATGTGTCATGAATCGCCCTTTTCAAGGGCTATTGAAGGACAACAAATGCACACTGTGAGTCTGCACATTTATGAACTGAAAGACGAACATAACATAAAACACTACACTTACATATAAGGGGAAGGGAGATGTGCTGGAGGAGAACGGGGCTCATGATGGCAGGAGGAAAAAGCCCCGAAGAAACACAGGTTGAAGCGCTGGGATGCGCCAGGAAAAAAGATGACCCCCAGCCGGAGTCTCACCCAAAAAAGAACAGGGATCACGGCTGAGGGGAACGAAAAAAGGGAAAATATACCTGGTCGGAGCACACCCGTTCACCTCCGCAGAAAACCAACCTTGCTCAGAGAATAACAGATCCCTCTGAGGAGGCTAACAGTAGGACACGGCAACGGGGGAAACATTGCCGTATCCTTAAATAGGAGAACGGAACAATGGATAAATGAATGGCAGGTGTGGGTACATGAAAAAGGAAATAACCAAACAACAAGTGACAGCTGTGCAGCCCGCGAAACAGAGTTTGACAGCCGGAAGCTGCACATCACTCTCAAAATAAAAGTACAGACTGGAAATTAAATAATAATACAAGAATAAAATAACTCAACCCCAAAAGAAGTAAATAATACCATAAATACAAAATAACAATAAATAGACAGGACAATAAGGGCAAAACTAAGAATACAAACACTCCATAAATAAACAGAGATCAAACACAGTAGACCATAATGCCTACATCTACTACTAAACTAAACTAACCTGCACTAATATAACGCTTTTCTAGTCACAAAGACCACTCAAAGTGCTTTCACTAATACTAACCCTCTATTCTAAGGGCCTATAGGAAACAGATATCTAGGGACAATTTAGAACAACCAATTAACCTAACATGCATGTCTTTGGATTGTGGGAGGAAACCGGAGCCCCCGGAGTAAACCCACGCAGCGCAGGGAGAACATGCAAACTCCACACAGAAAGGTTCCAACCCCTGCCAACCTGGGGATTCGAACCAGGAACCTTCTAGCTGTAAGGCAACAGTGCTAACCACTGCACCTGTACATATGAACAAAGAAGCAAACAAACAAAAAATACAAAATACAAACTGGAGACTGAGCATGACATCCATCTGTGCTCAGGATAAGATAAGATAAGATAAGATAAGATAAGATAAGATAAGCCTTTATTAGTCCCACAATGGGGAAATTCCAGGATTGCAACAGCAGAGGGATAGCAACACTCAGAGCAACAATCAGAAGGCAAGAAAAAACAAGAGCAGCGAGTATTCATATGTACATATAAACATAAATATATAGACACACGATGCGGAGCATTGCAGCTAGATGGAATAAATATATAGATATATAAACACACAGTGTGGAGCATTGTAGCTAGATGGAATAAATATGTGAATATATAAACACACACACACAGTGTGGAGCGTTGTAGCTAGATGGAATAAATATATGAATATATAAACACACACAGTGCGGAGCATTGCAGCTAGATGGAATAAATATGTAAATATATAAACACACACAGTGCGGAGCATTGTAGCTAGATGGAACAAACATGTAAATATATAAACACACAGTGCGGAGCATTGTAGCTAGATGGAATAAATATATGAACATATAAACACACAGTGCAGAGCATTGTAGCTAGATGGAATAAATATGTGAATATATAAACACACACACAGTGTGGAGCGTTGTAGCTAGATGGAATAAATATATGAATATATAAACACACACAGTGTGGAGCATTGCAGCTAGATGGAACAAACATGCAAATATATAAACACACACACAGTGCAGAGCATTGTAGCTAGATGAAACAAACATGTAAATATATAAACACACACACAGTGCAGAGCATTGTAGCTAGATGAAACAAACATGTAAATATATAAACACACACACAGTGCAGAGCATTGCAGCTAGATGGAACAAACATGCAAATATATAAACACACACACAGTGCAGAGCATTGTAGCTAGATGGAACAAATATGCAAACACATAAACACACACAGTGCGGAGCACCGTAGCTAGATGGAATAAATATGTAAAGATATAAACACACACAGTGTGGATCACTGTCGCTAGATGGAATAAATATATAAATATACAAACACTCAGTGCGGAGCATTGCAGCTAGATGGAATGAAACAGCATAACCGTCTTCTTAGTTATCCTACATGGTATGATTATGTACCCATACATATAGTCGCCCTCCGTAGCTACCGGTATTTTCCTAGTTGTATACCGGAGGGGACCATTGTGTAAGTCTATTGCGTCTTTTGCATTCAATACTATTAGGTTGTCACGTCTTTTTGCTATCTCTGCGAGCAGCCTGCTTAGGTTATACAGTCTGACAGCCGTAGGTAGGAAGGACCTGCGAAACCTCTTGGTTGTGCACCTAGGATGATGTAGTCTGCTGCTAAATGAGCTCCTCAGTGCATTCAGTATGTCCTGCATAGGGTGGAACTCGGACTCCAGCAGAGATAACAGTTTAGCCACCATCCTTCTCTCTCCCATCTCCTCCACTGGGTCAAGGTGCTGCCCCAGGACAGAGCTAGCTTTCTTGATCAGTTTGTTCAGTCTCTTCCTATCAGCTGCTGTAATGCCACTGCCCCAGCAGACCACTCCAAAAGTGATGGCTGATGCCACCACCGTGTCGTAGAATGATCATGACAAAATGATAATGATTTTATCTTATTATGAATCACCAAACTAAAAACAAGTCAATTTGCCTTGTTTTCAAGTCTAAGATAATGATAAGAATTAACCTACACATTATATTCTGATTTGGTCTAATTACCACATATCTAACAAACAATATATATATTTTTGTAGTTTTTTCACATTTATAATATTCAGTACCACACTTTGTGATAAGAAGTAGTCATCAAAAAAACTTGAATATTAAAGTACTGTCTTTTAAAAGTTAAGTAGCAAGTCTGGATTTTTTTCTTATAAACTTGTGATTCTTCTCATAGATTTGTATTTTTCATCAGTGATATTTTACCCAAAATGGCAAGTTATACGTGTATGTGTGCTCTCATAAATTTGTCACTGTTATCTTGTTATTTTGACGTTTCTTCTTTAAATTCCCAACTACTTTGTGATAAATTTGTGTTTTTTTTTAAAAGGAAGCTTTCTGTTTTACTTAAATATTTTCAGTATTTACCACAGATTTTCAACTTTTTATATCTTATTTAGCAAATTTTTTCTTGCAAATTTACCTTCTCTGGGAGGGTTTTCTCCTAAAGGTCTTTAGTAAACTTTAATTTTACTGACATAATAAATTCTTCAAAATGAATAAAGATCCAGTCATAAAAATATAGATTTATTTATTTATTTATTTATTTTAAGGATAAGTCTATAAACAAGTTTTAATCAACATGGTTTATGCAGTTTTGTAATTTAACAACCATGCATTTCTCCTAGTTTTTGAAGATGATTTTAATTCTACCCAGTTTTATCTTGAGGGTTTTCCAGTGTCGGAGTGGAGCCCTTATGCATCTACATAATCCACCTATAGGAACAAATGGCTCTGATAATAATAAAGAGTTAGCTGTCCTTGCTTATTAACATTTATATGAACGACTTGTAATAAGATGTTGATGATATTGTTTAAACTGAGATGTGGAAACATTCTACTTTTTATCATATGTACTGATCTTTTATTTATAATTATGTAATATATCTGTGTAGTACTGTATATGTGACACCATTTTGAGCCATGCCAAGGAGAGATTTTCCTTCACCAAGCAGCAGTGCCACTCTGTCTGTCATGAATTGCCCTTTCTGGGCAGAGAAAACAAGACCCACGTGCTGAACTGTTCGTTAGTGAAGTTTATTAACTTAAAGATAAACACAAAGATCCACAACGTGCTCAAAAATACGTGGGTTTACTCCGGGACTTCTCCGGTTTCCTCCCACAGGCCAAAAACATGGAGGTTAGATTAATTGGAGACTCTAAAAGTGGCCCTAGGTGTGAATGTGTGTGTGAATGGTGAAGGGATAGCGCCGTCTCGTGACTACTTCATCCATTGAGGTGGATGCCCTGAATTTCCCCTCTGGGGATCAATAAAGTATACAAAATCAAAAAAATTAAAAAAAATCTAATCAAAAAAAAAAAAAAAAGCAAACAAGAGGGAAATTACTTACAAGAATACTTGTCAGAGCAAAGCAGGGCTCTGGTGGAGATGAGGAGAGACAAACCAAAGCGGCGACAAACTAAAATGAAAAACAGAGCTCTTAAATATGATTCAAAACCCCATCACATAATAATTAGCAGGTGTGGGTGCCCAAGCAGGCGGGAGAAGGCAATAATACCTAATCAGGATCAGCTGGGTGTGAGGGAGGCAGATCACAAACTGACAGCTGACAAGGCACGCCCACATGAAGCTTCATGCCCCTGACAGCTGTCAACAGAAAAAAGGACAATACTGAAGATGTAAAGGAATAACATACCATACCAAAGTGTGATTATAAATGAGTACAGAAAATAAAAAGTATAACACTAACACAAACTGAGAAATGACAAGCAGACATGAATACATAATCCAAAAGGGCATAAATAGCAACAGATGAATAAATACACAGAAAAAGCCATGAGATGGAGTCTGGCGGAAATCCTCCAGGTCTCGGCTCATGACAGAGGCCCCCTCTCAAGAGGTGGATCCTAGACACCCCACAGTAACACCAACAGAAAAAAGAACCACCCCCCCCAGCAGGAACCACAATGACCTACCCAGGGTGGGTGGTGGGGGGAACATGCCAGGAGGGAACAAAACAAACCCTGCTCAGGACCCACACCAGTCATTAACAATGGATTAGGCCCTCTGGGCCAAGGAGCTGGAGAGTTCAGGAGGGCAACCAAAGTTCCAGGTCTGGCGGACGGCGAGGTGGTCCAAGTCGGGTGGCCTGCCAGACGGCATGGGCCACTGAACTCAATGACTCAGTCCGTCAGGCAGCTGTCCAGAGTTCTTAAGCCACCTGAATTGAAGAGGTGGCCTGGGAGATGGCTTCCCCACAGGGAGGCCCAACGATGGGAAGGGGGGGCCAAAGAGGGGGAACCACGACAGGGCCCAGCGTAGGAAGGAGAATCATGACAACATCCAGCAGAGAAGGAAGGGGGAACCATGACAGCGTCTGGCGCTGGAAGGGGAACCATGACGATGCCTGGCAGAGGTGGAGGTGAAACCCCGACAGCGTCTAGCAGAGGAGGAGGGGAAACCCCGACGGCGTCTGGCAGAGGAGGAAGGAAAACAACGACGGCGTCTGGCGCTGGAAGGGGAACCGCCAGGATGTCGGTCTGGCCAGCACCCTCGGTGGGCCTGGGCTGGGCCAACACTGCACCCTCGGTGGACCCGGGCAGGGCCAATGCTGCACCCTCGGTGGGCCCTGACTGGGCCAATGCTTCACCCACGGTGGGCCCTGGGCTGGAGCGCAATGCCCAAGGCGGACCCATACTGGAACACAGCACCCACATAGGCTTAAGGCTGTGGTGCAGCACCCATGGAGACCTAGACAGAAGAGGAGGGGCCCAAATGATGGCCTAGGGCAGAGGAAGAGCTGTACCCACGGTGGACCTGGCCTGGGCCGAAGCTGCACCCACGGAGGTCCCAGGCTGGGACAGGGCATCCGCAACGACCTCCACTGTGGAGGAAGCTGGACCCAACATGACCTTGGGCAGTGAGCCTGGACCCACGGAGACATCTGGTGGTACTGGAGCATTCCCGGTGACCCTGGGAGGAAGCTCAGACAAAACACACAGAGACAAGGTCAGGATCATCAGCAGCAGCAGTGGCGGAGCCCAGCAAGACGAACTCAGGCTGGCTGTCCTCACCAAGAGCCAGGCAAGACCACTCCAAAACTGAGACAAGAAAATAAAGGACAGCACTTGCCTGAGCTCGAGCTCCACTGCCGTCTAGGACTCCGTCGATCCGGGCGATGATGTAACTTCGGGCTCACCCCTCTAGTAGGTCCAGCTCGGTCGCTGACTCTCCTGTGGCGGCCTCCACAGCAGGCATGATGGTAGTAGCAGTCTGGATACCCCCAGGCGGAGCGACCCACGCAGGTGGCTCATCCGGTGTGGCAGCTAGAGGTTGGCTCAACACTGGGGAGCTGGGAACTGGATCCTCCAGGGCCACGGGCTCCTCCATCATCTGCCGGTACTGTTCCAGGGTCGGTGGACACTCAGGGACTGGGGAAGAGGACAGAGAGAGAGATGGTGAGCAATTAATTGCTGCAGCAGGTGGGGAGAGCTCAGGGGACTCTGTTTACTGAGCCTCCCTACCGGGAATCAGGCAAGACATATCATCATAAATAGAAGAGGGGAAAAAAAGACACTTGCCTGTTCTTCCGATATATGGTGTTATCTGCTGCAGGGGGTGAATGGTCATCCCTCTCCGTGGCTATGGTGGACATGGGCCCCTCTGATGATTGTGGAGGAGCCGTCCCAGTAGTCATGGAGATGGGCGGAGCCGGGGAACCAATGGAGGACCTCTCGGCAGCAGGACAGGACACTGATGTTAAGCGGGGAACAGCAGGTACAGAGCGGTGAAAAGTTGAGGATCCAGCCAGGAAAAACAGAGCTGGAGGCTGTATTGCTGAAGGAGGCTTCAGTTTTGGTGCTGTGGAGATGGCTGTTGGAGAGGCAGGAGGCTTCCTCCAGCGGTCCAAAGTGGAATGACTATGCAGTAGTGGCTGTAAAGGTGGAGCTGGAGCTGGTGGACCAGGAGAGGGGATGGACTTCTGCCGGGGTAAACGCTTCTGCAACGGCTTCGGTCCCATGGGAAACGGCCCCACTGTCAGCCTAGGGAATGACTGCTGGAGCGCAGTGATCACGGACAGCAGTCCCGCATATTGCGGATAGTTCCAGAGGCCAGGGTGTGCCTCCAGAATCCCCACCACTCCATACAAACTCTCCCAGGTTTTCTTCGGACTGCGGGCAGCGAGAGCTTTATCCACAAAACTGGATAAAGCCTGCAACCCATTTCTCCTCCAGAAACAGAAAAAGGCAAAACATACTAACAGCAGCTGGGTCTCAACGGGTCGCCACTTTCTGTCATGAATTGCCCTTTCTAGGCAGAAAAAACGAGACCCACGTGCTGAACTGTTCATTAGTGAAGTTTATTAACTTAAGGATAAACACAAAGATCTACAACGTGCTCATAAAACAAAGAGGGGAACAAGAGGGAAATTACTTACAAGAACACTTGTCAGAGCAAAGCAGGGCTCTGGTGGAGATGAGGAGTGACAAACCAAAGCGGCGACAAACTAAAATGAAAAACAGAGGTCTTAAATATGATTCAAAACCCCATCACATAATAATTAGCAGGTGTGGGTGCCCAAGCAGGCGGGAGAAGGCAATAATACCTAATCAGGATCAGCTGGGTGTGAGGGAGGCAGATCACAAACTGACAGCTGACAGGGCACGCCCACATGAAGCTTCACGCCCCTGACAGCTGTCAACATAAAAAAAGGACAATACTGAAGATGTAAAGGAATAACATACCATACCAAAGTGTGATTATAAATGAGTACAGAAAATAAAAAGTATAACACTAACACAAACCGAGAAATGACAAGCAGTATATAGAAAATATACACAGAAAAAGCCATGAGACGGAGTCTGGCAGAAATCCTCCAGGCCTCGGCTCATGACACTGTCCCCACAACACAGCAGAAAATTTCCTGATAGACTGTATAATAGTATGATGCTGATGGAAATCATCATTATTGTCATTTTTGAATCAGACACTACAGAGGAACTGCCCCCTCCCCCCCCCCAACTAGAACAGCTTTGGGATGAGGAAGCCCCAAACATGAGATCACATAAGAATGATTCATTCAGGCTCTGCCTTTGTTACTGCAAAAACACAACAAAAGTCTGGATGGTGAGCCAAAACAAGATTTTAGCACACACACACACACACACACACACACACACACACACACACACACACACACACACACACACACACACACAATCTTATAGTGATATTGCATTAAATTAATTTCCTGGAAAATAACCCTAAACCATAACAACCACTTGTTAAACCCTGACCCCAAGTCTTCTCCCTCTTAAAATTAATGATCTCCATCACTGGCAGTGGATGAGAGCAAACACACGCTGACGCCGTACACAGATGCACGTCCCTGCTGCACATGTTAACACAGGCAGAGACGTCCACCCGTGCCCCGCAGTTAGCCTCACGCCAGCACCTATGTGTTGATTTGACCATAAGAAGAAGAAGAGAGGGAGGGAGTGACTGTCTTGTGTTGCTATAGTGACGGGGGAGGGCGTGAAGAAATCTGGTCCTCTCGTGTAATCTCTTTTTAAATCATCTTTGAAAAGATGGAATGGCTCAGTGACAACATCTGTGAGTATGAGACAGGGGGAGAGAGAGAAAATGAATCTGCAGTAATTGTGGCCCACGTCTCTCCCTCTGTACTTTGTCCTTCTCTCTCTCTCTCTCTCTCTCTCTCTCTCTCTCTCTCTCTCTCACACACACACACACACACACACACACACACACACACACACACCCTTCACTTTTTCCTTTTTGTCAGTGTATAGATTTTCTCTCGGCGCTGGCCTTGTCTTCCTCCCTCCACAATGCCATGTTTCAGAATAGCAATCAGCCTGCCTCATTTGGCCCCTGTCTCCTTGTGTGCCAGAGAATACTTATGCTCTCCAGTCAAACTCCAAAGGTGTTTGGCCTTCCTCCTTGGGGTAAATTAGATATTTAAGAGGTTAGAGCCTTTCTGGCCACTCATCCAGTCACAAGACTGAAAAAGAACAATATCAAGAAATAAAAGTAGGGACAAAATAGAGCTTAAGATCATTTGTTGCGTCCTCTTTCCTTCAGTCTCACTGCCTCATCTTCAAGTAACAATGCTGTGTTGTAAATCTGAATTCTAGTTTCTGCTTGCAGCGACAGAAAAAGCAGCCAATTCTGCTGACAAGACCAGCACTGTAACTTCTTGAGGGGCACCCCTTGTGCTATTAGCAATGAGTCACTGTCTGCCTCTGGTTTAGTAAAAGCCCTAAGACGAGACCAGTATGGCAACATATGTTTTAGAGGAGCTATAAAAAAACAGAAAAGTTGCATAGTTTAGCAGTGGGTTCTGAATATTTTTTCTTCTCTCAGTTGCAGGATTGTTGCATCATATTAGACTTAATTTAATTGCTGCGCTCAAAGTGACTCATAAAGCGGGCTGTAGAAGGTTACTTTAAATCATAATCTCTTTTAAATTGCTGATTGATTACTGCTTAACGCTTCAGTCGGCACAAACAGCGGGAGTAATAAAACTATAATTCAAAGAACTCTTTTATTTGGATTTAACACATTTTTTCCACCCTTGATCAGCCTTTAGAGTCCCACAAAAATACCAGTTTCTCTCCGGCCAAAGCCCCTCTCCTTTTGCTCCTTTTTATCTTCAGAAAAAAGAACTCTTTTCATGCTGTTTCTGTGTCTTGACGGTATGCAGAGGCCAGAGCTGTACAGCCACTGTACAGTCCCCAGCCTTGTTAATATTTCACATGGCTAGAAGTCGCAGCAGGCTCATGGTTTGCTCCCGAAAGGAAAGACGTCTCTTCGTTTAACCTTCAGCACCCAATCTCCATACTAACCAGCCCAGGCAGGGCCTTGACTAGAGACATGCTGATTGTTGCTGCCTGTTGTTCGCTTTTTACTCTGCTACATTTTTCCAGTATGACAAAAATTGGATATTCACCTCCTGCACAATTAAAATGTGCCTTGACATGACAAACAAAGGTATGTGTGTAACCATGATTTGAGGTCAGAGTGTGTACGTCTGTGGTTGGAAAAATTAGGCTTAAAAGCAAGAGAGTTAATGATGTGGTTCCAATTTAAGTATCAGTTGTAATACAGTGGAGATCAAAATTAGAGAACAATGTACGTATTAAGCAATATTACATGAGAGTGATTTGCGGTATTGTGAATATACGAACTCCGGGTGTAATGCGGCTTGTGCCCTCCACATAGTATCACACTCGGAGTTAGTATATTCATGATACTGTAACAAACTCGAGTACAATATTGCCTTTATACAATAGTTCTGCAAGCACAAATCAAAAAATGACAGCAATGCTGTCACGTGTCTGAGGTCCAATGTCATCCCACATCTCAGACACAGTTTATTGTTGTATTTTGTATCTCTGTTTTTGTCTGCTTATTTGTCTAAGTTATTCTGTGTTCTCGCGCGCGGTGGCGGAGTGGTTAGCACTGCGGCAGCACAGCAACTCACCCTTGGCCGGGGGATCCTGAGTTCGATCCCAACCCCCGACCAACAGTGATCTGTGTGGAGTTTGCATGTTCTCTCCGTGTCTGCGTGGGTTTACTCCGGGATTTCTCCGGTTTCCTCCCACATGCCAAAACATGCAAGTTAGGTTAATTGGCATCAAAACTGGGGATTCTAAATTGTCCTTAGGTATGACTGTGAGAGTGAACGGTTGTCTGTCTCTCTGTGTTGGCCCTGCGATGGACTGGCGATCTGTCCAGGGTGTACCCTACCTCCGCCCAAAAAAGATGCTGGGATAGGCTCCAGCCCCCCCGCGACCCGAAAAGAATTAAGCGAAAGAAGATGAATGAATGAATGAATTCTGTGTTCTCGTTCTGCCCCTCTCTCTCTCTCCAGGCATTCACCACGGGCTACTTAGCCTGCTGCTGCAGTGAGCAGCTCGCAATCAGCACACCTGCTGCAGCTACTCGCCTGTATTCACTCTATGTCATTAGTCACTGTGTATTTATTCTCGGTCTGTTCATTCACTAATTGTTGCAGTGTTAATCAGCTTCCCATGTTCTGTCATCACTCTGTGTTTGGTCTACTCACCCTTGGACTTCGTTTGGTGTTGTTTTTACCCAAAGCCCAGCATTTCTCTGAAACACACTATGTAAGTCTTCTTTTTTCAGTTCATGTTTCTTGTTTTCCCCCAGCGGTCATCAAAACCCTGGGGCATTACGTGAACTCTCTCCTCGTAGCCAGAGTCTTTTGAACCATGTTCACCTGTTGTGTAGCTTATTATTTTGTTGCTTATGTTGGACACTTTTTGTACTACTGACTCTTTGTTTAATAAAACACACACTTCATCTGCAAGTGGGCATGTCTCTTCATCCATGCGCTGCGTAAGAACGCACACACATGACAGCACACCATGACCAGAAAGAGCCCAGCGGTGAAGGAGTGTGTTTCTTTTTCACCTTTTTGTGTGTGTGTATCTCTTACCTGGTTGGAGTTCATCATGTCTCCGGCTCGCCATCCTCACTGAAGTAGAAGAGGGATGGCAGCAGGGACTCCCAGCGTGGAGTAGGAGTGGGCGGGAATGTTCATCCAGGGCTTCATGGATGACACCCACGAAGCCTATGGACCCGGTGAGAAATGGAATTGCCTGAATGGGGCTTTGGGTAATTCTAGAGGTGCATCCTGGACTCTGGAATCATCCACAGTACGTGGAACTGATGTCCTCGGTCTGCACGCTCCAGCGGGCATTTCCGGATCTTAGGAAGAGGGTGTTCCTCGCAGAGCTGAGGCGGAGACGCTCTTCTCAGCCCATGGTTAAATCTCCCCCCGCATCGACTCCAGCCCCAGAAAGACAACGTCGTCCAGCCCCGGATCACCGGAGAAGCACCATCTCCTCCTTGCCAGCAGCCCTTCTCTCATCCAGTGAGACTATTCCCACGGCAGTCCTCTCTTCCAGTTTGCCTTCGCCGGCTGTCCCGTCAGACAACTCTTCCTCTCCAGCTGCCGCCAAATCCATCTCCTCAATGGCTCCTCCCGCTGCCCAGAGGTTCTCTGTGCCTTCTTCAAAAATGCCTGTCTCCACGGCAACAGGGGCAGTCCCTCCTCTCTCCACTGTGGGGCCCAAGCCTCTCCAGAGCCATGGAGAGGGACAACTCTCCACACACTGCAGCAGTGAATACCAAGGTCCGGGAAAACAGGCAAGTTTTATTTCATTTAACCTCAACTTATAATGAAATGTCTTGCCTGATTACCGGTAGGGAGACTCAAGAAAAGCAGTCCCCTGAGTTCTCCCCACCTGCTGCTGTTATGAACTGCTCAACAGCCCTCTCTATGACTTCTCCTGTGGTTACTGAGTGTATGCTGGCCCCGGAATGGAACCATCGGAACCAGGAGGAGCCAGGGGTCTGGGAGGACCATTTCTCTGTGCCAATAGTGAGCCAGACCCCAGCTGTCACGCCAGAAGAACCTCCTGTGTGGAACACTCTGACTGGGGCTGAAAGGACTGGATTGACCATCACACCTGCTGCGGAGGCTACCGTAGCGGAGCCTGTGCCTGAGCTGAACCACCACGGAACCGGGCCCGAAACATTGCCTCCAGCCAGATCGTATACATAAAACAGGTATATGTTTTAAGATAAGATAAGATAAGATAAGCCTTTATTAGTCCCACAATGGGGAAATTCCAGGATTGCAACAGCACAGGGATAGCAACACTAAGAGCAATAATTTAGAAGATAAGAAAATAAGAGCAGTGAATATACATATGTACACATAAATATATAAATATATATGTACACATAAATATATGAATATATATACACACAGTGCGGAGCATTGTAGCTAGATGGACTAAACAGCATAACCGTCTATTTAGTTACCCTTCATGGTATGAATATGTACCCATACATATTGTCACCCTCCATACCGACTGATATTATCCTAGTTGTATACTGGAGGGGACCATTTGTGTAAGTCTGTTGCGTCTTTTGCATTCAATACTATTAAGTCGTCATGGTTTTTTGCTATCTCTGCGAGCAGCCCAGCTTAGGTTATACAGTCTGACAGCTGTAGGTAGGAAGGCCCTGCGAAACCTCTCGGTCACGCATCTAGGATGATGTAGTCTACTGCTAAATGAGCTTCTCAGTGCATTCAGTATGTCCTGCATAGGGTGGGACTCGGACTCCAGCAGAGATGACAGTTTAACCACCATCCTTCTCTCTCCTATCTCTTCCACTGGGTCAAGGCGTTGCCCCAGGACAGAGCTAGCTTTCTTGATTAGTTTGTTCAGTCTCTTCCTATCGGCTGCTGTAATGCCGTTGTCCCAGCAGACCACTCCAAAAGTGATGGCTGATGCCACCACTGTGTCATAGAATGTCTTCAAGAGCACCCCTTGTACATCAAAAGACCTAAGCCTCCTCAGTAGGAACAGCCTGTGCTGTCCCTTCTTGTAGAGTGTGTCGGTATTGTGTGACCAGTCTAGTTTATTGTTCAAATGAACACCCAGGTACTTGTAGGATGTCACCATCTCAACGTCTGTTCCCTGGATGTTTACTGGTGCTGTGAGGGGTTGTCCTTGCCTGCGGCAGTCCACCACCAGCTCCTTAGTTTTCCTCGCGTTGATCTGGAGGCAGTTCTGATGGCACCAGTCCACGAAGTCCTGGATAAGTCCTCTGTACTCAGCTTCATCTCCGTTGGAGATGAGGCCAGCGATCACAGAGTCGTCAGAGAACTTCTGTAGATGGCAGTGTGTTGTGTTGTGTGAGAAGTCCGCAGTATAAAGGGTGAACAGGAAGGGAGCCAAAACCGTTCCCTGGGGGGTCCCCGTGCTGCCGATGATCATATCGGACACACAATCCCGGGTTCTCACAAACTGTGGCCAGTTAGTGATGTAGTCCAGGATCCATGATGACAGGTGCTGGTCCACCCCTGCGCACAGCAGCTTGTCCTTCAGGATCATCGGGTGGATGATGTTGAAAGCACTGGAGAAGTCAAAGAACGTGATCCTCACTGCATTCCCGGGCTTCTCCAGGTGGGACAGAGAACGGTGAAGGAGGAAGATCACTGCATCCTCCACCCCAATGCCATGCTGGTAGGCGAACTGGAGTGGATCCATCGCTGGTCCCACCAGGGGGCGGAGGTGAGCAAGGAGCAGTCTCTCCAGGGTCTTCATCATGTGAGACGTCAGGGCCACTGGCCTGTAGCTGTTCAGGTCTTTGGGGTGGGAAGTCTTTGGTACTGGTACCACACAAGATGTTTTCCACAACTGTGGTACCCTCCCCAGCTTCAGGCTCAGGTTGAAGATGTGCTCCACAATCCCACACACATGGTCTGCACAGGACTTGAGGAGGTTCGCGCTGATGCCGTCCGGTCCCGAGGCCTTCCTCACCTTGATCTTCCTCAGCTTCGTCCTCACCTGCATCTTAGTGAGGGTCGGGTTGGGGGGCTGTGTGCTGGGAGTGGGGGGGGGGGTGTTGGTGGAGTGGGGTGTGGACAGCAGGTCTCGATGATTTTAGAGGCAGCAGTGGTTGGTGTGCAGTCGGGGGGGGGGGAGGGCGGTTGGTCAAACCTATTAAAAAACAGGTTCAGATTGTTCACCCACTCCCTGCCCCCCGTGGTCTGGGAGGAGGTATTCTGGAGCCCAGAGATGGTTTTAAGGTTTCTTCAGACCCCGCTGATGTCGCTCTGTTGCAGCTTGTCCTCCATCTTCTTCCTGAAGCTGTCCTTGCCTTCTCTGATCTTCCTCCTCAGCTCCCTCTGTACGGACTTCAGCATCTCCCTGTTCCCCGACCTGAAGATCCTCTTCTTCTCTCTCAGAAGTGTTTTTATCTCAGGGTTGATCCAGGGTTTGTTGTTCGAGCAACACCGTATGGTCTTGGTGGGTACGATGTTGTCCACACAGAAGTTGATGTAGTCCGTGATGGTGTGAGGCCATCGATGTCCTCACCATGTGGATCGCAGAGCTGCTCCCAGGCAGTGGTTTCAAGACAGTCCTTCAGAGCGTCCATTGCCTCCTCAGACTATATTTTCACCGTGCGTATGACCAAAGGTTGTCTGTGTACTAGGGGTTTGTACACCGGCCGGAGATGAACCAAGTTGTGATCCGATCTCTCGAGTGGGCAGAGTGGTGATGAGGTGTACACCTCCATAGTGTTAGCATAGAATAAGTCCAGTGTTTTATTGTCTCTTGTGTGGCATGTGACATACTGGGTGAATGTGGGCAGAATGGGGGACAGTGAAATATGGTTGAAATCACCTGAGATGAGGAGAAGAGCATCTGGGTGTTCTGTCAGCAGCCTGCCAGTTACTGAGTGAATGGCGTCACGCGCTGTCCCAGCGTTCGCCGCACAACACAACACTTGCATCCCGACACCCCTAAGCCCCCAGTCCCAGGGCTCCAGGGTTCGGGCGGCCGGCCAAAGTCCCAGGCCCAGCAGGCGGCCCGCTGAACAGTGTCAGGCGGCCTGCCAGAGCAAATGGGCCACCCGACCCGGAGACTCAGTCCTTCTGGCGGCCGGCCAGTGTAGTTGAGCCACCAGGACTGGAGGGGTGAATGAGGAGGCAGCTTACCCACCGGGAGGCTTAGAAGTGGGTGGCCAGACCGGAGGAGAGGAACCCCCACAGTGACTGGTGGTGGAGGACAGAGGATCACGACAGCACCTGGCAGAGGAGGAAGAGACACCTTGAAGGCCTCTGGAAGCGGAGAGATGGCCTTGGCGTCCTCAGGCTGGCCGGCGACACCCTTGGTGATCCCAGCTTGAGACTCAGCTGCACCCTCGGTGACTCCAGGGTGGAGCTCAGCTGCACCAGTGGTGGACCTGGACTGGGCCAATGCTGCACCCTTGGTGGGCCCCGGGCTGAGGCATGGCACCCATGGCGGACCCAAACTGGAGCGCAGCACCCATGTTGGCTCCAAGCTGGGGCGCAGCACCCACGATGGTCCCCGAGTGGGACGTAGCACCCACGGAGACCTGGACTGAGGCTGGACCCAAACTATGGCCTCAGGCAGAGGAGTGGTCACATCCACCATGGACCCAGCCTTGTCCGAAGCGAGACCCATGGCGACCTCCACAGAGAGGACAGCAGCACCCAAGGCTACCTCTGGTGGCGAACCTGCATCCTCGGACTCATCTGGCGGGGTTGGGTTCTCTCCGGTGACCCTGGAAGAGGACTTGGACACAGAACAAGAAGAGAGGTCAGGGTCACCAGCAGAGGTGGACCCCGGAGAGGCAAGCTCAGGTGCAGAAGGTGGCTGCACCTGGCTCTCCTCACCAAGAGCCAGGCAAGAGAACTCCAATAAAGAAAAGAGAAAAAGAGTCCGGTAGTAGCCAGAACCATTGGTAGTCAGTCGGTAGCTAGTAGTTAGTATGCTAGTGATTTAGCACATTTTGCTTGCTTTTCTTATTTTCAGATTAAACAAAGAGTCCATCACCACAAAGGTATTGTGGTTTGTTATGACAATAAATCAAACTCTAACACTGCCTATTTTTTTTAAACAGATGTGAAATGACTTAATGACAGGCAGAAGGAAACGGTTGTTTTCAAAAGGTGAGACTTCCAGGTCATGGATGTAAAATGTCTTGTCAAACAGTGCCTCACTGTGGAAATTAAGGTGTCCAAAACAGTACTGCAAATGGCAGAGTTGATAAAAAAAAAATAGTAATTAACGTGACCTCTATCATTGTACCGGTGGCAAAGAAACCAGTGGTGTCATGTTTGAATGACTATCGTCCTGTTGCACTTACACCAATTGTGATGAAGTGTTTTGAACGGCTTGTCAAACCACACATCACAGCCTGCCTCCCTGCATCACACGACCCGCTCCAGTTTGCATACCGTTCAAACCGCTCCACGGAGGATGCTATAGTCACCACCCTACACTCTGTCATCACCCACCTGGACCAGAAAGACACCTACGCCAGACTCCTGTACATTGATTTCAGTTCAGCATTCAACACCATTATTCCCCAGAGACTGATAGAGAAATTACTCCTTCTCGGTCTGAACACCGCCACATGTCTCTGGATCCTGGATTTCCTGACTGAGAGACCTCAGTCTGTCCGGGTTGGAAACAACATCTCCAACTCTGTCACGCTGAGTACCGGAACCCCTCAAGGCTGTGTACTCAGTCCACTGTTGTTTACACTTCTAACACATGACTGTGTATCCAAACATGAGGGGAACCAGATTATTAAGTTTGCAGATGACACCACGGTGGTGGGACTTATTCAGAGGGATGAGGAATCAATGTACAGGGAAGAAGTGAGAGACCTGGAGGGCTGGTGCAGGGAGAACAATCTGGTGCTCAACGTGGACAAAACAAAGGAGATGATTATCGACTTCCGGCGGTCACAGCCTGAGCACGTCCCCCTCAGCATCGGCGGCCGTTTAGTGGAGAGAGTAGAGAACATCAAGTTCCTCGGAGTGCAGATCTCGCAGGACCTGACCTGGAGCAAGAATTCCTTGGAGATCAGGAAGCGAGCTCAGCAGAGACTACACTTCTTGAGGAAACTCAAACAGGCCTCTCTCCCCATCTGCATCCTCAGGACCTTCTACAGAGGTGTGGTGGAGAGTGTTCTGACGTACTGCATTGCTACATGGTACTCCAGCTGCAGTATGTCAGACAAAAAAGCCCTGCAGAGGATAGTCAAGGGGGCGGAGAGGGTAATTGGAGTCTCCCTCCCCTCTGTTCAAGAACTTTTTCAGAACCGTTGTAGGAGCAGGGCACTGAACATTGTCAAGGACCGTTCTCACCCTCTGCATAAACACTTTGAACTTCTTCCATCTGGTAAACGATTCCGGAGCATCAGCGGCAGAACCACCAGACTGATCAACAGCTTCCTCCCACAAGCTGTCAGGATGCTGAACAGCTGACCCGGAATCTCACATACACACTACTGCACCTATGGACATTTTGTATATTATAGTTAATTATTCTTTTTCCCCAAGTATGTCTCAGGGATGTGTGAATGGATGGGGGGGTGGGAGCTATGTGGGAGTGTGTCTTAATCATGCTGCTTCTTATATGGATGCCGAGAGAAACGCAATTTCATCTTGCCTGCACTACAGTTGTATGTACAGCAATATGACAATAAAGTTTGATTTGATTTGATTTGATTTGACGAAAACACCTTTGAAGCGGAGTGATACATATCCAGCGAAATTGGAGTGAAATTATTGCGGCTTTTAGTAACTCCTGGAATCCTTATTGTCCAAGCAAATTGCTCAGTTGAAACTAACCGTTGTATAATAATTTATTTTTAAATACAGTGGTGTGAAAAAGTGTTTGCCCCCTTTGTGATTTTTCATTTTTTTGTATATTTGTCACACTTAAATGTTGCAGATCATCAAACAAATTTAAATATTAGACGAAGATTACACAAGTAAACACAAAATGCAGTTTTTAAATGAAGGTGTTTATTATTAAGGGGAGAAAAAAATTCCAAACCTACGTGGCCCTGAAAGTAAAAGTGATTGCCCCTTAAACCTAATAACTGGTTGGGCCACCCTTAGCAGCAACAACTGCAATCAAGCATTTGCGATAACTGGTAATTTGTCTTTTACAGCGTTGTGGAGGAATTTTGGCCCACTCAACTTTGCAGAATTGTTGTAATTCAGCCACATTGGAGGGTTTTTGAGCATGAACCGCCTTTTTAAGGTTATGCCACAGCATCTCAATCAGATTCAGGTCAGGACTTTGACTAGGCCACTCCAAAGTCTGCATTTTGTTTTTCTTAAGCCATTCAGAGGTGGACTTGGTGGTGTGTTTTGTGTCATGATTTGCCTCTCAGGGCAGAGAAAGACAGACCTACGCGCCAACTGCAGTTTGTGGAATTTAATAACAAAGACACAAAGTTCCAAAAGTGCACAGACACAAAAAATCCAAACAGAGATAATAAGTTAAACTTACACGCAGGATTGAACTTGGAATAAACTCAACAGAGCTGCACGGTGGCACAGTGGTTAGCACTGTGGCAGCACAGTTTTAGCCTCGGCCGGGGGATCGCGGGGACCATGAGATAGTGGGTTCGATCCCTGCCCCCGGCCAACAGTGATCTGTGTGGAGTTTGCATGTTCTCCCTGTGTTTGCGTGGGTTTACTCCGGGATTTCTCCGGTTTCCTCCCACATGCCAAAAACATGCAGGTTAGGGAGTTAAGGGGCGCTTGCGCACGCAGCGACCGGCAGCTGATGGTTTGTCACCAGTCTGCAAAACAAATCTACCTACGGGTACAAAATAAGTAATAAAAAAAAAAAGAGCAGGGTTAGGGCTCTGGTGGCGAGGAGGAAGAGAATCTTATCATCATCAAGACTGCCACAAGAATAAAATGAAAAGGCAGTCCTTAAATAGGGTCAGAACCAATAACATAAGTGAAGACAGGTGTGGGGTCACATGAGCAGGCAAAAAGGTAACAATGATAAATGATTGGGATCAGCTGGAGATAACAAGAGGGGAGTGCACCGGCTGATAACTGACAGGGCTACGCCCACACGGAGCACCAACCAGGAATGCCCTGACAGCTGTCAACCACAATAATAAGGAATAGAATAAACTACAAACAAGTACAAACTGAGAAATAGATACAGTGGGGCAAAAAAGTATTTAGTCAGCCACCAATTGTGCAAGTTCTCCCACTTAAAAGATGAGAGAGGTCTCCAATTTTCATCATAGGTATACCTCAACTATGACAGACAAAATGAGAAAAAAAAAATCCAGAAAATCACATTGAAGGATTTTTAATGAATTAATTGGTAAATTCCTCGGTAAAATAAGTATTTGATCACCTACAAACAAGCAAGATTTCTGGCTCTCACAGACCTGTAACTTCTTCTTTAAGAGGCTCCTCTGTCCTCCACTCGCTACCTGTATTAATGGCACCCGTTTGAACTCGTAATCAGTATAAAAGACACCTGTCCACAACCTCAAACAGTCAGACTCCAAACTCCACTATGGCCAAGACCAAAGAGCTGTCAAAGAACACCAGAAACAAAATTGTAGACCTGCACCAGGCTGGGAAGACTGAATCTACAATAGGTAAGCAGCTTGGTGTGAAGAAATCAACTGTGGGAGCAATTATTAGAAAATGGAAGACATACAAGACCACTGATAATCTCCCTCGATCTGGGGCTCCACACAAGATCTCACCCCGTGGGGTCAAAATGATCACGAGAACGGTGAACAAAAATCCCAGAACCACACGGGGGGACCTAGTGAATGACCTGCAGAGAGCTGGGACCAAAGTAACAAAGGCTACCATCAGTAACACACTACGCCGCCAGGGACACAAATCCTGCAGGGCCTGACGTGTCCCCCTGCTTAAGCCAGTACATGTCCAGGCCCGTCTGAAGTTTGCTAGAGAGCATTTGGATGATCCAGAAGAGGATTGGGAGAATATCATATGGTCAGATGAAACCAAAATAGAACTTTTTGGTAAAAACTCAACTTGTCGTGTTTGGAGGAGAAAGAATGCTGAGTTGCATCCAAAGAACACCATATCTACTGTGAAGCATGGGGGTGGAAACATCATGCTTTGGGGCTGTTTTTCTGCAAAGGGACCAGGATGACTGATCTGTGTAAAGGAAAGAATGAATGGGGCCATGTATCGTGAGATTTTGAGTGAAAACCTCCTTCCATCAGCAAGGGCATTGAAGATGAAACGTGGCTGGGTCTTTCAGCATGACAATGATCCCAAACACACCGCCCGGGCAACGAAGGAGTGGCTTCGTAAGAAGCATTTCAAGGTCCTGGAGTGGCCTAGCCAGTCTCCAGATCTCAACCTCATAGAAAATCTTTGGAGGGAGTTGAAAGTCCGTGTTGCCCAGCGACAGCCCCAAAACATCACTGCTCTAGAGGAGATCTGCATGGAGGAATTGGCCAAAATACCAACAACAGTGTGTGAAAACCTTGTGACTTACAGAAAACGTTTGACCTCTGTCATTGCCAACAAAGGGTATATAACAAAGTATTGAGATGAAGTTTTGTTATTGACCAAATACTTATTTTACTGAGGAATTTACCAATTAATTCATTAAAAATCCTTCAATGTGATTTTCTGGATTTTTTTTCCTCATTTTGTCTCTCATAGTTGAGGTATACCTATGATGAAAATTGGAGACCTCTCTCATCTTTTAAGTGGGAGAACTTGCACAATTGGCTGCTGACTAAATACTTTTTTGCCCCACTGCATCAATAAATACAGGATAAGAATGTAGTAAAACTAAGACATAAACAGGAAAGTAAAAACATAGCAGGGATAACAAAAACCAAGAGGCGCAAAAATACAACACCTACACTACCGTTCAAAAGTTTGGGGTCACTTAGAAATTTCCTTATTTTTGAAAGAAAAGCACTTTTTTTCAATGAAGATAACTTTTAACTAATCAGAAATACACTCTATACATTGCTAATGTGGTAAATGACTATTCTAGCTGCAAATGTCTGGTTTTTGGTGCAATATCTACATAGGTGTATAGAGGCCCATTTCCAGCAACTATCACTCCAGTGTTCTAATGGTACAATGTGTTTGCTCATTGCGTCAGAAGGCTAATGGATGATTAGAAAACCCTTGTGCAATCATGTTAGGTCTGCAATGCTGTAATTGCTGCAAATAGAGGATTCTTTGACGAAAGCAAAGTTTGAAGGAAAAAATTATTATTTCAAATACAAATCATTATTTCTAACCTTGTCAATGTCTTGACTATATTTTCTATTCATTTTACAACTCATGGTGGTAAATAAGTGTGACTTTTCATGGAAAACACAAAATAATTGTTTGGGTGACCCCAAACTTTTGAACGGTAGTGTATATAAATACAAAGAAAAACCATGAGACTGAGCCTGGCTAAACCTCCAGAGCTCAGCTCGTGACAATTTTGTATCATTGTCCTGCTGCAGAACCCAAGTGCGCTTCAGCTTGAGGTCACAAAAAGATGACCGGATATTCTCCTTCTGGATTTTTTGGTAGACAGCAGAATTCATGGTTCCATTTAGCACAGCAAGTCTTCCAGGTCCTGAAGCAGCAAAACAGCCCCAGACCATCACACTACCACCACCATATTTTACTGTTGATATGATGTTCCTTTTATGAAATGCTGTGTTACTTTTACGCCGGATGTAATGGGACACGCACCTTCCAAAAAGTTCAGCTTTTGTCTCATCAGTCCATAGAGGATTTCCCCAAAAGTCTTGGGGATCATCAAGATGTTTTCTGGCAAAACTGAGATGAGCCTTTATGTTCTTTTTGCTCAGCAGTGGTTTTCGTCTTGGAACTCTGCCATGCAGGCCATTTTTGCCCAGTCTCTTTCTTATGGTGCAGTCATGAACACTGACCTTAACTGAGGCAAGTGAGGCCTGCAGTGAGTGGCAAGTGAGTTCTTTGGATGTTATTGTGGGGTCTTTTGTGACCTCTTAGATGGGTCGTTGCTGCACTTTTGGGGTAATTTTGGTCAGCTGGCCACTCCTGGGAAGGTTCAGCACTGTTCCATGTTTTCACCATTTGTGGATAATCTCTCTCACTGTTGTTCGCTGGAGTCTCAAAGCTTTAGAAATGGCTTTATAACCTTTTCCAGACTGACAGATCTCAGTTACTTTGTTTCTCATTTGTTCTTGAATTTCTTTGGAATGCAGCATGATGTCTAGCTTTTGAGGATCTTTTGGTCTACTTCACTTTTTCAGGCACGTCCTATTTAAGTGATTTCTTGATTGAGAACAGGTGTAGCAGTAATCAGGCCTGGGTGCGGGTAGAGAAATTGAACTCAGCTTTCCACAGATGTGATAAACCGCAGTTAATTTATGTTTTAACAGGGGGGTAATCACTTTTTCACACAGGGCCATGTAGGTTTGGATTTTTTTCTCCTTAATAATAAACACCTTCATTTAAAAACTTCATTTTGTGTTTACTTGTGTTATCTTTGTCTAAAATTTAAATTTGTTTGATGATCTGAGTCCTGGCAGACCCAGGACTCGGTGGAGAGACTATGTCTCCCAGCTGGTCTGGGAACGCTTTGGTATCCTCTCCGAAGAGCTGGACCAGGTGGCTGGGGAGTGAGAAGTCTGGGCTTCTCTGCTTGAACTGCTGCCTCCGCAACCCGGACCTCCAGAAAAGCGGTAGGAGATGGATGGATGGATGGATGGATGGATCTGAAACATTTAAGTGTGACAAACATACAAAAAATGAGAAATCAGGAAGGGGGCAAACACTTTTTCACACCACTGTATGTTATTCTTCATTGTGCAGAATTTGACAGAATATTAGCTGGGGCTATACCACTGCTGTACTGGCGTGTTTTTAAATAACCAAGGCACTTCAACACAACATTTATTCTGTCAAAAAAACAAAAAAAAACCCAAAACTGTAAGCAAAATTAGAGAACAGTAACCACTGTGTCAGAAGAGGATTTAAACAATGTTTTTTTTTTTTTTTTTTTTTTTCAGGGCTATAGGATTCAAAAATTAATAGGAAGTGTAGAGGTCCTTACTTTGAATGATTTCAGCACATCTGTGCCCACATGACATTACTAGTTTTTCAGTAGTTTCTCACACTGCTCGGGTTTGTGTGAAGACTCTCAATGGGGAATCGGTTCAACACTGCAGCTGGAATTACTCGTCAGTTCACTGCTGAACAGGGCAAGGATCTGTTTTGGCACAAAATGTCTCTCCGTTTAAGACAATTTGGACTCAAAGCTCACGCTGCAGTGAACAGACCTCTCATCAGCAGAAAGAATAAAAAGGCTAGACTTGCCTTTGCTGGGGAGCATGTTGTGGACAGAGGAGAACTGTTCCAGAGGGCAGTGATGAGAGTAAGTTTAATTTATTTGGGTCTGATGGAAAACAATATGTTTGGCATCAAACTGGGGAAAGACTGACCCCAAAGTGTGTAAAGAAGTCAGTTAAATGGAGGAGGAAGTGCCATAGTTTGGGGGATGTTTTCTGCAGGAGGAGTGGGGCCTCTTGTACAGCTACATGGCAGGGTGAATGCAAACGTTTATGTGAACCTCCTTCAGCAACATGCAATTCCTTCACTGCTATTGTCTCCCAGTCACCCCGCAATTTTCATGGAAGACAATGGCCCCTGTCACACTGCAAAACGGGTTAAGCAGTTCCTTGAATCTAACAATATTGGAACAATGAAATGGCCATCTCACAGTCCAGATCTAAACCCCATAGAGAATCTCTGGAAAATCCTTGGTGACATAGTAATGGCTAAGAAACCCACTACAGTAACTGAACTGTAGAAGAGACTGAAGAAGAATGACCAAAATCAAATCAGAGCAGTGTGAGGAACTAGTGATCTCCTGTGGGTGCAGATGTGCTGAAGTCATTCAAAACAAGGGCCTCTACACTTCTTATTAATTTTGAATCCTATAGCCCGGAAAAACAAAAACAAAAACAAAACATTGTTTAGATCTTCTCTTCTGACACACTGGTTACTGTTCTCTAATTAACTTTTTTTTTTTTTTTTTTTACAAAATAAATGTTTGTGTTGAAGTGCCTTGGTTATTTAAAAAACATGCTAGTATGCTGATGTTCTGTAAAATTCTGAACAATGAAGAATAACATATTTTAGAACAAATCAAGAATTAATACATTGTTCTCTAATTTAGATCTCCACTGTATATTAGGGCACAACATAAGACATTTGGGCAGGTAGGTTACTAGGGGTGGTGATGCTGTATTGATTCTGAGACATTAGTGTCATGATACTTTATTAAGAAGTATTTGTAGGAGTCAAGAATTGAGGAGACTGGATGATTTTTCCAGTAACTGCTTTAATTCCCCATTCATCCTACGTCCTCTCTCGATTGGAGTGAAAAGAGACAGGACGCAGTCACACACATACATTTATACATTCATCTCTAACAATACATCACACACAAAAGTCACAATACTCAGCTACATCCTTTCATCTGTAATAGAACACCCAGAGTCCTTCTGTTCTCCTTTCCGACCCCCAAAGGTCAGGCCAGGTAATCTTCTCCCCTCTCCTGAGTCCCCAGGGGGTGCAGACACGTCTTCCTCTTGAGGTGTGAAGCCAATACACATGGCTAGCTCAAAGTCTCTCTTGGCTGAATTCAGCCAGCCACATGTGAGTTACATAGGTTATAACTATGGGCTCCACATCACTCCCCCCTTCCACGCGAAAGACTGGGCACCCACATACAGTCATACAACAGTCATACAGCACGTAACCCCCCCAACAGAATCTCACAGCAACCCAAACAACCTGACTCCAAAAAAACAACAACACATCATTCTGCATGCAGCTTAGGTTTCAATCTTCTCCCGAATCTGCTGTATGCAGGTCTCCTGCTCTGTGTTGGGCCGTCCTGCTGTGCATCTGTGGAGTGAGGGGGAGAAGGGTTATTTGCCCCCCGTGGGAGGTCCCGGGGCCGCCCCTTCGGAGGCCTGCCGCATCGAGGCACGCCCGCCGGCCGTACAGACTCGTTATGCAACACAAAAGCAGGCTTTAATCTATCGATACTGATCGTCTCCCTCCTGCCCCCCAAATCTAGCACAAAATATTTCTCCCCGGTTTCCAGCACTCGAAATGGACCGTCGTAAGGTGGGCGGAGACTATGCCGCTGAGCATCGTGCCTGACAAAAACAAACTCTGCGTCTCGTAAAGCCTGGGGCACGAACACACGCGGGAAAGAGTGATGAGCGGGGCCCGGGAGCATTTCTGCTCCCGTGTTACTCAGAGACCCCCGGATCGGGGGGGGGGGGGCCCTGGTGCTGTGTGATCGGGTAAAAACTCACCTGGCAGCCTGAGCGGTTGTGCGAAGACCAATTCTGCTGGTGAGGCATCTAGATCCTCTTTGGGTGCTGAACGCAACCCCAATAAAACCCATTGTAGTTTGTTTACCCAATCTGTGTCCGTCAGTGACGCTCTGAGGGCTGCCTTCAAAGACCTGTGAAAACACTCGCATAAACCGTTGGCCTGGGGATGGTAAGCGGTCGTGCGATGTACCGCCGCTCCTAAGCCGCTGGCCACTGCTGACCACAGTTCCGACCACAGTTCCGACGCAAATTGAGGACCCCTATCAGACGTAATATCTGACGGGACCCCGAACCGCGCTACCCAGGCTGATAAAAAAGCGCGTGCCACCTCTGCCGCTGTGGTCCATGTTAACGGGACCACTTCCGGCCAACGAGTGGTTCGGTCTACCATTGTCAAGAGATGCGTGAACCCTTGTGAAGTGGGCAGGGGGCCCACGAGGTCCACGTGCACATGATCGAACCTTTTAGCCGGAATGTGGAACGGTTCTAAGGGCGCCTTAGTGTGCCTGTGAATCTTAGCGCGCTGGCAAGCCATGCAGGTTTTAGCCCACTCCTTCACATGCTTGCGCAGGCTCGGCCAAACAAACTTCTCCGCCACCATTTTCACCGAAGCGCGCACCCCTGGGTGCGCTAGGGAGTGCACGGCGTCAAAAACGCGACGGCGCCACGCGGCTGGCACCACCGGGCGCAGTCACCCCGTGGATACATCGCAAATAAGCGGGGGGAAACCGGTTTGTAGATTTCTGCATTCCAGCCTTTACCCTGTTGGTCCAGAGAGGAGCGCGCGCACGTCCGCGTCCTCGCTCTGCTCCGCCGCCATGCCTGCATAATCTATTCCCACGTGGACCGGAGCCGCGCGCGTGTCCGCGCTGTTACCGCGCTCTGGGTAAGCGGCCGTGCAATCCGTTTCTGCGCGGATGGGTGCTGTTACCGCGCGTGACAGACAGTCTGCCACCACATTGATTTTACCGGCTACGTGCTGAATATCGGTGGTAAATTCAGAAATTGCGGCCAGCTGTCTCTGTTGCCGCCCTGACCACAGTTCTGAAGTTTTGGACATCGCAAAAGTGAGCGGTTTGTGGTCGACAAACGCGGTGAAACGCCGCCCTTCAAACCAGAACTGGAAATGGCGAATAGCCAAGTGGAGCGCCAGCAGCTCCCTGTCAAACGTGCTGTATTTTCGCTCAGCCTCGCGTAGGGATCTGCTGAAGAATGTGAGTGGTTGCCAAACCCCGGCAACCTGCTGTTCCACTACGGCCCCTATGGCCACGTCTGACGCGTCCGTGGTTAGCGCTATGCGGGCTGCAGGGTCTGGGTGGGCTAACAGTGTCGCGTTTGCCAGTGCCTGTTTAACCTCTGTGAATGCGCGCTCCCGCTCCGGGGACCATTCAATCACATGGGAGGGCTTCTGCTTTTTGAGCGCGGTGTACAAGGGCTGCATAAGCTGCGCTGCGTGGGGTATGAAACGGTTATAAAAATTTACCATCCCCAAAAATTCTTGCAACGCTTTTACCGTTCGAGGCTGGGGAAAATCTGCCACTGTGCGTACTTTGGCTGGCATAGGAACTGCTCCCTCCGAGGAAACGCGGTGCCCTAAAAATTCGATTTGTGCCACGCCAAAATGGCACTTGGCCGGGTTGATTATCAACCCATGCTCTCCTAACCTCTGAAAAACTGTCGTGAGGTGTTTTGCGTGCTCCTCCTCGGAGGTGCTGGCTACCAAAATGTCGTCTAAATAGACAAAAATGAAAGAAAGGTCGCGCAACACTGCATCCATCATCCGTTGGAAGGTTTGTGCGGCGCCTTTAAGGCCAAAAGGCATTCGTAAAAACTCAAAAATCCCGAACGGGGTTATTACGGCTGTTTTGGGGATGTCCTCTGGTCGGACCGGGACTTGGTGATAACCGCGGACCAGGTCTATTTTAGAAAAAATGCGCGCCTTCGCCAAATGAACTGAAAAGTCCTGGATATGCGGAATCGGGTACCAGTCCTGCGTTGTGGCATTGTTCAATCTGCTGTAATCGCCACAAGGTCTCCATGAGCCGTCAGCTTTAGGTACCATGTGGAGGGAGGAAGCCCAAGTGGACTTCGAGCGGCGAATTATGCCCAACCTTTCCAGGTTGGCGAACTCCTCGCGCGCAATGGAGAGTTTAGCTGCATCCAAGCGCCGAGCCTTCGCAAAAACTGGTGGGCCACTCGTGGTAATAAAGTGTTCCACCCCGTGCTTCGCCACCTTAGCTGAAAAAGTAGGAACTGTGAGTGCTGGGAACTGGTGTAGAAGGCTGTGAAACTTACCACCTGCTGTGGCGACGTTGGTCTGAACTGGCGGCGGGCACACCCGAGCTGCACAAGGGATAGAACAGAAAGAGAGTGCATTTACTAGTCGTTTGTTGGCCAGATCAACTAACAAACCATGTGAACACAGAAAATCAGCACCTAACATATTGAAGCTCACTGCCGCCACGATGAAATTCCACTCATAGGTGCAGCCGTGGAAGGACAGAGACAAGGTTCTCTCTCCGTACGTCTTGATGCTGGAGCCGTTGGCCGCTGTCGCTCCGTCTCCGTGGGGTCCCGCGACCCGATCAGCATAGGTGGCAGTGATGAAGCTCCTCTGGGCTCCGGTGTCCACTAGGAATTGCCGCCCGGAGCCCGCGTCTGTTAGATAAAACAGCTTGTTCCGTTCGCCGAGAGTGGAAGCTGCTAAAGGCTCCTGGCCGGGACGTTTCCCTGCTTTTTTGAACTTGCAGGGCGGGATGCATTTGTGCGCCTTCCCAGCGAAACGTCGATGGTAACAACAGAGGCCGTCATCTCCCCTGCCACGGAATCTCGCCGCTGCTGTCGCCGCTGAGGTGGTCACTGCCGTCTCTGGCTCCACACTGCCCCCGGCTGCCGCGCCGAGGTCTGCCGCTGCCACGGAAGCCTCTTGTTCCTCGCAGGCGTTGAGGAGCCGCTCCGCCTCTTGGGCCAGGTCGCGGAAGTCCTGCTGGGTCAAACATCTCCTGCTGGACAGGGAACCTCTCGTGTGCGCTGGGAGGGTTCTCAGGAAAATATGTTTGAAAAGGAACGCGTCGTTGTCTGTCCCGATCATTTGCAGCATGTCCTCCATGAGGACAGTCGGCCTGCGTCCACCTCTGTCGCGCAGGTCCAGTAGCTGCCTGGCTCTTGCCTCAGACGACGGCACGAAGCTCCTGATGAGGGTGGCTTTCAGCACATCGTATTTGCCGACAGCGGGTGGTTGCTGCACCAAGCTCCGCACACACCGAGCTGTGCGGCTGTCGAGCGTCGCGATGACATTATGGAATTTAATGTCATCCGCTGAAACTCCCCCGAGCAGGAACCGCGACTCCACATGCTGGAACCACGAGTGCGGGTCGCTTTGCCAGAACTCGGGGAGCTTAATCAGTCTTGTGCCCCTGCTGGCATTCCCCGGTGAATCCGGGTCTGAGCGGCTGTCTCCCAGCTCTTCCATATCGATCACGAGGCTGTCCTCCAGCCTCGGCGTGCTCAGATTCATGCGTAGGTCACCAATTGTAGGAGTCAAGAATTGAGGAGACTGGATGATTTTTCCAGTAACTGCTTTAATTCCCCATTCATCCTACGTCCTCTCTCGATCGGAGTGAAAAGAGACAGGACACAGTCACACACATACATTTATACATTCATCTCTAACAATACATCACACACAAAAGTCACAATACTCAGCTACATCCTTTCATCTGTAATAGAACACCCAGAGTCCTTCTGTTCTCCTTTCCGACCCCCAAAGGTCAGGCCGGGTAATCTTCTCCCCTCTCCTGAGTCCCCAGGGGGTGCAGACACGTCTTCCTCTTGAGGTGTGAAGTCAATACACATGGCTAGCTCAAAGTCTCTCTTGGCTGAATTCAGCCAGCCACATGTGAGTTACATAGGTTATAACTATGGGCTCCACATATTAATAAATGTTGCAAACACAAACTTACCTATGTAGGTATCAGAGCAACAAAAAACAGTTGACTTTTCAGTCCACTACATGGTGCTAAATACTCACTGTCTGATTAGGTCAGCACAGCAATGAAGTGACTCGTGAGATCTAGCTGGGAGTTGAACAAGACAAAGATTGGGATGGGTAATCACAATATATGATATCGCAATAATCAGGGCATCACAAGATCATGATAGTATCTTATCGCAGCCCAAGTACTGTGATAGTATCACATCGTGTGGCCTCTGGTTCACATCGTGTGGCCTCCGGCTCCAGCGGGCTATTTACGTGACACAAGTATTTGGAGGATCTTGTGTCTCACTAATCTCTCCATCGAAGATATTGAAGATTTGTATGTCTTCGTAATAATGGTGATCGGGATCTTTCTGATTGGAACTGGGATTGTCCTGGTGTACTGCAAATTGCTGAAGATGGATACAACCTATCAAAATGCTGGCCAGGCGAGGTGCATCTATCAAATTGAAAAATTGGAGAAGACCCTGATAGCGACAACTGGAGAACTGTCTCGGAAGGTGGATTACATCATGGTCTCGCTTAGGTCTTTCCACGACGGACTTAAAGCCCCGCAATGAAGGATTAAGTACTGAATCTACAGAAGAAATAAAAAGCCTTCTCTGTGATCAGTCCTATTTGGCTCAATTTCCCCATGAAAATTCCTCCTGGCTGTCTGCAGTCTGTGTTTTCAAAATCATCGAGCACAAGGCCTTGGACAGCCATCTGGACAGCCTGCCCAGATAATCGCAAGGACGATTGGCGGCAGCCAGACAAAACATCTCCTGCCAAGTGCCCTTGTTGTTCTCTTATTATCATCAACACTGCTTCAACAGCGCACACACATTGATCCATGAACTGAATAAAGATACACACACTGCTCTCTTGTGTCCTGTGAATCCTGTCTTGCGTATGTGCATCGAGAGCTTTTTTTTTCCCTTGTAATCATAATATTGATTGATTATGCAACCAGTATTCTGAATCAATGATTTTTTTGCTCCTTCCTGTTGTTCCTCGTATTATTCTTATTCTTATGCTACCTGTACCCTCTATCCTGTTGGCAGGCGCGTCCCCGATGCAGCCGTGTCACTGGAAATGCAGGTTCATTTTCTGTGTCAAGTCAAATTCTCTCGTATGTTATCAGTGATCTGTTAATGTACCTGGCAATAAATCTTTTCTGATTCTGATTCTGATTCTGGTGATTCACACCCCTACAGATTATCAATGCTACGCTTCAACATCTTCCGTGCACCAGACAGAAGCTTACAGTACTTCGGAGTGGAAGCCCATCACCCACAGGTGGACCAGATCAGAGAGCTGCCTCTAATCAACTCTTCTCCTGGGCTCCTAAGGGGAAAAAAGGTAAAGATGGAAGAGTAACTGCTCCACACAGGTAACAAAAGGTAGACAATGTGCAACACTCACCAGATATATGACAATATATATATATATACAGTGTATATATATATATAAAAATTAGGCATGAATGGAGAGCATGAAGAAGTCCTGCCTCTTATAGAAAATTCTAAATTGTGAATGCCAATATTAAATGACTTGAAAGCCTGGCCACTAGTGTTGTAGTGAAGACCAGATGGAGACCAGAGTGCACAGAGATTCTGGTTTCGGTCTGGTCTTGACAACAACACAACTTTACTGCTAAGTTAAAAAGTGAATTCATGTTTAAAAATTGAATTATTAAAAAGCAAAGTGTTTTTATGTTCGACTGAAATGACAGTCCGGTTCAATTCAATTTGACTTTATTTATGTAGCACCATTTCACAACAGCAATAATCTCATAGCACTGTCAAACTGTAGGGGAAAACCTCACAACTGCAAAAAGACCCCAGCAATCAGGTGATCCCCTGTGAGCAAGCACTTGACAATGGTGGAGAGGAAAAACTCCCTTTTAGCAGGAAGAAACCTCCAGCAGAACCAGGCTCAGGGAGGGGCTACTGGTGATTTTATTTGCGACTGATGGAAGAAAAAACGCCCTATATGACAGTTTTTATGTAATGACAAACATGAAACAGGAATAGCCCGTTTTCAGTGAAACTTTTCCCTAACAAAATCAGCAGTTAGATACGTAAATCCACGCTACTGCTCCCTACGAACCTATCTGTTACATCAAAACAGGTTAACAACATTGCTGTGATGCTACTGGTTGTCACAGATAATGATTTAAATGAAAAATTAGTCCATATTTAATACTAAAGGACCTATTCGTTCACTACACATGAACACCATTCCTGCTTTGGCACATGTAAACAATGAAAGAACTCGCCAATTTTCTGAAATACTTTTCACTTATGAAAATCAGCACCTAGATAACTTAATGCACACTAAAAATCTCTGCAAAAGAGCTAAGGCTGAAGAATATTGGACTTACCTGTACAAAATTATGGCATAAAATGTGTTTCACTCGATCCACAGCGAGCACCAGTGTCTGCCATTTGGCTGGAACTTTGTGCTGCAGTCGGGGCTTCTGACTGGCCTGTTGAGGAAAGGGCCTGCTCAATGGGGCTCAGTGATTGTGGGTTGAGCACTCAACTGTGCTCAACCATTGGTCCGTTGAGCAAATGATAGGAACTTGGATGTGAGATGGTCTGGGAATACCAGGTGCTGTGATGTCCTGGTGATCAGTCCAGGATGTACTCTGCCTCTTACCCAGAGATGCTGGTGTAGGCGCCCCACCACAAACAATCAGGATGTTGGTGCCTGTGTTTTCTTTTTTCAACAACCTTAAAAAGTCAGCTTTTCATCTTCATTTTTCAACCAAATTTAGACCATACAGGGATGTCTATATGAAGATGCCTTTTCAACGACCTTAAAAAAATGGCTTTTCATCTTTCACTTTTCAACCAAATCTGTATGTTTTTTAGACGGTTGGCAAAGCCGCCTTTTCAAAGTTTTTTCAACCATTTTGTGCTGTGAGGGTGAGCTCTGAATGCCCCCCCCCCCACCTCCACCTCTGCTGTGTCTATGCACGCTGCAACAGTCAGAGCAGCCTGCAGCATGTATCCTTCCTCAGTCAGGTTAGTCTATTATTACCCTGAACCATTTTTTGCTTTGTGCTTTGTTATTTTTTAACAAGGGGGATGGTTGTGAGGGATAATTATAAATTTTGCATATGGTACAATTACAAAGGTATAATTGTAGTTTCAGTACAAATCTGCAAAAATATGATGAAAGATGCTAACTTACAACTTAAAAAGTCAAATTTACTATAATCCCAAATTTATGAGAAAAGTGTTACATTTTTTTGAGAAAAAACAAAACTTCCAAAAGCTGAAAAACAAATTTCCAAGAAAAAAGTCACAAATTCACAAGAAAAACCCCCCTCAATTTTCGGAAACATTTTTATAGTTTGTTTTTTTTTTTTAACTTTTTTTCTTTCATAAATGTCCAATTTTCTCACTAATTAGTGAGGTTTTTGTAGTAAACTTTAACATTTTTCTTGGAAAGTTATAACTCTTTTTAAAGTAAATTTGCAACTTTTTCCTGTCAAATATAATACTTTCATAATAAATGTGTTACTCTTTTTCCTATAAATTTGCCAGGCTTTATTATAAACTTGTTACCTTTCCCCCACAGAAATTTACAACAGTATACTCAATTTGAAATTTTTAAAATAGAATTAGCATTTTTTTCCCTCAAGTTTTCATGATTTTTCAAGATTCAAAGATTGTATTTGTCAGTACTACTATATGTACAGGACATACAGGAGAATTGAAATGGCATTTTCTTCTCTCTTCAGTTGTGTGCACAATATATATATATATAAAAAAAAACAGGAATAAGGCTGGAAAAACAACAGCAGTCTATGTAAAGTATTGCTACCCGTAATGCAAATGGCGACAAAATATAGATCCAGACCTCCCATAGTGCAAATAAAGATAAATGATAAATGATGATGAAACCCAACAATCATATATACAGAAAAGTAGAGCTGTAATACCCGTAGTTGCAAGTTCAATGCAGTAGTGTAGGTGCAGACAGTGACAAATAGGATTGCACATGATCAGTATTGCAATAACAGACAGCAGCAGATATGGCATTTGTGCAAATGGTTGCAGTAAAGTGCAGACATACAGCAGCAAATGTATTACTGTTGGTGTGCCAGTGTTTCTGTGCCAACAGCTGAGGCAGTTATTGTGCGGGTGAGTGCGCTACGGTCCGGGGGGAGTGGGGGGGTGGACAGAGTTCAGGGTCCTGATGGCCCGATGAACAAAGCTGTTTAGCAGTCTTGTGGAGCGGACCCGGAGGCTCCGGTACCTTTTCCCGAGGGCAGAGGGTTGAAGGGGGAGTGTGAGGGGTGGGAGGTGTCACCTGCAATGTTGATGGCTGTGCAAATGAGGTAGATGTCTGAGAGGGGGGGGCAGCGGGGCACGGATGATCTTGCTGGCTATAATGGAGGTGTCAATCTAAGGAGTGCCAACTTTTGACCTCAGGAGGGATAGGTGAATTCAGCTGACTTGTTGGATGTGCAATCGCCACAGGCTGTCTGGTTAGAACAGTTGAATAAAATGGATCCAGTCAAAACACACACTTTCTCATGCCATTCATTTACTGAAAGCCTATTTCTTGATGGTCTGGATGGATGAGTGTGTTTGCAGTGGGGTAAAAAAGTATTTAGTCAGCCACCAACTGTGCAAGTTCTCCCACTTAAAAGATGAGAGAGGTCTCCAATTTTCATTATAGGTATACCTCAACTATGAGAGACAAAGAAAAAAAAAATCCAGAAAATCACATTGAAGGATTTTTAATGAATTAATTGGTAAATTCCTCAGTAAAATAAGTATTTGGTCAATAACAAAAGTTTATCTCAATACTTTGTTATATACCCTATGTTGGCAATGACAGAGGTCAAACGTTTTCTGTAAGTTTTCACAAGGTTTTCACACACTGTTGCTGGTATTTTGGCCCATTCCTCCATGCAGATCTCCTCTAGAGCAGTGATGTCTTGGGGCTGTCACTGGGCAACACAGACTTTCAACTCCCGCCAAAGATTTTCTATGGGGTTGAGATCTGGAGACTGGCTAGGCCACTCCAGGACCTTGAAATGCTTCTTACGAAGCCACTCCTTCGTTGCCTGGGCAGTGTGTTTGGGATCATTGTCATGCTGAAAGACCCAGCCACGTTTCATCTTCAATGCCCTTGCTGATGGAAGGAGGTTTTCACTCAAAATCTCACGATGCATGGCCCCATTCATTCCTTCCTTTACACGGATCAGTCGTCCTGGTCCCTTTGCAGAAAAACAGCCCCAAAGTATGATGTTTCCACTCCACTCACAGTAGGTATGGTGTTCTTTCTCCTCCAAACACGACAAGTTGAGTTTTTACCAAAAAGTTCTATTTTGGTTTCATCTGACCATATGACATTCTCCCAATCCTCTTCTGGATCATCCAAATGCTCTTTAGCAAACTTCAGATGGGCCTCGACATGTACTGGCTTAAGCCGGGGGACACGTCAGGCACTGCAGGATTTGTGTCCCTGGCGGCGTAGTGTGTTTCTGATGTAGCCTTTGTTACTTTGGTCCCAGCTCTCTGCAGGTCATTCACTAGGTCCCCCCATGTGGTTCTGGGATTTTTGCTCATCGTTCTCGTGATAATTTTGACCCCACGGGGTGAGATCTTGCATGGAGACCCAGATCGAGGGAGATTATCAGTGGTCTTGTATGTCTTCCATTTTCTAATAATTGCTCCCACAGTTGATTTCTTCACACCAAGCTGCTTACTTATTGCAGATTCAGTCTTCCCAGCCTGGTGCAGGTCTACAATTTTGTTTCTGGTGTCCTTTGACAGCTCTTTGGTCTTGGCCATAGTGGAGTTTGGAGTCTGACTGTTTGAGGTCGTGGACAGGTGTCTTTTATACTGATAATGAGTTCAAACAGGTGCCATTAATACAGGTAACGAGTGGAGGACAGAGGAGCCTCTTAAAGAAGAAGTTACAGGTCTGTGAGAGCCAGAAATCTTGCTTGTTTGTAGGTGACCAAATACTTGTTTTACTGAGGAATTTACCAATTAATTCATTAAAAATCCTTCAATGTGATTTTCTGGATTTTTTTTTCCTCATTTTGTCTCTCATAGTTGAGGTATACCTCTGATGAAAATTGGAGACCTCTCTCATCTTTTAAGTGGGAGAACTTGCCCAATTGGTGGCTGACTAAATACTTTTTTGCCCCACTGTATGTGTGTGTGTGTGTGTGTGTGGCTAAGTCTCATGGACTCACAGAAAAATGAAAGTGAATCATGAAGAGGAGAACCCAAACAACAGCACAACTCAGCAGTCCAATACTGTAATGGTGAGTGTGACGTCTTATATTCCCTCCTGGCTGCAGAACTGGTTTGCTCATCAATGTGACAAAGTCAGCAGTGTATGGTTGCTGATACGTGATTGGTCAGAAGGTGGGCGGATGAGATCACTGATTGGTCTGCTTAGTTTGAAGTCAATGCACCAATCAGCAACAAGCACTGTTTATGCTCTCTCTCTGATGAGCTGGAGACCCTTTTGTACAACTGCCCCCAACTTTGAGGAGCAAAGTTGAATCAGGTAGGTCCATTTGGAGAATCTTGTGGCAGTGCTGGAAGTCTGATAAGTCGAGGAAGTGGTCGAGTGTATGATTTGTCCCTCACTTGAACCTGAGCTGTCCGTACTTGTTCATCAACTCCAGAGAAGACTGCTGTAACTCTTCCAACTAGCCATAGTGCTCGTAGTAGCTGCTGATCAATGATGAGGACAATTGTGCCTACAGCTAAATCTTCCCTTTCCTGGTGCCACTTGGAGCGAAGCTGCAGGGAAGGTAAGTAATTTCTGATGAAATGATTCCAGAATTGGTCAGCCACACCTTGGCACTGCTTCCATCTCTGACGGCTCAGAAGTTCTGTTTTGGGATAGATGACCTGTGGTGTTGCTGGATCAAGCTGCCCCATCAGAAACATGTTGGGAGTGATTGGATCTGGGTCCGCAACATCTGATGAGATATATCCAATAGGCTTGGAGTTGATGACGCTTTCCACCTCAGTAAATATTGTTCTCAAGGCCTCTTCTGTGACGAACTGAGAACCCAGGATTTTATGAAGGGCCGACTTGATGGAATGGATCTCACGTTCCCAAGAACCACCAAAGTGCGGTGCTTGTGGGGGGTTGAATTTGAAGTGAATCTGTTGACTGGTGAGCTCTAACTGAAGAGATGGGCTTAGTGCATTGAAAGGTTCAGCTAACTCCGAACTGCCACCCTTGAAGTTTGTGTCCTGGTCCACCAGCAGTTCGTAGGGTTTCCCTCGCCTGTCAATAAAACAACGAAGCACCATCAGGAATGAGTCTGTGTCCATGTTAGCCAGTAGGTCAATGTGGACAGCATGGATGGTGAGACACTTAAACACAATGGCCCATCGTTTCTTGGTGCACCTCCCAATCTTGATGATGTATGGTCCAAAGCATTCAGCACCAGTGGAGTAGAATGCTGGTTTATGGAGCTGTAAGCTGGAAGGTGGGAGGTTGTCCATTTTGGAGATGACTGGGCTGCTGCACCATTTGCAGCTCTCAGGGCAGTGATACTGATGTTGCCGGATGGCTTCTCTGCCACGAAGAATCCAGAAGCGTCTACGGAGCTCAGCAAAGACTCTCACAGGGCCCATGTGAGCCAGCCTGTCATCAAAGTCCTCAATGATTAGTTTGGTGATATGGTGATGGGGATCAAGTACTACGGGATGTAGCAGGTCTTGGCACAAATCACCACACCTGCAGAGTCGTCCTCCAACATGAATCACCTGAGCTTCTTCATCATACTCCGGAGCCAGTGTGAGCAAGGTATCACTTATTGACACTGGTTTCTGAGCTGTCAGGAGAGCAAATTCTTCTGGGAAGCATTCTGTCTGGACTTTCCAGAAGAGGGCCAGCTCTGCTTGCCTATAATCATCTGCTGTGGGATCTGAAGCAGGAGCTGCTCCATGGCGGCCTCACAGTGAAGCCTCCAGTAGGTCCTTGAAGTTGTTGAAGGTACGTGAATCTGATAGGAAAGAATCAGGAGTCACTGAAAGATGACCGCAAAAGTTGCTTTGATGTAGTTCAACGGTGTCACCACACAAAGAGACATCTGGAGTGAGTGGCCAAGTTGATGGATCTTGACTCAGGAAATATGGTCCCTGCCTCCAGTGGCCCTGACCAATGATCTGTGACAGAGTCAATCCACGAGTAATACCATCAGCAGGATTGTCTCTGGAGCTAACATACCTCCATGGGCTGTCCTCTGCTATCTCCTGGATGCCTGCAACTCTAGCCCCAACAAACACTTTATAGCAGCAGGATTGTGACTGAAGCCAATTCAGGACTGTGGTAGAGTCAGTCCAATATGTAATGTTGGAGATGGGGATTGTAAGTTCCTTCTTCAGGATGGCACCAAGCTGGACACTAATGTGGGCAGCACAGAGTTACAGCCTTGGATTGGACTACTGACAGACTGGTGAAACTAGGGATCTTGCTGCCAAGAAGGCCACGTGGATTCCCCCTACCTGATCCACTGTTCAAAGGTAGGCAATGGATCCATATGCTCTCTCCAAAGCATCTGAGAAGATGTGAATGCTTTGGGTGGAGGCTGAGAGGTCCATCCCTGGATGTACATAACATCTAGGAAGAGAGATGGCAGGCAGCAGATGAAGCTCATCTTCCCAGGCATGCCACAGCTTGAGAAGGTCATCAGGAAGTCGTGGATCATCCCAGTCTCTTTTCTTCTCCCAGAGATGTTGCACCAGGATTTTGGCTCATGTGGTGTAAGGGATGAGCAGACCAAGTGGATCATACTGACGAGCTAGAACCCAATAAATACTATGCATTATCGGTGTAGGCTGTTCAGTGTGACGAATCTTGTAAGTGATGGTGTCCAACTTACAGTGCCAGTGCAGCCCAAGAGTCCGTTCAGGTGGATCTACTCCATCTGTTGACAGGCAGAGGTCAAAGCTATCTGATGTTGATCCAGATGGCAGGTGACTGATGATGTTTGGAACATTGGAGGCCCACTGACATAACTCAAAACCCCCTGCAAAGAGGAGCTGCTGTAGTTTGTTGACGAGATGCTTGGCTTCTGACACAGAGGTGAAGCTCTGGAGGAGGTTGTCAACATAGAAGCAGTTCTCAACAGAGTGGCGAGTATCTTCACTAGGACTGCTGTGATCTTGAATGTGCTTTTGGAGTGCGAAGGTGGCACAGCATGGACTGCATGTTGTACCAAATGGCAACACCTGCCATTCATAGATCTTAGTTGATGAACTGTGATCCATGTCTCTCCAGAGGAATCTGAGAAAGGGCTTGTCTTCCGGTAGGAGGCGAACTTGTTGAAGCATCCCCTTTATGCCACTGCTCACTGTAATGGGATGCTCTCTGAAGTGAAGCAGAGCACCTAGCAGAGTTGATCCCAGTGTGGGTCATGGAAGGAGATGCTCATTCAAGCTAATACCCTGATAGGTGAATGAGCAATTGAAGACAATGTGATCCTTTCCATTGTGATGGACCATGTGGTGTAGTATGTACCGTGACCTTTCACTGGCTTGTGTCCCAGCTGAGGTGACTTTACATATGTAACAAGCATCCAGCAGCTTCCTAATCTCATGGTCATGTGTCTCAGCTCTGGCAGGGTCTGTGGAGAATTGTTTCTTAGTCCCACGCAGGTGACCTAGCACTGCTTCCTTTGGTGCTTGAAGAGGGAGTACATTCTCTTTCCATAACAAGGGGGTAGCATACCTCTTGATGCCTTCTACCTCCACTCGAGTGGTCTTTTCTTCCAACATTCACATCGCTGCATTGTCCTGCTTTGACCGTGTGATGAGCTTTTCGTTCCTATATGGGAGAACATCCATTTACCAGAATTTACTCACATGACTGAAGAGTTCTGCTGATGGAGACAAAGTGTTTGTGAGTAGGCACTGTGGAGTGGAGGACTGATGGAGCAGAACTTTGGCAGGGCCTTGGAGTGTCCAACCTAGTTGTGTCTTGAGTGCGGATGGTCTTTCTGGGGGTCCTAGATGCACAGGCTCGATTGGAGTAAGGAGATGAGGATAATCTGAGCCAATAAGCAGTAGCGGTTGTGCCTGACTGAAGGAGTGGAGGAGAAGAGCTCTCAGATGGCGATAGGCTTTCTGTAGGGTTTTGACAGGATGTCAGTGCTTAGAGAGGCCAAGGTGTATTGCAGTGACTGCTCTGTGGATGTGGAACCTTTTCTGCGGATTAACAGTTGAGGATACTGAGAAGGAGACTGACCTTCCTGACACTGTCTTGATATCCTGATGAATTGTTCTAAGTGCCACTTCTTCACTATGCCCTTTAAGACCCAGCTGCTGAGCCGCCCTATGAAGGAGGATTGTGCGCACATACCCATCATCCAAAATGGCATAGGTTTCATTCCTCTTCTGCCCATTGTAAATATATACTCTGGCGGTTAGGTTAACTGGAGACTCTAAAGTGGCCCTAGGTGTGAATGTGTGTGTGTGAATGGTTAAGGGATAGCGTTGTACCATGGCTGCTTCATCCATCCAGGTGGATGACCTCAATTTCCCCTCTGGGGATCAATAAAGTATACAAAATCAAATCAAATCATTTTTAGCAGTACACATCTACTTATCCATGCTGGATCTAAGTAGTACGTGACTGGCTGGACACCATCTAGAGCTGGCTTCTCCAATCTGTTGAGGAATGATGAGTTAACTTCATGCAAGATCTCCAGGTGCTGGTTACACTGCTGACATTTGACTTTAAGATAGCATTGTGATGCTTGATGATTTCTTCCACATCTCCAGCATTGCTTGTCTGTCTTGATCCATGCAACCTTTTGGTCTTTACTGAGCTTCTGAAAGTCTGAGCACTGATTGAAACAATGTTGAACATTATCGCAGAAGGGGCAGTATTTCTTGGGCTTTTCTGGTTTCTTAACCAGAGATCCTGCTGGTAAAGGGGGCTCAGGTTACTTTGCAGGGGGATTACATCCAAGTAGGACAGTAGTGGAGTGTGTTGCAGACTTTGGCTTGGGTTTGATGGCTTTCTGATGATCTCGACGTCTCTCTGATCTGGGGTGAGTAATCTCAGTCTTATCATCATGAATGCGGACCTCATTAACCACTTCGAAAAGTCCAACAAAGTTGGAATGGGTGTGACCATGGGATTACTGAAGTGCTTAAGCTGTGCTCTCAAGTCATGTGGTAACTTAGATAGCAGGCATGAGTTGTGTGAGCCACACTCTAGTTCTGTCTTCCCTTCCTTCCCCAGCTGATCCAACATTCCAATTAGGGCCCTCATCTTCAATGCAAACAGGTGGAAACCTCTGCTGTCACTGCTCCTGATAGCTGGCTCAGCTAGGACTTCATTAATGCACTGCAGGGTTAGTTTATGTGGTTGACCATACAACTCTGTCAGAGAAGCCATGGTTTGTGTGTATGGGTACTTACTATTGCTATAGGAGTCAGCAATGAGAACAGCGTGTTCTAGCTTGAGATGATCAACAAGTATCTGATATTTGAAGTGTTTGCTGGCATCAGGGGGTAGTATATTGTTTACAGCTAGCTTCAAGTGGGCAAACTGGTTAGGGCCATCGTCAGTGAAGTATGGTATATGAGGCTTTGGTCCATGATACAGAGCCTCCTGATGAAGTGGAGGGTGTGGCTGGCCATATCTCTCCCATTCTTTTAATTCAGTCAAGGGCTGTTGGGGGGCACTGATTGAAGGACAAGGAAGATGATCCGGTAATATGTGAGGAGTGTATGGCTCTGCATACTCTGGTGTGGGCTCTATATAGGCAGAAGCAACATTAGCACTGTAGGACCTCATATTCATGTTACTGAACGGGCTTGTTTGCCCTCTAACAAACTGAGGTTCAGGATGTTGAGGGAGTGAAGCCTAGAATGTTTCCTGCACCACTGCATTGTCGGGAGGAAGAGAGGACACTGGAGGTGGTGGTGGAGGTAATGGCTCTTCGATTTGTTGAAGATAAAGTGAAGGAGAAATCACAGGTCATGGCACATCTTGAAGGTCATTCACTGATTGACTGAAAGCCTGTCTGCTATAATGCAGTGGAGTAGAAGTGTTGTCTGGAGCTGGAGCACTGCTGGCTCCCTTGGTGGAGGGGGTCATGAAGTGTGTGAGACTGAGGTAGTTGTCGTCTGGGTTGAGTGACCATGAAGTCATCAAGATAACATGTTTCTCGATCTTACAGCCGCCTATGATACGGTCTGGCACAAAGGCCTCCTCCTGAAACTTATAAAGGCGATCCCTGCTTGGGCAACAGCAATTATAAAAACCCTGCTGACCAACCGAAGGTTCAGAGTCCACCTCAGTCAGAACACAAGTGCATGGAGAATGCAGAAAAACGGACTCCCACAAGGCTCAGTTCTAGCTCCAACTCTGTTCAACCTCTACATAAACGACCTGCCTACTACAAAATCCCGCAAATTCATCTATGCAGACGACATCTGTTTGGCATTCCAAGCACCAGACTTTGAACCACTGGAACGGGTGCTCACGGAAGATCTTGCCAAACTGGACCAGTTCTGCAAAATCTGGCGCCTAAAACCAAGTCCAGCAAAAACCGTCTCCAGTGTATTCCATCTCCACAATGCAAAAGCTGCCAGAGAACTAAACATCCACCTGAGCGGACTCAAGCTTCAGCATGCCCCAAATCCAACTTATCTTGGAGTGACCCTTGATAGGACCTTATCCTTCAAGGAACATCTAAAGGGGATGGCTGCTAAGGTGAAGGTACGAAACAACCTGCTCTACAAGCTCGCTGGTGCAAAATGGGGGGCGGCAGTCTCCACCCTGCGCACCTCAGCACTGGCCCTTTCATACTCTGTAGCAGAATATTGTGCCCCTGTCTGGTCCAGGTCATCTTACACACACCATGTAGACACCCAGCTCAACTCAACCATGAGAACTATAACTGGAACAATCCGCTCAACACCACTCCCCTGGCTCTCTGTACTGTCAAACATAGCCCCTCCACACATCCGGCGAGCAGCATTAACTCAAAGGATGCTCCAAAAAGTTAAAGATTCTCCTCACTTACCAATCCATGCAGATATCTACACCCCACCCACTGCCCGACTTTCATCCAGACGGCCGATTTGGAAAAACCCTCCCCCAGCTGACTTTACCATCCAGACAGCTTGGCAAGAGGAATGGGAGACCAAGGAGGTCCCAAACAAACAGCTGGTGATAAACCCCAACCAACAGGTCCCGGGCACCAACCTCCCAAGGAGACAGTGGTCTACACTCAATCGCTTCAGGACTGGACATGGCCCCTGCTTGGCCAGCCTTCACAGATGGGGCAGTAGCCCTAGCCCACTGTGCGCATGTGGAGAGGAGCAAACAATGGAACACATCATAGAGGCTTGCCCGCTCCAAAGACTGGAAGGAGGATTACACACCCTCCATACAGCAAACCAGGAGGCAACTGCTTGGCTTAAGGACTTTGCATTCGCTAAATAAAATCAAGATAACGAGGAGGATAAACATCACAGTGAGGACGAGTGTTGCCAGGGAATGCCATGACTATGGAAACAGCACGGATCCGTCTCGAAGGACCATACGGTGGGGTAAAAAAGTATTTAGTCAGCCACCAATTGTGCACGTTCTCCCACTTAAAAGATGAGAGAGGTCTCCAATTTTCATCATAGGTATACCTCAACTATGAGAGACAAAATGAGAAAAAAAAAATCCAGAAAATCACATTGAATGATTTTTAATGAATTAATTGGTAAATTCCTCAGTAAAATAAGTATTTGGTCAATAACAAAAGTTTATCTCAATACTTTGTTATATACCCTTCGCTGGCAATGACAGAGGTCAAACGTTTTCTGTAAGTCTTCACAAGGTTTTCACACACTGTTGCTGGTATTTTGGCCCATTCCTCCATGCAGATCTCCTCTAGAGCAGTGATGTTTTGGGGCTGTCGCTGGGCAACACGGACTTTCAACTCCCTCCAAAGATTTTCTATGGGGTTGAGATCTGGAGACTGGCTAGGCCACTCCAGGACCTTGAAATGCTCCTTACGAAGCCAGTGCTTCATTGCCCGGGTGATGTGTTTGGGATCATTGTCATGCTGAAAGATCCAGCCACGTTTCATCTTCAATGCCCTTGCTGATGGAAGGAGGTTTTCACTCAAAATCTCACGATACATGGCCCCATTCATTCTTTTCTTTACACAGATCAGTCATCCTGGTCCCTTTGCAGAAAAACAGCCCCAAAGAATGATATTTCCACCCCCATGCTTCACAGTAGGTATGGTGTTCTTTCTCCTCCAAACACGACAAGTTGAGTTTTTACCAAAAAGTTCTATTTTGGTTTCATCTGACCATATGACATTCTCCCAATCCTCTTCTGGATCATCCAAATGCTCTCTAGTAAACTTCAGACGGGCCTGGACATGTACTGGCTTAAGCAGGGGGACACATGTGGCACTGCAGGATTTGAGTCCCTGGCAGCGTAGTGTGTTACTGATGTAGCCTTTGTTACTTTGGTCCCAGTGCTTGCGTGGAGCCCCAGATCGAGGGAGATTATCAGTGGTCTTGTATGTCTTCCATTTTCTAATAATTGCTCCCACAGTTGATTACTTCACACCAAGCTGCTTACCTATTGCAGATTCAGTCTTCCCAGTCTGGTGCAGGTCTACAATTTTGTTTCTGGTGTCCTTTGACAGCTCTTTGGCCTTGGCCATAGTGGAGTTTGGAGTCTGACTGTTTGAGGTTGTGGACAGGTGTCTTTTATACTGATAACAAGTTCAAACAGGTGCGATTAATACAGGTAATGAGTGGATGACAGAGGAGCCTCTTAAAGAAGAAGTTACAGGTCTGTGAGAGCCAGAAATCTTGCTTGTTTGTATGTGACCAAATACTTATTTTACTGAGGAATTTACCAATTAATTCATTAAAAATCCTTCAATGTGATTTTCTGGATTTTTTTTCCCCTCATTTTGTCTCTCATAGTTGAGGTATACCTATGATGAAAATTGGAGACCTCTCTCATTTTTTAAGTGGGAGAACTTGCACAATTGGTGGCTGACTAAATACTTTTTTCCGCACCGTATAATGGAGGTGTCGATCTAAGGAGTACCAACTTGCGAGCTCAGGAAGGATAAGTGAATTAAGCTGACTCGTTGGATGTGCAATCACCACAGGCTGTCCGGTTAGAACAGTTGAATAAAATAGATCCAGTAAAAACACACTTTCTCATGCCACTCATTTATTGAAAGCCTTTTTCTTGATGGTCTGGATGGATGAATGCGTTTATATATGGGTGTGTGTGTGGCTAAGTCTCACGGACTCACAGAAAAATGAAAGTGAATCATGAAGAGGAGAACCCAAACAACAGCACAACTCAACGGTCCAATACTGTAACGGTGAGCGTGACTTCTTATACTCTCTCCTGGCTGCAGAACTGGTTTGCTCATCAAGGTGAGAAAGTCAGCAGTGTGTGGTTGCTGATACATGATTGGTCCAGAAGGTGGGCGGATGGGATCAGTGATTGGTCTGCTTAGTTTGAAGTCAATGCACCAATCAGCAGCAAGCACTGTTTATGGTCTCTCTCTGATGAGCTGGAGACCCTTTTGTACACTGGCTGCTTTCACTGTGTGTTGTAGTTCTTCCCGCAGGAGGAGGTGCAGCTTCCGTACAACACCGTGATGCAGCTTGTGAGGATGCTCTCAGTGGTGCCCTGGTAGAATGAGCACATGATGGGGGGTGGGAGTCATGCTCTCCTCAGTTTGCGGAGGAAATAGAGGTGAGTTTGAGCCTTCTTGGCCAGTGATATGGTGTTGCTGGACACGGAGAGGTCCTCAGAGATGTGCACCCCCAGGAACATGGTGCTGCTCACCCTCTCCACAGCTGCACCATTGATGATCAGAGGGGGATGCTGTGTGTGTCTCCTCCTGAAGCTGACCACAATCTCCTTGGTTTTTCCCACGTTCAGGAAGAGGTTATTGTCTTTACACCACTGGACCAGTTGGCTCACCTCATTTCTGTAGTTGGCCTCCTTATTGTTGGTGATGAGGCTCACCACCGTTGTGTCGTCCACAAACTTAATGATGTGGTTGGTGCTGTAGGCTGGTACACAGTCATGGGTCAGCAGGGTGAAGAGCACCGGGCTGAGCACGCACCCTTGTGGGGCCCCTGTGCTCAGTCTGATGGTCTGGGAAGTGTTGCTGCCAACCCACACGCTCTGTGGCCTCCCTGTGAGAAAATCCAGCACACGGTTGCAGAGAGAGGTTTTGAGTCTCAAGTGTCTGAGTTTTTGTATTAGGTGCGGAGGGATGATTGTGTTGAATGCTGAGTTGAAGTCTAAGAACAGCATTTGCTCGTACATTTGCACATTAGCTACTATCATCATCATCATCATAGCAGTCTGTCGGGGGCGACAGTGACTGTTTCATTTAGGTCTGATCAGATTCTTCCAGGCAGTTCTGTCCTTCGCCTTTCGCTGCCAGGAACTCCTGACCTTGTTAACCTGGGCAATGTCCGAGCCGGTATGAGTCGCTTTCTGACTGACCATTTTGTCAAACTATACTCTCACTGATATACTAAATTGCCCTGTATACGCTATCCTTGCAGTTTATGGGATATGGAGGCTGGCAGGTTAATGGAGGGATGATTTTGAATCATTTTACTGACAAAGGGAATGGTCTTTTTAATTTTTTTCAAAGATTTATGTCATGATCATGGGGCACGGGTTAGAGCCATGCCCAGCTTTTCTGTGCAGTGAGCATTCTTCTGTCTGTGTATTATTATTTGTAAGATTATTATTATGATTTTGATTGTATTTGTATTTGTGTATTTCTGGTTTGTTTATTTTGACAGCGCTGTGCAGCTTCCAGCTGTCAGTTCCTCTGAGGCTGCACAGCTGCCATCTATTCTGTCACTCATGAATTACACCTGTCTTTGATTATGTGTTGGGTATTTAAGAGACACAACAACCCATGGCTATTGTCATGCCCTTCTTCAATCTTCATCTACGCCCTCTTCTTCTCCTGCCATGACCTGCTTTCATGGTTTAGGTCCCGCTGTTGAGGTGAGTTGGTGTGCTCCATCTTGGTGCCTGTTTTTTCTGTTTTTCTCAGCCGTCGAGCCCCATAGCCCTCGGGGTCCTCCGGCTGAGCTTTTCCCCTGGTCAGGCATTTCCTGACTTTGAGCCCAACTCTCCTCCTGCGTTTGTGTTATTTCATTTAATTTGTAGGGGGTGGCAGTGGCTCAGGAGGTAGAGCAGGTCGTCCAATAGCCACACAGTTGGCGGTTTGAATCTCGCTCTCCCCGGGTATCCTGCCGTTGTGTCCCTGGGCAAGACACTTAACCCCAATTGTTCCTGGTGGAGCGCCATGTTAGGTAGCATGCCGCCATCAGTGTGTGAATGGGTGGCTAGCAGGATCTGTAAAGCGCTTTGTTCATAAAGAGATGAGAATAAAAACGCTATATGAGTGAATGCCATTTACCATTTACCATTTTGTATGAGACGTTCTGCTTGTGTTTTTGTTAATAAATGTGCCAACCTACAGCGAGTGTTTGGTGTCCTATTTTGCGCCCATGAAATAGTTGTGTTATGACAGAAGGACACGACTTGGGTGGACACCAGCCGCTGTAGGTTTTGGCATTTTTTCTTTTTCTGTGTTTTTTTTTTTTTTTTTTTGTCTGAGGTGTAGAGGGGTGTTCCACCATGGACTTCAGGGCTTTTGGACTGAGTGAGGAGGAGTGTGCGGTGGCTAAACTGGTTGTGGATTTTGCCTCAAAGGCTCAGGTCACCCACACTCCCGAGGCCGTTTTTGGCTTCGTGAACATTGCAGCCGGGTTCATTGAGACTTGCCCCAATCTCTGGAGCTATCCAGGACTGACTCCTCTTCTAACCATGATATTTGAAACAAGACAATGAGTTGGGGAGTTGTTGGAGGATTCTCCCTCAGTGCAACCCAGGCTGAAGAAGCGTTCACGGGGGCGGAAGGCTTGCCACTCCTGTCTCAAGTCCACGCCATCACCCTCCATCCAGACAGCTCTCGAGACTTGTGGAGAGACTGAGCCTGACCCCAGAGCAGCAGATGAAACCATCACCTCCCAGGAATTCAGGCACGTGAACTCTTGTTTTCCATTGCTAAAAAATGAATATTCTTGCCTGGTTCCTGGAGAGAAAACCCAGTCCCTGGAGTCCACTGGGTTTTCTCCGCCTGCTGCCATTAATTCCTCCCCTGCCCTCTCCGTGTCTCCTCCATCTGTCCCTGAGTGCCCGCCAGTCCCTGAACTAAGCCACCGGATGATGGAGGAGCCTGTGGCCTTAGAGGACCCAGTTCCAGTGCCAGCAGAGAGCCAACCCCCAGGTGCCACACCGGCGGAGCCACCAGCGTGGGTCACTTTGCCTGGGGGCACCGGGACTGCACACACCATCACGCCTGCTGCAGAGACCACCGCAGCACAGTTGCAACCAGACCTCCAGAGGACTGAGCCCTGAGCATCGTCACCTGGATTGACAGAGTCCTGGACAGCGGTGGAGCTTGAGTTCAGGCAAGTGCCCTCTTCTGTTTCTATAGTTTCTACATTGGAGAGGTCCTGTCTGGCTCTTGGGGAGGAGAGCCAAGTGCAGCCAGCAGCTGCACCTGAGCTCACCTCACCGGACTCTGCCGCTGCCGGTGACCCTGACCCTGTTTTTTTGCCTGTTTTTCCTGAGCCTTCTCCCAGGGTCACCGAGGAGGATCCAACTTAGCCAGAAGTCTCCGCAGGTACAGGCTCACAGCCTGAGGTCATTGTGGGTTCAGTTCCTTCCGTTGAGGCCGTCATGGTCGCTCCGTCCCAGCCCGGGACTTCCGGGGGTGCTGCACCTTCTCCTACTAAGGTGGTGGCGGGCACTCCATTCCAGCCTGGGGCCTTGAAGGGTGCAGCCATGGCCCAGTCCGGGTCCATTGTGGGTGCTGCAGACCCACTTTTGTCATTGACCTTTGGATAATTAATGATGAAGACCATGGTGTCTGTGTGAGCTGATAATTTTGTTAAAATCTATTGGGTATTAAATATGTCCATGAGTACATAGGTATTAAAATTAAATACATATATTAAGTAAGCACAGTAAAATTTACACTACTGTTTGCAGGGTTTGATATTAACACCCGTCCACCCGCCACTGGTGGGTGGATTTCACCAGTGGCTTTAAGGCAGCCACTCTCACTAGCCACTTTGGCAGGTTGAGGTTTTCTCAAGCAACATCTAAATACAAGTAATAAGCCAATCGCAGTGTGAGACTACAAAACTACAACTCACATGAGCACTATCTGCACACACACACACACACACACAGTGTATTCTCATTGGTCCAACTATCGCTGTGGGCGTGGTCTGGTTCAACTTCCAGCGCGGTACACAGGACTGCTCCAGGGCAGGCTGGAGTACGGGTGAAACCGCGGACGCTGTGCTCTGCAGGTCGGTTCATTTTGTGGCCAGAAATGGCGACAATTGACAGCAGGCCAGCCAGCAGAACAAACCTGTCCCTGCTCTCAGTGATCAGATCACCAGGGAAATTCCACCTGATCCTCCGGTGTCCTAGAGTGAGCAGTTATAAAACTGCACTCTCCCCCAACATCAGCTCCTACCTTTGTGGTTAAATATGATTATTTTTAGAGTAAGACGCTCTACTGTCCAGTATGAAAGAGAGAAAAAGTGACTAAACTTTGATGTGTTGCTGTAAAGAGCAAATGAAGCTTTTTCTGAGGTGAACTTTCATTTATCTGTGATTATCTATGATATCTGTGATATGCAACTTTTTCATGGAAGCAAAACTTCTAATTATGCATTTTTAATGTGCTGGTCCAGGGGTGTCAAAAATGTAGCCTATGGGCCCAAAATGTTTTTCTCTGAATTTACAGCTTTCTTTCGAGTAAATTTCTGACTTTTTCTATCCACCTTATTCCTAGGTCCCATGATGCCTTGCGTGAATTATGGTAGCAGCTTCCGGAACTAGTTTAGAATGTATGGTTGTCACTGACACGGGACACTTTTCCTTGTTAAAAAAACAATGACTTCGGCATCAGAAATGTGGGAACACAACCTTTTGCACCTCAAAAACAGTAATGTAATCATACCACTTCCTACGACTATCGAGGGGTGAGAAGATGACCTTAAAAGTGGCCTAGCAGACAGCAGCTCCATTTGTTAGAGCCGCTCCTAAGATGCTGATGCTGTAAACAAATAAAAGCTCTGAGATATATCAATGTCTCCAACGCAATAAAGTCGGTTGCATTTTGTTAAAATATGCTGGACATAATCAGATTTACCTCAGAGCAGATGCAGAATCTAGTCAGAGCCACAAAGAACCACAACACTGTGTTTGGGCATTTTAAATTCAGGGTAAAACATCAGATCTGTGACATTCATACAAGTGAAAACATACCTGGTGTTGCTGTGTCTGTACCACCGATCATACGAATAACCCTTTAGTTTTCAAAGCATGATCTACTCATTGCTGTTGAAGCCACAGATTTAGTTGTGCTTATCTGTGAGGAGTCTCACCCCACAAACCAGCAAGTACCAGAACTATGCGAAAACATTCAAAAATACAAAAACTCCAAGTGCTGAAATTAGCTGCCACTTGACTGCAAACCCACGTATGTGGACTATACGTTAAAATGAATTTGAAAAACTTTTAAAAATGCAATTTTAAATGCCCCACTACTCCACTTTTACTGACTGGTCTAACACTAGGTCAGCTGAAGAAGGAAACTCCGCCCATAATCTTTCCTACAGCGGCACCCCCAGGAATAAGGTGGATTGATTAGAATTGTTCATTTAAATTTGAGACATTTTCCTCCTTAAGATGAGACTTTTCCTCATCTGTTTTCTTTTTTTGTCTGGAGAAAACAGGTAGTTTCAATTTAGATTAAATCCATCAGCAACTGCTAATGACCTTGTGCAGCCCTGAACGGGCGTCCCAATTCATAGGGGTCATTTTCAAGGGGCAGGAGTAGGGATACAATTGGGATGGACCCCCAATATTTTTGTATACTTTATTAATCCCTAGAGGGAAACTCAGGGCATCCACCTGGATGGATGAGGCAGCCACGGTATGGCACCAATCCCTTCACCATTCACACACACATTCACACCTAGGGTCACTTTAGAGTCTCCAGTTAACCTAACTTGCATGTTTTTGGCCTGTGGGAGGAAACCAGAGTACCCCCATGCAGACATGGGGAGAACATACAAACTCCACACAGAAGGAGTCACTGATGGTCAGGGGGTGGGATCGAACTCATGACATTCTTACTGTGCTGCCACAGTGCTAATCACTGCGCCGCCCACCTGTACTTCACTCTCATGTTGCAAATATTTTTCTACACTGTTTTACAGCATTTACTGCTGTTAATAAATAATTCAACAGTGTTTCTCACTATTTTTGTGTTTATAAGGGTCATTTACATTTAAAATGATTGTAAATTTAGTTCAAGTAAATTTTAGCATGCAATGCTCAAATTTGATCATATTAAACATAATTTTCCGACCACAAAATTGTGGCTAGTGAAAATGCTGAGGGGCTAGTAACTTTGAAAAATCACTAGCCACAGTTGCCGGTGAACAAAAAAGTTAATGTCAAGCCCTGAAGGTATGTAACTTTACCTTTTTCAGTATTTAGGAGTGCCCTTTTTGGGTTGAGCACTTGCCCCCCAGAATGTCTGTGCACATCATGTTCTACAGTAAGGAAGTTACCAATTGTTTTTTATGTGAAAGAGATCTTTGATCAACATCAAAAGGTTATTTGCCAAGTTGTTGTTTTTTTTTTTTTTAATTTTTAAAAGTAGACCTAAACCACTCGTGGACAACCAACCAAATTTTGCCACAATTTCTGTGTCTGTCATTTTGGCATTACTCTCCACTGAGAAATGTTGCTGTAAGGTTCATGGTATCATTACGTCTCAAGGTGACAATCACTTGAGACTCCACATATGTATTATCTATCTATTGTATATTTTTCACATGATAACTAAATCATTTACTCCCTTTGTTTGAGTCCATTTTTTTCTGTGAGCCTTTCCTGCTTGGAGCTGATAATCTATTCTGCCTGCAAAGTGTTCTTGGTGCATTTTCCCTGCCATGCATGATGTGTGCCCTTATTGATTAAATAACACTTAAACAGAAAATCTCATTCAGTCTTCACTGTGGTAGACTTTATAAAGCAGAAGCTGTCGCTGCTTACAAATGTGATCCCAATTACAGCTGTGTGAATGATAGTTCTTAATCTTTGTGGATGGAAATACGGACCTTTTTGAGTGTAGTTAGCAACTAAAGGTACAACCAATTCAAGGACATGAATATATATATGTGTGTGTGTGTGTGTGTGTGTGTGTGTGTGTGTGTGTGTGTGTGTGTGTGTGTTTAAATATTTCATTTTCACTTTGCTTCCTTACTGCAGTTGAGCGCCTTTGAAAAGTGGTGCACAGGTTTTCAGTCATGTATGGGGTTTTGCTCCTTTTTGCAATAACCTAAGGTGAACAAAGATGTTTGTTTTTTTTTAATGAAGATTGCATACTCAGTTTTAAAAATTTTGGCGTATTATCTGAAGATCACACAGCAATGGCAAAAAAGTCAAAAGGCCAAATGAGGCTTTACAATCAAAAGTTCATCAGTGCTCAAAGACTTTTTTTAAGATCCAAATATTCTTTTAAAACCATAATATAATAGAGCTATTAAAAAAAACAGTGCTCTAGTTTTGGTAAGTGAAATATTTAGCAGCCCATGTCATTAAATGTGTTGGATAACATTATACCTTTAAAGTAAAAACACACACAAAAAAAACCTACTGGATTGCTGCCAGTGAAAAGTAAAACCTACTGAGAAAACTAAAGCATTTTGTATCCTTTCATCTCATTTGTAATTAGCTTATAACAGCTGTCCAGAGGATGTGTAGCCTAATGAATGTGTTCTTCTAAAAGTGTTATATTTACATTAATATACAAAGAGTTTCCATCAGTGGAATCATGGAAGCTTCCTATTCACCTTGTAGCTAGCAATAAGTGGTGTTAATTTCCCTTGGTGATACTTTAGTAAAATCAAATGCTAGCTGTCATTTTATGGAACTGCAGAGACAATTATCATTATCTTGGCATAAAGAAAAAAAAACTTTTGTAACTCATTCGCTATTGTGTTTTGAAGGCCAATAAAGTAAATAACAGGAGTCAGATCAAGATAATGATAACAAGCAGGTTAAGGCTGCGTGTCCACAGAACGTTTTTTTCTTTACAGAGCACACTCCACACTTATTTTTGGAGGTACTTCACAGGCACTCTAAAAAAAAAAGGCCTTTGCCCTGTATCCGAGAAACAGCTTCATCTGTCAGTCACAGCTCTGCACTTCAGCATTTGAGACTCCACTAGATTCAACCAGTGGTGGCCTAGTTGATAGAGCATCTGCACCACAGCCGGGAGGTTGGGGGTTCAAGTTCCAGCTGGGTCATACCAAAGACCATATAAAAATGGTACTTCCCGCCTTCTAGTTAGCTGCTCAGCATAATGGAATGGGGGAAGGAAAAGTTGTTTGTGGCGGCGTCTTGCATGGCAGCGACCCCTCTGATTCTAGATGTGATTAACATTGTAGATAGGAGAAACAATATTTCGTTCTACTGTACATGATTGGCTGTATGGGCTGAATGACAATAAGGATGTCTGCTGGCTAACAGCGCTACAGGTACATCTCAAAAATTTAGAATATCTTGAAAAAGTTCAATTTTTTTGTCACTCATTTCAGAAAGTGAAACCCATATATTATATAGATTCATTACACAGAGAGTGATATATTTAAAGTGTTTATTTATTTTAATTTTGATGATAATGGCTTACAGCCCATGAAAACCCCAAATTCAGTTTCTCAAAAAATTTGAATATTACATAAAATTAATTTAAAAACATAGTTTTTAAATAGAAATGTTGGCCGACTGAAAAGTATGTCCATGTACACACTCAGTACTTGGTTGGGGCTCCTTTTGGATTAATTACTGTATCAATGTGGCGTGGCATGGAGGTGATCAGCCTGTGGCACTGCTGAGGTGTTATGAAGATCCAGGTTGCTTTGATAGTGACCTTCAGCTCGTCTGCATTGTTGGGTCTGGTGTCTCTCATCTTCCTCTTGACAATACTCCATAGACTCTCTATGGGGTTTCGGTCAGGAGAGTTGCTGGCCAATCAAACACAGTGACACCATGGTCATTAAACCAGGTTTTGATACTTTTGGCAGTCTGTATGTGTGTGTGTGTGTGTGGGGGGGGGTGTCAAGTCCTGCTGGAAAAAGAAATCAACTTCTCCATAAAGCTTGTCAGCAGAAGAAAGCATGAAGTGCTCTAAAATTTCCTGGCAGACGACTGCGCTGACTTTGGACTTGATAAAACACAGTGGACAAACACCAGCAGATGACGTGGCTCCTCAAATCATAACTGACTGTGGAAACTTCACACTAAACCTCAAACAGCTTAAACTCTGTGCCTCTCCACTGCCAAAAGTATCAGAACCTGGTTTAATGACCATGGCATCACTGTGTTTGACAGTAATTAATCCAAAAGGAGCTCCGACCAAGTATTGAGTGTGTACATGGACATACTTTTCAGTCGGTCAACATTTCTATTTAAAAAAAAAACTATTTTTTAAAAATTAATTTTATGTAATATTCTAATTTTTTGAGAAACTGAATTTGGGGTTTTCATGGGCTGTAAGCCATAATCATCAAAATTAAAATAAATAAACACTTGAAATATATCACTCTCTGTAATGAATCGATATAATATATGGGTTTCACTTTCTGAAATGAGTGACAAAAATATTGAACTTTTTCATGATATTCTAATTTTTTGAGATGTACCTGTATACCACAACAAACTGGTAAGAAAACACACATTCCTCCAAACTTATGCTTTTAAATATTAATCATTGTATCCTTCTAGTCCTTCTAGCCTCATTCTCATCATTCTCATCTGAAGTCCCACACCAGTGACTACAGATGGAAATTAGTGAGAACGCTATAATCTGGTACAGAGCATCTTTACTCTGTGTTTAATTTTTTTTTTTCTGTACATTGTCTCTGGCAAATAAACCAATAAACTAATCTAAACGTTCTGACTGGCTAGTTAGAGAGGTTTTCCACTGAGTAGTGATGTTGTATTCAAAAGCTTGAATGTTTTTTAGCTTTAAAGATGCACTCCGGTGGATATAAGTCCCTTACCAAAACAAACCTACATTGTCTAAAATGGTATCTTGTTTTTTTTTTCTGCAAAAAAAGACTTTCATTATCTTACAGTTTCATGTCAAGATCTTTTCACCTTTCCTCCACCTTCAAATACCAGTTTCTGTGACTAGGCTGACCCACATACCACGTGGCTAGTAGTGGCTAGCGCTACATTAAACAGAATAAATCTTGTAATAAAAAGACTTACCAGTTGAAGGACATGCCCAGTTGTATGCATGGTGGCCTAGAGTAATGACTGAAACTGCATTGGTCCTTAAAAGAAGTTTAATGGCAAAACCCATTTGGGTCAAGTTTTTAAATCAGCTGTTCAAAAATGCTAACTGGCCTGAAGGCGAACGTCAGTTAGACCAGAGTCCTGATTGGCCCAACACGACAGATGTGACAGCACCTTTTACATATACAATAGTTACATCACTAAAAAGGCTTGTCTAAACTCACCTTTTTTCGGGGGTGGGACTCAACTGAAACTTTAAAGCAAAACAACAGAGACATAAGACATTGGAGCGATTTTGCTCTTACTATGTCTTGTAGGTGATAAAAAAAGTATGTTACAGACAAACCTCACCTCGATTTTTGGCATAGTGTCACTTTAAGTGTTCTGGGCTGAGAAACAAACAAAAAAAAATAAGTTTTAACTTAGGAAGACCTTAGAAATCAATATTTGTAGACCTCTGATTTTTATTCACAGCTTTCATACATCTTAATTTCGTAATTTCATACATGCTGAACAGTTGATCCGGAATCTTTCATACATACTACTGCACCTTATGGACATTATGTATATTATATGTATATTATAGTTCTAGTTAGTTTCAAGTATGTCTCAGGGATGTGTGAATGGCTGTGTTGGGGTGGGGGTGAGGGTGTGTGTGAGTGTGTCTTAAATTATGTTCTTTTTATTTATATGGATGCCGAGTGAAACGTAATTTCATCTTGCCTGCACTACAGTTGTAAATACAGCAACATGACAATAAAGGTTGATTACCTCCGCCAGGCCGAAAAGGCCAGGAGGAGGTAATGTTTTTGCCGGGGTTTGTCTGTGTGTTTGTCTGTTTGTCTGTCTGTCTGTCTGTCTGTCTGTTTGTCTGTTGGTTAGCAAGATAACTCAAAAAGTCTTGGACGGATTTCCATGAAACTTTCAGGCGTTGTTGGAAATGGTACAAGGAAGAACTGATTAAATTTGGGGGATGATCCGGATCACCGTCTGGATACAGGAATTTTTTAAAGCATTCTTTAACTCTGTGACATACGGCTATTTTCAACATGTGCGCAGGCGCAATGGAGGGCGCTAGTCATCGTGTCTGACCAACATAAACTCCGCGTTCTTCAATGTTTTAGGCACAAAAGCACGCGGAAAACACTGGTGGCCTGGGCCCGCCAGCGTGCCTGTGTTTGTGCGACGCTGCAAAAGCTGAGACGGGCAGCTGTCCGCCACTGGATTATTTGGCAGAAATTCCCCGGTCAGCCATAGGCGCTGCGCAAAAACGAGCTGTTCGCCTGCGTGCTGTGTGCCTGTGTTTGCGCAACGCTGCAAAAGCTCAGACGGCCAGCTGTCCGCTGCTGGATTATTTGGCAGAAATTCCCCGGTCAGCCGTAGTAGCTCCGCAAAAAGAAGCTCTCTGCCGGGGAAGTTTCCAAATCATCTTTGGCCGCGGAGCGCAACCCCAATAAAGATTAGATGTACCACGAAGGTCGAGTGCAAGCAAGATGTTTGTGTCTGTGAACATTCCGTCTTTTGGCGAGTTGATACGTAACAATGTTTACAGTTTGATGAGAGGGTTGCTGCCATGTAACAATCATCTTATATCACACTTCACTCCAGCATTTGGAAGTGGTGGCGTTCCATTTTATACTGAGTCCAATATTGTATGTTGTTGTTACAAGACCGCCGACTGTCTGCTGATCTGTATATACTTTTATTTATTTATTTATTTATTTTCTACTCCTTTTAGTTCTGCATTTAATATGAACCCTGAGTTTGAAATAAACGTTTGAATTTTGAATAAAACCCACGCCAACCCGTCTACCTAAATTGTATCCATCAGTGAAGCCCTCAGTGCTGCTTTCAGTGATCTAAAACGCTCACATAACCCATTGGCCTGTGGGTTGTACGCAGTTGTATCATGACTTCTTTTGTTTTTTCTTTTGAATTCTTGGATGGAACATGGGTGGCCAATATAAGCTGCGGATTCAGCCATCACATATTTCGGATAACTTATGTTGAACTGTATAATCAGAGGAGCTATTGTCTAATTTGACCTGGTTGGATTTTATTACCCCCTTTGTTATATTATTCACTTTCTTTTAACCTGTACTCTTAATCTATTTGAAATAAAGATTAATTCATTCATTCATTCAATTGCAACGCCCCCAGCCTGGGAGTTTGCAGATGCAGGACATGGACACAACACCAACACTTCAGTTTATTACCTCTGCCAAGGAGGTAATGCTTTTACTACTGAACCACTAATCCTATCATTGTGAATCCAATTGCTACTCAGATGTTTTCATGGTCAAGGAATCTGACAACGTACACACAAACACTGTATGGGGGGAACTGTGGCGCTTGGCGGAGGTCTGCGCTCTCCGAGTGCTTCTCTAGTTTGATTTGATTTGATCTTAACATGCTTAGATGATCACCTATCAGTACCTCCTTGAGTAGACTGAGGTGTCCTTGTGTTGGAATTCAACAGATACTCAAATTGAATGGCTGCCACACATGTAGAGATGCTAAAGCTGGGTTTACACTATAACGTTTGGACCGACTTTTACAGACGTTATGAAAAATCTGAGAAATTAGTCCAAATGTTGGTGAAATTATGTTCATGAGCAGGTTTTTTTTGATCCAGCACACACCAACTTTTACAAACTTTTATAAACTTTTGCTAGCATTTGCCAGCGTTGCATTCAGCATTGGCAAACTTTTGCCAACTTAGGCTAGTGTATGTGTAGCTGTTGCCAACTTAGGTTAACTTAAGCAAATGAATACTCAGCGCAGGTCAGCTGACATCAGCGTCAGGCTAAAGATCAGCGTTTGTGGAAGCTTCCTGCCATTCTGGACCTGCTTTTTTGGGTGGATTTGCACTACAACGTTTGGACCAACTTTTACTGAAATTTTGGCAAATGTCTGGTTCTGCTGGCAAGGGTTGATAAAAGTTAATGATAGTTGGTGTTTGTTGGCAAACACTGGCAAAAGTTGTATTCCTTAAAAATTTTCAGCATGCTAAAAATTTGCCACTGTTTGGAAATAAATGCTGGTGAAAGTTGTGCTCGGTTTGAAAAAGTTCCTGAGCTCTGGGCTAAGTTATGCAGAGGTCACCCAAGTTGGCCTAAGTTAAGCTCCGTTAGCAAACGTTGACTGAAATGCCAGTGGAAGCAGATGTTCTTAGACTGAAACTCACTTCAGACATGCATGGAGATGAGAAATGGAGAGAAGGGGGAATTTTAAAAAAGAAAACAAAAATATAATCTCCCAAAAATGTGACAGCCCAAAAGAAAAAAAAAATCTCCTCCTCCTTGAGAAGTTTATTGTTCTTAATTTTCTGCTCCGTGCGTAATCATTCCCCAGGATTTATTGGTTTGGTTTCCACTGTGGGGAATCGAACAGCACTGATGTGGTGTCAAAAAGTAAATGACATTTAACAGGATTTTATGTTATTTTAATGGAGAGAGTTGTAACAGTCAAAATACAGTGGTGTGAAAAAGTGTTTGCCCCTTCCCGATTTCTCTTTTTTTCTATGTGTGTCACACTTAAATGTTTCAGATCATCAAATAAATTTAAATATTAGACAAAGATAACACAAGTAAACACAAAATGCAGTTTTTAAATGAAGATGTTTATTATTAAGGGTAAAAAAAAAATCCAAACCTACATGGCCCTGTGTGAAAAAGTGATTGCCCCCTCCCTGTTAAAACATAAATTAACTGTGGTTTATCATATCTTTGGAAAGCTGAGTTCAAATTCTCTAGTCACACCAAGGGCTGATTACTACCACACCTGTTCTCAATCAAGAAATCACTTAAATAGGACTTGCCTAACAAAGTGAAGTAGACCAAAAGATCCTCAAAAGCTAGACATCATGCTACGATCCAAAGAAATTCAGGAACAAATGAGAAACAAAGGAACTGAGATCTATCAGTCTGGAAAAGGTTATAAAGCCATTTCTAAAGCTCTGGGACTCCAGCGATCCACAGTGAGAGCCATTATCCACAAATGGCGAAAACATGGAACAGTGGTGAACCAAAATTACCCCAAGAGCACAGCACTGCCTCATCCAAGAGGTCACAAAAGACCCCACAACAACATCCAAAGAACTGCAGTCCTCACTTGCCTCAGTTAAGGTCAGTGTTCATGACTCCACCATAAGAAAGATACTGGGCAAAAATGGCCTGCATGGCAGAGTTCCAAGACAAAAACCACTGCTGAGCAGTGTTTTTTTTGTTGTTTTTTTTTTTCTTTTCCTACGATCGGATTCAGCGATCATCGGCTGGGAAAATGGGTCCCAAGAAAGCTCTGCAAAATGAAGATGAAATAAAAAAAGCGCTGGATTTCTTGGCGGAAGAGATTTCCGCTGTAAAGGCACAGCAAAGAAGCATCCTGGACCTAATGGAGGAGATTAAAGCGCTGCGGAACCAGAACGCTGAGAAAGACAAGAGGCTGGCGTATCTGGAGAGCAGAATGGCTGAGATGGACCAGAGCTCTCGGGCGAACGACGTGATCATCACGGGGCTCCACATCAAACCCCGATCATACGCGAGAGCAGTGGCCGCAGACAGCAGTGGAAGTCAGCTGGATGAGGAATCCACTGAGCAACAAGTGGCGGCCTTCATGCAGGCCAAAGGAATCCAGCTGGACTGCAACAACATAGAGTCCTGCCACCCTCTGCCCAGGAAAAGCGGCGACAAACCGGCTGTGATCATGAGGTTTGTGAACAAAAAACACAAGACTGCGCTATTGAAACAAGGTAGGAAGCTAAAAGAAACAAACATTTACATTAACGAGCACCTCACGAAGGAAAACGCAGAAATAGCCAGGAAAGCAAGATACCTGAAAAAGCAGAAAAAGATTCAAAACACCTGGACATCAAACTGTAAAATATACATCAAATTAAACGGATCACCTGAAGAAGCCAAGGTCATTAACATCCGTAATATTATGGAACTGGACAATTATCAATGAATATTATGAACTGGAGTCACAGCAACAATTCAGACAACTGTAGGACACTGAAGGATTTTACTCATCTGCAAAAAACATTCAACAACATGAATCAAAAAATCAACAAACAGGGACAACAGGAACTGAAAGTTTTTGAATACACAGATCACAACCCACAGGACATAGAATATGACATAGACCCTGATAATAATTTATTTAGCTCCATCAATAATGACTGTAATTACTACACAGATGAACAGGTTAACACAATGGTCACATCTGATTTCAATATTTCTATGATCCACTTCAACAGCAGGAGTCTCTATGCAAACTTTAATAACATTAAAGATTATTTACACCAGTTTAAAGAGCCCTTCAATATTGTGGCAATATCAGAGACGTGGCTCAGTGAAGAGAAAGGAGTGGATTTTACCATGGATGGCTATGAACTAAATTATATAAATAGAAAAGTGAAAAAAGGAGGAGGAGTTGCAATTTTTGTTGACAAGAGCTTGAAATACAAGGTTGTTGAAAATCTGTCAGTAACTGTGGATGATTTATTTGAATGTATTACAATAGAAATCTGTCTGGACAATGTGAAGAATGTAGTAGTGAGCTGTGTATATAGAACACCTGGATCAAACATTGACTTATTTAAGGACTGGATGGAAAAAATGTATGCAAAACTAACTCATAAAGTTATGTTCATCTGTGGGGATTTCAATATAGATCTGATGAACTCAAAACAACATAGTTTGACAGAAGAATTTATCAACACAATGTACAGTATGGGTTTACATCCAACAATTACCGGACCTAGCAGAATCACGTCACACAGTGCCACACTAATAGATAACATATTCACAAACATTATGGAAAATAATATCAGGAGTGGGCTTTTATTGAATGATATCAGTGACCACCTGCCGATTTTTGTTGTCTATCAATGTGATTATAGGAAGAAAAAGTATACCAAAAATATTAAATATAAAAGAATAAGAACCGAAGAATCAATGCATTTACTGACAAAGGAATTATTAATACAAGATTGGAAGATAGTTTATGATGAAAATGACATAAATAGAGCATATGATAAATTTTTACAAATATTTCAATCATTGTACAATAAATACTGTCCTATAAAACAATACAGTGACAGACAACAACAAAAAAAAAAAATCCTTGGGTCACCAAGGGGTTAATAAATGCATGTAAAAAGAAGAATACATTATATAAACAATTCATTAAATGCAGAACGGTGGAAGCTGAGATCAAATATAAAAGATACAAAAATAAGCTTACTACTATAATGAGGACCTGTAAGAAAGAATATTACAACAGAATACTAGAGGATAACAAAAATAACATAAAAGGAATATGGCAAGTACTCAATGGGATTATTAGTAATCGTCCTAAGAATGCAAATTATCCAGAATATTTTATCGAAAATGGCAATTTGATAAATAATATGGAAGATGTGGTCAGTGGTTTCAATAAATTTTTTGTAAACGTTGGTCCTGAATTAGCAAAATCAATAGTGACACCAGAAACAAACTACAGTGGTTCTGTGAATGAAATAGAAGATAGAAATCCAAACACAATCTTTTTGGGTGCAGTTACTGAAAAGGAAATTATCGAGACTGTGAGTAAATTTAAGAACAAAAAATCAACGGACTGGAATGAAATTGACATGACAATAGTGAAAAAAGTAATTGAGGGAATTGTTAAGCCACTCACCCACATCTGTAACCTGTCATTTCAAACTGGTACATTTCCAGACAAAATGAAAATAGCAAATGTAATACCTCTATACAAAACAGGAGACAGTCATTGTTTCACAAATTACAGGCCGGTCTCTTTACTCTCACAATTCTCCAAAATACTTGAAAAAATCTTCACTAAGAGACTGGATGATTTCACTGAAAAACACAACCTCCTTACAGATAGCCAGTATGGTTTTAGAGCAGAAAAGCGCTATATAAGTGCAGGTTAGTTAGTTAGTTAGTTAGCAGATAAATCTACATCTTTGGCACTGATCGAACTTATAGAAGAAATTACTAGTTGTATAGATAAAAAAAATGTTGCTGTAGGAGTATTCATAGATTTAAAGAAAGCTTTTGACACCATTGACCACAGAATACTACTAAGGAAACTGGAAAGGTATGGGATAAGAGGGGTTGGACTGAGTTGGGTGGAAAGTTATTTAAGTAACAGACAACAATTTGTACAAATTGGAGAGCACAAATCACCCTTCATGGACATCACTTGTGGTGTGCCCCAGGGGTCAGTTTTGGGACCCAAACTCTTTATTTTATATATAAATGACATATGCCAAGTATCAAAAATTCTGAAATTTATTTTGTTTGCGGATGACACAAATATCCTCTGCACTGGTGAGAATTTGCAGCAGGTTTTAGAGGTGGTCACAACTGAAATGAAAAAATTAACGCAGTGGTTCAACAAAAATAAATTATCTCTAAATCTAAAAAAAACAAAGATTATGTTGTTTGGAAATTATAAAATAAATCATGAAATAATGGTAACGATAGATGATACCAGAATAGAAACAGTACAGGAAAATAAGTTTCTGAGGGTGACGCTTGACAATAAAATCTGCTGGAAACCTCACATCAGTCACATCCGGGCCAAATTAGCAAAATGTATAGGCATACTGGGGAAGACAAGACACTTCTTGGACTATAAATCATTGGTCTTATTGTACAATTCACTGTTTTTACCTTATCTTAACTACTGTGTAGAAGTCTGGGGAAACACCTACAAAACCAACCTACAGTCAATATGCACATTACAAAAAAGAGCTATAAGGATAATAAACAATGCAGGATATAGAGACCATACCAATTCGTTGTTCTTAAAGTCACATGTCATAAAGTTCATCGATTTAGTTCAATTTAAGACAGCACAAGTAATGTACAGGGCAATTAATAATCAACTACCAACTAATATACAAAAAATATTTAAAAAAAGAGACAATGATCATAATTTGAGGGGAGACTTAAACTTTACAAAACCCAAGATACGTACTACCAAGAAAAGTATGTGCATATCTGTCTGTGGGGTGGATTTGTGGAACAGTCTAGAGCCGGAACTGAAACTATGTACAAACAGAAATCAATTCAAAAAGAGGTATAAGCATCATTTGCTGAAAGGGTATATGTTAGAAGGGTAGTAGTTATATGTACGATTCATTATGTTCACTCTGGGATATTATGGGACACTATGGAATGGTGGGTAGGACAGCACTGTGTATATCTGTGTTGTTTGAGGCTGGTTTTGTTGTATGGACATCATTGTATGTTAGAATGGATGGGTGTTAATGTTGATTTGTAAAAAATACAGTAAATTGTTTACTTGGGGTCTTAAAGGTGGTAATTTGTATAAAATTCACATGGGTGTATCTATGGAAAAGAGGAGATGGAATTAATAAGTGTTCACTTCTTCCTTCTCCCTTTCGAACAGTGTATAATGTTACTTTATTGCATTTGCCATTTGCTTGTATTTGTTATATTTTTGTGTTCGAAATAAACTATCTATCTATCTATCTATCTATCTATCTAAAAGAACATCAAGGCTCGTCTCAGTTGTGCCAGAAAACATATTGATGATCCCCAAGACTTTGGGGAAAATACTCTATGGACTGACGAGTCAAAAGTTGAACTTGTTGGAAGGTGTGTGTCCCATTACATCCAGCGTAAAAGTAATACAGCATTTCAGAAAAGGAACATCATACCAACAGTAAAATATGGTGGTGGTAGTGTGATGGTCTGGGGCTGTTTTGCTGCTTCAGGACCTGGAAGCCTTGCTGTGGTAAATGGAACCATGAATTCTGCTGTCTACCAAAAAATCCTGAAGGAGAATGTCCGGTCATCTGTTCGTGACCTCAAGCTGAAGCGCACTTGGGTTCTGCAGCAGGACAATGGTCCAAAACACACCAGCAAGTCCACCTCTAAATGGCTTAAGAAAAACAAAATGAAGACTTTGGAGTGGTCTAGTCAAAGTCCTGATCTGAATCCTATTGAGATGATGTGGCATGACCTTAAAAAGGCGGTTCATGCTTGAAAACCCTCTAGTGTGGCTGAATGACAACAATTCTGCAAAGATGAGTGGGCCAAAATTCCTCCACAGTGCTGTAAAAGACTCATTTCCAGTTATCGCAAATACTTGATTGCAGTTGTTGCTGCTCAGGGTGGCCCAACCAGTTATTAGGTTTAGGGGCAATCACTTTTTCACACAGGGCCATGTAGGTTTGGATTTTTTTAGCCTTAATAATAAACAACTTCATTTAAAAACTGCATTTTGTGTTTACTTGTGTTACCTTTGTCTAGTATTTAAATTTGTTTGATGATCTGAAACATTTTCGAGTGTCAAACATGCAAATAAAAAGAGAAATCAGAACGGGGCAAACACTTTTCATACCACTGTATAATCACCCATCATTTTATTTACAATATATGTGTGTGTGTTTGACTCTATAGATAGGCGTTATTGCATTTTTTTAGTGGAATGAATAAATGAATGAATGAATGAATGAACAGGGGAAAAGGGTATACAGAAGTAATGATAGGAATATAAAATGAAAATAAATACTGCCTCCACAAACGCTGATCTTTATAGGAGCATTGCCTGATGCTGATGCCAGCTGACCTGTGCTGAGTAGTTCTCTGATTTCGCAAAATGTCTGTAAAAGTCAGTCCAAACACTATAGAGTGAACCCAGCTTTAACTTAGGCTGACTTAGGTAAACTCTGCGTAACTTAGCCCAGTGCTCAAGACCTTTTACAAACTGAGCACAACTTTCACCGTTTATTTCCAAATGTCAGCAAATTTTCAGCATGCTGAAAATTTTCAAAGAACAGAACTTTCGAAAGCATTTGCCAACAAACACCAACTGTCATTAACTTTTGCCAGCAGAGCCAGACGTTTGCCAAAATGTTAGCAAACGTTGGTCCAATCATTGTAGTGTGAATCCACCTTAAATTAAAAAACAATTTGCAGATTTTAGCTTTTTTTTTTTCCAGAGCTGTAAGTTGTGTAAAGCTATGCAGCTGAGAGATAACAGACAAAAATATTGAGTTTGTCAGCCAAGAGATAATGGTTTATGCCCACTTTATGCTTTTCATCACCTTTTTTTCCTGATTCATTTAATTTTTTTCGTGTGTGTTTTGTGTTCTGTCATTGGTTACATCTAGGGAATGATTGAAGTTTTCTTTGAAAAAAAGCTCCTTTACAAGAGTAACCCTGCTCATTGTTCAGTGAGAATCTGGAAGTGTGATCCGGTGCATCACATCACACAGCCAAAGGATACCTTAAAGAAGACACACTGGTAATTTATGCCAGAGCCACAAGAATGAACTGATTTACATTATTGAGAATTTTGTGAGTTACTGTAGCTCACTTTTATAGCCATCCATTAATTGTTATTGTAGAAACTAACCCTAGAGGTTAATGATTTTGTTTTTAAAGAAAATCTTGTATTTTTTTTTTAAGGACAAATATACAAACAGTTTTACTTCATTTTGGTTACATGCAGTTTTAGCAGTGTTAGTAACCTTTAGACTGTAAACCAAATCTATCGGATCCTGAATCCCACAACCTTGGGTTCCAGACTGGAGATAATGTGCCAGCATTATCCCAGGTTATTTGGTCTCACTCCATATGTGACACCAGCTTGAATACTGTTAACTGGAACTGTTTTCAGCCTAACCTGGCAGTCTCATGTCACCCAGAGCTGGATAACATTTGGTCCTCGAATGCCAAAACCTAGACGAGTGCACCAACGTTCAGCTGCAACTCCTGGCCTGCTACTGTCTGTGTTTACTATAAGCAAACAAGTACATATTCAGTATGACTGGCAGCTTCTGGTGGGTGCTATTGTGTGCCAAAGTGTCAAATCTAACTCTGAGGTGTAGAATTGCTGGATTGCTTTATGACACAAAACAGAGAGAGACTGATGCCAGCTCAAACAAAACTACACAGCCTCAGAGCTGATAACAAAGGCAGATGGTAGGAGTGAAAAACAGATGGAAAGCCACTCACTGGCTGTTTATCCTCTTCAGTTAAATAAAAGTGAAACATATTTGCCTGAAGAAACAACATTTTTCCTGGGAGGAAGTTTCCTGTTAAAAAGATTTAAGGTTTATTGGTTTATGGGTAATGTAGTCTTAATTCAGAGAAACATTAGCAGTGACAGCATCACTGGTGCGGAGTTCTGGTTACAGCTGCTCTCCAAGGGAGTGTCATACTGTACGTGTGCAGTGATTATACAAGAGTAAGTACAAATATGTTTGCTATCATGTTTAGCTTTCAAGCATAACTAGAGAAAAAGTCACCATTTCCCCCAACGTTTTTGTCTCTTTCACTGAATTAACATTTCATGAGTATAAACTGCCTGTAGTCAGAGAGTGAGGTTTGAGGAGTGAACCTCATCAGAGCATTTAGAGAACCAGATTGAATATAATATGTCTAGCTATTCTTAATTCTGCCCTTCCGGTATGCCATAATGAAGACTCCGGGGATGCAGTGACCCTGACGATAGATGAAGAGTCAAAGGTCTCAGAGACAGGTGGCTCATCATAATAATCACCTCACTGCTTTTTATGATTCCTGAGGTGTATTGGTGCTACTCAAACATGTCTCTCTTCATTTTATTGCTTTTCTGTAGGGCTGTTGCCTTTTAGGAATGTAAAGTTAAAGGGCTGTATTACAAGGACGCAGTATGGGTGTTTCCAAGTTCATTTCGCTATCACCTCTGAATAATTAGGACAGCCTTCAATTGTTGTTTGTTTGTGGCTCTTTCTGCTTTAAGTTTTGTCTTAAGCAAGTGAATTGCATGCTTGATCGGATTAAGATCTGGTGATTGACTTGGCCATTACAGAATGTTCCACATCTTTGCCTTAAAAAACTCCTGGGTTGCTTTCGCAGTATGTTTTGGGTCATTGTCCATCTGTACTGTGAAGCTCTGTCCAATCAGCGTTGCTGCATTTGGCTGAATCTGAGCAGACAGTATATCCCTATACACTTCATAATTCATCCATTTGTTTCTGTCTTCCGTCACATCATCAATAAAGACCAGTGACCCAGTGCCACTGGAAGCCATGGCAGCCCATGCATCACACTTGAGGCTGATTAGTGGTTTGCACCTTATGGTGAACCCTCTGCATTTGCTCTCGTGAATTTTTCTCTTTACGGTAGACTTAGATCAGGGATGGCAATTTTCCGCCGATCCGCGGATTTCCGCCGATTTATTTTCAAATTGATCATTTCTGTGAATCGTCTAAATCCATTGAGAAAATTTTAGGGGGGGTAAGGTACCTTATTGTTACCGATTTTAGCGAAAATCAACATGATTACGTAAGCGCTCGGCGCTTCCCCGGAAGTCGTCTCACGCGATAACCCGGATGTGTTGTGTTCAAGCTACTGCTGTATTGCAGTAGCTTGACAGCCCTGCGATTGGATAGTTGCAAACGATTGGACCAATCAAATGGCTCGTTGTATGCTTTTTCAAAGATTCATGGCGGCGTGTTCTCAGGGATGTGATTTTCTGCTATTTCGCAGAATTCCGCTTTATTTTATCTTCCAGGAAGATAAAGTACATTAAGTACGTTAGCGGCTTGTGGTCCACGAACGCAGTGAAGCTGCGCCCTTTCAGGCAGGACTGGAAGTGGTGGCGTATGGCCAGGTGGAGAGCCATTAACTCTCTGTTACTGGCGGCGTACAACGGCTGTATGAGCTGGGCTGCGCGGGGGAGGAAACGGTAATAAAAGTTAACCATCCCCTTTTATGTTTCCAAACAGTTTGAAATTGACAGTGCACAGTGGACATTGACTCATAACTTTTGAATATTTCTAAGACTTGGCTACATCAGTGATTGTGCAAAATGAACTGCTCAAGTCTCAATGGAGATTGAAACTGGTAATCTGAAATGAATGCTGAAATTATAAAAAGTAATGGTATGTTGGAATTTTATTTCTATTATGGAATAGATAAAATTAACTGAGTTTGATTTGATCAAGTGTTAAAGCATGTGATGAATAATGCTTGTTGGAATATTTTAGGAATGCTATCTTCTTGGAACATAAGTCAATATTATACAGTAATAAGTGGCATTCAGCTGTTTGTTTTATGTCATTTGAGCACAGTTCTGGTACTTAAAAATCATAAAAACCCAGGAGCTTTGGGGGGCTTTGCCCCCCTTGCCCCCCCCCCCCCACACCGGGGCTCTGCCCGGGACCCTACTGGGGGACTGTGTCCCCCAGACCCCCTGCTGAATTTTCAGATAATTTCCCCAACCCCAAATCACATCGCTGGTTCGTGTTGGAATTCTGAGCTTTCGGTATTGTTTTCAGTGGAATTATGAGATTTTTATCGAAAGATCAGGAGTCATCAGTGCTAGAAATAGACAAAAGTGTCAAAAATAAGTTCTGATGGAATTGGCTTGAGAGAAAAGTGACGGTAAAGGTGAAAATTGGCTCAAAGTTCGACGAGGTAACAGAAACACTCGGACAATTTGTGAAGAAACCAGAAAAGGAGATGAAGTTCAAAGTTCAGAGACTGACACAGCTTGCTGCCAAAAGGAAGAAAGTTTCACATTAGAAGTGACTTGGTGACCAGAGTAAATAGTGTAATAAACTCTTATAGAACTGTTAAATATGTTGGACTAAAGACAGTGAGACAACATTGAAGAAAAAGTAAGTTAACTTTTCATTAAATTTAATGATTTATCTAAGTCTAGTATTTCATTTTTTTTATCCTTTTTTTTTTAGCCTAAATTACTTCTGTTTTACTGAAAACCTCCCAGCTTCAGGGGGGCTGTGCCCCCCCCCGACCCCCCCATAACTCAATTGACCAAATTAGATTTCAGCTGAAATCAGAATTTCCTGTTGCCAGCCCTGTTAGATACTGATACACCTACTTCCTGGGGAGTGTTCTTCACTTAAATGGATGTTGTAAAGGAGTTTTTCTTCACCATGGAATCCTGTGATCATCCACCACTGTTGTCTTGTGTGGATGTCCACGCCTTTTTGAGCTCCCGAGTAGCCCTTTTAATTCTGTAATTATAATAGTTTGCCTGGTGATTTTTTATCTTTTTTGTCAATAAATATGCCATAAAATTGTCTTTGTGTAAAATATTTTGCTCTTTTCTTCAAGAGAAGTGGAAATTTCAAAATCTGCCAAGTATTTGTCATTATTATACAGTGGGGTAAAAAAGTATTTAGTCAGCCACCAATTGTGCAAGTTCTCCCACTTAAAAGATGAGAGAGGTCTCCAATTTTCTTCATAGGTATACCTCAACTATGAGAGACAAAATAAGAAAAAAGCAATCCAGAAAATCACATTGAAGGATTTTTAATGAATTAATTGGTAAATTCCTCAGTAAAATAAGTATTTGGTCAATAACAAAAGTTCATCTCAATACTTTGTTATATACCCTTTGTTGGCAATGACAGAGGTCAAACGTTTTCTGTAAGTTTTCACAAGGTTTTCACACACTGTTGCTGGTATTTTGGCCCATTCCTCCATGCAGATCTCCTCTAGAGCAGTGATGTTTTGGGGCTGTCGCTGGGCAACACAGACTTTCAACTCCCTCCAAAGATTTTCTATGGGGTTGAGATCTGGAGACTGGCTAGGCCACTCCAGGACCTTGAAATGCTTCTTACGAAGCCACTCCTTCGTTGCCCGGGCGGTGTGTTTGGGATCATTGTCATGCTGAAAGACCCAGCCACGTTTCATCTTCAATGCCCTTGCTGGTGGAAGGAGGTTTTCACTCAAAATCTCACGATACATGGCCCCATTCATTCTTTCCTTTACACGGATCAGTCGTCCTGGTCCCTTTGCAGAAAAACAGCCCCTAAGTATGATGTTTCCACCCCCATGCTTCACAGTAGGTATGGTGTTCTTTCTCCTCCAAACACGACAAGTTAAGTTTTTACCAAAAAGTTCTGGTTTCATCTGACCATATGACATTCTCCCAATCCTCTTCTGGATCATCCAAATGCTCTCTAGCAAACTTCAGATGGGCCTGGACATGTACTGGGTTAAGCAGGGGGACACGTCTGGCACTGCAGGATTTGAGTCCCTGGCGGCGTAGTGTGTTTCTGATGTAGTGTTTGTTACTTTGGTCCCAGCTCTCTGCAGGTCATTCACTAGGTCCCCCCCATGTGGTTCTGGGATTTTTGCTCACCGTTCTCATAATAATTTTGACCCCATGGGGTGAGATCTTGCGTGGAGCCCCAGATCGAGGGAGATTATCAGTGGTCTTGTATGTCTTCCATTTTCTAATAATTGCTCCCACAGTTGATTTCTTCACACCAAGCTGCTTACCTATTGCAGATTCGGTCTTCCCAGCCTGGTGCAGGTCTACAATTTTGTTTCTGGTGTCCTTTGACAGCTCTTTGGTCTTGGCCATAGTGGAGTTTGGAGTCTGACTGTTTGAGGTTGTGGACAGGTGTCTTTTATACTGATAACAAGTTCAAACAGGTGCCATTAATACAGGTAACGAGTGGAGGATAGAGGAGCCTCTTAAAGAAGAAGTTACAGGTCTGTGAGAGCCAGAAATCTTGCTTGTTTGTAGGTGACCAAATACTTGTTTTACTGAGGAATTTACCAATTAATTCATTAAAAATCCTTCAATGTGATTTTCTGGATTTTTTTTCTCATTTTGTCTTTCATAGTTGAGGTATACCTATGATGAAAATTGGAGACCTCTCTCATCTTTTAAGTGGGAGAACTTGCACAATTGGTGGCTGACTAAATACTTTTTTGCCCCACTGTATGTTTTAAATGCTTAAAACAGTGTTTAATAACTAAAAATACACAAAGCAGAATTGAATTTTCATCAGTTTTCGCTCTCTAAATATTTCAAATGTCCATGAACAACAGTTTTGAGATAGAAAGAATGAAACTGAACCCCTTATACATCTCAAATATTTGTGTTTGCCCAGAACTTTCAGCGTCAAATTTACAGGCTGTTTTGTGTATCCATGTCTTGGCATTTTCTTATCTCTTTTGTAGTTCAAGAATAAGTTCCTCTCTAGCCACTGGTGGTCCTGGTGGATGGCTCTTCATCTGAAGGATCTCTAAAAATATAAAGATGTAACATAAGATTTATCCAAAAGAAACTTGTGTTTCGAGAAAAAAATGTTCAACAGTATGGAATAGGTAAAGGTGTTGTTGTTGTTCTTCCGTCGTTCTCGACAATGACCAAGATATCACAGGGAAGAGGACTGGGTGCGGTGTGTCTGGCTGTGGCTGATCAGTCCGGTGCGGTCACAGAAGGCTCTGCCACAGGTCGGGCACAGGTGGTCTGCACGGGCAGAAGACACAGGGGTGGCTCTGGACTTGTGAAGCTCACGTTTTCTCTGGACCTTGGCAATCCTGTTCAGCTCAAAGGAGGCAGCACCTTTGCTGGTACGGCTACGCCAGTCTTGTCAGTCTAGCGCTAGGGTCTCCCATGTGTCAGGACTGATGTCAAAGCTCTTCAGGGAGGCCTTAAAAGTGTCTTTGTAGCACTTCTTCTGACCACCTTATGAGCTCTTGCCATCTGCTAGTTCGCCGTAGAACAGTCTCTTTGGTCGGTGTGAGTTAGGCATATGAACAAGGTGGCCAGCCCACCTAATCTGGGCTCTCTTGAGCAGGGTGTGGATGCTAGGCAGCTCAGCTTGGGAGAGGACATCTGTGTCAGGGATTTTGTCCTGCCAGGTGATCTTCAGGAGCTTTCTGAGGTGGTTCAGGTGGAAGCGGTTTAGCTTTCTGGCATGGCGCTCGTAGACTGTCCAGGTCTCGCAGGCATACAGCACGGAAGCCAGGACAACTGCCTTGTACACCTTCAGTTTTGTGGTCAGCCTGATGCCTCTCCTTTCCCACACTGTTGCACATAGCCGTCCGAATGCTGAGCTTGCCTTGGCAATGCGCGGATCAACCTCGTCGTCGATGTTGACAGACCTGGAGAGTGTGCTGCTAGAGTGTGAGGTACGTGAACTTGTCGACAGCGTTGAGGGTCTCCCCATTGACAGTGATGGCTGGAACCACCTTTAGTCTTCTGCAGTGCGGGTTGGTGCAGGACCTCGGTTTTCTTTGTACTGATTGTGAGCCCAAAGTTGTCACAAGCAGTGGAGAAGCAGTTCATGCTCTGTTGCATCTGGGCCTCTGTAGTGGCATTGAGTGCGCAGTCGTCTGCGAACAGGAAGTCGCGCACTGAGTCCCCTTCCACCTTGGTTTTGGCTTGGAGCCTCCACAGGTTGAAGAGCCTGCCGTCCATCCAGTACCTGATCCTGATGGCGCTTTCTTCATTGTCGCAGAAGGCGTCAGACAGCACGGCTGTGAACATCATGCTGAAAAGTGTGGGTGTGAGTACACAGCCCTGCTTGACCCCGTTGGTGACTGGGAAAGCGTCGGCGGAGTCTCCATCGTCCATTACTCAAGCAAGCATGCCATCGTGGAACTGGTGCACCATGCTGATGAACTTGTCTGGGTAGCCAAACTTCGCCATGATCTTCCACAACCCCTCACGACTGACGGCATCAAAAGCCTTGGTCAGATCTACATATGTTGTGTAGAGGTCCCTGTTCTGCTCTTGACACTTCTCCTGAAGTTGGCATGCGGTGAAGATCATGTCAGCAGTTCCATGATCCTCTCTGAAGCCACACTTGCTCTCTGGCAGGTGACCGCCTTCCATGTGCTGAATGAGGCGGATGACAAGGACTCTTGCGAGGATCTTGCTGGCAATGGTGAGGAGAGAGATCCCATGGTGGTTGTCGCAGGACTGCTTGTTTCCTTTTCTCTTGTAGAGATGGACAATGGAGGCATCCTTGAGCTCCTGGGGGATAACTTCCTGCTGCCACATGGTGTGAAAGAGCTTGATGAGTTTCTGTATTAGAACTGGTCCTCCTGCCTTGTAGATTTCAGCTGGGATGGAGTCAGAGCCTTGTGCTTTGCCGTTTGAATGGAATTTGATTGCTTTTTGGACTTCTGATTCCATTGGAAGTTCTGCCAGAGACATGTTCACCTCTACTTGGGGCATGCGAGTGATGGGTCCTGCATTGATGGACAAAGGTCTGTTCAGGACGCTGCTGAAATGTTCTGCCTATCTTTCCAGGATTGTGTTCTTGTCGGTGAGGAGAGTGGACCTGTCAGCACTGAGCAATGGTGATGCTCTAGAAGACTGAGGCCCGTAGATGGTCTTAAGAACATCATGGAAGCATTGGAGGTGTTGCTGTCAGCGTACCTCTGTATTTCATCTGCCTTTTTGCTGAGCCAGAAGTCCTGCATCTCTCTTAGTCGGAGGTTGCCTTCTTAGAGGCAGATCTGCTGTCTTGCTGGCATGCTCTGTGGGCTTCAGCCTTCTCGTCAAGCAGCTTTTGAATGTCATCATCGTTTTCATCGAACCAGTCTTGGTATTTGTGTGTGTTCTGGCCCAGATGAGTGAGTGAGGTGTCGTACACCATATCTCTGAAAACTGCATAATCTTCTTCTGCGCCGTACGCCCCAAGGTCGAGCTGACTAAGCTTGCTGTCCAGGTCCTCACTGAGGTTCTGTAGCACAGAGTGCTGTTCCAGCTTGCTGACATTGAGTTGCTTGTTTGCTTTTTTCCCCTGTGGACCCCATTTGGGCTGGATGTGCATGCTTTGAGAGAATGAGTCTGTGATCCATCCAGCAGTCTGCGCCACCCATCACCTTCGTCACTCTAACGTCTTGCCTATCTCTCCTCACAATGATGTGATCGATCAAATGCCAATGCTTGCTGCATGGATGCTTGCTGTTTTCTTCCTGCATTACCGACTGCACTATATAGTTCTCCACAGTATCTGCTGCTGGCTAATATATATTTTAACTGTTGACCAGTATCACTTAATCTTATCCTACACTTTATTACATGTATAGTTTATTTCTCTTATCTTATCATGTTTAATGTTGCAGCACTGTACCGAGACAAATTCCTAGTTTGTGTACTACATGAACAATGGCAATAAACCTGATTCTGATTCTGATTCTGATTCTGATGGATGCATCCAGGAGGTCTTGTTGCGATTTGGCAAGCGGTAGACGGTATTAGTGATCAGAAGGTCATGAGATGCGCATGCCTTCAACAGGAGAAGACCGTTGCTGGTGCACTTTCCAACTCCGTTTCTCCCAAGGACTCCCTCCTATATCTGGTAGTCTGTACCAACTCTGGCATTAAAGTCTCCAAGAACAATGAGTTTGTCCTCCTTCGGTACACCTTCAGTGAGACTCTCTGAGTCTTCATAAAACTTGTCTTTTATCTCATCTGGGTTCATCATGGTGGGGGCATATGCACTGATGAATGTGGCATGGCGTTTTCCTCGGAGGGGGAGCCGCAGGGTCATGAAGCGGTTGCTGGTTCCTTTGGGGAGGCTGGTAAGCTTGCTGATCAGATTGGATCTGATTGCAAAACCCACTCCTGCTTCATGGCGTTCTTTGCTGCCTCGGCTGCTCCACAAAAAGGTGTAGCCGGCTTTGACTTCTGTCAGCTGACCTTCATCTGCAAACCTGGTCTCGCTCAGAGCTGCGATGTGGATGTTGTACCTGCTGAGTTCTCTTGCAACAAGTGCTGTCCGTCTCTCAGGTCTGTCCACTTTGGAGCTGTCCATGAGTGTTCACACATTCCAAGTGCCAATGGTGAGTGATGTCACCTTGGATGATTTCTTCTGAGAATTTCCACCGCTAGGGTGGGATTCCCGCCAGCCGCAGCTTGCTGGCCAGGGTGTAGCAAAGCAGGCTATGTTTAGGGCACCTTTTCTAGCCCCTTCCTCAGGCCATGGAGGTGAGCAGAGCGAATCCTAAAGAGGGCTGCTCAGACACCCAGGGGGCTGCCAAACTCCACTGCTGCTTCGGTCCAGTAGAGAGCGACCCTATGCCCTAGGCTGCCTGTGTGTAGAATTGTGGCTACAGCTTCCAGTGTATCCGCACCTGCTGTTTCGTCACTTGCCCATTGCTACACGACTTGGGGGGGGGGGGGTGAGAAGGAAATGGGGGGGGGGGGTGAGTCTTGACTTGCGCATGAATTTGATTTAAGTGAGGGAGAGTTGCGCAGGGTTGCCAGCCTCACTCTCTTGTCCCAGCCTATCTGAATCCAGTGGCAAGATGTAGTCAAGACGGCTGGAGATAGGTTAGGATGCAGTGGATGGCCAGCAGTGTCACTGTGCCCTAGATGCACTCCACAACGCTTTGCTGGGTCTGCCTTCCCTGCCTGTTGAGCCAGTCTGGTGGTTTCCTCCGTGCAGTCCACCAGGTCCAGTCTACGCATGCATAGGTAGACAAGCCCTACCTCACTGAGGGTTTCAAACCCGTTGGCTACCCTCACCTAGTTTCATCCGCCAGTCGAAGCGGTTTACTGGGGTGCGGCCACTGTTGCATGCAAAAAACTACTTGGAGCCACAGGTGAGAGTTGAGTGCCAAGTGGGAACCAAAGCAGACCGACCACCCGGAGGTGCGACTGCTGCCCTGTCAGAGGTACTATCCCTTCCTGACACTCCATACACCCTAATAGCTAAAGTAATATAGCAAAAGAAAAGCAATAAATAGCAATGATAAAGCAATTTAAACAAAGCTAATAAGAAAACAATACACTAGATGTTGAAAAAATAAGTAAATAAACATAAATAATATAAATAAATACAATAAATAGATATTGAAAAACAATATTGTAACAAAGCTGCGAATAAATATCAAGTAATGCATAACGTATTACTCTGGTTGAGGTTGGAACACTTCTCCTGAGAGTCCTCTTCATCCAAGGGGCCTTCTCCTTTCTAGTTGATCTCCTCAACATTTTTTGCTAAGTTATTTACAAATTATTAATCAAAAAATCTCTGAATATCTAAAAACACAGAGGCGACCGGACAAAGATGAACGAATGAGAATAGAAGACGGTCCTTGAAAACACGGACAAAACACATTACAAAAACAACAAAAAAACACTCCAAAACTCTCACAAACAATACTAAAACTACTGTTTACAATGCTAAACTATTATTTACACTATAAACTGTCATGATTCAGACCGGGATCAGACTCAAACGCAGAGCAGCCAGAACGATCACACAGACTCCAATAAAAAGTTTCACAGTTTTATTGAACAAAAACAGAAAACCAAAATGCAAAACTAAAGCAAAAGTGGAACACAAAAACGGCAACTTAAATTTCAGCCAAGACAGGAGCCCCCTGGAGTGCATGTAGCCTACGGGAGACAGCCAAACCCTCTGTTCCACCGTGTATTTTGGCACCGGTGCCCGTCTGCGATCAGCGTACTGCCTGTTGCGCTCGGCAGAGGAGGGCAATCCTCGTGGCCTTCCACAGGCGGCGACACTGTTGCGCATGGGCCTCCATGGATGGGACTGCGAGGCCCCTCTCCGCCATGGGCAACAACGGTGGAGTGTAACCCATCAACGCCTCGAATGGTGTAAGCCCAGTGGAAGAAGAGATCGCTGAGTTCAATGCGTATTCCACCCAGGTCAAGTGGGCGCTCCAGGTGGCAGGGTTGGCAGATGCTACACACTGTAGGATGGCCTCCAGGGACTGATTAGCATGCTCAAGCCTGACCATTACTCTGTGGGTAATATCCTGATGTCAGACTGGTGGACAAACCCAAATAGAGACAGAATGGCTTCCATACCTGGGATGTGAACTGGGGACCCCGGTCCGAGACGATGTTGATGGGGATATCGTGCAACCGGATGACATGCTGAGTCAGCAGGTCTGCTGTCTCTGTGGCAGATGGTAATTTGGGGAGGGGAACGAGGTGGACGGCCTTGGAGAAGCGGTTGACAACAGTGAGGATGACGGTATTCCCATGGAGGCCCGTGACAAAGTCCAAAGAAATGTGAGACCAAAGGCGACCCAGCACCGGGAGGGGATGGAGGAAACCCGCAGGAGGGGAGGAGTCAGACTTATTTGCAGAGCAGATGTGACAGGCTTTAACATACTCCAGCACATCCCTCACCAGTGTGGATCACCAAAACACTCTGCATAACAGATCAGAATCAGAATCAGAATCAGGTTTATTGCCATTGTTCATGTAGTACACAAACTAGGAATTTGTCTCGGTACAATGCTGCAACATTAAACATGATAAGATAAGAGAAATAAACTATACATGTAATAAAGTGTAGGATAAGATTAAGTGATACTGGTCAACAGTTAAAATATATATTAGCCAGCAGCAGATACTGTGGAGAACTATATAGTGCAGTCGGTAATGCAGGAAGAAAACAGTGATGATTGACATGAGTCTGGTTGAGCTGCTGTACATGGTGCACGAGAGTCACTTAGTGTTCAGCAGTCTAATGGCAGAGGGGAAGAAGCTGTTCATGTGACGGGAGGTTTTAGTCTGGATGGACCGAAGTCTTCTACCAGAGGGGAGGGGGGCAAACAGTACGTGACCAGGGTGTGAGGGATCGGCTATGATCCGGCCAGCACGCCTCCGGGTCCTGGAGATGTACAGATCCTGGAGAGATGGGAGCTTGCAGCCGATCACCTTCTCAGCAGTGCGCACGACGCGCTGCAGCCTTAGTCTGTCCCTGGCAGTGGCTCCTGCGTACCACACGGTTATGGAGGTGGTGAGGATGGACTCGATGATGGCTGTGTAGAACTGCACTAACATCTTGGTGGGTAGCTTGAGCTTCCTCAGCTGCCGCAGGAAGAACATCCTCTGCTGGGCTTTTTTGATGAGTGAGCTGATGGTCAGCTCCCATTTGAGGTCCCTGGTGATGGTAGTGCCTAGGAAGCGGAAGGAATCAGCAGTGGTGATGGGAGAGCCTGAGAGGGTGAGGGGGGGCAGAGGAGTAGTGACTTTCCTGAAGTCTACAATCATCTCCACTGTCTTCAGAGCGTTCAGCTGCAGGTTGTTATTGCTGCACCAGGTCGCCAGCTGGGCCACCTCTCTCCTGTAGGCGGACTCGTCGCCGTTGGAGATGAGCCCGATGAGGGTGGTGTCGTCCGCAAACTTGATCAACTTGACAGACTGGTGGCTGGAGGTGCAGGAGTTGGTGTAAAGGGAGAAGAGTAGGGGGGAAAGTACACAGCCCTGGGGTGATCCGGTGCTGATGCTAGTATAGTCTGAGACAGTCTTTCCCAGCCGCACATGCTGCCTCCGGTCCGTCAGGAAGTCGATGATCCACCTGCAGAGGGAGTCAGGCACGTTGAGCAGGGACAGCTTGTCCCGGAGCAGAGCGGGGCGGATGGTGTTGAATGCGGAGCTGAAGTCCACAAACAGGATCCTGGCGTAGGTTCCCGGGGAGTCCAGGTGCTGCAGGATGGAGTGGAGGGCCAGGTTGACTGCATCGTCTACAGACCTGTTGGTTCGGTAGGCAAACTGCAGCGGGTCCAGGAGAGGGGTGGTGATGGACTTGAGGTGGGACAGGACCAGGCGCTCAAAGGACTTCATGACTACAGAGGTGAGCGCTACAGGTCTGTAGTCATTAAGTCCAGTGATCCGTGGCTTCTTGGGGACAGGGATGATGGTGGAGGATTTGAGGCAGGATGGCACGTGGCACTATACAGGTGTCTGGTCCTAGAGATGCCGGGATGACAGGCAAAAAAGCTGGTATGCCCCCACAGGATAACTTCTCCTCGTAATGCCGTGGGAACATACAGCAGGTCCGGAGGACGTCCCACTGGGACGGGTTCTGATGACTGTGCCTGCTGGTCTCTCTGCTCAATCTCCCACTGGAGTGTCCTGAGAAAGCAGGAGGGGGGAGGATAGTCTCCGGAGGAGATGCAGCAGCTGTGGAGGAGGAGGTACAGGAGGAGGAGTTCAGAGAAAACTGACATGAGATAGCATCGGCCGTGGCATTCCTGTGCCCTGGTCTGTACGAGATGGATAAATTGAATCTATTAAAGAACAGGACCCACCGAGTCTGCCGCGAATTCAACCATCTGGCCGACCGAAGATATTCTAAATTTTTATGGTCAGTCCAGACAATGACCGGTTGGCTAGCTCCCTCCTGCCAGTGTCTCCACTCCTCCAATGACAGCTTAATGGCCAACAGTTCGTGGTCCTCAACAGCGTAATTCCTCTCGGCTGGCATTAACCGCCGAGAAAAATACACGCATGGATGGAGCTTCTGATCGGAGGATGAGCACTGGGAGAGGACAGCGCCCACCCCTGAATCAGCAGCATCCACTTCGACCACAAACTGCGCCACGGGATCCACCTGCGCCAAGACACGCGTGTTGGTGAATAGGCCTTTTAGGGTCACAAAAGCCCGTTCAGCGGCCTCAGACTAATTGAATGGGCTTTTGGTCGACGTCATCTGCATAGGCAGCTGCGCCACCCTACTGTAATCCCAGAAAAATCGGCGGTAGAAGTTAGCAAAGCCCAGGAAGCGCTGCAGATCCTTCCTGGACTGGGGGCAGGCTAGTCTACTACAGCTTTAATTTTTTCCGGATCAGCCTTTACTGTGCCTTCGGCGATGATGAACCCCAGAAACGTAGTCGATCGAGTGGAAAATTCGCACTTCTCAGCTTTTACAAAAAGCTGGTTCTCCAGTAACCGCTGCAGGACAGACCAGACATGGACTACATGCTCCTCCAGGGTGCGAGAAAAAAATCAAAATATCATCCAAATACACAAACACAAACTGGTTCACCAAGTCTCGTAGGACGTCGTTTATTAACCACTGGAAGATGGCAGGGGCGTTGGTCAGCCCAAATGGCATGACCAGGTGTTTTAAATGCCATCTTCCACTTATCCCTCTCTCGAATACAGACTAAATGATACACATTACAGAGGTTGAGCTTGGTGAAAAAACACGCCCGTTGGAGTAACTCAAACGCTGACTTGATAAGTGGGAGCGGATACTTATCCTTCTGGGTTATCACGTTAAGCTCACGGTAATCAATATATGGCTGCAATGACCCATCCTTTCCCCTACAAAAAAGAATCCCATACCAAGTGGAGCGGATAACGGACAGATCATGTTGGCGCTCAGGGAGTTTTTTATGTAGGTCTCCATCGCCTCCCTCTCCGGCCCAGATTAACTGTAGAGCTGGCTGGATGGCAGCCGCATGCCCGGGAGGAGGTCGATAGCACAGTCGTAGCCCCAGTGACGTGGTAAAGACAGGGCTCTGTCTTTACCACGTCACTGGGGTGACGTGACTTAGGGGACTTAAGACCTCCCCTAAGTCATGATAAACCTCGGGGATGGAGCTGAGATCCACTGGCTCAGCCGAAGGGGAGGAGAGCAGGAGCGGAGGAGAGCAAGCGGCCGGCTGGAGACACGACGTGGGACAGAAAGGGCTTCAGCACAAAATGGAGCCCTGGCTCCAGTTAATGATGGGATTATGAATTCCACGGATACCCCAGGATCACAGGGTGTTAGACTGAGGCAGGACATAAAACTGAATAGCCTAGTGGTGGTTACAGGACAGAATGACCGAAACAGGTTCAGTCTGCTCTGAAACGGGCTCAGTCCGCGATCGTGCTGCCTGACACTGCCGAGACCGATAAAGGTGTTGGAACTTTCCTGGTGGGTAGCTGTCATCTCTGCACTAAAGCCTGTTGAATAAAATTTTGCTCTGCCCCCGAGTCAACCAGGGCAGAGATTTTGAACTCGGCCCCTGGTAACTGGATCAGGGCCGAAAGTTCAAAACGGTTGGAAGGATTTTGTGAAGAACCTCCTGCCAGACCCCCCATGGTTACTGACAGGCCGGGTCTTTTTGGCCTCATGGGACATTTCGAAATCGCATGACCTGGGACCCCAAGATAAAAACACTCCCTTTCCCTTTCTCCACCACAGAGCCACCATGCGTGCTGCTTTGCTCCAGCCCGGAGCCACCACGGGTGCTGCTTTGCTCCAGCCCGGAGCCACCATGGGTGCAACCTCGCTCCAGCCCGGAGCCACCGTGGGTGCAACCTCGCTCCAGGCTGGAGCCACCGTGGGTGCTGCTATGTCCCAGTACAGGACCACCGAGGGTGCTGCAGGTCAGTCCGAGAGCGTTCCCTCTCCTTTGCCAGATGCCATCGTAGTTCCCCCTCCTTTGCCAGATGCCATCATGGTTCCCCCTCCTCTGCCAGATGGCATCGTGGTTCCCCCTCCTCTGCCAGATGTTGTTGTGGTTCCCCCTTCTCTGCCAGACATCGTCGTGGTTCCTCCTCCTCTGCCAGACATCGCTGTGGTTCCCCCTCCTCTGCCCGACATCGTCATAGTTCCCCCTACTCTGTTGTCCTTCCCTTCATTGGGCATCCCCATGAGGCAGCCACCTCCTGGGCCACCCCTTCTGTTTAGGTGTCTAAAAAACTCTGGTCGACCGCCTGAAGGACTGTGCCGTTGGGTTGGGTGGCTCATATTCTCTGGCAGGCCACCCGACTCTTACCACCTCGCCGTCTGCCAGGCCTGGGACTTCAGCCAGCCACCGGAACAGTCTAACTCCTTGGTCCAGGGGGTCTAGGTCTCTGGTTTTGCCTGGTGTGGGTTTTTTTGTTTTATCCTAGCTTGGGTTTAGCTGGGGTGTGAGTCATGGGAGTTATTATTTTTTCTGGTTTGTTTCGGTCACTCCGTGCCTGGGTCCCCCTCCTCCTGCCTGGGGTGGGGCTGTTTTCTTGTTTTTTGGTGGGGTGGGTTCTTAGTGTGGGTGGGCCCTTGTTTTTCTTTTGATGTTACCCAGAGTGTCTGGTTTGCACCCCTTAAGGTGGGGCTCTGTCACGATCTGAGCATGGGGGGATTTCACTGTGCTTTGTTTCTTTGCTTTTTTGTTTTTTTTATTTGTATAATATTGTATTTTGGAGTTCTTTGCCTTTGGTGTTTTTTCTAGTTTGTTTTCACATATTTGGTATTATTTCTTTGTATGATTTATTTTTCCTGGTTACGTCCAGTGTAATTTTGTTATTTTCAGATTTGGGTTTAGTTGTCCTTCATTGTTTCCACTTTATTTTTGCCATCTAATTATATTTTCATTCTGTTGTATTCTCCCTCTGCTTTGACAGCTGTCAGTAGCGCTTCTGGGTTTCTGCTCCGTGTGGGCGGTGTCCTGTCAGCTATCAGCTCGTTTTCTCCCCTCTCATTGCTCACAGCTGATTGTCATTTTCTCCCCAGCCCGCTCATGTGATTCACACCAGTTACTCTTTGTGTTAATGGTTGTGATCCTATTTAAGGGCTGTTATTTTCATTTTCCTTTGCTGTAGTCTTAAGTTTCCTTCTCCCATTTCCACCAGAACCCAGCCCTTGTTCTGGTGTGGTATCTGTAAGTTTATTTTGTATTTCAGCTTGGTTTTTGGGTTTGAACACTGTTTTGGTCTTTGGGTTTCATTTAATAAATTTCACAAACTGCAGTCCTACGCATGGGTTTCTCCTCTCTGCCCCGAGGGGCAATTCATGACATAACTAATATAAATGTCAATTAAAAAAGAAAATGTAAAGTGACAATATTCATGAAGTTGACACATTACTGTCTCCCAGCAACACCAAAGCATTGCCAGGTTAATATTTTCTTCATCAGAATGTAATAAAAAAAAATCTTATACTAAAATTCAAATTATATTTAAGAAATACTTAATATACTTTTTCTTTGTGTGTGTGTGTGTGTGTGGTGGTGGTGGGGTATGTACACATGAATTCCTGGATTGAAATGTATGATAACACAACATAACAAAAATAATTTTTTTGTAAGTTGTCTGTTTTTTCAACTGATTTAAGACAATTTTGCACCGCTGAATCCGAAAATGACACGTTTCTCTCGATCAGGTCAGGTTTTTATGTTAAGTTATAAGCAGTTGTACAGCAGTTGTACAGTTGTACTGTAAACTGAATAGTAGACATTGATAAAGGTAAGGCTGCATGGTGGCGCAGTGGTTTAGCACTGTGGCAGCACAGTTTTACCCTCGGCCAGGGGACCGCGGGGATCATGAGATCGTGGGCTCGATCCCAGCCCCCGACCAACAGTGAGCTGTGTGGAGTTTGCATGTTCTCCCCGTGTTGCGCGGGTTTACTCCGGGATTTCTCCGGTTTCCTCCCACACACCAAAAACATGTAGGTTTAGGGCGCTCACGCACGCAGCGACCAGCAGCCGGTGGCTTGTCACCAGACTGCAAACCAAGTCTACCTACGGGTACAAATAAGTAACAAAAAAAAAAAAAAAGTACATGTAAATTGAATGTTACATCATCATTGTTCAAAATTCAGAGAATTTCAAGAAATAAAAAAGAATTTTACATCATATAAAGCGAAAATACCCGTACATGTAAATAAAAACGTAAGAAAACATGTGGCCATAGTTCAAAAAGTTGACCTGATTGAGCAAAACCAATGTGATTTTTGGATTCAGCACATCAAAATTGTCCTAAATCAGCTGAAAAACTTAGACAATAAATTTGATGTTGACCAGTGTAAACAATTCAACTCTTAAATGTACATTTGGAAATGTATGAGCTTAGAAGTGACTCCTGAATCACCTCTGAGGATGAAAATACTGTACGTCTGTGGACAACATAGTAACGTGTACCACCACCACACCCTGGTGGTTTGATCCCATCCTGGCTCAACTCTTTGTCATGAGTTGTAGAGACCGGACCCAAACACCGGACATGAGTTTGATGGTTGTTTTATTAAGAACTGGTCACCCTGACACAGCTCGAGGGTTTAAACAAAAAATAAATGGAGCTCGGAAGCTGGAACAAAAGCTACGTCAAAAAACAGGCTACATTGAGACAAGACTGACAGGGCAGGGTACAGGACTAGGCAGAACATGAAGCGTGTTGTTCACGCCGTATGACAACAAGGAACCTGAGCAGAACAGAGGAGGAACAGAACTTACTGTAAATAGACAAGGGGGCAATCAAGACAACATGACAAAGGTGGGGAGACCAATCATGACTGACAACTGACATGTAGCGTTAATCCCTGGGTCCCAATCATTCTTTGCTGAGGAAAAATTGTTTCAACCCCAAAGTCTGGTCATGAATTGCTTTTCCCACCCAAGGACCAGAACTGTAACACTACCCACTGGCCATAAAGTGGAAGTTAATCCCTTCTTTATTTCCTGGAGTCATTTCTCCCTTTCATCTATTTGCCAAAGGAATGTCCCAAATGACAGTTTTGGTTGATATTTCCCAGGCTGGAAAGTCAAGATTCCTCATTAAACTCAAACAGTCTTGCATTGCCCTCTGGTGGACAACACAAGGTTATCTTTCTCTCTCTCTGCGGTGGAATTTATGAATTATGGACAAATGAATTAATTCATATTCTTCTCTCAAGACAGGACACTATTGAAGACATGGTTGGATGCTGGGATGGACAATTGTGATTTGAAATGCTTTTATTGATATGATTTGATATGTGTTGCTTTATTCTCAGGAATAAATTAATTTTTGCATGCCTACTATCTAACTAACATAATAAAATCATGTGCATGTTTCATGATCTGCATATGTTACCTTCACAGGATTTTGTTGTTCTGGCAACATAATAAAGCCAACTTTATTGTCATTCAATCCATACAGCAGAACAAAATTACATTTCTCTTATCTACAGTTGATAGAAAAAGCTCAAAATTATTCTAACAACAGTGTTAATCACATCATGAATCAGAGGGGTTGCTGCCATGCAAGGCACCTCCACAAATCATGTCATGACCAGGATTTGAACCCAGGCCTCCCGGGTGTGGGGCGAATGCGCTACCGACTAGGCCAGCACTATGCCACCACTCCGAAAATCATGTGCAAACAAAATCATGTCAATGTTACTTATGTAACAGTTCAAATCCCAGCTGGGTCATGCCGAAGACCATATAAAAGTGGAACTTCCTGCTGTCCAGCTTGGTGCTCAGCAATAATGGAACGGAGGAGGGAAATTTGTGGCGGCGCCTTGCTTGGCAGTGACCCCTCTGACTCTAGATGTGATTAACATTGCAGATAAGAGAAGCACAATTTTGTTCTACTGTACATGATTGGCTGTATGGATTGAATGACAAAAAGTTGGCTTTATTATGTTGCCAAAACAACAAAATCACGTGAAGGTAACAGATGCAGATCATAAAACATGCACATGATTTTATGATGTTGGCAAAACATAACTTTATTTTGTGGAACCACTTTCAATGATTTTATTATGTTAGTTCAAAAGAATTTTTTTTTTTATTGTAATAGTAGCTTTGTTTTCCACCTATTTTTGCTATATACTCAGGATCCTATTTAACATCAGTGTGCCAATACTATCAGATCAACTCGGTTTTCAAAATATTGTGAAGTCCAACAACACCCAACCAAATAAGCAGTGAAAACCCAAAAGACAAACTTATGATGACTACGACTAAGACACCAAGCTCAACAGTTCAAGTTTGAAATCCACAAATCAAGTCAAAGGGACAATGCCTAACTTATAATTGTACATTGGACAATGGAATATATAATGGTTGTTTTCATTGTCTTAGATTGTAAAGCCTTGGCCTGATGGTTTCATTTGCTTATCTAAAGGTACCTACACGCCTTTTGAACACTCAGGCCTTAGTGACACTAAATGACTTTTAATATTTTCAAATTTATAGCCTGAACCTTTTATAAGACATTTAAAGTTTTCTTATTTCAATTTTGGTCAAATCTACTGCATTTCCAGTCATTAATTGTTGCTCATTTATTTAGTGTGAAATAAATTCTCATTTTATCACAAATTACACAACATCAGAGGTGGGTAGTAACTTATTTTACTTAAGTACATGTGCACACATAACTTCACAAAACTGTACTTTACAGAGTAGTTTTATGAAAGAATACTATTTATTATTAAGTTTATTTAAGAAGAAAAAAGCTTCATGTACCTACTTTTGATCTTTTAATCTGAATTATTACTCTTCCATCTATTCTGTTTATTAAAGCTGTTATATTAGAGTGTAAGTATGGATAGATTAACATTTTTCCTCTACAGACTAACTTATTTAAAAAGAAAACTCCCAAAACTATCAAAACTAAAGTCACAAATTAAAAAAAAAATGAATAAGAGATTAAAATGAGCAAGAAAAAAAATAAATTTGTTTAAAAAGATGGTACATTTAACATAAAAAAGTCATGAGTTCATGAGGTAAAAAATGCAAATTCATAAGAATAAAGATTCAAATGCACTGTGTTTACAAGAAAAGAAAAATCCAAATTTAGGATTAAAAGATATAAATTTATGAGGATAAAATGATTAATGAGGAAAATGATGTAAATGAAAAAGTAAAAAAAGAGCCTTCAAAATTAGGAGTAAAATTATAGAAGACTCACAATGAGGAAAAACCTCAAAAGCAAGGTTTTTACTCAGTACTTGAATAACTTTTTTGGTGACTACTCTAATTTGTACTTGAATAAAAATATTTGATAGGCTAATGCTACTTTTACTCGGGTACTGTCTCCTGCAGCTCTGCCCACCTCTGACTGTAATAAAGGTGTTACAACACCGGCTAACCAATTGTGACTGATGATAAATAATATTTTCTTAAAGAGCAGTTCTTCAAAATAGTGATTAAGTGCTTGTGCATCAGGACAACACACATTTACGAGTATTTATTTGGCTTTCTAAATGACCTGCGGCGCATCAATCGAATGAACACACACGCATACATACACATCCACAGGGACGGACCCATCGATTTCAGATTAATACTCTGTGGCTGTGAACACACACATTATCCGCAGCAGAAATAATCAGCTGCCACCAGAAATATGGCAGAAATATATGTGGATTTGTGGAGGATTTATGGCAGTCATTTAGGGAGAGGTTTACAGTCACCGGAGCTGGGAAGGAAAAGCACGGCTGATGAAAAATAGTCTGTCAATCTGTCTGCAGTGGGTAGGATCTCGCACCCAGGCATCTGAGGGTAGGAGTGAAATATTATGTGAAGTGTGAAATATTCCAACGGTGAAATACTCTACTCTGTCTGCCCTAATTATTTATCATTCTTTCTGTCTCCTTCTCTTTTGTCTCTTTTCTCCACTGACTCTGCTCTCTTCATCCCTCTGGCTTCTCAGTCATATCTTTGTCTCTTTCGTTCTCTTTGTGTGCTGAGTGGAGTCAGATTGGTCACAGTTTCCCCAACAAAAGGAGGAGGAGATGAGAGAGAGAGAGAGTAGGGTGGAGTGGTTTTAAATGGACTGTATGTCTTTGATTCCTGATTGAACATTTTCTGATTACAAAATGAGTTAAAGTAAAAAATAAATAACTTCTGATACTCAATTACACACTTGATAAGGAGAGAAACAGCCCTGGGGGTTCCTCCACATCATTACTTCATGGATAATAGAGTTGATCTTGAATACGTTAAAAATTAGCTCCACTGAAGTATAAAATCAACTTTTACCGGCTTGACATGTGTCAAAATCTATTTTCTTTTTGTTTTGGTATTTTCACTTCTATTTTTTTTTAATGTTTTGAACAGTCTGCTTTCTTCATTGTTGTTTGTATGTCAAGTAATTAACACACACAGACCCTGAGGGGACGTGATATTATTTCCATCACTGGAGTACCAAAAGGCTACAGCCAACAATTCAATTTTTATCATAAACACTGATGAACTGCACTGTTTTAATTAATTGGTTGTTTAAAGGGAAGGAAAATGCCATTGTGCTCATTGCCTTTTGTTCAGTAAGCTTTAACAAATCCACAGATGTTGAGTTTTCTGTCACGGAAAAGTTGCCATTTTTTTCTCCCTCATTTTCCGCCACAGTGATTTTTGTAGATTTACATTTTGGAGCCTCAGCCAGCATGCCCATGTGGGTCCCACTAAAGGTTAAACCTGGGCTGTCTTGTGGGTCCCATGTGGGTTTGTCCGTGGCTTCCACGTTGGTCTCATCTGTTTTTGCCCACATGGACTTCACCTGTTTACCTATTTTCAACTTATTTTCTCATAAATTTGCTTTTTCCCATAAATTTGATACATTTTCTTGAAATATTTGAAACTTTGTCATAAATTTGCTACTTTTTTCACTGTAAACTTGCAACTTTTTCTCATAAATGTGATTTTTTTTCTTGTAAATTTGCAACTTTTCTCATAAATTTGTTATTTTTCTTGTAAAATTGTGACTTTTTCTTGTAAATTTGCTAACTTTTTCTTGTAATTTTGGAACTTTCTCATAAATTTGCCACTTTTTTACTGTATGTCATGTCAGCGGTGAGCAAGCACACACCCACACTGCACCCACTCTCTAATTGCCTCTGATTATTTAAAACTGCTCAGTAGCTCAGCTCCAACCTATTTAATTGGCGAGCTGGCATTCCTCCGTGTGGGATTGTCTTGACTCCACCGTCTAGTTGCCTCAGAGATCTCCTGCTCCACCTGCGCTCTTCCAGCCATTGTGTGTGTGCTCTACACTCACTCGCTGCCAGCCCTCCTTGCTGCCTGCTCCCTGCTCCCTGACCCCTTTCCTGGATTTCAAGTAAGTCCGACTCAAACTCTTTACCTCTGTATTTCTTTGGACCTCTCTGCCCCTCTCCCCAGTGTTCTCTGCTGGAGCTCCTTTGCTGGGAATCGGTACTCCAGCCTCCCTATCAGCTTGGATTCCCATCCTCCTGGAAACCAGCACATCAAGTAAGGCTAATAGATTCAGTTCTCCCCAGATATTCCCCATTCCCAGGAATAAGCCCCAGGCCTGGGCAATTTTCCACCACCTACCTTCTGAGGGATGCCTCCTGCTGCAGCTCTCCACCCCTGCTTCTCCGCTGTGTCAGCTCCTTCACCTCCACTCGCAGTCAGTGTTCTGCAAGGAGAAACCAGCTCCTCATTCCTCTTTTCAAGTAAGGCCAAACTTCACTGCACAATGACCCATTATCAATCCCGCAGTCATTTACCATGTCCTCTCCTCTCTCCCCCAAAGGGCTACCAGTCTCTACCAAATTTAGAAACTGTACAATAAAATACTTACCTTGCATCTTACCTGTTGTATCTCTGCTATGTTGCCTGCCGTTGGGTTCCCGCATTGCAAATCATATCATTACAATCCCACCAAACTCAGGACCTGGAAGGATCCAGATCAGGTTTCCCGCTGGAATGCCTCACCACCCTAGAGGTAAAAATTGAACAATTATTCCATCAATTCGCTGTCACTCATGAGCAAATTGGTCAGTTCATGAGCCAGTTTGCTTCCACCACCACGTCGAGTTTGGCTGTGGCCTCACCGTCCGAGCCCACTTCAGCCCATCGAGCCCTTTCCATCCCCTGTCCCTCCCGTTATAATGGGAGGGTGGGTGGTTGCTAAGGGTTCCTCCTGCAGTCTCACCTAGTCTTCCAGAGAACCCCTGTTGATTTTCCGTCCAACCAAAACAAGATTAGCTACATAATGACGCCATTAGATGGCCTTGCTCTTGAATGGGCGCAGGTGTCAGTTAACAGCCTCAATTATCCTGCCTATTCTTACTATCGATTTATCCTTGAGTTTGAGAAAGTTTTTGACCACTCAAACCACAAGAGGGACATTTCCAGCCACCTTCTGGACATCAATCAGGACACCCTGTTGGTGGCAGATTTTCTATCCATTTCTGTATTCTTGCTGCTGAGTCCGGCTGGAATGATGTTGCACTCAGGAGTGCGTTTTCGTTGGGGTCTAAATTCCACCTTCCGGGACGAGTTGGCTGTTCACGATGAACCTTCCTCGTTGGACGCGTTGATTTCCTTGGTCGTCCGGGGGGATAATCGGATCTGTCAATGTGTGAATGGGTGATTTCGTTCCTCTGCCTCTGCTTTCTCTTCTGGTCCCACGCCCGTCTCTCCACACTTCCACGCTTTCCCTCTGTGCCTGCCTCTGGAAACAGCCAAGCCCATGCAGGTCGGTCACACTCGGCTGTCTCACACCATGGGGGAACACAGGACCCATGTCAGGAGGGTGCTGCAGTGTCTGCTAGGAAACAGGCTCTACGTCAAAACAGAAAAGTGTGAGTTCTTCACCAACACCAATTTGTTCCTGGACTTTATTATAGCCAAGGGTCAATTAAAGCCCGATCCAGTTAAAGTCCAAGTTGTAATCGATGTGGGCTAACTCCATTAATACACAAACAGCTCCAAGGTTTTCCTGGGCTTCGCCCAATTTCTACTGGAGATTCATTAAAAACTACAGCCACATTGCGGCTCCCCTGACCCATCTCAAATAGACCAAAACCCCCTTCAAGTGGTACGACTCTGTCGAGGCGGCCTTCGCCGAGCTGAAGGTGCACTTCTCCAAAGCTTTCATTTTCTCCCAGGTAGACCCTTCGTTGCAGTTGATGGTGGAGGTGGACGCTTTGGATTGTGGCATGGGGGCCATCTTGTCTCAAGAATCTCCTGTGGATGGTAAAATGCACCCCTGTGCATTCTTTTCTCGTCGGATAAACCCTGCTGAGACAAACTGTGATGTGAGAAACCAGGAGCTCCTGGCAGTCAAGCTGGCACTCGAAGAGTGGCGTCACTGGTTGGAGGGGACAGTACAACCATTCATTGTCTGGACAGACCACCGAAACCTCGAGAATTTGAGGTCCACCAAGCGCCTCAACCCGTGCCAAGCCCAGTCGGCCCTGTTGTTCAGCCAATTTAATTTCACCCTGACCTACCGGCCTGGCTCCAAAAATATCAAAGCTGACACCCTCTCTTGGATGTTTTTCCTGGAGGTGACTGCTTCCTCCAGTGAACCCATTCTTGCCCCCTTGTGCATCATGGGAGCCATTTTGTTCAAGATTGAGGGGAAGGTATGGATTGCCCAGGTGACTGAACTGGACCCAGGAGGAGGTCCCCAGGGAAGAGTGTACGTTCCAGCATTAGTATGAGGTGAGGTCATCCATTGGGTGCATGTGGCATGCTTGACCTGTCATCTGGGAATCGGCCGCACGATCCACCACCTTTGCCGAGCCTTCTGGTGGCCTTCCCTTGCTGTGGACATCCGCAAATACGTGCAGGCCTGCAACATCTGTGCCACGGGGAAATCTTCCACCTCATCCCCTGCTGGTCTTCTGCAACCCCTGAGTGTTCCCAGTCGCCCTTGGTCCCACATAGCGGTTGACTTCGTCACAGGCCTGCCCCCATTTGAAGGCAAGATGGTAGTTCTCACCATGATCGACTGCTTCTCCAAGGCCATCCATCCATCCATCCCTCCCTCCATCCATCCATCTTCTACCGCTTTTCCGGAGGTCCGCGTTGCGGAGGCAGCAGTTCAAGCAGAGAAGCCCAGACTTGCCTCGCCACCTGCTCAAGCTCTTCAGAGAGGATACCAAGACGTTTCCCAGACCAGGCTGGGAGACATAGTCTCTCCAGCAAGTCCTGGGTCTACCCTGGGGTCTCCTCCCAGTGGGACAGCCCAAAACACCTCAAGTGGGAGGCATCCAGGAGCATCCTGATCAGATGCCCATACCACCTCCAACTGGCTCCTTTCAATATGGCGGAGCAGCGGTTGTCTACTCTGAGGCCTCTCGCGGATGACAGCTCCTAACCCTATCTCTAAGGGTGAGTCCAGCAATCCTATGAAGGCAGCTCATTTCAGCCACTTGCATCCACGATCTCATTCTTTCGGTCATTACCCAAAGCTCATGACCACAGGTGAGGGTAGGAATGTAGAGTGACTGGTAAATCGACAGCTTTGCCTTAAAGCTTATCTCCCTCTTCACCACAACAAACCAGTACAACGTCTGCATCACTGCAGATGCCTGCTCCAATCCATCTGTCATACTCTCGTTCCATTCTCCCCTCACTTTGTGAATAAGACCCCGAGATACAGTACTTAAACTCCCTCCACTTGGGCAGGAACTTGTCCCCAACCCGGAGAGGACAATCCACCTTTGTTCTGGCTGAGGACCATAGACTTGGACTTGGAGGTGCTGATTCTCATACCAGCCACTTCACACTCAGCGGCAAACCATCCCAGTAAGACCTGTAGGTCATTGCTGGATGAAGCCAACAGGACAACATCATCTGCAAACAACAGAGATGAGATCCTGTGGTCACCAAGCATGACACCCTCCGTTCCCTGGCTGTGTCTAGAAATCCTGTCCATAAAAATTCTGAAGAGGATCAGTGACAAAGGGCAGCCCTGGCAGAGTCTAACTCTCACTGGGAAGGAGTCTGACCGAGTGTTGGCAATATGAACCAAACTCTCACAATGGTTGTATAGAGACCAGATAGCTTGTAATAACAAGCCCGATACCTCATACTCCTGAAGCACCCCCCCCCAATAAACCACACTGTTGAATGCCTTCTTCAAGTCCACAAAACACATGTAAACTGGTTGGGCAAACTCCCACGAACCCTCGAGGATTCTTGAGAGGGTAAAGAGTTGGTCAGATGTGCCACGGCCAGGACGAAAACCACATTGTTCCTCTTGAATCTGAGGTTTGACCTCATGGATCGTCACCTTATCCTGGTGGGAGGTTTGCGTGCCCTAGTGAACCCAGGAGCTATGTTGTCCAGGGCAATTTGCGTCTGGTAGGGTCACCCAAGATAAAGTGGTCGTGGGTGAAGGGCCAGACTAAGAACGATCCAACAGACTCTCATGATGAATGCTAAAACAAGGATTCAGTGTACCCCGCCCATTATGTCATTACTGGGGCCCATGGGCCCATGGGACCCAGCCAGGCTCAGCCCGAAAGAGTTACATGGGTCCGCCCTCCAGGGGCTCACCACCTGCAGGAGAGACTATGGGGGTCTGGTGCTATGTGGATTAAGTGGCAGTCAAAGGAGGAGACCTTGGCGGTCTGATCCCAGGCTTCCTAAACAGGCTTCTCCAAGGCCATCTACTTTATTGCTCTTCCCAAGTTCCCCTCAGCAATGGAGACCTCCGAGATCCTGACCCAGCATGTCTTCCACCTCCATAGGTTGCCCAGTGGCATTGTGTCCGATTGGGGCCCACAGCTTACAGAGGTGTGAAAAAGTGTTTGTCCCCTTCCTGATTTCTCAGTTTTTTGTATGTTTGTCACACTTAAATGTTTGAGATCATAAAACAAATTTAAATATTAGGCAAACATATCACAAATAAACACAAAATGCAGTTTTTAAATGAAGGTGTTTATTATTAAGGGCAATAAAAAAAATCCAAACCTATATGGCCCTGTGTGAAAAAGTGATTGAAAACATAAATTAACTGTGGTTTATCACATCTTTGAAAAGCTGAGTTAAATTTCTCTAGCCACACCCAGGCCTGATTACTGTCACACCTGTTCTCAATCAAGAAATCACTTAAATAGGACCTGCCTGACAAAGTGAAGTAGACCAAAAGATCCTCAAAAGCTAGACATCATGCTGCGATCATAAGAAATTCAGGAACAAATGAGAAACAAAGTAACTGAGATCTATCAGTCTAGAAAAGGTTGTAAATTTCTAAAGCTCTGGGACTCCAGCAAACCACAATGAGAGCCATTATCCACAAATGCCGAAAACATGGAACACTGGTGAACCTTCTCAGGAGTGGCCGGCTGACCAAAATTACCCAAGAGTGCAGCGACGACTCATCCAAGGGGTCACAAAAGACCCCACAACAACATCCAAAGAACTCACTTGCCTCAGTTAAGGTCAGTGTTTATGACTCCACCAGAACACAAAAGCTTGTCTCCGTTTTGCCAGAAAACATCTTGATGATCCCCAGGACTTTTGGGAAAATACTCTGTGGACTGACGAGACAAAAGTTGAACTTTTTGGAAGGTGTGTGTGTGTCCCATTACATCTGGCGTAAAAGTAATACAGCATTTCAGAAAAGGAACATCACACCAACAGTAATATATGGTGGTGGTTGTGTGATGGTCTGGGGCTGTTTTGCTGCTTCAGGACCTGGAAGATTTGCTGTGGTAAATGGAACCATGGCTTCTGCTACCAAAAAAACCTGAAGGAGAATGCCCAGCCATCTGGGGCGGCAGTGGCTCAGGAGGTAGAGCAGGTCGTCTAATAACCCGATGGTTGGCGGTTTGAATCCCGCTCTCCCCAGATATCCTGCTGTTGTGTCCCTGGGCAAGACACTTCACCTGCATTGTCTCCAGTGCCCATAACACTGGGTATGAATGTGTATAAATGTTCGGTGGTGGCCAGGAAGGCCGTTGGCGCGGATTGGCAGCCACGTTTCCGTCAGCCTGCCCCAGGGCAGCTGTGGCTACAGTAGTAGCTTGCCACTACCATTGTCTGTCTGGAGTGAATGAATAATGTATCTACTTGTAAAGCGTCTTTGAGTGTCTATGATAAAGCGCTATATAAATCTGATGCATTATTATTATTATTATCTGTTCGTGACCTCAAGCTGAAACACACCTGGGTTCTGCAGCAGGACAATGATCCAAAACACACCAGCAAGTCCACCTCAGAATGGTTTAAAAAAAACAAAATGAAAACTTTGGAGTGGCCTAGTAAAACTCCTGACCTGAATCTGATTGAGATGCTGTGGCATGACCTTAAAAAGGCAGTTCATGCTCGAAAACCCTCCAATGTGGCTGAATTACAACAATTCTGTAAAGATAAGTCGGCCAAAATTCCTCCACAGCGCTGTAAAAGACTCATTGCCAGTTATCACAAACACTTGATTGCAGTTGTTGCTGCTAAGGGTGGCCCAACCAGTTATTAGGTTTAGGGTGCAATAATTTTTTTCACACAGGGCCACGTAGGTTTGGATTTTTTTCCCCCTTAATAATAAAAACCTTCATTTAAAAACTGCATTTTGGTTTACTTGTGTTATCTTTGTCTAATATTTACATTTGTTTTATGATCTGAAACATTTAAGTGTGACAAACATACAAAAAAATGAGAAATCAGGAAGGGGGCAAACACTTTTTCACGCCACTGTATATCACACGTATTGAAGGGGTTTTGTAAGGTTCTTGGCACATCTGCCAGTCCCACATCTGGTTTCCACCCGCAAAGTAATGGGCAGTCGGACCGAGCCAATCAGGAGCTGGAGGCAGCAGTATGTTTCATTGCATACCAACACCCGGCTACATGGAGCAAACATTTGCAATAGATTGAATATGCCCATAACTCTGCAACCTCTACTGCCACTGGAGCCACCCCCTTACAGGTCTTGCTGGGCTATAACCCTCCATTCCTGCCTTTCACGGAGGGAGAGATAGTCATCCCCTTGGTCCAACAGCATATACGGTGATGCCACTGGATCTGGAGATCAACTAAGGCAGCCCTCCGAAGGACGGCCGACCAGAATTCCGCCATGGCCAACTGACATAGGACCCCAGCCCTTAAGTATTCCATCGGGCAGAAGGTATGGCTCTGTACTCACATATTCCACTAAAGACTGACTCCAGAAAGTGCCCCTCAGATCCATTGGCCCTTTTCCCATCACACACATTGTTAACTCTTCTGCGGTCCGCCTCAAGTTACCCCCCCTCCCCTACGCATCCACCCAGTTTTCCATATTTCCCATATTAAATCTGTTTTTTGTTTTTTTTTAAATTGCTCCTTACAGCGTGCATCTCGAAAAGCCTCTAACAACTAAGTCCAACTCCTAGCCTACCCGTGTGGTTTAGTCTCTATGCCCGGCGGAACTGCTTTTACTAATAGGAGAAGGGACAAGGGCGGATCTCTGGCGCCTTAAAACCAGTTGCTTCGGGGTAGATGGTGGCTCGTCAACCTGGGAGGTAGCCCATCTAGGGGAAGGTAAACCCTGATTTCAAAACCTCCGCTGCCTTGCGGCACACTCGGTCACGGGAAAGGCTTTGGGAGTCAACCCTGAGGAAAAATCCGGAGTCAGAGCCCCTAAGGCAGTTCTCTGTTGTGCTCAACATCATTCTGGCAGCTCCTGTGACGACGCTGGTGCCAAACTGTAGCAGCCCTGCTGTTCCTTTGGATTCATCAGTGACGTGGAGAGGGGGGACATGCTGCATGGGCAACATCTTGTCCTCCATATCTTCCTGCCAAGGCTTGAATCCTACCAACGCCCAACGTTGGAAGGTAGAACACCGGATCACTGGAGAGGGACACTCCAGCTTCGCCTTTGGCGTAGACAAAACACGGGGAATGACAGTTACCGGTTATAAGCCACCGCCTCAATTGGAGTAAAGCGCGGCGCCAGGGGGTTGTTCCGACGGTGGGAGGGCTCATCGGATCTCACTGGACAGTTACCGCCCGCCTCAAGCTGGGCAGCCCCCCCAGCCAATAAGGTGTTGTCCCGCCACAGCTTGCTTTCCCTCATTGGGGTGCATGGGGATGAGGAGAAGTCTGAACAGCAGGCTGAGAACTTTCGCACCAGGCAAGACAAAAAAACAAAAGAGACCATATCTAAAAATGGAACTTGGAACGTCCGCACTATGATGACAGGACTCGCTGCTAACCTCAAGGGACAATCACGACACCAGGAAGACTGCCATCATCAATCAGATTCCTTGACCATGAAAACATATGACTAGCAATTGGATTCACAATGATAGGATTAGTGGTTCAGTAGTTATTCACGAAAATCGCCATTTTCCGTAATGGCGGTTTTTGGCACAGTTCCCCCCATACAGTGTTTGTGTGTACGTTTTTCAGATTCCTTGACCATGAAAACATATGACTAGCAATTGGATTCACAATGATAGGATTAGTGGTTCAGTAGTTATTCACGAAAATGGCATTTTTGCGTAATGGCGGTTTTCTTTGTGGACGGTGATCTGGATCACCACAAATCTAATCATCTGTAGGATACCCCATTTCTGACAATCTGTGAAAATTTCATGAAAATCTGTCCATAACTTTTTGAATTATCTTGCTAACAATCAAACAGACAGACAAACAGACAAACAGACAAACCAACGCTGATGATCACATAACCTCCTTGGCGGAGGTAATACTGAGCTGAAGAGACTGGGAGTGGATATCGCCACTCTTCAGAAAACATGGTTGGCTGACGCAGGCACACTGAGAGAGAAGGACTACACGTTCTACTGGCAGGGAAAGGGCAGTGACGAACACAGGGAACACGGAGTGGGCTTCGCAGTGAAGAACACCTTGCTGAAGATGGTGGAACCGGGCAGCAATGGCTCTGCACGACTCCTCGCCCTCCGCCTCAACACCACTCCAAGCCCAGTCACCCTCGGTCAGTGTGTATGGCCCCAACACTGACAGCCACACCAGAGGCAAAAGACGAGTTCTACGAGACTCTCGCAACAACTGTCAGGATCATCACCACAAGAAGGAGAATCTGCAAAGCAGAAGTGGGAAGGAGCTGCGAAACACCATCCACCGCACAGCCTTGGTTACCTTTGGGAAGAAGACCTCAAAGTCACAGGACTGGTTTGATGCCAAGTTGACCGAGATGACCCCCGTCATTGAAGCCAAGCGCTCAGCACTTGCTGAGTACAAGAAGTACCCAAACGAGAAGAATCTCCAGATTCTCAGGGCTGCGAGAAGCAAAGTTCAGCAGACTGCTCGGCGCTGTGCCAACGAGTACTGGACTCAGCTCAGCTAAGACATTCAAACCACTGCCATAACAGGGAACATCTGTGGTATGTACGATGGCATCAAGAAAGCACTTGGTCCGGCTCAGAGCAAGACGGCTCCCCTCAAATCCTCCACTGGGGAGATGATCACAGAAAAGAACAAGCAGATGGAGAGATGGGTGGAACACTACTCCGACCTCTACTCCAGACAGAACACCGTGACACCGTCAGCCCTTGATGCCATCGACTGCCTGCCATCCATGGACAAACTTGACGCCGAGCCAACCATCGACGAACTCAGCAAGGCCATTGATAGCTTGGCTGCTGGCAAGGCACCCGACAACGACGGCATACCCCCCGACCTGATCAAGCACTGCAAGACCGCCCTACTGCTGCCAGTGCATGACGTCCTCTGCCAGTGCTGGAAGGAAGGTGCCGTACCACAGGACATGAGGGAACCAGATCATCACCCTCTACAAAAACAAAGGGGAGAGAAGCGACTGCAACAACTACAGGGGCATCTCCCTCCTCAGCGTTGTTGGGCAAAGTCTACGCACGAGTTGTTACTCATTCGTCTACAGAAGCTTGCCGAACGTGACTACCCCGAGTCTCAGTGTGGCTTCCGCGCTGAGCGATCAACGGTAGACATGAATTCTCCATCCGCCAACTCCAGGAGAAATGCAGAGAACAGAACATGCCCCTGTACGTCGCCTTCATCGACCTCACCAAAGCGTTCGATCTGGTCAGCAGAGAGGGCCTTTCAAGATCCTGCCCAAAGATAGGATGCCCACCAAAGTTGCCAAGCCTCATCGAATCATTTCACAACAACATGCAGGGGATAGTGCAGCACGACAGCAACGTCTCAGGGCCATTCAACATACGCAGTGGAGTGAAACAGGGCTGTGTACTTGCGCCAACCCTCTTTGGGATTTTCTTTGCTATGCTCCTGAGGCATGCCTTCAGCACAGCAACAGAGGGAATCTACCTGCACACAAGATCTGACGGCAGGCTTTTCAACCTCGCCCGCCTGAAAGCCAGAACCAAAGTACGCGAGGCTCTAATCAGAGACATGCTGTTCGCAGACGATGCTGCAGTCGCAACCCACACACAGCAGGAGCTTCAGACCCTGATGGACCGCTTCTCCCAGGCATGCAAGGACTTCGGGCCTTACCATCAGCCTGAAGAAGACTAATGTCTTGGCGCAAGGCACGGAAGCACCACCAACCTCACCATCGACGACTACGAGCTGGAGGTCGTGAATCAGTTCACGTGCCTGGGGTCCACGATCAGCAACAACCTCTCCCTTGATGCAGAGATTGACAAGAGGATTGGAAAATCAACCTTCACACTCGCTCGCCTCACCACACGAGTGTGGGAGAATCCCAAACTCTCTGTCAAGACGAAGATGGCAGTGCTACAATGCTGCGTCATCAGCACACTGCTCTCTGGGAGTGAGACGTGGACAACATACGCCCCGGCAGGAAAAGCGGACTGAACTCCTTCCCTTGCGCTGCATTCGCCACCCATCCTGGCACATATCCTGGCAGGACAAAGTGCCCCAACCACAGAAGTTCTGTCCCGCGCCGGCCTTCCCTCCATGTTCACTCTACTCAGGCAGCGCAGGCTTCGCTGGCTAGGCCACATTCACCGTATCGGAGGATGGCCAGCCTCCCCAAAGATGTCCTCTACGGAGAACCTGGCGACTGGCAGGAGAGACGTTGGCCGCCACAGCTGCGCTTTAGAGACGTCTGCAAGAGAGACATGAAGGCCCTGGAGATCAACCACAGATCGCTCTGGGAGGACCTTGCAACGGACCGCTCCAAATGGAGAGGCACCTGACCAGACAGCTCAAGGGGGTGAAGAGAGACTGACTGTTGCAGCAGATGAAAAAAGGACCGCAGGAAGAAACCGCCACAGACCCCAGCAGCACGGAGACCACCCACAAGTGCGATCTGTGTGACAGGGACTGCCATTCGTGCATCGGCCTATTCAGCCATAGGCGGTGCTGTTCCAGCAGAGTAGACGTTTAGGATTCTCTTCCATGGTCGTCATAGACCGATGGAGGCCGACGACGACAATAAAAATACTTACAGCACCTTGCCTCTTCCTGCTGTGTCTCTTTGCCATTTCCTGCCATTGGATTCCTGTATTGCAAATCATGTCACTGTAGTCTTGCAACTTTTTTCTAATAAATTTGTTACTTTTTTCCTTGTAAATTGCAATTTTCTTGTAAAATTGTGACTTTTCCCCATAAAATTGACAATTTTCTTGTAAATTTGGAACTTTCTAAAAAAATTTCAACTCTTTTTTACTGTAAACTTGCACTTTTTTCTCATACATTTGTGACTTATTTCTGGTAAATCTGTAACTTTTTTCTTGTAAATTTTCAGTTTATCTACTCATATATTTGCTACTTTGCTGTTAATTTGCACTTTTTCTAATTTTCCTCATAAATTTGTCCTTTTTCTTTTAAATTTGCTATTTTTTTCTTGTAAGTTTGTTACTTTTTAAAGTAATTTTATTTTTTTGTTGTAAATTTGCAAATGTTTTCTCATAAATTTTCATTTTTCCCTCATAAATTTGCTACTATTTTGTGTAAATCTTTAGCTTTTTTTCTCATACATTTTCACATTTTTTTTCTCGTAAATTTGTGAACTTTTCTCATAATTAGCTATTTTTTTGTACATTTTAGAATTTCTTCCCTCAGAAATGTTAACATTTATCTCAGAAATTTGTGACTTTTTTCACTTAATTTTGCCTATGGCTCAAGTGGTACTGAAACTTGCTCACCTGCATTAATCCCATGTGGGGCCCAGATAGGTTTATTTATTTATTTTGGTATTTTAAAGATAAGATAAGAAAATCCTTTATTAGTCCCACAATGGGGAGATTCCATGATTGCAGCAGCACAGGGATAGCAACACTCAGAGCAATAGTTAATAAGCTAAGATGAGAACTGGTTAGCCAAAGCAGTAAATAAATATACATACAGTGGATTTAAAAAGTCTACACAACCCTGTTCAGATGCCAGGTTTTTGTGATGTATAAAAATGAGAGAATGAGAGATAAATGATTTTTAAACTTTTTCCACCATTAATGTGACCTATCACCTGTACAACCTAACTGAAAAACAAACTGAAATATTTTAAGGGGAAAAATTAAAAAAAACAAAAAAAAGTTACAATAACCTGGTTGCATAAATATGCACACCCTTAAACTAATACTTTGCTGCAGCACCTTTGGCTTTTATTACAGTGCTCAGTCTTTTTGGATAGTAGTCTGTCAGGGTGGCACATCTTGATGTGGCAATATTTGCCCACTCTTCTTTGCAAAAATGCTCCAAATCTGTCAGATTGTGAGGGCATCTCCTGTGCACAGCCCTCTTAGATCACCCCACAGATGTTCCAATTGGATTCCGGTCTGGGCTCTGGCTGGGCCATTCCAAAACCTTAATCTTCTTCTGGTGACACCATTCTTTTGTTGATTTGGATGTGTGCATTGGGTCATTGCCGTGCTGAAAGAAAAAGTTCCTCTTCCTCTTCATCTTTCTAGCAGAAGCCTGAAGGTTTTTGTGCCAACACTGACGTATTTGGAACTGTTCATAATTCCCTTCACCTTGACTAAAGCCCCAGTTCCAGCTGAAGCAAAAGAGCCACAAAGCATGATGCTGCCACCACCATGCTTCATCTTAGGTATGGTGTTCTTTTGGTGATGATCAGTGCTGTGTTTGCTCCAAATACCAGCACCGATCATCACCAAAAGATGAACCAAAAAGTTCAACCTTGGCTTCATCGGACCATAACACATTTTCCCGCATGTGTTTGGGAGATTTCAATGTGTTTTTGCAAATGTAGCAAGGCTTGGATGTTTTTCTTCGTAAGATCACGTTTTCTGTCTTGCCACCCTCGACCGAGAGATTGTTGTCACATGTACTAAACAGTCAGTACTTGCCAGAAATTCCTGCAGCTCCTTCAATGTTGCTGTCAGCCTCTTGGCAGCCTCCCTGACTAGTTTTCTTCCTCGTCTTTTCATCAGTTTAGGAGGGACATCCAGTTCTTGGTAATGTCACTGTTGTGCCATATTTTCTCTACTTGATGATGACTTGATGATGTCTTCACTGTGTTCCATGGTATATTTAATGCCTTGGAAATTCTTTTGTAACCTTCTCCTGATTGATACCTTTGAACAACGAGATCTTTCTGATGCTTTGAAAGCTCTCTGTGGACCATGGCTTGTGCTGTAAGATGTGACTACAAAAATGTCAGGAAAAGCCTACTAGAACAGCTGAACTTTATGTGGGGTTCATCAGAGGCACTTGAAATGGTGGCAGGTGTGTGCTGACTCCCATTTAACATGAGTTTGAATGTGATTGGTTATTCTGAACACAACCCACATCCCAGTTATAACAGGGTGTGCATATTTAATGCAAACAGGTTATTGTTAAGTTTTTTTATATTTTTTATGTTTCCCCTTAAAAGATTTCAGTTTGTTTTTCAGTAGGGTTGTAAGGTTCTAGGTCACATTAATGGTGGAAAAAGTTTTGAAATGATTTATCTTGGTCTCATTTTTACATCACCACAAGCCAGGACTTGAACAGGGGTGTGTAGACTTTTTATATACCTGTATGGACACAGCTATCTACCACAGGTTGCAGGACCATTGACACTAGCTGTACTCAACCGCATTACAGTTTGTTCAATCACCCGGCAGAATATAACTATGACACCCAGACAGTAAGATTTTGCAAGGGTCCATATTTATATCTTCTGTCCAGGTCATTTAACATACCATATGTACCCTGTGAAAATATGCTGTTTGGGTACATTTTGTGTACTTTATTGATCCCTGGAGGGAAATTCCAGGGCATCCACCTGGATGGATGAGGCAGTTGTGGTACAGCGCAATCCCTTCACCATTCACACCACATTCACGCCAAGGGCCACTTCAGAGTCTCCAATTAACCTAACTTGCAAGGTTTTTGACCTTTGAGAGTAAACCAGAGTACCCACGCAGACATGGGGAGAACATGTATACTCCACAACAGAAGGGTCACTGATGGTCAGGGGGGTGGATCAAACCCACGATGGTCAGGGGTGGAATCGATCCCATGACCTCTTTACTGTGCTAAGCACTGCCTCCACCGAGGCTGTTTAAAGAGGGTACGCAGATTACCTACTCGCCTGTACCACAGCTAAAGTCCATGTGGGCAAACACAAGACGGGCCAACATGGAACCCACAGACAAACCCACCTAGGACCCATAAGACATCCCAAATTTAACCTACAGTGGTGCCCACATGGATGTGCTGGCTTGGTTGGCTTCAGCAGCATAGTTTTTTCCCTCTTGGGTTTTGGTGAGCCTCAGGAGCTTACATTTTGATACCATTGTAGTGTTTAAGTTACAGAGTGGACTCCAGACAAAGTGTGTGTGTGTGTGGGGGGGGCATCAGGGTATCCACAGTGGGGGTGGAGTTTAGTGTTGCAATTCAGTTTCAGTTTCAATACGTGCTTCAGCTTCATTGCAAATAAAAACAGTCCTTTCAGACAACATTATGTTTCTCCAGAAAAAACTCCCATAATTCAGAGTTGTCAGATCGCCATTTAAAACAGAACTTTAAACGGAACCCCGGAAGGGCGTCCATATGTGCACCTGGCACCAGGACACCCTAGGTTGCAGGCTGATGATCGATTTTGTTGTTGTGTCATCAGACCTGCGACCATATGTCTTGAACACTCAGGTAAAGAGAGGTCCAGAACTGTCAACTGATCACCACCTAGTGGTGAGTTGGATCCGATGGCAGGGGAGGATGCCATTCAGACCTGGTAGACTCAAACGTATAGTGGAGGGTGTACTGGGAAAGTCTGGCTGAGGCCCCTGCCCGGGAGGTCTTCAACTCCCACCTCTGGAAGAACTTCAACCACATTCTGAGGGAGTCTGGAAACATGGAGTCTGAATGGGCCCATGTTCCCCACCTCCATTGTTGAAGCGACTGCCCAGAGCTGCGGGCCGCAAGGTCCATCGGTGCATCTCATGGTGGCAACCCCCGAACCAAGTGGTGGACACCAGTGGTGAGGGGGGCCATTAAGCTGAAGAAGGAGTCTTGTCAAGCTTGGTTGGCTTGTGGGACTCCCAAAGCACCTGAGGTGTACCGGCAGGCCAAGCGGAGTGCAGCTCGCGTGGTTACTGAAGCAAAAACTAGGGTGTGGGAGGAGTTCGGTGAGACCATGGAACAAGACTTTTGGTTGGCCTCAAAGTGATTCTGGCAAACTGTCCTGCGGCTCAGGAGGGGGAAGCCAGCTCCCTGTCCACACTGTGTATGGTGCAGATGGGGTGCTGCTGACTTTGACTAGGGATATCGTCGAGCAATGGAAGGAATACTTCAAGGATCTCCTCAATCCCACTGACACACCTTCTACAGCTGTCTATCAGACAGCTGCAGTTGGTTCAGAACACCTGCAGCTCGAGTCCTTACTAAGACCAAGAAAATAGATCATATAACTCCAGTTCTCAATTCTTTACACTGGCTTCCTGTCTGGCACCTCTACAGCCGTTTCTTGAGTGCCCAGGGGGAACCAGCAGTGCAAAACAAAGCGCAAAACAAACAGAAGCAAGACACAAAACAAAAGCTGAAATCAAAAACAAGAACATCATAACCATACCATACATCCAAGGGATAACAGAACCAATTCAAAGGATCATGAAAAAACACAAAATAAACACAGTGGCAAAACCACACAAAAAATTAAGACAGCTATTAGTACACCCCAAGGACAAAATAGACCAAGGCAAAAAATGCAACGTAATATATGAATTATCATGTAGATCATGCAACAAAACCTACATTGGAGGAACAGGAAGATCATTCACCACAAGGAAAAAAGAACACCAGAAGGAATGTGAGAAGAAAACACAAGGATGGCTCACAATATCACAAAAAGAAAAGGCAGAACAAGCAATATTAAAATCAGCTATATCAGATCACTGCAAAAGAAATAATCACATCATGGACTGGGACAAAGCAAAAATTATTGGATCGGAGAGCAACAGACACAAACGCTGGATCAAGGAGGCCATAGAAATAAGGGAAGCGGGGAAGAAGACAGCATGAATCGGGATGAGAGGGCATTTATGTTTTCCCACACCTGGGACTACATTCTCCAGAGACCATCGGACGGCGGAAAATGGGGCCAGCTCGGTGGATCTGACAGTTCTGCTGGGCTGGCCCCGCTTACAAAAGTCAGCTAATAACTGACACCTTGCAGCAATCAGCTGGCACTTCTGATGAAGACTGCAGTGAACAGGCAAAGCATATAAAGAAAAGAAGGTAAAAACCTCTCCTTTACTATCTATGTCTTTAATAAGGAATAAAAGGCAAATAATCCAAAGGCAGCACCATAAATGTGTCAGTGCCAGTGGGATAACTTAAATAAGGTTTATAGGAATTAAACACTGTTGGTGAATAGTAGTAATGCTGTCATGGCCCGTCATGCTGGAGTGAGAGAAAGTGGGTGATTGTGTCTGAAAACCCTCCCTACATAGAAAGAAGAAATCCCAGTTTATTGTCATTCTATCATACACAAAATGAAATTATGCTTCTCTGATGGGAGGGACTGCTTCCATGACCAATTTCCCTTCCCCATCCTGTTATGCTGAACACAAAGCTAGAAGCTGGGAAGTACCATCTTTATATGGTCTTTGGTATGACCCAGCTGGGGCTTGAATCTACAACCTCCAGCTGTGGGGTGGATGCTCTACACTAGACCACCACGTGGGATAGAAAAATGCACTCAAAATATTCCACAAGGCATCTTGAAAAGTAGTGTCCAACTAGTGATCACTACATTAGATAATGTATCACTTAATGCAGTGCAGATAATCGCGCAGTGCGAGGGGAGAGTCTGGCATCACAAACATGCTTCACGTATTTTTCTGAGTTCATATGGTAATATTAATTTGATATAAAGAAATATTTACTGTACAAAATACAGGCCTTCACTTTTTATTTAAATTAACTCTGTTGTCCTTTTTTGTCTCACTATAATGATGTAATTCATAGTGCTGAGAGAATAACCTAAGAAGTGTCTGAAAGCGCATGCGCATGTGGACGCATGCGCTCGCTGCGACCGGCACCCCCGCTGGTGAACCAAAAGTCCATCGTCCTGTGGTCTGTTTTTACGCACTTAACTATGTTTTTAACGAAATTCTCTGTGACGTTTTTGTCCTGGAATGTTTGTGGTCCTGTATGGCGAAGAGCTCCCTGGTTCCATTAATATGGATTTACTCCCCATTTTTGCACTTGCTGCTTCTTTCCACCGGCTCTGTGTCTCTGAGGTGAGTGTGATCGTGATCATGCCGGAGAGAATACAATATTCCAGGGACATGTTGCTGCATTTAAACACGGATGATGCAGCGTCTGTGATTGAGTCAATGCCGCAACTGCCGGACTTATTTGAGAGACATTCATAGACACAGCGATGAAACGAGAGACAAGAGAAGGAGGCGCGGAAAGCGGGGGAGGCATGAAATTATGCCTGAGGAAACGTCAGGTTTGGTAACATTCCTCTTCCTTCCATGATTTTGGGGAACGTACAATCTCTGAGGAACAAGGTGGATGAAATTCAAGGGAATGTACGCTACCAGAAGGACTTTAAGAACTGCTGTGTCATGGCTTACCCGAGGACTTGGCTTACTGCGCATGACTGGGACGTGGGACCTGTGGATTGATGGCTTTGGAGCCCCACTCCACTCAGATCGGCAGGAAAGAGGTAACGGGGAAACGTCAGGGGGGGCGGCGTATGTTTATACATTAATAAACAGTACTGCACATCTGTCACGGTCAGAGAGCGCATCTGTACACCCGATGTGGAGCTTCTGTCCGTTATCGCTACACCCCTTTTATCTGCCTCGCAAGTTCCCCCAACTTTTTATCAACGACTGTGTACATTCACCCGAGGGCAGACTCTAACTCCGCCTCCAGCACCATCTTTGATGTGGTGCAGCGGCTGCAGTCAAATTTCTCCAGAGGCACAAACTTTATTCTTGGGATTTTAACCATGTTTCTTTAAAGAAGACACTTTAAAACTTTTATCAGTATGTCTCCTCGCCCTGCCAACCAGGTGAAAAAAGACATTGGACCTGTGGTATGGATACATTGAGAGGGCCTATAAATCACTCCCCCTGCCTCCTTTAGGATCCTCAGATCACAACTGTGTACATTTGCTGCCCACATATAAAACTGCTCTCAGAAGAGGGCAAGGTGGAGACCAGAGACATAGATGTGTGACAGAGATTCAGTGCACTGCCTCCAGGGATGCTTTAACTGTACAGACTGGGAGGTGTTCACACTGTCCTGCAGGGATGATTTGGGACTGTTGGTAGACGTCACATGCTCATACATGGCTTTCTGTAAACATATGATCGTCCCACGTAAAGGTGTCAAAATATATCCCAACAACAAGCCATGGGTTACAAAATCAGTTAAATCCTGCTTACAGAGGAAAGCACTTGCCTTTAAACAGGGGTCTGTTTCTGAGCTACAGGTTGGCCACAAAAGAGCTGAAGTCCGAAATTTTAAGAGCAAAACAGAATTATAAATCAGAATTGGAAGTAAGATGGCAACAAAAAACTTGGTTCAGCCTGGGCCAGTATGAAAACTATTGCAGGCCTTCAGAGCCACAGAGCGCATTAATTGTGTGTTTTTAGATGGTTTTAATTCAGACACAGAGCTGGCTAATGCCCTTAATTGTTTTCATGGTCGTTTTTGACTCCTTTGATTTTAGCACTAAACCCAAGATTTGGAAAACAGAAACTCAAAGACAATCAGCACTTTAATATTGAGGTGCAGGATATTAAAAGGGAGTTCTGCGCTGTAAAGTGAACAAAAGTCAGGGCCCTGATAATATACTATGTGGGCGCTTGGTAAAGTCCCTGTGCACATGAACTGAGTCCTGTATTTCATTACATTTTCAGTAAGTCCTTACAGACGCAACATGTGTCCAAGATCTGGAAAGATGCCGTGGTTGTTCCCGTTCCAAAATCCAGCTGTCCTAAAACGGTAAGCGACTTTAGACCAGTTGCTTTGACTTCAATTTTAATGAAATTTTTTGAAAAACTGGTCAGATGTGAAGTGCTAAAGCAGACTGAACATGCATTAGATCCTCTGCAGTTTGCCTATAGGCCTCACAGAGGAGTGGAGGATGCCACTGTCACTCTGTTTAACATGCTTTTTAAACATCTGGATTTTAATGGGACACACGCCAGGCTTTTATTTGTGGACTTTTTCTCTGCCTTTAATACAATCCAACCTCATATTTTAGTTGAAATGCTCCTGCAACAATTTGATTTGAGCAATAATCTGGTGGGTTGGATTCTGGATTTCTTAACCAACAGGACGCAGAGAGTAAGGGTCAATGGTACATTGTCTGACCTAAAGTGCCTTTACTGGCTCTCTCAGGGGTGTGTGTTGTACACTCTACTCTTCATCCTGTACACAAACATGTGTCGGAGCAGACATGACAACAGGACACATTATAAAGTATGCTGATGATTTAGTTATTGTCAGTCTCCTCAGGATGGTGAGGAGGTGGCCAGGCCCAGTAGTTGATGATTTTGTTCACTGGTGTGAGGAATTCCTACCTGCATGCATAGACCAAAAACTAAAATATGATTATTGGCTCTCAACCTGGAAGGTAGCCCATCTAGGGGAAGGTAACCCTGATTTCAAACCTCCGCTTGCCTGCGGCACACCCGTCGACGGAAAGGCTTCGTGAGTCAACCTAGGAAAAATCCGGAGTCGAGCCCCAAGGAGTTCTCTGTTTTCTCAACATCGTTTCTGGCAGCTCCTGCGACGGCGCTGGTGCAAACTATAGCAGTCCTGCTGTTTCTTTGGATTCATCAGTGACGTGAGAGGGGGATATGCTGCATGGGTAACTTCTTGTCCTCCATATCGTCCAGCCCTGGCTTTGGAATCCTACCACATCAACGCCCCAAACGCTGGAAGGTAGAACACCCGGTGTGCATCGGCCTGTTCAGCCACAGGCGGTGCTGTTCCAGCACAGTAGACGTTTAGGATTCTCTTTCCATGGCCATCATAGACGCGAGGAGGCCGGACTGATGATTATTGACTTTAGGAGGAACACTCCCAGGCACAAAGGGTCACCGTACTAAAGAAAGGGCCAGACCACTGAATGTGTTACAATCCTTCAAATACTTGGGCCGATATTATGATAGAATTTAACTTTGAAGAGGAACTGTGAAAGGGGCGTGGCAAAAAGGGTCAGCAACATTTGCATTGCTTGAGGGAAACTTGCACGCCTTCCAAATTGGACCGGAACCATAATGACAAGGATTTTATCGGGGCTTTCTATGATTCGTGTTTTATCCTTTTCTTTAGTGTCATGGATTTGTCAGGATAAAACTGAAACAGAGGAAATCCTAGGATCAGGTAGTTATAGATGGTCCAGTCGTTTGCTTGTGAGTCCACAGCTGAGCCTGACATTCTGTACACCAGACAAGGACAGAGGATGGCTACCTCCATTTTAAATGATGACTCCCACCCTTTGCACTGCAACTTTCAGCTTCTTCCCTCCAGACGGAGTTTTCTGTCCAAAAAGCAAAACCCAGCGCTACAAAAACAGCTTTGTTCCTGCTGCTGTCAAAGAGTTGAACAAGGTGTAACAATATATTGCACATAATTTAGGTACCTATTTATTAACTCCATTTTATTATTTACTTATTTTTGTAGATTTTTATTTGAGGTTCTAAATCTTTTATTGGTTTTAGACATTTGAGTTTTTAACCTCTTTGACTAGTCTTTTAACTTTTTAATATGACCCTTCTCTTTTATCTCTGGTTTTCTCTCATCTCTTTGTCTTTATACCCTGATTGATGGAGCCTTGAGTATTTTTTATCATGTTATAGTCAGCTTCATGTGTGCCTGTGTTTGTGTTTATGTTGAATGTAATTGTGGCTTGTCAATATGGATGTCACCAGACTGCAAAACAAATCTACCTACGGGTACAAATAAAGTAACCTGAACCTGAACCTGAAGCTCAAGCTTTCATTGTTCCACTGACTTCACCATAGTCTCCTATATCTAAATTTGCTATATAGTGAGAGAGGAAGCTTGGTTGGGCTTTTCACAGATTCAGCTATCCACCCATTCACACACACATTCACACGCTGATGATGGCAGAGCTGCTATGCCAGCTGCTGGCATAGCAGCTCAACTCAGGGTTCAGTGTCTTGCTTAAGAACACTTCAACATGCAGACCACAGAGAGGGCAGGAATTGAACCATCAACCCTCCAATCCCAGGTTGACCACACTCTACACCTGCACCACAGCCGTAGATTGTGGAAGTGCTGGAAGAAGTCACATAACCTTAACAGGTGTCCTCTGGTTACCTGCAAACCTCCAAGAAAGATTACACACCCATAAGCAGGTTGCGTTAATGCCACCCTAATCTAAAATGAAGGCAAAGCAAAGTTTATAAGAACATGTAAAAGCTGTGCTTATGACCTTGAGAGAGCATTAGCCATTACAGTGTGCTTCTCAAGAATTAGAATATCATCAAGATCATCATCATATAGCAGTCTGTCGGGGTGACAATGGGCTATTTCATTTAGGTCTGATCAGATTCCTCCACGCCGCTCTGTCCTTTGCCTCCGCTGCCAGGAAACTCCTGACCCTTATTTAACCCAGGTGACATCCGAGTGGTATGAGTTGCTTTCTGACTTACTATTTCATGAAACTGCTTGCAAAGATTTGAATACTGCTAGCTTTTGCTGGACTAGCGGCACATTCTTGGCAAATAGAAGGTATTATCAGTGGCAGGGACAGGCCAAGACAAACTGACTCCAGTATCTGTTGCAGTGACTGACCAGATGATAGGTTTGTTTATCTCTGCTCTTTGTGTAGTGCATGTCACGATGCACCGACTGGCAAAAGTCCATCACAGACCTTGCAACAGATGTGTTTATCTGCCAGGATGGCCAGTCTCACCCCGTGTAACTGGGAGTGATCCACCACAGACCTATGACAGATATTGTTTTTAGTTCTGCCATGATGCCCAGTTTCACCTTCCATGCCCTCGGAAGGGTGGGGTTGCTGGTTGAGTCACCGATGGCCTGACCCATGAAACAGGTTGTACCGGTTTTCATGGTTATCCGGTACCAAGCAAACCAATGCCTGACCTGACATGAAGAATATCATAGACTGATAGATTTCAAGGGCAGCACGGTGGTGCAGTGGTTAGCACTGTGGCAGCACAGCAAGAAGGCCACAGGATCGATTTCACCTCTGACCACTGGTGACCCTTCTGTGTGGAGTTTATATGTTCTCCCCGTGTGTCTGCGAGGCTTTACTCTGGCTACTCCGGTTTCCTCCCACAGTCCAAAGACATGCAGATTATGTTAATTGGCATCAACTGGGGATTCTAAATTGTCCTTAGGTATGGATGTGAGAGTGAATGGTCGTCTGTCTCTCTGTGTTGGCCCTGTGATGGACTGGCGAACTGTCCAGGGTGTACCCTGCCTCTTGTCTAAAGACACTGGGACAGGCTCCAGTCCCCCCCGCCCCCCAGCGACCCGAAAACGATTAAGCGGTAGAAGATGGATGGATAGATTTCAAGTGTTCATTTCTTTTCATTTTGATGATTATGGCTTATAGTGAGTGAAAACCCAAAATTCAGTTTCTCAGAAAAGCATGACTCTGGGACCTTGATTTCAAAATGACAGGACTTGGCACCTAAGTTGGCGAGCCATAGAATGAAATTTTAGAGCACTTCATCCTTCCCTCTGCTGACAAGCTTTATGGAGATGCCGATTTAATTTTCCAGCAGGACTTCACATCTTCCCACACTGCCAAAAGTACCAAAACCTGGTTTAATGACCATGGTATCACTGTGATTGATTATCCAGCAAACTCCCCTGACCTAAACCCCATAGAGAATTTATGGGTTATTGTCAAGAGGAAGATGAGAGACACCAGACCAAACAGTGCAGATGAGCTGAAGGCCACTATTAAAGCAACCTGGGCCTCCATAACACCTCAGCAGCACCACAGGCTGATCACCTCCATACCACACCACACTGATGCAGTAATTCATGCAAAAAGAGCCCCGGCCAAGTATTGAGTGTGTACATGGACATACTTTACAGTAGGCCAGCTTTTCTGTTAAAAATCCTTTTTTGGGAGGGGTCTGATGTAATATTCAAATTTTCTGAGAAACTGAATTTTGTTTTTTCATTAGCTGTAAGCCATAATCATTAAAATTAAAAGAAATAAATGATTGAAATATATAATTCTGTGTGTAATGAATCATTATAATACGTAAAAGAACTTCACTTTTTGAATTGAATTACTGCCTATCCTAAAATTTTTTGTATTGTGTTGTTGTATTGTCCTTTCCTCATCTGTGCCAAATACCCAGACGCAATGGGGTTACAGGCTGTATAGACCACAGTGGATGAGCTGGGAAAAAATGTGAATTCACTGTCTCAATGGTAGACCACAGATGCTGGTGTTAAATCAAACTTTCTTTTGAACAGCAAAAAGGATGCTCAGCTAACAGGCACATAGTCACCTACATCAAATCTCAATCACCTGCTCGTGGTTCATGAACCATTGGTCTTAACTGTTTCTGCTGAGAATGCCACAGGTGCTCCACCAGTGACCAGCGACAGCCCCCTCACTCTTTCTGTTTATGATGCAGCTGCCACACCCAGAACCATGCACTGGGTATTTATGAGCAACTGCATGAAAACAAAAACAACCTCCATACAGGCAACAACTTCAAGAACTAAATGCCCCCACCACATAGCTCAAGTGGACCTTCCAAAATCTGTGAATGTTCCTTCACATGAGGATCTTGGACAGAGAAACGCTTCACTAAATACAACTTCAAATGCATGCTGGCTGTTCAACCCGCAACTCAGGAATGCACAATGACTGGCAAAGGGATCAGAAATTTTGGCCTGAGTACACAATAGTGCAAATTACCGCATTGGCATATCAAGTAGGGTATCTGGGGACTGGGCTCATGTACAAAGACTTGCGTGGATTTCCTATTGAAGAATGACGTACGTTAAATCAAGAAAACGCAGTAAGCAAAAAAAAAAAAAAAAAAAATCAGATGCAATGAAACATGCGTATGAGGGAATCCAAGAACATTTCCTTTGTACATCCCATCTACTTGAAATGAAACACACGTGAGGAAATACTGGACTCCTCCTTGACACGCCTCATTTGAATATGCAATTTAGATGCAAATAGATATATACAAGCGCTGCAAGATTGATTCTCCTGTATCCACATCAAAATAATGGATGTAAAAGAATTTCACGGACTGTGAGTAGGAGGGCGCTCCTGAATGAGGTAGAGGCATGTGAAAACATTTTGTTGGCATGCTGTCTCGGGCATTAGTGCCGGATACAGGTAATCAATAGCCTGCTCACGCCCTGAAGATTAGTTTATTGTTTTCCCTTTATTCAGACAGGGATAAGAAGAGATGTTTATTTAACCTTGACATGTTTCAAACTGACATCTGCAGTTGTCTCAGAAGCATCAGCTGATTGCTGTGATTTGTGACCAGCCGGGTGGATCAGCTGGTTGAATAAATGAAAACAGTAATGAAAAAGAAGACAATATGAACTATTTAGTGGGAAGCCACAGTCACCTGTCCAGTTGAAAACAGATCACATTAGACTCAACAAGTACATATTTATGTCCAAAATGCAATCTCATTCTTTATAGTTGCATACACTTACAGTGGATTACACGCACTACTATTGTAAATGAAGTGAAGTGTGGCCGGGAAAGGGTGACACTGTTGCATTTCAAACCTTTATGCATGTGTTTATTGACATAACTACTGTACACGCAGAGGCAGTTGGGGGGCTTGGTAGAATCGTGTAACATAAGTTTAATCAGCAAAAAAAGAAAGTTATTTACTCAAACCACTGACTTGTAATGAAGCCTTGAAGACAGGGTGATATTTGGGGGTGTACAGGCACGTTGCGCATGAGGTGGGTTATTATCAGGACAATTACATGAATTTACTCACCAAGAAGCCACCCATCCGCACAGTGCCAGCTTGTATAATGCTGTTCATTAGAATCATTATGAAAACCGGCTGTCACTGCAAATTGTGCTTTGACATTGGCCTGTTCAACTGCATTGTATGGGAATATGATGTACCTGGGTGACAGCCGGATAATGCCATCCCACACAGCTGGCATAGCTTGGCTCAGGGTTGACTGGGAAATTCCCGATTGGTCTGCCAGCTCCCTCTGGCATGCCCCTGTTTCCAGAAACCCCAGAGTTGTCAGCGCCTGCACTGGGACGGGCAGCGCACAGCTTCTCACTGTGCTGTGCTCCAAGAGTGGCCATAGCTCTGGGCACAGTTCCACAAGGACAGCCCATGGAAACCTAAACCAGCTGACAAGCCAGTCATCATCCTGAGCCAGAAAATCTTCTGTCTCTAAATACCCTTTCTCTTTTCACTGCACAATTTGCAATATCCTCTAATAATGCTAATTCCATTGTTGTTAGAGGCATTTTCTGTACTTCTTTGCGCTTGCTTTTATATCCACTCATCTAATTGCACACACTTGGATGTTTGTTCATCATGTGTCTCTGGTGTGTACAATAATTTTCACGTCATTATCAGTCTCCCAACATCACCTCTAAGTGTCGCTAACGGACCAATAACAGTAGAAATGTATGTACGCCAGCCATGAAGTTGGCATGGGGCTGCGCATATTTCCACGGTCATTTCATTCTTGATACATCTGAAGTTTTCCGTGGAAAAGGACGTACACCATGTTTTTGCGTGTAAGTACCCTTTGTACATGAGGCCCCTGTTGTTTTTGGCACTCATGTATTGACTTTATCAGTGACCTTTTAGACAATCCTTTCAAACTGTTGCAAATTTATTTAAAATTTGCTCATCACTTGATTTGGGCTTTAGTGCACAGAGGTCAGAAGAGAGAACTTTTTTTTTTCCATGTTTACAGTGCATGCAGGAAGTATTCACAGCGCTTCACTTTTTCCACATTTTGTTATAGCCTTATTCCAAAATGGAACAAATTATTTTTTTCCTCAAAATTCTACACACAACACCCCATAATGACAACTTGAAAAAAGGTTTTTGTTTTTTATTTATTTTGCAAACTAAGAAATCACATGTACATTAGTATTCACAGCCTTAGCTCAATACTTTGTTGATGCACCTTAGTCAGCAATTACAGCCTCAAGTGTTTTTGAATATGATGCCACAAGCTTGGCACACCTATCTTTGGGCAGTTTCGCCCATTCCTCTTTGCAGCACCTCTCAAGCTCCATCAGGTTGGATGGGAAGCATTGGTGCACAGCCATTTTCAGATCTCTCCAGAGATGTTCAGTTGGATTCAAGTCTTGGCTCTGGCTGTGCCACTCAAGGACATTCACAGAGTTGTCTTGAAGCCACTCCTTTGATATCTTGCTTGATACCAACTGCATCACTGTGTGGTATGGTAGCACTACTGCCCTGGATCGCAAACGCCTGCAGGGATTGGTGAAGAAGATCATCAGAACTCCACTCCCCTCTCTGCAGAGCATCTACCACAGCAGAGTCCAAAGGAGAGGTGCTGCCATCCTCCAGGACCCCACCCACCCCCAGCACGGAATGTTCACACTTATACCTTCAGGCCAGAGGTACAGAAGTGTGAAATACAGGACATCCAGACTAAAAAACTCCTCCTTTCCCATTACAATCAGATTCCTGAATAAATGACAAACTCCGGCACAGCTGTGCAAATAGAAATTCACACACTGGTTGCTAAATTTACACATTGCTCACTTGCACAGTGTACATAGTCTCACACCGTCTCATGTCCATATTATCTCTGCTGCTAAATTATCATTGTACAGTCTACTGGGTATTATCATTACAGAAAATTATCACACTGGATGCTAATTGTACATTGCTCATTTGCACATTGCTCATTTTGCACACTGTACATAGGCTTATGCTATCTCAGGTTCATATCATCTCTGATATTAATATACAATTGTTGATTACAGTCATCCAGTGGATTTTCATTTTCATTCTTCATTGTTTCCTCTAGTTTAACTGCTTTAACTGTCCTAATTACCTAATGTGTGTTATTAGTGTGTGTTATAGTATTCATTAGTATTAGGTGTGGTATTACCTTATTAGTATCGATGTGTATCTATTACCTTGGCATTAGTTTGCAGAACAGAGTAAGAATTTCATTGCTCAGGAAATGTTGCATTTCTTAACTGTGCACTGATAAGCCTTTGATCTTGAATCTTGGCTGTGCGCTTAGGGTCATTATCCTGCTGAAAGATGAACCATCACCCCAGTCTGAGGTCAAGCTTACTGTGGAGCAGGTTTTCATCCAGGATGTCTCTGTACATTGCTGCATTCATCTATCCCTCAATCCTGACTAGTCTCCCAGTTCCTCCCTCTGAAAAAACATCCCCACAGCATGATGCTGCCACCACCATGCTTCACTGTAGGGATGGTATTGGCCTAGTGATGAGCGGTGTCTGGTTTCCTACAAACATGACGCCTGGCATTCAAGCCAAAGAGTTCAATCTTGGTCTCATCAGACCAGAGAATTTTGTTTCTCATGGTCTGAGAGTCCTTCAGGTGCCTTTTGGCAAACTCCAGGCGGGCTGCCATTTGCCTTTTACTGAGGAGTGGCTTCCGTCTGGCCACTCTACCATACAGGTCTGATAGGTGGATTGCTGCAGAGGTGGTTGTCCTTCTGGAAGGTTCTCCTCTCTCCACAGAGTAATGCTGGAGCTCTGACAGAGTGACCATCGGGGTCTTGGTCACCTCCCTGACTAAGGCCCTTCTCCCCCGATCACTCAGTTTAGACGGCCGGCCAGCTCTAGGAAGAGTCCTGGTGCTTCTGAACTTCTTCCGTTAACACATGTGGACAAAATTGTTGGTACCCTTTGTGTAATGAAAGAAACACCCACAATGGTCACAGAAATACCTTGAATCTGACAGAAGTGGTAATAAAAAAAAGTCTATGAAATTAACAATGAAAATCAGACAATGCTTTTGAATTGTGGTTCAACAGAATTATGTTTTAAAAAACAAACTCATGAAACAGACCTGGACAAAATGATGGTACCCTTAACTTAATATTTTGTTGCACAACCTTTTGAGGCAATCACTGCAATCAAACAATTTCTGTAACTGTCAGTGAACTTCTGCACCTCTCAGCAGGTATTTTGGCCCACTCCTCATGAGCAAACTGCTCCAGTTGTCTCAGGTTTGAAGGGTGCCTTCTCAGACGGCATGTTTTCAGCTCCTTCCATAGATGTTCAATAGGATTTAGATTAGGGCTCATAGAAGGCCACATTAGAATAGTCCAATGTTTCGCTCTTAGCATTCTGGGTGTTTTTAGCTGTGTGTTTTGGGTCATTATCCTGTTGCAGGACCCATGACTTGCAACTGAGACCAAGCTGTCTGACACTGGGCAGCACATTTCTCTCTAGAATACCTTGATAGTCTTGAGATTTCATTGTACCCTGCATAGATTCAAGACACCCTGTGCCAGATGCAGCAAAGCAGCCCCAGAACATAACAGAACCTCCTAAATGTTTCACAGTAGGGACAGTGTTCTTTTCTTGGTATGCTTCATTTTTGCGTCTGTGAACATAGAGCTGATGTGCCTTGCCAAAAAGTTCCAGTTTTGTCTCGTCTGTCCATAAGACATTCTCCCAGAAGCTTTGTGGCTTGTCAACATGCAGTTTGGTAAATTCCAGTCTGGCTTTTTTATGATTTGTTTTCAACAGTGGTGTCCTCTTTGGTCGTCTCCCATGAAGTCCACTTTGGCTCAAACAACGACGGATGGTGCGATCAGACACTGATGTACCTTGACCTTGGAGTTCACCATGAATGTGTTTAGAGGTTGTTCTGGGCTCTTTTGTTGCCATTCGTATTATCCGTCTCCTCCTCCGTCCAGGGAGGTTGGCTACAGTCCCGTGGATCTTAAATTTCTGAATAATATGTGCAACTGTAGTCACAGGAACATCAAGCTGCTTGGAGATGGTCTTATAGCCTTTACCTTTAACATGCTTGTCTATAATTTTCTTTCTAATCTCCTGAGACAGCTCTCTCCTTTGCTTCCTCCGGTCCATGTTTAGTGTGGTACACACCATGTCAGCAAACAGCACAGTGACTACTTGTCACCCTTTAAATAGGCCGACTGACTGATTACAAGTTTGTAGACACCTGTGATGTTATTTAGAGGACACATCTTGGTTGAACATGTCCCTATGGTCACATTATTTTCAACCTTTTCTAGGGGTACCATCATTTTTGTCCAGGCCTGTTTCATGAGTTTGTTTTTTAAAGTAATTCTGTTGAACCACAATTCAAAAGCATTGTCTGATTTTCATTGGTTAACTTTTTCATAGAATTTTTATTTATTACCACTTTTTTCAAGTTCAGTTATTTCATGTGACCATTGTGGGTTTTTCTTTCATTAACAGAGGGGTACCAACATTTTGTCCACGTCTGTATGGATGATGGAGACCACTGTGCTCATTGGGACCTTCAAAGCAGCAGAAATTTTTTTGTACCTTCCCTAGATTTGTGCTCGAGACAATCCTGTCTCGGAGGTCTACAGACAATTCCTTTGACTTCATGCCTTAGTTTGTGCTTTGACATGCACTGTCAACTGTTGGGACCTTATATAGACAGGGTGTGTGCCTTTCCTAATCATGTCAGTCACTGAATTTACCACAGGTGGCCTCCAATGAAGCTGTAGAAACATTCAAGGATGATCAGTGGAAACAGGATGCACCTGAGCTCAATTTGAGCTCATGGCAAAGGCTGTGAATACTGATGTACATGTGATTTATTAGTTTTTTATTTTTAATAAAATTGCAAAAATCTAAAAAAAAAACAAAAAAAAAACTTTTTTCACATTGTCATTATAGGGTGTTGTGTGTAGAATTTTGAGGAAAAAAAGAAGAAGAATTTAATCCGATTTGGAATAAGGCTGTAACATAACAAAATGTTGAAAAAGGTGAAGTGCTGTGAATACTTTCCGGAGGCACATGTCAAGGCTCTACACCATTGTTGAGTTTATCCTTCCCCTCCACAACTTACCTGCACCTAGACTTCATCCAGTGTAACTCTCGGTTCTACTTTCCACTCCGCGTCGCCGCTCTTTAACATACAGAAACATCAGCACTGAAGCAGGCTAGGCTGTGGGTGCTTTTTATTTATTTATTTTTTTTTTGAGTAGTGAATACTTTCGATGTCTTTCCTGAAATTCAGTGTAATTAAATTTTTTGAACTGATTGGGGAAAGTGAGAGTGGGGGACCAGAGCTGAGCACGCTGTCCATGGTGCTGAAACCACTCAGCCCTTGGCTGCTTTCATCCGGGCGCAGCTCTCACAAAGGCATTTTTAAGTACCTTCTGCAAGCCTTTTGCTGATGTAATTGATCGTGTCATCTCTTTCTCCTGGAGGTGAATCCCTCCCCACTCTCCAAGCACATGAGCCCTGTGCCTCCCTGCCAGTCTCGCAGACAGCCGTGCCACATATGGAGTTAATTCAAACCCGTGCGCCCTTTCGCGAGCGGAGCTTGCATTTGTGCCACCGTTCTGAACCGATTCCCTTTACGCTGTGACACTTGATCCGCTCCAGCTTCTGTGTTGCGGGGATTTTTCCGTGTTCTTCGCTCACCCGAAAGCACCAGGAAGTTGAACTTTTTGAGAGTCAAAAAAATTAGTGAGGTTTACACCCACACATGATGGCGCACCTCCCATCTTCGCTCCCCGTGCCACACACCCATCTCTCCCTCTGTGTGTGTGTGTGTGTGCGTGCGCGCAAAGTAACTCAGACAGAATAATACAAAACACCTCTGCGCTCACGCTGAGATGAGAGCTTGAAAGCAGAAAATAATGACCCATCTGTTGGGAGTCAAGAATCCCATCTATGCCACATAACACACCGCAAAAACACAACCACCGCGTGCACTACGGAGGCTGATAAATACCAAATTCTGCACATGTGTTATGCATATTGGATTCATAACTGTTGCAGTCCATGTGCCATTCTAGCAGTTCAAGCTCATTGAGTGCGTGCTTGGCTGAAATGTGGCTGTTGCTGCGAAAAGTGACTGGAAGTCTCCGTGTCACCTGCGCTGCCTGATGTGGCGCCATGGCAGGAGCATGCCTTGGCTCGGAGATGCAGTGCTGCTGTGCTTAGAAAATAAATTAATCTAACCTTCATAAAATGCATGTTTTAAATGTGGCATTGCAGTCAACTTGCATGGGCTATAGAGTGAATTGATAATATATGCGCTCCTGTAGGTGTCCAGTCCTTTAAATTGCCAAGCAAAACAGGAAAAAAAAAAAATTCCTACTGCAACACAAAGATAAGGATTCACATTATGCCAGGGGATAATCTCCTGATAATGCATTGTGTAGCAGCTGGGATTGCTGTATAGGTAGCCTGTGCTAGTCATTTAAAAGTCCCATTACCTGGTAAGTAAGCAGCCTTGGTGATGTGGGATTTTCCTGAAGTGAAGCACCTGAATGAAGCCTGGGTTACACACAACAGCAGGACAAGAGTTGCTCTACCGTGAGTGAGTCACTATGAGATTTGGGAGCAGAACAATTCATTGGAGGAAGACTGGGGCATGCTTTATTTGCACAGGTTGTCATGTCCACTCCTGTGCCACAGGAAACATTAGCTGCTGCTGCTGTGTAGGCCTGGCGAAGAAAAGTATATCTGCACAGATTTGGAGACCACAGGTGCATCTTGAATAGGTGTATGGAAAGGATACCAAACAGGTATGATAATCTACACCAATGCATACACAGAGCCTACTGAACCATTAAGCATTGATAAAAAATATTGACAAAAATGGTAAATGTGACCACATCTTAATTCCAAAGTAAAAACTGTTTATTAGAGACCAAGTACGATCTGTAGCCTTTGTAGCTACATCTGATCTCATCGCATATTGGGCTAAGTATGTAATTGAAAGTGGGGGGGTGGGCGATAACCTGTCTATTTTCTGGTTTACCATGGTGACAGTACGGGTGAATGTTTTGCATATCACGTATAGCCATTGTTCCAACAGACCACTGAACACACCTTCAACTAGATGAACATTCACTAACTCCCAAGGGCTTAACAGAGAAAGGACACGCTAAGGAGGGCCAATTCTAGAGTCACCAATTAACCAGGTAGATCATGTCGTTGGATTTTTTGGAGGAAACTGAAGCGACCTGAGAATGGAAGCCGACACAGCATCAAGAAAAACATGCATACTCAAACCACTAGACAAATTATTCCCAACCTGCCAAACGAGGGGGTATTCAAACCAGGAGCCTTCTAATACTGTGAGGCAACAGATAGATAACAATGTCAAAATGCTACAAGTGAAGTGCAGAGGAGAGTGAACACTGAAGAAATGTTCCAGTTGTGCTTTTGCACAATTTTCTCTGGACTTGTAGTGTCATTAAGGTTTTCTCAGTCCCAGCAGTTCTTGTAAAAAATGCATAAATACTGTTGCAGCACCTGCAATTTAGGTGCAAAAATCATTTAGCATAGAATTATTAAGTTATGAAAAGCATTTTGAAGTGATTTATTTTTATTTAGATACTGTAATTATTCCAGTGGCATATCTGTACTGTAGTCCAGTAATTTTCAGTCTCATTTGAGTAAGCTTTAGTTATATACAGTCTGCCTGGTGTGCAAAAGACAAATATCAGTTTGAAAAATGGATCACCACTCAACATCTCAGACAGATCTCTGACGATGATCTGTCAGCATTCTATAGCTATATAGTGCTGGAAAAAAATAAGAGAGCCCTCCAAAATCTTTCCTAAATTGGCATCTACATGTATGGTATCCGTGTCAGTTTGCATATCTGTCCAATTCCAACACAAAGACACCTAAATCTACTTAAAGGTTAGCTAGACCAGGGCCACAGCTTCCATTGTGCACATCCCGAACTGTGCATGGGGCACCAAGTGCTTAGGAGGGCACCAAATGATCAACACAGTCATAATAATCATTATGACTCTTGTAACATTTAATATTAGACAGTTCAAGTTCAGGTTCAGGTTACTTTATTTGTACCCGTAGGTAGATTTGTTTTGCAGTCAGGTTTTTAGACACATCATCACTCTATTAAAGTATCTGTCACGTTAATCTGATTTCATAGGACGGCCTATGAACTCAGGCATCATAGGACTTGCGATGCTGTCATAAAGATATGATGTCTATATGACAGCACACAGACTGTCTTTATGATGTCATATAGACCATCACTCACAATGCCTAGACTAATGTGTCTTTATGATGTCATATGGCTCAAAATTGGCAAGGTGAGTAAGTCACAGGGCCAGTCTTTACAGCACGTTCGTGTTTTCTGCACAACAGATTTCTGCAGCCATGGCCAATTCTACGTTGCCGCGAGCAGAGATGCCAGATCAAGCAGTCTTCGTATTGTTGCTCAAGATGAAGAAACTAAGCAAAATTGTCACTTTCTCAGCAATGTTGTTTTTAAAGAGGTGCTGACACAGTAAAAACGTGTAACCTTGAAGAATGCCAGTCTACACTACAAATGTGTAAAATGCCAAGCAAAGCGCTGACTTTCTCCGGGTGCTCCAGTTTCTTGGTTTCTACGGGCATGCATGGGCCTTCCTGAACAGGGTCGAAAGCCACTTTTTGCTCAGATCTATTTTCATGATCCTGCCCATGAACTGGAATTACGACACACCTATCCCTCAACCAGTGGTCTGAACGAAGAAGAAGAAGACCCACCAGATGGAGAGCAATAGAATGAGGAGAACTCCTGCACGTCTGAAAAGATGCCGTGAACATGAAACACCTCAGGTTCCAGCAGTACGCCACAGGCATGACTGTGAACAATACAGCCGTCTGAGACAAGAGGAGACCCTTCAGCAATGGGCATGCAGAAATACTAGCTTATACTTGGTTTCTACGGGTATGTGTGTATGTAATACTAGTATTTACAAAACACAATTACATTCAATTACATTCAATATGAACACAAACACAGGCACACATGAAGCTGACTATAAACACGACAAAGTACTCAAGGCTCCACCAATCAGGACATTAGACAAAAAAAAAGAGAGAGAAAAAAGAGATAAGAGAGAAAGTCATAGCAAAAAGTTAAAAGCTAAATCAAAGTAGATTAAAAACTCAATAAAAGTCTAAAACCAAATAAAAGATTTAAAACCCAAATAAAAAACCTACAAAAATAAATACATATAAAATAAAATTGATAAATAGATAAATAAATTATGTGCAATATATTGCTACATCTTGTTCAACTCTTTGACAGTAGCAGGAAAAAAGCTGTTTTTGTAGCGCTGGGTTTTACATCTTGGGACAACAAACCTCCATCTGGAGGGAAGAAGCTGAAAGTGGTAGTGTAAATAAGCCATTGTTTAAAATAGAGGTAGCAATCCTCTGTACCTGTCTGGTGTACAGGGATGTCAGGCTCAGCTGTGACTCACCAAGCAAACGACTGGACCATCTAACTACCTGGTCTAAGGATTTCCTCTGTTTCAATTTTATCTGACCAAACCATGGCACAAAAGAAAAGGATAAAACAGATTCAATATAAACACAATAAAACACTGTCATTATGGTTCAGTCAATATGAAAGTGTGTGAGTTTCCTTAAACAATGCAAATGTTGCTCACCCTTTTTGCACACCCTTTCACAGTTCTCTTCAAAGTTTAAATTACTATCAATGATCGTCCCAAGATATTTGTAAGATTGCACACATACAATGGTCTGGCCTTTTAGTAAAGTGACTTTGTGTCTGGGAGTTTTTCTCCTAAAGCCAATAATAGTTTTTGTCGTATTCAGCTGCAGGTAGGAATCCCCACACCAGTGAACAAAATCATCAACTACTGGGCCGTGGCCACTCTCACCATCCTGGAGGAGACTGACAATAACTGAATCATCAGCATACTTTATAATGTGTCTGTTGTCATGTCTGCTCTGACACATGTTTGTGTACAGGATGAAGAGTAGTGGTGACAACACCCCTCCCCTGAGGAGAGCCAGTAGAAGAGCACTTTTGGTCAGACAATGTACCGTTGACCCTTACTCATGTCCTGTTAGTTAACCTCTTGCACTTCGGTGTACCGCGGGTGGACACGTCTCTGCGTCCTAGGGCACACGAGGGTGTCCTAGGAGGCACTGAAAAAAAAAAAAAGCTGCATTTCCGTTCTTCCACTACAGACACAGCCGCGAACAGAAAGCCAAAGGAGTGCTTTGATTGGTTTAGATGTGATTGACCTCTCATTCGACTAATAAGAGCCTTGAATTGGGTTTCTGAAACCTTGATGAACCAATGACTGAAAACCTAGCAAGAAGGACCCGCCTACCAACGGCTGCGAATACAGCGAGCCAATTGAAGCACAGTAGTTCGAAAGCATGCCTCCCTTGCAAAATCTGTTTTGTTTTAGCTGCTGGGTGACACACACGCGTTCGCCAGTCTTTTTTTCTTACTACTGTTCTTATTTGTTTTGAAAAATCGTTCGCCAAAACCGCAATCATGGAAGCGCAAAACCGCAATAATGGAATTATGGTTTGACCGGGTCGCGTGACCAGAACCACGAGTCCGTAACAAGCGGACCAGCGTCATGTTCGTCTGACAATGAGGAAGAGAAGTTCGCCAGTGACACTGCTGTTGTGGACAGGTAAGTGTTATAAGCTAAATTAGTCTTTATCCCTGAAAATTGTAATCAAAAATGACTTTTGACCGATCGGTAAATTACAACTGTGCGTAGTAGGCCGCGGCGCACGAACCATGTCCAGTACACGGCCGCAGTACACGGTTCGTGCGCCGCGTCTGGACCGTGAACGCCCCCCCCCCGCTACCCTTCTGTAGCGGATTGCAGATATTATTGCAGATATTTTAGTACAACAGTGTGTAGTAGACCGCGGCGCACCGTGACCGCGGCGCACCGGGCGATGTCCGTCCTCTGTAGCGGGGGTGGGAGGGGGGAGTTGTTATCTTCTACATTACAGATATTTTAGTATAATTTTTAGTGCACTGTAGGTTATTTTTTCTTGTAAAAAAAGCCACACATTTTTTACGTGGCATGCTTCTTTGTGTGTGGGGGCTTGTTTGTTCATTCATTCATGCATGAATAAATAAACAACCCCCCCCCCCCACACACACACACAGCCCTGAGTGTCACCTTTCATTAGAGCCCAACATCAAGCTTCTATATTGAATCATTCAAAAGTTACAGACGTTTTTCCAAACTGTGCCATTTGGCACAATTTGGCACAATTCAAAAACGCCTGGGAACAACCTGTGAAGAAAGCTGTGTAATATATTCATTTTTTGTGGTATTGTTACAAAATTTTGACCTCAGCTGGATAACACTTGGTTCTACATTTCTGTTGCATTTTCCAGCCTGGATCTGACAGCTGTGTGTTATTTGCAAGCATTTGTATCCAAAAAAACACCCAGGCGAAATTTATTTTCTTCACGTTCAGTATGTTTAGATGACTGTTACTCAGTGGCTGGAGCACTTAGAGAGATTACTGTTTTGCCAAAAAATTCAAAGTGTTTTCTTTTAAATGAGACCAACCCCATGAAGATGCTGCAAAGGGTTGAAGAACAGCTTTTGATTTACTTTGGGTATGTTATTTTTTGGCGTTTTTAGGGAAATTGACCAGAGTGCAAGGGGTTAAAAAATCCAGAATCCAACCCACCAGATTATTACTCAAATCAAGTTGATGTAGGAGCCTTTCAACTAAAATGTGAGGTTGGATTGTATTAAAAGCAATACAAAGCCTCCTCTGCCTCCCTTGACTGATCCCAGCTTGCTGTGTCCTGTCTGTGTCTCGCTCTCCTTCTCGCTGATCTCAATCCAAACGGAAAATTATGGAATTGAGCTGGGCTTTAAATGCAATTGACACCACTTTTTCAAACAGAAAATCGGGCCCGGGGGAGCCCAGGTGTGTGAGAGACTCATGGGACAATTGGAAACTCATGTGTCTGTGTGATTCGATTGAGGATGTGGAAGACATCTACCTGTTTGGCTTCATGATCACAGGATTTCTGCTGTTTGGCTTTGGAGTTTTCCTGGTGTATCGGAAATTAAAGAAGTTGGAAAGAGCTAATCAAAATGCGGACCCGGCGAAGCTCCTTCAACAATTCGATCAGATGGGGAGAGCACTGATAGCGGCAAATGCGGAAGGTGGGAAACATCTCGGAATCACTGGGTGCTCTCCAGGGAATGATTTTAAAGCCTGGGAATGTTAAATTGTGATGCACAGAATCGCAGGAGAGATGAAAATTCTATGCTCTAAGTGAACTGTGCTCATCAGGCCTTGATTCGGCGTCCTTGGGAGAACTCATTCCTCCAGGAGAAGAGATAAAGCAGAAGGGAGTTTTGGCTTCTCTCTAACCCAAACAATTGCTGATGTGCAGCAATCTGAACTCTCCAAGGACAGCGTCATGTGACTAACATGGGATTTTACATCTGGCATGCACTGAAGAGAGATGAACTCTGTGGACATGTTATCTATGTTTTTGAACACCAAGGACATAACATCTAGCCGTTGCCTAGGAGAGGATTTTTGTTGTCCACCAGTAACTGATACTTCACACACTGCATTTGCACTGATATCACATGACTGACATACACACACTGGTCTCTCTCTTGCTTTGTTAATGTGTGGATCTGTATTGTCTGCTAAGTGTGCAATTAGAGGTTTTTTTTCTATGTGATCACAATCTTGCTCACTCGAGTTATATTTTGATAACTATGTTTTTTCTCTTTGCCCAATGTGTCACCCCCTCCCCCTCCCCCTCTTTACCCCCCACTGTATGAGGCGCCTGTATGGCTGCCGCGTCATTAGGGAGCGCTTAACACGAGCGCACCTTAGTGATAAGTAAAGTTCCTTGTATGTGTAAGCATACTTGGCAATAAAGTTGATTCTGATTCTGATTCTGATTCTGATTCTGAAGAAAAGTCCACCGATAAAAGCCTGGAATGTGTCCCATTAAAATCCAGATGTGTGCTATGAAATGAATGTTGTTGTGAAATGGCGCTATATAAATAAAGTTGAATTAAAAAGCATGTCAAGCAGAGTGACAGTGGCATCCTCCACTCCTCTGTGAGGCCTGTATGCAAACTGCAAAGGATCCAATGCATGCTCAGTCTGCTTTAGGACCTTAAATCTGACCAGTTTTTCAGAAATTTTCATTAAAATTGAAGTCAAGGCAACTGGTCTAAAATCATTTACCATTTTAGAACAGCTGGATTTTGGAGCAGGGACAACCACAGCATCTTTCCAGACCTTAGGCACATGTTGTGTCTGTAAGGACTTACTAAAAATGCAGTGAAACACAGGACTCAGTTCATGTGCACAGGCCTTTACCAAGCGCCCACATATATTATCAGGGCCCTGACTTTTGTTCACTTTTACAGCACAGAACACCCTTTTAACATTCTGCAACTCAATATTAAAGTGCTGATTGTCTTTGAGTTTCTGTTTCAAATCTTGGGTTTCTATGCTAAAATCGAAGGAATCAAAATGACCATAAAAACAATAAAGAGCATTAGCCAGCTCTGTGTCTGAATTAAAACTGAAGAAGCCAAGGTCATTAACATCCGTAATATTATGGAACTGGACAAATATCAATGAATGTTATGAACTGGAGTCACAGCAACAAGAGACAACTGTAGGACACTGAAGGATACTCATCTGCTACAAGACATTTAACAACATGAAACAAAAGATCAACAAACAGGAACAACAGGAATTGAAAGTTTTTGAATATACAGAGCACAACCCACAGGACGTAGAATATAACATAGACCCTGATAATAATTTATTTAGCTCCATCAATAATAACTGTAGTTACTACACGGATGAACAGTTTAACACAATGGTCACATCTGATTTCAATATTTCTATGATCCACTTCAACAGCAGAAGTCACTACGCTAACTTTAATAACATTAAAGATTATTTACATCAGTTTAAAGAGCCATTCAATATTGTGGCAATATAAGAGACGTGGCTCAGTGAAGAGAAAGGAGTGGATTTTACCATGGATGGCTATGAATTAAATTATATAAATAGAAAAGTGAAAAAAGGAGGAGGAGTTGCAATTTATGTTGACAAGAGCTTGAAATACAAGGTTGATGAAAATCTGTCAGTAACTGTGGATGATTTATTTGAATGTATTACAGTAGAAATCTGCCTGGACAATGTGAAGAATATAGTAGTGAGCTGTGTATATAGAACACCTGGATCAAACATTGACTTATTTAAGGACTGGATGGAAAAAATGTATGCAAAACTAACTCATAAAGTTATGTTCATCTGTGGGGATTTCAATATAGATCTGATGAATTCAAAACAACATAGTTTGACAGAAGAATTTATCAACACAATGTACAGTATGGGCTTACATCCAACAATTACCGGACCTAGCAGAATCACGTCACACAGTGCCACACTAATAGGTAACATATTCACAAACATTATGGAAAATAATATCAGGAGTGGGCTTTTATTGAATGATATCAGTGACCACCTGCCAATTTTTGTTGTCTATCAATGTGATTATAAGAAGAAAATGTATACCAAAAATATTAAATATAAAAGAATAAGAACCAAAGAATCTATGTATTTACTGACAAAGGAATTATTAATACAAGATTGGAAGATAGTTTATGATGAAAATGATATAAATAAAGCATATGATAGATTTTTACAAATATTTCAATCATTGTACAATAAAAACTGTCCTATAAAACAATACAGTGACAGACAACAAAAAAAAAAATATTCCTTGGGTCACCAAGGGGTTAATAAATGCATGTAAAAAGAATACATTATATAAACAATTCGTTAAGTGCAGAACAGTGGAGGCTGAGATCAAATATAAAAGATATAAAAATAAGCTTACTAATATAATGAGAACCTGTAAGAAAGAATATTACAACAGAATATTAGAGGATAATAAAAATAACTTAAGAGGAATATGGCAAGTACTCAATGGGATTATTATTAATCGACCTAAGAATGCTAATTATCCAGAATATTTTATTGAAAATAGCAATTTGATAAATAATATGGAGGATGTGGTCAGTGGTTTCAATAAATCTTTTGTAAATGTTGGTCCTGAATTAGCAAAATCAATAGTGACAGCAGAAACAAACAACAGTGGTTCTGTAAATGAAATAGAAGATAGAAGTCCAAACACAATCTTTTTGGGTGCAGTTACTGAAAAGGAAATTATCGAGACTGTGAGTAAATTTAAGAACAAAAAATCAACGGACTGGAATGAAATTGACATGACAATAGTGAAAAAAGTAATTGAAGGAATTGTTAAACCACTCACCCACATCTGTAACCTGTCATTTCAAACTGGTAAATTTCCAAACAAAATGAAAATAGCAAAAGTAATACCTCTATACAAAACAGGAGACAGTCATTGTTTCACAAATTACAGGCCGGTCTCTTTACTCTCACAATTCTCCAAAATACTTGAAAAAATCTTCACTAAGAGACTGGATGATTTCATTGAAAAACACAACCTCCTTACAGACAGCCAATATGGTTTTAGAGCAGATAAATCTACATCTTTGGCACTGATTGCACTTATAGAAGAAATTACTAGTTGTATAGATAAAAAAAAGTTTGCTGTAGGAGTATTTATAGATTTAAAGAAAGCTTTTGACACCATTGACCACAGAATACTAGTAAGGAAAGTGGAAAGGTATGGGATAAGAGGGGTCAGACTGAGTTGGGTGGAAAGTTATTTAAATAACAGACAACAATTTGTACAAATTGGTGAGCACAAATCACCCTTCATGGACATCACTTGTGGTGTGCCCCAGGGGTCAGTTTTGGGACCCAAACTCTTTATTTTGTATATAAATGACATATGCCAAGTATCAAAAATTCTGAAATTTATTTTGTTTGCAGATGACACAAATGTCCTTTGCACTGGTGAGAATTTGCAGCAGGTTTTAGAGGTGGTCACAACTGAAATGAAAAAGTTAACGGAGTGGTTCAACAAAAATAAATTATCTCTAAATCTAAAAAAACCCCAAAGATTATGTTGTTTGGAAATTATAAAATAAATCATGAAATAATGGTAACGATAGATGATAACAGAATAGAAACAGTACAGGAAAATAAGTTTCTGGGGGTGACGCTAGACAATAAAATCTGCTGGAAACCTCATATCAGTCACATCCGGGCCAAGTTAGCAAAATGTATAGGGATACTGGGTAAGACAAGACACATCTTGGACTATAAATCATTGGTCTTACTGTACAATTCACTGTTTCTACCTTATCTTAACTACTGTGTAGAAGTCTGGGGAAACACCTACAAGACCAACCTACAGTCAATATGCACATTACAAAAAAGAGCTATAAGGATAATAAATAATGTAGGATATAGAGACCATACCAATTCGTTGTTTTTAAAGTCACATGTCATAAAGTTCATCGATTTAGTTAAATTTAAGACAGCACAAGTAATGTACAGGGCAATAAATAATCAACTCCCAACTAATATACAAAAAATATTTAAAAAAAGAGACAATGATCATAATTTGAGAGGAGACTTAAACTTTACAAAACCCAAGATACGAACAACCAAGAAAAGTGTTTGCATATCTGTCTGTGGGGTGGATTTGTGGAACAGTCTGGAGCTGGAACTGAAACTATGTACAAACAGAAATCAATTCAAAAAGAGGTATAAACATTATTTGCTGAAAGGATATATGTTAGAAGGGTAGTATTTATATGTACGATTCACTATGCTCACTCTGGGACACTATGGGACACTATGGAATGGTGGGTGGGACACACTGTGTATATCTGTGTTGTTTGAGGCTGGTTTTGATGTATGGACATCAATGTATGTTAGGATGGATGGGTGTTAATGTTGATATGTACAAAATACAGTTAATTGTTGTGGTAATTTGTATATAATTCACATGGGTGTATTTATGGAAAAGAGGAGATGGAATTAAAAAGTGTTCACTTCTTCCTTCTCCCTTTCGAACACTGTATACTGTTACTTTATTGCATTTGTCATTTGTTTTGCTTTTGTTATACTTTTTTGTTCGAAATAAAGTGGTTGTGCAAATAAATAAAAAACCATCTAAAAACACACAATTACTGCACTCTGTGCTCTGAAGGCCTGCAATAGTTTTCATACTAGCCCAGGCTGAACCAAGCTTCTTTGCTGCCATCTTGCTTTCCAATTCTGTTTTATAATTCTGTTTTGCTCTTAAAATTTCAGACTTCAGCTCTTTTGTGGCAACCTGCAGCTCAGAAACAACCCCCTGTTTAAAGGCAAGCACTTGATTTGGTAACCCATGGCTTGTTGTTGGGGTACATTTTGACACATTTACATGGAACGATCATATCCCTGCAAAAAGCCACGTAAGAGCATGTCACATCCAACAAAGGGTCCAACTCATCCCTGCAGGACAGTGTGAACACCTCCCAGTCCGTACAGTTAAAACATTCCTGGAGGCAGAGCACCGAATCATCTGTCCAGACCTTTATGTTCCTGGTCTTCGTCTTCTCTCTTTTGAGAGCAGTTTTATATGTGGGCAGTAAATGTACACAGTTGTGACCTGAGGAGCCTAAAGGAGGAAGGGGAAGAGATTTATAGACCCCCTCTGTAGATCCGTAGCAGAGGTCCACTGTCTTTTCCTGCCACAGTTGCATGTGATCTAAACTATACTATACATACTTTTCTGAAATAACAATAATAATTTGGTTATTGTGCTGTCCACCCCCATCTCATCTTCCAGTGGCTTATTCTTTGCACACCTGCAGAAAAAACAGCCCTCCGACTGTTGCATCTAGACTGAGGTAAAACTTTGAAAATGGCAATAAAATACAACTCCTCCATGGCTGTCAGGTATGTAGTAAAGTTAATAAATTATGTTAAATTTCACTAAACCTTGTATGTGTGATGTGTGACATGCAGAGGCAGGTTATTGTGGCTGTAATCAGGCTGCTGGGCTGCCGCAGCTGTTTTCTCCCTTTGTGAGGGCCATGATTGTCCTGCCAGCAGTTATATATCAGTCTGAACTACATGCAGTGGTAAATGACGAAATATTTAAGATTTTCTAATGTCAGAGCTCTGACTGCAGTTTAGGAGATGAGCGCAGGATCTTTATGTTTCAGATCTTAATCATAAAATATCAAACCGTTATCAGAAATCACATCTCTGATCACTATTATCATTTCATTTCTCCTGTGAAGTTTTTGGAGTTCAGATTGTTGTTTACAGTGTACATGTCAGTTTCTAATGATCGTATAGTATTGACTGACTTTACAACTTTAGGATTAAATAATACTGATTTGTATTCTTATGATATTGATAATTTTCAGTCCCATTTATTTACGTTGCTGTTTGATAGCATTAAAAATTCATACACTGGACTTCCAGGAAGATGGCGGAGAGGCATAACGCTTAAATAGGGAGCTCTCCCTAGTCGGGTTAAAAATCTTTGCTAAATGGCCAACTCGACATAAATAGGTCAATAAACCAAGGGATGAAAACTCGAAGAAGCCGGGCACACGGAAAAATGCAGGGTGAAACTAAAGAATCCCTCTTCAACAACACTGGAGAAATCGCTGAACACGAGGCCCAAAAAAGCGAGGAGACTCCAGCAGAGAAAATGGAGGACGCCAACCTTGATATTATGAACACTGGCTTCGCCAATATAAGTAAGGACATAAAAGACCTCAAGCGACAACTCCAGCAGGATTTAACGGCTCTTAAGGAAGAACTGAAAAAAGAGGTGAGGAGGAAATTATGGGTCTCCAAAAAGAAATAGACCGCAAGCTAGCAGAAAACACGGAGGAGCTGCACACTCAACGGGTGTGTATGGCAGAAACTCAAGCTCGAATATCAGAGGTGGAAGACTGGAAGACCGAGGCAAGCGAGCTGCTGCAGACCCTGACTGCACAGAGACAGAGGATGCAGGAAAAAATAACCGACCTGGAGAGCAGGTCCAGGCGGAACAATATACGCATCTTCGGGATATCGGAGGGCACTGAAGGCAACTCGATGGTAAAATTCATAGATCAATTCTTAAAAAAAAGAGCTTGAGTTGCCCGATGAAACAGACCTGCAGATCCAACGTGCGCACAGAGCCTTGGGACAGAAACCAAACTCAAACTCTGCACCCAGGTCAGCTGTGGTAAACTTTATAAAATATGACATAAAGGAAAGAATTCTGACACAAACGTGGAAAAAAAAGATACGAGTTGGCGACAAACAGATATTCTTTGATCTTGGCTACCCAACAGAAATTGTTCAGCAGCGAAAGAAATATGCCAACATTAAAAAAATGCTGAAAGAGAAAAAAATTAGATTTCAAACGCCACTAACGAAGATGAGAATTCATTGGGATGACGGCGTGAAAACCTACAACACGGCCAGAGAGGCAGCGCGGGACATGAAGGAGTGAAGCTTTGTGGTGAGCGTACCCAAGGAAGCGGCAGAAGCAGGGGCGGCACAGAGACAGCCGGAGTGGAGGCGAGTGAGCGGCAGAGGACGGGAGACGGACGTGGTGCACCGAGCCCAAGAAAAACTGCAAGGCTTTCAATGGAAAATTTAGATTATAACAAAGATTGAGAAGGGCATAGAATAAATGAAGGCCAAGAAGACAAGGTAAAAGAAGTAAATAAACGACTGGGAGAGGTTAAAGTGATTTTTGTTGGACATTTCTAGACAAATGTTTATTACTTGGATAGTAACTACAGGTCTAGGGAGGGCCCCTCACTCGGTGAGGACATTCCCTCCACCCTCCAACAGGGACCAGTGGGCAGAAGAAAGACCCAAAGTTCGGAGGTTGAGGTTCTTTAATGTGTTTTTGTTCATATATGCGTTAGTTTTGTTGTTAAAGGGGTTAGGAGCACAAGTTAAAAAAATGGAAAAACATGAATATGGTTAAAAATCTTAAGATAATGACATTAAACATGAATGGTCTGAACTCACCTGTTAAAATCAATTGCAATATTACACAGAGTGAAAAATTTGCTGAATCAACCCACACTATACACCTTGTATCATTCATTAATACTCCCATACATGACATATTGTAATGAAGTATGGGGAAATACATATAAAACAAACATATATCCACTCTTTATGCTTCAAAAGAGAGCTATTAGAATAATCAACAAAGCAGCTTACAGGGAACCAACAAACCCACTTTTTCTTAAACAAAAAACTCTCAAGTTGAAAGATCTGATCGACTTTAAAACCGCAATAATAATGTTCAAAGTGAAGAATCTATCACTGCCCGCAAATATCCAAAAGTTGTTCCAAACAAGGGAGAAACGATATCACTTCAGAGGAACATGTATATTTCAAAAGCCTACAGTGAGAACAACTACCAAGCAACACTGTATTTCAGTGCAAGGTGTCAGATTATGGAACGATTTTGGACCTGAATTAAAATCATGTACAAAGCTTGGACAATTTAAACAAAAACTAAAGGAAGAAATACTCCAAACATATTTACAAGACGACATGTAAACTCACATAAGGATTGACATTTCCAGCCTGTGTTGTGTTATAGCTTAGTTTTTCTTTTTTCTCTGTGACACTATGTCTTAGATTTGTTTTTGAATAGTAACCGCTTAACTTAGACTAGCTCAGTTTTCTTTTTCTCTCAGTCATATTTTGTCTTAGCCTTGTTTTAAATTGTAATCGCTCTTGTCTTGTTTTCTCTTTTCTCTCCTTTGAATTCTTGGATGGAATATGGGTGGGCAATATAAGCTGCGGCTTCAGCCATCACCCATTTCGGATAACTCACGTGGAATTGTATAGTAGAAGGAGTCTTTGTCTAATTTGACCTTGTTGTTATATTATACAGTTTCTTTTAACCTGTAATGTACTATCCGAAATAAAAGGGAAAGAATAATAAGAAAATTCAAGAAGGAAAAAGCCAAAATTATATTTATGCAAGAGACACATTTGAACAAGACAGAACATGAGAAATTAAAGAGATTTGGCTATAAGAACTCCTACTACAGTTCATTTAAGGGAGGAACTAAAAGGGGGGTTATGATACTAATTTCAAATAAAATACAATTTGACTGTGAACAAGAAATCCAGGATAAAGAAGGCAGATATGTAATAGTAAAGGGAAGAATAGATAGTATGCAGATCACATTAGTGAACATCTATGCTCCACCAGAAAGTGACAAGGGTTTTTTTCAACATCTGTTTGATCTCATAGCAACACACAGTGAAGGAGTCCTAATTTGTGGAGGAGACTTAAATGCTGTCATGGATCATGAAGTTGATACAAGTATTAAGAAGACAAAAAAAAAACCATGTAACAAAGTTCATAAGAACCTCACTGGCAGAAATGGGTATGGTAGACATATGGAGGGACCTGCACTCACTCGAAAAAGACTATACACATTATTCAGCAGTCCATAAAGAACACTCTAGAATAGATTACTTCCTTATGAATGAAGGTGACAGACACAGGGTGAGAAAATGTCAGATTGGAGGGGCAGAAATATCAGATCATAATCCTATATACATGGAAATATATTTAAACAATAGAGAACGACAAACAACATGGAAACTTAATGTAGGACTATTAAATGATAAGAAAATGAAAGAAAGAATAAAGTTAAACAAATAAGTATATTGAGGAGAATGATAATGGAGAAGTGGACCCAACAATACTATGGGACGCACTAAAAGCCGTGTTAAGAGGTAAATTAATGGTTGAATCAGGAAAAGCAAAAAAATCTAAACTGGAATCATATGAACAAAGATGTGAGAGACTGAGGGAACTAGAACGTAAACATCAAAACACAAATGACCCAAAAATATATCAAGAAATTAAGGAAGAAAAAATAAAGATAAAAGAAATACAACTAGATGAAATTGAAAGGAAAAATAGATATTTAAAACAAAAATATTATGAAACGGGGCCAAAGGCCACAAAACTGTTGGCAAAATGGTTAAGAAAACAACAAACAGTGAATAATGTATATAAGATTGTGGACCCCATCACAAATAAATCCACAGTTACCCCAGAAAACATCAAAGAAATATTCCATAAATTTTATCAAGAACTATACTCGCAACCCGAAGAGACAAATGTTAAGGATATAAAATATTTCTATACACATTGGACTTGCTATCAACAGGAAATCAACAAAATGAAAAGCTAACAGGGCAGAAATACAACACAAGAGATTAAAGATGTGATTAAGTAACTAAAAAATGGTAAATCACCAGGTAGTGACGGATACCCGTCTGAGTTCTATAAACTGTTTATAGAAGAGCTCACGCCACAGCTCCTAAAGTCATTTAACTGGACATTAAACAACAACAAAATACCTCCATCATGGAACAAAGCCATTATTTCAGTTATTCTAAAGCCAGGAAAAGATAGGGAGCAATGTGGAAATTATAGACCAATCTCTTTATTAAATGTGGATTATAAAATATCGTCGGCCTCCGTCGGTCTATGATGACCATGGAAGAGAATCCTAAATGTCTACTCTGCTGGAACAGCACCGCCTGTGGCTGAACAGGCCGATGCGCGAATGGCAGTCCCTGTCACACAGGTCGCACTTGTGGGTGGTCTCCGTGCTGCTGGGTCTGTGGCGGTTCTTCCTGCGGGTCCTTTTTTCATCTGCTGCAGCAGTCAGTCTCTCTTCACCCGCCTTGAGCTGTCTGGTCAGGGTGCCTCTCCATTTGGAGCGGTCCGTTGCAAGGTCCTCCCAGCACTCTGTGTTGATCTCCAGGGCCTTCATGTCTCTCTTGCAGACGTCTCTAAAGCGCAGCTGTGGGCGGCCAACGTCTCTCCTGCCAGTCGCAGCAGTTCTCCGTAGAGGACGGTCTTGGGGATTCTGTCATCCTCCATATGGTGAACGTGGCCTAGCCAGCGAGCCTGCGCTGCTGAGTAGAGTGAACATTCAGGGAAGGCCGGCGTGGGACAGAAACTTCTGTGTTGGCACTGTTGTCCTGCCAGGATATGTCCAGGATGTGGCGAATGCAGTGCAAGTGGAAGGAGTTCATTCTCTTTTCCTGCGGGCGTATGTGGTCCACGTCTCACTCCCATAGAGCAGTGTGCTGATGACGCAGGCATTGTACACTGCCATCTTCGTCTTGACAGAGAGTTTGGGATTTTCCCACACTCGTGTGTGAGGCGAGCGAGGTGTGAGGGCTGATTTTCCAATCCTCTTGTCGATCTCTGTATCAAGGGAGAGGTTGTTGCTGATTGGTGAACCCCAGGTACGTGAACTGATTCACGACCTCCAGCTCGTAGTCGTCGATGGTGATGGTTGGTGGTGCTTCCGTGCCTTGCGCCAAGACGTTAGTCTTCTTCAAGCTGATGGTAAGCACCGAAGTCCTTGCATGCCTGGGAGAAGCGGTCCATCAGGGTCTGAAGCTCCTGCTGTGTGTGGGTTGCGACTGCAGCGTCGTCTGCGAACAGCATGTCTCTGATTAGAGCCTCGTGTACTTTGGTTCTGGCTTTCAGGCAGGCAAGGTTGAAAAGCCTGCCGTCAGATCTTGTGTGCAGGTAGATTCCCTCTGTTGCTGTGCTGAAGGCATCCCTCAGGAGCATAGCAAAGAAAATCCCAAAGAGGGCTGGCGCAAGTACACAGCCCTGTTTCCCTCCACTGCGTATGTTGAATGGCTCTGAGACGTTGCCGTCGGGCTGCACTATCCCCTGCATGTTGGCGGTGAAACGATTCGATGAGGCTTTGCAACTTTGGTGGGCATCCTATCTTTGGCAGGATCTTGAAAAGGCCCTCTCTGCTGACCAGATCGAATGCTTTGGTGAGGTCGATGAATGCGACGTACAGGGGCATGTTCTGTTCTCTGCATTTCTCCTGGAGTTGGCGGATGGAGAATATCATGTCTACCGTCGATCGCTCAGCGCGGAAACCACACTGAGACTCGGGGTAGACATGTTTGGCAAGCTTCTGTAGATGAACGAGAACAACTCGTGTGTGTCACAACGGCCCTCACGGACCGTCACAAGACGCCTCAGTCACCAGTGAGTTTGCAGTGATGTTTATTTACAGTGCAGGTTTAGACAGGCATAGGAATATATATAGTGAACAGGTGACGCCTGAGCCGGGGAGCACCCGATGCACCAGACGAGATAATAATTAAGGTAAAGTTACAACAAGCGTACCTTAACGACGGGACTGTTAACAGGCGGGTAACAGGGGATTCCCAAGTCCGTTAACCATGATGAGCAAGAATAACAGGAACATAACAGAAGATAACAGGATATAACAGAGACTGCCGCGCTGGAGGACATTTAGCACCCGCTTATATCTGGTGGCTAATGACCCCAACGCGGCACAGCTGCTGCTAATGACAGCAGAGCAGCAGCTGACTTTGACAGCAGGGAGCTCCTCCGGGCGCCTTCACAATAAGAGCCTGAGGAGCTGGAAGGAACCCTCAGCTGCCAAAGCCAGGGAACAACAAGATATGAGGCCCAAGTGTGGCCAGAACCGACACTCGGGTTATGACAGTACCTCCCCCTCAAGGCCGAGCTCTGAGCGGCCAGAGTAACACCCCAGCCCCCCCCCACCCCCCTAGGGTGGGTGGATGGGGTGCTGGCAGGAGGGAGAGAGACAAACAACCAACAAGGCTATAGAAAAAAAAAAAAAACCCATAATCCCTAAAACGTGGGTAACAAAACCACAGGCAATATATATATGGGCAAACAACGAATTGACATAAGGTGGAGGGAAAGGACCACCAAACATTGGAACAAGAAAGGAGTGAAACACAAAAATCACAGATCAAACCCCCCCCCCCCCCAACAGTCTCACAGAAACCCTCCGGGAGGAGTGTAGTTCTGACCCAGAAAGTTCGGGGGGGCCGACTGGCAACAGGAGGGCCACAAAACAGGCAGGGGAGAAAGAACAGTTCGGGCGGCCTACCCCGGTCCCATGCCCGGAAGCAGAGAATCTCAGGCGGCCGGACCAGGTCGCCACACAGGGAGTCCAAAAATGTCGGGAGGCCGACCAGAGAGCCAAATTGGCGAGACAGTCTTTCGGGCGGCCGACCCGCATCGCTAGCCCACCAGAAACCGTTGAGTCAAAGTAGCCGGCGTTCCGCTGAAGAAGGGGAGAGATGAGGGAGAACCGGGCGAAGCAATCAGAACCCAACGGCCCCAGAGTGAACATGGGCAGCGCGCCTCAGGGAGACGAGGAGGATGACATGGAGAAGAGGGTGATGAAGAAAACGAGCCTGTCCAGCATCCGGTGGCCGGGGATCTGCAGCTCCCTCACCGAACCTAGGACCTGCTGGTGCAGCACCCACGGTGGACCCCGATTGGGCCTCCGGAACCAAACCCACGGTGGACCCCGATTGGGCCTCCGGAACCAAACCCACGGTGGACCCCGATTGGGCCTCTGGAACCAAACCCACGGTGGACCCCGATTGGGCCTCCGGAACCGCACTCCCGGTGGACCCGGTCGGCGTGGCACCAGACTCGACCTCCAACCTCGAAACCGGAACCTCTGGCGCAGCAGGCGAGAGCAGCCCCTCGCCGGCGACCCTGGGAGAAGACTCGCACAAGAGAGAAAACCCGGGATCAGGATCACCGGCAGCGCCAGAACCCGGCGAGATAAGCTCGGACGCAGCGGGCGGCTGCACCCGGCTCATCTCCCCTTGAGACAGGCAAAAATGCTCTAAGAGGTGAAAAAGAAAGACAAAGTAGAGCACTTGCCTGAGCTCGGGTTCTGACGCCGTCCAGGACTGCGAAGATCCGGGCTCAGATGTCAGGAGGTCGTCATCAGGCTCCCACTCAGCTGCGTCGGGCTCCGCAGCTGGCATGATGGTGCGTGCAGCCAAAGAGTCCTCCGGCACCGATGTCCACGCCGGTGGCCCGCATGGCGTGGTGGCAGGAGAATCTCGCCCTGCTGACCGGACCGCTCCTCCGTGGAACCCCGGGGGACGCTTCCTCACCGGCGAAGGCTCCATGCGTGCAGTCCGCTCTCCTCTCCGTCCCATGGCGTGGCTGCGGAAACCGGAACCAGGCTCTCCAGAACCGGCAGGCCCCCCTCAATCCAGCGACGTTGGCCTGACGGCGAGGACCGCTCAGCGGAGGGGAGACACAGAGGAAGCAGGATTAATACTTTCATCCACAGCGGGTGGAGGGAGCTCGGGGGGGCTGCATACCCGAACTCCACCCCTAGGAGTCAGGACAAGGCACAACAATATCAGAGGGAGAAATCATCATGCACGCGGGGCCTTTTTCCCCTAAGGGTAAGATGGTTTCCGCTGTGGGGGACGTCATTCCTTCCCTTTCCCCGCTGGATGGCGACAGAGGGCCCTCTGGGAAGACGAGATGAGGGCCACTCGAGGCGGATCCGGATGAAGCTCGCCGAAACGGGAGCTCTCGTGACACACAGCAGCCAGGATAGGCCGACGAGGAGAGGGGGGCGACAGCCGGGGTCCGGTCGGGCATTGGGGCGCTGACGGACAGCGGGCGAGGGCCCAGGAGAAGACGAGGCTGCGGGGATTCCCCTCTGACGAAGGCGCAGGAGTGACAGCCTGTGTGGGGGGTTGAGCCCTTGCGGCGACCCGGAACAGCATCCAGACGGGGGGTCTAGCCGAGTTGGAAGCCGGAGTGACGACGGTTCCTTGTAGGGGGGTGAGGCGAAGGTGAGGTCCGGAAAATCACCGTTCCTGAGCAGAAAACGGCGGCAAGCAAGTCAGCAAACCTCAGGAAACTCACGCAGCGCTGGATTCCTCTCCACGAGTCTAACCGCCGCCACCACATTCTTCATACACGCCGGAGGATTCTCACGGGAGCAAGCAGCTGCCACCCGGTCCCAGATCTTGTCTGTCGTCATCTGCAGCTTCTCTGGGGGGAATCCCGAGTGACGACATATGCCCGATGGGAAAAGACCTCCGGATGGTGCGAACTCACGGGCCGGAACAGAGGCAGGTGCGGGATCCCGGAGCGAGGGGCGACGTCTCCCCTCCGCTTCAGCTTCCTGCCAGGATTTTCCCCTCCAGCCCCGAGAATCTCACGCTGGGCGGCGATGTCATCTCTCCTCACGCTTACCCTCTGGATGATTAGTGAAGCGGGAGAGAATCCAGAAATTTCCCTCGGCTAGGTCCAGGTACCAGGGCACTTCGGTTGTTGTATTCGAGGAGGGAGGCGGCGACAAGGACTCTGTCCACACGCTCGAGGGTGTCAGCGAGGACAGCGTCCTGCCTCCGAGCACGAGACCTCCACGATGGCATGCTTCAACACGGCACCCAGACAGGTAGAACACACAGTCCACTACTGCAAACTTCACGGTGAATGGCGTCTCGAAACAACGCCTCCTCTCCGGGCGTTAGGCGGCCAGTCTACTGACACAACGGCCCTCACGGACCGTCACAAGACGCCTCAGTCACCAGTGAGTTTGCAGTGATGTTTATTTACAGTGCAGGTTTAGACAGGCATAGGAATATACAGTATATAGTGAACAGGTGACGCCTGAGCCGGGGAGCACCCGATGCACCAGACGAGATAATAATTAAGGTAAAGTTACAACAAGCGTACCTTAACGACGGGACTGTTAACAGGCGGGTAACAGGGGATTCCCAAGTCCGTTAACCATGATGAGCAAGAATAACAGGAACATAACAGAAGATAACAGGATATAACAGAGACTGCCGCGCTGGAGGACATTTAGCACCCGCTTATATCTGGTGGCTAATGACCCCAACGCGGCACAGCTGCTGCTAATGACAGCAGAGCAGCAGCTGACTTTGACAGCAGGGAGCTCCCCCGGGCGCCTTCACAATAAGAGCCCGAGGAGCTGGAAGGAACCCTCAGCTGCCAAAGCCAGGGAACAACAAGATATGAGGCCCGAGTGTGGCCAGAACCGACACTCGGGTTATGACAGTGTGTAGACTTTGCCAACAACGCTGAGGAGGGAGATGCCCCTGTAGTTGTTGCAGTCGCTTCTCTCCCCTTTGTTTTTGTAGAGGGTGATGATCTTGGTGTCCCTCATGTCCTGTGGTACGGCACCTTCCTTCCAGCACTGGCAGAGGACGTCATGCACTGGCAGCAGTAGGGCGGTCTTGCAGTGCTTGATCAGGTTGGGGGGTATGCCGTTGTTGCCGGGTGCCTTGCCAGCGGCCAAGCTATCAATGGCCTTGCTGAGTTCGTCGATGGTTGGCTCGGCGTCAAGTTCGTCCATGGATGGCAGGCAGTCGATGGCATCAAGGGCTGACGGTGTCACGGTGTTCTGTCTGGAGTAGAGGTCGGAGTAGTGTTCCACCCATCTCTCCATCTGCTTGTTCTTTTCTGTGATCATCTCCCCAGTGGAGGATTTGAGGGGGGCCGTCTTGCTCTGAGCCGGACCAAGTGCTTTCTTGATGCCATCGTACATACCATGGATGTTCCCTGTTATGGCAGCGGTTTGAATGTCTTGGCTGAGCTGAGTCCAGTACTCCTTGGCACAGCGCCGAGCAGTCTGCTGAACTTTGCTTCTCGCAGCCCTGAGAATCTGGAGATTCTTCTCGTTTGGGTACTTCTTGTACTCAGCAAGTGCTGAGCGCTTGGCTTCAATGACGGGGGTCATCTCGGTCAACTTGGCATCAAACCAGTCCTGTGACTTCGAGGTCTTCCTCCCAAAGGTAGCCAAGGCTGTGCGGTGGATGGTGTTTCGCAGCTTTTCCCACTTCTGCTTTGGAGATTCTCCTTCTTGTGGTACACCAAGTTCCTTCTCAAAGGTGGAGGCAAACTGCTCAACAAGTTCTGGTTGGGCCATCTTGCTGGTGTCAATCCGTGCCTTTCCAGGCTGTCTAGCACAATGGAATTTCTTCAGCTGCAGCTTGACCTTGCAACACACCAATGAATGGTCTGTGTCGCAATCTGCACTCTGGAATGAACGGGTGATTAGCACGTTCTTCAGTGAGGTGCGCCTGGTCAGGATCAAGTCCAGCTGGTGCCAGTGCTTTGAGCGTGGATGTCGCCAGGAAACCTTGTGTTGGGGCTTGGTCTTGAAGAACGAGTTGTGATGCACAGATCGTGTTATGTGCAGAACTCGAGCCGCCGCTGTCCATTGTCATTCATTCTGCCCACGCCAAATGGTCCAAGACAGGAGGCCAGGAGTCATGGTCAGCACCCACTCTGCCATTGAAGTCTCCAAGGAGAATGATTTGTTCAGAGTTGAGGATGATCCTGGACAGTTGTTGCGAGATTCTCCGTAGAGACCTCATCTTTTTGCCTACTGGTGTGGCTTGTCAGTGTTGGGGCATACACACTGATGTAGGGTGACTGGGCCTTGAGTGGTGTTGAGGCGGAGGGTGAGGAGTCGTGCAGAGCCATTGCTGCCCCGGTTCCACCATCTTCAGCAAGGTGTTCTTCACTGCGAAGCCCACTCCGTGTTTCCCTGTGTTCGTCACTTGCCCTTTCCTGCCAGTAGGAAAGTGTAGTCCTTCTCTCTTAGTGTGCCTGCGTCAGCCAACCGTGATTTCCTGGAGAGTGGCGATATCCACTTCCAGCTCTTCAGCTCATTATTGATGATGGCAGTCTTCCTGTGTCGTTGATTGTCCTTGAGGTTAGCAGTGAGTCCCTGTCATCATAGTGCGGACATTCCCAAGTTCCCAGTTTTAGAGATGGTCAGCTTTTGTTTTTTTGTCTTGCCTGGGTGCGAAGGTTCTCAGCCTGCCGTTCGACTTCTCCTCATCCCCAGCACCCAATGAGGAAAGCAAGCTGTGGCGGGACAACACCTTATTGGCTGGGGGGCTGCCCAGCTTGAGGGCGAGCGGTAGCTGTCTCAGTGAGATCCGATGATCCCTCCCACCATTGGGAACAACCCCTGGCACCGCCCTCTATGCCAATTGAGCAGTGGCTTATAACCGGTAACTGTCATTCCCCGTGTTTTGTCTACGCCAAAGGCGAAGCTGGAGTGTCCTCTCCAGTGATCCAGTGTTCTACCTTCCAGCGTTGGGCATTGGTAGGATTCAAGCCTGGGCAGGAAGATATGGAGGACAAGATGTTGCCCATGCAGCCTGTCCCCCCTCTCCACGTCACTGATGAATCCAAAGGAACAGCAGTGCTGCTACAGTTTGGCACCAGCACCGTCGCAGGAGCTGCCAGAACGATGTTGAGCACAACAGAGAAATGCCTTAGGGACTCCGACTCCGGATTTTTCCTCAGGGTTGACTCCCGAAGCCTTTCCCGTGACCGGGTGTGCAGCAAGGCAGCGGAGGTTTGAAATCAGGGTCTACCTTCCCTTAGATGGGCTAACTTCCCAGATTGACGAGCCACCATCTACCCGAAGCATCTGGTTTTAAGGCACCAGAGATCCGCCCTCGCCCCTTCTTCTATTAGTAAAAGCAGTTCCGCCGGGCTTAGAGACTAAACCACACGGGCAGGCTAGGAGTTGGACTTAGTTGTCAGAGGCTTTTTGAGACGCACGCCATAAGGAGCATTTTATGAGCACTGGGAGCTTAGCCCCAGTGCTGCTCCTGGCTATGACAACCTGTGGATTAAATGTGGATTATAAAATGAGGATTAAATGTGGATTATAAAATATATACAACAATTATCTGTAAACGAATAAAGACATTCTTGACAGAATTGATAGAGGAGGATCAGACTGGTTTTATAGAGGGACGCCAAACACATGATAATATCAGGAGAACAATACACATAATTAATCAAATACCATAAAGAAAAGAAAAGCGCAGTAATAATGAGTTTAGACGCAGAAAAAGCATTCGATAGGGTTAATTGGATGTTTCTATATACTGTGCTGGAACGCTTTGGATTTAATGAAAAATCAGTGCAATGCATAAAGACACTGTACCAAAAACCAATCCTTTAGATGGAAACTAAAAACTTGTTGCTCCAACATTTGTTCCCCCTGTGGGACATCCCCCACAGAGTAAGGACAGACAGTTCACCTACTCCTGGTTATTTTCCCACAGCGCTAGTGTGATGTTAATGTGCCATTCATGCTTTGTGTTCACACGTCCTGCCTCACTGTTGACATAGAGACAGATCAATATGTAGGTGTGACTTGTCACCTCTTTGTCCTGCAAGCTGGAGCAGGTGCTGGCAACCTGCCTATTTGATATGTATGTCTCTCTCATATGCAAATGCACATGCTCTTTCATGCTTTGTCTGTAACCGGTATAAATACCGCACGTATCATGTAACTCACTCTCTCTCTGCTACCGCTCAACTGACTGCACCTGTCTCCACGCTACTGAGAGCCCTCAGGGCTCGCTCTGGGCCGCTCTGCACAGCACCAGAGTGAGCTCGTGTTGGCGATGTGATTTAATAAAGGCACTTTAAACTCCTCAGTTCGCCGCTTATTATACCATGTCGCCACACTGGTGACCCCGCCTGAAAGCACACGCTTTGTGCAAAGCAACCTTCTGGTCTGGACCGCGACACTGGTGACCGCTTCACGCTTCATGGTGAGATCTGCACGCCTGAGATCTGCACATCCACGCTGGACCGGCCCCTCTCTCAGCTCCTCCATATGAGAGTGCACGCACCTCATCCTCTCTCCACGACGGCAACCTCCAGGGCCGACGGAGAGCGCAGCGCGTGGACCTGAACGCACCATGGCCGCACGAGCAACAACGATCGTCTCCTCCCTCTCACCGCTCCAACGCAGCTGCACGAACCCGGGGCACAAAGATCGTCTACTGCCTCGCACCGCTCCAACGCATCTCCACGAGCCCAAGGGACAGAGATCGTCTACTTCCTCGCACCGCTCCAACGCACCACGACCGAACGACGCAACAGACAACAGGGATGATCTCCAGCAAGCTCCCTGACCCTGGTTCTCCTCTCCAGCGGCCCACCCACGCACGGGACCCCGGCACACTCACCGGGGAGTCACGGGCACGACGCACCAAGCACGGGACACATACGGCTCCACAGACTGCTTTCCTCCTTCGCCGCTGCCCTTCAGGGTTGCTCACCACACCTGAGGCACCGCATGCAGCATGCTCGAAGGATTTGTTAATGGTCTCAGCCATGGCACACATAGGGAATTCAGCTGTTTTGCGATTCCCGAGGACTTTAGGGCTGTGCCCGCACCTAAAGTGACACGCCACGTCCCTCTGCTGTTGTTTTTTTTTTCTTCCCTCACAGCCGCCCCTGCTTTTCTTCATGGCCACGAGAGGAGCCAGAGACTAATTTTTCTTCTTGTTATCTCCGCACGCTCAACGGGACAGCCTCTCGACATTGCGGATCAACAAGCAATTTTTGCGCGGCCTGGACGATTTCACCGTCCCCGGCAACCCCCACCCCCCTCCACCTTCACCGGCACAGAGCCTTCCCTGCTCGCTGCCATGCTGCACTATCGAGGTCTCGGCCCCCAGCCGAGCCCTCTGGGGGGGAGCAGTGTGGGACATCCCCCACAGACTAAGGACAGACAGCTCGCTACTCCTGGTTATTTTCCACAGCGCTAGTGTGATGTTAATGTGCCATTCATGCTTTGTGTTCACACGTCCTGTCCTCACTGTTGACATAGAGACAGATCAATATGTAGGTGTGACTTGTCACCTCTTTGTCCTGCAAGCTGGAGCAGGTGCTGGCAACCTGCCTATTTGATATGTATGTCTCTCTCATATGCAAATGCACATGCTCTTTCATGCTTTGTCTGTAACCGGTATAAATACCGCACGTATCATGTAACTCACTCTCTCTCTGCTACCGCTCAACTGACTGCACCTGTCTCCACGCTACTGAGAGCCCTCAGGGCTCGCTCTGGGCCGCTCTGCACAGCACCAGAGTGAGCTCGTGTTGGCGATGTGATTTAATAAAGGCACTTTAAACTCCTCAGTTCGCCGCTTATTATTCATTATCGCCACACCCCCTTTTTTTCCTTTTTTTTTTGGATTGTATGGTTAGTTCCTTTTTTAAATATATAGAGACTGTGTTCTGAATGTAATATGCATGATGAAAAATGAATAAAAAACAAAGTTACAAAAAAAAATCATACACTGACCTCTAGGCTGATATTAATGAAAAGTTAAACATGTTCCATCTGTGACTTGATGGTATGACGTGATGTTCACAAATAGCATGTGTATGTTACAGCTTTACAACCTCTATCGTTTTTAATAAAATAGGTCAAAAACAGAAGTAATAACAGAGCAGGAAGCAGATCAGAAATTGAGTGTACAGATTTTGCAGAATGTTACCATTTAAATTTGACCTTTAATAAGGAAAATTCCCTAAATATTTCTGGAATAAACTTAATGTCTGAAGTGATTGTTAGATCACGTATTACTTAGATCATTAGATATAAGGCCCTGTTTAAGTTGTAGTCTAGTAATTGTGTTTTTATTTCTTTTGTGAGAGTACAGTAAAATATAGTTATTATTTGTTTCTTTAAAGTATAAAAAGTCTTAATGCTTGATTTAAACCTTTGAATCTCCTTTCAGTTCATTACTGAAGTTGAAGAATCTTGACAAAAATGTAAAAATTACTTATTAATCTTCATTCCTGAAATTTGGAAAGAGGCACTCAGGATCACCCAGAGAATCCAGTCCCACAGTCATCATCAGCAGATCTCACCACTCTGGAACAGAACCAGAACCCTGATCCAGAACCATCTACAGCACTTCAGCCTCAGGTCATACAGAACACAAAAAAATAGTAAAACTAGCTATATGATAATTTTACAGTAGTGTCTTTATTCTCTTATTTTTTCCAGAGCTGTAGGAGGACAAACTCAGCTCAAGCTGCTGTGACTTTGTCCGATTTTTTCGGAGCTTCCATGCATGCTTCAGTGTTGTTCTGTGAGTAGGATGATGACTCCTCTGCATCCTTGGATCTCAGTAGTTCTCTCCCTGCTTTCTTGAGCTTCCGACTAGCTTGTCAGTCAGCTCTGGCAGTATCAGGTATTTGTGGGTAGCAGCTGGTGGCTACCAATCCTCAAGTATTTTAGTTATTTGTTACACAAGGCACAAACAGAAATAAAAACATGCTCTTCTGGAGGGGAAGTTATCCTGAAACTGCTCTTCCACACTAATCAGTTTCAGTTGTGCAGCGAATGAGATTGCTCTGTGAAATAATTGGCAGTCTGTTCCCTTTTTCAGTGGCTTAATATCCAACTTTATAAATGTGTATACATGCAACTGCGACTAGTAGCAGCAGTAGTAGTAATAGTTAGAAATATTACTGTTCTACTAGGCTCATTGAAAGAGTAACATTGAATTTTTCAATCTGTCCAGTTTTCTTTGATTATCCTTCAGTACATTCACCTCTGCAACTGATTCTGGGTCAGCTCCCAATGTTATAATTTACAGTGGATACAAAAAGTCTACACACCGCTGTTCCAATGCCAGGTTTTTGTGATGCAAAAAAAAAGACCAAGTAAATCATTTCAAAAATTTGTCCACCATTAATGTGACCTATAACCTGTACAACCCAATTGAAAAACAGACTGAAATCTTTTAAGGAGAAAAATAAAAAATAAAAAACTTACAACAACCTGTTTGCATAAATATGCACACTCTTAAACTAATACTTTGTTCAAGCACCTTTGGCTTTTATTACAGCACTTAGTCTTTTTGGGTAGGAGTCTATCAGCATGGCACATCTTGATGTGGCAATATTTGCCTACTCTTCTATGCAAAAACGCTCCAAATCTGTCAGATTGCGAGGGCATCTCCTTTGCACAGCCCTCTTCAGATCACCCCACAGATTTTCGATCGGATTCAGGTCTGGACTCTGGTTGGGCCATTCCAAAACCTTAATCTTCTTCTGGTGAAGCCATTCTTTTGTTGATTTGGATGTGTGCTTTGGGTCATTGTTGTGCTGAAAGATGAAGTTCCTCTTCATCTTCAGCTTTCTAGTAGAAGCCTGAAGGTTTTGTGCCAACACTGACTGGTATTTGGAACCGTTCATACAGTGGTGTGAAAAAGTGTTTGCCCCCTTCCTGATTTGTCCTTTTTTTTTGCATGTTTGTCACATTTAAATAAGATAAGATAAGATAAGATAAGCCTTTATTAGTCCCACAATGGGGAAATTCCAGGATTGCAACAGCACAGGGATAGCAACACTCAGAGCAACAATCAGAAGGCAAGAAAAAACAACATCTAGTAAACATATGTCCATATACTATAAATGTATATATATAGACACACAGTGCAGAGCATTATGGTTGGTGAATGTGCAGCAGAATGTCTAAGCTCTCTCTCCGCGGATGCGGCGGGCCAGCTGGAAGTCTTTGGGCATGATGGTGACCCCCTTAGCGAAGAAGAGACCACCAGGTGGGCCTCGCTGGTCTCCTGCAGAGCCATGACGGCGAAGCTCAGGAAACGCAGGACGGTCTTGAAGTCCTGAGCGATCTCCCTCACCAGGCGCTGGACGGGCAGCTTACGGATGAGCAGCTCCGTGGATTTCTGGTAGCAACGGATCTCTCTCAGAGCCACGGGCCTGTGACGGCGAGGCCTCTTCACTCTGCCGGTGGCCGGAGCGCCTCTCCGAGCAGCCCTGGTGGCTAGCTGTCTCCTGGGGGGCTTCTTCCTCCAGTAGATTTTACGGGCGGTCTGCTTGGTTCTTGCCATCGCTCTTTATTATTCTGTCTTATATTTCTTGCACGCCGCCTAAACTCCAGCCCGGCACCCGCGTCGTTTTCGCTACAGCTCCCGGTATGTCGAGTTTCCCATTAGCACCGGGCGGCGGCCAAGTGCTAGCTAGCACTAGCTCCTCCCCGCTGTAACGTCTCCCGCTGCAAACCGTGGCTCCGTCCGCCGACCCGGGAGACCCCCGGGGCGATCCGTGCGTCCGTGATATATATACAGAGTGAAAGGTGTAGAAAGAAGAAGGAAGATAAAAAAAAAGGCTGTTGCAACGGGCAGCCTACTCGTGTGGCGCCACCGGTCCGGCGGAACCGGAACCGGTGTTTAAATGTTTCAGATCCTCAAACAAATTTAAATATTAGACAAAGATAACACAAGTAAACACAAAATGCAGTTTTTAAATGAAGGTGTTTATTATTAAAGGAAAAAAATCCAAACCTCATGGCCCTGTGTGAAAAAGTGATTGCCCCCTAAATCTAATAACTGATTGGGCCACACTTAGCAGAAACAACTGCAATCACGCATTTGCAATAACTGGCAATGAGTCTTTTACAGCGTTGTGGAGGAATTTTGGCCCACTCATCTTTGCAGAATTGTTGTAATTCAGCCACATTGGAGGGTTTTCGAGCATGAACTGCGCTTTTAAGATCATGCCATAGCATCTCAATTGGATTCAGGTCAGAACTTTGACTAGGCCACTCCAAAGTCTTCATTTTGTTTTTCTTAAGCCATTCAGAGGTGGACTTACTGGTGTGCTTTGGATCATTGTCCTGCTGCAAAACCCAAGTGTGCTTCAGCTTGAGGTCACGAACAGATGGCCGGACATTCTCCTTCAGGATTTTTTGGTAGACAGTGGAATTCATGGTTCCATTTACAAAAGCAAGTCTTCCAGGTCCTGAAGCAGCAAAACAGCTCCAGACCATCACGCAACCACCACCATATTTTACTTTTGGTATGATGTTCCTTTTCTGAAATGCTGTGTTACTTTTATGCCGGATGTAATGGGACACACACCTTCCAAAAAGTTCAACTTTTGTCTCATTAGTCCACAGAGTATTTTCCCAAAAGTCTTGGGGATCATCAAGATGTTTTCTGGCAAAACTGAGACAAGCCTTTGTGTTCTTTTTGGTCAGCAGTGGTTTTCACTGGGGGGGGGGGGGAATCACTTTTTCTCAAAGGGCCGTGTAGGTTCTGGAATTTCTTTTACTCTTAATAATAAACACCTTCATTTAAAAACTGCATTTTGTGTTTACTTGTGTTATCTTTGTCCATCCATTTATCCATCTTCCACCGTTTTTCCTGAGGTTTGGGTCATGGAGGCAGCAGTTCAAGCAGAGAAGCCCAGACTTCCCTTTCCCCAGCCACCTGCTCCAGCTCTTTAGAGAGGATACCAAGGTGTTCCCAGACCAACTGGGAGACATAGTCTCTCCATCGAGTCCTGGATCTTCCCCGGGGTCTCCTCCCAGTGTGACGTGCCCAAAACACCTCAAGTGGAAGTCATCCAGGAGGCATCCTAATCAGATGCCCATACCATCTCAACTGGCTCCTTTCTATGTGGACGAGCAGCGGTTCTATTCTGAGCCTTTCCTGGATGACTGAGCTCCTCACCCTATCTCTGAGGATGAGTCCAGCAATCCTACGAAGAAAGCTCATTTCAGCCACTTGTATCCATGATCTTGTTCTTACGGTCATTACCCAAAGCTCATGACCATAGGTGAGGGTAGGAAGGTAGACTGACTGGTAAATCAACAGCTTTGCCCTAGTGCTTAGCTTCCTCTTCACCACAACAGACCGGCATAACGTCCGCACCACTGCAGATGCTGCTCCGATCCGTCTGTCAATCTCTTGCTCCATTCTCCCCTCACTCGTGAATAAGACCCCGAGATACTTAAACTCCTCCACTTAGGGCAGGAACTTGTCCCCAACCCAGAGAGGACAATCCACCTTTTTCCGGCTGAGGACCATGGGCTTGGACTTGGAGGTACTGATTTTCACCCCAGGCACTTCACACTCAGCCGTGAACTGTCCCAGTAAGACCTGTAGGTCATTGCTGGATGAAGCCAGCAGGACTGTCATGGTCTGAGCGCTAATATTGTCCGCGCTCGGATCATCCAGTATTCTCCCCGTTCTTCTGTGTTTTCCTTAAGGCCTTCTTGGGCTTTTATTGTGACAGCGTCACGGCAGGACTTCCGGCTGTCAGAGCCGAGCTGCACCATGACAGCTGGATCACATCACACTGATTACATTCCCCTTTATTGATTGGATTGTATTTGTATTTAAGGAAGCAGCTGAGGCGTACTCCTCGCTGCGACCTCACTCTACGTTGGACTTCCACAACATTGGGCTGGAATCTATAACCCCGATTCTAGTCTTCCTTCCTACGCGTATTCAGTGAGTGCAATTCTTCCTCAAAGGTTTGTCTCATATCTTAGTTGTCAGTTTTGTGTCTAGTCTATGCATGTGTTTTTGCCCCACATGGCTTATTATTTTGTCATTTGTACTTTTGTTGCAGAGGCATGTCAACCATGACAGCTCTACAACATCCAGGGCCTTGAGGAGCTCAGGGCGAATCTCGTCCACCCCCGGGGCCCGGCCAGCAAAGAGATTTTTAACCACCTTGGTGACCTCAGTCCCTGTGATAGGTGAGTCGTCCCTCTTGTCCACAAGTCCTGCTTCCTCTGTGGAAGGCATATCAATGGGATTGAGGAGATCCTCTAAGTATTCCTTCCACTGCCCAACGATATCCCCAGACGAAGTCAGCAGTGTCCCATCCACACCAAACACAGTGTGGACAGGGAGCTGCTTCCCCCTCCTGAGCCGCAGGACAGTTTGCCAGAATCTCTTCAAGGCCGACCAAAAGTCTTGTTCCATGGCCTCACCCAACTCCTCCCATACCTGAGTTTTTGCTTCAGCAACCACCCGAGCCGCACTCCACTTGGCCTGCTGGTACACCTCAGCTGCTTCGGGAGTCCCACAAGCCAACCAAGCTTGATAGGACTCCTTCTTCAGTTTAATGGCTCCCCCCACCACTTGTGTCCACCACTTGGTTTGGGGGTTGCTACCATGAGATGCCTCGATGAACTTGCGGTCGCAGCTCTGGGCAGTCACTTCAACAATGGAGGTGGAGAACATGGCCCATTCAGACTCCATGTTTCCAGACTCCCTCAGAATGTGGCTGAAGTTCTTCTGGAGGTGGGAGTTGAAGACCTCCTGGACAGGGGCCTAAGCCAGACGTTCCCAGCACACCCTCACTATACGTTTGGGTCTACCAGGTCTGAATGGCATCCTCCCCTGCCATCGGCTCCAACTCACCACCAGGTGGTGATCAGTTGACAGCTCCGCACCTCTCTTTACCCGAGTGTCCAAGACATATGGTTGCAGGTCTGATGACACGATAACAAAATCGATCATCGACCTGTGAACTAGGGTGTCCTGGTGCCAGGTGCACATATGGACACCCTTATGCTTGAACATAGTGTTTGTTATGGACAAACTGTGGTTAGCACAGAAGTCCAATAACTGAACACCACTCGGGTTCAGATCAGGCAGGCCGTTTCTCCCAATCAACCTCCTCCAGGTTTCACTGTCATTGCCCACATGCACATTGAAGTCCCCCAGTAGGACAATGGAGTCTCCAAGAGAAGCACCCTCCAGCACCACAGTCAGAGACTCCAAAAATGGTGAGTACTCTGAACCATCATTTGGTGCATAGGTACAAATAATGGTGAGGACCCGTTTCCCAACATGAAGGTGCAGGGAAACAACCCTTTCATACACCGGGAAAAACTCCAATATAGAGGCAGCATGGTGGGGGGATACAAGAATACCCACCCCGCTCGTTGCCTCTCGCCCGGGGTAACTCCAGAGAAGGCCAAGCTCCAGCCCCTCTCCAGGAGACTGGTTCCGGAACCGGAGCTGTGTGTTGAGGTGAGGCCGACTATATCTAGCCGGTATCTCTCAACCTCATGCACCAGCTCAGGCTCCTTCCCAACCAGAGAGTTGACATTCCACATCCCAAAAGTCAGTTTACGAAGCTTGGGATCAGACCACCAAGGTCTCCGCCTTTGACCGTCACCTTATCCACATAGCACTGGACCCCCATGATCCCTCCTGCAAGTGGTGAGCCCACTGGAGGGTGGACTCATGTAACTTCTTTGGGCTGAGCCCGGCCGGGTCCCATGGGCGGAAACCCGGCCACCAGATGCTAGCCATCGAGCCCCTCCCCCAGGCCTGGCTCCAGGGTGGGGCCCCGGTAACCCCATACCGGGCGGAGTACACTGAATCCTTGTTCTAGCATTCATCATGAGAGTCTGTTGGATCGTTCTTAGTCTGGCCCTTCACGCAGGACCAGTTTGTCTTTGGTGACCCTTCCAGAGGCAAATTGCCCCAGATAACATCGCTCCTGGGATCACTCGGGCACACAAACCCCCCACTATGATAAGGTGATGATCCATGAGGGGTTGTTATCTTTGTCTAATATTTAAATGTGTTTTATGATCTGAAATATTTAAGTGTGACAAACATACAAAAAAAAATGAGAAATCAGCGAAGGGGCAAACACTTTTTCACACCACTGTCATTCCCTCCACCTTAACTAAGGCCCCAGTTCCAGCTGAAGAAAAACAGCCCCAAAGCATGAAGGTACCACCATCATGCTTCACTGTAGGTATGTTGTTCTTTTGGTGACAAGCAGTGTTGTGTTTGCGGCAAATATACCTTTTGGAATTATGGCCAAAAAGTTCAATCTTGGTTTCATTGGACCATAACACATTTTCCCACATGCATTTGGGAGATTTCAAAAGTGTTTTTGCAAAATGTAGCCGGCTTGGATGTTTTTCTTCGTAACATAAGCCTTCCGTCTTGTAACCCTAGACAAGAGATTGTTGTCACATGTACTAAACAGCCAGTACTTGCCAGAAATTCCTGCAACGTTTTCAGTGTTGCTGTTGGCCTCTTGGCAGCCTCCCTGATTCTCTGCGGACCATGGCTTGTGCTGTAAGATGCGATTACAAAAATATCAAGAAAAGCCTACTAGAACAGCTGAACTTTATTTGGGGTTCATCAGAGGCACTTGAAATGGTGGCAGGTGTGTGCTGACTCCCATTTAACATGAGTTTGAATGTGATTGGTTAATTCTGAACATCGCCACATCCCCAGTTATAACAGGGTGTGCATATTTATGCAAACAGGTTATTGTAAGTTTTTTATTTTTTATTTTTCCCCTCAAAAGATTTCAGTTTGTCTTTCAATTGGGTTGTACAGGTTATAGGTGACATTAATGGTGGAAAAAGTTTTGAAATGGTTTATCTTGGTCTCATTTTTTTACATCACAAAAACCTGGCATTTGAACAGGGGTGTGTAGACTTTGTATATCCACTGTATATATTTAATATACCAATTTAGCGTATTCCTGGTACAATTTGCAGCATTAGGGCTCTGACATTTTTTTTTCCTATGCAAGTAAAATAGTTATTAAAATAGTATTTTCCCCGAGTGAATCAGTATTGAAATGAATCAGCTCAGAACTTCAAGAATCGGAATTGAAGGGAATTCTAGAAATTAATGATGATTCCCCGTTCTATTCTTAAACATGTATAGTACCTACATCACAGTGTAAAGGTCTGATATGAGCAGCAGAAAACTAGTCTACATGATTCAAAGCTGAAGGACACAACATAAAAGGAGGAAAAATTTCAATCAATTTCAATCAATGTCCTTTGACTTTGGCCCCAGTGATTGATGCAGCCGCTCTCACAGCATCATTTTATTCTTGAATCCTTTCAAATCAAAATAGAAGAGAAAGGGGAAGCTCTGAATGGTTGTAATCACTTTCTAGTCCCGTTTGCACAAACCATTGTTCATGAAACTAAATCACAGTGATGGGGGTACAAAAAAGTGAGTGAAACTGATTGTCTGTCGACAGCACACTGACTCAGAGAAGTTCAGTTGTGGCAAACTTCTGACAAATTTGTTTATCATCCATCCACTGGCCAAGTTTGGCTACTCAGCTCTACAGGAAATGAATAGTTTTCATGTGACTTGTTGATTATGTTGCATCTTGCAGTGCAAACGCAGGGTTACTGTCGGAATATAGCAAAATTTTCTACAGCAATTGTTTGTAGATTAAAAATATTGAAAAGCCATAAGGCAGGAAACCATATAGTAAACTAAGAAAATCAAAAACGTCCTACAGTTTGTAAGCTGACTTTACATTTATATGCCAATATTTTCATCACCCTTACTGAATCTAATAGTCAGCTTTCACCATTCTATTAAGTGTTTTCAAGCCTTGTTAGTGTCCCCCCGAAGAGTGTGTTTGGGTGTGTTTTGGAGTGGCAGGGTATGGACTGTGCTCTGCGTCAGCAGACGAGAGTGGGACTGAATGTTAAAATGACTAAATGCTAAATGCCAGCACAGTAATGAGAAACTGTCTGAGGCTGTCAGAGGCAACCTGGACCAAATGCTCCTGTTTGATTAAGACACCTATCATCCATGTCCCACAATCAGAAAGCAGAATGTATTCTAAAAAGGTCAAGCTTTCAGAAAGTGAGAAATATTTGTTCATTTACCCAGCGACATCCCTGGATTTCACAAAGTCTGCTGATATATTCAACGGGTTTCCAGAAGCTATTTGTGTATGTGAGTGTCTGTAGGTAGGTACTTTTCTGAAACTGCTCAATTTATTCAAAGACAAACTGAATATGTAACTAAAGAGCAGTTATGAGAAAAATGCCAGAGTCTAAGCTCGGGTTTTCACATTACTGCATGGTTAAAACTGGATACATATCAGACCCCTGAAATCACTGAGGAGTGTCATCTTGGAACTTTTATTTGTATTTCTTCTTCTTCTTTCTGCTGCTATCCTTCTGTCACAAAACACCCCTGACACTCATCTCCACCCATTCCACCCTGCACTCTTTTCTTCACCTCTCTTGAGCACTGTGCATTGCTTTGGATGGTTGAACCACAGGTATTTAAAGTCATCCACCTTCACTTCCTCTATTCCTTGCAATATTACACACAAACACACACACACACACACACACACACACACACACACACACACACACACACACACACACACACACACACACACACATTCTGAAAGAATAATTCTGTTTATTCAGGTTTTTACCTAACTTTATATTTCTTTCAGTTCTCATGTGTTTGTCACAACTGTGTGATGCAGTTATGCTGAATCATGCTGATCCACGTGATGTTTCAGTTTAACTCATGTTCTGGTTTCAGAGACAAATGACCATTCTCTATGTTCCCTATATGATAAAGAATATCTAAGGAAGTCAAGTGTGAGTCAGGCTGTAGCCTTGTGATCTTGTCATGTGTTCCCAATGATAATGCTGTCTTTATGCCAAATCAGCTGTTGAAGATGGAGACCTGATGGGCTGTCATGTGTCATATGAAGATAATGTGCTGAGTAAACCAACAGGACATGTATACAAAGATGTCAGACCTAAAAATTTTTGCACATTGTCATAACGCTTTCATATATGATCTGTCACTGTGCCTTCTTTCCTGGCCAGAAAGAACAGATGTATTCTTGTTCATAAACTGATTCTCTGTTCTGAGTTATTTTACCTCGACGTTACAGTCAGTATTTTTCTTCTGAGTTAGACATTTCCTTACAGTGGGGCATGGTGGACGGTTACTTGCGGTTTCAACCAACAAGATGCAAGTTCGAGTCCCATGCAGAACTGTGAATGACTTATTTATTTATTTATTTTGGTTGTTTGTTTTTCACTCCACTAATGGTTAAGGTTAGGATAAGGTTAGGTCCTGTAATGGTTAGGGATAGGAAAAAATGTTTTGGTTAGGTGTCACCTCTGATGGTTACAGAGAATGAAAGGGAAAGGAAGAGAAAGTAGCAGACAAATGCTAGTGTGCTAGGAAACACAAGAGCAGGGCAGCCATCCTTTCTACATGTTTAATTCTATTTTTTGGTCTTTTTTTCTTTCATCTAACCAGAAGACAGAATCTCTGTGTATCATTGGCTGATTCCCATCTGGGTACAGCTGCAGCAGCAGCAGCAGCAGCAAACTCCCACTCTGGTTGGCAGCAGTCTCTTTTATCAAAGCGGAGGGAAGCTACTTTGATTTAGCAGACAACACAGAGTCAGTAATGATGTTTTCAGAGGAGCACCCCCTCTAGAGTGATTGCAGACCATGTTTGTTGGTGTTGTTTAGATGCATCAATCTCACTGCTGAATGGAGTGGACTCCTGCTGCCACTATTCAGCATTCAAATTATCTTCCAGTCAATTAGTCATAAAGTTGAGAAGAAACATTCACAGAGGAGAGCTTTTTTTTCCCTTGAATGACCTGATATTTCAGAAAAAGCGACATGTACTGTTGGGCCAAAAAAAAAAAGGAGTCAGCAGAGCTGACAGAGCTGAAACTTCCCTGCTGCTTCGAATAGAACTAGAGTTTGCTTTTCATTTCAAAAGGGGCTATTTTCATTGAGTTCTTTTATTTTTCTTTTCCTTTTCTTTCCCCCCCCCATTTTTCTTTTTTCTTTTTTTCTACAAAGTAGAAACACAAACAGCCTCTCACATATATACACAGCCCCTCACTCTGACGAAAAACCTCATTAAGATCAAAGACTTGTTTCTGTTAATTACTCTGTCGCTGCAGCCCCATCCTGCCCTCTCTCTCACACACACACACACACACACACACACACACACACAAGCAGAAAACTAATTATGCGTGGCTATTTTAAAACCAGGATCACATTTTCTGAAAAGGTTTCTTTGAGAGTTTTGTGTCTTCGGGATCTGGATTACCCCATAACCTTATACATGGTGGATTTTTTTTTTTTTTTAACATACAACTTTCTAATGATGGCGAGGATACCTATAACTTAAATTCTTTGTTGAAATATGCTGAGAAAAATATGTGCACGGGTGGATCTTACCATCAGTGATCGATCGCTGTGAGAGGACAGCTCCAGCTCCGATGTCAGAAGCATCAACCTCTACTATGAATTGCTGGCTCTGATTCACCTGTGCCATGATAGGAGCAGTGGAGAACAGTGATGTCAGAAGAGAAAAGGTCCTGTCTGCTTCCTCAGTCCAAACAAACATAGATTTAATACAGGTTAACTGAGTAAGGGGTTGGGCAGCCATACTGTAATTCTTGATGAACTGCCTATAAAAATTAGCAAACTCCAGGAACTGCTGTAACTGTGAGAAGAAGGGCTGGGCCAACCAGTCACTGCCATGACCTTCCTGGGATCTGCCCCAATCTGCCCATTAGCTAAAACAAACCCCCAAAAAGGGGTGGTGGGTGTGTGAAACTCACATTTCTCTGCTTTGGAGTACAGCTAGTTCTCTAGGATGCGCTGCAAGACCATTCTCACATGCACCCAATATTCCTCAATGGAGTGGGAGACCACCAGGATGTCATCTAGACATACAAACACAAAGGAGTTTAGGAAGTCTCTCACTGGTGAGTTGCTGGAACACAGCAGGAGCGTTTTGTGAGACCTGTAAAAATGAATTAGGACAGTTAGCAGAATCTTTTCAGTTAACCAATCAATAATCACAGAAGAAATACTACTTCTCAGTTTATCTTTTATTGAAACAAGCAGGGAGTCAGAGAACACGGCCATTGGTCTCTCACCGCCCCCTCTGGTGAAAAGACCCAGAACAAAGAAATCCCTCTCTACATATAGCTTCTAGTTGCTGGGCGTTCCCAGGCAACTTTCCAACAGCAGTCCCCAACAAAAGTCTGGTCTTTGTCCAAACTGGTATGAACCGGTCCTCTTGGTGTCCAGATTATGGCTTTATGGCTTCCTCTCAGCGTCCATATGTCTCCTCTATAGTCCTTTATGGCATCTACCTCCTGCTTATGTGGCTCCTATGCCCATATATGGAAGCAGGAACTTTGTAGCGTTTGTGTGTGTGCATGTGTGTTTGTGTATGTGCATGAAATCTGTCAGGTCAAGCATTGGCTTGCTTGCTACTGGATAACCATGAAAACCGGTATGACCTGATTCATGGGTCGGGCCGTCGGCGACTCAACTGGCAACTCCACCCTTCCGAGGGTGTGGAGGGTGAAACTGGGCATCCTGGCAGAACTAAAAACAATATCTGCCATAGGTCTGTGGTGGACCACTCCCAGTTACACGGGGTGAGACTGGACATCCTGGCAGATAAATACATCTGTTGCAAGGTCTGTGGTGGACTTTTAGCCAGTCGGTGGATCGTGACATGCACTACACAAAGAGTGGAGATAAACAAACCAATCATCTGGTCATTCACTGCAACAGATACTGGAGTCAGTTTGTCTTGGCTTGTTCTTGCCACTGATAATACCTCTATCTTCCAAGAATGTGCTGCTAGTCCAGCAAAAGCTAGCGGTACTCAAATACTTTGCAAGCAGTTTCATGAAATGGTCAGTCAGAAAGCAACTCATACTGGCTCGGATGTCACCTAGATTAACAAGGTCCACGCTGATCTGTTCACACGCCGACAGGCAGCGAAAAGTTAGTTAGGAGCAGGAGGAGAAAAGAAGAGGAAAACAACAGTCTTGTGTGTAGCAGAATGGAATGTACATACTACAGCACCCAGAAAGACAGACCGCACTTGTGGCCTTGAAAATGAACAGGTACAATGTAGACATAGTTACATATAGTGAAACAAGGTTATCTGGATATGACAGCTTGGAAGACCATGGGTACATCTTCTTTTGGAGTGGGAAATCAACTCAAGAAAGGAGAGAAGCAAGAGTGGGCTTTGCAGTTAGAAAGGAGATAGCAGCAATGCTTGATGAGGAACCGGTGCCAATCAATGACAGGATAATAACTATGAGACTCCCACTACAGCAGAAGATGTATGCCACACTCATCAGTGTGTATGCCCCAACAATGACCAACACAGAGGAGGTGAAGGAAGAGTTCTACAGTGATTTACGTGAGACTATCAGGTGTGTACCGACTGATGACAGGCTGATACTCGTTGGAGATTTTAATGCTAGAGTTGGTTTGGACACTGAGAAATAGAAAGGAGTGTTAGGCAGTCATGGAGTAGGCAAGTGCAATGCTAATGGAGAACTTCTACTTGCACTATGTTCAGAGTACAACCATGTGATAACCAACACCCTATTTAAGCACAAGGACACATACAAGAAGACATGGATGCACCCAAGATCCAAGCACTGGCACTTGTTAGACTACATCATAGTAAGGCAGAGAGACCTAAGGGATGTATTGGACACCAGAGCAATGAGAGGTGCGGACTGTGGTACTGAGATCTAGATTAAGGATTTGCAGACGAAAACAGCACTGCAGAACGGGTGCAAAGCCACCACGGAAGCTAAGCACTAGTGCACTGAAAGGCTAAAAGAAGCAGGAAGAACTTACACAGGAAATGGATGAAAACTTGAAAGACTGGGACAGCAACAACTCAGAGAATGACATAGAAGAGAAAAGGGCAACACTGAAGAATACGGTGTATCAGACTGCGAGTGATGTTTTAGGCCACCTTGAGAGGAAACATCAAGATTGGTTTGATAAGCATGATGAACATCTGAAGAAACTACTAGATTAGATTAGATTAGATTCAACTTTATTGTCATTACACATGTATGAATACAAGGTAACGAAACACAATTTAGCATCCAATCAGAAGTGCAAAGGACAGCAGTGCAGTATATACGGTAATTAACAGTATGTGCAATTTAAGCAAATATATGCAAATATATGCAGCAGTGCAGAAAGTTAAAAGTACTGTTATGTGCAAAATAATGTGCAATAAGTTAGATATAGTTATGTAGTTATGCAGTTATGTACAGGTGAGGATGGTAAAAGATGATTGTAAGAGAGGACTAGAAGCAAGGAATACAGCTAGGCAGGAAAATCTACAGTGTAACACAAGGTCGAAGAAGAAGAAATACTCAGTTCAATTCAATTTATTTATATAGCGCCAAATCACAAGTTATCTCAAGGCAATTTACAAAAAAAAAAAAAAAAGAGTGGGTTTAGGCCACGCTCTCAAATTTACAGAACCCAGCAGAGACCCCTAACAGCAAGCACTGTGGCAACACAGGCGAGGAAAAATTTCCCTTTAATGGGCAGAAACCTCGAGCGGAACCATAGCTCATAGAGGACGGCCATCCGCCTCGACTAGCTGTGTTGAAAAAGAAGTACAAAGTAGGAGGCTTGGCAGTAGCTACATTCAAAACAAACGCAACAAATACAATTCAACATGAACATTTACAGCCAGACATTCCAGTATCAAGCTGGGTTAGGCTCCACGTGTGAGTGAAGGCCTGGCAGCAGCAATATTTTTAACTATAGGCCTTATCAAAAAGAAAAGATTTCAACTTACTCTTGAATAAACAGAGAGTGTCTGCCTCCCAAACTGAACAGGGAAGATGGTTCCACAGGAGGGGAGCTTGATAACTGAAAGCTCTACCTCCCAATCTACTTCTGGAGAACTTGGGGACCACCAGTAGTTTGGATTTTTGGGAGCACAGAGCTCTGGTTGGATGATAGGTAACTATGAGTTCTTGCAGGTAAGAAGGATCCATACCCTTAAGGACTTTATAAGTTAGGAGTAATGTCTTGAATTCAATTCTATATTTTATTGGGAGCCAATGTAAAGAAGCTAAAACTGGGGTAATGTGATCTCTTCTCCCTGTTCTCATCAGGATACATGCAGCTACAATCTGAATGAGTTGGAGAAACTTTATGGACTTATTAGGACAACCTGATAAACGTGAATTACAATAGTTCAGCCTAGAGGTGATAAAGGCGTGGACAAGTTTCTCTGCATCTTTATGAGACAGGATGGACCTGATTTTGTCACGACCTGAACGCTATCCTTCTCTGCGTTCAGGTTGTCCAGTGTCGCTCCTGCTCCGTGGTAGTCCGTGCCGGGTCTTCCAAGGCCCGTACTTTGACAGCGCCCAGCTGATTCCCAGCTGTCTAGTTCAGCTGCGCTGGGACAGCTGTCTCCCATTATCAATCATCTTCCCCACTTAAGCGAGCAGCCGAGAGTTACTCGTCACTGCGACCTCGCTATGGAAAGACGTGCCCTGTGTTTCCACGGCTGTAGCTCCTATGCCTAGCTTCAGTCCGCCGTTACCTCGGCGCTACCCCCAAAGTAAGTGCTGCGACTCGGCGTGTGTTTCCTCTCGCCGACTCTCTAGCCATTCTTTCCGGGTTGTACGTTGTCTTGTGTTCTGTGTGTGTTTTAGCCCCACGTGGCTTTTTTCCTTTCAGTTTGTTGTCTAGTGTTATGTGTGTTATAGCCCCACGAGGCTCTTTACTTTGTGTTCGTTCTTTGTGTGTGAATATTAATAAATTACGCAAACTCACTGGTCGCCCTCGCATCTCCTTTCTGGCTCGTGAGAGCCAGGTCATGACAGATTTTAGAAATATTACGCAGATGGAAGAAGGCAGTCTTAGTGGTTTGCTGTATATGAGAGTTAAAAGATATCTTGGTCAAAGACAACTCCAAGATTCCTAACAGAGATTCAAAGGCTCAAAGTGAGCTACAGAAGTACACCAGAGAGATGAAGTCCAACTGGTGGGATGAAAAAGTGGAGGAACTTCAAACTGCAGCAGACATGAAGGACATGAAAACATTCTTCACAGGTTTGAGAGAAATCTACGGCCCTAAACCAAGAGGACTGATCCAACTAAAGGCTATGGATGGTGAAATGGTTTTGCAGGAGAAAGACAAGATCCTGGACAGATTTGCAGACCACTTTGACCAACTACTAAACAACCCTGGAGATCTCGCTGAAGAGGCTAAAGAAGCTCTAGTGCAGCGACCAGTTATATCAAGTCTGAATGAACCACTAAATCTTGATGAACTAATGGCAGCTATCAGGACAACACAGGATGGTAAAGCTCCAGGAAGGGATGGAATTCCAGCAGAAGTGTGGAAATTTGGTGGTGTTCAGCTGACCAACTGCCTGCACAAGCTCATCCAAGACATATGAGATGTCCAGAAAGTACCTCCAGACAGGAAGGATGCAAGAATTGTGCCTTTGTTCAAAAAAGGTGACAGGAAAGATTGTGGAAATTAACAAAGTATGTCACGGCTAGCCACTGTTGGTAAGATTCTCTCACGTGTACTACTGAACAGACTCAATGAACACATCTCGCAGAATGTACTACCGGAAACCCAGTGCGGCTTTAGAAGTGGAAGAAGCACAGTGGACATGATTTTCTGCTTGATACAGGTTCAAGAAAAGTGTATTGAACAGAACATGCCGCTTTATGTAGTCCTCATTGACTTCAGTAAAGCCTTTGATACTGTATCGCGACAAGGACTTTGGCAGGTACTCAAGAAATATGGCTGTACAGAGAAGTTTGTCAACCTGATCGAGGCACTCCATACAGGTATGCAAGCAAATGTGGTAATGAGTGGTTCAGTGTCTAAAGACTTTTCAGTAAGCAATGGGGTGAAACAAGGGTGTGTGCTGGTGCCTACACTCTTCTCGCTATATCTGGCAGCCATGCTTGAGGTGGCCTTCAAAGACACTTCAGAAGGAGAATACATTCAAACAAGGAAAGAAACAGACTTGTTCAATGTAGCACAGTTTAAAGCCAAGAGTAAGACATCAATAAAAGTAGTAAGAGAAAAGCTCTTTGCCGACAACAGTGCTCTAGTTGCACACATGGTGGAAGATATGCAATCTTTAGTGGAGAAATTTGCAAGAACAGCTAGCCAATTCAGCCTCAAAATCAACATCAAGAAGACAGAGTGCCTTTATCAACCACAAAAGTTCCAGTTAACACCACTACCAGAAGAGATCAGCATTGGTACAGAGCCACTTGGCAAGTGTAAGAGTTTCAAATAGAAAGATGTCTTTACCTTCTTTACATGTTTCAACTGCACTGCAGCCTTCATCAGAAGACGATTTCAACTGCACTGCAGCCTTCTGATGAAGGCTGCAGTGCAGTTGAAACATGTAAAGAAGGTAAAGACATCTTTCTATTTTACTTTTGTCTTTCAAAGGAAAAAAAAAGGATAAATAATTAAAAGAAGACAAAATGAACCTGTTTGACGTAAGAGTTTCAAGTATCTCGGCAGTACTGTTTCAGAGAATGCTAGGCTGGAGGATGAACTACCTCTCAGAATGGGAAGAGCGAGTGCTGTGTTTGGAAACTTGAGGGAGAGACTGTGGAACAACTGACATACAGTATGTCTATCCATGCGAAATGCAAAGTGTACAGAGCGACAGTACTGGGTACCCTATTGTATGGTGCTGAAACTTGGAATGTCTATAGGGTGCAGGTAAAGAAACTCCACGCATACAAGATGAGACACCTTCGAGCCATAATGAACATCTCATGGAAAGACAAGATAACCAACATAGAAGTGCTGAAATGAGCTGGTCTACCATCAATAGAAGACATGCTAATACAGATGAACCTGAGATAGCTCGGACATGTTGAGAGGATGGACCACCAGCATTTCCCTTGGCAATTACTCTACTCACAGTTATGTGAGGGCAAACGCAATCAGGGTAGACCAAGGGTCAGATTTAAAGACACTGTAAAAAGAAACCTGAAGAAGTTGGATATAGACAGGAGTTCTTGGCAGCGGAAGGCTAAGGACAGAGTTGTGTGGAGGAATCTGATCAGACCTAAATGAAACAGTCATTGTAGCCCACGACAGACTGCTATGATGATGTAACTGATGTGTATGTGTGTGTTTGACTTGTGTGTGTGACTAAAAGATATGTGTATGCAAGCACTTTGTGTAATATCTAACTAATCTTCACAATTTATTTATTATAACAGACCAAAGGGCATAATTACATATTCAAAATGGCTGATTGGCATACGGAACTCTGTTTGATCCTGTCCAGGTGATCAAGTTTGGTGAACATGGTGACACCCTGCAGGAGATCGAAGGTGGAGTTAATGAGAGCATATTTTTCCTTAATGGTAATGTTATTAAGTTCCCTGGAATCAGTACATGACTGCAGCAAACCGTCTTTTGTTCCCCCCTCCCCCCACTGCCGGCCCAATGAAGAAGGTCTAATGATGCCCACACTTAATGACTTTTGATATATTTTTCCATCACCTCCCATTCTGGAACCAAGAGACTATATAGCCTGCTTGGTGGTAAAGAGGCCCAAGCTAGAAGGTGGTGGTGGTAGCTGGGGTGGGGGTGGGGGGCAGGAATAATGCCTTCACTTTGCTCAAGACGATGGCATGGTCATGATATTCCTTAGGCACTTTACTGAGATCAGGAGGCTCAACTGGAGGTGAGTGAATGGGCACGGATGGTGAGCAAGCAGCAGACTGAAGGCAGATGGATAAACAAAAGGAGCTCCAAGAAATAATTGTCCCTAATTTCCAGTCTATTTGGGGTTATGGAGCTTTAGCCATGGATAAAATTACAGGTGAGGTGGAAATGGGTAAAACTAAAAACCGATGTGCTCCTTGTGATTACCTGAAGCTAACAGCAGGATAGGGGCTGTTTTCTTAGTTACTCTGAATAGATGCTCTCCAGACAGGGCAACAAGGTTCAAGAGCATGGGAAGTTCATGGTTTGGAAGTTTGAGATGGGTTGCCAGGTTCTCAGAGATGAAGTTCTGCTCAGTGCCAGAATCTAGTAACTGTGAGGAGGAAAACTCAGAACCTATTTGAATAATGATAACCTGTAAAAGCAATTTATTATGAAGGTATGGAGATGGTGCACCCGCCAGTCCCCCACTTCAACTGATGGGCAGTCTCTTTTGGCCGTGAGGTGCAATTTGACAGGGTGCGCTCAGTGCTAGCACAATACATACATGAGCCTGTTTCCCAACAATGATGTTGCTCAACAGCGGACATCTTTGAGCATCCTACTATCATTGGCTCAGAGCTGTCCCTCGCCGGCGGTGGTGGTAGCGTGAGTTGACGTGTTCGAGTGGGGGATGTATGATGAGGGGATGGCGGACCTTTACAGTGACGTTCCCAAGAACTCTTACAAAGACTGTTGTCTAAATGCATGGTTAGTGTTATAAGCTCATCGAGCAACTCAGGTTAGTCCTTTGTGGCTAATTTATTACACAGGACAGGGCTCAAACTGTGATGAAAAATACTGCTCAAAGCTTCGTCATCCCACCCCACCTCAGCGACCAAAACGCAGAATTCAACAGAATGTGCTGCTACTGATCATGAATCTGTCAGAGGTTTAGTGAACAGTTAGAAGCATCTCCCTCCCTATCAGAGTGGTCAAATATGCAAATGAATGCCTGGGAAAAACACTCGAAAGAGAAACCAGAAAAAACGGGACTCTCTCAAACTGCCTGAGCCCGAGCGAGTGCCCTTCCCTCCAGGAATGTAACAACAAAACTAATCTTGCTGTGTTCCAAGGGAAAATCCTTGGGCACATGATAAAAAGACCAATCGACACTGTAACAGGAATTCCTTCCCCTCCCCTAATTTACCCCTGTACTGAGCCGGAGTTGGAATAGCCATGGATTGGCAGGTGGAGGAGAGGTGGGTATGTTGGCCAGAGGATGAAGACAGATTTTTCATGACCTGAGCGCCAATCTAGTCCGCGCTTGGGCCATACATCATCTGCCGGCTTTGACAGCAGTGGATTACCTTCTGGCTCCCTGGGCTCTTATTGTGGCAGTGCTCGGTGGGGCTTCCTGCTGTCAAAGCCGATCAGCTGTTCTGCATTATGGCTCGTTAGCTGCCGGCTTTATATTGCAGGCACTGACGGCAGCCTAATGCAGCAGTATTGTCAAACTTTCGTCAAACATTCCTGGTCTACGTTCGTGTCAAGGTTCGTGTATGTATTCTTGTTCATGTTCTCGTTCAGGATCGTAAGCGGCTGGGTGTAGCCTTATGATTCCTTGCATCCTGTAAAGAGTGTTTTGCCCACAGCGGCTCATAGTTCTGTACTCCTGTCTTGTGTTCTCTTTAATTAAACATCAATGCGAAACTCACTGTCGACTTTGGGCATCTTATGGTGGCCCGCGAGGGTCACCGCGTGACAGTGTACTGCTGCCAGACGTCTAAACAGAGACGCCACACCGAGACGCTGTCCCGGTGAGTTTTTGCTTTAAGTGGACAATTGTTCTTCCCTGTCTGGGTGTCACTTGCTGGGAGAATGCCGTCTTCCAGGGGCCGCGGTTGGCGCCTGGGCAATGAGCTAGCGAGCGCCCTGGAGTATGTTGATGGGACGCTCCTCGCCGCTACTTTTGATGACAACTCCAACGACATGCGCTGGCACCGAGACTATGCTGAGGTTCTTCTGGACAACCTTCCTCTCTTTTATGACGACCACCCGGAGGTGATGACGAGGAGGGCTGAACTCGCCGCACAGCACGAGGTACTCCATGGGCTGGAGGAGGAAGACGGCAGGAAGCAGAGGAGTAGGCATCCTCCGTTGGGATACCGTTCCTGCCCCTGGTCCAGTCCAGGAATTCGCGCCATCTGGGGGCCGTCGAAGACGTCGGCGCCACGGCCAAGGTGAACCTCAGCATGAACCCTGTTCGGATCCAGTTCCGGGTCGCCGCAAGGTCTCAACCCCACAGTCAGATGCTTCCTCGGTGTCTCGCCAGGAGGGAATCCCCGCAGCCTCTCCCCCCCGGGGGGGGGGGGTAGTCTGCGGTTGTGGAAAGCCTGGATCCAGCCCCGCAGCCACGCCGTGGACGAAGGAGAAGAGCGGACTGCAGCCTGGAGCCTGTGCCGACGGTGAAGCATCCCCGGGTCTCCTCGCCGAAGCGGTTCGAGCCAGTGGGTCGAGGGTCCCCTGTCCCCACGGCATGCGCGTTGTCGGCATGGACGTCAGCGTCAGAGGAACCTCAGGCTGCCGAAACCATCATGACCGCTGCGGAGCCCGACGCAGCTGAGTGGGAGCCTGCGGACGAACTTCTTCGCCCTGAACCTGGATCGACGAAGTCCTGGATGGCGACAGAACCCGAGTGCAGGCAAGTGCTCTCTCTTGTGTCTCTTTCTCCTGTCTTAGAACACTTTTGCCTGCCTCTTGGGGAGGCGAGTCAGGGGCAGCTGCCTGCTGCGCCCGAGCTCGTCTCGCTGGGCTCTGTCACTGCCGGTGATGCTGATCCCGGTTCTTCTCTGTTCTCTGAGCCTTGTTGCAGAGTCACCGGCGTGAAGCCAGTCGTGGTTGCTGTATTGGAGGTTCCGGGTTTGGGGGCGGAGGTCGTCAGCGGTGCTGTGCCGACCCAGTTGGGGTCCATCCCGGGAGCTGCTTTGGCCCAATCGGGGTCCGACGTGGGTCCACCCGAGGCCCAATCGGGGTCCGTCGCAGGTGCTGCTCTGGCCCAATCGGGGTCCGACGTGGGGGCAGCCGGGACCCAATCGGGGTCCAGCAGAGGTGCAGCGCCGGTGTGGTCTGAGGACGGTGGAGGAGCTGCAGACCCTTCGCCACCTGACATGGTACGGGCTCGTCTTCGCCATTATTCCCCTCTTCAGAGTCATCGCCCCTGCTCATCATCGCCGGGGGCCACTGGGGTCCTCCTTTGCTCACCCCGGCTCTCCCATGTTTTTTCCCCGCCAGGGAGGCGGCCACGGGCTGTTTTCCCTCGGTTCTGGTGGCTGAGGGACACGGGTCGGCCGCCCGAGGAACTGCTTCGCCGGTTCGGCGCCTTGGGTCGGCCGCCCGACATTTTGTGTGTACCACTGGGTGACCTGGTTCGGCCTTCGGAGGACTGGACTTTCCGGGCCTGGAGCTGGAGTAGGCCGCCCGGCCTTGTTCTGCCACCCATGACTACCCGTCGGCCGTTGGACGCTGGGAGACCGCCAGAATTGTTCCCGTGGCGTTTGGTCTCCGCCGGTCGTCACCTTCATGAGCTGTCGGGGGTGAAGGTCTTTGGTGGTAGTATTTTGGACCTGTGATTGCACTGTCTTTTTTTTTTTTTCTCTCCTGTGCTCATTGTCTCTTGTATTTGTGATTTGTGCATTTAAGAGTGTGGTAATCTGTTATCGTGTCTTGTATTGCTTTCTTTGCCTTGTCTTGATTATGAATTGTGCTTTAGAGAGTGTTGTATTTTTTCTGTTAGCGTGCCTGTGTATCATGTAATTTGGGAACTTTGGTTTTTTTTTGTATTTTTTGTATCGCGACAAGGACTTTGGCAGGTACTCAAGAAATATGGCTGTACAGAGAAGTTTGTCAACCTGATCGAGGCACTCCATACAGGTATGCAAGCAAATGTGGTAATGAGTGGTTCAGTGTCTAAAGACTTTTCAGTAAGCAATGGGGTGAAACAAGGGTGTGTGCTGGTGCCTACACTCTTCTCGCTATATCTGGCAGCCATGCTTGAGGTGGCCTTCAAAGACACTTCAGAAGGAGAATACATTCAAACAAGGAAAGAAACAGACTTGTTCAATGTAGCACAGTTTAAAGCCAAGAGTAAGACATCAATAAAAGTAGTAAGAGAAAAGCTCTTTGCCGACAACAGTGCTCTAGTTGCACACATGGTGGAAGATATGCAATCTTTAGTGGAGAAATTTGCAAGAACAGCTAGCCAATTCAGCCTCAAAATCAACATCAAGAAGACAGAGTGCCTTTATCAACCACAAAAGTTCCAGTTAACACCACTACCAGAAGAGATCAGCATTGGTACAGAGCCACTTGGCAAGTGTAAGAGTTTCAAATAGAAAGATGTCTTTACCTTCTTTACATGTTTCAACTGCACTGCAGCCTTCATCAGAAGACGATTTCAACTGCACTGCAGCCTTCTGATGAAGGCTGCAGTGCAGTTGAAACATGTAAAGAAGGTAAAGACATCTTTCTATTTTACTTTTGTCTTTCAAAGGAAAAAAAAAGGATAAATAATTAAAAGAAGACAAAATGAACCTGTTTGACGTAAGAGTTTCAAGTATCTCGGCAGTACTGTTTCAGAGAATGCTAGGCTGGAGGATGAACTACCTCTCAGAATGGGAAGAGCGAGTGCTGTGTTTGGAAACTTGAGGGAGAGACTGTGGAACAACTGACATACAGTATGTCTATCCATGCGAAATGCAAAGTGTACAGAGCGACAGTACTGGGTACCCTATTGTATGGTGCTGAAACTTGGAATGTCTATAGGGTGCAGGTAAAGAAACTCCACGCATACAAGATGAGACACCTTCGAGCCATAATGAACATCTCATGGAAAGACAAGATAACCAACATAGAAGTGCTGAAATGAGCTGGTCTACCATCAATAGAAGACATGCTAATACAGATGAACCTGAGATAGCTCGGACATGTTGAGAGGATGGACCACCAGCATTTCCCTTGGCAATTACTCTACTCACAGTTATGTGAGGGCAAACGCAATCAGGGTAGACCAAGGGTCAGATTTAAAGACACTGTAAAAAGAAACCTGAAGAAGTTGGATATAGACAGGAGTTCTTGGCAGCGGAAGGCTAAGGACAGAGCTGTGTGGAGGAATCTGATCAGACCTAAATGAAACAGTCATTGTAGCCCACGACAGACTGCTATGATGATGTAACTGATGTGTATGTGTGTGTTTGACTTGTGTGTGTGACTAAAAGATATGTGTATGCAAGCACTTTGTGTAATATCTAACTAATCTTCACAATTTATTTATTATAACAGACCAAAGGGCATAATTACATATTCAAAATGGCTGATTGGCATACGGAACTCTGTTTGATCCTGTCCAGGTGATCAAGTTTGGTGAACATGGTGACACCCTGCAGGAGATCGAAGGTGGAGTTAATGAGAGCATATTTTTCCTTAATGGTAATGTTATTAAGTTCCCTGGAATCAGTACATGACTGCAGCAAACCGTCTTTTGTTCCCCCCTCCCCCCACTGCCGGCCCAATGAAGAAGGTCTAATGATGCCCACACTTAATGACTTTTGATATATTTTTCCATCACCTCCCATTCTGGAACCAAGAGACTATATAGCCTGCTTGGTGGTAAAGAGGCCCAAGCTAGAAGGTGGTGGTGGTAGCTGGGGTGGGGGTGGGGGGCAGGAATAATGCCTTCACTTTGCTCAAGACGATGGCATGGTCATGATATTCCTTAGGCACTTTACTGAGATCAGGAGGCTCAACTGGAGGTGAGTGAATGGGCACGGATGGTGAGCAAGCAGCAGACTGAAGGCAGATGGATAAACAAAAGGAGCTCCAAGAAATAATTGTCCCTAATTTCCAGTCTATTTGGGGTTATGGAGCTTTAGCCATGGATAAAATTACAGGTGAGGTGGAAATGGGTAAAACTAAAAACCGATGTGCTCCTTGTGATTACCTGAAGCTAACAGCAGGATAGGGGCTGTTTTCTTAGTTACTCTGAATAGATGCTCTCCAGACAGGGCAACAAGGTTCAAGAGCATGGGAAGTTCATGGTTTGGAAGTTTGAGATGGGTTGCCAGGTTCTCAGAGATGAAGTTCTGCTCAGTGCCAGAATCTAGTAACTGTGAGGAGGAAAACTCAGAACCTATTTGAATAATGATAACCTGTAAAAGCAATTTATTATGAAGGTATGGAGATGGTGCACCCGCCAGTCCCCCACTTCAACTGATGGGCAGTCTCTTTTGGCCGTGAGGTGCAATTTGACAGGGTGCGCTCAGTGCTAGCACAATACATACATGAGCCTGTTTCCCAACAATGATGTTGCTCAACAGCGGACATCTTTGAGCATCCTACTATCATTGGCTCAGAGCTGTCCCTCGCCGGCGGTGGTGGTAGCGTGAGTTGACGTGTTCGAGTGGGGGATGTATGATGAGGGGATGGCGGACCTTTACAGTGACGTTCCCAAGAACTCTTACAAAGACTGTTGTCTAAATGCATGGTTAGTGTTATAAGCTCATCGAGCAACTCAGGTTAGTCCTTTGTGGCTAATTTATTACACAGGACAGGGCTCAAACTGTGATGAAAAATACTGCTCAAAGCTTCGTCATCCCACCCCACCTCAGCGACCAAAACGCAGAATTCAACAGAATGTGCTGCTACTGATCATGAATCTGTCAGAGGTTTAGTGAACAGTTAGAAGCATCTCCCTCCCTATCAGAGTGGTCAAATATGCAAATGAATGCCTGGGAAAAACACTCGAAAGAGAAACCAGAAAAAACGGGACTCTCTCAAACTGCCTGAGCCCGAGCGAGTGCCCTTCCCTCCAGGAATGTAACAACAAAACTAATCTTGCTGTGTTCCAAGGGAAAATCCTTGGGCACATGATAAAAAGACCAATCGACACTGTAACAGGAATTCCTTCCCCTCCCCTAATTTACCCCTGTACTGAGCCGGAGTTGGAATAGCCATGGATTGGCAGGTGGAGGAGAGGTGGGTATGTTGGCCAGAGGATGAAGACAGATTTTTCATGACCTGAGCGCCAATCTAGTCCGCGCTTGGGCCATACATCATCTGCCGGCTTTGACAGCAGTGGATTACCTTCTGGCTCCCTGGGCTCTTATTGTGGCAGTGCTCGGTGGGGCTTCCTGCTGTCAAAGCCGATCAGCTGTTCTGCATTATGGCTCGTTAGCTGCCGGCTTTATATTGCAGGCACTGACGGCAGCCTAATGCAGCAGTATTGTCAAACTTTCGTCAAACATTCCTGGTCTACGTTCGTGTCAAGGTTCGTGTATGTATTCTTGTTCATGTTCTCGTTCAGGATCGTAAGCGGCTGGGTGTAGCCTTATGATTCCTTGCATCCTGTAAAGAGTGTTTTGCCCACAGCGGCTCATAGTTCTGTACTCCTGTCTTGTGTTCTCTTTAATTAAACATCAATGCGAAACTCACTGTCGACTTTGGGCATCTTATGGTGGCCCGCGAGGGTCACCGCGTGACAGTGTACTGCTGCCAGACGTCTAAACAGAGACGCCACACCGAGACGCTGTCCCGGTGAGTTTTTGCTTTAAGTGGACAATTGTTCTTCCCTGTCTGGGTGTCACTTGCTGGGAGAATGCCGTCTTCCAGGGGCCGCGGTTGGCGCCTGGGCAATGAGCTAGCGAGCGCCCTGGAGTATGTTGATGGGACGCTCCTCGCCGCTACTTTTGATGACAACTCCAACGACATGCGCTGGCACCGAGACTATGCTGAGGTTCTTCTGGACAACCTTCCTCTCTTTTATGACGACCACCCGGAGGTGATGACGAGGAGGGCTGAACTCGCCGCACAGCACGAGGTACTCCATGGGCTGGAGGAGGAAGACGGCAGGAAGCAGAGGAGTAGGCATCCTCCGTTGGGATACCGTTCCTGCCCCTGGTCCAGTCCAGGAATTCGCGCCATCTGGGGGCCGTCGAAGACGTCGGCGCCACGGCCAAGGTGAACCTCAGCATGAACCCTGTTCGGATCCAGTTCCGGGTCGCCGCAAGGTCTCAACCCCACAGTCAGATGCTTCCTCGGTGTCTCGCCAGGAGGGAATCCCCGCAGCCTCTCCCCCCCGGGGGGGGGGTAGTCTGCGGTTGTGGAAAGCCTGGATCCAGCCCCGCAGCCACGCCGTGGACGAAGGAGAAGAGCGGACTGCAGCCTGGAGCCTGTGCCGACGGTGAAGCATCCCCGGGTCTCCTCGCCGAAGCGGTTCGAGCCAGTGGGTCGAGGGTCCCCTGTCCCCACGGCATGCGCGTTGTCGGCATGGACGTCAGCGTCAGAGGAACCTCAGGCTGCCGAAACCATCATGACCGCTGCGGAGCCCGACGCAGCTGAGTGGGAGCCTGCGGACGAACTTCTTCGCCCTGAACCTGGATCGACGAAGTCCTGGATGGCGACAGAACCCGAGTGCAGGCAAGTGCTCTCTCTTGTGTCTCTTTCTCCTGTCTTAGAACACTTTTGCCTGCCTCTTGGGGAGGCGAGTCAGGGGCAGCTGCCTGCTGCGCCCGAGCTCGTCTCGCTGGGCTCTGTCACTGCCGGTGATGCTGATCCCGGTTCTTCTCTGTTCTCTGAGCCTTGTTGCAGAGTCACCGGCGTGAAGCCAGTCGTGGTTGCTGTATTGGAGGTTCCGGGTTTGGGGGCGGAGGTCGTCAGCGGTGCTGTGCCGACCCAGTTGGGGTCCATCCCGGGAGCTGCTTTGGCCCAATCGGGGTCCGACGTGGGTCCACCCGAGGCCCAATCGGGGTCCGTCGCAGGTGCTGCTCTGGCCCAATCGGGGTCCGACGTGGGGGCAGCCGGGACCCAATCGGGGTCCAGCAGAGGTGCAGCGCCGGTGTGGTCTGAGGACGGTGGAGGAGCTGCAGACCCTTCGCCACCTGACATGGTACGGGCTCGTCTTCGCCATTATTCCCCTCTTCAGAGTCATCGCCCCTGCTCATCATCGCCGGGGGCCACTGGGGTCCTCCTTTGCTCACCCCGGCTCTCCCATGTTTTTTCCCCGCCAGGGAGGCGGCCACGGGCTGTTTTCCCTCGGTTCTGGTGGCTGAGGGACACGGGTCGGCCGCCCGAGGAACTGCTTCGCCGGTTCGGCGCCTTGGGTCGGCCGCCCGACATTTTGTGTGTACCACTGGGTGACCTGGTTCGGCCTTCGGAGGACTGGACTTTCCGGGCCTGGAGCTGGAGTAGGCCGCCCGGCCTTGTTCTGCCACCCATGACTACCCGTCGGCCGTTGGACGCTGGGAGACCGCCAGAATTGTTCCCGTGGCGTTTGGTCTCCGCCGGTCGTCACCTTCATGAGCTGTCGGGGGTGAAGGTCTTTGGTGGTAGTATTTTGGACCTGTGATTGCACTGTCTTTTTTTTTTTTTCTCTCCTGTGCTCATTGTCTCTTGTATTTGTGATTTGTGCATTTAAGAGTGTGGTAATCTGTTATCGTGTCTTGTATTGCTTTCTTTGCCTTGTCTTGATTATGAATTGTGCTTTAGAGAGTGTTGTATTTTTTCTGTTAGCGTGCCTGTGTATCATGTAATTTGGGAACTTTGGTTTTTTTTGTATTTTTTGTATCGCGACAAGGACTTTGGCAGGTACTCAAGAAATATGGCTGTACAGAGAAGTTTGTCAACCTGATCGAGGCACTCCATACAGGTATGCAAGCAAATGTGGTAATGAGTGGTTCAGTGTCTAAAGACTTTTCAGTAAGCAATGGGGTGAAACAAGGGTGTGTGCTGGTGCCTACACTCTTCTCGCTATATCTGGCAGCCATGCTTGAGGTGGCCTTCAAAGACACTTCAGAAGGAGAATACATTCAAACAAGGAAAGAAACAGACTTGTTCAATGTAGCACAGTTTAAAGCCAAGAGTAAGACATCAATAAAAGTAGTAAGAGAAAAGCTCTTTGCCGACAACAGTGCTCTAGTTGCACACATGGTGGAAGATATGCAATCTTTAGTGGAGAAATTTGCAAGAACAGCTAGCCAATTCAGCCTCAAAATCAACATCAAGAAGACAGAGTGCCTTTATCAACCACAAAAGTTCCAGTTAACACCACTACCAGAAGAGATCAGCATTGGTACAGAGCCACTTGGCAAGTGTAAGAGTTTCAAATAGAAAGATGTCTTTACCTTCTTTACATGTTTCAACTGCACTGCAGCCTTCATCAGAAGACGATTTCAACTGCACTGCAGCCTTCTGATGAAGGCTGCAGTGCAGTTGAAACATGTAAAGAAGGTAAAGACATCTTTCTATTTTACTTTTGTCTTTCAAAGGAAAAAAAAAGGATAAATAATTAAAAGAAGACAAAATGAACCTGTTTGACGTAAGAGTTTCAAGTATCTCGGCAGTACTGTTTCAGAGAATGCTAGGCTGGAGGATGAACTACCTCTCAGAATGGGAAGAGCGAGTGCTGTGTTTGGAAACTTGAGGGAGAGACTGTGGAACAACTGACATACAGTATGTCTATCCATGCGAAATGCAAAGTGTACAGAGCGACAGTACTGGGTACCCTATTGTATGGTGCTGAAACTTGGAATGTCTATAGGGTGCAGGTAAAGAAACTCCACGCATACAAGATGAGACACCTTCGAGCCATAATGAACATCTCATGGAAAGACAAGATAACCAACATAGAAGTGCTGAAATGAGCTGGTCTACCATCAATAGAAGACATGCTAATACAGATGAACCTGAGATAGCTCGGACATGTTGAGAGGATGGACCACCAGCATTTCCCTTGGCAATTACTCTACTCACAGTTATGTGAGGGCAAACGCAATCAGGGTAGACCAAGGGTCAGATTTAAAGACACTGTAAAAAGAAACCTGAAGAAGTTGGATATAGACAGGAGTTCTTGGCAGCGGAAGGCTAAGGACAGAGCTGTGTGGAGGAATCTGATCAGACCTAAATGAAACAGTCATTGTAGCCCACGACAGACTGCTATGATGATGTAACTGATGTGTATGTGTGTGTTTGACTTGTGTGTGTGACTAAAAGATATGTGTATGCAAGCACTTTGTGTAATATCTAACTAATCTTCACAATTTATTTATTATAACAGACCAAAGGGCATAATTACATATTCAAAATGGCTGATTGGCATACGGAACTCTGTTTGATCCTGTCCAGGTGATCAAGTTTGGTGAACATGGTGACACCCTGCAGGAGATCGAAGGTGGAGTTAATGAGAGCATATTTTTCCTTAATGGTAATGTTATTAAGTTCCCTGGAATCAGTACATGACTGCAGCAAACCGTCTTTTGTTCCCCCCTCCCCCCACTGCCGGCCCAATGAAGAAGGTCTAATGATGCCCACACTTAATGACTTTTGATATATTTTTCCATCACCTCCCATTCTGGAACCAAGAGACTATATAGCCTGCTTGGTGGTAAAGAGGCCCAAGCTAGAAGGTGGTGGTGGTAGCTGGGGTGGGGGTGGGGGGCAGGAATAATGCCTTCACTTTGCTCAAGACGATGGCATGGTCATGATATTCCTTAGGCACTTTACTGAGATCAGGAGGCTCAACTGGAGGTGAGTGAATGGGCACGGATGGTGAGCAAGCAGCAGACTGAAGGCAGATGGATAAACAAAAGGAGCTCCAAGAAATAATTGTCCCTAATTTCCAGTCTATTTGGGGTTATGGAGCTTTAGCCATGGATAAAATTACAGGTGAGGTGGAAATGGGTAAAACTAAAAACCGATGTGCTCCTTGTGATTACCTGAAGCTAACAGCAGGATAGGGGCTGTTTTCTTAGTTACTCTGAATAGATGCTCTCCAGACAGGGCAACAAGGTTCAAGAGCATGGGAAGTTCATGGTTTGGAAGTTTGAGATGGGTTGCCAGGTTCTCAGAGATGAAGTTCTGCTCAGTGCCAGAATCTAGTAACTGTGAGGAGGAAAACTCAGAACCTATTTGAATAATGATAACCTGTAAAAGCAATTTATTATGAAGGTATGGAGATGGTGCACCCGCCAGTCCCCCACTTCAACTGATGGGCAGTCTCTTTTGGCCGTGAGGTGCAATTTGACAGGGTGCGCTCAGTGCTAGCACAATACATACATGAGCCTGTTTCCCAACAATGATGTTGCTCAACAGCGGACATCTTTGAGCATCCTACTATCATTGGCTCAGAGCTGTCCCTCGCCGGCGGTGGTGGTAGCGTGAGTTGACGTGTTCGAGTGGGGGATGTATGATGAGGGGATGGCGGACCTTTACAGTGACGTTCCCAAGAACTCTTACAAAGACTGTTGTCTAAATGCATGGTTAGTGTTATAAGCTCATCGAGCAACTCAGGTTAGTCCTTTGTGGCTAATTTATTACACAGGACAGGGCTCAAACTGTGATGAAAAATACTGCTCAAAGCTTCGTCATCCCACCCCACCTCAGCGACCAAAACGCAGAATTCAACAGAATGTGCTGCTACTGATCATGAATCTGTCAGAGGTTTAGTGAACAGTTAGAAGCATCTCCCTCCCTATCAGAGTGGTCAAATATGCAAATGAATGCCTGGGAAAAACACTCGAAAGAGAAACCAGAAAAAACGGGACTCTCTCAAACTGCCTGAGCCCGAGCGAGTGCCCTTCCCTCCAGGAATGTAACAACAAAACTAATCTTGCTGTGTTCCAAGGGAAAATCCTTGGGCACATGATAAAAAGACCAATCGACACTGTAACAGGAATTCCTTCCCCTCCCCTAATTTACCCCTGTACTGAGCCGGAGTTGGAATAGCCATGGATTGGCAGGTGGAGGAGAGGTGGGTATGTTGGCCAGAGGATGAAGACAGATTTTTCATGACCTGAGCGCCAATCTAGTCCGCGCTTGGGCCATACATCATCTGCCGGCTTTGACAGCAGTGGATTACCTTCTGGCTCCCTGGGCTCTTATTGTGGCAGTGCTCGGTGGGGCTTCCTGCTGTCAAAGCCGATCAGCTGTTCTGCATTATGGCTCGTTAGCTGCCGGCTTTATATTGCAGGCACTGACGGCAGCCTAATGCAGCAGTATTGTCAAACTTTCGTCAAACATTCCTGGTCTACGTTCGTGTCAAGGTTCGTGTATGTATTCTTGTTCATGTTCTCGTTCAGGATCGTAAGCGGCTGGGTGTAGCCTTATGATTCCTTGCATCCTGTAAAGAGTGTTTTGCCCACAGCGGCTCATAGTTCTGTACTCCTGTCTTGTGTTCTCTTTAATTAAACATCAATGCGAAACTCACTGTCGACTTTGGGCATCTTATGGTGGCCCGCGAGGGTCACCGCGTGACAGTGTACTGCTGCCAGACGTCTAAACAGAGACGCCACACCGAGACGCTGTCCCGGTGAGTTTTTGCTTTAAGTGGACAATTGTTCTTCCCTGTCTGGGTGTCACTTGCTGGGAGAATGCCGTCTTCCAGGGGCCGCGGTTGGCGCCTGGGCAATGAGCTAGCGAGCGCCCTGGAGTATGTTGATGGGACGCTCCTCGCCGCTACTTTTGATGACAACTCCAACGACATGCGCTGGCACCGAGACTATGCTGAGGTTCTTCTGGACAACCTTCCTCTCTTTTATGACGACCACCCGGAGGTGATGACGAGGAGGGCTGAACTCGCCGCACAGCACGAGGTACTCCATGGGCTGGAGGAGGAAGACGGCAGGAAGCAGAGGAGTAGGCATCCTCCGTTGGGATACCGTTCCTGCCCCTGGTCCAGTCCAGGAATTCGCGCCATCTGGGGGCCGTCGAAGACGTCGGTGCCACGGCCAAGGTGAACCTCAGCATGAACCCTGTTCGGATCCAGTTCCGGGTCGCCGCAAGGTCTCAACCCCACAGTCAGATGCTTCCTCGGTGTCTCGCCAGGAGGGAATCCCCGCAGCCTCTCCCCCCCGGGGGGGGGGGTAGTCTGCGGTTGTGGAAAGCCTGGATCCAGCCCCGCAGCCACGCCGTGGACGAAGGAGAAGAGCGGACTGCAGCCTGGAGCCTGTGCCGACGGTGAAGCATCCTCGGGTCTCCTCGCCGAAGCGGTTCGAGCCAGTGGGTCGAGGGTCCCCTGTCCCCACGGCATGCGCGTTGTCGGCATGGACGTCAGCGTCAGAGGAACCTCAGGCTGCCGAAACCATCATGACCGCTGCGGAGCCCGACGCAGCTGAGTGGGAGCCTGCGGACGAACTTCTTCGCCCTGAACCTGGATCGACGAAGTCCTGGATGGCGACAGAACCCGAGTGCAGGCAAGTGCTCTCTCTTGTGTCTCTTTCTCCTGTCTTAGAACACTTTTGCCTGCCTCTTGGGGAGGCGAGTCAGGGGCAGCTGCCTGCTGCGCCCGAGCTCGTCTCGCTGGGCTCTGTCACTGCCGGTGATGCTGATCCCGGTTCTTCTCTGTTCTCTGAGCCTTGTTGCAGAGTCACCGGCGTGAAGCCAGTCGTGGTTGCTGTATTGGAGGTTCCGGGTTTGGGGGCGGAGGTCGTCAGCGGTGCTGTGCCGACCCAGTTGGGGTCCATCCCGGGAGCTGCTTTGGCCCAATCGGGGTCCGACGTGGGTCCACCCGAGGCCCAATCGGGGTCCGTCGCAGGTGCTGCTCTGGCCCAATCGGGGTCCGACGTGGGGGCAGCCGGGACCCAATCGGGGTCCAGCAGAGGTGCAGCGCCGGTGTGGTCTGAGGACGGTGGAGGAGCTGCAGACCCTTCGCCACCTGACATGGTACGGGCTCGTCTTCGCCATTATTCCCCTCTTCAGAGTCATCGCCCCTGCTCATCATCGCCGGGGGCCACTGGGGTCCTCCTTTGCTCACCCCGGCTCTCCCATGTTTTTTCCCCGCCAGGGAGGCGGCCACGGGCTGTTTTCCCTCGGTTCTGGTGGCTGAGGGACACGGGTCGGCCGCCCGAGGAACTGCTTCGCCGGTTCGGCGCCTTGGGTCGGCCGCCCGACATTTTGTGTGTACCACTGGGTGACCTGGTTCGGCCTTCGGAGGATTGGACTTTCCGGGCCTGGAGCTGGAGTAGGCCGCCCGGCCTTGTTCTGCCACCCATGACTACCCGTCGGCCGTTGGACGCTGGGAGACCGCCAGAATTGTTCCCGTGGCGTTTGGTCTCCGCCGGTCGTCACCTTCATGAGCTGTCGGGGGTGAAGGTCTTTGGTGGTAGTATTTTGGACCTGTGATTGCACTGTCTTTTTTTTTTTTTCTCTCCTGTGCTCATTGTCTCTTGTATTTGTGATTTGTGCATTTAAGAGTGTGGTAATCTGTTATCGTGTCTTGTATTGCTTTCTTTGCCTTGTCTTGATTATGAATTGTGCTTTAGAGAGTGTTGTATTTTTTCTGTTAGCGTGCCTGTGTATCATGTAATTTGGGAACTTTGGTTTTTTTTGTTTTGATTGTGTCTGTGATTTTGGTTCATGTTCCTTGGGTTCTGTTTTGATTCCCTCCCGCCGGACCTTCCCCCATCCGCCCACCCTGCGGTGGGGGGGTGTCCATGGGCGTTCAGAGCCCACCCTCGGAGGGGAGGTACTGTTATGACCCGAGCGCCGATCTCGTCCGCGCTCAGGCCATACATCGTCTGCCGGCTTTGACAGCAGTGGATTACCTTCTGGCTCCCCGGGCTCTTATTGTGACAGCGCTCGGTGGGGCTTCCTGCTGTCAAAGCCGATCAGCTGTTCTGCATTACGGCTCGTTAGCTGCCGGCTTTATATTGCAGGCGCTGATGGCAGCCTAATGCAGCAGTATCGTCAAACTTTCGTCAAACATTCCTGGTCTACGTTCGTGTCAAGGTTCGTGTATGTATTCTTGTTCATGTTCTCGTTCAGGATCGTAAGCGGCTGGGTGTAGCCTTACGATTCCTTGCATCCTGTAAAGAGTGTTTTGCTCACAGCGGCTCATAGTTCTGTACTCATGTCTTGTGTTCTCGTTAATTAAACATCAATGTGAAACTCACTGTCGACTTTGGGCATCTTATGGTGGCCCGTGAGGGTCACCGCGTGACAAGATTATTTACTGGTGTGGACAAATTTTCTAGTCAATCATTTACCCGGGTGAGTTGTGAAAGTATTACATTTAGCTGAACTGCGACTTGCTCTAACTGTTGTTGGGTTACACTAACCCGGGTGGCTAGTGCCTCCTGCGATGCCTCTACTCAGTCTTGTTGACAGAAATGTACTGACATACTTTAAGCAATAGGACCACTTGCAGAGACACAACAAGAGACAAATAGCAGTTTAAGAACATTTATTTACAAAGTGAATATTGCGATCAACAACTGAGCATGGCGAGGACCTGGCAACCTTATGGAGAGAGTTGGAGAAAAAGGTAACTGCCAAAATATAAACTGGGGAGTTTTGTAAGTTAATTGATTTCTCTTATTCTTACTGATACATGAAGATAGGTTGCTTCACTCTCATCACAGAGGTGCTGATCCTTGCTGAGTGAGTGCTTTGGAGGTTGACTCCCAAAAGGCGAATGAGCAGCCTGGGTTCAGCGGATGAGGGTGAGAGGTTGCTCGTGAGACGGTTTTTATCAGGAGGAGGTTGCTGACTTACGGCCACGATGAGCAGAGGTTGGTCCTTGTCTGTCTGGAGGAAATCCAGTCTGCCTGTGCACAGGTAAGGAATCCTGTAAGGTAGAGGTTGCAGTACAAACAATGGTTGAATAGCCTATGTTAACCATGTCGGAGGTGAAGGTAGGCAATGAAGGGTGTTTTTGGTAGCACTAAAGAGTCTGTAATGAAGGTAACTTCATTAATTATAGTAAATATGTACACAATGGACAATAATTCTCAGTATGTTAAATAATGACTTCATAAGACTCAATAATCTTTATTCAATTGTATTTTGATAAAGCAGTGCAATTTATTTTAGACTTGCTCACTGGTCCTGAAAAAGTTGTCCTAGAAGAAATGCTCATATCCATTTCTTCTAGGACAACTTTTTCAGGACCTAGTCAAAGTACTTTTATACTTTTATACTTTTGAGCTAGTCAAAAGTATACAGTATATGTAGAAAAGACATGGCTCTGTAGAAAGCATGGTTGCATTTTACTTACCTTGTGTTTCTCCTGTGTCCTCGGGGGGGGGGGGGGGTCTTTTTAAAGTGGATGTTACCATTTTAATTACTTGTTTAAATAAATGTGTAAGTGGTCTGTAAGTCACCTCGGTCTCCAGACTCCTGCTTGCCTCCTACCGCAAGGTCATTCTAACAGAGCCCTGGAGGAGCACTCCTGGAAGGTAGTGTGTCTACGAGCTGTAGAATGAGTTCACTTAAAAAGGCAGTGGCTGATTACTGCAGGTGAAGATAATGAAGTAGCTGCAGCTGTTTCTAGACCAGGGGTCACCAACCTTTTTGAAACCAAGAGCTACTTCATGGGTATCGAGTCATGTGAAGGGCACTGTTACAACTCGCCGCTCATTAGCGGCGCCAGCTGAGCACACACCTGCACCTCGTCAGCGGCGGGGCATATAAGCTGCTCTGCCCTGAGCTTCGGCCTGAAGCCGTCTGTTCCCTTCGGCTACTTGCTTCAGAGGAACCCCCTCGCCAAACAGCAAGATTGCTCACGTAAGCATACCCCCACTTGTGTTCCAGTCTCTCCCCTGTGCACAGGTGGAACTTTCCCGGCGGCGGACTCCGCCCCTGCATCACCACCTCACTGCTGCTGTCAGGTGCATCGTCAGGTCACTGTCTTCTGGACTCTCCCTTGTGCACGCCTGCCACCTGCCCTGCCAAGTAAGCCAACAAACCTCTCATACCTGTTGTACTGGTTTGGTGCCCGTCACCTTCTTCCTGTGCTCTCTCCCCAGGGTTGTCTGGCTGTATGGTTTCCTGCCTCCGTGCCTGACGCTGGCGTCCGCCACCAGTACATCCACATACCACAGACACGTATCCACACATACACTTGCTGTTAAATAAACTGTTAAACCTATTCTGAGCCTGCGTGTGTGTCTCCTGAGCCGTGCGTTATGTCAGTACGGCTTCAGCGGAGCGGCTCGGCGGACAGCGGGCTCACGCGCCATCTTACCATCTTTGAGGCTCAAATAGATTTGATAGTTTATCAACAACAGGTGATGTTGAATCAATTGACTAAGATTACTGACCGGTTAGACTGCCTGGACCCCCGTCAGCCGTTCCTCCCGGCTCGTCAGGGAGGCGCAGCTCCAGCTGCTCCAGCGGCCGTCCAGCCTGCTCCGGGTGTCCCAGCCCGACTCACTCCTATCCCGACCCCCGCCCGCTTTAGTGGTAAGTTTGGCGGTGCGCGGGGGTTCATTATGCAGTGTGAGTTGGTGTTCCTGCGCGTCCCCAGAGATTTTCCCTCAGACCACAGCCAAATTGGCTTCATAGGAAATCTCCTGGAGGGTCATGCGCTCACCTGGGCTTATGCCATAATGGCGAAGCCCAGCTACGCCACCCTCACCTATGGCCAGTTCATTAAACTTTTCCTGGAAGTCTTTGATCACTCTCGTTTTGAGAGTGTCCAGGTCGATTGCCTCCTCAGCCTTCAGCAGGGGAGCCGATCGGCTGCCGATTACGCCATTGACTTCCGGGTTACAGCGGAGGAGGTTGGCTGGAAGGAACGCGCCCTCTGTGGCATCTTCCTCCGCAGTTTAAACTCTGGTCTGAGGGATGAACTGGCTGGTCGGGATCTCCCTGGAACATTTGCGGAGCTAATCTCTCTCACCATCAGTTTGGATAACCGGCTGCGCGAGCGCGCCTCGGAGCGGAAGTTGCCTTCTCGCCCGCGGGGTGCCTCGTCACGCCCGTCCCAAGCTCGCCCCCTGGCGTTACCGCCATCGGAGGTTTCCGAGGAGTCGGAACCTATGGTGACGGGCCGGGCAAAGCTTCCCCTTGCGGATAAACAGCGCCACCGTGAGTTGGGTCTCTGCATGTATTGCGGAGACAACCAGCACACTGTGGAGTGTTGCCCGGAGAAGCCCAAGCGGGGAGGTCCGCGAATCACTGTAGGGGGCCTCGCGGACGCTAACCGGTCAACTCCCCTCACTCCTTTGTCGCTGCCCATCCGTTTCTGCCACAACATCACAGGGCATCTCACTCATGCACTGGTGGACTCAGGCGCGGAAGGCAGCTTTATTTCACAAAGCCTGGCAACCCGATTGGGCATCCGTTGCCAGCCCCTTAAAACTCCTCTCACCCTCATCAATCTCTCCCATGCATCTCTGGGGAAAGTGACCCACCGGACAAACCCCATCTCTGTCATCGTCTCTGGGAACCACCGGGAGGAGATCTCCTTCTACATCTTGCCTTCCTCTGTGTCTCCAGTGATCCTGGGTTATCCCTGGCTCCGTCTCCATAACCCCATCCTGGATTGGAAGACCGGGAAGGTAACAGCCTGGAGTACCTTTTGTATGAGCACCTGCCTCCAATCCGCTGCCTGCTCGCCATCCTCTCCTCCCGTGGTCAAGGATGCCGCGCCCCCGGACCTCTCCTTGGTGCCCGTGGAGTTTCACGACCTGGGCGCAGTCTTCAGTAAGTCCAAGGCAATGTCCCTTCCTCCACACAGGCCTTACGACTGCGCCATAAACCTCCGCTAGGGGGCGCCTCTCCCTTCGGGGCGTCTCTACAGCCTGTCAGCGCCGGAGAAGGAGGCCATGAACTCATACCTTAAGGAATCTCTCAGTGCCGGTATTATTCGCCCATCGTCATCGCCATTAGGTGCAGGGTTCTTCTTCGTGGGCAAGAAGGATGGCTCGCTTCGTCCGTGCATCGACTTCCAAGCCCTAAATGACATCACGAAGAAGGACCGTTACACCCTGCCCCTGATGGACACTGCCTTCCACTCCCTCCAGGGGGCGACCTGGTTTACCAAGCTGGATCTCCGCAGCGCGTACCACCTCGTCCAGATCCGGGAGGGAGACGAATGGAAAACAGCCTTCCGTACCTCGAACGGCCACTTTGAATACCTGGTCATGCCGTTCGGGTTAACCAACGCTCCAGCCGTCTTTCAGCGCCTGATAAATGACGTTCTCCGGGATTTCATTGGCCTGTTTGTGTTCGTCTACCTGGATGACATTCTCATCTTCTCCAAGTCCAGGGATGAGCACCAGGTGCATGTGAGACGGGTCCTGCAGATGTTACTGGAGAATCGGTTGTACGTGAAGGCGGAGAAGTGCAAATTCTATGCCAAGAAGACGTCATTTCTCGGGTTTGTCATCTCCCATGACCAGGTTCTCCCAGACCCAGCCAAGATTAAAGCGGTGGTAGATTGGCCGACTTCCACATCTAGAAAGCAGGTGCAACAATTCGTCGGCTTTGCCAACTTTTACCGCCGCTTTGTGCCCAACTTTGGAGCCATCGTCGGCCCTCTGACCCGTCTCACCTCCCCTAAAACCCGGTTCCAGTGGACTGAAGAGGCCGCGGTGGCCTTCCAGGCGCTGAAGGCGGAGTTTTCATCCTCCCGGGTCCTCAGCCAGGTCGATTCCTCTTTGCAGTGCATCGTGGAGGTCGACGCCTCGGATACGGGGGTGGGGGCGGTGCTGTCTCAGCGGTCACTGGCTGATGGGGTCAAACGGCCTTGCGCCTTCTTCTCCCGGCGCTTGTCCACGGCGGAGCGCAACTACGACGTGGGGGACAGGGAGCTTCTTGCCATCAAGCTCGCGCTCCAAGAGTGGTGTCACTGGCTGGAGGGGGCCGCCCTGCCCTTCGTGGTGTTAACGGATCACAAAAATCTGGAATATTTAAGAACTGCCAAGCATCTGAACGCCCGCCAGGCCCGTTGGTCCTTGTTTTTTGCTAGATTCCGTTTCACCATCACATTCAGACCGGGCTCCAAAAACGGACTCCCTGACGCCCTCTCCAGGCAATTCGCCCCTGAAGACTTGGGGGACGCTGTTCATACCATCCTGCCCAGGTCGTGCATCGTGGGAGCCGTTACCTGGGAGATCGAGGATAAGGTCCGGAAGGCGCAGGAATCAGAACCGGATCCGGGCGGCGGACCGGAGGGGAGGCTCTACGTCCCGTCCTCCGTTCGGGGGGAGGTCATCCATTGGCTTCACACGTCCAAGCTAGCCTGCCATCCTGGGACCTCCCGAATGATTGACCTGCTCCAACGCTCCTTTTGGTGGCCGGGATTGCGCAAGGACACTGCCCGCTACGCCCGGGCCTGCCCCGTCTGTGCCACCAGTAAGACCGGCAACTCTCCTCCTGCGATTTTGCTCCAGCCCCTGCCCGTCCCTGGTAGGCCCTGGTCGCACATCGCATTGGACTTCGTCACTGGTCTCCCCGTCTCTAACAACTTCGACACAGTCCTGACCATCGTTGACCGTTTCTCCAAGGCTGCCCATTTCGTGCCATTACGGGGGCTACCCTCTGCCTTGGAGACGGCAGATCTCCTCGTCCAACACGTGGTCAGGCTGCGTGGGATACCAGCTGACGTGGTTTCCGACCGGGGTCCCCAATTCACCTCGGATGTCTGGTGGAGTTTCTGCAGGACACGAGGAGCCCAGGTAAGCCTCTCCTCCGGCCATCACCCCCAATCTAACGGGCAGTGTGAACGGACCAATCAGGAGCTGGAGGCTGCTCTCCGCTGCGTCACCGCCTCGAAGCCTGCATCATGGAGCAAACACCTTGCCTGGGTAGAATACGCTCACAACACCGCTCGCTCCTCAGCCACAGGGATGTCCCCTTTCAAGGTGTCCCTGGGATACGACCCCCCTCTGTTTCCCTCGCTGGAGAATGAGTCGGCAGTTCCCACGGTTCGGGCTCACCTCAGGCGGTGTCGCTCCATCTGGACAGCCGCGCGCAATGCGCTTTTACGCACGGTGGAGCGCAATAAGGCCACGGCGGATCGGCGTAGAAGACCTGCTCCTGCCTACCAGGTGGGCCAACCGGTCTGCATATCCACGCAGGATGTGAACCTGAAGGGTGAGAGGAGAAAGTTGGCTAAACGCTTCATGGGTCCATTCCCCGTCACCAAGATAATCAACCCGGTGGCAGTGCGTGTTGCTACTCCCCCCTCCCTCCGCATCCATCCCACCTTCCACGTCTCCAAGGTGAAACCGGTGGTGTCTGATCCCATCTGCCCTCCTCCTGCTGCGCCACCTGCGCCTTGGATGATTGATGGCCATCCGGCCTGGACTGTCTCGACCATCTTGGACTCCCGACGCCGGGGTCGCAGGCTACAGTATTTGGTGGACTGGGAGGGCTATGGTCCAGAATGGAGGCAATGGGTTCGTTCCTCGTTCGTGTTGGATCGCTCTCTCATCACCGAGTTTCACCGGAAGTACCCCAACAAACCATCGCCAGGAGGTGCTGCTAGAGGGGGGGAGTACTGTTACAACTCGCCGCTCATTAGCGGTGCCAGCTGAGCGCACACCTGCACCTCGTCAGCGGTGGGGCATATAAGCTGCTCTGCCCTGAGCTTCGGCATGAAGCCATCTGTTCCCTTCGGCTACTTGCTTCAGAGGAACCCCCTCGCCAAACAGCAAGATTGCTCACGTAAGCATACCTCCACTTGTGTTCCAGTCTCTCCCCTGTGCACAGGTGGATCTTTCCCGGCAGCGGACTCCGCCCCTGCATCACCACCTCGCTGCTGCTGTCAGGTGCATCGTCAGGTCACTGTCTTCTGGACTCTCCCTTGTGCACGCCTGCCACCTGCCCTGCCAAGTAAGCCAACAAACCTCTCATACCTGTTGTACTGGTTTGGTGCCCGTCACCTTCTTCCTGTGCTCTCTCCCCAGGGTTGTCTGGCTGTACGGTTTCCTGCCTCCGTGCCTGACGCTGGCGTCCGCCACCAGTACATCCACATACCACAGACACGCATCCACACATACACTTGCTGTTAAATAAACTGTTAAACCTATTCTGAGCCTGCGTGTGTGTCTCCTGAGCCGTGCGTTATGTCAGGCACCAGCTTGACACACTCCTCTAAAATAACAAATTGTGTATATATATATATATATATATATATATATACATAAATAATTATCAATAACTTAGAGTGGGTAACAGACAAGATCAATATTCAACACTTTATTTTTATTAATCTCAGCAATTGCTCAGATGATCACTTCTACATTTCATTAAAAAAATGTCCAGTTTTCACCAGTTTTCACCAGTTCCTTTTAACCATAAAAAACTAAACCCTTTTAATTTATGAACTATGTTGAACCATGTTTGAAAAAGTTATGCAACATTTAAGAAAAATCAACTTTCATATTAAATAAATCTTATCACATTTTTAACTGAACAAATCTGCTGCAATTCTGCTCAAAATCTGTTACATTTAATAAACACACTTTTGTGTGTTCTTCTTCACTGGAAGAACACACAAGAATACAGTTCTTGCCAAGAATCATGTTTGCGTAATAACCAGCACTTTCATGAGAAGAAGCTAAACAGCACTGAGAGTGCTTATATGCACGGTGGCGCAGTGGTTAGCACCGCGGCAGCAGTTTACCCTCGGCCGGGGGATCGCGGGGATCATGGGTTCAATCCCTGTCCCCGGCCAACAGTGATCTGTGTGGAGTTTGCATGTTCTGGTGGTGCATGTTCTGGTTTTTCATGCAAAAACATGCAGGTTAGGGAGTTAAGGGGTGCTTGCGCACGCAGCGACCGGCAGCTGGTGGCTTGTCACCGGACTGCAGAACAAATCCACCTACGGGTACAAGATAAGTCAAAAAAAAAAAAAAAAAGAGTGGGTAGTGAAGTGTCGCTCCACATAGTGGCGCTTCGCCGTCGCCCCGCAAATGAAACACACGCAGCTTCCTTTCACGGTAGTAAAAAAGAACTCTTCCTCCTGCTCACTTTGAAAATGATAAATTTTCTGTCTTTTTTTTTGCCATGTTTTTGGGCTAGGAACCTGCACTGCGCTCACCATCTTCACTGCCCGCTAGCTTACTCTCCACAAGCGCGAAGGTTTTGTCATGCGCACAATACTGACCTTTGAACTAGGTCAGATTCACCTTAACTTTACGTATAATAAACATATTTTCATTTTTTTTATTTTTAAGACATTGTCATTTTAAAATCTAAATAAATGCAAGTGTGATTTTAAAAAATAGCGGCAGAAAAAATTACATCTTAGACGCAGCTCACTTGCGAGTTGTGCTATTTTTAGAACAGGCCTGCGGGCGACTCATGTGGTCCCTGTGGGTGACATGGTGCCCGTGGGCACCGCGTTGGTGACCCCTGTTCTAGACCCTTACTGATGGTCAGGGCCAGCCCAAGCCTTCATAGAGTGTAAGTGAAATCTGAATTTGGGGCCCCTCTGGTAAGAAAGGTAGCCAACTTTATTTTCATTCAATCCATATGGCCAAGCATGTACAGTAGAAGGAAATTATGTTTTTTCCTCTCTACGTTGCCATTCACAGCTATTGGACGGGCTGCTGACATACAAGGCACCGCCACAACCATCTTTCCTTCCCTCATTCCATTATGCTGAGCACCAAGCTTGAAGGCAGGAAGTACCATTTTTAAATGGTCTTTGGAATGACCAAGCCAGGGCTTGGCTCCATGACCTCCCCGTTCCCAAAAGGCCACCACACCACTCCAGTAAATTGCATGATGCTTCTGAGGGAATTTTGCAAAGGTGTTGCTTGCATCATCTCAATGTCTGGTGTGTTTCTCCCTAATATTTGATTTAATTTTAAATGGTACCACCCTTAGAAGAGTAGTCTGATGTTGATTCAGTCTTCTGGGCCAGAACTGTAAACAATAGCTAGCTTGCAAACAAAATATGTCTCTAAGTTGCACTGACTCCTAAAGTTACATTACATTATCAAACATACTTTATCTTCCTCTTTTACCTGATCCTCTCCTCTCCTTCCTTTTATCGTCTCCTAATGGGTGTATACTATATGTTTTTGGGACATAATGTATGGACATAATGCTCCTCCTTACATAAGTTCCACACAGTGGTGTGCAGTAAGAACTAGTGAATATCTTGGCTAATCCCCAATAGAGAGAAAAATCACGCCTCTAACACTAGCACTGCATGAATGACGTTATGTATATTAATGCGTTGTTATATAAATCTTTGGTTTGGCAAGGACAATTTTATCATCACACTCTCGGAAAATTTTAAACAGTTAAAATCAAATAAATATTCTGGGGGACCTCTGGTGGTTGCAGAGTCCTACGCAGTTGCTGATTTTGCTTATGCTTTGGGCTGGCCCTGCCTATGGTCATGAACTTTGGGTAATGACCAAAACAATGAGATCACGGATACTAGATGCCAAAATGAGCTTTCACCCTTCGAGATAGAGTGAGGAGCTCAGTTATCTGGAAGAGGTTCCTCCATATCTGAAGGACCCAGCTGAGGTGGTTGAGCATCTGCTGAACATGGCATCTCGACGTCTCCCATGGGAGGTGTTTTGGGTACGTCTTATTGAGAGGAGGCCCCAGGACATACTGGAGAGATGACGTCCCCCAGCTGGTCTGGAAATGCCTTGAAAGAGGACACCATGGATGGTTGGATGGATGGTTTGTGTCATGTTAGCAAATATTGCTATTTTTCCTCTCTGTATCTGTAAAGCCAGATAAATTGTGACAAAAAACAAAAACAACAAAACAACACGCCCCCATACATCACAGATGTGGCTTTTGGACTTAACACTGATGACAATCTGGATGGTCATTTTCCTCTTTAGCCCGGAGGACACAACATCCATGATTTTGTGGATTTTGTGGAAATTTATTTTATTTATTTATTTATTTTTATCCGAAATAAAAATAAATAAATAAATAAAATAAATTTACAAAAGTAATTACAAATGTGGACTCATCAGACCACAGCACACTTTTCCACTTTGTGTCAGTCCATCTCAGATGAGCTCGGGCCCAGAGCAACTGGCGGTGTTTCTGGGTGTTTTTTATATATGGCTTTGACTTTGCATGGTAGAGTTTGAACTTGCACTTGTAGATGTAGCAACAAACTGTGTTAGCTGACAATGGTTTTCCAAAGTGTCGCTGAGCCCGCGTGGTAATACAGAATGATGTTGGGTTTTAATTCATTGCTGCCCAATCGATTGAAGAAAACGGGCATACATTGTAGATTTTCAGCCTTGCCTCTTACATGCTGAAGAATCTCTGAATGCTCCAGAATCTCTGAATCTTGATATTATTGGCTGTATGTCATGATTCCTCGTGCGCCATAATGCGGCGCACAAGGGAAGGAATGGAAAACCCAATTGCAAGAGTAGAAAGTGCCATTTATTAACTTAAACCATGAAAATAACAAGTCCGGCTTAGACCACACAAATACAGGAAGATGCAATGATGAGTTAAGCCACCAGACATGCAGGGCGCCACTCGGATGCTCAACAGCCCGGCAACGGGAATGCCTAGTGCCACAGAGCTACGGTTGACACAGGGAGAAAGTCACATATAGCTTACAGAACTGAAGCAATCCGGGGCTATCCGTGCAGTCTGGGGGAAGAAGAAGTGAGGCAGAGTCAGCTGCTAACATCTAGGAATAAGATGTCTGGAAATGTCAGGCTGAATACGCGACGGGAGTTGTACAACATTCATGGAGGAACATGCTGCCACGAATGAGGGTGAATGCTCCAACAATCTCTTTCCACAAGCACAGCGTATTTATTATCCTATTGCAAACGAGGAAAGAGATTGCCGGTGTGAGGAAACGTGGGCCAAACATAATTGAACCAGGTGTGTAGGAGTGTGTGTATGAGCGTGTGAATGGGAATGAATGGAGTGTGTGTGTGTGTGTGTGTGTGTGTGTGTGTGTGTGTGTGTGTGAACACCCATGATGAAGCACAGCTGATGGCACTTGACAGGAGAAGGGGGCGTGTCTGAGCTGTCAGGGAGCGAAGGACCCAAACAGCTCCCTGATGCGCCTGACGGAAAATAGGGCAAAAATAAACAATAAGTCAGAACTGATTCATGACACTGTAGATCATGAAATCCCTAAATTCCTTGTGATTATACATTGAGAAATGTTCTTAAACTGTTGGACTTTTTGCCCAACTCTTTGAACAACTGGGTCTTTTGGGGATGCTCCTTTTATACCCAATCGTGACACTTACCTGTTTCCAACTAATCTGTTCACCTGTGGGACATTCCATTTCTCAACTTTCCGTCTTTTCTTGCCCCTGTCCCAGTTTTTTTGGAATGTGTTGCAGGCATCAAATTCAAAATGAGTGAATCAGATGTTTCATATTAACAGATCTCAAAAAAGTTTGGTGGTGTTGCACCGTATATTGATGAATTGTATAGGTGTAAACTTGTAAATGGAATGCCCTTGGCACTACCTGGTATTCTAGAATGTGTTACTGTTGAGATTGACCAAGATAAAACAAAAAATCTAATTATAAGTTGTATATATAGAATGCCGGGAACTTGCGTTGAGACATTCAGAGATGTTAGTAGAGTTGTACAATAATATAACTGTCACCATGGGTTGAGATGCCGTCTCGGCACTCAGCCCATGTTTTCCCTCATCCCTGCTTCCCATTGAGCAGCGTCTCAGCAGGCTCCCAGCTGGCAGCATTACGGACGGCTGGGGCCAATTAGTCCTCATCAGCTGGGGCGCTGCCAATGAGGATAAATAGGAGCAGCCTCGATGACTCGGGGCTGCGACATAAGCACTGCTAGGCTGAAGCCCCTTCATCTGGTATCAGCCTCTACTCCCCTTGCAGCATTCCTGTGTTTGTATCCCGCTGTGAGTATGCACGTCTTGTTACCCCCATGTCCGGTACGAGCTACCTACCCCTGCGCTGTGCAGCCTGGGAATGTACGTCTGTATGAGTGTCTGTGCTCTCCTCATCCCTTATCCTTTACCCAAAATAAAACATCTCGACTCACTGGCTTGTCCCTGGCTCTGATTGCCCGGCTCCCTAGAGCCGGGTATGACAATAACTAATAAGAAAATTGTTGCAATCTGTGGAGACTTCAATATTGATTTACTAAATCCATTTCAACAAAATGGAACTACAGAGTTCATGAATTCTATGTAAAGTATGAGTCTATATCCCACACATCCTATTAGAATCACAGAACACACTGCTACACTTACTGACAATCTGTTTGTTAACGTTATTGATAAGAAAACAGAAAGTGGATTATTGATAAATGACATAAGTGACCATCTGCCAGTCTTTGCACTTATCCATGGCTACACGGGGGCCAATACAGAAAAAAAAATTAAAATCATTCAGATATAAATCACACAATGCAATCAGTTCTTTTAAAGAAGACCTGCTGAAGCAAGAACGGACAAAAGTTTATGTATCAGATGTAAATGAAGCCTATGATACATTCATGAACATTGTAACCACTCTTCATGAAAAAAAATTGTCCACTAGTAAAGAGAAAGTTTAAACAGAAATTTGTCAACAAGTCATGGTGGACCAAAGGATTACAAAAAGCGTGTAAAAAGAAAAATTCATTATATAAAGCTTTTTTAAAGAAAAGGACAAAAGAAGCAGAACAGCGGTATAAAACACACAAAAATAAGTTAATATACAGTATATAATGAGATGTAGTAAAAGAGACTATTACAGTAAAGACCTGGAGAAAAACAGAGATAACATTAAAATACATGGACAATACATAACAATATTCTTGGAAATAAAATCAGAAATACAAGCTACCCAACCAATCTTTCAACAACAACAAAAAAAGACTCTTCTTCTTCTTCTTCTTCGTCGATCGCTAGATGGTCACACCAGCTGCCCTGATGAATGCTGCTGTCCTGCGGAGGTCCCCGAGGTCCCTGTGCAGCTTTTGGTTCAGTGATGTGGGGTCAGGCCACGTAGCTCGTCTGAGTGCAGCGTGGTCTGGGCAGTCTTGGAGGAGGTGTTCGCTGGTCATTTGGGCAGTACCACATGGGCATCTGTCCGATTGTCCAACTTTAAGTTTCTGGTGCATGTGAGCATGCATTCTGTTATGTCCAGTTCGGAGTCTGAACAGAATGACTTGGTCAGCCCTGCTCAGACTATAGTAGTTGTCATCCTTGCAGAAGTTTGGGTGTTGCTGCTGCCACTTCTTGTGAGACAGGGCCTTAATAATGGTTTTCTCCTCACTGTAAGAGACCTGCCTGTCTTCCTGGTCTTGCTGCCCACCCTCCTTAGCAAGTCTGTCAGCCGTCTCATTTCCATAGATTCCACAGTGGGCAGGAATCCATTGGAGTGATAGGTTCACCTGTGTTGCTAGTTGAGACAGAGTGAGGGCGAGTTCATTCAGTTCATTGCGTCGGGGGTCCTGAAGTGTATCCAGGACAGAGAGGGCATCAGTGAAGATGACGACCCGCTTGTGTGCCTTGTCTTGATGTTCCCTGACGTGGGCCGCTGCTGTTCTCAGGGCCTCTGCCTCAGCCCCTGAAATTGGTGGCGTACTTTCCAGTTGCAATGGGAATGTGGGTCTCCTCGTCAGCGTACCTGATGTACACGCCGCCTCCGCCATTCCTGGTTGCTTCTATGGCAGAGCCGTCTGTGTAGACGTGAGTCCACTGCTCTTTAGGGTAGGCAGACTGAATGAACTCCAGGGCCAGCGACTTCCTCTCTTGGTCTGACTGTGTTCCTTTCTTCCCAATGCCCGATATGTCTGTGCGTATGGCTGGGAAGTTCTGTCGGTTCCAGGAGGGAACAGATGCTATGGGTGGTAATGGTGTGGGTATGTGGTCCATCAGTTCTGGGTCTCTCCTTTCAAGTGTCCTGCTCTGGTGGATGAAGCTCGATCTCTTAAGTCTCCCTTTTGTTGGCTTGTTCAGTCTGTCCTTCATGGGATGGTTTTCCAGTCTTTTGAATTTGGTGGCCTGGGTCAGTACCTTGACATTTCTTCTATCTTTCAGTGGTGCAAGGCCTGTTGTTGTCTCCAGCGCTTTGATAGGGGTACTGCACATGGCTCCTGTCATCATTCGCATGGCTTGGTTTTGGAGTCTGTCCAGCTTCTCAGTGTTGTTTTTGGCAGCTGTTGAGGTTGCTGCCATGCCATACTCCAGAACAGGCCGAATCCTTCCCACATAGAGCTTCTTCAGGACACCCTGGTCTGCACCCCAGTCTGTTCCTGACAGTTTCTTCATTAGGGCCATCCTGATCTTTGCTCTTGCCTGGTTCTTGTGCAGCTGGTTCTTCCAAGTCAGTCTGCGATCCATGGTGATCCCGAGGTATGTGGGTGCATATTCAGCCTGGAGCTCATGGGAGTTGATCTGCAGTTTCACCTTCTGGGGTTGGGTGGAGAGGGTGAAGACGGTGTATGTAGTCTTCCTCTCATTTAAGCTTACAAGCCATGACTTGGTCCATGCCTCGATCAGCCGGAGAACTTGCTGCACTCTGTAGTTTGCAGTCACGATGCTTTCCTCACTGCACCAGAGGGCTAGGTCATTGGCATAGATGGCACCTTGTACGTTCCTGGGCAAACTCTGGATGATGTCCTTAATGAATACAAGGAAGAGTATTGGGGAGAGCACTCCTCCTTGTGGGACTCCTTCCCTCAACACCTTCTTCTTGCTGGAGTACTGTCTGACCTGGACTCTGGCTCTTCTGTTGTGCAGGTATTGGGCAATCCACTTGTACATGCGCCCAGCGATACCGCACTGGCGCAGTTTCAGCTTGAGGCCATCTTTCCATACCCTGTCAAACGCCTTTTCTAGGTCAATCCATACAGCAAGGGTGTGCTTTTTTTCTTGGAAGGCATCTTCTATGGCTTGAGAGATGTATGTTATTTGGTCCTGTGTAGACTGGTTCTGCCTGAAGGCTGCTTGCTCTGGGCCGATGTGTTGTTTTCCTTCCAAGTGCCACATGAGTCTGGTGTTGATGAGATGCTCTAGCAGCTTTCCTATGCAGCTTGTAAGGCTTATGGGGCGATAGCTTTCAGCCTTCAACTTATCTTTGCCTTTTTTGTGCACTGGAATCATCGTGGCTTCTCTCCAGATCTGAGGCACAGTCCCTGATCTCCAACTGTCGTTGAAAAGCTGCAGAAGTTTCTTCTTGGTTTTGGGGCCAAGGTTCAGCAACATTTCATTTGTGATCTTGTCAGACCCAGGGGCTTTTTTCAGCTTCAGTGTTGTCATTGCATCCTCCAGCTCCTTGAGAATGAATGGCGAGTTCATCACTGGTTCAATCTGTGCGTTCTGATGAATTCGCTGGGCTCCTCTGACAACCTTTTTTCTCTCTGGTGGAATCTGAAGATGGCTCGTCTTCATATACTGGTTGATGAAATGGTCTGCTGCTTTCTTGCCAGTCAGCAGTTCTTGATCTGCCTGTACTGTGATCGGCGAGCTTTTGCTGTTCTTGTCGTTGAGGGCTTGAGCCAGTTTCCAAAGCTTGTTGCCGTCCTTGTCCAAGTTGAGCTGCTCTGTCTTTTCTTGCCATTTCTTTCGAGCTTCCTGTATAAATGTCTGCCTGTGTTTTGCAGTGGCCGCCTTCAGGGCAATGTTGTTTTCTACTGTAGGATCTGCTTCTACTTTTTTCCTTGCCTCTGCCACACTGTCTTCAAGCTGCTGGAGCTCTTCTGTCCAGTAAGGCCTATAGTTCTTTCTGGCTCCCCGAGGTATAGATTCATTTGCAGCCTTCAGAATAGCATGGTTCAGCACCCTGACTTTCTTGTTGAGGTTCTGCTGCTTGTGACAGATCTCCGCAGAGTACCGGTCCACCAGTGTTGAGAAGCGCACCCAGTTGGCCTTCTTGTAATTCCACCTGGGGAATGTCTTAGCTTCTTGTGGTTTGTAGCTGATGTCCAGTCCGATCTTCACAGGTTTATGGTCACTTCCCCCGAGCTGACCAAGTACTGTTCTTGTTGCCAGCCTGGCCATGTCGTTGGTGGCAAACGCAAGATTGGGCGTGGTGTTACTCAGCCATACCCTGGAGAAGAACGTTGGTGGATCATCAGGATCATTCATTAGCAGAAGACTGTTTTCGACTTGCCAATCTTCCACCTCCTCTCCTCTTCTATCTGCTTCACTGTATCCCCATGCCTCTGAGTGACTGTTGAAGTCACCGATGACTAAGCATCGGTGGTCTGGGAGTTCCATTTGGTCAAGTGAGAGCTCTCGCTCTGGGGGGCAGTACACATTGAAGATCGTGATGCTTTCATTGTGAACCATAATTCGAACTCCATGGATTTCTGCCTGGTTGTTGGTACTGACGTCAAACTCTTGTGCTGGTATGGCGTTTCTGACAAGAATCGCCACTCCTCCTTTTGTTCTTCCTTTTCTGTCTTTCCTGAAGACCTGGTATCCCCTAACACTGAAGCGTTGGTTTTCCTTCAGGTGTGTCTCCTGTAGGCAGGCTACATCAATGTCTTCTGAGTGGAGTCTTTCGGCAAGGGATATTTTCTTGTTATAGACTCCTTCTGCGTTCCACTGGAGGATGTTGACGTTCCTTTCCTTTGGCGTCTCTTTTCGGCCAGTAGCATTCCTCATTCCCCGTCCCCTGGTCGTGCAGGACGAGGTGAGGTGACCTCCAGTAGCTGAGGGTGGGCCCCTTTGAGGCTGAGGGCCCGGCACTGTTCCTCCCCGGCGGATCCCCAGAGGATGAGCACCATCACGTGCAACATCAGTGTGACTCATCATGAAGCGAATATGCGTGACGCAGAGGTTTGTGGCACCACAGGGGTCCTGCATCTCCGTCTTCAGCCATGGACGTTTGTTGGGGGTCCCTCCCCTAGACCAGCTGCCTTCCATGGCTGGGCTGTCGAGAGCTTGGTCCACCCTGTAGAAAGGTTGCCTGCCAACCTTTCTACAGTTGTCTACAGGTACACAACTGTCTGTCCTCCTCCGCCTTCACAGCCATTGGGAGTTCGCTCTCCTCTCCGCCTGTTCCGCTGTTGGGACATTTGTTGCTGTAACAAAACTTGGGTTTTACGTGAGTGATTTGTTACATGCTGCACAACCCCCAAAGGACCAGGGTGCACTCTTTAGTCTGGCCTCTACCCCACGCGGACCTGTTCGACGTGGTTGAACCTTCTGGGAGCACTAGGCTCCCGTTGACATAGCTCCGGGGGTTGCTGAGGCACGCAAGCCGCTGCACCCCGACAAGGTATGTGCACCATTGGCAGCAGAAAAAAGACTCAAAGAGTATGAATGCAGACTCACCTGCAGATGAATTTAATAATTTTTTTTGTTAACACTGGTCCTAATTTGGCTTGAGAAATACCCATTACGGCACCTACAGGTGATACAGTAAGCAAAAACATTGCTATAAAAGACTCTCCATAAAGAACACAGATGAGAGAGAGGTCATTGAAATTGTTTAATCGTTTAAAAGTAAAATATCTACGGATTGTGATGGTATTGACATGCTTTAAGTCAAAACTAAACATCGAATGCTTAGTGAAACCACTGACGTATATCTGTAACCTGTCTCTCCAAACAGGCATATTTCCCAGTGCAATGAAAATAGCTAAAGTAATTCCGATACACAAGACGGGTGACAGAGGGGAATTTTCAAACTATAGACCTATTTCACTATTGCCGCAATTTCAAAGATACTCGGGGAAAAAAAAAATTCTATGAGAGAATTGGCAACTTTATAATGAAGAATAATTTATTGTGTGAACAGCAGTACGGGTTCAGACATAAAAGGACAACTGTATTTGCTCTAATTGAATTTACAGAAAAAATATCAACTGCTGTAGAAAATAAAGAGTATTCACTTGGGGTATTCTTGTATTTAAAAAAAAGCTTTTGATACAGTGGATTGTCATCAGCCGAGCCGGCTTGGCCTTCCCCGGCTTGGTCCCGAGCTCTCTGTGGGTTTTGGCTTCACTGTTTATGTGCATTTTGTGTATTTATTCCATCACCTTAGCCACTGCCTGACCGGCAGCTGTTAGTCAGCTTCTGTGATCTTTTTCCCACGCTGCTGACAGTCTGTCGGTCCAACCACGCTCCCTCGCGCTCCTTAATTCCTCCAGCTGTTCCCAGCCCCAGTAATTATCTTTTCCCGCGCCTCACCCAGGTGTTCCCAATTTGTGTGGCCAACGGCATTTGGATTTAAGCAGCTCTTTGCTAGACAAACGCCGCTGGGTCATTATACGAGTCACACTACTGTTCTTCGTGGTGTAATCGTCAGTCACCGAAGGATTATGCTCACCGAGAGAACTGGACTTTTTGGACTGCTCCTATTCATGAGTAAACTGTTAGCATTTCTCTGTGTGGTTAGCTGCTACGTTGCACCAGGAGTGTTTCTCCCCTGCAGTAATTCTGCTACGCTTCTGGTGGCGTTTCTCCCCGCAGCATAACTGCTACGCTTAGGTGTTTGCCCCGTTTATGTTCCCCCCGAGTAGTTGCACTCCCCGTAGTCTTCCCTGCTCTCCTGAACACAACCATATTGTGTTGTAACCTACTTGTTCGTACTTATTTGTGAACTGTCAATAAATGTGTGTTTGGTGTGAACCTGCGCTTAAATCCACCCTTCCTTCTTCTCCTCCGTGTGCAATGGAAGCGCACACGGAGAATTTATGACAGAATGACCCAGTCGAATTAAAGGATTTAGCGGGTTACACCCACACACCTTTTTCATTTTTGTGAACTGTTTTTCACCCACCGGTTTTTGAGGATTCATTATGCCTCAAGCTGGTGAAGCAGTATGGCAGAGACAGTGCAGCTGGGAGGACTGCCAAGCCATCGTGGCGATTGAGGGTTTGGCAGCCAGCACACGCAGCTGTACCTCCCGGAGGGACGAGATGGACTGCTGGGGCAGAATAACCAACTTGGTGGAGCGGAGACCTTACCTGCACCTTCATCCCTGGGTGATTGCTCTATCACTCCCTTTGCTGCCACCTCTGCCTCCACCTGTTTCCTCGCTGTGTGTTGCGAGGCCAGTGCCCGCACGTAGAAGAATTCGGCGAGAGAAGCCCAGTCTCGTCTCCTGCGTGTTGGCTCCTGTCCCGCCGGCTTCGTTTCTTCCATGGCACCGTGACCCAGCGTTGGACCGCAGGAGGAACTCCTCCGCTCCTCTGCCTGTCTCTCAGTCTGCGGGGGTGGCCCCCTCTGGATTTTCCCAAGAGACCCAGGAGAGCCGCAGATAAGAAGCAGGAAGCTGGGTGTACTGAAGTTGAGACCACTGCTCCCGGGATTAACAAGCAAGTGTGTTTTCATTTGATTAATTCTTTTGATAAATCATCTTGCCTGATGCCCGGGAGTGAGGCCCAGCTTGTGCAGTCTGCTGGGTCCTCACCTACCGCTACAGCAGAAATTACACCCCCCCTACTCTCTCCATATCTCCTTCCATCTCTGTTGAGTGTCCATCAGCACTGGAGCTCGATATTCAGAGGAGGGAGGGGGCCGCAGCGCTGAAGAATCCTACTCCAGCCCCGCGGAGCCACCATGGTCAGAGGAGGAGCGCTGCAACCAACCTGAAGCCTGCGCCGACAGAGGAGCATCCCCTGGCTTCAGCCTCCCAGGGTCCAGCGCGATGTGGGACTCCACCTCCAGAATCCTCGCTGGAGGAGTCACTGGCGTTGGAGAGCTCTCTGGAGGACAATAGGACCACAACAACCATCATGCCTGCTGCAGAGGCCACCACAGCAGAGTCAGCGCCCTCAGCAGGATCGACGGAGTCCTGGACCGCGGTAGAGCTCGAGTTCAGGCGAGTGATTTCTTTCATTTTTCTTTACTCTGCTGTAGAGAAATCATGCCTGGCTCTTGGTGAGGAGAGTCGGGTGCAGCCATCAGCTGCACCTGAGCTCACCTTGCTGTGCTCCGCCATGGCCGGTGACCCTGACCTCCTTTATTTGTGCCCTCTGTCTAAGCCTTCTTTCAGGGTCGCCGGAGATGGTCAAACACCGCCGGAGGGCTCCACAATGCCCCCGTTGCCTGTTGTTCCGCTGGTGGGCTGCTTCCTGGGTATGGTGCTTGCCTTGGTCGATCAGCTTCCCAAGAACACAGCATTTGCCCAATTGGGGTCCACCGTGGGCGCAGCTGAGCCTCAGCCAGAGGTCACCATGGGTGCAGCTGAGCCTCAACCGGAGGTCACCGTGGGTGCAGCTGAGCCTCAACCGGAGGTCACCGTGGGTGCAGCTGAGCCGGCCCAGTCGGGGGCCACCGTGGGTAGAGCTAGGCTCCCGCTGGAGTCCATCGTGGGTGCAGTGGAGCCGGCCCGGTCGGGGGCCATCGTGGGTGCAGCGGAGCTGGCCTGGTCGGGGGCCACTGCGGACCACCCTGAGGACGCCGTGGAGGTTCCCTCTCCCCGGTCCAGTTACCCACCAGTCAGCCTTCCGGTGGGCAGGCCGCCTCCTGCTTCACCCCTTCAGTTCTGGTGGCTGAGCAACATTGGCCGGCCTCCAGAAGAATTGACTCCCTGGGTCACGTTTTCCAGCAGGCTGCCGGACGCCGTCCACCGGACCTTCTGCTGGGCCTAGGACTCTGGGTGGCCTCCTGAGCCCCAACGCCCGTGGACTTGGGGGGTTAATCATGGGCCCTGGGTGGAGCATTGTGTTCCCTCCTTTCCTGTTCCCCTTACCTCCCACCCGGGTTTGTGTTGTTGCTGTTGTTGTTGCTCCTGTTGGGGGGGGGGGGTTGTCTTGATGTTACCTGGGGTGTCTGGGAATCCACCCCTTAAAGGGGGGGCCCTGTCACGAGCCGATCCGGCTTGGCCTTCCCCGGCTTGGTCTCAATCTCTCTGTGGGTTTTGGCTTCACTGTTTAGGTTATAATTTTTAACAACCATCACGACAACTCAGTATTTGAACTCAGTGTAAATAGTGTAGAGATTGAAAGAGTATCCAAAATCAAATTTCTTGGAGTAATAACACTGGTCAACACCAAATTTATGTATTTATTTATTTATTTTAAGTGTTTTTTAGCTGATATAGTCAATAGACAATTTTGATGTGCTGAATCCAAAAATCACATTGGTTTTGCTCAATCAGGTCAACTTTTTGAACTATGGCCAGATGTTTTTTACATTTTTGTTTACATGTACTGGTATTTTCGCTTTATATGATGCAAAATTATTTTTTATTTCTTGAAATTCTCTGAATTTTGAACAATGATGATGTAATTGATGATGATGATTTGATTTGAACAATGATGATGTAACATTCAATTTACATGTATAGTAATAGTAGACCTTTATCAATGTCTACTATTCAATTTACAATACAATTGTACAACTGCTTACAACTTAGCATAAAAACCTGACCTGATCGAGAGAAACTGATGTCATTTTCGGATTCAGCAGTGCAAAATTGCCTTAAATTAGTTGAAAAAACACAGCCAACTTATACAAAATTATTTTTGTTATGTTGTGTAATTGATAATAAATTGTGTTGGAAGTCACATATTAATTATATTAAAGGTAAAATATCCAAATCAATCACAGTACTACATGTGAAATCTTTGCTGAATCAACTCACACTATATACATATATATATACTATATATCATTCATTAATACTCCCATACATGACATATTGTGCTGAAGTATGGAGAAATACACATTGAACAAACATATATCCAGTTTCTATGCTTCAGAAGAGAGCCATTAGAATAACAAGCTAAGCTGCTTACAAGGAACCAACAAACCCTCTTTTTCTCAAATTAAAAACTCTCAAATCAAAAGATCTGGTTGACTTTAAAACTGCAGTAATAATGTTTAAAGTGAAGAATCTATCACTGCCCGCAAATATCCAGAAGTTGTTCCAAATAAGGGAGAAACAATATTGTCACAACTCGCTCTCGCCTGTCTCCTGCTCCAGCTGCATGCACACCTGCGCCTCATCAAGCTCGGGCTATTTAGCCTGCTTGGCCTGGAGCCGTCTGCTCACCAAAGCTCTCGCATTCCAGCACTCGTCAACTCCTTCGCATCTCTGAGTCCTTCTAAGCCGACCAAGTAAGCCATCCTCTTCCTCATCCTACCTTTTCTCCAGTCTCTCTCCCCTGTGCACAGGTGGATTCTCTGGCGGCGGATTTCTCCCTCCTCGTCACCATCTCCTCTCTCCCCGCGCCGAGCGTGCACTGGAACACTGTCTTCCAGGCAGGAGACCTTTGGCTAAGCCAACGCCAGCCACCAAACCACCTGCAAGTAAGCACCAGATTGAGTGTAAGATCCACTGAGTATTCTCCGGCTATTAACCTATGTGTTTGCTCTGCCCTTAGGGTTGCCTGGCTGTACGGCGCGTTGCTTTGCCCTCGGCGCATCCTGTCCTCCAACAACACATTCACATCTTGCACTCACGCACTCACTCACCAATTATTGTTAATAAAATCATTGAACCTTGCTCGAGGGTCCAAACTCATGTCAAATATCATTTCAGAGGAACATGTATATTTCAAAAACCTTCAGTGAGAACTACCACCAAGCAACACTGTGTCTCCGTGCAAGGAGTCAGATTGTGAAACGCTTTTGGAGCTGAATTAAAATCATGTACAACGCTTGGACAATTTAAACAAAAACTAAAGGAAGAAATACTCCAAACATACAGTATATACAAGATGACATGTAAAATCACATAAGAATTATCATATCCAGTCTGTGTTGTGTTGTTGCTTAGATTTGTTTTGCTTTGTTTTGTTTTGCATTTACTTTTATTTTTTGACTTCTTAGAACATGGGTGGGCAATATAAGCTGTGGTTTCAGCCATCACCCTTTTCGGATAATTTATGTTATGTTGAACTGTATAATATTTGCAACAAACAATAAAGTTTATCAGTTTGAACATTAAATATATTGTCTTTGTAGTGTATTCAAGTGAATATAGGTTGAAAAGGATTTTTAAATCATTTTATACAAGTTCGTTCCAACCGATCGATTTTGTTATGTATGAATAATGTGAGACAGGAGCTGTGCTGAACTGAACAGCAAACTAACCTTTATTAGAGACACACAAAACTATATACACAGTGGGCCGTGCCAGCCTGACGTTGCGCCAGTGGGCGGGTACGGCATCACACATACACTACACCACATTACCCTCCCCCTTACAAAAGTGTAACACCATACACACAATTGAGACCCTCCCCAATTTAGGACCCGAATCACGGACTAAGGGAATGAGGAATAATTAACTGAAATAAAATATCCTAACACACTCATCCAAAAGAATAAAAATTTGGACCACATCTCTAAAATATATAAAATAATCCCATATCACACACTCCAGCAGCATAAATACATACAGTGGGGTAAAAAAGTATTTAGTCAGCCACCAATTGTGCAAGTTCTCCCACTTAAAAGATGAGAGAGGTCTCCAATTTTCATCATAGGTATGCCTCAACTATGAGAGACAAAATAAGAAAAAAAAATCCAGTAAATCACATTGAAGGATTTTTAATGAATTAATTGGTAAATTCCTTGGTAACATAAGTATTTGGTCAATAACAAAAGTTTATCTCAATACTTTGTTATATACCCTTTGTTGGCAATGACAGAGGTCAAACATTTTCTGTAAGTTTTCACAAGGTTTTCACACACTGTTGCTGGTATTTTGGCCCATTCCTCCATGCAGATCTCCTCTAGAGCAGTGATGTTTTGGGGCTGTCACTGGGCAACACAGACTTTCAACTCCCTCCAAAGATTTTCTATGGGGTTGAGATCTGGAGACTGGCTAGGCCACTCCAGGACCTTGAAATGCTTCTTACGAAGCCACTCCTTCGTTGCCCGGGCGGTGTGTTTGGGATCATTGTCATGCTGAAAGACCCAGCCACGTTTCATCTTCAATGCCCTTGCTGGTGGAAGGAGGTTTTCACTCAAAATCTCACGATACATGGCCCCATTCATTCTTTCCTTTACACGGATCAGTCATCCTGGTCCCTTTGCAGAAAAACAGCCCTAAAGTATGATGTTTCCACCCCCATGCTTCACAGTAGGTATGGCGTTCTTTCTCCTCCAAACACGACAAGTTGAGTTTTTACCAAAAAGTTCTATTTGGTTTCATCTGACCATATGACATTCTCCCAATCCTCTTCTGGATCATCCAAATGCTCTCTAGCAAACTTCAGACGGGCCTGGACATGTACTGGCTTAAGCAGGGGGACACGTCTGGCACTGCAGGATTTGAGTCCCTGGCGGCGTAGTGTGTTTCTGATGTAGCCTTTGTTACTTTGGTCCCAGCTCTCTGCAGGTCATTCATTAGATCCCCCCATGTGGTTCTGGGATTTTTGCTCACCGTTCTCGTGATCATTTTGACCCCACGGGGTGAGATCTTGCGTGGAGCCCCAGATCGAGGGAGATTATCAGTAGTCTTGTATGTCTTCCATTTTCTAATAATTGCTCCTACAGTTGATTTCTTCAACCAAGCTGCTTACCTATTGCAAATTCAGTCTTCCCAGCCTGGTGCAGGTCTACAATTTTGTTTCTGGTGTCCTTTGACAGCTCTTTGGTCTTGGCCATAGTGGAGTTTGGAGTCTGACTGTTTGAGGTTGTGGACAGGTGTCTTTTATACTGATAACGAGTTCAAACAGGTGCCATTAATACAGGTAACGAGTGGAGGACAGAGGAGCCTCTTAAAGAAGTTACAGGTCTGTGAGAGCCAGAAATCTTGCTTGTTTGTAGGTGACCAAATACTTATTTTACTGAGGAATTTACCAATTAATTCATTAAAAATCCTTCAATGTGATTTTCTGGATTTTTTTTTCTCATTTTGTCTCTCATAGTTGAGGTATACCTATGATGAAAATTGGAGACCTCTCTCATCTTTTAAGTGGAAGAACTTGCACAATTGGTGGCTGACTAAATACTTTTTTGCCCCACTGTATTTACATTAATAATGTTCAAGTCCACTGGCAGCCAGCAATAAAACTGGCCACTAAAGAAAAGACTGTCTCGGAGGCCCCGGGCAGCCCCACGACATGTGCACCCGTGGCCGCCGTCTGCCTCCAGGATCAAAAACAATCTCTCTTGCCATAATGTCCCTCTTCACCGTCGACTGCGTCATTCCTCCGGACCCGCCGTGCTGGTGTCCGGCACACTGTCCCTCCGTGCTTGTCGGTCTGCTCCTGATCGCTTTCAACACCGCCGTCGTGGTTCTAAACACTCCAGCCCCCTGTGGCCGAACTCCGGGGAAACCTGAAGCCTGCTCGACAGCACCGCTCGCCGACCTGGGTACCTTGCCGCTGCTCTCAGCACCCTCGTTCCAGGCGGTTTGCTGTGCTGTCTCTGTGCCTAGCTGTAGCTGCTCTCTCCCGGGGCTCACAGCATCGCTTTCGCTGGCATCGTTTCATGACCCAGGCACCTCACCGCTGCTCCCAGCATCCTCGTTCTAGGCGCTGTCTCTATGCCCGGTCGTAGCTGCTCTCTCTTGGGGCTCTCAGCTTCGCTCTGGTCGGCGTCACTCTCTGACCCATGCGCCTCGTTGTTGCTCTCAGCACCCTCGTCCCAGGCGCTCTGCTGTGTTGACTCCATGTCCGGCTGCACCTGCTCTCCCTCGGGGCTCTCAGCGTCACTCTTGTCGGCTCCACTCTCCGACCCAGGCGCTTCGTCGCTGCTCTCAGCACCCTTGTCCCAGGCGGAGGCTGTGTAGTCTCTGCACCCGACTGTCGCTGCTCTTCCCCGGGGCTCTCAGCCTCCATGGTCCCGCTCACTTGCTGCCTAGCCTCCAGCTGCGGGGGTGACTCCTGCTGCTCTCCCTCTCCACTGTCATCTCACACCACGCTGTCCCACTCATCAGCACTCCAGTCCTCCACCTTTCTGAGGTTCGCGGCTGGCCCACCGTCTTCAGTGACCGGGGACTGCCCCGGTCCCACCTCGATGCCCAGCTGGTAGCCTGGAGCCCTCTTTTGGCATGCAGTTAGCTTCATGGCTAGCCCATCCATAGACACTGACTGTGCCGTTAGCTTCTCCCAGCTAACTAGCTTAGCCTCGTTTGGCGCCAACACTCCCGCCACCCACAGCGCTGTGGTCCTCATCTGCCCGGCAAAAAATTTGGCCAACGGCTCGACAGTATCCTCATAGCACTCCATCTATCCCAACATACCAAGAATTCTTCGGCCCTCCGTGTCAAGATGATGGGCCAGGAGCGCTCGTCGTCTTCTCCCGTCGAGTCCACCTAGGCCCAACACCCCGATGTAACCCTCAAACATGGCCCTCCATTTCGGCCACAGGATCACCGGCTCTCCTGTGTACTCCAGAAACGGCACTAAGGGTTGAGGTAGCCCATATGTTTCCATCCCATCCTCGTCGCCAAATGTTATGCCATAACTCATAGACAAGGATGGCGCCAGGAGTGAAGCTGAACACTTCTTTATTATAACACTGATCTCAGTGCACCTGCCGTGCATGCAGCCGCTGGCAGAGGTAAGGTGGAAGAGGCTGCCCCCCTACCTGCAGCCCATCTTATACATACAACTGGGGTTGGTGGAACCGGAAGCCGGAGCCACCACCCAGCACCACACAAATAAGAGCTCCAATATCAACAGTATAAGAACAGTGAACAAATACATAATAGATATGGTTGGACAATAGGGATTCCAAGAGTTATTATAATCCCCAATAACTGCACTCCAGTTTCACCGGATATGTATGACTCCTCTTCAAAGCTGTTCTAGTAACCGTTAATTACTAACCGTTATTCACTGTCGACTCCTGGTTGACACTTTAAGGCAACATTAATGGAATATGGCAAAATGATGGACATTTTTCCAAATATAGCATTTGAGTTAAATTATGAATGGCCATCAGAAGAGGAGGAGGAGAAAGAAAAATGAAGAAACCAGGCTATTTCCATGGAAACCTCCCAGTGTGCAAGAATTTCATCAACTGACCTAGACAATCTGGAGAAAATCAAAAACGAGGATAACACAGTAAAACCATAATACATTTGTGGTGATGGGCTCTTTGTTTCATCTGAAAATGCCAAGAAAAGCGAGTGAAGTGTGCCGAAGAAATCGCTAGCATGCTAACGACGAGCCATCAATGAGGTACCGGTGTAATGGCCACGTTTGGATCTCCGGTCTTTCACAGTACTGACTCTACAGGTATGTTTTATAAATACTTATTACATTTGCACTTGACAATATTTAATTTGTTTACATGTGTGTGAAATGACAATAGATGTATTCATGCTGACTGAGCTGTTTAGCAACAGTTACCGGCTACATTAAGAAGGGACGTTTTTTTTCTCAGCTGTTCAAAATAACTGGTTAAACAAACAAATCGTAATATTTTGTACAGTATTGCTGTCATTTAAAAAATTGTGTTTGCAGAACTGTTGTATAAAAGTTATATTACACTTAAGTTCATTACGGTATCATGATTTAGATGTATCACAGCCGCAGTTAGTATAATCATGATACCAAACTCACTTTTGTGTAATATTGCTAAAATATTTTGTTTTTATTTATGTTTTAGACAACATCCCAACTTCACCAGAACTAAGTTGTACTCTGTCTCAGAAGAGTCCTACTACTGGCCTGCATCAGTAAAATAAAACAACTAAGGAGTTTGTTGAAACGAAAGGTGGATTCACATTACAGCGTTTCAACTGACTTTTACTGTCGTTTTGGCAAACATCTGGCCCTGCTGGCAAAAGTTAATGATAGTTAGTGTTTGTCGGCAAACGCTGGTGAAAATTGTGTTCTTTGAAAATTTTCAGCATGCTGAAAATTTGCCAACGTTTGGAAATACATATTGAAAGTTGTGCTCAGTTTGTAAAAGTTCTTGAGTGCTGGGCTAAATTATACAGAGTTTACGTAAGTTAGCCTAAGTTAAAGCTGGGTTTACACTGTAGCGTTTGGACCAACTTTTACAGACATTTTGAAAAATCTGAGAAATTAGTCCAAACATCGATGAAATTACGTTCGTGAGCAGGTTTTTTTTAAATCCAGCACACACCAGCTTTTACAAACTTTTGCTAGCATTTGCCAGCATTGCATTCAGCATTGGCAAATTTTTGCCAACTTAGGCTAGCATATGTGTAGCTGTTGCCAACTTAGGTTAACTTAAGCAAATGAATACGCAGCGCAGGTCAGTTGACATCAGCATTATGTGACACTCATAAAGCTCAGCGTTTGTGGAGACTTCCTGTGTCATGAGTCTGAGCACAGTGCTCAGACTCTCAGTTTATTTCTGTGTATTTTGTCTGATTATCTTGTCAGTAATGTTTGGTCTATTTTCTGTTCTGTGGCACAAGCTCCCTCCTCATCTCCCAGGCACACCCACCAGCTGCTCACTTACCAGCCATCCCAGGTGCGAGCAGTTGGAAATTAGACCCTGCCCATTCACCGGTTTGCACCTGCCGCTCATTATTTTCCCACTATTTATAGACTGCCGTTTCCCTCCATCATTGCGGCAGTCTCAGTTGTGTTCAGACTGGACTACTCCTGTACAGACAGTCTCCCCCTCCTTTTCTCCAGAGTGTCCTCAGCTCTGGAGCATCATTTCTTGTGAGTTATTCTTTGTTTGCATTTTTGTGTATTTTGCACTGTACTGGTTTTTTCGTTATTAAATGTCACAATTGCAGTAAAGCGTGTGGGCTTGTCTTTCTGCCCCGCAGGGGTGTTCATGACATCCTGCCATTCTGGACCTGCTTTTGGAGTGAACACATCTCCCTTGGGCATGCATTTCAGTATTTATTTTTGTTTTATATTCCTATGTACTTATTTCTGCATACCCTTTCCCCCTGTTTGTTCATTCATTCATTCGTCTAAAAAAAAACCCAAATACAATAATGCCCATCTATAGACTCCAACACTAAGTCCACAATTAAAATGTGAACGTGGATAGAACAAAAAAACTATTTAGTGTATTATCATATAAATAAAATGATGGGTGATTATATTTTGACTGTTACAACTCCATTAAAATAAAATAAAATCCCATTAAATGTCATTTACTTCTTGACACCACATCAGCACTGTTTGATTCCCCACAACTGAAGCCGAACCAATAAATCCTGGAGAATACGCATTGTCACGATCTGCCCTCTGGGCAGAAGAGAGTTTAACAGCAGGACCCATAAGCGCAGGCAGTATGATGGTGCAAAATAATTATTTATTTACAAAAACCCAAAAGAACAAACAAATGGCAGTGTGGGGACTGAAAAATAACAGAAGACATAACCAGGCAAAATAACTCACTGATAGTCACTGAGGAACACTAGGAGCACAGGTAATCACAGCAATGAATGAGGCCAGACGGAACACAAGCACAAACTGACATAAATAGGGGAACAGATAATTGCAAATGTGAGACAGCTAGGCAAACAATCAAGTGCAGCAGGTGAGGAAAACGGGACAGGCGGGGCTACACAGACACTCATAAGCTGTGTTCGGAATGGTCACTCACTCACTCCCTCCCTAATCGCTATATAGTGAATTTAGATATAGTGGACTATATAGTAAACTCAATATAACAATTAAATTAACAGCTTTCGAACACTACTGGCTTGTTTTTGTGGCACGGTTAATGACATCACCACGTGAGAGAGTAAAACATAGAATAAAAGTGGTAAAAAAAAAAAGAATACCTGCATGTAATTTCTAGTAAATATGTATTAAATCAAATTGTTTTTGCTGAACTATTAAATATAAATACCTTAAGGTAGTTTATGTTGTGATGTGAAGGTCTCTTCTCACTGCTCCATTGGCTGCACATTGAATTATGGTGTGGAGAGAGGAATAACCAGGCAGAGAGGTCCAGATCATATCAGGCTTTATTCAACTCTGTCCCACATTTCTCTAGAAACACAAGCAACAAAAGAGTAACAGATCTCAGGCACCTCTGGTCTTAAATCATACCACTCGATCAGCCTTCTCTGTGTGCTGCATTAACATCAAAGCCTTGTCTTTGTCTTTAAGTCTGAGTGTAAATATACTGAGGTGGATTCCCACACTGCCCCCCCCCCCCAGACTCAGACTGAGCCTTGACCCTCATGTCCTTTGGGTTTCAGCTTATGTCCGTAGCGGCTGTAACATGGGGTCTGCGGCTTCGAGGTTGGGGGTGCGTCCGTCTGTGGGGGGAAAACATCATTAGCATGCCCTTGTGACTGATCTGACGAGTCATTTACCTGGGGAGTTCTCAGTGGGGGTTGTCCGCGCCGAGGAGTTCGGGCCAACACCACTTGCTCATCTGATAACACGAAAGCGGGCTTAACCCTGTCTATACATCTTATATATATATATATTTATATATATATATATATACAGTGATCCCTCACTTATCGCGGTTAATGTGTTCCAGAACCGACCGCGAAAAGTGAAAAACCGCGAAGTAGCGTCACCCCTAATGACGTCATCCATAAATAATACGTACGTTCATTCTCTCACTCTCTCTCTCTCTCATATGATACGTGTGTGTGTGTGTACGTGTACATACATACGTAGATGTAAATAAAGTGGACATAAATATGTTTTTAGAACTCTTTTATTCTTATAACAAGATACGTAACTCAAGATGAAGATGATTTACTTCACAGGTTAATGAGAGCTTTACTGCTCCTCAGGTGACGCCTCATCGTCAGGTGCTAGAAGCGCAGGATCATCGAGGGCAGCTTCCGATAGAGCTGGAGAAGCTGCAGGAGGCGGCGTAGTGGCTCGACGGGAAGACTATTTCGCACAAAATGGCACAAGAGAACAGCAAAAAGTTCCACGCTGCGAGACTACGTAACACGAGCGATAAAGAGCAATGAATGCGGTCTTCCTTCCCTTCATGGGCGCTCGGCAGGGAGAGGAGGTGGGTGAAACGTCTCGGCCAATCAGCTTGCGGGGTGAAATGTCTCGGCCAATCAGCTTGCGAGATTTCCGAGCCGAGCCAACACGAGAACAGCGAACAGAGAGGTGGATTTTTTGAGTTGTGCGGCTCTCCGTGTTGATACCTGATGGTCTAATGTAGTCTACCTGCCTTCTGCTAGCGCCCGCCCATTATTTCTCAATTTTGAATTTTTGATGAATATTTTTGAAAAATCCGCGATGCACTGAGGGCGCGAAAGGTGAAGCGCGAAGTAGCGAGGGATCACTGTATATATATATATATATATATATATATATATATATATATATATATATATATATACACTACCGTTCAAAAGTTTGGGGTCACCCAAACAATTATTTTGTGTTTTCCATGAAAAGTCACACTTATTTACCACCATGAGTTGTAAAATGAATAGAAAATATAGTCAAGACATTGACAAGGTTAGAAATAATGATTTGTATTTGAAATAATAATTTTTTCCTTCAAACTTTGCTTTCGTCAAAGAATCCTCCATTTGCAGCAATTACAGCATTGCAGACCTAACATGATTGCACAAGAGTTTTCTAATCATCCATTAGCCTTCTGACGCAATGAGCAAACACATTGTACCATTAGAACACTGGAGTGATAGTTGCTGGAAATGGGCCTCTATACACCTATGTAGATATTGCACCAAAAACCAGACATTTGCAGCTAGAATAGTCATTTACCACATTAGCAATGTATAGAGTGTATTTCTGATTAGTTTAAAGTTATCTTCATTGAAAAAAAGTGCTTTTCTTTCAAAAATAAGGAAATTTCTAAGTGACCCCAAACTTTTGAACGGTAGTGTGTATATATATATATATATATATATATATATATATATATATATATATATATATATAGTATATATATATATATACATACATATATATCTTGCTTGCTTTTTTTTCTTGCCTTCTGATTGTTGCTCTGAGTGTTGCTATCCCTGTGCTGTTGCAATCCTGGAATTTCCCCATTGTGGGACTAATAAAGGCTTATCTTATCTTATCTTATCTTATACAGACTGTTTCTCTGCATCCCCCCAAGTCTAACAAAATGTTTCTCCCCGGGTTCCAGCACTCTGAACGGGCCATCGTAGGGCGGGCGCAAGGGGGTCCTGTGGGCATCATGCCTGACAAACACGAACGACGCGTCCTTCAAGGTCTTTGGCACAAAAGCGTGTGGAAAACAGTGGTGGACCGGACCAGGTACTGGCCCTGCCACTGCGCTACGCGGTGAAAGCGGGGATGGATCAGTGTTCGGCGTGGAGCTGTCCGGCAAAAATTCCCCTGGGAACAACAGCGGCCGGGAAAAAAACAGCTCTGCTGGGGAGGCTGCCAAATCCTCCTTCGGTGCTGAACGCAACCCTAATAGAACCCACGGCAACCAGTCCACCCAATTTGCATCCATAAGTGAAGCCCTGAGCGCTGTTTTAAGCGATCTATGGAAACGCTCGCATAACCCATTGGACTGTAGGTTGTACGCGGTCGTGCGATGAAGTGAGACACCCAGGCTCTGGGCCATGGTGGACCAGAGGTCGGAAACAAATTGCAGGCCCCGATCGGACATGATATCCGAAGGGGTGCCAAAACGTGCCACCCATGTCGTCAAAAAAGCACATGCAACTTCTGCGGATGTGGTGGAAACTAGCAGGACTACTTCGGGCCAGCGCGTGGTACGATCCAACACTGTCAGGAGGTGCGTGAACCCTTGCGATGGCGGGAGGGGGCCCACGAGGTCCACGTGAACATGGTCGAACCGCTTAGCTGGGATATGGAACGGCTCCAAGGGGGCCTTTGTGTGCCTGTGCACCTTGGCTCTTTGGCATGCTATGCAGGATGCAGCCCACCCTTTCACTTGTTTGCGCAAGCTCAGCCAGACGAACTTTACTCCCACCATTTTGACTGACACACGCACTCCTGGGTGCACCAGGGAGTGAACCAACTCAAAAACACTGCAGCACCAAGCGTGTGGGACCACTGGGCACGGGCGGCCTGTGGAGATGTCACAGATTAGGGGGAGCCCCCCGTCTGGCAGTACTCTGCTCTCCAGCCTTAACCCTGTTGGTCCAAACTGTAGCACGCAAACGTCTGCATTGCCGATCTGCTCAGCGGCCATGGCCGTGCAATCTATCCCCACGTAGACTGGGGTCACTAATGGGTGTGAGAGGCAGTCCGCCACCACGTTGAGTTTACTGGCCACATGCTGAATATCTGCTGTAAACTCCGAGATCACGGCCAGCTGTCTCTGCTGCTGGCCCTACCATGGTTCTGAAACCTTGGCCATCGCATACGTTAGCGGCTTGTGGTCCACGAACGCAGTGAAGGTGCACCCTTCCAGCCAGAACTGGAAGTGGCGTATGGCCAGGTGGAGAGCCAGTAACTCCCTGTCGAACGTGCTGTATTTACGCTCACTGTCACGCAAAGACCTGCTAAAAAAGCAAGCAGCTGCCAAGAACCGGCGACGTGCTGTTCCACAACGGCCCCTATGGCCATGTTCGAGGCATCGGTAGTGAGCGCTTTCCGAGCCGCCAGGTCCGGGTGCGCCAGCAGTGCGGAGTTTGCCAGAGCAGTTTAAACCTCAGAAAATGCCTGCTCCCGCTCAGGAGTCCAATCGACTCTGTCCGCCGGCTTCCATTTCTTAAGCGCGGCATATAACAGCTGCATGGGCTGGGCTACGCAGGGGAGGAAATGATTGTAGAAGTTAACCATCCCTAAAAACTCCTGCAGCGCCGTGACCGTCTGAGGCCGGGGAAAATTTGCCATGGCACGCATCTTGTCCGGCAAGGGTATCGCGGCCTCCGGTGAGATGCGGTGGCCCCAAAAAATCAATCCCTGCCACCCCGAACTGGCACTTTGCTGCGTTGATTATTAATCCGTGCTCCTCCAACCTCTGGAAAACTGTCCTGAGGTGGGTTATGTGTTCGTCCTCGGACATGCTGGCCACGAGGATGTCGTCCAGGTAGACTAACACAAATGGCAGATCACGCAACACTGCATCCATCATGCGTTGGAATGTCTGCGCCGCGCCTTTTAACCCGAAAGGCATGCGTAAAAACTCAAACAGGCCAAACGGGGTTATTACTGTCATTTTAGGTATGTCCTCAGCGCGCACCAGGACCTGGTGGTAACCGTGGACCAGGTTTATCTTGGAAAAAATGCATGGCCCTGTGAGGTGAACGGACAAATCCTGAATATGAGCGATGGGGTAGCGGTCATGCGCTGTGGCGTTGTTTAATCTGCAGAAATCTCCGCAAGGTCGCCACGATCCCTCGGCCTTAGGAATCATATGTAGCGGGGATGCCCATGGGCTGTTTGAGCGCCTGATGATGCCCAGCTTTTCCAAGTTGGCAAACTCCTCACAGGCTATGGCCAGTTTAGCTGCGTCCAGGCGCTGAGGTCGTGCAAAAACGGGTAGCCCCATAGTGGTAATGAAGTGCTCCACCCCGTGTTTAGTGACAGTCGCTGAAAATGTTGGGACCATGAGTGCTGGGAACTGGGTGAGTAGTGTGTGGAACTTACCCTCTGGAGCTGTGACGTTGGCTAGTGTTGTTGGCCCGATTCCTTAAGCTGTACAGGGGAGAGAATCAAAAGACATAGCGTTAATCAGGTGTCTGCTAGCAACATTGACTAGCAGTCTGTGTGCACACAAAAAAATCAGCGCCTAAGATGGGGAAGCTGCATGCCGCTATGACGAATGTCCATTGGTATGTACGGCCGTGCAAGGATACAGTCAGCATCCTCTCACCAAAAGTCTTAATGTCTGAGCCGTTTGCGGCCGTCAGCTCGGGGCCGCTAGTTCCCGCCAGCCGGTCAGCGTAGGACGGCAGGATAAGGCTCTTTTGGGAGCCGGAGTCCACGAGGAACCATCTCCCCAAACGTGAGTCTGTCACATAGAGCAGCTTGCTTGCTTCACCGGCGGTCGCAGCTGTTACTGACTACCGGTCCTGGCGTTTCCCGAACGCTTGAATTGGCATTGTGGCACGCATTGGCGTGTGTCCTCTCCAAAACGGCAGTGGCAGAAACAGAGCGTGTCTCTCCGGTGCTTCTTGGCCCCCGCTGCAGTCACCATCGCTGGTTCCTCGCCTCAGCTGGCCGTCTCGCAGGGTACCAACGCCGCTGCGTTCACTGTGAGGGCTCTGGTAGAGAGGATAATCCGATCTGCCTCCTGGGCTAGCGACCGGTTGTTGCGCGTGGCCAGCAATGGCGAATTGGCAAGGACCGCTCTGGACACCATCGAGAGGTTCCGGAGGAAAAGGTGAGCAAAGCGGAAATGCCCGTCATCTGTGCCCATCAATGGCAACATCTTCTCCATCAATTCGACCGCCAACCCGTCTCCTAACTCGGAGCACGTCAGGAGCCCCTCCACTCTCTCACAGTCCGAGAGCGTGTAGCGCCAGGTCAGCGCGGTTTTGAGAGCACCGTATTTGTCACGGGCTGGGGGCTGTTGGAGCAGGCTCGCCACCTGCTGAATTGTGTGTGCATCCAGCGCTGCAACCATGTAGTTGTATCTGGTGTCATCTGCCATTACTCCCCGGAGCACAAACTAGGCCTCGGTGTGGAGGAACCAAGACTTCGGGTTGTGCAGCCAAAAGTCTGGGAATTTGACCGAAACAGCGCATGCATTGCTGGTACTTCCCGTCCAGGTCATCTCCAGGGTGTTCGCCTCGCGTTCCATTGTGCATCAAGGTTCACCAGTGTGGAGAGAGGAATAACCAGGCAGAGAGGTCCAGATCATATCAGGCTTTATTCAGCTCTCCCACATTTCTCTAGAAACACAAGCAACAAAAGAGTAACAGATCTCAGGCACCTCTGCTCTTAAATCATACCACTCGGTCAGCCTTCTCTGTGTGCTGCCTTAACATCAAAGTCTTTGTAATTCCCATTCTCTTTGTCACTGTTCACACCAACACACCACCCCCGCATCCACACACAAACCCCCCATGACGATTCCTTTTTGTCTTTAAGTCTGAGTGTAAATATACTGAGAGGGATTCCCACAATGGGATATACTGGCTAATGCAGTGACCATCCGTTGTACACTACTTTTCAAAATGCATTGTGGGATATTTTGAGTGTACAGTGATCCCTCACTTATCGCGGTTAATGGGTTCCAGAACCGACCGCGAAAAGTGAAAAACCGCGAAGTAGCGTCACCCCTAATGACGTCACCCATAAATAATACGTACGTTCATTCTCTCACTCTCTCTCTCATATGATACGTGTGTGTGTGTGTAAGTGTACATACATACGTAGATGTAAATAAAGTGTAAATAAATATGTTTTTAGAACTCTTTTATTCTTATAACAAGATACGTAAATCAAGATGAAGATGATTTACTACACAGGTTAATGAGAGCTTTACTGCTCCTCAGGTGACGCCTCATCGTCAGGTGCTAGAGGCGCAGCATCGTCGAGGGCAGCTTCCGATAGAGCTGGAGAAGCTGCAGGAGGCGGCGTAGTGGCTCAACGGGAAGACTATTTTGCACAAAAAGGCACAAGAGAACAGCGAAAAGTTCCATGCGGCGAGACTAAGCAACACGAGTGATAAAGAACATTGAATGCGGTCTTCCTTCGCTGGGTATGGGTGCTCGGCAGGGAGAGAAGCTGGGTAAAACGTCTCGGCCAATCAGCTTGCGAGATTCCCAAGCCGAGCCAACACGAGAACAGCGAACAGAGAGGTGGATTTTGAGTTGTGCGGGCTCTCCGTGTTGATACCTGATGTTCTAATGTAGTCTCCCTGCCTTCTGCTAGCGCCCGCCCATTTTTTCTCAATTTTGAATTTTTGATGAATATTTTTGAAAAATCCGTGATGCACAGAGGGCACGAAAGGTGAGGCGCGAAGTAGCGAGGGATCACTGTACTATATAGTGAATTAAATTTTCAGTTATGATTTCGAACAGTACTACAAGATGGTGATTCACTATATTGTACGCTATATGGGGAAGAGGTGAGCATTTCGAACACAGCAATAGACAGAGGATGCACAGGAGACATGACAATGAACATACAGGACACCATACAGAGAGGGCAGTGGCAAAAACATGACTAAACATAATCATAAATAATCACAGAGAGAACAAAGAATGGACACAAGGCATGGGCATGATCCTAAGATCCTGCCCAGATATGACATGCATGGAGCAGAAAAATTAACAGTAAATTTCTCAGTGAGAAGATTTTTGGGGGGGAGATTTTATATATATATACTGTATATATATATATATATATTTGCTACTGTTACACTGTAATTTCCCAGTTTGGGATCAATAAAGTACATCTAGTACTAGATGTAATAATGTAATTTTTCAGTATATTTTTTTTTCTTTTTTAAATTCCCCCTTCTCTCGATTTCTCTTTCATCCGTGCACGTCTGAAGTGAGTTTCAGTCAATGACTGCCACAGGTGCCCCATTGCGCCATAAGCCCCTATTTGTCAAGATTTTTTTTCAAGAAAATATTCAGTTCAGATGTCAGATTTCCAAATCTATAACTTGAAAGTGGTAAGAGATAATGGCTTACTGTCAATTAGAAAGATGTAGAATATGATCCAAAGTTTGAGATAGGAGTAAATTTACGCACCTAATTTGCATAATACCACGGCAGCCATATCGAATTACATAACTTTCAGTCAAAAGTGGACTTTGGACATATTTACACAAAGAATGGTTTTGCTTTTTGTCATCGTTTCTTGTTTTGGGCATTTTGTTATCTTATCTTCAAAGTATATGAACCAGAACATCAGCACAATGTAAAAAAACAAACAAATTTGTCACTTACCACTGGCTGGGCGGCTCACTCGCTTCGTCCTTTTGCAGCATCCTGGTCGTTATTTTCTCTTCTGTCAGTCATTTTATTTTTCCCCCTCACATCCAGAAACTGTTATTATTCCACCTCAATTTCGCTTTTATCCCGCCGCTATTTATCTTATATGACGACACGGAACCAGCGCGATTGTTCTCTCCAGTCACATGGCGCTGGGAGTGATGGCAGGTGAACATGAACCAGCTTCGCCCACCCTCTGTTATAACAAAATGTGTATATTTACCTTCATAAGCTAAATAATCTCTTTTTAGAATCATAGTTGGCAAATTTGGGAGCAAATGCCTGCTCTGTCTTGCCATGGCGATGGTGATGGCAAACATCAACATTCGTTTACAAACTCTTCTTCTGTGCTGTCCAGCAGTGAGGTTTTAGGATGGTTCTACTGTATGTCCGCTATAAGTCCTCCAAGGCAAGAGCAATAAGTTATATGTGTCTGCCACCTTGTGAGGTGGAATCCTTTGTACAACTTAAATCAACTGAGGAGTTTTTGGCCACGTCATATAACATCACATGACAGGCGCAGCGCTGCACCTGTGGCAGTGGGGGCGCTATCTGTCCATGAAATCTTGTCACAAGAAGGGTTAACTTAGGCTGATTTAGGCGAATTCTGCATAACTTAGCCCAGCGCTGAGGAACTTTTACAAAGTGAGCACAACTTTCACCAATGTTTATTTCCAAATGTATGCAAATTTTCAGCATGCTGAAAATTTTCAAGGAATACAACTTCCGTCAACGTTTGCCAGCAAACACCAACTATCATTAACTTTCATCAACTTTTGCCAGCAGAGCCAAAACATCAGTAGAAGTTGGTTGAAACGTTGTAGTGTGAATCCATCGAAAAAAACAAAACAAAACAAAACAAAAAAACAGGTCCAGAACAGTGTTGCCAACTCCTCAGTAAGGAAAGTGGCTATTGGCTGTCCGAAGTCACTAGAATTCTGCACGGGCTGCACGGTGGCGCAGTGGTTAGCACTGCGGCAGCACAGTTTACCCTTGGCCGGGGGATTGTGGGGATCGTGGGTTCGATCCCAGCCCCCGACCAACAGTGATCTGTGTGGAGTTTGCATGTTCTCCCCGTGTTGCGTGGGTTTACTCCGGGATTTCTCCGGTTTCCTCCCACATGCCAAAAACATGCATGTTAGGTTAATTGGCTGTTCTAAATTGTCCCTAGATATCTGTTTCCTATAGGCCCTTAGAATAGAGGGTTAGTATTAATGAAGGCGCTTTGAGTGGTCTTTGTGACTAGAAAAGCGCTATATAAGTGCAGGTTAGTTAGTTAGTTAGTTAGTTAGAATTCGCTAAATGCCATCTTCAATTAATTTGCATAATTGATTATTTGCATGTAATTGTAGAAGAGAAGAAGAATGTCATGGGAGAGACAAAAAGTGAGTAAAAAACACCCTAAATATGTTTAGAAATACAAATTAACTTTCTTCTGTTGATTCTTAGTTTATTATTTATTTTAAAGCGGCATGATAAAATAAAGGCAGCGATGGAGTTTTAAGTTGGTTTATTGAATCATACCGCCTTCACAGGAACTCGGCTCCAGCCCATAGTGTGAGCAGGCTGAAGCTGAATTCCTCAGGCTCTCAGAGAAGAGGAGACACACAGTGTGTGTGTCCAGCAGCAGTTGAAGAGTGAGAGTGAGAGAGAGAACATGGATTTCAGTACAGTACTTATACCCAACTCAGACAATACATCAAAGACCTTCACAGCAGTCAATCTGGCATTTGCATATCAGAGGTACAGACAAGATGCATGAACACAATGCATGGATGACACTTTAACCTCACAGCTGTAAACCCAGCATGCAGCGGAAAAAACCCAGGAGTAACGAGTTGACTGTCTCTGTGTGTTGTGGGGGTTGAATTCAACCCGCTACAATTTGTTTAATTTTGCCATTTAAATAGACCATCACTTCTCCAAAGAACTTCATGACTTTAATGCATTGTCTAGACCAGGGGTGGGCAGTGAGGGCCATTCCACTGCAGGTTTTTTGTTCCACCCAGTCTCTTCAGCAGGTGTGTGCTCTGACCAGCTTCAAGGATTGCTAATCATTGAAAACACCTGCTGAAGAGACTGGGTGGAACAGAAAACCTGCAGTAGAATGGCCCTCCATGGCACATGATTGCCCACCCCTGGTCTAGACCCACATTACATAAATACATTTTGTCCTGCATAGTTAAGTGTTAGAATATCAAATTTAATCAAAAGACTATTATATGAGGTGGAATTGCAAGCTCTACATCCAACCCTTCTCTTTTATCCGGGCTTGGGACAGTACAGGCAGTATGCCCGTGTATCATCTCCAATAAACGACTTCTTGTAAAACAGGGCGGGATTGGTGGGGGGCTTGTGGATGTGCAATTCATTTGCAGTGACGTGGGTCTCCTCTCTGACTGCAGCTAACTGCTGCACGAGACTACGATGAGACTGACTGCCCGTGAGTACCTTTGGATGGGGAGAGGTTCACGGTAGCACCCACTGCTTGTTGAAGACAGTAATGGCAGACTAGAGCAATAGTGCTTTCACGTCAGAGTCTCCAAAAGACAAGAAAGTCTCCAATAACACCAGAAAAAAAATTGCTAGATTTGTAACTAGTTGCTTTTGACAAAAAAAAAAAAAAAAAAAAAAAGTCACCAAGAGGATTTGAAAAGTCACCAGATTTAGTGAGAAAGTCACCAACTTGGCAACACTGGTCCAGAATTGCAGGAAGCCTTCACAAACACTGATCTTTATATGAGCGTCAACTGACGCTGATGTCAGCTGACCTGTGCTGAGTATTTGTTTGCTTAAGTTAACCTAAGATGGCAACAGCTACACATAAACTGGCCTAAGTTGGCAAAACTTTGCCAATACTGAATGCAACGCTGGCAACTGCTAGCAAAATTTCTTAAGTTTGTAAAAATCCGTAAGAGTTTGTAAAAGTTGGCGTGCACTGGATTTTAAAAAGCCTGCTCACAAACGTAACTTCACCAATGTTTGGACTAATTTCTCTGATTTTTCAAAATGTCTGTAAATGTCGGTCCAAAAGCTATAGTGTGAACCCAGCTTAAAGCCTGGAAGGATAGTGGTGAACCATTCACCTCAACTTTTATCAGCTCTCCTATCATCAATACCAGATCACCTCACCCCCGAGGAGAGTGGAAGTTTGGTTAAACTTTTTTTAACCTCCATCTACAAGATACACACATTGATGTGAGCCCAGGTGGAATAGTGTCACCAGGCTCAGTGAGTTTGTCTTGCATGAAACATGATTTTTTTGGTACTTTTGCATGTGTGGATGTGTGCAAATCTCATCCTTTTAAATGAAATAGAATTCTCATGTGCCACAGGGAGGAGAAATCATATTAGATCAGTTCTTCCACACAGAAATAGAGACTTGAGTCAAGTCATCTCTTATCCCGGGTGACTTACGCCTGACAACTATGTAGGGTTTTAAGCCTGTTTTTTCTTGTTCGTTAAAAGCAACCCGTAACCTAAAATATGTGAATCCGATTATGCTGTATCAAAACTAGTCCCTGAATGCCAAAACACCAATGTGGATGTTCTTTGGAGCTGCCAACAAAGCCCTGTCTACTGTTCATTTTTTCCAGCATGTTGGTGACAGTGTGTATGTGTGTAGCATGTAGATGGCCCACCTGCCACTTCAAAGCTTGTGCCAGATGTGAACGCATAGGGACTAGCAACATGGGGCTCCATGGTGGGAGGTATCCACACAGTTCAGCTGCATTATTCACACATAATTATACATACAGGAAAACAATGATTGGAGCTCATTATAGCTCAGTGAATCATTCGCCAGCCTTTTGTCCTCACCCTTGATCACACTTTGATGGAACAGCAACCATGCTGTGTCACTCTTCAAATATTACTTGAAAGAGTAATGGCATTGCAAGACACTACCACACATATCTTCAGTAGTAAACTTCATCATCTACTTATTAAGATAAACTTTCATTTGCAAAATTTAGGGCAAGTATCCTATTTAACATCTTTCATGAAAAATGATATACTTATAAAAATGGGATGTCTTTCTGGGTTTCCCATCAACTCAGCAACCAACTGGGGTGTCACAGGTGGAAGACAGCCAAGGAGGAGAGAGAAATATTTTTTAGACTGCTCTTGAAGTCCTCTTCTCTGATATTAAGAGGAGACTACAGACGGACTGTGGGATGATACATGGCAGGGGACTGCCTCTATCATATTCAGACTTCTATAAGATCGTGCTTCATAAGCTCCTACTGCTGATCAAGAATTACTTGTGAGTAACCAGGCTGAGGTTGATCCCGACAAACAGTGCAAAAAACAAGATAAAATAAGAAAATGAAGGTCCACACCACTAAGAAACACAGAATAGATAATGTTTGAAGCTATGCCTTCAAACTTGGAAAAAAAACAAACAAACTGGTTATTCCGGGTACAGTGATCAATAAAAACTTGCAACCATAAACTTATTGTTGTAATTCTAAGTCCAAAAAGTAGATTGATTGAAGTTCAGTGTGAAACTGCAGATTATTTATATAAGTTTACTATCATCTGAACTTGAATCCGCCGTGTAAACTTGATCTTTTCATTTACCAGCGAACAACAGCCATCCATGAAAACTCTTACCTACACTTTCACATTCACCACAACACCTCTAATGCCGAAGGGATTAGTGCATACACTGGTGCCTGGGTATACCAACTCCGATGAGCTAACAACCATCCATCCATCTTCTACCACTTTTCCGGAGGTCCGGGTCATGAAGACAGCAGTTCAAGCAGCAGAGAGGATACCAAGGCGTTCCCAGACCAGCTGGGAGACGTAGTCTCTCCAGCGAGTCCTGGTTCTGCCCTGGGATCTCCTCCAGTGGGACATGCCCGAAACACCTCAAGTGGGAGGCGTCCAGGAGGCATCCTGATCAGATGCCCAAACCACCTCAGCTGGCTCCTCTCAATGTGGAGGAGCAGTGGTTCTACTCTGAGCCCCTCCCGGATGACTGAGCTCCTCACACTATCGCTAAGGGTGAGACCAGCAATCCTGCGGAGAAAGCTCATTTCAGCCGCTTGTATCTGCAATCTCATTCTTTCAGTCATTACCCAAAGCTCATGACCATAGGTGAGGGTAGGAACATAGATTGACCAGTAAATCCACAGCTTTGCTTTAGAGATCAGCTTCCTCTTTACCACGACAGACCGGTACAACATCCACATTACTACAGATGCTGCTCCGATCCGTCTGTCAATCTCTCCCTCCATTCTCCCCTCACTCGTGAATAAGATCCCGAGATACTTAAACTCCTCCACTTGGGGCAGGAGCTTGTCCCCAGCCTGGAGGGGACAATCCACCTTTTTCTGGCTGAGGACCATGGACTCGGACTTGGAGGTATTGAATTTCATCCCATCCACTTCACACTCAACAGCAAACCATCCCAGTAAGATCTGTAGGTCATTGCTGGATGACGTCAACAAGACAACATCATCTGCAAACAGCAAAGATGAGATCATGTGGTCACGAAGCATGACACATTTCATTCCCTGGCTGCGCCTATAAATCCTGTCCATAAAAATTATGAACAGGATTGGTAACAAAGGGCAGCCCTAGCACAGTACAACTCTCACTGGGAATGAGTCTGAGCGAGTGTTGGCAATACAAGCCAAACTCTCACAACAGTCATATAGAGACCGGATTGCTCGTAACAACAAGCCCAATACCCCATACTCCCGAAGCACGCCCCACAAAAAACCACGAGGGACGAGGTTGAATGCCTTCTCCAAGCCCACAAAACACATGTAAACTGGTTGAGCAAACTCCCACGAACCCTCGAGGATTCTCAAGAGAGTAAAGAGCTGGTCCGATGTGCCATGGTCAGGCTGAAAACCACATTGCTCCTCTTGAATCCTAGGTTTGACCAACGAAAGGACTCTCCTCTCCAGTACCTTGGCATAGACCTTCCAAGGGAGACTAAGGAGTGTGATCCCTCTAAAGTTGGAACACACTCTCCGGCCCCCCTTCTTGAAGAGAGGAACCACCACCCCAGTTTGCCATGCCAAAGGCACTGTCTCGACCTCCACGCAATGTGGTAGAGGTGTATCAATCATGGGAGCCCTACAACATCAAGGGCCTTGAGGTACTCAGGGTGAATCTCGTCCACCCCGGCACGGCCACCAAAGAGTTTTTTAACCACTTCGGCAACCTCAGCCCCTGTGATAGGTGAGTCGTCCCCCTCATCCACAAGCCCTGCTTCCTCTGTGGAAAGCGTGTCAGTGGGATTGAGGAGATCCACGAAGTATTCCTTCCACCACCCAACGATATTCTCAGTCAAAGTCAGCAGCACCCCATCTGCACAATACACAGTGTGGACAGGGAGCTGCTTCCTCCTCCTGAGTCGCCCGACAGTATGCCAGAATTTCTTCGAAGTCGACCAGAAGTCTTGTTCCATAGCCTCACCAAACTCCTCCCACAGCAGAGTTTTTGCTTTAGCAACCACCCAAGCTGCACTCTGCTGGCCTGCTGGTACACCTCAGCTGCTTTGGGAGTCCCACAAGCCAACTAAGCTTGATAGGACTCCTTCTTCAGCTTGATGGCCCCCCTCACCACTGGTGTCCACCACTTGGTTCGGGCGTTGCCATCACGAGATGCACCAACAACCTTGCGACCGCAGCTCTTGACAGCCACTTCAACAACAGAGGTGGAGAACATGGTCCATTCAGACTCCATGTCTCCAGACCCCCTTGGAATGTGGTCGAAGTTCTTCTGGAGGTGGTTGTTGAAGACCTCCCAAACAGGGGCCTCACCCAGACGTTCCCAGCATGCCCTCACTAAACATTTGGGTCTACCAGGTCTGAATGGCATCCTCCCCTATCAGATCCAACTCACCACCAGGTGGTGATCAGTTGACAGCTCTGCACCTCTCTTTACCTGAGTGTCCAAGACAGCTATCAACCAACAGTGTTTCATTTACAGTACTGTACACCTTATACATAGCAGGCGATTTATTATTTTTTAACAAGAGGGATGGTGGTTATTGTGGGAGGTATTCACAAATTTAGCATAAGGTACAAACGTATGACTAAACTGGGTATAAATTTGAAATGGTAAACGTGCAAAAATATGACAAAAGATGCTAATTTAACAGCCAAAAAAAGTCCTTAATTTACCAAAAGTCCTAAGTTTATGAAAAAAATACAAATTTACAAGATGGGAAAAAGGTGAAAAAATTTAAGAGGAGGGGAGTTGCAAGTTTATGATACTGAGGGGGAAATGATGAAATGCTCAATTATGGAACTGGGGGAAAGTTCCAAATTTTCCATGGGGAAAAGTTGCAAGTACAGTTTTGTGAAAAAAAAAAAAAAGCTACTTGAGAACATGTAGTAAATCTAACTCATTTAACCTATACTTGGACTCTTCTGGACTGTATGGGGATGGGGGATGGCAGCATAACAAGGGATTTGGGCTCAGTTTGCTAACAAGGGGGATGACATCCCCTCTCATCCCCCCTCAAATCACCTGATTACACAAACATTTTTAGGTAACTACAGTTATGATAATATTCCATTTATTACCAGTGGGAGTAACGCGTTACTCCCAACACTGAGTAATGTTACTGTAATGCCACTACTTTTGCAGTAAGGTGTTGTGTAACGAAATTAGTTTACAAATTCAGTAACGCATTACAGTTACTGAAATTTGATCAGATCCGTTACTCGTTATATTAATATGGATAGATATTTTTAGCACAAATAAGTGAATATACAAACTGACCCTACTGTAGCTGAGACGAGCCATCAGTCGACATGACCTGTTGCAAAGCACCGAGTCTTCATTACTGAGCGGAGGAAGAGATGAAGCTACTTTGTTTTTGTGGACATACACAGATTATTTTTCCCTTGTCGCAGTTGAGGACAAAAGCATATTGGTGGGTTTCAGACTAAGTGCCAATGGAGTCCTCTTCAGAAGTGCCTAAAAACATTAACAAGTTCCGACAAAGCTAGGCCCAAGTAACTGCTAGCTATGCAAACAACTAACACCGTGAAGTGGATCAGCAGGATGTAAAGTGGAAATACTCTTATCCGAATGCCCACGGCTGGATTTCAATCACAGGTATGCATCTGGACATTTTGTGACCCAGTAAGAATTAAACCAACTGATTGCAAGATATTTTGTTACAGAATGAAAACATGATAACAGTCCCTTTCCAACAAACAGCTGAACTGTGATCCACTGACATTAAAACACATTTACTTGCTACCTGGATAGAGATTATTCAAAAATGAATTTTGCTTTCCAAAAGGCATTTGAGGGACTGGATCGGGTATCTGTCACAGCAGATGTTTGGTGTCATGGTCTGGGGGATGACCGTAGGGTCATGCCCTCTCTTTGAATTTATTTCTGTGTTTCTTCATGCTTATTGTCATTGTATCTTGGGTTTATGTTATGTATCATTATTCCTGTCATCATTGGTTTGGAATTTAAGTTGACAGCATTTTCTGTTCTTGTGCAGGTTCCAGTTATGGTTTTATTTTTGTATTATTTATCCCCGCTTTGGCCTTAGTCCTGTTGTCATGTGCTGTGTATCCTCTGTGTGTGATTGTGTGTGTGTAGCCCTGCCCCGTCCTGTCGTCTCTGTTTTCCTCATGTGTTAGCCGTCGTCATGATTACTCTCCCCACCTGTGCTGTATTGCCGTGATTATCCCTTCTGTCCTTATATGTGCGTTTCAGTCTGTGTCCTGTGCGGTGTCCCTGGTGTATGTCTTCTGTCAGTGAGTGTTTCATGTTGGCGTGCTTCCCACACTTCCATCCAATCTGTTCCTGTCATGTAGAGAATTATCCTGCCAGTCTGTATGTCTACCGAGTTTTGCCTTTGTTCAGCCCATGTGCTGCTTTATTTTCTGTTTTCTGTTAATAAATAAATCATGGTTTACCAAATCCCCCTCACAATTGGGTCCTCTTCTTTGTCCCGGTGGGGCTTTTGTGACATTTGGACCGTGGAAAATTAACATTTTCTCTGGATCACTGCACATCAGATGAATTCATAACATAAAGGTAAGACAAACAATGGTCAGCTTTCATGTCCTACATTGACACATGTGCAGCGACACCAGCATTAAAAAATTGTCTGTGAAGTTCTGTCTGAAACAATCTGTTTTCAGCCTGACATTAATAAGCCATAATGTAATCCATTAATTAAATTATCTTGCTATGTGTACAAAATGATTTAAGTATGCATTTAAAAGTAGCGTGAAAGCTACTTTTTCAAGTAACTAATTATTTTAATCATGCAGTAATTGGTAAAGTAACTCAATTACTTTTGAAAAGTAGTAACTAGTAACTGTAATTAGTTATTGTTTTTAGTAACTTGCCTAACACTGGTTATTACAGACTGAAGGTCTAATATAAACACATTATTTTTGTATACTTTATTAATCCCAGAGGGAAATTCAGGGCATCCACCTGGATGAAAGAGGCGACCAAGGTATGGCGCCAATCACTTCACCATTCACACCTAGGGCCACTTTAGAGTCTCCAATTAACCCAACTTGCATGTTTTTGGCCTGTGGGAGGAAACCGGAGTACCCAGAGTAAACCCAAGCAGACACGGGGAGAACATGTAAACTCCACACAGAAAGGTCACCAATGGTCAGGGGGTCAGATCGAGCCCATGATGGTCAGGAATGGAATTGATCCCATGACCTTCTTACTGTGCTGCCACAGTGCTAACCACTGCTCCACCGAGCCGCCTTGGGATTAACGGTTAAACCGTTAACTCTCTGCCATGTCATTCCTGCAACTTTCACAGGCAATAGGTTACTTTTTTTGTGATGTCATGTCCAAACAGAAATGCCTTCTGTTGTTTTCTGTTGATGAGCAGCGTAATTTCCTCTCTTGGAGATAAAGAATTTATGTGATTTTTCCAGTTTTAAAAAATATTTTTCTCTTCAATTTTTCTGGAACAGTCAAAACAGCCAATAGTGCAGAAAATTAAGATGTCTTGAAAGTGGTAAAAACAAATATAACTGGAAAAAACTACTAGCACATGTTAAAGATGCACTCCGGTGGCTCTAAAATCACCTCAAAAACAAATGTGTATTGGCCAAAATAGCATATTGTGACTTTTTATCCACAAAAAAAAAAAAAAAAAAATTGTCATTGCCTTAGAATTACATGGAAAGAGCTTTTACATCTTCCACCTACTTAAGTAGGTGCATACCTATGAATATTCTTATTAGCTCCACCCATACTCCCGCCCACCAGTAGGGGATGCTGAAAGGCCAGCCCTCCCCTCTCTTCTGACCTGAGAACACCAAAGACTGCTTCACTAAACACTGGCTAGTCAAAACATCGGAGTGATTCAGCTGTACTTGTACACACTGCCAACCCCCGCCAAATCAAGCTGGCTCTGGGTGGTTCCACCTGGTGGCTGACGGGTGCCCACTGGGCAGCTCGTTGGGGGTCGGCGGTCCATGGACCCATGACCTCAGCGCAGTGCGCGTGGCCTCGCCCCAGCCGTTGCGCCATGTACCCCCCCCCCCCACCCCATTATCCAACTCGTCTCCGTCCTCCAGAGGGAGTGGGGGATTTAATGTCTCCTTCTCCGTCCTCCCTGGTGGGGATGAAATGGAGCACCTGGGGGGTTTTGTGTTCGCCCTTCCCCTGAAAACCCCTTCACCGAACCAAGTCAAACAAATACAAATTGGACAGGTGGCAGTCTTGGCGTCTTCATCCCTCTGTCTCTCTCTGGTTCAGCCTCCCAACTGTGTACCTCCCATTCCTCCATAGGTGCCTCCAGGACACTACCCGTGTGGGCGCGGCAGCCAGTAGACTCCGGTCTCCGAGCTGACTGCGCCCCGCGTGTGCTATGGGGTTCCAGGATATGGTAGCCCTAGTGGTGGAAAACTACATTCCTGGGAAGGGACACTGACTGTCAGCTTGGTCAGTGGAAGGTAGACCATGAGCCTCTGCCCACAGAGCCACGTCAGCTCCTCCCTCTTCCCCTGGGGGAGTGAATTCAGGTGTTTAGCCACGCCCAGTGCTTTGCCTGATTGGTTAATATCAAAGGCGGACTTATCATTAAGCAAAGGTAGGCGGTTGCCTTAGGCCCCCTACCTGCTAGGGGCCCCGATCTACTAGGAGCCCCATATAATTTTTGTAAAATGTTTATCATATTTAACGTGATGTCGGACAAAATATAGAAACACAGGTATTTATAAAAATGCCAAATCAAATCACGGACATAACGTCCTCCCCCCTTTTCCTCAGACTGTTGGACTGTTCCATGTTATGTCCAAGGCATGTGCATGGGTGTCTGTTTACAATTGTAAACAAAACATACAACTGACATGTGGAAGAGACCAGCAAAATGAAAAGAAGCTATCCTAGTGGTGTGGTGAAAAGATGAAAAAAAGAACACAGAAATTTTTAATCGAAGTTTCAGAAGGTAACAACCTTTTTTCTTCAAACCATGATGAGTCTAACTCTCCCGAGGAGGAGCAGACAGGGAGTAATGCTACCAGAACAGATACTCATGCTAATGACGAGCTACCTGTCGCTAACGAGGAGGCAGCAGCGCCTGTTGTAGACGGGATCAGGTCAAGTAGACCCCTGACCAAGTGAGCACCCCAAGTGGACCCCAGGATCTAATTTGTGCATGTACAAGTACATTTTCAATCCAGTGATTTATAAAATGATTCATAATTTCCTGAAGCCTCATTCAGAACATTATAGATGCCAAGAAGTGTAAAAGAATATATACATATACAGTGGTGAAAAAATTAGGACACCCCATTAAATATTCAGTTCTTTATTAAGAAATGTTCACATATCTATGTCTAACCTTGTTTTTATTTACTAACTAACTAACTAACTAACCTGCACTTATATAACGCTTTTCTAGTCACAAAGACCACTCAAAGCGCTTTCACTAATACTAATCCTCTATTCTAAGGGCCTATAGGAAACAGATATCGAGGGACAATTTACAACAGCTAATTAACCTAACATGCATGTCTTTGGATTGTGGGAGGAAACCGGAGCCCCCGGAGTAAACCCACGCAGCACAGGGAGAACATGCAAACTCCACACAGAAAGGCTCCAACCCCTGCCAACCTGGGGATTCAAACCAGGAACGTTCTAGCTGTAAGGCACCGTGCTGGCCAATTTGCATTTTTTTTTATTTAAGTTTTTGTAAAGGGTATACATGTCATTACAGCATTGCATTGTTTACATTTTCATCACATGTTCCCTTTTTTTTGTTTTTTGACAACATTGGAAAAATAATTATTACAACACCCTTTTTTAAGTGAAAGAAAAAGAGAAATTAAAAAAAGAACAAAAAAAACAAGAAAAAAAAACAAAACAAGAAAAAAAACAAAAGAGCAAAAACAATAAAAGAGTATCTGAGTAGCTCTGGAACAAAGAGAGGTGCCATTATTGAAATGGTATTTGTCAAAGATTAGATCTAATGGAAGACACATATGCGTTCCAGGGTTGCCAAAAGTTCAAGAACCCATCCATGTCCTGTCTCAGTGCGAATGTCAACTTTTCCATCGAATAAATGTCCTGAATCACATTAATCCAATCTTCAGGTGTTGGACAGTCTTTCAACATCCATTTTTTTGTTAGAGCTTTTTTACTTGCCAATATTAAAACAGTGAATAAGTATTTTTCTCCTCATCTTTCCAGTGATTCCGGTGGTAAACCCAAATACAAAGTTACAAAAGAAAAGGGAACTGTTATTTTGAATATTTTCCCCAATATTGTCTGTACATTGGTCCAATATTGGTGGATAACTGGGCATGACCAAAACACATGAAAATGATTTGCAGTCTTTTCACCACACAAGCACCAACAATTCAACCCTTTATGAGTAAATTTGTTTTGTGCAGGTGCTCTGAAAAATCTTACCAAATTTTTCCATCCAAATTCCCTCCACAGCAGGGATGAGGTACTTTTCCATTGTTGTTTATTTAGCTTTTCCCATATTTCCAGTTGTAAAGTGAAATTCCCCTCTTTTTCCCATCTCTCTTTTATATATGATGTGTTGTCTCCTTTTAAGTCTTGAAGACCAAGGTATATTTTAGAAATGTATCTGATCCCTGGGATCCCTTTATATGCCATTAAGAAAACCTTCAGAACACCTGACTGGGCCCTTTCCAAATCCTCCTTTTTAAGTATTTTGTTTATGTGGTGTCTAAGCTGAAAGAACCTGTAAAGGTCTTGATTTATTAGACCTTGTTTTTTCAAATCTTCAAAACTTGTTAATGTTTGCCCTTCAAAAAAATCCTAATATTTTATCAGTCTGTTCTCTTTCCACTTTTTAAATCTAGTGTCTGTTTTATTAGGAGTAAAGTCTTGATCATAGGCAATCCATTGCAGTAATCGATAGGGTTCTTTTGTTTGATTCTCTCTGACTATCTTAAACCAAATTTTTAGTAGGGTCTCTACCCACGGGTTAGTGTTATGCAAAAGTTTAGGTAAGGCATTGTTCCCTATTATCGCCTGTAGGGGAATGTCACTTGTTATTTGGCATTCCATCTCCTTCCATTGTGCAGTGTAGACTGGGTTACATATCTCTACTAAAGTTTTAATTTGTGCGGCTTTAAAATAGTCCCTGATATTTGGCAGCACGAGCCCACCTTTGTCTTTGTTTAGCTGTAGGGTTCTATATCTGATTCTAGGTCTCTTGCCCTGCCATATGAATCTTGAGATCCTTCTGTCCAGTTCTTACCATGTATTTTTGGGAGGTTCTACCGGTATTGTTTGGAAAAGGTATAGAAGACGTGGAAGTATATTCATTTTGACTGCTTCAATTCTTTGTGCAGTACCCAAGAATGGTATCATATTCCATCTTGCTAGATCGGATTTTATTTTTGCCATCAGTGGATCATAGTTTAGTGTTATAATTTTGTTGAGTTGTTTCGGGATATTGACCCCCAGATATTTCATAGATTCCATCTCCCAGTTAGTTTTGAGTTTGCTTAGTAAATATTGATTTGGGTCATAGTTGAATGTTAAAATTTGGGTTTTATGCATGTTTAATTCGTACCCCGATAAATCTCCATACTCTGAAAAAAACTGAGATTAGTTCTGGAAAAGAGGTGTCCGGCTGCCCCAGGTATATTAAAATGTCATCAGCAAAGAGTGCTATTTTATGTTCCTTTTGACCAAGTGTAATACCTTGAATTTTTGATTCTGTCTTATTCATTGGCTCAGAGGTTCTATGAAGATTGCAAAGAGCAGTGGAGACAAGGGGCAGCCCTGACGACATCCTCTTTCCAGTTCAAAAGATGATGATAATTTACCATTAATCCTTATTTTAGCTGTTGGGTTTTTTTTATAATGCCTGGATAGTTCTAATGAAGTTGTTATGAAAATTGAAACTGGATAAGATTCTATATAGGAAAGACCAGTCAACCGAATCAAATGCTTTTTCAGCATCTAATCCCAATATGGCTGTATTTAAATTATATTTTTTTTTATATGATGAATTATGTGTAAAGTGCGTCTAATGTTATCTTGTGTCTGTCTTTGTCTTATAAAACCTGTTTGGTCTAAATGAATTAAGTCTGTCAGTATATTTTCTAACCTTTTGGCAAGGATAGTGGTAAAAAGCTTAGAGTCCTGATTTAACACACTGATTGGTCTGTAGTTGGAGCAGTCTAGTTTATCCTTTTCAGGTTTAGGGATGACTGCAATGACCCCTTCTCTCCAGGAGGGGGGATGTCCCCTGTGTGGACGACATAGTTAAATGTTTTCAGGAGGAGAGGAGATAGTTGCTGTTTAAAGGTTTTGTACCACTCTGCTGTATAGCCATCTGCTCCTGGGGATTTATTAGCTTTAAGTTTCATAATTGCTTTTTCTAATTCTTCAGGATGTATTTCTGACAACAGTGTTTTATTTTGTGACTCAGTAAGTTGGGGAAGGTTTAATGTATTTAGGAAGGCTTCGGATGCGTTTTTGTGTTTTTTGAGGGAGTACAAGTTCTTGTAGTAGTTCTCGAAGCTTTTAAGAATTTCCTGAATTCTAAATTTTATTTTCTTTGATACTGGGTCTCTGATTTTGTAGATTGCTCTCTCCGTTTGTTGTTTCCTCAATTTATAGGCTAGTAATTTTGCCGATTTGCTACCTGTTTCATAGTATTTTTGTTTCAGAAATGTAAGTTTCTTCTGGATTTCTATTGTGTAGATCTCATTTATTTGTTTTTTAATTTCCTTAATTTTGAGCGAGTCATTAGAATGAGTGTTGCCTTTGTGCTCTTTTTCTAGTTTCTTAAGTTCTGACTCTAATGTGATTAATTTTTCTTGTCTCAGTTTCTTTTGGAGTGCCAGTTTTGCGATAATCTTTCCCCTTATTACAGCTTTGCATGCGTCCCACAGTATTAAAGGGGATACTTCTCCATTATCATTTTCTTCCAAATATCTGAGAATATCTGATTCCAATTCATCTTTCAGTGGTCCTTTCAGCACATTTGAATTTAACCTCCAAGAAAATGTATTATTTATGTATTTTTGGATACTTAAGTCCATATAGATCGGACTGTGGTCAGAGAGATCCATCAGTCCTATTTTACATGTTTTTACTGTTCCAATGTCTCTATTAAACATAAAAAAATAGTCAATCCTTGAGTATGATGAATGTGGTGCTGAGTAAAATGTATAATCTTTTACACTGGGGTTGAATTCCCTCCACACATCACAGATTCCCATTTCTTTTAGTAGCATCCGAGTTTTTCTACTTTGAGTATTATTTTGATGTGGAGAATTACCTGATGCATCCCAGTATGGATTCAGTCTTAGATTGAAGTCTCCACCACATATCACTAAACCTTGGGCTTTAGTTATCATTAGGTCAAATACATTTTTATAAAATTTCCAGTTAGCCCCTGGAGGTGCATATACATTCAGCAGGGTGATATCTTCTCCCTCTAACCGACCAAGTACCATGCTGAATCTCCCTTCTTTATCTTTGTGTTCTGATTTTTTTTCAAATATAATTTTGGTTGAGATCAATGTCGCTACTCCCCTCCTCCTCCCTGACTTGTATGAAGATGAAGAGATCATTTTAAACCCTTGTCTATTAAGTTTAGTGTGCTCCATGTCTGTTAGGTGGGTTTCCTGTAAAAAATATTATTCCTGCTTTGTCTTGTTTCATTTTGCCTAGAATCTTGGATCTTTTAACTGGATTCAGGATCCCCTTTACATTATATGAGATTATTTTGGTTACACCCTGTTTCTCCATTGTGTTGTCTTATTTAGTATAACAGTGTGGTGGCCCTCTTTTATGCTACTCAGAAACTGAAAGAACATTAAGAACATAAAAAACATTAAGAACATAGTATATAAAACTTTAAAACAAAAAACTGACAAAAGATCTTCCTGAGCTGAGGTCTTTTTAATGACCTTAGAAGAGCCTTGATGGTGTGTTGGCTCTGAGGAAAATTCCTCAAACTCTGTTACGTGTTGAGGGCCCTCTCTTACCCCTATAAGTTGTCCCATGTTTTTAACGTGAATTTCAGATCCCAATCCAAACTTGTAATGATTTTTTTTTTTTTTTTATGCCTATACCCTATGAAATTGTGCACAACCTCCCACCACCATCACAGCAAACAGTCACGTTAATACAGTATTTGTTAGTGTGGAGAGTTCATGTGGTTCATTGTCACATTTCTATTTTAACAAGTTTTTTTTTTTTAAAGACTTATTTGTTTCTAATATTATGTCTGTTCCATGAAATGTTTTACCACTTGATACTTGCTGATTCTGCATCTCCTTTAATGTTTGTTACCTTGTAGGAGGAGGGTTGGATGTGCAGACTGACTAAAAATATCATTATTCCCTCCTGAAAATGCTCAGTTTTAACTTATAGCCCTGGCGCTGGGTTTCCCGCTGCTGGCCCGTGGATTTTGAGGGTCTCTGTGTGCACCGCGTTTGAGCCTTGATTCTTTCGATCGGGTCTGCTGCGGGTTTATACACCATTATCGGGAGCCCTCTTCTCGCCATATCCGTGGTTGCTTCTTCCGCCGAGTTGTAGAGACACGTCTCATCCCCGTAAAAAACCCGCAGCTTTGCCGGAAATTGAGTTTGAAAGCGCAGTTTCTTCTCTCTTAGTACCTTTTTAGCGTTGTTGTATTCCCGACGCTTTTTACGGACCTCCGGGGCGTAGTCGTGCTCCACAAAAACTTTTCTTTCTTGGTGCATAAATCCTTTTTTCTGCCAAGCCAGTCTCACAACCTCTTCTTTTGTTCTGGAGTTGGAGAACTTCACCACCACCGATCTTGGTGGCGCTTCCGTCGACGGCCTTGGGGCTAATGAACGGTGCGCCCTTTTTATCTTCAAGTCGGTGGTTTGGGAAATTTCCAACTTCTCTCTCAGTATGAATTCCACGCATGCAGCCATTGTGGTGAAACCGTCCTCGACTCCTTCTTTCAGACCATGAATTCTTATGTTGTCTCTTCTTAGTCTTCCTTCCTGGTCGGTTAGCTTAGCCTCCAGTCTTGACTGTCGTTTGAGTAGTTCCAGCACGGTTTCTTCCAGCCCTTTTATTCTTTCCTCTGCTTCCATGATTCGGTCCTCAGCCTGGTCCACTCTGCTGTTTGTCCTTTTTATTTCGTCTTTAATTTCACGAAATTCGGCCCAACACTCTCGGCGAAATTGTCTTAATTCTTGAAGTACCATTTTTAAGCTAACTGTGTTGCTAGCTTCATTCAGCTCCTCTGCTTCCGAGTGGATGTCCTCCAGGTCAGATTCTCCGGCCGATGCGTGTCTTGGCCTGGTAAATGCCGATCTCTTCTGTTTTCCTTTAGGCATAATGACTTTGTCTTTTGATTTTCACTCTTCCAAAAATCCGTTAAATCTGATTTTCAAGGTATTTTCACGGATCGGGTCTGGGAGCTTCAGCGTTAAGCTGCTATCACCATGGTGTCCAGACCGGAAGTCCCCCAATTTGCATTTTTTTTTAACATTTATTTTAGCCATTTTAAGTGGGAATGAATGTGGGGTGTCCTAATTTTTTCTCACTATTTGTTTAGAATTATATTTTACAGAAAATTTGAAAAAAAGCCTTTAATTCATTTTTAATTGTTTCGTTGTATTACATGAATCTCCCAGTATTTTTTAACATTGATATTAAATATCCATATGGAGAAATGTGTTAAAACACACTCAGACTTATATAGGGTGTCCTAATTTTTTTCACATGACTGTATATGTATTAAAAAAAAATATGACAACTAAGCTGACCCAGAGAAGGTTTTCGCTCCTTTTCTGCTTTCAAAAGACTTCTTTTCCACCGCTGCTGCTCGTAGATGAAAATCCACAGAATAGGTATGTGGGACTATAATGTTCTGAATGAGGCTTTAGAAAATTATGAATCAGTTTGTAAATCACTGGATTGAAAATGTACTTGTACATGTACAGATTGGATCCTGGGGTCCATTTGGGCACTCACCTTGTCAGGGGTCCACTTGACCTGCATCCGTTGTAGACAGTACTGCAGCTGCTAGCCCATGTTGCTTAAATGACACGCCCGCTGTGCCAACGACTACCCTTCACAGAGGAGGAGATGATGAGGGAACTATATACCACCAGTCTGATCAGTTTGTTCTTGAAGATGACCCATCATTATGGCCTAAGCACCTGACAGACAAAGAGCGTTGCTATTTAGTTCAGAGAGGGCCTATTTAATATTTTTTGTATTTATCCTTATTTTTTGTGTGATATATTCTCCCTAGTGTCTAAAGTACAGAGGAGGGAGCACAATGGATGCCTCTGCAAACTGGACCAGTGAACAGAACCCTGCTGGCAAATGTAGGGATGTGGCAACAACAGATCTTCCATGTGAATTTTTTTTTTAATCATATGCAGACGTCTACATTAGTAATCCACTTCAATGCAAAAACAGGATGTCACTAGATAATTAAGTTACTTGAGCTGCAAATGTGCAAACTGTTACCCCCCCCCCCCACACACACACACACATCATTGCAGTTGGATTGGAGACTTTTTTTTTTTTCCAAAAACCAGTGCAATTATTAAATGTAAATTTTTATTCTTTTGATTGGCATTTGCCACAAAATTTTATGACTTTCTCAGTAATCTGCAGTTTTTTCTTGTAACTTTGCCCCCCCCCCCCCATAGTGTCACTTTAAACTTATTTGTTCTTCTACAGATTTAATTCCTGATACCTGAATGACACTGTATCATCATTTGAAGATTTCTGAGGACAATAAGTTTCAGGTAGGATGTCAGTAAGGCCTGATTGAATGAATGAATGAATGAATGTGAATTTTATTCAGTAACAAACATACAATCAAAACAGTTAAAAATATGTAGGACACATAAGAACAACCGAAAGGGTGTAGGCTGAAGCTAGTGCTTATATAGCGCCTAACCGTTACAATTTTAAAATCAATAACATAAAAATTTAAGTTATACCTCAAAAAAGTAAAAAGTGCAGAACAAAGAAAAAGCAGGGCCCCATTTTTGTCTTTGCCTTAGGCCACAAATGGACTAAGTCCACCCCTGGTTAATGTTATAACTAGGAATGCTTACGTAGCTAGAAACACTCTGTCCAAACTTGCATTTATTTTTTGTTGGTGGTGGTGGTGGTGGGGGGGGGACGCTTAACTGGACATTCACAATAGAAAAACACAGACTTGGGATTTGAGACAGATTTTGCTCTTGATATGTCTTGTAACTCACAAAAAAAACATGTTACAGAGATGTTAACAGAAAAAATATTTTTGGTGGTCACTTTAAGTTAGAGGGCTCTAAGAGAGAACACACGTCCACCAAGGTCTGTCTTTTTGTCTTTCTGCCTGACTGTTAGCAGGATTACACAAAAACTGCTAGACATATTTCTATGAAATTTTGATTAGATTATGGAAGAGATCCAGGTCAGGTTGTGGATTCTGGATCACTTTTTCGCTTTTTGTCATAAACTCCCCGTGCGCTTCTCCAACAGTGCATGGAGGAGGAGAAGGAAGAATGAGGATTTAAATGCAGGAGTTCACCACACACACATTTATTAACATGAAAGAGTTCAAAAATAAAGACTTACAAGAAGGTATGATGTACACAAAATGGCTGACACAAACTGGACAGCCGGCAGACCACTGTGTACCGTGGCCACAAGAAAAACAGTACAATTACGCACAAGCACTCGGGGGAGCAGGGAAGACTACAGGGAAATGCACTACTCGAGGGGAACGTAAACAGGGCTAAGCCTAAGCGTAGCAGTTAGGCTGCAGGGAGAAATGCCGCCTGAAGCGTAGCAGATTTACTGCGAGAGGAAACGCTTCAGGTAAGGCGTAGCAGCGAACCACCAAAAGAAATGCTAATCAGTTTACTCACGAATGAGAGCTGTCCCAAAAAGTCCAATTCTCACAGCGAGCGCAAATAATGATCCTTCCTGACATGACGATCTCCCCGTGAAGAGCAGGAAAGACTTGTTCAATGACCCAGCGGTGTTTGTCTAGTGACAAGCTGCTTAAATCCAAACTCCGCTGGCCACACAAATTAGAAACACCTGAGACGCGGGAACGATAATTACTAGGGCTGGGACAGCTGGTGGAATATGGACAGTGAGGGGGTGTAGTAGGACCGACAGCCTGTCAGCAGTGTGGGAAAAAGATCAGAGGCTGACTAACAGCTGCCGGTCGGGCAGTGGCTAAGATGATGGAAAAATACACAGAAAGCACATAAACAATGAAGCCAAAACCCACAGAAAGATCAGGGCTGAGCCGGGGAAAACCAAGCCGGCTCAGCTCATGATAGAGCCCCCCTTCAAGGGGTGGTCCCAGACATCCAGGGTAACATCAAGAAGGCCTCCCTCCCCCAACAGTTGCAATAACAACAGCAAACAACACAAACCCGGGTGGGCGGAAGGGGGAAACAGGAAGGAGGGAACACAATTTTTGTGCAGAAAAATTGCAGAAAAATGGGTGGCAGAACAGATTGTCCATTATTTAAACAGTAGTTCCCCCTCTCTCCATGCCATGCAGTTTGGTTTCAGATCCAAGCATTCCACTGAAATGGCTACATGCCTCTTCATTGAGAAAATAAAATCTTTTCTTGATAAGGGTGGAGTTGTAGGGGCGGTGTTTTTGGACCTCAGGAAAGCATTCGATACAGTAAATCACTCTGTTCTTCTTACCAAGCTCTTTAAATTTAACTTTTCTCACAATGCTGTGAGCTGGATTGAATCATATCTGCATGATCAAACACAATCTGTATCAGTTAACAACTGCAGATCTGATTCTCTTAGGCTAACTTCTGGAGTCCCTCAGGGATCAAAATTAGGCCTGTGGAGAGCGTGAAATGAAGAAGCTGAATTTATTTCTCAGTTCAGGTTTATTATCAATCACATGTCTCCAACATCCTCTCAAACAGAAAAGAGAACGAACTTCCCACATCTCCCCTTTTTATACCCGGAACATCAAAGTACAGAGTCCCATTGTCATTCAATCCCCAGAGACAATACATCACCCCCCGGGTCTTCTCTTCTCCACCTAAAACCCTGGTGGTCAGGAAGTCTTCTCAGAACCATTTCTAAAGACACATCTGCCATTTCTAAAGACACATCTCACCCCCTCCTGTTATCCCCAGGAGGTCCAGACTTATTGTTCCTTCTAAGACGTGAGGTCACAGTAATATACATATGCAGCCTAAGCATCTCAACTATGTGTGCCACAGGACCCCCCCCCAAATGTCGAAGATGAAACAATACAAAATAGTCTACATCACATGATAAAATCACAAACATCAGTCCATATGCTGTCTGGGCTTCAACCGTCTTCCGAACTTGCTGTAAGCGGGCTTCGCCGCTCCTGCGGCGCCATCTTGCAGTGAATCCGCTATCTGAGGATGAGAACTGTTAGTCAACCCCTGTGGGGGCTCTGGGGCCTGCTCCCTGGGGGGTCTGCCGCGTCGAGGTGCCCTCGCCACTTGCACAGTTTCATCAGCCATCACAAAAGCAGGTTTAAGTCTGTCAATGCTAATTGTTTCCCTCCTGTCCCCTAAATCTAGAAAAAATGCTTATCACCTGTTTCCAGCACTCTATATGGGCCATCGTAAGGTGGTCACAGGGTTGGGCGCTGAGCCTCGTGTCTGACAAAAACAAACTCGGCGTTTTTTAAAGATTTAGGTACAAAAACACACGGAAAAGTGTGATGAACGGGGCCCGGAAGCGTGTCCGCTCCCGTGTCGTTCAGTGACTGCTGAGCAGGGGGACGCTCTGGCGCCGGGTTATCAGGAAGAAATTCCCCTGGCAGCCGGAGTGGTTGTGCAAACATCAACTCAGCTGGGGAGGCTTTTAAGTCCTCTTTAGGTGCAGAACGCAACCCTAATAAAACCCATTGTAGTCTGTTTACCCAATTTGCATCCGTAAGCGACGCTCTGAGGACTGCTTTCAATGACCTATGAAAACACTCACATAAACCATTAGCCTGGGGGTGGTACGCCGTAGTGCAGTGGATTGTTACCCCCAGGCCGTGGGCCATCGCTGACCAAAGCTCAGAAACAAATTGAGGCCCCCTGTCGGACGTAATATCCGACGGGACCCCAAAACGCGCTACCCAAGCTGTTAAAAATGCACGAGCCACCTCTGCAGCTGTGGTTGATGCCAGTGGAACCACTTCAGGCCAACGCGTGGTGTGGCCCACCATTGTCAAAAGATGCGTGCACCCCTGCGACGACAGTAGGGGGCCTACGAGGTCGACATGCACATGATCGAACCTCTTGGCCGAGATGTGAAACGGCTCTAAGGGGGCTTTAGTGTGTTTGTGTATTTTGGCCCGCTGGCAAGCCATGCAGGCTCTTGCCCACTCTTTAACGTGCTTGCGCAGGCTCGGCCAAACAAACTTCTCTCCTACCATTTTTACTGACGCACGCACCCCTGGATGCGCCAGAGAGTGAATCGAGTCAAAAACACGGTGGCGCCACACGGCCGGCACTACCGGACGCGGTCATCCAGTAGAGACATCACAGATTGGGGGGGCATACCTTCTTGCAGCCTCCTGCTCTCCAGCCTTAACCCTGTTGGTCCAGACTGGAGCGCGCACACATCCGCATCGCTACCCTGATCCGCGGCCATGGCTGCGTAATCTATGCCCACGTGGACTGGGGCCGCGTACGCTTCCGCGCTGCTATTTTGCTCCGCGGCCGTGGCAGTATAATCTACCTCTGCGCAGACTGGAGCGGTTACGGCGCGAGAGAGGCAGTCTGCCACTACATTAAGTTTACCCGCTACGTGTTGAATATCAGTAGTAAATTCTGAAATTGCAGCCAGCTGCCTCTGCTGCCGGCCCGACCATGGTTCCGAAACCTTGGCCATCGCAAAAGTGAGCGGTTTGTGGTTGACGAACGCAGTGAAACGACAACCTTCCAACCAGAACTGGAAGTGACGAATGGCTAAGTGGAGCGCTAACAGCTCCCTGTCGAACGCGCTGTATTTTCGCTCGGCCTCGCGCAAGGTCCTGCTGAAAAAGGCCAGCGGCTGCCAAGCCCCGGCAACATGCTGCTCTACTACCGCCCCTATGGCCACGTCTGACGCATCAGTGGTGAGCGCTATGCGGGCCGTTGGGTCTGGATGAGCCAACAACGCAGCGTCTGCAAGGGCTTTTTTTACCTCCGAGAATGGAGGCTCCCGCTCCGGGGACCAATCGATTGCATTTGAGGGTTTTTGTTTTTTAAGCGCGGCATACAATGGTTGCATGAGTTGCGCTGCGCCGGGGAGGAAACGGTTATAAAAATTCACCATTCCCAAAAACTCCTGTAGTGCTTTGACCGTTTGTGGCTGGGGAAAATTTGCTACTGCGCGCACTTTGTCCGGCAGCGGAACTGCCCCCTCTGGGGAGACGCGGTGTCCCAAAAAATCAATCTGCACCACCCCGAACTGGCACTTCGCTGGGTTGATTATTAACCCGTGCTCTCCCAACCTCCGGAAAACTGCCGTGAGGTGCTTTTCGTGTTCCTCTTCGGACACGCTGGCTACTAAAATGTCGTCCAGGTAGACGAACACAAAAGGGAGATCACATAACACCGCGTCCATCATGCGCTGGAAAGTTTGTGCGGCGCCTTTAAGCCCAAACGGCATGCGCAAAAACTCGAAAAGTCCAAACAGAGTTATTAGCGCTGTTTTGGGAATGTCCTCAGCGCATACTGGGACTTGATGGTAACCGCGGACCAAGTCAATTTTAGAAAAAATGCGCGCCCCCGCCAGATGAACCAAAAAATCTTGGATATGCGGAATCGGGTAGCGGTCGTGCGCTGTAGCGTTGTTCAACCTGCGGAAATCACCGCACGGTCGCCACGAGCCATCAGCCTTAGGGACCATGTGGAGCGGGGAAGCCCATGGGCTGTTCGAACGTCGAATGATGCCCAACCTTTCAAGGTTGGCTAACTCCTCGTGCGCTATGGTCAGTTTTGCTGCATCCAAGCGCTGAGCTTTTGCAAAAACGGGGGGACCCGCAGTAGTGATAAAGTGCTCCACCCCGTGTTTAGCAACGGCTGCTGAAAATGTGGGAACCGTGAATGCTGGGAACTGAGTGAGGAGTGTGTGAAACTTACCGCCTGCTGTGGCGACGTTGGCTTGTGCTGTGGGTGGGGACACTCGAGCTGCACCAGGGATAGAGTAAAAAGAGAGTGCATTAACCAAGCGTCTATTGGGAAGATCAACCAACAACCCATGCGAGCACAGAAAATCAGCACCTAACATGTTGAAACTCACCGCCGCTATAATAAAAGTCCACTCATATGTGCGGCTGTGCAGGGACAGAAGTAGAGTCCTTTCACTGAAGGTCTTGATGCTTGAGCCGTTCGCCGCTGATGCGCCGTGACTTCCGGGGCCAGCCAGCCGGTCAGCGTAGGCTGGCATGATGAAACTCACTTGGGAGCCTGTGTCCACGAGGAATTGCCTCCCAGAACGCGCATCCGTCAGGTAGAGCAGCTTGTTCTGTTCACCGAGGGCCGCAGCTGCTACCGACTCCCGGTCCTGGAGTTTCCCAAGCTCTTGAACTGACACGGCGGTATACACTTGCGTGCCCTCTCTGCGAAACGACGATGGTAAAAACAGAGGTCGTCTCCTCCGCGATGTTGGGGCTTTGCCGCCGCCGTTGTTGGTGTATCTGCCTCTGTCGCCTCTGGCCTTTTGCCGTTCCCAGTCGTCGCGCCGAGGTCTGCCGCTGCTGCGGTGGCTGTGTGCCGTCCACTGGCGTTGAGGATCCGCTGCGCCTCCTGGGCCAGCGCGCGGAAGTCCCGCTGGGTCACAAACTGAGAGCCCGCCAAGGCCGCCCTCGTCTGCGATGGTAGAGTTCTCAGGAAGATGTGAGTGAAGAGGAAATCGTCGTTGTCTGAGCCTCTCAGCTTCAGCATGTCTTCCATCAGGTCAACAGGTGTGCTTTCTCCCAAGTCGTGCAGGGCCAGGAGTCTCTCGGCTCTCTCCTGGGCTGAGGGAGTGAAACGCTGGATGAGGCCAGCTTTCAACCAGCCGTATTTGTCGCCAGCGGGTGGGCACTGCACCAGGCTCCGCACATGTCGAGCTGTGTGGCTGTCGAGTTTGGCGATGACGTGGTAGAACTTTGTGTCATCTGCTGTTATTCCCCCGAGAGCGAACTGGGCTTCGGCCAGGAGGAACCATGAGTCCGGGTTGTCCTGCCAGAGTTCTGGTAGCTTGACTGAGACTGCACTTGCCCGGCTGCTCCCTGGCGAGTCTGGTTCGGGGGAATCGTCTCTGCCCATTATACGTCTTAAGGTCACCAGTGTGGAGAGTGTGAAATGAAGAGGCTGAATTTATTTCTCAATTCAGGTTTATTATCAATCACATGTCTCCAACATCCTCTCAAACAGAAAAGAGAACGAACTGCCCACATCTCCCCTTTTTATACCCGGAACATCAAAGTACAGAGTCACATTGTCATTCAATCCCCAGAGACAATACATCACCCCCCGGGTCTTCTCTTCTCCACCTAAAGCCCTGGTGGTCAGGAAGTCTTCTCAGAACCATTTCTAAAGACACATCTGCCATTTCTAAAGACACATCTCCCCCCCTCCTGTTATCCCCAGGAGGTCCAGACTTATTGTTCCTTCTAAGACGTGAGGTCACAGTAATATACATATGCAGCCTAAGCATCTCAACTATGTGTGCCACAGGCCCCCTTTTATTTAGTCTTTATATTAATGATTTGCCCACTGTTTGTTCTGAAGCTGAATGCTTAATGTATGCAGACGACACGTTTTTTTTTGTTCGTGGTCGCTCCAAAAACACTGTTGCTGCTAAACTTAGTAAAACAATGTCCTGTGTCACAACTTGGTTTCAGGAGTGCTGTCTACAGTTAAATGTTTCTAAAACTGTAGGCATGTATTTCACTAAAATAAATAGAGTGTCACCTGACCCTGACATACATGTTAATGGAGGAAAAATACAAATTGTTAGCCAATATAAATATCTTGGGTTAATAATAGATTCACAGCTTTCCTTTAAAGCCCATATTGCTAAATTGTGTAAAAAAATCAAGTTAAATCTTGCAAATTTTTGTGCAATTCGAAATGAAATGTCAACTGAAGCCGCAAAAATATACTTGCATTCAATGATTCTGAGTCACTTCAACTATTGCCTAACTAGCTGGTCCCAGGCGGGTTTGAGTGCATAAAAACCATTGGAAGTTAGGATAGTCTTCATACATTTGCAAATTTAAATTTGATTTATAAAGTACTGCATGATTTGACTCCAGATCCTCTGACAGAGTTCATCAGCCAAAGAAACAGCTCTGAGCGTGTCACTCGAGGCTCTGTCAGAGGTGACTGTTTCATTCCTCTGTGCAGGAGCACTTTCAGTAAGTCGGCCTGGTCAGTGAGGAGCGCTAGTGAGTGGAACTCAGTACCTGAGGAGGTTAAACTGCTCACAACATTCAAGGCCTTCACAAAAAAATTGAAAATGTGGCTTATAAACACCTACATCTGCCAACACTAAAAGATAAGTCTGCTGTGATGTTTGATGTTGTGTTTAAATGTACGGTTTGTTATGTATATGTTATTTGTAACATTAGTGCCCTCTTAAATGTCTAACCATGTTTTTTTTCTTGTAGATGCATTTTACTGCTTTTTTACATCTTGGCCAGGGGACTACAGATGAAAACTAGCCTTTTGGCTAATTCTGGCTTTTTTTAACCATGTGTAATCATGTGTTTTATGAAATTGCATTGTCCCTTTTCAAATAAACTAAACTAAACTAAAAAAAAAAATACCCCGCCCAGGGCCCACAATTACCCCCCCACCCCACCCACCCCAAGTCCACGGGCATTGGGGCTCAGGAGACCACCCAGACTCCCAGGCCCAGCAGAAGGTCCGGTGGATGGCATCCGGCGGCCTGCCGGGAAACGTGGGCCACCTGACCCGGGGAGTCAATTCTTCTGGCAGCTGGCCAATGTTGCTCAGCCACTAGGACTAAAGGGGTGAAGCAGGAGGCGGCCTGCCCACCGGAAGGCTGACTGAAGAGTACCCGGGAGGGAACCTCCATGGCGTCCTTCGGGTGGTCCGCGGCGACACCCGTGGTGGCCCCTGTCCAGGCCGGCTCTGCTGCACCCACGATGGACTCCAGCAGGAGCCTAACTACGCCCACGGTGGCCCCTGACTGGGGCCACCCAGTCAGGGGCCACCTGAAGCACCCACGGTGCACCCACGGTGGCCTCCGGCTGAGGCCCTGCAGCACCCGCGGTGGAAACCACGCTGGAGGGTTGCTTCCATAACCAGTCTGAGCAGGAGCGCAGCACCCACGTTGGACTAACCCTGGGGCACAGCCCCACGACGGCCCGAAGCCAGCCTGCTGGACCCACGGTGGCACGACCTGTGGAGGAGACCACATGACGACCTCAGACATCAGGGAAGCTGGAGCCGCAACATCATCGAGTGGTGAGACCAGCTCCATGAGGACCCCTGGAGATGATTGTTCCTCTCTGGCGACCCTAGAACATAGCTCAGGAGTAGGAGAAGAAACAGGGTCATTAGGGTCGCCGACAGCGGCGGAGCACGGCAAGGGAAGTTCAGATGCAGCTGTGTGCTGCGCCTGATTCTCCCCACCTAGAGCCAGGCAAGATCTCTCCAACACTGTGATCAGAAAAACCAGAGAGAGTACTTGCCTGAGCTCGAGCTCCACCGCAGTCCAGGACTCCGTTGATCCTGGTGATGAATCTTTGGGCCCGGCCTCCAGGAGGACCAGTTCAGGCTCCCAGTCCGCTGCAAACGGCTTAGCAGCTACACCCACAACGGTCCCGGTCTGGGACGTGGCTATATCTACAATGGGCTCCGGTTAGAGCACCACTGCACCAGCGGTGACCCCCATTGGGGGCCTCATTGCTCCTACAGTGGCCTCCCCAGTGAGGGAGGTGGTGCTCCTAATGCCACCTGTTGCTGGATCCTGATCTTCGGCGGCTTCTGGCAAAATCAGCTGCTCTCTGGCAACCCTGGCTGGGGACTCCAACCCCGGAGGGAAAGAAAAAGAGACCGGATCAGGGTCGCCGGCAGCGGCAGAGCCTGGCAAGGCGGCCCCAAGGGCTACTACGAGCTGCCCCGGGTCCCCCTCGCCATGAGTTGGGCAGTGTGTCATAGACAAATGACAATTTGACATAATGGAGCACACTTGCCTGAACTCGAGCTCTACCGCCGTCCAGGACTCTAGTGATTTGGGGTGCATAGCCTCCATTGTTGTGCCCGGTACTGTGCCCCCGTCGACCTCCTCTAGGACTCCCAACCTCTCGTCAACGGTTGGCAACCCCGGTGATGGCAGCTCCTCTCCGGCGACCCTAGTGAGGAGCTCGACAGGCATGGGAGAGGAGAAAAGGTTAGGGTCACCGACAGCGGCAGAGCCTGGCAAGGGGAGTCCAGGCGTGGCTGGGAGCTGCACCCGGCTCTCCTCCCCAAGAGCCAGACAAGATCTCTCAATCATTGATAAATGAACTGCAGGAGAGATAACTTGCCTGTGCCTGAGCTCCACCGCCGTCCAGGACTTCGACGCTGTCGATGATGACGGTCCGGATCCTGTCGGCTGGGGGTCAGGTCCAGGGGGTGGCTCTGCTGCAGCGGTCCCTGCAGCAGGCGTGATGGTGGTTGCAGTCCTGGTCCTCAGACGCTCCTCTTCCACCAGGTGGTTGACTGTGGTGGGCAGATTAGCCCACTCCTCATCTGAGGGTGATTCCGTGGGCTGAGCAGGCGTAGGAGGTGAGACCCTCACTACCGGTGAAGCGCGTCCGTGGACCTCCCTCTCACGGCGTTCCGCCTTGACCCGGCGGTTGAGCACAGTGAGCAGATTCGCCCACTTCACGTCCGTCGGTGTGGTTGTGGGGGAACGCCTCCGTGCAGGCTCCTGGGCAGGATCATCCAGGGCCTCAACCACCTCCATCATCTGGTGGCCCGGTTCTTGGTCCGGCAGGCCCTCAGGGGGAATGGGAGGAGACACGGAGAGGGGAAGAAAACAATCATTTATTGCAGCTGGAGGAGAGAACCCAGTGGACTGTTGATACTGGGCCTCCCCCTCGGGAGACAGGCAAGGTTCAGTGTTAATGAATGATTTAGAATCAAGAGATACTTGCCTGTCATCCCGGTTGATGACCTGCACAGCTGCAAAGGGCAGAAACTCAACCGTCTCCATGCCAGCGATGACGTGGACCCCCCCCCCCCCCCCACCGCAGACTAGTGGCCGGGGTGAATCCAGCGGACATCTCAGCGGCTGAAGCGATGATGGCCGCTGCTGAAGAGGAGGGCTTTTCCCGGCGTCTCCTAGCAGGATGACACTGCCTATGGATGGCTGACACTGATGGCGAAGCGGGGGAGAGAACGGCTGCAGACTGTGGAGCGCATTCCCGCATGGGCTCCGCGAGGAATGCCGCTCTCCCTACACCAGGAAACGTGTGCTGGAGCGCGTAGACCGAAGCAATCAGGTCCGCATACTGAGGGTAATCCCAGAGACTAGGATGCGCTTCCAGAATCCCCTCCGCTGCATCCAGGCTGCTCCACTTTGCCTTGGGTCCGCGGGCTCTATGGGCCTCATCCATAAAGTCCTGGATGAAGGCCGCCGCCCATTCTTCCTCCACCGTGGGATGCCTCGCCGATAATCTCCTCCGGCCTGCATGGGAGCGGCGCGCCGACGGCACAGTGGAGCAAAACCGGTGGATAAAAACACAGTTCAAAAATGACAAAAAGAAAAAAAAGGATGTGTGGGTTAACCCACTAAATCCTTTTTACTGGCTGGGTCATTCTGTCATAAACCCTCCCATGCGCTTTTCCTATGCGCAAGGTGAGGGGAGAGAGGATGAATGAGGATTTAAATGCAGGAGTTCACCACACACACATTTATTAACATGAAAGAGTTCAAAAATAAAGACTTACAAGAAGGTATGCTGTACACAAAATTGCTGACATAAAGTGGACAGCGGGCAGACCACTGTGTGCCGTGGCCACAAGAAAAACTATACAATTACGCACAAGCCCTCGGGAGCGCAGGTAAGACCACAGGGAAATGCACTGCTCGAGGGGAACGTAAACAGGGCTAAGCCTAAGCGTAGCAGTTAGGCTGCAGGGAGAAATGCCTCCTGAAGCGTAACAGATTTACTGCGAGAGAAAACGCTTCAGGTAAGGCGTAGCAGCAAACCACCAAAAGAAATGTTAATCAGTTTACTCACGAATGAGAGCTGTCCCAAAAAGTCCAATTCTCGCAGCAAGTGCAAATAATGATCCTTCCTGATGTGACAATCTCCCCGTGAAGAGCAGGAAAGACTCATTCAATGACCCAGCGGCATTTGCCTAGTGATAAGCTGCTTAAATCCAAACGCTGCTGGCCACACAAATTAGAAACAGCTGAGGCGCGGGAACGATAATTACCGGGGCTGGGACAGCTGGTGGAATATGGAGAGCAAGGGGGCATGGTAGGACCGACAGCCTGTCAGCAGTGTGGGAAAAAGATCAGAGGCTGACTAACAGCTGCCGGTCGGGCAGTGGTTAAGATGATGGAAAAATACACAAAAAGCACATAAACAATGAAGCCAAAACCCACAGAGAGATCAGGGCCGAGCCGGGGAAAACCAAGCCGGCTCAGCTCATGACATTCTTTTAATATTGCAAGATAGGGCTTTGGTGGAGGTATGCATTCTTTGAGTTCCCTCTAGCACAGTGTTTTTCAACCAGGGTGTCCCAGTACCAGTTGTCTAGTTTCATTCTTAATTGGTCCAAAAATGCTGATAATTTGCCATTGTAGTGCAAAGGTGCATGGGTGCCCACAGAACCCATGCACAACAACAGCAAATTATTTGCAATTTTTTGGACCAATTAACACATAAAATTAGATCATTTCCCACAGAAACCTGATACCAAGGCACCCTGGTTGAAAAACACTGCTCTAGCACAAACTGTAGCCACAACCCTATCTCACAATGTTAAAGTAATCCAGAATCCACGTCCTGACCTACTCAACTCCAAAACTGAAATAATTCATCTGTAACCAAGGGGTTGTTATGTCTGTAACTGAGGGTGAATGACAAGACTAAAAGTGGGACTGAACAAGACTTTATTATAGACTCACTGGTTATACAGAAGCGCTCCCGCTAGGCTGAGAGGTGGCCAGAGACCGCCCCTCTTCCTCACAGCCCTCTTATACCCCGGGTGGCGGCGGAACCGGAAAGGTGGAGCCACCACCCATGTCACACAATAATACGTCCTATGAACAATATCACATCCCCCCACCCTTCAAAAAGGTCCAAAACACACAAACATACAATCAAGACTCTCCCCAATTTAGAACCCAAATCACACACTAAAAGTGAACAGAAATATCAGGGCCTACCACAACCATACAAAATAACTAAGGCTAGGGGGAGACAGGTGGACTACCGTCCCACCCCCACATGGCTAGACGGATTATTCTGGTCCGCAACTTATTGTTGTACTGACTCGCCAATCCGCTGGTGGTGCTGGATCCTCCAGATGATGACGTTCTCAGGGGCGCCAAAATGTCACGCCATTAGCTCAACAACGTCTTCAAAGCTATTGCTAGCACCTAAGGTAGCAAGGATTTGCTGTCCTTCCATACCCAAATTATGAACCAATATTGCCCAAGCCCGTATCTTCTTCAGTTCACCAAGGTTCAGAGCCACCAAGTAATTTTGGACTACGGCAAACCATCTCACCCAAGGGACCGGTGGCTCGCCGGGAAGATCCCAAAACAGCCGAATGGTATTGACTCTCGCGTCCATGTTTTTTACCCTCGTCGCCAAATGTTATGTCTGTAACTGAGGGTGAATGAGAAGACTTAAAGTGGAAATGAACAAGACTTTATTATAAACTCACAGGTTATACAGGAGCGCTCCCGCTAGGCTGAGAGATGGTCAAAGAGACCGCCCTCTACCTCACAGCCCTCTTATACCCCAGGTGGTGGCTCCACCTTTCCGGTTCCGCCACAACCCGTGTCACACAATAATACGTCCAATGAACAACATCACAGGGGCCACCTCTGGTGACAATTTCATCAAAATCCGTCCAGTAGTTTTTGCGTGATCATGCTAACAAACAGACAAACAAACAAACCGACATGATCACATGATCCTGGCAGAGGTAACTATCAGCTTAAGCTATCAAGGCTTTTGGTTGTCATTATCATACTCTTTGTGATGTAAATAAATAAAACCGTTTGCTTTTCTGGGTCTGTGAGGCTCTAAAGTGTACTTCTGTTATTGTTTCTCCTTCCACGATGCTGTATATCCAGCCCTGAGTTTGTTTCAAAAGGAAAGGGGCCTCTGCACCAGAATCCTGCTACATGAGAGGGCTGATTAGGATTTCAGGGACCTTTTTAACCAGTGGACCATCTCTCCGCTCTCTTCCTCCTGACCAGCACTCTACCCTCCTCCACACACTTGCAACCATGTCACATATTCCTTTTTAACACCACAAACCACTTCCCATTTCAGGGTTGATAAAGCAGCAGAAATGTTCCTCGCAGTTGCCACAGAAGTATGTTTTTGAGAGTTTTTCTTTAAATTCATCAATGGTTAATATCACTTGCAGTTGGGGGCTCACTAGTCTTTCATCTTTTACAGCATTTACATCTTGAATTATCTATAATTAAGGTGTTTTTTAAATTATATTCCATTTGCTGTTCATGTGTCTCATAATTTGGAACAAGCACTTAATGACATGTTCAGCTCTGTAACTCTAGTTACACTTAAATGTTCTAGTTAGGTTAATTGGAGACTCTAAAATGGTGGCCCTAGGTGTGAATGTGTGTGTGAATAGTAAAGGGACTGGCGACGTACCATGGCTGCCTCATCCATCCAGGTAGATGCCCTGAATTTCCCTCTGGGATTAATAAAGAATACAAAATACAAAAAAATTGTAAATGTGATCTATATATGGGGTCTTAATGCATCTTTGAAAGAATATGTTTGTAAATGCAGCTACGTATGTATTTATAGATTGCCCATGTTGACTAAAACAACAGGGTTTTGATATTCCTGCCAGGCATTGCAACACTGCCAGGCTGGGGGTCTCACCCATTCAGGTGAAGAGAATCAGACAGGTAGAAAACTATAGAGAAGGAAATGACATGCCCATGTGGCACCACACACACACAAAAAAACAACAAACAACAACCGCATGTACACACAAACGCAATCAGCCACGCAAACATGCTCAGACCCGCTCTCCTTGTTTCAGGCATTCTTTGGCTGGCATTTCCTGGGGTTGCCATCTCTGCGTGAGCTTTTCACACGTTCTCCTGCTCTGGCTGTGCGTAACACTGATCTGATGGGCTGAGAGAGAGAGAGAGAGAGAGGGAGAGAGAGAGAGAGAGAGAGAGCAATCAAGCAGATAGTTGGTCAGAAGCAGCCAAGCAATAAGTGGTAGTCAGACAAAGAGACAGACTGCATGGGAGTGGTGCCGGGACCTGAATTCTGATTTCACTCCTACCAGCTGTCTTCATTCAAACATCAACCGGGATCAGTCCAGCTGCAGTGAAAGAAAGGTCAAGGTCAAGTGAAGAAACCCTGAGTTCTTTAATATTGCTTCTATATTGGGGTGCTTTTTCATCCTCAAAACAGGGTGTGATCTTTGACCTGTTGGATCTCTTCTCCCTAGAATTAAATTATATGAGGTAAAGACCAGCTAAAACTTTGATTTCTGCAGGGCTCAAGTTTTATCTCCTCATTCTGCTACACTGATCTGGAAATATACTTTAGACGCATTAATACACAGTCACGGTGTTAGCAGGCACAGGACACCACATCTGACACACACACACACACACACACACACACACACACACACACACACACACACAAAAAATAATCAAATTCAACCTGAAAAAAAATAACAGAGATCAATAGAGCACAATTATTATGTCAGCTTCATGTGTGCCTGTGTTTGTGTTCATGTTGAATGTAATTGTGGCTTGTAAATATGGATGTCACCTGACTGCAAAACAAATCTACCTACGGGTACAAATAAATGTAACCTGAACCTGAATTATTAGTGCATACAGTATTAACAGAAACAGAAAAAGTCATGGCAGCCACCACTGGCAATAGCATGATTCTTTATCGCTTTTAAGAAAAGACACAATATCACAACAACTTTTTTTTTTTAAAGAATCCTGCATTTAAAAAGGTAAAACTTATGTCTCAAAAGCTGCAGTGAAGACAGTCAGTGTTTGGTGAATGGTGACTTCCCCAGTCTCGGGCCCATGGGTGTGCTTGAATGTGTGCTCTGTGTTTCAGGTGAATCAGCTGACAGGTGATTGCTGATTGGGAGCATGTGGTGAACGTACAGGGCATAAAAGGCCATTTGCCCTTTTCAGTGGGCTACTCCTCATGTCGTGCACCCAATGCAACTTTCTGCTGAACTGAACTTCAGTTTACTTGCTTTCATTTTTGTAACAATACATTTATCAACACCACTGACAAACTCATGCACTTATTACTGTCAATAAACACTGTTTGATTTTTCCTAAATTCTATATTTCCCTTTTATTGTGGCCTAAGAGCCAGATCAAACATCCACTTGGACAGAACACTTTTTGTCATGCATAATGTGTAATGGGACCCTACCCTGGTCATGACAACATATGAAGTTGGACTGGCGATCTGTTCAGGGTGTACTCTGCCTCTTGCCCAACGATGCTGGGATAGGCTCCAGCCCCCGTGACCCAAAAAGGATTAAGTGGTAGACGATGAATGAACAACAACATTATGAAGCAAATTCTGACAGTCCACATTCCATCCATCCATCCATCTTCTTCCGCTTAATCCTTTTCGGCTCGTGGGGGGGCTGGAGCCTATCCCAGCATTTTGGGCGAGAGGCAGAGTACACCCTGGACAGATCATCAGTCCATCACAGGGCCAACACACAGAGACAGACAACCATTAACTCTCACAGTCATACCTAAGGACAATTTAGAATCCCCAGTTTGATGCCAATTTACTTAACTTGCATGTTTTTGACGTGTGGGCGGAAACCGGAGAAATCCCCGAGTAAACCCATGCAGACACGGGGAGAACATGCAAACTCCACACAGATCACTGTTGATCAGGGGCTGGGATCGAACCCAGGATCCCCCGGCCAAGGGTGAGTTGCTGTGCTGCCGCAGTGCTAACCACTCCACCACTGTGCTGCCCAGTCCACATTCCATCTAATCAAATAAATGAACGACTGCTTGGTGTATCTCACTGTCACATCAAATATGAATGATAACTAGTATATGTATGCTGGGTGCACTCCCACTACGGCAAGTTGATCTGTAAAGTCAAGAAGCATGATTATCCGCTCTTCCCTGTCCTCCACCGTCCTGCACTCACATTGAACATGGATAGACTTTTTAGTGTCCTCCAGAACCCTCCCCTGGCTCTGCGGGGTCCGGGTGGCACTCCAGGGGCTGCTGCCCGTGTTCCTGGGAAGGGGCGGGTCTGTCTCCCGTCTTCCGGGGCCTCTGTGTGTGTGTGTGTGTGTGTGTGTGTGTGTGTGTGTGTGTGTGTGTGTGTGCCATTGTGTCTGGCAGTATGATGGGGGGAAACAGGGGCTGAGGTGTGGACACACCTCAGGACCTGCAGTGGGTTTGCATGCCCGGCCCATGGGGTTGGGGTGGGAGATCGCTAGCCTGTGGTACTGGTGGTGCACTGGGGAATGGGAATGGGAATGGTGGGTCCTGGGTTTCACGACTTGGTGCCCCTCACCCTGAGTTGGGATCTGGCGACTGGGTGTCACTTCTGGAGCCAGTTTGGGAGCTGGCTTCTGGTAGATATCTGCTCACTGACGGCCTCTTCCTTCCCAGTCTTACCTATCTCCACCCTCCCCCTCCCTCCCTCATTCCAGGTGGACCACACATCTTATTCAATATAAGGGTTTTGCAACAGGGGTGTGCTGTGGGATGTTGGTGGGGAGGGTCTCTCACTTTACTGCACCACATGACTGCCCTCACCTCAAATTTAATTACACTGTAGACACCGAGGGCTTGGGTGGAATGAGGCGGGAGCTCTGCTGTCCACAGCAGTGGGGACATCACACCATCACACCATCCACCCAATCCTAACTACAATTTGGTAATACATGCATGTGCATTCAATTTCTCCACATAATATATACTTGTGCTCACTCATCATGATTCACATACTGAAGGGGGGGTTGAGTGGGGATCTTCCTCCACCCCTGCTGTCCTCCTTCTGTCAGGGGCTTGAGGCCTGGGATGTCGTGTTGGTCTTGTTGGTCTTGTTGTCTCTATTGGATGGTGCCTTGAGATGCGTCTGCGGGGTTGTATGAGTGGATGAGTTGAGGAGGGGAACATGGGTTTGTGTGTGCATGTGAGTGAGTGAGTGAGTGAGTGAGTGAGTGAGTGAGTGAGTGAGTGAGTGGGTTACAGAACAAGTGAGAGCTTGAGTGAGAGTGTGAATGAGAGTATGAGTCAGAGAGGGTGAATGTGTGTGAATGTGTGAGCTGGTCAAGGGGTACTGGACTGTTAGGGGTGACACCTCCTGGCCTAGTGGGTTGCCTGCATGGGGGGGTTGGCTTCCCCTGTGGCTCCCCGCTCCTCGCTATCACCTCCCCTGGGCATGGGTGCCTGGTGGCTCCCGGGGTGTGTGTCTGAGGCTCCAGGGTAGACACGGGACCGCTTTGTTGAGAAGTGCCCAGGTGAGTGGTGGTAGCCTTCCGGTGCCTGGGGCCAGCATGTGACTCAAGGCTGTGGTTCGCTGTGATGGCCGCCTGGTGGCCCGGCCTTCCCTAACCTCCCCTGGCCCTCACTCCCAGGGCAGGTGCATGGCTGTCCTAGGAATTGATGGCTTCAGGACTGCGCCTTGCCTGGGAGTTGGGGGCACTGTCTTGCTTGCTCACGGCTCTGGGGTAAGGGGTTTGCTGTGGCTTACTACCATCTTTTTTGTATGGTTACTGGCAAACCACACACATGCACGCACGTGCATCTTGCACGTGCCTGCACGTATGCACACACACACACACACACACACACACACACACACGTCTCTCTGTTCTCTTTCAGGTGCAGATATTAGGCTCATACTGAGATCTCCTCAGATGCAGAAATTGTTTCTTGCGTTTTCTTTCAGTTCTTCTTTCTTTCTTTCTTTCTCTCCCCCTCCCCACTCCCTCACCTGTCACCCCATCCAACCACTTCATATCTTTTCAATTCCCTCCCCCATTCCCCCTGTCAGGTCCATCATAAGTACTGCATGACAATTTAAATAAAGTATTAAAGTTATTACAAACAAGGGGAGTCTATAAATACTATTTATATACAGCATATATCAAATATGAGCAGAGCTCCCTCTGGCAAAGTAACTCTGTTTGGTACAATAAGGGAAGCAGATATCTGTTCTGCTTGCCAAGCTGCTGGACAGGACAGGGTTAAAAAAAACGGAATACATCTTTGTGTGAACACAAACAATATCAACCTTTCCACATCATTGTTTTCCTCCATATCCACACTGTTATTGGTAAAGTATTTGATGGGTGTCTGCACAACAGCAGACTTTCAAAAGATACACACATGGAATGAAAGCAGAAGAAAAATTCAATATTTGATGAACATTAAAGAGAAGGGAAAAATGCTAAGTGATTTTCAAAGACTGGGCTGAGACTACGGTGGATAGCAGTAAGATTAAAAGATTACTCTGGAGAAAGTGAGAATGAAAGATAATTGAAATGGCGTGCTGCCAACGAAATCCCAAGTCTGTGGAAAGTGAGGCGAACTGATGGGGGAACAATGCAGGCTCATAGATCAGTTACTGTTAACAGTAGAGCCACAAATACAATATGTCTACTCAGAGGGGAAATTATTGTGAAGTCCAAAGATCACAAAATAAACCTCTGATTAAAACATCCCACCCCAAAACAAAGACTGCCAGAGCAGATGGGCAAAAAAGGGGGTAAAAAAAAACCAAAAACAAAAACATGAAATAGAGACCCATCAGGAATCCAAATATGGATGGAGAGCATAGAGTAAACATGCACACCTACACAAACTGACACACGCATGCACATATATGCACACACAAACTGAGACATCCAGAGCATCCTCCGTGCGCTGGGCTCTTCCTCCAGGGGGAGTTAGTGGTGCTTTTAAGTGCCGACATCAAAGAGGCCTGTATGGGTGTATAAATAAGCTTTAGGGCTGGAAAAGTTTTAGCTGTCATGAGCTTGATACCCAGCCGGTTAAACAAGGTCATGCATTGACTTGGTGACTTGTCCCTAACCCCTCTCACTCTCCCTCTCTTTTTATTTCACACATAGGCACACACAAAGTGCACATGAATACACATGGGCACAAAACAAAATGCAGAGAGGCTTTCAAACACTTGTGCAAATAAACACAAAAATCCAAACACATTTTAATGTATTCAGCATAAGCATATGCACACACCCTCTCGTGAAATATAAATAGCAAGTAGAGGTTAGGGCATTTTGCAAAATAACCACAACACCGCTGCCAAGTGATTATTTTTTTCCCTTTGCTTGACTCACCCAGCTGGGAAGTGGGTAGCAGGTAAACCAGTAGTGATAAATCTTTGGCCGAAGAGGTACAAATGAGGAGTGGGCAGTGCATCGTGACAGCCAGAGTTTGAAGTGGGGCATGTGGTACTTCAATCACATTCAGTGATTGAGCCCGTCTCTCATACTGTGCATCATCATTCCAGCTCTTGGCTGTAGTACATTACAACCTGTCATAGCTACAAGTATGTTACCCTGTATTTTCTCCCTGAAAGTCACACTGATTGCCTGTGATTCCAGTGACTTTTTTTTTACATTCTGTTACAGTTGTTTTTAACTCTAATGGGTGAACAAGACAGAAACATTTCTTGTGGCTTTGCACAATAGCAAACATTACAGTTCTGGATTTTGGTAAAGTAACTTCCTGAAAGAGTCTGCAATTCTCAATACACTTCTTCATCACTTTCTTTATACACCTCATTCCAAATTATTATGCAAATGATATTTGTCTCTGATTTTCTTAAATAGTCGATGCAAATGACAGTCAGTGTAATTTTCAAGTCATCAACTGTTATTTGATTGTTTTGATTTTGTATACTTTATTGATCCCCAGAGGGGAAACTGAGGGCATCCACATGGATGGATGAAGCAGCCACAATACGGCACTATCCTTTACTATTCACACACACATTCACACCTAGGGCCACTTTTAGAGTCTCCAATTAACCTAACCTGCATGTTTTTGGCCTGTAGGAGGAAACCAGAGAACTCCCGGAGTAAACCCACGCAGACACGGGGAGAACATGCAAACTCCACACAGATCACTGTTGGTCAGGGGCTGGGATTGAAACAGGGATGCCATTGCCAAGGGTGAGTTGCTGTGCTGCCACAGTGCTAACCACTGCTCCACCGCACCGCCAGAGCATAATTCAAATTTTATTAAACAAACCTCTCAATGATAACTATTTTTTTTGCAAAAATAAAAAAGCTCAAAATGCACTGTTCCAAATTATTATGCACAACAGAGTTTCAAAACATTTTATTGGTTGTAAAGAACTGAAAATGGTCATTTGTTGAATTTGCAGCATTAGGAGGTCATATTTACTGAAACCAAAAGCTATTTCAATAAAAAAAAATGTAACAGGCCAAGTTACATGTTAACATAGAAGCCCTTCTTTGATATAACCTTCACAATTCTTGCATCTATTGAACTTGTGAGTTTCTGGAGAGTTTCTGCTTGAATTTCTTTGCAAGATGTCAGAATAGCTTCCCACAGCTGCTGTTTTGATGTGAACTGCCTCCCACTCTCATAGATCTTTTGCTTGAAGATGCTCCAAAGGTCCTCAATAGGGTTGAAGTCAGGGGAGGATGGGGGCCACACCATGAGTTTCTCTCCTATTATGCCTATAGCAGCCAATGACACAGAGGTATTCTTTGCAGCATGAGATGCTGCATTGTGATGCATGAAGATAATTTTGCTACGGAAGGCACAGTTCTTCTTTTTGTACCATGGAAAAAAGTGATGAGTCAGAAACTCTATATACTTTGCCAAGGTCATTTTTACACCTTCGGGGACCCTAAAGGGGCCTACCAGCTCTCTCCCCATGATTCCAGTGCAAAACATGACTCCACCACCTCCTTGCTGACATCACAGCCTTGTTGGGACATGGTGGCCATCCACCAACCATCCACTACTCCGTCCATCTGGACCATTCAGGATTGCGCAGCACTCATCAATAAACAAGACTGTTTGAAAATTAGTCTTCATGTATTTCTGGGCCCACTGCAACCGTTTCTGCTTGTGAACATTGGTTGAGGTGGCCGAATAGCAGGTTTATGCACCACTGCAGCCTCTGGAGGATCCTACACCTTGAGGTTCGTGGGACTCCAGAGACACCAGCAGCTTCAAATACCTGTTTGCTGCTTTGTAATGGCATTTTAGTAGCTGTTCTCTTAATCTGATGAATTTGTCTGGCAGAAACCTTCCTCATTATGCCTTTATCCTCACAAAATTGTCGGTGCTCTGAATCAGCCACAAATTTTTTCACAGTACGATGATCACACTTAAGTTTTTGTGAAATATCTAATGTTTTCATACCTTGTCTGTCATGGGGTGGTCCTCGCGGACTACTATTGAGAAACTATAGGCAGCCTTTGAGTTTGCATATTTATTAAAGGAAGACACACTATATGAAAATAAAGAGCCACGTGGGGCAAAACACAAATAACAATTACAGCAAAGGCACAATAATAATACACTCAGGATAACGGGAGTAACTTACTGAGAATGATGAGAACACGAGCTTGACTGGAGCCGGGGACTAGGGACTCCAGCCGAACATTGGGGAGACCAGTGTTATGCGTGTGAGGTCGCAGCCCGGAGTAACCATAGCTGCTCCCTTAAATAGGGCTAGAGGATTAACCAGCTGATGAGGACGTCATCAGCGGAATGACAATCAGCTGTCACCGTGGAGCTTGGCTCTGACAGCCGGAAGTCCCGGAGAAACGCTGTCAGAATAAGAGCCCGGGAAGGTCATAAGGAAAACTAACACAGAACGGGAGGAAAATACTGCATGACCCGAGCGCGGACTATATCAGCGCTCAGACCATGGCAGTACTCCCCCCTGAATGGCGCACTCTGGGCGCAGTGTAGCACCCAAGCCTCCCCCACACACAGAAGGCTACTCAGGCCCATCCAGGGTGGGTGGAGGGGGAATGCCTGGAGGGCGAGAATCCCAGGAAGAAAACTGAGAAACACTAATGACAAGGGTCAAATACAAGGAGAAAAAAACAAAAAAACAAGGACATGGTGCAACAGTCTGAGCATGGATGAAGTATAAAAAGGAACAAGACAACAAGGAAACTAAAATACAGGTACCAAAAGGAAAATACATAGTACTCTAACACCAGGAGGGGAAAAAAAACCCTCAAAAGCCACTACGTAGAGCAGCAATGCCACAAATATAACCCAGTATAAACAGTCAAGGGAAACACAAAAAAAACAAAAGAGCATCTCTCAAACCACAGAGGAAATGAGAAACTGAAATACAGGCATATTACAAAAGTCCAACGTACCCTAATAATACCAGACAAAAGGGGGTACGAAAAAACACGCTAAAGAGCAGAGATATACACACAGTACAATATAGTTCATAGAAAAAAAACACAAAGGCATCCCAGAACTACAGGGGAGGGGAAAAAAAACTAAAGGGATGTCGGCAGGCAGAGCACAAGGAATCAAAAAACAAATAGTTCTGGAGGTCTTCCAGCATCCAACGTCCAGATGGCTGGCAGGGAAAAAAGAATAAGTTCGGGCGGCCTACCCCAGTCCCAAGCCCGGAGAAATAGTACCTCTGGTGGCCGGACCAGGTTGCCGAACAAAGAGTCCAGTTTGTCGGGTGGCCGACCCAGAACGCCAAACCGGCGAAGCAGTTTCCCAGGCGGCCGACCCACGTCATCAGGCTATCAGGACCGCAGGGGAGAACTCGGAGGCGGCCTCCCTATCGCGAGGAATAACTAGGGAGAGCCAAGCTGATTACGGGGAATCCCCACTGCACCCGATGGAGGGAAAAAGGAAACGGGGAAAAGATGAGGGACCAGTCCACCGTCGATCGGTGAAGGATCTGCAGCTCCTTCTTAGCAGAGGTGGTCCGGGGACGAGGAACATACAACCCGGAGAAGGCTGCTGTCTTACCCCTCTGATGAGATGCAGAGGCTACAGCTGGCTGGGAGACAGAGTTCGTGTGGCTACCCGGAACTGGATCTGGACGGGGTTCTCGCTGAGTCTTCGCCGAGGGAATCCTGGCTGATGTCCTTCTCCGCTGGGAAGGGCACTGGGGTGGAGTAAACTCCTGGACTGGACAGATGACAGGAGTGGGATCCCGAGGCAAGGAGTGAGGATGCCTCCGCCTCGGCTTTCTGCCGGAGTTTCCCTCCAGCCCACGGAGCTTCTCCCAGAATGCAGAGATCTCCGTCTTCCTTGTCACGATTTTGGGATGGTCAGCGTAGCGAGGGTGACAGTTGATCGTCGTCTCAGGTCCAGGTACCAGTGTGAGGGGCTGGGGATGATCCCATCAGCCTCGATAAGGGCCATTACCAGCTCGTAGCCCAAGCTCGTGGCATAGCCCTTGGGTGGCGACACCATCTCCCCGCACACTGGTACGTGGAAAAGGGGAAAAACTACAAGCCCAAAACTAAGCAAACTCACGGTCACCAGCGTCTCGTTTGGCTGTGACCTACTGTCACGGACCATCAATGAGACGCTATAGGCAGCCGTTGAGTTTCCATATTTATTAAAGGAAGACACACTATATGAAAATAAAGAGCCACAAGGGGCAAAACACAAATAACAACTACAGCAAAGGCACATTAATAATACATTCAGGATAACGGGAGTAACTTACTGAGAATGAGGAGAACACGTGCGTGACTGGAGCAGGGGACTAGGGACTCCAGCCGAACTCCAGCCGCTGATGAGGACGTCATCAGCGGAATGACAATCAGCTGTCACCGTGGAGCTCGGCTCTGACAGCCGGAAGTCCTGCAGAGACGTTGTCAGAATAAGAGCCCGGGAAGGCCATCAGGAAAACTAACACAGAACGGGAGGAAAATCCTGCATGACCCGAGCACGGACGATATCAGCGCTCAGACCATGACATTGTCCAAGGCATTGCACTATTTGATGCTTTTCGGCAGCAGAGAGATCCTTTTTCTTTCCCATATTGCTTGAAACCTGTGGCATGCTTAATAATGAGATTGTTTTACTATCCACAGGTCAGTAAAAATTCCACCAAAGAAGGAGGAAATGGAAGAGATCAAAAAATCTCTGAACTTCTTGTCAGAAGAACTGACCAAAGTGGTTAGTCAGCAGGCTAAAATAATAGAGCTAATGGAAGAAGTCCGAGAATTAAAATTAACAATTAAGGAAAAAGACAAAAAAAATTGCAGACTTGGAGCGACGCGTCGAGGATCTTGAACAATATTCTCGTATGGATGATTTAATTATAAGTGGACTAGACATTAAATATCAATCATATGCTCATGCTACAGCAGGATTGAGAGGAGAGGATGCTCCCCTGAGTGAATCAGTCTCCCTGGAAAGCCAGGTGCTTCAGTTCCTTGATAGTAGAAATATAAAGGTCGAAGCAAATGCAATTTCAGCCTGTCATGCTTTACCCAGAAAATATAATAAAACAAAGAAATCATTTGTGATGCGCTTTGTGAACAGAAGGGTAAAGAATGACATACTGAGACAGGCCAGAAAGCTACGGGGAACAGAAGTTTACCAAAATGAACATCTAACAAAAACTAATGCTGAAATAGCACGGCAAGCACGGATGCTGAAAAGACAAAATAAGATACAGGCAACATGGACAAGAAATTGTAGAGTTTGGATCAAACTAAATGGAACACCTGAGGAAGCAAAGAGTATAATAATCAGGGATGTTACTGACTTAAATAAATACAGATGAACACTGATTAAGAAAATTAAGAGACTATAAAAATCCATATCCACACACACGGCAAGAATAGTTCTTTTGACATACCATGGTTAGGGATACGGGGCGCTCGCGCACGCAGCAACCGGCAGCTGGTGGCTTGTCACCAGACTGCAAAACGAATCTACCTACGGGTACAAATAAGTAACAAAAAAAAAAAATGTCAATGTACTTTAAAAAAAAAAACAAAAACCAAAAAAATAAACAAAACAAACAACAAAACTTATGACTGACTTGAGTAGACATCAATTATCCCCAGTTGGAGGAAGTCATTTGACACAGAGTGAGGAAATTCAAACTCTGAAAATAAGCCATTATGCTGAACATAAACTACAAGAGATGGAAAATGATATTGATCCTGATAACCACTTTTTCAATAATATTCATAATCATTGTGAATATTACACTGAAAAGCAATTCAAAAGTCAAGTGCAACTAGATGGTAAACTATCAATAATACACGTCAACAGCAGAAGTCTTAACAAAAACTTTCCACAGATTCAGGACTATTTAAAACAGCTAGACAGAAAATTTACAGCTATCGCAGTCTCTGAAACTTGGCTTCATGAAGAGCAGGCTCCCCTGATGGCAATAGAGGGATATCAGATGTTTCATATTAACAGATCTCAAAAAAAGGGTGGTGGTGCTGCACTGTATATTGATGACCTGTATAGGTGTAAGCTTGCAATCCTGGAATTTCCCCATTGTGGGACTAATAAAGGCTTATCTTATCTTATCTTATATATAGAACACCGGGAACTTGCATTGAGACATTCAGAGATAAATTAGTCGAGCTGTACAATAATATTACTCTTAAGAAAATGGTAGTAATTTGTGGAGATTTCAATAATGATTTACTAAATCCATATCAACAAAATGTAATTACAGAGTTCATGAATTCTATGTACAGCATGAGTCTATATCCCACAATAACACATCCCAGTAGAATCACAGTTCACACTGCTACACTTATTGACAACCTGTTTGTTAATATTATTGATAAGAAAATAGAAAGTGGATTATTGATAAATGATATAAGTGACCATTTGCCAACCTTTGCACGTATCCATGGCCACACGGGCGCCAATACAGAAAATTTTTTAAAATCGTTCGGATACAAATCACAAAATGCAATCAGTTCTTTTAAAGAAGACTTGCTGAAGCAAGACTGGACAAAAGTCTATGTATCAGATGTAAATGAAGCCTATGACACATTTATAAACATTGTAACCACTCTTTTTGAAAAAAATTGTCCATTAGTAAAGAAAAAGCTTAAACATAAATTTGCCGATAAGCCATGGTTAACCAAAGGATTACAAAAGGAGTGTAAAAAGAAAAATTTATTATATAAAGCTTTTCTAAAGAAAAGGACAAAAGAAGCAGAGCAGCGGTATAAAACATACAAAAATAAGTTAACATATATAATAAGATGTAGTAAAAGAGACTATTACAGTAAAGACCTGGAGAAAAACAGAGACAATATTAAAAATACATGGACAATACTTAACAATATTCTTGGAAATAAAAACAGAAATACAAGCTACCCAACCAATTTTTCAAAAAATAATAAAACGACTCAGAGTGTGAATGCAGCTTCACCTGCAGATGAATTTAACCCCTTGCACTCCGGTCAATTTCCCTAAAAACGCCAAAAAAATAACGTGCCCAAAGTAAATCGAAAGCTGTTCTTCAACCCTTTGCAGCATCTTCATGGGGTTGGTCTCATTTAAAAGAAAACACTTTGAATTTTTTGGCAAAACAGTCATAATCTCTCTAAGTGCTCCGGCCACTGAGTTACAGTCATCTAAACATACTGAACTTGAAGAAAATAAATTTGGCCTGGGTGTTTTTTTGGATACAAATGCTTGCAAATAACACACAGCTTCAGATCCGGGCTGGAAAATGCAACAGAAATATTGAACCAAGTGTTATCCAGCTGAGGTCAAAATTTTGTAACAATACCACAAAAAATGAATATAATACACAGCTTTTTCCTCAGGTAGTTCCCAGGCGTTTTTGAACTGTGCCAAATTGTGCCAAATGGCACAGTTTGGAAAAACGTCTGTAACTTTTGAATGAGTCAATATAGAAGCTTCATCTTGGGCTCTAATGAAAGGTGACACTCAAGGCTGTGTGTGTGTGTGTGGGGGGGGGGGGTTGTCCCCCCCCTCGCTACAGAGGACGGACATCGGCCATCACTACATGGCGGAATAGTCATGTGGCGACAGCGGCGCAGTCACCTCGGCTTCCCCCCCCCCCCTCGCTACAGAAGAGTAGCGGGGGGGGGGGCGTTCATGGTTTGGACGCGGCGCACAACCCGTGTACCGCGGCGCACGAACTTCGGACTTCATACGCCGCACAGTTGTAATTTACCGATCGGTCAAAAGTCATTTTTGATTACAATTTTCAGGGATAAAGAATAATTTAGCTTATAACACCTTACCTCTTCACAGCAGCAGTGTCCTGGCGAACTTCTCTTCCTCATTGTCAGACAAACGTGACGCTGGTCCGCTCGTGGTTCCCGGTCAAAACATAATTCCATGATTGCGGTTTTGGCGAATGATTTACGACCTTTGTCGTCGGCCTCCGTCGGTCTATGATGACCATGGAAGAGAATCCTAAACGTCTATTCTACTGGAATAAGTGCAGGTCGCACTTGTGGGTGGTCTCCGTGCTGCTGGGTCTGTAGCAGATTCTTCCTGCGGGTCCTTTTTTTCATCTGCTGCAGCAGTCAGTCTCTCTTCACCCAGCCCGAACTTCTGTGCTTCAATTGGCTGGCTGCATTCACAGCGTTGGTAGGCGGGTCCTTCTTGCTAGGTTTTCAGTCATTGGTTCTTCAAGGTTTCAGAAACCCAATTCAAGGCTCTTATTAGTCGAATGAGAGGTCAATCATATCTGATCTGTTTGCGGCTGTGTCTGTAGCGGAAGAACTTTTTTTTTTTCAGTGCACGCTTGGATGCAGTGCCCTCGTGCGTCCTAGAGCGCCCTCGTGTGCTCTGGGACGCAGAGACGTGCCCGTCCACGGTACACCGGAGTGCAAGAGGTTAATAACTTTTTTGTTAACATTGGTCCTAATTTGGCTCGAGAAATACCCATTACGGCACCCACAGGTGATACAATAAGCAAAAACATTGCTATAAAAGACTCCATTTTCATAAAGAACACAGACGAGAGAGAGGTCATTGAAATTGTTAAATCGTTTAAAAGTAAAACATCTACGGACTGTGATGGTATTGACATGCTCTTAGTCAAAACTATTATTGAATGCTTAGTGAAACCACTGACGTATATCAGTAACCTGTCTCTCCAAACAGGTATATTTCCCAATGCAATGAAAATAGCTAAAGTAATTCCGATATACAAGACGGGTGACAGGGGGAACTTTCAAACTATAGAACAATTTCACTATTGCCGCAATTTTCCAAGATACTTGAAAAAATATTCTATGAGACAACTGACAACTTCATACTGAAGAATAATTTATTGTGTGAGCAGCAATATGGATTCAGACACAAGAGGAGAACTGCATTTGCTCTAATGGAATTTATAGAAAAAGAGTATTCAGTTGGGGTATTCCTGGATCTTAAAAAAGCATTTGATACAGTGGATCATAATTTATTATTAAATAAACTACAAAATTGTGGTATTAGGGGAGTAGCACTGTCCTGGTTATGTAGTTACTTAAAGAATAGATATCAATATGTATGTGTTGGTAACAAAAACTCACAGTTACTGAAGGTTACTTGTGGAGTCCCACAGGGTTCAGTTTTGGGGCCATTGTTATTCAATATGTATATAAATGATATATGTAAAGTTTCAGAAAAAATGCATTTAATATTGTTTGCCGATGACATTAATTTATTATGCAGTGGAAGCAATTTGGACAACTTTTGGATACACTCGGAAAGGAATTAGGAAAGCTTAAACTGTGGTTTGATTCAAACAAATTAACGCTCAATTTAAGTAAGACAAAATTTATCGTTTTTAACAACCATCACAACAACTTAGTATCTAAACTCAGTGTAAATGGTGTAGAGATTGAAAGGGTATCCGAAACTAAATTTCTTGGTGTAATAATTGATAATAAACTGTGTTGGAACTCACATATTAATTATATTAAAGGTAAAATATCAAAATCAATTGCAATACTACACAGAGTGAAATATTTGCTAAATCAACCCACACTATATACCTTGTATCATTCATTAATACTCCCATACATGACATATTGTACTGAAGTATGGGGAAATACATATAAAACTAGAAAAGCACTCGGAGAGCGCAGACCTCCGCCAAGCGCCACAGTTCCCCCCATACAGTGTTTGTGTGTATGTTTTCAGATTCCTTGACCATGAACACATATGACTAGCAATTGGATTCACAATGATAGGATTAGTGGTTCAGTAGTTATTCACGAAAATCGCATTTTCCGTAATGACGGTTTTCTTCTGGACGGTGATCCGGTTCACCACCAAAATCTAATCATCTGTAGGATACGTCATTTCTGACAATCTCTGAAAATTTCATGAAAATCCGTCCATAACTTTTTGAGTTATCTTGCTAACAAACAAACAGACAGACAGACAGACAAACCAACGCTGATGAACACATAACCTCCTTGGCGGAGGTAACAAACATATATCCAGTCTTTATGCTTCAGAAGAGAGCTATTAGAATAATAAACGAAGCTGCTTACAGGGAACCAACAAACCCACTTTTTCTTAAATTAAAAGCTCTCAAGTTGAAAGATCTGGTTGACTTTAAAACTGCAGTAATAATGTTTAAAGTGAAGAATCTATCACTGCCCGCAAATATCCAAAAGTTGTTCCAAATAAGGGAGAAACAATATCATTTCAGAGGAACATGTATATTTCAAAAACCTTCAGTGAGAACTACCACCAAGCAACACTGTGTTTCAGTGCAAGGAGTCAGATTATGGAACGATTTTGGACCTGAATTAAAATCATGTGCAACGCTTGGACAATTTAAACAAAAACTAAAGGAAGAAACACTCCAAACATACACTACCGTTCAAAAGTTTGGGGTCACTTAGAAATTTCCTTATTTTTGAAAGAAAAGCACTTTTTTTCAATGAAGATAACTTTAAACTAATCAGAAATACACTCTATACATTGCTAATGTGGTAAATGACTATTCTAGCTGCAAATGTCTGGTTTTTGGTGCAATATCTACATAGGTGTATAGAGGCCCATTTCCAGCAACTATCACTCCAGTGTTCTAATGGCACCATGTGTTTGCTCATTGCAACAGAAGGCTATTGGATGATTAGAAAACCCTTGTGCAATCATGTTAGGTCTGCAATGCTGTAATTGCTGCAAATGGAGGATTCTTTGACGAAAGCAAAGTTTGAAGGAAAAAATTATTATTTCAAATACAAATCATTATTTCTAACCTTGTCAATGTCTTGACTATATTTTCTATTCATTTTACAACTCATGGTGGTAAATAAGTGTGACTTTTCATGGAAAACACAAAATAATTGTCTGGGTGACCCCAAACTTTTGAACGGTAGTGTATATACAAGATAACACATAAAATCACATAAGGATTGTCATATCCAGTCTGCGTTGTGTTGTTGCTTATTTTTTTTTGGTCACATTTTGTCTTAGCTTTGTTCTGAATTGTAATCGCTCTTGTTTGTTTTTCTTTTGAATTCTTGGATGGAATATGGGTGGGCAATATAAGCTGCGGCTTCAGCCATCACCCATTTCGGATAACTTATGTTGAACTGTATTTAGTTATTGTCTAATTTGACCTTGTTGGATTTTCTTTCCCCCTTTGTTATATTATTCTGTTTCTTTTAATCTGTACTTTTAATCTATCCGAAATAAAGATTGATTGATTGATTGATTGATTGATTGATTGATTGATTGATTGATTGATTGATAATATGGAATATCCTTTTTAAGTAGTTTTCCTTTAATTGGGCTCATCTGGCAAACTGATTATGACAGGTGTCTGAGATTGATATCAGTGATCCATAGAGCCCTGAGACACAATACCATCCATAAGCTTAATTGAAAAACAAAAAATTGAATGTTTATGACACTAAAATCATATTTGCATAATAATTTTGAACGTGGTGTAGGGATAGGAAGATGACCTTAAAAAGTGGCCTGACAGACAGTAGCTCTTTTTTTCAGTGCCACTGCTAAGATGCTAATGCTGTAAACAAATAAAAGCTCTGAGATAATATCAATGTCTCCACCGCAACAAAGTCGGCTGCATTTTGTTAAAATACGTTGGACATAATCAGATTTACCTCAGAGCAGATGTAGAATCTAGTCAGAGCCACAAAGAAGCCTCCATTACTCTCTCCATACAGTCTATGACACAAACACCAGCAACAAGTACCAGAACCACATTAAAACATTCAAAAAAATTCAAAAACTACAAGTGCTAAAATTAGTTGCCACTTGAGTGCAAAACACATATACACATATGTGGACTATACATTAAAATAAATTTGAAAAACTTTTAAAAACCCTATTTTAAATGCCCCTTCTTGTGCACTCTTGCTGACTGATTTAATACTACCTCAGCCGAACCAGAAGTCCCGCCCATAATCGTTCCTACAGTGGCACCCCCAGGAATAAGGTATATATGTGTGTGTGTGTGTGTGTGTGTGTGTGTGTTTAATGGTGTTGGCGTTATCGCGTTAATTGCCCCTTAACACTTTGCCCCTGTTACTTTTTTGGCCTAGAGGCTCTCTATACCAAAGCCGTTCTGGCCACAGACACTGTGCGTGCCATGCAGACATTGTTAAGTCAAACAAGCTGGATTACAGCCATGGATATCCCCAAAGTACTGTCATGTTTAAGTTTACAACATTATCTGTCGGAGCGCTCACCTGAATAATTGTTACAGCGACCTACAAAACTTCCCCTGGATGTTGTGTTGTTCTTCTGTGGAAGCTAGCTACATGCTAGGTTATAGCTTACCTCCAGCTGCTGACACGAACAGAAATTCACCTGTTTTCATCCTCATAGTTCCAACTGTTGGTGAGTACCAGTCTAAAAAAATTCTCAAGCTATGTTCATAATGTCCCCAGCCATTTTTGCAGTATGGTGGGGTGTCATCATGAGCGAGATAGTTGTTTGTTTATGTCTGCAATTTTTCTGCTAAAAGGGAAATTGTCTGTTGTGACACATGGTGTTTTGTATTGATCTCCTTAAAAGTGGTGGATGTTTGCTTCTCTTTCCTTTTATTTTATTGACTGTGGCTTTGTCATGATTTGCCCCTTCAGGGCAGAGAGAACAACCCAGGCACTGAACTGCAGTTTGTGGTATTTATTAAAGGAAACACAAAACCTATAAAGTGCACAAAAAATAAACTTACAATGAGTAGTCGGTGGAAGAAACACAGGAAAACACGTCAGGATAGGGAGAGAGTCCTGACAGGAGTAGGTAGATGTGGGATGAGACTCTGACAAGGAGTGAATGAAAAAAAACAGTCTTAAATAAGGCAAGAGATCATCCACCCATCCATCCATGCATCCATCTTCTTCCGCTTAATCCTTTTCGGGTTGCGGGGGTGGGGGTGGGGGGTGGGGGGGCTGGAGCCTATTCCAGCATCTTTGCGCGAGAGGCAGGGTACACCCTGGACAGATCGCCAGTCCATCGCAGGGCCAACACAGAGAGACAGACAACCGTTCACTCTCACAGTCATACCTAAGGACAATTTAGAATCCCCAGTTTTTGATGCCAATTAACCTAACTTGCATGTTTTTGGCATGTGGGAAGAAACCGGAGAAATCCCGGAGTAAACCCACGCAGACACAGGGAGAACATGCAAACTCCACACAGATCACTGTTGGTCGGGGGCTGGGATCGAACCCAGGATCTCCTGGACAAGGGTGAGTTGCTGTGCTGCTGCAGTGCTAACCACTCCGTCACCGCACTGCCTGGGAGAAGATCAATCATAACAAATGATAGCAGGTGTGGATCACGTGAGTGGGCAAGAGGTGACCGTGATTACACAATAGAGATCAGCTGGGGGTCATGAGAGGAGAAGAAACGGGACTGACAGATTGATAGGAGCACCACCCACTACAGAGTAAAGCACGTACTGTAAATGCCACTGACAGCTGCAGCCCTGGAGAGGGAAACCTTAGTAAATCACTTTGCGCCAGTCTTTTAAATACTCCTCTCCCTCAAATTTGTATTTTGACATGACAACTTCTACAAATACATATGCAATGTGGTCAGGTGCAAAATTAACATAGTCCACGCCTTTCCACCACTAATTTTGCCCTGTGCCCTTTAGTAAATCTCGACAGTAGTTTTTTAATGCCAAAACATGGTTTTGCGATGATGCAGCACATTAGTAAATCTGTCCCTAAAAGTCAAAGAATATATTACAAATTTGACTCAGTTCCCCAATGCTACTGCTTTTTTAAATTTTAGACTTTGCAACATTGGCAGCATTTCACTGGTCAGTCCCATGTAAACATGCATTCTGAGGTTTTAAGTGCAAGTTTATACAAAACCTTGAAGCTGAGTATTTAAGTAAACATTCAGATGAAATTCAAAGTGCCACTTGATGCATGAGGTAAAAAATGCTGTAGATCTAAAAGATAAGATAAGATAAGATAAGATAAGCCTTTATTAGTCCCACAACGGGGAAATTCCAGGATTGCAACAGCACAGGGATAGCAACACTCAGAGCAACAATCAGAAGGCAAGAAAAAAAAGCAAGCAAGCAAGAGCAGCTAATATACATATGTACATATTACTATAAAAAAAAAAAAAAAAAAAAAAAAAAAAAAATATATATATATATATATATATATATATATATATATATATATATATACACAGACACACAGTGCAGAGCATTGTAGCTGGATGGAATAAATATATGAATATATAAACACACAGTGCGGAGCATTGTAGCTAGATGGAATAAATATGTAGATATATAAACACCCACAGTACGGAGCATTGCAGCTAGGTGGAATAAATATGTAAATATATAAACACACACAGTGTGGAGCAATGTAGCTAGATGGAATAATATGTAGATATGTAAACACACAGTGCGGAGCATTGTAGCTAGATGGAATAAATATATAGATATATAAATATAAAATATAAATATAAAAATAAAGGAACTAACCCTTTAAGTTATATTTTTGACATTTGTTATATTGTTCTTATTTGAAGTCATTCCTGTTCCATTTCATGTTCACGTAGCCTTCCACCCTCTGGGATTAAAATAAAGTATGCAAAATACAAACAAAATAAAACAAAATACAAAATACAAACAAAATAAAACAAAATACAAAATACAAAAAAAAAATTGCTTTTTATGTTTCTGTCACCTACCTCTCATCAACTGTAAGACTTTCTCTCGAAAGGTATGCTCCAGTCGGGATTTTACTTTCAGCTTTCTTCTTTTTAAGTTTCACTTTTAGCGTACAGCCTCCCGAGCTGGAAAAGCAGCAGCAGCTGCTGCACAACACATGTCCTTCTGCTCTGCTCTTGACAGAATTCAGCATACTTCTTTGCTGTGACACTTTTACAAGTGTTTTATCAAGTTGGTGGTGTAAAATTGTAAATGCTGGTACCACACAGCAACATACCTAGGCGAGTCCCAAAAACAGGCTCCAGTGATGTGACACTAGGGGTGGGCATATCGATACACAAGTATCCATACTTCAATATCAGCTAGTCGATACTTTGGAGTTGATACTTCTTAAAATATTGCAATACTTCAGTGTTAATACAAAACGTGCAATTTGTTTTCACTTCTGAGAGTTAGGCATTAATGTGTGGAAACCGGTGAATGGCCAGCCTATACATATTTTTGAGATGGTCTACCATGTCACATGATTATGGCAGCCTATCAGATGTCACAGCCGAAGACTCGTGTCGTGGTGGCAGAAGAAGTATTACTTCTGAAATGTTATACCATTCATCCAAATTCTATGGTGATACCAAGCAGCATAATTTTAAAAAATGAACAAAATAATCACCATTTAAATTTGTTAAATAATAGTGTAAAAGTAAAATAAATAATTAAATAAATAATTAAAAAAACGTTGCATTCTGAAAAAAAATTACACATATATGCTGCTTGGTATTACCATCAAATTTGGATGAATGGTGAAACATTTCAGAAGTAAAAAATACTTGAATCCAGTTGACCTGACTGAGCTTTAATACAGCGAACTCACCCACCTGTATGACTGCGAATCTTCACCAAATTAAGAAAATTAATTAATTTTGCATTCATTTTAAGTCTTAATTATTTTGTTATAATTGAAAAAAATCATTTTATTTTTACTTACTTTGCTCATTGTTCCATTTTATTATCATTTTATAAGCATTTCTTTCAGGTATTTATTGTCATGAGTTTTATTCATATTTCATATTGCCCTTGCAGTAAAGTTGATAATGAAACTGCAATCATGTGATTTTCCTTTAAGAGGCAACAAGTATTGGTATTGGCATCGGTATCGAAGAAAAAGCCCCATAAATTAATAGTATCGTATTGAAAGGAAAAATGCTGGTATCGCCCATCCCGATGTGACACTCGTTACTTGTGCTTATAAATGCCGTGCACAGTGCCGCTGAAAACATGATAATGCTTTCATTTTATTATTTTTAATGTATCAGATCGGCCCCTCATGGATCGTCACCTTATCGTGGTGGGGGGGTTTGCGTGCCCCAGTGATCCCAGGAGCTATGTTGTCCGGGGCAATTTGCCTCTGATAGGGTCACCCAAGACAAACTGGTCCTGGTTGAAGGGCCAGACTAAGAACGATCCAACAGACTCTCATGATGAATGCTAGAACAAGGATTCAGTGTACCCCGCCCGGTATGGGGTTACCGGGGCCCCACCATGGAGCCAGGCCTGGGGGAGGGGCTCGGTGGCTAGTGTCTGGTGGCCGGGTTTCCGCCCATGTAACCCGACCGGGCTCAGCCAGAAGGAATTACATGGGTCCGCCCTCCAGTGGGATCACCACCTGCAGGAGGGACCATGGGGGTTCAGTGCTATGTGGATAAGGTGGCAGTCAAAGGCGGAGACCTTGGGGGTCTGATCCCAAGCTTCCTAAATTGGCTTTTGAGATGTGGAATGTCACCTCTCTGGTGGGGAAGGAGCCTGAGCTGGTGCATAAGGTTGAGCGATACCGGCTAGATATAGTAGGCCTCATCTCAACACACAGCTCCGGTTCTGGAACCAGTCTCCTGGAGAGAAGCTGGAGCTTGGCCTACTCTGGAGTTGCCCTGGGCAAAAGGTGATGAGCAGGGGTGGGTATTCTTATATCCCCCCACCTTGCTGCCTCTATACTGGAGTTTTCCCGGGTGAACGAAAGGGTTGTTTCCCTGCGCCTTCGGGTTGGGAAACGGGTCCTGACCATCATTTGTGCCTATGCATCAAATGATGGTTCAGAGTACCCACCCTTTTCGGAGTCTCTGACTGGGGTGCTGGAGAGTGCTCCTCTTGGAGACTCCATTGTCCTACTGGGGGACTTCAATGTGCACGTGGCCAACGACAGTGAAACCTGGAGGGGGGTGATTGGGAGGAACGGCCTGCCTGCCTGATCTGAACCCGAGTGGTGTTCAGTTATTGGACTTCTGTGCTAACCACTCTCTGTCCATAACAAACGCCATGTTCAAGTACAAGGGTGTCCATATGTGCACCTGATACCAGGACACCCTAGGTCGCAGGCCGATGATCGATTTTGTTACCGTGTCATCAGACCTGCGACCATATATGTCTGGGACACTCTGGTAAAGAGAGGTGCAGAGCTGTCAACTGATCGCTACCTGGTGGTGAGTTGGATCCAATGGCAGACCTGGTAGACTCAAACGTATAGTGAGGGTGTGCTGGGAACGTCTGGCTTAGGCCCCTGTCTGGAAGGTCTTCAACTCCCACCTCCGGAAGAACTTAGACCACATTCCGAGAGAGTCTGGAGATATGGCGTTTGAATGGACCATGTCTCCACCTCCACTGTTGAAGCGGCTGCCCAGAGATGCGGCCGCAAGGTTGTCGGGGCATCTCATGGTGGCAAACCCCCAAACCAAGTGGTGGATACCAGTGGTGAGGGGGGCCATTAAGCTGAAGAAGGAGTCCTATCAAGCTTGGTTGGCTTGTGGGACTCCCGAAGCAGCTGAGGTGTACCGGCAGGCCAAGCGGATTGCAGCTAGGGTGGTTGCTGAAGCAAAAACTCGGGTGTGGGAGGAGTTTGGTGAGGCCATGGAATAAGACTTTTGGTCTGCATCAAAGAGATTCTGTCCGGTGGCTCTGGAGGGAGAAGCAGCTCCCTGTCCACACTGTGTATGGTGCAAATGGGGCACTGCTGACTTCGACTGGGGATATCATTGGGCGGTGGAAGGAATACTTTGAGGATCTCCTCAATCCCACTGACACACCTTCCACAGAGGAAGCAGGGCTTGTGGACAAGGGGGACGACTCACCTATCACAGGGGCTGAGGTCGCCAAGGTGGTTAAAAATCTCTTTGGTGGCCGGGCCCCGGGGGTGGACGAGATTTGCCCTGAGTACCTCAAGGACCTGGATGTTGTAGAGCTGTCATGGTTGACACGCCTCTGCAACATTGTGTGGAGGTCGGGGGCAGTGCCTTTTGCATGGCAAACCGGGGTGGTAGGTCCTGTCTTCAAAAGAGGGGACCAGAGAGTGTGCTCAAACTTTAGAGGGATCACACTACCCAGCCTCCCTGGGAAGGTCTATGCCAAGGTACTGGAGAGGAGAGGCCAGCCGCTGGTCGAACCTCGGATTCAAGAGGAGCAATGTGGTTTTCATCCTGGCCGTGGCACATCAGACCAGCTCTTTCCCCTCTCTACAATCCTCGAGGGTTCGTGGGAGTTTGCCCAATCAGTTTACATGTGTTTTCTGGACATGGAGAAGGCATTCAACCGCATTCCTTGTGGATTTTTGTGGGGGATGCTTCGGGAGTATGGGGTATCGGGCTTGTTGTTTTGAGCTATTTGGTCTCTGTATGACCATTGTGACAGTTTGGTTCATATTGCCAACACTTGGTCGGACTCATTCCCAGTGAGAGTTGGATTCCACCAGGGCTGCCCTTTGTCACTGATCCTTTTCATAATTTTTATGGACAGGATTTCTTGGCGCAGCCAAGGAACCGAGGGTGTCATGCTTGGTGACAACAGGATCTCATCTCTGTTGTTTGCGGATGATGTTGTCCTGCTGGCTTCATCCAGCAATGACCTACAAGTCTTACTAGGACGGTTTGCCGCTGAGTGTGAAGCGGCTGGGATGAGAATCAGCACCTCCAAGTCAGAGTCCATGGTCCTCAGCTGGAAAAAGGTGGATTGTCCTCTCCAGGTTGGGGACAAGCTCCTACCCCAAGTGGAGGAGTTTAAGTATCTTGGGGTCTTATTCACAAGTGAGGGGAGAATAGAGGGAGAGATTGACAGGCGTATCGGAGCAGCATCTGCAGTGATGCGGACGTTGTAGCGGTCTGTTGTGGTGAAGAGGGAGCTAAGCTCTAAGGCAAAGCTGTCAATTTACCAGTCAGTCTATGTTCCTACCCTCACCTATGGTCACGAGCTTTGGGTAATGACCGAAAGAACGAGATTGCGGATACAAGCAGCTGAAATGAGCTTTCTTTGTAGTATTGCTGTACTCACCCTCAGAGATAGGGTGAGGAGCTCAGTCATCCGGGAGAGGCTCAGAGTAGAACTGCTGCTCGTCCGCATAGAAAGGAGCCAGTTGATGTGGTATGGGCCTCTGATCAGGAGCCTCCTGGATGCCTCCCACTTGAGGCGTTTCGGGCACGCCTCTCTGGGAGGAGACCCTGGGGCAGATCCAGGACTCGCTGGAGAGACTATGTCTCCCATCTGGTCTGGGAACACCTTGGTATCCTCTCTGACGAGCTGGAGCAGGTGGCTGAGGAGAGGGAAGTCTGGGCTTCTCTGCTTGAACTGCTGCCTCTGTGACCCAGACCTCGGGAAAAGTGGTAGAAGATGGATGAATGGATGATATCAGTTTGGTAAATTACTTTCATTCCTTACCAATACTGATATAGTGGATCAGATATATTGGGCGCAGCTGTGGCACAGGTGTTGTGTGGCCAACTACTGATCGGAGGGTCAGGGATTCGATTCCTGCTCTGTCTACATGTCGAAGTATCCTTGAGCAAGACACTGAACCCCCAGTTGCTCCTGGTGGGTCAGGCCAGATCTGTGCATGGCGGCTCTGTTGCCATCAGTGTGTTATTGTGTGTGTGAATGGGTGGACAGCGGGATCTGCACTTTGGTCATCTATAGATGAGTAAAAAAGCACTATATAAGTGAATACCATTTACCATTATATATATATACAGTATATATATATATATATATATATATATATATATATATATATATATATATATATATATATAAACACACACACACACATCAGGGAAAATAAGTATTGGAAATGTCAACATTTTCTCATTAAACATAATTCTGATGGAGCCAATGACCTGAGATTTTCACCAGATATCAGTACCAACCCAAGTAATCCATACATACAAAGAAATCAAGGCAATTGTGTCCACAAAACAAGTTATATTTAATAAAGTGGAATGACACAAGAAATAAGTATTGAGCACATTTGGTGAAATTCATTTAACATTTAGTAGAGAAGCCTTTGCTGGTAGTAACAGCTTCCAGATGCCTCCTGTATGGAGAAACTAGGCACAGGCATTGCTCAGGATTGATTTTAGCTCATTCTTCCACACAAACTGTCAAATCTTGAAGGTTCTGTGGGTGTCTTCTATGAACTCTGATTCAAGATTAAAGATTCAAAGATTTTATTTGTCAATACTATGATACGTACAGAACATACAGGAGAACTGAAATGGTGTTTCTCTCTCTTCAATGGTTTGCGCAATATTAATAACAGGAATAAGACTGGAAAAACAACAGCAGTCTATGTACAGTAATGCTACTTGTAGTGCAAATAGTGACAAAAGATAAAACCCAGACATCCCATAGTGCAAATAAAGATAAACGATGAAACCCAGCAATCCTATATACAGAAAAAGTAGAGCAGTAATACTCATAGTTGCAAGTTTGATGCGGTCGTGTAGGTGCAGACAGTGACAGATAGGACTTTACGTGATCAGTATTGCAATAACAGACAGCAGCAGATATGGTATTTGTGCAAATTGATGCAGTAAAGTGCAGGGACATACAGCAGCAGATGTGTTACTGTTGGTGTGCCTGTCTTTCTGTGCCAACAACTGAGGTAGTTATTGTGCGGGTGAGTGTGTTATGGTCCGGGGGTGGGGATGGGGGTGGGGGGTAGACAGAGTCTTGTGGAGTGGGCCTGAAGGCTCTGGTACCTTTTTTCTGAGGGCAGGGGGCTGAAGAGGCAGTGTGAGGGGTGGGAGGTGTCACCTGCAATGTTGATGGCTCTGCGGGTGAAGCGGGTGAAGTAAATGTCCAAGAGGGGGGGCAGAGGGGCACCCATGATCTTGCTGGCTGCTTTCACTGTGCGTTGTAGTGTCTTCTGGCAGGAGATGGTGCAGCTTCCATACCACACCGTGATGCAGCTGGGGAGGATGCTCTCAATGGTGCCCCGGTAGAATGACACATGATGGAGGGCGGGTTTCGTGCTCTCCTCAGTTTGTGGATTAAATGGAGGCGAGTTTGAGCCTTCTTAGCCAGTGATGTGGTGTTGCTGGACCAGGAGAGGTCCTCAGAGATGTGCACCCCCTGGAACTTGGTGCTGCTCACCCTCTCCACAGCTGCACCATTGATGATCAGAGGGAAATGCTGTGTGTGTCCCCTCCTGAAGTCGACCACAATCTCCTTGGTTTTCCCACGTTCAGGAAGAGATCATTGTCTTGATCTGGGCAGCACGGTGGTGCAGTGGTTGGCACTGTTGCCTTACAGCTAGAAGGTTCCTGGTTTGAATCCCCAGGCTGGCAGGGGTTGGAACCTTTCTGTGTGGAGTTTGCATGTTCTCCCTGTGCTGCATGGGCTTACTCCGGGTGCTCCGGTTTCCTCCCAATCAGAATCAGAATCAGAATCAGAATCAGCTTTATTGGCCAAGTATGCACAACACATACAAGGAATTTGACTTTGGCTAAAAACTTGCTCTCATTGTTCAGGTGGAGGATTTAAATAAGGATTCAATGACAACAGAGTATGTACAGTAAATTACAGTCTGTCCACGTTTCTATAAAAGGATGCAAATATATACAAGAATATATGCAGTTATTTACTCAGACTAACCACACTTTGCAGAAATATATGAAAAAATATACAGTCACACAGTATTTCAATGTGAACTCAGATTCAGTGATATAATGTGAATGAAGTAAAAAGCAGTGAGAGAGTTATGTGCAATGTAATAATGGATGAAAAGTCATGAGTACAGCAATAGGTAGGACTAGGTGAATGTTAGGAGTTCATCAGAGTGATGGCTTGAGGAAAGAAACTGTTCCTGTGACGGGTGGTTTTGACCTTCAGTGATCTGTAACGACGACCAGAAGATAGAAGTTCAAACAGTTTGTGGCCGGGGTGTGATGGGTCAGCACAGATGTTTCCCGCCCGTTTCCTGGTTATGGACCGATATAAGTTCTCAATGGAGGGTAGGTCAGTACCAATGATCCTCTCCGCAGACTTAATGATCCGCTGCAGTCTGGTCTTGTCCTGTTTAGTGGCAGATCCAAACCAGACAGTGATGGAAAAGCAGAGGACAGATTGGATGATGGCGGTGTAGAAGACAACCAGCAGCTCCTGAGGCAAATCAAACTTCTTGAGCTGACGCAGAAAAAACAACCTCTGCTGGGCCTTTTTCCGGACAGTGTCTATATGGGAGGACCACTTCAGGTTCCGGGAGATTGTGGTACCCAGAAACTTGAAGGAGTCCACAGTGGACACTGTGCTGTTGAGGATGGTGAGTGGGGGGAATGAAGGGGGGTGTCGCCTGAAATCCACAGTCATCTCCACCGTTTTGGCTGGGTTAAGTTCAAGATGGTTCTGGCTGCACCAGAGGATCAGCAGCTCCACCTCCCGCCTGTATGCAGACTCATCATCATCCCGGATCAAACGGATGACTGTGGTGTCGTCCGCAAACTTCAGGAGCTTCACCAAAGGGTCCTCTGAGGTGCAGTCATTGGAGTAGAGGGAGAAGAGCAGTGGGGAAAGGACACATCCTTGGGGGGCGCCAGTACTAATTTTTCGGGAGCTGGATGTAAATCTCCCTAGCTTCACCTGTTGCCACCTGTCAGTCAGAAAGCTGGAGATTCACTGGCAGGTGGAGGGGGGCACCTTGAGCTGGAGGAGTTTCTGATGAAGAATGCCTGGGATGATGGTGTTGAACGCTGAGCTGAAGTCGACAAACAGGATCCTGGCGTACGTCCCTGGGGAGTCGAAGTGTTGCAGGATGTAATGTAGTCCCATATTCACTGCATCATCCACTGACCTGTTTGACCGGTAGGCAAACTGCAGTGGGTCCATCAGGGGGCCTGTGATGACCTTCAGGTGGTTCAGCACCAATCTCTCCAAGGATTTCATGACCACAGAGGTCAGGGCAACAGGTCTGTAGTCGTTTAATCCTGTAACAGAGGGTTTCTTGGGAACTGGAATGATGATGGAGCGTTTGAAGCAGGAAGGCACTTCACGCAGCTCCAGTGATCTGTTAAAGATCCGGGTGAAGATGGGGGCCAACTCGTTGGAGCAGACTCTCAGGCAGGACGGAGACACACCATCAGGTCCTGCAGCCTTCTTGATCTTTTGTCTCTGAAAGACCCGGTGCACCTCCTCTTCACAGATCGTTAGTGCTGGTGGGAGGTCAGAGTGGAGGAGGGATAGAGTTCCTGGGGCTGCAGATAATCCTTTTGTGTGGGTGGGAGGTGAGAACTGTAGGTTCTTTTCAAACCTGCAGTAAAAGCTGTGTAGGTCGTTAGCCAGCTGGAGGTTTTCCACAGGGTGGGGGGATGGTCTCCTGTAGCTGATGATATTCTGCAGGCCTCTCCAGACAGAAGCAGAGTTGTTGGCTGAGAAGTTTTTTTGTAACTTCACACTGTAGCTCCTCTTAGCAAGCCTGATCTCCTTCGTCAGCATGTTTCTGGCCCACTTGTACAGAGTCCAGTCACCAGTCCTGTAGGCCTCCTCCTTGGTCTGACGTAGCTGCTTCAGTTTAGGAATGAACCAGGGTTTATTGTTGTTGTATGTGCAGAAGGTCTTGGTCTGCACACACATGTCCTCGCAGAAACAGATGTATGACGTCACAGTGTCAGTGAGTTCATTTAAGTTAATGGCTGCAGCTTCAAAAGCCAACAAGGTTAAGACATGCATGTTAGGTTAATTGGCTGTTCTAAATTGTCCCTAGATATATGTTTCCTATAGGCCCTTAGAATAGAGGGTTAGTACTAGTGAAAGTGCTTTGGGTGGTCTTTGTGACTAGAAAAGCACTATAAGATAAGATAAGATAAGCCTTTATTAGTCCCACAATGGGGAAATTCCAGGATTGCAACAGCACAGGGATAGCAACACTCAGAGCAACAATCAGAAGGCAAGAAAAAAACAAGTGCAGCTAGTATACATATGTACATATTAATATATATATATATATAGAGAGAGAGAGAGAGAGAGAGACACACACAGTACGGAGCATTGTGGTTGGTGGATGTGCAGCAGAAAGTCTAAGCTCTCTCTCCGCGGATGCGGCGGGCCAGCTTGATGTCTTTGGGCATGATGGTGACCCTCTTGGCGTGGATGGCGCACAGGTTGGTGTCCTCGAAGAGACCCACCAGGTAGGCCTCGCTGGCCTCCTACAGAGCCATGACGGCGGAGCTCTGGAAGCGCAGGTCGGTCTTGAAGTCCTCAGCGATCTCCCTCACCAGGCGCTGGAAGGGCAGCTTATGGATGAGCAGCTCCGTGGATTTCTGGTAGCGACGGATCTCTCTCAGAGCCACGGTACCGGGCCTGTAATGGTGAGGCTTCTTCACTCCACCGGTGGCTGGAGCGCTTTTCCGAGCAGCCTTGGTGGCCAGCTGCTTCCTGGGGGCTTTTCCTCCAGTAGATTTACGGGCGGTCTGCTTGGTTCTTGCCATCGCTCTTTATTATTCTGTCTTATATTCCTTGCAGGCCACCCAAACTCCAGCCTGGCACCTGCGTCGTTTTCGCTTCAGTTCTCCCGGTATGTCGAGTTTCTCCGTTAGCTCCGGGTGGCAGTTGAGTGCTAGCTAGCTCTTCCCTGCTGTACCGTCTCCTGCTGTAGACAGTGGCTCCGTCTGCCGACTCGGGAGACCTTTGGGGCGATCTGTGTGTCCGTGATATATATAGAGTGAAAGGTGTAGAAAGAAGAAGGAAGATAAAAAAAAAAAAGGCAGTTGCAAAAGGCAGCCAACTCATGTGGCGCCGGAACCGGAAGTGGATATATATAACCTGCACTATATAAGTGCAGGTTAGTTAGTTAGTTAGTCTTTACACCACCGGACCAGTTGGCTCACCTCATTTCTGTAGTTGGCCTCCTTGTTGTTGGTGATGAGGCCCACCACCGTCATGTCGTCCACAGACTTGATGATGTGGTTGGGGCTGTAGGCTGGTACACAGTCATGGGTCAGCAGGGTGAAGAGCAGCGGGCTGAGCACATACCCTTGTGGGGCTTACTGCTCAGTGTGATGGTCTTGGAGGTGTTGCTGCCAACCCGCACATTCTGTGGCCTCCCTGTGAGAAAGTCAAGCACCCAGTTACAGAGAGAGGTTTTGAGTCCCAAGTGTCTGAGTTTTTGTATTAGGTGCTGGGGGATGATGGTGTTGAATGCTCAACTGAAGTCCAAGAACAGCATTCACACGTAGGCATTCTTTGAGTCCAGGTGGGTGAGGACTGGATGGAGAGCAGCAGCGATGGCATCTTCTATGGATCTATTTGACCTGTATGCAAACTGAGATGGGTCGTGGGAGGGAGGGAGGATGAACTAGATGTTCTGCATGACCAGCCACTTGAAGCACTTCATTTTGATGGGGGTCAGTGCTATGGGCTGGTAATCATTGTAGCTGGAAGGGACAGGCTTCTTTGGAACTGGTATTATGGTAGCAGTTTTTGTACATGTGGGGACAACAGCTTGACTCAGGGAGATGTTGAAGATGTTGGCCAGGACATTCTTGAGCTCCTCTGCACATTTCTTCAGAATGTGACCTGGTATGCTGTCTGGTCCAGCTGCCTTGCGTGGGTTGATCCTGGAGAGGGTCCTCTTCATGCAAGCCGGATCCAGACTTATGACCTGCTCGTCTGGAAGAGGAGTGGTCTTCTGTGCTGATGTGCTGTTTTGTGCTTCAAAGCGATCAAAGAAGTCATTTAAATTGTTAAGCAGTGTGATCTCACTTGCACAAGTCTGAAGTGGAGGTATGTAGTTGGTGAGGGTCTGTATGCCACACCAAGGAAAACATGCATCTCTAGTGTTGCTGAAGTAGCTGGATATTTTCTTGCTGTATTGTCGTTTTGCCTCCCTGATGCCACGGGACAGGTTGGCCCTAGCTGTTATTAGTCCTGCAGTGTCACCGGCTCTGAAGGCTGTGTCCCAAGCCCTCAGGAGCCTGTGGACCTCTGCTGTCATCTATGGCTTTTGGTTAGCACGAACAGTGATGGTTTTGCAGTGAGTGACATCATCAATGCATTTAGCTATGTATGCTACAACAACCTCAGTGTACTCCTCTAGGTTTGTGTGTCCATTGTGAGTGGCTGCATGTTTGAAAGTGTCCTAGTTTGTAGTGCTGAAGCAGTCTTTCAGAGCATCAGGGGCCCCCTCTGGCCAGCTACTTTTTTGCTGATCTTTTTGTTTTCACTCTGGGTTTGTATGCCGGTCTTAACAAGATGGTGATGTGATCAGAGAGACCCAGGTGAGGAAGGGGGGAGGCTCTGTATGCTTTCTTGTGAGTTGTGTACTCCAGGTCCAGCAAATTGTCTCCTCTTGTTGGAAAGTCCACATGTTGGAGTAGTTTTGGTAGGAGGGCCTTTAAATCTACATGGCTGAAGTCTCCTGCTGTGATGAGGAATCTGTCTGGATGCACTGTTTGTGTCTCACTTACAGCCTGATAGAGTTCATTTAGTGCTTTTCTCCTCTCACCGATGGCAGTGGGCAGGACATACATGGCGATTCGTAGGACAGATGAAAATTCTCTCGGAATGTAAAAGGGTCAGCACTTGATGATCATAAACTCCATCAATGGAGAACAGTGTTTGTGCACATCACTTGCATCACGGCACCAAGCGTCACTGATGTAAACACACAGGCCTCCACCTCAGGTTTTCCCTCCTTCCATGAATACTCTACCAGCAGGCTAGCATGTTGGCCCATCTAGCTGAATGGCACAGACCGGTATATCGTCATTTAACAACGTTTCCATAAAGATAAAAACACAGCAGTTCCGCACATCACATTGCGTAGTTTTCAGGAGCTGTATGTGGTCAATTTTGTTATTTAGTGAGCATGCGTTGGCCAAAATGAGTGAAAGAATTGGGAGTTCGTGTGGGCTAGCGGTTAACTTTGTTCAGATACCTCTGCGTTTACCTCTCTTTTGTTGCCGCTCACACTGTCTACGGCGTTTCCATTTGGGATGAGACACAGCAGTCAAGTCCGGGGGTGTGGTGGTCTGGTGGAGAAGACCTAGGCCACGGAATTCCTCTGTAACGCTCTGATCCAATACATAATGTTTGGTCATATTCCTTATGTCCAGAAGGCTATGGTGACTGTAGCTTGTACGCAGCATCAAATACAGATATTAAACACATGAATCTACACTTAGATGTAATTTAAACAACACTAAATGGCACAAAACACGAAGAGAGGAGGCTGCTGTGTGTTCACGCGCCACCTAGTGTACCACCACCTTCCTTTCGTTCCATAGATTTTTAATTGGATTCAAGTCAGGTGACTGACTGGGCCATTCTAGCAGCTTTATTTTCCTTCTCTGGAGCCAGTTGAGAGTTTCCTTGGCTGCGTGTTTGGGATCATTGTCTTGCTGAAATGTCCAGCCTCGTTTCATCTTCAGCATCTTGGCAGATGACAACAGGTCCTTATCAAGGATGTTTTTGTACATTTGTCGATTCATCTTTCCTCCAACAATTATATGAAGTCTGCCTGTACCATGTGCTGAAAAAGTCCCCCACACCATGATGGGATGTGCAGTATCATTTCTCCTCCAAATATGCTGTGTGCTGTGGCATCCAAGTTCAATGTTGGTCTCATCTGTGTTATGTCCACAAACCTGGAATGAAGACGGATGAGGATGCTGCGCTAGAACTCGAACTTTTATAACACAACTGTTTAATATTACACTGCACACATTAGCATTCAGCTTCCTGAGATGCTATAAGGATGAGTCCGAATAAGAGACCTTGAGATGGCCGACTCGCCCCTATATAGGTCGGCGTGATGACATCACCGGCTGGCTACTCCATCACGCTGCTCCTGTCATAAAATCCCTTCACAACATTCTCCCCTCCCTTGCAAAACACAAAACACTTCTAATTAGACCCTCCCCAATTTGACATACATAGGCACTTGAACAAGAACTAGGGTCAGTGGGTGGACCACTGCTGGACCCGACGTGGCTGAGTGGGTTATTCTGCCACTTCGCCAGCCGTGCTCCTAACCAAACAGTCATTTTTCTTCGGGAAAAATTAAGTTACCAGGGTAACTTAGTTTAAAAGTATATTCAATTAGACATGTTTTCCTTAAAACTTTCATTATAACTTGACATTCAATTGTAGTGTTTTTATTTCAAACAGTAATTAATGTTTACAGTGGATGGCAGGAACTGCCTATTTTTAAAGGTTTAATTCTTAAAATGTTGAAAAATGAAGTTTGCACTTGGCCACAATATATAAAAGGGATATAACTTTGTGCAATGTTTTCAAGCTTTTATTTTGTGAAATTTGCATACTCCCAGTACTGTTTTACATTTCTGTTAAGTGCCATCAGGGAGATTTTGATTTTACATTAAAGACAGAAGAGTAAAAAGCTTTATCTTTGTCTTATTTGTTAGTACTAGTGCCTACCTGTGCATGCCCGTTCATACCCATGCACACCCGTAGAAACCAAGTATAAGCGAGTATTTCTGCATGCCCGTAGACAGCAGGGATGGATAATTTTTTCACACATAAGGAGATGTTCAGAACTCCTTATACAAAGATATAGAGTGATGATAATCAAGTCAGTGGCGGTAATGCACCTGTAAGCTGGTTGCCAACCAGCAATCAAATCTAAAAGAAGAAGAAGAAGAAAGCAGGTGAAAGCAAAAATATCAGCACTCGCTCAGTGATGCCTGCCTTTGATCTTTGATTGTGTCATAGCGAGTCCTATGATCTTTGATGACGGCATAGCGAGTCCTATGATCGTGAGTGATGCCTGCCTTTGATCTTTGATGATGTCATAGTGAGTCCTATGATTGTGAGTGATGCCTACCTTTGATCTTTGATGATGTCATAGTGAGTCCTATGATCTTTGATGATGTCATAGTGAGTCCTATGGTCATGAGTGATGACTGCCTTTGATCTTTGATGATGTCATATTGAGTCTTAAGATCGTGAGTGATGCCTGCCTTTGATGATGTCATAGTGAGTGAGTCCTATGAGGTTTGATGATGTCATAGCAAGTCCTATGATCATGAGTGATGCCTGCCTTTGATCTTTGATGGTGTCATAGCGGGTTCTATGATCTTTGATGATGGCATAGCCAGTCCTATGATGCCTGAGATCATAGGAACATCATAGGACATCATAGGAACATCATTGATGGTCCTATGATCTTTTAGCATGTCATGACCGTGACACACTGACACTGACACACTGACACAGAGATTTCTTGACTTTATAGAGTGATGATAGGCTATAAAAATGTGTAGTTTGGACATATACAGTCTAACTTATGTGGAAATATGGTACATTTCACTGACGCTATTTGAAAGTAATCCAGAAGTAATCTGTAATTGATTACTTTTGACAATGAGTAATTAAGTAAAGTAAGGGATTACACTTTTAAAAAGTAACTAGTAATTGGTAATGGATTACTTTTTTGAGAAACTACCCCCAATAATGGTCCTTAGCTTTGGGTTACTTGTATGCTCAGCCCTGGTCCCACACAATCTCGTCTTCCAACAGTCCAAAACGGCACATGCTAGCCAGATGTCTTAAGTCGGCGATGAATTGCTGGGTGGACTCACCACTTCTCTGTTGCCTCTGGTGGAATCGAATTCATCATGCTAGCACGTTGTCCGGTGTAGCAAAGTAGCTATCAAGCAGCTCCACAGCATCAACATACGAGTCCATTGGACCAAGCGTGTGAAGAATCCTCTGACCTTCTATGCCCAGGTTGTGGACAAGCAGCGCCCGCTTCCTTATTTTATTTAGCTTTCCCAGGTCCAGCGCTGCAACGTAGGTCTTGAATGCGTCCAGCCATCGTGGCCATGGGGCATCTGGTTCGCCTGGGGTTTCAAGGAGAGGCCTCAACGGTCTAAGGCACGCTTCCATGGTTCGTAAATTCTCATCACCGAATGTTATGTCCACAAACCCGGAATGAAGACAGGTGAGGATGCTGTGCTAGAACTTGAACTCTCCTGGGTTAACAAGGCCAGGAGTTCCTGGCAGTGGAGGGCAAAGGACAGAGCTGCATGGAGGAATCTGATCAGACCTAAATGAAACTGTTATTGTCGCCCCCGACAGATACTGTATACAGTGGGGAAAAAAAGTATTTAGTCAGCCACCAATTGTGCAAGTTCTCCCACTTAAAAGATGAGAGAGGTCTCCAATTTTCATCATAGGTATACCTCAACTATGAGAGACAAAATGAGAAAAAAAAAATCCAGAAAATCACATTGAAGGATTTTTAATGAATTAATTGGTAAATTCCTCGGTAAAATAAGTATTTGGTCACCTACAAACAAGCAAGATTTCTGGCTCTCATAGACCTGTAACTTCTTCTTTATGAGGCCCCTCTGTCCTCCACTCGTTACCTGTATTAATGGCACCTGTTTGAACTCTTTATCAGTATAAAAGACGCCTCTCCACAACCTCAAACAGTCAGACTCCAAACTCCACTATGGCCAAGACCAAAGAGCTGTCAAAGGACACCAAAAACAAAATTGTAGACCTGCACCAGGCTGGGAAGACTGAATCTGCAACAGGTAAGCAGCTTGGTGTGAAGAAATCAACTGTGGGAGCAATTATTAGAAAATGGAAGACATACAAGACCACTGATAATCTCCCTCGATCTGGGGCTCCACGCAAGATCTCACCTCGTGGGGTCAAAATGATCATGAGAACGGTGAGCAAAAATCCCAAAACCACACGGGGAGACCTAGTGAATGACCTGGAGAGAGCTGGGACCAAAGTAACAAAGGCTACCATCAGTAATACACTACGCCACCAGGGACTCAAATCCTGCAGTGCCAGACGTGTTCCCCTGCTTAAGCCAGTACATGTCCAGGCCCATCTGAAGTTTGCTAGAGAGCATTTGGATGATCCAGAAGAGGATTGGGAGAATGTCATATGGTCAGATGAAACCAAAATAGAACTTTATTGTAAAAACTCAAGTTGTCGTGTTTGGAGGAGAAAGAACACCATACCTACTGTGAAGCATGGGGGTGGAAACATCATGCTTTGGGGCTGTTTTTCTGCAAAGGGACCAGAACGACTGAACCGTGTAAAGGAAAGAATGAATGGGGCCATGTATCGTGAGATTTTGAGTGAAAACCTCCTTCCATCAGCAAGGGCATTGAAGATGAAACGTGGCTGGGTCTTTCAGCATGACAGTGATCCCAAACACACTGCTTGGGCAAAGAAGGAGTGGCTTCGTAAGAAGCATTTCAAGGTCCTGGAGTGGCCTAGCCAGTCTCCAGATCTCAACCCCATAGAAAATCTTTGGAGGGAGTTGAAAGTCTGTGTTGTCCAGCGACAGCCCCAAAACATCACTGCTCTAGAGGAGATCTGCATGGAGGAATGGACCAAAATACCAGCAACAGTGTGTGAGAACCTTGTGAAGACTTACAGAAAACATGACCTCTGTCATTGCCAACAAAGGGTATATAACAAAGTATTGAGATGAACTTTTGTTATTGACCAAATACTTATTTTACCGAGGAATTTACCAATTAATTCATTAAAAATCCTTCAATGTGATTTTCTGGATTTTTTTTTTCTCATTTTGTCTCTCATAGTTGAGGTATACCTATGATGAAAATTGGAGACCTCTCTCATCTTTTAAGTGGGAGAACTTGCACAATTGGTGGCTGACTGATGTATGTATACAGTGTCCAATGTGGAGGAACAAAATAAGTTCAGGCGTGACACGGCGAGCTGAAGGTTTCAGAGTTTTTATTCCTCCATCATCATGAGACACACAGTAGCGCTGTGCGCTGTGCTGTGTGTGTGCTGTTGTGAGTGCGCTGTCCGGAGTTTAGTCAGAGTTGGGGAGCTCGGTGTAAATCAGCGCAGTCAGCGTCGATGATTGTCCCAGTTCAGGCTGTTACTGTGCATTGCTTGTGTCACTGATCCTAGTGCGTCTAGGTCCAAGCGCTGCACTCTTCGTCCGGCCCTGGAGGTTGCCATCGTGGAGGCAGGACAAGGCGAGCGCACTCCCGTGTGGGTGCAAAGGATGTAGGCGATCTCTGGTCCTCTGGGATCCACAGCGCGGTGAGAAGGAGCAGACGGTCATTCTCCCTCGTCAGGTCACCAGTGTGGAGGTAAAAGATCAGGCGAGGGACGCACCGTGACGCGTTCTGAGGCTTCCCGTCCGGGTCGTCTCCGGGGTGTTCGCCTCGTGTTCCATTCTTCATCAAGGGTCACCAGTGTGGAGGAACAAAATAAGTTCAGGCGAGACACAGCGAGCTGAAGGTTTAAGAGTTTTATTCCTCCATCATCATGAGACACACTGCAGTGCTGTGTGCGCTGTTGTGAGTGCGCTCCTTGAGGCATGTAAAGTCAGCTCTTTTATACAGACAAGAGGGAATGCATGGCACATTTACATATTGATATACATATCAGTCAATACATATCAATTGCGTGATTAACTGGCGCCGGAATTACTCTCCTCACTCCGGGGATGTATAACAATAGGACAAGAGAGAATGCATGGCACATTTACCGGAGTGGTGGCTCAGTTGGTAGAGCATCCACCCCACACCCTGGAGGCAGGGGTTCAAATCCCGGCCGGGTCATGCTGAAGACCATATAAAAGCTGAATTTCCTGTCGTCCAGTTTGGTGCTCAGCAATAATGGAATGGAGGAGGGAAATTTGTGGTGGCGCCTTGCATGGCAGCGGCCCTCTGATTCTACATATGGGGTGTGTGTAATTAACACTGTAGATAGGAAAAACACAGTTTTGTTCTACTTTACATGTATGGTTGAATGACAATAAAGGGTGATTAAAAAAAATCCAAAATGTTATAAAAATGTGACACCTCTGGAGTGCTTTCCCTGTAAGTTACCTTCGCTTGTATTTTTGTGTTCTCTGCACAGTTTTGGATTTTCTGTTTGCCTCGGTTAATAAATGTCACTACTGCAGTCCAGCGGGTGGGTCTGTCTCTCTGCCCTGGAGGGGCCATTCATGACACAATTACATACTAATGTGCATTTGCTTTGGGTGATGGGAGTGCACGTATGAAGGAATTTTAGGGCCACATTGAAAATAAAAAAGTTTTGCATTTTGAATAAAGTCAAAGGAGTATTTTGAGAAAAAAAAGTCAAAATTTTGAGGAAAAGGTCAATATTTTGAGAAAAAAGTTGCATGCACTTGTCCTGTGCAGAGTGTGCGCATATGTTGGCTGATGGAGGTGCATCCAGATGCCTCTCCATCCTTTCTGAAGTGATAAAATTAGTGACACCAACACTGAGTAGAGTAAGATAGAAGTCCTCTGCTTGTCATCATATTAAACTTAATGGCTCATGTAAACATCTGGCTGTTTCAGTTCTGACTATAAAGAACAGCTTGTTCACATTTTGACTTTTAAAACTTTTGACCAAAACTATCAAAGTGTTGCATAGATATGCTCATACTGTCAAGCAGCAGTATGCTGTAATTAACATGACGATCACTTTCCTTATCTTTTAAGTTGGTGATTTTTTTCTGGACTTCTGTACTTATTCATAACTGGCTAGCTGAACAGCCAGGAGGTTCAATACATGGCCACTTATGCAAAGTTACAAGCACCTAGTAGAATTTATTTCATCTGTAATTTGGCATAATGAATGGTACATATGCAGCGGGAACAGGCCAAAGCATCAAGAAGTTAAAGACAGCCCAACACCCACGTGTGTTACAGCAATATTGTTTGATTGTGCACTTGAGGATGAATGCTGATTAAAGTCAGTGTGAGCATTCGGAGTCAGTGCTGCACCTCGTTATGTAGAGACAGAAGTTGAATTTTAAGGGCGTGTGGGTTGGAGTTTAGTGGATCATTAATTCTGACTCGAATGTAATAATGGCACCTGAACTAGTATTTGCTTACAATGAAAATGATTAAAGAAGCAACTTTTATTTAGTATAATTTTGTTTTTTATTCAAGATTTAGTTCTAGTTGCTTTAACTTGAAGGATTCATTGAACTCCACAACAATGAAACAGCAGTGAATATTGAACTTAACATTTAGAAGTAATACTTGAATTTGGATTAAAATATTTGGGGGCAATCTGAACTTAGTAAAGTTTCAATTTCTAACTATAACTTTTTTTCATATAGAGGGATTTATATAATTACACATGTGGACAAAATTGTTGGTACCCATCTGTTAATGAAAGAAAAACCCACAATGGTCACAGAAATAACTTGAATCTGACAAAAGTGGTAGTAATAAATAAAAATTCTATGGAAATTAACCAATGAAAATCAGACAATGCTTTTGAATTGTGGTTCAACAGAATTATTTTAAAAAACAAACTCATGAAACAGGCCTGGACAAAAATGACGGTACCCTTAACTTAATATTTTGTTGCACAACCTTTTGAGGCAATCACTGCAATCAAACGATTTCTGTAACTATCAATGAGATTTCTGCACCTCTCAGCAGGTATTTTGGCCCACTCCTCATGAGCAAACTGCTCCAGTTGTCTCAGGTTTGAAGGGTGCCTTCTCCAGACGGCATGTTTCAGTTCCTTCCACAGATGTTCAATAGGATTTAGATGAGGGCTCATAGAAGGCCACTTTAGAATAGTCCAATGTTTGGCTCTTAGCCATTCTTGGGTGTTTTTAGCTGTGTGTTTTGGGTCATTATCCTGTTGCAAGACCCATGACCTGCGACTGAGACCAAGCTGTCTGACACTGGGCAGCATATTTCTCTCTAGAATACCTTGATAGTCTTGAGATTTAATTGTACACTGCACAGATTCAAGACACCCTGTGCCAGATGCAGCAAAGCAGCCCCAGAACATAACAGAACCTCCTCCATATTTCACAGTAGGGACAGTGTTCTTTTCTTGGTATGCTTCATTTTTGCATTTGTGAACATAGAGCTGATGTGCCTTGCCAAAAAGTTGCAGTTTTGTCTCGTCTGTCCATAGGACATTCTCCCAGAAGCTTTGTGGCTTGTCAACATGCAGTTTGGCAAATTCCAGTCTGGCTTTTTTATGATTTGTTTTCAACAGTGGTGTCCTCCTTGGTCGTCTCCCATGAAGTCCACTTTGGCTCAAACAACTATGGATGGTGCGATCTGACACTGATGTACCTTGACCTTGGAGTTCACCATGAATGTGTTTAGAGGTTGTTCTGGGCTCTTTTGTTACCATTCGTATTATCCGTCTCCTCCTGCAGCCACGTCCAGGGAGGTTGGCTATAGCCCGTGGATCTTAAATTTCTGAATAATATGTGCAACTGTAGTCACAGGAACATCAAGCTGCTTGGAGATGGTCTTATAGCCTTTACCTTTAACATGCTTGTCTATAATTTTCTTTCTAATCTCCTGAGACAACTCTCCTTTGCTTCCTCTGGTCCATGTTTAGTGTGATACACATCACCAAACAGCACAGTGACTACTTGTCACCCTTTAAATAGGCCGACTGACTGATTACAAGTTTGTAGACACCTGTGATGTTAATTAGAGGACACATCTTGGTTGAACATGTCCTTATGGTCACATTATTTTCAATCTTTTCTAGGGGTACCATCATTTTTGTCCAGGCCTGTTTCATGAGTTTGTTTTTTAAAGTAATTCTGTTGAACCACAATTCAAAAGCATTGTCTGATTTTCGTTGGTTAATTTTCATAGAATTTTTATTTATTACCATTTTTGTCAGATTCAAGTTATTTCTGTGACCACTGTGGGTTTTTCTTTCATTAACAGAGGGGTACCAACAATTTTGTCCACGGCTGTAAAAGCACACACCACCTACCAAGTCAGATCCAACAGGAAAAAATGCCATCTTGGTAACTTCTTAGTAATCTTGATAGCTAGTCTGAGTACTTCTAAACCACAGCTCTCCTGGGACTTTTATCACAACAATCTGCACTGTTGTTCAGGTAGAAGACATTAGACAAATGCATATTGAATAGTTTGAGCTGACAAAAAGTCTGAAGTAAGAGTGATGACCAGTTTTCATGACTGTGGCACACACAAAACAAATCAGAATTAAAATCTTGCCGACCTTGAGGCCAACAGGCTTCATCAGTAAAACACCATATCAGGTTCATATCATATCAGGTAGCTGCGGCTCCTTGAAATGGAACACTTGATGGCTGGAAAACTGTGGCTGGGTCTAAAGAATCTACTGCTGGTGAGCATATGGTTTCTAGGAATACTTTCTCCATATTCTTACATGTTTATATGGCTCAGCCTATAGGGTGAGAAGTGGTGGACCCTGGACAGACCACCATTCTACTGTAGGACCAACAGAGGAACAGAAATTTAACACTCACTTTCACATCTACAGTGAATCTAGAATCACCATTACACCTAACATGGACAATGTGAGAACATACAAACTAAGAGAGAACAGAGAATACTTTATGTTACCCATAAGTGTACTTCCTGTATTGTAACTTAAAGTCTCTATCCTTTTATTTACCCACCTTGTAGTACCATTCCAGTAGCAATGTGCTGCTTGCACCAGTTTCCACTGTGACCAGTTTCATCATTTTGTAGAACTTTTTTTTGGATGAAGGTGTAGGCCTAAAATGCATCAAGATGCTATTCTTAAGTTTGTGTTTGAGTGTTAATTTGATAAGAATTATATGTGTTCCCAAATATTTACTGTTTGTGTGTATTTTGATATCTTGCATGTTCCAAAAAGTGTACATATACAATAATTCAAAGACCAGAGTAAAACACAATCTTCTACAAAAAATAACTTCTGACAAACCATCCATCCATCCATCCATCCATTTAACGGAGTGGTGGCTCAGTTGGTAGAGCACCCTCCCCACACCCGGGAGGCAGGGGTTCAAATCCCGGCCGGGTCATGCCGAAGACCATATAAAAGTGGAACTTCCTGCCATTCAGCTTGGTGCTCAGCAATAATGGAATGGAGGAGGGAAATCTGTGGAGGCGCCTTGCATGGCAGCAGCCCTCTGATTCTGCACTGGGGTGTGTGTGATTAACACAGTAGATAGGTAAAGCACAATCTCGTTCTACTGTACATGATTGGTTGTACGGCTGAATGACAATAAGGGTGATTTAATTAATTAATTTAATCCATCTTCATTCACTTAATCCTTTTTCGGGTCGCAGGGGGGCTGGAGCCTATCCCAGCATCTTTAGGTGAGAGGCAGAGTACACCCTGGACAGATCACCAGTCCATCGCAGGGCCAACACAGAGAGACAGACAACCATTCACTCTCACAGTTATACCTAAGGACAATTTAGAATCCCCAGTTTGATGCCAATTAACCTAACTTGCATGTTTTTGGCATATGGGAGGAAACTGGAGAAACCCCAGAGTAAACCCACTCAGACACGGGGAGAACATGCAAACTCCACACAAATCACTGTTGGTCTGGGGCTGGGATCGAACTCAGGCTTCTGACAAACCAAGGCTGCTTATTTCCTTCAGTTTTTCATTTCTCCTTCCTTCCTGTTAGCTGTCAGCAGACAGTTCCCTCAGCCATGGCCAAACATCCAGCAAGGCAGTGCATTCCCCCCTTTGGAATCCTTTTTAATGGAACAGAAGTGTGATCCAGACAGGTCTGTTTCCAGGTTTTGGGAAGCCCTATGCAAGATTACATCTTGTGGGCCCCTAGTGCATCAGTTTGGTCCACAAGACGAAAACAGGCTTCCCATTTTCCAAGCAGCCTTTGTAGGTGATAGGACTTGTTGAGTGGTGGTGTCAGCCATCACGTTTGGAGTGGTCTGCTGGGGCAACGGCATCATGGCAGCCGACAGGTAGAGACTGAACAGGCTGATTAAGAAAGCTAGCTCTGTCCTGGGGCAGCGCCTCAGCCCAGTGGAGTTAATAGGAGAGAGGAGGATGGCTAAGCTGTCATCTCTGCTGGAGTCCGAGTCCCACCCCATGCAGGACACACTGAACGCACTGAGGAGCTCATTTAGCGGTAGGCTGCATCATCCTAGGTGCACAACCGAGAGGTTTCGCAGGTCCTTCCTACCTACGGCTGTCAGACTTCATAACCTAAGCAGGGCTGCTCGTAGAGGTTCTAAAAAAAACTTTATGACCTAATAAGTATTGAATGCAAAAGACGCAACAAACTTGCATAATAATGGTCCCCTCCATTACACAACTCGGACAATATCAATCGCTACAGGGGGTGACAACTAGACTGACTTAAATACGAAATATGCTGTATGGGTACATATTCATACTAGGTGGGGTAACTGAATAGACCATTATGCTGTTTATTCCATCTAGCTACAATGCTCCGCACTGTGTATATATATTTATGTGTACATATGTATATTCACTGCTCTTTTTATCTTATCTGCTAAATTATTGCTCTGAGTGTTGCTATCCCTGTGCTGTTGCAATCCTGGAATTTCCCTACTGTGGGACTAATAAAGGTTTATCTTATCTTATCTTATTTCAATTCAATTTAATTTAATTCAACTTTATTTATATAGCGCCATTTCACAACAACAGTCATCTCATAGCACTATCAACTGTAGGGGGAACCCCCACAGTTGCAGAAAGACCCCAGCAATCAGGCGATCCCCTGTGAGCAAGCACTTGGCGACGGTGGAGAGGAAAAACTCCCTTTTAACAGGAAGAAACCTCCAGTAGAACCAGGCTCAGGGAGGGGCAGTCATCTGCTGCGACTGGCTGGGGGGTGAGGGGATAGAGAAGATGAAAAGAACAGACATGTAGAGAGCAAACAGCACGATGGGGACTCAATCTATGGGAGAGAACAAACAGATGTTAATGACCAGCAGAAAAAAATATTTCATTGAGAGTGAAGAAAGGAATGAGGCCCAGTGCATTATTGGAGGTCCCCCGGCTGACTAAACCTATTAGCAGCATAACTAAGGGAGGGTTCAGAAACACATGATCCCTCCCTAATTTTAGGCTATATTAAAAAGGTAGGTTTTAGCCCTATTCTTAAAAACAGAGATCGAGTCTGACTCCCGAATCCAGATTGGCAGCTGGTTCCACAGGAGAGGAGCTTGATAACTGAAGGCTCTGCCTCCCATTGTACTTTTGGAGATTCTAGGTATTACAAGTAATCCTGCATTTTGGGAGCGTAGTGCTCTGTTAGGATAATACGGTAGTATCAGATCTTTTAAATAAAAAGGAGCCTGATTGTTTAGAGCTTTGTAAGTAAGAAGAAGGATTTTAAACTTAATTCTAAACTCTATGGGAAGCCAATGAAGGGAGGCCAGAACCGGAGAGATATGATCTCTCTTTCTAGTACCTGTTAAAACTCTTGCTGCAGCATTTTGGATCAGCTGAAGACTTTTTAAAGATGTTTTAGGACAGCCTGATAATAAAGAATTACAATAATCTAATCTCGAGCTAACAAAAGCGTGGATCATTTTCTCAGCATCACTCTGAGACAAGATGTTCCTAATCTTGGCAATATTACACAAATGATAGAAGGCAGTCTTAGAAACAAATTTAATATGTGAATTGAAGGACAGATCTTGATCAAAAATAATTCCAAGGTTCCTCACAGAGCTATTAAGAGAAAGAGTAACCACATCCAAACTGAAAGTTTGATTTGGAAAGGTATTTCTAAGGTTTTTTGGACCAACAAGAATGACTTCAGTCTTATCTGAATTTAAGAGCAGGAAATTACAAGCCATCCAAGCTTTGATTTCCTTAAGACAGGCTTCTAACTTGGCTAATTGATTACTATCATCTGGCTTCATTGACAGGTATAATTGTGTGTCATCTGCATAACAATGAAAATGTATACAGTGCTTTCTAATAATGTTGCCTAACGGAAGCATATATAAACTAAAAAGAGTAGAGCCTAGCACAGATCCCTGTGCAACTCCATAACTAAGCTTTGAGTTGAAAGAAAACTCATTATTTACATGAACAAACTGGAACCTATCAGATAAATAAGATCTAAACCACTGCAACGAAGTTCCATTAAGTCCAACATAGTATTCTAATCTATCAAGTAGAATATTATGATCGATAGTATCAAAAGCTGCACTAAGGTCTAAAAGGACAAATACAGAAACCAGTCCATTATCAGATGCAATGAGGAGGTTGTTAGTGACCTTCGCTAAGGCTGTTTCAGTACTATGATGGATTCTAAACCCAGATTGAAACTCTTCAAGTAAACCATTTCCCTGCAGGTGGTCAAATAATTGCGTAGCGACAACTCTTTCTAAGATTTTTGAAATGAAAGGGAGATTAGAGATTGGTCTATAGTTAGCTAAAGCTCCTGGATCTAGCGTTGGCTTTTTGAGTAAGGGTTTAATTACAACCGTTTTAAAAGCCTGCGGTACATGGCCTAAAGTTAATGAAGAATTAATTATATGAAGAATAAAGCTACCAATAAGTGGGAAGACTTCTTTAAATAACCTGGTAGGAATAGGGTCTAAAAGACAAGTTGAAGGTTTGGATGAGGAAACTATTTTGTCTAACTCACAAAGGTCGATTGGAGTAAACTCATCAAGACAGATATCAATTGAAGGAGCTGTAATAGTCACAGTATTTAAGTTAACTGTGGGAAGAATCTGATCGATTTTATCTCTGATGGATGAAATTTTATTATTGAAAAAGTTCATAAAGTCCTGACTAGTAAGCTCTAAGGCAGGGGTGTCAGACTCATTCCATTTTACCTTCACCCAGTGTCTTCAACAGGTGATTTCACTAAATTTCTTCCAAATGATTGCTGATCAGTGAAAACACCTGCTGAAGACACTGGGTGGAAGTAAAACATGCAGGGTCTTGGCCCTCCATGGAATGAGTTTGACACCCCTGCTCTAAGGGAATGCTAGGATTGACAGAGTCCTGAATCTTTGTCAACCTGGCTACAGTGCTGAAAAGGAACCTGGGATTATTCTTGTTCTCTTCTATTAATGCAGAATAATAACTCGTTCTAGCTTTTCTAAGAGATTTTTTATAAATTAAAAGATGATTTCTCCAAGCTAAATAGATTTCATCTAAATTAGTGGAGCGCCATTTTCTTTCTAATTGATGAGTCTTCTGTTTTAAGCTACGAGTTTCTGTGTTGAACCAAGGAGTTAGAAATCTCTGATTAGACTTTTTCTTTTTTAAGGGGGCCACCAAGTCTAGAATCTGATGCAGAGAAGCTGTAACACTATCCACCATGTTATCAATTACAGAAGGAGCAATCTATCTATAGCTTATTTCCGTTGTGTTGATACATGGCATAGAGGAAACAGTCTGCATAAATTTGGTAACAGCATCATCTGAGAGGCATCTACTGTAATAATATTTTTCTTTAGGAGCCAAATAGTCAGAAATAGTAAAATCAAAGGTTAACAGACAATGGTCTGACAGTACAGGGTTATGAGGAGACACTACCAGATGTTCTATTTCTATGCCATATGTCAGAACAAGGTCCAATGTATGGTGGAGATAATGAGTAGAATTTCCTACTTTCTGAGAAAACCCAATCGAGTCTAATATTGAATTAAATGCCACATTAAGGCAGTCACTATCTACATCCACATGTATATTAAAGTCCCCTACTATAATTATTCTATCAGATTTCAGCACTAAATCAGCTAAGAAATCAGCAAATTCGGATAAAAAATTCTGAGTAGGTTGATGGGGGACGATAAACTATGGCAAATAAAATTGGGTTTAACCTAAAATTGCTAAAGTGCCCAATACTGAGGACAAGGCCCTCAAAGGAATTATAACATGTTTTTTGCTTTACATTAACTAGTAATTTGGAATGGTAAATTGTTGCTACTCCTCCTCCACGACCAGAACTTCTGGGATTTTGACAGTTTAAATAACCAGAGGGAGTTGATTCATTTAAACCAACATAATCCTCTTGCCCTAACCAAGTCTCTATAAGGGATATTAAATCAATCTGATGATCAATTAACAGATCATGGACTAACAGAGACTTGAGAGTTAGAGACCTAATATTTAATAAACCACATTTAATTTTTAAATTATGAGGAGGAACAGAGGCCAAATCATTCAATTTAGAGGCTTTATGTTTAATTTGAGTTTTACTAATTTTTTGCTTAATCACTTTGGGATGCTTATATATTATATTTTTATTTACTTTGTTGGGAGCAGACAATGATTCTCTGATGGGGAAGACAGGGGCTAAATTGAGGGGTGGCGGATGAAGAGGAGCTGCAGAGAGGCGTGTAGGACTGCGACTCTGCTTCCTGGTCCCAACTCTGAGTAGTCAAGGTTTTGGAAATTTGGATAAAAAAGATGCCAGATTGTTAGATAAATGAGAAGCACCATCCAAAGTGGGATGAATGCTGTCTCGTCTCATAAGACCAGTTTTTCCCCAAAATGAGTTCCAGTTGTCATTGTAGCCCACGTCATTTGCAGGACACCACACAGACAGCCAGCAGTTCAAGGATGACAAGCGGCTAAACATGTCATCACTGGTCAGATTGGGGAGGAGCCCAGAGAACACTACAGAGTCAGATATTGTTTTTGCAAAGTCACACACCGATTCTACATTAAGTTTCGTGACTTCGGACTGCCGGAGACGGATGTCATTAATGCCAGCGTGAATAACAATTGTGGAGTATTTACAGTTACTTTTAGCCAGCATTTTCAAATTTGACTCAGTGTCGCCTGCTCTGGCCCCAGGAATGCATTTGACTATGGCCGCTGGAGTCTCTAGGTTCACGTTTCTGACTACAGAGTCGCCAATGATCAGAGTTTTTTCCTCAGCGGGTGTGTCGCTGAGTGGGGAAAAACGATTAGAAACGTGAACAGGTTGGAGGTGTACTGGGGCTTTGCGACTAGGCTTCCTTCTCACCGTCACCCACCCAGTCTCCTCGCTGCTGAGGAGAGCTGGAGGACCGCTAACAGGGTCAGCTATGCTAGCTAGCTCCGCTGCAGCTAAGAGGCAGGAGTTGCAGCCTCGGAGACCACGGCCCAGGGTGCTAGGACACTCAAAGGTCGGATAGGCTGAATCTAAAGACTGATCTACGGCTGTTGAATGTGACGGTCTAGTCTTTGCATGATGTATGTTTGCATGACCACCCACTACCCCGTTGCCTAGCAACCATGACAGTGTCACTTGAGATTTTTTGCTGACATTTTTGACAGAGACGGAAATTTATTTTGGTCTTTTTTTTAATTGTTGTATTTTCTTTACCTTTTACTGGAGAATCTTAACCAGACTGAGGGCCATAGCCAGACATAATGATAAGATAGGATAAGATAACATAAGATAAGCCTTTATTAGTCCCACAATGGGGAAATTCCAGGATTACAGCAGCACAGGGATAGCAGCACTCAGACCAATAGTTACTAAGATAAGAACTGGTTAACCAAAGCAGTAAATGAATATACATATGTACACAGATATATACACAGTGCAGGAGCATTGCAGCTCGATGGAATAAACAGCATTACAGTTTGTTAAGTTACCCTGCAGAATATGAATATGTACCCAGACAATAAATCTCGTACTTGAATCAACAGTGTTGTTGTCACCCTCAGTAATGATTGTTATTGTACTAGCTGTGTATTGGAGGGGACAATCTCTATTCTGCGTAGTTGTTACATTTAGTACATTCAACACGACCACTACAGGCAGCCCTGGTTAGGTTATAAAGTCTGACAGCCATAGGTAGAAAGGACCCACGAAACCTCTCCATCATGCACCTAGGATGGCACAACCTACCACTAAATGAGCCCCTCAGTGCATTCACTGTGTCCTGCGTGGGGTGGGACTCGGACTCTAGCAGAGATGACAGCTTAGCCACCATCATCCTCTATCTTCTATCTCCTCCAGTGGGTCGAGGCGCTGCCCCAAAACAGAGCTGGCTTTTTTGATCAGCCTGTTCAGTCTCTTCCTGTCGGCTGCCATGATGCCACTGCTCCAGCAGACCTCTCCAGATGTGATGGCTGATGCCACCACTGAGTTGTAGAAGGTCTTCAGGAGTGCCCCTTGCACTTCAAAAGACCTGAGTCTTCTCAGGAGGAACAGCCTGCGCTGCCCCTTCTTGTAGAGCGCATTGGTGTTGTGTGACCAGTCCAGTTTATTGTTCAGGTGAACACCCAGGTACTTGCAGATGTCACCATCTGAATGTCTGTTCCTTGGATGTTTACTGGTGCTGTCGGGGGTTGTCCTCACCTGTGGCAGTCCACCGCCAGATCCTTAGTTTTCCTTGCATTGATCTGGAGGCAGTTACATTGGCACCAGTCCACAAAGTCCTGGATAAGTCCTCTGTACTGTAAAATGAGACTTTTAACTCATGTCAGCAGGTGAACAACAGCTGAATTATGGCAAAACCACAAAATACATCAATTACTTTTTTTAACCTCTTGCACTCCGGGATACCGCGGGCGGCCACGTCTCTGCGTCCTAGGGTGCCCTAGGACGCACAGTGTGCGTCCTAGGGCGCACTGAAAAAAAAAAAGCTGCATTTCAGTTCTTCCACTACAGACACAGCCGCAAACAGAAAGCCAAAGAAGTGCTTTGATTGGTTTAGATGTGATTGACCTCTCATTCGACTAATAAGAGCCTTGAATTGGGTTTCTGAAACCTTGAAGAACCAATGACTGAAAACCTAGCAAGAAGGACCCGCCTACCAACGGCTGCAAATACAGCGAGCCAATTGAAGCACAGAAGTTTGAAAGTGTGCGTCCCGTGCGTAAAATCTGTTTTGTGTAAGGCTGGGTGACACACACGCGTTCGCCAGTCTTTTTTTCTAACTACTGTTCTTATTTGTTTTGAAAAATCGTTCGCCAAAACCGCAATCATGGAAGCGCAAAACCACAATAATGGAATTATGGTTTGACCAGGTCGCGTGACCAGAACCACGAGTCCGTAACAAGCGGACCAGCGTCATGTTCGTCTGACAATGAGGAAGAGAAGTTCACCAGCGACACTGCTGTTGTGGGCAGGTAAGTGTTATAAGCTAAATTATTCTTTATCCCTGAAAATTGTAATCAAAATGGCTTTTGACCGATTGGTAAATTACAACTGTGCGTCATCGCAACATGATGGCACAACATCGCAAGTGAACCCCCCCCCCCCCGCTACTCTTCTGTAGCGGATTGCAGATATTATTGCAGATATTTTAGTACAACTGTGTGTAGTAGACCGCGGCGCACCGTCCCTGCGGTCCGTCATGTAGCGATGGGCGATGTCCGTCCTCTGTAGCGGGGGGAGGGGGGTGGGAGTTGTTATCTTCTACATTACACAATGGTCCTCTCCGGCATACAACTAGGAACATACCGGTCGCTATGGAGGGTGAGAATATGTATGGGCACATAATCATACCATGTAGGATAACTAAGTAGACGGTTATGCTGTTTCATCCCATCTAGCAACAATGCTCTGCACTGTGTGTGTTTATATATTTACATATTTATTCCATCTAGCTACAATGCTCAGCACTGGGTGTGTTTATATTTATATATCTATATATTTATTCCATCTAGCTACAATGCTCCGCACTGTGTTTTTATATATCTACATATTATTCCATCTAGCTACATTGCTCCGCACTGTGTGTGTTTATATACTTGCATATTTATTCCACCTAGCTGCAATGCTCCGTACTGTGGGTGCTTATATATTTACATATTTATTCCATCTAGCTACAATGCTCTGCACTGTGTGTTCATATATTCATATATTTATTCCATCCAGCTACAATGCTCTGCACTGTGTGTCTGTGTGTGTGTGTGTATATATATATTTTATAGTAATATGTACATATGTATATTAGCTGCTCTTGCTTGCTTGTTTTTTTTCTTGCCTTCTGATTGTTGCTCTGAGTGTTGCTATCCCTGTGCTGTTGCAATCCTGGAATTTCCCCGCTGTGGGACTAATAAAGGCTTATCTTATCTTATCTTACAGATATTTTAGTATAATTTTTAGTGCACTGTAGGTTATTTTTTCTTGTAAAAAAAAAAGCCACACATTTTTTACGTGGCATGCTTCTTTGTGTGGGGGGGGGGGCTTGTTTGTTCATTCATTCATTCATGAATGAATAAACAACCCCCCCCACACACACACACAGCCCTTCACCTTTCATTAGAGCCCAAGATGAAGCTTCTATACTGAATCATTCAAAAGTTACAGACGTTCTTCCAAACTGTGCCATTTGGCACAGTTCAAAAACGCCTGGGAACAACCTAAGAAAAAAGCTGTGTAATATATTCATTTTTTGTGGTATTGTTACAAAATTTTGACCTCAGCTTGATAACACTTGGTTCTACATTTCTGTTGCATTTTCCAGCCCGGATCTGACAGCTGTGTGTTATTTGCAAGCATTTGTATCCAAAAAAAACACTCAGGCGAAATTTATTTTCTTCAAGTTCAGTATGTTTAGATGACTGTTACTCAGTGGCAGGAGCACTTAGAGAGATTATGACTGTTTTGCCAAAAAATTCAAAGTGTTTTCTTTTAAATGAGACCAACCCCATGAAGATGCTGCAAAGGGTTGAAGAACAGCTTTTGATTTACTTTGGGTACGTTATTTTTTGGCGTTTTTAGGGAAATTGACCAGAGTGCAAGGGGTTAAATAAGAAAAGCGGTAGGACTGAATTATAACATATAATCTTAATTACATGATCAGTGGAAAATATGTCAGTTTACTGTTGTTTTATAATCATTTATTACCATTATGTAGCAAAAATATTTAGATGTTTTTAAGAATAGGGTTAAAACCTTCCTTTTTGACAGCCTATAGTTAGGGTGGGATCAGGTGATTCTGAACCCTCCCTTAGTTATGCTGCTAATAGGTTTAGACAGCCGGGGAACCTCCCACAATGCATTGGGCTTCACTCCTTTCTTCACTCAATGTCATATTTTTGCTGGTCATTAACATCTGTTTGTTCTCTCCCATAGATTGAGTCCCCGTCGTGCTGTTTCCTCTCTACATGTCTGTTCTTTTTTTCTTCTTCTCTGTCCCCTCACCCCCCAGCCAGTCACAGCAGATGACTGCCCCTCCCTGAGCCTGGTTCTGCTGGAGGTTTCTTCTTGGTAAAAGGGAGTGTTTCCTCTTCACCGTCACCAAGTGCTTGCTCACAGGGGATCACCTGATGGCTGGGGTCTTTCTGCAATTGTGGGGTATTCCCCTAAAGTTTGAAAATGCTATGAGATGACTGTTGTTGTGAAATGGCGCTATATGAATAAAGCTGAATTGAAATTGAATGTTATGCCTCATATGAGCTCTTCATATCCATCCATCCATCCATCTTCTACCGCTTTTCTGGAGGTCCGGGTCACGGAGGCAGCAGTTCAAGCAGAGAAGCCCAGACTTCCCTCTCCCCAACCACCTGCTCCAGCTCTTCAGAGAGGATACCAAGGCGTTCCCAGACCAGCTGGGAGACATAGTCTCTCCACCGAGTCCTGGGTCTGCCCCGGGGTCTCCTCCCAGTGTGACATGCCTGAAACACCTCAAGTGGGAGGCGTCCAGGAGGCATCCTAAACAGATGCCCATACCACCTCAACTGACTCCTTTCAATGTGGAGGAGCAGCGGTTTTACTCTGAGCCTCTCCCGGATGACTGAGCTCCTCACCCTATCTCTGAGGGTGAGTCCAGCAAGCCTATGGAGAAAGCTCATTTCAGCCACTTGTATCCGCGATCTTGTTCTTTCGGTCATTACCCAAAGCTCGTGACCATAGGTGAGAGTAGGAACATAGATTGACTGGTAAATTGACAGCTTTGCCTTAGAACTAAGCTCCCTCTTCACCACAACAGACCAGTACAACGTCCGCATCACTGCAGATGCTGCCCCAATCCGTCTGTCAATCTCTCGCTCCATTTTCCCCTCACTCGTGAACAAGACCCCAAGATACTTAAACTCCTCCACTTGGGGCAGGAGCCTGTCCCCAACCCAGAGAGGACAATCCACCTTTTTCCGGCTGAGGACCATGGACTCGGACTTGGAGGTGCTGATTCTCATCCCAGCCGCTTCACACTCAGCGGCAAACCGTCCCAGCAAGAGCTGTAGGTCATTGCTGGATGAAGCCAACAGGACAACATCATCTGCAAACAACAGAGATGAGATCCTGTAGTCACCAAGCATGACACCCTCCACTCCCTGGCTGCGCCTAGAAATCCTGTCCATAAAAATTAAGATAAGATAAGATAAGATAAGATAAGCCTTTATTAGTCCCACAACGGGGAAATTCCAGGATTGCAACAGCACAGGGATAGCAACACTCAGAGCAACAATCAGAAGGCAAGAAAAAAAACAAGCAAGCAAGAGCAGCTAATATACATATGTACATATTACTATAATATATATATATACACACACACACAGACACACAGTGCAGAGCATTGTAGCTGGATGGAATAAATATATGAATATATAAACACACAGTGCAGAGCATTGTAGCTAGATGGAATAAATATGTAAATATATAAACACCCACAGTACGGAGCATTGCAGCTAGGTGGAATAAATATGTAAGTATATAAACACACACAGTGCGGAGCATTGTAGCTAGATGGAATAAGTATATAGATATATAAAAACACAGTGCGGAGCATTGTAGCTAGATGGAATAAATATATAGATATATAAATATGAACACACCCAGTGCTGAGCATTGTAGCTAGATGGAATAAATATGTAAATATATAAACACACACAGTGCAGAGCATTGTTGCTAGATGGGATGAAACAGCATAACCGTCTACTTAGTTATCCTACATGGTATGATTATGTGCCCATACATATTCTCACCCTCCATAGCGACCGGTATTTTCCTAGTTGTATGCCGAACAGGATGATGACAGGATCATCCTGTTCATCATCCCATTATGAACAGGATCGGTGACAAAGGGCAGCCCTGGTGGAGTCCAGTTCTCACTGGGAATGACTCCGACCGAGTGTTGGCAATACGAACCAAACTCTCACAACAGTCGTACAGAGACCGAAGAGCTCGTAACAACAAGCCCAATACCCCATACTCCCGAAGCACCCCCCACAAAAAAACATGAGGGACGCGATCAAATGCCTTCTCCAAGTCCACAAAACACATGTAAACTGGTTGGGCAAACTCCCACGAACCCTCAAGAATTCTCGAGAGGGTAAAGAGCTGGTCCGATGTGCCACGGCCAGGATGAAAACCACATTGCTCCTCCTGAATCTGAGGTTTGACCAACGGCCAGTACCTTGGCATAGACCTTTCCAGGGAGGCTGAGGAGTGTGAGCCCTCTAAAGTTGGAGCACACCCTACGGTCCCCTTTTTTGAAGAGAGGAACACCACCCCGGTTTGCCACGCCAAAGGCATTGCCCCTGACCTCCACGCAATGTTGCAGAGGCGTGTCAACCATGCCAGCCCAACAACATCCAGGGCCTTGAGGTACTCAGGGTGAATCTCGTCCACCCCCGGGGCCCGGCCACCAAGGAGATTTTTAACCACCTTGGCGACCTCAGCCCCTGTGATAGGCGAGTCATCCCATTCGTCCCCAAACCCTGCTTCCTCTGTGGAAGGCGTATCAGTGGGATTGAGGAGATCCTCAAAGTATTCCTTCAACCGCCTGACGATATCCCCAGTTGAAGTCAACAGTGTCCCATCCGCACCATACACAGTGTGGACAGGGAGCTGCTTTCCCCTCCTGAGCTGCCGGACAGTTTGCCAGAATCTCTTCGAGGCCGACCCAAAGTCTTGTTCCATGGCCTCACCGAACTCCTCCCATACCCGGGTTTTTGCTTCAGCAACCACCCGAGCTGCACTCCACTTGGCCTGCCGGTACACCTCAGCTGCTTCAGGAGTCCCACAAGCCAACCAAGCTTGATAGGACTCCTTCTTCAGCTTAATGGCCCCCCTCACCACTGGTGTCCACCACTTGGTTCGGGGGTTGCCACCACGAGATGCACCGACCACCTTGCGGCCGCAGCTCTGCTGAACATGGCCCATTCAGACTCCATGTCTCCAGACTCCCTCGGAATGTGGTTGAAGTTCTTCCGGAGGTGGGAGTTGAAGACCTCCCGGACAGGGGCCTCAGCCAGATGTTCCCAGCACACCCTCACTATACGTTTGGGTCTACTAGGTCTGAATGGCATCCTCCCCTGCCATCGGATCCAACTCACCACCAGGTGGTGATCAGTTGACAGCTCTGCACCTATCTTTACCCGGGTGTCCAAGACATACGGTCGCAGGTCTGATGACATGATAACAAAATCGATCATCGACCTGCGACCTAGGGTGTCCTGGTGCCAGGTGCACATATGGACACCCTTATGCTTGAACATGGTGTTCGTTATGGACAAACTGTGGTTAGCACAGAAGTCCAATAACTGAACACCACTCGGGTTCAGATTGGGCAGGCCGTTCCTCCCAGTCACCCCCCTCCAGGTTTCACTGTCGTTGCCCACGTGCGCATTGAAGTCCCCCAGTAGGACAATGGAGTCTCCAAGAGGAGCACCCTCCAGCACCCCAGTCACAGACTCCAAAAAGGGTGGGTACTCTGATACATCATTTGGTGCATAGGCACAAATGATGGTCAGGACCCGTTTCCCAACCCGAAGGCGCAGGGAAGCAACCCTTTCGTCCATCGGGGAAAACTCCAATATACAGTAGAGGCAGCAAGGTGGGGGGATATAAGAATACCCACCCCTGCTCGTCGCCTCTCGCCCCGGGCAACTCCAGAAAAGGCCAAGCTCCAACCCCTCTCCAGGAGACTGGTTCCGGAACCGGAGCTGTGTGTTGAGGTGAGGCCAACTATATCTAGCCGGTATCTCTCAACCTCGTATACCAGCTCAGGCTCCTTCCCCACCAGAGAGGTGACATTCCAAGTACCAAAAGCCAGTTTAGAAAGCTTGGGATCAGTCCACCAAGGTCTCCGCCTTTGACTGCCACCTAATCCACATAGCACCGGACCCCCATGATCCCTCCTGCAGGTGGTGAGCCCACTGGAGGGTGGACCCATGTAACTCCTTCTGGCTGAGCCCGGCCGGGTCCCATGGGTGGAAACCCGGCCACTAGATGCTAGCCTTTGAGCCCCTCCCCCAGGCCTGGCTCCAGGGTGGGGCCCCAGTAACCCCATACCGGGCGGGGTACACTGAATCCTTGATATAGAATTTATCATGAGAGTCTGTTGGATCGTTCTTAGTCTGGCCCTTCACCCAGGACCAGTTTGTCTTGGGTGACCCTATCAGAGGCAAATTGCCCCGGACAACATAGCTCCTGGGATCACTGGGGCATGCAAACCGCCCCACCACGATAAGGTGACGATCCATGAGGGGGGCTGTTCATATCTAGATTTTAATTTTCTAAGCCACACCACAGTCCTCTACTGCAGAATGATGACCTTCAATGATTTTCAGCAGCAGTAGAACAGATGCCATCTTCATTTTTCATCAAAGCTGCACTAGTGCATCTTAGTAAACAATAAAATCAGGATTTGTAATTTTATTTCATAAACTATAAACATCTTCAGTTACTATTTGTTATTGTATTTGTTACTCCTGTTTGTTCCTGACAGTTCGTGGTTAGCACTGTGGCAGCACAGCAAGAAGGTCATGGGTTTGAGCCCACCCGCGACCATCGGTGACTCTTCTGTGTAGAGTTTACATGTTCTTCCTGTGTCTGTATGGGTTTTTGTCTGGATACTCCGAGTTCCTCCCACAGTCCAAAAACATGCAGGTTAGGTTAACTGGCATCAGCTGGGGTTTCTAAATTGTCCTTAGGTATGACTGTGAGAGTGAATGGTTGTCTGTCTCTCTGTGTTGGCCCTGTGATGGACTGGTGATCTGTCCAGGGTATACTCCGCTTCTCACTCAAAGACGGTGGGATAGGCTCCAGCACCCCAGCGACCCGAAAAGGATTAAGTGGAAGAAGATGAATGAATGAATGAATGAATTGCATATAAGATGAAAAAATACTTTTTCAGGGGAGCTATGCAAAAAAAAGTAGCTATGGATAGTCAAGTGTTGGAATCATAATGCTACTAAAGCTACAATCACAAATACACTTACGAATGGCTGCAAATCACCGTGCGAACAATTTTTGGACCATTTCATATGGCCTTCTCAAGGAGGCTGTAGAAGAGTCCAACGTTTGTAAACTGTAAGTTTGTGACCAGGTCGATGGTCTTGTCCAAGATTTCTACTAACGCCCCACAAAGACCCCTCATTGTAGGGTGGCCATACGAATGCCTTAGCAACAACATAAGAACTACGCAAGATGTGTGGCATAAGTATGCCTCAAGAACACCTTAAGTTATTCTTGAGGGCCCCGGAGATTTGTACAACATGCATAAGGCGGTAGTGAGGTGCTCATAAGGCGGAAGTATGTCATTTGTGTGACATTTGTGTTGACAAAATGTGCCAAAAGCCATAAGATCTTCCTACCAATGACTTGAGAGTGCCGTGAGTTGCAAAAAGATAAGATGGCAGTAAGTATGCCATAGGAAGATCCCAAGGTACCCTTGCGAAGAACATAAGAACTCTAAGGCCATCGTACGACTGAAACGCAGCTCATTTCCCAAGAATGCCTCAAGTTGCTCTTGCTAATTGAACGGCAGCTGTAAGAAACTATGCCCCCCTCCATGAATGTCTGTGAACTCCAGAATTCATAAGAATCTTTGTGGCCATAGCTTTACTAAAATCAAGTCACAGTGGAATTTTTATTTGGTATAACAAAGTTAACTAACAGAGTTAGAGTGGCGCATCAAGCCAAGTGAGTTCAAGACCATATAAAAATGGTACTGTCCACCTTCTAGCTTGGTGCTCAGCATGACAGAATGGGGAAAGGAAAGTTGGTGCCAAGTACTTGTGCCAGTCCCAAGTCACAGTGAATGGGAGGGTTGCATCAGGAAGGGCATCTGGCAGAAAATCCTTACCAAATCAAACATGCAAACCTATGATCTGCTGTGGTGACCCCAAATAAGGGAGCAGAAAGAAGAAGATAACAAAGTTTACTGACACACAGCACATTCATCAGATTATGGATAGATTTTTTTTGTGGCTTTTTTGTTATTTTTTTTAAATGTTGGTTGGTGAATTGAAATGAAAGAGGTTATGTCCTCAAGGCTTTATTTTATACAAATATGGAAAAGTTTTTTTTTCTTTTATTACCAGAACAGACATCTGCTTCTAAGTGATATCAGAGGAAAAAACCATGAAACATCCATCTCACATATCAAGTAATATTCTGTTCTGGATGTCCTCATTAAGTTTGTGCTGTTGTAATAAGACCTGAGTACATGACGAGGAAATTAAGAATCTAAAGCTGACTAATTTACCCAAGTGAAATGACTGGGATTTGCTACCACTGCTGCAGCAAATGTAAATCACAGCCAAAGCTTCACAGACAAAAGCTTCTGGCCTAACCAATTACAGTGAAGTTTTATAGGTTTAGCATCAGTGTCCGTGTTTTGGCCACAACAGTGAGGGAAATAGGTTCTCCAGGGGAGAAAAAAGTTTGAAACCAATTAAATGAAGGAATTAACTGTCGTCTTCCTGTCTCCCCAACGTAATGCCATCCCTTCTCCATGCAGACTTTGACCAGTGCGATAAGAGAAAAGACCAGGATGGCAAAACAGAGAACAAATCACAAAGAAGGAAGAGAGAGAGGGAGATAAAAAAAAAAATGCAAAAGCGAAAACAAAGGCAAAGATAGTGCCTGATTTTCTAAAGATAAAGGCCAGCTGATGTCTTGTGGATTTGTTCTGCTTATTCACACCCATCTGTGAGAGATAGACAAAATAATGATAAAAGATGAAATGTAAATACCATGCATGAGACGCACATATCCAGGAAGAATGTGATTAGAAGCGGAAATGGCATTGACCTTTTTTCTTTCCTAAATATGTTACTCAGTAGAGAAACCAATTCTTTTTCCTCTTTTACTGGCAAGTGATGTGACACGGGGAGACTGCTGCCAGTACTTCCCCCAGAAATGCATTCCTGGCTGGGTGGAAAGGTCTGTAAAATAATATTTAGACCGTGGTAGGCAGAAATTCTTCACTGAAAACAATACAAATGAACTTCTCTGAGGCATCATTTAGACCATGTCAGAGGGAAACTTTCTTAACCCCAGTGAAACCTTTCCGACCAGTCTCTTCTTTCCTCTTCTTTTACAGCAGGCTCATCCCTGTACAACAGCAGGGGCTCCAGTGGCAGCAGCCCCTTCGTATCTGGGCCTGAGCATCACTACACTGTGGCATCCATCCGCAGCGAGCAGAAGGAGAGATTATTCAGTGCTCACATCAAAGGAGGTTTGTCTAACTTGGGTCTGGCGTTGTGCTGGTAGAGCAAGTCCTTGGAGCTGCCTCGCCATTCTTATCTCTACCCCACAGACTCTTTTCTGCTTTCTGCTGCAACACAACGGGCTCCCGGTAACACTGACGCATGAATGCATGGCTCTGCACGGTCAAATGTGCACACAGACAAACGCCAGTTCACATTCTCTTGTATGAAATCACGCATGTACACAAAGACACGCACACACACAACACTGCAGTGATATTAGTAGAATTTGTTCTGCAGAGTGAGCCCCTCTCCTTTCTCGCCCTCCTTCAGCCTCTGTTGAGAGCTGAACCTGGTTCACTGAATATTTGAAATGGATTAAATGATTTTGACAGGACAGATGCTTGCAAAAAGAACCCTTCTTCATTTGAATATAAACATTTTAACTACTCAGGAGGTGCTTTCAACCACAACTACGACTAAACGGAGTAAGTATTGGTAACATTAGTCCCATTTCCACTACAAGAACTGGGAACCAATTTTAGGAGACAGGAACTCTGTTAAGGGCCGTTCCTGTATCTTGTCCTCTCATCTGTCATGTCTGTATTGTGCAGGTGTAGGAACCATCAGTCTCCAGAGGCCTTGTTTGTGACAGTTTCAACAGTGAAAAAATATGTTAAAATATGTTGAAATTTTACAGAAATTATTATGCATGAAATTAATGTAGAGTGAAGTAGTAGTGTACTCAAGACCAGGCCAAGACCAGAGTGTGAAAAGACCAAGACTTTAAAGCCAGGGTCCTCAAATGGTGGACCCCAGTCCGCATCTGGACCCTCAGGGTCTTTCGTCCGGACCCCAAAGCCTTTTGATACCATTTGAAGGGAAAAAAAACATGACGGAACAAAAAAAAAAAAAAAAGGAACTCCCTACCCCGAGGGGAGAAAGAAAACGGTCACGACTGCCACTGGTGTCCGGAGAACCATAACCTGGAAAGGGCACCCACATTCTGCCTTTGATAATGAGGGGCCCTGTCCACTCCAGACTACAGACCGGCAATTCACACATGATGCAAAACTACAGCCAGGCATCCTCCGTCAGAAAACAGAAGGGTTGTTTCCAGTTTTTATTAGAAGTCTGATATTCATATGTTATAAATTCTGTGTATTTTTTGACTGAAGGACTCTTACTTGTTTATTTCATCTTTATTTAATATATTTGCTTCCCTGTGCTTACCAACTTTGCTACGCTGCCTGTGTGTGACTGAATCAGTGTTGTGTACATGCATTGAGCGACACCTGTGCTCGTGAGCAATCCGTTCCAAACACAGCTGCCTGACCGCGACTACCAACTCCACCTTTGCCACCAAAGCTCAAAGAGCACACTTGCTGTGTGTAGTCGTGTTCATCACTGGTGCAATTATGTGCACTAATATTATGCTAACAGCCACTGAAAGTCATTGCATTCACCCAGCTCCTCCTACAGCAGATCAGCCTGGTGGCATAAATGGAAATCAAGGGGATCCTGACATGATTAGTCATAGACCCAGAAGCAGACTACATATATAATTGCAATGATTTTATTGAGTGCAGGTGTGTGTGTGTGGGTGCAGAGTGGGAGAGTCTGGCAGCCCTGCAAGGGAGAGAGAGAGAGTGAGAGAGAGAGAAATAAGTGATTTGCAGCTTACAGCAGAACAATGAGGAAATGATAATAATCTTACGGAGCGTTGAGCGGCTGGGATGAAACTAACAGTGGCCCACGTCTTCTCCAGGTTGCTGTGGTTCTGCGACGGTGAAGAGAGTGCTGGTGCAGGTATATACAGTGCTCCGTGCAGAGGGGATTCCCTTGGCCGAGGAGAGAAGGGAAAAAGTTCAGTCTGATAATTATGTGCACTTACAGGATGATGGCGAGAGTGAAGAACTCCGGCTCCGAGGAAAGGGTCCGGGTCCGCCGCAAAAAAAGGGTGCCGGTCTACCAGGAAGAAGGTCCACCTGTGCACAGGTTAGTCCGAGACAACAGAGATGAATGCAGAGGTGAGGTTCAAATAGAGAGGTCGCATACTGAATGCCGAGTCTGAGGCTGGGGTCGTAGCTGGAAATGGGAGAGGCAGCATACAACGAAGAGGAGCTCTCTGAACTGCATGCATGCATAGACGTCTCCATGCAGGAGTGGAGGACCCCTCTCCATTTAAAGGCTGCTAATTAGGGAGCGCAGGTGTGGGTGAAACTGCAGCTGTGGAAAATAAGCAATGAGAAAAGAGAGAAAAACAGCACACAGCTCGAATCACCACAGATCCAGGGGAGGACAACTTTTTTCTTTAAAATTTGCAGCTTTTCTCATAAATTTGTAACATTTTCTCATAAATTTACTACAATTAATTGTAAATGTAAAACTTTCTTGTAAATTTGCTCCTTTTTCCTCATAAATCTACTGTTTTTGCATCTTAAATCTTTTTTTCTTGTAAATTGTAACCTTTTTTCTGATAGATGTGATTTTTTTCTTGCATATTTATATATTTTTTCTCAGGAATTTGCAACTTTTTTCTAGTAAACTTGACTTTTTGTAAATTTTCAGCTGTTTCTTGTAAATTTGCAATTTTCTTTCTCATAAATTTATGACTTTTTCTTGTAAATTTTCAGCTATTTCCCATAAGTCTACATTTGTACATCCTTTCTGATAAGGGGCAGTTGTAGCACAGGTGTAGTGTGGCTGACCACTGATCGGAGGATCAGTGGTTCGATTCCCGCTTTGTCTGCAGTCTGCATGTCGAAGTGTCCTTGAGCAAGACACTGAACCCCCTGTTGCTCCTGGTGGGTCAGGCCAGTGCCTGTGCATGGCAGCTCTGCCACCATCAGTGTGTGAATGGGTGGGTAGCAGGATCTGTAAAGCACCTTGATCATCCAGAGATGAGAAAGTGCTATATAAGTGAACACCAAATTTGTGACTACTTATAGTACTGAATACTTATAGTGTCTCCTCAATATTCATTCTGGAGAAAATGTTCTGTTTATTGTCCCTCTCAACATAGAAATGAAATATGCACCTATTCAGCTCATTGGCACTGCTCTGGACCTCCGGCCCACTGGAAAAAACAAATGCAGTCCCCTGGCAAAAACATTTGAGGACCCCTGCTTTAAAGGGTTGAGGCCAAGTCAATACCAAGACCCCTGTGTATGAAGGTCTTGGTCTTGATTTGGTCTCAACCCCTTGGTCTTGGGAGACTCTGGTCTTGCCTACAACACTAGGGTGAAGTGCATGAGACCAAATTGCTGTTGTACCAGCTGGCCGGCCATGTGGCTCCGTATTCCTGCCAATCCCTGGCCCCTTTGCTTTTGCTTATGCTTTCCCAATGGTTTCGCTTTGGGGCTGTTTAATCGATCTGGCCTTCCACTCCACAATCATATTAGTATGAGGTTTTACATTTTTAGTCATCACATGGCATTGTGGCACAAACACAGCATGAGGAACACTAGCGGGGACTCTCTCTTGCATTGGCCAATGGATCCTCATCACCACAACAGGCATCAGCAGCATCCAATCATAAGCCGTGCCTCTCTGCTGCCTCTGATGCTTGCACTGTATGACCACATACTGTATAACCTTGATAATAATTGTTTTAGCTCTTACTCTCTGCAATCACAGCAGCATTAGATTTTACAAACCCCAATTCCAATGACATTGGGACGTTGTATAAAATGTAAATAAAACCAGAATACAATGATTTAAAAATCTTTTTCAACCTGTTTTCAAATGAATACACTACAAAGACACGATATTTAATGTTTAAACTGATAAACTTTATTGATTTTTTGTAAATATTGACTCATTTTGAATTTGATGCCTCCAACACAATCAAAAAAAGCTGAGATAGGAACATGTTTACCACTGTGTAACATCACTGTTCCTTTAAACAACACTCAATAAGCATTTAGGAACTGAGGACATTAATTGTTGAAGCTTTGTAGGTGGAATTCTTTCCCATTCTTGCTTGATGTCCGACTTCAGTTGCTAAACAATCTAGGGTCTTCAGGGCAACAAGTCTGGACTGCAGGCACTCTTTTACTATGAAGCCATGCTGTAGTAACACATGCAGAATGTGGCTCGGCATTGTCATGCTGAAATAAGCAGGGACATCCCTGAAGAAGGTGTTGCTTAGATGGCAGCACATGTTGCTTCAAAACCTGTATGTACCTTTCAACATTAATGGTGCCTTCACAGATGTGCAAGTTACCTGTGCCATGGGCACTAACACGCCCCCATACCATCACAGAGACTGGCTTTTGAACTTAACGCTGATAACAATCTGGATGGTCTTTTCCCTCTTTAGCCCGAAGGACACAATGTCCATGATTTCCAGAAACAATTTGAAATGTGGACTCGCCAGACCACAGCACACTTTTCCACTTTGTGTCAGTCCATCTCAGGTGAGCTCTGGCCCAGAGCAACTGGCGGAGTTCCTGGGTGTTGTTGGTATATGGTTTTCACTTTGTATGGTAGAGTTAACTGACACTTGTAGATGTAGCGACGAACTGTGTTAACTGACAATAGTTTTCCAAAGTGTTCCTGAGCCCATGTGATAACATCCCTTACAGAATGATGTTGGTTTTAATGCAGTGCCGCCTGAGGGATCGAAGGTCATGGCATAAATTTTGGTTTTTTGGCCTTTTCGCTTACATGCAGACATTTCTCCAAATTCTGAATCTTTTGATGATATTATGGACTGTAGATGATGAAATCCCTTAATTCCTTGTAACTGTATGTTGAGAAATGTTGTTCTTAAACTTTCCAATTAACCTGTTTTCCTGTGAAATGTTCCAGAAAGGTGATTTTTGGAGCATTCCTCAGATTCTTCTTCTTCTTCATTCGGCTGCTTCCTTTAGGGGTCGCCACAGTGGATCATCTGCCTCCATCTCACCCTATCCCTTGCATCTTCCTCTGTAACACCAACCGTTTCCATGTCCTCTTTCACTACATCCATGAATCTTCTCTGTGGTCTTCCTCTTTTCCTCTTGCCTGGCAGCCCCATCTTCACCATCCTTTGTCCAATATATCCACTATCCCTCCTCTGCACATGTCCAAACCATCTCAGCCTTGCCTCTCTTACTTTGTCTCCAAATCGCTCAACCTGAGCTGTCCCTCTGATATACTCATTTCTAATCTTGTCTCTCCTAGTCACTCCCAATGAAAATCTTAGCATCTTCAACTCTGCCACCTCCAACTCCATCGCCTGTCTTTTTGCCAGCAACACCATCTGCAAGCCATACATCATGGCAGGTCTCACTACCGTCTTGTAAATCTTCCCTTTCACTCTTGCTGCTACCCTTCTGTCACAAATCACTCCTGACACTTGTCTCAACCCACTCCACCCTGCCAGCACTCTCTTCTTCACCTCTCTTGTGCATTTTCCGTTGCTTTGGATGGTTGACTCCAGGTATTTAAACTCATCTACTTTCACTACCTCTACTCCTTCCATCTTCACTGTTACACCTGCCTCCCTCTCATACACACTCATGTATTCTGTCTTGCTTCTACTGATTTTCATTCCTCTTCTCTCCAGAGCACACCTTCAGCTCTACAGGTTCTCTTCCACCTGTTCCCTTCTCTCACTACATATCACAATGTTGTCTGCAAACATCATGGTCCACGGAGAATCCTGCCTGACCTCATCTGTCAGCCTGTCCATCACCATGGCAAACAAGAAGGGGCTCAGAGCCAATCCCTGATGTAACCCCACCCCCACCTTGAACACATCTGTCACTTCTACAGAACACCTCACCACTGTCTCGCTGTCCTCATACATGTCCTGCACCACCCTCACACACTTCTCTGCCACTCCTGACTTTCTCATACAGTACCACATTTCCTCTCTTGGCACCCTATCATATGCTTCCCTCTAGATCCATAAAGACACAGTGCAACTCCTTCTGACCTCCTCTATACTTCTCCATCAGCACTCTTAGAGCAAACATTGCATCTGTAGTACTCTTTCTTGGTATGAAACCATACTGCTGCTCACTGATTGTTACCGCTCCTCTTAATCTGGCTTCAACACCTCTTTCCCATATCTTCATGGTGTGGCTGATCAACATTATGCCTCTATAGTTGCTACAGCTCTGAGCATCACCTTTGTTCTTGAAAATTGGTACCAAAACACACTCCTCAGGCATCCTCTTACTTTCCAAATTTGTGTTAATCTGGTTTAAAAGTCAACTGCCATCTCTCCTAAACATCTCCATACCTCCACAGGTATGTCATTTGGACAAATTGCCTTTCCATTCTTCATCCTCTTCAAAGCTGCCCTCACTTCTGCCTTGCTAATCCTTTGGACTTCCTTGTTCACCATCTTTCCTTCATCCATCCTCCTCTCTCTCCTTTTCTTTATTCATCAGCTCTTCAAAGTACTCCTTCCACTTATCACACTCTCGTAATTTGTTAGTACATTACCCATTTCTGTCCTTAATCAACCTAACTTGCTGTACATCCTTTCCAGCTCGATCTCTCTGTCTAGCCAATCAATACAAGTCCTTTTCTCCTTCCTTAGTGTTTAGCCTCCCATACAACTCACTATATGCCTTTTCCTTTGCCCTTGCTACCTCTCTCTTTGTCATGGACCTAGATTCCAAATAGTTCTGTCTACTTTTTTCATCTCCCTGACTATCCCACTTTTTCTTTGTTAACCCCTTCCTTTGAATACCTTCCTGTACCTCCTCGTTCCATCACCAAGTCTCCTTGTCTTCCTTTCTTTGTCCACTGGATACACCACATACCTTTCTACCCGTTTCCCTCAATACTTTTGCTGTACTTTCCCAGTCATCTGGTAATTCTTCCCTACTACTCAAAGCCTGTTTCAACTCCTTCCTGAATTCTCTGCAACTTTCTTCCTTCTGTAACTTCCCCCACTTAATCTTTGGCTCTGCCTTCACTCTGTTCCCCTTCTTGCTTTTCAAAGTTATCCTACTGACTACCATCCAATGCTGTCTAGCTACATTCTCCCCTGCCATCACCTTGCAGTCTTCTATCTCTTTCAGATTTCTCACTCTGCATAAGATATAGTCCACCTGTGTGCACCTTCCTTCACTCTTGTAAGTTACCCTATGTTCCTCTCTGTTCTTAAAGTATGTGTTCACCATAACCATTTTCATCCTTTTAGCAAAATCCACAACCATCTGTCTTCCACATTTCTCTCCTTAAGACCATACCTACCCAGAACCTCCTCATCGCCTCTGTTCCCTTCACCTACATGCCCATTAAAGCCCTCTCCATTCACCACTCTCTGCCCCCTGGGAACACTCTCTACCACTTCATCCAACTTATTCCAGAATTCCGCTTTCTCTTCTACCTGACATCCAACTTGTGGGGCATATGCACTGACAACTTTCAACATCACACCTTTGACTTCTAGCTTCAAACTCATGATTCTGACTCCCTCTTCATCTCCTGAACACTCTTCACATACTCTTCCTTCAAGATTACTCCTCCATTTCTCTTCCTATCTACGCCATTGTAGAACAATTTAAATCCACCTCCAATGCTCCTAGCCTTGCTTCCCTTCCATCTGGTTTCTTGAACACACAGTATAGCTCCCTTTCTTTTCTCCATCACATCAGCCAACTCTCTGCCTTTACCAGTCATAGTCCCTACATTTAAGATCCCTACTCTCACCTCCACACTTCTACTTTTCCTTTTCTGTCTCTCCCTCCTACATACCTTCCTCCTCTCCTCCTTGATCTTTGAGGAGTGTTCCTCAGTTGCAAAAAAAAAAAAAAAAGTATCAATTTGAACATTAAATATCTTGTTTTTGTAGTGTATTCAATGGACTATAAGTTGAAAAAGATTTACATATCACTGTATTCTGTTTTTATTCATATCTCATACAGGTTTATTTCATCTTCTTAATGATAAAACTGATCTTGTTCTTCTATTAAGACAAAGCAAAGAGATGTCTCATACCTTTGACACGTTTCGACACGTTTCGACTGTCATCTGCAGTCTTCTTCAGAAAATGTCGTCTGACGTTTATGACATGTCACATCAGCTGTTTTATCCTTTCCATTGGCATGACCAACCTGACAGATTTAATAGATCTGCAAGGTTGGTCACACCCCCCGCCGATCTGATCTCTGGAGGAGAGAGTCCCAGGTGTGCGAGAGCATCATCTCGCAGAAAGAATGCAAAAAGAAAAGGCAGAATAGGAAAACCTCAAATCAGCAATATCAGACCACTATCAGATAAAGAGCCACATCATGGACTGGAACAATGCAAAAATAATTGGATCAGAGGACAACAAACACAAATGCTGGATCAAAGAAACAATTGAAATCGGGAAGTGGACTCACAACACCATAAACATAAAATGATGTAGCCTTCATGCTTCCGCACACCTGGGACTTTCTCCTCCAGAGACCATTGCACGGCGGGGGGGGGGGGGGGGAGCATGACTGACCTGGCAGATCTATCAAATCTGTCAGGTTGGTCACGCCTATGGAAAGGATAAAACAGCTGATGTGACATGTCAAAGACGGCAGACGTTTTCTGAAGAAGATTGCCGATGACAGTCAAAATATGTCAAAGGTATGAGACATCTCTTTGCTTCGTCTTAATAGAAGAACAAAATCAGTTTTGCTTTTATTTATGTTTTTGACAACATCCCAACTTCATTGGAATTGGGGTTTGTAAATTTTTTGGCATTATATGTTCACTATGATGTTTTTCAGGTGGCTTTCTGATGCTTCTTGTTGGTTTCAGTTTTGTTTATGTTGTGATGCTGACTTCGATCCAATCAGCACAGAGTCAGTTCCAAGCCACACCCAACAGCTTTCAGGGCCAGTCAGGAGTACCTACCCCAAACCAGAGACTTAGTTCAGCCCCCGTGAGTTCCTGAAAACAGTGGAAACACACCTCAGGGGAAGTTCCTGTAAAATCTGTTCACTGTTTTGTTCATTAAACAACTCAGTCGAACTTTGCTTTACGAGGCTGATACTAGTTATTAGAAGGTTTAAACACATGCCATACAACGTTTTGTTAGATGAAACCAGAAGTTTACATACACCCTATAAAAAGACACATAACCTTTTTTTTCTCATTGTCTGACATTAAATCAGACTAAACTTTTTCCTGTTTAGGTCAGACAGAATTATCAGAATTACTTTCATTTGCCAAATAATTTTTATATTTGCTAAATATTATTTAAGACAATTTTTTATTACTTTCGTCAAAGTTAGAAATGAACTTACAGTTAGTATTTAATATTAGTATTTGGCAGGATTGCCTTTTAATGGCCATGGTATCATTGTGCTTGATTGGCAAGCAAACTCTCCTGACCTAAACCCCACAGAGAATCTATGAAGTACTGTCAAAAGTTGTCATGTTCAGGCAAGCGCTTGTCCCCTCCTTCCCGTTTCACCCTACATTCCTAATCAACTCATCTGGCACACCTGCTGTTCCTGCTGAGCCAACGTTTATAAGGAAGCGCTCTTCAGTGATTCAACGCTGGCTTGTTTGGGTATACTGTCTCGAGCAGAATAATCTAAATTAGTAAGCTACTTGTGTTGTGGATTACCTAACCTGACACACTTTCTCCTCCATCTTCTTCACAGGTTGCTGCCGATGAAACGATGCATCTTCAGGGACGTTGGTGCGCTCGCCAGCCTGTTGCTTCCCCCGTCGCAGTCATCATCTCCACCCGGTCAGACTCCGCTCCTCATTCCCCTACCAGCAGTCCTGACCTGCTGGTTCATATCCTTTGCCGGGTTCTGAGCTGGGCTCTCTTTTCCTCCCACGTAAGTGGTATCATTTTGGATTTCCATCTCTCCCTTCATTCCTCTATCAATCAGCCTCGTCTCTCCCTCTGCAGGTTTGCTGGTCCTCTGGCGAGTGACTGGTTTTCTCCAAGTATGCGTCTTTTGAAATTAAATAAAGGGTCAAACGTTTCTTGTGTGTGATTCTGTTGGTGTTGCATCTTGCACTTAGGCTGATTGTCCAGTCAGTATGACAGAATGAGCCAGCCAGGGTCACAGCCTAGCAGGTGCCTCAGCAGCAGAGCACACCACGCTCCACCGCCTCAATGCTACAGAGAAGCAGATGGCTGAACACTCCCAGCTGCTGCAGGCTATTACGCAGCAACTGAGTGTAATTTCTGATCAATTGGGCCACATGTCTGCTCTGGCGGCTTCACCCTCCCCTGCTCCTCTGACTTCTTCCATCGTCCACTGAACCCTTTCCATTTCCATTCCTGCCCCGTATGCGGGGGAGGTGGGGAAATGTAAGGATTTTCTTTGTCACATTCGGCTTTATTTTGAGCAGGTGGGAAGGGAGTTTCCAGATGACATCTCTAAAATTCATCAGTTCACCATTCTGCTTCGGGGCCGAGCTCTTAGTTGGGCACAGTCTGTAATCGATAGCCGAAGGGACGCGCCAACAACGTTTGACCAATTTGTGAACAAGTTTTCACGTACTTTTGACCTTACCGAGAGTGAGGGGAATATCATGTGTCGCCTGTTGTCGGTCCACCAGGCAGCCGGTCGGTGGCGGACTTCTCGGTCGAGTTCCAGGTCGAGGCAGTAGATTTGGGGTGGAACGAGGTTGCACTGCGCAGCGCGTTACTCCACGGGTTGAATCCTCGGCTCCGCGGCGACCTGGCGGTTCATGCCATTCCTGCCACCTTGGACGGCCTTATTGACCAGGCGGTCGGTTTAGATAACAGGTACCGCGAGCGTGCTAGGGAGCGCGGCACCTCCTCTCGCCCGTTCACCTCACACCCGCTCCCTGCGGCTGCTGATGTAGGTGAATCCGAATTCTCCACTGAAGCCATGGAGCTTAGCTCTGCTCGCTTTCTGCGAGCAGAGGCTGAGCGGCAGTGGCGGATCGGGGCGTGTGCCTACTGTGGTTCATTGAAGCACAAGTGGGACACATGCTACCTACAGCCAAAAGACACAGCCCGTCAGTAGCCGTGGGGGGTCTGGTGGGCGGGACTCGATCTCATCCCCCGGGTAATTTTTCTATTTCTGAACTTTAGTTCAGTTGCCGGGGGCCGAGAGGAGGGTCTCTGCCATTATTGATTCCGGGGGAGAGGGTAATTTCATCTTCTCCCAATTGGTGCGTGAGATGGGGATTCTGACAGTTAAATTGCCAGCTTCTTGCTCCGTGCATACTCTTTCTGGCCAGACGGTGGAGTCCGTTACTCATTGCACTGCACAGCTATCTGTTCTTCTGTCCGATAACCACCAGAAGAGGCTCACTTTTTACGTGGTTCCACGTGCCTTTCACGCAGTGGTTCTAGGGTACCTGTGGCTCCGGAGGCATAATCCTATTCTCAATTGGGCACAAAATTATATCACCTCCTGGAGCCCTAACTGTTTGGCTACACATCTAAGTTCAGCCGAGTGTTTGCCATCTCTCTCCGTCTCCTCTCCTCAGGCCGAGCCGCCGGACCTCAGCCTTGTGCCTGAGGTTTATCATGACCTCGGGGAGGTCTTTAGCAAGTCACGGGCGCTAGCGCTTCCCCCACATCGCTTGTATGACTGTGCCATTGACCTCCTCCCGGGCACGAGGTTGCTGTCCAGCAGGATCTATAATATTTTCGGACCTGAGAGGGAGCCAATGGAGAGATATATTAAGGACTCTCTGAACACCGGCCTCATTCGGCCATCCTCAGCTCCCCTCTGGGCGGGGTTTTTCTTTGTGGGTAAGAAGGATGGGTCCCTGCATCCATGCATTGACTACTGGGAGCTCAGTGCCATAACCGTCAAAGATAAATACCCTCTGCCCCTGATGAACTCTGCTTTCGAGCTCCTGCACTGCTCGCACGTATTCTCTAAACTTGACTTACGTAACACTTACCATCTAGTTACAATACGTGAGGGGGGCAAATGGAAAACGGCATTTAAAACGCACCTGGGGCAATTTGAATACCTAGTTATGTCCTTTGGATTAACTAACGCCCCAGCTGTTCTCCAACATTTAATTAATGACGTCCTCCACAACATGTTAAATTAGTTCGTTTTTGTCTATCTAAACGACATCCTGATTTTTTCTTGCACGCCGGAGGAGCACCAGACTCATGTTAGAGCCATGCTACAGCGGCTCTTAGAGAATCAACTATATGTCAAGGCAGAGAAGTGTGAGTTTTCCACTAATTCTACTTCTTTCCTTGGCTTTATTGTAGCGGAGGGGGAGGTGAGAGCCGACCCGGCCAAGGTGAAGACTGTGCTTGATTGGCCAACACCCCACAACTGCAAGGAGCTGCAATGCTTCTTGGGGTTTGCGAATTTCAATCACAGGTTCATCCAGAACTATAGTGGGATAGCACAGCCTTTAACTAAGCTGACCTCTATTAAGGTACCATTTTTATAGACCGAGGCGGCTGAATGTGCCTTTGTGAAATTAAAAGGCATGTTCTCTGACAAGCCCATCTTGGCTCAGGTCGACCCCCAGCTCCAATTTACCCTGGAGGTGGACTCTTCAGAAACAGGGGTGCGCGCGATCTTGTCCTGGCACTCCACCTCAGACTTGAAGCTCCGCCCGTGTGCATATTTCTCTCGGCGGCTCACCCCAGCTGAGAGGAATTATGACGTCAGGGATCGAGAGCTGTTGGCTATTAAATTAGCTCTTGAGGAATGGAGACATTGACTGGAGGGAGCTGGTCACCTTGTAGTCGTGTGGACCGACCACAAGAACCTCGAGCATCTGCGGTCGGCCCGCTGGCTGAATTCTAGGCAGGCTCACTGGGCCCTATTTTTCCAGCGTTTCAATTTCACTGTCACTTATAGGCCCGGCTCCCGTAATGTTAAGCATGACGCTCTCTCCAGGCAGTTCAGCCAGGACCCGGCTGACCCACCTTCCCGGTCCCAGCTCATTCTCCCGCCTTCGTGCATCCTGGGCACCCTTACCTGGGAGATTGAGAAGAGAGTCCGCCAGCCCCAGTCCTCTGAGCCCGAACCAGCGGGTTGCCAACACTGTCATTTTGACTATTGTGGACAGGTTTTCCAAGGCCGTTCATCTGGTCCTTCTCCCCAAGCTGCCATCTGCCTCCAAGACTGCCGAATTGCTATCCCACCACGTCATCAGACTCCATGGCATCCCTATGGACATTGTGTCTGACCGGGGTCCACAGTTCATCTCACGGGTGTGGAAGTCCTTCTGTCACTGCCTTGGCACCACCATCAGCCTCACCTCCGGTTACCACCCGCAGAGCAATGGGCAGGTGTAGCATGCCAACCAGTCCCTGGAGGCCGCCCTTCGTTGCGTGGCAGCCGACAACCCTACTTCATGGAGCTCCCTTCTGACCTGGGTGGAGTATTCATTAAACTCTACTGTTTCTTCGGCCACGGGGCTTTCTCCATTTGAAGCCTCCGTGGGCTACAACCACCCTGTTACCCATGACTGAGAGAGAGGTGGCAGTACCATCCATGGGGGCCCAATTTCATCGTTGTCACTGGGCCTGGAGGTCTACCCAGGCGGCGTTCCTTCGCTCTATGGAGCACGACTGGCATTATGCTGACCGTAAGAGGGTTCTGGTGCCGGACTACAAGACAGGGCAGCAGGTCTGCATGTCCACGGATCAGGTTCTACTGAAGGTTGAGGCTTGTAAGCTCGCCCCCCGGTTCGTGGTCCCCTTTCCCGTCACCAGCAACATGGGCGATTCTGCTGTCCGGCTCCAGCTCCCACGGCCGTTCCAGGTGCATCCTACATTCCACGTCTCTAACAAGCCCTTCTCCTCCAGTCCTCTCTGCCCCCCCCCCCCCCGCCCGAAGCCACCTCCTCCTCTTCGGATCCTGGACGGCCATGTCATGCACACCATGCAAGAAATCCTAGATGTTCGCCGCCGGGGCCGGGGGTTCCAATATCTGGTCCACTGGGAGGGTTACAGTCCAGAGTACCGGTCATGGGTTCCCTGGTCAGCAATCCATGACAAAGGTATGGTCTGGGCCTACCATCGAGGCCACCCGGAGAAGCCTGGTGGACCGCCAGGAGGTGTTCCTTGAGGGGGGGGGGGCTGTCTTGTTCTGGCAAGTGCTCACCCCCTCCTTCCCGTTTTACCCTACACTCCTAATCAACTCATCTGGTGCACCTGCTGTCCCTGCTGAGCCAACGTTTATAAGGAAGCGCACTTCAGTAATTCAACGCTGGCTCATTTGGGTATACTGCCTCGAGCAGAATAATCTAAATTAGTAAACTACTTGTGTTGTGGATTACCTAACCTGACACACTTTCTCCTCCATCTTCTTCACAGGTTGCTGCCGACGAAGCGGTGCATCTTCAGGGGTGTTGGTGCGCTTGCCAGCCTGTTGCTTCCCCTGTCGCAGTCATCATCTCCACCCGGTCAGACTCCGCTCCTCATTCCCCTACCAGCAGTCCTGACCTGCTGGTTCATCTCCTTCTCTGGGTTCTGAGCCGGGCTCTCTCTTCCTTCTACGTAAGTGGTATCATTTTGGATTTCCATCTCCCCCTTCATTCCTCTATTAATCAGCCTCGTCTCTCCCTCTGCAGGTTTGCTGCTCCTCTGGCGAGTGACCGGTTTTCTCCAAATTTGCGTCTTTTGAAATTAAATAAAGGGTCAAACGTTTCTTGTGTGTGATTCTGTTGGTGTTGCATCTTGCACTTAGACTGATTGTCCAGCCAATATGACAAGAGGAAGATGAGAGACACCAGACCCAACAATGCAGATGAGCTGAAGGCTGCTATCAAAGCAACCTGGGCTTCCATAACACCTCAGCAGTACCACAGGCTGACCATCTCCATGCCAGGCCGCAATGATGCAGTAATTCATGCAAAAGGAGCCCCAATCAAGTATTGAGTGTGTACATGGACATACTTTTACACAGGCCAACATTTCTATTAAAAATTCACTTTTTTTTTTTGTACTTATTTTGGACCCGTAGGTAGATTTGTTCTGCAGTCCTGTGACAAGCCACCAGCTGCCGGTCGCTGCGTGCGCAAGCACCCCGTATCCCTAACCTGCATGTTTTTGGCATTTGGAGGAAACCGGAGAAATCCCGGAGTAAACCCACGCAACACGGGGAGAACATGCAAACTCCACACAGATCACTGTTGGCCGGGGGCAGGGATTGAACCCAGGATCTCATGATCCCCGTGATCCCCCGGCCGAGGGTAAACTGTGCTGCCGCAGTGCTAACCATTGCGCCACTGTGTAAAATTTGTAAAATTAATGATAACACTGGTCAACACCAAATTTATTGTCTAAGTTTTTTTTTAGCTTATTTGGGACAATTTTGATGTGCTGAATCCAAAAATCACACTGGTTTTGCTCAATCAGGTCAACTTTTTGAATTATGACCACATGTTGGTTTATACGTTTTTGTTTACATGTACGGGTATTTTCGCTTTTTATGATGCAAAATTCTTTTTTGTGTCTTGAAATTCTCTGAATTTTGAACAATGATGATGTAACATTCAATGTACATGTATTTGCCTTTATATAAAGGTAAGTACATGCACAGTACTAAGTAAGTACTAAGTAAGTACAGGTTTTTACTTAGCACCAGATTGAGAGAAACGGATGTCACTTTCGGATTCAGCGGTGAAAAATTGTTTTAAATCAGTTGAAAAAACACAGACAACTTATAAAAAAATATTTTTGTAACCCTGTGTTATTGATACTGATGATTATTGATATGATTATTGATAAAATTGATAATTGATTACTTGTGTAATATTCTTTTTATTTGAGAAACTGAATTTTGGGTTTTCATTAGCTATAAGCCATTATCATCAAAATTAAAAGAAATAAATGCTTGAAATATATCACCCTGTGTGTAATGAATCTATATTATACAGGACATTATGGAAATAAATTAACGTTTCAATGATATTCTAATTTACTGAGCTTTACCTGTACACTGGAATATGACAATGACTCCTACATGGTAAGATTTTCTTTTTAGGTCGACTAGAAATATTCTCTGCTCCCAAATCTTGCTTGTCACAACGACAGCAGCACATCATGTTTTCTCCCACAGAACTTTGCCCATCTCTTATCCGATAGCTCTGGTTCTAGAAGTAGTCTAGCGACTTGTTTTTCAACGAGGGGCCCTTCAGAGAGCGTCCAGTGGTCCTCGGGAAATTGTTGAAATTCATTTGTTAATTGGTCCAAAAAATTGCAAATAATTTGCCATTGTTGTGCATTGGCGCCTGTACTGACTCTTCCATGTCAACGAGTGATAGTATATGTAAATGCAATAATAATGGCTCTTCTTCTTCCTGTGTTTTACAGAGTTTAATGACCTTGTTAAGATGTACAATAGGTCACAGTGACTAGATGAAAAACAGTGATGGATAAATATTTCATCATCATCATAGCAGTCTGTCGTGGGCGACAATGACTGTTTCATTTAGGTCTGATCAGATTCCTCCACACAGCTCTGTCCTTAGCCTTCTGCTGCCAGGAACTCCTGTCTATGTCCAACTTCTCCAAGTTTCTTTTTTAAAGTGTCTTTAAATCTGAGCCTTGGTCTACCCTGATTGCATTTGCCCTTGCATAACTGTGAGTAGAGTAACTGCCGAGGGAGACACTGGTGGTCCATCCTCTCAACATGTCCGAGCCATCTCAGGTTCATCTGTATTAGCATGTCCTCCATTAATGGTAGACCAGCTCGTTTCAACACTTCTATGTTGGTTATCTTGTCTTTCCATGAGATGTTCATTATGGCTCGAAGGTGTCTCATCATGTACGTGTTGAGTTTCTTCACCTGCACTCTGTAGACAGTCCAAGTTTCAGCACCATACAATAGAGTAGCCAGTACTGTCGCTCTGTACACTTTGCATTTCACACGGATAGACACATGTCGATTGTTCCACAGTCTCTCCCTCAAGTTTCAAAACACAGCGCTCGCTCTTCCCATTCTGAGAGATAGTTCATCCTCCAGCCCAGCATTCTCTGAAACAGTACTCCCTAGGTACTTGAAAGTCTTGCACTTGACTAGTGGCTCTGTACCAATGCTGATCTCTTCTGGTAGTGATGTTGATAATTGGAACTTTGGTGGTTGATAAAGGCACTCTGTCTTCTTGATGTTGATTTGGAGGCTGTATTGGCTAGCTGCTCTTGCAAATTTCTCCACTAAAGATTGCATATCTTCCACGCTGTGTGCAACTACAGCACTGTCGTTGGCAAAGAGCATTTCTCTTCCTATCTTTATCGATGTCTTACTCTTGGCTTTAAACTGTGCCACATTGAACAAGTCTGCTTCTTTCCTTGTTTGAATGTATACTCCTTCTGAAGTGTCTTTGAAGGCCACCTCAAGCATGGCTGCCAGATATAGCGAGAAGAGTGTAGGTGCCAGCACACACCCTTGTTTCACCCCGTTGATTACTGAAAAGTCTTTAGATACTGAACCACTCATTGCCACGTTTGCTTGCATACCTGTATGGAGTGCCTCGATCAGACTGACAAACTTCTCTGTACAACCATATTTCTTGAGTACTTGCCAAAGTCCTTGTCGCGAAACAGTATCGAAGGTTTTACTGAAGTCTATGAAGACTACATAAAGCGGCATGTTCTGTTCGATACACTTTTCTTGAAACTGTTTCAAGCAGAAAATCATGTCCATTGTGCTTCTTCCACTTCTAAAGCCGCACTGGGTTTCTGGTAGTACATTCTGCAAGATGTGTTCACTGAGTCTGTTAAGTAGTACACGTGAGAGAATCTTACCAACAGTGGCTAGTAGTGATATACCTCGGTAATTTCCACAATCTTTCCTGTCACCTTTCTTGAACAAAGGCACAATACTTGCATCCTTCCAGTCTTGAGGTACTTTCTGGGCATCCCATATCTCTTGGATGAGCTTGTGCAGGCAGTTGGTCAGCTGAACACCACCAAATTTCCACACTTCTGCTGGAATTCCATCCCTTCCTGGAGCTTTACCATCCTGTGTTGTCCTGATAGCTGCCATTAGTTCATCAAAATTTGGTGGTTCATCCAGACTTGATACAGCTGGTCGCTGCACTAGAGCTTCTTTAGCTTTTTCATTGAGATCTCCAGGGTTGTTTAGTAGTTGGTCAAAGTGGTCTACAAATCTGTCCAGGATCTTGTCTTTCTCCTGCAAAATCGTTTCACCATCCATAGCCTTTAGTTGGATCAATCCTCTTGGTTTAGGGCCGTAGATTTCTCTCAAACCTGTGAAGAATGTTTTCATGTCCTTCCTGTCTGCTGCAGTTTGAAGTTTCTTCGCTTTTTCATCCCACCAGTTGGACTGCCCATTTCTCTTCTATATCATTCTCTGAGTTGTTGCTGTCCCAATCTTTTAAGTTTTCATCCATTTCCTGTGTAAGTTCTTCCTGCTTCCTTTAGCCTTTCAGTGCACTAGTGTTTAGCTTCCGTGGTGGCTTCGCACCCGTCCTGCAGTGCTGTTTTCGTCTGCAAATCCTTAATCTAGATCTCAGCATAACATGATCACTGCCACAGTCCGCGCCTCTCATTGCTCTGGTGTCCAATACATCCCTTCTGTCTCTCTGCCTGACTATGATGTAGTCTAATAAGTGTCAGTGCTTGGATCTTGGGTGCATCCATGTCTTCTTGTGTGTGTCCTTGTGCTTAAATAGAGCGTTGGTTATCACAAGGTTGTACTCTGAACATAGTGCAAGTAGAAGTTCTCCATTAGCATTGCACTTGCCTACTCCATGACTGCCTAGCACTCCTTTCCATTTCTCGGTGTCCGAACCAATTAAAATCATTAAAATCTCCAATGAGTATCAGCCTGTCATCAGTCGGTACACGCCCGATAGTCTCACATAAATCACTGTAGAACTCTTCCTTCACCTCCTCTGTGTTAGTCATTGTTGGGGCATATACACTGATGAGTGTGGCATACATCTTCCGCTGTAGTGGGAGTCTCATAGTCATTATCCTGTAGTTGATTGGCACCGGTTCCTCATCAAGCATCACTGCTATCTCCTTTCTAACTGCAAAGCCCACTCCTGCTTCTCTCCTTTCTTGAGTTGATCTCCCACTCCAAAAGAAGATGTACCCATGGTCTTCCAAGCTGTCATATCCAGGCAATCTTGTTTCACTAAGTGCAGCTATGTCTACATTGTACCTGTTCATTTCCAGGGCCATAAGCACGGTCTGTCTTTCTGGGCGCTGTGATGTTGTTCTGTCCAACAGAGTGCGTACATTCCATTCTGCTACACACAAGGTTGCTGTTTTCCTCTTCTTTTGTCTTCCTGCTCCTAGCTTACTTTTTGCTGCCTGCTGGAGTGTGAACAGATCAGCGTGGACCTTGTAAGCCCGGGCTGCATCCGAGCCAGTATGAGTTGCTTTCTGATTGACCATTTCATGAAACTGCTTGCAAAGTATTTGAGTACTGCTAGCTTTTGCTGGACTAGCAGCATATTCTTGGCAGATAAAGGTAATATCAGTGGCAAGGACAAGCCAAGACAAACTGACTCCAGTATCTGTTGCAGTGACTGACCAGATGATAGGTTTGTTTATCTCTGCTCTTTGTGTAGTGCATGTCACAATGCACCGACTGGCATAGTCCACCACAGACCTTGTGACAGATGTGGTTATCTGCCAGGATGTCCAGTCTCACCCTGTGTAACTGGGAGTGGTCCACCACAGACCTGTGACAGATATTGTTTTTAGTTCTGCCAGGATGCCCTGTTTCACCCTCCACGCCCTCGGAAGGGTGGGGATGCCGGTTGAGTCGCCGACGGCCCGACCCATGAGACAGGTAGTACCAGTTTTCAAAGAAGAAAGATTCAGGCTCTGAACTGGGTCCTGTACTGATGGAGTAGCCACCTTGGATGGGCACACAAAAGGCATCCTTAGCAGAGTGAAATCGACACCAACTGTTGTTAAGCACGGTTTTTGCATAGTGAGGTGCTCGCTGCTCGCTGCTCGCTGCCAAGACTTTATCAGCAGACCTAGCTCCTATGTTGGATGATGTTGTGCAACAATGTTGTAAAGACAAGACCTCTGAAAAGCTGCATATTTGATTCTTTATGTGAGGAAATGGGAATGGAGCATTAAACCTGATTGCTCCATGCAGAAGTCCGATGGCTGTCATAAAGGCTGGCCCGCGTGCATGAGCTTTTTTCATTTGGTAACATTTTTGGTTGGTGGGGTTCCCTGAGATTATTTCAATGTAAAAAGGGTTCCTTGGCTCAAAGAAGGTTGAAAAACACTGGTCTAGCCAACACAAAACAAAAACAAATCTTTACAGTAGGAATTGTGATTTTTGCAAGTAGCAATATCCAAGATCTGCTTGGTGGGGGTTTGTATGCCCTCATGATCCCAGGAACTAAGTTGCAGGGCACAGCTTGCCCCCTGGTAGAGTCTCCGAAGACAACCAGGTCCTGGATGAAGGGCCAGCTCAAGAGTGTTCCAGTGGATCCCTATTAAAAATTTAGACAAGCACCCAGTGTACACAATGAGCCATGTGGGTCCGCCGTTCAGTGGGCTCACCACCAGGAAGGATATGATAAGATAAGCCTTTATTAGTCCCACAATGGGGAAATTCCAGGATTGCAACAGCACAGGGATAGCAACACTCAAAGCAACAATCAGAAGGCAAGAAAAAACAAGAGCAGCTAGTATACATACACTACCGTTCAAAAGTTTGGGGTCACTTAGAAATTTCCTTATTTTTGAAAGAAAAGCACTTTTTTTCAATGAAGATAACTTTAAACTAATCAGAAATACACTCTATACATTGCTAATGTGGTAAATGACTATTCTAGCTGCAAATGTCTGGTTTTTGGTGCAATATCTACATAGGTGTATAGAGGCCCATTTCCAGCAACTATCACTCCAGTGTTCTAATGGTACAATGTGTTTGCTCATTGCGTCAGAAGGATAATGGATGATTAGAAAACCCTTGTGCAATCATGTTAGGTCTGCAATGCTGTAATTGCTGCAAATGGAGGATTCTTTGACTAAAGCAAAGTTTGAAGGAAAAAATTATTATTTCAAATACAAATCATTATTTCTAACCTTGTCAATGTCTTGACTATATTTTCTATTCATTTTACAACTCATGGTGGTAAATAAGTGTGACTTTTCATGGAAAACACAAAATAATTGTCTGGGTGACCCCAGACTTTTGAACGGTAGTGTATATATATACAGTATACGTATATATACAGTATATAGACACACAGTGCGGAGCATTGTGGTTGGTGGATGTGCAGCAGAAAGTCTAAGCTCTCTCTCCGCGGATGTGGCGGGCCAACTGGATGTCTTTGGGCATGATGGTGACCCTCTTGGCGTGGATGGCGCACAGGTTGGTGTCCTCGAAGAGACCCACCAGGTAGGCCTCGCTGGCCTCCTGCAGAGCCATGACGGCGGAGCTCTGGAAGCGCAGGTCGGTCTTGAAGTCCTGAGCGATCTCCCTCACCAGGCGCTAGAAGGGCAGCTTACGGATGAGCAGCTCCGTGGATTTCTGGTAGCGACGGATCTCTCTCAGAGCCACGGTACCAGGCCTGTAACGGTGAGGCTTCTTCACTCCGCCGGTGGCCGGAGGATCATGGGAATCATGATGCTTTGAGAACTGGGCAGCACTCTGGACTTCTCTGTTTGGGCTGCTGCTCCTGTGACCTGCTGCCCCTCCGTATAAGCCATAAAAAATGGATGAATGGATGGATGGATGGATCATCCAAGGCTGTAACATTGTTAGAGGTGTCAGCTTAAAAGTTTGATCAATCTCTAATGACACCTCCTAGTTATTTTTATGATTTAATAAATTTCCCTCACAGATTCTTCCCATAACACACAGGTAAAATAGTATTTGTCAGTAAACACATAGTAGTCATCTGTTATCAAATGATTGGTAAACACAGGCATTACATCGCATCCATAAAAACCCTGCAGCTCAGGAGAAAGTAGTCTGACAAGCAAAGTCATATTTTCTTATTTCTAAGTGATCAGCAGGGAAAACCGTATTTTCTGTGTTAAAAAACACACACAATGAATCAAATGTGTGCCTGCCTGTGAGAGACTACATCTCATTCTGCACCTCACTTATATGAACTGATCTTGTCAGTTACAATGGAGCCAGATAGTGTTCAGTCAGCTTAAGGACCACTAGCTTCTTAAGAAAATGCTAATTAAAAACATAAATATCAGAGTTACAAGGTTCTAAGACAACATTAACATCAAATGCTGAAAGTAATTAAGCTGATCTCGGGGAATCATTAACCCACTTCTGGTGGACCATGTACACAGCTACAGTACAACACATCAGGCACACAGTGACCCCTACTGGTGAGATGACAAAATTACAGACAAATACATGAGCCATAGTGTTCCCATATTATGAGTCTATGAAATCATTTAAAAAACAAACAACACAATCACTTCTTATTCTTAGTGAAAATAAGTTCTGAAGTCACCTGAAGACAGCCCTGAATGTTGTTACAAAAAGCACAAGTGGTCTATTCTGAATGACAGTTTTACTTTCACTGTATTTGTTTTAGACTGATGCATGTTCCTGGGGTTAACTAAATACCTGGAACATCCATTCACAAATATCAGCCCTCAAATAAACTTTGTCCTTGGCTTCATTTCAACATCTCCATCCTGTTTTGATTCCAAAAGTCACTGCCTCATCTGAAAGTAAACACAGGCCAGGGAACAAACTTCATCTTTATAGCAGCTCGGTCTTTAGTTCCTGTCTAAACGGCCGTGTCCACCATGGAGAAATTTGCCAGTGCAATATCAACTGTGATAGGCCTCCTTGCCTTGTATGCTGTATATGTGAGTGGTGAAGATGTGGTCCTGATGCCCGTTGAGCTCGCTCCTATCCCCTGCAATGACAAGGCAGTGGAGAAGCTGTCTCGTCTGGCTGTCACTTACATCAACGAGGATCGCAAAGAAGGCTACAAGTTTGCCCTCAACCGTGTTGCAAATGTGCACCTGCATGCTCAGGTCAGTACCAGAGGAGGGTAGTGTAGTCAGAAATTTAATTCAAAGTAGAAATAGTGTCATGTTATGAAATTACTCAAGTATAAGTAGTTGCTGTAAAAATTAGTTGAGTGGTGAATAACTTTGGTCAGACTTTTTTCTTTGGAATGACGAACAACTTATAAAGTGTATTTGTGAGGAAAATGAAGTGCAAACTACCCAGCTGTACCCTGTGATGTAATAAAAATCATATATGACAGTTGACATGAAGAAACAGCTGAAAGATTGCAAATTACAGTGCAAGTATGGTGTAAGTATATGTAACTACAGCACAAGTACAGGGAAGCACACTTAAAATGTACTTATGGTGTACTGATAGTGTACTTACCTGAAGCTATACCATAATCAGGAATGCTTTGCCATACTTATGCCAGCTATACCTACTTACCTTACTTATACAGTAATCACATCAGATTAAAGTCGAGGAAGAACACAGCCCTATACCTATAGCGTACTTACATTGAAGTTAAGGGCTACTTATTCTGACTCACACAGTACTTACTCATACTTACACTGTAATTTGCAGGTTACATTATGACATGTAAAGTAGGGATGCATGTTATTAGACTTTTTAGCCAATAATTGATATGCCTATACAGCGTGGAAAATAAGTATCGGACATGTCAACATTTTTCTCATTAAACATATTTCTGATGGAGCCAATGACTTGTGATTTTCACCAGATATCAGTAACAACCCAAGTAATCCATACATACAAAGAAATCAAGGCAATTGTGTTCACAAAACAAGTCATATTTAATAAAGTGGAATGACACAGGGAATAAGTATTAAACACACTTGGTGAAATTCCTTTAATATTTAGTAGAGAAGCCTTTGTCGGGAATAATTGCTACCAGATGCCTCCTGTATGGAGAAACTAGGCACAGGCATTGTTCAGGAGTGATTTTAGCCCATTCTTCCACACATACTGTCAAATCTTGAAGGTTCTGTGGATGTCTTCTATGAACTCTGATCTTCAGTTCATTCCATAGATTTTCCATTGGATTCAGGTCAGGTGAGTGACGGCCATTCTAGCAGCTTTATTTTTCTTCTCTGGAGCCAGTTGAGAGTTTCCTTGGCTGTGTGTTTGGGATCATTGTCTTGCTGAGATGTCCACCCTCGTTTCATCTTCACCATCTTGGCAGATGGCAACAGATTCTTATCAAGGATGTCTCTGTACATTTGTCCATTCATCTTTCCTTCAATTATATTAAGTCTACCTGTACCATGTGCTGAAAAACACCCCCACACCATGATGGGATGTGCAGTGACATTTCTCCTCCAAACATGCTGTGTGTTGTGGCATCCAAAAAGTTCCATGTTGGTCTCATGTGACCAGACTATATTCTCCCAGTATTTTACTGGCTTGCCCAAATGTTGAGGCATAGAGCCCATGTCAGCTGAGTGTATTACTTACTGTTTTCTTTGAAACAGCAGTACCTGCTAACTCTAGGTCTTTCTGGAGCTCCCCACAAGTGGTCTTCGGCTCTAGGATAACTCCTCTGATAACACAGGGTTACAAAAATAAATTTTTTGTAAGTTGTCTGTGTTTTTTCAACCAATTTAAGACAATTTTGCTCCGCTGAATTCGAAAATGACATCCGTTTCTCTCCATCAGGTGCTAAGTAAAAACATGTACTTACTTAGTACTGTGCATGTGCTTACCTTTATATAAAGGTAAGTACATGTAAATTTAATGTTATGTCATCATTGTTCAAAATTCAGAGGATTTCAAGACAAAAAAAAAGAATTTTACATCATATAAAGCGAAAATACCTGTACATGTAAACAAAAATGTATAAACCAACATGTGGCCATAATTCAAAAAGTTGACCTGATTAAGCAAAACCAATGTGATTTTTGGATTCAGCACATCAAAATTGTCCTAACTCAGCTAAAAAAAAAACAAACTAGACAATAAATTTGGTGTTGACCAGTATAATTCTTCTGACTCCTCTGTCAGAAATCTTGCAAAGAGCTCCTGGTCGTGGCTGGTTAATGGTAAAATGATGTTCCTTTCACTTCCAAATAATGAGTCCAACAGTGCTCACTGGAACACTCAGCAGTTTAGAAATGTGCCTGTAACCAGTGGCATCATTATATTTTCCAACAATAAGGTTACCAGGGTCTAGAGAGAGCTCTTTGCTTCTACCCATCATGAGTTTTTTGTGGTGTAACAATCTGATATTCACAGACCTTTTCAAAGGCTGTCAGTCAGGACTTAACCAGATGAAACTAATTTGCACTGATGGGGGATGGGATAGCTTCCTATATTCTGATGGATCTCAGCTGGTTTCTTGGCTTTCTATGCCTTTTTTCACCTCTTTTTCTTCATGTGTTCAATACTTATTCCCTGTGTCATTCCATCCATCCATCCATCTTCTACCGCTTTTCTGGAGATCCGGGTCGCGGAGGCAGCAGTTCAAGCAGAGAAGCCCAGACTTCCCTCTCCCCAGCCACCTGCTCCAGCTCTTCAGAGAGGATACCAAGGTGTTCCCAGACCAGCTGGGAGACATAGTCTCTCCAGCGAGTCCTGGGTCTGCCCCGGGGTCTCCTCCCAGAAGGACGTGCTTGAAACACCTCAAGTGGGAGGTGTCCAGGAGACATCCTCATCAGATGTCCATACCACCTCAACTGGCTCCTTTCAATGTGGACAAGCAGCGGTTTTACTCTGAGCCTCTCTCGGATTACTGAGCTCCTCACCCTGTCTCTGAGTATGAGTCCAGCAATCCTACGAAGAAAGCTCATTTCAGCCGCTCGTATCCACGATCTCATTCTTTTGGTCATTATCCAAAGCTCGTGACCCAAGGTGAGGGTAGGAACGTAGATTGACTTGTAAATCGACAGCTTTGCCTTAGAGCTTAGCTCCCTCTTCACCACAATAGACTGGTACAACGTCTGCATCACTGCAGATGCTGCTCCAATCCGTCTGTCAATCTCTCGCTCTATTCTCTCCTCACTCATGAATAAGACCCCAAGATACTTAAACTCCTCCACTTGGGGCAGAAGCCTGTCCCCAACCCGGAGAGGACAATCCACCTTTTTCCAGCTGAGGACCATGGACTCGGACTTTGGAGGGTCATTCCACTTTGTTAAATATAACTTGTTTTGTGAGCACAGTTGCCTTGATTTCTTTGTATGTATGGACTACTTGGGTTATTACTGATATCTGGTGAAGATCTCAGGTCAATGGCTCCATCAGAAATATGTTTAATGAGAAAAATGTTGACGTGTTCAATACTTAGTTTCCCTGCTGTATTTTGGAAATAGTTTTGCAGCTTGCTGATGCTGATACCAGTATGTGCACATATTTTCCCCATCTATTCTGTTTACATCTCTTTTGTCTTACAGTGATGAGTAACTGGTATATGAAGAGATATTCCGTTGGAAATAAGACAACTACCTCAACTTATGGGGTGGGGGTGGGGGTTCATAGTGATCAAATTTAACCAAATGTGTTTGATTTTTCAACCGCATGGATTCAAGCGCTGCAATACTGATGGAAGAAGTGTGTGGACCAAATGGGAGATTATACTGAAAAATAAACCACATTTGGTCAAATTTGACCACTATGAACGGTTCAGCAGCCCCCCCCCCCCCCCCGTAATATGAAAATAAACTTCCTCCTTTTAATAGGTTTGGGGAATACTGTTCCTGTATCAACAGATGTCAAAAATAATAAGTTTGCCAATGGCAAACTCAATCAATGCCACACATCAGGAACACACCAGAAAAACATTGGCACTGCCGATATCTTATTTGCCAGTAGGTGATATCAGTGAGTAAGGTAATATCTGCCAATGTCGATGTTAGGCCGATATATTGGTGCATTTCTAATTTAAAGATTTTCAGAGGCAAAAAAGAAATGCAGTGATTTAATACTGATTTCAATTAAATAACATGATAAATTCACAAAAATGAATAAAGATTACAGTCTAAGCACAACAACAATAATAATAATAATAATAAAATATGCTTGAGTATTTTTTCTTAATAAATGCACACACTATTAAAAGCTATTATTCAATAGACCTGTTTAGTAACGTACATTTAAAAAAAAACTAACATGCACTTGAATAAACTTAGCTCGTTACAGCACACATAAAAATAGGAGACCAGTGATCATGGGAAAGGCTAGTTGTGTCCTTGTGTAATTTATTCATTTGAACCCTGAGTGGTAAGATTATTTTAATTATCCTAAAACATCCCAACCCACAGTAGCCATACAATCTACAGTATATGTACAATCTTCTTGTCAGCGGGAGTGTGTTTGATAAGATTTGGGCTTTGCTGCTTAAAATGTTTGCACCCTGAATCTTTTAATCATATATTACTGTCATGATCCTGGGGCTTGGGTGGGTACCGTGCCCAGTCTTTAGTTTTAGTTCAGTCTTTTTCTGTCTGTTCCTTTGTTATTTTGTCCAGTTTTTGTCATTGTGCATTTGTAGTTATGTTCACTTGTTGGGATTGTGTTGTTATGGGCTCTGGTGACTGATTATGTACTGCATATTATAACTGCATATAACATTTCCGGTTCCGGTTCCGCCGGACCGGCGGCGCCACACGAGTGGGCTGCCTGTTGCAACAGCCTTTTTTTTTTATCTTCCTTCTTCTTTCTACACCTTTCACTCTGTATATATATCACGGACGCACGGATCGCCCCGGGGGTCTTCCGGGTCGGCGGACGGAGCCACGGTTTGCAGCGGGAGACGTTACAGCGGGGAGGAGCTAGTGCTAGCTAGCACTTGGCCGCCACCCGGTGCTAATGGGAAACTCGACATACCGGGAGCTGTAGCGAAAATGACGCGGGTGCCGGGCTGGAGTTTAGGCGGCGTGAAAGAAATATAAGACAGAATAATAAAGAGCGATGGCAAGAACCAAGCAGACCGCCCGTAAAATCTACTGGAGGAAGAAGCCCCCCCCCCCCCCCCCCCCCCCCCCCCCCCCCCCCCAGGAGACAGCTAGCCACCAGGGCTGCTCGGAGAGGCGCTCCGGCCACCGGCAGAGTGAAGAAGCCTCGCCGTCACAGGCCCGTGGCTCTGAGAGAGATCCGTCGCTGCCAGAAATCCACGGAGCTGCTCATCCGTAAGCTGCCCGTCCAGCGCCTGGTGAGGGAGATCGCTCAGGACTTCAAGACCGTCCTGCGTTTCCTGAGCTTCGCCGTCATGGCTCTGCAGGAGACCAGCGAGGCCCACCTGGTGGTCTCTTCTTCACTAAGGGGGTCACCATCATGCCCAAAGACTTCCAGCTGGCCCGCTGCATCCGCAGAGAGAGAACTTAGACTTTCTGCTGCACATTCACCAGCCATAATGCTCTGCACTGTGTGTCTATATATATATATTTATAGTAATATGGACATATGTTTACTAGATGTTGTTTTTTTCTTGCCTTCTGATTGTTGCTCTGCGTGTTGCTATCCCTATGCTGTTGCAATCCTGGAATTTCCCCATTGTGGGACTAATAAAGGCTTATCTTATCATATAAGGGCATGGCAAACCTCTGTGGCTTGTCGTGTCCTTCTACCACGTGCACCCGTCCTCAGGAATAGTATACTGAGTGTGTTTGGGTCCAGCTATCAAGGAGAGTAGGAGAGCTCTGTCCAGGTATGTTTGCCCCTTATTTCCAGCCGTGAGCCCCGCTGCCTTTGGGAGAGCTCTGGCTGGATTCCACCCCTGGCCAGGCGTCCCCTGGCTTCCATCCCCCTGGACTTCGAGCCCCACTCTCCTCCAGCATTTGTCTTTGTACTTGCACTTCATGATTTAGTTTTTTTTATGTTAATGTTCTTGTCTGTTTTTATGTTAATAAATGTGCAAACTCACAGAGAGCGTTTGGTGTTCTACTTTCGCCCGTGAAATGGGCGATTCCATGACAATTACCCCCTTAAATTACCCAGATTTGCTTACTTTCAGGTTGAGTGAATAATAATTAAACTAAATAAATTCAATTAGGTGACAAAATGGACGAAAAAAACGAATTTGCTGTCCTTTTTAATGACCACCGACAGTAAAATACCACTTTTAATAAATGCAGTATCAAAAAACAAAGTACATCATTTGATGCCAATATACAGTAAAAGTCATCTCTTTTCGTGCCTCATAAAAAAGGCCTTTAGGACTGAAGTGACTTTTAATAAAAGCCTGGTTCGTGTCAGTCCAGGCCTGCTGGGATGAACCTTGCACAACAGGCTTTATGAACTTCATGCTGTCAGCTGCTGTAGGCTGCAGTGACCCAACAGTGGGACAGATCGGGCTTTAATAGCTGCACTTCAACTTCATGAGCCAAAAAGCTGCTGTTACTGCTGTTCACGTGTCGGTTTTGGAACTATGAGTAAAATCAATCCAACACAACAGAATTAAATTTTTCCTTGAAACATTTTACAAAGTCAATATCTGTGGCTTTGTCATGTAATTCTTCTAATAATGTTGGATGTATGTTTACTGCCCTAGGGGAATGATTTCTGCGTATCTTTGTTCACACCACCTCTCTGTGCCACATGTGTTTGCTTTGTGAATTTTAGGGCCCAGCAGGCAATGTGTATTACCTGGATCTGGATGTCCTGGAGACCAAGTGTCATACAGGCAGCAAGAAATCATGGAAACGCTGTGACGTCAGGCCATTCATGGAAACAGTAGGACAGCACACGCACACACACACACATGCAAAACTTCACCAGCTATTACAGAGGTGACGTAGTAATGAGGTCAGTGTATGTGTAAATAATCTGTATCAGTTAGAAAGGTCAGATGTCAGACTGCTCTAATCAAGTTTTTTCTGCTGTTCTCTCTCTATGATGCCAGAGAGTTTGATATTTTTAATATAGAGAGCTCAGAAAACCCCCGCCAACCTTCTATTCAAGCCTTCTGTTTTGAGAGGGCAACCAATCAGATGAAAGTTAGCTTAAAGGAGCTAAACAGTTTCTCTTTTTAAAGCAGCTCTCATATCGTTGCATCTGCATAGGTATTCACAGCTTCAAATATTAACACTGTGAGTTTGCAGCTGGCATCTGTTAACAGACTCAGTCACAGGTTTCTACACCTATAGACCATTTTTTTCTCCCCCTGAGGTTCAGACAAGCACAGCAGACTGTAAAGTGAATATAGACTGTGTGCTGGTGCACTTATTGTGAAGTGTAGTGTGGTGTCGCCGACCTTCCTGTCACATCACCGCACTGCCTTATATAGCAGGATGGTCATCATCAACACTTCCTCTTGTGTCAGATAACCACGCTAGGTGCTTGCTGTGTACTGCTTCCACCATTACACCAATAAAAGCTGTGTTTGACATTGCCACTCTCTTCACCTCATTCATCACCAGGTTTGTGGACATAACATTTGGCGACTGAGGATTAATGTATGGAGGCATGCATTACACCACTCCGTCCTTCATGAGCTCCCGGGTGAGCCACCGGTGCCATGGCCACGTTGGTTGGAGGCCTTTCAAACGTACATTATGGCACTGGACTCGGGGAAGCTCGATAAGGTGCAGGCACGTGCGCTCCTTGTCACAACCCTGGGTATTGAAGGCTCAAGGGTCCTACAGATGCTCGGCATTTTGGACTCGTATGAGGATGTTGTGGAGCTTCTAGTTAATTGTTTCTCCACCCAGACAGTGGTGACTGTTCGGAGAATCGCTTTTTGCCAGAGACGTCAACGTATCGGTGAGCCTATCCGCCAGTATGTCATTGATTTGAGGCAGCTAGCTAGCGAGTGTCGTTTTGGGCTGCTTGAAAACGATATGGTACGTGACCAATTAGCAGAACACACGTGCAATGCTGGAGCTGCGTGCTAGGCTATTAATGGCACCTATGACTTGTCATTAGCTAGAGCCGTCGAGCTAGCTCTCCGTTTGGAGGCCATGGATAAACTAGCTCTGGAGCTAAACTGCACATCAGCTACTGCTGCGGACCTCTGATAGCGAGGATAGCTTGGACGAAGATTATTTGGAAACCAATGCTGCCAGCCGGAGGTCTGCCCCGGGAAACCCCGTTGCAGGGGTTGTGGGTCCTTGACACATAAAGCTATAGACTGCCCGGCAAGAGGAAAACGTAGTAGATGTGGACACTTGAATCACTACTCCAGGGTGTGCCATTTGTCTGACCAGGGTAGCCCACGGGAGAAATCACCCCTCCTGACCCAGCTGGACAGCACTGGGAATGAATGGTCTGGTTGTGGTCGCTGGGGCTCGCGGGCTCTGGTGATCGAAGAGGATGTGGTTTGGGACGAAGTGCTATCAGACTCCCTTGCTTTCAAGTCAGCCAGTTCTCGCTCAGTGTTGGTACCTGTGCTGATGAGCGACACCGTGCTAGCCCCAGATGCCTCCGGTACTTGGCTGCAGTTGGGTGGGGGGTCTGCAGCTATGGTGGTGAACACTACAACATTTATAGAAGAGGACGGGGCCAGACTGACGAGCATGGAGTTACCGCATGCTCAACAGCAGCACATCAGACCTAGTAAGGTTCCACTTCAGGTTATGGACTTGGTTTGGGTTTGTGGTGACGAATGACCACGGTGAAGATGGGCCAGACGACAGCTAGCAAAACATCAAGCACGTCTGCGGATAGTGGCAAAGGTGGGTACAGCGTACTTCCAGTTGTCTGACGGTTCATCGAGGCATGCCAATCAGCTACGGCGTGTCTAGGAGGACACTCCAGGTGGCGAGGCTGGAGGGGAATTGGTGATGGCGGTGTGGGATCCGGGCTCCATCGTCCAGAAGACCAGCCATCGCTCTGTGGGCCTGCTGCCTCTAGGGGCGCACCTGCTGAGGGGGTGTCCTGCCCCCCCCCCCCACGCCGGTTCCATCTTTCCCACCTAAGTGGGAAAGGTGGACTTCAAGACCGTCCTGCGTTTCCGGAGCTTCGCCGTCATGGCTCTGCTTGAGACCAGCGAGGCCCACCTGGTGGTCTCTTCTTCGCTAAGGGGGTCACCATCATGCCCAAAGACTTCCAGCTGGCCCGCCGCATCCGCGGAGAGAGAGCTTAGACTTTCTGCTGCACATTCACCAACCAACCATAATGCTCTGCACTGTGTGTCTATATATATACATTTATAGTAATATGGACATATGTTTACTAGATGTTGTTTTTTTTCTTGCCTTCTGATTCTTGCTCTGAGTGTTGCTATCCCTGTGCTGTTGCAATCCTGGAATTTTCCCATTGTGGGACTAATAAAGGCTTATCTTATCTTATCTTATCTTAAGTGACTGCACTGTAGCAGTTTGTTTATAGTTCTGATGCTCTTATGTGTTTAATATGTTTAGTTTATCGGAGTGGTGGCATAGTTGATAGAGCATCCACCCTACACCCAGGGGGTTTGAATCCCTGCTGGGTCATGCCAAAGATCATATAAAATTGGAACTTCCAGCCATCCAGCTTGGTGCTCAGCAATAATAGAATGGAGAAGGGAAATTTGTGGCAGTGCCTTGCATGGCAGCGACCCCTCTGATTCTAGATGTGATTAACATTGTAGATAAGAGAAACGTAATTTTGTTCTACTGTACATGACTGGTTGTATGGACTGAATGACAATAAAGCTGGCTTTACCTTTACCTTTTACTTTAGGAGAATGGCAGACATTTATAGTTTAAATAAAGACATTTTAATTTAATTCAGTGGCAGAATAATCCACTGTACCGTGGGGGTTGTGTAGTAGTCCACCTACCGACCCTATTTTAGGTTGTGTTGTGTGAGTGTGTTAGGCCCTTTAGTACCTTAGTGTACATTATTTTAGAGTGTGACTGGGGTTCAAAATTAGGGTGGATTTGAATTCTGTGTGTTTTTTTGGACTTTGTAAAGGGTGGAGGAATGCGCTGGTGCACTTATTGTGAAATGCAGTGTGGTGTCGCCGACTTCCTGTCACATCACTGCACTGCCCTATATAGCGGGGTAGGTCATCAGTGGCCACTTCCTCTTGTGCTGGATGACCATGCTAACTGTTTGCCGTGTACTGCTTCCACATTACACCAATAAAGCTGTGTTCAACGTTACCACTCTCTTCACCTAATTCATCACCAGGTTTGTGGACATAACAGACTGCTTTCATAAACTGGATTTATGGTCCACCTCTGCTCTGTGGGTCTATGATGCACATACCGTTTGAACAAGGCCAGTGCACATGCAGCTGTATATAAACTTTTTTTTTTTTTTGTCTACTTGGTCAAGCGTTTGATGCATGTGCATAACAATCATTTGTAGTTTTACCCCAGCCCTATAGGTAGCGCAAATGTGTTGACATGCCAGTTTGTTCACCGATTATATAAAAGAGAAGTAAAACAAGAGCCATGTGCATTTTAGCAACAATAGCAACAGCACAAAGAAGAGAAAAGACACTCCTGTGTTGACTACTTTTATGACTATCTTTTCTTTTTCTTTCTCTAGTTTTATCTTGTCATGTTTCTTTTTAATTCATCTTCTCCTTCTTCCTCTTCATCTTTGTATGCTGCTAGCACCACCTCTTGAATGGGAGGTTGCATCTTGTGCATGTGTAGTCAGCGTGCACAGGCAACGCAGTCATGAAATTTGGGCGCATGCGCTGAGCTGTGGAAGGGCTCCGCTTAGCGGACTGGAGACAATGACAAAATTTATGTCACATATGCCTCGGACTCAAGCAGATGGACAGAGTAGAGGTGGAGCATAAATAAGCCTTTAATAGTCACCGCCAGTCAGTTCTAGGTGTGAGTAAGATGTGTGTCCACTTCAGACAGGGAGTGGTTCAGGACAAGGAAGGAAGGCAGTTGCAGGAGGCAAAATACTCAACTTTAAATATCTAAAAAACATATGCTTAATGCATGAAGTGAATTGCTAAAATGGAAGTGAAAGTGAGCACAGAATTTGCAACATTTTTATTAGGGATGCACAGACACAATATAATGGCCATAATGCTGGTCTCAGGCAACATTCACCTTGTTGACTAATATCGACTATCGTCAAATAAGATATCAACAGAGCTCACTGTTTTTCTGGTGTGTTCCAGTTGTGTGGCATTGAATTTTCCCTCAAACGGACAGCAGTAGACTACAGCTACAAAATGTAATTTTCAAAGTGCTGCAGTTCAGCTATTTTTTTAATAATACATATTTCTTTGTCTCCCTGGAAATGAAGATGGACTAGACAAAAACAAAAATTAAAGAAATAATCAGTATCGGCTTGTTGGCCAACTTATTTTCAACATTGGTATTGGTCCAAAATAATTCACAATAGAATTGAATCGAATCAAATCTTTATTCTCTTAGCACAAAATAATGCAAAGAGATTTGTTGTGTCATACCTGAGTTAGAATAAACTCAGAGTTGAGTAAGAATAAAAAAACAGTTAGAAAAACAATAAAAACACTAATGATAAAAACACAATCATATCTTTCAGTCAATCAATCAATAAATACATAGCATGTTGATAGAGAGTTCTACTGTGTCCAATATTGCACTTAATGAAAAAAAGTTCATTTATGAGAGTTTCTGTTTACTGTAGTTCAGTGATGGCTATGGCGGAAAAAAGTCTTTCAGTTTGGAGGTATGAGCTTTCAAAGCTCTGTTCCACCTACTAGAGGGCAAAAGAGAGAACAGGTGGTGGCAGGGGTGGGTTGCATCTGCCAAGATGTTGTTGGCTGTATGGAGGAAGCAAGTCCTGAAGTTGTCCTCCAGAAGAGGGCAGGGGGAGGCCAATTATTTTCTCCTGCTGTTTTTATTACTCTTTGAAGGCTTTTGCTCTCTGCTTCTGTACAGTTGGTATTTTAGGCTATCAAACATTATGTTAGGACACTTTGGACAGAATAGTAGTAAAAGGCTCTAAGCAGCTCTGCAGACTAATTGTTTTTTTTTTTTTTTTTAGTGTTGAAACAATGCAGAGCCACTGCTGTACCTTTTAACCAGGGAAGTGGTGTTCACTGTCCATGTGAGGTCTTCAGTGATGTAGGTCCTCAGTAATTTGAAGTGAGTTACCCTCTCCACTTCCTCTCCCCAGATGGTAATGGGTGTGTAGGCCTTGTGATGTTTCCTGTGATCAGTTATTACCTCTTTGGTCTTTTTTGTGTTTACTGTAAGGTTATTGTCCATGCACCAGTCTGTCAGCCTGTCAGTCTCCAATCTGTATTGTGTTTCATTATTGTTCATTACCAATCCCATCACTGTTGTCTTATCTGCAAATTTTAGAACTGTGTTTGCAGAGTATGTAGGCACACAGTCAGAGATATAAAGTGAGTACAATATTGGATGGAGAACACAACCCTGTGGCATCCCTGTGCTGAGGATTAGAATGGGGGAGAGGTGTGTGTGTCCAAGTTGACAGTCAGTGGTCGTGTTATGTGAAAACTCTTGATTCATAGACACAGAGTCTTACTGAGGCCAATCCTAAGCAGTTTAGTGACCAGTAATGCTGGGAAAATGGTAATGAATGTTGAGCTGTAATCAGTAAAAGAGTGGGAGTTGTTGCTAAGTTCCTCTGTTGTTGGTAATATCCTGGATGCCTTGCCATGTGGGCCACTGCTGGAAAAGTGGTCCTCAATCTTCTTTCTGCATGTAGCTTTCGGTTGCCTGTTGCCTTTCTTGAGATTGTGTCTGTCTGTGCTGGAGTGTTCTCCGTCTCCTGACCTACACAACCGGTCAAAAGTTCAAGATTCAAAGATTCAAAGATTTTATTTGCCAATACTACTATACGTACAGGACATACAGGAGAAATGAAATGCTGTTTTTCTCTCTTCAGTGGCGTGCGCAATATAAAAAAAGGAATAAGGCTGGAAAAACAACAACAGCAGTCTATGCACAGTAATGAAACTCATAGTGCAAATAGCGACAAAAGATAAAACCCAGACATCCCATAGTGCAAATAAAGATAAACGATAAAACCCGCAATCCTATATATGTTATGTGTGGCCCTCACGAGCCAGACAATAAGAGCCGAGGGCGAGCCAGTGAGTTGCGATGTTTTATTAAGGTAGGGAACGGGGGAAAAGGAACACGGCCTCGTGGGGCCAAAAGGTACAAATAATCATACAAGAGGAACACTAACATTTACTGCAGAGCAAAGGGCAGGAGGCTAGCGCCAGGCAAAGGGGTTCCAGCCTATGGTGAGCGAAGTCGCAGCCCCGAATGATCGGAGCTGTTCCTTTTTAAACCCATTAGCAGCGCCTCAGCTAATGAGGGATAATTGGGCTTCAGCCGTCCCGTGACACTGCCAGCTGGGAGCCCGCTGAGACGCTGTCAAGGAGAGGACCGGGTAGAGGAGGAATATGGTCTGAGCGCCGGATCATACGGCGTCTCATCCCATGGTGACAGAGAGTCCCCCTCACGGTCGGGCTCCGAACGACCCGAAACATCCGAGACCCACCTAGGGTGGGTGGATGGGAGGCAGGACCGGAGGGAGAGGAACAGAGAAAAAAAAAAAAAAATCGACAATGAACAAATACAGAGTACCAGGGCAGAAAAAAACCCCAAACACAATACTCCATACATGAAAGAAACTCAGAAAGGGGAAGAAAAAAAAAGACAATAAGCAAATATAGAGTATCAGGGAAAAAAAACAAACAAACACCATACTCCATTCAATACAACGAGGGAGAAACCCATACAGGAAGAGGATAATTGCAGGAATTACAACCCGACACACAGGGAAGAGAGAAAAAACCCCACAATATTCCACGAACACTGTACAGACAAATACAAAATAAATCAATCCCGGGGACCCCAAAACGAGAGGAAAAAATCCCCAAGGGCGAAAAATAGAACATTACAGCCATCCATCAAACAGGAGGGGAAACCTAAAAAAGAAAATCACGCTAAATGCGGAACAGAAATAACAATTTAGCTGTACCCACCCAAACATAAGCACAGCAGGAGACATACAGTTCGGGGGGTCTCCCCGCACCCAGCGTCCATACCGCTACCAAGGGTGAAGGGAAGAGTTCCGGTGGCCTACCCGAACCCCAGGCCAGAAAACACAGTTCATCGGGAGGCCGAACCAGAAAGTGTCGCGGGTCGGGCGGCCGCACAAGCGAGCCGAACGGGCACGGCAGGCCCTCCGGCGGCCGACCTGCATTACTCAACCACCAGGCCCGTAGGGGAGAGGGAGAAGACCAAACGGACCCCGGTGGAAGAGGCTTGGGGGAGAGCTGATGACGAAGTGGTCCAATGACAAACAGCAGGGAATCAGCAACCCCCTCACCGGACCTGGACACCACTGGTGCAGAACCCACGTCGGACCCCGATTGGGTCTCGGGCGAACCCACGTCGGACCCCGACTGGGCCGGCGCCGCACCAGAACCAACCTCTGACGTCGAACCTGGACCCTCTAGCACCACGAGAGACGGCAACTCCTCGCCGGCGACCCTGGGAGAAGGCTCAGGAGAAAAAACAGAACCGGGATCAGGATCACCGGCAGCGCCAGAACCCGGCAAGATAAGCACGGATGCAGCGGACGGCTGCACCCGGCTCACCTCCCCTAGAGACAGGCTAAAGTGCTCAAAGATAAGGAGAAGAAAGATGAGATAGAGCACTTAACCTGATCTCGGGATATGACGCCATCCAGGACTGCGAAGATCCGGGATTCAACATCAGGAGGTCGTCAACAGGCTCCCACTCAGCTGCGTTGGGCTCCGCAGCTGGCATGATGGACAGCGCAGCTTGTGATTCCTCCGGCACCGATGCCCACGCCGACAGCCCACACGGCGTGGTGGCAGGAGAACCTTGTCCCGCTGGAACGGACCGCTCCTCTGTGGAGACCCGGGGACACTTAGTCGTCGGCGCAGACTCCACGTAGCAATCCGTCTTCCTCCTCCGTCCGCGGCGTAGCTGCGGGACCGGAACCGGGATGTCCAGAACCGCAGGCCCCCTCCTCATCCCACGATGTTGGCCTGGCACCGGGGACCGCTCAGCTGAGGGAGACACAGAGGATGCAGGATTAATGTTTACAGCTACAGCAGGTGGTGGGAGTTCGGGGAGCTGCGAACCCCGAACTCCACCTCCAGGAGTTTGACAGACCAAATCATCAGATGAATATGAAAAAATCGAGACTTGCCTGTCTCCTGGAGGCTGGATGGTGCCTGCTGTCGTGGACTTTGCTCCTCCCTCTCCCCGCCGGACGGTGATGGAGGACCCCCTGGGAGGACGTCGGGGAGCCGCTCGCGTGGATTCCGGGATGGAGTTCGCCAGGTCTGGATTCAGGATGCACACAACGGTCGGGGGGCGCGTCGAGGAGGAGGGGGCGACAGCCGAGATGAGCCGGACCTGAAGCGCTGGCGTGACAGCAGAGGGAAGTGGCTCGGGAGAAGAGGCTGAGAGATCTCCTCTCTGAAGAGGCGCAGGGAAGACAGCTGCGTGGGAGGATGAAACCTTGCGGCGACCCGGAACTGGATCCGGACGGGGTGTTTGCTGAGAGGACGAGGCAGTGTGGCGACGGCTACTCACAGGGGGCGAAGCGAAGGAAAGATCCGGAAATCGCCACTCCTGGGCAGAGACAGAGGCGAGGAGGGCGTCGAACTCTGGGAAGTCACGTAGCCCCGGACTCCTCTCCACCAGTCTAACGGCGGCTGCCACATGCCTCATAATGGAGGACGGGTGCACAGCAGAACGAGCAGCAGCCACACGATCCCGGACCTTAATTGCCGTCAGCTGCAGATCCTCTGGGGGAATCCTGAGTGACGTCTTGCAGGACGGGGAAAGCCCTCTGGGTGGCGTGAATTCCTGGGCCGGAGTGGAGGCAGGAACGGGATCCCAAAGTGAAGGGTGACGTCTCCTCCTCTTCGGCTTCCTGCCGGGAATTCCCTCCAACCCACGGAGCTCCTCTTGCTGCGCAGCGATGGCGTCCCTCCTGGCACAGACCTCAGGATGGTTGGAATAGCGAGGGAGACTGTCCAGGAGATTCCCAGCAAACTCTAGGTGCCAGCGTCTCTCATTGGGGTCATCGTACAGGGTAGCGGAGAAGAGCGTCCCGTCGACTTCCCCCAAGATGGCTGTTAGCTCCCTGCCCTGGAGCCGAATGTGACTCCGGGGAGACGGCATGTTCTAAGGGCTGACACCCAGACAGGGAAGAAACAAGTCCAACGGCAACTCACGGCCACCGGCAACTCGCCTGGCTGCGACTTACTGTTACGTGTGGCCCTCGCGAGCCACACAATAAGAGCCGAGGGCGAGCCAGTGAGTTGCGATGTTTTATTAAGGTAGGGAACAGGGGAAAAGGAACACGGTTTCGTGGGGCCAAAAGGTACAAATAATCATACAAGAGGAACACTAACATTTACTGCAGAGCAAAGGGCAGGAGGCTAGCACCAGGCGAAGGGGTTCCAGCCTATGGTGAGCGAAGTCGCAGCCCCGAATGATCGGAGCTGCTCCTTTTTAAACCCATTAGCAGTGCCTCAGCTAATGAGGGATAATTGGGCTTCAGCCGTCCCGTGACACTGCCAGCTGGGAGCCCGCTGAGACACTGTCAAGGAGAGGACCGGGTAGAGGAGGAATATGGTCTGAGCGCCGGATCATACGGCGTCTCATCCCATGGTGACAATATACAGAAAAACTAAAGCAGTAATACTCGTAGCTGCAAGTTCAATGTGGTAGTGTAGGTGCAGACAGTGACAGACTGGACTGTCATCATAACAGTCTGTCAGGGGTGACAATGACTGTTTCAGTTAGGTCTGATCAGATTCCTCCATGCAGCTCTGTCCTTCGCCCTCTGCCGCCAGGAACTCCCGACCCTGCCAACCCAGGCAACGTTCGAGCCGGTATGAGTTGCTTTCTGACTGACCATTTCATGAAACTTCTTGCAAAGTATTTGAGTACTGCTAGCTTTTGCTGGACTAGCGGCACATTCTTGGCAGATAGAGGTATTATCAGTGGCAAAGACAGGGCAAGACAAACTGACTCCAGTATCTGTTGCAGTGACTGATCAGATAATAGGTTTGTTTATCTCTGCTCTTTGTGTAGTGCATGTCACAATGCACCAACTGGCAAAAGTCAACAGCAGTTATTGTTTTTAGTTCTGCCAGGATGCCCAGTTTCACCCTCCACACCCTTGGAAGGGCGGGGTTGCCGGTTGAGTCACTGACGGCCCGACCCATGAGACAGGTAGTATCGGTTTTCGTGGTTATCTGGTAGCAAGCAAACCAATGCCTGACCTGACATGAGATTGGACTGTACATGATCAATATTGCAATAATAGACAGCAGCAGATATAGCATTTGTGCAAATGGTTTAGAACAGTCTTAGAAAAGTTTTAGAACATCCCAGTTTTTCCAGGGTTTTACTGAAATTCAAGCAGTTCAAACCCAATGAATAGCTTGAAATGGTACAAAGGTAAGCGCTGAAATGCCAGAGGTTAAAACAAAAGGTAAGGTTACCCCAAAATGAAAATTAATATACATTTCAAAATTATACAAAAAGGCCTTTTTCGGGGAACAAGAAATGGGTTAAAAACTTAAAGCTGTTCTGCACCAGTGGAGGTTCATCAAGCCTTGAAAGTTGGTCCTACCAGTTTCTACAGGTGTCCTTACTTTTCTTGATTACTTACAACCATCTGTGTCTGCATAAAAGTAGTGTTGGAACACACTGTATAAATTTCAATAAAACTGGAAAAATTGGGGTGTTCTAAAACTCTTCACCGGTAGTGTAAATGGTGCATTCCTCTCCTTCAGAGTCTGCACCTCTATGGCCATCTTCCTATTTGGGAAAACTCGGATGCATCTACTGGTGGTGATGTTTTCACTACAGGTTCTGATGAAGCAGAGGACAGTGGTGGTATATGTTTCAATATCTGGGTCAGAGAAGAGGCTCCAGTGGATCCTTTCAAAGCAGTCCTGTAGCTATACAGATGCATCTTTGGGCCAGGTCACAAGTGCTTCAGTTCTGGTGGTTGGCTTCTGGTTTTTTTTTTCTTTTCTTTTTTTTTAAATGATGGGGCTGTATGCAGGGGTCAGAAAGAGTCCCAGATGGTCAGATTGTCCGATGTGTGATGGGGAAGGCTCTGTATGCTTTAGGAATGTTAGAATACACACAGTCTTTGGCAGTACTTTTTTCAGATCAACATGATTAAAATATCCACCAGCTATGGAAACACATCAGGGTATTTGTTGTTTGTTAATAGCAGTGAGCAGGTAGCCGAGAGCTGCTTAGCATTAACATCTGGTGGTATATAGATTGCTATCACAATAACAACACAAAACTCATGAGGTAGAATGGTCTGCATTAACTGCTTAAAACTCCCGGTCTGGTGAGCAGTGCTAGTCTATATTGGTGGCATTTGTACACCAGCTTTCCCTCACGTACATCACAAAGCTACCTCTGCATCATTTCTCCGAGCTCTCTGTCATAGTCATAAATTTGTTACTTTTTTTTCCAGTGAGTTTTTCTTTCCCACAAATTTGTAGCATTTTTCATAGATTGCAGACATGCTGACTGTAAATTTTTGACTTATTTTTATTGTGAACATTGCCTGTAGCAGCTGCTTTGTTGTGTACAGTGCCAAAGACTGTCCAAGCACAATGGCTAACAGCGATAGAAGGGAAATATTTTAATAATAATAATTGCATATTTTGTCTGAACAACTCCATAGTCAGTTGGGGTTGCACACCCTCACAACCTTGACAAAACAGGTACCGAATCTTAGGTCAATCTGATGAATGGTTCAAGAGATATGCAAGGGACAGACACACAGATACACGTTCCTTGTATTAATAGATAATTTGCATAATTTTGTCATAAATTTGGGACTGTATCCATGAAGATTAGTGACACATTTATGATAAAAACATTTTTTTATTTAAGATTTTTTTGTCACCTGCAGAAATAGTGGGTAAGAAGTCTGAGCTACAGGCCAGAGCTGAATTCCTCCACCATGTGGCAAGTGGGCGGGTGCTAAACCCAAACCCTTTATGAGATATATGGGACAGGAAACATCAGCTGTTTGAGCCAATGATGATATTCTTCATTTCCTTTCAATACGGAGTGATTCTAAGTCCTGTGCCAAAAACAGCTCTTTTTTCTTTTTTTGTCAAATGTCCTCTCTGGTCCTCACACAGACAGAACTTTACCTGAAAGTTCCAAAGACCAATTTTGACAGTCTTTGCCAAGTTGTTGGTGTAAAGAGACTACAACTGTGCCAACCTGTACTTCTCCATCATATTTTTTTTTCCTTTTTCCCCTCAGCAAATCTCTGGCAACTGCAACACAACCATTCTACACACACCAGAGAGTTACTCCTACCTGTACAGCTATGACTGCGCTCTTGTACCAGGTAACATAAGCAAAGAACGTTGGTTCACACTGACCACACAAGTGATAATAGATGTTACAGGAAGAGAAAGGGGAGTGAAAAGAATGGAAAACATTAAGAAAATCCAAACATATCACAGTAACTATTTCAATTAGTCACACACAGGTGTAACTAATAACTGAAGCAAATGGCTTACTGGCATGGCTAAATGGAGCGGAGCCTTAATTAATTGATAATTAGTCACAGCTGTGTTTGCCACTATGACTAATCAGAACGTCAGCGTGAAAATGTCATTACTATAATTTATTGGCCCCACAAAACAACTCATATTTTTACTAATTTAGCTGCTGAAATCTTTTCACTGGTTACATTTCTCATATGCACCATTTTTAGTAATTATGCTTTTGTTGTACACCAGACAGCCTTAACAGTGTTTACTAAAGAATATTCATTATCACTCCCACGGTCCATGCAGATTCCCCAGAGAAGCTCCAGCAGATATGTCCGACCTGCCCTGTCCTGCTGTCTGTGGACAGCCCCGTGGCGGTCACTGCTGCTCGAGTTACTCTGGATTCCTACAAGAGGCAGTCCACTCTGGGTGCAGAGCTGGGAGTGAAAAAGATCACCAGGGCTGCAGCACAGGTACTACTACTGGACACGCACTAATTAACTTTAATGTAGGGAATGCAACCCTGGGGCTGGTTTCATTGCTTGGTAATGTGTTGAATGTTTTCTTTACGGGGATATTACACTTAAGAAGAATCTCCAGGCATGCATGGGCAGACTGTAGAGTGCACCACTGAGCCCCCGTGCAAAGGATAAGAACCATTACTGGTACACATTACCCATAATACAATATAGAAGCGATTAGCAAGGTTGAAAAGCATGACTAGAGGTGCTTAAGACAGCTTGTGTTTGGGAAGCAAATGAGAATCTACAGTGTTTACTTGGGGGACCAAAGGTCGGTATATTGATAACCACAGACATCCGGGACGTTCACTGGTCTGGACACTCAGCAACAAGGGACTAATGAAAGCAACTGCCATTACCGTATTGTGAACTGCTAGAGAGGAGACTTATCAGGATAGTTTTTCATCTCTGTTGATGGTGTTTATGAAAATCCACACAGCCCATCTTTGAGACAAGATAAATTACACTTTCAAGGTAATTCTTGAGTGTTTTATGGGGTCTGTGGACCAGCCTTATACGTAACAGCCTTGAAAGTGCTAGTGAGCTAGGCAGGTGGCTAGGTTAAATTAGCATCATCGGCAGGGCTTGACATTAACACCCGCCAACCCACAAATGGCGGGTAGATTTCAGCAGTGGCCAGTAAGACAGTCACTCCCACTAGCCGCTTTGGCAGGTTGTAGTTTTCTCAGACGGCAATTTTAATAATAAGCAGAGACCCTGCAGCTGATTACAAGATTTTATCACTCTGCAACCAACATTCACTGAAGAAGACAAAAAAAACTTCACTTTATACAGCCACCACCACAATAAATTGTGTCCTACCTTTGCTGTTTCGTCAGCTAATCCAGAGGACTATTGATAGTATCAACATGATACTTCACTATGGGCTCACTTTGAAAATGATGACCTAATGTCAGTCTGCGTTTGTAGTCTTCAATTTACATATTTTACCTTATATACTTTAGAATAGAATAGGCTTTATTGTCATTGTACAGCAGTACAGTACAACGAAATTGTGGGTGCTCCACCAGGCTGCTGCGCAGAAAAGTAGGAGAGAAGGATTAGATAAAACATGGTTACAGAACACACAATTAAACACACGACTGAAATAAAAGTAAAATAAAAATAAAATGAAAATAAAAATTGCCCAGGATTATGGGAAACAGTTAGACAACAACCTACACTGTGATTTATGTGGAAAATCCATCCATCCATCTATCCATCTTCTACCACTTTTCCGGAGGTCCGGGTTGTGGAGGCAGCAGTTCAAGCAGAGAAGCCCAGACTTCCCTCTCCCCTGCCACCTGCTCCAGCTCTTCAGAGAGGATGCCAAAGCGTTCCCAGGACAGCTGGGAGATGTAGTGTCTCCATCCTGTCCTGGGTCTGCCCCAGGGTCTCCTCCCAGTGGGACATGCCCAAAACACCTCAAGTGGGAGGTGTCCAGGGGGCATCCTCATCAGATGCCCAAACCTCCTCAACTGGCTCCTTTCGATGTGGAGGAGCAGCGGTTCTACTCTGAGCCTCTCCCAGATGATTGAGCTCCTCACCCTATCTCTGAGGGTGAGTCCAGCAATCCTACGGAGAAAGCTCATTTCAGTCGCTTGTATCCGCAATCTCATTTTTTCCGTCATTACCCAAAGCTCATGACCATAGGTGAGAGTAGGAAGGTAGACTGACCGGTAAATCGACAGCTTTGCTTTAGAGCTCAGCTCCCTTTTCACCAAGACAAACCAGTGCAACATCCACATCACTGCAGATGCTGCTCCAATCCATCTGACAATCTCCTGCTCCATTCTCCCTTCACTCGTGAATATGACCCCAAGATACTTAAACTCCTCCACTTGGGGTCCGCCACTTTATGTGGAAAATTACCTTTTAAATTGACAAACATATGTGTAACTCCTGGCAAAATTCAGTCGGATCAAAAAAATTATTTTTCTTAAGTCCCACGTGCGGAAGTAGAGGGGGTGTGACTTTACTCACAGGGTGCATTGTTTCTCAAACCCCTCTTTTTGTTTGTGCATGTGTTTGTGCCATTTATCCTTTTGTTTCTGTATTGTTACATTTTAGGCTCGACCAGTAAAAGCTACCTTTGTGGAGTACACAGTCCAGAAATGTCCGGAGGGACTGACAGATAAAGGGACCTGCCAGAGACTCGCAGTCAAATCTGACACAGAGGTACAATAGAGAAGTTACTCAGGCACACACAATGTATCACATTGGTCATACATGTAATGGCAACTTTAGAAGGAACAACTGTACAATTTAAATCATTTAAGATAGATTTGGAATTCTGTAGCTACAGTTGACTTGTGTCAGTTCTGAGAATCTGTATATTGAATAACCTGCTATCACAGGCTGTAAATAAAGATGGACTATATAAGCACGCTCTAAAAATGAAGCTGGCACAGCTCATTTGCTCCCTGATCCAACCCTGCCCATTTATCCAGGCTTGGGACCGGCACAGGAAGTATGTGGCTGGGTAACCAACTTTCCTTCCCCCATTCTATTTCTACTGAGCACCAAGCTAGAAGGCAGGAAGTACCATTTTTATATGGTCTTTGGTATGACCCAGCTGGGACTTGATGGTGGGACAGATGCTCTACTTCTAGGCCACCACTCCAGACCTTATCCCATTATTGTGTGCACCATTTTGCAAAAAAAACCAAAAAACCAAAAAACCTAAAAATGCTCCTTGAATAAATCTTTCCAAAAGATTGTTTCTGTCCTCTTAAATAGCTCTTATAGTGCTGATTTATCTTCAAGCATTCATTTTTCAGATCAGTTTGGTTTTAATTAGTTATCTGTTGCTACACAAATGGGGGAGTAGTCACAACTGAGCATTGCTGTGATCGGTCCTGTTGGATAGAGCTGCTTACAGGCTGCTGTAGTGGACGGCTGCAGGTGGGATCTCTGCACTAGTTGCTGCTATGCTGACTCTGGCTTCAAATTATGTCAAAAGTAATGGTAGTACCTAAAATCCTTGAACTTCATTTTTCTACCTTGGGAGTAGTTGGCAGCACAAAGTCCATATTTATGCACCATCTATGGCAAATAGGAAATTAGAAGGTTGATTTTTTTTTTTTTACTAAAATGAAACACATCAGTGTAATGTAGTCTAATACAACATAACATAACTCCAATAATAATAATCAGATTGGACACATTTAGAAGAGATTAAACAAAAATATAGCCACAATCACGACTACTATAATGACTGTAATTCATAGCTGAAGGCATGTCTCTTTTGCCAGAACTCCAGTCCAGGAGAGCAAAGAGGCTCCTTTTAATGACAACGGATGAAATGTAGATTAAGACAGGATGCAAAGATGGAACTGGGGTGCAGCTTTGTTGACCAGACCTTTGCAGATACCGCAGAACTTTTATAAGAACATCGCCTGTAATATTTGCTGTTTGATTTTTGAATAGTAAGATATTTGTTAAGCTAGGTTTTGCTATCATATACAATAAATAATGATATTTTTGGGTCAAATAAATAAATAAGCTCCACATAGCCACAAAATATGTTTGAGTCTTGAAATTAAGACATAAGCTGGAATACACTAGCCTTTCAGCATTAGTAATAAGCACATTTTTATTTTTAAATATTTGGTTTGTTGCTCATGAATTTGTAGCTTTTTTTGTAAATTTATTGTTTTTTTTCTTCATACATTTAGTACTTTTTTCTTTTTCCTTTTATGTAAATTTGAGACTTATTTGGAGTGAAGACTTTTTTTAGGGAGCCGTTGGTTTCAGATGATATCAGCTGATGCGTGTGTGCCATATTAATTCAGTCTGATTGGTGATCATATGAGTCCAGTTTTTAGCTCATTCCAGTGACTTTAAAATAAGCTAATGCCATGGTGCTGTGTTTGTCATAAGTGATTTGGTGCATACACATTTCACGAGAATCATTACACCCACCCACAATAATCCTCTGGTAGATCGACATCCAGATTGAGCTAAAAGTCATGATCCAAGGTCACAAACCTATGGATACGCATCGTTTTTAACTTTAAACCAGTCTACTAGGGGGGCTGAAAAGTTCATAGGCTGACTAAGAAGGAGTTAGGCTACAGCAAAGTAACTAGTCATGCACTAGTCATGCATTAAATTCAACTTTTTTCTGATACTAACTGCATTGTTTCTTTTCAGATACACTGACACTGGAGACTATGTTGAAAAATAAACAACATTCAGTCAAATTTGACTACTGCATCATGGTCAGCCTATGAACTTTTCAGCCCCACCTCGTATGTTATTGTTGTACATGTGCTATATAGCAAAAGAAGCAAAGATCCTTGGTGAGCCTGAAGTGTGGTCATTAGGCTACAATGAGCTACTTCCTCATCGGCATCTGGTTAAAAAAATTTTGGTGAAGTTGTTACAGTGGTGTGAAAAAGTGTTTGCCCCCTTCCTGATTTCTCATTTTTTTGTATGTTTGTTGTCATGAATCGCCCCTCGGGGCAGAAAGGGAGACCCACACACTGAACTGCAATTTGTGGTATTTATTAAGGAAACTTACAGCAAGTAGTCAGCGAGACGAAATGCAGGAATGCACACCAGAACAGGGAAAGGGTTCTGGTGGGGAACAAGGATGAGACTCTGACAAGGAATGAAAGAAAAAGTCAGTCTTAAATAAGGCATGAAATCAATGATAATGAGTGACAGCCGGTGTGGATCATGAGAGCGGGAAGGTTGACCTGATTATCAGACAGGTGTCAGCTGTGACGACCTGTGACCAGAACCAATGGCAGGAAACAGAGAGAAAGCCACAACTACCGGATGATATCAAGATAGGAATGACTGGAGAAGAGGGTGGAGAGATCATGTCAAACAGAAAACAATATAAACACTAAGACCTAGGTGAACCAAGAAGCCTAAAGGAACAGACCGAATAATACTAAGAATACGGATTACATAAATAGAACAACTGACAACTCAGAACACATCCTAAATCGACATACAGTAAGATAAACACACAACACTGGGGAAATATGGGAAATGTAAGTTGAGAGAATGAGCATGGTGAAAACACCACGTTCAGCCTCATAACATTTGTCACACTTAAATGTTTCAGATCATCAAACAAATTGAAATATTAGACAAAGATAACACAAGTAAACACAAAATGCAGTTTTTAAATGAAGGTTTTTATCATTGAAGGGAAAAAAATCCAAACCTACATGGTCCTCTGTGAAAAAGTGATTGCCCCCTAAACCTAATAACTGGTTGGACCACCCTTAGCAGCAACAACTGCAATCAAACGTTTGCAATAACTGGCAATGAGTCTTTTACAGCACTGTGGAGGAATTTTGGCCCACTCATCTTTGCAGAATTGTTGTAATTCAGCCACATTGGAGGGTTTTTGAGCATGAACCGCCTTTTTAAGGTCATGCCACAGCATCTCAATCAGATTCAGGTCAGGACTTTGACTAGGCCACTCCAAAGTCTTCATTTTGTTTTTCTTAAGCCATTCAGAGGTGGACTTACTGGTGTGCTTTGGATCATTGTCCTGCTGCAGAACCTAAGTGAGCTTCAGCTTGAGGTCACAAAAAGATGGCCAGACATTCTCCTTCAGGATTTTTTTGGTAGACAGCAGAATTCATGGTTCCATTTACCACAGCAAGTCTTCCAGGTCCTGAAGCAGCAAAACAGCCCCAGACCACCACACTACCACCACCATATTTTACTGCTGGTATGATGTTCCTTTTCTGAAATGCTGTGTTACTTTTATGCCAGATGTAATGGAACACACGCCTTCCAAAAAGTTCGACTTTTGTCTTGTCAGTCCACACAGTATTTTCCCAAAAGTCTTGGGGATCATCAAGATGTTTTCTGGCAAAATTGAGATCAGCCTTTATGTTCTTTTTGCTCAGCAGTGGTTTTCGTCTTGGAACTCTGCCATGCAGGCCATTTTTGCCCAGTCTCCTTCTTATGGTGGAGTCATGAACAATGACCTTACCCAAGGCAAGTGAGTCTTGCAGTTTTTGGATGTTGTTGTGGGGTCTTGTGTGACCTCTTGGATGAGTCGTCGCTATGCTTTTGGGGTAATTTTGGTCGGCTGGCCACTCCTGGGAAGGTTCACCACTGTTTCATGTTTTTGCCATTTGTGGATAATGGCTCTCACTGTGGTTCACTGGAGTCCCAAAGCTTTAGAAATGACTTTATAACCTTTTCCAGACTGATAGATCTCAGCTACTTTGTTTCTCATTTGTTCCTGAATTTCTTTGGATCATAGCATGATGTCTAGCTTTTGAGGATCTTTTGGTCTACTTCACTTTGTCAGACAGGTCCTATTTAAGTGATTTCTTGATTGAGAACAGGTGTGGCAGTAATCAGGCCTGGGTGTGGCTAGAGAAACTGAACTCAGCTTTCCAAAGATATGATTAACCACAGTTAATTTATGTGTTAACAGGGGGAATCACTTGAGAAATTAGGAAGGGGCAAACACTTTTTCACACCACCGTACATTACCAAGATAATTTAATGAGTGCATTAAAAACTAGAAAAGCACTCGGAGAGCGCAGACCTCCGCCAAGCGCCACAGTTCCCCCCCATACAGTGTTTGTGTTTAGGTTTTCAGATTCCTTGACCATGAAAACATATGACTAGCAATTGGACTCACAATGATAGGATTAGTGGTTCAGTAGTAAAAGCATTACCTCCTTGGCGGAGGTAATAAACTGAAGTGTTGCTGTTGTGTCCATCTCCATACCTCATGCCTCCCTTATTGGGGGGGCTTTCACACCTGTACTGCCCTCATGCCTCCCTTATTTGGGGGGGGGGGCTTTCACACCTGTACTGAGTACTTAAAAACTGCATTTATCGGCAGATGAAAGAGAGCAGAGAGCTGTTTTTTGCGCAGCCCCTATGGCTGGCCGGGGAATTTCTGCCTAATAATCCGGCGCCGGACAGCTGCCCGTGTCAGCTTTTGCAGCGTAGCGCAAACACAGGCACTCTGGCGGGCCCTGCCCACCACAGTTTTCTGCGTGCTTTTGTGCCTAAAACTTTGAAGAAGGCGGAGTTTGTGTTCATCAGACATGACGACCAGCGCCCTCTATTGCCCCTGCACACATGTTGAAAATGGCCGTATCTCACAATGTTAAAGAATCATTTAAAAAATTCCTGTATCCAGACGGTGATCTGGATCATCCCCAAAATTTAATCAGTTCTTCCTTGTACCATTTCCAACAAGGCCTGAAAGTTTCATCGAAATCCGTCCATAACTTTTTGAGTTATCTTGCTAACCAACAGACAGACAAACAAACAGACAGACAGACAGACAGACAGACAGACAGACAAACGCTGGCAAAAACATAACCTCCTCCTGGCCTTCGGCCTGGCGGAGGTAATCATATATTAGTTCAACAGTGACTCAGGAGGTAAAGCAGGTTGTCCAATAACCAGAGGGTTGGCAGCTGGAATCCCGCTCTCCCCAGCCATCCTGCCATTGTGTCCCTGGGCAAGACATTTTACCCACCTTGTCTCCAGTGTCTATAACACTGGGTATGAATCTGTTCAAATGTTTGGTAGTGGTCGGCGAGGCCGTTGGATTGGCAGCCACATTTCCATCAGCCTGCCCCAGGGCAGCTGTGGCTACAGCAGTAGCTTACCACTACCATTGTCTGTCTGTGGAGTGAGTGAATAATGGACTCATTGTAAAGCGCTTTGGGTAGTTTGAAAGGCGCTATATAAATGCAATCCATTATTAACAATCAAAAACAGAAGCTACACATTACAGCAGCCTAAATGGTTTAAACACTGAAAATATTTCATTCCTTATAAAAATATTAGTCTACTGAGATGAGATGCTGATACATGTTGTTTCAAGACATTCCACATTGATCAGTAAGTCAGTATATGATTTTCTACAATCACTAAAGCACTTCTTTAATCGTTTGACAGTTTGGTATTTGTTTTCCTTAACTGAAGATTTCAGAAATTTTCTTTTAAAGACACACTCCAATGGATATAAATCCCCTGTAAAAACAAATCTACATTATCTATAATGGTATCTTCTAGAAAAAACTTTGTCTTACAGTTTCATGTCAAAATCCCCCCCCCCCCAAAAAAACGGCAGAATCAGTGATTACTAGGCTCAACCACATACCACAAGGCTAATAGTGGCTAGCGCTACATTCAGAATAAATGCTGTGATAAAAAGACTTACCGGTTGAAGGTCATGCCCAGTATACACGGTGGCCCAGGATAATGAGTAAAACTGCATCAGTCCTTAAAACCAGTTTAATGGTAAAATCCATCTTAATTTGGGTCAAGTTTTCAAAGTAGTTTGTTAAAAATGCTAACTAGCCTGGAGGATAACGTCATTTAGGCCAGAGAGTCCTGACTGGCTCAACACTACCCATGTGCCAGCACCACAAATAGTTACGTCACCAAAACGTTCAGTCTCAACTCACCTTTTTGCAGGGGGCGGGGCTTAAGTGCAACTTTAAACTTTAAAAAAACCAGATATGAGATGTTTGAGTGATTTTGCTCTCGATATGTCTTGTAAGTCATAAAAAACATGTTACAGACATCCATCCGTCTTCTTCCGCTTAATCCTTTTTTGGGTTGTCGGGGGGCTGGAGCCTATCCCAGCATCTTTGGGCGAGAGGCAGGGTACACCCTGGACAGATCGCCAGTCCATCACAGGGCCAACACAGAGAGACAGACAACCATTCACTCTCACAGTCATACCTAAGGACAATTTAGAATCCCCAGTTTGATGCCAGTTAACCTAACTTGCATGTTTTTGGCATGTGGGAGGAAACCGGAGAAATCACGGAGTAAACCCACGCAGACACGGGGAGAATATGCAAAAGTCACACAGATCACTGTTGGTCGGGGGCTGGGATCGAACCCAGGATCCCCCGGCCAAGGGTGAGTTGCTGTGCTGCCACAGTGCTAACCACTCCACATGTTAACAAGAAAAGAAAACTCGATTTTGTGCCACTAATTATTTCCAATTATGTAGTCTATCCTGTTTCTTTGTTTTTTGTTATTGTAAATTTTACTCAAGTATCCTAAATGCTATGTGTTTTTCTGTCAGACTGCAGGTTTCTGTACAGGTTCTCTGAAAGGAGACACAAATGACAATCCTGATGTTCAGGTCTCCTGTGAGATGTTTAAAGCACAGGTATGGGAACACTGTGTATTATATCTATGTACAAATTTATGGCTATGTCAAAAAAGTTTTATAATTAATGTATAATGATAAATTAAATATTATATATAATGATATATTTCACAATATCATCAATGTGTCCAAAATAAAGAAGGAAAGAAATAACTAGCTTATCTGCAGAACATGCAGATTCTGGGGCCTGTGATATGAATATCAGGATTGACTTCCATAAGCTGTGAGTCATGAGAAGTGTCTGGGTCATTGAAAAGCATGTGCCTTTACAATTTTTTCATATTATAATGCAAGGATTCTCTGTCTGCCTGTGTGTGTGTCATTCTGTCTGTTCTGTGCATATCTCTCGAACCGTTTGTCAGACTGATCTCAGATTTGATATGTGCTTTGATCAGGTAATGAGAGTGTGCATCCCTGAATTTTAGCCTCCCCGGAAATGTGGAAATTTAGTAGGAGAAATCTTTAATGAACGTCCATAGGGGAGCTATTAAATGAACACAGAGGAGGAAAAGGTATAACTGCTGAGATTTGGGGGCTGAAATTCACAGGGCAGGCTCTGGAAGAGGGTAGGATAAAATAATAAAAATTTGGGTCCAATCCAAGCTCTGGAACCGGGTCTTCCTTTCAAGACCTATAAGGGGTTGTTCAGAACTCCTTAGGTGTTCTTAATAGGTGCCATCTATTCTTTGGTGCAAGCATCACTTCTGTGATGTCACCAGTCCACACGGGGTCATACAGGCACTGCACGAGTTGTGTTAATTTATTGAAAAGTCAATGTGATAATTTATACAAAAGAAACATTACTAACATGACCAGATAGAGTGATGATATAGAGTAAGATACGTGGCGGTAATGCACCTGTAAGCTGGTTGCCAACCACCAATCAAATCTAAAAGAAGAAGAAGAAAGCAACAGTGATACTACAATGTGATCTTCTTCTTCTCTCAGGTGCTCCCTTTAGGGGTCTCCACAGTGCATCATCTGCCTCCATCTCACCCTATCCCTTGCATTTTCCTCTGTAACACCAACCTTCTCCATGTCCCCATTCACTACATCCATGAATCTTCTCTGTGGTTTTCCCCTTTTCCTCCTGCCTGGCAGCTCCATCTTCAACATCCTTTGTTCAATATCTCCACTATCTCCACTATCCTCCCCCCAGGCCACGGGGGACAGGGAGTGGGCGAACAATTTGAACCTGTTTTTTAATTGGTTTGACCAATCGCCCTCCCCCCGACAGCACAACAACCACTGCTGCCTCTAAAGTCACTGAGACCTGTTGTCCACACCCCACTCCACCAGCACCCCCCCACTCCTAGCACACAGCCCCCCAACCCGACCCTCACTAAGACCCAGGTGAGGACGGAGCTGAGGAAGATCAAGGCGAGGAAGGCCTCAGGACCGAACGGCATCAGCGCGAAGCTCCTCGAGTCCTGTGCAGACTGACATAACGCACGGCTCAGGAGACGCACACACACAGGCTTAGAGTAGTTCAAAGAGTTTATTAACAGCAGGGGAGAATGAGTGCGTGTCTGCGGGATGTAAATGTGTTGGTGATGGTGTCAGCTCCAGGCACAGAGGCAGGTGACCGTACAGCCGAGCAACCCTATGGAGAGAGCACAGGGAGAGAGTGACGGGCATACACCAACACAGGAGGAATTTATGGCGAGAGAAGGACTTACTTGGTGGGTCAGGACAGCTGGCACAACAAGGGGGTGAGGCCCGGAAGACAGCCACCTGGGGAGCTCCGTGCAGCAGCGAGGATTGGGCGATGGAGAGGAGATGTCCGCCGCTGGGAAATCCACCTGTGCACAGGGGAGAAGACTGAAGAGAAGAGGTAAGCGATCTTCTTACAACAATGGTTACGCTGAAGGGAAGTATGCTCACAACGGTGAGGGACGAAGTCTGACGGCTTCAGGCCGAGCCTCCGGGCGAGACGGCCTTTATCCCTCGCCGCTGATGATTGTCAGGTGCGTGAGCAGGTGGCGCCGCTGATGAATGGCGCGGCGTGACAGTACTCCCCCCTCTAGCAGCGCCTCCTGGCGATGGCTTATCCGGGTGCGCTCGGTGGAAGTCCGCGATGAGCGATGGGTCCAACACAAACGACGGGGGCACCCATTGTCGATGCTCGGGCCCATAGCCCTCCCAGTCCACCAAGTATTGCAACCCACGACCTCGGCGCCGGGAGTCCAGGATGGAGGAGACGGACCAGGCCGGATGGCCACCAATCATCCGGGGCGCGGGTTGCGCTGCAGGAGGAGGGCAAAGGGGGTCAGTGACTGCCAGTTTCACCTTCGACACATGAAAAGTGGAATGGATGCGGAGGGAGGGGGGAATAGCCACCCGCACAGCCACCGGGTTGATGATCCGGGTGATGGGAAAGGGACCCATGAAACGCTGTGCCAGCTTCCTCCTCTCGCCTTTTAACGTGACGTCCTGGGTAGACACATACACGAGTTGCCCAACTCTGTACGCCGGGGCAGGTCTTCTGTGCCGGTCCGCCACGGTCCTGTTGCGCTCCGCTGTGCGTAAAAGCGCATGACGCGCGGCAGCCCAGGTGGAGCGGAACTGCCTAAGGTGCGCCCTAACGGAGGGGACAGTCACCCCGTTCTCCTGCGCTGGAAACAGCGGGGGGTCGTAACCCAGGGACGCCTTGAAGGGGGACATCCCCGTTGCAGAAGAGCGGGCGGTGTTGTGGGCATACTCCACCCAGGCGAGATGGTTGCTCCAGGACGTCGGCTTGGATCTGGTAACACAGCGGAGCGCAGCCTCCAGCTCCTGATTGGTCCTCTCACACTGCCCGTTAGACTGGGGGTGATGGCCGGAGGAGAGGCTCACCTTGGCTCCGATGGCGTTACAAAAGGATCTCCAAACCTCGGACGAAAATTGGGGGCCCCGGTCCGAGACCACGTCCACCGGAATCCCGTGCAGCCTGACCACGTGTTGGACGAGGAGGCCCGCCGTCTCCAGGGCAGTAGGGAGACCTCGCAGGGGAATGAAGTGCGCCGCCTTGGAGAAACGGTCCACAATGGTCAGGACGGTGTCAAAGGAGTTGGAAACGGGGAGTCCGGTGACGAAGTCCAGTGCGATGTGCGACCAGGGCCTGCCGGGGACGGGCAGAGGCTGGAGCAGACCCGCTGGGGGGGCATTTCCCGACTTGCTGGTGGCACAGATTGGGCAAGCCCGGGCGTAGCGGGCTGCATCCCTCCGCAGGCCTGGCCACCAAAAGGACCGCTGGAGGAGGCTGATCATCCGAGAGGTGCCGGGATGACAGGTGAGCCGGGAGGTGTGGAGCCAGTGGATGACCTCTCCTCGGACCGCAGATGGGACGAACAGTCTTCCCTCCGGTCCGCCGCCAGGATCAGGTTCCACCTCCTGCGCCTTCCGGATCTTGTCTTCAATGTCCCAAGAGATGGCACCGAGGACGCACGACCTGGGCAGGATAGTGTGGGGCGTCTCCTCAGCCTCCACGGGGGTGAACTGCCTAGAGAGGGCGTCAGGCAGGCCGTTTTTGGAGCCCGGCCTGAAGGTGATCGAGAAGCGGAACCTGGCGAAGAACAAAGACCAGCGCGCCTGGCGGGCATTCAGGCGCTTGGCAGATCGTAAATACTCTAAGTTCTTGTGGTCCGTCAGGACCACAAACGGCAGGTCCGCCCCCTCTAGCCAGTGGCGCCACTCCTGTAAGGCGAGTTTAATGGCCAGGAGCTCTCTGTCCCCCACATCGTAGTTCCTCTCCGCCGGGGACAGGCGCCGGGAGAAGAAGGCGCACGGCCGTTTGGCGCCATCGTCAGGTGACCGCTGGGATAACACTGCTCCCACTCCCGTGTCCGATGCGTCCACCTCCACAATGCACTGCAGCGCGGGGTCGACCTGGCGAAGGACCCGGGAGGAGGAGAACTCCGCCTTCAGCGCCCTAAAGGCAGCAGCGACCTCTTCAGTCCACCGGAACGGGACCTTCGGGGACGTGAGGCGGGTCAGCGGTCCGACGATCGAGCTGAAATTTGGGACAAAGCGGCGGTAAAAATTGGCGAAGCCAACAAACTGTTGCACCTGCTTCCGGGATGCGGGAGTAGGCCACTCCACCACCGCCTTCACCTTCTCTGGGTCTGGGAGCACCTGATCTTGAGCGATGATGAATCCCAGGAAGGATGTGGTCCTAGCGTAGAATTCGCATTTCTCAGCCTTCACGTACAGACGATTCTCCAGCAGTCTTTGGAGGACCCGCCTCACATGGACCTGGTGCTCGTCCCTGGACCTGGAGAAGATAAGGATGTCATCCAGGTAGACGAACACAAAAAGGCCGATGAAATCCCGGAGGACGTCATTAATGAGGCGCTGAAAGACGGCAGGAGCGTTGGTCAGCCCGAACGGCATGACGAGATACTCAAAGTGGCCGTTCGGGGTACGGAAGGCTGTCTTCCATTCATCTCCCTCCCGGATCCGGACGAGGTGGTAAGCGCTGCGTAAATCCAGCTTGGTAAACCAGGTCGCCCCCTGGAGGGAGTGAAAGGCAGTGTCCATGAGGGGCAGGGTGTAACGGTCCCTCTCAGTGATGTCATTCAGCGCTCGGTAGTCTATGCAGGGGCGGAGGGATCCGTCCTTTTTCCCGACAAAGAAAAACCCTGCCCCCACGGGTGACGACGATGGGCGAATAATCCCAGCGCTCAGAGATTCCTTCAGGTATGTATTCATGGTATCCTTCTCCGGCGCCGACAGGCTGTAGAGCCGACCAGATGGCAGGGGAGCCCCCTGGCGGAGGTTGATGGCACAGTCATATGGTCGATGCGGGGGAAGAGACATAGCTTTCGATTTGCTAAATACCATACCCAGGTCGTGAAATTCTGGAGGCACCAGTGACAGGTCCGGAGGTGCTGTATCCGCCACAGGGGGAGCCGCGGATGGGGAGCAGGCAGCGGACTGAAGGCAGGTGCCCATACAGAAGGTACTCCATGCCGATACCCCAGCGGACCTCCAGTCCAGGACAGGGTTGTGGAGGCGTAGCCAGGGATACCCCAGGATGACGGGCGACACAGAGTTGGGCAGGACGTAAAATACCATCTCCTCCCGGTGGTTCCCTGAGATGATGACTGGGACGGGCATGGTTTGGTGAGAAACTCTCCCAAGGGAGGCACGGGAGAGATGGACCAGGGAGATGGGGTGTTTTAATGCCCGACAGCGGATGCCCAATCGGGTTGCCAGGCCTTGTGAAATGAAGCTGCCCTCTGCGCCCGAATCCACCAGTGCGTGGGTGAGGTGCCCAGTGGGGTTGTGGCAAAAACGGATGGGCAGCTTTAATTGAGTGAGGGGACTTTGCCGATTGACGTCCGCGAGGCCCCCTACAGTGACTCGCGGACCCCGCCGTTTGGCTTTTGTGGGCAAAGCTCTATCGTGTGTTGACTGTCTCCGCAATACATGCAGAGACCCAACTCACGGCGGCGCTGTCTCTCTGCCGAGGAGAGCTTTGCCCAGCCCGTCACCATCGGCTCCGACTCCTCGGGGCACGATGGTGGCGGCGTCGCCAGGGGGCGAGCTTGGGGCAGGCGTAGCGGGACTCCCCGAGGGCGAGAAGCAGACGGCTTCCGTCCTGAGGAGCGCTCGCGCAGCCTGTTGTCCAAGCTGATAGCCAGTGAGGTTAGCTCCGCTAACGTTCCGGGGATATCCCGTCCAGCCAGTTCATCCCTTAGATCACTATTGAGGCTGCGGAGAAACAGGCCGCAGAGGGAGCGCTCCTCCCAGCCCAATTCCTCCGCCGCTACCCGGTACTCGATGGCATAATCCGCGGCCGACCGGTTTCCCTGCTGGAGAGCGAGAAGCCGATCGACCTGGACCGCCTCGGAACGAGAATGATCGAACACCTCCAGGAAGCGCCTCACGAACTCGGCATAGGTGAGGGTGGCATAACTGGGTCTCGCCATGATAGCGTAGGCCCAAGTTAGAGCGCGCCCCTCCAGGAGGTTCCCTATGTAGCCGATTCGACTGTGATCTGAGGGAAAGTCTCCGGGCACACGGTCAAACACGGACTCACACTGCATCACAAACCCCCGCGCTCCGCCGAGCTTTCCGCTAAAGCGAGCGGGGGTCGGAATAGGTGTGAGTCGGGCCGGTGCCACTGGAGCTGGCTGGACGGCCACCGGAACAGCAGGAGCTGCGCCACCCTGAGGAGCCGGGGGGAACGGCTGCTGGGGGTCCAGGCGGTCCAATCGGCCAGTGATAGTTACTAATTGATTTAGGATGACCTGCTGTTGATAAGCAATTTGATCCACTCTAGCCTCGAGAGTGGTAAGCCGGTGTGCGAGCCCGCCGTCCGCCGAGCCGCTCTGCTGAAGCCGTACTGACATAACGCACGGCTCAGGAGACGCACACACACAGGCTTAGAGTAGTTCAAAGAGTTTATTAACAGCAGGGGAGAATGAGTGCGTGTCTGCGGGATGTAAATGTGTTGGTGATGGTGTCAGCTCCAGGCACAGAGGCAGGTGACCGTACAGCCGAGCAACCCTATGGAGAGAGCACAGGGAGAGAGTGACGGGCATACACCAACACAGGAGGAATTTATGGCGAGAGAAGGACTTACTTGGTGGGTCAGGACAGCTGGCACAACAAGGGGGTGAGGCCCGGAAGACAGCCACCTGGGGAGCTCCGTGCAGCAGCGAGGATTGGGCGATGGAGAGGAGATGTCCGCCGCTGGGAAATCCACCTGTGCACAGGGGAGAAGACTGAAGAGAAGAGGTAAGCGATCTTCTTACAACAATGGTTACGCTGAAGGGAAGTATGCTCACAACGGTGAGGGACGAAGTCTGACGGCTTCAGGCCGAGCCTCCGGGCGAGACGGCCTTTATCCCTCGCCGCTGATGATTGTCAGGTGCGTGAGCAGGTGGCGCCGCTGATGAATGGCGCGGCGTGACACAGACCAGCTGTGTGGGATTGTGGAGCACATCTTCAACCTGAGCCTGGAGCTGGGGATGGTACCACAGTTGTGGAAAACATCTTGTGTGGTACCAGTACCAAAGACTTCTCACCCCAAAGATCTGAACAGCTACAGACCAGTGGCCCTGACGTCTCACATGATGAAGACCCTGGAGAGACTGCTCCTTGCTCACCTCCGCCCCCTGGTGGGACCAGCGATGGATCCACTCTAGTTCCCCTACCAGCATGGCATTGGGGTGGAGGACGCAGTGATCTTCCTCCTTCACCGTTCCCTGTCCCACCTGGAGAAGCCCGGGAATGCGGTGAGGATCATTTTCTTTGATTTCTCCAGTGCTTTCAACACCATTCAACCGATGATCCTGAAGGACAAGCTGCTGTGCGCAGGGGTGGACCAGCACCTGTCATCATGGATCCTGGACTACCTCACTAACCGGCCACAGTTTGTGAGAACCCGAGATTGTGTGTCTGACATGATCATCGGTAGCACGGGGGCCCCCCAGGGAACGGTTTTGGCTCCCTTCCTGTTCACCCTTTATACTGCAGACTTCTCACACAACACAACACACTGCCATCTACAGAAGTTCTCTGACGACTCTGCGATCATCAACAAACCGAACTGTGCACGGAAGCCACTGTTTGGTCCTTTGGTCCGGACCAAACAGTGGTCGTCTGAATGTGCCCTTAACCCTGGTTGCTTTGTTGCACGCCTGATTACTATTTTCTCACCAGATGAAACATAGCACAATAAAGGAGAAAATTAAGCAAGAGTTTGATTGAAACTTACTAAATTTAGCCTGCAGGTGTGAAATCACCCTTAGTGCCAGATGGTTACAGCAGTTTCATGAGACGGGAATGTAATAATAACCCATAACCTCGCCTTGATTTGATAAATGTGGCATGTGCTTTTTGTTGTAGATTTTGCAAATGTAATTTTAGAGTCATTATTTCAATCTCTGAATGAGTGCTACTGGCCATGCAATTATTTTCTAATATTATTTTTACAAGTGAGATTTAGATTATGTTGTCTTCTCCTTCCTATTGAAAGCCAGTATTGGATGGGTGGAACCATTTATGCACCCAGTGAGCATGAGTTCATGATTTTTTTTTTTTTTTCTCTGTAGAACGTGGACATCCTGCGGCCAGTACAGCCTCAGGGTCATGACCTCCCTGAAGACCCAGCGATCCCGACCTTCCCACCTCTGATTGATGACCCAGGGAATGATCCACAGCCTGTTCCCTCAGATCCACATGCTGCAACTAGAGTGGCCCCTGTCCCTGCCGACCCCCCCGTTACTGCTAACCCTTCTACCCCACTCTCCTCTTCTTCCAGTGAATCAGCTGAGGGTCTGGTGAATCAGTCGTCTGAGTCCTCCTCTGAAGAGATCGAAGGCCCTGTGGCACTACGTCCACCGTTTAACTTTCGCTACCAGAAGCGTGAGCGTAGGAAACGCCAGTCCCTAATAGAGACCTCACCCACTTACTACCCTGTCTTTCTGTCTGATTTCCCAAGTGGGTCCTCTCCTTTTAGATCCTGTCCCGGACCTGCGCGCTACACCACAGTTTAACAGGGGCTGTTTAGGAGTCCATTTGCCCTTTTATGATTTATGTGCTCTGTGTTGCTGGAGGTTTGCAATAATTTATGCTAATGAGGAATATTATTTCCTTTTTTATCTCTGGTCCTGAAATGACTTCTGTGCTTTTCTACTGTAACAGAGCTCCCAAAACAGAAGAAAAGCAGTCATGAGAAAAGTTTTTAAATATTTTAACATTCATAATAAATCAAATTTTTGTTTTCTTGTTAAGATGAATTTAAGTTGTTGTACTTTGTAAAATGTTGAGAAAGAGATGAAAAAGTTGGCAAATTTATAAGATTTATTATAATTTGTATAAAAAAACTACCTATTTTAAAGATAATTAACAGAAACATTGTAACCTCAGCTACAGTGGATAGAAAAAGTCTACACACCCCTGTTTAAATGTCAGGTTTTTGTGACTTTTCTGCAAACATTTAGGTTTAAGAATATGTGAGGTTTTCACCTGGGGTGGGAGTTGAAAAATAGGCTATTAATAGGCTATAAATAGCCTATAATATAACAGAAAATACTACATTTTTGCTCATTTTATTTTTGATTTTTAATTTATGAGGAAAACCTCACAAATTTATGAGAGTAAAGTCTCAAATGTACAGGAAAAAAGCCCTAAATTAGTACTACACACAAACAATGAGAAAAAGTTGATATGTGGGAAAAAATCTTTCAAATTTACAAGGAAAAAGTAGTAAATTTAGAATAAAACTGCCATAAATTCAGGAGAAAAACCTCAAACTGTCCAAACTAAAGTCACATCTCAGTAACTTCTTAACTATTTTGGGGTAACTGCTCTTATGTATATTTGAGTGACAATATATAAAGATAACCTACGTTTACCTGTGTACAGTTTCAGGCTACTCTACCACCTAAATTAGAGATTTTTTAATTGAAAATGTGGAAATTTTTTATGTGAATTTTAAGAGTTCTCATAAATTACCTACTTTTTCTTATGATTATTTTTATTCTTTTTGAATTATAGACTTTTAAGAAACTTCATGAAATTTGAAACTCTGTAAAAAAATTTTGCTCATGGATTGACTTTTTTTCTTGAATTTGTGACTTTTGTGTCATAAACTGGCATCTTTTGTTCTTCCGTCTTTGTATTTTTGCCTCAATAATTTTCTGTCATCTTTCCATTGATTTTTTTCCTTCATTTTTTTTTAATTGTTGCAGATGAGCTACATTTCTTTTGTGATTTTCTGACCTTTGTCTTGACAATTTATTAATTTTCTTTTTCTTAATGAATTTATTAAATCTTTTAAATACCTTCCTGTGTTTCCATTCTCAGTGACCATAATTGTACATATAGGAATTTTTTTCCTCATAAAACTGCAACTTTTGCCATGAATTTGCAACTTTTATCTTTTAAATTCAAGTTTGTTTTTCTTGTAATTTTGCATTTTTTCCTCTCACGAATTTAGTACATATTTTAAATAAATGGGCATTTGTCCCTATAAATTTGTTATGTTATTCTAGTAAATTTGAAGCATTTATTGTATATATGTTTGTGATGTGTTTTTTTTTCTCCTTGTAATTGTGTAGCTTTTTCTCAAAGTTTTGCACCTTTGGAAAATTTTGAGACTTTAAAATTATGACAAAATATTTATGCAAAACAGATAATAAAGTAACTTCCTTTCTTTCTTTCTTTCAAAGGACTTAAAGATTTATTCCCAATACTACTATATGTGCAGGACGTACAGGAGAATTGAAATGGCGTTTCTCTCTCTCTACATTGGTGTTCTTTTTATGAAAGAAGGAAATTGGGCTGGATTAAGAAAAAAAAAGAAGAAAAAAAGGAAAAACCAGAACAAACAGTGACAGCAGCAGTCTACTGTATATACAGTGATGCAACCTGTGGTGCCAATGGCAGCCAGAAGGACTCTGACCTCCATAGTGGTAAACGTTTAGTGGTAATAAACCCAGCAATCCTAAATTTGGACAGCTAGAGGTGAATAGCCGTAGTGCATTTCAGTGCGGTAGTGTAGGTGCAGATAGTGACACATATGTTTGCACGTGATCAGTATTGCAGTGATATACAGAAAGCAGTATATATGGCATTTGTGCAAATGGTTGCAGTTAAAGTGCAAAGACATATAGCAGCAAAAGTACAACAGAACAACAGTATTATTGTTGGTGTGCCAGTCTTACTGTGCCAACATCTGAGGTAGTTATTGTGCAGGTGTTTCCGTCTGGGAAGTGGGGGGGGGGGGGGTGAACAGAGTTCAGGGTCCTGATGGCCTGATGAACGAAGCTGTTCAGCAGCCTTGTGGAGCGGCCCAGAGGCTACGGTACCTTCTCCCCGAGGGCAGGGGGCTGAAGAGGGAGTGTAGGGGATGGGAGGTGTCGCCTGTGATGTTGGTGGCTCTGCAGGTGAGGGTACATGTCCAGCGGAGGGGGGGGGGGGTACCAATGATCTTGCTGGCTGCATCCACTATGCGTAACCACCGGGATTCACTTGTTAAGGGCAAAAATGGGATAATTCTGACCCCCGTTAGACCAGGGGTGTCCAATCATGTGCCATGGAGGGCCAACACACCTGCAGGCTTTACCTCCAGCCAGTGTCTTCAACAACAGATTTCACTAAACTTCTTCCCACTGATCGCTGATCAGTGAAAACACCTGCTGAAGACACTGGGTAGAACAGAAAAGCTGCAGGGTCTTGGTGTTCCATGGCACATGATTGGACACCTCTGTGTTAGACCATTAAGTGTGATGGTTGAATAACAAATTGGACCAAAAATGCCAGGGCTGATTTTTTTTTTTGTCCTAATCCGGCTCTGGCTAAGACGGCTAGCAGCAGACGGTTTTCTTTAATGGTTGCATTGTCAATCAACCACTGTGCGCTGTTTGAATTTGAGAGAAAGATGCTGTTGTCGTTTTGGTATCAGCAAAATATTAAATCCAAGCTGTCACTGTTTTTATGTATCATCATGTACCATGTTCACTAAACAGAAGCCAGGGAGGAGATGTATGAAAGATGTTAACTCTAAAAACAATTTTGTGCGTGCGTGTGTGTGTGTGTGTGTGTGGTGGAGCTCACTGGGTGCTCAGCACCCCTAAAACTCTGATCCTAGAACCGCCCCGATATAGTATATGGTTTCGCAATACTTAAGAAATTGTAGTATCGTGATAATATTGCATCATGATTCAAGTAACACAATGCCTATTACATCATGAGGTCTCTGCGTTTCCCACCCTTACAAATAATATTTTTGAACGAGACAAAAAAAAAAGGAAATCCTGGAAATTTGTGACTAATTTCACAAGTACCTCCTGCTTAATTTTTTAAAAATATTTTTGTAACCCTAGTCAAGATATTAAGCAAATGCACTTAATTTAGATGAATACATGATTATTACAAATACACTATAAACTAATACAAATGAGGGCTACAGTATATTTTTTTACTCTCATGCAGAATAGTTTTCCATAAATGAAGGGTGATCAAAGACACTACAGCTGTTTTTTTTTTCCAAACATAGCATCTTTAAGATCAGCCTTCATTCAGTTGAAGTTTACACACAAATCTGTGTCTTAGATGACATTTTTTTTAAATATCCGCTCTCAATTATATACTACCAGTCAAAAGAAAGAAGATACATACTATTCATACAGATAAGAACATATAAAACAGAACATTTGTACAGATACAACATGTGCAATGCTGAGCCAAAATCACTGATTATCCTGGGAATACAGCGTTTTTTTAGGCTTTCAAGCTAGCTAGCAAGTCTCATAGCTAGCACTACAAGCAGACGCACGTGTAGCTGGGCCCTAGTGATGCAGTGCCCAAACACTACACACATGAAACTGCGGTGTAGTAGCAGGCATAGTAGATAGTAATAGTAAGATTCATAACTATGATGTGGAAAAGCTAATCAAAACTTATGAATAGCATTCAATGAAAACATACTATCAGCAAGCTAGCATGTCGCGTAACTCATACACACCATCAAGTGTGTGCACAGTGGGCCTCATTTATGCAGACTTCACACTGCGCACAAGACAACAGTCAGAGGTTGCGCGACACTTTTTCACTATCTTTGTCATTCTGATAGACAGATTTGTTTTAATTGATTTTAATTAGATGACTCTCAGTGCAGTTTGTCAAAACAAGGCAGCTTTCAGATTCTTCTCTCACTGCTGGAAAAAAAAATCTGTCAGTGAAGGACAATTTTCAATTAACACAACCTCTGCTAGCATGTATAACAGTAGTCATAGATAGTTGGGGGAAGTCTAATCAAAAGCATTGTGGAACAGGAAAGTTTTCATCTTTTTCTTAAAGATGCACTATAGTGGATGTAAATCCCCAAGAAAAACAAATCTACATTGTCTAAAATGGTATCTTGAGCCCTTTTAGGACCAAAAACCATTCATTATCTCACAGCTGCTTGTAAAAATCTTTTCCCTTTTCCTCCTCTTTCATATGCCAGGATTTAATGTGGCCAACCCAAATCCTGCCACCAGGACACAGAAGTATGCAAACTGGTAAAGTTGAACAGCCAGTGCTTAGTCCTGATTGGTTCACCTGTTATAGTGATGTCACAAAAACACTCCATGCAAACTTGCCTTTTTCCAAGGGGAGGAGCTTAACTACACTTTCACAGGATAAAAACACAAACATGACACAAGAGTGGTTTTGCTCCTGATATGTCTTGTAAGTCATTAAAAAATACAGACATGTTAACAAGAAAAAAAAAATAATCTTGTTTTGACCAGACTGTCACTTTACAGATGGAACAAGGGAGATTACTAAAATGCAGAACGAACAGTACAGTGTGGAATATTTTGTCCATGTTCCGAATGGAATATTCATACATGTTTCATCTGCATTCTATACGGAACGGTCCTACTAGCTAACGGACTCAAGTGTTTTACGAACACATACATCTAGATTAGATTAGATTAGATTCAACTTTATTGTCATTACACATGTATGAATACAAGGTAATAAAACACAGTTTATTTGTTCTGTATCTAACATTAGATACAGAACATTCTGTATCTAATGTTCCATATGCTAGCATTCCATCCATGTCCTATACATGTTCTTAAGTCGTCTTAATGCCTCCTGACATTCCCAAGTGCCTTACATGTAAGGCACTTGGGAATATCTAATATGCTGTATGTATACAGCATATTAGATATGGAACGTTCCTTATGAAATGCTAGCGGTCCTGCTAGCTAGTAGTTTGAAGTGTTTACTTACACGTTCCATTCATACATAATGTTCTGAATGGGATGCTAGCAGTCCTGCTAGCTTGCGGTTCAGCCTGATAATATTCCCAAGTGCCTTACGTACATGTCCTGTAGATACGGAACTCTAGCGGTCCTGCTGGGTATCGGTTCAGCCTGCTAATATTCTCAAGCACTTTACCTACATGTTCCGTAGGCACGTACAGCACAGCAGGCAGCACAGTTCACTGTATCCCGAGCACTGTGGGGTGACAGCTGTTCTCCGGTCCTGTGAAGGATCAGCCTGTGGTGCGTCCCAAGGGAGAAGGTGGATTGATTCCTCAGACTGACCAATTTATGAAAGCTTCAAAACATATTGAACCAATGAAGCATGAAGTGAAGCAGTAATGACATTTGAAGCTTGAGACGTCATCAGTCATATGACATTAGTGTTCTGATAAAAGTGCCGACACACTGAAGAGTGAGACAAGCTCCGAAGCCTCAGTATCATTTGGCCATCACTACTTATGGTTAGTTAGTTAATTCCCTTCCACAGTATGTGGGACCCCATATGGTGTATGGGGTGGCACCTACCTCCGTTTCTCCGACCTTAGGCCACACAGCTACTGTAAGTAGTGAACACTATAGTGTAGGGGGAAGGGGGTCAGTCCTCTGGTAGCTCTGTGCGTAACTTTCCTTTCCCCGCTTTGTTATGCTGAGCACCAAGCTAGAAGGCGGAAAGTACCATTTTTATATGGTCTTTGATATGACCCGGCCAGGATTTGAATCCCGGCCTCCCGGTTGTGGGGCGGATGCTCTACCAACTAGGCCACCACTCCAGTGCTACTTATGGTATGTTCCTTAATTCATTATTGCATTTTTTCATTTATTAATAATTGCAATTGCACTCATTTACAGCCATTGTAATAGAGACTGGATATCTCTGGGATACTGGCTTGACAATTATTATTGAAGACAGGGACTCCGGTCAGAGAGTGAGGGCTCAGATTCCAATCACATTAACAATATTTACTGAAGTTGTGGAGGTACATGGATGTCAAGGAGTGTGTGTGTGAGTGGGTGTGTGTGTGGTTCCAAAAAGAAATAACAAATAAACAGGAGAAAAGAAAATACAAAATTAGGCAATATACAGGTTAATAATGTTATGCATGAGCCTATATTAATCAGAGTCAAAGGGCTAAATAAAATAGTCCAGGCAACTTAAATTGGGTCATTCAAGCATAAGAATGACAACAGATATAACAATGAATGTACATCAGCTTAAACACTGGGATGATTAACTGCGTGGTCAACAGTGCCCACTTGTGGCCAAATGGGGTAATGCAACACGAGAACCGTCACGTCAGAGAAACGGCAAAGATCAAAGGATCACGTCATTATGCACCAATTAACAGATAAAACACGGTCAAATCACACAAATTTTGATTAATACATGCATATCAGACAGGGAGAGACTCCAACAAAGACCCAAAACTGTATAAAATGACCTATGGAAGCTATTATCTTACTTTTCTAACTTTTACAGAACTTTAAACCAGAAACAATCCAAACACACTGCAGAGACTGATAACAATTCTACCTCTAACAATACTGGCAGATATATGGATAAATTTTAGTAAGAAGAGGTTTGGCTTACATTTGTGCATAAATGCACAGGTAGACACCCACTGCCAATGTGCAGCATGACATGGCGTGAACATGTGAGGACAGGCAAAAACACAACAAACAAAAACATGAGGCAAGGACTACAGTAACTGGGATGAACCAAAAAGGGATGTTTTATGACCAAAGCCTAAGAACAGAAATATATCACTCTGTCTATAATGAATCTATATAAAATATGAGTTTCATTTTATGAATTGAATTACTGAAATAAATCAACTTTTTGATGTATTCTATTTTAATGAGATGCACCTGTACAGTGGTGTGAAAAATTGTTTGCCCCCTTCCTGATTTCTCATTTTTTTGTATGTTTGTCACACTTAAATGTTTCAGATCGTCAAACAAATTTAAATATTAGACAAAGATAACACAAGTAAACACAAAATGCAGTTTTAAATGAAGGTGTTTATTTTTAAGGGAAAATAAAATCCAAACCTACATGGCCCTGTGTGAAAATGTGACTTTCTCATCTCATCTCAATCAGATTCAGGTCAAGACTTTGACTAGGCCACTCCAAAATCTTCATTTTGTTTTTCTTAAGCCATTCAGAGGTGGACTTGCTGGTGTGTTTTGGATCATTGTCCTGCTGCAAAACCCAAGTGCACTTCAGCTTGAGGTCACGAACAGATGGCCAGACATTCTCCTTCAGGATTTTTTGGTAGAAAGCAGAATTCATGGTTCCATTTACCACAGTAAGTCTTCCAGGTCCTGAAGCAGCAAAACAGCCCCAGACCATCACACTACCACCACCATATTTTACTGTTGGTATGATGTTCCTTTTTCGAAATACTGTGTTACTTTTACACCGGATGTAAAGGGACACACACTTTCCAAAAATTTCAGCTTTTGTCTTGTCAGTCCACAGAGTATTTTCCCAAAAGTTTTGGGGATCATCAAGATGTTTTCTGGCAAAACTGAGACGAGCCTTTATGTTCTTTTTGCTCAGCAGTGGTTTTCTTCTTGGAACTCTGCTATGCAGGCCATTTTTGCCCAGTCTCTTTCTTATGGTGGAGTCATGAACACTGACCTTAACTGAGGCAAGTGAGGCCTGAGTTCTCTGGATGTTGTTGTGGGGTCTTTTGTGACCTCTTGGATGAGTCGTTGCTGCACTCTTAGGGTAATTTTGGTTGGCTGGCCACTCCTGAGAAGGTTCACAACTGTTCTGTGTTTTTGTCATTTGTGGATAATGGCTCTCACTGTGGTTCACTGGAGTCCCAAAGCTTTAGAAATGGCTTTATAACCTTTTCTAGACTGACACATCTCAATTATTGATTATCTTGTTTCTCATTTGTTCCTGAATTTCTTTGGATCGCAGCATGATGTCTAGCTTTTGAGGATCTTTTGTTCTACTTCACTTTGTCAGGCAGGTCATATTTAAGTGATTTCTTGATTGAGAACAAGTGTGGTAGTAATCAGGCCTTAGTGTGACTAGAGAAATTGAACTCAGCTTTCCAAAAATGTGATAAACCACAGTTAATTTATGTTTTAACGGGGGGGGGGGGTGTCACTTTTTCACATAGGGCCATGTAGGTTTGGATTTTTTTTACCCTTAATAATAAACACCTTCATTTAAAAACCGCATTTTGTGTTTACTTGTGTTATCTTTGTCTAATATTTAAATTTGTTTGATGATCTGAAACATTTAAGTGTGACAAACTAACAAAAAATGAGAAATCAAGAAGGGAGCAAAATCTTTTTCACACCACTATAGAACTGACAGCAGGCAGGATTGGCAGACATCTCGTACGGAACATGTTCAGTATGGAACATGTTCGGTGTGGAACTTGTACAGAATATTCCGTAGCATAATGCTTGTTCCGTGTTTTAGTAGGTACCCGGACAGAGTGTCTGCCTCATGGACCCAGGCTTGTAACTGGTTCCATAAGAGAGCAGCCTGATAACTGAAAGCTCTTCCTCCCATAGTACTATTAGAGATCCTAGGAATTACTAGAAGTCCTGCATTCTGATAATGAAATGCTCTATTTAGATCATGTTTTTTAGATAGCATAGATAATGTATGGTTTTATATGATGGAGAGGATTTTAAATGTGATTCTGTATTTAATATGGAGCCAATGGAGGGAACTACATCATAATTTCTTTATTTCCTTCAATTTGTATGTCTTTTAATGAGCATAATCAAAAATGAAAGTGATACATGTATAAAGTTTAGTGCAGCTGACATAGGTTAGTAGTTCACATAATGCACTTGTGAAAACCCAGGTATTTTAATTTGTAGCTTTACAAACATGTCCACTGAAGCAGTGGAAACTCAGAGTTTATTTATTATTGTAGGTCTCCTCACCACTGGGGCTTAGGCTGTGCCAAAAAACAGCAAGGCAAAAGGAAAGTGCAAACATCTCAGGAACGCTTTAAAAGCTTGCAGCTACGTAAAGTGGGCCTTTATCAACACAGCTGCAGGAGCTGTTAGAAAGAGCAGTGCACCACAGAGGAGAGAAGTGGAGCAAATGTGAAAAGTCATCTTGTACCTGGCTCCAAGTGTCACTCAGGAGAATCCTCAATAAACAACATCTGAGTGTTTTTTTCAGTTCCAGCAAGCCAGAGACTTGTCCATTAGAAGATAAATAAATAACTCTCACCCACGCATAAGCAGAGTGATGTGGACTCTGGAGCAATAACAAATATAGTTAACAGATAAGACTGATCAAGATGGAGTAAAGCCCACAGATCAAAACTCAGCACTGTCTTTCAAAGATTCAAAGATTTTATTTGTCAGTACTACTATACATACAGGGCATACAGGAGAATTGAAATGGCAATTTTTTTTCTCTTCAGTGGTGTGCACAATATTAAAAAAAGGAAAAAGGAATAAGGCTGGAAAAACAACAGCAGTCTAGGTATGAACAGTAGTGCAACCTGTAGTGCAAATGGTGACAAAAGATGGACCCAGACCTCCCATAGTGCAAATAAAGATAAACAATTACATTCCTTCATTTAAGGACCAGAACAACATTTGAGAACATACAGTATATGTATACCTTTGACCAATTAAAAGCCTACAGTGGTGTGAAAAAGTGTTTGCCCCCTTCTTAATTTCTCTTTTTTTGTATGTTTGTCACACTTAAATGTTTCAGATCATCCAACAAATTTAAATATTAGACAAAAATAACACAAGTAAACACAAACTGCAGTTTTTAAATGAAGGCGTTTATTATTAAAAAAAATCCAAACCTACATGGCCCTGTGTGAAAAAGTGATTGTCCCTGTTATGTCCACAAACCTGGTATTGAGGACACGGACAAGGAGGTTGCACTCGAACTGAGCTTTATTATAACTTAGGTTGCAATACATCAGGTGCTTCACAGTGTGGGGCGTCCGGGCAAGAACAAGCTCAAAATGGTGGATGCCCCTATTTACAGGTGCATCTCAATAAATTAGAATGTCCTCTGAATGTGAGAGGAGGGGGCCGATGCTGTGATCGCGAGACGTTTCGTGACTATTGAGCAATAATCCAAAATGGAGACTCCTGTCGACCGAACTTAAACAAACTTTTCCACAGGTAGTTTTCTTTCTCTTTTTGTAATTAATTCATTAACTGACTGTCTGTGTTTATCTTTCTTTTTTTGTATGGTGCTGGAGGAACTAGAGAACTCTATTGACGAGTTTTATTACCATTGCTGTGTCATGGAGCAGGCGAGTGTGTGTCCCATCCCTGCTTCTCAGTCTGAACGACCAAGAACCGCAGACTCGCCAAAAATAACGCCCGAGAAATCACGGGAGGGCACCGAGGTTAGTGACATCCTTTTCTCTGTTGAGAATAAACATACCAGCATGGATGGTAGACTAGCGCTTGTCGAGCTGCTTCATAAAGAATTCCAGGGCTTGCGTGAGAGTCTGGAGTTCAGTCAAACATAGCTTGTCTCTCTCGTAGAGGAGAATAATAGCCTGAAAAAGTCAGTAAACACACTAACCGCTCGGTTTGGCATTGTTGAGAGAGAAAACCGAAAAATGAAGGAAACAGTTCTCAATTTGCAGTCACACAGCGTGAGAGATAACCTTGTTTTTTCTGGAATCACTGAAAAAAATAATGAAAATCCAGAACAGCTGGTCCGTGAATTTATGTCAACACAACTGAAACTGTCCCCCGAAGTCACAAATTCAATTACCTTCCACCGAGTCCACTGAATTGGGCAAAAAAATTCCCAGAATAAACATCCCAGACCTATTGTTGCCAAATTTGAGCATTTCAAGCAAAAAATTTTGGTACAAAGGCAGGGCAGGCAGCTTTAAAACACCAATTATGGTCTAAATGATCAATTTCCACAGGAAATCTTGGAAAGGAGAAGGAAGCTTTTTCCCATTAGGAAACAAAACATCCAGGAAGGTAAACGAGCTATTGTTTCTGTGGATATACTGTATTTAGATGGCAAGCTGTTTATGGATGAAACTATAATGCCCTGGTTATTTTAGAGCCTGTTTTTTTTTAAGCTACAGGTGGAAAAAGAGTGCGATTGTGCGCGGGTCTCTTACTTGATCTCAGTTTAATTTGTTAACATTTGTCAAAATGTTTTTTTCTTTGTTGCTGAGGTTGTTTTTTATTTGTTTGTCTGTTGTAGTTAATTTTTTTGAAGTTGTTAGGTCGTTGTTGTATGTTATCTGCATTTTTTCACCACTTACTATCCTTTATGTCTGTTTTCTCTCGTACTTCTGGTTTATAGGAAATAACTTTTAAGTATATGCACCCCATTTGCTTGCAATTGCAGGCAAATGGAACAGAGACATCATGCGTGCACACCCAATCATATATGTGTAGGTATATATTTTACACACAACACATATATATATACACACACATATGCATACATTATGGACATATAATCACATAGGCACATTTAGTTAACCTTTAGTACATAACCAGTTAGTGAAAACATGTCCACATTTAATTTTGTCACGTGAAACATACGTGGAATTGGTACCAGGGAGAAGAGGCAAAAAGTTTTTAATCGACTGAAGGATCTACAGGCAGACTTTGTCTTATTGCTGGAGACACATGTCTCAAAGTCGTCTGTAGATGCGCTCACCTCCCCAGAATTCCCCCACATGTACTCAGCCGGCTTTAATTCTAAACAAAGGGGGTAGGTATACTGGTAAACAGAAGAATATACTTTGTTGTGAATAATACCATAACACAGCAGTCCCCAACCCCGGGCCGCGGACCGGTACAGGTCCGTGGGCCATTTGGTACTGGGCCGCACAGAAAGAATAAATAACTTACATTATTTCCGTTTTATTTATTATCTGAGTCTGAATGATGCTTTATTTTGAAAAATTACCGGATTCTGTCCGTTACATCCGTCTATGGCTCACTCTTGAAGCACGTCAAGACACTTGTCTCAGTCACATGATATAACATATCATGGGGGGTTTAATTTTCATCACTAAAATTAAACCCCCGAGCTAGCAAAATGAGTAAAAAACGTCTTTGGTAAGTTTCTTTGCGAAGGGGAAAAGGCCCAGTGAGGAGACAGAAGAAAAGCCTACGACTTCCAAGAATAAGAAAGCTGCATTTAACAGACAATCGTCATATAAATATACTGTCTAATGAGGGAGTCGGAAGCCGCACTGTTGCTACTCCCCTCAGTGTGGTTTCTGGTTGTGTGCGCTCGCGGGATATACTTGGACTACTCGGACTGCTCCTGTTCTGTGAGTACAAACTGTTAGCGTTTCCCCTTGCAGCGGTGCTGCTACGCTTTGGCACTTTGTCCATTTTTCTTTCTCCCGAGTCAGTAGAGCGTCCTGGAGGACTCTAAGTTCACCCGAACTATTTACGTTATTGTGTACTGTCAGTTTTTTGGCCACTGTGTGCTGTGGTCTGCCTGCTGCACGTTATCATGTGAGCCCTTTGGTCACTAAAGGGTGAACAGAGAGTGTTGTGGGCAGAGAGGATGCTACTCATGTTATGTTGCTGTCGCGATGTTAAGAGGACGCTGCTAATAAAGTTGCAAATGAGTACACAGTGGATTCACGTTTATTATTATATTTAGAAAATACCACAGTTTTTATGCCGGTCGTATCATGTTCTTTTGTTATATTTATCCGCCACACCTTAAAGGCCGGTCCCTGAAAATATTGTCTGACATTAAACCGGTCCGTGGTGCAAAAAAGGCTGGGGACTGCTGCCATAACAGATCCGGAAGGTAGATTTATAATACTAAAAATCTCAGTTCAAAATTTGGATCTATGTATTGCAAGCGTTTATGGCCCAAATGTTGACGACCCTTCCTATTTTCACACTTTTTTCACTTCTCTTTCTGAGCACTTGGACACTACACTAATAATAGGAGAAGACTTCAACCTGGTATTAAACTGTGCAATCGACAGGCTCAGTGCATCGGGGAATTACGAAAAATGGCAGGCTACTGACACTCTCCAACAATACATGAATGATTTTGGTCTTTGCGATGAATGGCGTTCTCTTCACCCAACACTTCAGGAATACACTTTTTTTCATCAGTGTATAGTTCACATTCATGTATAGATTTCTTTTTAGCCAGTTACTCTATTGTGAGGGACATCACACACACTGAAATATGTTCAAATCAGGCTATTAGTGATCACCATCCAGTATCTCTTACACTAGTAAATGGGAAAGCTACAAGGGAAACTAGGAGCTGGAAATTTAATATAACACTACTGAAAGACAAAGACTTTATTAACTACTTTAATAAAGAGTGGGAATCATATCTGGAATATAATGATGTGCCAGGAATTTCCCCAGGTGTTCTTTGGGAAGCAGCAAAAGCGGTCATGTGAGGTAAAATAATCTCTTACTGTTCATATAAGAATAAAAAAGAAAAAGCACTGGTACTGGAGTTAGAACAGAAAATTAAATCACTGGAGACAACCCGTGCCATTTCCCCACAGGAACAGACACTTAACGATCTGAGAAAATGAAAGCTGGAATTAAAAAAAATTACAAACAAAAGAGCACAATTTTTAATACAAAGACTGTCTTGAGAAGTTTGAACACAGTAATAAATTGGGGTGATATCTTGCAAACCAGCTTAGATTGAATAAAGAAAAAAACAACAATCCAGTCTATTAAGGATATGACTGGAAATATTACCCATGAGCCTGAAGAAATAACTCTTTCAGAAAGTTTTATGAAAACCTCTACTCATCTCAAATAAACCCATCTGACTCAGCGAATTTTATAAAGAATTTTGGCCTGTGATGGCACCTACTTTCTTTAAAATGGTGAACCAAATTAAAGAAGATAATGTAATCCCTCCAAATGTGAATTTGACTAGTATTATCCTGCTCCTTAAACCTGGAAAAGAATCTATGCTTCCATCCAGCTACCGTCCCATCTCACTTATTAATGTTGATTTTAAAATAATTTGCAAAGCTCTCTCCAAAAGACTGGAAAGGATAATTCCATTTATTATACACCCAGATCAAACAGGTTTCATCAAGGGTAGGTACTCGGCTAATAATACATGCAGGCTATTTAATTTAATAGACTACTGCAAGATCAATAATTTAGCAACTACAATCTTGTCCCTGGATGCAGAGAAAGCCTTTGACCGTGTTAAATGGAAATTTCTTTTTATGATGTTAAACAAGTTCGAGTTTGGTTCATCTTTTATTAACTGGATTAAAACACTATATAGCTGTCCAGCTGCGTCTGTCCGAACAAATGATCAGACTTCCCGAAGCTTTAATCTCCAGAGAGGTACTAGGCAGGGGTGTCTACTCTCTCCCTCACTTTTGACCATCTTTATTGAACCATTAGCAGCAGCCATACAACAAAATATTGATATCAGAGGTATCCAAACTGGAGAAAAAGAACACAAGATAAGTCTTTATGCTGATGATGTATTGATTTTTCGTGAAAACTCACAAAGATCTCTTCTTCAGACAGTGGCGCTCCTTGATAAATTTTCATCATTATCAGAAAACTCTATTAACTGGGGTAAATCAATAGTTCAATTGTAATTTCTCAAATACATCTACTATTCCAATACAATCAGGTAATATTAAATATTTAAGAACAGATATTTCCCCCAGGCTCTCAGAGTTATTGCGACTAAATCATATTTCCCTTTTAAAAACAATACAAGATGACCTTACGTGCTGGAGGACACTACCTATAGACATGGGCAAAATTGTTGGTGCCCCTCTGTTTATGAAAGAAAAACCCACAATGGTCACAGAAATAACTTGAATCTGACAAAAGTGGTAATAAATAAAAATTCTATGAAAATTAATCAATGAAAATCAGACAGTGCTTTTGAATTGTGGTTCAAGAGAATTATTTTAAAAAACAAACCACGAAACAGGCCTGGACAAAAATGATGGTACCCCTAGAAAAGATTGAAAATAATGTGACCATAGGGACATGTTCAACCAAGATGTGTCCTCTAATTAACATCACAGGTGTCTACAAACTTGTAATCAGTCAGTCGGCCTATTTAAAGGGTGACAAGTAGTCACTGTGCTGTTTGGTGACATGATGTGTACCACACTAAACATGGACCAGAAGAAGCAAAGGAGAGAGTTGTCTCAGGAGATTAGAAAGAAAATTATAGACAAGTATGTTAAAGGTAAAGGCTATAAGACCATTTCCAAGCAGCTTGATGTTCCTGTGATTACAGTTGCACACATTATTCAGAAATTTAAGATCCACGGGACTGTAGCCAACCTCCCTGGACGTGGCCTCAGGAGGAAACTTGATGAAAAATGGAAGAGACGGATAATACGAATGGTAACAAAAGAGCCCAGAACAACCTCTAAACACATTCATGGTGAACTCCAAGGTCAAGGTACATCAGTGTCAGATCGCACCATCCGTCGTTGTTTGAGCCAAAGTGGACTTCATGGGAGACGACCAAGGAGGACACCACTGTTGAAAACAAATCATAAAAAAGCCAGACTGGAATTTGCCAAACTGCATGTTGACAAGCCACAAAGCTCCTGGGAGAATGTCCTATGGACAGACAAGACAAAACTGCAATTTTTTGGCAAGGCACATCAGCTCTATGTTCACAGATGCAAAAATGAAGCATACCAAGAAAAGAACACTGTCCCTACTGTGAAACATGGAGGAGGTTGTGTTATGTTCTGGGGCTGCTTTGCTGCATCTGGCACAGGGTGTCTTGAATCTGTGCAGGGTACAATTAAATCCCAAGACTATCAAGGTATTCTAGAGAGAAATGTGCTGCCCAGTGTCAGACAGCTTGGTCTCAGTCGCAGGTCATGGGTCTTGCAACAGGATAATGACCCAAAACACACAGCTAAACACTCAAGAATGGCTAAGAACGAAACATTGGATTATTCTAAAGTGGCCTTCTATGAGTCCTGATCTAAATCCTATTGAACATCTGTGGAAGGAGCTGAAACATGCCGTCTGGAGAAGGCACCCTTCAAACCTGAGACAATTGGAGCAGTTTGCTCATGAGGAGTGGGCCAAAATACCTGCTGAGAGGTGTAGAAGTCTCATTGACAGTTACAGAAATCGTTTGATTGCAGTGATTTCCTCAAAAGGTTGTGCAACAAAATATTAAGTTAAGGGTACCATCATTTTTGTCCAGGCCTGTTTCATGAGTTTGTTTTTTAAAATAATTCTGTTGAACCACAATTCAAAAGCATTGTTTGATTTTCATTGGTTAATTTTCATAGAATTTTTATTTATTACCACTTTTGTCAGATTCAAGTTATTTCTGTGACCATTGTGGGTTTTTCTTTCATTAACAGAGGGGTACCAACAATTTTGTCCATGTCTGTACATCACTAATGGGAAGAGTCGCAACCGTTAAAATGATGGTCCTTGCTAAAATCAACTATTTGTTCTCAGTGATTCCTACCCAACCATCAATGGCCTGGTTTAAGTCTCTAGAGTCAAATATAAGTAAATTTTTATGGAAGGATAAACCCTCATGGATTAGTTTAAAAACTCTTCAAAAAGCAAAAGAGTGCTTCTCTGACTTACCTTTTATAAGTCCCTGTATTAAACGCCATGACTGTTTTAAAAGCATTAATATCAGCTCCTCTCTGACAGCTTGTTGGAAATTTTTAAAAATAACGGGGTCTTCATTTGTCCCCTGTAAACTCACGCCCATTTGGAATAATCCTGATATCTTGCAACAAAAGAGGACATTAAAATTTCCACTATGGCAAGAGAAGGGAGTAAATAACTTGGAACATCTTACTCAAGGTGGAAATTTTATCCAATTTCAGGAACTAGTGTCACAGTACAATATCAGTGATAAAAAGCATTTTGAGAACCAAATGCTTAAATCCATAATAAAAGCAAGATTTAATCTTAATCAGACAGATTTAGAGGTACCAGTTAAGGTGGCAGAGTTTCTAAATCTTTGTTCCCCTAAATAGATATCGAAAATACATGGACTATTATCAAAACTGGATGAGTCCATATCTCTTCCAATTTCAAAATGGGAGACAGACCTATCGAATAATAAGGAGGAAAGTTTCTGGACACAAATATGTTTAAACACTTTTAAAATGACTAAAAACTCTAACTTACAACTCATACAGTATAAAGTTCTACATAGAATTCATTACACAGGACAAAGGATGTTCAAAATGGGCCTGAGCCACACAAATATCTGCTCTCACTGCACCAGCAACATCCTGGATAGCTATATGCATGCCGTGTTGTCCTGTGCACCGGTTCAAAAGTTCTGGCAGAAGACGTGAGGACTTGTCGGCATGGCTTGGGTATAGTGTCCCATCCTCACCAACACTTTACGTATTAGGTGATTAAGTGAAATAAATATAGATTGCAAAGGATGTCACACATGGTTCTCACCGCCTTATGCATCGCAAAGAAAACTATCCTCATGATTTGGAAATCAAAAAATAACTTATGCATGACTTATTATAATAACTCACTAATAGATTATATTAGCCTGGAGAGACTGTCAGCCTCCTCAAATAATCAATTGGCAGAATTCAATTCTCTCTGGTCCCCACTTATTAATTATATAACCTGAGGGGTGGCGGGCGGTGGCTTGCTCTCCTTGGTGTCTCTGGCGGCTGGCTGCGCCCCGACCATGGGTGTCCGGGGGGCCTGTTCTGGGGTGGCCGCTTGTCTGGCCTTGGGGGGGGGGGGGGGGGGTTGGTCGGGGGAGGCTGCGGGATGGCCCGGGGGGTGGGCTGTGGCCCCCGGCCAGCTGGCCTCACCTCCCGGGGGGGGGGGGGGTCTGGGACTGGCCCTGGGCCCCTGGTGCTGGGATGGGGCGTTACCCCCTTACCCCCCCTGGGCCGGGGTCGGTTGTGCGTTGGTGGTGCGGGTTGGCCCCAGTGCATCCTTGCGCGGCGGGGTCGTGTTCTCCCTGGGGCCCTGGCAGCACCCTGGGGCAGGTGCCTGCGTCCTGGGTCGCCCTCCCCGTCCACTGAGGTCTGCATGTGTGTGTGTGTGAGTGAGAGAGAGAGAGAGAGAGTGGGTGTGAGTGGGGGCTTGTGTATGAGCGGGAGCGGAAGTGGGTGTGTGTGTTGTAAGTGGGCAGGTGGGGCTGTGTGTGGGTGTAGGTGGGCATGTGTGATGTTGGGTGGGGGTACGTGTGTGTATGGGCATGGTTACCTGTGGGTGGATGTCTGGGGGTGGAGGATGTGTGTATGGGTAGGAGAATGTTGTTGGCTGGCAGGGGTGGGGCATGAGGTTTGGCATTTCGGGGCCTGCTTGTCCCGGCCAACCTGCTGTTGTGTCACGGGGTGAGGCGCTTTGTCACATTGCCCCTAGTGTCATTGGCGGCAGGTGTGTGTTGCTGCTTGGGGGTGGTTGGGGGGGCCGTTGGCGTGGGTTGGTGGCCGTGTTTCCGTCAGGTTGCTCTGGGGCGGCTGTGGCTGCAGGGCGGCCTGCCGCTGTCGGTGTGCATCTGGGGTGGGTGGTCGGTGGGCTTGCGTGGGCGCTCGGGGATGTCACTTGGCATGTGGGGTGCCGTGTGAGTCCGGCCCATTGTTCACTACTGTGACTATTGTTGTCCATGTTTGTGTGTGTAAGATGAGTAGGAATTGGTATGGCTGCCCCATCATGTTTGTGGTGCTGGGAGTGCCAGGGCGCGATGCTGGTGGGTCCTGGGCTGCTTGCACTGGTGGCCCTCGCCCTGGGTTGGGATTTCCCTCCCGCTGACTCTGGGTGGAATATACATCTTCTTAGATACATTTAGGGCTTTGGGGTGGGGGTGTGCCGCACTGTGTCAGCAAAGGAGATACCTTTGCTGCGTGGTGGGGCTGCACTCACCTCAATTTAAATTGCATTTTAGACACTGAGGGCTTGGGGGCCCCGCTGCCCATCGCAGTGGCTAGCAGTGCTCCAATTGCTATCCTCCCAATTTTAATTGCACTTTGGTAGTCCACACATTTACACACAATTATATAATATAACCGACATACCCACCATGTTTTGTGCGGGGGGGGGGGGTCTTCCCCCACCCCTGTTGTCCTCCTCCTGCTGGAGGCGTGGTCCCCCAGCAGGAGAGGGGTCCCCCAGCACCCAATCCCTGGGTGCTACTGAATGTATAGATACAACCAAGGGAATGAGAGCGGGACTGAATATGAGCGTAAGTGAGAGTGAGGGGGTGATGAATGGAGGTGATGATGGTGGGTCGGTTTTGTGTGGCGCTTTGTGTGTCAGGTGGCATCTCGAGACGACTGCGGTGGTCTGCTGATCGGTCGCTCAGGTGGGCGCCGGGGGTGGGGGTCTGCTTCTGTGTCCTGTGCAGCCACTGCTGGGCACTGGTGCGCATTCAGGCTCGCTGCATCTGCTTCGCAGCCACCTTATGAAACAAGGGTGAATGAGGGGTGACTTTGAATGGGTACAGGTGTGAGAGAGAATGGGTTAGTCCAGGTGAGTGAGAGTGAGTTAGTGCATGTGGGTGTGCATGGGAGCATGTGGGTGTGAGGGTGTGGGGAGGGGTGTGTCTGCAAGTCGGGAGGTGTTGGATTAAGGGGGTAGTGCGTCTCGGCAATGTGGGCTCCCCTGGGCGGGGGGACTTCTTTGGGCATGGGAGTCCCCAGGATGTGCATCGGTGGCGCTGTGGGGGTGCCTGGGGGGGCTTGCGTTGGGGGGCATGGGCCAGTTTCTGGCCCGGGTGGTGGGGTTGCTGGCCTCCTGGTGCCTGTGGCCCGGGGGCGGGCATTGACCCCGCTGGGGGGGGTAGGGGGCAGGCAGATCCGGGGGTGTGGTCTCGCCATGCGGGCCGCCAAGCAACCTGGCCTCCCTCGATCATCCCTCCGGGCCAGATGCCTGGCTTTCCTGGGGCTTCCTGACCTCGGACGTTTGTGCCCTGTGGGGGTTGGTGGCGCTGCTTTGCCTGCTCAGGGTTCCCGGAGGGAGAGCTGCTGCGACTGGCCCCCCACTTCGTATGTTTCCTGACAAACCACTCACATGCACACACTTATTTTGCGCGCGCTCTCATATATATATGCACGCAGACGTACACGCACAAGTGTCTCTGTCATGGCCGCTAATCTATCACACCTGTGCACGCACCTGCCTGCCATCTTCATCTGCTTATTTATTCCATCAGGTCCAGTGCTCGGTGCGGAGTCGTCTGGTTCCCAACCCAGAATCCTACTATGCCAGCCTTTGAGCTTCCCAGCCTCGCTGTGTGTCTACACATCGGCTTCCAAGCCATTGCTGTTCTCTGTCAGGGCCTGCGCCTCCCGGACCACCAAGCAACAAGTAAGCCTCCACGCTTTCCTTTCACCCTGTCAGCTTCCCCTGTGCACAGGCGGAGAGCCATGGCAGCGGACCATTCTCTTCCCGGCGGCAGACAATCAGCCGCCAACATCCATCTCACCGGCCTCCTGCGGGCACTATCTTCCTGGCTGCAGCTTCGACGCTACCTGGGCTACGCTCTACCACCTCTGACAGTAAGCACAGTTACATCCCAAGAGCCTAACAAGCCAAGCAGTTACTAACTGCCCCTGTCTTTTCCCAGGGTTGCCAGGTTGTATGGTGCTCTGCCGGCTCGGCTGGAATTCCAGATCGCACTACACTACACTACACAACCCTGCATACACGCATCCACTCACATACACTTATCCAATAAACAAGTTAATTGTATTTACCTTGAGTCGTGTCTGCTTTGTGGGTCACCAGTACCATGTCAGTCTCTCCTTTAACAGGTGCGGAAACCAGACTCGTGCTGAGACATCTTCAGGGGAAAAAGCAGTTTGTTTCACAGTTTTTTCACAGTTTCACAGTTTATTCACACACACACACATCACACATTATCAACAGTATGAATGAATTACAATATGAATTATCAACAGCATGATTAGCAGTATACAGTAGGCTTTTTTTTAACATTGTTTTGGAGTGTGAACAGGTCATCCCAAATAAGCTATTTAAAGCTTTTAGTAGGGAGCCCAATTCTACTATAAAATGATGACGGAAATCAGTCATCAATGTACACAAAGACAATGTCTTTGTGTACAGGAACAAACAAACATATGACATATAGCACATAATCCCAGCGTTTGTTTAATTGAATTAGTAGGTGAGTTCAAGATATATAGTCAAGTTATTAAATACTATTGGAGTGAATCAACATATAAAACAAAATTACAATGTAGTAACAACTCATCAGTAAGCAAGTTTGTGTAGCAAATAACAGATTAATTATATAATGACAGGAGTTGCATTTTTAATTTTTTCTTGAAGATGGAGATGGAAGGTGACATTTTTAGATTCTCATCCAGCTCATTCCAAATCTGCGGTCCTCTGCACACAATACTAAACCTAGTGGATTTTAGTCTTTGTTTTTTCCCAGTAATTTGGTTTTTATTTCTAATGGTATAGTTGTGCATGGGAAGGAAGGTTGGAATGAGTTCACATAATTTATAGTTGAGTTTGTGGACAACCTGATAAATTATACAGACATTCTGGACGTAATTATGCTCAGTAAGTCTTAGAAGATTATAACAATGGAAAAGATGACTAGTAGGAGAATTATATTCAGACCATGATAAGGCACGTATGACTTTCTTTTGGAGAATTTCTAGCTTTTTTAGGTGAGTTGGAAATTTGTTACACCATATGATATTGCAGTAATGTAAGTGAGGCTCAAATAAAGTTTTATATAGAGTGAGAAGTGCTGAAAGTGGTAGAAAATGTCTCACTTTAAAAAAACAGAGCAGCATATTTGGCCAGTTTCTTGGTTAGATTGTCGATGTGACATTTGAAATTGAGGAAATTCGTCAATGAGGGACCCCCAAAGAATTTTATAGAGAGCTAAACTTTGTAATATTCTGTCCCCTTATTTTGGGGTCCTGGGCATAAGTTTCCTTGGTGTCACTGGCTTTTTTATGGGATCGCGCCATATAATATAATAAGTTTTTCTGATTTTAAGAGAAGTTGGTTACACTGAATCCAGTGGCTATTTTCACAAGTTCCCTATTTGTATCTGTCAAGTTCATTTGGATTCAGGGGAACAAAAAATAAAATTAGTGTCAACAGCAAACAGTAACATTATTGTACTAGAGACGAGGAGTTAGCAATGTCATTTATATACAGAATGAATAGAACTGGTCCTAAAATGGAACCCTGGGGAACCCCATGATCAATGGATTTATATGATGACTTGTGACTATTTATATAAACATACTGAAGTCTTCCAGACAGATACTTAATAAACCAATTTAATGCAAGGCCTCTGATACCGTAATGTTGTAATTTATTAATTAGGATGAAATTGGCAGCTTTTACCTGAGATTTACATCCCCCTCTTTTTTTTTCTTTTTTTTTTTTTGTCAGGTCTGCCCCCATTTGGCTTACTTGCTACTGGATAACCATGAAAACCGGTACTACCTGTCTCATGGGTCGGGCCGTCGGCGACTCAACCAGCATCCCCACCCTTCCGAGGGCATGGAGGGTGAAACAGAGCATCCTGGCAGAACTAAAAACAATATCTGTCACAGGTCTGTGGTGGGACCCCTCCCAGTTACACAGGGTGAGACTGGACATCCTGGCAGATAACCACATTTGTCACAAGGTCTGTGGTGGGACTGTGTCCAGTCGGTGCAATTGTGACATGTACTACACAAAGAGCAGAGATAAACAAACCTCTCATCTGGTCAGTCACTGCAACAGATACTGGAGTCAGTTTGTCTTGGCTTGTCCTTGCCACTGATATTACCTTTATCTGTCAAGAATGTGCTGCTAGTCCAGCAAAAGCTAGCAGTACTCAAATACTTTGCAAGCAGTTTCATGAAATGGTCAATCAGAAGGCAACTCATACCAGCTCGGACGTCGCCCGGGCTTACAAGGTCTGTGCTGATCTGTTCACACTCCGACAGGCAGCGAAAAGTAAGCTAGGAGCAGGAAGACAAAAGAAGAGGAAAACAGCAACCTTGTGGTGTAGCAGAATGAATGTACGCCCTCTGTTGTGACAGCAACAACATCACAGCACCCAAAAGACAGACAGCGCTTGTGGCCCTGGAAATGAACAGATACAATGTAGACATAGCTGCACTTAGTGAAACAAGATTGCCTGGATATGACAGCTTGGAAGACCATGGGTACATCTTCTTTTGGAGTGGGAGATCAACTCAAGAAAGCAGAGAAGCAGGAGTGGGCTTTGCAGTTAGAAAGGAGATAGCAGCAATGCTTGATGAGGAACTGGTACCAATCAACAACAGGATAATGACTATGAGACTCCCATGCCACACTCATCAGTGTATATGCCCCAACAATGACCAACACAGAGGAGGTGAAGGAAGAGTTCTACAGTGATTTATGTGAGACTATCAGGCGTGTACCAACTGATGACAGGCTGATACTTGTCGGACATTTTAATGCCAGAGTTGGTTCAGACACCGAGAAATGGAAAGGAGTGCTAGGCAGTCATGGAGTAGGCAAGTGCAATGCTAATGGAGAACTTCTACTTGCACTATGTTCAGAGTACAACCTTGTGATAACCAACACTCTATTTAAGCAAAAGGACACGCACAAGAAGACATGGATGCACCCAAGATCCAAGCACTGGCACTTATTAGACTACATCATAGTCAGGCAGAGAGACAGAAGGGATGTAATGGACACCAGGGCAATGAGAGCACGGACTGTGGCACTGATCATGTTATGCCTGAGATCTAGACTAAGGATTTGCAGACGAAAACAGCACTGCAGGACGGGTGCGAAGCCACCACGGAAGCTAAACACTAGTGCACTGAAAGGCCAAAAGAAGCAGGAAGAACTTACACAGGAAATGGATGAAAACTTGAAAGACTGGGACAGCAACAACTCAGAGAATGACATAGAAGAGAAATGGGCAACAGTGAAGGATATGGTGTATCAGACTGCAAGTGATGTATTAGGCTACCCTGAGAGGAATCATCAAGATTGGTTTGATGAGCATGATGAACACCTGAAGAAACTACTAGAAGCGAGGAACACAGCTAGGCAGGAAAACCTACAGTGTAACACAAGGTCGAAGAAGAAGAAATATTCAAAGGCTCAGAGTGAGCTACAGAAGTACACCAGAGAGATGAAGTCCAACTGGTGGGATGAAAAAGCAGAGAAACTTCAAACTGCAGCAGACAGGAAGGACATGAAAATATTCTTCACAGGTTTGAGAGAAAGCTACGGCCCTAAACCAAGAGGGTTGATCCAACTAAAGGCTATGGATGGTGAAACGGTTTTGCAGGAGAAAGACAAGATCCTGGACAGATTTGCAGACCACTTTGACCAACTACTAAACAACCCTGGAGATCTCACAGAAGAAGCTAAAGAAGCTCTAGTGCAGCGACCAGCTGTATCAAGTCTGGATGAACCACCAAATTTTGATGAACTAATGGCAGCTATCAGGACAACACAGGATGGTAAAGCTCCATGAAGGGATGGAATTCCAGCAGAAGTGTGGAAATTTGGTGGTGTTCAGCAGACCAACTGCCTGCACAAGCTCATCCAAGAGATATGGGATGCCCAGAAAGTACCTCAAGACTGGAAGAATGCAAGTATTGTGCCTTTGTTCAAGAAAGGTGACAGGAAGGATTGTAGAAATTACCGAGGTATATCACTACTAGCCACTGTTGGTAATATTCTCTCACGTGTACTACTTAACAGACTCAGTGAACACATCTCGCAGAATGTACTACCGGAAACCCAGTGCGGCTTTAGAAGTGGAAGAAGCACAATGGACATAGTTTCTGTGTTGAAACAGGTTCAAGGAAAAGTGTATCGAACAGAACATGCCGCTTTATGTAGTCTTCATAGACTTCAGTAAAGCCTTCGATACTGTTTCGTGACAAGGACTTTGGCAGGTACTCAGGAAATATGGTTGTACAGAGAAGTTTTGTCAGCATGATTGAGGCCACTCCATACAGGTATGCAAGCAAACATGGCAATGAGTGTTCAGTATCTAAAGACTTTTCAGTAAGCAGCGGGGGTAAAACAAGGGGTGTGTGCTGGCACCTACACTCTTCACGCTATATCTGGCAGCCATGCTTGAGGTGCCTTCAAGAAACTTCAGAAGGAGTATACATTCAAACAAGGAAAGAAGCAGACTTGTTCAATGTGGCACAGTTGAAAGCCAAGAGTAAGACATCGATAAAGATAGTAAGAGAAATGCTCTTTACCAGCGACAGTGCTGTAGTTGCACACAGCGTGGAAGATATGCAATCTTTAGTGGAGAAATTTGCAAGAGCAGCTAGCCAATTCAGCCTCCAAATCAACATCAAGAAGACAGAGTGCCTTTATCAACCACCAAAGTTCCAATTATCAACATCACTACCAGAAGAGATCAGCATTGGTACAGAGTCGCTAGTCAAGTGCAAGACTTTCAAGTACCTAGGGAGTACTGTTTCAGAGAATGCTAGGCTGGAGGATGAACTACTCTCAGAATGGGAAGAGCGAGCGCTGTGTTTGGAAACTTGAGGGAGAGACTGTGGAACAATCGACATGTGTCAATCCGTGTGAAATGCAAAGTGTACAGAGTAACAGCACTGGCTACTCTATTGCACGGTGCTGAAACTTGGACTGTCTACAGAGTGCAGGTGAAGAAACTCCACGCATACATGATGAGACACCTTCTGTCATGCGGTGACCCTCGCGGATCACCATAAGACGCCAAGAGTCCACCAGTGAGTTTTGCGATGATGGTGATTTATTAAAACAACGTGACAAGACAATACTGTGAGCCGCTCAGGGCAAAAACACACATAAAGCAATACAAGGGCTCGTAGGGCTAACCCCAGCCACTACGAGCTAAACTGTGACATGGCATGAAACACGAACCTGACATGAAGGTCAAACGACGCTTAGACGAGGATAGTTTGACGATGTCTGACAAGGTCTTGACAATACTCCTGCGATTTTACTGCCGCTAGTGCCCGCTTTATAAAGTCGAACACTAACGAGCAGTAATGACAAGCAGCTGACCAACCTTGACAGGCGGAAGCCCCACCAAGCACCTTCATAATAAGAGCCCGGTGAGGCCAGAATACACCCCGCAGCTGTCAAGGCCAGCAGCGAGCTGTGCTTAGCCCGAGCGCGGACAGAACCCAGCGCTCGGGTCGTAACAGTACCCTCCCTCCGAAGGCGGGCTCAGAACACCCCAAGGACCACCCTGCCCCCCCACCCCCCAGGGTGGGTGGCTGGGGGTAGGTGCGGAGGGAGAGAGACCAAAACCAGAAACAACCAAAACAGTGACAAGAATAACTACATACAGGACAATGACAAGAATAACTACTCAGATTAAATCAAAAAGATGCACATGGAGAAAACAAAATAAAACAGAACTACTGTGTCAGAAAAACTAAACACAAGACTATGACAAAATACCGAATAGTCAAATCAGATAAAATACACAGAGGAAAATAAGGCAACAGTAGAACATAACACCATTTGCCAAGGATCTCCAAATAAGATACAGAAAATACAGGACAGCACGAGAAATTAATCTTGGCCCCACATGTTACACAAGAAAATAACTTCCCCCCTGTGTGAATTCTCATGAGAGTCTTCAAAAAACCAAATACAGAAAACAGAGCACTTACTGGCTCATACCTGACTACCCACAATACAAACTAAGGCAACTGCAAGACATAACCATAACACAAAGTACACAGGATAGCAGAAAAAAAAAAACAGAACAATCACTGGGGCAAGTCAACACCAGAAAACGACCACTACCCCCCCGACAGTTTATGCTGACTGGCGGAGACCAAGCGCCACAGGAACAGTTCAGGTGGTCTCCCCGCATCCAACAGCCGGCGGGTGGTCATAGGAGGCGGAACACGATCAGGCGGCTCACCACAGTCCAATGCCCAGCACGTCCGCTCCTCTGGTGGTCGAACCAGGTCGCCCAAAGACACACACAACACGTCGGGTGGCCGACCCAAGGCGCCGAACAGGCGAAACAGTTCCTCAGGCGGCCGACCCATGTCCCTCAGCCACCAGTCCCGGGGAAAAACAGCCCACGGTGGCCTCCCTGACAAGGACAAAACTAGGGAGAGCTGGGGCGAGCGAACAGGAACCCCCACGGCCCCGGCGATGATGCATAGGGGCGGTGACTCAGCAGAGGGGAAAGATGGCACGGATGAACCCGTAATCCGTCCGATGGCGAAAGGTCTGCAGCTCCTCCCCCGTCCGCGGACCACGCTGGCGCTGCACCTCTGCTGGACCCCGATTGGGTCCCAGCTGCACCCACTTCGGGCCCCGATTGGGCCAGAACCGCACCTGCGGTGGACCCCGATTGGGCCTCTGGCGCACCCACGTCGGACCCCGATTGGGCCAGAACCGCACCTGCGGTGGACCCCAATTGGGCCTCCGGTGCACCCACGTTGGACCCCGATTGGGCCGGAACTGCACCCGCGGTGGACCCCGATTGGGCCTCTGGTGCACCCACGTCGGACCCCCGATTGGGCCACAGCAGCCTCCACGACGGACCCCGACTGAGTCGGTGCAGCTCCGCTGACGATCTCCACCCCGAACCTGGAACCTCCAACACAGTGACTCTGACTGGTCCCACGCCGGCGACACTGCAACAAGGCTCACAAACAGGAAGAAAACCGGGATTAGAATCACTGGTAGCAACAGAACCCAGCGAGACGAGCTCGGGCGCAGCAGACGGCTGCTCCTCACTCGCCTCCCCGAGAGGCAGGCAAAAATGCTCCGAAACAGGGGACAGAGACACAAGGGGGAGCACTTGCCTGCACTCGGGTTCTGTTGCCACCAGGACTTCGACGATCCAGGTTCAGGGCGGCGACTCTCGTCAGCAGGCTCCAGCTCTGCTGCGTTGGGCTCCGCAGCTGGCAAGATGTCATCTGCAGCCTGAGGTTCCTCCCGCACTGCTGTTCACGCCGATAACCTGTATGGCGTGGGGGCAGGGGACCCTCGACCCACTAGCTCAGACCGCTCCGGCGAGGAGACCCAGGGATGCTTCATCGTCGGCTCAGGTTCCGGGCCGTAGTCCGCGCTTCTCCTCCGTCCACGACGTGGCTGCAGGGCCGGATCCAGGCTTTCCAGCACTGCAGGCCCCCTCTTCATCCGACGACGTTGGCCTGGCATCACGGACCGCTCAACGGGGGGGACACAGAGGCAGCAGGTTTAGTTATTTTCACTACAGCAGGTGGAGGGAGCTCGGGGGGCTGCGAGCCCCGAACTCAGACAAGGCAGGCTCCAATTATGGTGTAATAAATTAACTTGCACTTGCCTTTCTCCCGGAGGGAAGATGGTTCCTGCTGTAGGGGACGTTGTTCCTCCTTCTCCCCGCTGGATGGCGACAGAGGGCCCCCTGGAAGGACGAGGTGGAGCCGCTCTCAGAGGTTCGCTGACGGGCTTTGCCGGCAGCGGGTCCAGCCGGGGATTCTGCCGAGGTTCTCCTTGGCCGTGGCGCCAACGTCGTCGACGACCTCCAGATAGCGCGACCTCCTGGACCGGGTCAGGGACAGGAACCCAACACGGGGAGCGAGGATGCCTCCTCCTCTGCTTCCTGCTTTCCTCCTCCTCCAGCCCGCGGAGTATCTCGCGCTGCGTGGCGAGTTCTTCTCTCCTTGTCATCACCTCCGGGTGATCGTCGTAGTGGAGAGGAAGGTTGTCCAGGAGAACCTCTGCACAGTCCAGGTGCCATCACATATAGCTGGAGTTGACGTCAAAGGTAGCGGCGAGGAGCGTCCTGTCGACGTACTCCAGCGCGCTCGCTAACTCTTTGCCCAGGCGCCGACCACGGCCCCTGGATGACGGCATTCTCCCAGCAAATGACACTCAGACAGGGAAGAACAATAGTCCAATTAAAGCAAAAACTCACGGTGAAAAGGCGTCTCGGTGTGGCATCTCCGTTTAGACGTCCTGGCAGGAGTATACTGTCATGTGGTGACCCTCGCGGATCACCATAAGACGCCAAGAGTCCACCAGTGAGTTTTGCGATGATGGTGATTTATTAAAACAACGTGACAAGACAATACTGTGAGCCGCTCAGGGCAAAAACACACATAAAGCAATACAAGGGCTCGTAGGGCTAACCCCAGCCACTACGAGCTAAACTGTGACATGGCATGAAACACGAACCTGACATGAAGGTCAAACGACGCTTAGACGAGGATAGTTTGACGATGTCTGACAAGGTCTTGACAATACTCCTGCGATTTTACTGCCGCTAGTGCCCGCTTTATAAAGTCGAACACTAACGAGCAGTAATGACAAGCAGCTGACCAACCTTGACAGGCAGAAGCCCCACCGAGCACCTTCATAATAAGAGCCCGGTGAGGCCAGAATACACCCCGCAGCTGTCAAGGCCGGCAACGAGCTGTGCTTAGCCCGAGCGCGGACGGAACCCAGTGCTCGGGTCGTAACACCTTCGAGCCATAATGAACATCTCATGAAAAGACAAGATAACCAACATAGAAGTGTTGAAACGAGCTGGTCTACCATCAATGGAGGACATGCTAATACAGATGAACCTGAGATGGCTCGGACATGTTGAGAGGATGGACCACCAGCATCTCCCTCAGCAGTTACTCTACTCACAGTTATGTGAGGGCAAACGCAATCAGGGTAGACCAAGGCTCAGATTTAAAGACACTGTAAAAAGAAACTTGAAGAAGTTGGACATAGACAGGAGTTCATGGCAGCAGAAGGCTAAGGACAGAGCTGTGTGGAGGAATCTGATCAGACCTAAATGAAACAGTCATTGTCGCCCATGACAGACTGCTATGATGATGATGAGGATGTCATAGTTAATGGTATCAAATGCTTTAGACATGTCTAAAAAAATGCCAGTACCATAGTTGCCTCTTTCAATTGCATCATTGATTTTTTCAATTAGGTCAAGTATTGCCATATAGGTAGTGTGTTTCTTTCTGAAGCCATACTGAGATGGGATAATAATGTTGAGCTTATCAAGATAACTGTAAGTCTGTTATAAACTACTCTTTCCAAAACCTTTGAAAGAGTAGGCAGAATGGATATTGGATGATAATTAGTCAAATCATTCTTATCACCTGATTTATAAATTGGTATAATTTGTGCAATTTTTGCTATTTGTGGCACTACTCCGGATATTAGAGGCAGATTAATGCAGTTGGTAAGAGGTTCCAGCTTTAAATTAATGATACTTTTAAAAAATTTTGCTGGAAATTTCATCAGCTCCAGCAGAGTTTGAGTTCTTCATGTCCTTGATGATTTTCCAGACTTCCTCACAATCAGTTGGCTTCAGGAAGAAAGAATTCGGGTAGTTTCCTGATAGATAGTGTTTGAAAGAGGCAGCCTGGGGTTGGTTAATTTTATTAGATAAATTTTTCCAATGGAAAAAAATTATTAAATTTGTCAGCGAGAGTGGCATTACTGGTGTGATTATTGACCGCGTTATTGTTCGTAAGTGTGGGGGCTTTTTGGTCCCTATTTAGAACCTTATTTAGTACTCGCCAGGATTTCTTGGAATCAGCCTGTGATGCATTTATAAGTTCTGCATAGTAATTACTCTCTTTATAATAATATGTGTTAGTTTATTTCTATAATTAGTATATTCATTTTTATTGTTAATATTTGGATTTTTTATGTAGTGTTTATATAATTTATTTTTGTACTTAATAGATTTTAGTATGCCCTTAGAAAGCCATGGATGTTGAATAGTATGATTACATGTGATAGTCTTGACAGGAGTTGTCCTCTGGATGGATTCTGTTATTTCCTTGGTCAAGGCGTCAAACGCAGCATCAGCATCACCACAATTGTAGATTCTATCCCATGCTTTGACATGCAAGTCCTCACTCAGTCATTGTAAGTTTTCTTCATTCAGTATTTTTATTTTTAGTTTATGTCATGAGATTGAGGGCCTAACGACAAGGTCAAGAAACAGAACAATGGGGATATAATCAGAAATCTTGGAGAGCACGACTCCAGATACCAGTGTGGAATTGCAAATGTTAATAATGATATTATCAATAATGGGCTTGGTGGAGTGAGTGATTCTAGTATAGGTATTAATGGTAGGGAAGAAGGAAGAGGAGTGTAGAGTATTCATAAAGTCATTTTTAGCTGCATCATCCCTGGAGAGGTCAATGTTGAAGTTCCCAAGGAGAATACAACTTTTATTTTTATTGTTGATTGAGAATAAAATTTCTTCCAGTTTGGTTGTGATTAAGGTCATTGTCCGGGGGGGGGGGGACAATAAATCTCACCTATAATTAAATTTTTCCCATTTTTGGCATGTATCTCAACAAAAAGAGAGTCAATATGACAGTCTTCCATGACAATATCATCATAAACACCAACATCATGTCTACAAGAGATATACAGACAGACACCACCACCAGATCTGCCACATCTGTTCTTCGTGAATAGTTTATAACCATCAAGGTTTAAGATGTCTATGTATGACTTATCGTTCAGCCAAGTTTCACTACAACCAATTACATCAAAGCTGCAGCCTGTACTGGTAAGTAAAGTAACTAGATCATGATGATGTTTATTCAAGCTCCTGATGTTTAAATGTATGACAGAATGATTGTATTGGTTTTTAAAATATGTTAATTGCTCAGGAATATACTGATCACAGCTTATATTCCTATTATAGTCCATAAATTGTGTCAAATCCACTCCTTCTTCATTAGATTCATTGAAGATCATTATGCACGATAGCTGATAAAATTTACTGTGATCACACAGTAACAATACACATTTAAAGACATACAGTGGACATAGACAAACCCTCATCCATATGGAAGATGGTCGGACAAACACACACACAATCACACACACACTCAAATACACAAAGACACATTGTCAGCACAACAGTCCATTAGCCCGAGAGCACACAGATACTGGCCTCGCCGCACCAGGCAGCAGACCTACCCAGTCAAACAAGCAGAATTTAGGCCAATTCCCAAACCAAAATGAAAATACGGATAAGAGGAAGAGATAGAAGGAAGATGGAAAGTGAGTAAAAAAGGAAGTAAATCATTCACCGTCTTTCAGGTTCATCAGTTGTTATGGCAGTGGGGACGCAATGGTGACATCATCATCATCACCCGTCTGTGTTCACACTGCTAGAGAGGCAACCTGCAAAAGTCCCGGTGGCTCTTCCTGAGGTTCAGCAGTGATATTTTGGTCACCTCCAGTTAGCCAATATGTGATTTGAGGATTCCTGTACAGTTTTCCATCGATGTAAAGTTTATCAATGAACAGACAAGTGTTCCTTTTACCGTTTCTTGCCTCCATCATGATCGGGTAGAGCAGCTTCCGTCTGTTTATAATCTCAGGTGGAAACTGATCGTTGCTGCAGTAGTTGGTTCCTTATAGCTCTTTACCCTTGGACATGACGGCAGCATTCATCTTGGAATCGGTGGTTTTGGCCACAATAGGACGGGGCCTCCTCTGTTGGTCGGCTTTGGTCCTTTCGAGGCGATGCGCTCTGGAGAAGAAAATAGCCCTGGCCTCCTCCGGCTTCATTTTCAACTCGTTGACTAGGAATGACTTTAAGAGTTCTTCTGATTTTTGGTGAGCTTTATTTTTTACTTCTGGAAGTCCATATATAATGATATTATCCCTCATGATCCGACACTGCAGGTCAAGTACATTTTTTGCCATGATAAGTTTATCTTTTTGGAGTTCGGTTGTCAGATGTTTGAGGTTGTTTACTTCAAGCCTGAGTGACGCATTATCAACCTTTAGCACCTCGATCAGTGAGTTGTTGAATTCCACGGCTTGCTTTAGTTCATTAATATCAGTTGTCAGCTGATCGAATAAGTCGAGCTTTTTAAGTTGGTGTTTAATAGACATTAGGGACTCACTAATGTCACAGGGTGAAGTATCGTCCACTCTGCTCGAGCTTGGTTTAGTCTAGGTGGATTTGGATGCCGGTTTGCTGCCAGGCATGACGTTGTAATATTGTGCGTCAATATAGGATTGCAAATCCTCTATCGGCTCGTCCACAGGCGAATCCAGTTTGTTATTGTCATGTGTGTGCGTAAATGCGCACACACAAATCAATTAATACGAGCCCAAACGCTGGTGAAGTTTAACGTGTTTATTAACAAAGGAAAATGATGTACAAAATGTCCATAACACTGTCCGATAAGTAGCAATGATGGTATGGTAAAGGTGACAGGCTACTAGCTCTATAGGTAAGCCCCATGTGCTCCAAGACGGAACTGGCAGCAGAGAAAAAGGGCATAAAATAATAGAAGAGAGGACTTACATTACAGCCGGAAAAAGGTGGATTGTCCTCTCTGGGTTGGGGACAGGCTCCTGCCCCAAGTGGAGGAGTTTAAGTATCTTGGAGTCTTGGTCACGAGTGAGGGGAAAATGGAGTGAGAGATTGACAGACGGGTTGGAGCAGCATCTGCAGTGATGCGGACATTGTACCGGTCTGTTGTGGTGAAGAGGGAGCTTAGTTCTAAGGCAAAGCTGTCGATTTACCAGTCAATCTACGTTCCTACTGTCACCTATGGTCACGAGCTTTGGGTAATGACCGAAAGAACAAGATCGCGGATACAAGCGGCTGAAATGAGCTTTCTCCGTAGGATTGCTGGACTCACCCTCAGAGATAGGGTGAGGAGCTCAGTCATCTGGAAGAGGCTCAGAGTAGAACCGCTGCTCCTCCACATTGAAAGGAGTCAGTTGAGGTGGTATGGGCACCTGATTAGGATGCCTCCTGGACGCCTCCCACTTGAGGTGTTTCAGGCACGTCCCACTGGAAGGAGACCCCGGGGCAGACCCAGGACTCGGTGGAGAGACTATGTCTGCCAGCTGGTCTGGGAACGCCTTGGTATCCTCTCTGAAGAGCTGGAGCTGGTGGCTGGGGAGAGGGAAGTCTGGGCTTCTCTGCTTGAACTGCTGACTCCGCGACCCGGACCTCCGGAAAAGCGGTAGAAGATGGATGAATAGATGGATGGACTTACATTAATGTTGGAGCGGAAAGGCTCGGAAGAACAACATAGTAGTCCGTGGAAGAGCAAGCCATGTTAACCCAGAGAGACTGACTGATGCCAACGCACTGAATGTTTCCACTGCCGGCCTGAAGTACCCCCGATACTAACGAGCGGCAAATGGAAACAGGTGCGTGGCAAACAGAGTAGATGAATCAGTATGAATGAGTTTCTGGTGTGTGTGTGTGTGTGTGTGTGTGTGTGTGTGTGTGTGTGTGTGTGTGTGTGTGGTGATACCATACAGCCCGTGAATGTCTGGTGAGGAGGAGGTGTGACTATAGGACTGGCAGAGAGCAAGGCTCAGTCTGCCAGCTGGAATTAATAAGCAATAATCAAAACCCTACAGCCACAGGTCGTGGATGGGGTTGAAGACAACCCTGAACACGACAGGTATGAGTTAGTCGGTCACTTCTCCGAATATGTTTTATGGCATAATTTGGGAGTTTTTGGTGAAGAGGTCAGCTCAGCTCTGCTCAGCACTTCCTGCAGTCGGCCATCTTTTTGTCTTTTGTTTGTTTTAGTTGTTGGTTTGTTTGTTTTTTTGTCTGTTCCCCTCCCTTTTCTTTCCCCCTCCACACACTTCCTTTCCCTCTTTCCCATCCTGTTGGGTCTTCCATTGGTAAAATAATTAAAGTATTAAAAGTTATTACAGGAGGAGTTTACAACAATATACAATACACAGTTACTGTAGGTACTGTATAAGCTCCTCTTGGCAAAGTAAATCTGTTTTGGCACAATAAGGGTGACAGATCCCTGTTCTGCTTGCCTAGCTGCCTGACAGGACAAGGGGGAAAGGAAGAAAAAAAAAATTAGAATGTCATTGAAAAGTTGATTGATTTCAATAATTCAATTCAAAAAGTGAAACTCATATATTATATAGATTCATTACACACATAGTGATATGTTTCAAGTGTTTATTTCTTTTAATTTTGATAGTTATGGCTTGCAGCAAATGAAAACTCCAAATTCAGTTTCTCAAAAAATTAGAATATTATATAAAATTAATTTAAAAAAAAAGATTTTTAATAGATATGTTGGCCGATTGAAAAGTATGTCCATGTACTCAATACTTAGTTGGGGCTCATTTTGCATAATTACTGCATCAATGCAGCATAGCATGGAGGCGATCAGCCTGTGTTACTGCTGAGGTACTTTTGGCAGTGTGGACAGGTGCCATGTCCTGCTGGAAAATGAAATCAGCATCTCCATAAAGCTTGTCAGCAGAGGGAACCATGAAGTGCTCTAAAATCTCCTGTTAGATGGCTGCACTGACATTGGACTTGATTAAACACAGTGGAAAAACACCAGCAGATGGCATGGCTCCACATACGTATCATCATTGACTGTGAAAACTTCACACTGGACCACAAGCAACTTGGATTCCGTGCCTGTTCACTCTTCCTCCAGACTCTGGGACCTTGATTTCCAAGTGGCAGGACTTGGCACCTGATTTGGGGAGCCATGTCATCTGCTGGTGTTAGTCCACTTTGTTTTATCAAGTCCAAAGTCAATGCAGCTGTCTACCAGGACATTTTAGAGCACTTGATGCTTCCCTCTGCTGACAAAGTTTATTGAGGTGCTGATTTCATTTTCCAGCAGGACTTGACACCTGCCCACACTGCCAAAAGTACCAAAGCCTGGTTTAATGACCATGGTATCACCATATTTTACTGGCCAGCAAACTCTCCTGACATAAACCCCATACAGAATCTATGAAGTATTATCAACAGGGAGATGAGAGACACCAGACCCAACAATGCAGATGAGCTGAAGGCCGCTATCAAAGCAACCTGGGCCTTCATAACACCTCAGCAGTAACACAGGCTGATCACCTTCATGCCATGCCACAGTGATGCAGCATTAATTGATGCAAAAGGAGCCCTGACCAAGTATTGAGTGTGTGCATGGAAATACTATTAGTCAGCCAATATTTCTATTAAAAAAATCATTTTTTTTAAAATTGATCTTATGTAATATTCTAATTTTTTGAGAAATTGATTTCCGGGTTTTCATGAGCTGCAAGCCATAACCATCAAAATTAAAAGAAATAAACACTTGAAATATGTCACTCTGTGTGTAATGAATCTATATAAAATACGAGTTTCATTTTATGAATTGAATTACTGAAATAAATCAACTTTTTGATGATATTGTAATTTAGTGAGATGCACCTGTATAGGGCAGTGTAGTGGTGCACCAGGAGGGTGGCATCATCACACCGTATTTCACAATAAACCCTTCATCAACCCCCTTACAAAGTAGTAAAACACACCTAATTAAAACCCACCCAAATTTAGTAGACAAAACCCCCAATAAACATATTAAACAAAAACAACAACAAACTCAGGAACTACGGCTGGTGGGTGGACTGCCACACAACCCTGCATGGCAAAGTGGGTTATTCTACCATCTTTAACGGTCCGGCCATACTCCTAACTAAAAGGTTCCCCTTTTTACGGTCTTCCATGTTAAGTTCAGTTCCATTAGGGCGGCCTCACAGTGACCCCGTGGTGGCTGCACCCCTGGAGCTTTGAAGCGGGCTTGTGGCAGCATCCTGCCTGGAGTTGCCGGACCCCCAGAGCCAATCTTCATGACGCCGGAGCCCGGGTCCCACACTAAAGCAGCCGACTCCTGCAGACCCTCACCGTCTGGAGCCACCACCTGGATATGCCATAGTCTGCTTGCGTGCCGAACTGAATTGTCGGGCTGCTGAAAACACACTGTCCTCATCTTTGCCACGATCCTCAGTGGTGCCTCACTTGTTTTCCGGCATTGTCGTTATGCTCTCGGTGGCTCTGCGTGCTCGTTCAGCTCGGGACCTCTACCGTGCTGCGGCTCGTCTCAGGTACAAAACCAGCCCAGTACCTCTCTGGTGTCACTCATTGAAATGGGCCCTCTGCCCGCCAACTTAGTCACTCCCAATACAGCTGGCCAAGTGCGGGCACCAAAGCCGTCTGGCTCCTTCCCTGAACCGCTCTCCTCCCGAGAGCATGAGGTGTGTGCTTCGTTGTCGGTCATCGAAACGCTCTGCTGTCCCGCTTCATGCGCTGTGGCTATGCCCAGCTGCCGCTGCTGCTTTTCGGGGCTCTCGGCATGCTCACGCTCCCTCTCCCATGGTTCCAACTCTGGCTGCGGCGAAAACTGAGCCGAGTCTGTTCACTGCTCTCTCACTGTGCTGTGGTCACGCTCAGTGCTAAATTCTCCCTTTTCACTGCGCTCACACACCATGCTGTGCTCTTCGGCTGGCTTGTCGTTCTCGATAGACACAGGCTTCCACCCCTGTGTCTCCGATTCCAGTGTTAGCTAACGCCAACTGCCTGGGTAGCTTCTGTGTTTGGCGCCCATCTAGCCCCGTGGCTAACTTCTCCATTGCTACTAGCTGGGACGTTAGTTCTCCCGTGGTTACTAGCTTCATGCCTTTTGGTGCCAACAGCATTTCAACCCACAGCTTCGTGCTACTTGTGTGTTCTGCAAAGTAGCCAGCAAGCAGTTCGATAGCATCCTCATATTACTCCATCAGTCCTAATGTGTGGAAAATCCTCTGACCCTCTACACCAAGTTCGCAAACAAGAAATTCACGTTTCCTTACTTTGTCAAGCCCACCCAGGCCCAACGCAGCAATGTACGTCTCGAATGCATCGAGCTACTGTGGCCACATTATAGCTGGCTCCCCTGAGTGCTCAAGAAATGGCCAAAGAGGTGCCACGCACACCCCCATGGTTTAATCCTCAGTCGCCAAATGTTATATCCACAAACTTGGTATTGAGGAGACAGACGAGGAGGTTGCACTTGAACTGACCTTTATTATAACTTAGGTTGCAATACAGCACAATGCAGGGTGTCTGGCCAAGAGGAAGCCCAAAATGGTGGACGCCCCTATTTATAGGGCGGTGTGGTGGTGCACCCAGAAGGTGGCATCATTACACCATATTTCACAATAAACCCTTCATCACTGCCCCCTAAACGTAATAACTGGTTGGGCCACCCTTAACAGAAACAACTGCAATCAGGCGTTTGTGATAACTGGCAATGTGTCTTTTACAGTGCTGTGGAGGAATTTTGGCCCACTCATCTTTGCAGAATTGCTGTAATTCAGTCACATTGGAGGGTTTTTGAGCACAAACCGCCTTTTTAAGGTCATGCCACAGCATCTCAATCAGATTCAGATCAGGGACTTTGACTAGGCCAGTCCAGAGTCTTCATTTTGTTTTTCTTAAGCCATTCAGAGGTGGACTTGCTGGTGTGTCTGGGATCATCGTCCTGTTGCAGAACCCAAGTGCGCTTCAGCTTGCGGTCACAAACAAATGGCCGGACAGTTTCCTTCAGGATTTTTTGGTCAGACAGCAGAATTCATGGTTCCATTTACCACAGCAAGTCTTCCCGGTCCTGAAGCAAAACAGCCCCAGACCATCACACTACCACCACCATATTTTACTGTTGGTATGATGTTCCTTTTCTGAAATGCTGTATTACTTTAACGCCGGATGTAATGGGACACACACACCTTCCAAAAAGTTCAACTTTTATCTCATCAGTCCACAGAGTATTTTCCCCAAAAGTCCTGTGGATAATCAAGATGTTTTCTGGCAAAACTGAGATGACCCTTTATGTTCTTTTTGCTCAGCAGTGTTTTTTGTCTTGGAACTGTCCTATGCATGCCATTTATGCCCAGTCTCTTTCTTATGGTGGAGTCATGAGTGTTGACCTTAACTGAGGCAAGTGAGTTCTTTGGATGTTGTTGTGGGGTCTTTTGTGACCTCTTGGATGAGTCGTCGCTGCACTCTTGGGGTAATTTTGGTCAGCCAGCCACTCCTGAGAAGGTTCACCAGTGTTCCGTGTTTTCGGCATTTGTGGGTAATGGCTCTCATTGTGGTTCTCTGGAGTCCCAAAGCTTTAGAAATGGTTTTATAACCTTTTCCAGACTGACAGATCTCAGTTACTTCCTTTCTCATTTGTTCCTGAATTTCTTTGGATCACAGCACGATATCTAGCTTTTGAGGATCTTTTGGGCTACTTCACTTTGTCAGGCAGGTCTTATTTAAGTGATTTCTTGATTGGGAACAGGTGTGGCAGTAATCAGGCCTGGGTGTGGCTGGAGAAATTGAACTCAGCTTTCCAAAGATGTGATAAACCACAGTTGATTTATGTTTAAAAAAAAAAAAATCACGAGTGAAAATCACTTTTTCACATAGGGCCATGCAGGTTTGGATTTTTTTTTACCCTAAATAATAAACACCTTCATTTAAAAACTGCATTTTGTGTTTACATGTGTTATCTTTGTCTGATATTTAAATTTGTTTGACGATCTAAAACATTTAAGCATAACAAACATACAAAAAAATGAGAAATCAGGAAGGGGGCAAACACTTTTTCACACCACTGTATCACCACTATTATAACAAACAGGACAAAGGCCGTTCCAGGAGGCACCAAGAACACTAGTCAGAAAACAACATAGATCAGTATCAGCCTTTAGCTCCCACCTGTATGCAGTACCACTCCCCGACCAGAGGTGGCGAGAGCGCACTAAGCACAAGAGTGCCCAGTACCTACACAAAGAAGATGACTGCCAGTCGACAACAAATACAGAACCAAAGGCAAATTGTATTGAGCTGTTAAAATCTCAGTTTCTGCCTGAAAAAGAAGCTAAAACACACACACACACACACACCTATATATATATACAGTATATATACAGTATATATATATATATATATATATATATATATATATATATATATATATATATATATATATATACTGTATATATATATATATATATTTACAGTGGGGCAAAAAAGTATTTAGTCAGCCACCAATTGTGCAAGTTCTCCCACTTAAAAGATGAGCGAGGTCTCCAATTTTCATCATAGGTATACCTCAACTATGAGAGACAAAATGAGAAAAAAAAAATCCAGAAAATCACATTGAAGGATTTTTAATGAATTAATTGGTAAATTCCTCAGTAAAATAAGTATTTGGTCACCTACAAACAAGCAAGATTTCTGGCTCTCACAGACCTGTAACTTCTTCTTTAAGAGGCTCCTCTGTCCTCCACTCGTTACCTGTATTAATGGCACCTGTTTGAACTCGTTATCAGTATAAAAGACACCTGTCCACAACCTCAAACAGTCAGACTCCAAACTCCACTATGGCCAAGACCAAAGAGCTGTCAAAGAACACCAGAAACAAAATTGTAGACCTGCACCAAGATGGGAAGACTGAATCTGCAATAGGTAAGCAGCTTGGTGTGAAGAAATCAACTGTGGGAGCAATTATTAGAAAATGGAAGACATACAAGACCACTGATAATCTCCCTTGATCTGGGGCTCCATGCAAGATCTCACCCCGTGGGGTCAAAATTATCACGAGAACGGTGAGCAAAAATCCCAGAACCACATGGGGGGACCTAGTGAATGACCTGCAGAGAGCTGGGACCAAAGTAACAAAGGCTACATCAGAAACACACTACGCTGCCAGGGACTCAAATCCTGCAGTGCCAGACGTGTCCCCCTGCTTAAGCCAGTATATGTCCGGGCCCGTCTGAAGTTTGCTAGAGAGCATTTGGATGATCCAGAAGAGGATTGGGAGAATGTCATATGGTCAGATGAAACCAAAATAGAACTTTTTGGTAAAAACTCAACTTGTCGTGTTTGGAGGAGAAAGAACACCATACCTACTGCGAAGCATGGGAGTGGAAGCATCATACTTTGGGGCTGTTTTTCTGCAAAGGGACCAGGACGACTGATCCGTGTAAAGGAAAGAATGAATGGGGCCATGTATCGTGAGATTTTGAGTGAAAACCTCCTTCCATCAGCAAGGGCATTGAAGATGAAACGTGGCTGGGTCTTTCAGCATGACAATGATCCCAAACACACCGCCTGGGCAACGAAGGAGTGGCTTCGTAAGAAGCATTTCAAGGTCCTGGAGTGGCCTAGCCAGTCTCCAGATCTCAACCCCATAGAAAATCTTTGGAGGGAGTTGAAAGTCTGTGTCGCCCAGCGACAGCCCCAAAACATCATTGCTCTAGAGGAGATCTGTATGGAGGAATGGGCCAAAATACCAGCAACAGTGTGTGAAAACCTTGTGAAAACTTACAGAAAACGTTTGACCTCTGTCACTGCCAACAAAGGGTATATAACAAAGTATTGAGATGAACTTTTGTTATTGACCAAATACTTATTTTACCGAGGTATTTACCAATTAATTCATTAAAAATCCTTCAGTGTGATTTTCTGGATTTTTTTTTTCTTATTTTGTCTCTCATAGTTGAGGTATACCTATGATGAAAATTGGAGACCTCTCTCATCTTTTAAGTGGGAGAACTTGCACAATTGGTGGCTGACTAAATACTTTTTTACCCCACTGTATATATATACAGTATATATATATATATATATATATTGCATATTTTTTTATATATCACATACCTTTATGCAGATAAGGATAGTGCATACTATGCTGCACTCAGACGCTGCATGCCTTCTCCCACTCAGCAGAAAACACAACAAACTTATGACACAGCAATGCGGTACCAAAGGTAAGGCAGCCCAACACAGCACAGAAAATGTAATGTCAAACAGACTGGTATAAGCTCTTACCGACCAGGAGGATAGAAAGAGGAAGAATGGGTGGATACAGAGTGCATATACAGTATACGGCGTGCATCCACAGGTGTGGTTCAATTTGGTATAATGCTCCTGACCTAAGGATCATAGTCACATGGTTACAGGTTCACTGAAATGAAATAAAACAAACCGGACCATAAACTTTCTCGACATAAAAACCACACCACAAGGATGACGGCAGCATCAAAATCACAATATACAGGAAAACAACACACACGGACCAATGCCTCCTCTGGACATCCAGACATCCCACGGCACACAAACTGTCAGTTGTGAGGACATTATTTGAACGGACCACCATCATCATGAATGAGGAAGACAGACAGAAGGAAGAACGGCACATATGTCACACACTCATGGTCTGCCAATATCCAACATTGGCAATAAACAAAGGAAAATGTCAAGTCCAAAACAAAGACCAAAAAACAAAAAGGAAAAAATACACACCAAAACCAGAAAACAACAAAAGCATAGTGACTCTACTATACCATCATGTGAAAAAATTAGGACACCCTGTATAAGCTTGTGTGTTTTTTAACATATTTGGACATATGGATATTTAATATCAATGTTAAAAAAATACTGGGAGGTTCATGTCATACAACTAAATTAAAAATGAATTAAAGACTTTTTTTCAAATTTTCTGTAAAATGTAATTCTAAACAAATAGTGAGGAATAAATTAAGACACCCCCATCGTTTTTAGGACACCCCCACATTCATTCCCAATTAAAATGGCTAAAATAAATGTTAAAAATGCAAATAAAAACAAAAACAAGGTTAGATATAGATATGTGAACATTTATTAATAACGAACTGAATATTTAATGGGGTGTCCTAATTTTTTCACATGACTGTACATCCGAGGAATAACTGAACCCATACAAAGAATCATGAAAAAACACAGAATAAACACAGCAATAAAACCCACACAAAACTGCAGCAGCTTTTGGTTCACCCTAAGGACAAATTACAACCAAACAAAAAATGCAATGTAATTTATGAAATATCATGTAAATCATGTGAAAAAAAACATACATAGGGAAAATGGGGAGGATGTTTGCAACATGAAAAAGGGAACACCAAAAAGAATGTGAAAAAGAAACAACAGGGTGACTCACAAGAATGCAAAAAGAAAACGCAAAACAGGAAAACCTCAAATCAGCAATATTAGACCACTAAAAGATAAGCAACCACATCATGAAGTGGAACAACACAAAAATAATTGGATCAGAGGTCAACAAACACAAACGCTGAATCAAAAAAGCAATTGAAATCAGGAAGTGAGCCCACAGCACCATGAACCGAGATGATGGAGCCTTCATGCTCTCGCACACCTGGGACTCTCTCCTCCGGAGACCATTGCATGGCGGGGGGCATGACCGACCTGGAAGATCTGTCAAATCTGTCTGGTCAGTCACGCCTATGGAAAAGGATAAAACAGCTGATGTGACACATCACAGATGTCAGATGACGCTTTCTGAAGAAGACTGCAGATGACAGTTGTCATTATCGTCCTCATCATAGTCATCATCACCATCATCGCCATCACCTCTCACCATCTGTCTGGAGGAGACAAAGGCTTGGATGGAGCACAACTTTCTTAAGTTTAATAGCTCCAAAACTGAAGCCATCATGGTTGGCACACCTCAGCAGATTCAGTCATCATCCATAATCTGCATCACTTTCTGTGGTCACAATATCCCCCTTTCCTCATCAGTCACCAATCTTGGTGTAAAAATGCACTTAAACCTCACCTTCGAACCCCATGTACAGTACATCCAGAAAGTATTCACAGTGCTTCACTTTTTCCACATTTTGTTATGTTACAGCTTTATTCCAAAATGGAATAAATTCATTTTTTCCTCAAAATTCTACACACAATACCCATAATGACAATGTGAAAAAAGTTTTTTTTTTTTAGATTTTTGCAAATTTATTAAAAATTAAAAATTAAGAAATCACATGTACATAAGTATTCACAGCCTTTGCCATGAAGCTCAAAATTGAGCTCAGGTGCATTCTGTTTCCACTGATCATCCTTGAGATGTTTCTACAGCTTAATTGGAGTCCACCTCTGGCAAATTCAGTTGATTGGACATGATTTGTAAAGGCGCACACCTGTCTATATAAGGTCCCAAAGTTGACAGTGCATGTCAGAGCACAAACCAAACATGAAGTCAAAGGAATTGTCTGTTGACCTCCGAGACAGGATTGTCTCAAGGCAAAAATCTGGGGAACAGTACAGAAAAATTTTTGCTACTTTGAAGGTCCCGATGAGCACAGTAGCCTCCATCATCTGTAAATGGAAGAAGTTTGGAACCAGCAGGACTCTTCCAAGAGCTGGCCAGCGTCTAAACTGAGCGATCGGAGGAGAAGGGCCTTAGTCAGGGAGGTAACCAAGAACCCGATGGTCACTCTGTCAGAGCTCCAGCATTCCTCTGTGGAGAGGGGAGAACCTTCCAGTAGGACAACCATCTCTGCAGCAATCCATATTAATCTGGCCTGTATGGTAGAGTGGCCAGACAGAAGCCACTCCTTAGTAAAAGGCACATGGCAGCCCGCCTGGAGTTTGCCAAAAGGCACCTGAAGGACTCTCAGACCATGAGAAACAAAATTCTCTGGTCTGATGAGACAAAGATTCAACTCTTTGGCGTGAATGCCAAGCGCCATGTTTGGAGGAAACCAGGTACCGCTAATCACCAAGTCAATACCATCCCTACAGTGAAGCATGGTGGTGGCAGCATCATACTGTGGAGACGGTTTTCAGTGGCAGTAACTGGGAGACTAGACAGGAGAGAGGGAAAGATGAATGTGTGGGCGACACACATTGTGGGCTCACGTTGCCACAGAGACAGGACTGCATGTGTATTGAAGGTGTCACGTCTGCAAGGACAGAGGACTCGAATCTGCAGGAGATAACAAGGAAGTGTGAGATTTGTCTCTTTGTCCCACAGAAGATGCCCCGGAGAGGTTTCCGGTTCATCAGGAAATGAGAGACAATGGTGAAGCTTCAAAGGGATGCTTTGTGACTGTATGTTTACTGAAGACACCATGTGACTTGAATTCTGATGCTGGAAACATATAAAAGGGTGTTGAGATATGATTCTTTCTCTTTCCTGCTTTGAGAATGCTAGAAGCTGTGTTCTGTCAAATAAAGCTGGTTTACGACTAAACTCAGCCTCGTCATTTGAGCACATCTTCTACACTGGTGACCTACGACGAAAAATGAGCAGACGGAATTCTCCCGAGCGGGGCTCGGTGGAAGCCAGCCTGATGGCCGCCTCCACGATCCAGCTGCCCGATTTCTGGCAGCACAGCCCGCGCTCATGGTTTAGCGCAGTCGAGGCGCAGTTCAACCTCCGGAGAATCTCCAACGACGACACAAGATTCTACCACGTGGTAGCGAAGCTGGACAGCAACACGGTCCAGAGAGTGGAGGATCTGGTTAACCATCCACCAGACAGTGACAAGTACAGCGCATTGAAGGACGCGCTGATCAGCCATTTCACCCCCTCAGTCCAACAAAGAGCAGAGGGGCTCCTAACGTTGACGGAGGCAGAAAGCGATAGACCTGCGGACATGATGGTGAAGATGCTGAGGCTCAAAGACTCTGAGGATGGCGAATTCATTTTCGCCCACCTTCTCCTTCGAACCCTGCCACCAGCAGTGAGAGTGGCCCTGGCAGAGTCGTCCCAATTGGCCAGGCGAGACTACCATGGGTTGAGCAAAGAGGCGCAGCGGTTGGTCGACGCCCACAAGCGGAACGCGGTTTCGGCCGCGGCGGCCAGCCCGGGAACAGCGTCCGGAGACAGCGCACGTCCAGTGGCGCCAGACGCACCAACGGCGGCGGCGACGGGAGCCAGACGACGCGGAGCGGAGGACGGCCCGTGCTTCTACCACCGCTGTTTTGCAGAGAGAGTGCACAGGTGCGTCCCACCGTGCAACTTTAAGCGCCAGGGAAACGCCAAGACCGAGGGCCGGTAGCAGCTGCGACCCTTGGCAACGAGAACAGGCTGCTTTACCTGACAGATGCACGCTCGGGGAAACAGTTCCTCGTGGACACGGGCTCTCAGCTGAGTTTCGTCACACCCACCTACGCGGAACGGCTGATGCCTTCTAAAGCTCCCTGGGTGTCAGTGTCAGCAGCGAACGGCTCCACGATTAAAACGTTCGGTGAGAGGACCATGCTCCTGTCCTTACAGGGCCGCTCATTTGAGTGGACATTTATTGTAGCAGCAGTCAGTTTCAACATGTTAGGGGCTGATTTTTTGTGCTCACATGGTTTATTGGTTGACCTTGCTAATAGACGTCTGATTAATGCACTGTCTTTTCATTCTATTCCCTGCACAGCTCGGGTGGCCCCGCTGACTGCACATGCCAGCGTCTCAGCTGCGGGTGGTAAGTTTCACACATTGCTTGCTCGGTTCCCAGCACTCACGGTCCCCACGTTTTCGGCAACGGTGGCTAAACATGGGGTGGAGCATTTCATAACAACCACCGGCCCTCCTGTTTTTGCAAAAGCTTGGCGCTTGGACCCAGCTAAACTGGCCATCGCGCGCGAGGAGTTCACTAATCTGGAGAAACTGGGCATTGTTAGACGCTCCAAGAGCTCTTGGGCTTCGCCGTTACACATGGTCCCAAAGGCCGACGGCTCGTGGCGACCTTGCGGCGATTTCCACAGGTTGAACAACGTTTCAGCTCATGACCGCTACCCGATTCCGCACATTCAGGATTTTTCTGTTCATTTGGCGGGGGCGCGCATTTTTTCTAAGATAGACTTGGTGCGCGGTTACCACCAGGTGCCAGTGCGTGCGCAAGATGTACCCAAAACAGCGGTCATAACTCCTTTCGGCCTTTTTGAGTTTTTGCGCATGCCTTTTGGCCTCAAGGGGGCCGCGCAGACTTTCCAACACATGATGGATGCAGTTTTACGTGACCTTCCTTTCGTGTTCGTTTATTTGGACGATATTTTGGTAGCCAGCGCGTCCGAGGGCGAACATGAAAAACACCTCACAGCAGTTTTCCGGAGGCTGGCAGAGCACGGGTTAATAGTTAACCCAGCGAAGTGCCAGTTTGGGGTGGCGCAGATTGATTTTTTGGGACATCGCGTTTCGGCAGAAGGAGCGGTTCCTCTTCCAAATAAAGTGCGTGCCATAACGGATTTTCCGCAACCTCAAACGGTCAAGGCGCTTCAGGAGTTTCTAGGGATGGTTAATTTTTACAACCGGTTCCTCCTGACATAACGTTCGGCTCAGGAGACGCACACACACAGGCTCAGAGTAGTTCAAACTGTTTATTAACAACAGGGGTGTATGAGTGTGTGTCTGTGGAATGTTAATGTGTTGGTGGCGGCGTCTGCTTCAGGCACAGAGGCAGGAGACCGTACAGCCGGCAACCCTATGGGAGAGAACAGAGACACAGGGTGATGGGCACACACCAACACAGGAGGAGAATAGGCGAGGGAGAAGCTTACTTGCTTGGGACAGATGACTGGCACAACAAGGACGGGACCCCGGGAGACAGCCACCTGCAGGACTCGGTGCAGCAGCGAGGAAGGACGAGGGACGGAGTTGTCCGCCGCCGAGGAATCCACCTGTGCACAGGGGAGCAGACTGGAGAATATGAGGTAAGTGGTTCTTACCGCACAGCGTCGTGCTGAAGAAAGAGTTGCGTCACGTAGACGGGGAATGAAGTCTGACGGCTTCAGGCCGAAGCTCAGGGCGAGGCGGCTTATATTCCTCGCCGCTGATGATGAACAGGTGTGCGAGCAGGTGGCAGTGACAGTACTCCCCCCTCTAGCAGCGCCTCCTGGTGATGGCTTCTCTGGGTGCGCTCGGTGGAAGTCAGCGATGAGCGATGGGTCCAACACAAATGACGGGGGCACCCACTGTCGATGCTCGGGCCCATAGCCCTCCCAGTCCACCAAGTACTGCAACCCACGACCCCGGCGCCGGGAGTCTAGGATGGAGGAGACGGGCCAGGCCGGATGGCCACCAATCATCCGGGGCGCGGGTTGCGCAGCAGGAGGAGGGCAAAGGGGGTCGGTGACTGCCAGCTTCACCTTAGACACGTGGAAGGTGGGATGGATGCGGAGGGAGGGGGGAATAGCCACGCGCACAGCCACCGGGTTGATGATCCGGGTGATGGGGTAGGGACCCATGAATCGCTGTGCCAGTTTCCTCCTCTCGCCTTTTAGAGTTACGTCCTGGGTAGATATGTAGACAAGTTGCCCAACTCTGTACGCCGAGGCAGGTCTTCTATGCCGGTCCGCCACAGTCCTGTTGCGCTCCGCTGTGCGTAAAAGCGCATTGCGCGTGGCAGCCCAGATGGAGCGGAACTGCCTGAGATGTGCCCTAACCGAGGGAACAGTTACCTCACTCTCCTGCACCGGGAACAGCGGGGGGTCATAACCCAGGGACGCCTTGAAGGGGGACATCCCTGTAGCAGAAGAACGAGCGGTATTGTGGGCGTATTCAACCCAGGCAAGATGGTTGCTCCAGGACGTGGGTTTGGATGAGGTCACACAGCGGAGCGCAGCCTCCAGCTCCTGGTTGGTCCGTTCACACTGCCCGTTGGATTGGGGGTGATGGCCGGAGGAGAGGCTCACCTTGGCTCCGATGGCGTTGCAAAACGACCTCCAAACCTCAGATGAAAATTGGGGGCCCCGGTCCGAGACCACGTCCACCGGAATCCCGTGCAGCCTGACCACGTGTTGGACGAGGAGATCCGCCGTCTCCAGGGCAGTAGGGAGACCTCGCAGGGGAACGAAGTGCACAGCCTTGGAGAAACGGTCCACAATGGTCAGGATGGTGTCATAGGAGTTGGAGACGGGGAGTCCGGTGACGAAATCCAACGCGATGTGCGACCAGGGCCTGCCAGGGATGGGCAGGGGCTGGAGCAGACCCGCTGGAGGGGCATTTCCCGACTTGCAGGTGGCACAGACTGGGCAGGCCCGGGCGTAGCGGGCTGCGTCCCTCCGTAGGCCTGGCCACCAAAAGGACCGTTGGAGGAGGTCTATCATCCGGGAGGTGCCAGGGTGACAGGTGAGCTTGGAGGTGTGCAGCCAGTGGATGACCTCTCCTCGGACCGCGGATGGCACGAACAGCCGCCCCTCCGGTCCGCCGCCAGGGTCAGGTTCCACTTCCTGCGCCTTCCGGATCTTGCTCTCAATGTCCCACGAGATGGCTTCCACGACGCACGACCTGGGCAGGATGGTGTGGGGCATTTCCTCCGACTCCACGGGGGTGAACTGCCTAGAGAGGGCGTCAGGCAGGCCGTTCTTGAAGCCAGGCCTGAAGGTGATGGAGAACTGGAACCTGGCGACGAACAAGGACCAGCGCGCCTGGCGGGGGTTCAGGCGCTTGGCAGATCGTAGGTATTCCAAGTTCTTGTGGTCCGTCAGGACCACGAACGGCAGGTTCACCCCCTCTAGCCAGTGGCGCCACTCCTGCAGGGCGAGTTTGATGGCCAAGAGCTCTCTGTCCCCCACATCGTAGTTCCTCTCCGCCGGGGACAAGCGCCGGGAGAAGAAGGCGCAGGGCCGTTTGGCGCCATCGTCCGGCGACCGCTGGGATAGCACTGCTCCCACTCCTGTGTCCGAGGCGTCTACCTCCACGATGCACTGCAGCGTGGGGTCGACCTGGCGAAGGACCCGGGAGGAGGAGAACTCCGCCTTCAGCGCCTGAAAGGCAGCAGCGACCGCTTCGGTCCACCGGAACGGGACCTTAGGGGACGTGAGGCGGGTCAGTGGTCCGACGATGGAGCTGAAGTTGGGGACAAAGTGGCGGTAGAAATTGGCGAAGCCAACGAACTGTTGCACCTGCTTCCGGGACGCAGGTGTAGGCCATTCCACCACCGCCTTCACCTTCTCTGGGTCTGGGAGCACCTTGTCGTGGGCGATGATGAACCCCAGGAAGGATGTAGTCCTGGCGTAAAATTCACATTTTTCAGCCTTCACGTATAGCCGATTCTCCAGCAGTCTTTGGAGGACCCGCCTCACATGGACCTGGTGCTCGTCCCTGGACTTGGAGAAGATGAGAATATCGTCCAGGTAGACGAACACGAAAAGGCCAATGAAGTCCCGGAGGACGTCATTAATGAGGCGCTGAAAGACGGCAGGAGCGTTGGTCAACCCGAACGGCATTACCAGGTATTCAAAGTGGCCGTTCGGGGTACGGAAGGCTGTCTTCCACTCATCTCCCTCCCGGATCCGGACGAGGTGGTATGCGCTGCGTAGATCCAGCTTGGTGAACCAGGTCGCCCCCTGGAGGGAGTGGAAGGCAGTGTCCATGAGGGGCAGGGTGTAACGATCCTTCTCAGTGATGTCGTTGAGGGCCCGATAGTCAATGCAAGGGCGGAGAGACCCATCCTTTTTTCCCACGAAGAAGAACCCTGCCCCCACGGGTGACGATGATGGGCGGATTATCCCAGCGTTCAATGATTCTTTCAGGTAGGCGTTCATTGTCTCCTTCTTCGGCGCTGACAGGCTATAGAGCCGACCAGAAGGTAAGGGGGTCCCCTGGCGGAGGTTGATGGCACAGTCATAGGGCCGATGAGGGGGGAGAGACATAGCTTTAGTCTTACTGAACACCATACCCAGGTCGTGAAATTCCGGGGGCACCAGAGACAGGTCCGGGGGTGCAGCGTCCGTCGCAGGGGGAGAAGCGGACGGAGAGCAGGCAGCGGACTGAAGGCAGGTGCCCATGCAGAACGTGCTCCATGCCGATACCCCAGCTGACTTCCAATCCAGGACAGGGTTGTGAAGGCGTAGCCAGGGATACCCCAGGATAACGGGCGACACAGAGTTGGGTAGGACATAAAAGGTCATCTCCTCCCGGTGGTTTCCCGAGATGATGACCGGGACGGGGATGGTCTGGTGTGATACTCTCCCAAGGGAGGCACGGGAGAGGTTGACAAGGGAGATGGGATTCTTCAGTGCCTGACAGCGGATGCCCAAACAGGTTGCCAGGCTCTGTGAAATGAAGCTGCCTTCTGTGCCCGAATCCACCAGTGCGTGGGTGAGATGCCCAGTGGGGTTGTGGCAGAAACGGATGGGCAGCTTCAATTGAGTAAGGGGACTTAACCGATTGACGTCCGCGAGGCCCCCTACAGTGACTCGCGGACCCCGCCGTTTGGCTTTTGTGGACAAAGCTCCACCGTGTGTTGATTATCTCTGCAATACATGCAGAGATTCAACTCACGGCGGCGTTGTCTCTCTGCCGGGGAGAGCTTTGTCCAGCCCGTCACCATCGGCTCCGACTCCTCGGGGCGCGATGGTGGCGGCGCCGCCAGGGGGCGAGCTTGGGGCAGGCGCAGCGAGGCTCCCCGAGGGCGAGAAGTAGACGACTTCCGTCCTGAGGAGCGCTCGCGCAGCCTGTTATCCAAGCTGATGGCTAGGGAAGTTAGCTCCGCTAGCGTTCCAGGGATATCCCGCCCAGCCAGTTCATCCCTCAGATCATCATTGAGGCTGCGGAGGAACAGGCCACAGAGGGAGCGCTCGTCCCAGCCCAATTCCTCCGCCGCTACCCGGTAGTCGACCGCATAGTCCGCTGCCGACCGGCTTCCCTGCTGGAGAGCGAGAAGCCGATCGACTTGGACCGTCTCGGTTCGAGAATGGTCGAAGACTTCCAGGAAGCGCCTCACGAATTGGTCGTAGGTGAGGGTGGCGTAACTGGGCTTCGCCATTATGGCGTAGGTCCAAGTTAACGGGCGCCCCTCCAGGAGATTCCCTATGTAACCAATTCGACTGTGATCCGAGGGAAAATCTCCGGGCACACGGTGGAACACGGACTCACACTGCATAATGAACCCCCGTGCTCCGCCGAGCTTTCCGCTAAAGCGGGCGGGGGTCGGAATTGGTGTGAGCCGAGCCGGTGCCACTGGAGCCGGCTGGACGGCCGCTGGAACAGCAGGAGCTGCACCACCCTGGCGAGCTGGGGGGAACGGCTGCTGGGGGTCCAGGCGGTCCAATCGGTTAGTGATGTTAACTAATTGATTAAGGATCACCTGTTGCTGATAAACAACTTGATCCACTCGAGCCTCGAGAGTGGTAAGCCGGTGCGCGAGCCCGCCGTCTGCCGAGCCGCTCTGCTGAAGCCGTACTGACATAACGTTCGGCTCAGGAGACGCACACACACAGGCTCAGAGTAGTTCAAACTGTTTATTAACAACAGGGGTGTATGAGTGTGTGTCTGCGGAATGTTAATGTGTTGGTGGCGGCGTCTGCTTCAGGCACAGAGGCAGGAGACCGTACAGCCGGCAACCCTATGGGAGAGAACAGAGACACAGGGTGATGGGCACACACCAACACAGGAGGAGAATAGGCGAGGGAGAAGCTTACTTGCTTGGGACAGATGACTGGCACAACAAGGACAGGACCCCGGGAGACAGCCACCTGCAGGACTCGGTGCAGCAGCGAGGAAGGACGAGGGACGGAGTTGTCCACCGCCGAGGAATCCACCTGTGCACAGGGGAGCAGACTGGAGAATATGAGGTAAGTGGTTCTTACCGCACAGCGTCGTGCTGAAGAAAGAGTTGCGTCACGTAGACGGGGAATGAAGTCTGACGGCTTCAGGCCGAAGCTCAGGGCGAGGCGGCTTATATTCCTCGCCGCTGATGATGAACAGGTGTGCGAGCAGGTGGCGCCGCTGATGAGCGGCGCGGCGTGACACCTCCCAAGCGCAGCACGACTCATGCAGCCATTGTACACCGCGTTAAAAAAACAAAAGCCCGCAAATAAAGTTGAATGGTCTCCGGAGCGGGAGCGCGCTTTTGCCCAGGTCAAATCAGCCCTGGCAAACGCAGTTTTGTTAGCGCACCCAGTTCCAACGGCCCGCATGGCGCTCACCACTGATGCTTCCGATGTAGCGGTGGGGGCGGTAGTTGAACAGTTTGTGGCAGGTACCTGGCAACCCCTCGCGTTTTTCAGCAGGACTTTGCGCGATAGTGAACGGAAATACAGTGCGTTTGATAGGGAGCTTTTGGCTCTACACTTGGCCATCCATCATTTTCAGTTCTGGTTAGAGGGGCGACGTTTCACCACATTTGTGGATCATAAACCGCTAACGTTTGCGATGGCCAAAATTTCAGAACCCTGGTCAGGCCGGCAACAAAGGCAACTAGCCGCAATATCGGAGTTCACTACTGATATTCAGCATGTCGCAGGTAAACACAATGTTGTGGCAGACTGCCTCTCGCGCGCGGTAGCACCACCAAGCCCCATAGGGGCAGACTCTGTAGCCGTGGCCACGGGCCCGGGCAGCGACGCGGGAGCGTGCGCAGTCCCGGTCTGTGTTGGGTTAGATTATGCAGCCATGGCTGCGGAGCAGGTTAACGACGCGGACGTGTGCGCGCTCCAGTCTGGACCAACAGGGTTAAGGCTGGAGCACAGGGTGCAACAAAATGGTATGCCCCCACTAATCTGCGATGTCTCGACGGGACGGCCCCGCCCCGTGGTGCCAGCCGCGTGGCGTCGCCGCGTTTTTGACTCGGTCCATTCTCTCGCGCACCCGGGGGTGCGCGCATCGATTAAATTGGTGGGGGAGAAATTTGTTTGGCCCGGGTTGCGCAAACAGGTCAAGGAATGGGCGGCAGCCTGCGTAGCGTGTCAGCGAGCCAAAATACACAGACACACTAAGGCCCCGTTAGAACCTTTTCACATCCCCGCTAAGCGTTTTGATCACGTGCACGTTGACTTGGTCGGCCCGCTTCCGTTATCACACGGGCACACACATCTTTTGACGATGGTGGATCACACCACGCGCTGGCCAGAGGCGATTCCTGTGACATCAACCACAGCGGAAGAAGTTGCGCGAGCTTTTTTAGCAGCGTGGGTTGCGCGTTTCGGTGTACCGTCGGACATAACGTCCGACAGGGCTCCCCAATTTATTTCCTAGCTGTGGTCATTGATGGCCCGCAGCTTAGGGGTGAAGATTCATCGCACCACCGCGCATAACCCCCAGGCTAATGGTTTATGCGAACGCTTTCACAGGTCATTGAAAGCAGCCCTCAGAGCGTCGCTAACGGATACAAATTGGGTGGACAAACTTCCATGGGTTTTATTGGGGTTGCGTTCTGCACCTAAGGAAGATTTGCATGCTTCCCCGGCGGAATTAGTTTTTGCACAACCGCTCTGTTTGCCGGGGGAATTTCTTCCCGATAATCCCGCACCAAATGGCCCCCCTGCTCAGCCGTGGCAGAGCGACTCAGGAGCAAACACGCTCCCTGGCCCGGTCCATCACAGTTTACCACACATTTTTGTGCCAAAGGCTTTAAAAAATGCAGAGTTTGTTTTTGTTAAACATGATGCTCAGCGTCCAAGTTTGCGGCCGTTTTATGACGGACCGTTCCGAGTGCTGGAGACCGGGCAGAAGCACTTTCTGCTAGATTTAGGGGGCAGAAGGGAGTTGATTTGCATAAACAGTCTCAAACCCGCCTTTGTTTTGGCTGATGAGGAAGTGCAGCTCGCGAGGCCCCCCTGCCGTGGCAGGCCGCCGAGAGGACATTGTCCAAAGTCTTCACAGAAAGGTGCTAACAGCTTTAATCCACAGGTGCAGAGAGATGTTGCAGGTACAGCCAAGCCAGGTTGCAGCAGATTCGGCAGAAAGTTAAAACCTAGGCAGTTGGTGGATTGATTAGCGATGTATGGAGTGCTTTGTGTTTTTTTTTTTTTATGCCATGCAGGTTTTGCCTTACTAGACGTTTGGGGGGGGGGGTAGTGTGGGCGACACACATTGTGGGCTCACGTTGCCACAGAGACAGGACTGCATGTGTATTGAAGGTGTCACATCTGCAAGGACAGAGGACTCGAATCTGCAGGAGATAACAAGGAAGTGTGAGATTTGTCTCTTTGTCCCACAGAAGATGCCCCGGAGAGGTTTCCGGTTCATCAGGAAATGAGAGACAATGGTGAAGCTTCAAAGGGATGCTTTGTGACTGTATGTTTACTGAAGACACCATGTGACTTGAATTCTGATGCTGGAAACATATAAAAGGGTGTTGAGATATGATTCTTTCGCTTTCCTGCTTTGAGAATGCTAGAAGCTGTGTTCTGTCAAATAAAGCTGGTTTACGACTAAACTCAGCTTCGTCATTTGAGCACATCTTCTACAAATGCAGCAATGTACAGAGACATCCTGGATGAAAACCTGCTCCAGAGGGCTCTTGACTTCAGACTGGGGTGACAGTTCATCTTTCATCAGAACAACGACCCTAAGCACACAGCCAAGATATCAAAGGAGTGGCTTCAGGACAACTCTGTGAATGTCTTTGAGTGGCCCAGCCAGAGCCCACACTTGAATCCATTTGAACATCTGTGGAGAGATCTGAAAATGGCTGTGCACTGACGCTTCCCATCCAACCTGACAGAGCTTGAGAGGTGCTGCAAAGAGGAATGGGTAAAGCTGGCCAAAGATAGGTGTGCCACGCTAGCGGCAAAAATGAAAAAGACTTGAGGCTATAATTGCTGCCAAAGGTGCATCAACAAAATATTGAGCAAAAGCTGTGAATATTTATGTACGTGATTTCTGTTTTTTTATTTTTAATAAATTTGCAAAAATCTAAAAAAAAATCATTTTTTTCATGATTTCATTATGGGGTGTAGTGTGTAAAATTTTGAGGAAAAAAATGAATTTATTTCCTTTTAGAATAAGGCTGTAACATAAAATGTGGAAAAAGTGAAGTGCTGTGAATACTTTCCGGATGCACTGTAATCTGTAAGATTTCTTTCTATCACCTCCGTAACACTGCAAAACTCCACCCCTCTCTCACCCCCCCCCCAAGATGCTGAAAAGCTGGTCCACCTTTGTCTCCTCCAGACTGGATTACTGCGACACACTCCTCATTGGGATCCCTGGCAAGAGTCTTCAAAGACTGCAGTGTGGGCCAAAACTCGGCAGCTAGGGTCCTGATGAAGGGGCAAAAATATGAACAGATCACACCCATTCTTAAATCATTTCACTGGCTTCCGGCTTCCATCAGGATTGAATATAAGGTCTCCCTCCTCACTCACCAGTGCATCCATGGAAATAACCCCCTCCCCTTACCTCAAAGAACTGCAAACTCCACGAACCACAACACACTCCTTCCGTTTCACTCACTGAAATGGCCTTCATACACCCAGGACAAAACTCAGCACCATGATGATAGGGCTTTTTGTGCTGCTGCCACACTTCTGTGGAATGCCCTCTCTGACACCTTGAGGGCATCACAATCCACAGACGGTTTTAAAAGACAGGACATTTGATCTTTGAGTTGCTGTTTTAACCTCTTTTCTTTTCTATTTTTGGTTTTATCTTCTTATCCCTTTTTTTTCTTTTATGAATTTGAGTTTTATGCTTTTTACATTGTAAAAACTAATTTTTGGACAGCTAGCAGAATCTTTTCAGTTAACCAAACAATAATCACAGAAGAAATACTATTTCTCAGCTTAACTATTATTGAACCACGCAGGGAGTCAGAATACTAATAAAAAGGCTTCCAGTTAGTGGGGCATTTCCCAGTAACTTTCCAACAATACAGTACATGTCCATTGTCCAAACTGTCCTCTTGGCATCCAGATGGCTCTATCCTGCTAGTTCCTGCCTTTATGGCTTTATGGCTTCCTTTCAGTGTCCATATGTCTTCTCTTTTGCTCTACACATGCCCATATATGGAAACAGGAACAGAGACTTCCTGTGGCGTTTGTGTGTGTGTGCATATGTGTATGTGTAGAGCTAAAGCACTTTTGTGTGTGTGTGTGTGTGTGTGTGTGGATGTATGAGGGGATCTAAGAGATATGTGTATGCAAGCACTTTGTGTAATATGTAATTACTGTAACTAATCTTCACTATTATAACAACATGTAGCACTTTGAGATTTTTTTAATGTAAAGTGTGTTACAAATAAAATATATTATTATTATTTATTATTATTGTTGAAACATGTCAGCGGTATGAGACATCCCTTTGCTTTATCTTAATAGAAGAACAAGATCAGCTTCATCATTAAGAAAACAAATGAACCTGTGTGAGATACACCATGGATAGTTGACAATCAGGATTTCAAAATCAATGTTTGTTAATCAAAAACTTTCTAATACTCACAGATGAAAATTGAGCTACTCGGCAGGAGGAAAAGAAGAGGACCACAGAGAAGATATGTGGATGTAGGAGGATATGGAGAGGGTTTGTACTGAAAAAGATGTAAGGGCTAGAGTGAGATGGAGGTAGATGATCCCCTGGAGCAGGCCTTTTGCGCATATTTCAGCTTTTCTAAAGGTGTGTTCACACCAAACGTGAATGGGCAACATGAGTCCATACAAAGTGAATAGGAAGACGCGAGTACCCGCGAATTTGTGCAGTTGTGCATTCGCATCCCAGGCTAGCTAGCTAGCTAGCTGCTAGCTTTGAGATTCTGTCGTCACCGGAGTAAAGGTATCACCATTGCAGAGTAAACTAGTTTGAAAATTTGACTCACTCACCTGGAGACCCAGGAGGACCGGGAGCCCTTCAGCAGAATTGGGATGCCGTTGTTATTTACCCATGGTTTCCTGTCATGGACAAGCTAGCAACGTAAAAACCCCTCATTTTGTGAACTTTTGGAGGCTTGAGACAACATTTTCAGGTGAGTCCTCAGTTGGATAATGTAAACATAGGCATGACGCTATTTTGAGAATTTCCACAGCAGGTTGAACATAGCTGCAGAAGTTTTAAAGGCAAGTTCGCCTGTCTGCATCTCACTCAGAAGGGGGATTCATGGCTGCTCGCATGTTTACATTGAGTTATAATGTAATGGTGCTGCGCTAAAAATTCACCTGTTTGCGTTTGGTGTGAACGCACCTTAAAATTATGTTTCCTCCAAGGAAGCATAATCAAATTTCAGTCATATACTGTTTATTTTGCCAGCCTTGTCCCATCTTGCTAACTGAGGTATAGGTTTCAAATTTATCCATTTGTAGACAGCATGTAATAAACACAAAAAGTTACTTTTTCTGTGTATATTACATGTTTTTTAAGGGTGGGTAGCATGGCTATTGTGCCAGAGAGATGGAATAGTGCAAGCAGCTCATTGTTGTGCTGTGAAAATACAATACAGTCAAAGAAAGAGACATAAGAGTAGTTGAAATTATTTTAAAATGAGCCCCTTGCCCTACCATTACCCTAATACTAATCATTACAGTAGTGACAATGCCTCACCCTGGACACAGACAGTATAGCCTGACACCACAAGCAGTGAAGCAGCAGTCAGGTGACAAATGTGAAAGTCGAACACACATGTAAATTCAAATGGTGGCCTGTAGTTGTTCATTTACACACATGATACTGTGTTTTGGGGACCGTACAGGATGTGGCATTTTCCATTCAGCCAGTAAGTAAAATTATGTGCACTCTAGGGGCAGTAAAAACCCTAACAGCCCAAACACACACTCTCTGGTCCCCGTGGTGGGATGGATTGCCGTTTTACAGTTGTGGACTGCAGCTGATGACAGTTGGCTTTGTTCTGCTCTCAGGATTCACTGCAAATTAAGGATGCACTCAGACCAGAACCTGCTGCAGATGGAGAACTGATTCACTTTGGCTTCCCCTAGTTCACAACAATGGTGTTCTTCCTATGAGACACTGTATGTATGGTGGAACACTTCTGAAGTCAGATTTACTGCAATGAAAAACACACACATAGAACACAATCATCACAATATAAAAACTGTTTCCAAATGCAAGAAAAGTGTTTTTTAAGCATTAAATGCCTTAAACAGCACATTTTTGTTTATAGTTCCCCAATAAAATAAAAAAAAAAACAAGAAGAATATAAACAGTGCACATTGCAAGGTTTTTGCTTTTTTGCTTTTGGCCTTAATCGTACCACAGATGGACTGTATAAAGTACAGCGTACAAGAGGTTTTTACAAGAGCATTTTACATTTCATTTATACACATCTGAAACTTGCTTTACACCATGTGTGCCTGCAGATACAAGTTATACTGACACATCTGCATAATCACTGATGGATCGAGAAGCCATACATTCTACTCAAATAAAAATAGTATTATTCTGTTAGAATAATTACTCATGTATAAGTAAGAAAGTATTACAAGATTTAGAAAGTATTAAAAAATTTCTTAAGTAATTAGTGAGTAACTTAAATTTATTCTTTCATATATTGGACAAACTATGAAGTGTTTGAGGAAAATGAAATGCAAACAATCCAAGTATTTCCAAATATAATCCAAATGATATTAATAACAAAAAAGAATAAACAATACTAAAACTATCATTAGTGATTAACAAACAGGAATTATTTAAATAGTAAACAAAACTATAATTTTACAATAATGAGTAAAGGTGTAGCAAGTATTTTTTTTTTCATCTTTTGCTATTCATCAGTTGGATATATGCTCTATTGAAACAGGTGAAATGGATATTAGCTTAAAGTTACACTCTGTTGAAAATCTTTTTTTTTTCTTGTTAGATGTCTGCAATATGTTTTTTATGACTTACAAGACATATTGAGCTAAACACTCTTATGTTCCATGTTTGTGTTTTTTCTGTTATGAAAGTTCAGTAAGTTTCTCTCCCTTGAAAAAGGTGAGTTTAGACAAACCGTTGTAATAACGTCACTCAAATGTGAAACTAGTAAGGATTAAACAAAGGGTACGGCAGAGGGTGGTGTTGTTATGAAGGGTTTTAATGTGAAGTACAGTGTGATGACGCCACCTTCCCTGTTGCGTCATCACACTGCCCTATAATACGGGGCTGCCACCATTAACGACTTCCTCCTGTGCCGTCCTGACTCTGCTGGTGCATACTGTGTTACGGTGTTCTCTACATTCAATAAAGCTACGTTCAGAGACACATCTCTGTCGGCCTCATTCATCACCAGGTTTGTGGACATAACATTTGGCGACTGATGTTCATCAACATGGCAGTCCCTGAGGCAGGCATGTTTACTCGCTCCATTCTCGAAAGTCAACTTTTTCTTCTTTTTTGCATGTTTGCTGCTCTTTCTGCAGTGCATAAATGCCACACACTGCTAACATACAACTGACAGACATTGCTGACACCCGCCAAGACAAGCAGCCACACGGAATTTACTGGCTTTATAGCACCCAAACTACAATGTATTGTCTGGCCCCTGCAGTGATCATCACCACCCCCTGGAAGGCCCCAAAGCACACCGAGTCCGCATGAGCATGCTGACCCCAAGAGAGCGCTTTGGAAGCGGCGTCGCAAGCAAGGCAAGGGGGGGGGGACTTCATGCTCGTGCTAGCTGGCCCACCGCTACCTAGCCTCCTGCTAGCCAATGTCCAGTCCTCTGAAAGACAAGCTGAACGAACTAAGAGTAAGGACTGAAGACCAGTGGGAGAAAAGAGAGTGGTGCCCTCTAATTTTCTGTGAGACCTGGCTCTCAGACAAAGTCCGAGTCCGCCATTCAGCTACAAACTCAGTACATCGGACATCAGCCACGGGTAAGACGAGGGTGTGTGTGTGTGTGTGTGTGTGTGTGTTTATAAACACTTGTGGTGTGGAGATTGTACAGAATGTTTACAAGCACTGTTCACCTGATGTGGAGTTTTTACTGCTGAAATGCCATCCCTATTATCTACCGAGGGAATTCACTGCTGTGTTTTTGGCTGCTGTTTGCATTACCCCATGAAGCAACTACACAGCAGAGCTTCACAAACTCCATGACATTGTCAGCGCATTAGAGATGTCCCATCCCGATGCTGTTTTTATTGTTGCTGTGACTTTAACTAGTGCAATTTACGGACCGTACTTCCCAATATTACCAGCATGTAGACATTCCCACCTGTGATAAGAACACACTGGATCATGTTTTTACAAACATACACGGTGCATACAGAGTGGCACCCCGCCCCTACTTTGGACAGTCAGACCACATCTCTCTGTTTATGTATCTGGTCTACAGATAAAGACTGAAACAAACAAACCCTGTTATTAAACAAATTAAACGCTGGACTCCAGAGGCTGACAGCACCCTGCAAGACTGTTTTGCCCAGACAGACTGGGATGTGTTTAAAGCTGCAGCTACCAAGGAGGACTCTTCTGTAAACATACAGGACTATGCTGAGTATGTGACTGGGTACATTAGTACTTGTGTTGATACCATCGCACCCACGATACAAGTCAGAAAGTTCCCCAACCAGAAGCCCTGGATCAACAGTCAGGTACGTCAGATACTGCATGCTCGCTCCCTTGCATTTAAATCAGGCAATGAGGGCCGAGTACAAAGCTGCAAAGTATGGACTGAGGAAGGCTATAACAACAGCCAAGAGGTAGTACAGAGAAAAGCTAGATAGCCTCTACTCCACTCCTGACCCTGGGCGCATGTGACAAGGCCTGCAGCACATCACAGACTACAAGAGGACCAACAGCAACACCACTAGCTCCATAGACAGCCTGCTGGATGATGTCAACATCTTTTACACCCGCTTTGAGACCTCCAGCTACAGTGTAAAGAGCCTGCTGACCTGCCTGAATGATTACAGGCCGGTAGCACTCACTCCAATCATCATGAAGTGCTTCGAGAGAGTGGTGCTGGCCCTCATTCAGAACAGCATAACCGGATACCCTGGACCCCCTGCAGTATGCCTACTGGCCCAACAGGTCCACCTCACGATGCCATTGCTGCTGCACTCCATTATTCTTTCTCCCACCTGGAAAATAAAGACTCCTACATCAGGATGCTCTTTGTCGACTACAGCTCTGCCTTCAATGTGGTTAGTTAGTTAGTTAGTTAATTCCCTTCACACCATGTTGGTGTATGGGGCGGGCGCCTATCTCCGTTTCTCTGACCCTAGGCCACACAGCTACTGTAAGTAGTGAAAGCTACAGCGGGGGGTCAGTCCTCTGGTAGCTCTGTGCGTAACTTTACTTTCCCCGTTCCATTATGCGGAGCACCATGCTAGAAGGCAGAAAGTACCATTTTTATATGGTCTTTGGTATGACCCGGCCGGGATTTGAACCCCTGCCTCCCGGGTGTGGGGCGGATGCTCTACCAACTGAGCCACCACTCCGGTGACTCCGGTGGCTCAACGCGGTCATCCCCCACAAACTCACTGACAAACTGTCTTCACTTGGCCTGCACCCCACCCTCTGTGACTGGCTACTGGACTTTCTGATGGCAGGACCCAGGTCTGTCAGGATGGGTAACAGGACCTCAGCCAGCATCATCACGAACACAGGTGTCCCACAGGATTGTGTTCTCAACCACCCCATCCTCTACAGCCTCTTCACCCATGACTGTGTTGCCTCCCACAAGGACAATATCATCTTAAAGTTGTGGGATGACACAACAGCGATAGGACGCATCACTGGTGGTGATGAAGCATCCTACTGGAGGAGGTGACCAGCCTAGTGTCAGGTATAAGGACAACAACCTCACCCTCAACACGGACAAGACAAAGGAGATATAGTGGCCAGGAGGAAGGGGAGGAGACCCCATCGGCCACTGTTTCATCCGGAAGCTTGAGTGGAGAGGGTGAGCAGCTTTAAATACCTGGCATCCACATCAGCGAGGACCTTAAGTGGGCATTCAACACCAAAGACCTGTGTTAAGAGAGCTCAGCAGCGGCTATACTTTCTGAGGAGGCTGAGGGAAGGTTTGGCGTGTCCCCCAAGATCCTCAACAATTTCTACAATTGCATCATGAGAGCATCTGGACCAACTGCATCACTATGTGGTACTGCAGCACTACTGCCCCTGGACTGCCAAACGCCTGCAGAGAGTGGTGAAGACAGCGGAGAAGATCATCAGGACTCCACTCCCCTCTCTGCAGAGCATCTACCATCGCAGAGTCCAAAGGAGAGCTGTCGCCATCCTCCAGGACCCCACCCACCCCCAGCACAGAATGTTCCACACTTCTACCCTCAGGCCAAGAGGTAGAGAAGTGCGAAATGCAGGACATCCAGACTAAAAAACTCCTTCTTTCCCAATGCATCAGACTCTTGAATAAATAACAAACTCCGGGTAAAGCTCTGCAAATAGGAATTCACACACTGGTGCTATATTTGCGCATTGCTGCACATTGCACAGTGTACATAGTCTCACCCTGTCTCAAGTCCATATCATCTCTGCTGCTAAATTGTCATTGTACAGTCTTCTGGGTATTATCATTACAGAGAAATTCTCACTGGGTGCTAATTTGTACATTGCTCATTTGCACATTGCAAATATAATATTTTTTTTTAAACATTAGTTCTTTAATACTATCATTTTCTGATCAAATTTTCCAACTCTCAGACGTCAATGGGCTGTGGTCCTTGAGGACTGGCAGCGCTTCAGTGCTCTAGGGCAGGAATGTGGTGGGTGTAATTAGAATATTCATAGGTCCCAGTGTCTGAAGGAGGAGGAAAAGGAGAAAGATTTTCACAAGCACTTGTAAAGGTGTGTTAGACCAAACGCAAAGCTAATTTTTCGCAAAGTACGAATTACATACAAAGTCAATGGAAAGAGGTGAGCATTTGCGCATTCACGACTGTGGAATGGCGCTAGTTAGTAATGGCCTTGGATCCTTCCATCACTGGAATAAAAGTATCAACAATGGAGAGTAAACTAGTTTGAAAATGAGACCTGACCACACCTGGAGACAGAAGGACTGGGAGCTCTGCACTGAATTGGAGTGTCGAGAGATTTTTACCCACGGACTCCTGCCACAGGACATGCTAACAAGGCTAGCAGGTTAGCAATGTAAACAACCCATCATCCAGGTGAAATTTCGGAGGCAGGGAAAATTTTTTCAGGTGAGACCCCATCTGATAATGTAAACTTAAGCATAACAGTGTTTGGGGGGATTTCCATAGCAGGTTGAACACAGCTGCAGAAGTTATAAACTGTACTGAGGAGCTCATTTAGCAGTAGGCTGTGCCAACCCATGTTCTCGAGGGGAGAGGCTCCACAGGTCCTTCCTACCCTTGACTGTTGGACTTTACAATCTAACTGGTGCTCCCTCATAGAAGCCATATTAAACATCACAGCGTTGCATAATAGAGATTGTCCGCGCTCCAATACCCAGCTTATACAATTACATTATTATTACTGAAGGTGCAACAACACTGTTCATTCAAATGTGAAATATACTGTCTGGGTCTATATTTATATATTGCCTGGGTAATTTAACTGTAATGCTGTTAATACCATCTAACTGCAATGCTCCTGCACTGTGTGTGTGTATATACAGTGGTGTAAAAAAGTATTTAATCAGCCACCAATTGTGCAAGTTCTCCCACTTAAAAGATGAGAGAGGTCTCCAATTTTCATCATAAGTATACCTCAACTATGAGAGACAAAATAAGAAAAAAAAAATCCAGAAAATCACATTGAAGGATTTTAATGAATTAATTGGTAAATTACTCGGTAAAATAAGTATTTGGTCAATAACAAAAGTTCATCTCAATACTTTGTTATATACCCTTTGTTGGCAATGACAGAGGTCAAACGTTTTCTGTAAGTTTTCACAAGGTTTTCACACACTGTTGCTGGTATTTTGGCCCATTCCTCCATGCAGATCTCCTCTAGAGCAGTGATGTTTTGGGGCTGTCGCTGGGCAACACAGATTTTCAACTCCCTCCAAAGATTTCCTATGGGGTTGAGATCTGGAGACTGGCTAGGCCACTCCAGGACCTTGAAATGCTTCTTACGAAGCCACTCCTTCGTTGCCCGGGGTGTGTGTTTGGGATCATTGTCATGCTGAAAGACCCAGCCACGTTTCATCTTCAATGCCCTTGCTGGTGGAAGGAGGTTTTCACTCAAAATCTCACGATACATGGCCCCCATTCATTCTTTCCTTTACAGAGATCAGTCCGTCCTGGTCCCTTTGCAGAAAAACAGCCCCAAAGTATAATGTTTTCACCCCCATGCTTCACAGTAGGTATGGTGTTCTTTCTCCTCCAAACACGACAAGTTGAGTTTTTACCAAAAAGTTCTATTTTGGTTTCATCTGACCATATGACAGTCTCCCAATCCTCTTCTGGATCATCCAAATGCTCTCTAGCAAACTTCAGACGGGCCTGGACATGTAGTGGCTTAAGCAGGGGGATACGTCTGGCACTGCAGGATTTGAGTCCCTGGCGGTGTAGTGTGTTACTGATGTAGCCTTTGTTACTTTGGTCCCAGCTCTCTGCAGGTCATTCACTAGGTCCCCCCATGTGGTTCTGGGATTTTTGCTCACTGTTCTCGTGATAATTTTGACCCCACGGGGTGAGATCTTGTGTGGAGCTCCAGATCGAGAGAGATTATCAGTGGTCTTGTATGTCCTCCATTTTCTAATAATCGCTCCCACAGTTGATTTCTTCACACCAAGCTGCTTAACCTATTGCAGATTCAGTTTTCCCAGCCTGGTGCAGGTCTACAATTTTGTTTCTGGTGTCCTTTGACAGCTCTTTGGTCTTGGCCATAGTGGAGTTTGGAGTCTGACTGTTTGAGGTTGTGGACAGGTGTCTTTTATACTGATAACGAGTTCAAACAGGTGCCATTAATACAGGTAATGAGTGGAGGACAGAGGAGCCTCTTAAAGAAGTTGTTACAGGTCTGTGAGAGCCAGAAATCTTGCTTGTTTGTAGGTGACCAAATACTTATTTTACCGAGGAATTTACCAATTAATTCATTAAAAATCCTTCAATGCGATTTTCTGGATTTTTTTTTTCTCATTTTGTCTCTCATAGTTGAGGTATACCTATGATGAAAATTGGAGACCTCTCTCATCTTTTAAGTGGGAGAACTTGCACAATTGGTGGCTGACTAAATACTTTTTTGCCCCACTGTAAATATATATATATATACACACATACATACATACTGTATATATATATATATATATATATATATATATATATATATATATATATATATATATATATATATACTGTATATATATATATATAAATATAAATAAATATATATACAGACGTGGACGAAACTGTTGGTACCCCTCTGTTAATGAAAGAAAAACCTACAATGGTCACAGAAATAACTTGAATCTGACAAAAGTGGTAATAAATAAAAATTCTATGAAAATTAACCAATGAAAATCAGACAATGCTTTTGAATTGTGGTTCAACAGAATTATTTTAAAAAACAAACTCATGAAACAGGCCTGGACAAAAATGATGGTACCCTTAACTTAATATTTTGTTGCACAACTTTTGAGGCGATCACTACAATCAAATGATTTCTGTAACTGTCAATGAGACTTCTGCACCTCTCAGCAGGTATTTTGGCCCACTCCTCATGAGCAAACTGCTCCAGTTGTCTCAGGTTTGAAGGGTGCCTTCTCCAGACGGCATGTTTCAACTCCTTCCACAGATGTTCAATAGGATTTAGATCAGGGCTCATAGAAGGCCACTTTAGACTAGTCCAATGTTTGGCTCTTAGCCATTCTTGGGTGTTTTTAGCTGTGTGTTTTGGGTCATTATCCTGTTGCAAGACCCATGACCTGTGACTGAGACCAAGCTGTCTGACACTGGGAAGCACATTTCTCTCTAGAATACCTTGATAGTCTTGAGATTTCATTGTACCCTGCACAGATTCAAGACACCCTGTGCCAGATGCAGCAAAGCAGCCCCACAACATAACAGAACCTCCTCCATATTTCACAGTAGGGACAGTGTTCTTTTCTTGGTATGCTTCATTTTTGCGTCTGTGAACATAGAGCTGATGTGCTTTGCCAAAAATTTCCAGTTTTGTCTCATGTGTCCAAAGGACATTTTCCCAGAAGCTTTGTGGCTTGTCAACATGCAGTTTGGCAAATTCCAGTCTGGCTTTTTTATAATTTGTTTTTAACAGTGGTGTCCTCCTTGGTCGTCTCACATGAAGTCCACTTTGGCTCAAACAATGACGGATGGTGCGATCTGACACTGATGTACCTTGACCTTGGAGTTCACCATGAATGTGTTTAGAGGTTGTTCTGGGCTCTTTTGTTACCATTCGTATTATCTGTCTCCTCCTGCGGCCACGTCCAGGGAGGTTGGCTACAGTCCCGTGGATCTTAAATTTCTGAATAATATGTGCAACTGTAGTCACAGGAACATCAAGCTGCTTGGAGATGGTCTTATAGCCTTTACCTTTAACATGTTTGTCTATAATTTTCTTTCTAATCTTCTGAGACAACTCTCTCCTTTGCTTCCTCTGGTCCATGTTTAGTGTGGTACACACCATGTCACCCAACAGCACAGTGACTACTTGTCACCCTTTAAATAGGCCGACTGACTTATTACAAGTTTTACCTGTGATGTTAATTAGAGGACACAATTGATTGAACATGTCCCAATGGTCACATTATTTTAATCTTTTCTAGGGGTACCATCATTTTTGTCCAGGCCTGTTTCATGAGTTTGTTTTTTAAAATAATTCTGTTGAACCACAATTCAAAAGCATTGTCTGATTTTCATTGGTTAATTTTCATAGAATTTTTATTTATTATCACTTTTGTCAGATTCAAGTTATTTCTGTGACCAGTGTGGGTTTTTCTTTCATTAACAGAGGGGTACCAACAATTTTGTCCACGTCTGTATATACAGTTAGGCCCAGAAATATTTGGACAGTGACACAAGTTTTGTTATTTTAGCTGTTTACGAAAACATATTCAGGATGCAATTATATAATCAATATGGGCTTAAAGTGTAGACTCTCAGCTATAATTTGAGAGTATTCGCATCCAAATTGGAGCAAGGGTTTAGGAATTACAGCTCTTTAATACGTAGCCGCCTCTTTTTCAAGGGACCAAAAGTAATTGGACAATTGACTCAGAAGGCTGCAAAAAAAAAAATAACAAGGCTGCATGGGCTCTTCCCTCGTTAACCTGTCATCAATTAAGCAGTTAAAAGGTCTGGATTTGATTCCAGGTGTGGCGTTTGCATTTGGAAGCTGTTGCTGTGAACACACAACATGCAGTCAAAGGAGCTCTCAATGGAGTTGAAACAGACCATCCTCAGGCTGAAAAAAAGAAGAAATCCATCAGAGAGATAGCAGAAATGTTAGGAGGGCCAAATCAACAGTTTGGTACATTCTGAGAAAAAAAGAGTGCGCTGGTGAGCTTGGGAACTCAAAAAGGCCTGGACGTCCATGGAAGACAACAGTGGTGGATGATCACAGAATCCTTTCCATAGTGAAGAACAACCCTTCACAACATCCACTCAAGTGAAGAACACTCTCCAGAAAGTAGGTGTATCAGTATCTAAGTCTACCATAAAGAGAAGACTTCATGAGAGTAAATACAAAGGATTCACCACAAGGTGCAAACCATGAATCAGCCTCAAAAATAGAAAGGCCAGAATTGACTTTGCCAAAAAACACCTGAAGAAGCCAGCCCAGTTCTGGAACAGCATTCTTTGGACAGATGAGAGTAAGATCAACCTGTACCAGAATGATGGGAAGAAGAAAGTTTGGAGAAGAATTGGAACAGCTCATGATCCAAAGCACTACATCTTCTGTAAAACATGGTGGAGGCAGTGTGATGGCATGGGCATGCATGGCTTCCAATGGCACTGGGTCACTTGTGTTTATTGATGATGTGACAAAAGACAGAAGCAGCCGGATGAATTCTGAAGTGTATAGGGATATACTTTCTGCTCAGATTCAGCCAAATGCAGCAAAGTATTGATTGGACGGCGCTTCGCCAATGATCCAAAACATACTGCAAAAGCAACCCAGGAGTTTTTTAAAGCAAAGAAGTGGAATATTCTGCAATGGCCGAGTCAATCACCAGATCTCAACCCAATCCAGCATGCATTTCACTTGCTCAAGACAAAACTTAAGGCAGAAAGACCCACAAACAAGCAACAACTGAAGACAGCTGCAGTAAAGGCCTGGCAAAGCATCACAAAGGAGGAAACCCAGCGTTTGGTAATGTCTATGGGTTCCAGACTTCAGGCAGTCATTGCCTGCAAAGGATTCTCAACAAAATATTGAAAAGTAACATTTTACTTAGAGTTATGTTTATTTGTCCAATTATTTTTGAGCCCCTGAAATGAGGAGCGTTTGTATAAAAATAGCTACAATTCCTACATGTTTAATCATATATTTTTGTTCAACCCCTTGGAAAGTCTGCACTTCAATTCGGTTGTTGTTGTTTCATTTCAAATCCAATGTGGTGGAATGCAGAGCCCAAATCATGAAGATTGTGTCACTGTCCAAATATTTCTGGACCTAACTGTATATATATATATATATATATATATATATATATATATATATATATATATATATATATATATATACATATTGTGGTGCACATATGTGGGTTTCATATGCTTCACATGTGTATTACTGTATGCTTATTGTATGCTTCGCGTCTCAGAGGAACAAAAGGTCTGAACCTCCCAGGGGTAACAGGAGGATGTGAAGTCTTGCCTTTTGTATGCAAAGAGATGGCCTTTTTTTTTTTTTTTTTTGTTACTTATTTGTACCCGTAGGTAGATTTGGTTTGCAGTCTGGTGACAAGCCACCGGATGCCGGTCGCTACGTGCGCGAGCGCCCTAAACCTATATGTTTTTGGTATGCGGGAGGAAACTGGAGAAATCCCGGAGTAAACCCACGCAACACGGGGAGAACATGCAAACTCCACACATCTCACTGTTGGTCGGGGGCTGGGATTGAACCCACGATCTCACGATCCCCGCGATCCCCCGGCCGAGGGTAAACTGTGCTGCCGCAGTGCTAAACCACTGCGCCACCGTGCAGCCCTTGGCTGGCCTTGAAGGATTTCCTGACCACCAGGACTTTAGGTGGAGATGAGGAGACCTGGAGGGGGATGCATTGTGATTTGGGATTGAAAGACAATGTGACTGTGTGCTTTGATGTCCTGGGGTATAAAAGGGACAGATGATGGGGGATTCCTCTCTCTTTCTGTTTTGGATGTTGGAGAATGTGAATGTGAATAAAACTGGACTTGAGAAATAAACTCAGCCTCGTCCTTCCCACACTTCTCCACACTGGTGACCCTAAGACGTATCATGAGCGGAGACGAATCTCCCGAGCCAGACTCGTCAGGAGCCAGCCAAACGAATGCAGCCACAGTTCAGCTACCAGACTTCTGGCCGAACAATCCGCGCTCCTGGTTTAGCGCAGTCGAGGCACAGTTCCACCTCCGGAGGATTTCGGTGGATGCCACAAAGTTCTACCATGTGGTTGCAAAGCTGGACAACCACACAGCCCAGCGGGTGGAGAGCCTGATCAACCACCCGCCGGACAGCGACAAGTACTGCACGTTGAAGGCTGCACTCATCCGTTACTTCACCCCCTCAGTGGAGGAGCGAGCAGAGAGGCTCCTGGCGCTGACTGAATTCGAGAGCGACAGACCTGCAGACCTGATGGGGATAATGTTGAGTTTGAGAGACTCCGAGGATGATAACTTCATCTTCACCCACCTTTTCCTCAGGACCCTACCGTCAGCGGTGAGAGTGACCCTGGCCAGTTCACCACTGTTGGCCCGACAAGACTACCACGAGCTGGGCCAGGAGGCGCAACGACTCGTCGACGCCAATAAACGGCAGCCGCGGAGCTAGGCGCAATGTCCGGAGATGGTAGGGGGCCAGAGGCTGCAGCACCAGACTCACCGACGACGGCGGCGGCAGGGGCCAGGAAACACGGAGCAGACAACGTCCTTTGCTTCTACCATCGCCACTTCGCAGAGAGGGCACGCAAGTGCATTCCACCGTGCCATTTCAAGCACTCGGGAAACGCCAAGACTGGGGGTCAGTAGCAGCTGCGGCCCTCGGAGAGGAGAACAAGCTGCTCTACTTGAGGGACGCGCACTCGGGGAGGCATTTCCTCGTGGACACGGGCTCCCAGCTGAGTTTCATCACACCTTCCTACGCTGACCGGCTGGCGCTTTCCAGCGGTCCCCGGGTGTCAGCAGCGAACGGCTCTGCGATTAAGACCTTCGGTGAGAGGACTCTGCTTCTGTCTTTACACGGCCGTACATTCGAGTGGACTTTCGTCATAGCGGCAGTCAGTTTCAACATGTGAGGGGCTGATTTTTTGTGCTCACATGGTTTGTTGGTCGATCTCGCTAACAGACGCCTGGTTAATGCACTCTCTTTTCATTCTATTCCCTGTACAGCTCGAGTGGCCCCGCCGACAGCACAAGCCAGCGTCACAGCTGCAGGTGGTAAGTTCCACTCACTCCTCACTCAGTTCCCAGCACTCACGGTTCCAACATTTTCGGCAACCGTGGCTAAACACGGGGTGGAACATTTTATTACTACCACCGGACCACCCGTTTTCGCAAAAGCTCGGCGCTTGGATTCAGCTAAACTGACCATAGCGCGAGGAGTTAGCCAACCTGGAAAGATTGGACATCATCAGGCGTTCGAAGAGCCCATGGGCTTCACCGCTTCACATGGTCCCGAAAGCTGATGGCTCGTGGCGGCCTTGCGGTGATTTCCGCAGGCTGAACAACGCTACAGCGCACGACTGCTACCCGATCCCACACATCCAAGATTTTTCAGTTCATTTGGCAGGGGCGCGCATTTTTTCTAAAATAGACTTGGTACGCGGTTACCGCCAGGTCCCGGTGTGCTCTGAAGACATACCCAAAACAGTGGTAATAACTCCTTTCGGGCTTTTCGAGTTTTTGCACATGCCGTATGGGCTTAAAGGCGCGGCGCAGACGTTCCAATGCATGATGGACGCGGTTTTGCGCGATCTCCCTTTCGTGTTCGTCTACCTGGACGACGTATTGATAGCCAGCGCATCCGAAGACGAACACGAAAACCACCTCACGGCAGTTTTCCGGAGGTTGGCAGAGCACGGGTTAATAATTAACCCAGCGAAGTGTCAGTTCGGGGTGACGCAGATTGATTTTTTGGGGCATTGCGTCTCCCCAGAAGGAGCGGTCCCTCTGCCTGACAAAGTGCGCGCAGTAACGAATTTTCCCCAGCCACAAACGGTCAAAGCGTTACAGGAGTTTTTGGGAATGGTGAATTTTTATAACCGTTTCCTCCCCCGCGCAGTGCAGCTCATGCAACCATTGTATGCTGCACTAAAAAAACAAAAACCCACAAATAAAGTCGAATGGTCTCCCGAGCAAGAGCGCACATTTTCTGAAGTCAAAACAGCCCTGGCAAACGCTGCGTTGTTAGCACATCCAGTCCCAGCGGCCCGCATGGCGCTCACTACTGACGCATCAGATGTGGCCATAGGTGCGGTCGTGGAACAGTATGTAGCCGGAGCCTGGCAACCGCTCGCCTATTGAGTTTTGAGAGTTTCATTGACCTTTGTTTTCTGAAATTAACGTTCAAATGTCTCCATAAATCAGCACCCGAGCCACTTGCTGGTTTCATCCAAAGACAGGACAGCAGCAGAGCCACCAGGAGTTCTGTTAACAATAACTGTAAAATATTCCACCGCAGAACCACATTTGGACAAACAGCTTTCTCTATAAAGGGCAGTCACATCTGGAACACAATGCCCAATGAAATTAAAATAATAACGGACTTTAAAACATTCACTAAAAAGGTTAAAAACTGGCTGAAAAATAAACAAGAATGTACTCATGTATGAATTGATTGTCTACAAGGTGAGAGTGAATGAAGGGAAGGAATGAATGTGTTTGTTTATTGTGAGTGACGAAGGGAGGGAGGCCTGAAATAGGCAAATGTGAGTCAGGTTGTTATATTTGTGTATTTATAGTATTTATAATATTTTTAATATTTATAATATTTATAATTGTGTATTTATAATCTTTTTGCATTGATGTATGTGGTTATTGTGTATTTTCTTTATTTCTTTTCTTTTCTTTACTTGATTCTCTTTTCTAAAGCCCATCCAGGGACAAGAGTTGCAAATTAGCTAATAGCTATACACTCCATGTGCAACACATCAGATTGATTGTCATTGATTAATTGTCTATGTTTATTGCACTGTCCCTGTCAAATAAACTAATCTATCTATCTATCTTTTTCAGTAAGACCCTATGCGACAGCGAACGAAAATACAGCGCATTCGACAGGGAGTTGTTAGCTCTCCACATGGCCATTCGCCACTTCCAGTTCTGGCTGGAAGGACGCTGTTTCACCGCGTTCGTTGACCACAAGCCACTGACTTTCGCGATGGCCAAGATTTCAGAACCTTGGTCGGGCTGGCAGCAGAGACAGCTGGCCACGATATCGGAGTTTACTACCGATATCCAGCATGTTGTGGGTAAACTTAATGTAGTGGCGGACTGCCTCTCGCGCGCCGTGGGGGCTCCAGCCCGCGCGGAGGTAGATCCTGCAGCCATGGCCGCGGAGCAGGTTAGCGATGCGGATGTGCGCGCACTCCAGTCTGGACCAACAGAGTTAAGGCTGGAGAACAGGGTGCTGCAAGACGGTATGCCCCCCCCCCCCCTAATCTGCGATGTCTCCACTGGGCGGCCGCGTCCGGAGGTTCCAGCTGCGTGGCGCCGCCGCGTTTTTGACTCGATCCATTCTCTGGCGCACCTGGGAGTGCGTGTGTCGGTCAAAATGGTAGGAGAGAAATTTGTATGGCCGAGCCTGCGCAAACAAGTTAGAGAGTGGGCGGCAGCCTGCATAGCTTGTCAGCGGGCCAAGGTTCATAGACACACGAGAGCTCCCTTGGAGCCATTTCACATCCCAGCTAAAAGGTTTGATCATGTCCACGTGAACATCGTAGGCCCCCTCCCGCCCTCACAAGGGTGCACAGATCTTCTGACAATGGTTGACTGCACCACGCGCTGGCCGGAAGTGGTTCCGCTGTTGTCAACCACAGCCGAGGAGGTGGCGCGCACATTTTTAACGGCATGGGTAGCGCATTTTGGAGTCCCGTCGGACATTACGTCCGACAGAGGCCCACAATTTGTTTCCGAACTTTGGTCAGCGATGGTCCGCAGCCTGGGGGCAATGATCCACCGCACGACCACGTACAACCCGCAGGCTAACGGGTTATGCGAACGTTTTCACAGGTCACTGAAGGCGGCTCTCAGAGCGTCGCTTACGGATGCAAATTGGGTGGACAAGCTACCATGGGTTTTATTGGGGTTGCGTTCTGCACCTAAAGAGGATTTAGAAGCCTCCCCAGCTAAGCTAGTTTTCGCACAGCCACTTCGGCTGCCCGAGGAATTTCTCCCAGATAATCCAACGCCAGAGTGCTCCTCAGTTCAGCGGTTACAGAATAGCACGGGCCCGAGCACGCTACCTGGCCCCGTTCACCACAGTTTTCCGCGTGTTTTTGTGCCTAAGGCTTTAAAAAATGCGGAGTTTGTTTTTGTCAGACATGATGCCCATCGTCTGCCTTTACGCCCACCTTATGACGGACCATATAGAGTGCTGGAAACAGGAGATAAGCATTTTTTGCTAGATTTGGGGGGCAGAAAAGAAATGATTGGCATTAACAGGCTCAAACCCGCTTTTGTGGTAGCTGACGAAGTTGTGCAGTTGGCTAAGGCTCCTCGGCAGACCCCCTAGAGAGCATTCCCCAGAACACCCACAGAGGTTGACTAACAGTTCTCATCCCCAGGCAGCAGCTCCGCAGCAGGAAGACGCCGCAGAAGTGGTACAGCCTGCTTACAGCAAACACGGGAGAAGGCTGAGACCCAAGCGGCACGTGGACTGATATGTAGTGTTTTTATCATGACATGCAATCTGTGGTTATGTTGTTCCATCTTAGACGTTTGGGGGGGGGTCATGTGGTGCACATATGTGGGTTTCATATGCTTCACATGTGTATTACTGTATGCTTATTGTATGCTTCACGTCTCAGAGGAACAAAAGGTCTGAACCTCCCAGGGGTAACAGGAGGATGTGAAGTCTGGCCTTTTGTATGCAAAGAGATGGCCTTGAAGGATTTCCTGACCACCAGGACTTTAGGTGGAGACGAGGAGACCTGGAAGGGGATGCATTGTGATTTGGGATTGAAAGACAATGTGACTGTGTGCTTTGATGTCCTGGGGTATAAAAGGGACAGATGATGGGGGATTCCTCTCTCTTTCTGTTTTTGGATGTTGGGGAATGTGAATGTAAATAAAACTGGACTTGAGAAATAAACTCAGCCTCGTCCTTCCCACACTTCTCCACAATATATATATATATATATATATATATATATATATATATATATATGTGTGTGTGTGTGTGTGTGTGTGTGTGTGTGTGTGTGTGTGTAGTGGGGGACCCAGTCAGTACGTTCTCTATTCAAACTGAATGGCACGGCAGGAGGAGATGCATAAGAGATGAGAAACAGATATGCAAGGCAGTCTATGGTTTTCGCATGAGAATAGGCATTCTCCTTGGGTCTGCATAATAATGCGCCGACAGGCTGGGTGACAAAGGGAATTGTCATTGTGGGTGTATGTGTGTTAATGCAAACAGTGACCAAGGGAATTGTTATGGTAAATGTATGTGTCACCATGGGTTGAGATGCCGTCTCGGCACTGAGCCCATGTTTTCCCTCATCCCTGCCTCCCATTGAGCAGCGTCTCAGCTGGCCCCCAGCTGGCAGCATTATGGACGGCTGGGGCCAATTAGTCTTCATCAGCTGGGGCGCTGCCAATGAGGATAAATAGGAGCAGCCTCGATGACTCGGGGCTGCGACATAAGCACTGCTAGGCTGAAGCCCCTTCGTCTGGTGTCAGCCTCTACTCCCCTTGCAGCATTCCTGTGTTTGTATCCCGCTGTGAGGATGTACGTCTTGCTACCCCCACGTCCGGTACGAGCTGCTTACCTCTGCGCTGTGCAACCTGTGAGTGTACCTCTGCATGAGTATCTGTGCTCTCCTCATCCCTTATCCCTTACCCAAAATAAACCATCTCGACTCACTGGCTTGTCCCTGGCTCTGATTGCCCGGCTCCCTAGAGCCGGATATGACAGTATGTCGCAGCCAGAAGAGTTGCCGGCGGCCGTGAGTCGCTGTGGAAATGTACCTTTCTGTCCGGGTGTCAGCGCTGCTAGCATGCCGTTTCCCAGGAGTCACTTCCGGCGCCAGGGCGACGAGCTAAGGTCCATCTCGGAGGCTGTCGACGGGACATTCTTCACCCTGCACGACGCCTCCAACGCGAGACGCTGGCATCCGGGCCGTGCTGAGGAACTCCTGGACTGTCACCCTCACTCTCTGTACCATCTGGAGGACAGTGCCAGGATAGACGTTGCAGGTACACAGCGAGAGAAGCTCCACGGGGTGGATGGAAATCCCGGCAGGGAGTCGAAGTGGGCGACGTCTTTCCCCGCTTCGGAGTCCCGTTCCTGCCGCTATTCCAGTCCGGGAGTTCGCGCCAACCAGAGGACTTCCCCCGACCTGCGCCACGTCACTCGGGATTCCCTTCTAGGAGCCGCAGCTGACAGCAGTTATGTCCGGGGTCGAGTGGCTGTCGCGAGCTCTACTGTGTTTCCTGTCACCACCTTCAGGCATGTGGCGGCGGCAGTGAGATTGATGGTGAGGACTTCAGGGCTACGAAGCTTTCCCGTGCTCGACGCCTTCCTCGTCTCGATCTCCGATCTGGAGCGGCGAATCCTGGGTTTCCCCCTCGCTTCGTCCCCTGGGAGTAGTCGTCATCACATCGCCGAGTCACCTCTGCACGAACCTCGTCCGGATCCAGTTCTGGGTCATCGTCAGGACCGTTCCTCCCACGCAGCTGTCATCCCTTCGCCTCGTCAGTGTGGAGATCCTACAGCCTCGTCCCCTGAGCCTCGTTCCCCCGCTGTCATTCCTGGACATTCGGGCTGGCTCACCCCGGCTGTTTCCCCCTCCTCCTCGACGCGCTTCCTGACCGCTGTGTGTGCCTGGAATCCCGGCCTGGTGAGCTCTCTGCTGGAGACAACGCGAGCGATCCTCAGACGAATTCCCGGGGGGTCCTCCGTTATCGCCGGGCGGGGAGAGGAAGAAGCAGATTCCACTACAGCAGGCGATACTCAACCTCCAGGGGGCAGGCAAGTCATTGTTTTTTCACACCTGCTTAATGATTTGCTCTGTCACATCCCTGGAGGAGAAGTTCAGGGTTCGCAGCTCCCTGAACTCTCCCCACCTGCTGTAACCTGTATGCCTAATCCCGCATCCTCTGTGTCTCTCTCCGCCGAGCGGTCCCCGGCTCCGGGTCAACGTGGTGGGATATGGAGAGGGCCTGTGGTTCCGCAGCTACATTGCGGACGGAGGAGGGGGACTGACTGCTGCGTGGAGTCTACGCTGACGACTGAGCGTCCCTGGGTCTCCACGGAGGAGCGGTTCGGTCCAGCGGGACGAGATTCTTCTGGCTTCACGCCGAGTGGGTCGTCGGCGGGGTTACCTGAGCTGGAGGAATCTCAAGCTGCGCTGACCATCGTGCTGGCTGCGGGGCCCGACGCGGCTAGCTGGGAGCCTGACAACGACCTCCTGACGACGGATCCTGGATCTTCGCAGTCCTGGACGGCGTCAGAACCCGAGATCAGGCGAGTGCTCTCCTTTCTTTTCTCTCTTTTTATCTTTGAGCACTTCAGCCTATCTCCAGGGGAGACGAGCAGGGTGCAGCCGCCCGCTGCGTCTGAGCTCGTCTCGCCGGGTTCTGGCGCTGCCGGTGATCCTGATCCCGGTTCTGTTTTCTCTTCTGAGCCTTCTTCCAGGGTCACCGGCGAGGAGTTGCTGTTCCTCGTGGTGCTGGAGGGTCCGGGTTCAACGTTGGAGGTCGGTTCTGGTGCAGTGTCCAACGTGGGTTCGCCCGAGACCCAATCGGGGTCCAACGTGGGTTCGCCTGAGGCCCGATCGGGGTCCGACGTGGGTGCTGCCCCAGTGTTGTCCAGGTCCGGTGAGGAGGTGGCCGTTTCCCTGAGGCCCGCCGCCCTCGTCATCGGCTCTCCCCTGAGCCTCTTCCACCGGGATCCGCTCTGACCCTTCGTCCGTCTCAACGGTCCTGGTGGTTGAGTGATGCGGGTCGACGACCCGACCCGCAAAACTTTCGGTTCGGCGATCTGGTTTCCCCCCACTGGTCTGTGTTTGCCTTTGGGCGGCCTGGTTCGGCAGCCGTTGGACTGGATTCCTGGGATCTGGGTCCAGAGTTCGCCGTCCGAACATTTCTCTTCCCCTGATTCGCCAGCTGGACAATGGGCGGGGAGATCTCCGGAGCCATCTCGGCTATTTTTGGACTCTGCCTGCCATACACCTCGGGTGTCACTTTTTCTTTTATCGTTATTAAGGTCACTTGGGTGTAATGTCTGTCCTGTTGGTGGATGTGTATTTATAGTGCTGTGCGTTTTCCTTCCCTCGTACCCAGCATTTTATTTTTTGTACCATGTTTTTAGTCTCGTTTTTGCATTGTAGAGTTATGTTTTGTTCCCTTTCAGACCATACTCTGCAGTTGCCCATTCATTCCAGTCACTTTCATTTCTTTAGGTGACTGTGGGTATTTATATATTCATGTGTGTGGGTTTTTCTTTGCCTGCACTCAGTATTTCTTTTTTATGCCCTGTTGGTTCATTATAGAGTCATGTGCCTTGTTTTCTGTAACACCATGCTCTGTAATTGTCCATTTGTTCCAGTCACCCTCACTTTTCTTGGTGACTGTGTGTATGTACTTATATTGGTGCTGTGTATTGTGTTTTCCCTTTATTTGACCATACTCAGCATTTTTTTGCCCTGTACCTTTTTGGTGGTTCTTCTTTTTTTTCTTGCTCTGGGTCACGCATGGTTGGTACTCTCTGGGTAGTATGTAACCGGCGTGCTGACCCAGTTCTTCTCCCCATCTGTACCTGGGTTAATTGTTCTGTTGTCAGTATTGTATTTGGGTTTTTCTTTCCCGCTACCCTACATTGCCCCATTGGTGTTGTCCTTCCCTTGGCTTCTTCCCCTCCGGTCCGCCTCCCTTCCTCCCACCCTAGGTGGGGGGGGGGGGGGCTGGGATGTTCCTGGTCGTTCAGGAGCCCGACCTTGAGGGAGGGGCTCTGTCACCATGGGTTGAGATGCCGTCTCGGCACTGAGCCCATGTTTTCCCTCATCCCTGCCTCCCATTGAGCAGCGTCTCAGCTGGCCCCCAGCTGGCAGCATTATGGACGGCTGGGGCCAATTAGTCTTCATCAGCTGGGGCGCTGCCAATGAGGATAAATAGGAGCAGCCTCGATGACTCGGGGCTGCGACATAAGCACTGCTAGGCTGAAGCCCCTTCGTCTGGTGTCAGCCTCTACTCCCCTTGCAGCATTCCTGTGTTTGTATCCCGCTGTGAGGATGTACGTCTTGCTACCCCCACGTCCGGTACGAGCTGCTTACCTCTGCGCTGTGCAACCTGTGAGTGTACCTCTGCATGAGTATCTGTGCTCTCCTCATCCCTTATCCCTTACCCAAAATAAACCATCTCGACTCACTGGCTTGTCCCTGGCTCTGATTGCCCGGCTCCCTAGAGCCGGATATGACAGTATGCATGTTAATGCAAACACCACAGGTCGCCAGGCGAGTTTTATGGTATAAAAAGAGATTTGCCCGCAACCTGCTTTCAGGCTTCTGATTCTTGTTAATGTTAGAGAGAGATTAATAAAGTCTGCTCTGCTCCAGACTGCCTCGCCTGATTATTCCTCTCTCTACACTGGTGGCCCTTGATGCACAATGGAACTCGAGGTGAACACCCTGAGACGACCCGGACTGGAGGTGCCAGCACCACGTGCACCAATTCGGTCAAACTCCCAGACTTTTGGCTACCTGACCCGAAGTCTTGGTTCCTCCACACCGAGGCCCAGTTCGCACTCCGGGGAGTGACGGCGGATAACACCAAATACTACTACGTGGTTGCAGCACTAGACGCACACACAACACAGCAGGTAGCGAGCCTGCTCCAACAGCCCACGACAAATACGACGCTCTCAAAACCACGCTGACCCGGCGCTACACGCTCTCAGACTGCGAGGGAGCGGAAAGGCTCCTGACGTGCTCCAAGTTGGGAAATGGGATGGTGGTTGAATTAATGGAGAAGATGTTGGTGTTGATGGGTACAGATGACAAGCATTTCCTCTTTGCCCACCTTTTCCTCCGGAACCTCCCGACAGCGGCCACAGCGGTCCTTGCCAATTCACCACTGCTGGCCACGCACAACTACCAGGCGCGAGCACAAGAGGAAGATCGGATTATCCTCACCACCAGTCTTCGCTGTGAATGCAGCGGCGTCGGAACCCAGCGAGACGGCCAGCGGAGGCGAGGAGCCAATGATGGTGGCCGCAGCGGAGGCCAAGAAGCACTGGAGAGACACGCTCTGCTTCTACCACCGCCGTTTTGGAGAAGATGCACGTTGATGCGTGCCACCATACCAATTCAAGTGCTCGGGAAATGCCAGGGCCAGCAGTCGGTAGCAGCTGCGACCGCCGGTGATACAAACAAGCTGCTCTATGTGACAGACTCACGCTCGGGGAGACAGTTCCTCGTGAACACCGGCTCCCAAAAGAGCCTCATTCTGCTGTCCTATGCAGACTGGCTGGCGGGAGGTAGCGGCCCCGAGTTGGCAGCCGCAAACGGCTCAGACATTAAGACTTTTGGTGAGAGGACACTGACTATATCCTTGCACGGCCGTACATATCAATGGACATTTGTCATAGTGGCATGTAACTTCCCCATTTTGGGCGCTGATTTTTTGTGTGCACACGGACTATTAGTCGATGTGGCTAACAGACGCTTGATTAACGCAATGTCTTTTGATTCTCTGCCCTGTACAGGTAGAGGAGCCGGGTCCACAACACTAGCCAACGTCACAGCTCCAGGGGGTAAGTTCCACACACTACTCACCCAGTTCCCAGCACTCACGGTTCCGACATTTTCGGCGGCCGTCACTAAACTCAGGGTGGAGCACCATTACTACCACGGTGCCGCCCGTTTTCGCAAGACCTCGGTGCCTGGACGCAGCTAAACTGGCCATAGCGCACGAGGAGTTTGCCAACTTGGAAAGGTTGGGCATCATCAGACGCTCAAACAGCCCATGCGCTTCCCCGCTACATATGGTGCCTAAAGCCGAGGGATCGTGGTGACCATGTGAAGATTTCCACAGATTAAACAATGCCACAGCGCACGATCACTACCCAATCCCCCATATTCAGGATTTTTCCATTCACCTTACCAGGGCACGCATTTTTTCCAAGATAGACCTGGTCTGCGGTTACCACCAGGTCCCTGTGCCCGTGGAGGACATACCCAAAACGGCAGTAATAACCCTGTTTGGTCTTTTTGAGTTCTTACGCATGCCTTTCGGGTTAAAAGGCACGGCGCAGACATTCCAACACATGATGGATGTGGTGCTGCACGATCTGCCATTTGTGTTCGTCTACCTGGATGACATCCTGGTGGCCAGCATTTTCGAGGATGAACACGTAGCCCAACTCAGGACAGTTTTCCAGGGGTTGGAGGAGCACGGGTTAATAATCAACCCAGCGAAGTGCCAGTTCGGTGTGATGGGAATAAATATTTTGGGCCACCACATCTCACCGGAGGGCGCGATACCCTTACCGGACAAAGTGCACACAGTGGCAGCTTTTCCCCAGCCTCAGATGGTCAGGGCGCTGCAGGAGTTTTTGGCGATGGTTAACTTCTACAACCGTTTCCTCCCCCACGCAGCCCAGCTCATGCAGCCGTTGTACACCGCGCTTAAGAAACGGAAACCGGCAAACAGAATCGACTGGACTCCTGAGCGAGAGCAGGCGTTTTCCAAGGTTGAAACAGCTCTAGCGAACGCCGCACTACTGGCACACCCGGACCCGGCGACTCGGATAGCGGTCACTACCGACGCATCGGACGTGGCCATAGGGGCCATCATGGAGCAGTGTCTCGCCGGTTCTTGGCAGCCGCTTGCATATTTTAGCAGGTCTTTGCGCGACAATGGGCATAAATACAGCACGTTCGACAGGGAGTTACTGGCTTTCCATCTGGCCATACGCCACGTCCAGTTCTGGCTGGAAGAGCGCACCTTCACTGCGTTTGTGGACCACAAGCCGCTAACATACACTATGGCCAAGGTTTTGGAACCATGGTCGGCCCGGCAGCAGAGACAGCTGGCCGCGATCTCGGAGTTTACAACCGACATTCAGCATGTGGCCGGTAAACTCAATGTGGTGGCAGACTGCCTCTCGCGCGCATTAGTGGGCCCAGTCTACGTAGGGATAGATTACACGGCCATGGATGCCGATGCGGACGTTCTGTGCAGTCTCCAGTCTGGACCAACAGCATTAAGGCTGGAGAGCAGAGTACTGCAAGACGGGCGACGAGCGTCAGCCAAAATGGTGGGAGCAAAGTTCGTCTGGCCGAGCCTGTGCAAACAGGTGAAAGAGTGGGCTGCAGCCTGTGTAGCATGCCAACGAGCCAAGGTGCACAGGCACACAAAGGCCCCCCTTGAGCCATTCCATGTCCCGGCTAAGCGGTTCAACCATGTTCACGTGGACCTCATGGGCCCCCTCCCGCCATCGCAGGGGTTCAATTAATTAATTAATTAATTAATTAATCCCCATTAATTAATTAATTAATTGGTTAAAAACAGTCAACAATCTGGAACTTTTTTGTCAACAGTTTATTCTTTTGTATTTTTTTAGGAAGTGAATTATAAAAATACTTCTCTCATAACACAACAAAACAACAAAATATTGCTTGACTTTGTGAACAATTTTCAACATCAAGTCTATTTAGCACATGTAGGACAGTATGTGCGAACGTGAGAATGGGCTTTGCAGATGTATTTCTCACATGTGCAGCACACAGCTTTTGTCTTGCAGTCCTTCTTCCAGGGGCAGAACTGGCACCTTTTTCTTTTGACTGACCCAGCTGCAGCCTCATGTGGATCAGGACAAGATTCAGCTCCTTGAACAGCTTCCACAATGGCTGCAGAGGCTTCTGTGCGGGGCAGGAGCTCCCTTCGCTCAATGCACGGGGTGACAAGAGCCTTTCCCAGCTGTTCAAGGAACATCCTTCTCTTGTTTTTCTTCCCTGACATCCAGGTCGGGTTGATCTCCTGCCATATCACAAAGGCATTATATGAGGAGCCATCAATGATGTTATGGAAGATGACCAGGGGCCAACGTGCAGTCATCCTTCTGCAGGTGTACGTTCCAATAACCTTGTCGAGGTTGTCCACGCCTCCTTTATTGCAGTTATAGTTGAGGATGATGGCTGGCTTCCTGTCCTCACGATCACTGATTTCAGCTGTCTTGTTCAGTGTGCTCAGGAGGGCCACGTTCTTGTTCCGTTTTGGAAGATAGGAAACAAGAGTGGTGGTGGGAGTGAAGGTAAACTTTGATGAGAAGACCGCTCTGCCTCTTGTTGCGAGGAGTGCAGGGGGGAGTTCAGGCTTATTATTCCGAACAGTGCCAACCATGGTCATCGTCCTTTTCAGGAGCTGCTGGCCGAGTTCATAGGAGGTGAAAAAACTGTCACATGTGACATTGTGCCCCCTCAGTCCATCTGTCAATTCAAGCACAACCTGCATCCCCTGGTTCTTCTCTGGTGCTCCACTCGGCAGCTTCCCTGTGTACACTTGCATATTCCATGCATAGCTGGATTTTGCATCACAGGCCACCCATATTTTGATGCCATATTTTGCTGGCTTGCTTGGCATATACTGCCAGAAAGGACAGCGACCTGTTGATTTAAAAAAAAGAGATTACAATCACTGAGTGTGAGTGTCACAGAAAACTGCATGAATCAAGGATGTTACATCACAATAAAATAAAAAATATTTCAGGTAAGTAAAATTGCATATATGAAAATAAAAAAAAATTACCTTTGAATGGAACCAACTGCTCATCTACTGTGACTTCAGGCCCAGGGTTGTAGAGGTATGGCAGACGCTCAACCCACTTTTCCCAGACCTCTCTGATGGCTGCCAGTTTGTCCGTCACACGCCTTGCTGGTCTTGACTCATGGTTGTCAAATCTCAGCATTCTTGAGAAAGTGTGAAAGATTTTCAGCGGCATTGTGGCACGAAAAATTGCCCTTCCACTCTCGGCATCCCAGAGATTATATGTAGCCTCGCCACGGGACCTATATACACCTGCTAATATCAAAAGCCCTATGTAGCCATGCAGGTCAATCTCATCCATATTTTTCCAGTTTTCTCCATATTTCCGGAAACCCTCCAAATTTGTATTCTCCAGGGTGATTTTTTCGATGGCTGGTGTGATGAACAGGAGAAAGGTGGATGAAATGTCCTGGACATGGGCAACTGAATACCTTGTTGGCCCTGGAGTCATCCTTATGATGTTTGGTGCTGCTGTTCTTCCCTGCTTGCTGTCTGAATTTGATGAGGACCATGCAATTTTGCTGTTCTTTGACAAAAATGTCTCTGTCAGCTTGAAGGATTTCCTCTTCTTCATATGAAGATGCATCATCCTCTGGGTTGCATTCCTCACCATCTTCCTCTTCAGATACATCTTCCTCCTCTTGTTCCTCCTGAGCTCCTGAAAATATCTCATCCAGGACCTGTTGGACAGTGAAATGTCTACTCATGGCTTCAGCAAGGAGCCAACTAGGAGTCCTTTGATTCAGGGTACCTTTATATCCTCTATACTGAATTTGTTTTTATTATGTCTGAGATTGTTTTTTTTTTGTTTTGTTTGGGAGCTTGTGTGATGTGAGGGGTTAGCTACAGATCAAAAGTGCAGGTGCAGGTCAAATGCAAGTTCAATTCGTACATCAATCCAGATTCTTTGATGTGTGTGTGTGTGTGTGTGTGTGTGTGTGTGTGTGTGTGTGTGTGTATGTGTATCTGTGTATTAGAGAGACTTTGTGTGTGGCCTTTGAACTTTTTTCTGGTGTTTAAATGCTTTTATAATTCACGGGTCAAAAATGACCCATAAGACAATCTTTGTACCCTAGTGGTGTACAGCCCACATGGAAACACAAACAAAAACAAAGTATCACTTTTTCTAATGATGGGGTCCCTTTAGGAAAAGCCATAAAATTTCAAGTTGGAAAAAGATAGTTTAAGGTATTTTTTTCTACAGCTAAACATGGTAGTGGGTCACTTTTGACCCGCAAGATAACACAAGGTTAAATGGACAGGTTGTGCTACCCCAGTGGTACAGCGCAGCAACTGCACGTGTCAACTTATTGATGTCCCCCAGCTATACTGAGAATTTGTACTAATCTCTATTGATCTAACAGTTTAGAAGGTGGCAGACATGAGCCGAAGGAATCATGGCTGACATGGAATATAGCAAAGAAGAAGAAATCCTCATTATTATTCTTCCTTTTTCCGCTTTGAGCTCACGCATCAATGTGGATGCTGCCATGTTTGGTCATCGCTGCCGCGATAATGACTGAAACTGCATGAAACAGGAAAAATAGCCGCATAATACAAACAAAATTCAGGTGGGATAATCATAAGAGTTTGTAGATGTGGTACACGAGTGTAAATTACTAAGTAAATGTGATACAGTGACCAATATGGACGAAGAACTGAGCTACTAGTACCAAGGTGGCGGCACCCACGATCGTCATGCATTCTCAGGAAAACTGCATTTTACAGGGAAAATAGCCGTGTAATACAAACGAAATTCACGTGGGGTAATCATTAGAGTTTGTAGATGTGGTACACGGTGTAAATGGCTGAGCAAACACACAAACATTGACTAGGATGGACGAAAACTGACCGGTCAGGTGGGCGGGCAAGCCCCCCCACCCGGCAACAGGTAAGAGAAATATACACTACCGTTCAAAAGTTTGGAGTCACTTAAAAATTTCCTCATTTTTGAAAGAAAAGCACTGTTTTTTTCAATGAAGACAACTTTAAACTAATCAGAAATACACTCTAATATCTAATATACATTGCTAATGTGGTAAATGACTATTCTAGCTGCAAATGTCTGGTTTTTGGTGCAATCTCTACATAGGTGTATAGAGGCCCATTTCCAGCAGCTATCACTCCAGTGTTCTAATGGTACAATGTGTTTGCTCATTGTGTCAGAAGGCTAATGGATGGTTAGAAAACTCTTGTGCAATCATGTTAGCACAGCTGAAAACAGTTTAGCTGGTTAGAGAAGCTATAAAATTGACCTTCCTTTGAACAGGTTGAGTATCTGGAAAAAATTATTATTTCAAATACAAATCATTATTTCTAACCTTGTCAATGTCTTGACTATATTTTCTATTCATTTTACAACTCATGGTGGTAAATAAGTGTGACTTTTCATGGAAAACACAAAATAATTGTCTGGGTGACCCCAAACTTTTGAACGGTAGTGTATGTTTTTTTTTTTGTTGTTTTTTTTGACATTTTATTGATTTTCTGGTTCATATGCTTTGAAGATTAGATAAAAACATACCCCTGTAGACAAATCGGTGTAAAAAAAATGGACCAATCAATCAATCAATCAATCAATCAATCAAACTTTATTGTCATGATGCTATACATACAACTGTAGTGCAAGCAAGATGAAATTACATTTCTCTAGGCATCCATATATATAAAAAGAACATAATTTAAAACATACTCACACACACCCCCACCCCCCACCCTAACAGCCATTCACACATCCCTGAGATTCTTTATGTAAATGTGTCCAAAGTCCACTTTTGACTGAGTTATGTAATTTATATAGCTGCCGGGACATTATGCAAATTAGATGCATAAATTTATTCCTATCTGAAACTTTGGATCATATTCTACATCTTCTAATTGACAGTAAGCCATTATCTCTTGTAACTTTCAAGTTATAGCCTTGGAAATCTGAACTATTTTATTGAGAAAAAGTTTTACCACTCTTGACCACAAGGGGGGCCTTGAGTTGCCTTGCATTGCCCCAGGCGCCACATGGCACCTAAGGCAGTTAAAGAAACTCTCACTCAACTCTGGTCAAGAATTGCTGTGTTCTTCATTCATCAGGACCCCAGTGTAAACAATGTCCCTTTTGTAGAGAAACCTGATAAGGACTCGCTTTTAAAGGCTTAAATGGACTATAAACTTCTGGAGTCAAACCCCAACTAGACAGTTCGTGATGATAGCATGCGTTCGTACCAGGAACTGATACTCTTAAAAAGTCATAAACTTCCAAACTTTCACTCCTTAACCTGTCAGGTTATGCTGATACACTCTTGGAGCCTTTCCAGGAGTCCCATAAAACTCTCTAGGCTGTTGTTGTTCACATTCCAAGACCTAAAATTTATCTACAGCTCAACAGTACCTCCTAGTGGACATCTTCGGAATATGTTTCATTACTTGTGCAATTTGTAACTGCTATTTCTGACTGAACATTAACACTTTTTATAGCCTACAATCCACAGGATAATTCTGAATGCTGTGAAGATCATTGCCCTTTTTGATCACCATAATTCATTAATCCTTGATTTAAATGTGAGTGCATGTCTTAGGAATGTCTTTTTCATAAATGTTATTCAAATGAATGTTAAATTTATTAGTAACAGTATAAATGCATGGTCACTGAATATTAGCCTTGAGTCACTTAATTTAGTTAGATTTTATATTGAGTATACAATGAATTTCATAGGAACTGAATGAATGTTTTCTCAAACTCTGTTGTTCATCTTCCCACTCGCAGTAACTAATCACCAGGCTGCCTTTCTGTTGGATAACGCCCTTGCATTTGATTGGCTGTTCCGACAAAGAGCTGTTCCCTCATTGGACAAAAGCCCATTCAAACTCCTCTTTATGGAAGATAATTGGTCCATCTTGCTGCCAGTCACACTTTTATGATATCAGAAGCGCGACCCTTTAAAAACAGAGAGGGAACCGCCCTACAGAGTTTTTCTGCAGTCTGTGAGTTTTTTGAGTTTTCCTGTTGTCTTTGAGTCTTTAAGTTGTTTGTCTAAGGTGTTCTGTAAGCTCGTGTTCTGTGTGTCTGAACCTTGTCAAGTCCTGTGCTAGCTTTCGTAAATCGCGTTTTTATAAACTTTTGCCTGTTTCTGGTTAACTGAGGAGAAACTATTCTTTTCCTATGAGCTCGCCTTTAAAGAGAGTTAAACTCTCAAATCCTTTTTTTCTTCACCTCAGAAGCTGTGCTTATTCTATTGAACGTTTTTTTCTTAGACTTTTGACTTTTCCTGCCATTAAAGTGGACTGATAGAGATTTTTGGACCTTCTTGTCCTGCCTCACCCACGTCTGACCACGTTAAGAAACCAGGAGCTCGTGGATGAAACTGACTAAAACATTTTTCCTTCAGCCTTTGGGTTTGTCCTGCAGGCCAGGGACATACTAAATTGGACTGATTGCTAAAGGACGTCATGCCTGCTCCGGGGCCAGCCTTCACTCTGTCACCGGCTCCTCGCTGCATGCTCCATGGGAGCCCTAGACGAGTCTACGCTTCTCACAGCTGTGAATGATCTGAAAGACGACCAACAGTCGCTTTCCCCCTGTGTGCCACCTTACTGGCGCTGACCACCGCTGAATACCTGGAACCGGCTGTTCGTAAATGAGACTCCCACTTTCCTATCTGCTGGGTTTAAACGAGATGTCCTAAATATCAATTATAATTGAACATAACCAATATTTCATGGTACAATTAGTCCCTCAGCCATAGGACAAAGCTATAAACTGAAGGAAAATTCTTATTAATTTTTTTTTAACCATCCATCCATCCATCCATCTTCTTCCACTTAATCCTTTTCGGGTCATGGGGGGGGCTGGAGCCTATCCCAGCAACTTTCGGCGGGAGGCAGGGTACACCCTGGACAGATCGCCAGTCCATCGTAGGGCCAACACAGAGAGACAGACAACCATTCACTCTCACAGTCATACCTAAGGACAATTTAGAATCCCCAGTTTAAATGCTAATTAACCTAACTTGCATGTTTTTGGCATGTGGGAGAAAACCGGAGAAATCCCGGAATAAACCCACGCAGACACGGGGAGAACATGCAAACTCCACACAGATCACTGTTGGTCGGGGGCTGGGATTGAACCCAGGATCCCCCAGCCAAGGGTGAGTTGCTGTGCTGTCACAGTGCTAACCATTCCACCACCGTGCTGCCCATTTTTTTTAACCTCCGGTAAATTTTGTAGATTAATTCAGAAGTTCCTTTTCCAGATAATCAGCTTATGTAATTTTTCATCATAAAGTTGTGTTCTGATTTTGTTAGATACCTCAGCCTTCCATTACATTACAGTTGAAACATAAAATCTGGTTTCCTCTTTGTTCCACAAAGGTTTAACTATAGATTTTATGCTCAGGAATCCATTAACAGTTGATGTGATATCTAACACTTGTTTATCATTTGAATCTGTTTATCCATCATTTGAATGCCATGTCATGTAACCTGAATGAGTTTCATTTAATAAACTTGTAAACGAGAGATGGTAGATGGTGGCTCGTCAACCTGGGAAGGTAGCCCATCTAGGGGAAGGTAAACCCTGATTTCAAACCTCCGCTGCCTTGCGGCACACCCGGTCATGGGAAAGGCTTCGGGAGTCAACCCTGAGGAAAAATCCGGAGTTGGAGCCCCTAAGGCAGTTCTCTGTTGTGCTCAACATCGTTCTGGCAGCTCCTGCGACGGCGCTGGTGCCAAACTATAGCAGCCCTGCTGTTCCTTTGTATTCATCAGTGATGTGGAGAGGGGGGACATGCTGCATGGGTAACATCTTGTCCTCCATATCTTCCTGCCCAGGCTTGAATCCTACCAACGCCCAACGCTGGAAGGTAGAACACCAGTGCGCATCGGCCTGTTCAGCCACAGGCGGTGCTGTTCCAACAGAGTAGACATTTAGGATTCTCTTCCATGGTCATCATAGACCGACGGAGGCCGACGACGACGAAACGAGAGAAGTTGAAGCATTTTCCTTTGCATATATGCTTTCCTGCGTCACAGCAGTAAAAGAACTCACTAAATGTTGAGACTGATTCATTAAGTAATTGAAGGTATGGAAATTAATTAATTGAAATTAATTAATTAACAATTCGTTCTTTTAGAACTAGTGCCCCTTTTTACGAGTGCTTTTCTATTTTATTTAGTGAGTGTTGGGGTGACTGTTTAACTCTGTCCCCTCGTACACCCACTATTAAATCAAATAAATAATTCCTGTTCCTTTTTACACTATACTCTATTAAATATTGCTACAACAGCATAGCAGGGAGGTGATCAGCCTGTGGTACACCTGAGGTCTGCAGCTTGCCTGTGTTGTTGGCTCTGGTCTCTCTCACCTACCTCCTGACAATGCCCAATAGATTCTCTATGGGGTTTAGGTCAGGTGAGTTTGCTGGCCTGTCAAGCACAGTGATACCATGGTCATTAAACCAGGTTTTGGTACTTTTGGCAGTGTGGGCAGGTGCCACGTCCTGCTGGAAAATGAAATCAGCATCTCCATAAAGCTTATAAGCAGAGGGAAGCATGAAGGGCTTAAAAATTCCCTGGTAGATGACTGTGCTGACTTTGGACTAAATAAAGCACAGTGGACAAACACTAGCAGATGTGATGGCTCCCCAAATCAGGTTCCAAGTCCTGTCATTTGAAAATCAAGGTCCCAGAGTCTGGAGGAAGAATGGAGAGGCATAACCCTAGCTGCTTAAGGTCCAGTGTGAAGTTTCCACAGTCAGTGATGATTTGGGGAGCCATGTCATCTGCTGGTGTTGGCCCACTGTGTTTTATCAAGTTCAAAGTCAGTGCAGCCGTCTATAATTTTAGAGCACTTCATTTACTTTATTTTTGCCTTTTGGGTTTTGCAAGTTAAAATGGCCAGTGTTCATCTTGATGTTTTTGAAATGGAAACGCTTTGTTCTATTTTAGATTAATAGTTCTTGTGTCTGGTTCAGCTTCAGAAAATCCTTTTCCACCTCTCTTTTCTGTGTTTCTGTGTGATGTGAGAGTTCAGTTTCAGTGATCTGCACACAGCAGGCTTGTGCACTGGAATTTCTGGGCACTTTTCCTCACAATTTACATTTTGAATCAGATACTTTTTTGTGAAGAGCACATTTTAAATAATTACTAAACATTGTTTCATAAACAGTGTGCTGGTTAATCAAAAAAGACAATCAAAATGACATAAACCAATAGTAATGTAAGAAAAAATACTACATTTTTAAAAGTGGATTTCTGGACAAAAATTTTAATGTGACTTGTTTTGGTAATTTAATGTCAGTGCCAACCCTCTGAAGGACTGTTTTGAATTCACTGTGTGAGAGCAGCTCTGTGATCCACATGGGGAGGATATCGACAGCCTCACACACACCATCACAGACTACATCAAATTCTATGTGGAGAACACTGTACCCACCAAGACCATACGGTGTTTCTCAGACAACAAGCCCTGGTGGATCATAGATCTTATTGGATACACTTAGGGTTTTGGGGTGGGGGTGTGCTGTACGGTGTCAGTGAAGAGGACCCCTCTGTCTACTACTGCGCCGTGGGGCTGCCCTCACCTCAATTTTAATTGCACTGTAGACACTAGCTATGTTTACGTGGACACAAGTAACCAGATTAAAAGCCTGATCGGAATAAAAATGCTTCATGTAAACATGCCAATCTGAATATTCTAACCCTATCATGCTCATTCGGATCAAAATTTCATTCCGACTGGCCTCGGTTACATGGGCAAAATTTCATCAATCTGATTACAATTCAGATCAGAATTTCACTGTTTACATGGATCCTGAAAAAGCTGATCCGATTAGGACGTGCGTTTCCATGTGTCACACGTTTGAACGGAATAAATCATTTTGACATGCGCACATCGACATTTCGACATTCCGAAAATAGCAACTTCCGGTGTTAGCAAGCCCCGCTTCGTGTCGAAATTGACCTGTATTGTGTTATTCAGACTGTACTTTTGCTTCTGCTGGTCTCCGTAATGAAGCTACAAGTACATACTTCTGCATATGACGAACAGAGGGAGACAGCAGGACGATACAGACCAGTTTTGTTTTACTCCCGCTATGTTTTCCGCTAGCTGCTGGTAAGGCGGAAATACGTCACGTCGACATGCGGCTGGTGTACGGACATGCGCAGTAAACATATTTTCTGCCCTACGTTCGGAATAAGTGTTTTCATGTGCACCATTTGGATTAACAATCAGCATAACCCACCCCTCTCACTAGCCATGTTTACACAAGTAACCAGATTAAAAGCCTGATCAGAATAAAAATGCTTCATGTAAACACGCCAGTCTGAATATTCTAACCCGATCACGCTCATTCGGATCAAAATTTCATTCCGATTGAGAGGGGTGGGTTATGCCGATTGTTAGTCCTGCTGTCTCCCTCTGTTCATCATATGCAGAAGTATGCACTTGTAGCTTCATTACGGAGACCAGCAGAAGCAAAAGTACAATCTGAATAACACAATACAGGTCAATTTTGACACAAAGCGGGGCTTGCTAACACCGGAAGTTGTTTCTTCTTCTATTATTTTCGGAATGTTGAAATGCCAATGTGCGCATGTCAAAATGATTTATTCCATTCAAACATGTGACACATGGAAACGTATGTCCAAATCAGATTAACTTTTTCAGGATCCATGTAAACAGTAAAATTTGATCTGAATTGTAATCAGATTGATGAAATTTTGCCCATGTAACCGTGGCCACTGAGGGCTTGGGGGGATGGGAGCTCTGCTGCCAATAGGGGGCAGTGATACCCTATCACACTATCCCCCAAATTTTAACTGCACTTTGGTAGTTCACATACCTGCATCCAATGACACCACACAAATAACACTCACTCATCACGATTCACGCATGGGGGGTGGGGGCCTTCCTCCACCCCTGCTGCCCTCCTTCTGCTGGGGGCCTGAGGCCTGGCTGGTGACCTGGGGTCCGTCATGCTGTAATCATCCCAAGGACACTACTGCGAGTGAATAGGTGCGAGCAAGGGAGTGAGCAAGAGAGAGTGAGTGAGCAAGTGAGAGCAAGTGCGTAAGTGAGAGTGAGGGAGTGATAAGTAGTGATGGTGGTGGGTCAGATTTGTGTGGTGCTTTGCATGTCGGGTGACATCTCTGGGCGCTTGCGGTGGGTCTGTTGGTCTTTCGCTCCGGGCGAGCATTGATGTCTGTGGGCTGCTTCTGTGGCTGCAGCTGCCCTGGGGCAGGTTGGCAGGGGTGTGGCTGCTGGTCCACGCCAGCAGCCTCCCCAGCCACTGCTGGGCATTGGTGCCTGTTCGTGCCCACTGCATCTGTGCCATGGCTGCCCCAAGTGTTAAGGGTGAATAAGTGTGAGTGTGTAAGAGCGAGCACAACTAAATGTGAGTGAGTCAAAGCGCGAATGAGAGTGTATATACTATGAGTGAGCGTGAGTGGAAGGAAGCATGTGTGAGTGCGAGTGACTGTGAGGGTGAGTGGGAACGGGAGCCAGACAGAACAAGTATGGGAGTGGCTGAGGGTGAATGAGTCTGAGTGTGAGAGTGCGAGTGTAACATTGTGTGAAGGAGAGGGTGAATGAGAGTGAGTGAGCGAGTGCATGTAAGTACGAGTGAGTGTGTGTGAGAGCATGAGGGTGTGAGTGTGTGAGAGTGAGTGTATATGTTGGTGGGAAGTGCTGGACTGAGGGGATGGTACCTCCTGCCCGATGGGCTCCCTTAGATTGGGGGGGCTGCCACCTCATGGGGCTCACTGTGCCTTTCTGCGCTGGGGTGGACGCGGGCCCGCTGTGGGGGGATATGTGTCCGGGGGGCTCACGCTGGGGGAACGGGCCGGTTTCCGGCCCGGGGGGGGGGGGGGGAGGAAGGAGGGGCTTTGGCCTTCTGGCGCCTGAGGCCCAGGAAATGGCATTGGCCACGTTGGGGGGATGGGGGTGAATTCATCTGGTGCACTGTGCTGGCCACTTCATGATCCACCCTCCCTAGGCCATCCCTCCTGGGGCGGTTGCATAGCTGTCCTAGGGTTTGCTGGCTTTGGGGCATTTGCTGACACTGACACTGACACTGCTGAAGGATAAGAAAAGGATCTTCAGAATTGGAAACAAGGAGGATCTAAAGTCCGTACAGAGGGAGCTGAGGTTTAGACAGCCGTGGGACTTCCAATAATGCACTGGGCTTCACTCCTTTCTTCACTCTCGATGAAATATTTTTTTTTTGCTGATCATTAACATCTGTTTGTTCTCTCCCATAGATTGAGTCCCCATCGTGCTGTTTGCTCTCTACATGTCTGTTCTTTTCATCTTCTCTATCCCCTCACCCCCCAGCCAGTCGCAGCAGATGACTGCCCCTCCCTGAGCCTCGTTCTGCTGGAGGTTTCTTCCTGTTACAAGGGAGTTTTTCCTCTCCACCGTCGCCAAGCACTTGCTCACAGGGGATCGCCTGTTTGCTGGGTTTTTTCTGCAACTGTGGGGGTTCCCCCTACAGTTGAAAGGGCTATGAGATGACTGTTGTTGTGAAATGGCGCTATATAAATAAAGTTGTACTGAATTGAATTGAATTGAATTGAATTGAGGAGGAAGGTCAGAGAGGGGAAGGACAATTTCAAGAGGAAGATGGAGGACAAGCTGCAGCAGAGTGATGTCAGTGGTGTCTGGAGAGGCTTCAAAACTATCTCTGGGCACCAGGATACCTCCTCCCAGGCCATGGGGGATAGAGAGTGGATGAACAACCTGAACCTAAAAACTAGAAAAAATAAACTAGACTGGTCACACAATACTGATGCACTCTACAAGAAGGGACAGCGCAGGCTGTTCCTGCTGAGGAGACTCAGGTCTTTTGGTGTACAAGGGGCGCTGCTGAAGTCATTCTATGACACGGTGGTGGCATCAGCCATCACTTTTGGAGTGGTCTGCTGGGGCAGTGGCATTACTGCAGCCGATAGGAAGAGACTGAACAAACTGATTAAGAAAGCTAGCTCTGTCCTGGGGCAGCGCCTTGATCCGATGGAGGAGATAGGAGAGAGAAGGACGGTGGCTAAACTGTCATCTCTGCTGGAGTCCGAGTTCCACCCTATGCAGGACATACTGAATGCACTGAGGAGCTCATTTAGCAGCAGACTACATCATCCCAGGTGCACAACCGAGAGGTTTCGTAGGTCCTTCCTACCAACGGCTGTCAGACTGTACAACCTAAGCAGGGCTGCTCGCAGAGATAGCAAAAAGACGTAACAAACTAATAGTTTTTTGAATGCAAAAGATGCAATAGACTTACACAATGGTCCCCTCCGGCATACAACTAGGAACTTACCGGTTGCTATGGAGGGTGAGAATATGTATGGGCACATAATCATACCATGTAGGATAACTAAGTAGACGGTTATGCTGTTTCATTCCATCTAGCAACAATGCTCTGCACTGTGTGTGTTTATATATTTACATATTTATTCCATCTAGCTACAATGCTCAGCACTGGGTGTGTTTATATATTTATATATCTACATATTATTCCATCTAGCTACATTGCTCCGCACTGTGTGTGTTTATATACTTGCATATTTATTCCACCTAGCTGCAATGCTCCGTACTGTGGGTGTTTATATATTTACATATTTATTCCATCTAGCTACAATGCTCAGCACTGGGTGTGTTTATATATTTATATATCTACATATTATTCCATCTAGCTACATTGCTCCGCACTGTGTGTGTTTATATACTTGCATATTTATTCCACCTAGCTGCAATGCTCCGTACTGTGGGTGTTTATATATTTACATATTTATTCCATCTAGCTACAATGCTCTGCACTGTGTGTCTGTGTGTGTGTGTATATATATATATATTTTATAGTAATACGTACATATGTATATTAGCTGCTCTTGCTTGCTTGTTTTTTTCTTGCCTTCTGATTGTTGCTCTGAGTGTTGCTATCCCTGTGCTGTTGCAATCCTGGAATTTCCCCGTTGTGGGACTAATAAAGGCTTATCTTATCTTATCTTATCTTAACCTGTTCTTTAACAGGTTTAACCAACCATCCTTTTCTCCGCCTGCCCTTCAACCCCTGCTATCTCCACCTTTATCAACTCCCCCTGTCCACTGCCCCCCTCCACCCCGGTTTTACACCCTTCAGTCCTCAGTGCACACCCCCAGCTGTTTTTCCCCTCACATGCCCAACACCCCCTCCTCCCAGCACACAGCCCTCCTGCCCCAGTCCCTCACTAAGACCCAGGTGAGATCTGAGCTGAAGAAGATTAAGGCGAGGAAGGCTGCAGGTCCAGACGGCATCAGTTTGAGGCTCCTCAAGTCATGTGCAGACAAGCTGTGTGGGATTGTGGAGCACATCTTCGGCTTGAACCTGTAGCTGGGCAGGGTACCACAGTTGTGGAAAACATCCTGCGTGGTACCCATGCCCAAGACTCTGCACCCCAAGGACCTGAACAGCTACAGACCAGTGGCCCTCACATCATACCTGATGAAGACCCTGGAGAGGCTGCTCCTCGCCCATCTCCACCCCTGGTGAGACCAGCAATCAGCCCACTTGAGTTTGCCTACCAGCATGGCATTGGGGTGGAGGATACAGTGATCTTCCTCCTACATCATTCCCTGTTTCACCTGGCATGGCACTGTGAGGATCATGTTCTTTGATTTCTCCAGTGCTTTCAACACCATCCAACCAGTGATCCTGAGGGACAAGCTGTTGTGTGCAGGGGTGGACCAGCACCTGTCAGCGTGGATCCTGGACTACCTCAGACCGACCACAGTTTGTGAGAACCTAGAACTGTGTGTCTGACACCATCATCTGCAGTACAGGGGCCCCCCAGGGACCAGTTCTGGCTCCCTTGCTGTTCACTCTCTACACTGCTGACTTTTCACACAACACACCACACTGCCATCTACATAAGTTCTCTGACGATTCTTTGATCGTCGACCTCATCTCTGATGGGGATGATGCGGAATACAGAGGACTTATCCAAATTCCTGTGGGACTGTCTCCAGATCAATGTGGGGAAGACCAAGAACGTGCCAGTGGCTGCCGCAGGCATGCACCCCCCCCCCCCCAAAAAAAGCACCAGTAAACATCCTCGGAACAGACAGTGAGATGGTCACATCTTGCCACCCAGGTGCACCCCTGAAGACCTTCTATGACTCAGTGGTGGCATCAGCCATCATGTATGGAGTGGTCTGCTGGGGCAGCGGCCGACAGGAAGAGACTGAACAGGCTGATTAAAAAAGCCAGCTCTGTTCTGGGGCGCTGCCTCGACTCAGTAGAGGAAATAGGAGAGAGGAGGATGGTGGCTAAGCTGCCATCTCTGCTGGAGGCCAAGTCCCACCCCATGCAGGACACGCTGAATGCACTGAGGAGCTCATTTAGGGGCAGGCTGTGCCATCCTAAGTGCTCAAGAGAGAGGTTCCGCATTCAAAATCTAATCTGTGCTGCTCATAGAGGCTGTACATAACACCACTACTTTGCATAATAGGGATCATTCCCTTCCAATGCACTACTAATAAAATTATTAATGAAGGTGGCAATAACACTGTTCATTCAACTGTGAAATATGCTGTCTGGATTTATATGTATATACTGTATTGCCAGGTAACTTATTTAACTAACTGTAATGCTGTAAATACCATTTAACTGCAACACTTTTGCACTGTGTATATACGTATACTGTGTATACAGTATATGTATAGTGTATGTATATTAACTGTTTGTCTACCCAATTTCTTGTCTTATTCATTATCTTATTAATGCTTTGAGTGCTGCTATCCTTCTGCTGCTGCAATCCTATAATTTCCCCATTATGGGACTAATAAAGGTTTATCTTTATCTTGTCATTTCTTTGTCAGCCACAACCCAGCCACAGGAGGGTGCACAAGCCAGTGTACTCCTACTGCTGGTCCCAAGCCCGGGTAAATTGGGAGGGTTGTGTCAGGAAGGGCATCCAATGTCAAACCTTTGCCAAATCAAACATGTGGATCATGACAAATGAGACTTTCATACTGGATCAGTCGAGGCCTGGGTTAGCAACTATTGCCACCAGTGCCGTTAACTGACAGGGTGCTGGTGGAAATTGGGCTACTGTTGGTCAAAGATCGAGGAGGAGGAGAGGAGGAAGGTGTGTTTGGAAGGAGAGAGAGACAAGGAAAGGTAGAAGTGTGGAGGTGAGAGTAGGGACTTTAAATGTAGGGACTATGACTGGTAAAGGTAGAGAGTTGGCTGATATGCTGGAGAAAAGAAAGGTAGATATTGTTGCACACTGAATGATGCTGCAGTTTACTTCTGGTGCACCAAGAATTTATTTTTAACTGTCAGCCTGTTAACATAAAAAACATAATGGCAGCATGTTACAGTTAGCTTCACTTGCTTTCACAAGACTGGTACACATCTACGACAAGTGACAGAGCAAGGGTGAGGGAGCCACTAACGGGAGCAGCAGTTAGTGGTGTGCGATACTGCAAGATTTGGTTTCGATTTGATACCAAGTAAATACATGGCCAGTATTGCTGATACTGATACAATACCGATACTTTTTTAATAATTAAGGTGGATGCATCATGAAATTACTTGACATCAAAAACCACTGGTTATTTGACATCAAAAACCACTGGTTTAAAAGTTCAGGATGAGAGTGCTGCCTCCGGTTCATGACCGTATGGAAAAAATCTTTACTGAGGGAAATCTTTATGCAAATGAGCTGTAGGGTACCCATGGGCAACTCGGCACAACACAGTATGGTTTTTGACCGCTCTGCACCCAAATGCTTTCCGTTGCATTTCCAACACACATTGAATGGGAAGCAGAAAAACGATGGAACCAGTGGACACGTAGCTTGAGTGTGCCTGCTCTGTGCTGTGACGAGAGCGGCAACACAGACACAGAGTATCGATCTCATTACACTGGTAATGATCAATATCAATACCAACGTTGGTGTCGATGTTATCGATATTTGGATTGATCCCGCCCACCACTAGCAGCAGTGTGCACTGGAGTGTTGTCAGGTATGTTTTGCATGCTAACACTGCATTAATAGGCTGTAAACAGTAGTGAACAGTAGTGAAGCACAGTAGGCTGCTTTTAAACAAGAATGAATTGTACACTTGAGGAGCTGTAGCATTTGTTCTTGTTTGGCAGGTGAAGTCTCATGGAGCTCGGAGGCTTTCCTTAATTGTGCAGAAAAAGCTTTGAGGTTTTTTTCTAAAGAGTGCAACTGAAGCACACTGTTAAAATCCCATGTCAGCAATAAAAGTTCAGAGACTGGTCGTTGTAATCTGCTGATTTTTGTTGTTGTTGTTGTTGTTGTTGTTGTTGTTGTTGTTGTTGCTGTTCAGTGGCTCTTAAACGTCTTTTTAATTCCCCATTTTGGGGAGCCAGACATTACCAAGCCCACACGGCTACAGTATTTCTCTGCTCCTCCACACCCACAATGAATCCAAGAGTAGGCTAAGCCTCATCATATTTCCTTTTCTTCTTCGCTCCTTTCGCTAATTATGGTCTGGAATTTCTCTTTGCTCATCATTTTGATGGAGAGAGTTTTAAGAATTTGGTCATGATATAATTTTATTCATCCATCCATCCGTCCATCCACCCATCTTCTACTGCTTAATCCTTTACAGGACGAGGGGAGGGGGCTGGAGCCTATCACCCAGCATCTTTGGGCGAGAGGCAGGGTACATGCTGGACAGATCGCCAGTCCATTGCAGGGCAGATGATTTTATCAGTAATTTTAATTCTAATATGAGAAAACACTGAGTAGCCACAACTGTCTCACAACTAAACTACGTACAGTCGATATTCACGTACAACATTCACTACATCTTAATGGCACATGAATAACAGCAGAACACATAACAAGAAAAGTGAACACTTTCCCAACCAACACGCATTCAAAGATCGTTACACTGCCACCCAACACTAAGTTCCTCATCCCCATGGGAACAACAAAGTCTCTGAAATGGGGTGGTAGTTTGCGCTGCCTCCATGATCGCCTGGGACCCCCAGCAGGCACAGGGGTTTCTGCAGTCTGGGGAACAGCGTCAGGAGAGGGGGGAAACAGTCTCAGTGGTAAATGCGTGGGACTAGTAAGAGTGGAGGGGCAATTTTCTTGTGTCGGGGGGCTGGGGAGCTCGGTACTCAGGCAGGGGTTGTAAGAAGCTGTAGTGTCCATAATGTCCTGAACAAAGCCAGGGGAACGTACCTGCCCCTCTGGAAAAGAAGGGAGGGCATGCCCTTTATATGGTGCCAATATGTCCCTGTGTAGAACCACTTTTCTGCCCCGAGGTGGTAACTGTACTCTGTAAACCACCTCCCCCTCTCTTTCCAGCACTCTGCAGGGCCCCACCCAGTTACTGTCCAACTTGGGGCACCATTCTTTCTTCCTCCTTGGACTGAATACCCAGACCAGCTCTCCAGCTTTGAAGTGTCTCCCTTTCATCCTGATGTTGCAGTTTCTCTTTTCCTTCAGGTCCGCTTTCTCCAACTGCTCTCGAGCAAAAGTATGAGCGGTTTCCATGCACTCCTGCAACTTCTTTGCGTACTCTGCTCCAGGTGGTGCAACTTTTGTGTCCGGTGGTTTTCCGAAGGCGAGCTCTGCAGGGGTCCACAGCTCCCTTCCTAGCATCAGCAGAGCAGGCGTGCACATGGTGGAGTCTTGAACGGCAGACCGATACGCCATCAGAATGACAGGGAGATGGCTGTCTCAGTCACGCTGATGCGCTGCTGGTGAGGATAGCTAGCTGTTAGGCCAGTGTTCTACTGAATCGTTCCACTAAACCATTGCTTTGGGGATGGAGGGTGGTTGTGCAGGTTTTCTGCATGGCCAGGCGTTCACATATAGCAGCAAACACTTTTGATTCAAAGTTACGGCCCTTGTCACTGTGTATGGTGTCTGCTGTGCCAAACCTGCTAAACATGCCCTCTGCCAAGGCATCTGCTACCATCTCTGCTTCTTGATCTGGAATGGCATAGGCCTCTGTCCACTTAATAAAATAGTCCATAGCTGCCAGGACATAATGGTTGCCTTTTTATGTTTGGGGAAAAGGGGCCCATAATGTCAACAGCCACCCTCTCCATCAGTGCTCCTGCAGGCTGCTGCTGAAGCTGGGCACGTGACTGGTCTAGTGGTCCCTTGTGACCTCTACAGGTGTCACAGCTGTGGCAGAAGTCATCTATGTCCCTTCTCTGCTGACCTTAGTAGAAACCCTGGCGGAAGCGACGATGGGTCTTTGAAATACCGAAGTGACCTGACTCCATCCCCCCATGGCAGGCTTCCAGCACTACTGTCCTCAGTGATTTGGGTACCACGGCTTCCCACCTCTCCTCCCCGTAGCAGGCTCCTTCCATGCCTGCTGCAGCACACCATCACTCAGGAACAGCATGTTGTACTTGGCCCACAGCCCTTTGGTGGCAACAGAGAGTCCAGTGACTTCTTCCCAAGGTGGTCTCTGACCTTGTCCCAGCCATTTCCGCACCGGTTGTAGGTCACTGTCCTGCTCCTGCTGTGCCCTCCACTCAGCTGCATCCACCACCCATGACATCCCACAAGAGAACTGTACTGCACTGTTCTGAGTGAGTTATCTTTCTTTCATCTCTCTCTTCTCACAGTAGCAGCAGCTGACTGCAGCACATGGGCGGCGAGACAGCATATCATCATTCGAGTGGCGAGTGCCTGTTCTGTGCGCAATGGTGAAGATGGATGACTGGAGCTCCTCCAGCCAGTGAGCCACCTGTCCCTCTGGCTCCCTAAAAGACATCAGCCACTGCAGGCCAGCATGGCCAGTTCTGATGGTGAAGGGTGTGCCACACAGGTAGTACTTAAAGTACCTTACTGCCATCTCCACAGCTAGAAGATCTTGCCTCGTGATGCAGTAACAACGTTCACTCTTTTTAAGCACTTGGCTAAAATATTCCACCACCTTTTCATCATCAGGCTTCGGCTGTGACAGCACTGCTCCTAGTCCGACGTCACTGGCATCCGTGTTGAGGACAAAGGGCAGGGAAGGGTCCGGGGGGGGGGGGGGTGCAAGGATCAGAGACTCCATCAGCGCTGTACCGAGAGTGTCAAATGCATGCTGGCATTCCTGCATCCAGCTGAATACACGGTCCTTTTGCAGGAGACGGAAGAGCCTATTGATCTTCTGTAGTACGACGCCAGCCCCAAGATGCTTTTGAGCTGTAACATGGTCGGTTGAGGTGGGCCAGTTTTTAATGGTGCAAATTTTGTCCTCTAGCGTGCCGATGCCCTTGCCTCCCAGCTTATGGCCCAGGAAATCCACTTCTCTTCTCTTAAAGTGACACTCGTCTGGGTGCAGCTTTAGGCCCACAGCTGCTATTCTCCCCAACACCCCCTTGCAGGAAGACAAAGCTACCTCAAAGGAGCTACTGTGGACAAAGAGGTCATCAAGGTACACCAAGTACTGCTGACGGGGAATACCTGCTAGCACTCTGTCCATAAGCCGTTCAAAGGTGGCGGGAACATTGCAAAGACCAAAGCTGAGGACCCTGAACTGCCACAGTCCCCTGTTGGTACAAAAAGTAGTTTTGGGCTTGGACTGTGGAGACAGTGGGACCTGCCAGTACCCACTTCAGCACTTCGGAGGTCAAGGGTAAAGAACCAGGAGGAGCCCGATACTAAATCCAGGGACTTGTCGATTCTGGAGAGCGGGTGAGAGTCTTTTTTTGTGCCATTGTTCAGTGGCCTATAATCAACACAGAAGCGCATCCTGGTGCTATTCTTCTTGGGCACCCTAACCACCACTGAGGCCCATTGACTTTCAGATGGCTCAGTGATGCCTCCCTTCAGCATCTCATCTAACTCCCTGTCTGCAGCCTCCTGGTGGGTCAGGGGGAGGCGCCATGGACACACTTTCATTGGGCGGGCATCACCAGTGTCTATTACATGCTCCACTAGATGAGTTAGGCCTACCTCACTACTCATTAAGGGCAAAAAATGTCTCTGAACTCCAGCAGCACCTGCCACAATCTTTCCTGCTGTTGCTCACTCAGTCCTTCACAGTTCTTTGCCCAAATGTCTCTCACTGCAGCAGTCCGTTCATCCTCTCCCATTGTAGAGTGTCTCGGATGCTCAACATGGGGGCTGGAAGGGGAAGGCGACTGATCGCAGGGTACCTGTGCTGGTGCAGGGGCAGGGGGTGGTGCTTGGCTCAGATTCACAGTGGCTGCTGGGTACATACTGCTCTCCGTGGTCGTAACAGCAGCAGGGGGGGGGGGGGGGGGCATGCAGACAGGAAGTGATATAAGTGACACACACTTCCCTTGAGGGAGGATGAGGCAGCCCTTACCCATGTTGAGTACGCCACTGATAGTTCGTAAGAGAGTTCAACCTGAGGATGCAGGCATCCTGCACCTCAGCCACCCATGCAGCAAAGGCACCAAAAGGTCTCCCACCCCAAACAGGAACTCGCCCATCCTCTAATGGGGGCCAGATCGCCAGTCACTGTCTCAGCTGCACGAAGGTAGATCCAACAGCAGCTCCCGCAGGAACAATGTCAGGGTGCCGCATCAATGTAGCATTAGACCCAGTGTCCAGCAGGGCTGCACATGTGACACCTGACACAGTCACAGGAATGTTGGCAAAAGTCTCTAACATGAGTCCAGCCCACAGTGATTACTGTCCCCGGCCGTCGTGGCAAATGGATATGGGTGGCTAATGTCATGGGCCCAGTGTCTTCCCCACCTACACATGCCCCCTGAAGTTTCCTTCGGAGCTTGGCCGCAGGGGGATGGGGGGTCTGAAGCTACGACGGTGACCACTACAATGTTTTCAGAAGAGGACGGGGCCAGACCAACAAGCTTGGAGTTACCACATGGTCAGCAGCAGCACATCAGGCTGAACAGGGCCCCACTTAGGGTTTTGGACATGGTTTGGGTTCGGGGTGATGAACGACCATGGTGAAGATGGACCAAACGACAGCCAGCAAAACACCAGGTACGTCTGTGGATAGTGGCAAAGTTGGATGCAGCGTACTTCTGGTTGTCTGACGGCTCATTGAGGCATGCCAGTCAACTTCGGCGTGTCCAGGAGGACGCTCCAGGTGATGAGGCTGGACGGGACTCAGTGATGGTGATGAAGGAATCGGGCTCCATCGTTCAGAAGATCAGCCATTGTCCAAGGGATTTGCTGCTTCATGGGGCATGCTTGCTGAGGAGCTGCCCTGCCCCCCACCATGCCAGTTCCACCTTTCCCACCCAAGTGACTGTGGTGTAACAATGTTGTTTATAGCTCTGTGTGTGTTTTATGGGGGTTATGTATAGTATTGTTTTAGTTTAGGAGCACGGCAGATACTTTTAGTTTATCAAAGGACTTTTTAGTTTATCCGATGGCAGAATAATCCACCATGCCATGCGGCTGCGTGGTAGTCAACCACCAGCCCTATTTGAGGTTATTTTGGGTGAGTGTGTTAGGCCAGTTGAGTACATTAGTTTTCGTTATTTTAGAGTGTGATTCAGGTTCTAAATTTGGGTGGGTTTGGATTGTATGGGTGGGCTTGGATTGTATTAGTGGTTTTGGACTTACTAAAGGGGGAATAAATGTTATGGTGGCACTTTATTGTGAAGTGCAGTGTGGTGACTTCCTGTCATGTCACCGCACTGGCCTATATAGCAGGGTGAGCTGCCATAGCGCGGCCTCTTGCGCTAGAATGCCCACGCCAGGTGCTTGCCGTGTAACTGCTGGTTCCTACCATCAATAAAGCTGTGTTCCACGCTACCTCATCTTGCCCTCATTCATCACCAGGTTTGCATACATAACAGAGTGAAGGCAGATGAGTTTAAATACCTGGGGTCAACCATCCAAAGCATGGAAAATGCACAAGAGAGGTGAAGAACAGAGTGCAGGCAGGGTGGAGTGGGTGAAGATGAGTGTCGGGGTGATTTGTGACAGAAGGATAGCAGCAAGAGTGAAAAGGAAGATTTACAACATGGTAGTGGGACCTGCTATAATGTATGGTTTGGAGACGGTGACACTGACAACAAAGACAGGAGGCAGAGCTGGAGGTGGCAGAGTTGAATATGCTAAGATTCACAATGGGTGTGACTAGGAGGGACAGGATTAGAAATGAGTATATCAGAGGGACAGCTCAGGTTGAGCAATTTGGAGACAATGAAAGAGAGGCAAGGCTGAGATGGTTTGGACATGTGCAGAGGAGGGATAGTGGATGTATTGGACAAAGAATGTTGAAGATGGAGCTGCCAGGTAGGAGGAGAAGAGGAAGACCACAGAGAAGATTCATGAATGTAGTGGATGACATGGACAGGGTTGGTGTCATAGAGGAAGATGCAAGCGATAGGACGAAATGGAGGCAGATGATCCGCTGTGGTGACCCCTAAAGGGAGCAGCTGAAGAAGAAGAAGAAGAAGAAGAAGAAGAAGAAGAAGAAGAAGAAGAAGAAGAAGAAGAAGAAGAATGCTATTTCTTGTCAATAAAATGTCTAGAGATGTGACTGATTTTTGTTTTATGTAGATTTAAAAATTCAGAATCTTGAATATATTCAAAAATTCTAAATGTATGATGATGTTTTAGGGAATGTAAACTTTTTGGTGTTTTAAAAACTCTAACTTGCGCTCCCTACTTTCAGATTATTTATCATGTTATGTTATTATTTCATTGTTACTATTAGTTATTCTGCATTACACAGGCATTCACAAAAATCAAATCACATGCTGTCCATAAATACCAAATTAGACAGTTCAACAGTGTAATTTGCTAAAATGGTTGTTTGAGACATTATTAATGCCCCTCCAGTCAGCTATAGGAATGGAAATCCATCACTTTCTCCACTATAGCAGTCACATTATTGTAGGAAAAATTAAATTTTGAACAACCTGTAGAAAACCCCCAGAAAACATTTTGATTAGATGCTGATGGCTAATATGAGCATTCTAGTAAATGCGTCTGAAGGACTGTAATTTGGATTGTTTTGGTTTTGGGGTTTATCAGTAAAAGCAGTAGCGCTTTTGCGCCACGGGTGGCGCTCAGTAGTGATGGGGACACTGATAAGCTGTTAGTGCGCGAGAGAAGAAAGAGTAGAGAATGTTCCAGAGAGTGAAGAAAATGGTGTCGAGTGATGTGGCTGATATCGAGTGATGTGCCGTGTAAGAGTGCCATGCCTGGTGATGTAGAAAGTCAATAAACCGCTGAAAAGTCCACCAGTTGGCCCTCTCTCTTCTTCTTCGCCCTCCGGGGTGTGTAACAAAAGTTGGTAGCAGAGGATGGTTCAGTTGTGCCTAAGACGGTGAGTGTGCAAAAAAAAAACAAAAAAAGAACGAGCAGAAACAATAGAACTGGAGCAGCTGCTAGATAAGCTAAGCGAGGCCTTGGTGCCATTGCAGGCCGAACAGCTACACGAGGTCTGTTTGTTTGCCCAGATAAACCCAGTCAAGCCATCTAGAAAGTACACACTGGTACGATTGTTAAACGAGGAGTGGAAAAGATCATTGAGAGTGAAGAGGATGATGTAGCCCGCGCGTTTCTATAGCTAATAGCATGTGCTACCGAAGCTAAGCAAAGCGAACAGTCGACGCAGGCTGCGGCAGCGGCCGGCACGAGCCGGGAGGCAGAGGCACTCGCCAGTTTACAGAACCAATATGCCGCTCTGCATGAAAGTTTCCTTTATTCAACTAAAAAGCTTGAAGAGGAAATAGCGAGGCTCACTGGTAACGTGGCCACTCAGCCACAAAGTCGTCCTTTTCTGACACAGGCCGCGGTCCCCGCAGCACCCCTACTGCCAGAAGTGACCATTAAACGGGAGTTTAGGATAAATGGTCAGATAGGAGAGAGGGGCCAAAGAGACAAGTTGTCTTATTCCAACCTCATTCACCAGATTGATATGGGCCTAAAGAAAAAGCACAGTGAGGCTGAGATAATTGAGGCTGTTGTCAGAGCAGTGAGTCCCAGACTGAGTCTGCGAGATATGCTGGAGATCAAGTCAGATCTCACCCTGTCACAGTTGCGCATCATCCTGCGAGGACATTATAAAGAGGATAGTTCCACAGACTTGTTCAATCGTCTGATAAACCTCACACAAGACAGTAACGAGTCACCTCAGAGCTTCCTGTTCCGCGCCATTGAGCTAAAGGAAAGACTTTTAGCAGCATCCAGAGAGCCTGGCACGGAAGAGCAGTATAGCTCTGCCCTTATTCAGAGGAAGTTTCTGAGGGCGGTGGAAACAGGACTGATTAGTGCTGACATGAAGTACCAACTGAAGTGCTATTTGGAAGATCCTGCCGTCACCGACGAGCTTCTGATTTCTAAGACAAATACAGCAGCCAGTCTTGAATGGGAACGACACCAAAAATTCAAGAGGCACATGAAAGAACCCAAAGTTCGAGAATGCCGAGTGGAAAATCTGACGGGTCAGTCTGCAACCGTGGAAGGAGTGGATGGCCAAGAGCGCCCTCCACCATCGACAAAAGGTAAAATACTTAAATCCCAAAGCACAGTGACCCGTACGGAATCTGAGCTCCTGGACATAGTCACGCAGCTGAAGAGTGACATGGAGGAGGTCAAGAAGGCCATACGTGAGTCTCCCAGAGCACCTCATGCTCAAATAGCCAGGAGGACACGTGGCTGCAAAGGCTGTCAGTCCACCAGCAATGGCGATCAGTGTGACCACTGCTACAGATGTGGATTCAGCGGCCACATGTCAAGGGAATGTCGGATAGGAAGGAGACCTGGAAAAAGGACAGGGCAAGTAGGCACGGCGGCCAATACTGTCACAACCACAGCAGAACAAGCTAACACACAAGAGCTGTATGAGCTAGTTACTGACAGTATTCGGAAGTTGGAAGCAAGGCTGGTAGCTAAAGCAGAGGCACCTCCTGAAGAAACGGTCCGTGTTAATCTACTGTCCCCTAATCGCCGATTACAGTTACTCAATTTGGTTGGAAAAAAATATGTCATAACCTGCTTCCTCAATGATAAGGAGACAGAAGCGTTGTGGGACACAGGGTCACAGGTCTGCTTAATAAATGACACCTGGAGACAGGAGCACCTGCCACACACCACCGTCAGGGACTTAGCCGAGTTGGTGGGTCCAAGTATTCTGAATGGGAGGGCAGTGAACCAGACACCGATTCCATTCTCAGGGTGGGTCGAAGTAACTTTCAAGCTGCCGACAGATAGTAGCCCATCGGTGGAACTCTTAGTCCCCGTGCTAGTGGTGAAGGAGGATGGAGTGGCAGAGCCGCCTATCATTGGGTTCAACGTGATTGACCATGTCCTGAAGATGGGCATTAAACCCCCTTGTGCCATCAGTGAAGCTGTTAGTGCAGCCTTCTCCTTTGATTGTAAAAAAACAGAGGTATTTTTGAAGGTGATGCAAAGTGAGGAGGATAGGCTGGGGAAAGGAATGGTAAAAGTTGGCAGTGAGTTGGTCACCATCCTGCTGGCCAACCAAAGCAGTTAAAGGTTTTGTCAGGGCAGGCTCACTTCCAGACACACAAGACGTCTTGTTTGAGCGAGTCAGTACACCCAATACCGGAGGGTTTGCAGATGCAAAGTGGGTTGGTGCAGTTATGGAAAGGGGGGCGATCTATGTTCAAAATACCTATAACAAATAGTACTTCCCGTGATATCCAGCTGTCTGCTAAGACCATTTTGGGAGAAACACAGAGAGTTAAAACTGTTTACCCGGCAGACATTAGACCCCCTGCTGTAAACCAAGCGACAGCAGACCCGACGATGAGTGAAACCTGAAGGAATAAAGAGACCGAAATGAACTGTGCCATCAAAGAGACTATGGACATGTGGGACCCCCCAGTTCCCCTTGATCATCTCTCACCCACACAACAAGAGCAAGTAAAACAGCTATTACGGGAGGAACGGCAAGCGTTTTCCCGTGATGAGTATGATGTAGGGACAATTCCCTCTTTACAGTTGAGAATCCAACTCAAGGATTCACTCCTGTCAAAAAGACTTATAACTCTGTTCCCAGACCACTTCATAAAGAAGTAAAGGAGTATTTGGAAGACCTGCTTAACAGGGGCTGGATCACCAAATCTAAAGTCATCGTCATTCCAGTCCAATCTCTGTGTGGCGAAAGAAAGATGGAGGCCTGCGTTTGTGCTGCGACTTTAGAGAGCTGAACAAGAAGTCAATCCCTGACAGACACCCCGATTACCCCGCATACAAGATATGCTAAACAGTCTAAATGGGAGTGCGTGGTTTCAGTCCTCGAGCCAAGGGAAGGCGATCACCAGGGTTTCTTGGAAGAGTCGAGTAGGCCCCTCACTGCATTTATCACTCCTGGGGTTTGTTCGAGTGGTAAGGAATTCCTTTTGGTTTGTCCTCAGCACCAGCAGCATTCCAAAGATCTATGGAGAGTGTTTTGGGGGTTGAGGATGATATTTTTTCTGCCTTACCTCGATGATAACCTTGTTCATTCACAGACTTTTGAAGACCACTTGCGAGACCTGAGAAGCGTCCTGCACCGCTATCAAAGCCATGGGGTGAAGCTGACTCCCCGGAAATGTGAGTTATTCAAGCAGCTGGTACGTTTCCTTGGCAAAATGGTAACAAAACAGGGCTACACTATGGACCCTGCGGACATTGCCCCGGTGCAGACACTCAAACAGCAGCAACCTTCCACTGTTGGAGAACTAAGGAAATTGCTAGGTTTTATTTCATATTACCGCAGCTATATTCCAAACTTCTCCCGTATAGCAAAGCCTCTTTACGACCTTCTTGCTAACGACCACACATATAAAGCAAAGAAAAACTCAAAAAAACATGTCAAAAAGAAAGATAGTGGCCAGTTGCCCTCATCCCATGCAATCAGGTGGCGCCCTGAGCATCATGCAGTACTCTGTCAGCTTGTTGACTTTCTCTCCCAGCCCCCAGTGTTAGGTTACCCGAACTTTGAGGAACCCTTCATTTTGCACTGTGACGCTTCACAGGAGGGGCTTGGGGCAGTGTTATACCAGCGACAACAAGACAAACTGGTGGTGATAGCATATGGCTCCAGGACACTGTCAAAGCCAGAAAGAACTACCACCTTCATTCAGGGAAGCTGGAGTTTCTTGCCATGAAGTGGGCCATCTGTGAGAGGTTCGGGATTATCTGTACTAGTCCCCACCAGTCACTGTCTATACCGGCCTAATAATCCCCTAACGTATGAGCTCACCTACGCAAAGTATAATGCAACCACACAGAGAGTGGGTAGCAGAACTAGCTGATTTTTCCAGTTAGATGATTAAGTACCGCCCTGGGAAAGCAAACAGAGATGCAGACAGCCTTTCACATAAGCCCCTAGATATGGATGCAGTACATGAACAAATGCACACAAAATGTAGATCCTGATGTAATAGCACTGTGTGGCGCAGGCAGTCAAGGTAAAGTCACAAGAAAATGAACCATGGCTCTGCCAGTCACCATTTCTACTCTCATTAGTGAAGCAGATCAAGAAGCCAGCTCTGTAGCTGAAATATCAAAGACTGCTCTAAAAAGAGCTCAAGAAGAAGACTCTGTGTTTGGAGAGGTGTTGCGTTATGTGTTGTCAAAACAATGGCCAAGGAGTGGAAAACAGCTGAACAGTAAGATTGCAGCTTTAGTCAGGCAAAAACACAAGCTGTACCTGGAAGATGATGGATTGCTTTACAGGAGAACGGCATCACATGACCAACTACTTCTACCCCAAAAGTTTCACAAGCTCGTGGTTAAAGAGCTCCACGAAAACATGGGCCATTTAGGGGTAGAGAGAGTGATGACTTGATAATGGAGCGCTTTTATTGGGCTCATATGCAAAGACATGTTGAAACACTACATCCACTAAAGTTTGCAATTTGTTTGAAGAATAAAACGTCCCAACAGATAACAAGGGCACCACTGACTAACATTGTCACACGAATCCATTCGAACTGGTGTCCGTTGATTTCCTGCACTTGGAGAGGTACAAAGGAGGATATGAGTATATCCTGGTGCTAATGGACCACTTCACTCGCTTTGCCCAGGCTTATCCTTGTCGCAACAAGGCTGCCCACACCGCTGCTGAGAAGATATTTGGGGATTTCGCCCTCAAATTTGGCTTCCCCACACGTCTCCATCATGATCAGGGTAGAGAGTTCCAAATAAAACTCTTATGCAAAACTCCAGGAGTACAGTGGTGTGCAGGGATCCCGAACAATGCCCTACCATCCCCAAGGGAATGGACAGGTGGAACGATTCAATTGTACACTGTTTGGCAATGCTCAGAAATTTAGTCCGAAGCAGCCAAGGCAGATTGGAAGTCCTCTCTGGCAAAAGTAAGTCATGCCTATAATTGCTCGCCGCAGTGAGGCTACGGGGTACGCCGCCATATTTATTGCTATTTGGCCGTAGTCCAAAGTTGCCCACTTGATCTAATGTTTGGCCTCACAACAAGAGAACAGAGTGTTTCTCAGCAGGACTATGCTGAAAAGTGGAGAGCTACAATGGCTGAAGCTTACAAACTTGCCTCTAAAACAGAAACAAAGAAGGGAATGAGAAGTAAAGCACCTTTATGTATAAAAAGGTTCACGATGCTGAGTTGCCCCCTGGATCCAGGAGTAACTGGTCCGAAACTTGACTCGAAAAATGGTGGGCCAGAAAAATTAAGATCATTCTGGGAAGACAAGGTGTATGTAGTGACCCAAAAGAAGTACCCAGACAGTCCATGTTATGAAATCAGACCTGAAAATGGCAAGGGGCGCACTTGGTCATGCACAGAAACCTATTGCTACCCTGTGACTTTCTTTCCAGGAAACAGAGGGAGCATGCCTCTAATAAAACAAGAAAAAGAGAGCTATAGGGCAAAGGAATGTGGACAGACAAAACCAGCACGGATGATGAAGATGAAGAGGGCAGGAGTGCCATAATCGGATTACGAGCTGGAAAGGATCAAAATCACCCGTCCACTGAGAGCCGATGCACCGGAGTTCTACCTGCACAGTGACACTACTCCGGAGGAATGAGGACCAGGACACAGATGACATCACACAGGTGCAGCTGGCACCAGAGGTCAACAGTCCGGTGGTCCCAGATCCAGCTGAGGCAGACCAGGACCAGGGTGATGTGGTGTTGGAGTCCAGTTCCAGTGACCAGGAGGGACCTGTCGAGATCCATGCTAAAACGTATCCTTCAAGAATGAGAAAACAGAAGTTGATATTTACTTATGATAAGTTAGGCCAACCTTGCACTTCATCTGTTTAAAACAAATGTGTAGAAGCTAGAGATAACCATTGTTCAGACATGAATGTTTTGGAAAGTAAATGAGTAGTGACTAAACTCAAACAGGTTCATTTTGTCTTCTTTCAATTATTTTTCCTTTTTTTTTTTCCTTTGAAAGACAAAAGTAAAATAGAAAGATGTCTTTACCTTCTTTACATGTTTCAACTGCACTGCAGCCTTCATCAGAAGAGTCAGCTGATTGCTGCCAGGTGACATTTATCAGCTGATTTTCGTAGGCGGGGCCAGCTCAGCAGATCTGTCAGATCCACCGAGCCGGCCCCGCCTCCCGCCGTCAGATGGTCTCTGGAGAATGTGGTCCCAGGTGTGAGAAAGCATAAAGGCCCCCTCATCTCGGTTCATGGTGTCTTTTCCCCGCTTCCTGATCTCTATGGCCTCCTTGATCCAACGTTTGTGTCTGTTGCTCTCCGATCCAATAATTTTTGTGTTGTCCCAGTCCATGATGTGATTATTTCTTTTGCAGTGGTCCGATATAGCTGATTTTAATGTTTCTTGTTCTGCTTTTTCTTTTTGTGATCTTGTGAGTCGTCCTTGCGTTTCCTTCTCACATTCCTTTTGGTGTTCTTTTTTTCTTGTGGTGAATAATCTTCCGGTTTCTCCAATGTAGGTTTTGTTACATGATCTGCATGATATTTCATATAATACATTGCATTTATTGTCTTGTTCTATTCTGTCCTTGGGGTGTACTAATAACTGTCTTAATTTTTTGTGTGGTTTGACTGCTGTGTTTATTTTGTATTTTTTCATGATCCTTTGAATTGGTTCCGTGATCCCTCGTATGTATGGTATAGTTATGGTTTCCTTGTTTTTGATTTCAGCTTTTGTTCTGTGTCTTGTGTCCTGTTTATTTTCTTTGTTTTTGACTTGCTGTTTCCCTTTGTTTATGGCCCATACTTTGGCCCATACTTTGTCAAAAACAAAGAAAATAAACAGGACACAAGACACAGAACAAAAGCTGAAATCAAAAACAAGGAAACCATAACTATACCATACATACGAGGGATCACGGAACCAATTCAAAGGATCATGAAAAAATACAAAATAAACACAGCAGTCAAACCACACAAAAAATTAAGACAGTTATTAGTACACCCCAAGGACAGAATAGAACAAGACAATAAATGCAATGTATTATATGAAATATCATGCAGATCATGTAACAAAACCTACATTGGAGAAACCGGAAGATTATTCACCACAAGAAAAAAAGAACACCAAAAGGAATGTGAGAAGGAAACGCAAGGACGACTCACAAGATCACAAAAAGAAAAAGCAGAACAAGAAACATTAAAATCAGCTATATCGGACCACTGCAAAAGAAATAATCACATCATGGACTGGGACAACACAAAAATTATTGGATCGGAGAGCAACAGACACAAACGTTGGATCAAGGAGGCCATAGAGATCAGGAAGCGGGGAAAAGACACCATGAACCGAGATGAGGGGGCCTTTATGCTTTCTCACACCTGGGACCACATTCTCCAGAGACCATCTGACGGCGGGAGGCGGGGCCGGCTCGGTGGATCTGACAGATCTGCTGAGCTGGCCCCGCCTACGAAAATCAGCTGATAAATGTCACCTGGCAGCAATCAGCTGACTCTTCTGATGAAGGCTGCAGTGCAGTTGAAACATGTAAAGAAGGTAAAGACATCTTTCTATTTTACTTTTGTCTTTCAAAGGAAAAAAAAAAAAAAAAAAAAAAAAAAAAAAAAAAAGGAAAAATAGTGACTAAACTCATCACCAAGTTACTTTTATGGTTGATCTTAAAAAAAAAAAGGATTTTCAGTATGTTACTAAGGTACAGGCATCACATAAAGGTTTATTTGGTAGGCTATGACTAGATTGGGTACCCTTACTCTCAGGAAAGATGCAGATACCCACCATGATGGAAGGAGCGGTTGATGGTCATCGTGCACAAAGACCTCTTCTGCGAATGTATTGCATGGAACAGGAGATACATGCTGTACTATGGACTATTACCAGTTTGCATCTTTATGGACTTTAAAGAACTCTGACTCCTGTTTAGTAATATCCTACTTACATGAGATACATGGTTACCAAATGTGGACTGTGAAAGAGAAAAAAAAGAGATTTGGAAGAGTTGTTTGTAATGTCGGGTCGACATTAAATTTTCGAGGGGTGAGTGTAGGAAAAATGAAATTTTGGACAATCTCTAGAAAAACCCCAGAAAACATTTTGATTAGATGCTGATGGCTAATATAAGCATTTCTAGTAAATGTGTCTGAAGGACTGTAATTTGGATTGTTTTGGTTTGGGGTTTATCAGTAAAAGCAGTAGTGCTTTTGCGCCACGGGTGGCGCTCAGTAGTGATGGGACACTGATAAGCTGTTAGAGCGCGAGAGAAGAAGAGTAGAGAATGTTCCAGAGAGTGAAGGAAAATGGTGTCGAGTGATGTGGCTGATATCGAGTGATGTACCGTGTAAGAGTGCCATGCCTGGTGTTGTAGCAAGTCAATAAACCGCTGAAAAGTCCGCCAGTTGGCCCTCTCCTTCTTCTTCGCCCTCCGGGGTGTGTAACATTATTTTCATATGTTTACTCCCTTTGCATATTTTCACAGAGCTGCTGTTCTGAATTTTTCTAAATTGTTCTTGTCACCTTTGTATACCAAATGTCAATTTAAGTCCTTGTTTCTGTTGTTGCTAGCTGTTACAACTTTAAGTTAAGTTATTCCCATGCCAATGACGTTTGGCATAGGGCGGTGCCTATGTCCGTTTCGAGACCCTAGGCCGCACAGCTACTGAAGGTAGTGACAGCTACAGTGGGGGTCAGTCCTCTGGTAGCTCTGCATGTTACAACTTTAACTTCAACATAATCTTTGAATGTAGAGGTGACTCTCAGTTGTCACATAGATTATTTTACACTGCAGGATGGAGTCATTGTGTTTGGACCTGGTTCTGGAAGGTGAGCAACTCTGTAAGGCTGGTGACTATCAGGCAGGTGTGCCCTTCTTTGAGTCTGCCATTCAGGTTGGAACAGATGTAAAGATTCAAGATTCAAAGATTTTATTTGTCAATACTACTATGCATACAGGACATACTACAGGAGAATTGAAATGGCGTTTCTCTCTCTCTTCAGTGGTGTGCATAATATAAAAAAGAAAGAGGAATAAGACTGGAAAAACAACAACAGCAGTCTATGTACAGTTATGCTGCCCATAGTGCAAATGGCAACAAAAGATAGACCCAGACCTCTCATAGCGCAAATAAAGATAAAAGATGATGAAACTCAGCAATCCTATGTACAGAAAAGTAGAGAAGTAACATCTGTAGTTGCAAGTTCAATGCAGTAGTGTAGTTGCAGACAGTGACAGATAGGATTGCACATGATCAGTCTTGCAATGGCAGACAGACAACAGCAGATATGGTATTTGTGCAAATGGTTGCAGTAAAGTGCAGAGACATACAGTAGCAAATGTATTACTGTTGGTGTGCCAGTCTTTCTGTGCCAATAGCTGAGGTAGTTATTGTGCGGGTGAGTGCGTTATGGTCTGGGGGGGGGGGGGCAGAGTTCAGGCTCCTGATGGCCTGGTGAACAAAGCTGTTTAGCAGTCTTGTGGAGCGGGCCCGGAGGCTTCGGTACCTTTTCCCTGAGGGCAGGGGGCTGAAGCAGGAGTGTGAGGGGTGGGAGATATCGCCTGCAATGTTGATGGCTCTGTGGGTGAGGCGGGTGAGGTAGATGTCCGAGAGGGGGCGCCAGAGGGGCACCAATGATCTTGCTGGCTGCTTTCACTGTACGTTGTAGTGTCTTCCGGCAGGAGGCAGTGCAGCTTCCATACCACACAGTGATGCAGCTGGTGAGGATGCCCTCAAAGGTGCCCCGGTAGAATGAGCACATGATGGGGGGTGGGACTCATGCTGTCCTCAGTTTGAGGAGGAAATGGAGGCGAGTTTGAGCCTTCTTGGCCAGTGATGTGGTGTTGTTGGACCAGGAGAGATCCTCAGAGATGTGCACCAACAGGAACCCAGGTGCTGCTCACCCTCTCCACAGCTGCACCATCGATAATGAAGAGGTTATTGTCTTTACACCACTGGACCAGTTGGCTCACCTCATTTCTGTAGTTGGCCTCCTCATTGTTGATGATGAGGCCCACCACTGTCATGTCATCCACATACTTGATGTGGTTGGTGTTGTAGGCTGGTACACAGTCATGGGTCAGCAGGGTGAAGGGCAGCAGGCTGAGCACACACCTTTGTGGGGTCCCTGTGCTCAGTGTGATGGTCTGGGATGTGTTGCTGCCAATCCGCCTGTTCTGTGGCCTCCCTGTGAGAAAGTCCAGCACCCAGTTACAGAGAGAGGTTTTGAGTCCCGTGTGTCTGAATTTTTGTATTAGGTGCTAGGGGATGATTGTGTTGAATGCTGAACTGAAGTCCAAGAACAGCTTTCACACGTAGGTGTTCTTTGAGTCCAGGTGGGTGAGGGCTGGATGGAGAGCAACACTGATGGCATCTTCTGTGGATCTGTTTGACCTGTATACAAACTGAGATGGGTCGTGGGAGGGAGGGAGGATGGGCTTGATGTTCTGCGTGACCAGCCACACTAAGGCTTGCATATGTAAGCCTTAGTGTAATTGGAATGTGGGAAAAAAATTAACAAAAGCACGCTGAGGCGAGTGTAGCATCCCCAGCCTCTGCTTTTTTGAAGATCCCAATACTTACTGATGGAGATAAGTTTTCAACCTTTCAATATACAGTGATCCCTCACTTATCGCGGTTAATGGGTTCCAGAACCAACCGCGAAAAGTGAAAAACCGCGAAGTAGCGTCACCCCAATGACGTCATCCATAAACAATACGTACGTTCATTCTCTCACTCTCATATGATACGTGTGTGTGTGTGTACGTGTACATACATACGTAGATGTAAACAAAGTGTACATAAATATGTTTTTAGAACTCTTTTATTCTTATAACAAGATACGTAACTCAAGATGAAAATGATTTACTGCACAGGTTAATGAGAGCTTTACTGCTCCTCAGGTGACGCCTCATCGTGAGGTGCTGGAGGCGCAGGATCATCGAGGGCAGCTTCCGATAGAGCTGAAGCTGCAGGAGGCGGCGTAGTGCCTCGACGGGAAGACTATTTCGCACAAAATGGCACAAGAGAACAGCAAAAAGTTCCACGCGGCGAGACTAAGTAACACGAGCGATAAAAAGCAATGAATGCGGTCTTTCTTCCCTTCATGGGTGCTCGGCAGGGAGAAGAGGTGGGTGAGACGTCTCGGCCAATCAGCTTGCGAGATTTCCGAGCTCAGCCAACACGACAACAGCGAACAGAGAGTTGTGCTGCTCTCCGTGTTGACACCTGATGGTCTAATGTAGTCTCCCTGCCTTCTGCTAGCGCCCGCCCATTATTTCTCAATTTTGAATTTTTGATGAATATTTTTGAAAAATCCGCGATGCACTGAGGGCGCGAAAGGTGAAGCGCGAAGTAGCGAGGGATCACTGTAATTACTTTGGCAGAACCAAATTACTATGCTGTACACTAGTGAAACTAAGAAAAAGATAAGGTGGATTGCCACCTTATCATGGTCGAGGGGTTTCAGTGCCTGAATGATCCCAGGAGCTATGTTGTCCGGGGCAACTTGCCCCTGGTGGGGTCTTCGAAGGAAAACAGGTCCTGGGTGAAAGGCCAGACTAAAGGCCCTTTTCCACTAGCACGCTTTAGCGCGACACGGGACAGCTCAGCACGCTGTACGCTTTTCCACAAGCCCCAACACGGTTTAACAGCCGCGATTCTCAGCCCCGCTCAAGGGCAGGGTACAGCAGTGCTGAGCTGGGCCGTGTTGTGACGTTAACAGACTGGTCGCCGCTGATTGGTCAGGTCGTAACCGGCGCTGATTGGTCAGGTTGTAACTGCCCCTCTCCTCCTCCTCTTCTGCCGAATCTTCACGACCTTCTCAATAAAGTTTTTGAAAAAAAAAAAAAAAAAAAAGAATCTTCACGACCGCCATTACTCAGCGCGCAACCACTGTTGGCGGTTTATTTTCAGTGTATTGCTGTGCTATTTTCATTTATTCTCTATCAAAAATGGCTTCGCGTAATAAGGGTGTTCCATGGACCAATGAGGAGGTGCAGTGTCTGCTCCCTGCATTGTCAGACGAACATATCCAGCGTGAGTTAGACGGAGCCACCCGGAATGAAAAAACATACCGGGAGGTCTCGACATCGGAGTCCTTTAACGGTGAGTTTTAATTTTTTTTTATTGTGCGTTTTTTCGCAAATATATTCGGTAAGACGCTCAGTTTATTTATGCAATAAAAAAGCTGTTCATTTGTGGATGATGATCGCTCTGCTTTATTGCAGCACACTGCGGACTAAAGCTTTTATTTTAATTATTCATGTGAACAATACGCTGAAATAAGCTTATGTAATCTTGTTAAAAACTATAGTCTTTTCTGTATATCTTGCACTTTCGTGCTGTATTTTATTGTGTGCATTTTCCTAGTAGAATCATCCCACGTGTCCGCCGCGCCAGCCCGCCCGGATTCTCCAATGTGAATCTGTCCCACCACCAGGCGCAAAATGTATTCAATGATAAATATTTGCAACATTTAAATGAGGTTGCAGAAAACGCGAGGGTATCCCTGGAGCAGGATGAAGGCAGGAGCTGGCAGAGACGGCTTCATTCAACCGAGCCTTCCTGACCCAGAGCTGGCAGAGACGGCTTCATTCAACCGAGCCTTCCTGGCCCAGTTTGGGAAGCTGGTGTAGAGGCACTCAGTGGTCGGCGTGTATAAAATGTCGATTAACCTTCATGTTGTGTTGCAAAGTTTTTTTTTTATTTTAATATTTTGTATATAATAAAATGGAATTGTTTTGGAAAGTGTGGTTTGTCTGTTATAACACTGAATTATAAAACAGTATAATTACATAGAAATTCCATTGCCTAGTCTGATGAAAATGATGCTGATCATCCTGTCAGGGGTCAACCATTGTAAAGGTAATGTAATTTTTAACTAGACCAAAAAACAAATGTTTTTGTAAGCTTTCTGTTCTTTTTATTGAAATATCATAAAAAATTAGCAACACATGATCCAGTTCTAAACTTTGGGTAAATTTTTTATGTTAACTTATAAGAAGTTGCACAGTTGGACTTTAAAATGCAGTAGGAGAGAATGATCAAGCTTACAAGTCAAAGTAGGTAAAAAAAGTAAGTATATGTAAATTGAATGTTCTATCGGCATTCCAGATTCAGAGAATTACAATACTTTAGAAGGAGTGTAGCATCATCTAAACGGAAAATAATAATACTGTTGTTCCAAACGTTGACCTGAAGGTGAAAAACATGAATTTTTTAAATTCAGTACATCCAAAATGCCCTAGGATGTAAAAAATAATACAATTTGGTGTAGGCCAGTGTGCCACTGTCTCATTATTTAATACGAATAAAAACAAGTTTCAGCTCATTATTTCTAGGTCATTTGGCAGTTAATTCAAACCAAAAGTGACTTGTGTTGTTGCAGCTTTTTTATCAGAGAGTTTCTCCAGTTTTGGAGCATATAATCATCTGTCCCATAACTGTTAAACATTAAATAACAGCAGACAGATTGGCAAAGGATACACAATTGTGTTGCTGTTGCCCAAAACCACTGTGACCCACTGCTTGTGGTGCTACCTTTCATGTGTGTGCTTTTTATGAATATTCACACGTTTTTGTAAGTACAAGTGGGATAGTATTAAATTGAAATATAACATATTTCTAATAATGTTTGCTTTTTGCAAATATTTACACTTATTTTGAAAGTAAAAGTTGGACACTGCGGGGGGGGGGGGGGTGTCTAATCATGTGCCATGGAGGGCCAAGACCCTGCAGGCTTTACCTCCAACCAGTGTCTTCAACAGCAGATTCCACTGAACTTCTTCCACTGACTGATCAGTGATAACACCTGCTGAAGAGACTGGGTAGAAGAGAGAACCTGCAGGGTCTTGGCCCCACATGACACATGATTGGAAGCCCCCGGATTAGGTTTAATTGGATTTAACATTTTAACACAAACTGCTTTATGGTTCATAATTCTGTTGACAGACTTACACCAAACCAAAAGTGATTTCTCAAACTGCTGGATTATTCTTAGCTTTTCCAATCTTTCAGTATTTAATTTATGCCACATGGTGGTAACCTTCACATATAAAAAAAGAGACATCTGCAAAAACTTCATAGGTTTATTGTCAGTGCAAATCCCAGTGCAATACAACATGAATGCATATCTAGTACGTTGTTGATGCAGAGAATATACAGTATATTTCTACAGTACATGTTTCCATGTAAACTTGTGACTGCATTATTTTAATTGCTTTTAATCCTAGATCAAGTTTGTTTTGGCCTAAAATGCATGATAACTGTCAAATATATCTTATTATACCTAACTCAGTAAAGTTTACTTTTTGAATATATATTTTGTGGCTAATATTAACCTGGCGATCAAGTTGTGTCAGCTGATCATTTTTTTCTATGATACCATCTCAGAATCTGCTGCAGAAGCAGGTAAGTCCATGATGTCTCAACAGTCTGTCCATGATTTTCAAGCAGATCAGAGCAATTTGTTGTACAGGAAATAAAATGTTTCTACAGACATTCTTAAGCTCAGTACTGCTCGTTTGTGAAGCTGTGTTGACATCAGTGACAGGCTGATCACATCCGTGACAGGCACGCCCAGAGCGAATGAAGCAGTAATTTCCCCACAACAGAGCCATCTGAAACACACACAGCATACATATTTTAGTACCTAACAGCGATAACTTGCAGACATTAAAGTGTAGCACGACGTACTTATAGCAAACTAGCATTAGCAACCATTAGCTTACCGTCATATACGACCTAGTTTGTATCCTCACGCCTTTGGCTCTCCCAGAAGCTGCAGAACTATTCCAGAGTGTTTTCATCTCGCTGCCTGTACCCTTGTCTGGCGGTCCTTTTTAGCGTTTACGGTGAAAAAAGCCACAGACCGAGGAGTGGCCTTGTACAGCTATGTGTTATGTTTTGCTTGGATCTTCTCAATAAAGTTTTGAAAAAAAAAAATGTTTTGCTTGGGTCGCGTGCGTTACGTCACGGGAGTGTGGCACCGCCTCGCTGTTATAAACCCACCCACCCCAGCACTACACCCATGCCAAACACCGTGCTAATGGAGACAGAAGCATTCCGAGCCGTACTGAAGTGAATCGAGCCGTACCGAGGTGTGCTGGGCTAGTGGAAAAGAGGCTTAAGAGGGGTCCCGTGGTCCCATGAAGAAGGTTAAATTAAGGACCCAGTGTACCCAAAGGAGACACATGGGTCCGCCCTCCAGCGGGTTCATCACCTGCAGGTGGGATGATGGAGATTATGGTGCTATATGAACTGGGTGAAAATTTGGGCTACTCTGCCTGGACTGATGCCCCCGCGACCCGGATCCCTGGACAAGCAGTAGAAGATGGATGGATGGATGGCCAGAGAACCAAATTATGATAAACCCATCATCCACAAATATACAACAAAGTATACAACCCATAGTTGTAGGGCAGGATCCCGAGATGGACCTGTGTAGCAAGTTTGGGGACCCTAGGGCTCATTTCCACCAAAATAAGAGCCAGTGCTAGTTCGGTTCTGGGGCTGGTGCCAGTGCTTAACTAGTTCAACTGTAGTGCCTCATAAGAACCAGTTGGTTTTCCACCAATATGGAGCTAGTCGGGGATTACGTCAGGGCTACGTCATTACGTAGTGTGAAGCGCCTTAATGCAACCCTGCAGAACACCACAGAAGAAGAAGTAGCAGCGCTAGCTTGTCAACAGCTTGTCAGCATGTAAGAGTTTGTTGTGTGGTAGACTGCAAGTCTAATTTAAAACATTACTGGCACATGCCTCTAGGGGGAACTACCTGTATTGTTCAGCACTACTATTAAGGGGACACATTAGAACAAGAGTGTAAAAACCCCGCGCAGAATCCATGTTCAGTCATATTATGTGTGTTGCAGAATAAACGGCAGAGTTAGCCAAAGAAATAACTCAAGTGTGATCATTGCTACACGGTAGGATATCACACAATTGGTGACGAGGATTAAAAGAAAAAAATCAGCAGCGAGAAACAGAGAACATTGCAAGTGTGGCGAACTCAAGTGACTCCAGTAGTTCGAGTGCAAGTTCAGAGGAGGAAAAACGAGGTTTCCCCACCACGACGAGCAATGGCGGCTGTAATCGGAACGGTAACCCCTTTTGATAACTCGACTCAGTCATGGGAAGAATATAGTGAAATGTTGGACTTTTTCTTCCAAGCTAATGACATTGAGGAGCCAGACAAAAGGAAGGCTGTACTGTTGAGTGGAGTTGGTGCAACTACTTACAGTTTGTTGAGAAATTTAATAAGCCCTGCATTACCGAAAGATAAAACGTACGACCAGCTTACTGCTGAGCTTCAGAAGCACTTCAGCCCCAAACCGAGTGAAATCGTGCAACGATTCAAATTTAATTCACGCATAAGGAGGAACACTGAGTCCATAGCAGAGTATGTGGCAGAATTGAGGAAATTAACACTGCACTGTGATTACAAAGACTCATTGGAAGAAATGTTAAGAGACAGACTTGTGTGTGGAGTGAATGATGACCGAATGCAACGGCGACTTTTATCTGAAACAAAACTCACTTTTGCAAAGGCTTTGGAATTATGCCAAGCGATGGAAACAGCATCTAAAGATGTGAGAGAAATGCAAAGGAAACTAGCAGAGGACACAGCAACGCATGTTCGTGTGCCTAAGACCCAAGTAGGTGTCCACAAAGTGTCGACTGACAAAACTCAGCACAAATTCCCCAGTTGTTATCGCTGCAAAGGCCAGCACAATGCCGCCGAGTGCAAATTTGCCACTGAGCTGTGTCATAATTGTGGCAAGCGAGGGCACATTAAGAAAGCATGTAGAATAAAGGTGGACAGCGCACAGGTGCTGAAAGCGACAGTTAATGGGCAAAAGTATGAAAACAAGGGCCCAGGAAAGGAACAGCGAGCGAATCAACTGAGAGGGGAGGGAGAAAGTGATACAGAAGACATGGGTTTTCACACAATTTACAACACGTCAGAGGAGCTGACCAAGGTAGCGCCCATCACGCGTACCATGAATGTTAATGGAATGAAAGTAACATTTGAAGTTGATACAGGCTGTGGAGTAACCATATTAAGTAAACAGCAATATACACAACTGTGGAAGAAAACAGACACAGCAGAATTAAATCCCTGTTCATTAAAATTAAAAACATACACAGGAGAGAAGCTAGACGTGCTAGGCATGGCACAAGTGAAGGTGCAGCACGAAAACAAAGAAAAGGACTTACCTGTAGTAGTAGTTGGGAGCGAAGGACCAAATCTACTAGGGCGAAGTTGGCTACAAGAACTGGCCATGATTGATCAGTTGGTGAATAAAGTGGAATCTCAGCCCAAATTGCAGCTGGAGGAGATCCTCGAAAGACACGCTGAGGTGTTCAAAGAAGGCTTAGGACAGCAAAAAGGTGTCACTGCAAAGATTAATGTGGACAAGGAGGCCCAACCACGATTCTGCAAACCCCGACCGGTACCCTATGCAGTCAAGCCACTGGTTGAAAGCGAGCTACAGAGGCTGCTGGATGACAAGATCATTGAGCCAGTGCAGGTTGCAGAATGGGCGGCGCCCATAGTCCCAGTGAGAAAGCCGGATGGCTCCATTAGAATATGTGGAGATTACAAACTCACTGTCAATCGAGCATCACGGGTGGATCAGTATCCAATTCCTAAAGTGGAGGACCTCTTCGCACAGCTGAATGGCGGCCGACACTTCACGAAATTAGACATGAGTCACGCCTACCAACAAGTAGTCCTGGAAGAAGAATCAAGAAAGTATGTAACCATCAATACACACAAAGGCTTATATACCTACACACGCTTACCATTTGGAGTAGCTTCCAGTCCTGCTATATTCCAGAGAACTATGGAGGGCATCCTAGGTGGAATTCCGAATGTTGCCATTTATTTGGATGACATCCTTTGTACAGGACCAAATGAACAAGAACATCTGAAAACGCTGGAGGAAGTGCTTCAACGGTTGGAGAAAAGCGGTCTGAGGTTGAAAAGAAGCAAGTGTGAGTTCATGGGAAAAGAGGTGGTGTTCCTAGGCCACAAGATCAACGCCAGTGGTCTACACCCTCTAACAGACAAAGTGGAAGCCATTGCGGAGGCGCCTGAGCCACAAAATGTTACTGAGTTAAAAGCCTACCTGGGCTTGTTGAACTATTACCATAGGTTCCTCCCAAAGCTCTCCACGCTGCTGGCACCACTACATACCTTACTTAAGAAGGAAGAAAAATGGTCATGGGGGGTCAAGCAGCAGAAGGCGTTTGAAGAGTCCAAAGCGCTACTTCAGTCCTGTAGTGTGTTAGTGCACTATGATTCAAACAAACCACTCATCCTGGCGTGTGACGCATCACCCTACGGTGTGGGTGCTGTACTCTCTCATCGTATGGAGGATGGCTCAGAGAGACCCATAGGGTACGACTCAAAAACTCTTAGTGCAGCTGAAAAAAACTACTCCCAGCTAGACAAGGAGGGCCTTGCAGTAGTATTTGGTGTAAAAAAATTCCACAAATACCTGTACGGGAGACAGTTCGCTATAGTGACTGACCACAAGCCACTAATTTCACTGTTCAGTTGAAATGAGAGCCATACCCCAGAGGACATCTCAGAGAATTCAGAGATGGGCCGTTACATTAGCAGCGTATGAGTACACCATCGTTTACAAAGCCGGACGGGACATACAAATGCTGACGCGATGAGTAGGCTACCCTTGGATGGAGAAGAGACAGCACGCCTGAGGAGGAGGAGAGAGTGCTATTGTTTGAAGATATCGGCGTGCCCCTGGTGAACGCACAACAAATAAAGAAGTGGACAGACAAAGACCCTGTTCTAGCAAGAGTGCGAGAATACATCTTGCAAGGATGGCCGAAGATGAACAGTCCTGAGTTCATTCCCTATGCCCGACGACAGGATGAGCTCAGCACCCAGGAAGGTTGTATCCTGTGGGGAGGACGCGTGGTTGTTCCACCACCTGGTAGGAATGCCTTACTGCAACAACTACACCAAGCACACCCTGGCATCACTCGCATGAAAGCGTTGGCGAGGAGTTACATGTGGTGGCCCAACATGCAGAGGTGGAGGCGCTTGTGAAGTCATGTGCGGCATGCCAGGAGAACAGGAACAGTCCTCCAGCAGCCCCACTACATCCCTGGGAAGTTCCAGATAAACCATGGAGAAGAATTCACATTGACTACGCAGGTCCATGGATGGGAAGAATGTTCCTGATCATAGTTGACGCATACTCAAAGTGGATCGATGCATATTCTGTGAGTAGCTCTACTTCTACTGTTACCATTGAATGTCTTAGAAAGAGTTTCAGCCAACATGGGCTACCTGAAATCATAGTATCAGATAACGGTACATGTTTTACGAGTGAACAGTTCCAAGAGTTTTCTGAAAAGAATGGCATACGTCACATCACGACTGCGCCATACCATCCTTCTTCTAACGGCTTAGCCGAGAGGGCCGTGCAGACATTCAAGTCACTCATGAAAAAGATGACAGGAGACTCTATTGAAACCCGAATGTCGAGAGCTCTGTTCAGCTATCGAATAACACCCCAATCTACAACTGGCAAGTCACCAGCTGAGCTGTTGTGTGGAAGGAAGTTGAGGTCAACATTTGACTTAATACATCCAGACTTCAGAAACAAAGTGCATGATAAACAAGAGAAACAAAAAGGTTATCATGACATGCATGCTAGAGAGAGAATACTGAGAGAAGGAGACGTGGTCTACACCCGCAACTTTGGCTCAGGACCAGCCTGGGTACCAGGAGAAATAACAGAAAAGACAGGCCCTGTGTCATTCAAGGTGACATTAGGTCATGGACAAGTGGTGAGGCGACACATCGACCAAGTTCGTGGTAGGAGCTCCATTCCCCTGCCGATGGCACCAGAGGTGTTGTCTGACACCCATCCTGAGGAGAGCATCAACGAACCACCACTTCAGGTGAAACCTGAGGTAACCGTCTCTGCAGATTCTACGGGCAGCACTGCAGCAGCCGAAACAGTGGAGCAGTCTGAGTCTTCACCTGCAGTTGGCTCACCCGCCGTGAGAAGATCTCAGCGAGCTAGGAAAGCTCCAGACTACTTGAAGGACTATACTTAGTCAGTAGTGAGTTCCCCAGCCACAGGACAAGAATGCGTCCTGGAACCTCACTGGGATGCGGTAGTCAAACCAAATCCCCAGTTAGACTGTTATGTGTGTTATACATGTAAAAAAAAAAAAAGAGAAAGAAATTATGTGTATGGCACATGTGTTTAAGAAGTTAAAAGTAACTGTGATTGTTTAGGGTTAAATGGGAGTTCCAGGATGTCTAGCATAATTGGCTAGTGTAATTAAAAGTAGTTTAATCTAGAGGGGAGGGATGTGGTAGACTGCAAGTCTAATTTAAAACATTACTGGCACATGCCTCTAGGGGGAACTACCTGTATTGTTCAGCACTACTATTAAGGGGACACATTAGAACAAGAGTGTAAAAACCCCGCGCAGAATCCATGTTCAGTCATATTATGTGTGTTGCAGAATAAACGGCAGAGTTAGCCAAAGAAATAACTCAAGTGTGATCATTGCTACACGGTAGGATATCACAGTTGTGTGTTTGGGAGCACTGCTTTTATTATTCCAAACCTGTATTACCATCCAAAAACAGTTTTATTCTTAATGGCAGAGAACGGCAGCTATATTTAAGGAGACCGGTAATTATCAATATTTCAGTTATCAGCCGTTGTTAGATCAAGACTGTAGCGCGAGCATTGACTACACTTTTAAACATAATATTTTTGTCAGTTCTGTAATAGATGGTGTTACAGCGCATTACGAGACGGCGGTTGCCTGTTATGTCATGCCAAAAAGTGATCAGCTGACCAAAAAATGATCACCAGGGGCCATATTGTTATGGGTTTATATTAGCTGTTAAATACATATTTCAATAGATAAACAGCACTTAGTTAGGTATAACAAGATATATTTAACACTTATGATGCATGTTGAACCCGAAACAAACTTGATCTAAGATAAGATAAGATAAGCCTTTATTAGTCCCACAACGGGGAAATTCCAGGATTGCAACAGCACAGGGATAGCAACACACAGAGCAACAATCAGAAGGCAAGAAAAAAAAACAAGCAAGCAAGAGCAGCTAATATACATATGTACATATTACTATAAAATATATATATACACACACACACATAGACACACAGTGCAGAGCATTGTAGCTGGATGGAATAAATATATGAATATATGAACACACAGTGCAGAGCATTGTAGCTAGATGGAATAAATATGTAAATATATAAACACCCACAGTACGGAGCATTGCAGCTAGGTGGAATAAATATGCAAGTATATAAACACACACAGTGCGGAGCAATGTAGCTAGATGGAATAATATGTAGATATATAAAAACACAGTGCGGAGCATTGTAGCTAGATGGAATAAATATATAGATATATAAATATAAACACACCCAGTGCTGAGCATTGTAGCTAGATGGAATAAATATGTAAATATATAAACACACACAGTGCAGAGCATTGTTGCTAGGTGGGATGAAACAGCATAACCGTCTATTTAGTTATCCTACATGGTATGATTATGTGCCCATACATATTCTCACCCTCCATAGCGACCGGTATGTTCCTAGTTGTATGCCGGAGGGGACCATTGTGTAAGTCTATTGCATCTTTTGCATTCAAAAAAACTATTAGTTTGTTACGTCTTTTTGCTATCTCTGCGAGCAGCCCTGCTTAGGTTGTACAGTCTGACAGCCGTTGGTAGGAAGGACCTACGAAACCTCTCGGTTGTGCACCTGGGATGATGTAGTCTGCTGCTAAATGAGCTCCTCAGTGCATCCAGTATGTCCTGCATAGGGTGGAACTCGGACTCCCAGCAGAGATGACAGTTTAGCCACCGTCCTTCTCTCTCCCTATCTCCTTCATCGGATCAAGGCGCTTGCCCCAGGACAGAGCTAGCTTTCTTAATCAGTTTGTTCAGTCTCTTCCTATCGGCTGCAGTAAGCCACTGCCCCAGCAGACCACTCCAAAAGTGATGGCTGATGCCACACCGTGTCATAGAATGACTTCAGCAGCGCCCCCTTGTACACCAAAAGACCTGAGTCTCCTCAGCAGGAACAGCCTGCGCTGTCCCTTCTTGTAGAGTGCGTCAGTATTGTGTGACCAGTCTAGTTTATTGTTCAGATGAATACCCAGGGTACTTATAGGGATGTTCACCATCTCGATGTCTGTTCCCTGTATATTTACTGGTGCTGTGAGGGGGCTGCCCATGCCTGCGGCAGTCCACCACCAGCTCCTTAGTTTTCCTCGCGTTGATCTGGAGGCAGTTCCGATGGCACCAGTCCACAAAGTCCTGGATAAGCCCTCTGTACTCAGCTTCATCTCCGTTGGAGATGAGGACCAACGATCGCAGAGTCATCAGAGAACTTCTGTAGATGGCAATGTGGTTGTGTTGTGTGAGAAGTCCGCAGTATAAAGAGTGAAACAGGAAGGGAGCCAGCACCATTCCCTGGGGGGGCCCCCGTGCTACTGATGATCGTGTCGGAAACACAGTCCCGGGTTCTCACAAACTGAGAGCCGTTCGTGAGGTAGTCCAGGATCATGATGGGACAGGTGCTGGGTCCACCCCTGCGCGCAGCAGCTTGTCTTCAGGACCTCGGTTGGATGGGTTGTTGAAAGCACTGGAGAAGTCAAATGAAACATGATCCTCACCCTTTCCCCGGGGCTTCTCCAGGTGGGACAGAGAACGGTGAAGGAGGACTGATCACCGCATCCTCCACCCCCCAATGCCATGCTGGTAGGCGAACTGAGTGGATCACATCGCTGGTTCCACCAGGGGGCGGAGATGAGCAAGGAGCAGTCTCTCCAGGGTCCTTCATCAAGTTGGGACATCAAGGCCACCGGTCTGTAGCTGTTCAGGTCTTTGGTGGTGGGAAGTTTTTGGTACAGGTACCACACAAGATGTTTTCCACAGCTGTGGTACCCTCCCCAGTTTCAGGCTCGGTTGAAGATATATATATATTGAAGATATATATATCTAGGATTAAAAGCAATTAAAATAATGCAGTCACAAGGTTACATGGAAAAATGCATATATTTACTGCATATATACATGAAGATACTGATGTTTTGCACATAAATATTGCAATCAGATAAATTCTATACATTGTTTTCCAAACTGCAACACTTTGGCCAATCACTATAATTTTTCAGATGTAATAAACCCTCAAATATTTAGACACATTGTTATATGGACTGAGACCAGGCAGTCCACCTTTAAACAGTGGGCGCTCCTGGCTCCTGTAGACGGTGATCACTTTTTGGCACGACACCGGATTTCATCACCCAGCCGACCCCACGCAGAAGTGGCTGATGAAACCCTTTTCGGACACAGGCAGACTAACCCTGAACAACGTAGCTGCAACTACCGATGAGCCGTGCACAGTTCAGTTGTGGAAATGGCTTTCGGCGGCTTGAAAGGACGATGGAGGTCCCTCTGGACAAGGAATGACTGCAAACTGGCGCGGAGCAAGAAAATGGTGCTCAGCTGCTGCTTACTTGACAATATTTGTGAGGAACATGGTGACAACTTTGGACTCCCAGACACACAGTCAGCCTCCAGTTCAACCACTACCTGACCGTGCCAGTGTTAGAATGACATTAGGGCAGCTTTAATGGAGTATTTGAAACAGGGGGAGCAATAACCTGTTGTAAAACATTCAGCTGACATCAGTCTCAGTGTACTCTGTTTTAAAGTATTTATATATTTTATAGGCACATTTACAGAGTTGTTAAAGGTATACCCTTCTGTACTTGTATGTAATCTATTCTGGCTAAAGTATGGTACTGATTCAAAGTTTTTATTCATGTAGGGGTAGCAAGAGACAGACTGTAAAGTGTACAAGTTAAAAGTACTTTACCCAGAAATGATCTTGCTCAGAGCTGACAGATTATCATGTGGTACGTTGTCAAAAGAATATAAACTCATTATCATTTTTGAAGCTGGCAACTTGGAACATTTTCCACAGAAAAAGTGCACAGATTTAAAGTTTGTTGCTGCTTGCTCTTAGAAAATGTTGAAAAAAGTTGTCAAAAATATGAGTAAAGTCCACAAATACCTGATATATTGTCCAATGCCTGAAAAAAAAGAACTTAAATGCAGTAATTCAGTACTTGTACTTTCACTTCCCACCACTACAGTGTTATAGTGATTTGCATTGTTTGCCCCTAAATAGCTTTACATTTCATGCATATGTTTGATGTGAGGAAAACAATTAATGTAGAAGCAGAAAAAGACTTAAGGAAAAGAAAGCTCTTATTTACAAATATGTTCAAAAACTTCAGGACTGCTACAGATGAAATATTATGTACACACAGCCAAAAATATCAATGGTTTGATAGTTACTTTGTTTGTAGTCCCTCAAACACAGACACAACACGTCCCATCAGTCCAACAAGGGTGTTGGTCCTGTCCTCCATCTTCTGGATGCTTTGCAGCAAAGCGGAGGTCAGCTGCTCCTCCCTCCTGCTCTGCTCCTGCTGTCTCTCCTCTGGACCTCTCCAGGTAGTCAAAAAAGGGGGTCCATGTTTGTGTCCCGCTTCTGTTTCCCTGTTTTAAAGTACAAAAATAAGCAATATAAAATAACCACACACTGAAAAAATGCTGGAATCGTCAATCCAAGATTGAATGTGTCTATTCAACATCCATTGACTGTTAGTGGCATCACAACATTCAATTCAAGTGTATAATTGGTTTAATTCACTCCCTCCTTTGTGTGAATGGGTCATGATCTGAACATATATTACCTAATCTGGTCTAATGAGATTAGGGAAGAGCAGGAGGAGGACAAGCTTGGTGCTGATGAAGATGAGCTGGATGCCACAGGTCTGGGTGGTTCTCCCTCATCATCCAGGTATAAGAAATCTGTAGATACAAAAAAAAGTGTTTTAGTTTGTGCAGTGTCCACCTTAAGCCTTCCATTAAATGTGCAGACATAGAAGGCAATTTATTCAATATCAATATTAGCAAAGCTTACATTGTCTGATTATGGAATAGAAGAATAGGAATAGAATAGGCTTCATTGTCATTGTACAGTTGTACAGTACAATGAAACTTTAGGCGTTCCACCAGGCTACTGCACATTAAAGTAAGAGAAGGATTAGATAAAAACACGGTTACACAACACACAATTAAATGAATGAAATAAATAAATGGCCCAAGATTATGGAAATATTACCTAAATAGTAAAAAAAGATGACATTACTAGTGTCTTTGGTAGAAAAATCTCCCATAACAAAACGCAAGGCACCCATTCATACACATTATTGATACCACAAAAAACGTATTTTGCGCTGGGATAGCTTTATAAAAACATATTCTGTAAGATGCTAAGATTTTTGTTCATGTTTTCTCTGAAATGAGCATTTCAAGATATATGGCGACGTCACTAACGTCATTTGAGACAACAATAAACAGTATTGATACTGAAAAAAACAGCGTATTTTGCACTGGATATCTAACAAAGTGTTCTGTAAGACACTAAGATTTTTTGTTCTAGTTTCTCAAACGCACATTTCTTTATGGCGAGGAGAGACGTTCATGGTAAAAACACTGTTGGCCTGTTAGCATAGCTAACCGAAAATACTATTAGGCACAAGACTGAGTAAAAAAATAACCGCACTTTGGCCATTACATATCAATACAAGCAGATATATATGTATATATACTGTATATATATATATATAGACAATACTCTTACCAGTGTGTTTTGAGCAGTTTGTTGTACAGACTCAACCATGGCAGTATAAGATGGTCCGGCTGGCGTGCCTGTCCTCCAAAACAGTTCATCAGATGAGTGGCCCTCTCCAGCTTATCTTGTACTTCTGCTCATGTCCATTGAGCCACGAAATGTGTCTCCACTTTGCTCCAAATCTGTTTGGTTTTGAAATCTGTCGCTTGATCTACTGTTGGAAAGCAACATGGCGGTCTGTAATGTGTTGAAGCTGGTCAGTTAACACACCCATGGCTGTGGACGTAACCAACGTAAACTGGTACTGCCACTGGCCCAGCTAGGAGTTGGGGCTACAATAGCCCCACTTTTGAGAGCCTGGGAATTGGTGCTTCAGGTGGTGGGAAAACCAAAGAACTGGTGCCAATCGGCTCTGGCTCCAGTTAAGCACTGAACTGTTTTGGTGGAAAAGACCTAATAGAGAGCTCTACACGTTCTATAGTAAGATGGCATAGGGAGTGCCAAACCTTGATCTTTGACCTTTTGACCCAAACAGAGGTCAGGATCCCAAGGTGAACCTGTGTAGCAAGTTTGGTGAACCTAGCATTTCTCGTTGTACAGTAATAGGCATATGGAATGCTAACCTTAACCTTTGACCTTTTGAACCCAAACCCATAGTCAGAGGTCAGGATCCCAAGGTGAACCTGTGTACAAGGTTCAGTGGCCCTAGCTTTACTTGTTTTATAGTAATAGTAAATTTAGCATTTACCATAGTCCAATGGAATGCTAACTTGACCTTTTGACCCCAATCCCATAATCCAGTCAGGGTGTAAGTCGTCCAAGTTTTGCCTTAGCTACAACTACTGTATTAATTTGAAAAGCCTACATCATTTCTTTCAGTAGTTATTACATTTACAAGATATAAGGGAAAATGTGACCTCTGACCTTTGCCTCAAGGTCATCCAGTGAGAGTAAAATTGCATAGGCGCACCATCAGTGTATATCAAAACCGTGGTTCCAAAGTTTTGAAAACATTTGGAACAAAAACTGTATGAGGATTTGATTTCATAAGACTGTTACAGTCTTTGAATTGAGGTGAAATAAGAGGCCATAGTCAGGGTTACAACTCATGCAAAAATTATCCGATCGGAGCCCAATTACAATATGCGCATCATCAGTGTATATCAAAGACCTGTACCAAGTTTCAAAACAAAACTGTAAGAGGAGTTCATTTCACAAAAGTGGGACAGACGGAAGGATGGACGGGACAGACGGACAGATTGGACGAACGGATGGATGAACTGCCCCATAACATAATCCCCCTCCAGTCTTCACCTAAAAGGGCTCTTTGACCTCTTTTGTCATAAATTGCCCCTCGGGGCGAGAGGAAGACCCCAGATGCTGAACTGTAGTTTGTGGTATTTATTAACAAAAACACAAGTCCAACAGTGCACAAAATAAACTTACAAATAGGACGGGAAACGGAGTGTGCTGGCATTAGGAACAGGGACAGGGTTCTAACCGACCTGGATTTCCTGACCGAGAGTCCGACAAGGGAGTGAAAGGCAAAGTCAGGCTATAAATAGGGCAAGCAATAATCAAGGTAAATGGACAGCTGGTTTGGAACACATGAGGGGGGCAGGATGACCTAATTACAGGAACAGGGAAAGACTGAGCTACATACAAGATGACTACCAGGTGGGAGTGTCTTGGAGACAAGGTGGGGAGCTATGTCAAAAAGAGAAACAATATAAACCACTAAGAGCAAGATGAACAAGAATGCATAAAGGAACTGACAAAATAATTTGAGAACAGGAGTACAAAAACAGAAATAACCGGAAACTCAAAACACATCATACATCTTGGAACAGTGCACCGTAAAATAACCACACTAGACTGAAGAAACACAAGACATAACCAGAAATAAAGTGAGAGCATGAGTTTGGTGAAACACAGCGCTCTGCCTCATGACAGAGCCCCTCCCTTAAGGGGTGGAGCACAACAATAAACCAACCCAGGAAGGCAGTGGGGGGAGCCAGGCTAGGTGGGAACCTGCACAGGGTCACACCCAATTAAAACCAGGCACTTAGGCCCCCTGGACCAAAGAGCTAAACAGTTCAGGTGGCCGGCTAAAATCCCCAGACCTGGCAGATGGCATGATGGTACGAATCGGGTGGCCTGCCAGAGAATGTGGACCACCCAACCCAGTCTGTCAGATGGTTGGCCAGAGTTCATTAGCCACCTAAAGAGAAGAGGTGGCCCAGGAGGTGGCTCCCCCACTGGGAGGCTCAACAAAGAAGGGAACAGAGGAATTGGGAAAACCATGATGATCTGGGCAGAGGAGGGTGAACCACGACGGCATCAGGCAGAGGAGGGGGAACCGTGATGGCGTCAGGCAGAGGAGGGGGAACCACGTTGCCCTCGGACTGGCCTGTAGCACCCCTCAGTGGTCCCAGACTGGGACATAGTAGCACCCACGGTGGCTCTGGGCTGGAGCAAAGCAGCCACCATGGTGTCTCGGGCTGGAGCAAAGCTGCACCCACGGTGGCTCTGGGCTGGAGCAAAGCAGCACCCATGGTGGCTACAGGCTGGTGCAAAGCAGCACCCGCAATGCTCTGGGCTGGATCAAAGCAGCACCCGTGGTGGACCCAGGCTGGAGCGAAGCAGCACCCACAGTGGACCTGGACTGGGCCAGAACTGCACCCACGGTGGCCACTGGGCTGGAGCGTAACGCTTACTGCGGGCCCACACTGGGGCGCAGCACCCATGTTGGATTCAGGCTGGGACGCAGCACCAACGACGGTCCCCGAATGAGACATAGCACCCACCGAGACCCTGACTGAGGAGGAGCAGCACCCACAGAGGTCCCGGGCTGGGACGGAGCACCAGCGATGACCTCAGCCAGAGGGGAAGCAGCACCCACGGAGGTCCCGGGCTGGGACGGAGCACCCATGACAACCTCGGCAGGAGGAGCTAGACCCAAAGTGATCTCAGGTTTCGAGGCTGATCCCACAGAGACGTCTGGCAAAGCTGGATGATCATTGGTGACCCTGGGGGAAAGCTCAGACAAAAGAAGAAGCGGAACAGGGTCAAGGTCACCAGCAGCAGTGAAGCCTGGCAAGGTGAGCTCAGGTGCAGCTGATGGCTGCACTGGCTTTCCCTACTAAGAGCCAGACAAGACAGCCATCCAACAGACCTCAGCAACATCTCGGGCCCGGCCCTCTGGAGGTCCCGCTCAGACTCTGCTGTGGTGGCCCCAGCAGCAGGCATGGTGGTGGATGCAGTCCTGAGACCCCCCAGCGAAGTGGCCCACACAGGTGGCTTTGTCCAATGTGGACACAGGAGGTCGGCTTCCTGCTGGAGCTGGATCCTGTTCTGCTGAGGCCAGGGGACGCTCCATTGTCGGCACAGGCTTCAGCTTGGTGGCAGCGCTTTCCTCCGTCCAGACTGTTGCTGCGGGGCTGGGACCAGGTCCTCCAGAGCCGCAGGCTCCTCCGTCATCCGGCGGCTCAATTCTGGGGCCGGCGTACACTCAGGGGGAAAGGAGGAGACATGGAGCTGAACAGTCTAAGCTGCAGCAGATGGTGAGGACTTAGAGGACTGCCTAATCAAAGCATCACTGTCAGGAGGCAAGATAATTTATGCTTAATTGAATGAGAAGGAAAAACCACTTGCCTGAACTCCTGGTCTGTGATGCCTTCTGCTGCAGCAGGTTGGGAATCAGCCCTCTCTGTGACTTCAGTAGATAAGGGCATCCCAGAGAACCCTTCAGGAGCCGCCCCTGCAACCACAGCGATGGGCGGAGCCAGGGAGGAAACAGCCGGACCCTCAGCAGTGGAAGGAATCGCCGAGGAGGAGGAAGAAGCAGCAGAGGAAAAAGCTGATGGGACAGCTGGAGAAGAAAAACTAGATAAAGGGACTGCTGCGGGAGTTTTCGACTTCGGCGACGGGAAAACTGCTGCCTGAGAGGCGGGGGTATTCCTCCGGCGGTCCGGAGTTGGATGGCAGCGTTGTGGAGCAGATGGAGCAGGAATAGATGAACTAGAGGTGGAGCAGGGCGTTTGCCGCGGAGCGCGCTTCTGTGTTGTCTTCGAGCCCGCTGGAGGCGGCCTCCACATCAGCCCGGGGAAAGACTGCTGCAGGACGGACAGCATAGCCAGCAACTCAGTGAACTGGGGGAAACTCCACACGCAAGATGTGCCTCGACATAACGGTCACCGATTTCACGCTCTCCCAGATCTTCTTAGGACTGCAGGAGGCGGGAGCTTCATCCACAAAACTCTGGACGAAATTGGCGGCCCATTGCTCCTCTACGCTTGGGGATCCGCTGCTGATCTCCCTTTGATTGCTGGAGGTTGGTGTGATGGGACATGATGAGCTCCACAAACAGGTGAGTGCAAAAAATCACAGACTAGCAGCAGCTGGGTCTCCAACTGGTCGGAGTCTTCTGTCATAAATTGCCCCTCGAGGCAGAGAGGAAGACCAGATGCTGAACTGTAGTTTGTGGTATTTGTTAACAAAAACACAAGTCCATACAGTGCACAAAATAAACTTACAAATAGATGGGATAAGGAGTAGCTGGCATTAGAGCACGGACAGGGTTCTAACCAACCTGGATTCTTGACTTGACTCCGACAAGGAGTGAAGGCAAAGTCAGGCTATAAATAGGGCAAGCAATAATCAAGGTAAATGACAGCACATGTGGAACACATGACTGGGCAGGATGATCTAGTTACAGAACAGGAAAAGACTGAGCTACCAATAAGATAAGATAAGATAAGATAAGCCTTTATTAGTCCCACAATGGGGAAATTCCAGGATTGCAACAGCACAGGGATAGCAACACTCAGAGCAACAATCAGAAGGCAAGAAAAAAAACAAGCAAGCAAGAGCAGCTAATCTACATATGTACATATTACTATAAAATATATATATACACACACACACACAGACACACAGTGCAGAGCATTGTAGCTGGATGGAATAAATATATGAATATATGAACACACAGTGCAGAGCATTGTAGCTAGATGGAATAAATATGTAAATATATAAACACCCACAGTACGGAGCATTGCAGCTAGGTGGAATAAATATGCAAGTATATAAACACACACAGTGCGGAGCAATGTAGCTAGAATGAATAATATGTAGATATATAAAAAACACAGTGCGGAGCATTGTAGCTAGATGGAATAAATATATAGATATATAAATATAAACACACCCAGTGCTGAGCATTGTAGCTAGATGGAATAAATATGTAAATATATAAACACACACAGTGCAGAGCATTGTTGCTAGGTGGGATGAAACAGCATAACCGTCTATTTAGTTATCCTACATGGTATGATTATGTGCCCATACATATTCTCACCCTCCATAGCGACCGGTATGTTCCTAGTTGTATGCCGGAGAGGACCATTGTGTAAGTCTATTGCATCTTTTGCATTCAAAAAAACTATTAGTTTGTTACGTCTTTTTGCTATCTCTGCGAGCAGCCCTGCTTAGGTTGTACAGTCTGACAGCCGTTGGTAGGAAGGACCTACGAAACCTCTCGGTTGTGCACCTGGAATGATGTAGTCTGCTGCTAAATGAGCTCCTCAGTGCATCCAGTATGTCCTGCATAGGGTGGAACTCAGACTCCAGCAGAGATGACAGTTTAGCCACCGTCCTTCTCTCTCCTATCTCCTCCATCGGATCAAGGCGCTGCCCCAGGACAGAGCTAGCTTTCTTAATCAGTTTGTTCAGTCTCTTCCTATCGGCTGCAGTAATGCCACTGCCCCAGCAGACCACTCCAAAAGTGATGGCTGATGCCACCACCGTGTCATAGAATGACTTCAGCAGCGCCCCTTTAACAAAAGACCTGAGTCTCCTCAGCAGGAACAGCCTGCGCTGTCCCTTCTTGTAGAGTGTGTCAGTATTGTGTGACCAGTCTAGTTTATTGTCAGATGAATACCCAGGTACTTATAGGATGTCACCATCTCGATGTCTGTTCCTGTATATTTACTGGTGCTGTGAGGGGCTGCCCATGCCTGCGGCAGTCCACCACCAGCTCCTTAGTTTTCCTCACGTTGATCTGGAGGCAGTTCCGATGGCACCCAGTCACAAAGTCCTGGATAAGCCCTCTGTACTCAGCTTCATCTTCGTTGGAGATGAGACCAACGATCGCAGAGTCATCAGAGAACTTCTGTAGATGGCAATGTGTTGTGTTGTGTGAGAAGTCCGCAGTATAAAGAGTGAACAGGAAGGGAGCCAGCACCGTTCCCTGGGGGGCCCCCGTGCTACTGATGATCGTGTCGGAAACACAGTCCCGGGTTCTCACAAACTGAGGCCGGTTCGTGAGGTAGTCCAGGATCCATGATGACAGGTGCTGGTCCACCCCTGCGCGCAGCAGCTTGTCCTTCAGGATCATCGGTTGGATGGTGTTGAAAGCACTGGAGAAGTCAAAGAACATGATCCTCACCATATTCCCGGGCTTCTCCAGGTGGGACAGAGAACGGTGAAGGAGGAAGATCACCGCATCCTCCACCCCAATGCCATGCTGGTAGGCGAACTGGAGTGGATCCATCGCTGGTTCCACCAGGGGGCGGAGATGAGCAAGGAGCAGTCTCTCCAGGGTCTTCATCAAGTGGGACGTCAAGGCCACTGTTCTGTAGCTGTTCAGGTCTTTGGGGTGGGAAGTTTTTGGTACAGGTACCACACAAGATGTTTTCCACAGCTGTGGTACCCTCCCCAGTTTCAGGCTCATGTTGAAGATATATATATTGAAGATATATATATCTAGGATTAAAAGCAATTAAAATAATGCAGTCACAAGGTTACATGGAAAAATGCATAGATTTACTGCATATATACATGAAGATACTGATGTTTTTGCACATAAATATTGCAATCAGATAAATTCTATACATTGTTTTCCAAACTGCAACACTTTGGCCAACACTATAATTTTTCAGATGTAATAAAACCTCAAAATATTTAGACACATTGTATATGGACTGAGACCAGGCAGTCCACCTTTAACAAGTGGGCGCTCCTGGCTCCTGTAGACGGTGATCACTTTTTGGCACGACACCGGATTTCATCACCCAGCCGACCCCACGCAGAAGTGGCTGATGAAACCCTTTTCGGACACAGGCAGACTTAACCCTGAACAACGTAGCTGCAACTACCGATGAGCCGTGCACGTTCAGTTGTGGAAATGGCTTTCGGCGGCTTGAAAGGACGATGGAGGTCCCTCCTGACAAGGAATGACTGCAAACTGGAGCGGAGCAAGAAAATGGTGCTCAGCTGCTGCATACTTGACAATATTTGTGAGGAACATGGTGACAACTTTGGACTCCCAGACACACCAGTCAGCCTCCAGTTCAACCACTACCTGACCGTGCCAGTGTAGAATGACATTAGGGCAGCTTTAATGGAGTATTTGAACAGTGGGGAGCAATAACCTGTTGTAAAACATTCAGCTGACAATCAGTCCTCAGTGTACTCTGTTTTAAAGTATTTATATATTTTATAGGCACATTTACAGAGTTGTTAAAGGTATACCCTTCTGTACTTGTATGTAATCTATTCTGGCTAAAGTATGGTACTGATTCAAGTTTTTATTCATGTAGGGGTAGCAAGAGACAGACTGTAAAGTGTACAAGTTAAAAGTACTTTCCCCAGAAATGATCTTGCTCAGAGCTGACAGATTATCATGTGGTACGTTGTCAAAAGAATATAAACTCATTATCATTTTTGAAGCTGGCAACTTGGAACATTTTCCACAGAAAAAGTGCACAGATTTAAAGTTTGTTGCTGCTTGCTCTTTAGAAAATGTGAAAAAAGTTGTCAAAAATATGAGTAAAGTCCACAAATACCTGATATATTGTCCAATGCCTGAAAAAAAAAGAACTTAAATGCAGTAATTCAGTACTTGTACTTTCACTCCCACCACTACAGTGTTATAGTGATTTGCATTGTTTGCCCTAAATAGCTTTACATTTCATGCATATGTTTGATGTGAGGAAAACAATTATGTAGAAGCAGAAAAAGACTTAAGGAAAAGAAAGCTCTTATTTACAAAATGTTCAAAAACTTCAGACTGCTACAGATGAAATATTATGTACACACAGCCAAAAATATCAATGGTTTTGATAGTTACTTTGTTTGTAGTCCCTCAAACACAGACACAACACGTCCATCAGTCCAACAAGGGTGTTGGTCCTGTCCTCCATCTTCTGGATGCTTTGCAGCAAAGCGGAGGTCAGCTGCTCCTCCCTCCTGCTCTGCTCCTGCTGTCTCTCCTCTGACCTCTCCAGTAGTCAAAAAGGGGTCCATGTTTGTGTCCCGCTTCTGTTTCCCTGTTTTAAAGTACAAAAATAAGCAATATAAAATAACCACACACTGAAAAAATGCTGGAATCGTCAATCCAAGATTGAATGTGTCTATTCAACATCCATTTACTGTTAGTGGCATCACAACATTCAATTCAAGTGTATAATTGGTTTAATTCACTCCCTCCTTTGTGTGAATGGGTCATGATCTGAACATATATTACCTAATCTGGTCTAATGAGACTAGGAAGAGCAGGAGGAGGACAAGCTTGGTGCTGATGAAGATGAGCTGGATGCCACAGGTCTGGGTGGTTCTCCCTCATCATCCAGGTATAAGAAATCTGTAAATACAAAAAAAAGTGTTTTAGTTTGTGCAGTGTCCACCTTAAGCCTTCCATTAAATGTGCAGACATAGAAGGCAATTTATTCAATATCAATATTAGCAAAGCTTACATGTCTGATTATGGAATAGAAGAATAGGAATAGAATAGGCTTCATTGTCATTGTACAGTTGTACAGTACAATGAAACTTTAGGTGTTCCACCAGGCTACTGCACATTAAAGTAAGAGAAGGATTAGATAAAACACGGTTACACAACACACAATTAAATGAATGAAATAAATAAATGGCCCAAGATTATGGAAATATTACCTAAATAGTAAAAAAGATGACATTACTAGTGTCTTTGGTAGAAAAATCTCCCATAACAAAACGCAAGGCACCCATTCATACACATTATTGATACCACAAAAAACGTATTTTGCGCTGGATAGCTTTATAAAAACATATTCTGTAAGACGCTAAGATTTTTGTTCATGTTTTCTCTGAAATGAGCATTTCAAGATATATGGCGACGTCACTAACGTCATTTGAGACAACAATAAACAGTATTGATACTGAAAAAAACAGCGTATTTTGCACTGGATATCTAACAAAGTGTTCTGTAAGACACTAAGATTTTTGTTGTAGTTTCTCAAACGCACATTTCTTTATGGCGAGGAGAGACGTTCATGGTAAAAACACTGTTGGCCTGTTAGCATAGCTAACCGAAAATACTATTAGGCACAAGACTGAGTAAAAAAATAACCGCACTTTGGCCATTACATATCAATACAAGCAGATATATATGTATATATACTGTATATATATATACTGTATATATATATACTGTATATATATATATATATATATATATATATATATATTCGTTGACTTTTGGCATTTTAAAGACAATACTCTTACCAGTGTGTTTTGAGCAGTTTGTTGTACAGACTCAACCATGGCAGTTAAGATGGTCCGGCTGGCGTGCCTGTCCTCCAAAACAGTTCATCAGATGAGTGGCCCTCTCCAGCTTATCTTGTACTTCTGCTCATGTCCATTGAGCCACGAAATGTGTCTCCTCTTTGCTCCAAATCTGTTTGGTTTTGAAATCCGTCGCTTGATCTACTGTTTGGAAAGCAACATGGCGGTCAGTAATGTTTTGAAGCTGGTCAGTTAACCACACCCATGGCTGTGGACGTAACCAACGTAAACTGGTACTGCCACTGGCCCAGCTAGGAGTTGGGGCTACAATAGCCCCACTTTTGAGAGCCTGGGAATGGTGCTTCAGGTGGTGGAAAACCAAAGAACTGGTGCCAATCGGGCTCTGGCTCCAGTTAAGCACTGGAACTGTTTTGGTGGAAAAGACCTAATAGAGAGCTCTACACGTTTCTATAGTAAGATGGCATAGGGAGTGCCAACCTTGATCTTTGACCTTTTGACCCCAAACAGAGGTCAGGATCCCAAGGTGAACCTGTGTAGCAAGTTTGGTGAACCTAGCATTTCTCGTTGTACAGTAATAAGGCATATGGAATGCTAACCTTAACCTTTGACCTTTTGAACCCAAACCCATAGTCAGAGGTCAGGATCCCAAGGTGAACCTGTGTACAAGGTTCAGTGGCCCTAGCTTTACTTGTTTTATAGTAATAGTAAATTTAGCATTTACCATAGTCCAATGGAATGCTAACTTTGACCTTTTGACCCCAATCCCATAATCCAGTCAGGGTGTAAGTCGTCCAAGATTTGCCTTAGCTACAACTACTGTATTAATTTGAAAAGCCTACATCATTTCTTTCAGTAGTTATTACATTTACAAGATATAAGGAAAATGTGACCTCTGACCTTTGGCCTCAAGGTCATCCAGTGAGAGTAAAATTGCAATATGCGCACCATCAGTGTATATCAAACCGTGGTACAAAGTTTGAAAACATTTGGAACAAAACTGTATGAGGATTTGATTTCATAAGACTGTTACAGTCTTTGAATTGAGGTGAAATAAGAGGCCATAAGTCAGGGGTTACAACTCATGCAAAAATTATCCGATCGGAGCCCAATTACAATATGCGCATCATCAGTGTATATCAAAGACCTGGTACCAAGTTTCAAAACAAAACTGTAAGAGGAGTTCATTTCACAAAAGTGGGACAGACGGAAGGATGGACGGACAGACGGACAGATGGACGGACGGATGGATGAACTGCCCCATAACATAATCCCCCTCCAGTCTTCACCTAAAGGGCTCTTTGACCTCTTTTGTCATAAATTGCCCCTCGGGGCAGAGAGGAAGACCCAGATGCTGAACTGTAGTTTGTGGTATTTATTAACAAAAACACAAAGTCCATACAGTGCACAAAATAAACTTACAAATAGACGGGAAAAGGAGTGGCTGGCATTAGAACAGGGACAGGGTTCTAACCGACCTGGATTCCTGACGAGAGTCCGACAAGGAGTGAAGGCAAAGTCAGGCTATAAATAGGGCAAGCAATAATCAAGGTAAATGACAGCTGGTATGGAACACATGAGGGGGCAGGATGACCTAATTACAGAACAGGGAAAGACTGAGCTACCAATACAAGATGACTACCAGGTGGGAGTGTCTGGAGAACAAGGTGGGGAGCTATGTCAAAAAGAGAAACAATATAAACACTAAGAGCAAGATGAACAAGAATGCATAAAGGAACTGACAAAATAATTCTGAGAACAGGAGTACAAAAACAGAAATAACCGGAAACTCAAAACACATCATACATCTTGGAACAGTGCACCGTAAAATAACCACACTAGACTGAAGAAACACAAGACATAACCAGAAATAAAGTGAGAGCATGAGTTTGGTGAAACACAGCGCTCTGCCTCATGACAGAGCCCCTCCCTTAAGGGGTGGAGCACAACAATAAACCAACCCAGGAAGGCAGTGGGGGGAGCCAGGCTAGGTGGGAACCTGCACAGGGTCACACCCAATTAAAACCAGGCACTTAGGCCCCCTGGACCAAAGAGCTAAACAGTTCAGGTGGCCGGCTAAAATCCCAGACCTGGCAGATGGCATGATGGTACGAATCGGGTGGCCTGCCAGAGAATGTGGACCACCCAACCCAGTCTGTCAGATGGTTGGCCAGAGTTCATTAGCCACCTAAAGAGAAGAGGTGGCCCAGGAGGTGGCTCCCCCACTGGGAGGCTCAACAAAGAAGGGAACAGAGGAATTGGGAAAACCATGATGATCTTGGGCAGAGGAGGGTGAACCACGACGGCATCAGGCAGAGGAGGGGGAACCGTGATGGCGTCAGGCAGAGGAGGGGGAACCACGTTGCCCTCGGACTGGCCTGTAGCACCCTCAGTGGTCCCAGACTGGGACATAGTAGCACCCACGGTGGCTCTGGGCTGGAGCAAAGCAGCACCCATGGTGTCTCCGGGCTGGAGCAAAGCTGCACCCATGGTGGCTCTGGGCTGGAGCAAAGCTGCACCTGTGGTGGCTCTGGGCTGGAGCAAAGCAGCACCCATGGTGGCTACATGTGGAACACATGACTGGGCAGGATGATCTAGTTACAGAACAGGAAAAGACTGAGCTACCAATAAGATAAGATAAGATAAGATAAGCCTTTATTAGTCCCACAACGGGGAAATTCCAGGATTGCAACAGCACAGGGATAGCAACACTCAGAGCAACAATCAGAAGGCAAGAAAAAAAACAAGCAAGCAAGAGCAGCTAATATACATATGTACATATTACTATAAAATATATATATACACACACACACACAGACACACAGTGCAGAGCATTGTAGCTGGATGGAATAAATATATGAATATATGAACACACAGTGCAGAGCATTGTAGCTAGATGGAATAAATATGTAAATATATAAACACCCACAGTACGGAGCATTGCAGCTAGGTGGAATAAATATGCAAGTATATAAACACACACAGTGCAGAGCAATGTAGCTAGATGGAATAATATGTAGATATATAAAAACACAGTGCGGAGCATTGTAGCTAGATGGAATAAATATATAGATATATAAATATAAACACACCCAGTGCTGAGCATTGTAGCTAGATGGAATAAATATGTAAATATATAAACACACACAGTGCAGAGCATTGTTGCTAGGTGGGATGAAACAGCATAACCGTCTATTTAGTTATCCTACATGGTATGATTATGTGCCCATACATATTCTCACCCTCCATAGCGACCGGTATGTTCCTAGTTGTATGCCGGAGAGGACCATTGTGTAAGTCTATTGCATCTTTTGCATTCAAAAAAACTATTAGTTTGTTACGTCTTTTTGCTATCTCTGCGAGCAGCCCTGCTTAGGTTGTACAGTCTGACAGCCGTTGGTAGGAAGGACCTACGAAACCTCTCGGTTGTGCACCTGGGATGATGTAGTCTGCTGCTAAATGAGCTCCTCAGTGCATCCAGTATGTCCTGCATAGGGTGGAACTCGGACTCCAGCAGAGATGACAGTTTAGCCACCGTCCTTCTCTCTCCTATCTCCTCCATCGGATCAAGGCGCTGCCCCAGGACAGAGCTAGCTTTCTTAATCAGTTTGTTCAGTCTCTTCCTATCGGCTGCAGTAATGCCACTGCCCCAGCAGACCACTCCAAAAGTGATGGCTGATGCCACCACCGTGTCATAGAATGACTTCAGCAGCGCCCCTTGTACACCAAAAGACCTGAGTCTCCTCAGCAGGAACAGCCTGCGCTGTCCCTTCTTGTAGAGTGCGTCAGTATTGTGTGACCAGTCTAGTTTATTGTTCAGATGAATACCCAGGTACTTATAGGATGTCACCATCTCGATGTCTGTTCCCTGTATATTTACTGGTGCTATGAGGGGCTGCCCATGCCTGCGGCAGTCCACCACCAGCTCCTTAGTTTTCCTCACGTTGATCTGGAGGCAGTTCCGATGGCACCAGTCCACAAAGTCCTGGATAAGCCCTCTGTACTCAGCTTCATCTTCGTTGGAGATGAGACCAACGATCGCAGAGTCATCAGAGAACTTCTGTAGATGGCAATGTGTTGTGTTGTGTGAGAAGTCCGCAGTATAAAGAGTGAACAGGAAGGGAGCCAGCACCGTTCCCTGGGGGGCCCCCGTGCTACTGATGATCGTGTCGGAAACACAGTCCCGGGTTCTCACAAACTGAGGCCGGTTCGTGAGGTAGTCCAGGATCCATGATGACAGGTGCTGGTCCACCCCTGCGCGCAGCAGCTTGTCCTTCAGGATCATCGGTTGGATGGTGTTGAAAGCACTGGAGAAGTCAAAGAACATGATCCTCACCATATTCCCGGGCTTCTCCAGGTGGGACAGAGAACGGTGAAGGAGGAAGATCACCGCATCCTCCACCCCAATGCCATGCTGGTAGGCGAACTGGAGTGGATCCATCGCTGGTTCCACCAGGGGGCGGAGATGAGCAAGGAGCAGTCTCTCCAGGGTCTTCATCAAGTGGGACGTCAAGGCCACTGTTCTGTAGCTGTTCAGGTCTTTGGGGTGGGAAGTTTTTGGTACAGGTACCACACAAGATGTTTTCCACAGCTGTGGTACCCTCCCCAGTTTCAGGCTCATGTTGAAGATATACGTCGCAATCCCACACAGCTGGTCTGCACAGGACTTGAGGAGCTTTGCGCTGATGCCGTCCGGTCCCGACGCCTTCCTCGCCTTGATAATACAATACAAGATGATCAACATCAATACAAGATGATTACCAGGTGGAAGTGTCTGGAGAACAAGGTGGGGAGCTATGTCAAAAAGAGAAACACAATATAAACACTAAGAGCAAGATGAACAAGAATGCATAAAGGAACTGACAAAATAATACTGAGAGCAGGAGTACAAAAAAAAGAAATAACCAGCAGCTCAAAACACATCATACGTAACTGGTTGGGCCACCCTGAGCAACAACAACTGCAATCAAGCATTTGTGATTACTGGCAATGAGTGTTTTACAGCGCTGTGGAGGAATTTTGGCCCAGTCATCTTTGCAGAATTGTAATTCAGCCTCATTGGAGGGTTTTTGAGCATGAACCACTTTTTTTAAGGTCATGCCACGGCATCTCAATCGGATTCAGGACAGGACTTTAACTAAGCCACTCCAAAGTCTTCATTTTGTTTTTCTTAAAACATTCAGAGTGTCATGACCCGAGCACTTTGTCATCGTGCTCGGGCTATTCCTGTCAGGGCTTGACAGCGGCGTTGTCATCCTGGCTCTCCGAGCTCTTATTGTGACAGTGCTCGGGGAGGCTTCCACTCAGCTGTCAAGTCCTGAGCAGCTGTTCTGCATTTGCGGTCGTTAGTGGTGGACTTCTTATACCCACGCTAGCGGCCGCATCCCTGCAGCAGTGTCAGTCTCTCTCCATCTGAACTACGGATGCTTTGGACTATTTCCTACCTCGTCTGCCTGTGGTTGACCGTCGCTTCCCGTGGACCAGTAAGTGAGCTGTTAGCCTTACGCCTCCCGGTGTGAGTAGACCTCTGTGTGTCTCTGCCCCAGCAGCCTGTGTAATCATTACTCCACCAACCTTGCCTGTCTGTGTATGACCGTCTCCTCCTGTGGACCTGTAAGAGAGCTGTTTAGCCTTACGCCTCCTGATGTGTGAAGACTTACATGTGTCATTGCCCAGCAGCTTGTGTTGTCATTTTTCACCGTAAATAAAACTCACTGAACTCACTGGTGACTGTGTGGCGTCTTATGGTGGCTCGCGAGAGCCACCGCATGACACAGAGGTGGACTTGCTGGTGTGTTTTGGATCATTGTCCTGCTGCAGAACCCAAGTGCATTTCAGCTTGAGGTCACGAACAGATGGCCGGACATTCTCCTTTAGGATTTTTTGGTAGATAGCAGAATTCATGGCTCCATTTACCACAGCAAGTCTTCCAGGTCCTGAAGCAGCAAAACAACCCCAGACCATCACACTACCACAACCATATTTTACTGTTGGTATGATGTTCCTTTTCTGAAATGCTGTTTTACTTTTACGCCAGATGTAGTGGGATACACTTTCCAGAACATTCAACTTTTGTCTCATCAGTCCACAGAGTATTTTCCCAAAAGTTTTGGGGATCATCAAGATGTTTTCTGGCAAAACTGTGACAAACCTTGGTGTTCTTTTTGCTCAGCAGTGGTTTTCATCCTGGAATTCTGCCATGCAGGCCATTTTTGCCCAGTCTCTTTCTTATGGTGGAGTCATGAACATTGACCCTAACTGAGGCAAGTGAGGCCTGCAATTCTTTAGATGTTGTTGTGGGGTCTTTTGTGAACTCTTGTCACACCTCTTTGTTTTATCATTTGTTCCTGAATTTCTTTGGACCTCAGCATAATGTCTAGCTTTTGAGCATCTTTTGGTCTACTTCACTTTGTCAGGCAGGTCCTATTTAAGTGATTTCTTGATTGAGAACAGGTGTGGCCGTAATTAGGCCTGGGAGTGGCTAGAGAAATTGAACTCAGCTTTCCAAAGATGTAATAAACCACAGTTAATTTATGTTTTAAGGGGGGGTGGGGGGGTCACTTTTTCACACAGGGCCATGTAGGGTTTGAATTTTTTTTTACCCTTAATAATAAACACCTTCATTTAAAAACTGCATTTTGTGTTTACTTGTATCATCTTTGTCTAATATTTCAATTTGTTTTAATTATCTGAAATATTTTAGTGTGGCAAACATACAAAAAAAAAAAAGAGAAATCAAAAAGGGGGCAAACACTTTTTCACACCACTGTATATGCCTCCAAGAGTGCTTGTAACTCCCCCTCAGAGAGATAATTCTCTCTCTTTGCCTCCACTGTTTGTGGTTTCAGGGCTCAACACATGTTGTCTTAATAGGTTTGCCATGAACATGCACATCTCGAGGTTAATCAACCCTGAGTTGATCAAACAGATTCATAACCGGAGTTCTGGAACCAGAAACTCCAAGTACGCTTTTGGTAGGTTCACTTAACGCTGAGTTCAGCGTTTATTTCAGGCTATGTTGACCCTATTTTCTGGAATACCCCTGATAGAGTTATTTTTTTTGCATTGTTCCAGTCCATGATGTGGTAATTTATCTTGCAGTGGTCTGATATTTGAGGTTTTCCTATTCTGCCTTTTCTTTTTGCATTCTTGTGAATTGCCCTGCTGGTTTTTTTTTTCCACATTCTTTTTGGAGTTCCCTTTTCTGTATTGCAAATGTTCTCCCTGTTCCATTTACCACAGCAAGTCTTCCAGGTCCTGAAGCAGCAAAACAGCCCCAGACCATCACACTACCACAACCATATTTTATTGTTGGTATGATGTTCCTTTTGTGAAATGCTGTGTTACTTTTACGCCAGATGTAATGGGATACACAATTTCCAGAAAGTTCAACTTTTGTCTCGTCAGTCCACAGAGTATTTTCCCAAAAGTTTTGGGGATCATCAAGATGTTTTCTGGCAAAACTGAGATGAGCCTTTGTGTTTTTTTTTGCTCAGAAATGGTTTTTGTCTTGGAACTCTGCCATGCAGGCCATTTTTGCCCAGTCTCTTTCTTTTGGTGGAGTCATGAATATTGACCCTAACTGAGGCAAGTGAGGCCTGCAGTTCTTTGGATGTTGTTGTGGAGTCTTTTGTGACCTCTTGGAGGAGTCGTCACTGCACTCTTGGAGTAATTTTGGTCAGCCGGCCACTCCTGGGAAGGTTCACCACTGTTACATGTTTTTGTCATTTGTGGATAATGGCTTTCACTGTGGTTCGCTGGAGTCCCAAAGCTTTACAAATGGCTTTACAACCTTTTCCAGACTGATGGATCTCAATTTCTTTGTTTCTCATTTGTTCCTGAATTTCTTTGGACTGCAGCATAATGTCTAGCTTTCGAGGATCTTTTGGTCTACTTCACTTTGTCAGGCAGGTCTTGTTTAAGTGATTTCTTGACTGAGAACAGGTGTGGCAGTAATCAGGCTTGGGTGCGGCTAAAGAAATTGAACTCAGCTTTCCAAAAATGTGATAAACCACAGTTAATCAGTCCCTCCAGGATTTCGCGATAGTGTGATTGCACCAATTCACGCGAAATCAGCCAATCAGCACAGCTATTGCACGACCTTGCAACTTTGTCCAATCACCGCAACTTTCCCACAATTTTGGCCAATCCTCGTCAACTTCCGTCAATTTCACCAATCAAATTTGTCTCTAACTGGCACTGAAACACTTAGTCTAACCAATCAAATGCATCATTGCACCGTGTTCACTTCCGTGTTTACAGTGAGTACTGAGTTCATACTTTACAGTGAGTAACGGAACACATCTGCAAATAGAATGTGTGATTTAAAAAAAACACTCACCCGCAAGGTTTTCAACATTGTCCCTTTTTCCATCTCCCCCAGCCTGCCCGTGGACGCCTCACCACGTCTCCGTCCTGACCGTGTGTGTGAAGCGCTGGGCTTGTGTTGATAAATATGTGCCTGCCCCAAAAGCACCCCGTCGCGGGAGCGCGCATGAGGAGAGTATCCCACACTGCAGCCAGTGTTTGAATATTTATACATCCTTAGAGGTAAAATCATTACTACATCTGGTCAGTGAGCTTTAAAACTGAATCTCCGGTGTGGACTCTGAACAGACAAATGCACCCCCCCATCCATCCACCCCCCCACCCCCCACCGTCCTGCTGTAAGTGAAAGATGTGTGTGTGTGAAGACCGTCTGTCATATGGGCGAGACGCCGTGTTATCCGGCGCTCAGGCCATATTCCTCCTCAGCCCAGCTCTTATTGTGACAGCGTCTCAGCGGGCTCCCAGCTGTCAAGCTCTACGGGACGGCTGGAGCCCAATTACCTCTCATCAGCTGAGGCGCTGTCAACCAGTATAAAAGGGAGCAGCTCCGATCATTCGGGGCTGTGACCTCGCACTATTATCTACGCTCTTCTCCGGCGTGGGTAAGGCTGGAACCCCTTCGTCTGCCGCCAGCCACCCGCTCGTCATTCAGCATCGTGTGTAAGTGTTTACCCTTGTGTCATCGTTTGTGTTTTGGCCCCACGAGGCCCTGTTCCTTTGTTCCTTTCCCTTATAACAATAAACACTGCAAACTCACTGGTCTGCCCTTGGCTCTCATTGTATGGCTCGCAGAGCCATACGTAACACCGACATGCAGCAGACAGACAGTTAGGCATGGAAAAAGAGAGAATATTTTCTGTATTTTTTTTTTCAGAAAAACACAGACTCCAATAGCCAATACAGTGCAACAGAATAAATTATTTTTTCCTCTCCGCTCGGTACGAAGTGGTTGGGAACCGCAGGGAGTCTTCAAATGAAAGTGTTGCCAATAATTTCCAAATCTATACTCTTTAACATGTGTTCAATGTAATTTAGTTGTTGTAATGGATATTGTGTTAATATTTGTATTTGCTGTTCATAATTCTTGCTATGGGTTCAGTTATTCCCCAGATGTATGGTAGGCTCACTGTGTTTTTGTTGTTTTCTGTTTTTGATGTGTGCGTTTTTTTTCCCTTTCCGTTCTTGTTCTTGGCTTTTGGTCTTGGTTGTGACCGACCTGGCAGATCTGCCAACTCTGCCTACGGAAAGGATAAAACAACTGATGTGACACATCATGGGCATCAAATGTTTGGAATCTTGTTTACAGTTCTGGCCCAGAAGACTACATCAACACCAGACTACTCTTTTTACCATTTAAAATTAAATCAAAAATTAGGGGAAAACACACTAGACACTGAGATGATGCAAGCAACGCCTCTACAGTTTTGCAAAATTCCCTCATGTATTTACTGGAGTGGTGTGGACTGGATTAGTGTGGACTGGAGTGGTGGGAGGTTGTGGGTTCAAGCCCCGTCTGAGTCATACCAAAGACCATTAAAAAATGGTACTTCCCACCTTCTTGCTTGGTGCTCACCATAATGGAACGGGGGAAGGAAAGCTGGTTGTGGTGGTGCCTTGCATGACAGTGGGCCCTCCAATAGATGTGAATGACATTGTAGATGGGAGAAAGTGCAATTTCATTCTACCGTGCATGCTTGGCTGCATGGATTGAATGAAAATAAAGTTGGCTATCTTTCTTATCAAAGAAGGGCCCCAAATTCAGATTTTGGTTCAGGCCTCACCAAGGTTTGGACTGGCCCTGCCATGAGGTCTGCTCTTCTCTGCATCCTGCCCATTTATGGTTGAAGGAAGTCGTGATGGGAAGGAAACATTGTAATCTGTCCCTGATTTTTTTTTTCTCTCTCAGCTTTCTGTACTAAAGTAAATTCATGAAGCTACAGATGAAAGTTCTGATGTGACCCTGTGATCCTTTCTGTTCTAGTGAATTGTAACTAAATATTTTTTGGACACACTACTGACATAAGTAGCATAAGGTGACTGTGTATTGTTACACTGACCAGAGTAAGGCTCTACATTTATTGACAAAGGCTTATTGTTGTTGAACAATAACATGAATATCAGGATTTTTTTTAAACTGGGGATGTTAGTAATTTACATATTCAGGGTCTGACAGTCTGCCACATGGCATCATTAATTAGCTGATTTTAGGTGGAACAAAGATAGGCTCTTTTCTATGAACATATCATCTGACAATAACCAGCTAGAATTACATGGTAGCTCTTTAAAAACTTACACTTGAATCATTCTCTTCACCATAATTTCTCAGCATGGCTGAGATAAAAGTTTATCTTCAACCTTGGAAATACAGCCGGGAAAAAAAGTATTGAACACGCAAACATTTTTCTCATTAAACATATTGCTGTTGGAGCCACTGACCTGAGATTTTCACCAGATATCAGTAACAACTCAGGTAACCCATATATACAAAGAAATCAAGGCAACTGCGTTCACAAAACAAGTCATATTTAATAAAGTGTAATGACACAGGGAATAAGTATTAAACACATGAAGAAAGAGGTGCAAAAAAAAGTATAGAAAGCCAAAAGACCAGCTGAAATCCTTCAGAATTTAGAAAGCTGTCCCATTCCCCATCAGTGCAAATTAATTTCAGCTGGTTAAGTCTTGACTGATAGCCTTTCCTTCAATTATATGAAGTCTGCCTGTACTATGTGCTGAAAAACAGCCCCACACCATGATGCTCACACCTCCAAACTTCATTGTTGGTATGGCGTTTTCAGGCTGATGTGCAGTCCCATTTCTACTACAAACATGCTGTGTGTTGTGGCATCCACAAAGTTCAATTTTGGTCTCATCTGACCAGAATATGCGCTCCCAGTATTTTACTGGCTTGCCCAAATGTTGTGCAGCAAACTTTAGACAAGCTTCAATGTGCTTTTTCTTCAGCAATGGAGTCTTGCAAGGTGAGCGGGCATAGAGTCCATGTCAGTTGAATGCATTACTTATTGTTTTGGTTTTTTTAAACAGCAGTACCATGTCATAATGATAGAATGATTAGCTCACATGCAGGGAACCACACCAGAGAAAACACTCATGACACAGAGAAACAACGTTTAAACAGTTTATTGATTACAAAAACAAAAAGCACTGTTATGGAAAATGCCACTTCACCAGAGGAAGACTTAGCCTGTGGAGAGAGGTGAGAGCAAATTAGTGGAGGAAGGCGGCTAAAGAAGTGGACAGTCAAATTGCCACTTACGTGAACCGAGCAGAGAACCTGACAGAGAGATACCCAGCAGAATAGACGAGCCAGCTGGATGAAACCGGTGGGAACAGGTAGGGAAGGAGCTCGGGGGTGTCTGACCGGGTGGAGATTGCTGCTGAAGAAGGATGAGATTGATGAGGAAGGTGAGCACACAACAATCCCCGAAGACACACCACACAGATGGCAGCAACCTGAGAAGGAGAGAAAAAGCAGAGAGATTAATTAGGTTTTCCTCAGTTAGAATGCTTAAACTAGCTGTGGCAGTTTACCCAACGAGCCAGCGCTAAAGTCTCCGCTTGGTCATCTTTTATGCGCTGGTGAGGCAGAAGATGCGGGTGCATCTAATCACACAGGTGAAGTGATTGCCTGTGAGGCCGAGGAAATTTTTCTCAGGAAGGAGGGGGCGTGCGCTCACCTGAACATGACATACTGGCTAACTCCAGGTCTTTCTGGAGCTCTCCACGAGAGGTCTTTGGCTCTTAGATAACTCACCAGATAATTCTTTTGACTCTTCTTGTCAGAAATCTTGCGAAGAGCTCCTGGTTGTGGCCGGTTTATGGTAAAATGATATTCTTTGCACTTCCAAATGATGGCTCCAACAGTGCTCACCGGAACCTTCAGCAGTTTAGAAATACACCTGTAACCAATGCCATCATTATGTTTTGCAACAATAAGGTTGCAAATGTCTAGAGAGAGCTCTTTGCTTCTACCCGTCATGAGTTCTTTGTAGTGGAACAATCTGATATTCACAGACCTTTTTAAAGGCTATCAGTCATGACTTAACCAGCTGAAATTAATTTGCACTGATGGGGGATGGGATGGCTTCCTAAATTTTGATGGATTTCAGCTGGTTTCTTGGCTTTCTATGCCTTTTTGCACAGCTTTCTTCATGTGTTCAGTACTTATTCCCTGTGTCATTCCACTTTACTAAATATAACTTGTTTTGTGAACATAGTTGTCTTGATTTCTTTGTATGTGTCAACTACTTGGGTTGTTACTGATATCTGGTGAAAATCTCAGGCCAATGCCCCATCAGAAATATGTTTAATGAGAAAAATGTTGATGTGTTCAATACTTATTTTTCCCGCTGTAGCTCACAAGAGCAGTTTTCAGTCACTTCTGGTCAGTGTGATGTCACATATCCATAAAACATGAATATTCATGAGATATTTCATGGAGTTATCTTAAAAGCAAATATATTTGAAACACTACTTGTACATATTAATAATTTAGCAAACAATACAGTTCTAAACAACTAAACACCCTGTAATTGGCTGCTGGGACTGAGGTCATAGTCACAATAGTTGTTTTAAAAAATTTCTTTAGACAATAGATATGTAATTGTCATGAACAGCCCCTTCAGGGCAGAGAGACAGACCCACGTGCTGGACTGCAGTAGTGACATTTTTTAACAAAGGCAAACAGAAAATCCAAAACTGTGCAGAGAACACAAAAATCAAGCAAAGGTAACTTACAGGGAAAGCACTCAAGAGCCGAAATCGCTCTGGAGGTGACGAGGAGACAACTTAGAAGACTCAAGACTGCCACAGTGAGAGAATAAACTGGCAGTCCTTAAATAGTTGACAATTGTGAAACAAATGAGCAGCAGGTGCGGGCAGATGAGGGGGCAGGTGACCTAATTACACAACTACTTACAGCTGAGATGGCTGGGGAATAGACAGTGAGTAGATGCTGGAAGTGTCTGGAAAAGGAGGAAGGGCACTCGTGTCACAGAACCAAAATATAACCAGAAACTGACAAAATAATAATAACAGACAAATGATAACAGACATGGATTCCAGACAGCCCAAGGTAACACACAAAAAAGGACCCCCCCCCCCCCCAAGAGAAAAGGTACAGCAATAAACCACCCCAGGTGGGAGGTGGGGGAAACAGGTTAGGAGGGAGCAAAAGTACGGACCCCACTCAGGACCTGCGCCTGCGCTACAGCAGGCCCTTGGGTCCCCTGGGCCAAAGAACTAAGCAGTTCGGGTGGCCAGCCGAAGTCCCAGGCCAGACAGACAGCATGATGGTACGAACTGGGTGGCCTGCCCGAGAACATGGGCCACCCAACCCAGTGGCACAGTCTATCAGGCAGCCTGCCAGAGTTCTTAAGCCACCAAAACAGAAGGGGTGGTCCAGGAGGTGGCTTCCCCACGGAAAGGCCTGATGAAGGGAAGGAGGGCTGAGGAAGGGGGACCACGGCGGTGTCCTGTAGTGGAGGAGGACCCACAACAGTGTCTGGCAGAGAGGGGATGACCACCACAGTGTCAGGCAGAGGAGGGGAGGCCTCGACGCCCTCGGGCTGGCCGGCAACACCCTCGGTGGTCCCGGACTGAGACAAAGTTGCACCTATGGTGGCTCCGGGCTGGAGTGAGGCTGCACCCATGGTGGCTCCAGGTTGGAGTAATGTTGTACCCTCACAGGCTCCAGGCTGGAACAACGCCGCACCTTCGGTGGCTCTGGACTGGAGCATCATTGCACCCTCGGCGGGCCCAGACCGGGCCAATGCTGCACCCACGGTGGGCCCCGGGCTGGAGCGTAGCACCCATGGCGGGTCCATACTGGAACGCAGCACCCAAGTTGGCTTCTGGCTGGGATACAGCACCCATGACAGTTCCTGACTGGGACACAGCACCCATGGAAACTAGGACAGAGGAGGAGGGACCCAGATGACAGCCTCAAGCAGAGGAGGAGCTGCACCCACAGAGGTCCCGGGCTGGGACAGAGCACCAGCGATGACCTCCAGTGCGGGGGAAGCTGAACCCACAGCGACCTCAGGTGGCAAGCCTGGACCGATGGAGACATCGGGTGAAGCTGGGACCTTCTCGGCGACCCTGGGGAAAGGCTCGGACAAAGTAGAAGGAAAGACAGGGTCAGGGTCACCGGCAGCAGCGGAGCCCGGCGAGGTGAGCTCAGGTGCAGTGGACGGCTGCACCCCGCTTTCCCCCCCAAGAGCCAGACAAGATCTCTCCAAGACAGACATAAGAAACACAAAGGAGAGCACTTGCCTTAGCTCAAGCTCCACCGCCGTCCAGCACTCTGTCAATCCAGACGACGACAACGTCTCGGGCCCAGTCCTTTGGAGGTCCAGCTCTAACTCTGCTGCAGCGGCGTCCGCAGCAGGCATGATGGTGAATGCAGTTTCGGTGCCCCCAGGCGAAGTGACCCACGCTGGTGGCTCGTCCAGTGTGGCAGCTGGGGGTCGGCTCACCCCTGGCACTGGAACTAGGTCCTCCAGGGCCACAGTCTCCTCCAACATCCAGCGGCTCAATCCTGGGGCCGGTGGACACTCAGGGGAAAAAGGAGGTGACATGGTGAGGGCTGGTGAGCAATTGGTAGTTGCAGCAGGCCGTGGGGACTCAGGGGACTGCAAACCCTGAGCCCCACTACCGGGAATCAGGCAAGGCACATCATCAGAAAATAATGGAGAATGAAATGGCACTTGCTTGTTTTCCCGAAGTTCGACTTTCCCTGCTGCAGCGGATGAAAAGTCATCCCTCTCCGTGGCTACGGTGAACATGGGCCCCTCGGAGGATTGTGGGGGAGCTGCCCCTGTTGTCACGGAGACAGACGGAGCCAAGAAAAAAAACAGAGGACCTCTCAGCAGCAGGAGAGGATGCCGAAGTGGAGCAAAAAACAGCAGCTACAGGACAGGATGAAGCTAACGATCCAGCCAAAGAAGAGAGAGATGAAGACTGTATTGCTGAGGGGGCTTCTGCCTCAGCGTCGAGGAAATGGCTGCCGGAGAGGCGGGAGGATTCCTCCGGCCGTCCGGAGCGGGACGACGGTGTTGTGGAACTGATGGAGCAGGAACAGGTGCCGGAGACTGGTGAGAAGCCGAAACAACAGAGACCCGAGAGCGCCTCCCCTTCAGCGCAAGTCCAGGCTTCTCTGGGGAATTCCTCACCATCCCGCCATTTTCGCATTGCAGCGCCACCACCAGAGAAATCCTCTCCATCCCCTCAGCATGCTCCGAAAGCTGAGAGCACTGGCAAGCAGCTGCCTCCGTGAGCCCCAGATACCACAGTGTGTCCTTCGGGGCGAAACAGCTGCGCGCTACACAGATTAGCCCGTCTATCCCCATAAGGGCTTTGCAGCACTTCCACCCCTGGTGCATGGGGTAGCCATATCCACCTGCTGAGTCCATCATGAGCTCCAATGAACATGTGAGTGGAAAAAAAGCAAAAAGGGCAAAAATTCACTAACTACAGCAGCTGGGTCTTATTCCTGGTGGCAGTCTTCTGTCATGAATGGCCCCTTCGGGGCAGAGAGACAGACCCACGTGCTGGACTGCAGTAGTGACATTTTTTAACAAAGGCAAACAGAAAATCCAAAACTGTGCAGAGAACACAAAAATACAAGCAAAGGTAACTTACAGAGAAAGCACTCCAGAGCTGAAATTGCTCTGGAGGTGACAAGGAGACAACTTAGAAGAATCAAGACTGCCACAGTGAGAGAATAAACTGGCAGTCCTTAAATAGCTGACAATTGTGAAACAAAAGAGCGGCAGGTACGGGCAGATGAGCGGGCAGGTGACCTAATTACACAACTGCTCACAGCTGAGATGGCTGGGGAACAGACAGTGAGTTGATGGTGGCAGTGTCTGGAAAAGGAAGAAGGGCACTCACGTCACAGAACCAAAATATAACCAGAAACTGACAAAATAATAATAACAGACATAAAATACTCAGAAATAAATTCAGAGTCCAGTGAAGACACCGCGCTCACACTCATGACAGTCATAGCAAGCTGAAAACTTTATTATTATTATTATTATTATTATTATTGAAAAAAATGGCAAATGTTTTTAAAACTGAATTTCTTTCAATTAAGTCAATGCCAATTAAAAACAAATCTAATCTTGTTTAATTGTGAAAATGAATCTATAGATGTGTTTTCAAATGCTTTGTGTGCAAAATGTCCTTTTTTATCTTTACACCTGTAAGGGTAGTATTTCACTTGGCTGAGACAGCTCGCAACTACAGTAGTTGGAAATTTAAAAAAATAAAACATGAGTCAGATCTGAGAATTTGCCACAATTTTCACTTGGAATCACACTGTCTCACGAATGTTACAATGATGTTGCACAAACCTCCAGTGCATTTTTGGCCAAAGTTCTCCAGGTGTTTGTATACATGTCCTCCAAATGTTGCAGGACATTCTTGCAACATGAGCAAGACAAAAATTAGGGGGTTTTTTTGCACTCACAACAGTCCCACAATGGCTGCCCAACACTCAAGATGAGGTCGAGACAGGTTTGAGACACCTGCAATGACTCTGAGACTATTCTGAGAGAAAGCTGTAGCACAAATTTTTTCAACATGTTCAAAACTCCTGCAAGATGAGTGCAAGACCCTGCGTCTCATGAGAGGAACATGAGGACCGCCAAGAATGATTGGAGATATTTTGGAGACTCACTTGAAAATGCCATTCTCCAACTAGTCTCACGCTGTCTCAGCCCCGTAAGATACTACCCTAACTATTTCTGCTTATCATTTTGTATAAAGTATCTCTATCACCTGCAGCAAGACGCAATGCTTTCTACCCACTTACGATTTCCCAGGAGATAACTCTGTTTCGTTAATATTTGAAGGATACAAATGAGATTCACCATAAGATAATATGAACAGAAGACATAAAATTGCCCATATGGGGATGCTTTCTGTTCAGTTTTGACTTCACTTTGTTTCACATAGTCTACATTTTATCTTTTACTTTCTTTTCACATTCCAGGTTTTACAAGTTAAAAAGGCAGATGGTCATTCTGATGCTTGTGGTATTACACCATAAATATCTGACAGCCAATCCAGTACTTTGTATTCCTAAGGGGGGGTCTAACTTTAGTCAATAAAATTGGAAAATGTTGTTGATAGATCTTACTTAAACAGTTTTTTCAGGTTTATATATTTTACATATTTTTAAAAAAATATGATCATTGCTATGCAGATGATACACAGATTTATATACTGCTGAAGTGTAATGCTAGTCCTCCTTTAAAGGCCATGTTAAATGGCCTGGAGGAAGTTAAATTGAGGTTGGCTTTAAAAGTTCTAAAATAAACTGAAGAAAAAAACAGAAGTCCTAGAATTTGGTAACCCTGAACTCCATGTTCTTAGCCTTTTAAGGAAACACTGGAAGCCATTTGCAAAGAACCTGGGTGTAATTTTTGACCTTTGATAAACAAATAAATTCAGTTGTTAAAGCATATTTCTTTCAGCTCAGGGTACTTACTAAAGTGAAACCTTTCCTTGGCTTTGCAGACTTTAAAAAGGTCATCCATGCATTTATTTCATCCAGGTTAGACAACTGTAACAGTCTTTACTTTGGTATCAGTCTGTCGCAGATTAGTTGATAGCAGTTAGTCAAAATTCTACAGCTAATCTACTTACTGGCACATATAAGAGAGACCACATAACACCAGTATTGGCTTCTTTGCACTGGCTCCCAGTAAGGTTTGATTTGATTTTAAGATTTTACTGTTTGTTTTTGTTACGCCCTGGCTCAAAGGTAGCAACATAAAGAAGTCAAAACCCATAGTATGCTTAAAAAAAGGTTTATTAAACAACACCAGTGAACAGCAATACTACTGTCATGGCTGCCATGTTTGAATGAGAGAGAGCGAGATGGAGCTTGGCTGGTATAGTAACCAATAATGTAATATCTGCCAATAATGTAACACTTTTGGCCATTTTAAATGTAATAAAGCCAATAACAAGCTGCCAATAATGTAATAAAATTTCTGAACCAATAATGTAATAAGTTATTACGTTATTGGCTGGTTATTACATTATTGGCCTAACTTATTACATTATTGGCAAAATATTGCTACGTTATTTGCTCAAAAACTTAATTACATTATTGGCAACTTATAACGTTATTGGCTTTATTACATTTAAAATGCCCAGAATTATTACATTATTGGCAGGTATTACATTATTGGTTGCTACCCACTCTCACCCATAAAAAGGTTGTCATAGGGCAACCTCAACCAAACTTAAGAAAAACATGCTTAGTGAATTATAAAATGCTTAACTTAGAACCTGCAGAGAGAATCAACCATGTTGTCTTTTCCTTGTTGGAGTCAACTCTCCAAAAAAAAGAATCATGGGGTCCAGCAATACAGATTACAGTGGACAAATTGGATTAAATTTACACACTGCCACCCATCAGTAGCCCCTCCCGGGGGCTGATGGGTGGCAGTCGGGGCGGCCGCAGCTCAAGAACCCCAACCTTACAAGCGTGGTGCAGGTGGCCTAGACCCGGCTGGAACTCCAGGGACAGGCAGCCGCAGGCAGATGTAGATACATTTCCTGTCTCTTTGGGGAGTTACAGTGAAAAGTAAAACCCTGTTCATTCATTCTTGCATTCCCCTAAAAATAAACAAATTTCATCTGTGATGAAAATGATAATGTGGATGGAATAAAAATCTTCAGACTGACACACCTCCTCCTGTGTGCCACTTCCACAATAGAATGCACACATGCTCCCTGTTCATTCATTCATTCATTCATTCCCCTAGAAAAATCATACATTAATGCCTAATCTATAGATTCCAATGGTAAGGCCACAATTAAAATGAGAATGTGGATGGAATTAAAAAAAACTAGTTGGCATAGATGTTTTCTTGCCAATGATTTTTTGGCCATCCACAGGGATTGGCACCATTCACTTCAAAATTCAATACTCTCCTAGGCCATGCTTCAGTAGGTGCATGCATCAAGTGTCCAAAATAAGCTTCCCATCTCAGAACCTGTGGGATGCTATCTACCCCATCCTGTTCCATAGTTCTTCAGAGGGAATATGTTATTCTAGTTTCACATTGCACATCCACATCATAATTAAAATGATGGGCAATTATATTATGAGTGTTACAACTCTCTCCATTAAAATAATAGAAGATCCCAACACATGCTGTTTCCTCATGAGCTCTGGAGCTGTGTGATTTCAAAACACTCCACTGAAATGGCATTAAACAATACATTTCTGATGACAGACTTCCTTTTTACTGATCAAAAGCACATTTTCTTCACATGCACCATAATACCGGTACGCATTTGATTGCGCACCACTACACCTCTTTGAAATGATTCTCTCCCCAGCACAAAGCAGGCACTCTGTTTTCGGGTAATTAGATGGCATGACGCAAAGTGTAAAAAACACACAGTGTGCTGACATAAACTAACAAAAACACTGGCGTACAGCAGAAAGTCTGGTGTAAAAGTCTGCTGATGACCGTCAAAACAGGTCAAAGCATCTTTGTCCTTTTAAATCTTTTTAGTGTTGTAGTTTTAGAATGGAAAGCCATTTGGTAAACTTATGTTATTTTTAAATGTGCTAATAAATAAATTTGACTTGACTTGATATTTTGTAAAAATTACAGTTTTTTTTTTAAATAAAACTCTTTCCTCTAAGAAAACAACAAAGATGTTTTATATTTTGTATTTCCCTTTCTTTGATTTTTAAAAGTTTGTCGGTATCTGTTCTGTCAGCCTTGAGCTTGCCATTGAGGTCTTGGTTGGGCTGTTTGTGGGGTGTTTTGGGGACAGTACAGGATGTGGCATTTTCTTTTTAGCCAGTATATAAAATGATGTGGACTTCAGTAAAAACATTAATGACCCAAACAGCTTTGTCTTCCCACTGGTGGGGTGGATTACTGTTCCTCATTCTTGGACAGCAGCGGACAACAATTGCACTTGTTCTGCTCTGGGGATTCATTACATTTTAAAAGAACACTCAAACCAGAACTTGCTACATATGGAGAAGTAATTCATGTTGACTTCCTGATATTTGACATACCCTTGTCCATCCTAGAAATTTGAGTAAGATCCTCAGTGAATTTTAGGCAACCAACCTAAAGCATTTTCATTTTTGCTTTACTGCAATACAGATAGACTGTATTGAAGTACAGAGGGCAGAAGGTTTATAAGAGCCATTTTCAACTAATTTGTACACAAACAAAACTTGAATATGTGTAAGAAAATATTGCAGTATCAAAAGTAATAAAGATCAGTTGAGTGGTGAGTAGCGTTGGTAAATTCATTTCAATTCAACTTTATTTAAATAGTGCCATTTCACAACTACAGTCATCTCATAGCACTTTCAACTGTAGGGGAAACCCCCACAGTTGTAGAAAAACCCCAGCAATCAGGTGATCCCCTGTGAGCAAGAGCTTGGTGACGGCGGAGAGGAAAAACTCCCTTTTAACAGGAAGAAACCTCCAGCAGAACCAGGCTCGGGGAGGGGCAGTCATCTGCTACAACTGGCTGGGTGGTGAAGGGATAGAGAAGATGAAAAGAACAGACACGTAGAGAGCAAACAGCACAATGGTTGATGCCGTCCGGCTGGCCAACCCAGCAGCTATTCGGCAATGTCCATGCTCTAACTCAACAGAGAATGAGGCTACAGTCACCAAACCTGGTACATAGATTGACCTTGGGAATAGGGCTACCTGGGTCTTGTAGGTATATCATGGTGGATTTCAAAGTATGCTTTGGCTAATGTTGTACAATCTATTTGTCATGAATTGCCTCTCTGGGCAGAGAAATGAGACCCACACGCTGAACTGCAGTTGGTGGAATTTATTAAACAAACAAAAAAAAAAGGCAACACAAGTTCCAAGAGGTGCACGAAAACAAAGTCCAAGGACAGACACTGGGGAAAGACTTACAGGCAAAGATGATCCTGGATAAACTCACCAGAGTGGAGTTGGGCTTTGATGGCGATGAGGAAGAGAGTTAAACAAGACTGCTGCAATGAGAGAACAAACAGACAGTTTTTAAATAGTTGGGGAACACAATGAAACAATGGGCAGCAGGTGCAAGCTGCATGAGGGGGCAGGTGACCTAATTAAACAATAACTCACAGCTGAGACGACTACGGAACAGGCAGTGAGACGATGATAGGGTGGGAGTGTCTGGAAGAGGAGGTAAGGCAATCACGTCATAAAGAAAATATAAATCCTGAACTACAGGAACTGACAAAATAACACTAATACTAAAGACATAAATAACTAACAGAACGATAAACCACTAAGGAGACATCATAACTCAATACACAGGAAAACAACGCAAAGTTGAAAAAATACAGAAAATATTCAGAAATAAATTAAGAGCCTGTGCCCAGTAAAACATCACACTCAGCCTCATGACACTATTCTTAAAAAAAAAAAAACTTTAATTATTTTACAGACAGTGTGATGTCTTGCTTCCAAAATTTACTGGCATTCTTCCCTCCACCCATCAACATTTTCCAGTGCCACCGGTTGCAAAACAACCTGAAAGCATGATAGATCCACCACCATGCTTAACAGTTGGTAAGAAGTTCTTTTCATTAAATGCTGCTATTTTTTTCCCCACACATACCTTTGCTGATTGTGGTCAAAGAGTTCTATTCATCATTCTATCAATTTATCATTCCAAAATACTGTTTCCAGAACACATCAGTCTTTGGTTTTCTCCATCTTCCACAAAGATCTTCTTTATGCAAGTTTTGCTGCACAGTGGAATGACGCACCATTGTCCGTCATTCCACGAGTTCGAGTTTGCTAAATTTTCCTGTAGGAAGTCATATGGGGGTTTTGATTTGCCATTGAGATTAGCTTATGAGCAGTTCGTGTTTTCTTGGTCTATTAGATCTCATCCTGACCTTCTTGTAGCCTTTCACTGCACTATGGGTGTCAGCTATGTACTTTCAAGTTCCGTGTCTTACACCGCTGCTCAGAGGAACCCATGGTGGGTGTTGGCATCAGGTTTGAAAAGTCAGAGAATTTAAAAACTTTGAAATGGGCACAAGCTGATACTTCCTTATGATAACTGTTGGCATGCCTAATGAGTTGATTTAGACCTGTGCTTGTAAAAACTTGCAAAAAGAATCAGAGACTTGGAAACATTTAGGGTGCTCAGACTTTTGAACAAGCCACATTTTTTTAAAGATAAGAATGAATTAATGTTTGTTAGTATTGTCCTTTTTCCATATCCTACAGAGACTGTGTTTACATCTTTAAATAATAATAATCAAAATCACTAAAATATGCTATTTGTCAAGAGGTGCCCAAATTTTTTGTATACAACTGTATATCTTTCCTCCACTTGCCTTTCTCTTTACCTAAATATTGTTGTGTCCTCTGAAGCAGCATGAAGTTTGGAACAGTCGTACCTCTGATTTGCAACATTTATTGGAGTGTTATAAGTATTAAAATTTAAATTTCAAAACTATCTATTAGCCAGATCAAATGATTTGAACATTATTCAAACACAGCTATTATTAAGCTTTTCAGATTAATTATTCCATCCAGGTAATTTTTAAAACCTTAAGGACAACTTGTGGCAATAAAAGGGGAAAGAAAATGATAATTTGTTTAGTCTGGAAAATAAAGTAATACATTTAAAACATGGTGAGTTGCAAGCAAATATTTGCTTTTACCATAGAGAGTAGATTCTTCTTCTCAGTGAACTAAAGGAGATGAAGCCTGTTACTGTAGTGCAATCCTGAGGGATCCAGGGTTACAAATTAGTGCAAGTATTACCATTTTTTTCACAGAATATAATGCTAGCTGTGAACTGTGAAAGTCAAGGATAAATTTAGGTACAGCGGGGAAAATAAGTATTGAACACAACATTTTTCTCATTAAACATATTTCCGATGGACCCATTGACCTGAGAGTTTCACCAGATATCAGTAACAACCCAAGTAATCCATACATACAAAGAAATCAAGGCAACTGTGTTCACAAAGCAAGTTATATTTAATAAAGTGGAATGACACAGGGAATAAGAATTGAACACACTTGGTGAAATTCATTTAACATTTAAAAAGCCTTTGTTGATAATAGCAGCTTCCAAATGCCTCCTGTATGAAGAAACTAGATGCAGGCATTGCTCAGGAGTGATTTTAGCCCATTCTTCCACACAAATTGTCTTCAAATCTTGAAGGTTCTGTGGGTGTCTTCTATGAACTCTGATCTTCAATTCATTCCATAGATTTGTAATTGGATTCAGGTCAGATGACTGACTGGGCCATTCTAGCAGCTCTATTTTCCCTCTCTGGAGCCAGTTGAGAGTTTTCTTGGCTGTGTGTTTGGGATCATTGTCTTGCTGAAATGTCCACCCTTGTTTCATTTTCAGCATCTTGGCAGATGGCAACAGGTTCTTATCAAGGATGTCTCTGTACATTTGTCCATTCATCTTTCCTTCAATTATATGAAGTCTGCCTGCACCGTGTGCTGAAAAACACCCCCACACCATGATGCTCCCACCTTCAAACTTCGCTGCTGGTATGGTGTTTTTGGGCTGATGTGCAGTGCCATTTCTCCTCCAAACATGCTGTGTGTTTTTGCATCCAAAAAGTTCAGTTTGGTCTCATCTGACCAGACTATATTCTCCCAGTATGTTACTGGCTGACCCAAATGTTGTCCAGCAAACTCTAAACGAGCTTCAGCATGTTTTTTCTTCAGCAATGGAGTCTTGCAAGTTGAGCGTGCATAGAGCCCTTGTCAGTTAAGTGCGTTACTTATTGTTTTCTTTGAAACAGCAGTACCTGCTAACTCCAGGTCTTTCTGGAGCTCTCCATGAGTGGTCTTTGGCTCTTAGATAACTCTTCTGATAATTGACCCCTCTTGTTAGAAATCTTGCGAGGAGCTCCTGGTCATGGCCGGTTTATGGTAAAATGATGTTCTTTCCACTTCCGAATGATGGCTCCAACAGCGCTCACTGGAACATTCAGCTGTATAGAAATGCACCTGTAACCAATGCCATCATTATGTTTTGCAATAATAAGGTTGTGATTGTCTAGAGAGAACTCTTTGGTTCTAACCATCATGAGTTCTTTGTGGTAAGACAATCTGATATTCACAGACCTTTTTAAAGGCTATCAGTTAGGACTTAACCAGCTGAAATTAATTTGCACTGATGGAGGATGGGATGGCTTCCTAAATTCTGATGGATTTCAGCTGGTTTCTGGGCTTTCTATGCCCTTTTGCACCTCTTTTTCTTCATGTGATCAATACATTCAAGAGGGAGTTTTATTTTAAAAAAACAATTTACTGAAAACATTAAAATTCAAGATGTTTCGATGTTCATCCAAACGCCATCATCAGTTGTAAGACTGCAGCAGGAAGTATCTCTGGCCAATAAATCATCATCATCGGCGGTCACTCGTAGTTGAGTATGACTGTCCTCCCTCTTGGTCCTTGTGGGTCTTCAGGTGGGCATAGAGGCCAATTCTGGACCCGATTATTCTGCTGCAATGTGGGCAGGGGAATGTAATGGTGGTGGGTTTGGGTTGGTCCTGTTTGTTGGTTGCTCTGTCCTTCCTGAGTCTGCGTTCGTCTTGTACAGCATGATGGAGGTCAGCGTTGTACTGCGCGGCACCCTCACGGACAATGTTTCTCCAGGTCGCCCTGTTGGTTGCCGTATTTTCCCAAGCTTTTAGGTCTATGTGGCACTTCTTTAGGTTTGTTTTTATGTTGTCCTTAAATCTCTTCTTCTGGCCTCCTGGAGCCCGCTTCCCTTCAGCTAGCTGGGAGTACAGGACTTGTTTTGGGAGGCGAGAGTCAGGCATTCGGATAACATGGCCAGTCCATCTGAGCTGGTTATGGGTAATGGTGACAGTGATGGTGGGAAGGTTAGCCTCCTCCAAGACGCTGGTGTTGGTGCGTCTATCCTCCCAACTAATCCTGAGGATTTTTCGGAGGCATCTCTGATGGTGTGCCTCAAGTGCCTTTAAGTGCCTGCTGTATGTAGTCCAGGCTTCTGATCCATACAGGAGAGTGGGGAGCACCACCGCTTTATAGACCAGGATTTTGGTATTCGCTTGAAGATCGCGGTTCTCAAAGACTATCCTAACTTAGCCTTGAGAAAGCCCCACTGGCACTGCTGAGGCGGTGGTGTATTTCATCATCGATGACGGCTTTTGATGAGAGGAGGCTGCCAAGATATAGGAAGTGGTCCACATTTTCCAGTCGGATGTTATCAATGGAGATGTTTGGGGGTATGGCAAGTGTACTGCAGTTTGGTGATGGCTGGTGGAGTATTTGTGTCTTTTTTATATTGACGGCCAAATCGAGCTGTTTGTATGCTTTGGCAAAGGCAGACAAGATGCACTGAAGGTCCTCTTCTGAGAGGGCTACAAGAGCATTGTCGTCTGCATACTGCAGCTCCATGATGGATATGGTGGTGGTTTGACCTTTAGCTCTAAATCGGTTGATGTTGAGAAGTTGACCATCGATTCTGTACATGATTTTGACTCCCGGGGGCAGATGTTGGTTCGTGAGATGGAGAATAGCAGCAATATAGATGGAGAATAGTGTTGGAGCAATGACACATCCCTGTTTGACTCCCGTGTCAACCCTGAAGGGTTCTGTTTCGTCTCCACTGCCACTGAGTACCGTGGCAGACATATTGTCATGCAGCAGTCTCAGTACCCGGATGTATTTTTCTTGGTAGCCAATCTTTGCCAGAACCAGCCAAAGGGCCTGACGGTTTACTGAGTCGAAGGCTTTGGTAAGGTCTATGAAGGCCACGTATAATGGTAGATTTTGTTCCCGACATTTTTCTTGAAGTTGGTGAACAATGAAAATCATGTCTGTGGTGCCTCTGTTTGGGCAAAAACCACTCTGGGACTCGGGAAGAATGCTCTCTGACAGGGGGGTGAGTCTATTGGCCAAGACCCGGGCAAAGGCTTTCCCTATGGTGGACAGGAGAGAAATGCCAAGGTAATTCCCACAAACTGCCCTGTCTCCCTTTTTAAAGATGGAGACAATCAAGGCATCTCTGAGCTGTGCAGGGATTTCCTCTACTTCCCATATTTTCAGGAGCAGGGCATGGATGTGCTTCAGAAGATCAGGACCTCCTTTCTTCAGGACTTCTGCTGGGATGCCGTCAGGTCCAGCAGCCTTGTTGTTACTCATCTTCCTGATGGCGTCCTGTACCTCATCCAAGCTAGGTGGTTTTCCCATGTTTTCCTCTATGGGCTGTTGAGGGAGTTGATCAAGGGCCTCCATCTCAGCAGTGGTGTCCCTGTTTAAGAGGTCCTTATAATGCTCTTTCCACCTGTCTGCAATTGCCTCCTTGTCCTTCAGAAGCGAGATCCCATCTTTGGAGCGAAGGGGGGTTAGGCAGCGGTGGATGGGGCCATATACCGCTCTTGTGGCATCAAAGAATCCTCTCGTGTCTCCAGAGTCGGCAAGCTGCTGGATCTCCAGCGCCTTCTTTGTCCACCACTGGTTCTTCAATTTCCTAACAAGTGTTTGTACGGCTACCTTCGCTTTGGCATGGGCTGCTCTTTTAACCTTGCAGTGAATGTTGTTTTGCCAGGTGATAAAAGTTTGCCTCTTGATGTCGATGAGCTGTTGGATCTCACTGTCATTGTCGTCAAAGCAGTCTTGATGTCTCCGCTTTTGATGACCGAGGATGCTTTTGCAGGAGTCCACGATGGCAGTGGAAAGTGTGCTCCAGTGTTTTTCAGTATCCTCTGGGTACTGTTTGGGCAAAGCTGCCCTGAGTATCCTGCAGCTGTTGTTGGTAGATAATGTCGTCCAACAGCACGATGTTAAGCTTTGGCCGGCTCTGTCCTTTCTGCAACCTTCTTTTCCGCATTAAACGGATACACATGATGGAGCGAATGAGGCAGTGGTCAGTCCAGCAGTCATCTGCATTGGTCATTGATCTGGTGTTAAGGACATCGCAGCGGTCTTTGGAGCAGACTATGATGTAGTCAATGAGATGCCATAATTTGGAGTGGGGATGCATCCATGATGTTTTGAACTTGGTTTTCTGATGAAAAAGTTTGTTGGTGATGACCAGGTTGTGCTCTGAGCACTTGGTTAGCAGTAGTATGCCATTGGAGTTTGTGTTTCCAACCCCTTCTCTCCCCAGCGTGCCACTCCATAGATAATGGTTTCGTCCCACTCTGGCATTAAAGTCTCCAAGCAGGATTAACTTATCCTCCTTTGGGACTTCAGATAGTATTTTGTTCAGGTTAGCATAGAAGGCCTCCTTTACTTCATCCTGTGCATCAAGCGTTGGAGCGTAGGCAGTAATAACGGTGGCCATTTGACTGCAGGCAAGCATCAGACGAATGGTCATTAGGCGCTCGTTGATGCCCACAGGATCGCTCTCGGGATCATTGGAACACACAAGGTTCTCCACCGCGACAAGGTGGCGATCCATGGAGAACGGCCAATAAACAACCTACAAGGAAGTCACATGACAAAAAGACATGAAGTAACATGACTTGTGGGAAATGTAGTCCATGGTGTAGTAGTAGTAGATTAGTTTATTTGACAGGGACAGTGCAATAAACATAGACAATTAATCAAAGACAATCAATCTGATGTGTTGCACATAGAGTGTATAGCTATTAGCTAATTTGCAACTCTTGTCCCTGGATGGGCTTTAGAAAAAAGAATCAAGATAAAAAATATACACAATAACCACATACATCAATGCAGAAAAATTATAAATACACAATTATAGATATTATAAATATTATAAATACACAAATATAACAGCCTGACTCACATTTAACATAAATATTATAAATATTATAAATACACAAATATAACAGCCTGACTCACATTTAACACATATAACATAACTCACATTTGCCTATTTCAGGCCTTCCTCCCTCCGTCACTCACTATAAACAAACACATTTATTCCTTCCCTTCATTCACTCTCACTTTGCAGACAAATAATTCATACATGAGTACATTCTTGTTTATTTTTCAGCCAGTTTTTAACATTTTTAGTGAATGTTTTAAAGTCCGTTATTATTTTAATTTCATTTGGCATTGTGTTCCAGATGTGACTGCCCTTTATAGAGAAAGCTGTTTGTCCAAATGTGGTTCTGCGGTGGAATATTTTACAGTTATTGTTAACAGAACTCCTGGTGGCTCTGCTGCTGTCCTGTCTTTGGACGAAACCAGCAAGTGGCTCGGGTGCTGATTTATGGAAACATTTGAACGTTAATTTCAGAAGACAGAGGTCAATGAAGCTCTCAAAACTCAATAGGTTGTATTTTTTTAAAACATTACAGTGATGCCACCTAATGGGCTTTTTGTCCAAGATTTTTAGGGTTTGATTATATAATGAACCTATATGTCTTATTGTGGAAGGGGCTGCTTGAGCCCAGACTGTCAAACAGTATGATATATGAGAAAAAACCATAGAATGCATATACAGTGCAGCTGCTTCGTAAGGTATGTAATATCTAATTAATTTAAAGCAGTTCAGATTTTTTTTTACTGTTTTTGAAATTTTCTTTATATGAAGATTAAATTTGAGTTGAGGATCTAGTACAATGCCAAGGTATTTGAATTCTGTAGCTAAACTGATGTCATGATCATGTATATTAACTTTAAAATGTTGCAGGTTACATTTTTTGATTGAAAAGCACATTGAGACTGTTTTCTGAAGGTTCAGCAATAGATGGTTCTTGAGGAGCCACTCTTGGACATCAACCATACTTGTAGACAGTACATCTGCAGCCTGTGCTGGAGTCTTGGCAGCTGTGTAAATAACTGCATCATCTGCATAAAGTTGGCATGTTGCAGCTGAGCAGTGTAACGGCAAGTCATTAATAAAATATTTATTTTATTATTATTATTATTTTATAATATTTAATATTATTATTTTATAATATTTAATATTTATAATTTTATAATATTTTATTATATTATTATTATTTTATTTATTTTTTTGCATATTTATTCCACCTAGCTGCAATGCTCCGTACTGTGGGTGTTTATATATTTACATATTTATTCCATCTAGCTACAATGCTCTGCACTGTGTGTTCATATATTCATATATTTATTCCATCCAGCTACAATGCTCTGCACTGTGTGTCTGTGTGTGTGTGTATATATATATATTTTATAGTAATACGTACATATGTTTATTAGCTGCTCTTGCTTGCTTGTTTTTTTTCTTGCCTTCTGATTGTTGCTCTGAGTGTTGCTATCCCTGTGCTGTTGCAATCCTGGAATTTCCCCGTTGTGGGACTAATAAAGGCTTATCTTATCTTATCTTATCTTAAAAATGCTGAAAAGTAAAGGACCAAGAATGGACCCTTGTGGGATACCCATGCGGTTGTTTAAAAATGAGGATTTATCCTGGTGAACTTTTACACACTGTTCTCTATTCTGGAGATAAGATGCAAACCATTCTAATGTATTTGGGGAGAAGTTAAAAGATACCATTTTGGATAAAAGCAAACTGTGGTTTACAGTATCGAAAGCCTTTTTGAGATCTAGAAAAACAGCTCCTACCACATTACCCCTGTCCAAGGACTGTTTGACGTTTTCAATAAGGCAACAATTTGCTTTCTGTTGAGTATCCTGGTCTAAAACCAAATTGATGTGGATGAAGAAGTTGACTGTCTTGTAAGTAGTCTATCAGCTGTGTAGCTACAACTTTTTCAAGAACCTTAGATAGGACTGGTAAGATAGAGATTGGGCGGTAATTGCATATATCGTCTTTACTGCCTGATTTATGAACTGGTATGACGACAGCTTTTTTCCAGCCAGATGGAAATGTACTAGACCTAATGGAGAGATTAATGAGATGGGTCAGTGGTTTGATTAATATTTTGCTGTGCATTTTGAGAAAGGAGGTGCTCATATTGTAGATATCATTAGTTTTTGAGTTTGACAGTGTTTTAACAATACCAGCAATTAACTTCTCATTTACCTCATCGATGTGAAAAGTATCTGTTGGAAGTATGGAATTTGTGTTGTTGAGCACATTTGGCAGCACAAAAATTTTTGTTAAGTCTTCCACAGAGCCCACAAAGTGTGAATTAAATTCATTTGCCAAAGTAGCCTTGTCACTGACGGTCTTGCCATTGATTCTAAGTTCCTTTACCCCCTTCTGATCGTTTTTTTTATTAGTTAAGTTATTTAAATGCCTCCATAGGGAACTGTTGTTACCCTTTGCATGATCTATCAGTTTATTGTAATAAGATATTTTTGATTTTCGCAGCTCATGTACCACTTTATTTCTTAAACTTTTGTACACAAGGTGATCATTTTGTAGTTTGGAGGTTAGTGATGTTTTCAGTGCATAGTCTCGCCTCTTCATAAGTTTTCTTATTTCATTATTTAACCATGGTAGGCTAATCTTCTGTTGTCTACTTTTAATTTGCTTTGAAAATTTTTCTATAGACTTTGTGATTGTTGCAGTTATAAAATTACAACAATCATCTACTTCACATGTTGCCATGAGCTGCTCCCAATTTTGATTCTCTAAGTAATGTTCAAACTCCTCATTTTTTGATTTGGGGATAACAAAATTTGATTTGTCAATATCGACTCCCCCAAAATACTGTAGTCGCTTTTTAGTAAGTTTCCTGACAGCAAGAACCATGTGTGTGACCAAAGAGAAGGCCGAATCGCAATCTCCTCCCTAAGCCCTCAAGCTCTGAGCCCTTGTAGACTTAGGCGACAGCCATTAATAGTGTGTGAGTGTGCGAGTCTGCGAGGACCTGAAATGGTATAAAAGGAATGGAACACTTTATGACATGTCAACCTATCTTGACAACGGTGTATGACAAACATGCTGCTTAGTATTGAGGGATTCTGAAGCCGAATCTCATTCTCCTCCCTTGCAGACTCGTTGACTTTTGGCACGTTCACATGAAGTGAAGGGCTGTCCCAATCTGAAATCAGGAAGTGGCTGACTGCTCACTTGCTGATTTCATGTGCTCCTAAATGAGCCCTTACCATAAGTCAGCATGCTATGCTGACTTACGGTAAGGGAACTACCCACAGTTAAGAGTGCCATGCTGGGGTTTCTCAAGGAAAAGTTCCTGATTTGTCACTTGTTCATCACTAACCACCCCTTCACCCCAGCTCCACCCCACAAAAACAAAAACAAAAACAAAAACACACACAAACACAGAAGCATGGAAGGAACAACTTCAAACATCACTAAAATGAAGATGTTTACATGTCAGTATAATGTAGCTCACTGGTCTGCAGTGATTCTATAGTTGCATAATAAAACATTTTTTTTATTTACAAACAGGGAGCAATGAACAAACATTACAGTTTATTGAGCTTTGCATTGAACATGACTCCAACTTCACGGGCCACAGAAACACATCTGCTCAAGGTTTCAAGTAAGTATTCAGCTGGTATATTGATTGATTATTGATTATGATTATTTAGTAAGCCAGTGGATGACTATACCTAAGGATTTAAGCTACTGCATTTAACACAAAATGTATAAATAAAGGATAAATAATAAAAAAATACTATAGTCCAGACATTATTTATCAACTATTTTGTGTAATTTTCATTTTTTTTTTCATAGTTACCTCTCTTTCACTCTGTAAGGCTAGTGCCTGGAAGATATTTAGATCAGGCAATTGATTCCTTCTGTTCCTTGGCGTTGAAGATAAAATCATTCTTAAAATAAAACGTCTGAATCCCACAGTGCTAAGCAGCATGTTTGTCATACACCATTATCAAGGTAGGGTGACATGTCATAAAGTGTCCCATTCCTTTGATACCATTTCAAGCCCTCGCAGGCTCGCACACTCACACACTACTAATGGCTGTCGCCGAAGTCTACAAGGGCTCAGGGCTTGAGGACTTAGGGAGGAGATTGAGATTTGGCCTGACTTTTTGTTTTAAGAATGATTTTATCTTCAAAGCCAAGGAACAGAAGGAATCAGCTGCCTGATCTAAATATCTTCCAGGCACTAGCCTGCGGCATCACGACCAGCCAGCCACCACAGTTCTCACTGAGCAAAACAAGGAAGTGAAAAGTGACAAATTTGACGAGAAAAAAATAATACTGAAGATTTAATGCTTAAAAAATTAAACCATAAATTTGGTGTGATTGCGTAGGTCTAAAGGATAATTCAACACACAGACGTGGACAAAATTGTTGGTACCCCTCTGTTAATGAAAGAAAAACCCACAATGGTCACAGAAATAACTTGAATCTGACAAAAGTGGTAATAAATAAAAATTCTATGAAAATTAAGCAATGAAAATCAGACAATGCTTTTGAATTGTGGTTCAACAGAATTATTTTAAAAAACAAACTCATGAAACAGGCCTGGACAAAAATGATGATACCCTTAACTTAATATTTTGTTGCACAACCTTTTGAGGCAATCACTGCTATCAAACAATTTCTGTAACTGTCAATGAGACTTCTGCACCTCTCAGCAGGTATTTTGGCCCACTCCTCATGAGCAAACTGCTCCAGTTGTCTCAGATTTGAAGGGTGCCTTCTCCAGATGGCATGTTTCAGCTCATTCCACAGATGTTCAATAGGATTTAGATCAGGGCTCATAGAAGACCACTTTAGAATAGTCCAATATTTCACTCTTAGCCATTCTTGGGTGTTTTTAGCTGTGTGTTTTGGGTCATTATCCTGTTGCAAGACCCATGACTTGCGACTGAGACCAAGCTGTCTGACACTGGGCAGCACATTTCTCTCTAGAATACCTTGATAGTCTTGAGATTTCATTGTACCCTGCTCAGATTCAAGACACCCTGTGCCAGATGCAGCAAAGCAGCCCCACAACATAACAGAACTTCTTCCATGTTTCACAGTAGGGACAGTGTTCTTTTCTTGATATGCTTCATTTTTGCGTCTGTGAATATAGCGCTGATGTGCCTTGCCAAAAAGTTCCAGTTTTGTCTCGTGTGTCCATAGGACATTCTCCCAGAAGCTTTGTGGCTTGTCAAAATGCAGTTTGGCAAATTCCAGTCTGGTTTTTTATGATTTGTTTTCAACAGTGGTGTCCTCCTTGGTCGTCTCCCATGAAGTCTACTTTGACTCAAACAACGACAAATGGTGCGATCTAACACTGATGTACCTTGACCTTGGAGTTCACCATGAATGTGTTTAGAGGTTGTTCTGGGCTCTTTTGCTACCATTCGTATTATCCGTCTCCTCCTGCAGCCATGTCCAGGGAGGTTGGCTACAGTCCCGTGGATCTTAAATTTCTGAATAATATGTGCAACTGTAGTCCCAAGAACATCAAGCTGCTTGGAGATGGTCTTATAGCCTTTACCTGTAACATGCTTGTGTAACCCTTGCCTTATGTTAATTAGGTAAGGGAAATAATTAAGCGTAGACCAGTTGCTAGGTTTGTAAGGGTTACAATAGGGAATTAAAGTGAATGTGGAATGAAATAGCTGGAGGCAGGAAATGAGCAATTCATATCCGTTATTATTAAAGATAAAAGGAACAAAATATACAAACAACTTACAAATATACAAATATAACAACGGCCGGCATGGAATAAAACCCCAAAAATGTCCTACTGAGCTCAGTGTTTGTTTGTCCGTTTGGTTTAGCCGGTTGACCAGTCAAGATATCTTGTATCTCCCGGCTCAGGTTTCTTTTCCTCTTTTAAAGCGGCAGCTTGAGTTGTTACCACTTCAATATTGTGCACTGGAGAGAAGAGGGATGTCCTTCAATCGAGACTTTGGTCAGACCTCTTTTCAATCTCAGTTCAATCTCGGGTCAGGCTCGCCATCTCCATTCGGAGAGAATCCAGGATCCAGAAGGTTTTTGGTCGGCAACCAAAAAAAACCTAGCCAAGATGAGGTCTCAGTGTGAACACAGCAAAAGTCACCGCTTCACGGCCTCTCAAGCTCGTGCTCCCGTCAACAAGAAGAGGTATCAGTGTGAACCAGACCGCTCACAGCCTCTCTCGTCTGCTCTCGTATCGTGAAAGACCGACGACTAGCAGAGCGCCTCAGCACTTTGCTCGGAAGGCGGGGCTAATATCGCTCTTAACGAATGGAAAGACCCAGATCACCCAACGTGACCATGAATTGGGAATTTAAAAGTTGGATAACGAGGATCGCACTTCCTCTTCCCAAAATAACCGTTTTTCAAAATAAAATCACACACTTTCATTAATACAAATGAAATCTGAGAAAAAGGGTCATTTTCTCAGCTGGGTTACACTTTTCTATAATTTTCTTTCTAATCTCCTGAGACAACTCTCTCCTTTGCTTCCTCTGGTCCATGTTTAGTGCGGTACACACCATGTCAGCAAACAACACAGTGACTACTTGTCACCCTTTAAATAGGCCGACTGACTGATTACAAATTTGTAGACACCTGTGATGTTAATTAGAGGACACATCTTGGTTGAACATGTCCCTATGGTCACATTATTTTCAATCATTTCTAGGGGTACCATCATTTTTGTCCAGGCCTGTTTCATGAGTTTGTTTTTTAAAATAATTCTGTTGAACCACAATTCAAAAGCATTGTCTGATTTTCATTGGCTAATTTTCATAGAATTTTTATTCATTACCACTTTTGTCAGATTCAAGTTATTTCTGTGACCATTGTGGGTTTTTCTTTCATTAACAGAGGGGTACCAACAATTTTGTCCACGTCTGTATGTGGAGAACAGGAGGCGCGGCAGTGGGGACCCGGGGTCTGACAAAGAACACTGGTGTAGCCAACATAGGACATGCCAGGGAAGCAGCGGCCTGACCGGTGTTCTGTCGATTTGTGCTGCCCTATCGAAAAATGCTACCAGTAGTGCAGATCGACAGCACAGTCCATCGATTTATGCTACTTTGTCAAAAACTGCTACCGCTGCTTATCAGTACAACTTGTGTATATTAATTAGTCCTTAATATTCAGCTTAGTTATTTTACTTTCCTTAATTTCTTTGTTCCGTCTGATCGCCTAATTTATCATAAACTTATTGTTAAATTTCCAATACCCACTTATCGTAAATTACTTTTCTGTTGATTTGTTTCAAAAATGCAGAAATGTTTACAAGTAAGAAGAATTCAAAGACATTATTTTCTTCATATATATTTACATGTGGGCAGGTCAGAAGACAAACACAAATAGTACTCTCTCCAGCATTAGGCTTGATGCTCCTTTGTTTCAAAAAGTTTGATTAAATACACGCACAGCGGCAGGTCACTGAGCATTTACGAGCTTTTCTCCAGCATTAGGCTACAGACCGTTCATGAGCTTGAGGCTACTTTGTTTCAAAAATGCACATAACAGTGATACCAACTAAAATAATTATAATGGTGACTGAACAACAAGATACACTATTATGAACATAAGTGATAAAAACATCACACAAATAAGTGATCTGACAAACAAACAAGGGATCTTAAGCAGTAGCTAATTGGATGTCCCATTCATTTTCAATAATTAGGTATTCTGTAATTAATAATCACACAGTCAAATAAATCTTAGTGATGTTCAGTCCCTTTTATATTTGTCAGAGTCTAACATGTGTGATTGCTTACATATAGGCTACACCTCTTTATATTCCACTTTCAAACACAGCCAACATTCGGGCCTGTAAAGCCTGACTGGGATACCTTCAGACATGAATACTTGCGTTCTACAGGCTTGCGCTAGTATAACTAAAAGATTAAAATGTGGAAAATAATTTGTCATCTTTCAGTGATATGAGTCACAGGGACGCACTGATTAAAATGACTCGCTCAATCTACTCAGCAAAACAAAAACATCAAAGAGGACCTACTTTTGGTCTGTGCGGTGTTAGCACATATCGATGGCGGTGATGATTTTACTTCTGTCACATGCCACTCACTTTTGCTCTCTCTGTGTGTCAGGCTGAAAGGGCTGCACATGTTTTGGGACACAACTTGCAATGATATTTGAAATATTCAGATTTTAAATAAGCTAGTATTACAATTAACAGATCAACAATACCAAAAAAAAAGTGAAATTATAAATTATTTTAACTGTATCTGTCATTGCATTTGTTTATCAATAAGTTGGGACGAGAGTAGAATGCTATTTTAGGGGTTGCTCAACAACAATCTTCTATTTTAAATAATGTTTTGGAGCTTTTTCAGCATGTTGGTTTACAGCGTAATTTTCAAAAAAAAGGTTTTAGCATTTTATGCATGGATTCCTTTTTTTTTTTTTTTTTCATTGGTGGGACAGAAAATGTCCCACCAATGTGATTTAAAGATTGATATCTAATAAATAAAACAATAAATTGACAAAAACAGAAAAAGTCCTGTCTGTATACAGTATCTTTTCCTCTCATCTTTTCAGTTTTTTCTTTGGTTATTTTGTTGATCATCTCCAAAATCTAATCAGTTTGTCTGTAGCCCAACGGCCACCTAAAATTCATCCAGTACTTTCTCTATAATTCTCCTTAGAAGCAGGCAGACACTGGTGGAGGTATGCACTCTGTGAGCACCCTCTAGTTTTAATTGTTTTTTTCAATCAATCAATCAATCAATCAATCAATCAATCAATCAATCTTTATTTCAGATAGATTAAAAGTACAGATTAAAAGAAACAGAATAATATAACAAAGGGGGAAAGAAAATCCAACAAGGTCAAATTAGACAATAACTCCTCTGATTATACAGTTCAACATAAGTTATCCGAAATGGGTGATGGCTGAAGCCGCAGCTTATATTGCCCACCCATATTCCATCCAAGAATTCAAAAGAAAAACAAACAAGAGCGATTACAATTCAGACCAAAGCTAAGACAAAATGTGACAAAAAAAAACAAAAAAAGCAAAAAAAAAATAAGCAACAACACAACGCAGACTGGATATGACAATCCTTATGTGATTTTATATGTCATCTTGTATATATGTTTGGAGTATTTCTTCATTTAGTTTTTGTTTAAATTGTCCAAGCGTTGTACATGATTTTAATTCAGGTCCAAAATCGTTCCATAATCTGACTCCTTGCACTGAAACAGTGTTGCTTGGTGGTAGTTCTCACTGAAGGTTTTTGAAATATACATGTTCTTCTGAAATGATATTGTTTCTCCCTTCTATAAATTCCATTAGAGCAAATGCAGTTGTCCTCTTGTGTCTGAACCCATATTGCTGCTCACACAATAAATTATTCTTCAGTATGAAGTTGTCAATTCTCTCATAGAATATTTTTTCAAGTATCTTGGAAAATTGCGGCAATAGTGAAATTGGTCTATAGTTTGAAAGTTCCCCTCTGTCACCCATCTTGTATATCGGAATTACTTTAGCTATTTTCATTGCATTGGGAAATATACCTGTTTAGAGAGACAGGTTACAGATATACGTCAGTGGTTTCGCTAAGCATTCAATAATAGTTTTGACTAAGAGCATGTCAATACCATCACAGTCCATAGGTGTTTTACTTTTAAACGATTTAACAATTTCAATGACCTCTCTCTCTCGTCTGTGTTCTTTATGAAAATGGAGTCTTTTATAGCAGTGTTTTTGCTTATTGTATCACCCGTAGGTGCCGTAATGGGTATTTCTCGAGCCAAATTAGGACCAATGTTAACAAAAAAGTTATTAAATTCATCTGCAGGTGAAGCTGCATTCACACTCTGAGTCGTTGTATTATTTTTTGAAAAATCAGTTGGGTAGCTTGTATTTCTGTTTTTATTTCCAAGAATATTGTTAAGTATTGTCCATGTATTTTTAATATTGTCTCTGTTTTTCTCCAGTTCTTTACTGTAATAGTCTCTTTTACTACATCTTATTATACATGTTAACTTATTTTTGTATGTTTTATACTGCTGCTCTGCTTCTTTTGTCCTTTTCTTTAGAAAAAGCTTTATATAATAAATTTTTCTTTTTACACACCTTTTGTAATCCTTTGGTTAACCATGGCTTATTATGTTTAGGCTTTTTCTTTACTAATGGACAATTTTTTTCATAAAGAGTGGTTACAATGTTCATAAATGTGTCATAGGCTTCATTTACATCTGATACATAGACTTTTGTCCAGTCCTGCTTCAGCAAGTCTTCTTTAAAAGAACTGATTGCATTTTGTGATTTGTACCTGAACGATTTTAAATTTTTTTCTGTATTGGCCTCTGTGTGGCCATGGAGAAGTGCAAAGGTTGGCAAATGGTCACTTATATCATTTATCAATAATCCACTTTCTATTTTCTTATCAATAATATTAACAAACATGTTGTCAATAAGTGTAGCAGTGTGAACTGTGATTCTACTGGGATGTGTTATTGTGGGATATAGACTCATGCTGTACATAGAGTTCATGAACTCTGTAATTACATTTTGTTGATATGGATTTAGTAAATCAATATTGAAATCTCCACAAATTACTACCATTTTCTTACTAGTAATATTATTGTACAGCTCGATTAATGTATCTCTGAATGTCTCAATGCAAGTTCCCGGTGTTCTATATATAAGATAAGATAAGATAAGCCTTTATTAGTCCCACAATGGGGAAATTCCAGGATTGCAAGCTTACACCTATACAGGTCATCAATATACAGTGCAGCACCACCACCCTTTTTTTGAGATCTGTTAATATGAAACATCTGATATCCCTCTATTGCCATCAGGGGAGCCTGCTCTTCATGAAGCCAAGTTTCAGAGACTGCGATAGCTGTAAATTTTCTGTCTAGCTGTTTTAAATAGTCCTGAATCTGTGGAAAGTTTTTGTTAAGACTTCTGCTGTTGACGTGTATTATTGATAGTTTACCATCTAGTTGCACTTGACTTTTGAATTGCTTTTCAGTGTAATATTCACAATGATTATGAATATTATTGAAAAAGTGGTTATCAGGATCAATATCATTTTCCATCTCTTGTAGTTTATGTTCAGCATAATGGCTTATTTTCAGAGTTTGAATTTCCTCACTCTGTGTCAAATGACTTCCTCCAACTGGGGATAATTGATGTCTACTCAAGTCAGTCATAAGTTTTGTTGTTTGTTTTGTTTATTTTTTTGGTTTTTGTTTTTTTTTTTAAAGTACATTGACATTTTTTTTTTTTGTTACTTATTTGTACCCGTAGGTAGATTCGTTTTGCAGTCTGGTGACAAGCCACCAGCTGCCGGTTGCTGCGTGCGCGAGCGCCCCGTATCCCTAACCATGGTATGTCAAAAGAACTATTCTTGCCGTGTGTGTGGATATGGATTTTTATAGTCTCTTAATTTTCTTAATCAGTGTTCATCTGTATTTATTTAAGTCAGTAACATCCCTGATTATTATACTCTTTGCTTCCTCAGGTGTTCCATTTAGTTTGATCCAAACTCTACAATTTCTTGTCCATGTTGCCTGTATCTTATTTTGTCTTTTCAGCATCCGTGCTTGCCGTGCTATTTCAGCATTAGTTTTTGTTAGATGTTCATTTTGGTAAACTTCTGTTCCCCGTAGCTTTCTGGCCTGTCTCAGTATGTCATTCTTTACCCTTCTGTTCACAAAGCGCATCACAAATGATTTCTTTGTTTTATTATATTTTCTGGGTAAAGCATGACAGGCTGAAATTGCATTTGCTTCGACCTTTATATTTCTACTATCAAGGAACTGAAGCACCTGGCTTTCCAGGGAGACTGATTCACTCAGGGGAGCATCCTCTCCTCTCAATCCTGCTGTAGCATGAGCATATGATTGATATTTAATGTCTAGTCCACTTATAATTAAATCATCCATACGAGAATATTGTTCAAGATCCTCGACGCGTCGCTCCAAGTCTGCAATTTTTTTTGTCTTTTTCCTTAATTGTTAATTTTAATTCTCGGACTTCTTCCATTAGCTCTATTATTTTAGCCTGCTGACTAACCACTTTGGTCAGTTCTTCTGACAAGAAGTTCAGAGATTTTTTGATCTCTTCCATTTCCTCCTTCTTTGGTGGAATTTTTACTGACCTGTGGATAGTAAAACAATCTCATTATTAAGCATGCCACAGGTTTCAAGCAATATGGGAAAGAAAAAGGATCTCTCTGCTGCCGAAAAGCATCAAATAGTGCAATGCCTTGGACAATGTCATGGTCTGAGCGCTGATATCGTCCGTGCTCGGGTCATGCAGGATTTTCCTCCCGTTCTGTGTTAGTTTTCCTGATGGCCTTCCCGGGCTCTTATTCTGACAACGTCTCTGCAGGACTTCCGGCTGTCAGAGCCGAGCTCCACGGTGACAGCTGATTGTCATTCCGCTGATGACGTCCTCATCAGCGGCTGGAGTTCGGCTGGAGTCCCTAGTCCCCTGCTCCAGTCACGCACGTGTTCTCCTCATTCTCAGTAAGTTACTCCCGTTATCCTGAATGTATTATTAATGTGCCTTTGCTGTAGTTGTTATTTGTGTTTTGCCCCTTGTGGCTCTTTATTTTCATATAGTGTGTCTTCCTTTAATAAATATGGAAACTCAACGGCTGCCTATAGCGTCTCATTGATGGTCCGTGACAGTAGGTCACAGCCAAACGAGACGCTGGTGACCGTGAGTTTGCTTAGTTTTGGGCTTGTAGTTTTTCCCCTTTTCCACGTACCAGTGTGCGGGGAGATGGTGTCGCCACCCAAGGGCTATGCCACGAGCTTGGGCTACGAGCTGGTAATGGCCCTTATCGAGGCTGATGGGATCATCCCCAGCCCCTCACACTGGTACCTGGACCTGAGACGACGATCAACTGTCACCCTCGCTACGCTGACCATCCCAAAATCGTGACAAGGAAGACGGAGATCTCTGCATTCTGGGAGAAGCTCCGTGGGCTGGAGGGAAACTCCGGCAGAAAGCCGAGGCGGAGGCATCCTCACTCCTTGCCTCGGGATCCCACTCCTGTCATCTGTCCAGTCCAGGAGTTTACTCCACCCCAGTGCCCTTCCCAGCGGAGAAGGACATCAGCCAGGATTCCCTCGGCGAAGACTCAGCGAGAACCCCGTCCAGATCCAGTTCCGGGTAGCCACACGAACTCTGTCTCCCAGCCAGCTGTAGCCTCTGCATCTCATCAGAGGGGTAAGACAGCAGCCTTCTCCGGGTTGTATGTTCCTCGTCCCCGGACCACCTCTGCTAAGAAGGAGCTGCAGATCCTTCACCGATCGACGGTGGACTGGTCCCTCATCTTTTCCCCGTTTCCTTTTTCCCTCCATCGGGTGCAGTGGGGATTCCCCGTAATCAGCTTGGCTCTCCCTAGTTATTCCTCGCGATAGGGAGGCCGCCTCCGAGTTCTCCCCTGCGGTCCTGATAGCCTGATGACGTGGGTCGGCGTTCTATATATACAACTTATAATTAGATTTTTTGTTTTATCTTGGTCAATCTCAACAGTAACACATTCCAAAATCCCTGGTAGTGCAAAGGACATTCCATTTACAAGCTTACACCTATACAGGTCATCAATATACAGTGCAACACCACCACCCTTTTTTTTTTTTAGATCTGTTAATATGAAACTGTAGGAGTCAAGAATTGAGGAGACTGGATGATTTTTCCAGTAACTGCTTTAATTCCCCATTCATCCTACGTCCTCTCTCGATTGGAGTGAAAAGAGACAGGACGCAGTCACACACATACATTTATACATTCATCTTCTAACAATACATCACACACAAAAGTCACAATACTCAGCTACATCCTTTCATCTCTAATAGAACACCCAGAGTCCTTCTGTTCTCCTTTCCGACCCCCAAAGGTCAGGCCGGGTAATCTTCTCCTCTCTCCTGAGTCCCCAGGGGGTGCAGACACGTCTTCCTCTTGAGGTGTGAAGCCAATACACATGGCTAGCTCAAAGTCTCTCTTGGCTGAATTCAGCCAGCCACATGTGAGTTACATAGGTTATAACTATGGGCTCCACATCACTCCCCCCTTCCACGCGAAACACTGGGCACCCACATACAGTCATACAACAGTTATACAGCACGTCACCCCCCCCCAACAGAATCTCACAGCAACCCAAACAACCTGACCAAAAAAACAAAACACATCATTCTGCATGCAGCTTAGGTTTCAATCTTCTCCCGAATCTGCTGTATGCAGGTCTCCTGCTCTGTGTTGGGCCGTCCTGCTGTGCATCTGTGGAGTGAGGGGGAGAAGGGTTATTTGCCCCCCGTGGGGGGTCCCGGGGCCGCCCCTTTGGAGACCTGCGGCGTCGAGGCACGCCCGCCGGCCGTACAGACTCGTTATGCAACACAAAAGCAGGCTTTAATCTATCGATACTGATCGTCTCCCTCCTGCCCCCCAAATCTAGCACAAAATATTTCTCCCCGGTTTCCAGCACTCGAAATGGACCATCGTAAGGTGGGCGGAGACTATGCCGCTGAGCATCGTGCCTGACAAAAACAAACTCTGCGTCTCGTAAAGCCTGGGGCACGAACACACGCGGGAAAGAGTGATGAGCGGGGCCCGGGAGCATTTCTGCTCCCGTGTTACTCAGACACCCCTGGATCGGGGGGGGCCCTGGTGCCGTGTGGTTGGGTAAAAACTCGCCTGGCAGCCTGAGCGGTTGTGTGAAGACCAATTCTGCTGGTGAGGCATCTAGATCCTCTTTGGGTGCCGAACGCAACCCCAATAAAACCCATGGTAGTTTGTTTACCCAATCTGTGTCCGTCAGTGACGCTCTGAGGGCTGCCTTCAAAGACCTGTGAAAACGTTCGCATAAACCGTTGACCTGGGGATGGTAAGCGGTCGTGCGATGTACCGCCGCTCCTAAGCCGCTGGCCACTGCTGACCACAGTTCCGACACAAATTGAGGTCCCCTATCAGACGTAATATCTGACGGGACCCCGAACCGCGCTACCCAGGCTGTTAAAAAAGCACGTGCCACCTCTGCCGCTGTGGTCGATGTTAACGGGACCACTTCCGGCCAACGAGTGGTTCGGTCTACCTTTGTCAAGAGATGCGTGAACCCTTGTGAAGTGGGCAGGGGGCCCACGAGGTCCACGTGCACATGATTGAACCTTTTAGCCGGAATGTGGAACAGTTCTAAGGGCGCCTTAGTGTGCCTGTGAATCTTAGCGCGCTGGCAAGCCATGCAGGTTTTAGCCCACTCCTTCACGTGCTTGCACAGGCTCGGCCAAACAAACTTCTCCGCCACCATTTTCACCGAAGCGCGCACCCCTGGGTGCGCTAGGGAGTGCACGGCGTCAAAAACGCGACGGCGCCACGCGGCTGGCACCACCGGGCGCGGTCGCCCCGTGGATACATCGCAAATAAGCGGGGGGAAACCGGTTTGTAGATTTCTGCGTTCCAACCTTAACCCTGTTGGTCCAGACAGGAGCGCGCACACGTCCGCGTCCTATATATACAACTTATAATTAGATTTTTTGTTTTATCTTGGTCAATCTCAACAGTAACACATTCCAAAATCCCTGGTAGTGCAAAGGACATTCCATTTACAAGCTTACACCTATACAGGTCATCAATATACAGTGCAACACCACCACCCTTTTTTTTTTTTAGATCTGTTAATATGAAACTGTAGGAGTCAAGAATTGAGGAGACTGGATGATTTTTCCAGTAACTGCTTTAATTCCCCATTCATCCTACGTCCTCTCTCGATTGGAGTGAAAAGAGACAGGACGCAGTCACACACATACATTTATACATTCATCTTCTAACAATACATCACACACAAAAGTCACAATACTCAGCTACATCCTTTCATCTCTAATAGAACACCCAGAGTCCTTCTGTTCTCCTTTCCGACCCCCAAAGGTCAGGCCGGGTAATCTTCTCCTCTCTCCTGAGTCCCCAGGGGGTGCAGACATGTCTTCCTCTTGAGGTGTGAAGCCAATACACATGGCTAGCTCAAAGTCTCTCTTGGCTGAATTCAGCCAGCCACATGTGAGTTACATAGGTTATAACTATGGGCTCCACATCACTCCCCCCTTCCACGCGAAACACTGGGCACCCACATACAGTCATACAACAGTTATACAGCACGTCACCCCCCCCAACAGAATCTCACAGCAACCCAAACAACCTGACCAAAAAAACAAAACACATCATTCTGCATGCAGCTTAGGTTTCAATCTTCTCCCGAATCTGCTGTATGCAGGTCTCCTGCTCTGTGTTGGGCCGTCCTGCTGTGCATCTGTGGAGTGAGGGGGAGAAGGGTTATTTGCCCCCCCGTGGGGGGTCCCGGGGCCGCCCCTTTGGAGACCTGCGGCGTCGAGGCACGCCCGCCGGCCGTACAGACTCGTTATGCAACACAAAAGCAGGCTTTAATCTATCGATACTGATCGTCTCCCTCCTGCCCCCCAAATCTAGCACAAAATATTTCTCCCCGGTTTCCAGCACTCGAAATGGACCATCGTAAGGTGGGCGGAGACTATGCCGCTGAGCATCGTGCCTGACAAAAACAAACTCTGCGTCTCGTAAAGCCTGGGGCACGAACACACGCGGGAAAGAGTGATGAGCGGGGCCCGGGAGCATTTCTGCTCCCGTGTTACTCAGACACCCCTGGATCGGGGGGGGCCCTGGTGCCGTGTGGTTGGGTAAAAACTCGCCTGGCAGCCTGAGCGGTTGTGTGAAGACCAATTCTGCTGGTGAGGCATCTAGATCCTCTTTGGGTGCCAAACGCAACCCCAATAAAACCCATGGTAGTTTGTTTACCCAATCTGTGTCCGTCAGTGACGCTCTGAGGGCTGCCTTCAAAGACCTGTGAAAACGTTCGCATAAACCGTTGACCTGGGGATGGTAAGCGGTCGTGCGATGTACCGCCGCTCCTAAGCCGCTGGCCACTGCTGACCACAGTTCCGACACAAATTGAGGTCCCCTATCAGACGTAATATCTGACGGGACCCCGAACCGCGCTACCCAGGCTGTTAAAAAAGCACGTGCCACCTCTGCCGCTGTGGTCGATGTTAACGGGACCACTTCCGGCCAACGAGTGGTTCGGTCTACCTTTGTCAAGAGATGCGTGAACCCTTGTGAAGTGGGCAGGGGGCCCACGAGGTCCACGTGCACATGATCGAACCTTTTAGCCGGAATGTGGAACAGTTCTAAGGGCGCCTTAGTGTGCCTGTGAATCTTAGCGCGCTGGCAAGCCATGCAGGTTTTAGCCCACTCCTTCACGTGCTTGCACAGGCTCGGCCAAACAAACTTCTCCGCCACCATTTTCACCGAAGTGCGCACCCCTGGGTGCGCTAGGGAGTGCACGGCGTCAAAAACGCGACGGCGCCACGCGGCTGGCGCCACGCGGCTGGCACCACCGGGCGCGGTCGCCCCGTGGATACATCGCAAATAAGCGGGGGGAAACCGGTTTGTAGATTTCTGCGTTCCAGCCTTAACCCTGTTGGTCCAGACAGGAGCGCGCACACGTCCGCGTCCTCGCTCTGCTCCACCGCCATGGCTGCATAATCTATTCCCACGTGGACCGGAGCTGCGCGCGTGTCCGCGCTGTTACCGCGCCCTGGGTAAGCGGCCGCGCAATCCGTTTCTGCGCGGACGGGTGCTATTACTGCGCGTGACCGACAGTCCGCCACCACATTGATTTTACCGGCTACGTGCTGAATATCGGTGGTAAATTCAGAAATTGCGGCCAGCTGTCTCTGTTGCCGCCCTGACCACGGTTCTGAAGTTTTGGACATTGCAAAAGTGAGCGGATGTGGTCGACAAATGCGGTGAAACGCCGCCCTTCCAACCAGAACTGGAAATGGCGAATAGCCAAGTGGAGCACCTGCAGCTCCCTGTCAAACGCGCTGTATTTTCGCTCAGCCTCGCGTAGGGATCTGCTGAAGAATGCGAGTGGTTGCCAAACCCCGGCAACCTGCTGTTCCACTACGGCCCCTATGGCCACATCTGATGCATCCGTGGTTAGCGCTATGCGGGCTGCCGGGTCTGGGTGGGCCAACAGTGCCGCGTTTGCCAGTGCCCGTTTAACCTCTGTGAATGCGCGCTCCCGCTCCGGGGACCATTCAATCACATGGGAGGGCTTCTGCTTTTTGAGCGCGGTGTACAAGGGCTGCATAAGCTGCGCTGCGTGGGGTATGAAACGGTTATAAAAATTCACCATCCCCAAAAATTCTTGCAACGCTTTTACCGTTCGAGGCTGGGGAAAATCTGCCACCGCGCGTACTTTGGCCGGCAGAGGAACTGCTCCCTCCGAGGAAACGCGGTGCCCTAAAAAGTTGATTTGTGCCATGCCAAAATGGCACTTGGCCGGGTTGATTATCAACCCATGCTCTCCTAACCTCTGAAAAACTGTCGTGAGGTGTTTTGCGTGCTCCTCCTCGGAGGTGCTGGCTACCAAAATGTCGTCTAAATAGACAAAAACGAAAGAAAGGTCGCGCAACACTGCATCCATCATCCGTTGGAAGGTTTGTGCGACGCCTTTAAGGCCAAAAGGCATTCGTAAAAACTCAAAAAGCCCGAACGGGGTTATTACGGCTGTTTTGGGGATGTCCTCTGGTCGGACCGGGACTTGGTGATAACCGCGGACCAGGTCTATTTTAGAAAAAATTTGCGCCTTCGCCAAATGCACTGAAAAGTCCTGGATATGCAGAATCGGGTACCGGTCCTGCGCTGTGGCATTGTTCAACCTGCGGTAATCGCCACAAGGTCTCCATGAGCCGTCAGTTTTAGGTACCATGTGGAGGGGAGAAGCCCAAGCGGACTTCGAGCGGCGAATTATGCCCAACCTTTCCAGGTTGGCAAACTCCTCGCGCGCAATGGAGAGTTTAGCTGCATCCAAGCACCGGGCCTTCGCAAAAACGGGTGGGCCACTTGTGGTTATAAGATAAGATAAGCCTTTATTAGTCCCACAATGGGGAAATTCCAGGATTGCAACAGCATAGGGATAGCAACACTCAGAGCAACAATCAGAAGGCAAGAAAAGACAACATCTAGTAAACATATGTCCATATTACTATAAATGTATATATATAGACACACAGTGCAGAGCATTATGGCTGGTGAATGTGCAGCAGAAAGTCTAAGTTCTCTCTCTGCGGATGCAGCGGGCCAGCTGGAAGTCTTTGGGCATGATGGTGACCCCCTTAGCGAAGAAGAGACCCACCAGGTGGGCCTCGCTGGTCTCCTGCAGAGCCATGACGGCGAAGCTCAGGAAACGCAGGACAGTCTTGAAGTCCTGAGCGATCTCCCTCACCAGGCGCTGGACGGGCAGCTTACGGATGAGCAGCTCCGTGGATTTCTGGTAGCGACGGATCTCTCTCAGAGCCATGGGCCTGTGACGGCGAGGCCTCTTCACTCTGCCGGTGGCCAGAGCGCCTCTCCGAGCAGCCCTGGTGGCTAGCTGTCTCCTGGGGGGCTTCTTCCTCCAGTAGATTTTACGGGCGGTCTGCTTGGTTCTTGCCATCGCTCTTTATTATTCTGTCTTATATTTCTTTCACGCCGCCTAAACTCCAGCCCGGCACCCGCATCCTTTTCGCTACAGCTCCCGGTATGTCGAGTTTCCCATTAGCACCGGGCGGCGGCCAAGTGCTAGCTAGCACTAGCTCCTCCCCGTTGTAACGTCTCCCGCTGCAAACCGTGGCTCCGTCCGCCGACCCGGGAGACCCCCGGGGCGATCCGTGCGTCCGTGATATATATACAGAGTGAAAGGTGTAGAAAGAAGAAGGAAGATAAAAAAAAAAAAAAAAAAAGGCTGTTGCAACAGGCAGCCGACTCGTGTGGCGCCGCCGGTCCGGTCCGGCGGAACCGGAACCGGAAGTTATAGATATAAAGATATAAAATAGGTTCAGTTTCATTTTGTAATCTCAAAAGTTTTGTTCATTTACATTTGAAGTATTTATAAAGAGAAACCTGATGAAAATTCAAATCCATTTTTTTTTTAACTTTTCTGTTATCACACACTGTTTTAAACATTTATAACATATAATAATAATGAAAAATACTTGCCAGATTTTGAAAGTTACATTTCTCCTGGAAAAAAGGGGAAAATAATTTACACAAAGGATATTTTCTGACATATTTATTGAAAAAAAAATGGGAAAAAAAACAAGCGAATTATCAAAATTTTAGTACGAAAAGGGTTTTAATGATTGGGACACCCCTTCAGAGCTCAATATTAGTAGTTGCTAATGGTCTTAATCTAAATGAACACTACTTTTTTGCACCAGAAAAAGAGGAGAAGGAAAACAAAACTGATGAGAAAAAATGTCTCAAATTTACAGGAACAAGTTTAATCAGTAGAAAAAAAAAAAGTCAGAAATATACTAGAAATAAAGCTGTAAATTCACAGAAAAAAAAAACGTTAATTTTAAGTAGTAAAATGTACATTCAAAAGAAAGAATTACAAGAGAGGTGCAGTTAAAAAAAGAAAACAAAAAAGCAGTGCAGATGGTCTGGTCTCACCAAGAGACTAGACCATAGCTAGTAAAAAATAAACTGGATGGACTCCATGTGGGGTTTGAGGCTCTTGGCTTCCTTGGTGACCTCGGCCATATCTGTGAGCAGCACAGGACTCTGGCATGGAAGGCAAACGGGACCTGCCCCTATGTGAAAAAGTAATTCCCCCCTTTGTTACATCATGGGTGGAGAGTAGGATCTGTAAAGCACTTTGGTCGTACATCAGTCTTGAGCTGGTTGAAAATAAACTGGATGGATTCCATGTGGGGTTTGAGGTTCCTGGTGTCCTTGGAGACCTCGGCCATGGCTGTGGGCAGCACAGCATTCAGGTAAAAGTTCAGAATGCTGTTCATGGCGTGGCAGGCAAGCGGGCTCTTAAAGGAGTCCTCCACGCCCTGGTCCAGCAGCACAGAATCTAAATCATCATGGGCTTCATAGAAGTCTCTGATCTGGGAGTTGTCCTCTCTGAGCTTCTTGAGTCTGACAGGGAAGCCCTCCACAAAGCGGCAGCAGTGGTTGTTGCACATAGGATTGCTGCAGCTTGCGCGTGGTGTCTTCAATTCATGATTTCATGACAGTTTGATGATCTTGTCAAAGTAATTTCCCCTGTGCACAGGTGGACCTCCCTGGCGGCGGACTCGTCTCCCCTGGCAACGGGGCTTCACCTAGTCCTCCTCGGATGTCCTCCTCGGATCTCCTCCTCACCTTCACAGCGCCAAGCGCCACTCTCACCAAGCCACGCCAAGTCACGGAGCGGACAGAAGTCTCACAGCGGCACCAGGGGTGTCGATCAAGTAGCTGTACACGTCCGGCCAAGTGTACATGAAGTGCTCCACCCCGTGCTTCGCCACCTTAGCTGAAAAAGTAGGAACTGTGAGTGCTGGGAACTGGTGTAGAAGGCTGTGAAACTTACCACCTGCTGTGGCGACGTTGGTCTGAACTGGCGGCGGGCACACCCGAGCTGCACGAGGGATAGAACAGAAAGAGAGTGCATTTACTAGTCGTTTGTTGGCCACATCAACTAACAAACCATGTGAACACAGAAAATCAGCACCTAACATATTGAAGCTCACTGCCGCCACAATGAAATTCCACTCATAGGCGCGGCCATGGAAGAACAGAGACAAGGTTCTCTCTCCGTACGTCTTGATGCTGGAGCCGTTGGCCGCTGTTGCTCCGTCTCCGCGGGGTCCCGCGACCCAATCAGCATAGGTGGCAGTGATGAAGCTCCTCTGGGCTCCGGTGTCCACTAGGAATTGCCGCCCGGAGCCCGCGTCTGTCAGATAAAGCAGCTCGCTCCGTTCGCCAAGAGTGGAAGCTGCTAACGACCCTCGGCCCGATCGTTTCCCTGCTTTTTTGAACTTGCAGGGCGGGATGCATTCGTGCGCCTTCCCAGCGAAACGTCGATGGTAAAAACAGAGGCCGTCATCTCCCCTGCCACGGAATCTCGCCGCTGCTGTCGCCGCTGGGGTGGTCACTGCTGTCTCTGGCTCCACACTGCCCCCGGCTGCCACGCCGAGGTCTGTCACGGAAGCCTCTGGTTCCTTGCAGGCGTTGAGGAGCCGCTCCGCCTCTTGGGTCAGGTCGCGGAAGTCCTGCTGGGTCAAACATCTCCTGCTGGACAGGGAACCTCTCGTGTGCGCTGGGAGGGTTCTCAGGAAAATATGTTTGAAAAGGAACGCGTCGTTGTCCGTCCCGATCATTTGCAGCATGTCCTCCATGAGGACAGTCGGCCTGCGTCCACCTCTGTCGCGCAGGTCCAGTAGCTGCCTGGCTCTTGCCTCAGACGACGGCACGAAGCTCCTGATGAGGGTAGCTTTCAGCGCGTCGTATTTGCCGACAGCGGGTGGTTGCTGCACCAGGCTCCGCACACACCGAGCCGTGCAGCTGTCAAGCGTCGCGATGACATTATGGAATTTAATGTCATCCGCTGAAACTCCCCCGAGCAGGAACCGTGACTCCACATGCTGGAACCACGAGTGCGGGTCGCTTTGCCAGAACTCGGGGAGCTTAATCAGTCTTGTGCCCCTGCTGGCATTCCCCGGTGAATCCGGGTCTGAGCGGCTGTCTCCCAGCTCTTCCATATCGATCACGAGGCTGTCCTCCAGCCTCGGCGTGCTCAGATTCATGCGTAGGTCACCAATTGTAGGAGTCAAGAATTGAGGAGACTGGATGATTTTTCCAGTAACTGCTTTAATTCCCCATTCATCCTACGTCCTCTCTCGATCGGAGTGAAAAGAGACAGGACGCAGTCACACACATACATTTATACATTCATCTTCTAACAATACATCACACACAAAAGTCACAATACTCAGCTACATCCTTTCATCTCTAATAGAACACCCAGAGTCCTTCTGTTCTCCTTTCCGACCCCCAAAGGTCAGGCCAGGTAATCTTCTCCTCTCTCCTGAGTCCCCAGGGGGTGCAGACATGTCTTCCTCTTGAGGTGTGAAGTCAATACACATGGCTAGCTCAAAGTCTCTCTTGGCTGAATTCAGCCAGCCACATGTGAGTTACATAGGTTATAACTATGGGCTCCACAAAACATCTGATACTATGGCGGCACATGGGGAGAGCATAATTGTGTAACATCTTAGACAAGAACAAAGAGCAGAGGTTCCCTGGTGAGATAACAGGGAGGTGTGAAGGATGAATGAAGTGAATGCAATGTGACCTTTTGTGTGTTAGAAGCTTCTAGAGGAATAGTGAAGGATGAAGGAAGTGAATGCAATGTGACCTTTTGTGTGTTAGAAGCTTCTAGAGGAATGCCATGTCATTTAAGAGAAGAGTCTCTGCTGAGATGTCATTCTGTCTATGCTTCTTGTGTGAGATGTGTAATAAATCGTCTGAGCCAAATCCGCCTCTTTATTTACACGCTCCACACTGGTGACCCAAGACAAATCATGGAACACGATGAAAGATCCCCGGAGCCAACCTCGATGGGAACCCCCAGCCACGCATGTGCTGTTGCGATCAAGCTACCGGATTTTTGGCAGCACAACCTGCGCTCCTGGTTCCACCTAGTCGAGGCGCAGTTCGCCCTCCAGGGGATATCGGCGGATGACACAAAGTTCCACTATGTGGTTGCAAAGCTTGATGCCCGCACGGCTCAGCACGTAGAGAGCCTGCTCGATCAGCCACCAACCGACGGCAAGTACGGCACGCTGAAGGCTGCGCTCATCCAGCACTACACACTCTCGGATGGTGAGAGAGCAGAGAGACTCCTGACGCAGACTGGGTTGGGAGACTGGTCGGCCATAGACCTGATGGAGAAGATGCTGAGGTTAAAGGGCACAGACGACGACCATTTTATTTTTACCCACCTCTTCCTCCGGAACCTTCCGTCAGCGGCGAGAGCGACCCTGGCCAATTCGCCGTTGCTGGCCAAGCGGGACTATCGTGCGCTAGCCCGGGAAGCAAACCGAATCATCGTCGCCACCAGGGAGTTCACGACCATTGCGGCAGCGACGGAGCTCGGCGCGACGACCAGAGAAGGCGAGGAGCCATCGACGGCAGCAGCAGAGCCACCGACGGCAGCAGCAGCGGGGGCCAAGGAACGCGGGGGAGACACGCTTTGTTTCTACCACCGCCGCTTCGCAGACAGGGCACGCAAATGTATACCACCGTGCCAATTCAAGCGACTCAGGAAATGCCAAGACCGGGGGTCGGTAGCAGCCGCGACCCTCGGGGAGGAGAACAAGCTGCTCTACTTGATGGACGCACGCTTGGGGAGGCATTTCCTCGTGGACACCGGCGCCCAGAAGAGTTTCATCTGGCCGACCTACGCTGACCGGCTGGCAGGATCTAGTGGCCCCGAGATGGCGGCAGCAAACGGCTCGGAGATTAAGACCTTTGGTGAGAGGACTCTACTCTTGTCTCTACACGGCCGTACATTTGAGTGGACTTTTGTCATAGCAGCATTGAATTTCCATATACTGGGGGCTGATTTTCTGTGTGCACATGGTTTGTTGGTAGATGTCGCTAACAGATGCCTAGTTAATGCACTGTCCTTTGACTCTCTCCCCTGTACAGCTCGAGTGACCTGGCCAACAGCACAAGCCAACGTCACAGCTACATGCGGTAAGTTCCACACACTGCTCACTCAGTTCCCAGCACTCACTGTCCTGACATTTTCGGCAGCCATCGCTAAACACGGGGTGGAGCATTTTATCACCACCACCGGGCCGCCCGTTTTTGCAAGACCTCGGCGCTTGGACGCAGCTAAACTGGCCATAGCGCGCGAGGAGTTCGCCAACCTGGAGAGGTTGTGCATCATCAGGCGCTCAAACAGCCCATGGGCTTCCCCGCTACACATGGTCCCTAAAGCTGAGGGTTCGTGGCGACCTTGCGGGGATTTCCGCAGGTTGAACAACGCCACAGCGCACGACCGCTACCCACTTCCTCACATTCAGGATTTTTCCGTTCACCTTGCAGGAGCGCGCGTTTTTTCTAAAATAGACCTGGTCCGCGGTTACCACCAAGTCCCAGTGCGCGCTGAGGACATACCCAAAACAGCGGTAATAACTCCATTCGGTTTATTCGAGTTTTTGCGCATGCCATTTGGGCTTAAAGGGGCTGCACAGACGTTCCAACGCATGATGGATGCAGTGCTGCGCGATCTCCCTTTCGTGCTCATCTACCTGGACGATATCTTAGTAGCCAGCGCGTCCGAAGACGAACACGAAACCCACCTCACAATGGTTTTCCGGAGGTTGGAAGAGCACGGGTTAATAATCAACCCAGCGAAATGTCAGTTCGGGGTGACGGGGATTGATTTTTTGGGGCACCGTGTCTCTCCCGAAGGAGCGGTCCCGCTGCCTGACAAAGTGCGCGCAGTGGCAGATTTTCCCCGGTCGCAAACGATCAGGGCGCTACAAGAATTTTTGGGAATGGTGAACTTTTAAAACCGTTTCCTTCCCCGCGCAGCGCAGCTCATGCAACCACTGTACGCTGCACTCAAAAAACAGAAACCCGCGGATAGGGTCGAATGGACCCCGGAGCGAGAGCGGGTGTTCTTGGAAGTCAAAGCAGCCCTGGCAAACGCCGCATTGCTGGCACATCCGGACCCAACGGCCCGTATAGCGCTCAACACTGACGCTTCAGATGTGGCCATAGGTGCTGTCGTGGAGCAGCGCGTTGCCGGGGCTTGGCAGCCGCTCGCCTTTTTCAGCAGGACTTTGCGCGACAGTGAACGTAAATACAGCGCGTTCGACAGAGGGTTGCTGGCTCTCCACCTGGCCATTTGCCACTTCCAGTTCTGGCTGGAAGGGCGCAGTTTCACTGCGTTCGTTGACCACAAGCCGCTAACGTTCGCGATGGCCAAGGTTTCAGAGCCGTGGTCGGGCCGGCAGCAGAGACAGCTGGCCGCGATCTCAGAGTTTACTATCGATATTCAGCATGTGTCGGGCAAACTGAATGTAGTGGCAGACTGCCTCTCGCGTGCCGTGGTGGCCCCGGTCTGCGTGGGGATAGATTACGCAGCCATGGCCGCGGAGCAGGTTAGTGATGCGGACGTGCGCGCGCTCCAGTCTGGACCAACAGGGTTAAGGCTGGAGAGCAGGGTGCTGCAGGATGGACATGCCCCCCCTAATCTGCGATGTCTCCACGGGTCGCCCACGTCCCGTGGTCCCGGCCGCGTGGCGCCGACACATGTTTGAGTCGGTTCACTCTTTGGCGCACCCAGGAGTGCGCGCGTTGGTCAAAATGGTAGGAGAGAAATTTGTGTGGCCGAGCCTTCGCAAACAAGTGAAAGAGTGGGCGGCAGCCTGCGTGGCGTGCCAACGAGCCAAAGTACACAGACACACGAAGGCTCCCTTGGAGCCGTTTCGCATTCCGGCTAAGAGGTTCGACCATGTCCACGTGGACCTCGTGGGCCCCCTCCCGCCATCACAGGGGTACATGCACCTCCTGACAATGGTGGACCGCACCACGTGCTGGCCAGAAGCAGTTCCGCTGGCGGCAACCATGGCCGAGAAGGTGGCGTGCGCGTTTTTAACAGCATGGGTGGCGCCTTTTGGAGTCCCGTCGGACATTACATCCGACAGAGGCCCTCAATTTGTTTACAAACTCTGGTCAACAATGGCCCGCAGTCTGGGTGTCACAATTCACCTCACAACTGCGTACAATCCACAGGCTAATGGGTTATGCGAACGTTTTCATAGATCATTGAAAGCGGCTCTCAGGGCTTCACTGACGGATGCAAATTGGGTAGACAAGCTACCGTGGGTTTTATTGGGTTACGTTCCGGGCCTAAAGAGGATCTGGAAGCTTCCCCGGCAGAACTCGTTTTTGCGCAACCACTCCGGCTGCCCGGGGAGTTTCTGCCAGATAATCCCGCGCCGGGCAGCTCCCCGTCTCAGCTGTTGCAGCATAGCATAGACACAAGCACGCTGCCGGGCCCTGCCTACCACAGTTTTCCGTGCGTTTTTGTGCCTAAAACTTTGAAAAACGCGGAGTTCGTGTTTATCAGACACGACGCCCACCGCCCTCCATTGCGCCCACCCTATGATGGACCGTTCAGAGTGCTGGAAACAGGGGATAAGCATTTTTTGCTAGATTTGGGGGGTAGGAGGGAAAAGATTGGCATAGACAGACTCAAACCCGCTTTCGTGGTGGCGGACGAGCAAGTGCTGTTGGCGAGGGCCCCTCGGCGTGGAAGATCCCCACGGGGAGCTCCCCAGAGAAAAGATTCCCCAGAGCACCCACACGGACAGACAAAAAGTTTTTCCCCCCAGACATCAACCCCCCAGCATGACAGCGCCGCGGAGGCGGTGAATCCTGGTTGCAGCAGATACGGGAGAAGACTGAAGCCCAAGCAGCATGTGGATTGATGTTTAATGGTTCTATCACAGCATACGGACTGTTATTCTATTGTTCTATCCAAGATGCTCGGGGGGGGGTGGTATGGCGGCACATGGGGAGAGCATAATTGTGTAACATCTTAGACAAGAACAAAGAGCAGAGGTTCCCTGGTGAGATAACAGGGAGGTGTGAAGGATGAATGAAGTGAATGCAATGTGACCTTTTGTGTGTTAGAAGCTTCTAGAGGAATGCCATGTTATTTAAGAGAAGAGTCTCTGCTGAGATGTCATTCTGTCTATGCTTCTTGTGTGAGATGTGTAATAAATCGTCTGAGCCAAATCCGCCTCTTTATTTACACGCTCCACAATATCCCTCTATTGCCATCAGGGGAGCCTGCTCTTCATTAAGCCAAGTTTCAGAGACTGCGATAGCTGTAAATTTTCTGTCTAGCTGTTTTAAATAGTCCTGAATCTGTGGAAAGTTTTTGTTAAGACTTCTGCTGTTGAAGTGTATTGTTGATAGTTTAATATCACGGGTTTTCGACAATATGGGTTAGCGACTTCTATGATGAGAACCAGGTTAAAGGAGCAAAGAAGTTGCTGTTCGAGCAGTGTGTAGTGGGAAAATCACGGAAGAAGAAGAGGATCGGCTACAGCCAGAAAAAAGACAACATCGTCGACATCTACCACAAGCTGAATGAGGCTGGTCAGCTGGCACCACAATACGTTGCCCTGAACCTCAAGGATTTGCCACCAGCTTCTTTGGAGTCATTTGACCTTGCCAAGCTGTCTAAGGATGTGTGCTGTGTGAAGTCCCTTGGAGAGAGCATTGCTACCGTGTTCACAATGATATCTGCTATCCAGGACGGCGTGGCGGCAATAAAGTCCAAACTTGGCGACACACCCTCTCCAGCTGATGTCCTGGTCGTGGAAGGTGACGATGAGGCTGGCAGTGCTCAGAGTGCTGTCAACATCACCAGCGATGAGGAGACCGTGGTAGCAGCTGTCGACTACGCCCCGATCGCTAATATAGCCTGTGGTCCTCCACCTACCGCCACGGCCGACAGGGAGAATGCGGATGAGGCCGCCAACTCTACAGAGGCCTGTTCTGATGACGCTGTCGGCAGCAGCCCTTCTGGGGTTGCCAAAGCTGCCAAAGTTGCTGTAATTGCTGAAGAACGCGAGGGTGAGTTCGAGGAAGTTGAGAGTCGCCGTTCCAAGAAGAAGAAGAGGTCCTACACTAATGTACTTCAATCGTCTGACAACCAACCGACTGCCAAGCAGACCACGAACCAGCTACAGGTTGTCAACAGGACACGCCCCCACTCACAGTTACGCGTTGTACCAAAGCCTGGTAGGAGGTCTGGCGGACATCAGGGTCAAGGTCAAGGTCATAAGAAGCACCAAGTCTTCATCAGTTGACTCAACCCCACCACCAGACCCCATCATGTACGCTCCTACATCAAAACCCATGCTAAATTAAATGACAATCTCAAGATTGAGCAACTAGAAACCAAGTATGATGGTTATGCCTCTTTTAAGATTACATGTCCTGCCAGTTGCAGCAAGAAGTTGCTTGATAAAAATGTGTGGCCATCTGGTTTATACCTTCGACAGTTTTTTGAGATGAAATGATCTACATGTGATGGTCATTATTGTGTTTGTCATTATACTCATTCATTAGTAGGACCAACCTTAGAATATGTTCATTCAACTGCCAGAATGTAAAAACTTCATCTAATGAGATCTCCAGTTTATGTGATAACCATGACATTGTGTTGTTGCAGGAACACTGGTTGTTCGAAAACGAATTGTCTATTCTGAGCAGATTACATGGTGACTTTATAGGACAAGGTGTTTCTTTTATGGATACGGAAGAACGTGTTATCCTAGGTCGCCCCTATGGCGGCGTCGGTATCCTATGGCGGAAGTCACTTGCGAACAGTTGTGTTGTGAAAACTTACGAGTGCGTAAGAGTTACAGGTATTGAAGTCAACCTGGGGGACTTTCACTGTCTTATATTATGTGTATATTTCCCCTATGACAGTGTTAAAAACTTGGATGAATACTTGCACTGCCTGAGTCTTGTTAAACGTATCACCGAGGATTTTCCAACTCCATATGTGTTCACAATTGGTGACTTCAACGCTAATACAGCACGTTCAAGTTGTTTTGGAGACGAACTGGTGTCTTTTTGTGAGAGTTACTCCTTACACATCTCGGACAGGATTATCTTACCAGGTGATACCTTTACTCATGTTAGCATGGCTCATGGCTCTACATCATGGCTTGATCACTGTGTGACTACATCCTCAGGCCATGATAACATGTCCAATATCAAAGTTCTGTATGACTATGTGAGTTCTGATCATGTACCTTTATCTATAGATATCGAGGTATCTAGTGCTGTAAGTGGCCCCCGGGAAGCTCCCTCAGCCACAACAGGCAGTAGAACATACAAATGGCGTGATGCCACAGCGTCAGACCTGTCCAGATATAAGAATCTTACTTGTAGAAAACTCTGTAACATCCGTGCTCCTATGGACGCCATCAGGTGTCACGACCGTAATTGTGCGGCACACAGGGACGATATCGACAGGTTCTACAGTGATATTGTGGATGCTTTAAATTACTGTGTGAGTGAATGCATTCCTAGTCACAGTGTGGCCACCCAATATAACGTCCCAGGCTGGAATGATGTCGTTAGCGAGGCTCACACAGCTGCTCGGGATGCTTTTTTGTGGTGGAGGAGCAATAGCAAACCACGTTCTGGTCCAATATTTGAAAACATGAAAAACTGCAGGGCTAGGTTCAAATATGCCCTACAAGCATGCAGGCGCAATGAAGAAAGTATCAAATGTGACCAGCTAGCTAATCACATGAGTGAACTGAACATGGTAGAATTCTGGAAACAAATGAAGGCTATGAGCTCCCACCAGTCTGTCAGATCAAACACTATTGATGGTGTGACTGGTGACGTTAATATTGCTGAAAAGTGGAAATGTCAATATGAAGCTATTTTCAACTCAGTCAAGAATGTTTCAATGAAGGATTCTGTTATGCACGATATTCGTCTGTATAATGACATGTTTGATGCCTCTGATATTTCTGCTGTTACTCCTGTTGAAGTTGATTCACTGATCAAAGTTCTCAAGAAAGGCAAATCAGCTGGCCCTGACTGTCTCACCAGTGAATGCCTCATCAACGCTGATTTCAATTTGTGTATTCTGTTGTCATTATGTTTTAACTGTATGTTTGTTCATGGTTACATGCCAGATATGTTGATGGACTCTGTTATTATTCCCTTGGTGAAAAACAAGTGTGCCAGTCTTTCTGATATGAACAACTACAGACCTATAGCTATTGCAAATGTTATATCTAAACTGTTAGAGGGCTTAATCCTGAACAGAATTGAGGATTATCTGTGGACAAACGACAATCAGTTTGGTTTCAAGTCAGCTCTTTCAACTGACAAGGCTGTTTACCTACTCCATGAATTAGTTGACTACTTCAGAAGCCATTCCACTAGTGTCTATGCCACGTTCCTAGATGCTAGCAAAGCCTTTGACAGGATTAACCACTGGTGTTTGTTCAGAAAATTGATTGATCGAGGTATTCTTTTTTACATTGTCAGCATCCTGTTATACTGGTACAGAAGGCAGTCTATGGTTGTTAGATGGGGCAATGTCACCTCATCCAAATTTCATGTGACCAACGGTGTTAAACAAGGTGGTATACTGTCACCCTTGTTGTTCAGTGTCTATGTTGATGATCTCGGTGTACTGTTGAACAATACTAATGTGGGTGGCTCCTTTAACGGTGCACTGTTAAATCACATTTTCTACGCTGATGACCTCTGTTTGTTAAGTTTGTCTACTGCAGCGATGCAACATCTCCTTTTGGTATGTGAAAAATTTGGTGAAAAAAATGACATCTTGTTCAACTGTACTAAATTTATGTGTATGGCTTTCAAACCAAAGGGTGTCAATACGTCGAATCCTGTTATGCCACTTTGTGGTAATAGCTTGAACTTTGTTGAAAAAGTCAAATACCTAGGTGTGTGGATTGAATCGGATAAGACCAATGTTGATTGTAACAGGCATCTCAGGAAACTGTATGCTCAAACAAATTTACTGTTGCGAAATTTCCATAGATGTTCTCCTGACGTCAAATGTATGTTGTTCAAGACCTTCTGTACCTCAATGTACTTCTCGCCTTTATGGTTTAATAGCAATGTTGCTGTTAGGAACAAAATCCGCATTGCATATAATAACTCCCTAAGAAGGTTGTTAGGTGTACCACGAAGGTCGAGTGCAAGCAAGATGTTTGTGTCTGTGAACATTCCGTCTTTTGGCGAATTGATACGTAAGAATGTTTACAGTTTTATGAGAAGGTTGCTGGCATATAATGTCACATCTCGCCGCTCATCAGCGGCGCCAGCTGCACGCACACCTGCGCCTCGTCAGCGGCGAGGGATTTAAGCCGCCTCGCCCTGGGCTTCGGCCTGAAGCCGTCTGTTCTCATCGGCTACTCTTGCTGCAAGGAACCCCCTTCATCAAGCAAGAACGCAAGTAAGCATCTCTTACCTTCTTCCAGTCTCCTCCCCTGTGCACAGGTGGATTCCCCGGCGGCGGACTACGTTCCCCAGCCATCTCCTCCTCGCTGCTGCTTCAGGCGCTCCGGGTTGCTGTCTACTGGGCTACGCCCTTGCTACGCCAGTCACCTGCCCGAACCAAGTAAGCCAGTAGCCATTATCTCATCTCCTGTGTTGGTGTGGTGCCCGTTACCCTTCTCCCTCTGCTTCTCCCATAGGGTTGTCCGGCTGTACGGTTTCCTGTTCCCGTGCCTGACGCAGACGCCACCACCAATACATTACTAACTACTAACTAACTAACCTGCACTTATATAGCGCTTTTCTAGACACCATCTCACATACACGCACTCATACACACTTGTTGTTAATAAAGCTATTGAATCTACCCTGAGCCTGCATGTGTGTCTCCTGAGCCATGCATTATGTCAGTACGGCTTCAGCAGAGCGGCTCGGCAGACAGCGGGCTCGCACGCCGTCTTTCCACCCTCGAGGCTCGGGTGGATCTAATAGCCCATCAACAACAGGTGATTTTAACCCAATTGTGTTCAATAACTAACCGATTGGACCTCTTGGACCCCCAACAGCCATTCCCCCCGGCTCGTCAGGGTGGCGCGGCTCCTGCTGCTCCAGCGGCCGTTCAGCCAGCTCCGGCGGCATCGGCACGGCTCACACCCATTCCGACCCCCGCCCGCTTTAGCGGTAAGCTCGGTGGAGCGCGGGGATTTATCATGCAGTGTGAGTCTGTGTTTCACCGTGTGCCCGGAGATTTTCCATCAGACCACAGCCGAATTGGCTACATAGGGAATCTCCTGGAGGGAAGAGCGCTTACCTGGGCTTACGCCGTAATGGTGAAGCCCAGTTACGCCACCCTCACCTGTGGCCAATTCGTGAGACTGTTTCTGGAAGTGTTCGATCATTCGCGTACAGAGAGCGTTCAGGTTGATCGTCTTCTCTGCCTTCAGCAGGGAAGCCGGTCGGCAGCTGACTACGCGATCGACTTTCGGGTCGCTGCGGAGGAGGTTGGCTGGGGCGAAAGATCGCTCTGAGGCATCTTCCTTCACAGTCTCAGCGCTGGTCTGAGGGATGAACTGGCTGGACGGGATATCCCGGAGACGTTAGCAGAGCTAATTTCCCTAGCCATCAGCTTGGATAACAGGCTGCGCGAGCGGGCCTCGGAGCGGAAGTTGTCTTCTCGCCCTCGAGGTGCCTCGTCGCACCTGTCCCAAGCTCGCCCCCTGGCGTTGCCGTCACCGTCGTACTCCGAGGAGTCGGAGCCGATGGTGACAGGTCGGACAAAGCTCCCCCCAGCGGAGAAACAACGCCGCCGTGAGTTAGGTCTCTGTATGTATTGCGGAGACAGCCAACACACGGTGGAGCTTTGTCCACAGAAGCCAAACGGGGAGGTCCGAGAGTTACTGTAGGGGGCCTTGCGGACGCTAATCGGTTAACTCCCCTCAATCAATTGACGCTGCCCATTCGTTTCTGTCATAACTCCACAGGGCACCTCACCCATGCACTGGTGGATTCAGGCGCGGAGGGAAGCTTTATTTCACAGAGCCTGGCAACCCGATTGGGCATCCGTTGCCATACCCTCAAGACTCCTCTCGTCCTAGTAAATCTCTCCCGTGTTTCCCTGGGAAAAGTAACACACCAGACCATCCCCGTCCCTGTTATTATTTCTGGAAATCATCGGGAGGAGATCACCTTCTACGTCCTACCTAACTCTGTATATCCCGTCATCCTCGGATACCCCTGGCTCCGCCTCCACAGCCCTGTCCTGGACTGGAGGTCTGGCAGAGTGTCCGCCTGGAGCTCTTTCTGCATGAGCACCTGCCTCCAATCCGCTGCCTGCGCCCCATCCTCGCCTTCAACTCCCAAGGACGCCGCGCCTCCGGATCTCACCCTGGTGCCATCGGAGTTTCACGACCTGGGTATGGTATTCAGCAAATCCAAGGCGATGTCTCTTCCCCCGCACAGGCCCTATGACTGTGCTATAAACATCCGCCAGGGGGCACCCTTACCCTTGGGGCGACTCTACAGCCTGTCTGCGCCGGAGAAGGAGGCTATGAATTCGTATCTCAAGGAATCGCTGAGTGCTGGAATCATCCGTCCCTCGTCATCACCATTAGGCGCTGGGTTCTTCTTCGTGGGCAAGAAGGACGGCTCCCTCCGTCCTTGTATTGACTACCGCGCCCTGAATGACATCACGGAGAAGGACCGCTACACCTTGCCCCTAATGGACACCGCCTTCCACTCCCTCCAGGGGGCGACTTGGTTCACCAAGCTGGATCTTCGCAGCGCATACCACCTCGTCCGGATCCGGGAGGGAGACGAGTGGAAGACAGCCTTCCGTACCCCGAATGGCCATTTCGAGTACCTGGTTATGCCGTTCGGGTTGACCAACGCTCCAGCCGTCTTTCAGCGCCTTATAAATGACTTCCTCCGGGACTTCATCGGCCTGTTTGTGTTCGTCTACCTGGATGACATCCTCATCTTCTCCAGATCCAGGGACGAGCACCGGGTCCATGTGAGGCGGGTCCTCCAGAGGCTGCTGGAGAACCGGTTATATGTCAAGGCTGAGAAGTGTGAGTTTTACGCTAAGACTACGTCCTTCCTCAGGTTTGTCATCTCCCACGACCAGGTGCTCCCGGACCCAGCTAAGGTGAAAGCGGTGGTGGAATGGCCCACTCCTACGTCAAGGAAACAGGTACAACAGTTTATTGGGTTTGCCAACTTCTACCGCCGCTTTGTCCCGAACTTTGGTACCATCGTCGGTCCTCTGACCCGCCTCACGTCTCCTAAGGTCCCGTTCCGGTGGACTGAAGAGGCCGCAGCTGCTTTCCAGGCGCTGAAGGCGGAGTTCTCCTCCTCCCGGGTCCTCAGCCAAGTCGATCCCTTGCTGCAATGCATCGTGGAGGTGGACGCTTCGGACACGGGGGTGGGGGCGGTGTTATCTCAGCGGTCACCTGACGACGGGATCAAACGGCCCTGCGCCTTCTTCTCTCGGTGCTTGTCCCCGGCGGAACGGAATTACGACGTGGGGGACAGAGAGCTCCTCGCCATCAAGCTTGCGCTGCAGGAGTGGCGTCACTGGCTAGAGGGGGTGGCCCTGCCGTTTGTGGTTCTCACCGACCACAAGAACTTGGAGTATTTAAGATCTGCCAAGCGTCTGAACGCCCGCCAGGCGCGTTGGTCCTTGTTCTTCGCCAGGTTCTGCTTCAACATCACCTTCAGGCCTGGCTCCAAGAACAGCCTGCCTGACGCCCTCTCTAGGCAATTTGCCCCTGAGGCGTCTGAGGACACAGCCCACACCATCTTGCCCAGGTCGTGCATCGTGGGAGCCGTCACTTGGGACATCGAAAGTAAGATCCGGAAGGCACAGGAATTGGAACCAGACCCTGGCGGCGGACCGGAGGGGAGGCTTTTTGTGCCGTCCACGGTCCGGGGGGAGGTCATCCACTGGCTACACACATCTAAGCTCACCTGCCACCCTGGCTCCTCCCGGATGATTGACTTACTCCAACGATCCTTCTGGTGGCCGGGCCTGCGGAAGGACGCTGCCCGCTACGCCCGGGCCTGCCCCGTCTGCGCCACCAGTAAATCAGGTAATGCCCCTCCAGCGGGCCTGCTCCAGCCCCTGCCCGTCCCTGGCAGGCCCTGGTCGCATATCGCCCTGGACTTCGTCACCGGTCTCCCGGTCTCCAACACCTTCGACACAGTCCTGACCATCGTAGATCGTTTCTCCAAGGCTGCTCACTTCATCCCATCACGAGGGCTTCCATCTGCCTTGGAGACGGCGGACCTCCTTATCCAGCACGTGGTCAGGCTGCACGGGATTCCGGTAGACGTGGTCTTGGACCGGGGCCCCCAGTTTTCCTCAGAGGTTTGGAGGTCCTTCTGCAACGCCCTGGGAGCCAAGGTAAGCCTCTCCTCCGGCCATCACCCCCAATCCAACGGGCAGTGTGAGCGGACCAATCAGGAGCTGGAGGCTGCGCTCCGCTGCGTCACAACATCCAAGCCTGCGTCCTGGAGCACTCACCTCGCCTGGGTGGAGTACGCCCATAATACCGTCCGCTCTTCTGCCACTGGGATGTCCCCATTTAAGGCGTCCCTAGGCTACGACCCCCCTCTGTTCCCTACGCAGGAGAGTGAGGTAACTGTCCCATCAGTTCGGGCGCACCTCAGGCGGTGCCGATCCATCTGGGCGTCGGCGCGCAATGCGCTTTTACGCACGGCGGAGCGCAACAAATCTACGGCGGACCGGCACAGAAGACGTGCCCCAGCCTACCAGGTAGGCCAACGTGTCTACGTGTCTACCCAGGACGTCGTTTTAAAGGGTGAGAGGAGAAAGTTGGCACAGCGTTTTATGGGCCCATACCCCATCACCAGGATTATCAACCCGGTGGCTGTGCGTGTGGCTATTCCCCCCTCCCTCCGCATCCATCCCACCTTCCACGTTTCCAAAGTGAAGCTGGCAGTCTCCCACCCCCTTTGCCCTCCTCCTGCTGCGCAGCCCGCGCCCCGGATGATTGATGGCCATCCGGCCTGGCCAGTCTCTTCCATCCTGGACTCCCGGCGCCGGGGTCGCGGGTTACAGTACTTAGTGGATTGGGAGGGCTATGGACCTGAACATAGGCAATGGGTTCCCTCGTCGTTTGTGTTGGATCCATCCCTCATCACTGAGTTCCACCGAGCGCACCCGGAGAAACCATCGCCAGGAGGCGCTGCTAGAGGGGGGAGTACTGTCACATCTCGCCACTCATCAGCGGCGCCAGCTGCACGCACACCTGCGCCTCGTCAGCGGCGAGGGATTTAAGCCGCCTCGCCCTGGGCTTCGGCCTGAAGCCGTCTGTTCTCATTGGCTAGTCTTGCTGCAAGGAACCCCCTTCATCAAGCAAGAACGCAAGTAAGCATCTCTTACCTTCTTCCAGTCTCCTCCCCTGTGCACAGGTGGATTCCCCGGCGGCGGACTACGTTCCCCAGCCATCTCCTCCTCGCTGCTGCTTCAGGCGCTCCGGGTTGCTGTCTACTGGGCTACGCCCTTGCTACGCCAGTCACCTGCCCGAACCAAGTAAGCCAGTAGCCATTATCTCATCTCCTGTGTTGGTGTGGTGCCCTTTACCCTTCTCCCTCTGCTTCTCCCATAGGGTTGTCCGGCTGTACGGTTTCCTGTTCCCGTGCCTGACGCAGACGCCACCACCAATACATTACCATCTCACATACACGCACTCATACACACTTGTTGTTAATAAAGCTATTGAATCTACCCTGAGCCTGCGTGTGTGTCTCCTGAGCCGTGCATTATGTCATGTAACAATCATCTTATATCAGCAATTGTCAACTCGTCACTCACACTTCATTCCAGCATTTGGAAGTGGTGGCGCTCCATTTTATACTGAGCCCATTACTGTATGTTATTGTTGTTACAAGAGCGCTGAGTGTCTGCTGATCTGTATATACTTTTATTTATTTGTTTATCTTTTTTCTACTCGTTTTGGTTTTGCTCTTGATATGAACCCTGAGTTTGAAATAAACGTTTGAATTTGAATTTGAATAATATTATTAATTTAGCTATTAATTTAGCCGCTCTTTGCTGGTCAGACTAAAAGAAAGAGCGTTTCCGGCAATAACTCGAAAGGGAAACGTGTGTTTGCGCTATTTCTTAAGGCAGACGGAATCTTTAAAATAAATTGGGAACTTTCTGCGGTAGGGGGCGAGAGAGACTGTCAAACTGAAACTGTTTTGTCACGCAATTGCCCATATTTGATAGAAAAAAAATGACAACTTTTCTCTGCCCCCCCCCGTTGACGTCATATTTAAAACTTTATTTACTGCCTCCACAGGCAGTGCTGTTATTTCCTAAGGCACGTGAAGGCAGCAGCAGCGGACTCCTAATTGAAATCAGATTTTTGTCTTTCCTCTGTTTTTTTTTTTTTTTTTTTTCCAGCGTGAGGAGTGGCCTCGAACTTGTGCTTCCCGAGACAGAAGAGTCATCTTCCTCCCAGCTGGTGGAGTGAGGGCGGGTGGTAAACAGCTGGAAAAGACCAGCGACTTTTCCCTCTTCTCCAGCCTTAGTCCTCGCGGTTCGTTTGCTTCAGCCTGAGGTAAGTCGCGGATTTATTATACAAGATAAGTTTTGATGTGGGCCGCGGTTTCTGTGCTTTTCTGTGTCTATTAGTTTGCATTGAGTTTTTGCTTTTTGTGTGTGTGTGTAGCCATAGCCTGATCTGTTCTGAGTTTTGCAACAGACGGAATAAATATTCCGTTGGAAGGAAACTGACAGGACGTGTGGTGGCATGTTGACATAAACTGACTCATTGCCAGTTGTCAAGTAACGCAGTGTTTCCCAGACGCTGCATGTGTAGCGCTGGCCGGTGTGTAATGCAATGTAATGAGCTGACTCTGAGTCAGATGTCAGTCTGAAATTCGCTGCCTTTCCCTGCTTGTTTTACATCTTGGTTCAACTAAGTTCGGCATGAACAATAATCACGGAGCAGCCTACGCCGGAGCTTCATCCGCACTGCTGGTTAAACTGGTTCTGACCTCCTTTCTCGTGCTGGGAATGGCTCGAGTCCCTAATGATGGTTTCTAGTGAGCTTTCTTCAAAAGGGGAAAAATGTTTAACACTTGGGAGAGCAAGAGGATTTGGGTGGGCGTAGTCGTGTTGAAATGCATATGGATGAAAATGACATATTTGCCCCGTTTTTATGGACGATCAAGGCTCACAGAAGTGTTCTTTATGTTCTTGTTTGTTTGTTTTAGGGATAGGGTTCTCTGAAGTTAAAGTTGAGCTTGAACATTTGTGGCATAGTAGTGAAAAATGTATTGTGACGTAAGGATTCACGCAATAAGGAGAGATGACTGTGACGAAACGGTCTTTATTTATACACGCACACTCAACGCAGAACGGAGGGGAGATCATTCACACAGACCCTCATTTCGCTCATGGTGACACGCACGCATGTCCAACACAAATCCGTCCAGGTGTCGGGGCGGCCGCCGTTGTCGGCGACCAGCACGCACAGGCCTGTTATTGTCCATCCGCACCTCGGCCAGGATATTCGGTCAGGGTGAAGCCTCTGGCTCGACCCCCCGCGGGGCAGATGGCTGGTACGGGGCGAAACAGTCACAGTGAAGCACAACAGCCCAGTTCCTTTTCTGCAGCCTCACCCTGTACACTACATCTGACAGTCTCTGTAGGACCACGCATGGTCCCGATCAATGGCTTGCCAGTTTTGGCGACAGTTCCTTTTTGCGCTCCAGGGAGAGAACCCAGACTCGATCCCCTGGTGCAAAGTCCCTCCCCTGCCAGCGGGAGTCGTATGCCCACTTCTGCCAACTCCCTGCCGCTGCCAGGGCCTCCCGAGCCAGTTCGTGCACCGTGTGGAGCCATTCTCTCAAGCAAAACAAACAATCCAACCCTGGTTTGCCCTCCACCTGCGGCTCCGGGTTGTGGTGGTCAGGGGGGACACCAAAATGTGCGCAGCTCACGTGCAAACATCAACGCTGCAGGGGTGCACCGGGTGGATTCCTGAGCTGCTGTCCAGTACGCCCACAGAACAAAGGGCAGATGCAGGTCCAGTCTCGCTGTCGCTGATCCACTAGGATGGCGAGTTGGGGGGTTGGGGTCCAATTGAAACGTTCGACCAGGCCGTCACTCTGCGGATGTAGCAGAGTGGTCCGGGTCTTCCAGATGCCCAGCTGCCTGCAGACCTCCCCAAAGACCTCTGCCTCGAAGTTCCATCCTTGATTGCTGTGCAGCTCCTCCGGTGCGTCGAACAGACAAAACATCTTGTCCACCAGCTTTGATGCTGTGGTGGCGGTGCTCTGATCAGGGACCGCATACGCCTCTGGACATTTGGTGAAGTAATCCATTGCGACCAGCATGTAGCGATTCCCCCGATCCGTGGTCAGAAAAGGGCCCAGAATGTCCACTTCTACCTGCTCCATGGGTGCTCTCACCCAGTACTGCTGCAAGGGAGCATGGGATTGTTGAGTTGGCCCTTTCTGAGCCGTGCAGGTATTGTAGCGGTGGACATGGAGCTCTACGTCCTGGTGACATCTGGGTCAGTAGAACCGGGCCTGAAGACGCTGCAGAGTCTTCGTCACCCCAAAGTGGCCTGCCCCCACCGCCCCGTGAGCCAACTGGAACACATTGGGGCGGAGCTGCTGGGGAACCAGCAGCCACCAGACGTGACGCTGCCCAGCTGGAGCCTGCCACTGCCGATACACAACACCCTCATGACAGCGAAGATTGGCCCATTGGGAATGTAGGGCCTTGGTCTCTGGGTCCAGTGTGGACACAGCCTCCTAGGCGGGCCGCTGGCCCACGTCCAGCCGCTGCCGAACCCAGGAGATGAACGGTTCTCTATCCTGCTCGCTCTGCGGCTGCTGTAAGCCAAGGGCCTCTGTGACATCATCAATGGGAAAAGCTGACAGATTATCCGAGGAAGAGCTGTGCGCCACTGTGCTATTCCTGCTCACAGTGGTCCGGAGAGCAGCAGCCCGTGGGACGGCTTGGTCTCGGTCGTCTGCCCGCTGGCAGTGCTGACAGTTCTCCACAGCACAGGGATGTTGAAACAGTGCATCAGCGTTGGCATAGAGGCTGCCTGCCCGATGCACAATCTGAAAATCATAATCCTGCAGTGCCGTCAGCCATCTCGCCAGCTGTCCATCCGGCTCTTTAAAATTCAGTACTCAGGTCAGGGAAGCACGATCCGTCCTGAGCTGAAACCTGTCCCCGTACACATATGGGTAAAAATGACGAAGCCCCTGGATGACAGCCAACAGCTGGGCATGGTGGTGCAGTGGTTAGCACTGTTGCCTAACAGCTAGAAGGTTCCAGGTTCAAATCCCCAGGCTGGCAGGGGTAGGAACCTTTCTGTGTGGAGTTTGCATGTTCTCCCTGTGCTGCGTGGGTTTACTCTGGGGGCTCCAGTTTCCTCCCACAATCCAAAGACATGTATGTTAGGTTAATTGGTTGTTCTAAAATTGTCCCTAGATATCTGTCTCCTGTAGGCCCTTAGAATAGAGGGTTAGTACTAGTGAAGCGCTTTGATTGGTCTTTGTGACTAGAAAAGCGCTATATAAGTGCAGCCCCTTATCCTTAGCTCTCAACAAGTAACACAATAATTCCTTTTGGCTCTGCTGAGAGTGCTGTTGTAAAAAGCAACTGCCTGCTCTCCGTGTTCTCCCTCCTGGGATAACATTGCCCCGATGCCCTGATTGCTGGCGTCCGTGTCCATGATGAAAGGGCGGGTCGGGTCAGGATACTGCAGGACAGGGGCTCCGATGAGCACCAGGCGAAGCCGGGAAACAGCAGCAACACAGTTCTCACTCCACTCAAACATGCGGCCCTTCTGTGTCAACTGATGCAGCTGGCTGGCGATTGTGGCGAAATCCTTCACAAACCTTCTGTAATAGGAGGACAGTCTGAGAAAACTCTGTAACTCTCTCACATCTCTCACATTGGGCTGCACGGTGGCACAGTGGTTAGCACTGTGGCAGCACAGTTTATCCTCGGCCGGGGGATCGCGGGGATCGTGAGATCGTGGGTTCAATCCCTGCCCCCGACCAACAGTGATATGTGTGGAGTTTGCATGTTCTCCCCGTGTTGCGTGGGTTTACTCCGGGATTTCTCCGGCTTCCTCCCACATACCAAAAAACATGCAGGTTAGGGATACGGGGCGCTTGCGCACGCAGCGACCGGCAGCTGGTGGCTTGTCACCAGACTGCAAAACAAATCTACCTACGGGTACAAAATAAGTAATTAAAAAAAAAAAAAAACATCCCATGGCACCAGCCAGTTTTTCACCGCTGCCACTTTCTCCGGATCGGTGGCGACTCCCGCTGTGCTGACGACGCGGCCCAGAAAGGTGGTTTCTCACCGAAATAAGTGGCATTTCCACAGGTGCAGCTGCAGCCCGGTCTGTCGGATGGTGTCTAATACTTCCTGGAGGTTGGACAGGGCGCCATCAAAGTCAGCTGCGTGAACCAGCAGGTCATCCAGGTAAACAATGCAGCGGCTCTGGGGCACACGAGCCAATACTCACTCCATCAGATGTTCAAAGGTGGCCGAGGCGTTGCAAAGTCCAAACAGCATCACCTTGAACTGCCACAGTCCATGCCCGATGGAGAAGGCTGTTTTCTGGCGGTCCAACGGTGACAGCTCTACCTGCCAATAGCCGCTGCCAAGGTCCAGCGAGCGGAACCAGCTGGAGCCGATGATGTAATCCAGCACGTCATCGATGTGGGGCAGAGAGTAGGAATCTTTGCGGGTGACATCATTCAGGCGCCAGTAATCCACACAGAACCGTCCTTCTTCTTAACCAGAACCACCGGCGCTGCCCAGGGGCTGCTGGAGGGCTCAATAACATCCGCCTCTAGCATTTCCCGTATTTTTTGTTCTGCCGCTGCCTGCCTTGAAAAAGGCAGATGGCGGGGGCAGAGCCAGATCAGCCTGATCTCACCGGGGTCGATCTGGTGCTGCACCAAGCCGGTTCGGGTGCACTCCTCATCCTTGGCAGCAAAGACGTCAGTGTAGCAGTCCAACAGCTCCTGTAGCTGCCGCCTCTGTCTCGATTCTAGTCCGCTGCAGCTCTGCTGGAACAATTCCTCGACTTCCTGCTGTGTTTCTGAACTGCTCCGCTGTGCCCCCCTTCCCCCCCCCCGCTGTCTCTGTCGGCGATTGCACTCCCTCTGCTCGTGCTGGTGGCGCTGCTGTGTTTAGTTCTGGCAGCAACCCGCCCGGTTTGGTCTGTTATGGCGGCCCCTTGATCACACAGGCCCCCGGGTTCCTCTTCTGGGTCCTGCTGCAGAGCGTGATGGTCCAAGCCCCCAGCAGGAGAGATGGTCTGGCGGTGCCAATTGTTGCACTCCATGCTGCGAACAGATCGAGTCCAATAATGCAGGGATCTTGAATGTCAGCCAGCCAGAACGGGTGGTTTGTATTCTGGCCGGCCACCCCACCACAAGAACTCTCCGCCCTCCCAGTCTGGAGCACTCACCGGTAGCTGTGGTGATGCAGCGCCTGGTGGGTTCCCATCTCTGTGGTTTTGCCTCGTCTGGGTCCGTCCTTGTCCTGGTCCGACCGGGCAGCACTCTGGGTCAGACCAGGGAGATGGTAGAACCGGTGTCGATCAAGGCCTGGATTGGCGTGCTATCCAAGCTTCACTGTAGGTACATCCCTAGCGAGTGTCCAATTTGGCCCAAACATGATGACAGTTCTTCGGGGACAATGTCTGTGGAAGGCAGCAGGTCCCCGTCCATACCACCTCGCTCTAGTTTAAAGCTGGCGAGGCGGCAGTTTGTCGCGGGGTGGGTGCTGGGCAGTATCGCGCGATGTGTCCTGGCTCCCTGCAGTGGAAGCACCCTTCCTCGCACCACTGTCATCGTCTTCTCACTGGCTGCGCTGCTGTGGTCCAGCGCAGTTCCTCCTCCTCCTCCTTGCTCTCAGCTGTGGCCTGGAAAGCTCTCTGCCTCAGCAACGACACATCAGCTGCATAATCCATCAACGGTCCCACCCGCTCCGCTTCTGCCACAGCCGTCTCCTAGCTGCTTGCAGCATGAATCTGGATGTGGTCCTGGAGCCGGGCTGGGTGGAGCCCCTGGCTGAAGTGCTGTAGGGAGAGCTTCTCCACCGCCCCCGGCTCGAAATCCGGGTAGCCATGCTGCGTCAGCAGCCGTATGTCCGCTGCGTAGGCTCCCAGGCTCTCTCGGCTGCCTCGCCGGCAGTTGGCCAGCTGTTACTGGGCGTGCTCAGTGTTGGCTGCTCTCCCAAACTGCCTCTGGAGCTCTCCTTGTAGCGCTGGCCAGCTGTGACGTTTCTCAGGCCGGAGGTCAGACAGCATGTGGAGAGCCCCGCCCTCCAGGGCCAGCGTGACCTGCATGGCGATCTCTTCGGGTGTCCAGCCGTTCAGCGCAGCAGCCAGCTCGACCCCGACCAGATAGTCGTCCAGCAGGGTTTTGCCACCAAAGCGGGGGAGTTTGGCCCGTTGGCAGATTGGTGGGATAGTCGCCTCTTGGTCGATCGTCTCCCCTGGTCACAGTGGAATCGCCGGCCCATCCTGCCCTGAAACGGGCGGGAAGCAGGGCTGGTTTGCTCTGCTTATCCCGCTCTGCCTTGAGAGAGGCAGAAGGCGGGGTACGCTGATCCCGTCGGGTCCGCTGTTCCATTCATCCCGGTGAGCAGCTCCGGGGGTTGGTGTGTCAGCTCTGTTGTCCATCTTCAGCTGAGCGATGAGCCGGTCGAGCTGCTGAATCTCCTTCCTAATTCTGGCTTCCATCTTCTCCGTGATCCCACTCCTGACACCAGTGTGACATTGTCAGGGTTCACACAATAAGGAGAGGTGACTTTGACCAAACAGTCTTTATTTATACACACACACTCAACACACAGCGGAGGGGAGCTCATTTACACAGACTCTCATTTCGCTCATGGTGACACAGACACATGATTTGGCACATATTGGGAAACAACACTATCACAATTGGTCTTATTACACAGTTATAGTGGCACACACGAATAACGCTTAAAACACAGATACAGTATTTGAATCCTCCATAGCACAAGCATGCCGGGAGACTCCCGCCCCGTTATCACAGCCCTGATGTTACAGTACATAGATTATTTTACCTCTTGCTTCATAAGAAAATACAGCTTTTCTTAAGCATGTAGAACATGACGGTAGCCTTAACAGAACTGTTTAGTCCATTTAAACTTAAATGAAAAACTCTTCATAATTTCTCAACATTGCATATTGGTAATAGTTTTTAAAATAAATTAAAAATCATGACATTTGTAATTTACTGAGATGTACCACCACATAGTGCACACTATACAGTACAAAATTTATTAAACTACAAAAAATGCCATTGTCTATAGTGAAAAATGCAAATGGTAAATCATTGAGAAACATGACATTCATGTTTTATTCAGTATATCAAAAACAGTAGTTAACTTTTTATATGTTAAGGATAGAAAGACCATGTTGTACTGAGGGAAATTCAGATTGTCAGGAAAATTGCCATTTATCAAGTAACTGACCGATAAGGTGAATCAGTTAATGATTAATGAATTAATCGATAACTTGAATCCCTAGTCAGAGACTATCCCATCTCAGTTGTTTAACTTTTTAACTCCTTTAAAGTAGTCACAGGTGTCTGTGTCCTCCCACACTAGTCTCCTTGTTGCACGGTCACTCAGTTTGTGAGGGCAGCTTGCTCTAAGCAGATTTATATACAGTTAGGCCCAGAAATATTTGGACAGTGACACAATCTTCATGATTTGGGCTCTGCATGCCACCACATTGGATTTGAAATGAAACAACTACAACGGAACTGAAGTGCAGACTTTAAGGTTTAATTCAAGGGGTTGAACAAAAATATATGATTAAACATGTAGAAATTGTAGCTATTTTTATACAAACACTCCTCATTTCAGGGGCTCAAAAGTAATTGGACAAATAAACATAACCCTAAGTAAAATGTTACTTTTCAATATTTTGTTGAGAATCCTTTGCAGGCAATGACTGCCTGAAGTCTGGAACCCATAGACATCACCAAACGCTGGGTTTCCTCCTTTGTGATGCTTTGCCAGGCCTTTACTGCAGCTGTCTTCAGTTGTTGCTTGTTTGTGGGTCTTTCTGCCTTAAGTTTTGTCTTGAGCAAGTGAAATGCATGCTGGATTGGGTTGAGATCTGGTGATTGACTCGGCCATTGCAGAATATTCCACTTCTTTGCTTTAAAAAACTCCTGGGTTGCTTTTGCAGTATGTTTTGGGTCACTGTCCATCTGTACTGTGAAGCGCCATCCAATCAACTTTGCTGCATTTGGCTGAATCTGAGCAGAAAGTATATCCCTATACACTTCAGAATTCATCTGGCTGCTTCTGTCTTTTGTCACATCATCAATAAACACAAGTGACCCAGTGCCATTGGAAGCCATGCATGCCCATGCCATCACTGCCTCCACCATGTTTTACAGAAGATGTGGTGTGCTTTGAATCATAAGCTGTTCCAATTCTTCTCCAAACTTTCTTCTTCCCATCATTCTGGTACAGGTTGATCTTAGTCTCATCTGTCCAAAGAATGCTGTTCCAGAACTGGGCTGGCTTCTTCAGGTGTTTTTTGGAAAAGTCAGTTCTGGCCTTTCTATTTTTGAGGCTGATTAATAAGATAAGATAAGCCTTTATTAGTCCCACAATGGGGAAATTCCAGGATTGCAACAGCACAGGGATAGCAACACTCAGAGCAACAATCACAAGGCAAGAAAAAAAAAAAAAAACAAGCAAGCAAGAGCAGCTAATATACATATGTACATATTACTATAAAATATATATATACACACACACACACAGACACACAGTGCAGAGCATTGTAGCTGGATGGAATAAATATATGAATATATGAACACACAGTGCAGAGCATTGTAGCTAGATGGAATAAATATGTAAATATATAAACACCCACAGTACGGAGCATTGCAGCTAGGTGGAATAAATATGCAAGTATACTGTATAAACACACACAGTGCGGAGCAATGTAGCTAGATGGAATAATATGTAGATATATAAAAACACAGTGCGGAGCATTGTAGCTAGATGGAATAAATATATAGATATATAAATATAAACACACCCAGTGCTGAGCATTGTAGCTAGATGGAATAAATATGTAAATATATGAACACACACAGTGCAGAGCATTGTTGCTAGGTGGGATGAAACAGCATAACCGTCTATTTAGTTATCCTACATGGTATGATTATGTGCCCATACATATTCTCACCCTCCATAGCGACCGGTATGTTCCTAGTTGTATGCCGGAGAGGACCATTGTGTAAGTCTATTGCATCTTTTGCATTCAAAAAAAACTATTAGTTTGTTACGTCTTTTTGCTATCTCTGCGAGCAGCCCTGCTTAGGTTGTACAGTCTGACAGCCGTTGGTAGGAAGGACCTACGAAACCTCTCGGTTGTGCACCTGGGATGATGTAGTCTGCTGCTAAATGAGCTCCTCAGTGCATCCAGTATGTCCTGCATAGGGTGGAACTCGGACTCCAGCAGAGATGACAGTTTAGCCACCGTCCTTCTCTCTCCTATCTCCTCCATCGGATCAAGGTGCTGCCCCAGGACAGAGCTAGCTTTCTTAATCAGTTTGTTCAGTCTCTTCCTATCGGCTGCAGTAATGCCACTGCCCCAGCAGACCACTCCAAAAGGGATGGCTGATGCCACCACCGTGTCATAGAATGACTTCAGCAGCGCCCCTTGTACACCAAAAGACCTGAGTCTCCTCAGCAGGAACAGCCTGCGCTGTCCCTTCTTGTAGAGTGCGTCAGTATTGTGTGACCAGTCTAGTTTATTGTTCAGATGAATACCCAGGTACTTATAGGATGTCACCATCTCGATGTCTGTTCCCTGTATATTTACTGGTGCTGTGAGGGGCTGCCCATGCCTGCGGCAGTCCACCACCAGCTCCTTAGTTTTCCTCGCGTTGATCTGGAGGCAGTTCCGATGGCACCAGTCCACAAAGTCCTGGATAAGCCCTCTGTACTCAGCTTCATCTCCGCTGGAGATGAGACCAACGATCGCAGAGTCATCAGAGAACTTCTGTAGATGGCAATGTGTTGTGTTGTGTGAGAAGTCCGCAGTATAAAGAGTGAACAGGAAGGGAGCCAGCACCGTTCCCTGGGGGCCCCCCGTGCTACTGATGATCGTGTCGGAAACACACTCCCGGGTTCTCACAAACTGAGGCCGGTTCGTGAGGTAGTCCAGGATCCATGATGACAGGTGCTGGTCCACCCCTGCGCGCAGCAGCTTGTCCTTCAGGATCATCGGTTGGATGGTGTTGAAAGCACTGGAGAAGTCAAAGAATATGATCCTCACCATATTCCCGGGCTTCTCCAGGTGGGACAGTGAACGGTGAAGGAGGAAGATCACCGCATCCTCCACCCCAATGCCATGCTGGTAGGCGAACTGGAGTGGATCCATCGCTGGTTCCACCAGGGGGCGGAGATGAGCAAGGAGCAGTCTCTCCAGGGTCTTCATCAAGTGGGACATCAAGGCCACCGGTCTGAAGCTGTTCAGGTCTTTGGGGTGGGAAGTTTTTGGTACAGGTACCACACAAGATGTTTTCCACAGCTGTGGTACCCTCCCCAGTTTCAGGCTCATGTTGAAGATATACGTCACAATCCCACACAGCTGGTCTGCACAGGACTTGAGGAGCTTTGCGCTGATGCCGTCCGGACCCGACGCCTTCCTCGCCTTGATCTTCCTCAGCTCCGTCCTCACCTGGGTCTTGGTCAGGGTCAGGATGGGGGGCTGTGTGTTGGGAGTGGGGGGGGGTGTCGGTGGAGTTGGGAGTGGGCAGCAGGACTTGATTTCTTAGAGGCAGCAGTGGTTGTTGTGCAGACAGGGGGGAGGGCGGTTGGTCAAATCTATTGAAAAACAGATTCAGGTTGTTCGCCCACTCCCTGCCCCCCGTGGCCTGGGGGGAGGTATTCTGGAGCCCCGAGATGGTTTTGAGGTTTCTCCAGACCCCGCTGATGTCGCTCTGTTGCAGCTTGTCCTCCATCTTCTTCCTGAAGCTGTCCTTGCCTTCTCTGATCTTTCTCCTCAGCTCCCTCTGTACGGACTTCAGCATCTCCCTGTTCCCCGACCTGAAGATCCTCTTCTTCTCTCTCAGAAGTGTTTTTATCTCAGGGTTGATCCAGGGTTTGTTGTTTGAGTGACGCTGTATGGTCTTGGTGGGAACGGATTTGTCCACACAGAAGCTGAGGTAGCCCGTGAAGGTGTGAATGAGGCCATCGATGTCCTCACCATGTGGATCGCAGAGCTGCTTCCAGGCAGTGGCTTCAAAACAGTCCTTTAGAGTGTCCATTGTCTCCTCAGACCATAACTCCACAGTGTGCATGGCCGGAGGTTGTCTGTGCACTAGGGGTTTGTACACCGGCCGGAGATGAACCAAGTTGTGATCCGATCTCCCAAGTGGGGGGAGTTGTGATGAGGTGTACGCCTCCTTAGTGTTTGCGTAGAACAAATCCAGTGTTTTATTGTCTCTAGTGTGGCATGTGACATACTGGGTGAAAGTGGGCAGAATGGGAGACAGTGAAACGTGGTTGAAATCGCCTGAGATGAGGAGAAGAGCATCTGGGTGTTCTGTCTGCAGCCTGCTGGTTACTGAATGGATGACGTCACGCGCTGTCCCAGCGTTCGCCGTCGGATTTGCATAAACAACAATGCAGATCACGTGTGAGTGTTCTCTCGGGAGATATGTAGGCCTCATGCTAACAGCTAGCAACTCAATGTCTTTGCTGCAGTGTCGTTGTTTAACAGTGATATGTCCCGGTCTGCACCAGTTGTTGTTAACATACATTATCACTCCACCGCCCCTAGTTTTGCCACTCTCTGGTGTTCGGTCAGCTCGTATCATGTGAAAACCCTCCAGCTCAATGTTAGCATCTGCTGCTAGTTCAGTTAGCCACGTCTCAGTAAACAAAAGGAGAGAGCACTCCCGGTAAGTGCTATCATAACGGGAGATAGCCGCTAGCTCATCTAACTTTCCCAGTATCGACCGTACATTTCCCATGACAACAGATGGAAGGGAGGGTCTGTACCTTATATTTTTTGTCCTCCGCCTTACTCCAGCCCGGCAGCCGCGGCGTTTTCGCCTCAGTTCTCTCGGTATGTCGAGTTTTTCCAGTGGGACCGGGTGGCGGTTAAATGCTAGCAGCTCTTCCCTGTTGTATCGTATCCTGCTATAAACAGTGGCTCCGTCCACCGGCTCAGGAGACATTTGGGACGATCTGTGTGTCCGTGATATAAGTGGGGTGAAAAAAAAAAAGTGATCAAAAGAGAGAGGAAGGGAAAAAAAAACTCGGAATCGAGCCGCTGTTGCAAAAGGCAGCCGACTCGTGTGGCGCCGAGTCGGCTGCGACTCGATTTGCACCTTGTGGTGAATCCTTTGTATTTACTCTCATGAAGTCTTCTCGTTATGGTAGACTTAGATACTGATACACATACTTCCTGGAGAGTGTTCTTCACTTGAGTGAATGTTGTGAAGGGGTTTTTCTTCACCATGGAAAGGATCCTGCGATCATCCACCACTGTTGTCTTCCATGGACGTCCAGGCCTTTTTGAGTTCCCAAGCTCACCAGTGCACTCTTTTTTTCTCAGAATGTACCAAACTGTTGATTTGGCCACTCCTAACATTTCTGCTATCTCTCTGATGGATTTCTTCTTTTTTTTCCAGCCTCAGGATGGTCTGTTTCACCTCCATTGAGAGCTCCTTTGACCGCATGTTGTGTGTTCACAGCAACAGCTTCCAAATGCAAACGCCACACCTGGAATCAACTCCAGACCTTTTAACTGCTTAATTGATGACAGGTTAACGAGGGAAGAGCCCATGCAGCCTTGTTATTTTTTTTGCAGCCTTCTGAGTCAATTGTCCAATTACTTTTGGTCCCTTTAAAAAGAGGCGGCTACGTATTAAAGAGCTGTAATTCCTAAACCCTTGCTCCAATTTGGATGTGAATACTCTCAAATTACAGCTGAGAGTCTGCACTTTAAGCCCATATTGATTATATAATTGTATCCTGAATATGTTTTCATAAACAGCTAAAATAACAAAACTTGTGTCACTGTCCAAATATTTCTGGGCCTAACTGTACATATTTGGAAAAGATTCTATTGGATTTAACTGACCTCCAGAGATTTTTAGTCACTTGGAAATTTATATCCATCTCCAGACTTAAAGGGGTCACTGACTGGGGAAAAAAAAAAAAAACAACAGCCTTAATCTTGTTTATCTCTCCAAGAAGCCATTTTAACTCTTCAGGGTATCTTCCTGTACATTAAGGAATAGGAAGCATGACTGAAAGGTAAACATCACTAGCCTTGATACCTGCCTGCTGCTCCTGTTCTATTACTGGCCAGCCTAGCTATCTGACATGTATGGGTGGAGGGCCTGTTAACTTAAAAGTAAAGTGCAAGTTATGCACCCGCGTTGATGCGACGTAGCTGCGACTTGCGTTCCTATTGCGTTGCCCAACATTGGGCAACGTAAGCCATAAGAACTGTGATTGGGCCGCTTTGTCTCCTCCTTCACATTTTCTGGTTCTTGCTGCTGCTCTGCTCTACCTGTTCACAGCGGTACAACTTCCAAGGTGAATTGGTTAAACAGCAGTCCAAATTTAAAAGAATATTGAGGAAGTAAGTACACACAGAACATTTTGTGGCTCGTCATAACCCCAGTAATTACACAGATTGTCAAATAACGGCAGCGGCAGTGATTGCACACACCATTTTCTCCAGCTTCTTTTTTTATCTGTGCATTGATCGTATTAAAAGTTGCTTTTTCTTAACATTTTTTAGCTCCAACTCCATCATAATTTGCTCTTGTCCGTCACTGTTTCATAAACAAAAACACACTACGAACACAAATCACTACACACATCAGCTGACACCCATTTTGGCAACGGAACGAAGCATTTCACCCAACACACAAGAAAAAATTGCCGATCATTTCGCCTGTGATGGATGTCGGTAATGTCGTCAAGGTAATGTGGGTGCATAAATCCCACTTAACAGTCATACTAGGAAGCTCATGTTTATATATATTTTTTACTTTAGATTTCAGTCACCCTAATAGACATCACTGTTTCCACCTGGTCCACTAATCCACAGTCGATAATATATCTCATGTCATTCTGGCTTATTTTGTTATATTTTTACCTTGATTTTTCACATTTGGAGTGGTCTGCTGGGGCAGCGGCATCACGGCAGCCGACAGGAAGAGACTGGACAGACTGATCAAAAAAGCTAGCTCTGTTCTGGGGCGACACCTCGACCCAGTGGAGGAGATAGGAGAGAGGAGGATGGTGGCTAAGCTTTCGTCTCTGCTGGAGTCCAAGTCCCACCCCGTGCGGGACTTGCTGAACGCACTGAGGAGCTCATTTAGCGGCAGGCTGTGCCATCCTAAGTGCTCGAGGGAGAGGCTCTGCAGGTCCTTCCTACCTACGGCTGTCAGACTTTATAATCTAACTGGTGCTGCTCACAGAGTCCATATCAAACGTCACAACTTTGCACAATAGAGATCGTCCCCTCCAATACACAACTAAGACAATTACAATTATTATCGAGGGTGGCAACAACACTTTTCATTCAAATGTGAAATATACTGTTTGGGTCCATATTTATTTTTTTTGTCGGGTAATTTAACTGTAATGCCGTTGATACCATCTAGCTGCAATGCCCCTGCAGTGTGTATAAAACTGTGTACATATGTATACCTATTTACTGCTTTGGTTAACCAATTCTTATCTTATTATCTTATTTACTATTGCTCTGAGTGCTGCTATCCCTATGCTGCTGCAATCCTGGAATTTCCCCACTGTGGGACTAATAAAGGCTTATCTTATCTTATCTTATCTCAATGCTATATCATTAACACCACCATAGCAGGTAGCTGAAGCTAGCAGTTTAGCCACTCGTTTTGCCTCATTCATATGTCTCTGTGCTTATTGTATGGCATTGACAGGTCATATGGATTACTGAAACCACACAACCCTGCCCACCAGTGATGAATTATTTTATTTATTCTTTAAGATAAATTTGTGCTAGTTGGAACTAGGTGCTAGCCAGTTAACATTAGCAGTAGTGACATAAGAGGATGGCAGCGTTAAATGCGGCCTTAGAGACATGCACTGAAACTAGCCAATCTCATACAGGCTGTAAAAGATGGTAAAAACAATTGCTGTAATAATCAAAGAAAATTTTACCAATGTATGCCACAAACATTTCATTAAGATGTGCAAGCTGCTAAAATATGAAAAAGTGCAAAAAAGTGATGATGGATTGCTAGCACCAACTGACTGGACCTCTGTTAACTTTGGTCAGTCGCTCTAAAGAGGGTGAATATTTATGCAACCACTTATTTTACGTTATATATTTTTTTCTCTGACATGTTTTTTGGGTTATTTTTTTTATCAGAAAAGACAAAATTGTAGCTATTGTGGTTCCATTCATAAAAGCAATAAAACAGAAAACATCTACAAGTTTAGTTTTTTTTTAAAGGCATTATAACACTGTGCAATATTTGAAGTAAAAAAAAGGGATTTACATTAAGATCATATAAAAATGCTTGTAGGTTGAAGCAGAACTATGCCCATTTGGTCATGCATCCTTTCCAGTTTTGTTTTGACATAGCTGTGTTCCGTACCTAGTTTCAGTTAATTTGTCTTTTACTTTCTTTTCACACTTAATAATGTAATGTGCTTTACAGATAACATTGTATAATATAATAATTTTAAAGAAAAAATGTCTGATGTTGGGAGAATATTAGTATCTGCTAAAAACATTTCTAATATTTGTCATGATTCTGAGAACGGGTGGGGAGCCGTGCTCAGCCTTTAAGTTGTTTAAGTCATCTTTGGTATTTCTGCATGTCTGTTTACTTTGTATTTAGTATGGGTTGGTGTACTTGGTTTTCTGAGATCATCATTTTGTTTCTGTTTTTAGTTTCCTGTTATTTTATCCTAGGTTGGTTATTTTATGTAATTCTGTATTATCATGTATTCCAGTTTTTCCTGTGTTTTTATTTGTCCTTATCTTCAGCTCTCCCTTTGTAACCTGTTTTCATTATGATTGTTTTATGAGCACTTCTTGACTTTGGTATTCCTTCTTGTTTGTGTCTTGGCAGTTATTATTTTCTCATTGTGTATTTTTGGTCTGTTCCTGTTTTAGGATTATTGTCAGTTACTTTTTTGTTCTCCTGTTCTTTTACTTTCATAGTCTTCTGTTGTTATTAATTCTCTAGGTGTGACAGCTGTCTGTGGCTACGTCCTTGTGTCAACTCTGTAGTGTGGGCTGTCCCACCTGTCAGTAGTTAGTTCTCATTATCCAGCGCTCATGCCACCCAAACCTGATTAATATATGTAATCAGTCTTGCCTGGCTATTTCAGGACTGCTGCTCAGTTTTACAGGGCAATTTATGACAGAATGACACAGCCAATTTAAACACAAGCAGCTGTGAGTTTGCTCTTTTTATCTTTCCCCTCCCGTATTTTTGTTTAAGTCCGTTTTTTTGCAGGAGTATCCGCCCACATGGGCTTTAGTGTGTTGGGACTGGACGAGGAGGAGTGTGGAGCTGTGGGATTAGTAGTGGACTTTATCTCAGATGCTCGCACCTCCTGCACTCCCGAAGCGGCCCTGAGATGTCTGGATAGCGCGGCACAGGTAATTGAGGCCTGCCCCAGCTTATGGAGCTATCCAACTCACAGTTCTCCGCACCTCTGTTTCCGAGTCACAATATAAAACTCTGCGAGCCGGTGACTAGCTCACAATCTACCATGCCTACGCCGACGAAGAAGTGTCCATGGGCACAGAAGTCCCCAACCTCTTGCCGCTCTCCAGCAGCAGCCCTGCCTTCGCCTCCCAAACAGTGGCCTATACCATCTACCATCGCTCCGGCGCCAGTGGAGTCCACAGCCTGACACATTGGATACGCAGCCCTCATGCCCTCTGATGTCCCAGTGCCAAGGAGCGCTAGCAGGTATTGGCAGCGGAAAAGGTGCTGTTATTGAAATGTAAGCCATGGTTCCTTCCTCAGTTTGTGCAGCGGGAGGATGAAGTTTCATCAGGTGTCCTGAAACCTGTGCCACCAAGGAAGTGTCCCCTGGTCTCGCGATGCCATCAGTGAGGCGTTCCCTGGCTCCACTACTCAGGACTGGGGCTCAATCTGTTTCCGTCCCACAGTCACGCCATGAGAGGCCAGGTAAACCGAGGTCTGCGGCGACGAACCAGTGTCCCCGGATTCTGGCATCTCGCCTGTCTCTGCCTCCTCACCAGACAATCTCCGCTGCTCCCGGGAGCACATTGTCTGGTCCAGCAGCAGCAGATACCATCACGCCCCAGGAAATAAGGCAAGTGTCTTTTCATTCTCCTACATTTAAAAATGAACTGTCTTGCCTTATTCCCGACGATGAGGCTCATCAGCTGCAGCCCAGTTTAGCTGAGTCCTCACCGCCTGCTGCTTTTATTTTCCCCTCACCTGCTTCTCCCGTGTCCTCTCCTGTTTCCCCTGAATGTCTGCCAGTCCTGGAAGAGAGCCGCAGGATGACGGAGGGGCCTGCGGCCCTGGATGATCCTGTTTCAGCCCAGCAGCCACGTCTAGGACAGGAGAAGAGTGCCCCCTGTGCCCTGAAGACTGAGCCGACAGGAGAGTGTCCCCTGGCTTCAACTGCACGGGTCTCTGCACCATCGGTGAGGCAATTGCCACCATCAGCTGCCACGCCAGGAGCTCCACCAGCATCGGCCACCATTCCTGGGTGTTCTGTGGCTGCACCCACCATCGTGCTTGCTGTTGAGGCCGCTGCAGCAGAGTCGCCGGAGTCCTGGAGAGTGGTGGAGCTCGAGTCTAGGCAAGTACTCTGTTGTGTTCTTATGCCTTCAGATCTAGAGAAATCTTGTCTAGCTCGTGGTGAGGAGAATCAGTTGCAAATGTCCTCTGCTCCTGAGTTCTCCTCACCGGGCTCCACTGCTGCCAGTAATTGTGTTCCGTTTTTTTTTTTCTCTTTTTCCATCCGAGGTGACCACGTCTTAAATAGACGTCCAGATGAATGGGTCCGAGATATTCCAGCCTGATTCGTCAGAGTCCTGGACGGCGGTGGAGCTCGAGTCAAGGCAAGTACTCTGTTCTGCTTCTGCACTACCAGTTCTAGAGAAATCTTGTCTTGTTTGCGGTGGGGAGAATTGGTTGCATATGCCCTCTGCTTCTGAGTTCTCCTCACTGGGCTCCACTGCTGACTGTAACTGTGTTCCTCTGTCTGTCTCCTCCTCGGGGATGGACGCTCAGATGGATGAATCGGAGATGCCCCTGCCTGAATCATTGGAGTCCTGGATGGTGGTGGAGCTTGAGTCAAGGCAGGTACTCTGTTCTATTTCTACACCATCAGTTCTAGAGAAATCTTGTCTTGCTCGTAGTGGGGAGAATCAGTTGCAGACGCCCTCTGCTTCTGAGGTCTGATTGCCGGGCTCCACTGCTGCCGGTGATTCTGATCCGGTGTCTGTCTCTGTTCTCTTGCCTGAGCCATCACCTGAGGTCAGCCTTCGCCCGAGGTCGCTGAGATCCCTCCACTTTTGCCTAAAGTTACCACAGGTCCTCCACCTTCGCCTGAGGTCACTGATGTTCCTCCATCTCCGCCAGAGGTCACCGCAGATCCTCCGCCTTCGCCCGAGGTCACCGTGGGTCCTCCGCCTTCGCCCAAGGTCACTGTGGGTCATCTGTCTTTGCCTGAGATCACCATGGGTCCTTTGCCTGTGGTCACTACGGGTCCTCCGCCTTCGCCTGAGTTTGCCGTAGTCCCCCCTTTTTTGCCTGAGTTCGCCATTGGTCCACAGCCTTCACTTGAGCTTGCCAGTGATCATCAGTCCCCTTCATCTAGTTCACCCGCTGATCAGCCATGCTCTTCATCTTGTTCCCTCGCTGGTCAGTCATCCCCTTTGCCTAGTTTTCTCACTGATCCATCACCCTCCTCACTGGGTTCCCACCTCGCAGTTCCTGAGGTCCGCAAAAGGCACTGGTTCCAGCTACTGCCTCCAGGTGGAGGCACGTCGTGCCCTGTGGCCCGTTGGCTCAGGGATGCTGGGAGACCACCCGATGGACTACGTTGTCTGCTTGGGTGGCTCTGGAATACTGGGAGGCCACCTGACCTATTCCATCACGGGATTGGGTGGTTCTGGGATTCTGGGAGACCACCTGAACTGTGTTATCGTTTCTTTTAGTGTCATTGGTATTCTGTTGCCACCCTCTGTTCAGTATGTGGGTCATGAGCATTTTTTTTTATTATTTTGGTCTCTCCTTGCCTGGGTTCCCCCTCCTCCCTCCCGGGGTGGGTTATTTGTTCTTGTTCTTTGTGGGTGGGTCCTTTGTTCTTTTTTGATGTTACGTTGGGGTGTCTGGGTACCCCCCTTGAGGGAGGGGCTCTGTCATGATTCTGATCACAGGTGGGGAGCTGTGCTCAGCCTTTAAGTTGTTTAAGTCATCTTTGGTATTTCGGCATGTCTGTTTACTTTGTATTTATTATGGGTTGGTGTACTTGGTTTTCTGAGTTTGTCCTTTTGTTTCTGTTTTTAGTTTCCTGTTATTTTATCCTAAGTTGGTTATTTTATGTAATTCTGTATTACCGTTTATTCCAGTTTTTTTTCCCTGTGTTTATATTTGTCCTTATCTTCAGCTCTCCCTTTGTAACTTCAGTTTTCATTAGGATTGTTTTATGAGCACTTCATGAGTTTGGTATTCCTTCTTGTTTGTGTCTTGGCAGTTATTATTTTCTCATTGTGTATTTTTGGTCTGTTCCTGTTTTAGGATTATTGTCAGTTACTTTTTTGTTCTCCTGTTCTTTTACTTTCATAGTCTTCTCTTGTTATTAATTCTCTCGGTGTGACAGCTGTCTGTGGCTACTTCTGGGCGTTAACTCTGTAGTGCGGGCTGTCCCACCTGTCAGTAGTTAGTTCTCATTATCCAGCGCTCATGCCACCCACACCTGATTAATATATGTAATCAGTCTTGCCTGACTATTTAAGGACTGCTGCTCAGTTTGTTCTTTGCCGTGTCATTAACCTTTGCCTTGTCCCTAGACGGAGTCCCCATCTTTTTCTCTGTATCCTGCTGTAGTCGTAAGTCCAGCCTCTGTGGCGGGAAGCCATAGTATCCTGCCTAGTTGTATGTCCATCCTCCATGCTGGGAGTTTGTAGAATCCTGCCTTAGTCATTAGTTTTGTCCATCCATCTTCTTCTACCGCTTTTCCGGAGGTCCGGGTCGCGGAGGCAGCAGTTCAAACAGAGAAGCCCAGACTTCCCTCTCCCCAGCCACCTGCTCTAGCTCTTCAGAGAGGATACCAAGGCGTTCCCAGACCAGTTGGGAAACATAGTCTCTCCACCGAGTCCTGGGTCTGCCCCAGGGTCTCCTCCCAGTTGGATGTGCCCGAAACACCTCAAGTGGGAGGCGTCCAGGAGGCATCCTAATTAGATGTCCATACCACCTAAACCTGACAGAGCTATAAAATCTGTCAGGTTAGTCACATCTAAAACAGCTGATGTGACACGTCAGGAACGTCAGATGACAGTTGTCACAACCTGGCTCAAAGGCACATGTACTGATGGTGATAAAAAAGTTTATTTTCAATAAAGTGAAAAAAAAAAACAAGTTAATGCATGGAGTGGGCTTTCATAGGTGTGAACTCAAAAACATCAGCAAGCAGCAGCCAAGGGACAGCAAAGTGGGATTTATCATGGAAAACAGCTGAGTTCTGTGCTTCTGGTGATCTCATCAGCTGATTGGATGCACCTCCTCCGGTGTTTTGACATTTTGGCATATCAGAACAGCACTGGACAGCTGATGGTACAGACTGCAGTCAAAATTAAAAACATGACAAAGAGGGCTAAACAGCAATTTGGATCGTCATTATATCTTGTAGCTTGAAAGCGTTGTTGGCTCGGACAATCCCCGAGAGATCCCATTATAGGAACGAGTACGTGTGTGTGTGTGTGTGTGTGTGTGTGTGTGTGTGTGTGTGTGTGTGTGTGTGTGTGTGTGTGTGTGTGTGTGTGTGTGTGTGTGTGTGCGTGCTGCATGAAGCAGCTGAACTAATCAGAACAGAGAGCAGGTGGATCAAGTCAGCTCTTAATTAGTAAAGGTGTCACCCAGTCTACACAGAGACCATCACACAGTCGAAACACGTCAAGGTATGAAACATCTCTTACTTTGTCTGAATAGAAGAACAGTACCAGTTTATCTGGGTTCCTGCTGTGAACCAATGCTACAAATACTCCATTATATGGTAGCTGTAAGTTAGAAACCGGTTCAGTAAGTTAGACATGGGTTCAAAGAGTGTTACTCATATGTTAGAAATAAGTTTTGGGTACGCTAGACATTTATCTTGACGTATTTCAACTTTTGAGTAACTTATGAGTCGCTTACAAGTAATGTGTGTGTGTGTGTGTGAACGAATGCATAACTTCCCTATAACTTGTGCTCCGCACATGCGGGACATTTCAGCCATATGTTGAATATATTGAAAAATTTTCAGCATGCTAAAAATTTTCAGAGGAGCTCGGCGCCATTTACCAGTGTCCTTCAGCATGCTCTTAACTTACACAAAACTTACCCATTACTGATTCGACGTACACCAGCATATTCTCCAAAATTTCCATACGTTTGGCAAACGCTGCCTAAATTGTCTAGGTGTAACAGGGCCTTAAGGGAGAAAAAGAATCATTTGTTCTCAAATGCTTTTTTGTGTAAATTGATGATTGTTTAACCTTTCAGCTGTATCTACTAATCGTATTGTGAAAGTATCTATATCTCCTACAGCACAATAAAATGGTATTTACCCACATCATTTCCCAGAGGATACTGCTTACTCAGTATTTGTAGGAAACAAGTGAGATTTGGGTTTTAGATCATATGAATAGCAGTAAAAATAAACTACCCCATGATTTTTGATACATTCTGTACAGTTTTGTTTTTACACTGCCTGATCTAGTTCCTGTTATTTTTTCTTTTACTTTCATTTGGTGGTATAGATTTTGCAAATTAAATGAACAGTATTCATCCTGATGCTTTTGATATTACACCATGGGTGTTTGAGTGTAAGCTCTTTTTTAACAAGAAAAAAAGTAAAATTTTAGTTTATTTCAGATTAATATAAATATTACTTGGATAGGTGTTCCAGGTTTATTGGTTTTTTTTTTTTTTTTTTAAATAAGTGACTATTTGTTGTAATTTTGTGTTCTTAAGGCCCTGTCACACCATGATGATTCAGGCAGCATATGCTGATGTATCAAAATTTCTCTAAAATGCTGGCATACACCCAAAATGTTCAATTTTGGGTGTATGCATCTTGTATCCATAATGAGTTGGACATATACATAACTATTAGTAACTTATATAGAACATTTTGATAACTTATACCAATGAATGCTTAGCGTCTTGCCGGCATTCACAACTTATGCCTAATGATAGTCTAACTTATGCATAGCGCGGTCATGCCAAGCTGCTGTCTCCTCCCGATCCATGAATCCTAGGTGTGCGAGAGCATGAGGGCTCCATCATCTCGGTTCAACCGTGATGATTCTCTCCTGCAAAGGCCATCACACAGCACAGTGGGGGGCATGACCGACCTGGCAGATCTGTCAAATCTGTCGGGTCAGTCACGCCTATGGAAAGGATTAAACAGCTGATGTGACACGTCACGAATGTCAGATGACAGTCGAAACATAGTCAAGGTATGAAACATCTCTTTACTTTGTCTGAATAGAAGAACAAGACCAGTTTGACATGGACATCGGCCCACCATAGAGTCTTGAGGAGTACTGACCGGTTCCTCCTGTGAACCAACGCTGCCAATACACCATTATACGGTAGCAGTAAGTTAGAAACATGTTCAGTAAGTTCTTTGGCCTTCCAGAACATGCCAAAGCACGTTACTCATAGGTTCGAAATAAGTTTTGGGTATGTGAGACATTATCTCGACATATTTCGACTTATGAGTAAGTTACAAGTAACGTGTGTCAACAATCGCATAACTTACTAACAACTAATGGCCCGCATATGCAGGATGTATAAGCCATACGCTGGACAGGTCAAAGTTTTGCGCATGCACAAAATTTTTCGAAGACCTCACCGTACTACGACGCATACGAGTGTGCTTCAGTGTGTGCTTAATTTATACAAAACTTACCCATAACTTATTTAACGTATGCCAGCATATTTGCCAAATTTTTTTAAACGTTTGCGTACACTGCCTAAATTGTCAAGGTGTGACAGGAGCTTTATTGTTAATATGCTGTTATTATAATCAGGGCGCCATTGAAAATGAGAGCTTGCTCTCAATGCCCTCCCTGTGTAAATAAAGGGAATGAATGAATGAATTTGAAGTCCATCATGCATGTTTTGCAACAATTACAACTTTTTATTTCTAAAATTATGCTGCCCGTAAGAAAACAAAATAATAGTTTCTACACTTTTCATTGTCTGTCTTCGGTTCTTAAAATGCAGTGATAGCTGTTCTACCAGCCCTCTCCCATGTTGTGTCTTGTTTTTGTTTTTTTCTGGAATGGACTTACCACGGAAGTGACGCCTTTCTGACTTCATTACATGGGAGTTCTATGCAGGAATACAGCAACTGTATTGATTGTAGCTCTTTATTTTTTTAAGCTCATTCTGGTGGACCAAAAGGAGATGATGTAGTTGTACTGCCACTGCCATCTGCCTGTCAGCATTTCACGTAAATTGCCTCTCTTCCTAGGTAGCTGCCCCAGCTGGCCACCAAACTCACACACAATGATCCTCAGGTGGGTTTGCAACCAGGTTGTGTTCACAGGCAAGGTCAAAGGTCAGTAGATCTAGCCACTCTTGCAGCAGTTGCACAAGGCTCAAATGAGCCACTCCATCACTGACAATCAGTTTTCAGGAAGCTTTTGTTTATTTCTGCTGGCCTGCTGAGTAAATTTTCTTATTCACTAAATATCAGGTTTAAACTATTTATAAGGTTTACTTTTAGACCTAACGTTTAAGAATTCAACTTCCATGTACATGTATTATTATTTATACATTTATTTTGGATATATTGCTGAAAATGGCATCATCTGCTGTCAGTCAATCAACAAAAGCATCATACAGTCAGCTGGAGTGCTTTGCATGAAGACAATTGAGTCAGTGGATGAGGTCACAGAATAAAGGGTCCCATTCAAGCCAACACTAGAGCAAGCCAGCGTAGCTCAGTGCAATGGTATGTGCAAAAGAGGTCAACTTGACAAGCTGCCAGTGTGCACATGATCCTGGCATGGTAGGTGTGTGAAGAGGATAACGGAAGCTGCTGGATCTCAAGTTTCTATGTTGACACGGTCATGGGAGGTGAACTTGAAAAAGATGTAGTTTCTGCATCTTCCTGAAGATATGGGCTGGTTTGGGATTTACTTGGTACACATTCTGCAACTGTGCAGCAGGTAAACAGCATTTGCATGCCGCTCTGTCTGTGTGTGTGTGTGTGTGTGTGTGTGTGTGTGTGTGTGTGTGTGTGTGTGCGCGCGCGCGCATGTGTGTGTTATATGCTTGCAGCAAAATAACACTTCCACAGTCCTATGGTATTAACAAACATGAATATTTGCTTTGACAAAGAGTGAAAGTGACAGTTTCTATAGAAGTTCTGGCAACATGTGCTGATGTTTGAACTTTGAAAAATTAAGTTTTAAGGGAATTTTTTTGAAGTGTGTTCCCATCTGCGTCCTCTCATACAGGCTTGAAAGATTGTTTTTGCAAATGAATTAGATTTAATTATTATGAGCAACATGACAGCGAGTGTTTACATGTGCTTCAGCTCCAGTTTCAAGATAAGAGGTGGAGCAGAGATAGTGTGGCAGTTGAATCCATGCATAGCACTCTGCAGCGTTTCCCCTGTGAAGTGGTTGTGCTGAGATTACGCTTTAGCTAGTTCACAGATTAGAAAAAGAAATTATTTTACATCAGGTTGAATGGACTAGAATCTGTGATGTGACTTGTATTGTAGCTGTGCTCACTGAGGGGTTTTTAGGACCACTGGGCTGACTGTCATGTTTGGCAGCGTTTCTCTGCAGTGCTCACAGGACAGAGAGCATTTACTTCATATCCGACTGAGGTATGGTGCATGTTAATGCTGTCTAATGGGTAGCAGTTTACACCAACTGTGGCATGTTTCCATTGTATGCAATTAAAAGGAAAAAAAAGCAGAGCACCAGTGTTAATAAAGATGCACAAATTAATAGATAATTAGGGTGAGAAATTATTTTTTGGATAATTAGCTAAAATATTTGACATTTTTTTTAAACAAATTAATTGAGCACATAATGTAAAGCTTTAAAAGTGAATTAGGTTAGTTATTATTCTGTGTTTGTTATTCAATATTTAAACAATGCATTTAAACAGGTGCATAATATTTCTATTCATGGCCCTTCAGTGTGCAGATGAGTAATAACCGTGGCTTTTGTGTGACTGTGACAGCAATATGACACCATCAGCTGACTGACGAGTGGTTCTAAGTAGACTGCTGGAGGTCTAAACGAACCACAGTATAAATATTTCATGATACTGCTGAAACGGTTGAGATGGTGTCCACCTGATTACAAGCTTTGCTGTTGTTTTCTACAACTTGACCTTCATCCTCCACTGTGTTGCAGCTGGTGCTTTTCTGATAATGGTGATTTACAATTATGTGCTGTAGAGTGAGATCTGTTCAAAATTATCACTATCTTGCTTGGCTTTACTCATGAATATCTGTAGTGTTACCGCAGTGTAATTGTTAGACTAAAGTGTATATATAATTAACAGATGGCAGTGTTGGTTGCTTATTAGGGTTGCCACCCATCCTGTAAAATACAGTATTGTCCTGATTTTTTATACTACAATAATGCGTCCTGTATTGAATGAATACAGGACGTGGTTTGTCCTGTATTTACTAGGTGCCTTTAACACAGCATCATCTCATCCGTGTTCTGCATGTTGCCCTGCTACTCAGTAGTTGTTGGTTGATTTGTTTACTTTTACGCACCGCACATGAAGTTATCACTCAACAGTAACTGGGTTAAAGATAGCCAGGTGGGCTCAGCAGCAGCCACAGTGGCTTGCCGGCTTCTCACAGACCAGCATGTCTGCGGCTGCGCTGTTCCCCGATAGTCCGCCCTGTGCATTAATCAAACATAAACGTTTGCAAAAGTACGAACGTGAATGGGAAGAACTCAGTGATTGGCTTGACAGCGTCAAAGACAACAAGCACAATACAAACTGCCAAGTTGTACTTCACACAAATAGGAAAAAAAAAAAGTTGTCGGGCTCAAATGACATAATGTTACACACTTGTGTACAGTAGGTGGCACTATGCACCTTTCAATTGTTTGCTATTCGCCAGTAGAAAAGAAGAAGAAAAAGAAAAGTTGATAAACAAGTTGTACAGTTCTAACATTAAATGAATTGTTATTTGCACACCCTGATTTTTTTGGAGGGGGTTCTTTCATTTGTAGTAAACGGGAACATTTTGACTTTCGAACTTGAAAGTTATAAACATTGTCAAACAAGCACTTCAGACTTTGGCCTATGAATATTATGTTAATGCTTTATTTAAACAATGATTAAGTTATGACAAACCACAACTAGCGCCCCACACATCACCTTGGGGCAAGGCCAGGGGGAGTCCTTTATTTTTCTGCATTGAAGGTGGCAACCCTATTGCTTACTGCAGACTCTGACATCCAAACACTAAGGAATATGTAGTTTTAAGTTTGTGATAGTAGCTTAGTGCTTTTTTTTAAAGGGGTCTTTGACTGAAAAATTGTGTTTTTGTAGGTTTTAACCTTCTGAAAGGTGTGTATTGGTCGCATGATTAATGAAAAAAGAAAAAAAATCAAAACACCAATTTTTATTAAAACACACACACACACACACACACACACACACACACACACACACACACACACACACACACACACACAGAGCCTTTATATTGTTTTTCACTTCAAAAAGCAAAACTGACTATTCCAGATTTGCCACAGGATGTCGCTTGCATAGTAAACCCAACCCAGCGTGTCCCTGATATGCGCCTGCTGCTCTGGCCTAGCTGCCATTCATGTGGACAACAGTAAGCTAGCAAGTTGGCTTACCAAGCCTGATTTATATTATTATTTTCTCTAGATTTCCGTCAGACATCCCTGTTTCCACCTGGTTCACTAATCCACAGTTGATAATATATCTCATGCCATTCTGGTTTACAGTGTTTCCTCCGGCTTAAAGACTTTGGTGTGGTGGCAACATATTTTTCTGGGAAAGGGGGGCGCAGAAAACACATGATACTATTGTAACCGGAATATGTTAATTCTATACTATTTATTTCTTTTTTAAATTTTGCACAGTAACTTTGCATATGGAACTTACCATTTGAAGTATTGTACAACCAAGGCTTGAATCTTGGAATATTGGGCCAGTTGGGGTCCCACCCAGACGTCCTGTGTTTGGACTTTTTACTGGTGTCATCCTTCTCTCCTTCCTCTGCTCTCACCTCTCCTGGACCCTCTGCCTGAACACTTTCCTCTCCTTGGCTCATCTTATCGGTCTCATCTTTCCCTCTCTGAACTCTGTCTAATTCGGGTTCTCTCTCTGTCTATGGCAGTCCTTCTCAAATAGTGGGGCGATGCGATGCCAGGGAGGGCGCGTATGACCCCGGGGAACAGGCTTTGCTTTTGCCGTGTAAAGTGTAATTGCACATCCACGACAGCAGGTGGTGCAGTGGTGCTCTCATTGTCAAAGTCTGTGCGGGAGTTTAAAACTTTTTAAATTGCTGTCAACAAACCCCTCGAGAGACACCATGGAGAAATATTTAACAGTAACGAAAAGAAAGGCGGAGAGAGACACAGGTAGAGACAAATGAAAGTCTCCCAAAAGCTAAGACGAGGAAATATGACGAAGCTTATCTAGCGCTTGGCTTCACTCTGACTACGGTGGGAGACGAGGAAAGACAGGTGTGTTCACTGTGTCTGAAAATGTTGGCAGCGGACAGCATGAAGCCAAATAAATTAAGACGTCACCTACAGACATTACATCCTCAACACATTGATAAGCCGCTTGATTTTTTTCAGCGAAAACGTGCGGAGTACGGCCAACAATCATCCCGCTTTGTGAACGCTACATCAGTAAACCAGCGAGCACTTTTAGCATCATTTAAAGTGGCGTACCAAATTGCGTAGTGCAAAAACCCCCACACAATTGTTAAATATATTGGTGCTCCTGTGTTAATGTTCCAGTGTGGCCGACACACATTGTGGGCTCACGCTGCCACAGAGACAGAACGGAATGTGTATTGTGGAGTGTCACGTCTGCAAGGACTGAGGACTCAAATCTACAGGAGGTAACAAGGAAGTGTGAGATTTGTCTCTTTGTCCCACAGAAGACGCCCCGGAGGGTATTCCGGTTCATCAAGAAATGAGAGACAATGGTGAAGCTTCAAAGGGATGCTTTGTAACTGTATGTTGACTGAAGACACCATGTGACTTGAATTCTGATGCTGGAAATGTATAAAAGGGGGTTGAAGTATGATTCTTTCTCTTTCCTGCTTTGAGAATGCTAGGAGCTTGTGTTCTGTCAAATAAAGCTGGTTTATGACTGAAACTCAGCCTCGTTATTTGAGCATGCTCCTACACTGGTGACCTACGACGGAGAATGAGCAATGAGAATTCTTCCGAACCGGGCTCGGTGGAAGCCAGCCTGATGGCCGCCTCCACGCTCCGGCTGCCCGATTTCTGGCAGCACAGCCCGCGCTCATGGTTTAGCGCAATCGAGGCGCAGTTCAACCTCCGGAGAATCTCCAACGACGACACAAGATTCTACCACGTGGTAGCGAAACTGGACAGCGACACGGTCCAGAGAGTGGAGGATTTGGTTAATCATCCACCAGACAGCAACAAGTACAGCGCATTGAAAGACGCGCTGATCAGCCATTTCACCCCCTCAGTCCAACAAAGAGCAGAGGGGCTCCTGGCGCTGACGGAGGCAGAAAACGATAGACCTGCGGACCTGATGGTGAAGATGCTGCAGCTCAAAGCCTCCGAGGATGGCGAATTCATTTTCGCCCACCTATTCCTTCGAACCCTGCCACCAGCAGTGAGAGTGGCCCTGGCAGAGTCACCCCGATTGGCCAAGCGAGACTACCATGGGTTGAGCAAGGAGGCGCAGAAGTTGGTCGACGCCCACAAGCAGAACGCGGTTTCGGCCGCGGCGGCTAGTTCGGGAACGGCGTCCGGAGACAGCTTGGGTCCAGCGGCACCAGACGCACCAACAACGGCGGCGACCGGAGCCAGACGACGCGGAGCGGAGAACGGCTCGTGCTTCTACCACCGCCGTTTTGCAGAGAGAGCGCACAGGTGCGTCCCACCGTGCAATTTTAAACGCCAGGACCGAGGGCCGGTAGCAGCCGCGACTCTCGGCAATGAGAACAGGCTGCTTTACCTGACGGATGCACGCTCGGGGAAACAGTTCCTCGTGGACACGGGCTCGCAGCTGAGCTTTGTCACGCCCACCTACGCGGAACGGCTGTCGCCTTCTAAAGCCCCCTGGGTGTCAGTGTCAGCAGCGAACGGCTCCACAATTAAAACGTTTGGTGAGAGGACCATGCTTTTGTCCTTACAAGGCCGTTCATTTGAGTGGACATTTATTGTAGCAGCAGTCAGTTTCAACATGTTAGGGGCTGATTTTTTGTGCTCACATGGTTTATTGGTTGATCTTGCTAATAGACGTCTGATTAATGCACTGTCTTTTCATTCTATTCCCTGCACAGCTCGGGTGGCCCCGCCAACTGCACATGCCAGCGTCTCAGCCGCGGGTGGTAAGTTTCACACTCTGCTTGCTCAGTTTCCAGCACTCACAGTCCCCACTTTTTCAGCAACGGTGGCCAAACATGGGGTAGAACATTTCATAACAACCACAGGCCCTCCCGTTTTTGCAAAGGCTCGGCGTTTGGACCCAGCTAAACTGGCCATCGCGCGCGAGGAGTTCACTAATCTGGAAAAACTAGGCATCGTTAGACACTCCAAGAGTGCTTGGGCTTCGCCGTTACACATGGTCCCAAAGGCTGACGGCTCGTGGCGGCCTTGCGGCGATTTCCGCAGGTTGAACAACGTTTCAGCTCATGACCGCTACCCGATTCCGCACATTCAGGATTTTTCTGTTCATTTGGCGGGGGCGCGCATTTTTTCTAAAATAGACTTGGTGCGCGGCTATCACCAGGTTCCAGTGCGCGCGCACGATGTACCCAAAACAGCGGTCATAACTCCTTTCGGCCTTTTTGAGTTCTTGCGCATGCCTTTTGGCTTCAAGGGGGCCGCGCAGACTTTCCAACGCATGATGGATGCAGTTTTACGCGACCTGCCTTTCGTGTTCGTTTATTTGGACGATATTTTGGTAGCCAGCACGTCCGAAGGCGAACATGAAAAACACCTCACAGCAGTTTTCCAGAGGTTGGCAGAGCACGGGTTAATAGTGAACCCAGCGAAATGCCAGTTTGGGGTGGCGCAGATTGATTTTTTGGGACATCGCGTTTCGGCAGAGGGAGCAGTTCCCCTTCCAAATAAAGTGCGTGCCATAACAGATTTTCCGCAACCTCAAACGGTTAAGGCGCTTCAGGAGTTTCTAGGGATGGTTAATTTTTACAACCGTTTCCTCCCAAGCGCAGCACGACTCATGCAGCCATTGTACACCGCGTTAAAAAAACAAAAGCCCGCAAATAAAGTCGAATGGTCTCCGGAGCGGGAGCGCGCTTTTGCCCAGGTCAAATCAGCCCTGGCAAATGCAGTTTTGTTAGCGCACCCAGTTCCAACGGCCCGCATGGCGCTCACCACTGACGCTTCCGATGTAGCGGTGGGGGCGGTAGTTGAACAGTTTGTGGCAGGTACCTGGCAACCCCTCGCGTTTTTCAGCAGGACCTTGCGCGATAGTGAACGGAAATACAGCGCATTTGACAGGGAGCTTTTGGCCCTACACTTGGCCATCCGTCATTTTCAGTTCTGGTTAGAGGGGCGACGTTTCACCGCTTTTGTGGATCATAAACCGCTAACGTTTGCGATGGCCAAAATTTCAGAACCCTGGTCAGGCCGGCAACAAAGGCAACTAGCCGCAATATCGGAGTTTACTACTGATATTCAGCATGTCGCGGGTAAACACAATGTTGTAGCAGACTGCCTCTCGCGTGCAGTAGCACCACCAAGCCCTATAGGGGCAGACTCTGTAGCCATGGCCGCGGGCCCGGGCAGCGACGCGGGAGCGCGCGCAGCCCCGGTCTGTGTTGGGTTAGATTATGCAGCCATGGCTGCGGAGCAGGTTAACGACGCGGACGTGCGCGCGCTCCAGTCTGGACCAACAGGGTTAAGGCTGGAGCACAGGGTGCAACAAAACGGTATGCCCCCGCTAATCTGCGATGTCTCCACGGGACGGCCCCGCCCTGTGGTGCCAACCACGTGGCGTCGCCGTGTTTTTGACTTGGTCCATTCTCTCGCGCACCCGGGGGTGCGCGCATCGATCAAATTGGTGGGGGAGAAATTTGTTTGGCCCGGGTTGCGCAAACAGGTCAAGGAATGGGCAGCAGCCTGCGTAGCATGTCAGCGAGCTAAAATACACAGACACACTAAGGCCCCGTTGGAACCTTTCCACATCCCCGCTAAGCGTTTTGATCACGTGCATGTTGACCTGGTCGGCCCGCTTCCGTTATCACACGGGCACACACATCTTTTGACAATGGTAGACCGCACCACGCGCTGGCCAGAGGCGATTCCTCTGACATCAACCACAGCGGAAGAAGTTGCGCGAGCATTTTTAACAGCATGGGTTGCGCGTTTTGGTGTACCGTCGGACATAACGTCCGACAGGGGTCCCCAATTTATTTCCGAGCTATGGTCATCGATGGCCCGCAGCTTGGGGGTGAAGATTCATCGCACCACCGCGTATAACCCCCAGGCCAATGGTTTATGCAAACGCTTTCACAGGTCATTGAAAGCAGCCCTCAGAGCATCGCTAACGGATACAAATTGGGTAGACAAACTTCCATGGGTGTTATTAGGGTTGCGTTCTGCACCTAAGGAAGATTTGCATGCTTCCCCGGCTGAATTAGTTTTCGCTCAGCCGCTCCGTTTGCCCGGGGAATTTCTTCCTGATAATCCCGCACCTAATGGCCCCCCCGCTCAGCCGTGGCAGAGCGGCTCAGGAACAAACACGCTTCCTGGCCCGGTCCATCACAGTTTCCCACACGTTTTTGTGCCCAAGGCTTTAAAAAATGCAGAGTTTGTTTTTGTTAAACATGACGCCCAGCGTCCAAGTTTGCGGCCGTTTTACGACGGACCGTTTCGAGTGCTGGAGACCGGGCAGAAGCATTTTCTGCTAGATTTAGGGGGCAGAAGGGAGCTGATTTGCATTAACAGGCTCAAACCCGCTTTTGTTCTGGCTGAGGAGGAGGTGCAGCTCGCGAGGCCCCCCCGCCGGGGCAGGCCGCCGAGAAGACATTCTCCAAAGTCTTCACAGAGAGGTGCTAACAGCTTTAATCCACAGGTGCAGAAAGATGTTGCAGAGGCAGCCAAGCCAAGTTGCAGCAGATTCGGCAGAAGATTAAAACCTAGGCAGTTGGTGGATTGATTAGCGATGTATGGAGTGCTTTGTGTTTCTCTTTTTGTTATGCCATGCAGATTTTGCCTTACTCGACGTTTGGGGGGGGTAGTGTGGCCGACACACATTGTGGGCTCTGCCACAGAGACAGAACGGAATGTGTATTGTGGAGTGTCACGTCTGCAAGGACTGAGGACTCAAATCTACAGGAGGTAACAAGGAAGTGTGAGATTTGTCTCTTTGTCCCACAGAAGACGCCCCGGAGGGTATTCCGGTTCATCAAGAAATGAGAGACAATGGTGAAGCTTCAAAGGGATGCTTTGTAACTGTATGTTGACTGAAGACACCATGTGACTTAATTCTGATGCTGGAAATGTATAAAAGGGGGTTGAAGTATGATTCTTTCTCTTTCCTGCTTTGAGAATGCTAGGAGCTTGTGTTCTGTCAAATAAAGCTGGTTTATGACTGAAACTCAGCCTCGTTATTTGAGCATGCTCCTACACCAGATCAATTTACATTTAATATTATTTATTGATTGAATTATTTTTCTCAGCATCAAATGGTTCAGTTGGTCAAAAATGTTTCTAGTTTAAATAAGGATTGACATATTTTTTATTTCAGGCACTTTGATGCACTTTAAGTTTTTTTTTCTGTTTTAGACTATAACAGGGTTTCTGTGTGGCAAAATAAAGTTAATATTTGTTGAAAGTTGATTTATATTGCTTTTTTCTTTTGTTAATGTTAAAAAGGATACAATTTTAGGTATACTTAAACAATTTTTATAGATAATGATCTTATTTATAGTCACCGCGGCGAGTGGGGGGGGGGCGCGAAATATTTTCTCTTTCCTAGGGGGGGGCTTTGCAAAAAATAATTGAGAAGCACTGGTCTATGGTGATATACAAACAGGTTAGAAAATATCAAGTGTCACGTTTTGTCCTGCAGGATTTTTTTGTCATGGTTTATATAAATGACAAAAAAATGTGTATTTTTTTGTATTTTTATTCTAGTGTTTCTTTTTTCCCCATTGAGAGAGTAGGGAAGGGAAGGGAAAAAAAAACATTCATAATAGTAATGTACTCATGCATACTTAAATTATATGATCAGAGGTGGGTATAGTAGCCAGAAATTCACTCATGTAAAAACAGTGCTTTGAAATTAATAATTAAAAGTAGACAACCAAAAATTTCTAGTTGAGTTAAGGGCACAAAGAGCACCCACTTAAAAACATGAGTAATGACTTCAGTCTTGAAGGTTTGAGGTTTTTCTCCAAAGTTTATAACAATTTTCTTATAGTTTTCTACTTTTCTCTGTAAATTTATCTAAATTTGAAACCATTTTCCTCATTTGTTATTTTCTCTTGTAAAATTGGCTTTTCTTGGACATTTAAGACTTTATTATAAATTTGCGGATTATTTTATGGCTAATTTTTGTCTATTTTTTTTAAATAAAATTACTTTTTTTTAAATAAATTTGAAACAGACTGTAATATTTTTTTTTTACTTTTTCCTTATAACAATTTACACTTTTGAGCATTATTTTGCAGAGCCAGAACAGAAATATAATTTAACTCTGATTTCAAAGAAAAAAATATTAATGAAATTGTATTTAATGAAATAAATTAACTTAAATGACCAAAGATGCAGTTATTATTTTTATAGTTTTTTGTAGAAATCCCCTCACCACCCAGACAGCAGGAAAAACTTCCCTTATTTTGAAATCCAAATGTTGGCACGTTTAGTTTGTCTGAAGGCTGTTGGCGTATTAAAGTCATTGACTTCATGAATTTTGGTCATCTTAACTTGCCAGGTACATAGTAATGAACATAAATTAGTTAATTAATATTGTAGTGCCTGGTGAAGTAAATCCTCAGCATTTCATCAGTCACTCTTGCCTTTTCCTGCATATGAAGGAATGACCTGTTTGCTAAATAACTCTTCATTATTGCTTCTGTCACCAGCGGGTTAAAACCACCATAAATGCTTCCACTGCTTACATACCTCTTCTGCTTTTTTTCTGCGTTTAAAGTACTTTAATAAGCTCATACTTCTCTCAGACAGTCACGCTAGAGAGACACTCTGCCTGCTGACCGAAATGGTTGCGGGGTGCGTGCTTCCGAACTCCGCGTGGATGATGGTCACGCGCATTGTTTGTGTGTGCGCTTGCGGAGTGTCATTCCTACATATTTTTTTCTTAAATTCATATTTGCTTGGCGTGGCGGCATAAATCCAAGGATGGTGACCTGACATGCAGAAATGTTACCAAAGGAAAGCCTGGGCTTATTTTGTTGTATTTTTGCCATGATGCTACACTGAGCTCTGTTAGCATTGACATGGCAAGGCAGTTGGTTAGCACTGGTCATGTGACTGACAGGCTGCCTAGCATTGCCTTAACTGTTGATCTGGTCAGTTTGGATCGCTGTTTCCTATAAACTCTACTTTCCCCCACTGGAATCCTTTTTCATCAACCAACACTTGAACATATGCTTTATCCAAATGCTATTTTGAGTGGCTAGCGACCATCAGCTAGCCACCTTGAAGCTAGCAGTTTAGCCACTCATTCTCAAATGTTTCTGTGCTAGCTAATGTTAGTAATAGTGATGTTAAAAAGAGGACAGAGTTGAATCCAATCTGAAAATCAAACGGACTGTTTTCAGAAAGGCTGGAAAAATAAAAAAACAAATTTGCTGCAATAATTAAAATAAAAAAATAAATAAAATGTAGAAAAAGTGCAATTAGTGACTGCTTTAAATGTTATCAGTAGCATAGTTATTTATAAAACATAATTAAAAATTTTATTTGCAGTATTATTCACTTTCTATGATGATCATCATGGTTTTTGACCATCTAACGTCCTCGCTGAATATCACATGGCTCGATCCAGCGATAGTCTAATGATGATGTGGCATATTGTTCCCCCTCTAGAGAGCACATTAGTCCAGATTTAAATATTAACTTCTATAGGTGGATTTCTGTGGACTTTCGCCAATGTCTCCTGTAAGAGACATTGGCGGAAGTATTTTATTGGGCTGTGATCTTATTCACAGCTCCTCTTCTCTGATACTAATACATCATGATACCATCTGGGACTTCTGTGAAAAATGTGAAACAATACATTGCATTAAAATGCACGTTATGATCCATCTAACATATTTTTGGAAGGTCAGTTGTGTACCCAGTCTTGAATGGGGCTGGATGATTATTTCATGGAGTGTTGAGCAAATAGCCTTAGGGTTCGCTGGCTATAATTACCACTCAGGTCCTGACTTAATTGGAAGCGACACATTGCATCGGGTGGCTTAGGGGCCGCCATTGGTTAAGTGATAGCGGCACCACAACCAGCTAAATGTGCCAACCTTGCCGACTGCTCTTTTTAAACATTTGTGCTTGGTAGCAACCTGTTGCTAATCCACATACACCTAAACAAAAGGTCTTCAGTCTTTTCACCTCACCATTAAGGTCGAAGTGGATGCTGAGAGGATTAAGTGCTTTGTTGTGCTGCTTCGAGTCAGCAGAGCACGCTCGGAGAAGGCAGCACATCGAAGGGAGTTTTCTTCATTCTTGCTGAATTGGGGCACGGTGGATTTGTGCGTTATGTGTATGCACGTGAAGGAAGAGCAGATAAAGTGTGCAGTGCTAAATGAGCCGTGTTTGCTCCAAAGAGTGGTTGAGAAACTTGAAATGTCTGTCTTATCAGCTTGTCTTGAGTGTATCACAATGGGACGAGGCAACAGGTATGCGAGCCTTGGCTTTGTTACTTTTTATTGACTGAAGATGAGGAATTGTTTGTTAGATGACTGAAAATGTTTTTATCAGGCTACAAATGTTGACATATCCATCATCATACCTTATTCCCTGCACCAGTCCTTGGTTGAGGAGTTTAAAGCAGCAGCTTAGATTAAAAGCAATCCTTGGCATCCAATTGTCCGGGGGTATTACTTCGCTCTGTAGATGCGGAAGCGTCTAAATTTAGGAACTGGCAAAGCTTTTTTTCTGTAAATCCATTTGGTGGGTCCTAGCTCAGTCATGAAATTATGAAGTGGACAGGCAAACAAACACAGTAGTTCTGCACTAAATACTGTAGAATGGGCATTCCTTTGCAGAGGGGCTGAGCTGACCCTGTCATTACACATCAGATTCCCTCGGGGGTCTGGAGATGGGCTGTGAGATAACATTAATACCACACGTCAAACTTCAGAAGTGGAGGAAAGAAGTTATCTGTTTTGGGGGTTGGGACTGGGATCATTTGAGTCACAAACCTGCAAATACTTGAATCATAGCAAGTTTTCCTTGAGTTGTTTTTTTTTTGTTGTTGTTGTTTTTGTTTTTTTGTAATTTGTACTAGAAAAGTGACCTGATTCCCAAATCAGGTTAACATTTTATGTATGTTTAAACAGAAATGTGTCATGCAGAACTATTGCTAGATCACCATTAGTGCTAATGCTATCAATGAACAGCAGTTAAAAATATGTTAATCTTCCAATATAAAGTGCCTAATTCCTACTGGCAGTTTTGTACACATGAATCCTCTGTGTAGTGCATGACTGGATTTGTTTTACAGTCTTATGATGTAATTCCAGACATTCACTCAGCCTACCTTTCCAACAGCACTGGAGAAAGTCTGTCAAGATAATATGGTGGCTGACAAATTCTAGTTGGAAACATCAGAGTTTGTTTTCACAGTTAAAAGTCAAGCACATATTTTCATTTTGGGGTGATTGTGGCATTTTTGTGAGCTCACTATTTAAAGCAGACAGGAAATGTTTGGTCCTGTTTTAGATTTATAGTTGTTTTCTGGTTTAGCCTCAAAGAACCTCTTTTATTTGGGTTTTCTGTGTGTTAATTCAGTTGTTGTTGTTGTTATAAGTGATCTGCATGAAGAAGCATGAAATGGCAGTTGACACGTAGATTCTTTTTCGCTGCAGGATGGAGGCGTCGTGTTTGGACCTGGCCCTGGAAGGTGAGCGGCTCTGTAAGACTGGTGACTACCACGCTGGCGTGTCCTTCTTTGAGTCTGCCATTCAGGTTGGAACAGAAGACCTCCAGATCCTCAGTGCCATCTACAGCCAGCTGGGAAATGCTTACTTCCACCTTCAAGAGTACAATAAAGCCCTGGAGTACCATCGGCATGACCTCACACTTACAAGGTGAACATTTTCATAAACTTAAAAAGAAATATTTCCCCCTTCAGCACAAACAGCAGAAACAACCTGACGGACCTCTCGGGATCAGCATCAATGCTGTGGTTTTCCCGGTGCAAAGACACATCTGTCTGTCTCTGTGTAACTGCTTACCTGCTCATAGGTATGAAGAAAATATGCAAAACACTCTCAGATCACAGGAGTAGATAAAGACAGCAAAATACGCTCCAGTCAAAGACAACTTTAGTGTTATTTTTTTTAATCATTTCAATAAATCTGCATAATTCTTAGTGGCAAAACACATTTATTTACATAAACTTCAACTTGCTTACGACTCTTCTTAAATAAGCCACTTTGTTTTGGTCTCCTTTGCTGGGGTGTGTCTAAAGGGTGCTCTGGGTGCCCCTTCCTGTGAATATATCCGTGAAACATCAATCAATAATATACTCAATAATACACAGTTACATTTTTAGGGTAGTATCTCACTGGGCTGCGCCAGCTTGGGACTAGTTAGAGAATTAAAAAAAAAAAACTGGTGAGAAATATGCAAATTTGCAACAGTTTTCACTTGGAATCACACTGAACTGGCACTTAGGACCCATTTGCATACATGCTCTATCTTGCACAGATAACACCTGTGTACTAAATGATGTATAGCACCATCCACTCATCCATCCATCCATCTTCCACCGCTTATCCGGGGAAAATCCTGCTTCGTAGTACAGACTCCAGGTGCAGGAGTGGACTGAAAATTCAGTCTCTCAACCACTTAATTCAGCCAGGGTGAATTTCTTTTTCACATTAACCCCTTGCACTCTGGTCAGTTTCCCTAAAAACGCCTACAAATAATGTACCCAAAGTAAATCAAAAGCTGTTCTTCAACCCTTTGCAGCATCTTCATGGGGTTGGTCTCATTTAAAAGAAAACACTTTGAATTTTTTGGCAAAACAGTCATAATCTTTCTAAGTGCTCCTGCCACTGAGTAACAGTCATCTTAACATACTGAACTTGAAGAAAATAAAGTTCGCCTGGGTGTTTTTTAGATACAAATGCTTGCAAATAACACACAGCTGTCAGATACTGGCTGGGAAATGCAACCGAAATGTAGAACCAAGTGTTATCCAGCTGAGGTCAAAATTTTGTAACAATACCACAAAAAATGAATATATTACACAGCTTTTTTCTCAGGTTGTTCCCAGGTGTTTTTGAATTGTGCCAAATTGTGCCAAATGGCACAGTTTGGGAAAACGTCTGTAACTTTTGAATGATTCAGTATAGAAGCTTGATCTTGGGCTCTAATGAAAGGTGACACTCAGGGCTGTGTGTGTGGGGGGGGGAGGGGTTGTTTATTCATTCATGAATGAATGAATGAACAAACAAGCCCCCCACACACAAAGAAGCATGCCACGTAAAAAATGTGTGGCCTTTTTTACAAGAAAAAATAACCTACAGTGCACTAAAAATTACATTAAAATATCTGCAATGTAGAGGATAACGCCCCCCCCCCCCGCTACAGAGGAGCGCGGCGCACAAAAAAACGGTCCGTCAACGGTCTGTCATGTGGCGATGACGCACCGTTGTAATTACCGATCGGTCAAAAGTCATTTTTATTACTATTTTCAGTGATAAAGAATAATTTAGCTTATAAAACTGTCGTTGGCGAACATCTGTTCCTCATTGTCAGACAAACATGAAGCTAGTCCGCTTGTTACGACTCGTGGTTCTGGTCACGTGACCCGGTCAAACCTTGATTCCATTATTGGGGTTTTGCGCTTCCATGATTGCGGTTTGGGCGAATGATTTTTCAAAACAAATAAGAACAGTAGTAATAAAAAAAGACTGGTGAACGCTACTGTTACACACAGCGGCTTACACAAAACAGATTTTATGCACGGGACGCACGCTTTCAATCGACGAACTTCTCTGCTTCAATTGGCTCGTTGTATTCGCAGTCGTTGGTAGGCAGGTCCTTCTTGCTAGGTTTTCAGTCATTGGTTCTTCAAGGTTTCAGAAACCCAATTCAAGGCTCTTATCAGTCGAATGAGAGGTCAATCAAATCTAAACCAATCAAAGCACTCCTTTGCCTTTCTGTTCGCGGCTGTGTCTGTAGTGGAAGAATGGAAATGCAGCTTTTTTTTTTTTTTTTCAGTGCGCACTGAGACGCACAGTGCACACGAGGACGCAGAGATGTGACCGCCCGCGGTATCCCGGAGTGCAAGAGGTTAACTAATTAGAATTTTTAAAAGTGCAACACAAAAAAACATTTTCATTCCAGGCTTTTTGAGGGTCCCTCCCTGCAGCGGGCCCTGGGTACCCCCCCTTCCCCAGTCCAACGCTCCTGCACCCAGGAAAAAACATTACTTGCCTACAGATTTGATTTCATGTCCACCGAGCACATTTTTTTCCTCACTCTGAGTGTCCTTTTTTTTCTGTTCATTTTCTGTGTAGTCCATGACAGACAGCCACCCAGTCAGTGAACATGCAGCAGAATGCAAGGCTTCTACTCACAAGTTGGTAGGGGGCTGTGTATCTTCTTCACGGTTTTGTTGAATCAACTCTTGCAAAGTTATATCTTCATTTCTGTGTCTGGGCTGTAGCCAGCACATGCTTAATGCTGTTATGATTGTCAAAAACTATAAAACTAAACTGAGGCGGGTTCAAGACACCCGTGATGTCTCTGTGACAATTTTTGAGAATATTTGTCGCACAAATTTTTTGAACATGTTCAAAATTCCTGCGACATGAGAGCAAGGCCCTGCAACTCACGAGAGGAAATTGCGAACTGTGTTGAATGTTTGGAGAGATTTTGAATACTTCCTTGGGAATGCCTTTCTCCAACTAGTCGCAAACTGTCACAAACCATTGAGATACGACCTTACACAGTAACTTCAGTGTGAGCATGTCATGAAGCAAAAAAAGACTCTTGCTGTACAATTTTCTGTTTGGTATCTGATACTTTGTTTCTTAGTGAAGATGTACTGTGATGTTTATTTGCCATTTCCCTGTAGTATATGCTGCTAATCATGATTTCATGTTTCAATAGTGCATTAGGGATGGGTGATACCAGCATTTTTCCTTTCGATATGATATCATTAATTTATGGGACTTTTTCTTCGATACCGATACTTTTTGCCCCTTTAAGGAAAATCACATGATTGCAGTTTCATTAACAACTTTATTGCAAGGGCAGTATGAAATATGAATAAAACTCATGAACATAAATACCAGAAAGAAATGCTTATAAAATGATAATAAACTAGAACAATGAGCAAAGTAAATAAAAATGAAATGAAATTTTTTCTTCACTTATAATAAAAATAATGAAGACTTAAAATGAATGCAAAATTAATTCAGTTTCTTAATTTTGTGAAGATTCTCAGTCATCCAGATGGGTGAGTACGCTGTATGAAATCTCAATCAAGTCAACTGGATTCAAGTATTGTTTTACTTCTGAAATGTTTCACTATTCATTGAAATTCTATGGTGATACCAAGCAGCAAATACAGTATGTGTATTTTTTTTCACAATGCAATGTTTTTTTTAACTTTTATTTTATTGTTTAGTTATTTTTTACACTATTGTTTTACAAACTTAAATAGTGCTTATTTTGTTTATTTTTCAAAATTATGCTACTTGGTATCACCATAGAATTTGGATGAATGGTATAACATTTCAGAAGTAAAAAATACTTGAATTCAGTTGACTTAACTGAGCTTTCATACAGTATTGAATTTCTTAAATTGAAAGATCAACATATTGCTCAAGAACCTGCATTAAACCATGATCACCATCACTAGTCTTTGGTCGTAACACACACAGAGACACACAGACAGAGATTTCTTGAATTTATAGAGTAATTGGGGGAAGTCCCAGCAGGGGGACCCAGATAGAGTGTTATAGACATCATCTAGACATGGAAATCTCACTGTTTGAAGAAAAAGAAGAAGAAAAAGAAGATTGTTCAGAACTCCTTATACAAACTCCTTATACGAAGATACAGAGTGAAGAAGAAAAAGAAGAGGTTGTTAACTGAGAAGAATTCTGACTTTTGATACATAGAGTGATGTTTACTGAGTGAAGTACGTGGCGGTAAGGACTGCAGCTCCTGACCAGATAGAGTGATGATATAGAGTGAAGTATGAGGCGAAAAACAGCTAATGCTCATTTGTCTTTTTTTAGTTGCTAGATAATGTACAACAGCATATTCCCCAACTGGATAAGCTACGCTAGATCATTTAGCGGCTAGATAACAGTCTATTCAAGTTTTAGATTGGTGTCTAGGAAAAGCAACATGTTCACATTTTTAGGTTTAAGCCGATTTTGCCACTGACTAATTGTCTCTCCTACCTTGGAAAACAGTCTCTCAGCTGGAACTGAGGTTGCAACTGTTGAAAGATATTTTTGTCACATTGCTGAGCAATGGAAACACTATCTCATTGCTTTTCCACCACAGTAAAGGGTCCTCTTCTGCCGCCCATGCCGCTGCTGAGCTCACCCTGTAATTTCCCAGTTTGGGATCAATAAAGTACATCTATCTATCTATCTACCCACCCACCCACCCTGCGCGTGAGTCAGTGACTGCTTGACTGAGTTTGCGCAGTGAGTCTTCGGCTCTGATATCTGATAGGCTGCCATAATCATGTGACACGGCAGACCATCTCTGAAATATGCCTGGGCTGGCTTTTCACCGGTTTTCACACCTAAATTTAATGCCTAAAACTCTCAGAAGTGAAAACAAATTGCATGTTTTGTATTAACACGGTGGTATTGCGATATTTAAAAAGTACTGACTCCAAAATATCGACCAGCTGGTATCAAAGTATCGATACTAGAGTATCGATATACCCATTCCTATAGTGCATATCCATATGTTATGTCTAATTATTAATAATGGAGAGGAAAAAAAAAAGAGGCCCAGCTAACATTTAAGGGATAAGGACCTGTACTTATATAGTGCTGTTTCTAGTCTTGGACCACTCGAAGCGCTTCACTAGAACTAACCTTCTGTTCTAAGGGCCTATCAGAGACAGATACCTAGGGACAATTAAGAGTCACCAGTTAACCTAACATGCATGTCTTTAGATTGTGGGAGAAAACCGGAGCTCCCAGAGTAAGCCCACACTGCACAGGGAGAACATGCAAACTCCACACAGAAAGGTTCCCACCCCTGCCAGCCTGGGGATTCAATCCTGGAACCTTCTAGCTGTTAGGCAACAGTGCTAACTACTGCACCACTGTGCTGCCAACATTGTATGCAGGGGCCTATAAATCATTAATCCAAGCATGGTTGGCGTGGCATTTTTTCCCCAGAGTTTGCATCATTTTACAGAGTAACTGTATATTCTTTTGAACAAACTTTTAAAATTTTCTGTTTCTCCCTCAATGATTAAATTGCTAAGCTGGACTCCAGCTTGTTGTTGCTTCTAGCCAGTAAATTGGTTTCTTGCCTCATGTGTTTTCATGCTAATACACATCAAGAATCCACTGATACCCCAGTCTAATTATGCCCTGATGCTATTTTTTTTCCTGCTATTGCTATTGCAGAACGATTGGAGATGAAGTTGGTGAGGCCAAGGCCAGTGGTAACCTTGGCAACACATTGAGACTTTTAGGACGGTATGAAGAAGCATTGGTTTGCTGCCAAAGGCATTTGGAGACTCAAAAAGCTATATATGATAAGGTGGGTCATAGTCATACTTTCATGTCAAAATAAGAATTATTTAGGTTAAAGAGAGGCTTTTTCTTTTTTCATTTCAGCAAACTTTGAACCAATATAATTTCACTTCTCTGCTCTGTTATTAAAGATCTCAGTATGGGTCTAAATGAGCTATTAAATAAATTTGTTGACAGCCTCAAACCTAATTGTGTATGCATAACAGGAGCATAATGGGCACACCAGTATCTACAGTAGTCTGACACCAGTCCTCTTTGGTTAGCTTTGCAGGCTGGCAGTATATTTTAAGTATGTAATTACAGCATTGGTCACTCTGGTTTCCGTCTGTGAAAATCCGGTGTTCATGCTCTAGGTTGGGCAGGCTAGAGCCCTGTATAATTTCGGAAACGTTTATCACGCCAAGGGCAAGAGCATCTGCTGGTCTGGCACAGAGCCAGGAGACTTTTCAGAGGAGGCCAGGGTAGCCCTGAGGAAAGCTGCACAGTACTATGAGTGAGTATGTTTACCTTTGAGAATTGGTTGGCTTTTTGGTTTTAGTGTGAAATTCTTAAGGAACTGTAAGTAGGATATTAAACTTCCTCTTGGTTTTAAGTTACACTGTACTGGGTTTTTCCTAAAGGCCCAAATATACATTCTACTGTTATTCATGCAGTTGCTCATAAGTTATTTTGTATTTAAATTATGCTTATATGTAAGATTTCGCTTTTTTTTTGGCATTTTACTTCGATTGACAAATATGTGGCCATATGTTGAGCAGGAAGGGCAATGATTGACCAATAAGTCTATTAGTTTTAACAGTTTTAACTCAGATTTTACTTTCGTTAAGAAGTAACCATATTTGGATTTTTTTTGTTTCTTTGTTTGCTTTGTTTGTTTTTTTGTAGAATTGTATAAAATGAATACCACTTTGTTTACTTTTAAAAAAGAGCAAATTTGGCCCTGGTAAAGGAGATGGGTGATCAGGCCGCTCAGGGCCGTACCTGTGGGAAACCTGGGTAACACTTACTACCTGCTGGGCGACTTTAAGAATGCAGTGGCTGCACATGAAAGGGTAAGTGGCAACCTACAGTGCATCCGGAAAGTATTCACAGTACTTCAGTTTTTTCCACATTTATGTTACAGCCTTATTCCAAAAAGGATTAAATTAATTTTTTCCCTCAAAATTCTACACACAATACCCCAATAATGACAATGTGAAAAAAGTTTTTTTGAGATTTTTGCAAGTTTATGAAAAATAAAAAAAACAAGAAATCACATGTACATAAGTATTCACAGCCTTTGCCATGAAGGTCAAAACTGAGCTCAGGTGAATCCTGTTTCCACTAATCATCCTTGAGATGTTTCTCCAGCTTCATTGGAGTTCACCTGTGGTAAATTCAGTTGATTGGAAATGATTTGGAAAGGCACACACCTGTCTATATAAGGTCCCACAGTTGACAGTGCATGTCAGAGCACAAGCCAAGCATGACGTCAAAGGAACTGTCTGTAGTCCTCCGAGACAGGATTGTCTCAAGACACAAATCTGGGGAAGGGTACAGAAAAATTTCTGCTGCTTTGAAGATCCCCATGAGCACAGTGGCCTCCATCATCTGTAAATGGAAGAAGTTCAGAACCATCAGGACTCTTCCTAGACCTGGCCAGCTGTCTAAACTGAGCAATCAGGGGAGAAGGGCCTTAGTCAGGGAGGTGACCAAGAACCCAATGGTCACGCTGTCAGAGCTCCAGCATTCCTCTGTGGAGAGAGGAGAGCCTTCCAGTAGGACAACCATCTCTGCAGCAATCCACCTATCAGGCCTGTATGGTAGAGTGGCCCAGACGGAAGCCACTCCTTAGTAAAAGGCCACATGGCAGCCCACCTGGAGTTTGCCAAAAGGCACCTGAAGGACTCAGACCATGAGAAACAAAATTCTCTGGTCTGATGAGACAAAGATCGAACTATTGGCGGTGAATGACAGGCGTCATATTTGGAGGGAAACCAGGCATCGCTTATCACCAGGCCAATACCATCCCTACAGTGAAGCATGGTGGTGGCAGTATCATGCTGTGGAGATGTTTTTCAGAGGCAGGAACTGGGAGAACAGTCAAGATAGAGGGAAAGATGAATGCAGCAATGTACAGAGACATCCTTGATGAAAACCTGCTCCAGAGCACTCTTGACCTCAGACTGGGGCAACGGTTCATTTTTCAGCAGGACAACGACCCTAAGCGCACAGCCAAGCTATCAAAGGAGTGGCTTCAGGAGAACTCTGTGAATGTCGTTGAGTGGCCCAGCCAGAGCCCAGACTTTAATTCAATTGAACATCTGTGGAGAGATCTGAAAATGGCTGTGCACCGACACTTCCCATCCAGCCTGATGGAGCTTGAGAGGTGCTGCAAAGAGGAATGGTCCAGACTGCCCAAAGGCAAGTGTGCCAAGCTTGTGGCATCATATTCAAAAAAACTTGAGGCTGTAATTGCTGCCAAAGGTGCATCAACAAAGTATTGAGCAAAGGCTGTGAATGCTTATGTACATGTGATTTCTTAGTTTTTTATTTTTAATAAATTTGCAAAAATCTCAAACTTTTTTCACGTTGTCATTATTGGGTATTGTGTGTAGAATTTTGAGGAAAAAAATGAATTTATTCAATTTTGGAATAAGGCTGTAACATAACAAAATGTGGAAAAAGGGAAGCACTGTGAATACTTTCCGAATGCACTGTAGTTCTGACAATCAAAAAGCCCATTTGCAGAATTTTAAGTTCGATTTTGGTTACATTCAGGGCTTGACATTAACACCTGTCCACCCACCAATGGCGGGTAGATTTCATCTGTGGCTGTTAAGACAGCAACTCCCACTAGCCACTGTGGCAGGTTGTAGTTTTCTCAAATGGCAATTTTAATAATAATCCTCTCACTGTGAGACTACAAAACTACAACTCCCGATTTTGCTAACAATAAAAACACTTTCAAGCCATCAGAAAAGATCAGACCCATCACTGGTTACCTGTTTGGCAGCAGGGCTGAAATAAATGACAGAGGCTGGGGACATTTATCGACCTGCTTTCAGCAGGATCTGACTATGCAGTAGGTGGAGGAGGAGAAATGATCATAGACTGTATTTGGATGCATAAAGCAGCCCTGTGAAGCATCTCTATGCATCCAAACTGAAATTATTATTATTATCCTATTATTAATTATTTGCAGCCCACGTGATTCTGCTTTGCGCTGTGTGCTCACTTCATCCTACCTCTGCCAGTGCAGAGTCTGGAGCTGAGAGAAAAATCAGGTAATAATTTCACTCTTCCTGCTTTTCTTCTATTATTGTTCTCTGTGGAAGGTACAGGTCTAGTTTAAAAAAGTCCTTTAAGATTACTGATTGCAGCAGCGGCGTAAACGGTCTCATCTTGCAGCAGGACAAACGTGTGGCGAGGTGAAGCGATATTGTTAATTGATGTGGACACTTACTTAGAACAATTTTTAAAACTATAATTTTATAGTTATCATTGTCGTGTTTCGTGTGGATAGTCCTTTACACTCTAAATATACTGTATATTTTTAATGGGCTGGTCCATGGATGTCAAACATATAGCCTGAGGGCCAAAGCCAGGGCATCCAAATTTTTCTTTGTGAAGTTACAGCTTTCTTTCTGGTAAATTTCTGACTTTTTCTACTGATTAAAATTGTTCATGTAAATTTGAGACATTTTTCTCCTTAAGATGATTTTTTCTCCTCATCAGTTTTCTATTCTTTCTCTGGTGAAAACGGGTAGTATCCATTTAGGTTAAATCCATCAGCAGCTACTAATGGCGTAGTGCAGCCTGAAGGGGTGTTCCCAATTCATAGGGGTCATTTTCAGCCCACAAGGGCCACAGGGTAGAGGTACAAATGAGAATTGGGACCAATCCCAAATCTACCTGTACTTCACTGTCACAGTGCAGATATTTTTCTCTACTGTTTTACAGTTTTTGTCATGAATCCGGGTTTGGCCTTCCTCCTGATAGCTCTGGCACGCCCCCTCCTCCTGTCAAGCACCATCAGCTGCTCTGTCACGGGTGCTCACACACGTACACGCACCCACACGCACACACACACATGCACACGCTCCATTCACTCTCATTCACACGCTCTCTCACACACCGGGTGCCAGTCATTTCTGCCCACGCATTCTCACACTGGCAATCTCTTTCCTCATTAGCTTCAGGAGTATTTGTTGGCCGCTCCAGAGGAAAGAGATTGTCGGGGCATTCGCTTCCATGCGTGGCAGCCAATTCTCCCCGAATGTTATTCACTCCCTTCGTTATTCTCCAGACGGATTATTACCTCCGCCAGGCCGAAAAGGCCAGGAGGAGGTTATGTTTTTGCCGGGGTTTGTCTGTCTGTTTGTCTGTCTGTTTGTCTGTTGGTTAGCAAGATAACTCAAAAACTTTTGGACGGATTTCCATGAAACTTTCAGGCGTTGTTGGAAATGGTACAAGGAAGAACTGATTAAATTTTGGGGATGATCCGCATCACCGTCTGGATACACAAATTTTTTAAAGCATTTTTTTAACACTGTGACATACGGCCATTTTCAACATGTGCACAGGCACAATGGAGGGCGCTGGTCGTCGTGTCTGACCAACACAAACTCCGCGTTCTTCAACGTTTTAGGCACAAAAGCCACGCGGAAAACACTGGTGGCCTGGGCCCCGCCAGCGTGCCTGTGTTTGCGCGCAGCTGCAACACCTGTACACGGGCAGCTGTCCGCGCCGGATTATTTGGCAGAAATTCCCCGGCCAGCCATAGGCCGCTGCGCATTTGGCAGAAATTCACCGGCCAGCCATAGGCGCTGTGCAAAAACGAGCTCTCTGCCGGGGAGGAGCTTCTCCTAATTCTGTTTTGCGCGGAGGCCAACCCCCAATATATATAATATAAAACCCACGGCAACTGTCTACCCAATCTGCATCCGTCAGTGGAGGAGATGGACACAACAGCCACCATTCAGTTTATTCCTCCGCAAGGAGGCAGTGCTTTTATACTGAACCCACGAATCCTATCACTATCAGATTGATTGTCATTGATTAATTGATTAATTGTCTATGTTTATTGCACTGTCCCTGTCAATAAACAAATAATCATTGTGATCAAATGATAGGTCATTGTTTTCATGGTCAAGGACTCTGAAAACGTACACACAAACACTGTATGGGGGGAACTGTTGCGCTTGGCGGAGGTCTGCGCTGTCCGAGTGCTTTTCTAGTTTCCCTTGGTGTTTCAGCTGGCCGTGCTTCTCACCTCATCCTCCAGACTGCACGGTTCTCCTCGGATTAGCTCCAGCCCTGTAAGTGTCTTTTTTCACCTTTCTTTCCCGTGCTGTTTATAGCCCTGCAGCGCTAGGCTTATCGCCTTTCCTTTTATGCTTACGATATTGCAGCATTAGGCTCCCCTTTTGACCGGACTGTAGAGCACTCAATAGGCGCCCTGTATGTTTGGTGGCCTAATCCCATCATTTCACCTCTCTGTATTTTTTGTGTTTGACCTGAACTGTAATTTGGTTGTGAACTTTAATAAACATGGCACTCTCTACTCCTGCGATTGGGTTTTTCATTCTCTCCCTTGTGCGCCATGTTATGGTGCACGGGGGTTTGTGACAGAATGCCCCGACCGTAAAAAAAGACCCAGCAGAGTAGAGTTGCGTTTTTTTCCCTTCTCCCTTTGGGCACGATGATCTGGACAGACGAGGAGCTGGAAGCCCAGGATTTGCTGGAGGAGGCAGGCTTCGCCTCTCAGTGGTCTTGGTTTCCCGAGGACCGGGAGTGGGCACGACTCGTTGCGGAGGAATTCGAGCAGCGCTACCCTCACCTCTGGGTTATCCATAGGGTAGACCCCATCCTCTCCGTCATCTTTCCCATTCCACGGACGCCAGGCTGAGGATGCATCTCCGTGATCAAGAGCCGGCCCCACGCCCAGAGAAATGCTCCTCGTACGGAGGAAGAACTCTCCCCCCCCTCGGATCTTCTTCTTCGCCTGGGCCAGCGCCACCACCCACCCATCGACGTGAGGACGGAGATGTGAGCGCTGCGAGGACAGAGACACGAGGACGCGCTTCTCCGGCAGAGAGGGTTCCCGCCCCATGTCTACCCAATCCACGGATCTGACTGAGGCAGCGTGGCAGGCCTGATCGCTCTGGTAAAATCGCCGGGTGAAGGAGGAACGCCGGAATGAAGGAGGATCTGGACGAGGATCCCTCGGCGCTCGAACTCTCCGTGGCCACGCCACCTCCCTCTCCAGAGAGGACAGAGTCTCTCTGCATGGGTGACCTGCTACCCGGCACAGTGCTCCATGTCCCGGATTACCTCATCCCCGCATCACCCAAGCAGAGGAGAGGGAGGAAGCCCCGCAGTAAGAAGCGTCCAGTCCCGCATACTGCAGCCTCGCCTTCCCGCTCCAGGCTATGCTCCACCCCGTCACGGGAGGAGATGGAGGAACGTAGGCAGGCTCTCCTGGCTTAACAGCCCTCATCTTTGGAGGTGAAGTCTTGGCTTCTCCGGAGATGGCTGAAAGACTTAAAGAGCTTTCCCTGGGGGGGAGGAGCCTCAGCCCGATGAGGAACACCAGGAGAGTAGAGAGGATGCCTCGGAGTCCACTGGGGACCTCCAGTGCCAGGAGAACAGGCAAGTTTCTTTTCATTCGAGTTCCACAGTCAATGACCAATTTTGCCTGCCTCCTGGCGAGGAGACTCAGGGCGTGCAGTCCCCTGAGTTCTCCGCCCCAGTAGCATACAGTACTCTCATGCCTGGTCTCAATGACTCTTTTCTATGTGCCCCCACGAGCCCATTGGTCCCAGATCCAGGTCGCTCGGGGGGGGGGGGGGGGCAGAGGACCAGGAGGGTCCAGCCCATGGGCCAGCGAAGGAGTCGTCCACAGCCGCCACACCGGAGGAACCAGAGGCGTGGAGGACAGCGCATGAGAGTCCCACTCCTGCTACCATCATCATGCCCCGCAGTGGAATCATCCCCCGGATCGGACCTCCAGCCGATGGGACCCAGGGCATCGTCGTCGGAGTCCTGGATGGCGGTAGAGCTTAAGCACAGGCAAGTAGTCTCTCCTGTAGTTCATTTGTTGATGGTGGAGGGATCTTGCCTGGCTTTTGGGGAGGGGAGTCGGGTGTGGCCCCCAGCTGCATCTGGACCCCCCTCGCCGAGCTCTGCCGCTGCCGGCAACCCTAATCGCTCTCCCTCTCCTTCCCCCTTTGAGTTCCATCCTAGGGTCACCGGAGAGGAGCTGCCACCACCTGGGCCACCCATTGACGACGAGGCAGGTCCAGCTTCCTTGGAGGAGGCCAACGGGGATGAGGGACCTGACGGACTGGCGGAACCCGCGCACCCAAGATTCCTGGACGGCAGTGGAGCAGGAGTTCAGGCAAGTGTGCTCCATTATATCACAAATTTCAATATTAATGTCACACTGCCCAACTCATGGTGAGGTGGATCCGGGGCAGCTCACAGTAGCCCTCGGGACCGCCACACCAAGCTCTGCTACTGCCGGCGACCCTTACCCGGTTTCTCTTTTTCTCCCTTAGGACTTGGAGCCTCCGGCCAGGGTCACTGGGGAGCTGTTGGAGGCAACCGAGGAGCGGGGCTCAACTCCTGAGGACGAGAGGAGCATCACCTCCCTTGTTGGGGAGGTCACCGCGGGAGCAATCTGGGCCCCCGATGGGGGTCACTGCAGGTGCAACAGTGCTCCAACCAGAGCCCACTGTGGGTGCAGCAGAGCCCCAGCTGGAGTCCATTGCCGGCGCAGTCACGTCCCAGACCGGGACCATCGTGGGTGCAGCCACGTCCCAGACCTTGACCTTCGCAGGTGCAGCCACATCCCAGACCGGGACCATCGCGGGTGCAACCACGTCCCAGACCGGGACCATCGCGGGTGCTACGATCCCCCCGCTCCAAGCCTCGAATGGCAGGGGGGCCCCTGTTCTTTGGGTTGGTCGCCGATGTTCCCGAGTATGGAGTCTGCCTCTCCGCCTTCCCCTCAGGTCCTGGTGGCTCCACTACGTTTGTCGGCCACCGGAAGGACTTGGTTTTTGGGTCAGGTGGTCCATCGGCCCGGGCAGGCCACCGGACACTATCCTACGGGACACCTGCTGGACTTGGGACTTGGGCAGACCACCCGATCTACCACTCCTCACTACACTGGGGGCCTGGTCGACTCCCCGAACTTTGGACTTCTGGAGAGGGGGGGGCTAGTGCTCCAGATTGGGGGTTCATTAGGAGGGGTTGTTCTTTATTCTGTTTTTGTACTATTATGTTTTCACTGGTTGTTTCCCTCCTAACCGGTTTTCCCCCACCTCCCACCCTGGGTTAGTGTTTGTTGCCGGGGGGGAGGGGTTCCCTTGAGGGGTGCTGTTTCTTTTCCTTTTTTTGCTGATGGTACAGCGGTGTCTGGTATCCACCCCTGGGGGGGGGGGGGCTGTCATGCATCCGGGTTTGGAGGCCAAACCCAATTCTGACTTATTGTTATGCTTTGGTCTAGTTTTCCTCCTGACAGCTTTGGCATGCCCCCTCTTCCTGTCAAGCACCATCAGCTGCTCTGTCAGGGGTGCTCACACACATACAGTACACACACTCACACGCACACACACACATGCACACACTCCATTCACTCTTATTCACACGCTCTCTCACACACCGGGTGCCAATCAGTTCTGCCCACGCATTCTCACACCGGCAATCTCTTTCCTCGTTAGCTTCAGGAGTATTTGTTGGCCGCTCCAGAGGAAAGAGGTTGTTGGGGCATTCGCTTCCATACGCGGCAGCCAGTTTTCCCGAATGTTATTCACTCCCTTCATTATTCTCCAGATGGATTATTTCCCTTGGTGTTTCAGCTGGCCGTGCTTCTCCCTCAATCCTCCAGACTGCAGCTTTCGCCTCGGATTAGCTCAGCCCCTGTAAATGTCTTTTTTTCACCTTTCTTCCCCGTGCTGTTTATAGCTCTGCAGCGCTAGGCTTATCGCCTTTCCTTTTGTGCTTACGGTATTGCAGCACTAGGCTCCCCTTTTGACCGGGCTGTAGTGTACCCGATTAGCGCCCTGTATGTTTGGTGGCCTTATACCATCATTTCACCTCTCTGTATTTTTATGGTTGACCTGAACTGTAATTTGGTTGTGAACTTTAATAAAAATGGCACTCTCTACTCCTGCGATTGGGTTTTTCATTCTCTCCCTCGTGGGTCGTGTTATGGCACACAGGGGTTTGTGACAGTTTTACTGCTGTTCATAAATAATTAAACAGACAGTGTTTCTATTCCTATTTTTTATGCATGCACAGCAGGAAAAATAAGTATTGAACACGTCAACACTTTTCTCGTTAAACCTATTTATGATGGAGCCATTAACCTGAGATTTTCACCAGTTATCAGTAGCAACCCATGCAATCCATACATACAAAGAAATCAAGGCAATTGTGTTCATAAAACAAGTTATATTTAATAAAGTGGAATGACACAAGGAATAAGTATTGAGCACATGAAGAAAGAGGTGCAAAAAGGCATAGAAAGCCAAGAAACCAGCTGAAACACACTCTTCAAATCTTGAAGGTTCCATGGATGTCTTCTATGAACTCTGATCTTCAGTTCATTCCATAGATTTTCAATTGGATTCAGGTCAGGTGACTCACTGGGCCATTCTAGCAGCTTTATTTTCCTTCTCTTGAGAGTTTCCTTGGCTGTGTTTGGGATCATTGTCTTGCTGAAATGTCTACCCTGGTTTCATCTTCAGCATCTTGGCAGATGGCAACAGATTCTTATCAAGGATGTCTCTGTACATTTGTCCATTCATCTTTCCTTCGATTTTATGACGTCTGCCTGTACCATGTGCTGAAAAACACCCCCACACCATGATGTGCCCACCTCCAAACTTCACTGTTGGTATGGTGTTTTTGGGCTGATGTGCAGCGCCATTTCTCCTCCAAACATGCTGTGTGTTTTTGCATCCAAAAAATTCAATTTTGGTCTCATCTAACCAGACTATATTCTCCCAGTATGTTACTGGCTTGCCCAAATGTTGTCCAGCAAACTTTAAACGAGCTTCAACATGCTTTTTCTTAAGTAATGGAGCCTTGCAAGGTGAGCGGTCATAAAGCCCATGTTGGTTGAGTGCATTACTTATTGTTTTTGTTTTTTGTTTTTTTTTTGAAACAGCAGTACCTGCTAATTCCAGGTCTTTCTGGAGCTCTTCACGAGTGGTCTTTGGCTCTTGGATAACTCTTACGATAATTCTTTTGATTCATCTGCCAGAAATCTTGCGAGGAGCTTCTGGTTATGGCTGGTTTATGGTAAAATAAAGGATGTAAAATAAGGATAAATGGGCGGCAGTGCCTCAGGAGGTGGAGCGGGTCGTCCAATAACCGGATGGTTGGTGGTTCGAATCCTGCTGTCCCCAGATATCCTGCTGTTGTGTCCCTGGGCAAGACACTTTACCCACCTTGCCTCCACTGTCCATAACACTGGGTATGAATGTGTATAAATGTTCGGTGGTGGCCGGAGAGGCTGTTAGCACAGATTGGCAGCCACGTTTCCAGCACCCTGCCCCAGGGCAGCTATGGCTACAGTAGTAGCTTGCCACTACCATTGTCTGTCTGGAGTGAATGAATAATGTATCTATTTGTAAGGCGTCTTTGAGTGTTTATGATAAAGTACTATATAAATCTAATGCATTATTATTATTATTAAAATGATGTTCTTTCCACTTCTGAATGATGGCTTCAACAGTGCTCACTGGAACATTCAGCAGTTTAGAAAAGTGCCTGTAACCAATGCCATCATTATGTTTTTCAACAATAAGGTTGTTTTTCAACAATAAGGTCTAGAGCAGGGGTCGCCAGCTGGTGGACTCCGGTCCGGATCCGGACCCCGAAGCCTTTTGATACAATTTGAGGAAAAGGGGGAGTTTTATTTTGGTGGAGAAAAAAGCACAAAAAGCTGAACTGAGCTGCTGCATCGGCGACTGCTTGACAGATTATGGCACGAGCCGTTGGGTGCTCCTGCTGTAGACTGCCCTCTTCACTGTACCATGAACGCCACTCTGCAGAGACTGTGGTTCCAACTGCTCCATAGTATGCAGCGGGTTGCAAAATCAGGTCCACTGCGGGCACCACACACACACACACACACACACACACACACACACACACACACACACACACACACACACACACACACACACACACACAAGGGCGACATCCACCCCAGACAGACCAGTGACCGGTCTGTACCCACAAAAAGAAGTGCTGTTGTGAGCTGAGAGTAGTCCATGCTGGGATGCAGAGGTGAGGTCGCTGATTATCACGTAAAAACTCCGTAAAAGCTCTGTGTGTTACTGAAAGTTCCACCTCCTCTCTCCTATTGAGAGGGGAGGTGGAACTTTTGAGATGAAAAAAACTCTTACTGTTGAAATGAGAAAATGTCGAGGAATTCTGTCCTGGAAATATATTTTGTGTCTGTTTTTTTTTTTTTCTTAGTTTGAAACAGTTTTTTTGCACTGAAAATATTGTATAGAGGTGGACTTTTTGTGATTTTTTTTTTTTTTTTAGATGTTAATCTTTTTTTAATGCAATACAATTTAGTTTGTGTTCTCCAGTAAAACATTTTTAGGATTTTGTAGATTTTAGAATTTTAGACCTATTTATTTGGAGTCAACAAACACATTTAGTGCTCTCCTGTATTATAAAATTTTATATTACGTTTTGTTTGAACTTGAACAAAGAATTCATAATTATTCATAATTAATATTTTTTTGTTTAAAAATTAATATAGAGCTAAAAGCAGCTAAAACATGAGCTTAATAAAATAATGGGTGAAAGGAAGTTAAATGATCCTGGACTGTCTGGAGACAGCTGTGGTCTTCTGAATGAATGTCAATGAAAGGATGACAATTCTTAAAAGCACAGTTTGAGATAAATTTGTCCATGTTTATTTTACTTTTTATTTAACCTTTATTTATACAGGGTTGTTCCATTGAAAGGAAACCTCTCTTTTTCAAGACGCCCTGTTCACATTCACACCAGGAAGCTGCCCAGTACAACCACAGACTGACCTGTGGCCACTGAGCAGCTCCACTGGAGCAGTTGGGGTTAAGGGCCTTGCTCCTGATTGATCCAAGATGGCGCCGACAGTGGTCGCCATGGTGCTTCCCTGCGCTTTTTTTTGTTTGTTTTTGTTTGTCAGTTGTGTGTCTGCCTGCTCTTACACCTGTGAAGAGCTATTAAATATCAGGACTTTCACTCCCACGGACCTACTCCCAGTTTTTTTTGGCTCCTGCCGCCGATCTGGTTCACTTTTTAGCCCAAAAAGTGAGACGGCGAAAGAGAGGAAGACGAGCGGGCGCCCTGGTGCGGCTTCGCAGGAGAGGCTCGCGCACGGGCTTTGCTGGGATCTTTCTGTCCAACGTCAACTCTCTTTATAACAAGGTAGATGAACTGAGACTGCTGATGCGATTTAAGACCCCTCCACCTCGTGTGCCCTCTGCTTCACTGAGACCTGCTCAAGGAAAAGACACCGGACAGACGCGCGGCTCCTCTCGAGGGATTTCAGCTGTTTCATGCAGACCGCAACACGGGGGCTTTCTGGCAAGACACAGGTGGAGGAGTCTGCTTCTACAATCAACAACAGCTGTGCTCCGATGTAACTGTGATCTCCCAACACTGTTCTCCCGCTCTGGAATATTTATTCATCAACTGCAAGCCATTTTATTCCCCGCGTGAGTTTGCTTCCATTCATCCTGGCCGCTGTTTACGTCCCGCCCGACGCGGACGTGCGCGAGGCTCAGCGCGCGCTCGCGGATCACATTCAGCAAGCGAGTGACTTTCTCGGCCTCTCTGGTTTATTGTGGTTGGCGACTTAACCAGAGCAACCTGAGTCACGATCTCCCCCGTACAAACAGTTTATTAAATGCCCCACCAGAGGAGAGAACACGCTGGATCACTGTTACACTACAGTTAAGGGCGCGTATCGCGCTGTTTCCCGCGCTGCGCTCAGACTATCTGATCACGTGATGGTCCACCTGATTCCCACATACAGACAGAGACTGAAGCTCACAAAACCTGTTGTGAGCACTACGAGGAAATGGACCAGTGAAGCTGTGAGGAGCTGCACACGTGCTTGGAAATAACTGACTGGAATGTTTAAAGGAGCTACGCATGATCTGGATGAGTACACAGACACTGTGACCTAATATCCACTTTTGTGAGGAGGAGCATTCTTCCATCGCGCACCTGGGTGAGTTACTCCAACGACAAGCCCTGGTTCACAGCTAAGCTCAGACAGATCAGGAAGGGAGGAAGCAGCATTGAAAAGTGGAGACAGGGGACTGCTACAGGGAGGTCAAATACCGGTTTAGCAGAGAGCTGAGGAGAGCTAAATCGTGTATTCTGAGAGACTCCAGCAGCAGTTCACTGCTAACGACTCTGCTTCTGTGTGGAGAGGACTGAGGCAAATCACCAACTATCGGCCTCAGGCTTCTAAGGGACAGGATGACAAAGCCCTTTGTCAAAGACTGTCCCACCACTATGCCCATTTTGACACCTCGTCAGCTGTGTCCAACTCCCCCCCTCCCCCCAGCACCACTGCCTCCATGGTCCCCACTTCATCAAAGGCGCCCCCCGCCGCCCCCCCTGCCCTTGCCACAGTGAGCAGGACGTGCACAGACAGTTCTCCAGACTGAACCCGCGCAAGGCCCCCGGTCCGGACGGCGTGTCTCCCTCCACCCTGAGACACTGTGCAGAGGAGCTGACTCCTGTCTTCACAGACATTTTTAACACCTCCCTGAAGTCATGCCACATGCCGGCCTGCCTCAAAACCTCTACCATCGTCCCTGTCCCCAAGAAGCCACGGATCACTGGACTTAACGACTACAGACCTGTAGCGCTCACCTCTGTAGTCATGGCGCCTAGCGGCTGCCCCGGCCTTGGATGCGCTCTGCAGAGCGTGCCCAAATGCCAAGTCACGTTTCGTTACCTTGTATTCATACATGTGTAATGACAATAAAGTTGAATCTCATCTCATCATGAAGTCCTTTGAGCACCTGGTCCTGCCGCACCTCAAGACCATCACCACTCCCCTCCTGGACCCGCTGCAGTTCACCTACAGAGCCAACAGGTCTGTGGACGACGCAGTCAACCTGGCCCTCCACTCCATCCTGCAGCACCTGACTCCCCGGGAACCTACGTCAGGATCCTGTTTGTGGACCTTCAGCTCTGCATTCAATACCATCCGCCCCGCTCTGCTCCAGGACAAGCTGTCCCTGCTCAACGTGCCTGACTCCCTCTGCAGGTGGATCACCGACTTCCTGCGGACCGGAGGCAGCATGTTGCGGCTGGGACAAGACTGTCTCAGACTCTGTTAGCATCAGCACCGGATCACCCAGGGCTGTGTACTTTCCCCCCTGCTCTTCTCCCTGTACACCAACTCCTGCACCTCCAGCCACCAGTCTGTCAAGCTGATCAAGTTTGCGGACGACACCACCCTCATCGGGCTCATCTCAACGGCGACGAGTCCAGCTACAGGAGAGAGGTGGCCCAGCTGGGCGTCCTGGTGCAGCCACAACAACCTGCAGCTGAACGCTCTGAAGACAGTGGAGATGATCGTGGACTTCAGAAAAGTCACAGCCCCTCTGCCCCCCCTTACCCTCACAGACTCTCCCATCACCACTGCGGATTCCTTCCGCTTCCTGGGCACCACCATCACCCGGGTCCTCAAGTGGGAGCCGACCATCAGCTCCCTCATCAAAAAGGCCCAGCAGAGGATGTTCTTCCTGCAGCAGCTGAGGAAGCTCAAGCTACCCACCAAGATGTTGGTGCAGTTCTACACGGCCATCATCGAGTCCATCCTCACCACCTCCATCACCGTGTCGTACGCAGGAGCCACCGCCAGGGACAGACTAAGACTGCAGCGCGTTGTGCGCGCTGCTGAGAAGGTGATCTGCTGCAAGCTCCCATCCCTCCAGGACCTGTACATCTCCAGGACCCGGAGGCGTGCAGGTCGGATCGTAGCCGACCCTTCACACCCTGGACACGCACTGTTTGCCCCCCTCCCCTCAGGCAGAAGACTTCGGTCCATTCAGACTAAAACCTCCCGCTACATGAACAGCTTCTTCCCCTCTGCCATCAGACTGCTGAACACTAAGTGAGTTATTAGACTCTTGTGCACTACGTACAGCAGCTCAACCGGACTCATGACAATTATCACTGTTTTCTTTTTGCACTACCGACTGCACTATGTGGAACTCCACAATATCTGGTGCTTGTTAATATATTTAAAAATTGCATAGATTAGTATTACTTATTCATATTCTACCTTTTATTGCATGCATAGTTTTTTTATTTTTATCTTTAGTGCTACTCCATGTTTAATGTTGCAGCATCGCACCGAGACAAATTCCTAGTTTGTGTATTACATGAACAATGGCAATAAATCTAATTCTGATTCTGATTCTGCTCAAGGGCACCACAGTGGGGTTTAAGGAGGGGTGAGGCAAACACTGCTATGTTATCTGTCCCACCCAGATCTAATCCTGCTTGTCCAGGGATCGAACCAGTGACCCTTTGCTCACCAGTCCACATCCCTAACCATTAGGCCACCATGTGTCAGATTTCTCTTTCATTTGTTTTAATAAAAGATGTTGGAAGTAAATTCATGGGTCATTGCAAATACTTCGCTTTAAAAGGGCCAAGTTGTCACACAGTGGGAGGGAAAAATCTTGAATAGAAAAAAAAATGTGTCAAGCTGTAATGAGAATTGTTTGAGAATCAAGTCGGAGTTCTGAATTATAATTGAATCATGAGGTGCCAAAAGATTCCCACACCTAGTTCGGACCTTGGCTGGGGAGGAGGACCGACTTTTGCAGTTTTAGTTGGTGACCTCTGGTCTAGAAAGAGCTCTTTGCTTCTACCCATCATGAGTTCTTTGTGATGTGACAATCTGATATTCACAGACCTTTTTAAAGGCTATCATTCAGGACTTAACCAGCTGAAATTAATTTGCACTGATGGGGGATGGGATGAATTCCTAAATTCTGATGGATTTCAGCTGGTTTCTTGGGTTTCTATGCCTTTTTGCACCTCTTTTTCTTAATGTGTTCAATACTTACTCCCTGTGTCATTCCACTTTATTAAATATAACTTGTTTTGTGAACACAGTTGCCTTGATTTCTTTGTATGTATGGATTACTTGGGTTGTTACTGATATTTGGTGAAAATCTCAGGTCAATGGCCCCATCAGAAATATGATGAGATAAATGTTGACATGTTCAGTACTTATTTTCCCCGCTGTATCAGGGCCATTTACATTTAAAAGGCTGTAAATTAGTTCATGTAAATTGTAGCATGCGATAGTCAAATTTGATCATATTAAACATAATTTTCCAACCACAAAATTGTGGCTAGTGGAAAATCACTAGCCACAGTGGCTGGTGAGCAAAAAAGTTAATGTCAAGCCCTTGGTACATTTAACTATTACGATGTTAAGAATGCACATTCTTCGTATCTCATAAGCATTTCTCCAGCTGTATGACTGGAGAAATGTAAGATGGTAAAGTACACCTTGATGTTTGTCTGTTTCTTTCAGCGGCTTCTAATTGCTAAAGAGTTTGGGGATAAATCAGCTGAGAGGAGGGCCCACTGTAACCTTGGCAACGCACACATATTTCTTGGCCAGTACGATGTGGCTTCTGTTCATTACAAGTGAGTAAATCTGAAGATTCACACCTTTCTCACCTGGTGAGCTACAGTTTACATTTTCCCAATAACCCACATGAAGAAAACGAGTGTCCTGAAGCGTTTGTAGTTTCATATCGTCTTCATAGTTACTTTTTTTGCTTTGTACTTCAAAAGCTGCAGTAGCGTAAGGAAAAAAACTATCATCAGTATCACTGCTTATGTGACTAGATTAAAATGGTGCATTACAACTAACTAGTAAACTGTAACATCTGAACTAGAAAAGCACTCGGAGAGCGCAGACCTCCGCCAGGCGCCACAGTTGCCCCCATACAGTGTTTGTGTGTACGTTTTCAGATTCCTTGACCATGAAAACATATGACTAGCAATTGGATTGACAATGATAGGATTAGTGGTTCAGTAGTTATTCACGAAAATCGCATTTTCTGTAATGGCGGTTTTCTTCTGGACGGTGATCCAGATCACCACCAAAATGTAATCATCTGTAGGATACCCCATTTGTGACAATCTGTGAAAATTTCATGAAAATCCGTCCATAACTTTTTGAGTTATCTTGCTAACAAACAAACAGACAGACAGAGAGACAGACAAACCAACGCCGATGAAAACATAACCTCCTTGGCGGAGGTAATAAAAATGATACACGTTTACCATTAATGGTGAGAAGAAACTACAGCATGTATGAAAAGTGACCATTGAAACGCTGTCTCATTGCTACTCAGAAAGACTGACAGTCATCCTACAGAACAGGACTGTGGTCTGATTTACAAAACAAGGAAATAATGTCAAGTTCAAGACCGAGTACAAGGAATAAATCTTTTTAGCTACATAATTTTCATAAATTGTAAAAAACAAATGTTGATATTGTCACTGGTCAAGAATGTATCTTATTGTTTAAATATATTATTATACATATTAAAAAGCAAAGCAATTGAAACTACTTAAATCTATATGTACTTCTATTTTGCCTTAATTTAATTAATGTGTACTTGCTGACTTTGACATGAATTGAGTCTTATTTTCTTTGGTTATGGTCCTCTCTCCAACTGGCAAAGCTTCTCTGTTTCCTCCAGTAAAGGGTAAAGCAAATGTGATAATGAAGCCACAAATGTGTCTCCATCCTTGGTTAAAAAAAACAGCAAAAACGTCTCTCAGCTACAGCTGCCATCTTTGCTAGGTGATGTGTTTTATTATGCTCTAAGTAGGGCTGCTCTCAAATATTTAATTGTCCTAATATTCGTTGGTTACATGGTGTCCAGTTTTCAAGTGTCTGATTTTACTAAAGGTAGATTACAAATTTACCAAACTTACCAGATGAACCCTCCAAATTCAGGAGAAAAGTCTCATAAATTCACAAGAAAAAAAAGTGGCAACATGTTGATAATGCCTTAAAATTTAACCACAAAGTCAGAAATTTAAATTAACTATTTGGGGGGGCATGCAGTGGCTAGCATTGTGGCAGCACAGTAAGAAGGATCATGGGTTTAATCCCACCGTTGGCCACCAGTGACCCTTCTGTAACCCTTGCCTTACGTTAATTAGGTAAAGGAAATTATTAAGTGTAGACCAGTTGCTAGGTTCGTAAGGATTACAATAGGGAATTAAAATGAGTGTGGAATGAAATAGCTGGAGGCAAGAATTGGCAATTCATGGCTGTTATTTTTAAAGATAAAGAGAGCAAAATATACAAACAATTTACAAATACGCAAATATAACAACGGCCGGCATGAAATAAAACCCCAAAAAATGTCTTACTGAGCTCAGTGTTTGTTTGTCTTTTTGTTCTAGTTGTTTGACCAGTCAAGATATTTTGTATTTCCAGACTCAGGTTTCTTTTCCTCTTTTAAAGCGGCGGCGTGAGTTGTTACCACTTTGAATTTTGTGCACTGGAGAGAGGAAGGATGTTCTTCAATCGAGATCTTGGTTCAGATCTCGGTTCAGTCTCGGTTCAGGCCTTGGTTCAGATCTCGGGTCAGGTCTCGGTTCAGGTCTCGGGTCAGGCTCGCCATCTCCATTCGGAGAGAATACAGGATCCAGAAGATTCTTAATCGGCAACCAAAAAAAACCTAGCCTGCACAACAATAATGGTATTATTGTTTACAGCTAGAGTAATTCATTTTCCATTCTCTTCCTATATAACACTATAGCTTAGTGTTTAAATTCTTCCCTCATATTACTATTGTTACAATCCAGTAATATAGTAATATCTTACTCATATTACTATGAGTAATATCTTACTCATATTACTATTGTTACAATCCAGTAATATAGTAATATCTTACAGTTCACATTTCACATCTTACATCTTACATGCATGTGTTCTTTTCCCACAATCTCTCTGGTAGCACATGAAATACTTTTTTTTTTTCTCATGTAACCAATTAAATGAATTTCTCTTTTTATCTCTACATCATTTAACCATGAAATTATGATTAATCCTTTTTAACCTTGTCTTTGTAAATCATGAAATGAAATACAATTAATTTATCACATAACCATATACTGTCCCATTACTTCCAATATTCCCTTTTAAAATCAGTAAAACCCTGTCTGAGCTACTGGGTTTAGCATAACCTATGAATTTACATAGGAGACCAACACAATGTGCTTTTAGCATCAAACTACACATTACATTTGACAGAAATAGTGCATAAGAACTAAAAGTACTTCAGCATACTGTTGGGAACTGAAATCACATTTAGGAAAACCATACAGACACAAAAATAGCCTTTTCCATTGCTTTTAAACAGAAAAAATCCACTCGCGATTAGCATTAGCGTAACGCTAACATTAGCATGTATTGTTTAGTACACACTCGGTTTTCACTCACCAAGATGAGGTATCAGTGTGAACACAGCAAAAGTCACAGCCTCACGGCCTCTCAAGCTCGTGCTCCCGTCAACTTAGGATAATAAAGGTTTCAAATTAGTGTTTGGACAGTGTTTAGATTTATTTACAGCATCTTTCTAAATTAAACTCACCAAGAAGAGGTATCAGTGTGAACACAGCAAAAGTCACAGCCTCACGGCCTCTCAAGCTCATGCTCCCGTCAACAAGAAGACTCACAGGTCTCCACACAGACCGTCCACAGCCTCTCTCCTCCGCTCTCAGATCGCAAAAGACTGAAAAACCGAGTGCGCGCCCGGCACTCTGCTCGGAAGGCGGGGCTAATATCGCTCTTAACGAATGAAAAGACCACAGTCGTCCAACGTGACCATGAAACGGGAATTTAAAAGTTGGATAACGAGGATCACACTTCCTCTTCCCAAAATAATCGTTTTTCAAAATAAAATCACACAATTGTATTAATACAATTGACATCTGAGAAAAAAAAAGGTCATTTTCTCAGCTGGGTTACACTTCTGTGTGGAGTTTTGCATTTTCTCCCTGTGTCTGTGTTTTTTTTTCCCCACCGGGTACTCTGGTTTCCTCCCACAGTCCAAAGACATGCAGGTTAGATTAACTGATCAAGTGGGGATAAATTGTCCTTCGGTGTGAAAGTGGGAGGGAATGGTTGTCTGTCTCTCTCTGTTGGCCCTGCAATGGACTGGTGATCTGTCCAGGATGTACCCACCTCTGGCCCAAAGATGCCCCCCCCCAACCCAAAAAGGACTAAGTGGTTGAAGATGAATGAATGCAAAGTTTGTATTTTTCTTTTTTGCTGGTCATATATAAGTTTTTTTCTTAAGAGGAAAAAAGTTAGATTTGAGAGAAACTGCAAGTTTAGGGAAGGAAATGCAATTTGCAGAAGAAAAAAAATATATTTACAAGAAAAAGGGGTCTCAAATTTAAAAAAAAAGTTGCAAAAAAGTTGAATATTTATAGGAAAAGTCAAATTTTTGAAAAGCAATGCTGATGCAGTTTAGAAGAAAAAGGTATCTAATTTATCATAAAAAGTTGTTAATTTAAGCAAAGTCACAAATTTATTAGAAAAAAATCACACATTTATGAGAAATATGTTAAGAATCCTAAAAGAAAAGTCACAAATGTATAAAATATTAGGAGCCCTAAAACTGGTATTAAGAACAGCTCTAATTTTATGAGGGTTTATGTTTTCAGTTGTTTACAGACTTTTGATTTTCTTATGATTTTTTTTTTTTTTTAATTTAACAGCACAAATATAATTGTCACAACCTGGAAGCAGGCCCAGACCCCAGATTGGAAACCACTGGGCTCGACCATTTAACAGTGGTTAGACACATCCTTCTTATCCATCAGCCCTTTAATTGGGATGCAGCCAAAATTAAAATATGAGGGTGAAAATACACTGCCTTGGTGGAGGATATACTTTCTAGTTGGAGTATAAAATGTCTAACACAATACAGTACATATTTTCTATCTGCCACAGATACAGTATATATGACATTGTGGTGCCATCAGTCAGCTTATATTATGAGCTAGTGCTATTAAAATAAAACTGAATTTGATATCATACTGTACCAAGATATTGTTGTGCCAGAGCAGTAAGTGATTAACTTCTCAATCTTTTAATCCCAGATTCCAACATTTTCTTGATCCCTTGAAAACGTCCTTCGGTAGAAAAAAAATGAGAGCAAAGAGAGAAAAAAAAAAAACCCAACAGCTCTCATTCTGCTGCACCCACCAACGCAATCTTTGACCTTGTTCCTCCCATTCTCTTTGGGCCACAGGAAGACGCTGCAGGTGGCCAGGCTTTTGAAGGACAGAGCAGTGGAGGCTCAGGCCTGTTACAGTCTGGGCAACACCTACACGCTTCTGCAGGACTATGAAAGAGCTATTGATTATCACCTCAAACATCTGATCATAGCTCAACAACTCAACGACAGGTATATATACCCCCCCCCCCCCCACACACACAAAGTGTTTTTAAAATGTCATGAGCAAAAAAGTACTAACAGCCAATAGACAATAAAAAGTCTGTTGAACTGAAACAGCATTTGTAGGATTTGATATCATGATAATGGTATATTGGCACAAGTATGACTGAACATTGGGGTAAACATGCACAAATTAGAAATTGGGAGCTACAGAGTTTACTCCAATTCCTAATTTAATCATAATAAAGATAATTTTTGAATACTACTTATTGTTTTATTGTGACAGTAGTAACAAATTGAATATGTGCAGCTAAACCCACTGTTGTTGTGAAATGAGCATTGTCTCCTGCTGAGATCAGTTTTTTTTTTTTTTGTGATTGCTGTCTGTGACTTGATATTGCGAAACCTCCAAAGTTGCCCAGTCAGTTTCCCCCTCTATCTCACTCCAGGGTTGGTGAAGGAAGAGCATACTGGAGTCTAGGAAATGCTCACACAGCCCTGGGGAATCATGAGCAGGCCATGTACTTTGCTGAAAAACATCTAGAAATTGCCAAAGAGGTGAATGTTTCTGGGTTATCTCCTCTGCGCACTTCAGTCAGCTTTCATCGGGCCACACCCCCATCTACTGGTTGTGTTTGGAATAGCAAGAAATACTGTCATATTTGCACGCAGCTTTTGAATCAGTTGTGTGTATTAGTCAGCACCCATTTCGTTGTGTTACCGTTTTATGCTCCAGTTAAAGTTTAATGTTGTCAATGCTGCAGACTGGAGATAAGAGTGGAGAGGTGACAGCCAGGATGAACTTATCAGACCTGCGGCTGGTGGTGGGCCTAAAGTCCAACTCCAGCATTCATCGCTATATCTCCAACAACACCAATACAAATGGCTCTCCTCTGCTAGTAAGCTACCAGGGATTCCAAGATCAGTCAGGTAAATCCGCTCTCCTTCAGTTTTTATTCCCAGTCTGTAAATTTGTTGCTGCATATTTCCCAGGAAGACATTCTGTTGTAGTGTGTTTAAGAAACAAAACAAACAAAAAAAGAGTTCTCATGGTTCCATTTTGTATTTTGTTTTCAGGCATCAAGTCTCCATCCATGGGCAGAGGTAGTGCAGAGAACCTGGATCTGAGTCCAAGTCCAGAGAAACATACAGAACAAAATGTATCATCACATCCAGTACGTAAAAATGATTCAGTGGGACGTAGCGAGTACTTGTTTTAAATTTTGAATAAAGGGCAATTTTCAACTCTGATTTCAAACAAGCACAAGTAAAATGTTTTTCTAAATATGGAAAAACTGTCCCGTTTGTATTTCTGTAAAACATGGTGTTATGTATGGAAATGAGTGAGACGCAAGTTGTCATTTGTCGAACCTCCAACTGAACTTTTGAACACAAAGAATATATACAGCGGCCGCAACCCGCCTGATGTCATCCCCCAGACCGCTACGGCAAGCCCCAAGGGCCAAACCCACACATGACATTCGCCTACCCCCCCCCCCCTTTAGAAAAGTTGAAAACCCCATATACCATTGAAACCCTCCCCAAATTTGGGACCCGAATCACGCACTAAGATAACGAAAGCGATGCACTAAATGGCCTAACACACCCACACAAAATAACTAAAATAGGACTGACGGGTGGACTACCGTGCAGCCCGCAGGGTGGGGTGGATTATTTTGCCACCCCTAACTAAAGAAAAGTCCACTGATAAACTGAAATTATACGGCATGCTCCTAAACTAAAGCAAAATACCCCAAATAATCCCATATTACATAACATGCACAGAAAACACAAAACTATGAGCCAAGTGCTACCACACAATCATTTATGTGAAGAAAAACTGGAACTTGCATGGGGGGCCCAGGGCAGCCCCTCAGCAGGCACGCCCCTGGAAATCCCTGGAGCTATGGCCGATCCTCTGGATGGCAGAGCCCGGATCCCACACCGTCATCACCGACTCCCGTCCAACCTCGCCATCTGGAGCATCTTCCTGGACATGTCGAAACTGATTGGCGTGCCTTGACGAGCTGTTAGACCATCCGAAACCCACTGCACCCAGCTTAGCCATGATGTGCAGGTGTTCCTGGTGTTTTGCTGGCTGTCATCTGGCCCGTATTCACTGTGGATGTTCCTCTTCTGAAGCCGTTGTAGCGGTCGCCATCGTAGCTGCAGATCCTCCATCCCTCTGCAGCCAAGTACTGGGGGCATCTGGGTCTAACATCTCATTGTCACTCACCGACGCAGGCGCCTCGCTACCACTCTCGGTACCCCCCTCTGCCATGTCCCGAGCGCTAGCACTGAGACCCACCCGCACCGAACCTAAGTTAAACTGGCCCTACTTAAAAGCCGTGGCGCCCGTTAGCTCTTCGTACTGTTCGATTCCAGTGTCCGTCCTCGGGTACAAAAACAGTCCGGTACCTCCTCTCTGTCGTCCAAGGTGCTCTGCTGTGCTGTCTCTATGCCCGGCTGTCGCTGCTGCTTTTCAAGGCTCTCAGCATGCTCACGCTCCCTCTCCCGTTGCGGAGAAAACTGAGCCAAGTTTGTTCGCTGCTCACCCTCTGTGCTGCGGTCACTCTTAGTGCTGCATTCTTCAGCTGGCTTGTCCTTCCCGATGGACACAGGCTCCCTCTCCTGTGGCTTCGATTCCATCACGTTATCTAGCTTGTAGCCTGTAGCTTCTATGTTAGGCGGCCACCTAGCTCTGTGGCTAATTTCTCCATTGCTACTAGCTGGACTGTTAGCTCCCCCGAGCTAGCTACCTTAGTGTCTTTTGGCGCCAGCAGCCTTTCATCCCACAGCTTCGTGCTCCATGTGTGTTCAGCAAAGTAGTCAGCAAGCAGCCCGACAGCATCTGCATAAAACTCCATCTCCCCTAACATGTGGGAAATTTTCTGACCTTCTACTCCGAGATTGCGAACCAGAAGCGCTCACCTCTACACTCTGTCAAGTTTACCCAGACCCAGTGCCACAATGTATTTCTCAAACGCAGCCGACCAGCAAGGCCACAGAATTGCTGGTTCTCCTGGATACTTCAGAAATGGCCGTAGAGGTGCCCTACATGGCTCCATGCGTTAATCCTCAGTTGCCAATGTTATGTATGGAAATGAGTGAGACACGAGTCGTCTTACGCCGAACATCCAACTGAACTTTATTGAGAGAACACACAGAATATATACAGCGGCCGCAGCCTGCCTGATGTCATCCTTCTGACCGTTACGGTAAGCCCCAAGGGCCAAACCCACACATGACACATGGTGACCAATGAAGCTTTTTTCGAAGCCCAAAGGGGTCGAAGAGCCCTTTAGGCGAAGACTGAAGGGGGATTATGTTATGGGTCCTTTCGTCTGTTCCACTATTGTGAAATCAACTTCTCCTACAGTTTTAGTCTGACTGTTTTGAAACTTGGTACCATGGTTTGACATACACCGATGATGCGCATATTGCAATTTGGTTCTGATCAGATGAATTTTGTGGGAGTTGTAGCCCCTGACCTATGACCTCCTGTTTCACCTCATTTCATAGACAGTAACTGTCTAGTGAAATCAACTCGTCCTATAGTTTTGTTCCCATTGTTTTCAAACTAGGTTCCATATATTCTGATGATGCGCATATTACAATTTCACTCTCATCGGATGGCCTTGAGGTCAGAGGTCAGATTTTTCCTTAAATCTTCTAAACACAATAACTACTGAAAGAAATGATGTAGGCTTTTCAAATTGATAAAGTGATTGTATCTAATACACATCTTGGACGGCTTACACCCTCACCTAACTATGGGGTTGGGGTCAAGGGGTCAAAGTTAACTTTGCAGTTGCACTATGGTAAATGCTACATTTACTATTACTATAAAATGAGTAAAGCTAGGGGCACCAAACCTGGTACACAGGTTCACCTTGGGATTCTGACCTCTGATTATGGGTTTGGGGTCAAAAGGTCAAAGGTCAAGGTTAACATTCCCTATGCCTTATTACTGTACAATAAGTAAGGTTATAGTCACCAATATTGCTGGGCGATATGGCTTTTAACATGTATCGTGATACACGATGTATATCACGATATCTTGAGATCTCCTTCAACCACTTTATAAATGTAAAACCTTTGCATAAAATGACACTGGCATGATAATAGAAACAGATCCATGTATTGCATTTTTTTTAATTAAATTGGGGGGGTAAAATCAAGTTAAATTTAGCAAGCTTTATTGAACCAGTCAGACAACCCCACTCATAAATTTGCAACAAATCATAATAAATAATGGTAAGCCGTCCTATTATGGCCTGTAATAAAACCATTAAAAACAAAACAACAACAAAAAGCGATTCAGCACAATAAAAAGTGCATTAAGCAAGAATTCTAGAGAAAGATATTTTAAAATCACATAAATTAAAGTCCACTTTTTCTGTTTGGCATTGTTTTTAATAATAAGGGCCATGTCTTTGGCCGTATAGTTTGTGACTGCAGTTGTGATCTCTTTCCATTTTGCGCTTTTGCTGTATGGGATAAATTTTCCAAATGAAGAAGCCATATATTCATTTTCTTAGGGCTGGTGTCTTTATTTTATTTTATTTTATTTTGTATGGGCTACCTGGGATGTTGAGAGTGGATTTTATTGCATTCTTCATATTCTAGTGGATGACATCTCAAGTGATGAAACAAATTAATGGTAGTGCCACATAATTTGCACAAAACTCCAGCCCCCCCGCGACCCGAAAAGGATTAAGCGGAAGAAGATGGATGGATGGATGGATGGATGGATGGATGGATTTTGTTCAGTTTTTACCACTGCCAGACAATGGAGCTGGTGCGTTTTTCTCCTTTTGTTCAAGTCTGCTGCACTGCAGCCGGTGTGTGTTTGTGTGATTTCTTCCCCCCCCCTTTCCCTATGCTCTGTTGTTGCCTGATTGTGCATAAAAAAACAAGCGTCTCTGCCCCAGGAAAACGGGCTCAAAAGAAGCAGAAAAAGAAAAAATTACAGGAAAAAAAAAAAAAGACCTGGCAACGACCCTGAAATGAAACACGGCGGGGGGGGGTGGGGTGCTTGAGTGCAAAGGAGAGGAGAGGGACGCTGACAGAGAGAAGTGACCTTAACCTGCCGGAAAAGCTTACTGTACAACGAGTAAAGTTAGGGCCACCTAACTTGGTACACAGGTTCACCCTGTGACCCTGAAATGTGACTGTGGTTTTGGGATCGCAAGGTCAAAGGTCAATATCAAAATGGCTTATAAAGTATATCTCAACAACGAAGAAAGCTAGGGTCACCAAACGTGGTACACAGGTTCACTCTGAGACCGTATCCTCTGACTACAGGTTTGGGGTCAAAAGGTCAAAGGTCAAGGTTGGCACTCCCTGTGATTTCTTGCTATAGAACATGCAAAGCTCTCTAGGGTCACCAAACTTGCTACACAGGTTCACCTTGGGATCCTGACCTACAACTATGGGTTGTATACTTTGTTGTATATTCGTGGACAATGGGCTTATTATAATTTAGTTCTGCCACAGTAATTATATTGAAAAGTTGAAAACTGCTCTCTGTCAGTAAGGATTGGGTTCTTCAAAGAAAATGGAGGTGGGGGATTTTGCACTCGCCTCAGAGTGCTGTTGCTGTCAAAAGGTTCAGGTCACAGAGTAACTTGTTTTGGATTGTACATGCAGATGGTGATATTTTTTTAGCAATTGGCTATAGCAATTGTCAAAACAGAAAAAAAATCTTGATAAAATCTGCATAAAACCTCATTTTTGGAGTCTTGAGCAATCCTGTCCAAAAAAATAAATCTGCATGGCATCACAAAATGTTTTCTGAAGCCTTAAAGAGAAGATAAAGTGGCTGCATTGTAAGAATAAAAGGGTCTGTGAACATCACTTACTGCAAAGGTTTTTTTTTTAAACTCTGAAATATGAAAGTTTAGCAATAATTTTAATGTTACCTGTTGGCCAAAGTGAACAGAAATGTTCCTTTCCACTGTTTTTGATATTATGAAAATCGATCTAATAATTTATTTGCCTTTATCCTAAAAAAAAAAAATCAATCTCTAAACTAGGGCTGGGCGATACACCGAATATATTTGTTATATCGATATATTCTTCTACGTGTGATACAAAAAATATCTTTATCATGAATCTCGAGCACTTTCACAGCAGTGTAAGCTGTCAGCTTCTTTCTCCTCTCTCACACAGCTGCACTCAGCCCCCCTCCCCCTTTCATGCCTCCCTTCTCTGTGTTTCATTTCAGGTGGCAGTTTTTTTTTTTTTTTCCTGCAATTTTTTTCTTTAGAAACTGCTTCTTTTGAGCCTGTTTTTGTTCAGCAGAGATGCTTGTTTTTTATGTACAATCTGGCAACACTGGCAGAGCATGGGGAAAAATGAAATGACACACACACTGGCTGCAATGGAAGCAGACTTGAACGAAAAGAGAAAAAAGCACCAGCTCCGTTCTCTGTTGGATTTCAGAAGGTAAAAACAGAACAAAACACAGTTTTGCGCAAATTATGTCACAGTACCACTAATTTGTTTCACCACTTGATATGTCACCCACTATAACATGAAGAATACATTAAGATCTACTCTCAACATCCCACGTAGCCCCTACAAAAAAATAAAGGAACCAGCCCTAAAAAAAATGACTATATGGCTTCTTCATTTCGAAAATTTATCCCATACAACAAATGTGGAAAATGTAAAGTGATCACAACTGTGGTCACAAATTATACTGCCAAAGACATGGCCCTTATTATTAAAAACATGACCAAACAGAAAAAGTGGACTTTAATTTATATGATGTTAAAATGTCTTTCTCTAGAATTCTTGCTTAAAGGAAGCCTGTACTGGTCATTATAGCAACATTAATCTTGCTTTAGGTATTACTTATAAACCAAAAATGTCTTTATTCAGTAAAAAATAACCCCCTAGAGTCAGTATACTGAATAATTTTATCCCATGAAAACCGCTCGGTCAAAACCAATGGGGAGCTAGCATTGCCAGCTGGAAGTGACATACAATCGTTGTTTCTGACTTTACCGCGTACAAGTAAACATGTTCCGCAGATGCTCAGTGGGTCAAGATCCAAGTTGAAAATGGTGCAAAATCTGCATGGATATATACTGTACAAACCGTCCTTGGAAATGGCCTTCATTGATGGCATGATCCGCAGGTATCTCCGGGGACCAGCAGCTGAAGGAGACCTGATGAACAGGCAAGTTCCCAGTCAAGTAACTTCGGAACATGTTGAGTAAATCTTGATATACGAGAACTTTATTTCATTAAATTGTATGCAGGTAAATTTGCTTGTACGTGGTTGTAAAAAAATTACATAGAATTCTGATGTTGAAACTTTGTTGGCTGCTATACTGCAGCCCAGTCAATCGCACAAAGCAACGACTGTGCGTCACTACCGTACTGAAACTGGCCATGGAGGAGACAAGATGTTGCTGACCATGACTGACTGATAGAGCAGTGGCTTGAAACTCGTGCATATTTGAGAAAGAATCATGACCAAAATTACTGGACGGAACCAATACTGTCATATTTGATCCTTTGAAATAGCTTTTGATTAAAATTCACTACAGGTACACTTTAATGCACTTTTGATTGTGTTGTCCTTTTTGTTGTTTTGTTTGTAATGGTTTTATTACAGGCCATAATAGGAAGGCCTACCATTATTTATTCTGATTTGTTACAAATTTATGAGTGGGGTTGTCTGACTGGTTCAATAAAGTTTGCTAAATTTAACTTGATTTTACCCCCCCCCCCCGCGTTTTGTATGTAATTAAAAAAAATGCAATACATGAGTCTGTTTCTGTTATCATGCCAGTGTCATTTTTGCAAAGGTTTTACATTTACATTTATACAGTGGTTCAGAGGAGATCTCAAGATATTGTGATATATATCATGTATCGCGATAAAACCTCAAAGGTGCCTTCAGGCCGACCGTGAATGAGCTGCATAAATACAAATCAATGGAAAGAGGCGAGCACACGTGAATCTTGCGCGTTCAAGTCCGAGGGATGGCGCTAGCCGTGAGATTCTGCCGTCACCGGAAAAAAAAGTATCAACACTGGAGAGTAAACTAGTTTGAAAATGAGACTGACACTCACCTGGAGATAGAAGGACCAGGAGCTCTGCATCTGAATTGGACTGTCAGAGTTTTTTACCCATGGACTCCTGCCACGGACGTGCTAACAAGGCTGGCAGTGTAAACAACCCATCATCCAGGTGAAATTTTGGAGGCAGGGACAATTTTTTTTCAGGTGAGACCCCATCAGATAATGTAAACCTAAGTATGATGATATTTTGGGAATTTCCACAGCAGGTTGAACACAGCTGCAGAAGTTATAAAGGCAACTTCATCTGTCTGCAACTCGCTCAGACTGTGAATTCATGTCTATTTGTGTCTTTACATTGACTTATAATGTAATCATGCCGCATGAAAAATTTGCCTGTTCGCGTTTGGTCTGAATGCACCTTGAATGTATCGCAATACATGAGATGCATCATCTCAACCCTGAATTTACAGGACTGGGAAGATGATGTGTCCCCCGGGTCATCAAAAAACAACACGATCAAGGCTTCCTCTAAGTTGTTCTTGTTCCATCGGCTGAAAAGCAAGAAGCACAAAAATGATAGATCGCCTTCAAAGGATAAGCAGGAAAACCACACTGAGCACACAGCTCCTGAACTAGATGCACCATCATCTCCTAAGGTATTTGTTAGAGAAATGTTTCCTTTTGCCTTGTCATATTATTTAGATTGCAGCGTGTGCCTTGAGGTGATGAACTGGTTAATGTAAGGTCACAGTGTACAGTTGAGAAAAATCTTTTGGTTGACAAAATTAAAAAGTAAATTTTGCTGTTTTTAGTCTACAATACAACGGTAGGTATGTTGCATTTTCTTCATTTTTAAAACCAATTGGGCCAGTGTATATAGACAGTAGTGAGTGCTATGTATCTGGATTATTAAAAAAACTGTATGTTGATTAGGATATTTTGTTGTTTTAGCTCTTGGCTTTATATCACCTCTTTGACTTAGCAGTGATGTATTGTCTATATTGTATTACTTTCATTCACATGGTCACAGTTATTCTATTAATATTACCTTTTTTTTACCCCCCATCAAACAATGAACTGTTCTTAATGTACTGCAGCCGGGATTGCAGGAGACTATTGGGGAGGATGGATTTTTCGACCTCCTGTCACGTTTCCAGGGCAACAGATTGGATGACCAAAGGTGTACACTGGATGGCCAGAGCCATCTCCCCACCCATCCCTCTCCCTCCTCCACCCCACCTGTAGCTGAAAGGAAATGTGAGTTGGCCTTGTGGTCGTAAATTGGACTTCATGAAGGCATTTCCTTCATTAATTATAAGCCAATTTTACTATTACAGTAGTTTCCGGTAGTGAAAGCCATCCCTGCCCTTTGCATACTGTGAATGGAGTGTGCCCCCTAAATTTGCCCATTCAATGTTATACTTTTGTGTTGTGTTGGAGATGCCTGAAAGTGATACTCTGCCCAAAAGTTGACATTTTTTTGCTGTTGGCTCATTCTTGCAAAGCCAAAAGGAGCTAAGGAGATGCCACAATGTCTGTTGTCTGTCCACATTTCATGGGAATTGCTGCTACCCCTAGGCATTTGTGTAATGGTCACCAAACTTGCACACAATGATCCTCAGCTGGGTCTGCATCCAGGTTGTGCTCAAGGTCAGGGTTAACAATTACGAGATCTCAGCACTTGTGATTTTATGAAAATTGTTACTCCTCTTGGCCAGTTGCCCTAATTCTCAACAAATTCACACACAGTGATGCTCAGGTTTACCTGCATCCAGGTTAACCTCAAGGTCGGTGTTAAAGGTCAGGAGATCTGGGCATTTATATTTTCATGAAAACCAAAACTCCTACCCAGTTGACCAAATGTTTGGCAAACTCACACACACAATGGTTCTCAAGGAAGTCTGCACCTAAGCTGTGTTCAGGGTCAACAGTCAGGAGATCTGAGTACTCTTGGGGTAATTTAATCAGGCCTGGATGAGCTACTTTGTCATTGCCGTTTTTTGTTTTTTTTTTGTGAGCACAATGGTATTTTTCTGTGTTACCACTATGTTTCTCTGTTGGCTCTACAAAAAATATTTAAGCAGACATTTACATTTATGGAGACTATTTCCTCCTTTTGGGCAGAGAATTGCTTTAAGATTTACAGAATAACTGTAAAGTGGGACATCGTATCTCAACTTCAGGGAAGCATTGGTTGGATCGGTGGTCTGCAACCTGGGACTCTTTTCCCAATAACCAGTGGCTAAAAGTGAAACACCTCACACATTTACATAAAGTTACAAATTCATTTGGAAAAAAAAAAAGTTGTAAAAATTTACAAGAAAAATTTTGATTTTATGAGAGTCTCATATTTATGAGAGGTTCAGGTTGTAATAGAAGTTGTACATTTATGGTAGATGGTAAATGGCATTCAGTTATATAGCACTTTTTCTCATCCCCAGATGACAAAAGCGGTTTACAGGTTTGGCCATCTACCCATTCACACACACATTCACACACTGATGACAGCAGGAGTAAGGAGTCAAATTTCTGTAAAAACCCAAACGATTGCAACTTTAAAAATTAACATGTAAATAGAAATTGATAAGAAAAGATTAACTTTACAGAAAAAATTACAAGAAGTCAGATTTAGTGGTGTGAAAAAGTGTTTGCCCCCTTCCTGATTTCTCAGTTTTTTTTGTATGTTTGTCACACTTAAATGTTTCAGCTCATCAAACACATTTAAATATTAGACAAAGATAACACAAGTAAACACAAAATGCAGTTTTTAAATGAAGGTGTTTATTATTAAGGGGAAAATAAATCCAAACCTACATGGCCCTGTGTGGAAAAAGTGATTGCCCTCTAAACCTAATAACTGGTTGGTCACCCTTATTCATGGTTCCATTTACCACAGCAAGTCTTCCAGGTCCTGAAGCAGCAAAACAGCCCCAGACAATCACACTACCACCACCATATTTTACTGTTTAGTTATGATGTTCCTTTTATGAAATGCTGTGTTACTTTTACGCCAGATGTAAAGGGACACACTTTCCAAAAATTTCAGCTTTCGTTTCATCAGTCCACAGAGTATTTTCCCAAAAGTTTTGAGGATCATCAAGATGTTTTCTGGCAAAACTGAGACAAGCCTTTATGTTCTTTTGGCTCAGCAGTGGTTTTCGTCTTGGAACTCTGCCATGCAGGCCATTTTTGCCCAGTCTCTTTCTTATGGTGGAGTCATGAACACTGACCTTAACTGAGGCAAGTGAGGCCTGCAGTTCTTTGAATATTGTTATGGTGTCTTTTGTGACCTCTTGGATGAGTCATCACTGTGCTCTTGGGGTAATTTTGGTTGGCTGGCCGCTCCTGGGAAGATTCACCACTGTTTCATGTTTTTGCCATTTGTGGATAATGGCTCTCACTGTGGTTTGCTGGAGTCCCAAAGCTTTAGAAATGGCTTCATAGCCTTTTCCAGACTGATAGATCTCAGTTACTTTATTTCTTATTTGTTCCTGAATTTCTTTGGATCACAGCATGATGTCTAGCTTTTGAGGATCTTTTGGTCTACTTCACTTTGTCAGGCAGGTCCTATTTAAGTGATTTCTTGATTGAGAACAGATGTGGCAGTAATCCGGCCAAGGTGTGGCTAGAGAAATTGAACTCAGCTTTCCAAAGATGTGATAAACCACAGTTAATTTATGATTGAACATGGGGGGGGGGGGGGAGTCACTTTTTCACACAGGGCCATGTGGGTTGGGATTTTTTTTCCCCTGAATAATAAACGCCTTCATTTAAAAACTGCATTTTGTGTTTACTTTTGTTATGTTTGTCTACTGTTTAAATTTGTTTGATGATCTGAAACATTTAAGTGTGACAAACATACAATAAAACGAGAAATCGGGAAGGGGGCAAACACTTTTTCACACCACTGTATAAGACCAAATTTGGGAAACGAGAGAAAAAAATCTTTTCCTATTACTAATGCTAACAGATGAGTTTCTTCCTGTAATTTGGCAGTTTCACCTTTATTGTAATGCCTAAATATGTTTGCAGCTCCTTTTTTTCAAAATTGCTCTTTCTATAGAGGCTGCTGACCCCTGGATTAACTGAATAAAGAATGCACTTCTATAAAACAAGAACTGTTGTGTGCATAGACCAAAAATAAAATGAAACTGAAATGTCCACTGTTGACGACTGGTTACTTATCCACATATAATTCTCTTTATTTTAGCTATTTTGGAACAAGAAACACCATTGCAGGATCCTGGTCATTTCCTGGAGCTGCTGGCCAGCTCTCAGTCCCGACGTCTGGACGACCAACGAGCAAGCCTGAGCCATTTTCCTGGTTTACGTCTCAGCATGTCCAGCCCGCCTTGTACACCCTCCACCTCCAACACAGATCAAGTCCCCCCACAAGGTGACAGTTTGAGGCATTTTTAAGTCCCATCCATTATTATTACTGCTCACATTCTGACAGATGCCTGTGTGTTTTTAATTTCCCCAGCCCCCATCTCCAATACGGATACCACTCATACACCCTCCCTGTGCAGTCATCTAGAAGCCGGCGCTGAGCAGCCAGAGGGGGACGAGGTCTTTTTTGACATGCTAGTGAAGTGCCAGGTGAGGGAAAAAGAAACCCAGTTCATAAAATCATCAGCAACACATCACAGTTGCACAAACCTGTCTGTACTCTTTAGCAGTTCTTTTCCCCTCCCATTTCGTATTCCACTGATTACATTTCTTTATATTTTGGCCTGTTAATAGTTTCCTTGTTCAAAGTTTATGGTTGAGCAAACATAACTGGTCTGCAAACGGATTATTTAAAGCAAGTTTGATATTTGGTGCTGGATTATTTTCATTAACTTCTTGCATGTTGAATTGTGATTTTTTTTTTTTAATAAACCAATTATGGCATGATGTTCAGATTAGTTCTGCACAGACCAAAAACCTCTCCAGGGTTGAATTTGACCCTGAGTAGACTCAGAAAAAAAGTTTATTTAAACAATTTGTGAAAAAAAAACAAAAAAACAGATGTCATGGCTTTGGAAGCTTCTGATAGGTTAATTGACAACATTCGAGTTAATTGGAAGCACACCTGTGGATGTATTTTAAGGCACACCTCAAACACACTGCTTCCTTGTGACATAATGGGAAAATCAAAAGAAATCAGCCAAGATATCAGAAAGAGAATTGTGGACCTTCACAAATCTGGTTCATCCTTGGGTACAGTTTCTAGATGCCTGAAGGTGCCACGTCCATCTGTTCAAACAATTATACACAAGTATAAACACCATAGGAGTATCCAGCCATTAGGGGTGTGCCATATCGTATTGCTCACAATAATGCCAGTATAAATGTTGATACGGTGTCAAAAATGAATTTTGCGATATTTGGAGTCTGCTGCATGACGATGTCACACCATTACACTGCTGATGGAAGTTACACACGTGGACAAAATTGTTGGCACCCCTCTGTTAATGAAAGAAAAACCCACAATGGTCACAGAAATAACTTGAATCTGACAAAAGTGGTAATAAATAAAAATTCTATGAAAATTAACCAATGAAAATCAGACAGTGCTTTTGAATTGTGGTTCAACAGAATTATTTTAAAAAACAAACTCATGAAACAGGCCTGGACAAAAATGATGGTACCCTTAACTTAATATTTTGTTGCACATGCATCTTTTGAGGCAATCACTGCAATCAATGATTTCTGTAACTGTCAATGAGACTTCTGCACCTCTCAGCAGGGATTTTGGCCCACTCCTCATGAGCAAACTGCTCCAGTTGTCTCAGGTTTGAAGGGTGCCTTCTCCAGACGGCATGTTTCAGCTCCTTCCACAGATGTTCAATAGGATTTAGATCAGGGCTCATAGAAGGCCACTTTAGAATAGTCCAATGTTTGGCTCTTAGCCATTCTTGGGTGTTTTTAGCTGTGTGTTTTGGGTCATTATCCTGTTGCAAGACCCATGACCTGCCACTGAGACCAAGCTGTCTGACACTGGGCAGCACATTTCTCTCTAGAATACCTTGATAGTCTTGAGATTTCATTGTACCCTGTACAGATTCAAGACACCCTGTGCCAGATGCAGCAAAGCAGCCCCAGAACATAACAGAACCTCCTCCATGTTTCACAGTAGGGACAGTGTTCTTTTCTTGGTATGCTTCATTTTTGCGTCTGTGAACATAGAGCTGATGTGCCTTGCCAAAAAGTTGCAGTTTTGTCTCGTCTGTCCATAGGACATTCTCCCAGAAGCTTTGTGGCTTGTCAATGTGCAGTTTGGCAAATTCCAGCCTGGCTTTTTTATGATTTGTTTTCAACAGTGGTGTCCTCCTTTGTTGTCTCCCATGAAGTCCACTTTGGCTCAAACAACGATGGATGGCGCCATCTGACACAGATGTACCTTGACCTTGGAGTTTATCATGAATGTGTTTAGAGGTTGTTCTGGGCTCTTTTGTTACCATTTGTATTATCCGTCTCCTCCTGTGGCCACGTCCAGGGAGGTTGGCTACAGTCCCGTGGATCTTAAATTTCTGAATATGTGCAACTGTAGTCACAGAAACATCAAGTTGCTTGGAGATGGTCTTATAGCCTTTACCTTTAACATGCTTGTCTATAATTTTCTTTCTAATCTCTTAAGACAACTCTCTCTTTTGCTTCCTCTGGTCCATGTTTCGTGTGGTACACACCATGTCACCAAACAGCACAGTGACTACTTGTCACCCTTTAAATAGGCCGACTGACTGATTACGAGTTTGTAGACACCTGTGATGTTAATTAGAGGACACATCTTGGTTGAACATGTCCCTATGGTCACATTATTTTCAATCATTTCTAGGGGTACCATCATTTTTGTCCAGGCCTGTTTCATGAGTTTGTTTTTTAAAATAATTCTGTTCTTCCGGTTATGGCTGCCACGTAGGACGGACGTGTCTCGCTCTGCTCTGCTCCTGGAGAAAAAAAATCGGCAAATAACTCTCTCATTTGGGACAGAACGTATCCCAGCATTTGGGCGAGGATATGTCGGCGAAGCCTAAGGCTGGAAAACCAGGAAAAGGAAAAAGCGAGCCGCCGAAACAGTCCAAATTAACGGACTTTCAGGTCTGTGACGCAGCAAACAAAACTCCATATATGGCGGAGGAGGCTGGCGGCGGTGCGATGTCTGCGGGGAATGGCGCAGATGCGCTGATGGCTGCCATGAGTTCAATGAGAGCGGACTTTTCCTCTAGATTTGATGGGATTATGACAGCGTTGGAAGGAATAAGAAAGGAATTGGGTGACTGTGTAGAACGAACGGCGCAGATGGAGCTCCGTCTCGCTAGTGCTGAAGATGACGTCACCCGTCTTCAATTAAAGGTGCGCACTTTGGAAAAAAAAAATAAATCTCTGGAAGATAATATTTTGGATTTGGAATCTCGGTCGAGACAGAATAATTTGAGGCTGGTGGGTCTTCCAGAGGAATCAGAAGGTCGGGACGTATGTTCCTTTCTGGAAAAGTGGATTCCGGAGGTGCTGGGCAGCGAGGAGTTGCAATCAGCAGTGGTTCTGGAAAAAGCACATCGTATTGGCCCACGGAGAGATAAGGGACCGCCGAGGACCTTAATTATGAAGTTTCTTAGTAACAGAGACAGGATGAAGATCTTCAACGCTGCACGTGCTAAAGGAGAGATTAAACACCAGGACCAGCAGGTGCGGTTCTACCCAGATTTGGCCACAGGAATCCAGCAATTGAGGAAGCAGTTTGATCCCATACGTAAGGAGCTGCGCAACCTTGGGATTCGTCATGGTGTAATCTATCCTGCGAGACTGCTGACCACGTATGAGGGCAGAACCCACATCTTCAAGACCCCAGAGGAGGCGCAGGAGTTCATCAAGAAGATCAAAGAAGAAGAAGAGACTGGTGGGAGCTAAGCATGAACAAAATATAAGGTAGAATAATTAAGCATTTGCACAGGCATCTGACTGACTTGAAGTAAATAGTAAGTTTACAAAATATAGATTGTATTATATATTAAAAAAACAAAACAAAAACAAAACAAACAAACAAAAAAAAAACTATGATGTACAAAGTTGTTAAAAATTTTGGAGTTAAGTTGGAAAACTACAGAGGAGAGTTAATGTTACGTCATTAAAAGCAGTAGAGTTAGGGTGATTGGGAGGATGAAGAAGGAGTGGCTTAGGCTGTTCCCCGTGGGTGTGGAACGGTCGATGGCTATATCGGGAGACAGAATTTTTCTTTTGATTTTGGGGGGTTTGCCACAAGTGTGGGAAGGGGAAATTTGTTTGTGTGTAGTTTGTAGGATGAATGTTCAACCACTCATGTTTTTGCTTCTCTGTATGAGCATGTTTACACTGCAAGGTAATCCTAAACTCTCTATTGATCATGGACCAAAGTGTTAATCTTAATTTAACTTCATGGAATTGCAGAGGTCTACAAAATTTAAAAAAACTTAAACAAGTTATGAATAAAATAAAGGACATGGGTTCAAGAATTGTGTTTTTACAAGAAACTCATCTGATAGAGGAGGATGTTAAAAGAATTAGGAGTAGATGGCAGGGAAGTGTATTCACCTCTTCATTTTCATCCCGAGCCAGGGGAGTTATGACTCTCATACATAAATCAGTTCCTTTTCAGGTGAAAAATGTAATTGGAGACAAATTTGGAAGATATGTAATCATTCAAGGTTCTTTGCTATTAGAAAATATAAATCTTGTGAACTTATATGGTCCCAATATAGATGATCAGAAGTTCTTTGCTAATTTATTTCTCATCTTATCATCACTTACAGGGCAACATATAATAGCAGGGGATTTTAATTGTACATTGAATCCAGGTGTGGATAGATCAACAGGACTGGATTGTACGCACATTGGATGTAGGATGACTATTAATCATTTTATGAAAGAATTGAGATTGTTAGATATATGGAGAGAAATGAAACCACAAGTTAAAGCCTATTCTTGTTATTCCAGTACCTACAAGACATTCTCACGTATTGATTATTTTTTGATTTCCACAGAATTAAGGTCCAAGATTCAAAACTGCTTTTATGATAACATCGTGATTTCTGATCATGCAACCTGTTGTCTAATATATGTAGATAAAAAATTGACAAAGGAATCAGGTAGATGGCAATTTCAGCATAAATGGCTTCAGGATGAGGAATTTGTCAAGTATATAGAAAAACAGATAGACGAGTTCTTTGACATCAATACTACACAAACATCAGCATGTGTAAAGTGGGAGGCTTTCAAAGCTTTTATTAGGGGACATATTATTAGTTATACAGGATCAAAATCTAAGAAGACTCGAGAGGAGAGAGCTAAATTGGAACATAAAATAAAAAGTCTTCAGGAAAAAGTGTATGCAGGAAGTGACCCAAGGTTGGAGAATGAATTACTGATTTTGAGAGCTGAATACGACAAAAAAATCAGCGAATAGAGCTGCCTCGAGTCTTCTAAGATTGAAACAATCTTTTTATGAACAAGGTGAAAAATCAGGAAAATTATTAGCATGGCAGATTAAACAATTGGAAATTAAAACACCAATTACCAGTATTATAAGTAACGGACAGGTAGTTATAGATCCTTTAGAAATTAATAGAGCCTTTAGAGATTACTATGAAAAATTATATGATACCAAAAATGAACCTGATTTAACAAAACTAAATGGGTTTTTGAACGAACTATCTATACCGTGTATTCCAAATGAAAACAGGGAGATATTGGAGTCTAAAATTAGTCAAGAAGAAGTTGGGCTAGCCATTGATAATATGAAATCAGGAAAAAGTGCAGGACCAGATGGTCTTCCAGTTGACCTTTATAAAAAAATTTAAGAATAAATTAATAAAACCTTTTTTGGAAATGGTTTTAGAAGCATTTCAAAATAATAATTTACCATCATACATAAATAATGCCTTAATTATACTGCTGCCAAAACCAGGTAAGCCCTCTAATAAATGTGAAAATATGAGACCAATAAGCCTATTAAACGCCGACCTTAAGATAATCTGTAAAATTTTAGCAAGACGAATACAAGAAATTTTACCAAATATTATTAATCGAGATCAGAATGGCTTTATAAAGGGTAGACAAGGCTTCCATAATGTAAGAAGACTATTTAATATTATTTATTTTAATAAAGAAGCACCGGATACAGCTCTCCTATCATTGGACGCCGAAAAGGCCTTTGATAGAGTTGAATGGCCCTTTCTTTTTGAAGTCCTACAAAGGTTTGGACTTGGAAATAATTTCATAAAATGGGTTCAAATAATATACAATAATGCTACAGCAGAAATCCTAACAAATAACAATATTTCAAAACCAATAAAAATCAATAGAGGATGTCGACAAGGCTGTCCACTTTCACCTTTACTGTTTACTATGGCAATTGAACCTTTAGCGATAGCGATACGTTTACATTCACAAATATATGGAATTAAAGTTGGACCAACAGAACATAAAATCTCCCTGTACGCCGATGATATAATTTTGTTTATGTCGAATCTAAAAAAATCAATTCCAACCTTGTTGAATTTAATAAAGAATTTTGGGGAAATATCAGGATATAAAATAAATAAAACTAAATCTTCAATATTAATGCTAAATGAGACCCAGAGAAATTACCCAGCCCCTGAGGTAAATCAATTCAATGTTGTAAATCAGTTTAAATATTTAGGAATCCAAATTATGCCTAAGCTAGAATCAGTCGCCAGTGTCAACTATGAAGCCTTAATGTCAGATATCAATGAGTTAACTCAGAGATGGATGTCACTACCAATGTCGATGATCGGGAGAATCAATATACTTAAAAGTAATATTTTACCTAAAATACTTTATTTATTTCAATACATTCCCTTATCACCACCTTTAGATCTATTCTCAAGAATAAAAAAAAAGTTAGTGGAATTTATATGGAACAACAGGAGGGCTAGATTACGTTTGTCTTTATTATATTTACCATTTGATCGTGGAGGTCTGAAATGTCCAAATTTTATGTTGTATTATTGGTCGGCACAACTGAAGTCTATGACATATTATTTTTCATCAAATGATCTCCCTCACTGGACTGAAATGGAATCATACAATTTACCTTTACCTCTTCCCATATTCATATACTCAGATTCGGCAAAAAAATTACAAAAACAAGTTAAAAATCCATTTGTAAAGCATATGATCAAAATATGGTGTGAAGCTAAAAACTATTTAAAAGAACCACAGTTATTGTCACAATTTAGTCCAATATGGGGTAATCAATATTTTAAACCAGGGAGAGCGGACGCTGTATTTAAAGTATGGAATTTAAAAGGGATACAAAAGATTCAGGATTTATATTTGCCATGTGCAGACAACATAATGTCTTTTGAAGAGCTGAGGATCAAATTTAATCTCAATAGAACACATTTTTTTAAATATCTTCAACTTAGAAACTTTATTCGATCAAATCAAAATAAAGCTCTCACTCGACCTATTTATTCATCCTTGGAAAAAATGATGATGAAAGATAGTAAAAGAAAGGATATTATTTCAGAGTTTTATAACTCATTGACACTATCTTCAAGTGAAAATTCACTGAAAAGATTAAACTACTGGAAAGAAGATCTGCAAATTGAAATTTCAGAGGAACAATGGGAATTGGCTTGTACAGAAGCTCAAACCAAATCAATAAATGCACGCCTTAAATTGATACATTTCAAATGGTTAATGCGGATGTATGTTACACCGGAGGAGTTAAATAGATATAACAAAAATATACCAGATACATGCACAAAATGCATGGAAAGTAAAGGAACCCTATTTCATTGTTTATGGGAATGTAGATTAATAAGAATGTTTTGGGAGGAGGTGAGGGTAACAATTGAAAAAATAATCTCAAAACAAATCATATTGAATCCTAAACTGTTTTTGTTGGGTCTGTACCCAGAAAAGCATAATTTCAATAAAAGTGAAAGAACATTCATAGACCTCAGTTTGCTTAATGCCAAAAAATGTATTGCACTATTATGGAAAAAGACTCATAGACCAGATGTGACTCAGTGGTTAAGACAGATGTTAACAAACCTTCCATTAGAAAGAATAACATATATACTGAAATCAAAGGAAATTGTGTTTGAGAATATATGGAGACCTTTTATTGATTATGTAAAAAATTTAAACATAACTCTTGAAGAAGAAGGTGAATGATGTGTGTGGACCTTGTAAATTCCAAACTGGTGAACATAATATGTATACTAATGTATTGGATTGTCTAGACTAAACAGAGGAGCATTGTTGAAGACTTGATTTTGTTGGTGGTTGTTGGTGTTTTTAGGGCATTTTTTTTTTTTTTGTAGTACTTTAGTGTTAGTGTTTGATTGTTTGTATCATGTTTGTTAAAAAAAAAAAAAGGTTCAATAAAGATATTGTGGAAAAAAAAAATTATTCTGTTAAACCACAATTCAAAAGCATTGTCTGATTTTCATTGGTTAATTTTCATAGAATTTTTATTTATTACCACTTTTGTCAGATTCAAGTTATTTCTGTGACCATTGTGGGTTTTTCTTTCATTAACAGAGGAGTACCAACAATTTTGCCCACGGCTGTACGTGTTACCATAGAAACAACAAGACTCAAGATTTTTATTTGTCAATATTACTATACATACAGGACATACAGGAGAATTGAAATGGTGTTTCTCTCTCTCTTCAGTAGTGTGTGCAATATAAAAAAACAAAAGGGATCAGGCTGGAAAAACATCAACAGCAGTCTATGTACAGTAATGCTACCCGCAGTGCAAATAGCAACAAAAGATAGACCCAGACATCCCATAGTGCAAATAAAGATAAACGATAAAACCCAGCAGTCCTATATACAGAAAAAGTAGAGCAGTAATACTTGTAGTTGCAAGTTTGGTGCGGCAGTGTAGGTGCAGACAGTGACAGATGGGACTGCACATGAACAGTATTGCAAAACAGACAGCAGCAGATATGGCATTTGTGCAGATGGTTGCAGTCAAGTGCAGAGACATACAGCAGCAAATGCATTACTGTTGTTGTGCCAGTGTTTCTGTGCCAACAGCTGAGGTAGTTATTGTGTGGGTGAGTGTGTTACGGTCAAGGGGGTGGGGGGAGTGGACAGAGTTCAGGGTCCTGATGGCCTGATGAACAAAGCTGTTTCGCAGGACCCTGAACTCTGTCCACCCTCCCCCCCCCAAACAAACAAAGCGTGAAAAGCTGCTGCTCCAAAGTCGAAGCGTCTGTTTCAAACTGCTGCCATCTTAAAAAAACAAAACAAAACAAAACAGTGCAGTAATGGGGATAATCTCCCTGCATTTTTTTCTACACATCAACAATGCCGCTAGAGCAGTGTTAATGTCCAACAATGTACCACTGGAAGTGCCTGTAGTTGTATTTTTATTCAGTTTTGGCTGCTTCATCTTGATTTTATTCAACACCCCCAAGAGGAAAATAAAACCAAAAAAAAAAAACCCCATCCGTTCAGTGTGACAAGAGCCAAAAAGCCCCAGGCAGGTCTGTGCAATGAGAGTAATGCAGGTAAAGTGATTCAGCACAAAACCCGACATCTGTGTGCACTCAAGATGTAACGGTTTATATTATTGTAATATTTGATGCAGAACAAAAAAATATTTTAAACTACAGTAAATCTGAGCTGCTATTTATAAACTGAAGAAATAAGAGTTTTTATTTTGTTTTTATTGAATATGTTGAAAGTAAATAATGCTGGTCTGTGAAACTGTCCTTTTCACATAAATTTAAAGGAAAAAAACTATTCTGAAATATCGTGAAAAATATTGTTATCGTGAAACTTCACAGAAATATGATGTCATTTTTAGGCCATATTGCCCACCCCTACCAGCCCATCATGCCACTCAGAAAGGAGATGGGTTCTGTGTCCCAGAGATGAAATGTGTTTTGGTGTGAAATGTTCGTGTCAACCCCAGATCAAAGGCAAAAGACCTTGTGAAGGTGCTGGCTGAAGCTGGTAAAAGTCTCATTATGAAACGAGTCCTGTACAGACATGGGCTGACAGGCCACTCTGTGAAGAAGAAGTCATTACTCCAAAAGCAACATAAAAAAACAGATTAGTTTTCAAATGCACACACTGACAAAGACCTTGGGCGCAAATGGGTCTTCCAAATGGACAATGACCCTAAGTATACCACCAAATTAGTTACAAATTGGCTTAAGGACAACAAAGTCCTGACCTCAAGCCCATAGAAAATTTATGGGCAGAGCTGAAAAGACGTGTGCGAGCAAGACGGCCTACAAACCTGACACAGTTCCACCAGTTCTGTCAGGAAGAATGGACCAAACTTCCAGCAAATTATTGTGAGAAGCTTGTGGAAGGATGCCCAAAATGTTTGACCTAAGTTGTACAGTTTAAAGGCATTGCTGCCAAATACTAAGGAAATGTATGTAAACTTCTAACTTTGAAGAAAGTAGTAAAAAAAATTCTCTAAAATTTCTAAAATTTAATGTCAGACAGAGAGGGGGGGAAGGTTGTTTATCCTTTTATACAGTATGTAAACTTCTGGTTACAATTAAGCAATATTACACAAGAGGGAGTACGGTATGTGGAGAGCATTAGACGTATCACACCCGTAGTTGGTATAATCATGATACCGTAATGACCTCAAGTGTAATATTGCTTTTATACAACAGTTCTGCAACCACAGATGACAGCGATACTGGACAAAATATTATGATTTGTTTGTTTAACCAGTTATTTTGTGCAGCCGAGAGAAAAAAATAGTCCCTTCTAAATGTAGCCAGTAACTGTTGTTAAACATCTCAATCAACAGGAAGACGTCTATTGTCATTTCACACACATGTAAACAAATTAAATATTGTTAAGTGCAAAAGTAAGTGTTTATAAAACATATACAGTCATGTGAAAAAATTAGGACACCCCATTAAATATTCAGTTCTTTATTAAGAAATGTTCACATATCTATGTCTAACCTTGTTTTTGTTTTTATTTGCATTTTTTAACATTTATTTTAGGCATTTTAAGTGTGAATGAGTGTGGGGGTGTCCTAAAAAAGATGGGGGGTGGCCTAATTTATTCCTCACTATTTGTTTAGAATTACATTTTACAGAAAATTTGAAAAAAAAATCTTTAATTCATTTTTAATTGTTTAGTTGTATTGCATGAATCTCCCAGTATTTTTAACATTGATATTAAATATCCATATGTCCAAATATGGGAAAAAAAAACAAAAAAAAAACAATGGCTTATACAGGGTGTCCTGATTTTTTAAATGACCTGTTGAGTCGGTACTGCAGAAGACCTGAGATCAAAACGTAGCCAATGCCTGTAGCTAGCCGGTGGCTAGTAGTTAGCATGCTAGCGATTTGGCACACTTCGCTTGCTTTTCTTTGCATTTTCAAATGAAACAGAGTCCATCACCACAAAGGTAGTGTGGTTTGTTAATTGAGGCAATAAATCCAACTCTAGCACTGCCTATTTTTTTAAACCGACGTGAAATAGCTTCACCACGTTTATACAAGGGCAGACTGTAAACTGAATAAACCTTTTTTCAAAAGGGTGGAACTTCCGTGTCAGTTAAGAAATTTTTCCAAACAGCGCCTCACTGTGGAAATTAAGGGTGGTTTCACACCTACAGCCTTTAGTTCATTTCAATCAAACTTGTTATATGGAGATTTATTGTGAAGTGCGGTGTGATGACGCCACCTTCCTGTTGCGTCATCACACCACCCTATATTACGGGGCAGCCACCATGAGGACTTCCTCTTTGGCTGGATGACTCTGCTGGGTGCATATTGTGTAAGGCGTTCTCTACATTCCTTATTAAACACGTGTTCAGTGATACATCTCTGTCAGCCTCATTCTTCACCAGGTTTGTGGATATAACATTCGGCAACTAAGGATTAACGTATGGAGGCATGCGTCACACTACTCCGTTCCTTCCTTGAGCTCCCGGGCAAGCCACTGGTGCCATGGCCTCGTTGGTTCGAGGCCTTACAAACGTACATCACGGCGCCGGACCTCGGGAAGCTCGATAAGGTGAGGGCACGTGCGCTCCTTGTCCACAACCTGATATTGAAGACCAGCGGATCCTACAGATGCTCGGCACGTCGGACTCGTTTGAAGACGTCGTCGAGCTGCTAGCTAACCATTTCACCGCCTCAGACAGCATGACTGTTTGGAAAATTTGCTTTTGCCAGAGACGTCAACGTGTTGGTGAACCTATCCACCAGTATGTCGCTGATTTGAGGCAGCTAGCTAGCAAGTATCATTTTGGACCACTAGAAGACTAGATGGTATATGACCAATTGGCCGAGCACATGTACAACGCTGGACTGCGTGCTAGGCTATTGACGGCACCCAATGACTTGACGCTAGCTAGGGCTGTCGAGCTAGCTCTGCAGTTGGAGGCTGCAGATCAGCTAGCTTCGAAGCTAAACTGGTGTCAGTCACAGAGACCGCCAGAGCTGCCCACCTCAGCTAATGTTGCGGACCCTGATAGCGAGGATAGCTTGGATGAAGATGATTATGAAACCAATGCTGCCAGCTGAAGGTCTGCCCCGGGGAACCCCGTTTGCAGGGGTTGTGGGTCCATGACGCAGTGCCATAAAGCGAGAGAGTGCCCGGCAAGAGGAAAATGATGCAGTAGATTTGGACGCTTGAATCACTATGCCAGGGTGTACTGTTTGTCTGACCCGGAGAGCCCACGGAAGAAATCACCCCGCCCGCCATCAACAGCTATCCACTTGGTGAGTCCCAGTACCAACAGATATACGTATTGTGTGGTGGAGTTAGACGGCGTGGAGGTGTCACAGTTACTTGACACGGTGGCGGTGTGATTGATGTTGAATTGGGCCACGGTGAAGAAGATTTTACCCCACCACAGGATTAGGAGTAACCTAGCACTGTTGTATGGCTGCAGCAGTAGCAGCCTGTGCACTGTCGGGACTGTGGAGTTAACCCTTTGAGTGTGTAGAATTTTTGGCAGGAAAATGCAGTTTGACCTCAAATTTTCAAATGACAATAGCTTCAGAATGGTAATAGTTAGAGGCAAAGTCCCAATTACAAAAATGTTGTAGAGGAACCCAAGTGTCTGCCAAGTGAACTTGCATCCATGCATAGTGCATAATTGGACCTAATTTGCATATTCAAACTATCCAAATTTTATTATATTTGGTCATTGTGGTCATTTTGTCAGTAAGTCTCTGCCTTCATCTGTCAAGGTTGCCAAAATTACTAAAAATTATTAAAAAAAAAATTTAAAAAAAATTGTTTCACACTGTCACCACATGGTCCATTGTCCATTCATTGCCAAAATTGCTAAAAATCATGAAAGAAAAAAACAGTTTTTGTTTCACACTATGTCACTACCCCCCTCATGGATCGTCACCTTATCGTGGTGGGGGGTTTACGTGCCCCAGTGATCCCAGGAGCTATGTTGTCCGGGGCAATTTGCCTCTGATAGGGTCACCCAAGACAAACTGGTCTTGGGTGAAGGGCCAGACTAAGAACGATCCAACAGACTCTCATGATAAATTCTAGATCAAGGATTCAGTGTACCCCGCCCGGTATGGGGATACCGGGGCCCCACACTGGAGCCAGGCCTGGGGGAGGTGCTCGATGCCTAGTGTCTGGTGGCTGGGTTTCCACCCATGGGACCCGGCCGGGCTCAGCCCGAAGGAGTTACATGGGTCCGCCCTCCAGTGGGCCACCTGCAGGAGGGATCATGGGGGTCCGATGCTATGTGGATTAGGTGGCGGTCAAAGGCAGAGACCTTGGCAGACTGATCCCAAGCTTTCTAAACTGGCTTTTGGTATGTGGAATGTCACCTCTCTGGTGGGGAAGGAGCCTGAGCTGGTGTACGAGGTTGAGAGATACTGGCTAGATATAGTCGGCCTCACCTCAACACACAGCTCCGGTTCCGGAACCAGTTTCCTGGAGAGGGGCTGGAGCTTGGCCTTTTCTGGAGTTGCCCTGGGTGAGAGGTGACAAGCAGGGGTGGGTATTCTTGTATCCCTCCACCTTGCTGCCTTTATATTGGAGTTTTCCCCGGTGGACGAAAGAGTTGCTTCCCTGCGCCTTCGGGTTGGGAAACGGGTCCTGACCATCATTTGTGCCTATGCACCAAATGATGTTTCACAGTACCCACCCTTTTTGGAGTCTGACTGGGGTGCTGGACGGTGCTCTTCTTGAAGACTCCATTGTCGTACTGGGGGACTTCAATGCGCACGTGGGCAATGACAGTGAAACCTGGAGAGGGGTGATTGGGAGGAACGGCCTGCCCGATCTGAACCCGAGTGGTGTTCAGTTATTGGACTTCTGTGCTAACCACAGTTTGTCCATAACGAACACCATGTTCAAGCATAAGGGTGTCCATATGTGCACCAGGCACCAGGACACCCTAGGTCACAGGTGGATGATCGATTTCATTATCGTGTCATCAGACCTGCGACCGTTTGTCTTGGACACTCAGGTAAAGAGAGGTGCAGGCTGTCAACTGATCACCACCTGGTGGTGAGTTGGATCCGATGGCAGGGGAGGATGCCATTCAGACCTGGTAGACCCAAACGTATAGTGAGGGTATGCTGGGAACGTCTGGCTGAGGCCCCTGTCCGAGAGGTCTTCAACTCTCACCTCCGGAAGAACTTCAGCCACATTCCGAGGAAGTCTGGAGACATGGAGTCTGAATGGGTCATGTTCTCCACCTCTATTGTTGAAGCGGCGGCCCAGAGCTGCGGCCGCAAGGTGGTCGGTGCATCTCATGGTGGCAACCCCCGAACCAAGTGGTGGACACCAGTGGTGAGGGGGGCCATTAAGCTGAAGAAGGAGTCCTATCAGGCTTGGTTGACTTGTGGGACTCCCGAAGCAGCTGAGATGTACCGGCAGGCCAAGCGGAGTGCAGCTCGGGTGGTTGCTGAAGCAAAAACCCGGGTATGGGAGGAGTTCAGTGAGGCCATGGAACAAGACTTTCGGTCGGCCTAGAAGAGATTCTCGCAAACTGTCCGGCGGCTCAGGAGGGGGAAGCAGCTCCCTGTCCACACTGTGTATGGTGCAGATGGGGCGCTGTTGACTTTGACTGGGGATATCGTCAGGCGGTGGAAGGAATTCTTTGAGGATCTCCTCAAACCCACTGATACGCCTTCCACAGAGGAAGCAGGGATTGTGGACGAGGGGGATGACTCGCCTATCACAGGGGCTGAGGTCGCCAAGGTGGTTAAAAATCTCCTTGGTGGCCGAACCCCGGGGGTGGACAAGATTCACCCTGAGTACCTCAAGGCCCTGGATGTTGTAGGGCTGTCATGGTTGACATGCCTCTGCAACATTGCGTGGAGGTCGGGGGCAGTGCCTTTGGCATGGCAAACTGGGGTGGTGGTTCCTCTCTTCAAAAAAGGGGACCAGAGGGTGTGCTCCAACTTTAGAGGGATCACGCTCCTCAGCCTCCCTGGGAAGGTCTATGCCAAGGTACTGGCGAGGGGAGTCTGATCGTTGGTCGAACCTCGGATTCAGGAGGAGCAATGTGGTTTTCATCCTGGCCGTGGCACATCGGACCAGCTCTTTACCCTCTCGAGAATTTTTGAGGGTTCGTGGGAGTTTGCCCAACCAGTTTACTTGTGTTTTGTGGACTTGAAGAAGGCATTCGGCCGCGTCCCTCGTGGTTTTTTGTGGGGGGGTGCTTCGGGAGTATGGAGTATTGGGCTTGTTGTTATGAGCTATTCGGTCTCTGTACGACTGTTGTGAGAGTTTGGTTCGTATTGCCAACACTCGGTCGGACTCATTCCCAGTGAGAGTTGGACTCCACCAGGGCTGCCCTTTGTCACCGATCCTGTTCATAATTTTTATGGACAGGATTTCTAGGCGCAGCCAGGGAACTGAGGGTGTCATGCTTGGTGACCACAGGATCTCATCTCTGTTGTTTGCAGATGATGTTGTCCTGCTGGTTTCATCTAGCAATGACCTACAGTTCTTGCTGGGACGGTTTGCCGCTGAGTGTGAAGCGGCTGGGATGAGAATCAGCACCTCCAAGTCCGAGTCCATGGTCCTCAGCCGGAAAAAGGTGGATTGTCCTCTTCGGGTTGGGGACAGGCTCCTGCCCCAAGTGGAGGAGTTTAAGTATCTTGGGGTCTTATTCACGAGTGAAGGGAGAATGGAGTGAGAGATTGACAGATAGATCGGAGCAGCGTCTGCAGTGATGCGGACCTTGTACCGGTCTGTTGTGATGAAGAGGGAGCTGAGTTCTAAGGCAAAGCTGTTGATTTACCAGTCAATCTACGTTCCTACTCTTACCTATGGTCACAAGCTTTGGGTAATGACCGAAAGAACGAGATCGCGGATACAAGCGGCTGAGATGAGCTTTCTCCGTAGGATTGCTGGACTCACCGTCAGAGACAGGGTGAGGAGCTCAGTCACCCAGGAGAGGCTCAGAGTAGAACCACTGCTCCTCCATATTGAAAGGAGTCAGTTGAGGTGGTATGGGCATCTGATTAGGATGCCTCTCCTGGACACCTCCCCCTTGAGGTGTTTCGGGCAGGTCCCACTCGGAGGAGACCCCGGGGCAGACCCAGGACTCGGTGGAGAGACTATGTCTCCCAGCTGGTCTGGGAACGCCTTGGTATCCTCTCTGAAGAGCTGGAGCCGGTGGCTGGGGAGAGGGAAGTCTGGGTTTCTCTGCTTGAACTGCTGCCTCCACGACCCGGACCTCCGGAAAAGCTGTAGAAGATGGATGGATGGACTATGTCACTATGTCACCACTTAAAATGCTCCGCATGCTCAGCAGCAGCATGTCAGACCGAGTAAGGTCCCACTTCGGGTTATGGACTTGGTTTAAGTTTGGGGTGATGAACGACCACAGTGATGTTGGGTGAGACAACAGCCGACAAAACATCGAGCACGCCTGTGGATAGTGGTGAAGTTGGGAGTGGCATGCTTTCTGTTGTCGGATGGCTTGATGAGGCACACTAACCAGTTGTGGCATGTCCAGGAGGATGCTCCAGGTGGCGTGCTTGGACAGGAGTCGGTGAAGATGGTTTGGGATCCTGGCTCCATCATTCAGAAGATCAGCCATTGCTCCAGGGGCCTGTCGCCTCCAGGGGCTGCCCAGCCACCCCCCCCCCCCCCCCGCCTGTCCCACCTTTTCCCCAAGTGACTGTGCTGTGACAGTTTAATGTGTTTATACAGTGGGGCAAAAAAGTATTTAGTCAGCCACCAATTGTGCAAGTTCTCCCACTTAAAAGATGAGAGAGGTCTCCAATTTTCATCAGAGGTATACCTCAACTATGAGAGACAAAATGAGAAAAAAAAATCCAGAAAATCACGTTGAAGGATTTTTAATGAATTAATTTGTAAATTCCTCGGTAAAATAAGTATTTGGTCACCTACAAACAAGCAAGATTTCTGGCTCCCACAGACTTGTAACTTCTTCTTTAAGAGGCTTCTCTGTCCTCCACTCATTACCTGTATTAATGGCACCTGTTTGAACTCGTTATCAGTATAAAAGACACCTGTCCACAACCTCAAACAGTCAGACTCCAAACTCCACTATGGCCAAGACCAAAGAGCTGTCAAAGGACACCAGAAACAAAATTGTAGACCTGCACCAGGCTGGGAAGACTGAATCTGCAATAGGTAAGCAGCTTGGTGTGAAGAAATCAACTGTGGGAGCAATTATTAGAAAATGGAAGACATACAAGACCACTGATAATCTCCCTCGATCTGGGGCTCCACGCAAGATCTCACCCCATGGGGTCAAAATTATTATGAGAACGGTGAGCAAAAATCCCAGAACCACATGGGGGGGACCTAGTGAATGACCTGCAGAGAGCTGGGACCAAAGTAACAAAGGCTACATCAGTAACACACTACGCCGCCAGGGACTCAAATCCTGCAGTGCCAGACGTGTCCCCCTGCTTAAGCCAGTACATGTCCAGGCCCGTCTGAAGTTTGCTAGAGAGCATTTGGATGATCCAGAAGAGGATTGGGAGAATGTCATATGGTCAAATGAAACCAAAATAGAAGTTTTTGGTAAAAACTCAACTTATCGTGTTTGGAGGAGAAAGAACACCATACCTACTGTGAAGCATCGGAGTGGAAACATCATACTTTGGGGCTGTTTTTCTGCAAAGGGACCAGGACGACTGATCCGTGTAAAGGAAAGAATGAATGGGACCATGTATCGTGAGATTTTGAGTGAAAACCTCCTTCCACCAGCAAGGGCATTGAAGATGAAACGTGGCTGGGTCTTTCAGCATGACAATGATCCCAAACACACCGCCTGGGCAACGAAGGAGTGGCTTCGTAAGAAGCATTTCAAGGTCCTGGAGTGGCCTAGCCAGTCTCCAGATCTCAACCCCATAGAAAATCTTTGGAGGGAGTTGAAAGTCCGTGTTGCCCAGCGACAGCCCCAGCTCTAGAGGAGATCTGCATGGAGGAATGGGCCAAAATACCACCAACGGTGTGTGAAAACCTTGTGAAGACTTACAGAAAATGTTTGACTTCTGTCATTGCCAACAAAGCGTATATAACAAAGTATTGAGATGAACTTTTGTTATTGACCAAATACTTATTTTACCGAGGAATTTACCAATTAATTCATTAAAAATCTTTCAATGTGATTTTCTGGGGGGGGGGGTTTTCTCATTTTGTCTCTCATAGTTGAGGTATACCTATGATGAAAATTGAAGACCTCTCTCATCTTTTAAGTGGGAGAACTTGCACAATTGGTGGCTGACTAAATACTTTTTTACCCCACTGTAGTTCTGTTTGTTGTTCTGTGTTTAGTTTAAGGGCATAGCAATTTTTAGTTGAAATAAAGACTTTTAGTTATATCAGTGGCAGAATAACCCACTGTGCCATGCAGGCCGTGTGGTAGTCCACCCACCAGTCCTATTCTAGTTTTTTTTTTTGTTTGGGAGTGTGTTAGGCTTTAGTTTTACCTTAGTGTGTGATTGGGGTTCCAAAATTTGGGTGGGTTCGATTTCAGTGAGTGGTTTTGGACCTTGTGGGGGGGGAGATGTTATATGGGGATTTATTGTGAAGTGCAGTGTGATGACTCCGCCTTCCTGTTGCATCGTAACACCGCCCTATATTACGGGGCAGCTGCCACGAGGACTTCTTCTTGGGCCGGATGACTCCGCTGGATGCAGTCTGTACAGTGTTCCTAAATTCCTTATTAAACACGTGTTCAGTGATACATCTCTTTCAGCCTCATTCTTCACCAGGTTTGTGGACGTAACAGAAGTCAAGTTGGTTTTCTCCGTTGCATTTCGTGCTGTCTGGTGAGAACACGGTAATTGCACTCAGTTGTGCACCAAAAGAAACGTACCAAGACCTCCTGAAGGAGTTGGTCTTGATTCGAATCAAATGGCGAACTCTGGTGCAGTCCTGCAGTTGAGTAAAGGACCGTACTAAAACAGGACCAGCGGCCAACAGTAAAACTTTTTTGCCACTGTTCATACCTGATGGATCTTTAAAAATATCTGTGGCTGAGCATGTCACGGTTCGGGAGGATTAATGAATGTTAACATGTTATTTTCCATCTGTAGCTGCGCTTCATTTTCAAACTGTACAATTTGCCGAAATGATAACCAGGGCGATGAAACTGCCCCCCCCCCATAGATTACGTTAAAATTTGTATTATTTTCTCCACAGAAATGCATAAATACACAGTCATCCTACTTCCTGTATTTACCTTTCCTGTTCTCGCAGCAAAAAAATCTGACCAATAAGAACAGAGAACGCTCTGACACAAGTCTCGCAGGATTTAACGTTACACAGTTTGGTCCGCTTGAATTTTTGCCTGTGTGAAAGGGAACCGAACCAAGGAGAAAATAATACAAAGTAACTTGTCAACTGATTCAGACCAAATTAAACGAATTTAGGTGTGAAAGCACCCTACGGTATTCAACACAGTATTGCAGTTGTCACTGAGAGTTGGTTGACAGTAAATTAGTATTAGTAATTAAGGGTTACATGAACGCCTTTGAAGTGGAGTGATACATATCCTGTAAAACGTTTGAGTGCAATTATTGTGGATTTTAGTAACTCCTGGAATCCAGGAGAATCCAGGTCCAATCAAATTGCTCGGTCTGAACTAACTGTTGTATAACCAGGGCCTAACATTAACACCGGTGGCGGATAAGGGGGCCACTCTCACTAGCCACTTCGGCGGGTTGAGGTTTTCTCAGGCAACATCTAAATAATAAGCCTATTGCAGTGTGAGACTACAATAACACAACTCCCATGAGCACTATCTGCACACACAGTGTATTGTCATTGGTCCATTGTTGCTGTGGGCGTGGTCTGGCTCAACTTCCAGCACGGTACACAGGACTGCTCCAGGCTGGGGTACAGGAGAAACCGTGGATGCTGTTGTTCCACAGGTCAGTTCATTTTGTGGCCAGAAACGGTGACAAATTGACAGCAGGCTAGGCAGCAGAACACACCTATACCCGCTCTCAGCGATCAGATCATCAGGGGAATTCCACCTGATCCTCCGTTGTCCCAGCATGAGTAGTTAATAAACTGCACTCTCCCCCCACATCAGCTCCTACCACTGTGGTTAAATATGATTAGTTTTAGAGCAAGAAGCTCCCGTTTACTGTCCAGTATGACAGAGAGAAAAAGTGACAAAACTTTGTTGCTTTAAAGAGCAAATGAAGCTTCTTCTGAGGTGAACTTTTATCTGTAATTATCTATGATGTCTGTGATATGCAACTTTTTCATGTAAGTAAAACCTCTAATTATGTATTTTTAATGTGCTTTTCCAGGGGTGTCAAACATGTGGTCCATGGGCCAAAAACAGCCCGCCAGGGTGTTCAAGTTTTTCTCTGAATTTACAGCTTTATTTCTAGTAAATTTCTGACTTTTTCTGATTAGAATTCTTCATGTAAATTTGAGACATTTTTCTCCTTAAGAGGAGACTTTTTTCCTCATCAGTTTTCTTTTTCTGGTGAAAACAGGTAGTGTAGATTAAATCCATCAGCAACTACTACTGACCTTGTGCAGCCATGAACGGGTGTCCCAACTCATAGGGGTCATTTTCAATCTCTATCAAGGGCCAAGTGTAGGAGGAGGCAAAGGAGAAGGGGTAGGGATACCAATGAGAACTGGGACGGACCCCAAATCCACCTGTATTTCACTCTCATGTTGCAAATATTTTTCTAGACTGTTTTACAGCATTTACTGCTGTTAATAAATAATTCATCAGTGTTTCTCTTGCTATTTTTATGTGTGTATAAGGATCATTTACATTTAATGATTGTAAGTTTAGTTCAAGTAAATTTTAGCATGCAATACTCAAATTTGAGTGAGTACTTTGCAGTAATGTTGGCTGTTGTCTGCCATGGATTGAGGCCCTTTAAAAGGGTGCAAAATAGTTTAATCCACACACCTGCACAGGTTAATTCTACTGCAGGACCAGTCACGCAGTAACCCGCAGCCTGTTCCTGCAGCATGCCTGCTTCCTCAGCCAGGTTAGTGCATCATTACCATAAACCTTTCCTTTTATATCTAACTAACTAACTAACCTGCACTTATATAGCGCTTTTCTAGTCACAAAGACCACTCAAAGCGCTTTCATTAATACTAACCCTCTATTCTAAGGGCCTATAGGAAACAAATATCTAGGGACAATTTAGAACAGCCAATTAACCTAACATGCATGTTTTTGGCATGTGGGAGGAAACCGGAGAAATCCCGGAGTAAACCCACGCAACACGGGGAGAACATGCAAACTCCTATATTTATATAGTGCTTTGTGAAAGTACACGCAGTAGGTGATTTGTTATTTTTTAACAAGGGGGAATTAGGTGATAGTCATAAAGTTAGCACTTGGTAAAATTACAATGGTTTAAAATGTAGTTTCAGTACAAATTTGCAAAAAATAAAGGTGCAAAACTATGATAAAATATGGTAATTTACAACTTAAAGTCACATATTTACTATAAGCAAGTCCCAAATTTATGAGAAAAACATTTGATTTTCATGAGAAAAACAACAGCTTGCACATTGCAACCCCCCCCCCACACACACACACACATTTCTAAGAAAAAAAAAATCTGAAACTAATTAGGGAGGTTTTTGCTGTAAACATTTTTCTTGGAAAATTAACTTTTTTAAAAATACATTTTCAATTTTTTTCCTGATAAATTTATTACTCTTTTTTCTCTCCTATAAATTAACCCCTTGCACTCCGGTCAATTTCCCTAAAAACGCCAAAAACTAACGTGCCCAAATTAAATCAAAAGCTGTTCTTCAACCCTTTGCAGCATCTTCATGGGGTTGGTCTCATTTAAAAGAAAACACTTTGAATTTTTTGGCAAAACAGTCATAATCTCTCTCCGCTCCGGCCACTGAATTACAGTCATCTAAACATAGTGAACTTGAAGAAAATAAATTTGGCCTGGGTGTTTTTTTGGATACAAATGCTTGCAAATAACACACAGCTTCAGATCCGGGCTGGAAAATGTAACAGAAATGTAGAACCAAGTGTTATCCAGCTGAGGTCCAAATTTTGTAACAATACCACAAAAAATGAATATATTACACAGCTTTTTCCTCAGGTAGTTCCCAGGCATTTTGGAACTGTGCCAAATTGTGCCAAATGGCACAGTTTGGAAAAATGTCTGTAACTTTTGAATGCTTCAATGTAGAAGCTTCATTTTGGGCTCTAATGAAAGGTCACACTCAGGGCTGTGTCTGTGTGTGTGGGGGGGGGGGGTTGTCCCTCCCCTCGCTACAGAGGATGGACATAGGCCATCGCTACATGACGGATTAGCCTCATGTGGTGATGTGGGACAGCAGCGCAGTCACCGCGGCTCCCCCCCCCCTTGCTACAGAAGAATAGCGGGGGGGGGGGGGGTTCACGGTCTGGACGCGGCGAACGACCCCTTGTACCGCGGCGCACGAACTTCAGACTTCGTGCGCCGCACAGTTGTAATTTACCAATCAGTCAAAAGTCATTTTGGATTACAATTTTCAGGGATAAAGAATAATTTAGCTTATAACACCTTACCTCTTCACAGCAGCAGAGTCCTGGCGAACTTCTCTTCCTCATTGTCAGATGAACGCGACGCTGGTCCGCTCGTGGTTCTGGTCTTGCGACCCGATCAAAACATAATTCCATTATTGCGGTTTTGTGCTTCCATGATTGCAGTTTCTGGCGAACGATTTTTCAAAACAAATAACAGTAGTAATTAAAAAAAGACTGGCGAACGCGTGTGTGTCACTCAGCCTTCGTCGTCAGCCTCCGTCGGTCTATGATGACCATGGAAGAAATCATAACGTCTACTCTGCTGGAACAAAAACAAAATAAGCACCGCCTGTGGCCGAACATGCCAATGCGCGAATGGCAGTCACTGTCACACAGGTTGCATTTGTGGGTGGTCTCCGTGCTGCTGGGTCTGTGACGGTTCTTCCTGCGGGTCCTTTTTTGATCTGCTGCAGCAGCCTCTCTTCACCCAGCCTTAAAAAAAACAGCTCGCGAACTTCTCTGCTTCAATTGGCTCACTGCATTCACAGCCTTGGTAGGCGGGTCCTTCTTGCTAGGTTTTCAGTCATTGGTTCTTCAAGGTTTCAGAAACCCAATTCAAGGCTCTTATTAGTCGAATGAGAGGTCAATCAGATGAACTAATCTGTTCGCGGCTGTGTCTGCAGCTTTTATTTTCAGTGCGCGCTTGGACGCCATCACCATCTCCATCATGCGTCCTAGAGCGCACGAGGGCGCACGAGAGCGCCCTTGTGCGCTCTGGGACGCAGAGACTTGCCCGTCCGCGGTACAACGGAGTGCAAGAGGTTAACCATGTTTTATGGTAAACATGCTTTCTTTCCTATAAAGTTTTTCTATAAAATTTCCAACATTGTCATTGAATTTTCATTATTTTTCTTGTCATTTGCTCCTCTCCTCTCACTGATAAATTAAGTCTCCCTGTATAAACTATCCTTACAGTCTTTATGGGGATGGAGGAGGGCAAGTTAATGGGAGGATTTTGGCTCATTTTGCTGACAAGGGGAATAGACTTAAGTTGGGGTTTTTTTGCAAATATTTATTTATTTGAATGGATGTTTAATATTTTATTTATTGAAAAAACAAACTTTTTCATATTTTTGCAAATATTTTTTTGTATTTTGAACAGATTTATTTTTTTCATGGAAGCTGCCCATTTTTTGTCATTGACTTTTCATAATTGATGATGGAGACCATGGTGAGTCGGTAAGTTTGTAAAAATCTGTGGGGTATTAAATATGTCCATGAGTGTATAGGTATTAAAATAAAATGAATATACCAAACAAGTACAGTAAAATTTGCACTACTGCGAAAGAGTCCGGAGGCTTAGATTTACCAATTTTTTTTAATTACTTTTTAGCCAAGACTGCAGTTTGTTTCAAAATGGACAAAATCAACCTCACTAGGAAACCCATGGTTAGATGCTGAACAGGCTCTCTGTGGGTCGCTAAATATCTCTGACTTACCTTTTATAAGTCCCTGTATTAAACTTCATGACTGTTTTAAAAGCATTAATATCAGCTCCTCTCTGATGGCTTGGTGGAAATTTTTAAAAATAACAGGGTCTTCACTTGTCCCCTGTAAATCCACGTCCATTTGGAATAATCCTGATATCCTGCAACAAAAGAGGACATTAAAATTTCCACTATGGCAAGAGAAGGGAATAAATAACTTACGTAGAACATCTTATTCAAGGTGGAAATTTTATCCAATTTCAGGATCTAGTGTCACAATACGAAATCAGTGATAAAAAGTATTTTGAATATCAACAGCTTAAATCCATAATAAAAGCAAGATTTAATCTTAATCAGACAGATTTAGAAGTACCAGTTAAGGTGGCAGAGTTTCTACATCTCCGTTCCCCTAAATTGATATTGAAAATACATGGACTATTATCAAAGTTGGATGAGTCCGTATCTCTTCCAATATCAAAATGGGAGACAGACCTATCGATTAATAAGGAGGAAAGTTTCTGGACACAAATATGTTTAAACACTTTTAAGATGACTAAAAACTCTAACTTACAACTTATACAGTATAAAGTTCTACATAGAATTCATTACACAGGACAAAGGATGTTCAAAATGGGCCTGAGTCACACAAATAGTATCTGCTCTCACTGCACTAGCAACGTCCCGGATAGCTATATGCATGCTATGTGGTCCTGTGCACTGGTTCAGAAGTTCTGGCAGAAGACATGTGAAGATCTGTCGGCATGGCTTGAGTATAGTGTTCCACCCTCACCCACACTTTGCATATTAGGTGATTTAAGTGAAATAAATATAGATGCAAGGATGTCACACATGGTTCTCACTGCCTTATGCATTGCAAAGAAAACTATCCTCATGAATTGGAAATCAAGAAGTAACTTATGCATGACTTATTATCATAACTTACTATTGGATTATATTAGCCTGGAGAGAATGTCAGCCTCCTCAAATAATCAATTGGCGGAATTCAATTCTCTCTAGTCCCTGCTTATGAATTCTATAATCTGAGGGGTGGCGGGCGGTGACTCGCTCTCCTTGGCACCTCTGGCGGCTGGCTGCGCCCCAACCACGGGTGTCCGGGGTGGCCATCTGTCTGGCCCTGGGGGGGGGGGGGGGGGGCTGGTTGGGGGGCTGCGTGGTGGGTCGGGGGGGTTGGGCTGTGGCCCCCAGCCGGCTGGCGTCTGGGGGGACGCCAGAACCAGACCCCCCCCCCCCGCCGGGCTGGGGTCGGGTGTACGCCAGTGGTGGGGGTTGTCCCCAGTGCATCCTTGCATGACGGGGTCATGTTTTCCTTGGGGCCCTGGTGGCACCCTGGAGTTGGTGCCTGCATCCTGGGTCGCCCTCCCCGTCCACTGGGGTCTGTGGGTGTGGGTGTGCGTGTGTGTGTGAGAGTGGGTGTGAGTGTGGGCTTGTGTATGAGTGGATGCGGAAGTGGGTGTGTGTTGAGTGGGCAGGTGGGGCTGTGTGTGGGTGTAGGTGGGTATGTGTGATGGTGGGTGGAGGTACGTGTGTGTATGGAAGCGGTCACTTGTGGGTAGATGTCTGGGGGGTGGAGGATGTGTGTATGGGTAGGAGAACTTTGTTGGGTGGCAGGGGTTGGGCAGTCCATCTAGTGGCATGGGGGCTGGCGTTTCGGGGCCTGCTTGTCCTGGCCGCCCTGCTGTTGTGTTGCGGGGTGAGGCGCTTTGTCGCATCGCCCTTGGTGTCATTAGCGGCGGGTGTGTGTTGGTGCTTGGGGGTGGTTGGGGGGTCATTGGCGCCGGTTGATGGCCGTGTTTCCATCGGGTTGCTCCGGGGTGGCTGTGGTTGCAGGGCGGCCTGCAGCTGTCGGTGTGCGTCTGGGGTGGGTGGTCGTGGGCCTGTGTGGGAGCTCGGGGGTGTCGCCTGGTGTGTTGGGCACCGTGTGGGTCCGGCCCATTGTTCACCATTGTGACTGTTGTTGTCCATATTTGTGTGTGTAAGATGAGTGGAAATATGTTTGGCTGCCCCATCATGTTAGTGGTGCTGGGAGTGCCGGGGCGTGATGCTGGTGAGTCCTGGGCTGCTTCCACTGGTGGCCCTCGCCCTGCGTTGGGATTTGGGGGCAGTGGGTGGCCTCATGAACCAGTCTGCAAGCTGCAAGCTGGCTTCTGGCGGGGGGGGGGGGGGGGGGTGGCCTCGCTTTTAGACCGCCTACCTCCCAGTCTTATTTCCCACCCCCCTCCCCCTGACTCTGGGTGGAATATACATCTTTTTTGTTACATTTAGGGCTTTGGGGTGGGGAGGTGCCGCACTGTGTCGGTGAAGGGGATACCTTTGCTGCATGGTGGGACTGCACTCACCTCAATTTTAATTGCATTTTAGACACTGAGATGGGGGCCCTGCTGCCCATCGCAGTGGCTAGCGATGCTCCAATCACTATCCCCCCAATTTTAATTGCACTTTGGTAGTCCACACATTTACACATAATTATATCATATAACCGACACACACCCACCATGTTCTATGCGGGGGGGAGGGGGTGGGGTCTTTCCCCACCCTTGTTGCCCTGCTCTTGCTGGGGGCGTGGGGGCCTGGTGGGGAGCCTGGGACCTATATCATGTTGTCAAAATCCCTGGGTGCTACTGAATATATAGATACAACCAAGAAAGTGAGAGGGGGGCTGAATATGAGTCTAAGTGAGAGTGAGGGGGTTCCAAGGTTGTCCAAGGTGGGTTCCAAGGTTGTCATAGCCAGGAGCCGCACTGGGGTTAAGCTCCCAGTGCTTATAAAATGCTCCTTATGGTGTGCGTCTCGAAAAGACTCTGACAACTAAGTCCAACTCCTAGCCTGCCCGTGTGGTTTAGTCTCTAAGCCCGGCGGAACTGCTTTTACTAATAGGAGAAGGGGTGAGGGCGGATCTCCTTAAAACCAGATTCTTCGGGTAGATGGTGGCTCGTCAACCTGGGAAGGTAGCCCATCTAGGGGAAGGTAAACCCTGATTTCAAACCTCTGCTGCCTTGCGGCACACCTGGTCACGGGAAAGGCTTCGGGAGTCAACCCTGAGGAAAAATCCGGAGTCGGAGTCCCTAAGGCAGTTCTCTGTTGTGCTCAACATCATTCTGGCAGCTCCTGCGACGGCGCTGGTGCCAAACTGTAGCAGCCCTGCTGTTCCTTTGGATTCATCAGTGATGTGGAGAGGGGGGACATGCTGCATGGGCAACATCTTGTCCTCCATATCTTCCTGCCCAGGCTTGAATCCTACCAACGCCCAACGCTGGAAGGTAGAACACCGGATTACTGGAGAGGACACTCCAGCTTCGCCTTTGGCATAGACAAAACACGGGGAATGACAGTTACCGGTTATAAGCCACCGCTCAATTGGCGTAGAGCGCGGCGCCAGGGGTTGTTCCCGACAGTGGGAGGGATCATCGGATCTCACTGGACAGCTACCGCCCGCCTCAAGCTGGGCAGCCCCCAGCCAATAAGGGGTTTTCCCGCCACAGCCTGCTTTCCTCATTGGGTGCATGGGGATGAGGAGAAGTCTGAACAGCAGGCTGAGAACTTTCGCACCAGGCAAGGCAACAAAACAAAAGAGACCAACTCTAAAACTGGGAACTTGGAACGTCCGCACTATGATGACAGGACTCGCTGCTAACCTCAAGGACATCAACGACACCAGGAAGACTGCCATCATCAATAATGAGCTGAAGAGACTGGAAGTGGATATTGCCACTCTCCAGGAAACACGGTTGGCTGACGCAGGCACACTGAGAGAGAAGGACTGCACGTTCTACTGGCAGGGAAAGAGCAGTGACGAACACAGGGAACACGGCTTGGGCTTCGCAGTGAAGAACACCTTGCTGAAGGTGGTGGAACCGGGCAGCAATGGCTCTGCACGACTCCTCACCCTCCGCCTCAACACCACTCAAGGCCCAGTCACCCTCATCAGTGTGTATGCCCCAACACTGACAGCCACACCAGAGGCAAAAGACGAGTTCTACGAGAATCTCGCAACAACTGTCAGGATCATCCCCAACTCTGAACAACTCATTCTCCTTGGAGACTTGAATGCCAGAGTGGGTGCTGACCACGACTCCTGGCCCTCCTGTCTTGGACCATTTGGCGTGGGCAGAATGAACGACAAGGGACAGCGGCTGCTCGAGTTCTGCACTTATCACGATCTGTGCATCACAAACTCATTCTTCAAGACCAAGCCCCAACACAAGGTTTCCTAACATCTGCGCTCAAAGCACTGGCACCAGCTGGACTTGATCCTGACCAGGCGCACCTCACTGAAGAACATGCTAATCACCCGTTCGTTCCAGAGTGCAGATTGCGACACAGACCATTCATTGGTGTGTTGCAAGGTCAAGATGCAGCTGAAGAAATTCAATTGTGCTAGACAGCCTGGAAAGGCACGGATTGACACCAGCAAGATGGTCCAACCAGAACTTGTTGAGCGGTTTGCCTCCACCTTTGAGAAGGAACTTGGTGTACCACAAGAATGAGAATCAGCAAAGCAGAAGTGGGAAGAGCCGCAAAACACCATCCACCGCACAGCCTTGGCTACCTTTGGGAGGAAGACCTCGAAGTCACAGGACTGGTTTGATGCCAAGTTGACCGAGATGACCCCCGTCATTGAAGCCAAGCGCTCAGCTCTTGCTGAGTATAAGAAGTACCCAAACGAGAAGAATCTCCAGATTCTCAGGGCTGCGAGAAGCAAAGTTCAGCAGACTGCTCGGCGCTGTGCCAACGAGTACTGGACTCAGCTCAGCCAAGACATTCAAACCGCTGCCATAACAGGGAACATCCGTGGTATGTACGATGGCATCAAGAAAGCACTTGGTCCGGCTCAGAGCAAGACGGCCCCCCTCAAATCCTCCACTGGGGAGATGATCACAGAAAAGAACAAGCAGATGGAGAGATGGGTGAAGCACTACTCTGACCTCTACTCCAGACAGAACACCGTGACACCATCAGCCCTTGATGCCATCGATTGCCTGCCATCCATGGACAAACTTGACGCCGAGCCAACCATCGACAAACTCAGCAAGGCCATTGATAGCTTGGCCGCTGGCAAGGCACCCGGCAACGACGTCATACCCCCCGACCTGATCAAGCACTGCAAGACCGCCCTACTGCTGCCATTGCATGACGTCCTCTGCCAGTGCTGGAAGGAAGGTGCCGTACCACAGGACATGAGGTACGCCAAGATCATCACCCTCTACAAAAACAAAGGGGAGAGAAGCAACTGCAACAACTACAGGGGCATCTCCCTCCTCAGCGTTGTTGGCAAAGTCTACGCACGAGTTGTTCTCGTTCGTCTACAGAAGCTTGCCGAACGTGTCTACCCCGAGTCTCAGTGTGGCTTCCGTGCTGAGCGATCGACGGTAGACATGATATTCTCCATCCGCCAACTCCAGGAGAAATGCAGAGAACAGAACATGCCCCTGTACGTCGCCTTCATCGACCTCACCAAAGCATTCAATCTGGTCAGCAGATAGGGGCTTTTCAAGATCCTGCCAAAGATAGGATGCCCACCAAAGTTGCAAAGCCTCATCGAATCGTTTCACACCAACATGCAGGGGATAGTGCAGCACAACGGCAATGTCTCAGAGCCATTCAACATACGCAGCGGAGTGAAACAGGGCTGTGTACTTGCGCCAACCCTCTTTGGGATTTTCTTTGCTATGCTCCTGAGGCATGCCTTCAGCACAGCAACAGAGGGAATCTACCTGCATACAAGATCTGACGGCAGGCTTTTCAACCTCGCCCGCCTGAAAGCCAGAACCAAAGTACGCGAGGCTCTAATCAGAGACATGCTGTTCGCAGACAACGCTGCAGTCTCGACCCACACACAGCAGGAGCTTCAGACCCTGATGGACCGCTTCTCCCAGGCATGCAAGGACTTCGGGCTTACCATCAGCCTGAAGAAGACTAACGTCTTGGCGCAAGGCACGGAAGCACCACCAACCATCACCATTGACGACTACGAGCTGGAGGTCGTGAATCAGTTCACGTACCTGGGGTCCACGATCAGCAGCAACCTCTCCCTTGATACAGAGATCGACAAGAGGATTGGAAAATCATCCTCCACACTTGCTCGCCTCACCACACGAGTGTGGGAGAATCCCAAACTCTTTGTCAAGACGAAGATGGCAGTGTACAACGCCTGCATCATCAGCACATTGCTCTATGGGAGTGAGACGTGGATAACATACGCCCGGCAGGAAAAGAGTCTGAACTCCTTCCACTTGCACTGCATTCGCTGCATCCTGGACATATCCTGGCAGGACAAAGTGCCCAACACAGAAGTTCTGTCCCGCGCCGGCCTTCCCTCCATGTTCACTCTACTCAGGCAGTGCAGGCTCCGCTGGCTAGGCCACGTTCACCGTATGGAGGATGGCAGAATCCCCAAAGACGTCCTCTACGGAGAACTGGCGACTGACAGGAGAGACGTTGGCCGCCCACAGCTGCGCTTTAGAGACTTCTGCAAGAGAGACATGAAGGCCCTGGAGATCAACACAGAGCGCTGGGAGGACCTTGCAACGGACCGCTCCAAATGGAGAGGCACCCTGACCAGACAGCTCAAGGCGGGTGAAGAGAGACTGACTGCTGCAGCAGATGAAAAAAGGACCCGCAGGAAGAACCGCCACAGACCCAGCAGCACGGAGACCACCCACAAGTGCGACCTGTGTGACAGGGACTGCCATTCGCGCATCGGCCTGTTCAGCCACAGGCGGTGCTATTCCAGCAGAGTAGACGTTTAGGATTCTCTTCCATGGTCATCATAGACCGATGGAGGCCGACGAATGGTGGGTCGGTTTTGTGCGGCGCTTTGCATGCCGGATGGCATCTTGGGGCGCCTGCGGTGGTCTGCTGATTGTTCGCTCAGATGGACACCAGGGGTGGGGGTCTGCTTCTGTGGCCTGCGCCGGTGGTCTCCCTGGTCACTGCCGGGCACTGGTGGGTGTTCAGGCTCGCTGCATCTGTTTCGCAGCCGCCTTATGAAACAAAGGTGAATGAGGGGTGAGTTTGAATGGGTACAGGAGTGAAAGAAAATAGATCGGTCTGGGTGAGTGAGAGGGGTGTGCATGGGAGCATGTGGGTGTGAAGGTGTGGGGAGGGGCGTGTCTGCAAGTTGGGAGGTGCTGGATTAAGGGGGGTAGTGCCTCATAGCAACGTGGGCTCCCCTGGGTGGGGGGACTTCTTTGGACGTGGGGTCCCCGGGGTGTGTGACAGAGGCGCTGGGGCGCCCCCACTGTGGGGGTGCCTGGGGGGGCCCGCGCCGGGGGGTGCAGGCCAGTCTCTGCCCCGGGGGGTGGGGTCGCTGGCCTCCTGGTGCCTGGGGCCCGGGGGCGGACGTTGGCCCCGCAGGGGGGGGTGGGGGTCGGGCGGGTCCGGGGGTGTGGGCTCACCACGCCGGCCGCCGAGCGGCCTGGCCTCCTCTGATCGTCCCTCCGGGGGCGGATGCCTGGTTTTCCTGGAGCTTGCTGACCTCCGGGCTGGGGGTTGGTGGCGTTGCCTTGCCTGCTCGGGGTTCCCGGGGTGAGAGCTGCTGCGACCGGCCCGCTGCTCGTATGTTTCCTGACAAACCGCTCACATGCACACACTTATTTTGCGCACGTTCTCATATATATGCACACAAACATACACGCACGAGTGTCTTTCCTTTAACAGGTGTGGAAACCAGACTCGTGTTGAAACATCTTCGATGGAAGAAGCAGTTTGTCTTTTGTTTGTTTTAGTTGTTGTTTTGTTTTTTGTTTTTTTGTCTGTTCCCCTCCCTTTTCTTTTCCCCCTTCACACACTTCCTTTCCCTCTTCCCCATCCTGTTGGGTCTTCCATGGGTAAAACAATTAAAATAAAGTATTAAAAGTTATTACAGGAGGAGTTTACAACAATATACAATACACAGTTAGGTACTGTATAAGCTCCTCTTGGCAAAGTAAATCTGTTTTGGCACAATAAGGGTGACAGATCCCTGTTCTGTTTGCCTAGCTGCCTGACAGGAAAAGGGGAAAAGAAAAAAAAATTGCACTACTGTATGCAAATTTCCTTTTTTTAATCCCTTGCTGGTCGAAGCCCGAAGGGGGTTTATGTTATGGGTCAGTCCGCCTGGCCGGCCGTCTGCCCCGCTTTTGTGAAATCAACTCTTCCTACAGTTTTGGTCCAATTGTTTTGAAACTTGGTACCATGGTTTGATGTACACTGAGGATGCACATATTGCAACTTGGTTCTGATCGGATGATTTTTGCAGGAATTGTAGCCTCTGACCTATGACCTTCTGCTTCACCTCACTTCATAGACAGTAGCTGTCTTGTGAAATCACCTTGGAATCCTGACCTCTGACTATGGGTTTGGGGTCAAAGGTCAAGATTAACATTCCTTATGCCTTATTACTGTACGAGTAAAGCTAGGGTCATCAAACTTGGTACACAGGTTCACCCTGTGACCCTGAAGTGTGACTGTGGTTTTGGGATTGAAAGGTCAAAGGTTAACATCAACATGGCTTATAAAGTATATCTCAACAACAAAGAAAGCTAGGGTCACCAAACCTGGTACACAGGTTCACTCTGAGACCATGACCTCTGACTACAGGTTTGGGGTCAAAAGGTCAAGGTTGGCACTCTGTGATCTCTTACTATAGAACGTGTAAAGCCCTGTAGGGTCACCGTACTTGCTACACAGGGATTCTGACCTACAACTATGGGTTGTATAGGAGTACTTTGTATATTTGTGGATGATGGGCTTATCATAATTTGGTTCTGCCACAGTAATTATATTGAAAAGGTGAAAACTGCTCCCATCAGTAAGTATTGGAACCTTCAAAGAAAATGGAGGCAGGGGATACTGCACTCACCTCAGTGTGCTCTTGTCATTATTTAGGAGTGTGTTGTTTTGGGTTTTTTTTGGGGGGGGGCACTCGCCCCCCCAAAATGTCTGTGCACATCATTGATCTCAATTGGAAACTGGGTTTGTTCAACATGCTCTACTAGCCAAAAATTGGAAGTACACAAAAGAATAAAACCAATGGAATAGAAAATGGAATAAAAATAAATAAATGTGTAAATGAAAAATACTACAGGTCCATTCTCAAAAGTGCATTACAGACAAAGAGGTTTGGAAATACTGATGACAGTAAATATATTCTCAAAGACAGATAAATCATATACTAGTATCAAATTGTCCATAACAGTGGAGCTTAGTAACCAAGGCTTTTAACGGAAATGGCTCCATCTTAAACCTTGGAATGTAAAATTCAAAATTTGGTTTGTGTTTGAGGGGTCCACACACAGTGCTGTACCCGGGGCCCAAAATTTGGTGCTACACCCCTGCCCAGTACCAACTTGCCCCTGACAACATAGCTCCTGGGATCATTAAAGACGGCAGACCTGTCCACCACAATAAGGTGGCGATCCACGGAGGATTGTTAAGGGGAATAATTAAGCAATCTCATTTTAATCTTTTCTTTTCTTGGCACATACAGTGAGGTTTTAGCAAGCCATACTGTGCCCCATACATTTAAACAGCTATGATGCAATGTCTGGTTTTGGTGTACATAGTTGTGGGATGAGGCTCTTGGCTGAGATTCTACAGCAGTTTCCATGCTGTGTGCACCTTAGGTTGGTTAGGGCATCTGCAGAATAAATCAAACAAGCTTCTGCTGCTACAACTGGAGTCAAAGTAGCCCTTCGTTGGAATCCTAACATTTCATTTAGAACATACATATCAAACGCAAGGCCTGCAGGCCACATCCAGTACCTGGTACTATTATATCTCTCCTTCAAGATAATAACTATACACACCACATACTGCAAATCCCAGCATGCACTGCATCAATCAAGCCCAGCAAGTGCTGGCTTACTTTTCTATCAATTTGATTTCTGCTTGGTTACGTTTGCATTCTGTACCACATCATTTAGATGTTAAGTTCTAGAGACCATTCGAACTGTTTGTCATAAAATCACAGTCTAAAATGTGGTCAAGTTGGGTCTGTTTTTTGTTTTTTTTTAATGTTAACCTGTTTGGCCCTCAATCTGGCCAGTTTTTAGTTGTAGCACCCTCTTTTACTGAGTTTAATGCACCCGTTTCAGAATGTTTGAACTTGATCTAGTGCATTTTTCCCCCAGTGGGCCTGTGTCTCATTGGGGTGTCATTTTGTGCTGCAGTCTGGTTGGCTGATAGATACAGGATGTCCTGAACAGTTTATTGCAGATTACCTTTGGTCAGAAGACCATCAGATATGAACTAGACTATAACTCATTATACTGTGTAGTGTGGGATCACTGAGGTACGAAGATGTTGTAACTTTTCCCCCTCCACACGGGTCATTTTCTAATCTGCTTTTCAGACAGTCAGAGGGCAACTGCTCAGTTCTTATGTGATCCAGATAAATTCCAAATGTGTCACTGGCACATTCTAAGAAAGCAATCAGCCATGTAAGATTGTTTATGAGCTATTATGACTCCATTTCCCTTGACCTAGTTTTGTTATATGGCTCGAAACACATATGGAAATAAGCATAATCAAGCCAGATGTTTTAAAACATCTGAAGTAACAAATGAGCTGTTTTTAAAGTATCTCAATGCAACATTTTCAGTTCATAAATTTAGACCTCAAATGTTGAAATGGAGCCTTTTGTTTTTGAATCATTTAATTCCTGTTTTTTTTTTTTAATGACTTGTAATTTTACTCTCTTCTGTCTTTTAGAGCTCCAGACTGAATGACCAGAGGTGTGCTGCTCCATTATCCAAGTCAAAGGGACCGACTGTACCAGATGAAGATTTTTTCAGCCTCATCATGCGTTGCCAGTCCAACAGGATGGAGGAGCAGAGGGTCCCCCCTCCCTTTGGTGTCAGGCAGTCCAAGCCTGACTGACTTTTTTAACATTCATTTTCAACATGTGGATGAAAGGTTTTAATTTTTTTTTGTTACCGTCATGACTTCTGCATTTTCAGATCATCATGACATTTATCGTTCAGACTGCCAAGAATGGAAATTAGTGCTACAAGGAGTCAGTTTGTCAAATGATACAAACATTCACTGGAAAATTTAGAAATCCTGGACATCTGGAGCTGTTTTAGGAGACTGGTACCTTGTTACTGGCTGATTTATTTTTAATTCAAGACATCGGTACCAGTGATGTCTGTCTGCTCTGGAGGCTTGTATCAAGTTGTCGTACAGACTTCTGCTATATGTTTCCTCCCACATGCCAAAAACATGCAAGCTGGGTTAATAGGCATCAGCTGGGGATTCTAAATTGTCCTTAGGTATGACTGTGAGAGTGAATGGTTGTCTGTCTCTCTGTGTTGGCCCTGCGATGGACTGGCGATAGGCTCCAGCCCCCTCGCGACCTGAAAAGGATAAAGCGGAAGAAGATGGATGGATATTGAACACATCCTATGAACTTCACTGCAGTCAAAGTGGAACAGTCCTCTCCGTGTTTACAACTTCATTAAGACATTTCGAGTGGAACAGCTTTGCTTGGACTGATCTCAGACTTCCCAGCAACAATTTATCACAGAGGGTCTAATGGCAGATCACGCCAGAGGAAACAAAAGGCCCAGTCCAGTGTCACATCAGTGACTAGTGGAGCCATTTACAATATCATCTCCCAGATATTGCTTTTGAAGACAAGACTTTCATTTTTAGTGTTGAAGCTTGTACAGTATGTGTTGTCTTACCTTGATTTTTGTCCTTTGTCACAAGGGTTTACAGAGTATTAACTAAAATGATCGAACAACTTTTATACCAACATGTCAAGGAAATTAATTTTTACTATTTACATTTCAGCTTATTTATTGAACCTTGATTTATTGTCCAGGTTGCAACATTGGGGTCCCTTCAACTGGTATGCTTTAAAAATCATTTCTGTGCCATAATACTTTTGCCATTTTGCAGTATTAAAATAAATAACTTTACAAGTGTGCTTCACTTTTGTACATCATGTAAAGACTCTTTCTTGGGGAACATTTATAACCACTTTGATAAAGTCTTCTCAGCATTACTTAAAAAAATCCTTCACCCAGTCAAACTTGGAGACTTACAGTTAAAATCAAAGCATAAAAGCAATAAACAGCATAAAGTGCATATTAATAAATGGGGTATCGTCGATCCTGCTTGGCATCTCCACAAGTTGTTCTATGCCTCTGAAGTCAATCTCTCTCGATGCTTTCGGATTCTGAAATTAGAAAAATATTTACATCCTATTAGCGAAATGACATAATATACAGTACAGTGGGGGAAATAAGTATTGACCAAATGTTTTTTTTTTCTTGTACATATTTCTGATGACACACATGAAAGTTTCAGACTTTGACCCATATTCACACATATGAACATACTGTATGTTTGATTTCTTTGTGTAAAGTTACTTGTAATAAAGTAGAATGAGTCTGGGGGGAAAGCAGTACACAAAGCCATGGTAAGGCAAGGAAGCATAAGTTGTTAGAAAGCAGTCCTACCTTCTATCAGTGGAAATTAATATCCAGGTAGGTACATCATGAGAGGGTATAAAATGTTTTGTTAGCTATATGTTGACATACAAGGAAACATCTCATGATGGGTAAAAGCCAAGAGCTCACCCAAGCCCTCCGCAACTTGATTTTTGAAAAATACATTGATGGATTTGGTTACAGATGTATCAAAACTTCTGAATCGTCCAGTAAATGCCAGTGGTGCCATTATCCACTATAAAAAGAACATCACTCTACCATCAACCACCCATGCACAGGAGGTCCTCACAAAATATTTGACTAGGGAGTCAAAAGAGTATCTCAAGAGCCAAGAAAGACAGTGACGGAGAAAATGGGCATTTCATCCACCACCATAGGCTCCATAAATGCTCACCTCACAAGATTCTATTTTTAAAGAAGAGGCATGCTGAAGCTTGTTTAAAGTTTGCCATGCTGCATTTGGACAAGTCTATGAAATCATGGGAAACTGCATTGTAGTCAGATGAGATGAAAATAGAACATTTGGCTTCAAACTATACAAAATGTTTGGAGGAGAAATGGCATAGCACATCACTGTTGGAGTAGTGTTTTAGGTGAAGTTTGGAGGTGGAACTATCACTTACAGACTTCATATCAAAAGAGCAACAATGAATGGAGCCATGTATTGGATGATTATTGAAAATAAGCTGCCATCCACCAGAATGATGATGAAAGCAGGATGGACCTTCCATCAGGACAATAATCCCAAACACAACCAAGGAAACACTGAATTTGTTTGCAACAAAGAAAACAAGTTAGAATGTCCCGGTCAATCACCTGACCTAAATCCAATTGAAAATTTGTGGAAAGAGCTAAAAAAATCAGAATTCACAAGAGGTACCCTTGGAATCTACAGCATTTAAAGGCAGTCTGTTTACAAAAATAGACCAAACTCCCTCCTGAAAACTGACATTAGTTTCTTCACACAGAAACGGTCTTGAAGCCATCATTTCAGACGGGTTTCTCCACTATGTAAATTGCAGTTACCATATTCCATATTCAATTCAATTCAACTTTATTTGTATAGTGCCTAGTCACAACAAAAGTCACCTCAAGGTGCTAGCTACTGTACATAAGCACAAATCATAAACAATTCAGAGACAAGCCCCAATGATCAGATGATGCCCTATGAGCAGCACTAGGTAACAGTGGGAAGGAAAAGCTTCATCATAGGAAGAAACCTCTGGCAGAGCCAAGCTCAGGAAGGGGCAGTCTTCTACCATGACTGGTTGTGGGGTGAGGGGAGAAAGGAAGAAAGAAGAGACATACTATTCATAACATAACAACAACATACAAGTAGACAGATATGATGTGCAATGTTCTACCAAAGCTAATTTGACGTGAGATTACAGCATGTTTATGGGCATTTTTCAGGCTTATTAAGCTAACTAAAAAATCTCATAGGAAACACTGCGAGCAGACACATCTATAGCTGGACCTGGTGGTGTAATGCCCAAACACTATGCACAGTGAGCATAAATAGCAGTTAACACACACACACACACACACACACAGTGGTGTGAAAAAGTGCTTGCCCCTTCCTGATTTCTCATTTTTTTGTATGTTTATCACACTTATGTTTCAGTCATCAAACAAATTTAAATATTAGACAAAGATAACACAAGTAAACACAAACTGAAGTTTTTAAATGAAGGTGTTTATTATTAAGGGGAAAAAATCCAAACATACATGGCCCTGTGTGAAAAAGTGATTGCCCCGTAAACCTAATAACTGGTTGGGCCACCCTTAGCAGCAACAACTGTAATGAAGTGTTTGCGATAACTGGCAATGAGTCTTTTACAGCGCTGTGGAGGAATTTTGGCCCACTTATTCTTGCAGAATTGTTGAAATTCAGCCACATTGGAGGTTTTTCAAGCATGAACTGCCTTTTTAAGGTCATGCCACAGCATTTCAATCAAATTCAGGTTAGGACTTTGACTAGGCCACTCCAAAGTCTTCATTTTGTTTTTCTTAAGCCATTCAGAGGTGGACTTGCTGGTGTGTTTTGGATCATTGTCCTGCTGCAGAACCCAAGTGTGCTTCAGCTTGAGGTCATAAACAGATGGCTCGACATTCTCCTTCAGGATTTTTTGTTAGACAGCAGAATTCATGGTTCCATTTACCACAGCAAGTCTTCCAGGTCCCGAAGCAGCAAAACGGCCCCAGGCATCACACTACCACCACCATATTTTACTGTTGGTATGATGGTCCTTTTCTGAAATGCAGTGTTACTTTTACATTGGATGTAATGGGACACACACCTTCCAGAAAGTTCAACTTTTGTCTCGTCAGTCCACAAAGTATTTTCCCAAAAGTCTTGGGGATCATCAAGATGTTTTCTGGCAAAACTGAGATGAGCCTTTATGTTCTTTTTACCCAGCAGTGGTTCTTGTCTTGGAACTCTGCCATGCAGGCCATTTTTGCCCAGTCTCTTTCTTATGGTGGAGTCATGAACACTGACCTTAACTGAGGCAAGTGAGGCCTGCAGTTCTTTGGATGTTGTTGTGAGGTCTTTTGTGACCTCTTAGATGAGTTGTCGCTGCGCTCTTGGGGTAATTTTGGTCAGCTGGCCACTCCTGAGAAGGTTCACCACTGTTCCATGTTTTTGCCATTTGTGGATAATGGTTCTCACTGTGGTTCACTGGAGTTCCAAAGCTTTACAAGTGGCTTTATAACCTTTTCCAGACTGACAGATCTCAATTACTTTGTTTCTCATTCGTTTCTGAATTTCTTTAGATAGCAGCATGATGTCTAGCTTTTGAAAATCTTTTGCTCTACTTCACTTTGTCAGGCAGGTCCTGTTTAAGTGATTTCTTGATTGAGAACAGGTGTGGCAGTAATCAGGCCTGGGTGTGGCTAGAGAAATTGAACTCAGCTTTCCAAAGATGTGATAAACCACAGTTAATTTATGTTTAATTGGAGGGGGTAGGGCAGCGGGTGCCCCCACTAGTTATTGGGTTTAGGGGGCAATCACTTTTTCACACAGGGCCATGAGGATTTGGATTTTTTTTACCCTTAATAATAAACACCTTCATTTAAAAACTGCATTTTGTGTTTACTTGTGTTATCTTTGTTTAATATTTAAATTTGTTTGATGATCTGAAACATTTAAGTGTGACAAACATACAAAAAAATGAGAAATCAGGAAGGGGGCAAACACTTTTTCACACCACTGTATATATATGAGTGGACATAGTAGATACTAACAATATAAAATTCAAAACTATGACATACAAAATCCAATCTACACTTGTGAATGATGTCCAGTTAAAACATGATATCACATCTAGCTAGCCAGCTATCACATAGCTCATACACACAATCAAACGCATGCACGGTGGGCCCCATGGATGAGATCACAACACTATGCAGGTGTCTAGCAGCGGAACAGTATGCATTGTACCATTAGGCTGCATGCCCACCAAATGCGTTTTTTGTCACCCGACTGCCCTGAACATCTTTTTTTCAGTGCTTGTGCGTTGCGCTCTGGAAAAAAAGGTCTGTGCCCTGTATTCTAGCAACAGCTTGTCATTCACAGCACAGCACTTCTGCTTTTCCTATGGTCATACTTTCTACTTATTTTTTAATGGCAGTCTCTAAATAACAATGGACAGGAAACGTATTCTGGCATTGGTAGCAGCTCTGGATGCAAAATATGATGACATGCAAAAGAAAACAGGAGTCTGAGTACAGACCGTACCGGTGTCCTATGTCCCACCCTTCCTTAATTCTGACTGGCTGCTTAGAAAGGGCTGACATTGACAAGCTCAGCTGTAGACTGAAAAGTTTGACTTTTTCAGCTCTGAGCGCCACGACAAAAAGCGGCCACTGCTGAGAGCGTTTCAGTGTTGAGGGTGCTGTAGACACTGAACTACATGGAAAATGAATAGAAAATAGTCACCCACAGCAGAAAAAACGTGTTTGTGGACATGCCGCTTAGTTATAGTATTCTTTCCTGTCTCATTGTATTTTATTACACAATTTATTTATGGAGTTAAATGTTTTGATTTCTTTATAAGTGTGGATTTCTTGAATTAACACAAAGGTCTGGTGAAAATTTCATGTAAGTAACCTCATGGGTAATATATGTACTGAAAACATTTTTGATCATGACTGGAATGACAAACTGCATCTTGGAAATTCACACTTATGTGCATATAAATCCCCTATAAAAACAAATCTACACTGTCTAAAATGGTATCTTATGTCCATTTTCTATTAAAAAAAAAAAACACCTTTCATTGTCTTACAGTTTTGTGTCAAAATGTTTTCACTTTTCCTCCTCCTTCAAATACCAGGATTTGTGAATAGACCCAACCCACACCCCACAAGGCTAATGGTGGCTAGCACTACATTAAACAGAATAAATCCTGTGATAAAAGACTTAACGGACATGCCCAGTTGTACGCACGGTGGCCCAGGATAATGACTGAAACTGCACTGGTCCTTAAAAGCAGTTTAATTTGAGTCAAGTTTTCAATTTTTTTTTCAAAAGTTTTCAAGTTTTCAAAGCAGCTGCAAAAAATGCTGACTGGCCCCGGAGGGTAACTTCAGCATTTAGTTACGCCCTCTTCCCCCGAGGACTGGCTCAACACTACAGACCTGTTATATTTCTGTCACCAGAAACGCTTGGTCTAAACTTGCCTTTTTCCATGGGAAGGAGCTTAACTAAAGTTTGACAGCAAAACCAGACATGACACATTTGAGTGATTTCACTCATGATGTGTCTTGTAAGCCATAAAAAAAAACATGCTATAGACATGTTAACAAGGAAAAACTAGATTTTTGGCAGAGTGTCACTGTAAAGATTCCAAAGTGGGAAATCCATACAGTGCCTTCATATTTGGTTGTATAGTCTCCAGCAGAAGGCGCTGTCTGTTGAAAACTAACAGGCTGCAGAAATTAAAATATGAAAGGAAAACTGAGCTGCCTTGGCAGAGGTTTGCTATTCTGGCAAAGAACTTCACTTTGAAAAACTATATTATACTTTAACTGAATTTCATTGATTTTATTTTTTATTAATTTGTCTTTGATGTTGTTTTAAATAAATGGCTTTAACAGTTAAACAACTCCATGTCAACGTGACAACCTTCACTGGAATAAAGTAGAAATCTGATCTCACCTGTTGAGGCAGCAATCAAGGAAGCCCCCGTTTTCTTCAAGTCTGTACGCTCCTGAGTTTGGCAGATGCTGACACTCTGACAGGAATTTTTGCAGCTCTGATGTCGAGGTTCCACTCTGCTGCTGTTGCTAAATGAAAAAAAAAAAAAAGTCAAAGACAGTTTGCGCTCGGTGTAGTTGTCAAGGGTTTCAGAGAGCTTTCCAGCTGAGGATCAAACCGGTCTTAGAAACAGCCTTTAAGTGGGAACTATCATTCTGCAAATGAAACTTCCTCTCATCAACTTATTCTTCCAATCACTCAACGCAGGTTAATAGGCTGATCGTACCTTGATGGTGTCGTAGGCGTCAGTGATGATTGTGATGAGCAGGCTGAGGACCATGTAGCTGAAAAGCAACACATAGGAATAGAGGTAGACCCTGCTGAACAGCCACACCAGGATGCTCTTCTGCTTCATGTCCTTAAAGGTGTGGAACATGTCATTGGCTTTGATCAGTGAGAACAGACACTCTGACACGGTGTTCAGGGTCCGGAACTAAAAACATTTAAAGAGCCCCAGGTGAGTTTGCTAACTTTCAGCTGCACTGACAGTTATTATTGTCAGGTATGTCTTCAGTAGTGATACACAATAATCTTTTCTTTATTGCCTTCTCGTGATAAGGGCCGATGACGATCCAGCCGCAGAAAAAGTAGCTCAGGTAGATGATTCCCGCACAGCAAATGAAACGGATTACATTTGGGAATGCGGCCCTGAGTGTCAGGATGAGAATCTGAAATTTAATTAAAAAAAAAACAATACATTAGGGTCATCATGTCACCACATTTCCTCAGTTTAAGTATTGCAATATCTGCAGAAAACCACACAAAAGTATACATAAAGAATTACTCAATGGACTCTGAAAAGGCAGCCAGACAACTGACACACAATACGTCGTATGTGTATTGTTAATATCAATTACATTTTTTCAACACACATACTACATTGTACCAGTTGTTAAAAAATGGATATCGACTGTTGCAGCAATGTTGCAGCAATGTTGCAGCAAATCAATGTTGCAGCATTGCACCGAGACAAATTCCTAGTTTGTGTACTACATGAACAATGGCAATAAATCTCATTCTGATTCTGATTCTGATTCTGAAAGGTATTTGGTTTTATTCTTAAAAACAAAGTGCAATGATCAGCCTTAAAAATGTAAATTCATCATAACAGCATAACAAGTCACTTCACTGACTTTTTTTGAACATCTTAAATTTCTCTCCATCTTGCTTGGCTCCGGTTAGAACAATGTAGAGTCTAGTTATTCCTGCTTACAGTATTCTTCTATAAAGCGTTTCTGGATGTAATATTTTCCAAACAGATTAATATGTCACAGGTTAAAAAAAACAACCTGATCTTACATTATACTTTTTAAAGTAACCCAAGTACTGGATGACCCCAATCCAGACAAACATGGTGCCTGTACCCAGGAAGATGATGCACACGTCATAACTTGAGAGAACCTGAAAAAAAAGAATCCAAACACTTTCAAAATAAACAAATACTAAGTAAATTTTCTGAGGAAAAGAAACATCTTGGGGATAAAAAAAAAAAATCATTGCCTTAGTTTGGATCTCTATCTTGAGAATGGAGCCAACGATGGTGAGTGTGTCACTGACAATGATTAGGATGTACCAACCATTAACAAACTCCAACTTCTCAGACCACGGCACCTCTTTACCCAAGTGAGTGCTGCAGTGGTTGTTGTACTCCTGTTCAGAGGATGACAACAGTAAGACAGAAGAGGTAATCAGTATTGTTTTGTAATTCAAAACACCAAATTAAAGATGAAGATTTAATAATGATAATAATAAACTAGTCAAGTACTGAATTTATTCACTTTATTAAAATGAACAAAATGATTCTGTACGGCAATGAATGTCAACTGGCAGCCCAGTGGCTAAATCCGGCCTGCCAGAGCTTTCCATCCAGCCTCCAGAATATTAATAAATTTAGGAATAATTTAGTTCAAATGTTGTTTTTTCAATAATTTAATTTATGAAAAGTTCCAATAGATAGTCAAATTTATAAGCAAGTGAATGCAGCATCAGTTTAATTGCCCCTTCCTTCCTGGACAGCGGGAGTGTGAGGAGACAGCTGCAGATCTTCTACAAGTAACGATATGCATTTACACACGTGGACAAAATTGTTGGTACCCCTCTGTTAATGAAAGAAAAACCCACAATGGTCACAAAAATAACTTGAATCTGACAAAAGTGATAATAAATAAAAATTCTATGAAAATTAAGCAATGAAAATCAGACAATGCTTTTGAATTGTGGTTCAACAGAATAATTAAAAAAAACCAAACTCATGAAACAGGCCTGGACAAAAATGATGGTACCCTTAACTTTATATTTTGTTGCACAATCTTTTGAGGAAATCAGTGCAATCAAACAATTTCTGTAACTGTAAATGAGACTTCTGCACCTCTCAGGAGGTATTTTGGCCCACTCCTCATGAGCAAACTGCTCCAGTTGTCTCAGGTTTGAAGGGTGCCTTCTCCAGACGGCATGTTTCAGCTCCTTCCACAGATGTTCAATAGGATTTAGATCAGGGCTCATAGAAGGCCACTTTAGATAGTCCAATGTTTGGCTCTTAGCCATTCTTGGGTGATTTTAGCTGTGTGTTTTGGGTCATTATCCTGTTGCAAGACCCATGACTTGCGACTGAGACCAAGCTGTCTGATACTGGGCAGCACATTTCTCTCTAGAATACCTTGATAGTCTTGAGATTTCATTGTACCCTGCACAGATTGAAGATACCCTGTGCCAGATGCAGCAAAGCAGCCCCACAACATAACAGAACCTCCTCCATGTTTCACAGTAGGGACAGTGTTCTTTTCTTGGTATGCTTCATTTTTGCATCTATGAACATAGAGCTGATGTGCCTTGCCAAAAAGTTCCAGTTTTGTCTCGTCTGTCCATAGGACATTCTCCCAGAAGCTTTGTGGCTTGTCAACATGCAGTTTGGCAAAATCCAGTCTGGCTTTTTTATGATTTGTTTTCAACAGTGGTGTCCTCCTTGGTCGTCTCCCATGAAGTCCACTTTGGCTCAAACAACGACGGCTGGTGCGATCTAACACTGATGTACCTTGACCTTGGAGTTCACCATGAATGTGTTTAGAGGTTGTTCTGGGCTCTTTTGTTACCATTCATATTATCCGTCTCCTCCTGCGGCCATGTCCAGGGAGGTTGGCTACAGTCCCGTGGATCTTAAATTTCTGAATAATATGTGCAACTGTAGTCACAGGAACATCAAGCTGCTTGGAGATGGTCTTATAGCCTTTACCTTGAACATGCTTGTCTATAATTTTCTTTCTAATCTCCTGAGACAACTCTCTCCTTTGCTTCCTCTGGTCCATGTTTAGTGTGGTACACACCATGTCAACAAACAGCACAGTGACTACTTGTCACCCTTTAAATAGGCCGACTGACCGATTACAAGTTTGTAGACACCTGTGATGTTTATTAGAGGACACATCTTGGTTGAACATGTCCCTATGGTCACATTATTTTCAATCATTTCTAGGGGTACCATCATTTTTGTCGAGGCCTGTTTCATGAGTTTGTTTTTTAAAGTAATTCTGTTGAACCACAATTCAAAAGCACTGTTTGATTTTCATTGGTTAATTTTCATAGAATTTTTATTTATTACCACTTTTGTCAGATTCAAGTTATTTCTGTGACCACTGTGGGTTTTTCTTCCATTAACAGAGGGGTACCAACAATTTTGTCCACGGCTGTAATTCACATTATGATGCCAACCTTGGCTATTATTATTATTATGCAAAATGCTGAATATTTTTGGGGTCTTTCTGAAATTATTTGTTATAGTAGAAAATGCATACCTGCCAATATTTAGGTTTTAAAAAAACGGGAGGTGTTCACTGGGGTATGGGGAGTTTAGGCATAAAGACTTTTATAATATAACAGAAAGGACTGTATCTTTGGTCAGTTTAATTAATTTTATGAATTTAGGTTGTTTGGTTTTTTTTGAGGATCACTGTTCTATTCTGGCTCTGCAAATGAAGTTTAAGATAGGCTGTATATGAAAAAGTTACAATTTTACCACAAGCTTTTCAGATTCATTAAGAACAATGTAGTAAATTGATTTTTAAAATAGACATAAATTTAGTGGAAAAAAATCTAGATTGTTGTGGGAAAAAGTAATAAATTTACTTGAAAAGTGTCTAAAATTTATGAGAAAATTCCTTACAATTATATGAGAACAAATCTCAGATGTACAATAGTCCTAAATTTACAGTGGCAAAAACACAAATAGTGAGTAAAAATGTTCACAATTGAAGTAACAAAAATCTTTCAAATTTACAACAGAAAAGTCCTTAATTTACAGTGCATCCAGAAAGTATTCACAGCGCTTCACTTTTTCCATATTTTGTTATGTTACAGCCTTATTCCAAATGGGATTAAATTCTTTTTTTTTTCTCAAAATTCTACACACAATACCCCATAATGACAATGTGAAAAAAGATTTTTTGAGATTTTTGCAAATTTATTAAAACTAAAAAACTAAAAAAAAGAACACATATACATAAGTATTCACAGCCTTTGCTCAATACTTTGTTGATGCACCTTTGGCAGCAATTACAGCCTCAAGTCTTTTTGAATATGATGCCACAAGCTTAGCACACCTACAGTATCTTTGGCAGTTTTGCCCATTCCTCCTTGCAGCACCTCTCAACCTCCATCAGGTTGGATGGGATGCGTCAGTGAACAGCCATTTTCAGGTCTCTCCAGAGATGTTTAATTGGATTCAAGTCTGGGCTTTGGCTGGGCCACTCAAGGACACTCACAGAGTTGTCCTGAAGCCACTCCTTCGATATCTTGGCTGCGTGCTTAGGGTTGTTGTCCTGGTGAAAGATGAACCGTTGCCCCAGTCTGAGGTCAAAAGCGCTCTAGAGCAGGTTTTCATCCAGGATGTCTCTGTACATTGTTGCATTCATCTTTCCCTCTATCCTGACTAGTCTCCCAGTTCTGCTGCTGAAAACATCCCTACAGCATGATGCTGCCACCACCATGCTTCACTGTAGGGATGATATTGGCCTGGTGATGAGCGGTGTCTGGTTTCCTCCAAACATGACACCTGGCATTCACACCAAAGAGTTCAATCTTTGTCTCATCAGACCAGAGAATTTTGTTTCTCATGGTCTGAGAGTCCTTCAGGTGCCTTTTGGCAAACTCCAGGTGGGCTGCCATTGCCTTTTACTAAGGAGTGGCTTCCGTCTGGCCACTTTACCATACAGGCCTGATTGGTGGGTTGCTGCAGAGATGGTTGTCCTTCTGGAAGGTTCTCCTCTCTCCACAAAGGAACGCTGGAGCTCTGACAGAGTGATCATCAGGTTCTTGGTCACCTCCCTGTCTAAGGCCCTTCTCCCCCGATCGCTCAGTTTATACGGCCGGGCAGTTCTAGGTAGAGTCCTGGTGGTTCCGAACTTCTTCCATTTACAGATGATGGAGGTCACTGTGCTCATTGGGACCTTCAAAGCAGCAGAAATTTGTTTGTGACCTTCCCAAGATTTGTGCCTCGAGACAATCCTGTCTCGGAGGTCTACAGACAATTCCTTTGACTTCATGCTTGGTTTGTGCTCTGACATGCACTGTCAACTGTGGGACCTTATATAGACAGGTGTGTGCCTTTCCAAATCATGTACAATCAACTGAATTTACCACAGGTGGACTCCAGTGAAGCTGGAAAACATCTCAAGGATGATCAGTGGAAACAAGATTCACCTGAGCTCAATTTTGAGCTTCATGGCAAAGGCTGTGAATACTTATGTACATGTGATTTCTTAGTTTTTTTATTTTCAATAACTTTGCAAAAATCTCAAAAGAACTTTTTTCACATTGTCATTATGGGGTATTGTATGTAGAATTTTGAGGGAAAAGATGAATTTAATCCCTTTTGGAATAAGGCTGTAACATAAAATGTGGAAAAAGTGAAGCGCTGTGAATACATTCTGGATGCACTGTACAACAAAACTGTCATAAATTTATGAGGAAAAACCCCTAAAAAAAGAAAAATCACATCTCAAATAAGTTTTTAAGTACATGCTCTCTTGCTCTTATTCATACTCATCTAAAAAATAATGTAATTTTGGAAGGAAATTAATATATCAAATCATAATATATCACTTAGGATACAATATTATTTTATTTTATGAGAGCATCTGGTCCTCACAGTGTCTGCTGAGAAAAATTCTGGCCCTTGGAAAATTGTAGTTGATGACCCTGCTGTATGGTTATATGAAAACATCCAAAACTGCATTAATGAATCCTGGTGTGTGAGTAAGCCTCTGCATCAATATCTTATTTGGGGTGGCCAACAGATTTAATTCAAAGATGTGAACAAATTAAATGTAGCTGTTCTCTTTACCAAACTACTTGGAAGGACCCTCATGGTTAAGACAACCAAGCAAATGTTTTATAGTAGTGCTGGGAATGATGATGATGGAGTCTCGCGTCGCTGGCGATGCATGAGTATCTTGTGAAGTATAGTTCACCGGTGTGTCTTCTGGTGAGAGATGAGTCCAATCTTGGACAAACAAACTCTGTTGCAGACACTGCAGATGAGAGTTGTGTTACTGCAGGAGGATAGCATAGCTGAAGCCTTCCTTCGAGCTCTCTTCTCGATTAAATGTGTAGTCCTGGACTGTTCAAAGTGCTTGACGCCCTGCATACACAGATGGTGCCATGTGAGTCGATCTTGGGCATTATGTTGCCAAGAGTTGATATCCATGTCACAGGATTTAAGGGTAGCTTTGAAGATGTCTTTGTAACGGAGACAGGGTCTGCCGACTGACCTCTTTCCTTGCTGCAGTTGGCTGAAGAACATTGCCTTTGGGATCCCAATGTCCTCCATCCTGGCCAGATGTCCAGTCCAACGCAGCTGGGCCTTGATGATCAGGCTTTCAATGCTGGGTAACTTGCATTTGTCCAAAACCTCTGTATTGGTCACTCTATCCTGCCACTTGATACCGCATATGGATCTCAGGCATCGCTGTTGGAACTGTTCAAGAAGCTTGATATGTCGGCGATATGGTGTCCACGTCTCACAACCATACAGGAGGGAGGCAAGAACGACAGCCTTGAACACTTTAATCTTGGTGTGGAGCTTGATACCACGTTCATCCCACAACCTCCTTCTAAGCATGCCAAAGGAACCACTTGCCTTGGCTAATGGCTGGTTGATCTCTTCGTCAAGGGCTGCAGAGTAAGAGAGGGTGCTTCCAAGGTAACAGAACTTCTCTACGGACTTGAGCGGGCTGTTGTTGATAGTTACCACAGGGTGAACATGGCATTTTCCATGGGCTGGCTGGTACATGACCTCCGTCTTCTTAATACTGATGGTAAAACTATGTTTCTCTGATGTCGTGGCAAATTTGTCAGTGATGAGCTGAATATCTTCCAGTGTGTGTGCAACTAAGGCACAGTCATCAGCGAACAGAAGGTCTCTGACTAGCATTGACATGGTCTTCGTCCGAGCTTGTAAATGTCTCAGATCGAATAGGCCACCATCTGTTCTAAACTGAATGTGCACTCCTTTATCCAGGTCGCGAAAAGCCTCCATGAGCATGAAAGAAAAGGCAATGGAGAAGAGTGTTGGGGCCAGGGCACAGCCTTGCTTGGTACCATTTGTCACTGGAAATGGGTCAGAGGTATCTCCATTCCCTTGGACTTTTGCTTGCATTCCCTCATGGAAAGACCTTATGATGGAAATGAACTTGTCAGGGCAACCAACTTTGTGAAGTATCTTCCACAGGCCAGGTCTATTTACCGTGTTGAATGCCTTGGTGAGATCGACAAACACCATGTAGAGGTCCATGTTCTGTTCCCTACATTTCTCCTGTATCTGTCGCATTGCGAAGATCATGTCCACTGTACCTCTTCCAGGTCTGAATCCACATTGAGATTCTGGGTAGACCGTAGCAGTGAGACAGCTTGTCATCCTGTTGGGGACAATGCGTGCCAGTATTTTCCCGGCAACTGACAGGAGGGAAATACCTCTGTGGTTATCACAGACAGAGCAGTCTCCTTTACGCTTGTAGAGAGGAACAATAGAAGCATCCTTAAACTCTTGTGGGACTGTACCATACTGCCAGATAAGTATAAATAACTGTAGGAGTTTGTTCTGCAGATGCACGCCGCCGTTTTTGAAAATCTCAGCAGGGATGCCATTGGCACCTGGAGACTTTGCCGCAGATGTCTGTTTTATGGCACGTTTGACTTCATCCAGTGAAGGAGGGAGGTCCAGCTCAGCCAGTATCTGCCTCTGGGGGATGGCGTCCAGGGTTTCCTCACACATTGATGATGGCCTATTGAGCAGGGTGTTGAAGTGTTCAGCCCAGCGTTGTAGTATTTCCGATTTGTCAGTATGGAGGTTATTTCCGTCAGACGATTGGATGGGTGCACTACCGGTGGACTTAGGACCATACACTGCCCTCAGCCCTTCATGGAAGAGCTTACTGTTATGCTTATCAGCTGCTTCCTGAAGCTCTGTGGCTTTACTGTCCCACCATGACTCCTTCATCTGGCGGAGTTTTCTCTGCAAGGTGTGCCTTCTGTTCAAGTAGATCGATCTTTTGGCTGGTGATGATTTGTCTTCAATGTAGTTCCTGTGAGCTTTGTGCATCGTGTGAAGAAGCTGTGAGATTTCTGGATCATTTTCATCAAACCAATCCTGGTGTTTGCGTTTGACAAATCCAAGGACATCTGCACTAGCAGAGTAGGTGGCATCCTTGAACTGCTTCCAGGCTGCCTTGACCTCCATACCCTCGAAATTTTCAGGTACTTTGGTTTCCTGAAGTTTCCTCTGCAGATCCTCTTGGATATGGGAGTCCTTAATGCAGGACACTTGAAGTTTGGCTGGTGGTTTTACTCTCCTGGTTTGTATCTTGGGCCTGATGTGGAGTGCCATCTTGCTTCTGACCAGCCTGTGGTCAGACTAGCATTCGGCTCCATGCATGGCTCTGGTAAGCTTGACATCTCTGGCATCTCTCTGTCTGACGATGATGCAGTCTATGAGATGCCACAACTTTGAACGAGGGTGCATCCAGGTTGTCTTATACTTGTTGGCTTGCTGGAAGAGGGTGTTAGTGATTGTGAGTTGGTGCTCACTGCACTTTTCCAAAAGGAGCTGGCCATTTGAGTTGACCTTCCCTATACCATGTTTGCCAGTAACACCTTTCCAGGCGTCATTGTCGCAGCCTACCCAGGCATTGAAGTCTCCAAGGATTACGAGCTTATCGCTAGAGGGAGTTGACCTGATGGCTTGGTCAAGGTCACTGTAGAAAGTTTCCTTCTCCTCATCGCTGTATGTCATGGTGGGAGCATATACACTGAGAATGGTCAAGTGGCGTCCTTTGTGGAGACCAATACGCATGCACATAATTCTGTCGCTGATGGCAGTAGGTAGTCTGTCGAGCTTCTGAGCAATAGATGTTCGTATTGCAAAGCCCACGCCTCCAATTCTGGGTTCTCCCTCTGGCTTGCCTCTCCAGTAGAAGGTGTAGCCTGTACCAACCTCCTCCAGACTAGATTCACCAGCGAGTCTGGTCTCACTGAGGGCTGCAATATCAATGCTGTACTGCCCCAGCATCTTTGCCAGTATTGCAGTACGGCGCGCTGGTCTGTTGTCACAGTCTAAAAGGGTTCTGACATTCCATGAGGCAAAGATCATTTGGTGTTTTCGTGTTGGTCTTCGGCCGCAGTATTGGATGACCAGTCAGGTGCGGCTGCCTGGCAGGTTCTTAGTGGAGTAAGCAATGTTTAGGATCCCTTTTCAGTACCCTTCCCCATCTGGGGAGAGCAGTGCTGTCCCTGAAGAAGGCTGCTCTGTCACTCATGCAGGATACGAGTGCCGCATTTACCCCAGTATACGACAAACGACCATCACACATGAGCCGCCTGAGTGCAGGTTTATAGCTAAGAACTTCCAGCATCATCCTATGCCTGTTCCCGTCGCCACGTGCCCGTCGCCCCAGGACTTGAAGTAATAGATGTGATGTGATTCGCAAGATGACCTGCACATGAATGGATTTAAGTGAAAGAGGTTTGTGCACTCCCAGTCCCACTCTCTCGTTCAATGCATATCATATGCCACCTGGTGCAAAGGTTGCCACAAGATGAGCGGCATGCATGGGTGCAGCCTTTCTCCGGTGTGGAGACAAATCTGCAAGGCAGCAGATGGATTTGAATTTGGAGTTACCTACTCCTGGCCTTTGCCTAAAGAGGCACAACCTACAAGGCAGCAGGTGGATTTGATTTCGGGGTTACCTTCTCCTAGCCTTTGCCTACAGAGGCACAACCTACAAGGCAGCAGGTGGTTGGATTGGTAAGTGTTAGGGCATATCCACACGCCGGTGGGCCTGCACACTGTACCTCTGGGGCTCCAACCTGCTCCGAGATCCCTCTCTGTTCTGTCCTGGAACCGCATGGATCCATGCGGTTCATGGATCCATTATCCATGTTAATGTGGTGTACCGCTGGAAGGCTACGTGAGAGTCTTGATGCACAGAGATGTAAAAACCATCAGAGAGGACTTACGCACTCTGCCTCCTTTTCACTCCAAGGAGCTAGATGGCAGCTGCAGCTGGAAGCGAGAGACATGCAGAAGCAGGCAGACACAACACTATGCTACAGCACAACATACTAAGCACCCTGTGCTTAGAAGCACCACACCATAATGTGGTGGCAATAATAACGCATTAACACAATTAATTACGGTAGTCAAATTAAAGGATTCTTAATTTTATTTATTTTTAATTAATCCAAATTAATGCCCTCACAGCATTTCCTGTTATAGTGGAACAACTTTTTCTGTCCGGACAGTCTCTGGCGTGGCACACAGTTGGGTTCACATTCAAATTTTATTTAATTCTGGGTGTTCAAATCAGTTTCCTGGAGAATTGCTGTCATACTATGTGGACATTTGGACCATAGATTACATTTAATTAGACATTAAAACGAGCAACTGCGGAGAATAACTCTTCAGTGAGTGGCCTGAAGTAGCATGAAGCTGTAGCTGCAGCAAACCAGTTGTGCTCAAAATGTCCACTCAACTCTCTCCTCCCTATATAGTGAATTCAAATACAGTGGACTCAAAATAATAAAACACTGAGCTTTTTGGATACAACTCCGTTTACTTACCCTGCACCATTAATGACATCATCATGGTGAGACAGTAAGACGAAACAGATTAATGGTATTAAAAAGTGAATAGATAACATTAATAAATAAAATATTAGTCGAGAATACGGTTTACAGTTAGCAACACCACATCAGCGTTGCCAACTCTCACTCTTTGGGAGTGAGTCTCACGCTTATCCTCCATTTCACACCACAAACCTTACTTGTCACTCCAAAATAAGGAAAATACTGTCAATATCTTGACTTCTGATTTTTACACAATAAGAGCTGTCAAAGCATGTTCAAGGCTCATTGCCATGGCAAGCAGACTGAACACGCTGTCAAACTTATGCTGAGGTAAAAACGTGTATGTGTTGGAAAAAATAAAAGTTTATGTGTATTGTGCTTCCTTCACTCATCATTGTGTTCTCTACAGTGAAGTGAATTGGTCGTCACTATCTGCTCGTCACCTCTATCACTGGAATATATTAATTTACAAAGCCATTCTGGGTAGAATTCCTTTGTATTTATGTTCACTTTTAACAGGGGAACAAGGAAGCCACAATCTCCTGCAACTGGTTGTTCCACAAATAAGAACAGAATTAGGAAAGAAAGCTTTTAGGTTTCGGCTCCTGATGCATAGAACAAGATACCTTTGACTGAATTTAAATCTCTAGTGAAATCAGTGGAGTCCAGACTTTCTGTGTGCAAGTGTTTTATATGAGTATATTTTTATAGCTAATTTATTTAGCCACCTTATTCCTGAGGGCACTGCTGTACAAACCATTACACAACTTCCGGTTTGGGCTGAAGTAGTGTTAAATCAGTCAGCAAGAGTGGAATAGTGGGGCATTTAAATAGCGTTTTTAAAAGTGTTTTAATGTATAGTCCACATACGTGGGTTTGCAGTCAAGTGGCAGATAATTTCAGCACTTGTAGTTTTTGTATTTTTGAACGTTTTTGCGAAGTTCTGGTATTTGCTGCTGTTCGTGGTGTGAGACTCCTAAACCTCAGCTAAATCTGTGCTGGCGTCAACAGCAATGCATAGATCATGCACTGAAAACTAAAAAGGACTGTTCATGTGTCTGGTGGTACAGACACAGGACAGACACAACAGCACCAGCTATGTTTTCACTTGTATGAATGTCACAGATATGACGTTTATATATGTCACCAGATGCAAGGCTGCATGAAGTAAAATAATACATAAAAAATAGTAACAGTTTGCTTCCTAAGGCTTAACGATCTAAGAAAGATATCAAATAGGTGGGCTTTTTGCATTTGCTGCACTGCATTGGAATGATATGGACTTGATATTAGCAGCTTCAACATGCATTCATTTTTAAATTATCACTTATAGATCAATAAAATTTTGAACGACCCGAAAAGGATTAAGCGGAAGAAGATGAATGAATGAATGTCAGAAAAGGTCTGTATGTGTTAAGTTAAATAAGCATTCGTGGCATGACAGCAGCATGAGCATTTTAATTTTAAAACACCCAAACACAGTGTTGTGGTTCTTTGTGGCTCTGACTAGATTCTACCTCTGCTCTAAGGTAAATTTGATTAAGTTCAACATATTTTAACAAAATGCAACTGACTTTGTTGTGGTGGAGATGTTGATATATCTCAGAGCTTTTATTTGTTTACAGTGTTAGCATCTAAACACTGGAAACAAAACTGTAAACTAAACACAGTGTCAGCATCTCCCCTCACAGATCGTCACCTTATCGTGGTGGTGGGGTTTGCGTGCCCCAGTGATCCCAGGAGCTATGCTGTCTGGGACAATTTGCCTCTGATAGGGTCACCCAAGACAAACTGGTCCTGGGTGAAGGGCCAGACTAAGAACGATCCAACAGACTCTCATGATAAATTCTAGATCAAGGATTCAGTGTACCCCGCCCAGTATGGGGTTACCTGGGCCCCCCCCGGAGCCAGGCCTGGGGGAGGGGCTCGATGGCTAGCGTCTGGTGACCAGGTTTACACCCATGGGACCCGGCCAGGCTCAGCCCGAAGGAGTTACATGGGTTCGCCCTCCAGTGGGCTCACCACCTGCAGGAGGGATCATGGGGGTCCGGTGCTATGTGGATTAGGTGGCAGTCAAAAGCGGAGACCTTGGCGGACTGATCCCAAGCTTTCTAAACTGGCTTTTGGTACATGGAATGTCACTTCTCTGGTGGGGAAGGAGCCTGAGCTGGTGTACGAGGTTGAGAGATACCGGCTAGATGTAGTCGGCCTCACCTCAACACACAGCTCCGGTTCCAGAACCAGTCTCCTGGAGAGAGGCTGGAGCTTGGCCTTTTCTGGAATTGCCCCGGGTGAGAGGCGACGAGCAGGGGTGGGTATTCTTGTATCCCCCACCTTGCTGCCTCTATATTGGAGTTTTCCCCAGTGGACGAAAGGGTTGCTTCCCTGCGCCTTCGGGTTGGGAAACGGGTCCTGACCATCATTTGTGCCTATGCACCAAATGATGTTTCAGAGTACCCACCCTTTTTGGAGTCTCTGACTGGGGTGCTGGAGAGTGCTCCTCTTGGAGACTCCATTGTCCTACTGGAGGACTTCAATGCCCATGTGGGCAACGACAGTGAAACCTGTAGGGGGGTGATTGGGAGGAACGGCCTGCCCGATCTGAACCCGAGTGGTGTTCAGTTATTGGACTTCTGTGCTAACCACAGTTTGTCCATAACGAACACCATGTTCAAGCATAAGGGTGTCCATATTTGCACCTGGTACAAGGACACCCTAGGTCGCAGGTCGATGATCGATTTCATTATCGTGTCATCAGACCTGCGACCGCATCTCTTGGACACTCGGGTAAAGAGAGGTGCAGAGCTGTCAACTGATCACCACCTGGTGGTGAGTTGGATCCAATGGCAGGGGAGGATGCCATTCAGACCTGGTAGACCCAAGCGTATAGTGAGGGTATGCTGGGAACGTCTGGCTGAGGCCCCTGTCCGGGAGGTCTTCAACTTCCACCTAAGGAAGAACTTCAACCACACTCCGAGGGAGTCTGGAGACATGGAGTCTGAATGGGCCATGTTCTCCACCTCTGTTGTTGAAGCGGCGGCCCAGAGCTGCGGCCGCAAGGTGGTTAGTGCATCTCGTGGTGGCAACCCCCGAACCAAGTGGTGGACAGCAGTGGTGAGGGGGGCCATTAAGCTGAAGAAGAAGTCCTATCAGGCTTGGTTGGCTTGTGGGTCTCCCAAAGCAGCTGAGGTGTACCGGCAGGCCAAGCGGAGTGCAGCTCGGGTGGTTGCTGAAGCAAAAACCCGGGTATGGGAGAAGTTCGGTGAGGCCATGGAACAAGACTTTCGGTCGGCCTCGAAGAGTTGACTTCAACTGGGGATATCGTTGGGCGGTGGAAGGAATACTTCGAGGATTTCCTCAATCCCACTGATACACCTTTCACAGAGGAAGCAGGGTTTGTGGACGAGGGGGATGACTCGCCTATCACAGGGGCTGAGGTCGCCAAGGTGGTTAAAAATCTCCTTGGTGGCCGGGCCCCGGGGGTGGACGAGATTCGCCCTGAGTACCTCAAGGCCCTGGATGTTGTAGGGCTGTCATGGTTGACACGCCTCTGCAACATTGCATGGAGGTCGGGGGCAGTGCCTTTGGCATGGCAAACCGGGGTGGTGGTTCCTCTCTTCAAAAAAGAGGACCGGAGGGTGTGCTCCAACTTTAGAGGGATCACACTCCTCAGCCTCCCTGGAAAGGTCTATGCCAAGGTACTGGAGAGGAGAGTCCGGCCGTTGGTCGAACCTCGGATTCAGGAGGAGCAATGTGGTTTTCGTCCTGGCCATGGCACATCGGACCAGCTCTTTACCCTCTCGAGAATTCTCGAGGGTTCGTGGGAGTTTGCCCAACCAGTTTACATGTATTTTGTGGACTTGGAGAAGGCATTTGACTGCGTCCCTCATGGTTTTTTGTGGGGGGTGCTTCGGGAGTATGGGGTATCGGGCTTGTTGTTACGAGCTATTTGGTCTCTGTACGACCGTTGTGAGAGTTTGGTTCGTATTGCCAACACTTGGTCGGACTCATTCCCAGTGAGAGTTGGACTCTGCCAGGGCTGCCCTTTGTCACTGATCCTGTTCATAATTTTTTATGGACAGGATTTCTAGGCGCAGCCAGGGAATGGAGGGTGTCATGCTTGGTGACCACAAGATCTCATCTCTGTTGTCTGCAGCTGATGTTGTCCTGTTGGCTTCATCCAGCAATGATCTACAGCTCTTGCTGGGACGATTTGCCGCTGAGTGTGAAGCGGCTGGGATGAGAATCAGCACCTCCAAGTCCGAGTCCATGGTCCTCAGCCGGAAAAAGGTGGATTGTCCTCTTCGGGTTGGGGACAGGCTCCTGTCCCAAGTGGAGGAGTTTAAGTATCTTGGGGTCTTATTCACGAGTGAAGGGAGAATGGAGCGAGAGATTGACAGATGGATCGGACCAGCATCTGCAGTGATGCGGACGGTGTACCGGTCTGTTGTGGTGAAGAGGGAGCTGAGTTCTAAGGCAAAGCTGTCGATTTACCAGTCAATCTACGTTCCTACTCTCACCTATGGTCACGAGCTTTGGGTAATGACCAAAAGAATGAAATCGCGGATACAAGCGGCTGAAATGAGCTTTCTCCGTAGGATTGCTGGACTCACCCTCAGAGATAGGGTGAGGAGCTCAGTCATCTGGGAGAGGCTCAGAGTAGAACCGCTGCTCCTCTACATTGAAAGGAGTCAGTTGAGGTGGTATGGACATCTGATTAAGATGCCTCCTGGACGCCTCCCACTTGAGGTGTTTCGGGCACATCCCACTGGGAGGAGACCCTGGGGCAGGCCCGGGGCTTGGTGGAGAGACTATGTCTCCCAGCTGGTCTGGGAATGCCTTGGTATCCTCTCTGAAGAGCTGGAGCAGGTGGCTGGGGAGAGGGATTTCTGGGCTTCTCTGCTTGAACTGCTGCCTCCGCAACTCGGACCTCCAGAAAAGCGGTAGAAGATGGATGGATGGATGGATGGATGGATGGACGGAGTGTTAGCATCTTAGCAGCGGAGCTAACTAATGGAGCTACTGTCTGCCAGGCCATTTTTTAAGGTCATCTTCTCATCCCTCAATAGTCGTGGGAAGTGGTATGATTATATGACTCTTTTTGAGGAGCAAAAGGCTGTGTTCCCGCATTTTTAATGCCAAAGTCATTGTTTTTTAACAAGTAAAAGTGTCCTGTTTCTGTGATAACCCCACTTTCTAAACTAGTACCAGAAGTTGCGCACATACAGTAATTCATGCAAGGCATCATGGGGTCTAGGAATAAGGTGGATTGTCTGTCCTTTTTATTTTAAAACTAACTGTGTTGCTGCTGTCTTGGCCAGGTCTCCCCTGTAAAAGAGATCTCTTATCACAGTGGGACTAACCTGGTTAAATAAAGGCTAAAAAAACCAATTGTGTGTATGCATGCTTACTCCCCCTCTATCTCCCAGTTTAACCTGCAATTAACCACAGGTTTCTTTGTTTTTTAAATCCCTGATTAATCACGATTAATTTTGGAAAATGTGTGATTAATTAATCTTTTTTTTTTATTCCTTGCACTATTTTATAGTATATTTAATTTGCCTTTTTTAATCATGAAGGCACATTTTTGTCCAGATGTTAGCGAGTGGCTGTTATATAAGTTAAATTATATAATTGAGCAATATTACTGTATTATTATTCATAGATACCGTAATGATGTAATATTGCTTTTATACAACAGTTCCACAAGCACAATTTATTAAATGGCAGCAATACTGGACAAAATATTATGATTTGTTTGTTTAACCAGTTATTTTGCACAGCTGAGAAAAAAAATAGTCCCTTACTAAATGTAGCCAGTAACTGTTGCTCAATCAGTATGAAGATGTCTATTGTCAATTCACACACATGTAAACAAATTAAACATTGTCAAGCGCAAAAGTTATTGTTTATAATACATACCGGTCACCTGATGAGTCAGTACCGCAGCATGGCCAAGGTCAAAAAGTGGCAAATACCGGTGGCTAGTTAGCATGCTAGCGATTTGGCTTCGGCACACTTCGCTCGTTTTCGCTTGGCATTTTCAGATGAAACAAAGAGTCCATCACCACAAAGGTTTTGTGGTTTGTTAATCGATACAATAAATCCAACTCTAGCACTGCCTATTTTTTTAAACAGACAAAAAAAAAATAGCTTAATGATGTTTATACAAGAGCAGACTTTGTAAACTCAAAGTTTTTTTCAAAAGGGTGGGACTTCCGGGTCACGGATGTATAAATCTTTTCAAACAGCACCTCACTGTGAAAATTAAGGTATCCAACACAGTACTACAATTTTCAAATCTGCAGACTTGACAGTAAATTGGTGTTAGTAATTAATGGTTACTTGAACACCTTTGAAGCTGAGTGACATATATCCGGTGAAGTTGGAGTGCAATTATCGTGGAATATAGTAAGTCCTGGAATCCCTAATGTCCAATCAAATTGCTCGGTCGGAACTAACTGTTGTATAACATGCCTTTCTTAGCTTGCAGGGATGGGCAACTACTGTATGTGCCACGGAGAACCAAGACCATGCAAGGTTTTTTTTTCTAGCCAGTCACTAAAGCAGGTGTTTTCAGTGATGAGCACTCAGTGGGAAAGAATTCAGTCAAAATGCCTGTTGAAGAGACTGACTGGAAAGAAAACCCACAGGGCCCTGGCCCTCTATGGCACATAACTAACTAACCTGCACTTATATAGCGCTTTTCTAGTCACAAAGACCACTCAAAGCGCTTTCACTAGTACTAACCCTCTATTCTAAGGGCCTATAGGAAACAGATATCTAGGGACAATTTTAGAACAACCAATTAGCCTAACATGTGTGTCTTTGGATTGTGGGAGGAAACCGGAGCCCCCGGAGTAAACCCACACAGCACAGGGAGAACATGCAAACTCCACACAGAAAGGTTCCAACCCCTGCCAGCCTGGGGATTCGAACCAGGAACCTTCTAGCTGTAAGGCAACAGTGCTAACCACTGCACTATCGTGCTGCCCTACATACCCAGTGTCCATAACACTGGGTATGAATGTGTATAAATGTATAAAAATGTTCGGTGGTGGCCGGAAAGGCCGTTGGCGCAGATTGGCTGCCACGTTTCCGTCAGCCTGCCCCAGGGCAGCTGTGGCTGCAGAAGTAGCTTGTCACTACCATTGTTTGTCTGGAGTGAATGAATAATGTACCTATTTGTAAAGCGTCTTTGAGTATATATGATAAAGCGCTATATAAAATCGATGTATTATTATTATTATTATTACATAGTTGGACATCACTGCCTCAGGGCATACAAACCAAGTCATATGAATACGACAAATCAGCTGCCAGGTTTGGCTGTTTTTTTACTCACACGCTGCAGCTGAAACCCAGTGATCACTGAACGAGTGCAGAGGATGAAGAAGGTGATGCACGTTATGATGACGATGCAGTCAAACAGCACAGTCACTTGCATGTTTCTCGGAGCTGGAATGGGGTTGGGGAAAAAGCATGTTAAAATGATTTTACAGTCTTGACCTTGAGAGTCACAAAATAAAATAAATCAGCTCTGCAAGCTTACATGCTCCAGATATTTTCCAGTCTTTGCATTCATTAATGTCTACATCATTTTCCATGTCGACCTTTATCCTGCCGCTGTGAACTTCATTATTGAAAGTAATCTGTTAACCAGAGAGCTATAATGTGAAAAAGCACTAAATCATCGAAACCAAACTTTAAAGTTAAACATTCACGCTCCAAGCCTGGAAACTAATATCTATTATTTAACCTCACAAGTGGTGCAGTGACCAAACTTTCTCACTTTACAATTGAACTGATGTTTGTCTCTTCAAGTTAGTGCCAGAAAATAAACACATTCTGTTTTCTCTGCTGGCATTTCTGCTGTTTATTGGTGTGGTGGCAAGGAATAAGGAACAGAGTTAAAGCAGTAATTGGGTAATCCAGTGTGTCATGTCACTGTGCAAATGAAATGATTCACTTGAGACAGCAGTTGAGGAATGGAGACGAGTCAAGTGACATACGAGAACGGTGAAGTCATAGCAGTCTGGCAGCTCTCGGTATCTTACAGTCTTTAAGTTTATTGCCTTGAGAACAAATGTGATCTTGATAGAGATTAACCTGGAAGGAAGTGCAGATACACACAGTGGGGTTTTTAAACAAATACAGAAAAATGTTGTTGCCAGTAGACAAATGTACATACAATGTGACTTCCAAACCTTATAAATTCTATTTTAAAATCAGGAAGTGCTTCTTGAAGGAATGGGTGAGATGCTGGGTACACTTCAATGCACTCTGTCAAAGACATCAGCAAACAAGAGCTAATTACTGAGTGATGATTGTGCATCAAAACTTAATATGCATTTTTTTTGCATTTTACATAAAATACAGGAGATGTGAAATCTTATAGTTCAAAGCAGTCACCTTTTGTAGTTTCACTCACTACTTACTATTTTAACTGCCCTGAGTGTTTGTTAAACAGGTTTTAGTCAACTTCCCTTTTTTTGTTCTAACCAAGGCTTTACATGAGCTTTTGTGCACCTTTTTAATGCTTGTTTGGATGTTTTTGAGTTACAGTACTGGCCACTCAACATTTTCACGAGCCATTAGTTTATTGTTGGGACATTAAAGTTGTCACAGGAGCATAAAGATGTACTGTGCAATCTCTGAGCAAGTAGTCATGGGAGTTGTAGCTTTACAATGGCATAGGCACAGTGGATCTGTTACAGGGGTATGCAAGCTGTAGCTGCAGAGCCATTTCCAGTTCTTTTGCCCACAAGCACTAGTTTACTTAAGACTAATATACACTACCGTTCAAAAGTTTGGAGTCACTTAGAAATTTCCTTATTTTTGAAAGAAAAGCACGTTTTTTCATTGAAGATAACTTTAAACTAATCAGAAATACACTCTATACATTGCTAATGTGGTAAATGACTATTCTAGCTGCAAATTGCTAGATTAGATTAGGCGGCGTGAAAGAAATATAAGACAGAATAATAAAGAGCGATGGCAAGAACCAAGCAGACCGCCCGTAAAATCTACTGGAGGATGAAGCCCCCCAGGAGACAGCTAGCCACCAGGGCTGCTCGGAGAGGCGCTCTGGCCACCGGCAGAGTGAAGAAGCCTCGCCGTCACAGGCCCGTGGCTCTGAGAGAGATCCGTCGCTACCAGAAATCCACGGAGCTGCTCATCCGTAAGCTGCCCATCCAGCGCCTGGTGAGGGAGATCTCTCAGGACTTCAAGACCGACCTGCGTTTCCTGAGCTTCGCCGTCATGGCTCTGCAGGAGACCAGCGAGGCCCACCTGGTGGGTCTCTTCTTCGCTAAGGGGGTCACCATCATGCCCAAAGACTTCCAGCTGGCCCGCTGCATCCGCGGAGAGAGAGCTTAGACTTTCTGTTGCACATTCACCAGCCATAATGCTCTGCACTGTGTGTCTATATATATACATTTATAGTAATATGGACATATGTTTACTAGATGTTGTTTTTTCTTGCCTTCTGACTGTTGCTCTGAGTGTTGCTATCCCTATGCTGTTGCAATCCTGGAATTTCCCCATTGTGGGACTAATAAAGGCTTATCTTATCTTATCTTAAATGTCTGGTTTTTGGTGCAATATCTACATAGGTGTATAGAGGCCCATTTCCAGCAACTATCACTCCAGTGTTCTAATGGTACAATGTGTTTGCTCATTGCTTCAGAAGGCTAATGGATGATTAGAAAACCCTTGTGCAATCATGTTAGGTCTGCAATGCTGTAATTGCTGCAAATGGAGGATTCTTTGACGAAAGCAAAGTTTGAAGGAAAAAATTATTATTTCAAATACAAATCATTATTTCTAACCTTATCAATGTCTTGACTATATTTTCTATTCATTTTACAACTCATGGTGGTAAGTAAGTGTGACTTTTCATGGAAAACACAAAATAATTGTCTGGGTGACCCCAAACTTTTGAACGGTAGTGTATATATTGTATAATAAATTTATGGAAAAAAAAATCCAAATGATGTGAAAAAGGTTGCAAATTTAAGAAAGTCTTGAATTTCTGAACAAAAAATGTTTAAAATATTCAAGAACAAAAAAAAAAATCAAAGTCAAATCAACATAAATTACTGTAGTTGCAAATTTATGACATATACATTGCTCCGCACTGGGTGTGTTTATATATATACATATTTATTCCACCTAGCTGCAATGCTCTGCACTGTGTGTCTGTGTATATATATATATTTATAGTAATATGTACATATGTATATTAGCTGCTCTTGCTTTTTTTTCTTGCATTCTGATTGTTGCTCTGAGTGTTGCTATCCCTGTGCTGTTGCAATCCTGGAATTTCCCCATTGTGGGACTAATAAAGGCTTATCTTATCTTATCTTATCTTATACAGTAGTTTCAAGGCTCAAATTTAGTATTAGTGGCTCTTGGATTGATTCATTCATCAGTTGGTTTGTCTGCTTGCTTGACGAAAACTGCTAAAAAATGTTGGGGGGTTTTTCTGCTGCAGATATCATTGTGCTCACCATCTGTGAAGACCAGACTTTTTAAAGCTTTCTGTACCCTGATGTATACTGCCCATTTGTGCCAACATTACAAAAAAGGGAGTATACAAAAATTTGATGTGCCATATAATGATGGCATGAGGCTGCTGCTCAGAATACCACGATGGAGCAGCGTAGGCCAGATGTTTGTCAGTGTTCTGCTGTCCTCAGAGCCTTAAGTATAGATGTATGTGTAGACTATCTGGTAGGGGTGGGTTCAAAAGATCGATTCTCCGATTCGAATCAACTCACGTTTGACTGAGCCAATATCAATTCACAAAATCTGTGGATCAATCTTTTAATATAATGCTTTTACGTCTATGAGCCGGCAGAACTCTTGTGTGATTAAACAATTGCGCGAGAGTTAAGCCGCGGGTCAAAGTGGATCAACATGGCGGCAAGCACCTGAGGGACTGGATTAAAGAACTGTGAAGGTAGCGAAGAGCTCGACAAAACCAAAGCCATCATGTTTAGGTTTATAGCGTTATCGGGCGGGGCTCTCACCAGGAAATTTGTCACAGCCTCCTCCAAAACTTCACCCGGATGACGGCTGTTTACATTGCTAGCCTGCTAGCCATCATTAGCATGTTTGTGCCAGGCATACATGGAAGGAATGGGGAATGCAGGTGAATGGTAGTCTCATTTTCAAACTAGTTTACTCTCCAGTGTTGATAATTTTACTCCGGTGACGGCAGAATCTCTAGGTGGATTACTTGCTAGCCCTCATTAGCACGATCCCTCGGACACGAATGTGCATGCTTTCTACATGTTTACATATATTCTTTGCTTCAATGTTGCAAATATGGTACATGCCATGGAAATAATGGGCCAGTTGCACATTGGCTGTTTTGTACGTGTACTCAATTTAGCCTCACAAGTGTAGTATTTTCTCAGGTATTACTGTTTACAAAAAGTATGTTCTAGTTGCACTGAATGGCTGATACATTTGAAATCTAAAGCTGCTGGCAAATACAGTGAGCTTATGTCTACATGCTTCATGCATTGACTTTGTTTACTGACTCTGGGTTGTTAACTTGACACTACACACCCTTTGCACTAAAGAAAGCACATATTAGCACTTTGTGAAATCAGAAGTTAAAATCATATAAAAAGCATTACTGTAACTGATTTTGGGTCAGTCCTTTATGTGATAATTTATGTATCAACAAAGTTAGAGTATTCCTGGTACAATTTGCAGCATTAGGTTCTAAGATTTTTTTTTTTCCTGGCAAGTAAATAGCTATTAAAGTGGTAATTTCCCTGATTAAATCGGGATTGGATTGGATCGGATCGAATCGGAACTGAACTGATTCAGAACCTCAAGAATCGGAATCGAATCAATTCTGGAAATGATTGATGATTCCCAGCCCTACTATCTGGGTCACCCAACAACACAGTTGTAACACTTGTAAACCTGGCAATGAGTCTGGTCAGGTTCACCTCAAGACTGTGTGGAACCATTGGCATTTTAGTCCATATGTAAATATATTTCAACATTTTGTTTATAGTGAGCTTTTGATGATCTTTGCTGTATTTTATCTATTTTTGTATTTGTGTTTTTTTTTTAAATCATGTTTTTATCTTACTATGGACCATCTATTTCTGTGTTCTGAATAAAGTGACTGACTGATTGATTGATTGATTGATTGATTGATTGATTGATTGATTGATTGATTGATTGATTGATTGATTGAACGACCGACCGACCGACCGACCCCTGGTCTTATTTCACAGTCTTTTCAGACAACTACTCAGCTACAGATCCACTGCTGAATTCCTCTGGCATTTGGCTGGTGGGCAGGTGCCAGTAAGCTAAATGTAATACCTACAATAATCACCATGCATTTAGGTTTTTGCAGAGGTCTGATGATCTCATAATACTCCATGCTGCTCCATGGTCAAATAGGACTTATACTGCCTTGTGTTACATTTAAACTTGGTGTACTGACAAACAAACGACGGGCCCTCAAAGACTAGCCTATATAAGATGATGTGTTACTGCACAATGTTGACATGGGACGCCTTGTTTTTAAGTCTGAACCTACCACAGTGTCAGCAGCAAATCCCACCCACCAGCACCACCACAGCTCTTTAGGCTTCACAGTGGAAAGCATACACATAGATTTCATCTATTATTCATTGCTCACAGAGCAGCAGGGAAAAGAAATACACACACAAGGACAAAAAGGTAGGACTGGCTCTTCGAAGTAGTTTCTTGGGGTCATAAGATTTGATCCACTTTTTCCATGGAAAATAAACCCAAAAAAGAGAGACTGGTGTCAGTAGGATGGATGGATGGATGGATGGATGGATAAATAAATAAATAAGTCGATACTAGGGGTGGACACTTGTGGAAATCACCTTGATTTCTGCAAATGGCATGACATAATTCTTTTTCCCAAACCTGTCAAGCCTGTTGACTTGGTCTCAAAATGCTAAAAGCCAAACTTGCTCCACACAGGCAGAACACAGTTTTTCTTCAACATGTGTTGAACACCAGGGGATAGTGATGTAGTACCTAACTTGTGTTGGCTCAAATCCTGGTCTTTGTTAAGTACCATAATTTCCATGCTTAAAATAATGATGGATTGATGTTTTTAAGTTGTACTGTCTTTGCAGTATGGATACATACGTATGAATTAGAAAATGGCATTCCCAGCATACAATGAATGAAAACACTTCTTCTTCTGCTTCTACTTCTTTCAGCTGCTCCCTTTAGGGGTTGCCACAGCGGATCATCTGCCTCCATCTCACCCTATCCCTTGCATCTTCCTGTGTAACACCAACCCTCTCCATGTCCTCCTTCAATACATCCATAAATCTTCTCTGTGGTCTTCCTCTTTTCCTCCTGCCTGACAGCTCCATTTTCAACATCCTTTGTTCAGTATATCCACTATCCCTCCTCTGCACATGTCCAAACCATCTCAGCCTTGCCTCTCTAAAGGTACGTTCACACCAAACGCAAACGGACAAATTTTTCACACGGCACGATTACATTATAGCTCAATATAAACACGCGAACAGACATGAATCCCCCTTCTGAGTGAGATGCAGACAGGTGAACTTGCCTTTAAAACTTCCGCAGCTGTGTTCAACCTGCTGTGGTAATTCCCAAAATAACGTCACACTTATGTTTACATTATCCGACCGGGAGCTCACCTGAAAATGTTATCTGAAGCCTCCAAAAGTTCACAAGATGAGGGGTGTTTACATTGCTAGCTTGCTAGCTTGTCCGTGACAGAAAACCATGGGTAAATAATGACAGGTCTCACTACCGTCTTGTAAATCTTCCCTTTCACTCTTGCTGCTACACGTCTGTCATAAATCAGCCCTGATATTCATCTCCACTTACTCCACCCTGCCTGCACTCTCTTCTTCACCCCTCTTGTGCATTTTCCATGTACTGCGGCAGCACAGCAACTCACCCTTGGCCATGGGATCCCTGGTTCGATCCCAGCCCCTGACCAACAGTGATCTGTGTGGAGTTTGCATGTTCTCCCCGTGTCTGCGTGGGTTTACTCCGGGAGTTCTCCAGTTTCCTCCCACAGGCCAAAAATATGCAGGTTAGGTTAATTGGAGACTCTAAAAGTGGCCCTAGGTGTGAATGTGTGTGTGACTAGTAAAGGGATAGTGCCGTACTGTGGCTGCTTCATCCATCCAGGTGGATGCCCTCAATTTCCCCTCTGGGGATCAATAAAGTATACAAAATCAAAAAAAATCAAAAAATTCACCGTTACACCTGCCTCCCTCTCATTCATACTCATGTATTCTGTCTTGCTTCTACTGATTTTCATTCCTCTTCTACAATGAATGAAAACACAATGGGCTGTATTATGGCGATCTATTCAACAATCTATTGTTTTTGGTATAGAGCACATTTATGGATGTGTCCAAGTCCATTTTGTCATCATGGCAGCGGGAAAACAGGCTCTGCACCAGGTGGAAAATTACTCAGAGATGTGTTCTTGGTATTCCAATCCAAAGTGGTCCTCCCCAACCCTTTAATGCACAGAGGCGCAAAATCAAAGGTGAACTCTGATCATGATGACTTGTTTAAGACAGGTTTTTCTGCTAGCCAAAGGATGTGAACATGAGTGAAAATGCGGGCGATAGTAAAGCTGCTTAGCATTAAGCAACACAGTTGTTGCCCAGGTAGGTAACTTATGGTTGACGATGGATGTCGATGGGGAAGAAGACATAATTGAACAATCAAGCTGAATTTAATAGGTGTAGCGTAGCATGCATAGGTGCAACATGCAGACATGAAATGGCTTTGAAACTTCAGGGAAAGAGGGTGATCCGCTGAATAATGTCATAAACCCATGCACCATTTTTTCCTCTGTGCAGTGAAAAACTATCTGCCATGTCATCAAATAGTTTGTATTTAATTTTCCTCAACAGAAAATGGCTGAGCATGTGCTTTTAATTAATCGGGACAGGACACGTGTGCGGCTGAATGGACATGAGATATAATATGATATGATATATGACATGATGACAGTATATGAACAGAATACTTTGTCACAGAAGAGAGGTTTGTAGTTTAAAATCTTCAGACTGACAGCAACCCACCACGCCTCCTCCATGCACCACATCCAAATACTCCCTGTTCATTCATTCATGCATTCATTCATTCATTCATTCTCCTAAAAAAATATCAATACATTAATGCCTAATCTATAAGCTATACACCTGTATGTCATGATTAAAATGTGAATGCTAATGGAATGAAAACCTACTAAGTGTATCATCATAGTATAATTAAAATGACAGGATTAGATTATAATTGTTACAACTCTTGTCAATTAAAATAACAACCTCCCAGTGCATGCCCTTTCCCATGTGCTCCTGTCAGTAGGAGCTGTGCGATTTCAAAACACATTGATGAAATAGCATTAACAATGCACTTCTGACAACAGACCTCTTTTTTACTGATCAAAAGCACATGATCATAAAAATACACCAAAATATCAATGTGCTGGGATTGCATAGCTGCCACACCTCTTTCTGCAGTGCAAAGTGGGCACACTGTCAACTGGTAATTAGGTGGCAGGACACAAAGTGTAAAAAACAGACAATGCAAGGTGCAAAGCAAACCGAAAAAGCCCACTGTAGATTCAAATTAGGGCCCAATAAGACAAGAAGTGTGAGCAATCAACTTTTAGTAAATCCAGAGGATATATCACAAAAAGCACTCAGAAAAGAATTAAAACAAAACTTTGTGAAGTTGGACTGCATGATATTAGGAAAACATGAAATATTGTTGTGGACTATTGCAATTACAATACTGCTTTTGATATCTAAACAAAACTTAAATATACCATGTTAATATCTCTGCTTTTGCTAAAAACTTTTCTTTGCCCACATTTTTCACCTCCATCCCTTCAGCCACCATAATGCTCAATTCTTCTACAGTTATTATCCACCCTGGGTCTTCTTCTGCATTAAGATATGTACATTATTGCCACCTAATTTGTTGGAGTGTTCACACTCTGCTCCAAAATGGCAGAGTGTGAATGCATAAGCAGATGAAAAATATACTATTATTGCTGTCACTATATTGCACAAGTTGATGTTGCAATAATATTTCAATATATTGTAATATGTATTGTAATATGCATTGCACATACATTAATTAATTAATCAATCTCTTTATCTGGTTTAAATACCAGGAAGGCATAACTTTTGGTTTTGTGTATTGTTTTTACCAGTTTTCTTCTACGATGGAATATCACTGAAATAAAACTAAGCTAAAATATAAAAACAAAAACAAAATTAACCAACAACAATCTTGAATGTGCAGGCGTATTCAAACATTTGGTTCATATATTCAAACTGTATTATCAATATTCCCCATAAACTATAACCAAGCTTACCAGTGTCAATATGAGCATCAATTTGTGACCAGTGTGTGTCACACTGGTCACACAATACTGACGCACTCTACAAGAAGGGACAGCGCAGGCTGTTCCTGCTGAGGAGACTCAGGTCTTTTGGTGTACAAGGGGCGCTGCTGAAGTCATTCTATGACACGGTGGTGGCATCAGCCATCACTTTTGGAGTGGTCTGCTGGGGCAGTGGCATTACTGCAGCCGATAGGAAGAGACTGAACAAACTGATTAAGAAAGCTAGCTCTGTCCTGGGGCAACGCCTTGATCCGATGGAGGAGATAGGAGAGAGAAGGACGGTGGCTAAACTGTCATCTCTGCTGGAGTCCGAGTTCCACCCTATGCAGGACATACTGGATGCACTGAGGAGCTCATTTAGCAGCAGACTACATCATCCCAGGTGCACAACCGAGAGGTTTCGTAGGTCCTTCCTACCAACGGCTGTCAGACTGTACAACCTAAGCAGGGCTGCTCGCAGAGATAGCAAAAAGACGTAACAAACTAATAGTTTTTTGAATGCAAAAGATGCAATAGACTTACACAATGGTCCTCTCCGGCATACAACTAGGAACATACCGGTCGCTATGGAGGGTGAGAATATGTATGGGCACATAATCATACCATGTAGGATAACTAAATAGACGGTTATGCTGTTTCATCCCACCTAGCAACAATGCTCTGCACTGTGTGTGTTTATATATTTACATATTTATTCCATCTAGCTACAATGCTCAGCACTGGGTGTGTTTATATTTATATATCTATATATTTATTCCATCTAGCTACAATGCTCAGCACTGGGTGTGTTTATATTTATATATCTATATATTTATTCCATCTAGCTACAATGCTCAGCACTGGGTGTGTTTATATTTATATATCTATATATTTATTCCATCTAGCTACAATGCTCCGCACTGTGTTTTTATATATCTACATATTATTCCATCTAGCTACATTGCTCCGCACTGTGTGTGTTTATATACTTGCATATTTATTCCACCTAGCTGCAATGCTCCGTACTGTGGGTGTTTATATATTTACATATTTATTCCATCTAGCTACAATGCTCTGCACTGTGTGTTCATATATTCATATATTTATTCCATCCAGCTACAATGCTCTGCACTGTGTGTCTGTGTGTGTGTGTGTGTGTGTGTGTGTATATATATATATTTTATAGTAATATGTACATATGTATATTAGCTGCTCTTGCTTGCTTGTTTTTTTTTCTTGCCTTCTGATTGTTGCTCTGAGTGTTGCTATCCCTGTGCTGTTGCAATCCTGGAATTTCCCCGTTGTGGGACTAATAAAGGCTTATCTTAGCTTATCTTATCTTATCTTAATTTCAAAGGTCTCATTTGCAGGGTTGATGGTGCCATTTCTGTAGAATTCCTGACACAGTGATAGTGGGGTGTAGACATTACCACTTTTCTCATATTCGTGATTGCCCACTGTAATGTTGTGCAGACCCCCTCATGGATCGTCACCTTATCGTGGTGGGGGGGTTTGCGTGCCCCAGTGATCCCAGGAGCTATGTTGTCCGGGGCAATTTGCCTCTGATAGGGTCTCCCAAGACAAACTGGTCCTGGGTGAAGGGCCAGACTAAGAACGATCCAACAGACTCTCATGATAAATTGTATATCAAGGATTCAGTGTACCCCGCCCGGTATGGGGTTACCGGGGCCCCACCCTGGAGCCAGGCCTGGGGGAGGGGCTCGAAGGCTAGCGTCTGGTGGCCAGGTTTCCACCCATGGGACCCGGCCGGGCTCAGCCCGAAGGAGTTACATGGGTCCGCCCTCCAGTAGGTTCACCACCTGCAGGAGGGATCATGGAAGTCCGGTGCTATGTGGATTAGGTAGCAGTCAAAGGCGGAGACCTTGGCGGACTGATCCCAAGCTTTCTAAACTGGCTTTTGGTACGTGGAATGTCACCTCTCTGGTGGGGAAGGAGCCTGAGCTGGTGTACGAGATTGAGCGATACCGGCTAGATATAGTGGGCCTCACCTCAACACACAGCTCCGGTTCCGGAACCAGTCTCCTGGAGAGGGGCTGGAGCTTGGCCTTTTCTGGAGTTGCCCCGGGCGAGAGGCGACGAGCAGGGGTAGGTATTCTTGTATCGCCCCACCTTGCTGCCTCTATATTGGAGTTTTCCCCGGTGGACGAAAGGGTTGCTTCCCTGCGCCTTCGGGTTGGGAAACGGGTCCTGACCATCATTTGTGCCTATGCACCAAATGATGTTTCAGAGTACCCACCCTTTTTGGAGTCTGTGACTGGGGTGCTGGAGGGTGCTCCTCCTGGAGACTCCATTGTCCTACTGGGGGACTTCAATGCGCACGTGGGCAACGACAGTGAAACCTGGAGGGGGGTGATTGGGAGGAACGGCCTGCCCGATCTGAACCCGAGTGGTGTTCAGTTATTGGACTTCTGTGCTAACCACAGTCTGTCCATAACGAACACCATGTTCAAGCATAAGGGTGTCCATATGTGCACCTGGCACCAGGACACCCTAGGCCGCAGGTCGATGATCGATTTTGTTATCGTATCATCAGACCTGCGACCGTATGTCTTGGACACCCGAGTAAAGAGAGGTGCAGAGCTGTCAACTGATCACCACCTGGTGGTGAGTTGGATCCGATGGCAGGGGAGGAAGCCATTCAGACCTGGTAGACCCAAACGTATAGTGAGGGTGTGCTGGGAGCGTCTGGCTGAGGCCCCTGTCCGGGAGGTCTTCAACTCCCACCTCCGGAAGAACTTCAACCACATTCCGAGGGAGTCTGGAGACATGGAGTCTGAATGGGCCATGTTCTCCACCTCTGTTGTTGAAGCGGCGGCCCAGAGCTGCGGCCGCAAGGTGGTCGGTGCATCTCGTGGTGGCAACCCCCGAACCAAGTGGTGGACACCAGTGGTGAGGGGGGCCATTAAGCTGAAGAAGGAGTCCTATCAAGCTTGGTTGGCTTGTGGGACTCCCGAAGCAGCTGAGGTGTACCGGCAGGCCAAGCGGAGTGCAGCTCGGGTGGTTGCTGAAGCAAAAACCCGGGTATGGGAGGAGTTCGGTGAGGCCATGGAACAAGACTTTCGGTCGGCTTCAAAGAGATTCTGGCAAACTGTTCGGCGGCTCAGGAGGGGAAAGCAGCTCCCCGTCCACACTGTGTATGGTGCGGATGGGACACTGTTGACTTCAACTGGGGATATCGTCGGGCGGTGGAAGGAATACTTCGAGGATCTCCTCAATCCCACTGATACGCCTTCCACAGAGGAAGCAGGGTTTGGGGACAAGGGGGATGACTCGCCTATCACAGGGGCTGAGGTCGCCAAGGTGGTTAAAAATCTCCTTGGTGGCCGGGCCCCGGGGGTGGACGAGATTCGCCCCGAGTACCTCAAGGCCCTGGATGTTGTTGGGCTGTCATGGTTGACACGCCTCTGCAACATTGCGTGGAGGTCGGGGGCAGTGCCTTTGGCATGGCAAACCGGGGTGGTGGTTCCTCTCTTCAAAAAAGGGGACCGGAGGGTGTGCTCCAACTTTAGAGGGATCACACTCCTCAGCCTCCCTGGGAAGGTCTATGCCAAGGTACTGGAGAGGAGAGTCCGGCCGTTGGTCGAACCTCGGATTCAGGAGGAGCAATGTGGTTTTCGTCCTGGCCGTGGCACATCGGACCAGCTCTTTACCCTCTCGAGAATTCTTGAGGGTTCGTGGGAGTTTGCCCAACCAGTTTACATGTGTTTTGTGGACTTGGAGAAGGCATTTGACCGCGTCCCTCGTGGATTTTTGTGGGGGGTGCTTCGGGAGTATGGGGTATCGGGCTTGTTGTTACGAGCTATTCGGTCTCTGTACGACCGTTGTGAGAGTTTAGTTCGTATTGCCAACACTCGGTCGGAGTCATTCCCAGTGAGAGTTGGACTCCGCCAGGGCTGCCCTTTGTCACCGGTCCTGTTCATAATTTTTATGGACAGGATTTCTAGGCGCAGCCAGGGAATGGAGGGTGTCATACTTGGTGACCACAGGATCTCATCTCTGTTGTTTGCAGATGATGTTGTCCTGTTGGCTTCATCCAGCAATGACCTACAGCTCTTGCTGGGACGGTTTGCCGCTGAGTGTGAAGCGGCTGGGATGAGAATCAGCACCTCCAAGTCCGAGTCCATGGTCCTCAGCCGGAAAAAGGTGGATTGTCCTCTCCGGGTTGGGGACAGGCTCCTGCCCCAAGTGGAGGAGTTTAAGTATCTTGGGGTCTTGTTCACGAGTGAGGGGAAAATGGAGCGAGAGATCGACAGACGGATTGGAGCAGCATCTGCAGTGATGCGGACGTTGTACCGGTCTGTTGTGGTGAAGAGGGAGCTTAGTTCTAAGGCAAAGCTGTCGATTTACCAGTCAATCTACGTTCCTACTCTCACCTATGGTCACGAGCTTTGGGTAATGACCGAAAGAACGAGATCGCGGATACAAGCGGCTGAAATGAGCTTTCTCCGTAGGATTGCTGGACTCACCCTCAGAGATAGGGTGAGGAGCTCAGTCATCCGGGAGAGGCTCAGAGTAGAACCGCTGCTCCTCCACATTGAAAGGAGTCAGTTGAGGTGGTATGGGCATCTGATTAGGATGCCTCCTGGACGTCTCCCACTTGAGGTGTTTCAGGCACGTCCCACTGGGAGGAGACCCCGGGGCAGACCCAGGACTCGGTGGAGAGACTATGTCTCCCAGCTAGTCTGGGAACGCCTTGGTATCCCCTCTGAAGAGCTGGAGCAGGTGGCTGGGGAGAGGGAAGTCTGGGCTTCTCTGCTTGAACTGCTGCCTCCGCGACCCGGACCTCCGGAAAAGCGGTAGAAGATGGATGGATGGATGGATGTTGTGCAGAAGTCCAAACTGAAAATGAAAAATGGAAACAACACTGAGAAGTTTGTGGCTATTAGGACTTGGGTGACTGTCATGGTAGATAACTGGAGTAGATTATACAACATGCTTCTATTCAATTTAGTGACTTAACTTAAGAGGCATGAAAAGTTCAGTCTCATGACAAGATGCTGTCTGTCAGGCTTCTTGCAATGTAAACATGCAGAGTTATAAAGTCCCAAAGTAAAATATCTACAGTGTCACATGACAAAAATAAATCGGCAAAGTACAGCATATGAAAAAGTCTCTTTCCCCTAGAAATGAAACACAGCTGCCTGTTTGATAATGAAATCAATGTGATCATAAACTTCTGGCTGGCTGTAGACAGCATAGGTATCCATTCCTCCATCAACGTAATCTTTCAAGAAGAAGTGCTTGAATGTCATCAGATTTTCCTCCTTGAATTTGACAACCATCTGGTTGCTCAGTCCAAAAGACACCAACTGGAAGGGGAAAAAAGAGCATAACTTATGAAGATGGTAGAAAAAAAAGACAATCACTTTTCTTTGAGTCTTGTTATGTACCTGGGCTGTGATAATGACAATTTTGATGAGTTGCAGAACAAGTTTCCATGGTTTTCGTCCACGAGCATGAAATTTCTCACAAGGGGTCATGAAGTAATACTTGATCTTCTTTCTGAGGTGCTCGACGTTGTCCGCATCCTCCAAACACTGTGTGTGGTAGTCTTCCCAGAAAGGGGTGTCATTTGCATCATTTGAATCATACATGTCAGTAGACTCATCCATATCTAAAAGAAACATGAAAAAAATAAATATTCAAAGTATAATTTGGAAAAACAGTTAGCCCCTATACACGTATCTGTGTATGTATGTGTGTATGGATGGATGGATGTTTCTATTCCAAGCCAACAAGAAGACATTTACTCAAGTACTTGTACTCAAGTAACTTTTCACAATATTGTACTTCTCTAAGTAGTTTTATTACAGGATATGTTTTACTCTCACTTGAGTACACTCTTGAGGAAAAACTGTACCTGTACTCAAAACATTTGGTTGTATTCCTGACTTCTGATTTCACTGATTAGAGAAATGGTAAAATTTTTGTTTATGCTGTAATAGCATATTCTTATCAGAAATGGCTGCATCTTTGCCTATTTTAGTAAATTTTTATCTCCTGACCACTGACCTTGACCTTAAGCATAACCTAGATACAGACCCATGTAGGAGGTGCTTAAAGTCAACGACAGTGGCTGAGAAGCAGTAACTTTTTCGTGAAATCATAAATGCCCAGATCTCCTGAACTTTGACAATGACCTTGAACACAACCTGGATGCAGACCCACCCGAGGGTCATTGTGAGTGAGTTTGGTGAGCATCGGGGTAAATGCCTGGGAGGAGTAGTGTGAAATGAGGATGGATAGACAGATGCCATGTCACTGCATTAGCTCCTTTCGGCTTTGCCAGAATGAGCTAAAAACTGACAATTTATGAGAAAAAAAGTAATTAAAAGAAAAAATTGACAGAAATGCATAAGAAAAACCTTACAAATTTATGAGAATGAAGATTCAAATGCACAGCAGGGAAAATAAGTATTGAACACGTCAACATTTTTCTCATTTAACATATTTCTGATGGAGCCATTGACCTGAGATTTTCACCAGATGGTAACAACCTGAGTAATCCATACATGCAATGAAATCAAGGCAACTGTGTTCACAAAACAAGTTATATTTAATACAGTGGAATGACACGGGGAATAAGTACTGAACACATGAAGAAAAAGCGGTGCAAAAAGGCATAGAAACCCAAGAAACCAGCTAAAATCCATCAGAATTTAGGAAGGCATCACATCCCCCATCAGTGCAAATTAATTTCAGCTGGTGAAGTCCTGACTGATAGCCTTTAAAAAGGTCTGTGAATATCAGATTGTCACACCACAAAGAACTCATGATGGGTAGAAGCAAAGAGCTCTCTCTAGACCTTCATAACCTTATTGTTGTAAAACATAATGAGGGCATTGGTTACAGCACATTTCTAAACTACTGAATGTTCCAGCAAATACTGTTGGAGACATCATTTGGAAATGGAAAGAGTGTCATTTTACCATAAACCGGCCACGACCAGGAGCTCCTCACAAGATTTCTGACAGAGTCAAAAGAATAATCAGAAGAGTTATCCAAGAGCCAAAGACCACTTGCGGAGAGCTCTAGATAGACCTGGAGTTAGTAGGTACTGCCGTTTCAAAGAAAACAATAAGTAATACACTCAACTGACATGGGCTCTATCCCCGCTCACCTCACAAGACTCACAAGGGCTCGCACATGATTGGCTGCCGCGACTCCTGGTGGATGGGCTGCTAGTCTGTTCAAGAAGCTTCCGGACGGTAAAGTTTTGCCTATATCTTCAAAAGTAAAAAGCAAAACATTTTTCTGAAAAGGCACACTGGTGACCCTTTGACGAATTATTCTGATTCTGATTCTGATTCTGAACACGAGGCAAGAACCCTGGAGTCGGCCCGGACGGGAAGCCCCAGCAACGCGGCAAGCATCCCACAGACGGCCCGGACGGGAACCCCCAGCAACGCGTGTGCTGTTTCAGTCAAACTACCGGACTTTTGGCAGCACAACCCACGCTCTTGGTTCCACCACACCGAGGCTCAGTTTGCCCTCCGGGGAATAACGGCAGACGACACCAAGTATTACTTTGTGGTTGCAGCACTGGATGCTCACACAGCCCAGCAGGTAGCGAGCCTGCTTGATCAGCCCCCAGCCCGCAACAGATACGAGGCTCTCAAGGCTGCGCTGACCCGGCGCTACACGCTCTCAGACTGTGAGAGAGCAGAGAGGCTCCTGAGGCATTTTGAGTTAGGAGATGGTTCGGCCATCGATCTGATGGAGAAGATGCTGGTGTTAATGGGCACGGACGACGGGCATTTTCTGTTTGCCCACCTTTTCCTCCGGAATCTCCCAACAGAGGGGAGAGCAGTTCTTGCCAATTCACCGTTGCTGGCTGCGCATGACTACCGTGCGCTAGCCCAGGAGGCAGATCGGATCATCCTCACCACCAGAGCCCTCACAGTGAATGCGGCGGCGTCGGAACCCAGCGAGACGACCAGAGGAGGCGAAGAGCCACCAACGGTAGCGGCAGCGGGGGCCAGGGAGCGCCAGAGAGACACGCTCTGCTTTTACCACCGCCGCTTCGGAGAGAACGTACGCAGATGTGTGCCACCGTGCCAATTCAAGTGCTCGGGAAATGCCAAGGCCAGCAGTCGGTAGCAGCTGCAACCGCCAGCGAAGAGAACAAGCTGCTCTACGTGACAGACTTGCGCTCGGGGAGATGTTTCCTCATAGACACCAGAGCCCAGAAGAGCATCATCCTGCCGTCCTACGCTGACCGGCTGGCGGGACCTAGCGGCCCCGGGCTGGTGGCGGTAAACGGCTCGAAAATTAAGACCTTTGGTGAGAGAACACTGGCTTTATCTCTACACGGCCGCTCGTACGAGTGGACTTTTGTCATAGCAGCACTGAGTTTCCCAATCCTGAGAGCTGATTTTCTGTGTGCACATGGGTTACTAGTTGATGTTGCTAACAGGCGCCTGGTTAATGCACTGTCCTTTGACTCTCTCCCCTGTACAGCTCGAGGGGCAGGGGCAGTAACACAAGCCAACATCACAGCTCCAGGCGGTAAGTTCCACACACTGCTCACTCAGTTCCCAGCACTCACGGTCCCAACGTTTTCGGCGGCCATCACTAAACACGGGGTGGAGCACTTTATAACCACCACCGGGCTGCCCGTTTTCGCAAGACCTCGGCGCTTGGACGCAGCTAAATTGGCCATAGCGCGCAAGGAGTTTGCCAACCTGGAAAGGTTAGGCTTCATCAGGCGATCGAACAGCCCATGGGCATCCCCGCCACACATGGTCCCTAAGGCTGAGGGATCGTGGTGACCGTGCGGTGATTTCCGCAGATTGAATAACGCCACAGCGCACAACCGCTACCCGATTCCCCACATTCAGGATTTTTCCGTTCACCTCGCCGGAGCACACATTTTTTCTAAAATAGACCTGGTCCGCAGTTACCACCAGGTCCCAGTGCCTGCGGAGGACGTACTCAAAACAGCGGTAATATCTCTGTTCGGCTTGTTCGAGTTTCTGCGTATGCCATTTGGATTAAAAGGAGCGGCACAGACATTCCAGCGCATGATTACTAACTAACTAACTAACCTGCACTTATATAGCGCTTTTCTAGTCACAAAGACCACTCAAAGCGCTTGATGGATGCGGTGCTGCGCGATCTCCCGTTCGTGTTCGTCTATCTGGATGATATCCTGGTAGCCAGTGCGTCCGAAGACGAACACGTAACCCACCTCAGGACGGTTTTCCAGAGGTTGGAGGAGCACGGATTAATAATCAACCCAGCGAAATTCCAGTTCGGCGTGATGGGATTGATTTTTTTGGGGCACCGTGTCTCACCGGAGGGAGCGATACCCTTGCCCAACAAAGTGCGCGCCGAGGCGAACTTTCCCCGGCCTCAGACGGTCAGGGCGCTGCAAGAATTTTTGGGGATGGTTAACTTTTATAATCGGTTCCTCTCCCACGCAGCTCAACTCATGTAGCCATTGTACGCCGCGCTTAAGAGACGGAAACCCGCGGATGGAGTCGAATGGACTCCGGAGCAAAAGCAGGCATTCTCGGAAGTTAAAACAACCCTGGCAAACGCCGCACTGTTGGCGCACCCAGACCCGGCGGCCCGGATAGCACTCACTACCGACGCCTCGGACGTGGCCATAGGGGCCGTCGTGGAGCAACGTGCCGCCGGTTCTTGGCAGCCGCTCGCTTTTTTCAGCAGGGCTTTGTGCAACAGTGAGTGTAAATACAGCGCATTCGACAGAGAGTTGCTGGCTCTCCACCTGGCCATACGCCATTTCCAGTTCTGGCTGGAGGGGCGCAGCTTCACTGCGTTCGTGGACCACAAGCCGCTGACGTTCGTGATGGCCAAGGTTTTGGAACCGTGGTCGGGCCGGCAGCAGAGACAGCTGGCCTCGATCTCGGAGTTTACGACCGATATTCAGCATGTGTCGGATAAACTGAATGTGGTGGCGGACTGCCTCTCATGCGCAGTAGTGGCCCCAGTCTGCGTGGGGGTAGATTATACAGCCATGGACGCAGAGCAGATTGGCGATTCGGACGTGCGTGCGCTCCAGTCTGGACCAACAGGGTTAAGGCTGGAGAGCAGAGTACTGCAAGACGGCAAGCCCCCCCTAATCTGTGACGTCTCCACGAGACGCCCGCGCCCGGTGGTCTCGGTCGCGTGGCGCCGCCGCGTGTTTGAGTCAGTTCACGCTTTGGCGCACCCACGAGTGTGCGCATCAGTCAAAATGGTGGGAGCGAAGTTCGTGTGGCCAGGTCTGCGCAAACAAGTAAAAAAGAGTGGGCTGCAGCTTGCGTAGCGTGCTAACGAGCCAAAGTGCACAGACACACGAAGGCTCCCTTGGAGCCGTTTAGTATACCGGCTAAAAGATTCGACCATGTTCATCTGGACCTCGTGGGCCCCCTCCCGCCATCGCAGGGGTGCACGCACCTTCTGACAGTGGTGGACCGCACCACACGCTGGCCAGAAGCAGTCCCGCTGGCGGCAGCCACGTCCGCGAACGTAGCGCGTGCTTTTTTGACAACATGGGTTGCGCGTTTCGGAATCCCGTCGGACACCACGTCCGATAGGGGCCCTCAGTTAGTTTCCGACCTCTGGTCCGCGATGGCCCGCAGCCTGGGTGTTGCAATTCATCGCACAACCGCGTACAACCCACAGGCCAACGGGTTATGCGAGCGTTTTCACAGGTCACTGAAAGCAGCACTCAGGGCTTCGCTGACGGATGCAAATTGGGAAGACTGGTTGCCGTGGGTTTTATTGGGGCTGTGTTCCGCACCAAAAGAGGATTTGGAGGCTTCCCCCGGCAGAGCTGTTTTTTCTCAGCCACTGCGGCTGCCCAGGGAATTTTTGCCAGACAACCCCGCGCCGGACAACTGCCCGTCTCAGCGTTTGCAGCATAGGGCAGACACAGGCACGCTGCCGGGCCCGGCTCACCACTGTTTTCCACGTGCTTTCGTGCCAAAAACTTTGAAGAACGCGGAGTTTGTGTTCGTCAGGCACGATGCCCACTGCCCGCCATTGCGCCCACCCTATGATGGCCCGTTCAGAGTGCTGGAAACAGGGGACAAGCACTTTTTGTTAGACTTGGGGGGTCGTCGGGAGAAAATATGCATAGACAGACTTAAGCCCGCCTTTGTAGTGGTGGACGAGCAAGTGCTGCTGGCTCAGGCCCCTTGGCGTGGAAGACCCCCACTGAGAACTCCCCAGGCAAACGATTCACCAGGACAGCCACACGGGCAAAGCGGAGTTCCCCCCCCCCTCGCCATGGCTCACCCGCAGTCAGACACACTTCCAGCAGCACCCCGCCGGCACAGAAACCCCCGTTACAGCAGATATGGGAGGAGACTGAAGCCCAAAAGGCATGAGGACTGAAACTCTGTCTGGGGGGGGTGGGGGGGGGATGTAGAGACTTGGGTGAGTCAGCTCAGACAGTGTCTCAGTCAGGATGCAGAGGGTAAACAGAGGAGGACAATAGTCAGGGAGATCATGGGGAGTTGGCAGGAAGAAGGAGTCGGGGGATTTAAGGGTGAATGTATTGTGATGTGAAATGTCAAGTAGATGTGAGATAAGCGGTTGGGATAAAAGGAGAAACCGTGCTTGGTTGTTTCGTTCTTTTTCTGTGTATGACTGATGAGAGAGTGTAATAAAAGTTGTCTGTTCATAAACCTACCTCCTTATTCACACTCTCCACAGGTCGATATATGTATTTTTTTGGGTTTGTTTTGTTTTGTTTTTTTAAATCCAACATTTTAAGACCTTTTATTGATAATCTTTGCATATTCTAATATTTTGTCATACCACAAATGCAAACCAAAGACAGGAAATGCATGCAGTTTGATTTGGATCTATAGTCTGATACACTTGGCTTATATAATACAACGCCATAACTCTGAATTAAAACCTGATAAGAGTAGGAAGAGACTGAAGTGTTTCCAGCCCTGAAAACTGTTGATACAGCAGTTCAAATCCACCAAATACTTATTTACCATGATATTTTTTTTCCATCTACATTTGGATTAACTACAAAACAAGACTTAAAGAATACTTACCATTGCTCCCGGGCAGGTTAATCAGCTTTTAATTGAAACCGTGAAATCAACGAGCGTAGTTTTACAGAACAAACATAGCGTCAAAATGTCTTTTAATCTTAATCTGCACTATTGCTTTGCTATCGTACCCCCAAATGAACTAATTTAACTAGTCTGAACTTTCAAAAATATTTAATCAAAGCTGACTATCAGGAAATGAAGGAAATAGCCCAGGTGTTTTTTTGCAACGTGACTGAATGTCATTACAGCTTGGAAACTATTTCAGGCATGCTGTGGAGTGTGTGAAATAACAGGCTGACTCATGGCAGACGGTTTATTACACACTTCACATCTCTCAAGCACAGAACAGACTGACTCATTTCAGCAGGCAATCTCTTTTTTACCCAAATCTCTCCTCACAAGTTTCATGGCATTTCTCCACACACAACATGACATTTGCATTACACTGCATTCAACTCCCTACGTCCTTGACTCCTTCCTGCTATCTCGCCAGGAACCTCCTGAGCATTGTTCTCCCATGCTTATCCACTGTCTCTTGTCTGAGATGCTAAATAATCTGACTCCCCCAAGGTGCTACACTTCCCCCCCAGCATCTTAGATAGAACAATAGAACATCAGTCCACATGCCGTTTGGGCTTCCGTCTCCTCCCGTATCTGTTGTAACTGGGGTTTACTGCCTCCGTGGTGCTGCTGTGCCGGTGGGGGGCTGCTGGGAGTGTGTCTGACCGCGGGTGGGCCATGACGAGGGGGGAGGCCACTTCGGTCTGTCCGTGTGGCTGTGGCTGCTCTGGTGAATCGTTTCCCTGGGGAGCTCTCCGTGGGGGTCTTCCACGCCGAGGGACCCTAGCCAACAGCACTTGCTCGTCCGCCACAACGAAAGCGGGTTTGAGTCTGTCTATGCCAATTCTTTCCCGCCTACCCCCCAAGTCTAGCAAAAAATGCTTATCCCCTGTTTCCAACACTCCGAACGGTCCATCATAGGGTGGGCGCAATGGGGGCGGGGGGCGTCGTGTCTGATGAACACGAACTCCGCGCTCTTCAAAGTTTTAGGCATGAAAACATGCGGAAAACAGTGGTGGGCCGGGCCCGGCAGCGTGCCTGTGTTTGCGTTACGCTGCAAAAGCTGAGACGGGCAGCTGCCCGGCGCGGGATTATCTGGCAGAAATTCCCCGGGCAGCCGTAGGGGCTGTGCAAAAACGAGCTCTGCCGGGGAAGCTTCCAGATCCTCTTTCGGCGCGGAGCGCAACCCCAATAAAACCCACGGCAGCCTGTCTACCCAATTTGCATCCGTCAGTGAAGCCCTGAGCGCTGCTTTCAGTGATCTATGAAAACGCTCGCATAAACCATTGGCCTGTGGGTTGTATGCGGTTGTGTGGTGAATTGTAACACCAAGGCTGCAGGCCATCGCGGACCAGAGTTCGGAAACAAATTGAGGGCCCCTGTCGGATGTAATGTCCGACGAGACTCCAAAACGCGCCACCCATGCTGTGAAAAAAGCGCGTACTACGGCCGCGGACGTGGTTGCTGCCAGCAGGACTGCTTCTGGCCAGCGCATGGTGCGGTCCACTACTGTCAGGAGGTGTGTGCACCCTTGTGATGGCGGGAGGGGGCCCACGAGGTCCACGTGAACATGGTCGAACCTCTTAGCCGGGATACGAAACGGCTCCAAGGGAGCCTTCGTGTGTCTGTGTACCTTGGCTCGTTGGCACGCCACACAGGCTGCAGCCCACTTTTTTACTTGTTTGCGTAGGCTCGGCCACACAAACTTCTCTCTCACCATTTTGACTGACGCGCGCACTCCTGGGTGCGCACCGACTCAAACACGCGGCGGCGCCACACGACCGGGACCACCGGACGCGGGCGTCCCGTGGAGACATCGCAGATTAGGGGGGGGGGCGCCATCTTGCAATCTTGCAGCACCCTGCTTTCCAGCCTTAACCCTGTTGGTCCAGACTGGAGCGCGCGCACGTCTGCATCGCTAATCTGCTCCGCGGCCATGGCTGCGTAATCTATCCCCACGCAGACCGGGGCCACCACGGCGCGCAAGAGGCAGTCCACCACTACATTCAGTTTACCCGACACATGTTGAATATCGGTAGTAAACTCTGAGATCGCGGCCAGCTGTCCCTGCTGCCGGCCCGACCACGGTTCTGAAACCTTGGCCATCGCGAATGTTAGTGGCTTGTGGTCCATGAACGCGGTGAAGCTGCGCCCTTCCAGCCAGAACTGAAAGTGGCATATGACCAGGTGGAGAGCCAGTAACTCCCTGTCAAACGCGCTGTATTTACAAGTTCGGTGTCGCGCAAAGTTCTGCTGAAAAAGGCGAGCGGCTGCCAAGCCCCAGCGACGCGCTGCTCCACGACAGCCCCTATGGCCACGTCTGAAGCGTCGGTGGTGAGCGCTATCCGGGCCGCCGGGTCCGGATGCGCCAGCAGTGCGGCGTTTGCCAGGGCTGCTTTAACCTCCGAGAACGCCCGCTCTCGCTCCGGGGTTTATTTGACCCTATCCGCGGGTTTCTGTTTCTTGAGCGCGGCATACAATGGTTACATGAGCTGTGCCGCGCGGGGAAGGAAACGGTTATAAAAGTTCACCATCCCCAAAAATTCCTGCAGCGCCCTGACCATCTGAGGCTGGGGAAAATCCGCCACGGCGCGCACTTTGTCACGCAGCGGGATCGCTCCTTCCGGAGAGACGCGGTGCCCCAAAAAATCAATCTCCGTCACGCCGAACTGGCATTTCGCCGGGTTGATTATTAACCCATGCTCCTCCAACCTCCGGAAAACCGTCGTGAGGTGGGTTTCGTGTTCGTCTTCGGACGCACTGGCTACCAGGATATTGTCCAGGTAGACGAACACGAACGGGAGATCGCGCAGCACGGCATCCATCATGCGCTGGAATGTCTGTGCCGCTCCTTTTAACCCGAATGGCATGCGCAGGAACTCGAATAGACCGAACGGAGTTATTACCGCTGTTTTGAGTATGTCCTCTGCGCGCAATGGGACTTGATGGTAACCGCGGACCAGGTTTATTTTAGAAAAAATGCGCGCTCCGGCGAGGTGAACGGAAAAATCCTGTATGTGGGGAATTGGGTAGCGGTCGTGCGCTGTGGCGTTGTTCAACTTGCGGAAATCACCGCACGGTCGCCACGATCCCTCAGCCTTAGGGACCATGTGCAGCGGGGATGCCCATGGGCTGTTCGAATGCCTGATGATGCCCAACTTTTCCAGGTTGGCGAACTCCTCGCGCTATGGCCAGTTTAGCTGCGTCCAAGTGCCGAGGTCTTGCAAAAACGGGCGGCCCGGTGGTGGTGATTAAGTGCTCCACCCCGTGTTTAGCGATGGCCGCCGAAAACGTCGGGACCGTGAGTACTGGGAACTGAGTGAGCAGTGCGTGGAACTTACCGCCTGGAGCTGTGACGTTGGCTTGTGCTGTTGGCCGGGTCACTCGAGCTGTACAGGGGAGAGAGTCAAAGGACAGTGCATTAACCAGGCGCCTGTTAGCAACATCAACCAGTAAACCATGTGCACACAGAAAATCAGCCCCCAGGATATGGTAATTCAGTGCTGCTATGACAAAAGTCCACTCATATGTACGGCCGTGTAGAGATAAGATCAGTGTCCTCTCACCAAAGGTCTTAATATCCGAGCCGTTTGCTGCCAACATCTCGGGGCCGCTAGGTCCTGCCAGCCGGTCGGCGTAGGTCGGCAGGATGAAACTCTTCTGGGCTCCGGTGTCCAAGAGGAAACGCCTCCCCGAGCGTGCATCTGTCAAGTAGAGCAGCTTGTTCTCTTCACCGAGGGTCGCAGCTTCTACCGGCCGCAAGCCTTGGTGTTTTCCCGAGTGCTTGAATTGGCATGGTGGCGCACGTCTGCGTGCGTTCTCTCCGAAGCGGCGGTGGAAGAAACAGAGCGTGTCTCTCTGGCGCTCCTTGGCCCCCGCTGCTGCTACCGTCGGTGGCTCCTCGCCTCCTGTGGTTGCAGCGCTGGACGCCCGCACAGCTCAGCAGGTAGCGAGCCTGCTCGATCAGCCTCCAGCCAGCAACAAATACGAGGCACTCAAGGCTGCGCTGACCCGGCGCTACATGCTCTCGGACTGTGAGAGAGCGGAGAGGCTCCTGACGCGGGCCGAGTTAGGAGATGGTTCGGCCGTAGACCTGATTGAGAAGATGCTGGCGTTAATGGGCACAGATGACGGACACTTTCTGTTTGCCCACCTCTTCCTCCGGAACCTTCCAACAGTGGCGAGAGTGGTTCTGGCCAATTCGCCGTTGCTGACCGCGCGCGACTACCGTGCGCTAGCCCAGGAGGCAGACAGGATCATCCTCACCACCAGGGCGATCACAGTCAACGCGGCGGCGGCAAGGTGCTACAATGTTTGTATTTGCCATTAACTACTGCATTAACCCAATTTATTACTCAAAGGACGAAATATAGTAATAGAGAGTATCTTTACATTCATTAATAAATTAATTAATTAAATGTATGTAAAATTAAGATTAAAAAATGTAATTCTGCTTTTACTGAAATGCTTCAGAAGTCTTCGTCCAGATATGTATTAGCTGTACAATGATGACTTACTTTTAACTGTATTCACACTATATTTTACTGTATTTTATAAAGTCAGCATCTGAGTAGAACATTTTCTCTTGTACCGCTGGAATGAAACAATAAGTAAAATCAAGGAATAGCCCATATTTAAAAAAAAAAAAAAAAATTAAATTAAATTATATTATCCCCCACACGATGTTGCCACGTGCATTGATAATGGCGCTTGTTCCTGACGCAAGGCACTTTGAGCTGTAAATATAATATACCAGTCGTATCAGCCCACTGACTTTTAAAAACAAAATAGAATTCATGCATGAAAATGTACAGTTGTCTGCTTTGGTTAACGAAATGTGACTGTGTGCTGGTTAGTGAGAATCTTTTCATATTCTGTCTCTCATTCACGACTGAAGCAGAATGGGACTCAAGAAAAGAAAGAGTGCAGCCAGCAGCGCTGACAGTAAGGGGAGCGCGAACTTTAATGTGCAAAAATAATCTGTGTTCCTCTCCAGAAAAGCTCTCAGATCTGTCATATAATGCTTTCGTGTTCATGAAATTGTGAACTAATGGTTACTTTCCATTCCAGGCAAGAAGTCTCCATTACCTCAACCTAAGAAGCCTGGTAAGAGAAATTTTTAAGGTTTGTAGTAGAAGCAGTTGACTTGATTAATGGCACGTTTTCAAATGCTGCATTTAAGTGAACTTACAATGTCAAGCTAAAGTACAGAGCTTTAAAGGGTTTTCAATGGGCCTAATAAGAACCATACAAATACTTTATAGTCTTTAAGTCTCAAAATGGTTCAATGGTTTTGACTTGCAGGTGTTAAAATTGTATGTTTTGGTTTCATGAATTACTAATTCTACCGAGAGAAATATTAGACCTAAGTTAAAAGATTTGTCTTTTATCATGTAACAAGAAGAGCTGAAACAAATAATCAGAGATGAACAATTGGGGGGGAGGGGCTTTATGTATTGTACTGTACTTTCTGAAGTGTACTGTTTCATAAGCTTAGAAGTTGTTCCCTAGGCTGTAGATCCCTATTGTCACAATTTCTTTACACTCAACATACCAAACCTGAGAATATGCTTTTGGTCAAATGTTTACTACTGAACACTATATGGACATCGTTTTTTTTTTTTTTTAAGTCCTATTTTGAGGCCACATTTTGCTAAATTGAGAGACTGAAATGCATTTCATTCCCCACACTTCTTTATTTCATTCTCACATTGTAGTTAATTAACTTATGTGTAAGAATTATTAGCAGTTCTGGCACTAATGGCCAGTCTTCCATTCAGCCTTCTTATTCTCTACTGATATGGATAGAGACTCTTTAAATAAGCTCTTTAGTGTGGGAGTGAGTTATAAAGACATATTCACTTCCGGAAGGTGTGACTGAAAAACATCAACTACAAAATGGAGCAAACAGTAGGAGAGATTGGCCTCAAGTATCAATATATTACACAGCTCTGAAAAAAATTCAGAGGCCACTGCAAAATTATCACTTTATCTGGTTTTATCTGGTTTTACTATTTATACAGTGGTGTGAAAAAGTGTTTGCCCCCTCCTGATTTCTCATTTTTTTGTATGTTTGTCACACTTAAATGTTTCAGATCATCAAACAAATTTAAATATTAGACAAAGATAAGACAAGTAAACACAAAATGCAGTTTTTAAATGAAGGTGTTTATTATTAAGGGAAAAAAATCCAAACCTACATGGCCCTGTGTGAAAAAGTGATTGCCCCCTAAACCTAATAACTGGTTGGGCCACCTTTAGCAGCAACAACAGCAATCAAGCGTTTGTAATAGCTGGCAGTGAGTCTTTTACAGCACTGTCGAGGAATTTTGGCCCACTCATCTTTGCAGAATTGTTGAAATTCAGCCACATTGGAGGGTTTTTGAGCATGAGTCACCTTTATAAGGTCATGCCACAGCATATCAATTGAATTCAGGTCAGGACTTTGACTAGGCAACTCCTAAGTCTTCATTTTGTTTTCCTTAAGCCATTCAGCGATGGACTTGCTGGTGTGTTTTGGATCATTGTTCTGCTGCAGAACTCAAGTGCGCTTCAGCTTGAGGTCACGAACAGATGGCCGGACATTCTCCTTCAGGATTTTGTGGTAGACAGCAGAATTCATGGTTCCATTTACCACAGCAAGTCTTCCAGGTCCTGAAGCAGCAAAACAGCCCCAGACCATCACACCACCACCATCATATTTTACTGTTGGTATGATGTTCCTTTTCTGAAATGCGATGTTCCTTTTACGGCTGATGTAATGGGACACACACCTTCCAAAAAGTTCAGCTTTTGTCTTGTCAGTCCACAGAGTATTTTCCCAAAAGTCTTGAGGATCATCAAGATGTTTTCTGGCAAAACTGAGACTAGCCTTTATGTTCTTTTTGCTCAGCAGTGGTTTTTGTCTTGGAACTCTGCCATGCAGGCCATTTTTGCCCAAATTTTTCTTATGGTAGAGTCATGAACACTGACCTTAACTGAGGCAAATGAGGCCTGCAGTTCTTTGGATGTTGTTGTGGAGTCTTTTGTGACCTCTTGGATGAGTCGTTGCTGCACTCTTGGGAGTAATTTTGGTTGGCCGGCTGCTCCTGGGAAGGTTCACCACTGTTACATGTTTTCGTCATTTGTGGATAATGGCTTTCACTGTGGTTCCCTGGAGTCCCAAAGTTTTACAAATGGCTTTATAACCTTTTCCACACTTATGGATCTCAATTTCTTTGTTTCTCATTTGTTCCTGAATTTCTTTGGATCGCAGCATGATGTCTAGCTTTTGAGGATCTTTTGGTCTTCTTCACTTCTTCTTCTTCTTCTTCTTCTTCTTCTCTCAGTTACTGGTGGATAGCAAACAACTGAAAGGTGCATACCGCCACCTATCATGCAGGTCCTGTTTAAGTGATTTCTTGATTGAGAACAGGTGTAGCAGTAATCAGGCCTGGGTGTGGCTAGAGAAATTGAACTCAGCTTTCCAAAGATGTGATAAACCACAGTTAATTTATGTTTAATCGGAGGGGGTAGGGCAATCACTTTTTCACACAGGGCCATGTAGGTATGGATTTTTTTTACCCTTAATAATAAGCACCTTCATTTAAAAACTGCATTTTGTGTTTACTTGTTGTTATCTTTATCTAATATTTAAATTTTGTTTGATGATCTGAAACATTTAAGTGTGACAAACATACAATAAAATGAGAAATCGGGAAGGGGGCAAACACTTTTTCACACCACTGTACAGTATGTGTGTGGTTAAGAAAAATGATTGTTTTATTTTTATTCTTTGACCTACTGAAAACAAGTCACCCCAATACCAATAGTGTCATCATTTGAAGCATTTATTTTACAAAAAAAAAATGACAACTGGCCAAAACAACAAAAAAATGTTGCTTTTAGGTCAAATAATGCAAAGAAAACAAGTTTATTTTCATTCTTAAACACTACAGTACTTAAATTTTAACTTAGGAAGAACTCAGAAATCTGTATTTGTGGAATAACTCTGACTTTTATTCACAGCTTTCAAGTGTCTCCATGCTTAGATTATCACCTAATCAGTACCACCTTAAGTAGACTGAGGTGTCCTTGTGTTGGAATTCAACAGTTTTTAGGAAAGATTTTGCAATGGTCTCTTATTATTTTCCAAAGCTGTACTTTTCCTGGGAAAAGTTGCAACTTTATTTTATTTTTTGTACTTTATTGATCTCCAGAGGGGAAATTCAGGGCATCCACCTGGATGGATGAAGCATCCATGGTACAGCACTATCCTTTCACCATTCACACACACATTCACACCTAGGGCCACTTTAGAATCTCCAGTTAACCTAACCTGCATGTTTTTGGCCTGTGGGAGGAAACCCATGCACACATGGGGAGAACATGCAAACTCCACACAGATCATTGTTAATCAGGGGCTGGGATCGAACCCAGGATCCCATGGCTAAAGGTGAGTTGCTGTGCTGCCGCAGTGCTAACCACTGCTCCACTGCACCACCCACTTTTTTTTTTTTATCAAAAAGAAGTTAGAATTTTCCAAGAAAAATATTAAAGTTTACAAGAAAATTGAACATTTATGAGACAGAAAAATAAAAGACAACTTATAAAAATGTTATAGAAAATTGGCATTTTTTGTTGTAAATTTGAGACTTTTAATAATTTAAATTTACAACTTTTTTAATGGAAATATGTGGGGTTTCTTTTGGCATTTGAAGTTGTGTTTTTTCCTCACAAAAATTCAAGTTTTTTTCTCATCAATTTGGGACTTGCTTATAGTAAATTTGTGACTTTTTAAATTGTAAATCATCATCTTTTATCATATTTTTGGACCTTTATTCTACAAAATTGTACTGAATTACATTTATACCTTTGTACAATATGCAAAACTTGGGCTGGGCTGCAAACTGGGCTGCACGGTGGCGCAGTGGTTTAGCACTGTGGCAGCACAGTTTTACCCTCGGCCGGGGGACCGCGGGGATCATGAGATCGTGGGTTCGATCCCAGCCCCCGACCAACAGTGAGCTGTGTGGAGTTTGCATGTTCTCCCCGTGTTGCGCGGGTTTACTCCGGGATTTCTCCGGTTTCCTCCCGCATACCAAAAACATGTAGGTTTAGGGCGCTCGCGCACGCAGCGACCAGCAGCGGTGGCTTATCACCAGACTGCAAACCAAGTCTACCCACGGGTACAAATAAGTAACAAAAAAAAACAAAAAAAACTTATGATTATCCCACGTCAACCCCTATTCCCCTTGTTAAAAAATAATAAATCACCTACTGTGTGTACTTTCACAACAGTAACAAAAAGTACGAGGCTTACAGCAATTAAAACACTAACAATGAAGGACAGGAGACACGGTGCAGCTGCTGTGTGACTGTGTGTGAGTTAGCAGAGGAGAGGAGGGGGCATTTGGAGCTCATGCACCAGTCACACAGAATTAATTGGATGTCAAAATATGGTTATTGGATATTTGAACATACAGTATTTAATTAGCAGCTGGTGTCTCCATGGGGGAAAATTAAACTCTATTAATACCTTAAAATAAAAGCTCTCCAGAAGGGCACTTCAGAGGGCAGAGGGCAAAGGAGGTGGTGCTGGAGCACTGCCTGATGTATATCTGCGCTTATACAACAGATAGTTCCGACTGAGCAATTTAACTGGACAATAGGGATTCCAGGAGTTACTATAATCCACGATAATTGTACTCCAATTTCACTGGATATGTGTCACTCTGCTTCAAAGATGTTCTAGTAACCTAGTAATTTTCTAACAACTTTCTTCTTCTTCTTTTAGATTTGATTGGCGGTTGGCAACCAGCTTACAGGTGCATTACCACCACATACTTCACTCTATGTCATCACTCTATGCTATCAACTTTGTGACTATTGCAGTACTGTTTTGGATACCTTAATTTCCACAGTGAGGTGCTGTTTGACAAGCACTTATACATCCATGACCCGGAAGTCCCACCCTTTTGAAAAGGTTTATCTCTGTCTACCACAGCCCTGCTGTCATTTTAAGCTCATTAACCCTCCTGTTATGTTCATTTGTCAGGAACAACAATGGTGTTCCCGGGTCAATTTGACCCGGTGCATGTTTAATTATCCAAAAGATGTCCGAAACAAAAAATATCCTAACAAACTGTTACGACCCGAGCACTGGGTTCTGTCCGCGCTCGGGCTATGCACAGCTCGCTGCCGGCCTTGACAACTGTGGGTTGTATTCTGGCCTCACCGGGCTCTTATTGTGAAGGCGCTCGGTGGGGCTTCCGCCTGTCAAGGGCGGTCAGCTGTCTGTCATCACTGCTCATTAGTGTTTGCCTTTATAAGGTGGGCACTGACGGCAGTTAGACTGCGGGAGCATAAGTCAACCTAAGTCAACCTAATTCAACCTACCCTCGTGATACCCTGTCAGACCTTCATATCAGGTTTGTCTTTATTCTTGTCTTGTCATAGTTTAGCTCGTAGTGGCTGGGGTTAGCCCTACGAGCCCTTATATCTCTTAGTGTGTGTTTTTGCCCTTAGCGGCTCATAGCCTTGTGTCCTGTCTTGTCTTGCAAATAAAACATCATTGCAAAACTCACTGGTGACTCTTGGCATCTTATGGTGATCCGCGAGGATCGCCGTACATGACAGTATGCTCCCGCCGCCCGACGTCTAAATGGAGACGCCATACTGAGACGCCTTTTTTCACTGTGAGTTTTTGCAGTTATTGGACTGTTGTTCTTTCTGTCTGGGTGTCAAATGTCAATTCTTGGGAGAATGCCGTCATCCAGGGGCCGCGGTCGGCGTCTGGGCAAGGAGCTAGCAAGCGCCCTGGAGTATGTTGATGGGTCGCTCCTGGCCGCTACCTTTGACGACAACCCTTACGACATGCTCTGGCACCTGGACTACGCTGAGTTTCTGCTGGACGACCTTCCTCTCCACTACGACGTCCACCCAGAGGTTAGGATGAGGAGGGCTGAACTCGCCGTGCAGCTCAAGACACTCCGTGGGCTGGTGGGAAATCCCGGCAGGAAGCCAAAGAGGAGGCATCCCCGCTCCTCATGTCCGGATCCCATTCCTGCCTCCACTCCGGTCCAGGAGTTTGCTCTGCCCAGGGGTGATCCCAACCAGAGAGCTTCGTCATTCGGGAATCTCCTGGAGAAGCTCCAGCTCGCAGCTACTTCCATCTGGGACCGCGTGGCGGCTGCTTGTTCAGCAACACATCCCTCTCTGATTATGGAACATGTGACGGCGGCAGTAAGACTGGTGGAGAGGAATCCCAGATTAAGTGACTTCCCGGAGTTTGCCGACCTCCTCGCCTCGGTTTTGGCACAGGAGCTGCGATTCCCGGACCTTACCTTCGCCTCGCCCTCTGCCAGAAACCGCCGTCACCTCCACAATGGACCTCAGCAGAATCCCCGGCTGGACCCGCTGCCAGTGAAACCCGTCAGCGAACCTCTGAGAGCGGCTCCACCTCGTCTTTCCAGGGGGGCCCTCTGTCGCCATCCAGCGGGGAGAAGGAGGAACAGCGTCCCCTACAGCAGGCACCATCTCTCCTCTGGGAGAAAGGCAAGTGCAAGTTAATTTATTACATCTTGATTGTAACCTGCCTTGTTTGACTCCTGGGGGTGGAGTTCGAGGTTCGCAGCCCCCCGAGCTCTTTCCACCTGCTGTAGAGACTATAACTAAACCTGCTGCCTCTGTGTACCCCCCTGTTGAGCGGCCCGCGACGCCAGGCCAACGTCGTCAGGTGAAGAGGGGGCCTGCAGTGCTGGAAAGCCTGGATCCGGCCCTGCAGCCACGTCGTGGATGGAGGAGAGCAGCGGACTGCGGCCCGGAGCCTGAGCCGACGATAGAGCATCCCCGGGTCTCCTCGCCTGAGCGGTCCGAGCCAGTGGGATGAGTGTCCCCTGCCCCCACGCCTAATGGGCCATCGGCGTGGACTTCAGAGCGGGAGGAACCTCAGGCTGCAGACGACATCATGCCAGCTGCGGAGCCTGACGCAGCTGAGTGGGAGCCAGAAGACGATCTCCTCCCAACTGAGCCCGGATCGTTGGAGTCCTGGATGGCATCAGAACCCGAAATCAGGCAAATGCTCTGTTTTGTCTTTCTCCTCTATGTCTTTGAGCATTTTTGCCTGTCTCTTGGGGAGGCGAGCCGGATGCAGCCGTCCACTGCATCCGAGCTTGTCTCGCCGGGTTCTGGCGCTGCCGGTGATCCTGATCCCGTTTTTTTTTTTCTTCTGAGCCCTCTCCCAAGGTCGCCGGTGCAGAGCAGGTGCCAGTCGCTGTGCCAGAGGTTCCGGGTTTGGAGTTGGAGGTCGTTACTGGTGCGGCCCTGATCCAATCGGGGTCCATCGCAGGTGCAGCATGGGCTCAGTCTGAGCTCGTCACCGAAGTGGCTCTGACCCAATCGGGGTCCGACACGGGTGCAGCTATGACCCAATCGGGGTCCATCGTGGGTGCAGCGTCGGCTCGTTCTGAGCAGGTCACTGAAGTGGTTCTGACCCAATCGGGGTCCGACGCGGGTGCAGCTATAACCCAATCGGGCCCCAGCGGAGATGCAGCGCCGGCCTGGTCCACAGACGGTGGAGGAGCTGCAGACCCTTCACCGCTGGATGGATTACGGACTCGTCCTTGCCTTCTAGTCCCTCTACAAAGTCATTGCCCCTGCGCATCATCGCCAGGGGCTGTGGGGGTCCCTGTTCGCTCGCCCCGGCTCTCCCAAGTTTTGTCCTCGTCTGGGAGGCCGCCGCGGGCTGTTTTTCCCCGGGACTGGTGGCTGAGGGACGCAGGTCGGCCGCCTGGGGAACTGCTTCGCCGGTTTGGTGCCCCGGGTCGACCACCCGACTTGTTATGTCTTTTGCTGGGCGACCTGGTTCGGCCACCAGAGAAGTGGACGTGCTGGGCTTCGGACTGTGGTGAGCCGCCCGGTCATGTCCCACCACCCATAACCACCCGTCGGCCGTTGGACTCGGGGAGACCGCTTGAACTGTTCCTGTGGCACCTGGTCTCCGCCGGTCAGCATAAACTGTCGGGGGGGGGGGGTGGTCTTTTTCTGATGATATTCTGACCCAGTAATTGGTCTGGGGTTTTTTTTTTGTTTTTTTTTTCTCCATGATATCTTGTGCTATTTTCTGTAATTGTTAGTTGAATATTTAATTTAATCTGAGTATTTGGTATCTCTTGTCATTGTCCTGTGTCTAGTTGTTTTTCTTGCCAGGTTTTGACTTTGTTATTGCACTGTTTCTGGGTTTGGTCTCTCTCCCTCCGGACATACCCCCAGCCACCCACCCTGGGGGGGGGGGGCAGGGTGGTCCGTGGGCGTTCTGAACCCGCCCTTGGAGGGAGGGTACTGTTACGACCCAAGCGCTGGGTTCTGTCCGTGCTCGGGCTACGCACAGCTCGCTGCCGGCCTTGACAGCTGTGGGTTGTATTCTGGCCTCACCGGGCTCTTATTGTGAAGGCGCTCGGTGGGGCTTCCGCCTGTCAAGGGCGGTCAGCTGTCTGTCATCACTGCTCGTTAGTGTTCGCCTTTATAAGGCGGGCACTGACGGCAGTTAGACTGCGGGAGCATAAGTCAACCTAAGTCAACCTAATTCAACCTACCCTCGTGATACCCTGTCAGACCTTCATGTCAGGTTCGTCTTTATTCTTGTCTTGTCATAGTTTAGCTCGTAGTGGCTGGGGTTAGCCCTACGAGCCATTATATCTCTTAGTGTGTGTTTTTGCCCTTAGCGGCTCATAGCCTTGTGTCCTGTCTTGTCTTGCAAATAAAACATCATTGCAAAACTCACCGGTGACTCTTGGCGTCTTATGGTGATCCGCGAGGATCGCCGTACACGACACAAACATTGTTAATATTTCATTACTAATTCCATTACTAACTATTCTATCAATATTTAGTGCATTGGTGTTCCTTACCTCTAATAGGTAATGGTTCAATTAGGATAATTCACTCGTTTTTCATTAAAAAAAAAAAAAACATGTTCAAACTTTTTTTAATGTTTCACCACTTTATTACTTTTGAAAGACCAACATATAAAACATAACATTGAAACATAACATCTAAATTTTGTTTTACATACATGCACTGTTTGTGAACCACTAATGAACAAAATAACACAATATGAACAAGGTGTGTGTGTCTGTCTGTCTTTACATCGACACATCACATGAGTGACATGTCATCACACTGTGCTTTGTGCAAATGAATTTTCCACATTTCGCACAGGTCATGCTTGTCTTGACATCATCAGATGGCCTGCAGACCTGGCACCTCTTCCTCTTTCTTTTCCCCTCAGCAGCAACCTAGAACCAAGAGGACCATGATTACTTTACTATGCTGTCTTTTTGCTGATCCCAAGACACACACAACGCACTCTCATACACATATATATACACACAAACACTTACTTACCTCACGCACTGCTGTACTTGGTGCAGTCCTCTCCTGGATCTCCCTCACCGTGGCTGCAGCGGCTGGGGTCCTTGGCAGGTGCTCCCTCCGTTGGATGTGCGGTGTCACAAGTGCCTTCCCCAGCTCCTCGAGAAAGATGCGCCTCTTGTACAGCTTTGACACATTCCAGTCAGGAAAGATCTCAGTCCAAATGACAAATACGTTGTAGGCCGATACATCGATCATGTTATAAAAGATGACCAATGGCCAGCACGCTGTCATTTGTTTGGTGCTGTAGGACCCTGTTACTTTGTCCAAGTTGTCTACCCCCCCTTTGGTGGCATTGTAATCCAGGATCATGCTTGGTTTCTGGTCCTCTCTTTTGCTTATTTCAGCATTTTTGTGCAGAGTGCTCATGAGCACAACATTTTTTCCCTTTTTGGGGCAGTAAGACACTAGGGCTGTGGTGCCTGTGAAGGCAAACATGGAAGATTGAGGGGTCCTGTTCTTGATTACCAGCAACTCAGCAGGGAGTTCAGCCCTGTTCTTTCGGATAGTTCCGACCATTGTGAGCTTTCTCTTCAGAAGCTCCTGACCCAAGTTGTAGTTTGTGAAAAAATTGTCATAGGTTATGTTGTGCCCCTTGAGACCCTGTGCCATGTCGAGCACGACCCTTGTGCCCTGATTCTTCTCTGGGGCTCCTCCAACCGGCTTTCCAGTGTAAACCTGCATGTCCAATGCATAGCTGGTGTTTGCATCACATGCTGCCCAGATTTTTATTCCATATTTAGCTGGTTTGGAAGGCATATATTGCCTAAATGGGCAGCAACCTCTGAATGCCACCAGCCTTTCATCTACTGTGATATTAGGGCCTGGGTTATAGAGTAGTGGAAGTTGCTCTACCCACTTGTCCCACACTGTCCTAATAGCTGCCAGCTTGTCTCTCGCCTGTCTACCAGCCCTTGTCTCTCGATTATCAAATTGGATTACTCTGGAGAAAATGCGAAAAGTCTCCAGAGACATTGTGGCTCGAAATATCGGCCTCCCTGTCTCTGCATCCTACAGACTGGCTGTTGATTCATCCTTCGATTTATAGACCCCAGCCAGGATGAGGAACCCCAAATACGCATCTAAATGTGTTTTGTCCAGCTCCTTCCACTTCTCCCCAAAAACACGCCTCCCTTCTAGATTAGTCATTTCCAGAATGATTTTCTGTATTGAATCTGGCATGACCAGCTCAAAAGCTGACTTGATGTCAGTCACACGAGTCACTGCCTTCCTAGTGGGCCCTGGCACTGTCTTTATTATGTTTTCTGCAGACAGTTTTGCCTGACGCACATTTGGGGATGAAGACCAATGTATTTCACCATTTTTTGACATAAATGTCTTGCTTGGAGGAACAGGAATAGCTATTCCCTCATCTGGTTCAAAATCAGAATCATTAGAATCAGAATTTAGCTCAAGATAGTCTTCATCTTCAGACACATCCTCCTCTATTTCACTGTCATGATCAAAGATGGCTTCCAGAGCCTCCTGGACTGTCATCCTTTTGCTTCTGCTGCTCATTTTGTAAAGGTCTGCCTGACAGTGTAATGTTGGTAGGACTCCCATGCAGAGAAGCTTTTATATGTTTTGCCCCTCCCCTGTTGAGTGTCCACTGAATATGGGTGGAGTTTTCCCACGAGAACATAAATGGTTCCCATCAAAAGTCATAACACCTGCACCTGTGTGTGTGTGTGTGTGTGTGGGTGTGTGTGTGTGTGTGTGTGTGTGTGTGTGTGTGTGTGAAATATGTTGCAATAAGGTGCAAAGAAAGAAATAGTCTTGACATTTCTGACACCCTTTTACCTCCAGTTTGACTGCTGGGTCACATTGACCCAAACAGTATCTATGTGATATAAACATGCAGGGGGTGATTGCAAATATTTGACATGAACCATTTTCATATTATATGTTGATTACACTAATTAAGGCAAGCAGAAGAAGTTTCATACTGAAAAAAATACTTTTAACTATTTTTCCTAGATGTTCAAACTTTAAAATGGGTCAATTTGACCCGTAACATAACAGGAGGGTTAAGCGATTTCACATCTTTTTAAAAAAAAGCAGGCATTGCTAGAGTTTGATTTATTAGCTCAATTAACAAACCACAATATCTTTATGGTGATGGGACTCTTTGTTTCATCTGAAAATGTGAAGAAAAGCGAGCAAAATGTGCTAAATTGCTAGCATTCTAACTACTAGCTACCAGCTAGCTACCAGTGGTTCTGGTAACCGGCACTGGATACGTTTTTATCTGGGATCTTCTGCAGTAATAATAATAATAATAATAATAATGGATACCAACTCAACAGGTACCGGTATGTTTTATAAACACGTATTACTTCTTCTTCTTTTAGATTTGATTGGCGGTTGGCAACCAGCTTACAGGTGCATTATCACCACATACTTCACTTTATGTCATCACTCTTACCTGGTCAGGAGCTGCAGTCCTTTCTATCATCATTGCTGTATCCAATCAAACCTCAACTCTATCTTCAGACATCACTTCTTCATCTCCTTGTACTTCACTCTGTATCATCACTAGTGATGGGTCCGGCAACACCGATGCGTCGGCGCATGCGTCGAGCTCATGCAGGGGTGGGCAATCATGTGCCGCGGAGGGCCATTCCACTGCAGGTTTTCTGTTCCACCCTGTCTCTTCAGCAGGTGGCTTCACTGATTAGCAATCCTTGGAGCTGATGAGAGCAAACACCTGCTGAAGAGACTGGGTGGAACAGAAAAGCTGCAGTGGAATGGCCCTCACTGCCCACCCCTGTCATAGAGTGAAACCCAGTTTCGGTGTGTGTTGGTGCATCTCGCTTTAAGAAAGTCACGTGACGCTAGCGCGTCGAAACACTGACGGGCCAGTGTTTATAAGGAAGCGCATCTGTCAACGGGATGCATTTGCCCAAAGACTCTCGTATGTGTTGCGGACGGTCCTTATGCAAATTTATCACAAATTATGGAGCACGAGCAGCCTCAAGGAAAAAGAAAGGTTTCCACCATGTGGGACCATTTTGATCTGATATCGGAAAATAAGGTATTTAAAAATAGTATTTTTAAAATACTATTTTCTTTGTTTTAATTTCCTTGTTGTTTCATCCTGTTCCTCTCAGAGTTTCCACTTGATTTACCTGAATTCAAATTCATTTGAAAGTGACTCTTAGTTTACTCTTCATATTTTCTGCAGGCTAAATGTTGCATTTGTTCAACAGAGCTGTCGTATTTTAACAAAAGCGCCTCCTCAATGCTGAGGCATTATAGGGCCAGGCATGAAAATGAAGTCCCGGATACACTCAGGATAGACTCAGGTATACAGTGATCCCTCGCTACTTCGTGCTTCACCTTTCGCGCCCTCAGTGCATCGCGGATTTTTCAAAAATATTCATCAAAAATTCAAAATTGAGAAATAATGGGCGGGCGCTAGCAGAAGGCAGGGAGATGACATTAGACCATCAGGTATCAACACGGAGAGCCGCACAACTCAAAAAATCCACCTCTCTGTTCGCTGTTCTCGTGTTGGCTCGGCTCGGAAATCTCGCAAGCTGATTGGCCGAGACGTTTCACCCCGCAAGCTGATTGGCCGAGACGTTTCACCCACCTCCTCTCCCTGCCGAGCGCCCATGAAGGGAAGGAAGACCGCATTCATTGCTCTTTATTGCTCGTGTTACGTAGTCTCGCAGCGTGGAACTTTTTGCTGTTCTCTTGTGCCATTTTGTGCGAAATAGTCTTCCCGTCGAGCCACTACGCCGCCTCCTGCAGCTTCTCCAGCTCCATCGGAAGCTGCCCTCGATGATCCTGCGCTTCTAGCACCTGACGATGAGGCGTCACCTGAGGAGCAGTAAAGCTCTCATTAACCTGTGAAGTAAATCATCTTCATCTTGAGTTACGTATCTTGCTATAAGAATAAAAGAGTTCTAAAAACATATTTATGTACACTTTATTTACATCTACGTATGTATGTACACGTACACACACACACACACATGTATCATATGAGAGAGAGAGAGTGAGAGAATGAACTACGTATTATTTATGGATGACGTCATTAGGGGTGACGCTACTTCGCGGTTTTTCACTTTTCGCGGTCGGTTCTGGAACCCATTAACCGCGATAAGTGAGGGATCACTGTACAGCCATTCTACAACTTGCTCACAGTTTCTTTATTGATAATTAATTCCTATTAATTTATTTTTTACTTCATTTTTAACCATCAAGCTTCCAGGAAGCAGATGCTGGATGAAGCTGTGCTCAATTTCATCGTGAAGGACTGCCAGCCCCTCAGCATTGTGGAGAGTGAAGGGTTCAGGGAACTGATTCAGCCCCTTCAGCCCTCATGTTTTGCCAACCAGAAAGGTTTGTGGAAATTATCTAAAGTAGTAGTTGATATATCCAATTTATTTAATCTTTAATTTAAATATATCAGCATCAGCATCAGCGTCAGCTTTATTGGCCAAGTATGCACAACACATACAAGGAATTTGACTTTGGCTAAAAACTTGCTCTTGTTGTTCAGGTGGAGGATTTAAATAAGGATTCAATGACAACAGAGTATGTACAGTAAATTACAGTCTGTCCACGTTTCTATAAAAGGATGCAAATATATACAGGAATATATGCAGTTATTTATTCAGACTAACCACACTTTGCAGAAATATATGAAAAAATATACAGTCACACAGTATTTCAATGTGAACTCAGATTCAGTGATATAATGTGAATGAAGTAAAAAGCAGTGTGAGAGTTATGTGCAATGTAATAATGGATGAAAAGTCATGAGTACAGCAACAGGTAGGACTAGGTGAATGTTAGGAGTTCATTAGAGTGATGGCTTGAGGAAAGAAACTGTTCCTGTGACGGGTGGTTTTGACCTTCAGTGATCTGTAACGATGACCAGAAGATAGAAGTTCAAACAGTTTGTGGCCGGGGTGTGATGGGTCAGCACAGATGTTTCCCGCCCTTTTCCTGGTTATGGACCGATATAAGTTCTCAATGGAGGGTAGGTCGGTACCAATGATCCTCTCCGCAGACTTAATGATCCACTGCAGTCTGGTCTTGTCCTGTTTAGTGGCAGATCCAACCCAGACAGTGATGGAAAAGCAGAGGACAGATTGGATGATGGCGGTGTAGAAGACAACCAGCAGCTCCTGAGGCAAATCAAACTTCTTGAGCTGACGCAGAAAAAACAACCTCTGCTGGGCCTTTTTCTGGACAGTGTCTATATGGGAGGACCACTTCAGGTTCCGGGAGATTGTGGTACCCAGAAACTTGAAGGAGTCCACAGTGGACACTGTGCTGTTGAGGATGGTGAGTGGGGGGAATGAAGGGGGGTGTCGCCTGAAATCCACAGTCATCTCCACCGTTTTGGCTGGGTTAAGTTCAAGATGGTTCTGGCTGCACCAGAGGATCAGCTGCTCCACCTCCCGCCTGTATGCAGACTCATCATCATCCCGGATCAAACCGATGACTGTGGTGTTGTCCGCAAACTTCAGGAGCTTCACCAAAGGGTCCTCTGAGGTGCAGTCGTTGGAGTAGAGGGAGAAGAGCAGTAGGGAAAGGACGCATCCTTGGGGGGCGCCAGTACTAATTTTTCGGGAGCTGGATGTAAATCTCCCTAGCTTCACCTGTTGCCACCTGTCAGTCAGAAAGCTGGAGATCCACTGGCAGGTGGAGGGGGGCACCTTGAGCTGGAGGAGTTTCTGATGAAGAATGCCTGGGATGATGGTGTTGAACGCTGAGCTGAAGTCGACAAACAGGATCCTGGCGTACGTCCCTGGGGAGTCGAGGTGTTGCAGGATGTAGTGTAGTCCCATATTCACTGCATCATCCACTGACCTGTTTGACCGGTAGGCAAACTGCAGTGGGTCCATCAGGGGGCCTGTGATGACCTTCAGGTGGTTCAGCACCAATCTCTTCAAGGATTTCATGACCACAGAGGTCAGGGCAACAGGTCTGTAGTCGTTTGGATTTGCTTTTGGTTTGACTTGGTGTAATTTTCAGACCATCAAACAAATGGTGGCCAAAAAGTACGAGGAGGAACGGGAACGAGTGAAAAAGGAAGTACAGCAAGCTGTGGCAGTGAGTATAACAGCTGGCATGTGGACATCTGTGAACATGGAGGCTTACTTGGCTCTTACCTGTCACTACATTAATGAGAATTTGCAGTTGTGTACGTCTGTGTTGGGAGTGCAATACTTTCCACACTGTCACACTGCTGACAGTTTGGCCCAAGTCAAAAGGTGCATGATGGAGGACTGGGCCATAACCAATAAAGTAAAGTGTTTTGTGACCGACGCAGCACCAAACATGATTGCATCCACTAGACAGCTCCAAATTCGCCACTCAATTTGCATTGCACATAGTCTCAATTTAGACGGGACCGTCTTCACAACAGCTGTCTGCACCCACTTCAGCCATGTTATTCAGCATTATTTGTTTGTTGTTGTTTGGAAATCATGTACTAAAATGCCATTTTGTTGTTTTTTAGCTAACCTTTGGCAACATCTCAACATCGAAGTGGGCAGGCAGACCAAAAGTGCCACAGCTGATGCCATCCAGGAGGTGCAGAGATACCTGGCAGAAGGCAGTATTGCCAGGTCCTAGGATCCTATGAGATACTGGGACAACCAAAAGACCATCTATCCAAACCTCTTTCAGCTTGCCTTACAATTTCTCTGCACTCCAGCCTCATCTGTGCCGTGTGAGCGGGTGTTTTCTACAGCTGGAGAAGTTGTATCAAAAAAGCGTAACGGACTCAATTTCAAAACGTTGGAAAAGCTTTTTTGTTTTTAATAAAAATTTGTAAAAAAAAAAAAAATCCCAGTCCACAAGCATCCTCATTCACAAGATGTTCACTTAGATTTTCACGTTATGATACATGTTCACATTATTTATTGACTGTATCTAAAAATATCAACGATATTTGAAATTAAAATGAAGATATGAAATAATACAATATAAAATACAATGACTTAAATTATATACTGCTCAAAAAAATAAAGGGAACACTAAACATCCTGGGTCTGCCCCGGGGTCAAGTTTTTCTCCCAGCTGGTCTGGGAACGCCTTGGTATCCCCTCTGAAGAGCTGGAGCAGGTGGCTGGGGAGAGGGAAGTCTGGGCTTCTCTGCTTGAACTGCTACTTCCGTGACCCAGACCTCCGGAAAAGTGGTAGAAGATGGATGGACTAAACATCCTAGATTTGAATGAAATATTCTTATTAAATACTTTGTTCTTTACATAGTTGAATGTGCTGACAACAAAATCACAGAACAGCAGGTGAAATTGATTGTCAGTGTTGCTTCCTAAGTGGACACTTTGAGGGACAGTGTTCCCTTTATTTTTTTGGAGCAGTATATTATTGTATATACTAGGTCATCAAATTGGTGTCAGTTGAGTCTGTCAACTAGGTTGCCTGTAGGGATTTTTAAGGTCCAGCAGGTGTCAGTATTCAGTGACACAGTATCAACACAGTATCAATACAGTTTTGCAATGTGTCGAAACGCATCATGACGCCTCATGGACCCATCACTAGGGTGATAGAGTGACTGTCACTCTATCTGATAGATAGAGTGACTGTCACTCTATCTGGTCAGGAGCTGTAGTCCTTCTATCATCATTACTGTGTCCCCTGTGTGTCTGTCACGACCATAGGACTCGCTAAAAGATCATAGGATCGCCTATGATGTTCCTATGATCTCTACATGATGTCTATATGATGTCATATAGATACTGTCACGACCATAGAACTCACTAAAAGATCATAGGATTGCCTATGATGTGCCTATGATGTCTACATGATGTCTATGTAGACATCATGTAGACATAGACATCATGACATCTAGTCTAGGAGACTAGATGTCTCCTAGTTTGTGTACTACATGAACAATGGCAATAAACCTGATTCTGATTCTGATTCTGATTCTGATTCTATATGACATCATATAAATGCCATAGTAGAGAGTGATTCAAGAAAATGTGTGTCTGTGTGTGATCAAAGGCAGGCATTATTCACGATCATAGGACATCAAAGATCAAAGGCAGGCGTCACTCATGATCATAGGACTCGCTATGAAATCATCAAAGATCAAAGGCAGGCTTCACTGATCAAAGGCAGGCATCACTGAACGAGTGGTATGACATCAAAGATCATAGGACTCGCTATGCCATCATCAAAGATCAAAGGACTCACTATGACATCATCAAAGATCATAGGACTCGCTATGACATCATCAAGGCAAGCATCACTGAATGAGTCGTGACGCACTTGCTTACACCTGCTTTCTACAGCATGCAGAAATACTTGCTTATACTTGATTTCTTCAGGCATGCACAGGTATGCATGGGCATGCACAGGTAGGCACTAGTCATTAAAATGACAGGCTATTATATTATGACTGTTACAGCTTTCTCCATTAAAATAACAGAAAATCTCAGCACAAGCTGTTTACTCATGAGCTCCAGAGCTGTGTGATTTAAAAGCATGCCAATGAAATAGCATTAAACATGCGCTTTTGACAACTTTGACAACAGAACTCCTTTTTCCTGATCAAAAGCTGATTGTCATAACATGCAACATCGCTATAAAAGCAAGAAATCTCTGCATGTCTGTCACGTTTATAGGACATCATAGGACAGCCTATGATCTCTGCCTAAACATCATAGGACGTCCTATGATCTCAGGCATCATAGGACGACTCGTGATGCCTATATGACGGCACATAGACAAATGTGTCTTTATGATGTCATATACAGTCACAGACATCAGGCAACATGTCTTTATGATGTCATACATCAAGGCTGCCTTCATGTCTTTATGATATAATATACAGTGTGTCCATGCCGGAAAGCCTCTTTTGCTCAGATCTATTTTCATGATCCTGTCCATGAACTGGAATTACGATCCACCTATCCCTCAACCAGTGGTCTCAATGAAGAAGAAGACCCACCAGATGATGAGCAATAGAATGACGACAACTGCTGCATGTCAGAAAAGATGCCATGAAGATGAAACACCTGAGGTTCCAGCAGTACATCGCACCCATCTGAGACAGGAGGACACCGTTCTATGATCTCATATAGACAGCAGGACTCGCTAGAAGATCATAGGACTTGCTATGACATCATCAAAGATCAAAGGCAGGCATCACTCACGATCATAGGACTCGCTATGACATCATCAAAGATCAAAGGCAGCCATCACTCACAATCATAGGATTTGCTCTGACATCATCAATGATCATAGGACTCGCAATGACATCATCAAAGATCAAAGGCAGTCATCACTCACGATCATAGGACTTGCTATGACATCATCAAAGATCATAGGACTCGCTATGACACCATCAAAGATCAAAGGCAGGCATCACTGAACTAGTGCTGACGTGCTTGCTTACACCCTTGCTTTCACCTGCTTTCTATGGGTGTGCAGAAATACATGCTTATACTTGGTTTCTACGGGCATGCACAGGCATGCACAGGCATGCACTATCCATCCATCTTCTTCCTCAATCCTTTTTGGGTCACGGGGGGGGGGGGGTGCTGGAGCCTATCCCAGCATCACCCTATAAATTCAAGAAATCTCTGTCAGTGTGTGTTTCTGTCAGTGTGTCACAGATCATAGGACCGCCTATGATGTTCCTATAATGTCTGCATGATGTCCTATGATGTTCCTATGTAACAAAAGCAGGTATCACTCACGATCATAGGACTCGCTAGGACATAAAAGATCAAACGCAGGCATCACTCACAATCATAGGACTCACTATGACGTCATCAAAGATCATAGGACTCTCTAGGACATCATCAAAGATCAAAGGCAGTCATCACTCACGGCTATAGGAGTCTCTATGACATCATCAAAGATCATAGGACTCAAAGATCAAAGGCAGGCATCACTGAACAAGTGCTGACGTGCTTGCTTACATCCTTGCTTACACCTGCTTTCTACGGGCATGTAGAAATACTTGCTAATACTTGATTTCTATGGCCATGCACAGGTATGCACGGGAATCAAAGATCAAAGACAGGCATCACTGAATGAGTGCTGACGTGTTTGCTTACACCCTTACTTACACCTGCTTTCTATGGGCATGCAGAAATACTTGCTTATACTTGGTTTCTATGGGCATGCACGGGTATGCACGGGCATGCACAGGTATGCACTAGTAATCAGATTAGATTAGATTAGATTAGATTCAACTTTATTGTCATTACACATGTATGAATACAAGGTAACGAAACACAGTTTAGCATCCAATCAGAAGTGCAAAGGACAGCAGTGCAGTATATATGGTAATTAACAGTATGTGCAATTTAAGCAAATATATGCAAATATATGCAGCAGTGCAGACTGTTATGTGCAAATATGTTATGTGCAGACTGTTATGTGCAAATAATGTGCAATAAGTTAGATGTAGTTATGTAGTTATGCAGTTATGTACAGGTGAGGATGGTAAGAGATGATGGTAAGAGAGTCAGCGGGGAACTAAGTTCAATAATGTGACAGCTGTTGGAAAGAAACTGTTCCTAAACCTGCTGGTTCTAGTCCGAAGGCTTCTGAAACGTCTTATGGAGGGGAGAAGCTGGAACAGTCCATGAGCAGGATGGTTGGAGTCCCTAAGAATGCTGCGTGCCCGGCGCAGACATCTTTTCCTGTAGACGTCCTCTATAACTGGAAGTGGAGTCCCTGTGATGCATTGGGCGGTTTTCACCACCCGCTGCAGCGCCTTGCGGTCAGCGACAGAGCAGCTCCCATACCAGACTGTGATACAGTTGGTCAGGGTGCTCTCTATCACGCAGCGGTAGAAGTTGCCCAGGATGTCAGTTGACAGATGGTTCTTCTTCAGTGTCCTCAAGAAGAAGAGGCGCTGATGGGCCTTCTTGATCAGGCTGGTGGTGTTAACTGACCAGGACAGGTCCTCTGAGATGTGGGTCCCCAGGAATTTGAAGCTGGGGACACGTTCAACACCTATGCCATTGATATGGATGGGGTCATGTGTCTCTTCCCTCTCCTTCCTGTAGTCCACTATGAGCTCCTTGGTTTTGCTGGTGTTAAGGAGCAGGTTATTGTCTGCGCACCAAATAGCCAAGTGCTCAACCTCTGCCCTGTAATCTGACTCGTCGTTGTCCCTGATGAGTCCAATCACCGTGGCGTCATCTGCGAACTTTATGATGGAATTGGATCCATACATAGGCCTGCAGTCATGGGTGTAGAGGGAGTAGAGGAATGGGCTGAGCACACAGCCCTGTGGTACACCAGTGTTGAGTGTGATGACGGAAGAAAGGTTGGGGCCTGACCTAACATGCTGGGGTCTGTTGGTCAGAAAATCCATGATCCAGTTGCAGGTGGAGGCACTGATTCCCAGGTCCCCAAGTTTAGTGAGCAACTTGGAGGGGATAACTGTGTTGAATGCTGAGCTGAAGTCAACAAACAGCATTCTTGCATAGGTGTTCTTGTCATCCAGGTGTGAGAGTACATAGTGCAGCGCTGTAGAAACCGCATCCTCTGTACTCCTGTTGCTCCGGTAGGCGAACTGATGAGGGTCCAGTGTAGGGGGCAGGCCTTTTTTGAGCTGTGCCAAGACCAGTCGCTCAAAGCACTTCATGACTATGGGCGTCAGTGCCACAGGGCGATAGTCATTTAGGCACGATGGTGTTGAATGTTTCGGCACTGGTACTATTGAAGTGGTTTTGAAGCACGCTGGTACCACGGCCTGGGCCAGGGACAGATTGAAGATGTCTGTGAAGACCCCTGCCAGCACACGCCCAGGAATGCCATCAGGGCCAGCAGCCTTACGTACGTTGACATGACTCAGTGCGTTACGGACGTCGGTGTGGGTGAGTGTGAGGTGGTGGAGGTCATCAGAGGGTGGGAAATTGATGTTCTTTTCGTTGTTGTCCTTGTCAAAACGAGCATAGAAGTCATTTAGCTCATTGAGAAAGGGCACAGTCATGGCTATAGGTATGGAGTTGCTGGGCTTATAATCAGAGATAGCTTGAATGCCCTGCCACATACGTCGGGGGTCAGAGTCCCCAAAATGTTCCTCCACCTTCAGCTTGTAGCTGTGCTTGGCCTTCTTGATGCCCCTCTTCAGATCTGCCCTGGATGAACTGTAGGCCTATGCATCACCAGATCTAAAGGCATTGTTACGTGCTTTTAGCAGAAGCCGCACTTCTCTGTTCATCCACGGCTTCTGATTTGGGTACGTGGTGATCTGTCTTTCCGTGGTGACACTGTCAATAGTGGTGTTGATATGGTCCAGGACTGAGTGGGTGTAAGAGTTGATGTTTATGTGGGAGCCACAGGTAGCCTGAGAGGTGAACATACTCCAGTCTGTGTTCCTAAACTTCTCCTGGAGTACAGAGTCAACCCCCTCAGGCCACACTTTGATGGTCCTCACTGATGGCTTCACCCGGTTGATGAGCGGTGCATACTTGGGGGTAAGGAACAAGGTAATACCGATGCACAAGAGATTGCATGCCAACATACCTCTTTGAAATGACTCGCCACCTCCCAGTGCAAAGCAGGCGTCGTACGCAAAAACACTGGCGTACAGCAGAAAGTCTGGCGCAAAAGCCCGCTAATGACTATCCGGGCCCCACATGTCTTTAACTTGATATTGTGGGGAGCGTGAAATGAAGACGCTGAATGGTTTCATAATTCAGGCTTTATTCTTGAAGTCACATCCCCATCAAATCTCTCAGTAGAGATAAGAGGCTGAACACAGTCAGTACCTCTCTATTTATACAAGTGACAACAAAGGCTTCATCACACATCCCCGTTACATCCCCCTCCTGTCTCTAAACCCCCCTCCTGGTCTCTCAGTCTCCCAACTGGCCTCAGGGGGTCAGGAAGCCCTCTCCAGCCTCTGCCGCCGTGTCTCCACGTCCAGGTGTTCTCCACAGGCGGTCCAGGCCCATTGTCCTCTTCTCAGGCGTGAGGTCAGCACATATGTAATCTCAACTTCATCTTGGGCTTACACAATATGCAGGTATGAATATATAAGCCACAGCCCCCCCCCCCCCAAACGACGAAGAATGGACCATACATTCGGGTTTCCAATAAAAAAAAATTAATACAGGATGGCATCAATGGCATAACTATACTACGTGCTCACATTCAAAAGGAAATTCACGAACCACATCAACAGTACAGCCTACACAGCATGATCACACTAACATTTCAGTGATAACTCTCACAGCATAGTCTATACAACTTGATTAAAAACTCAGTGCCAACACCAACAGCATAGCTTATACCACATTATTCCATCACCCTTAGTCTGCACGTCGTCTGGGTTTTAACCGTCTTCCGAATCTGCTGTACATAGGTTTCGCCGTCTTAGCGGCGCTGTCCTGCAAGGAATCTGCTCGCCACAGGCGTCCAGGATCCTCTCTGCCTCCTGGGCCAGCTCCCGGAAATCCTCCTGGGTCTCACAACATACGCTGGCCAGCGCCCCTCTCATGTGCGCCGGGAGGTTAGTTAGGAAGATATACTGGAAAAGGAAACTATCGTTGTCTGACCCCCTCAGCTGTAGCATGTCTTCCATCAGGGAGCTTGGCCTGTGTCTTCCCTGGTTGAGCAAAGCCAGGAGCCTCCTAGCCCTCACTTCGGCTGAGGGCGTGAAAAGCTTGATGAGGGTAGCTTTCAACCTGGCGTATCTGTCGGTGGCGGGTGGCTGCTGTACCAAGCTCTGCACGCACTGAGCCGTGCGGTTGTCCAGCTTAGCGATGACATGGTGGAACTTAGTGTCATCCGCCGATACCCCTGCGAGCGCGAACTGTGACTCCGCTTGTAGGAACCACGACCGTGGATTGTCCTGCCAGAATTCCGGCAGCTTGACGGCTACGGCGCTCGCCAGGGCAGACTCCAGGGAGTCCGGAACACGGAGATTCTCTCCAGGCATTCTCTACGTCGATAGGTCACCAATGTGGGGAGCGTGAAATGAAGACGCTGAATGGTTTCATAATTCAGGCTTTATTCTTGAAGTCACATCCCCATCAAATCTCTCAGTAGAAATAAGAGGCTGAACACAGTCAGTACCTCTCTATTTATACAAGTGACAACAAAGGCTTCATCACACATCCCTGTTACATCCCCCTCCTGTCTCTAAACCCCCTCTCGGTCTCTCAGTCTCCCAACGGGCCTCAGGGGGTCAGGAAGCCCTCTCCAGCCTCTGCCGCCGTGTCTCCACGTCCAGGTGTTCTCCACAGGGGGTCCAGGCCCATTGTCCTCTTCTCAGGTGTGAGGTCAGCACATATGTAATCTCAACTTCGTCTTGGGCTTACACAATATGCAGGTATGAATATATAAGCCACAATATTGCTTACCTCAAATATGACCCTTCTCCAGCTAAAGACCAAAAGCTGCTGTTTACATGGCACTGTTTTAGTGGGAGCATGAATTTATTTGTGTTAAAATCTGAATTTTGGTCAGTGATGATTATATTGTTACAATACTTGGATCCAGTGTAATTTTTTGCATGTTTGTAACTAATTACTATACATACACTACCACATTAAAGGGGTCGCTGACTGGAAAAATGGTGTTTTTGAAGGTTTTTAACTTTCTGAAAGATGTCTATTGATGATGTGATTATTGAAAAATATCAAAACACTCGCTTCTTTTAAAAACACAGCCTTTATCTCTTTTTCTCTCAAAGAAGTCATTTTTACTCTTTCAGGTATTTTCTTGTATTTCAAGAAATAGGAAAGGTTACTAAAACGTAAACGCCACTAGCCTTGATATCTGGCAGCTGCTCTATTACTGAACAGCCTGTCTGTCATTTAGATGGGAAGGCAGCCGAAGGCATAAGCGTCAGAACTAAAGGTGCGTTCAGACCAAACGCGAACGAGTGAATTTTCGCACAGTGCAATTACATTATAACTCAATGTAAACATGCGAACAGACATGAATTCACCGTCTGAGTGAGTAGCAGACAGGCAAAGTTGGCTTTATAATTTCTGCAGCCGTGGAAATTTCCCAAACACCGTCATGCTTAGGTTTACATTATTCAACAGGGTCTCACCTGAAAAATTGTCCTTGCCTCCAAAATTTCAACTCGGTGATGGGTTGATTACACTGCTAGCCTGTTTGCTTTGTTAGTTACGTCTGTGGCAGGAGTCCTTGGGTAAAAAGCTCTGATACTCCGATTCAGCTGCAGAGCTCCGGGTCCTTCTGTCTCCAGGTGAGTGTCAGTCTTATTTTCAAACTAGTGTTTTAAGATTCAAAGATTTTTATTTATTAATACTTCTATATCTACAGGACATAGAGGAGAATTGAAATGCCGTTTCTCTCTCTCTTAGTGGTGTGTGCAATATACACACGTGGACAAAATTGTTGGTACCCTTCTGTTAATGAAAGAAAAACCCACAATGGTCACAGAAATAACTTGAATCTGACAAAAGTGGTAATAAATAAAAATTTTATGAAAATTAACCAATGAAAATCAGACAATGCTTTTGAATTGTGGTTCAACAGTATTACTTAAAAAAACAAACTCATGAAACAGGCCTGGACAAAAATGATGGTACCCCTAGAAATGAAAAATAAAGTGACCATAGGGACATGTTCAACCAAGATGTGCCCTCTAATTAACATCACAGGTGTCTACAAACTTGTAATCAGTCAGTCGGCCTATCTAAAGGGTGACAAGTAGTCACTGTGCTGTTTGGTGACATGGTGTGTACCACACTAAACATGGACCAGAGGAAGCAAAGGAGAAAGTTGTCTGAGGAGATTAGAAAGAAAATTATAGACAAGCATGTTAAAGGTAAAGGCTATAAGACCATCTCCAAGCAGCTTGATGTTCCTGGGACTACAGTTGCACATATTATTCAGAAATTTAAGATCCACTGGACTGTAGCCAGCCTCCCTGGACGTGGCCGCAGGAGGGAACTTGATGAAAAGTGGAAGAGATGGATAATACGAATGGTAACAAAAGAGCCCAGAACAACCTCTAAACACATTCATGGTGAACTTCAAGGTCAAGGTACATCAGTGTCAGATTGCACCATCCGTCGTTGTTTGAGCCAAAGTGGACTTCATAGGAGACGACCAAGGAGGACACCACTGTTGAAAACAAATCATAAAAAAGCCAGACTGGAATTTGCCAAACTGCATGTTGACAAGCCACAAAGCTTCTGGGAGAATGTCCTATGGACACACGAGACAAAACTGGAACTTTTTGGCAAGGCAAATCAGCTCTATGTTCACAGATGCAAAAATGAAGCATACCAAGAAAAGAACACTGTCCCTACTGTGAAACATGGAGGAGGTTCTGTTATGTTCTGGGGCTGCTTTGCTGCATCTGGCACAGGGTGTCTTGAATCTGTGCAGGGTACAATGAAGTCTCAAGACTATCAAGGTATTCTAGAGAGAAATGTGCTGCCCAGTGTCAGACAGCTTCGTCTCAGTCGCAGGTCATGGGTCTTGCAACAGGATAATGAGCCAAAACACACAGCTAAAAACACCCAAGAATGGCTAAGAGCCAAACATTGGACTATTCTAAAGTGGCCTTCTATGAGCCCTGATCTAAATCCTATTGAACATCTGTGGAAGGAGCTGAAACATGCCGTCTGGAGAAGGCACCCTTCAAACCTGAGACAACTGGAGCAGTTTGCTCATGAGGAGTGGGCCAAAATACCTGCTGAGAGGTGAAGAAGTCTCATTGACAGTTACAGAAATCGTTTGATTGCAGTGATTGCCTCAAAAGGTTGTGCAACAAAATATTAAGTTAAGGGTACCATCATTTTTGTCCAGGCCTGTTTCATGAGTTTGTTTTTTAAATAATTCTGTTGAAAGCACAATTCAAAAGCATTGTCTGATTTTCATTGGTTAGTTTTCATAGAATTTTTATTTATTACCACTTTTGTCAGATTCAAGTTACTTCTGTGACCATTGTGGGTTTTTCTTTCATTAACAGAGGGGTACCAACAATTTTGTCCACGTGTGTAGATGTCCGAGAGGGGGGCAGAGGGGCACTGATGATCTTGCTGGCTGCTTTCACTATGCGTTGTAGTGTCTTCCAGCAGGTAGCGGTGCAGCTTCCGTACCACACTGTAATGCAGCCGGTGAGGATGCTCTCAGTGGTTCCCCGGTAGAATGAGCACATGATGGGGGGGTGGGACTCATGCTCTCCTCAGTTTGCAGAGGAAATAGAAGTGAGTTTGAGCCTTCTTGGCCAGTGATGTGGTGTTGTTGGACCAGGAGAGGTCCTCAGAAATGTGCACCCCCAGGAACTTGGTGCCACTCACTTTCTCCACAGCTGCTCCATTGATGATTAGAGGGGGATGCTGTGAGTGTCCTCTCCTAAAGACGACCACAATCTCCTTGAGTTTTCCCACGTTCAGGAAGAGATTATTGCCTTTACACCACAGGACCAGTTGGCTCACTTCATTTCTGTAGTTGGCCTCTTCATTGTTTGTGATGAGGCCCACCACCGTTGTGTCGTCCGCAAACTTGAGGATGTTGTTGGTGCCGTAGTCTGGTACGCAGTCATAGGTCGGCAGGGAAAAGAGCCGCGGGCTGAACACGCACCCTTGTAGGGCCCTTGTGCTCAGTGTGATGGTCTTTGAGGTGTTGCTGCCAACCTGCACGTTCTGTGGCCTCCCTGTGAGAAAGTCCAGTACCCAGTTACAGAGAGAGGTTTTGAGTCCCAAGTGTCTGAGTTTTTGTATTAGGTGCTGGGCGATGATTGTGTTGAATGCTGAACTGAGGTCCGAGAACAGCATTCACACATAGGAATTCTCTGAGTCCAGGTGGATGAGGGCTGGATGGAGAGCAGCAACGATGGCATCTTCTGTGGATGTGTTTGACCTGTATGCAAACTGAGATGGTCGTCGGAGGGAGGGAGGGTGAACTTGATGTTCTGCATGACCAGCCACTTGAAGCACTTCATAATGATGGACATCAGTGCTACGGGCCGGTAATCATTGTAGCTGGATGGAATGGGGTTCTTTGGGACTGGTATTAGGGTAGTTTTGAAACACATAGGGACAACAGTTTGATACTGGGAGATGTTGAAGATGTCAGCCAGGACATTCTTGAGCTCCTCCGCACAGTCCTTCAGAACGCAACCTGGTATGTTGTCTGGTCCAGCTGCCTTGCGTGGGTTGATCCTGGAGAGGGTCCTCTTCCTGCTAGCCAGATCCAGATTTATGGCCTACTCGTCTGGGAGAGGAGTGGTCTTCTGTGCTGATGTGCTGTTTTGTGCTTCAAAGCGGCCAAAGAAGTGATTTAGGTTGTTAAGCAGTGTGATGTCACTTGCGTGGGTCTGAGGTGGAGGTTTGTAGTTAGTGAGGGTCTGTATGCCCCGCCAGAGAGAATGTGCATCTCTGGTGTTGCTGAAGTGGCCGGCTATTTTCTTGCTGTACTGTCATTTTGCCTCCTTGATGCCACGGGACAGGTTGGCCCTAGCTGTTGTTAGTCCTGCAGTGTCACCGGCTCTGAAGGCTGTGTCCCGAGCCCTGAGTAGCTTGTGGAGCTCTGCTGTTATCCATGGCTTCTGGTTAGCACGAACAGTGATGGTTTTGCAGTGAGTAACATCATCAATGCATTTGGCTGTGTATGCTACAACAACCTCAGTGTATTCCTTTATGTTTGTGTGTCCATTGTGAGTGGCTGCATGCTTGAAAGTGTCCCAGTCTGTCGTGCTGAAGCAGTCTTTCAGAGCATCCGAGGCCCCCTCTGCCCACACACGTACCTGCTTTTTTGTTGGTGTGATGGCTTTCACTCTGAGTCTGTATGCAGGCCTTTGCAAAATGCTGATGTGATCAGAGAGACCCAGGTGGGGAAGGGGAAAAACTCTGTATGCTCTCTTGTGAGTTGTGTACACCTGGTCCCGCAAGCTGTCTCCTCTTGTTGTGAAGTCCACATGTTGGCGTAGTTTTGGTAGGAGGGCCTTTAAATCTGCATGGCTGAAGTCTCCTGCTGTGATTAGGAATCTGTCTGGATGCACTGTTTGTGTCTCACTGATGGGCTGATAGAGTTCATTTGGTGCTTTACTCCTCTTGCCAATGGTGGTGGGCAGGATATACACAGCGGCTAGCAGGATAGATGTTATTTCTTTTGGTGAGTAGAAGGGTCGGCACTTGATGATCATAAATTCCACCTACGGAGAACAGTGTTTGTGTACGACAGTTGCATCTCAGCACCAAGCGTCACTGATGTAAACACAGACGCCTCCACCTTGGGTTTTCCCTCCCTTTATGAACACCCAATCAGTGCGGAGGCATGTTAGTCCCACTAACTGAACAGCAGAGTCTGGGATATTGTCATTTAGCCATGTTTCCATAAAGATAAAAACACAGCAGCGCATCATGTTATGTAGATCTCAGGAGCTGTATGTGGTCTAGTTTGTTGTCTAGTGAGCATACGTTAGCTAGAATGAGGGAAGGAATCATGAGTCTGTGTGGGATTGTGTCTAGCTTGGTTCTGCTGTAAATAGTGTTCAAACTGGACAGTTAGCAAAAAACATTATGAAAGATAAAGAATAACAAGAAATAAACTATTCTTCACTCATCTTTGTCCTCAGCACAACTTGGCAGAAGAGACCCCAAAGAAGAGTTCAAGGGTGCATTTATTTTCTGGCTACTGGGCATTCCCAAATAGCCTCCTACACAGATATCTATTGCTGAAGTCTTCTGTTGAGCTGGTCAAAACCAGTTTCTTCTGTTGAACCGATCAAAACCAGTTTCTTCATTAGATGCTCTTATGCCCTGGAGTGGCAAGCTGGGTGTTGGCAGATGTTTCCTGTTGTTGTCTTCTTCTGTCTTCTTTCACTTCCTGCACAATCCCATAACCCAGGAAGACTTCTCTCTTTTTCTATAGGTAAGCAAAAAGCAGTTCTTTGTTGCTAAGCAATAGTGTGTGTGTGTGTGTGTGTGTGTGTGTGTGTGTGTGTGTGTGTGTGTGTGTGTGTGTGTGTGTGTGTGTGTGTGTGATAAAAATCACATCATGTTATATCATCACTCCTCCTCCTTCTGCTTCTTCTTCTTCTTCTTCTTGAACTTCTTCTTCTTCTTCTTTTAGATTTGATTGGCAGTTGGCAACCAGCTTACAGGTGCATTACCACCACGTACTTCACTCTGTATCATCACTCTATGCTCATGTGTCCTATCTACATACTTCACTCTATATCATTACTATATATATCTTGGCCGTGGCAACTGCCACCAACATCACTCCACTCTGTATCTGTCGTGTCTCCTCCATCTTCTTCTTCTTCTTCTTCATCTTCTTCTTCTTCTCTCGGTTACTGGCGGATAGAAAACAACTGAAAGGTGCAAACCGCCACCTACTGTACAAGAGTGTGAAACATTATGTCATTTGAGCCTGACCCCTAAATTCTATGACTTAATCCTGTGTTATTTCAAAAAGAGAAAAGAGCCCTTCTCGTGATCTATCTCCATCTGTTCCCAGAATCCCAGTTAAATCCCTTTCCTTACCAGCCTCCCACACTTCATTTTTTTTTCTCTCTCTTTCATTTCCATACTTGTGACAGTGTAATAAGATATGCTCGACATTTTATTTTACTCCACATTCTCTACATTTGTCATTTTTGCTTTTCCTATGGTGAATAAAGTGCCGTTTAAACCTGTATGATCCAGTCTGAGTCTTGCCATAATGATGTCTTCCCTCCTGTTTGTTGTTTTATAATATATTTTGCAATAGATTTTTGTATTTTGTAATACAATTTCCCTTTATGATCTTCATCCTATCTTTTTTGCCATAACTCAATTCCTTTTTCTTGATTACTGCTTTCCCTTCACCTTTTCCAAGAGACAATGGTAGTTGTTTCTTTCCCAAGTGCACTTTTTGCTTATTTGTCTGCACAGTCATTTCCTTTCAACCCTTCGTGTGCAGGAACCCAACAAAACTGAATATCACCACCCCTGTGTACCCTAAATAAACTGTGATATAGCTCAGTCACCAAGTCTTCCCTTGTAGAGTTTAGTGTCTGTATGGTTTTTAAAGCTGCAAGTAAATCTGTGCACACCACCACCTGGTCCAGTCTGACCTCCTCCACCCACTGCAAACCAATAACTATTACCACCATTTCTGCTGTAAACATGGATGTATTGTTGGAGAGTCTTTTTGCAATGGTCACTTTAAACTCTGGAATGTATACTCCGAACTCCAACAGAGCCCTCTTTGTGCTTTGAACCGTCAGTATAGAGCTGTAGGTAGTTATAGTAATTGTTCCTGAGGTAACTGCTTGTTTTAACACCAACTTCACTCACATGCCAATCATTTTTCCTCATTAGCAGACAAATGTCTACTTCTTTTCCCCGAAACAGCCAAGGGGGAACATTACTCACTGGACTGGTGTTAGCTATATCAATAGTGCCTAGTCCATACATTCTGGCTTTTCTTTCAGTTGTCCACCCAAACCCATGTCCCTGGAAGTTAGAATATTGCCAGCAGTCTTGTAGTGTTTGTAATATTCACTTCCTCACTTCCTTTCAGCTTGACCCAGTATGATAATGCGAGTTTATCTCTTCTCGAATCCATTGGCATTTCTCCTGCTTCTATTAAAACTACATTGTTTGGTGTTGTTTTGACGGCTCTAATGCACATGCGAAGCGCTCTATGCTGCATTCTATTTTTTCCAGTCGTCTTTGCTGCTGCTCCATAAATCATGCATCCATAGTCTATTGTCGATCTCATTAGTGCTCTGTAAATGTCAATTAATGCCTGTTTATCTGCACTCTATTTGTGTCCAGCTACAGCTTTTATGAGATTAATGACTTTTTTGCACTTTGTCTCCAGATTTTCAACATGAAATCTCCATGTGTATGCACTATCAAACCACAATCCTAGATATTTGAACTCACTCACTTTCTCTGTTGGTTGATTATATAATGTTAATGGTTCTGTACCAGTTCTGCATTTTTTTGTGAGAATCATATAGCAGGTTTTACTGTTTGAAAATTTAAATCCCCACTCACATGACCACTTTTCCACTTTCCCCATATCTTTCCTGTTGTTTTTGAACACAAATTTCTCATCTCCCCCCCCCCCCCCGGCCATATGGCTCCATCTGCGTATATTGCTGTTTTGATGGCTCCCTCTTGATCCTCAAACATGTCAGTAATCATGTTGAATAAAACTGGGCTTATCACACTCCCCTGAGGAACACCATTTTCTATTTCAGAGTCATTAGAAACTTCTGATCCTACTTTAACCCTAAATGTTAGAAAATCCATTATGCAATTATGCATCCTACCACCAATGCCCATTTTATTCAATTTGATAAGAACTCCATCCCTCCACAGTGAGTCATAAGCCTTTTCAATATCCAGATAAACTATAACCATTGCTGCTTTCATTTTGAGAGTCTTTTCAATATTATTACACCTAACTAGAGCATCCACTGTGGATCTTCCTCTTCTAAAACCATTCTGATAGTTGTTTATTAATCGTCTTTGCTCTAGTACACAGGTGTCAAACTCATTCCATGGAGGGCCAAGACCCTGCAGGTTTTACCTCCACCCAGTGGCTTCAACAGGTGTTTTCTCTGAATTTCTTCCCACTGATTGCTGATCAGTGAAAACACCTGCTGAAGAGACTGGGTGGAAGTAAAACCTGCAGGGTCTTGGCCCTCCATGGAATGAGTTTGACACCCCTGATCTAGTACATATGAGAGTCTGTAAACGAACACCTTCTCCATCCATTTCCCTATGTGTGACGTTAATGCTATTGGCCTACAGTTGCCTGGATGAGCTGGATCTTTCCCTGGCTTATTAAATGGCAAAATTACAGCCTTTTTCCACCCACTTGGGATTACTCCCCCTTCCATATTCTGATAAACAATTTCAGCACCAGTTCCATTGATTGCATAGGCAACTGCCGGAACATAGCATTGCTTAACTGATCATATCCTGGAGCTGTCCATCCATCCATCCATCCATCCATCTTCCGCTTAATAACTATCTTGCAAAGCTCTCTTAAGCGCTGACATTGTGAGCTCGAGGTCTAACACAGTCATATCTTCTTTCACTTCTTGTTTTAAGTTTGCGTTTACCCTGAGTTTTTGCTCCCTTTGCTGTCTATGACTCTCACCAAGATGTTCTCCTCTATGCACTGCTGCAAATGCTCTACCTAGGACTTCGGCCTTTTCTTTGTCTGATACAGCCATCTTGTCCCCATCCACTAGAGTTAGGTAAAGACATTCAGGCTGGCATCATAGGACCCTACATCACAGGTAGTCTGATGGTCTATATGACACCATAAAGACATCCAGGCTGGTATCATAGGACACTAATCACAGGTAGTCAGTCCTATTGCCTATATGACGGCATTGTCTATATGACATCATTGCGAGTCCTATGTACCCTGAGATCATAGGATCATCATAGAATATCCTGCAGACATCATAGGCTATCCTATGATGTCCTATGATCATGACAGACAGACATTTCTTGAATTTATAGAATACCCCAGACATCACCTAGTTCTGTTTTCCTACCAAGGGTGGAAGAAAATTCTCTCCATGTTGACCTTTTCCTGTTTTCAATAATCCTTCAAGCAACTGCCCTTTTCTTTTTATAATTTATTAAATTTTCACTATTCAAATTCTTCCTCAGCTCTCTGAATGCCTTGTTCCGCTCTTTTACTGCAATACTACATTCCTCACTCCACCAGGGTACAACCATCTTCCTACTCTGTGTTGTTTTCTTAGGTATACTTGCTATTGCAGCATTCAGAATATGATTGGTTACCTGACTTTGAACACTCTTCTATGCCACCTTCTAATGTTACTAAATGACATAATTGTACACAATATTGCCTAAATTTTCCCCAATCTGCCCTGTCAAAACACCATCTTGTAAAACATCTTCCCTCTTGTATACATACTTCAGTTTTAATGACTGTAAGTATTGGGAAGTGATCACTTCCCATAGTTGTACTGTTCATAACCGTCCATTCACAGGTGCTCACTAAAGAATCAGATATCAGAGTCAGATCAATACATGATGATGTGCCCCTATGCACATCCACCCTGGTACCTTCACCACTGTTGAGACAAACTAACGATCTTTCATCTAACATCTCTTCCACAACATTTCCATTGTTATCTGTATGTGTGCTTCCCCACAAGCTATTAAATGGGCATTAAAGTCTCCACACTCTCTGACAATTTCATATGCCTTTCCCCTGCCATACCACTGAAAGTGTCTGCTGTTTACTTCCTACATGGGTTGTAATAATCAGCTTAATATTTCCTTGTCCATTTGGCCTACATATTTCAATAATATTACACTCTATATCCTCAGGGGAGGAAATCAACCTATATGCCAGGCCATCTTTAATGAAAGTGGCACATCCTTCTCCATTTACACTGTTAATTCTATCCTATCTGATTGAACTATATCCTGGAATAACAAAATCTAAGTGAGGTTGAAGCCATGTCTCCTGTACACACACTACTTCTGGAACAACTTGCAATTTGTAAAGATACTTCTTGAGTTCTTGTCCGTTTGCTATAAGACTCCTCGCATTCCACTGTAGTATGTGTAATACCATAATTCAGATATTAAGTTTCAACATGTGCATACTCTCCAGTTTCAGCTGTCAATAAAACATGAATTTGGTCGGCTTTGATATTTTTCACCTCTAGGAATCTTCCTGCTGCTTCCACAACGGTTTTGATTCTGTCACTTTTCTTCTTTAGCTGTGCTGCAACATTAATGGTGTGGCAGATAAAAGCTGCAAAGTTTGTCCTCTTAACTATCAATGTGTCATCATCCATTTTGCATTTGTGAACACAAAAATTCCTTGCAGCGGCATGATCTTGTGTTTGTGTGGGATTTGTTGATGGCTCTACTTCCCTTTGAACTGAACTTCTTTGAGGAAGGCCTATTGTGTTTCTGAACATTCCTGCCTCTCTTAACTGTCTTTAGAGCTTCTGCATACAAGATTTTCTTACTTATTCTGACTTCCTGGGCTTGTCTAGCTTCCCTCTGCACAACACATCCTCCATATGCAGCACTGTGTCACCCCCACAGTTGCAACACTTTGTTGTCCTTTTCACATTTACCATATTCGTGCTCCCCTCCACATCTAGCACATCTTAACTTTCCCTTACATTGCTGAGCAGTGTGACCCATCCTTTGACATTCGTAGCACTTCAGTGGTTTTCAGGCATATACTCTTGACACTGTAATACAGGTATCTTATTTGGAGTGATATTGGGAATGCTTCCTCAAAATGAATCATTACAGTGTATCCTTTAGTGAACCTTCTCTTTTACTCTTTAGCCTTTTCACATCCTTCACCTTTCCTCCTTGGATCTCGTTTTTCACTTCTTCCATAGACATGCTCAAAGGGACACCTGATATAACTCCCCTCAAGTTTGCTGTTGCGCCAGAACATGAGCTTTTCATTTGTTCTCCGTTTAGACATGTCATTGCCAGCATTTTCTCTTGCTGTTGTTTATTTGATGCATGAATTAACAGCAGGTTATTTTTCAAGAACTATGCAAACTTAACTCTCCCAATTTCTTTCTCAGTTGCTTTTGTTTGCTTAACAGGGTGATAGTGCCCCCCCACACTGATTGAACTCAGTGACAACCTTCCACTCATTCTCTACATCATCAAACTGCCATCCATGTTGGCTAGTTCATGTTTTCTTAGCATTGTTGCTTCCTCCCGCGTCACTCTCATCTGACCTGCTTTTAGCTCTTGGTGGCCACCTAGCTGCTCTTTTTGGCCTCCCAGGCCTGGGTACTATCCACTCCATTTTATTTTTATCAAGCCCGTCAGAGCTAGATGCCATAATGTTACAGAGTACAGTTTATGCTATCCGCCACAAACAAATCACTCCTACTGCCAAGCAAACACTGACATAAATACTATCTCAACCTTCCACCTGTCGAAGTCCGTCTCATTCAGAACTCCCTCTGCCTTGCTCCTCGCTGTCTGCTTTTTCCATCACTCCATCCGATTCTATCACTCTATATATATAATTCAAGAAATCTCTGTCTGTGTGTCTGTCTGTGTGTCTGTCTTCTTTTTCTCTGGCCACATTCTTCTTCTTCTTTGTGAAAGGAGTGTGAGTGGAAGAGAGAAAAAACTGAGAGTTTGTGCTATATTTTCTATCTTTTCTGTTCTTTTGTCACAACTGGTGGTGTCTGATTTAGTTTTTTGTGTTTGGGTTTTTTTTTTTGTTGGCCAGTCTCTGTGACGCTGGCCGGTGTCTCAGGTGCGATGGCCTTCTCCAGGCTGACGTGGAAGCACGGCATCAAAACTGGTGTCGGCTTGCTGCACAGTGTGGAGGAGGTTACACTTGCTATTGGGGAGATTACTGGGCATGACGCCGTAAAATCCGTGGCCTGCATGAACAGGGGCTGTTGTTTTGTTTGTGGAACAGGTGGACCAGGTTAATACTTTGATTGACAGCAGAATCACAGTAAATGGGATGTTCGAATCACATTTACTGTGATTTTTTTTAGCCGTCTCCGCCAGCTAAAAAAATAACACTCACGAACGTTCCCCCATTTATTAGTGATGACCTTCTTATTAAAGAGCTGTCAAAGTTTGGAAAAGTGTTGTCACCTATTAGAAAAATTCTCTCGGGCCGCAAGTCTCCCCTGCTGAGACACGTCATGTCCCACCACAAGCAGCTCTTTATGATCCCCAACACTAAGGTGGAGGAGTTTAATTGTGTGTTTCGGGTGCGGGTGGATGGATTTGATTATGTCCTTTTTGCAACGTCCGCCACGTTAAAATGTTTTGGGTATGGTGAAGAGGGACATCTGGTGAAGGCCTGTCCTAACCGAGCTGGTCCCGCCCCAATTGATGCGGCCGGGACTACTGCTGGTGGCAGGAGGGGGCCACTTGCACTGAGCAGCGGGAGGCTGCTGCCGCCAATTGGCCCACATAGGGACCGGGGCCGGCCGCCACCGAGCAGCACGGCGTCTCTGTGCAGGCTGAGGACGCCAACATTACAGCTGAGGAGCTGCCGGAGGAGAGACAGAATCTGGACCAGAACAGCACTGTGGTGAGTGATGAGAGGGAAAAGGGTGAGGATGAAGCAGGTGAAGGGACTGTAGAAACGTGTGAGGTGGAAAATAAAAGTGTGTGAGGTGGTGGACAGTGTTGTGGGTGAGGAGAAAGATGAATTGAGTGATGAGAGAAAAAAATGTGTGGGTGAAGCAGGTGAGGTGGAGAGTAAAGTGTGTGAGGTGGTGGATGGCGTTGTGGGTAAGAAAACAGGTGATCTGAGTGATGAAACAGTTGAGGCAGGTGGGGTCACGGGTGAGCTGGGCAAAGGTGGTGCTTTGAATGGCGAAATAAGAGCTGTGGGTGAGGGAACTAAAATAAGTGGAGAGCTGTGGGCAGAAGTTGAGGTGGCTGGTGAATTGTGTATGACTGGTGAAGGAACAAGTTGGGCAGGTGAAGCATCAGGTCTGTGTGAGGATGGTGCTGCAGCTGATGTGGAGGATATGGAGTCATGTGAATCTGGACAGGTTTCCCTTAAGCGCTGTAGAAGCAGACTCCACCTGTGTCTTCAGGAGGTAAAGCTGGTCGGCTGATGGTCAGACAGAGTGCTGGTGTAACCCAGATGAGAAAATGACCCTTTTTCTCACATTTCATTTGTATTAATGCAATTGTGTGATTTTATTTTGAAAAACGGTTATTTTGAACAGAGGAAGTGTGACCCTCGTTATCCAACTTTTAAATTCCTGTTTCATGGTCACGTTGGGTGATCTTGGTCTTTTCATTCGTTGGGAGCAGTATTGGTCCCACCTTCCGAGCAGAGTGCTTGGGCGCGCACCCGCTTTTCGGTCTTTTGCGCTCTGAGAGCGGACGAGAGAGGCTGTGGACAATCTGTGTGGAGGCCTGTGGGTCGTCTTGGTGAGTTTAGTGTAGAGAAGTGCTATAACTAAATCTAAACACTGTCCAAATGCTCATTTGAAACCCTTATTGTCCTAAGTTGACGGGAGCACGAGCTTGAGAGGCATGGTGGATGTGTCCTTTGCTGTGTCCAAGCTGATACCTCATCTTGGTGAGTGGGAACCAAGTGTGTGATAAAGAAAAGCATGCTAGCGCCATGCTAATGTTAGCATTATGCTAATGCTAATCGCGAGTGGATCTTTTCTGTTTAAAAGCATTGGAAAACGCTATTTTTGTTTCTGTATGGTTTTTTAAATGTGATTTCAGTTCACAACAGTATGCTGAAGTACTTTTAGTTCTTTTGCACTATTTCTGTCGAATGTAATGTGTAGTTTGATGCTAAAAGCACATTTTGTTGGTTTCCTATGTAAATTCTTAGGTTATGCTAAACCCAGTAGCTCAGACAGGGTTTTACTGATTTTAAAAGGGAATATTGGAAGTAATGGGACAGTATATTCCCTGGTCATGTGATAAATTAATTGTAATTCATTTCATGATTTACAAAGACGAGGTTAAAAAGATTAATCATAATTTCATGGTTAAATGATGTAGAGATAAAAAGAGAAATTCATTTATTTAGTTACAAGAGAGAAAAAAGTATTTCATGTGCTACAAAAGAGATTTTGAGTTAAAAAACATGCATGTAAGATGTGAAATGTGAATTGTAAGATATTACTATATTACTGGATTGTAACAATAGTAATATGAGGGAAGAATTTAAACACTAAGCTATAGTGTTATATGAGAAGAGATTGAAAAATGAATTACTTTAGCTGTATACAATAATATCATTATTGTTGTGCAGGCTAGGTTTTTTTGGTTGCCGATTAAGAATCTTCTGGATCTTGGATTCTCTCCGAATGGAGATGGTGAGCCTGACCCGAGACCTGAACCAAGACCTGAACCAAGGCCTGAACCGAGACCTGAACCAAGATCTCGATTGAAGAACCTCCTTCCTCTCTCCAGTGCACAAAATTCAAAGTGGTAACAACTTAAGCCGCCGCTTTAAAAGAGGAAAAGAAAGCTGAACTTGGAAATACAAGATATCTTGACTGGTCAAACGACTAAAACAAAAAGACAAACAAACACTGAGCTCAGTAAGACATTTTCTGGGTTTTTATTTCATGCCAGCCATTGTTATATTTGTATATTTGTAAATTGTTTGTATATTTTGTGCTATTTATCTTTAAAAATAACAGCCATTATTGCTCATTTGTTGCCTCCAGCTATTTTATTCCACACTCATTTTAATTCCCTATTGTAATCCTTACGAACCTAGCAGCTGGTCTACACTTAATAATTTCTTTTACCTAATTAACGTAAGGCAAGGGTTACACTGTGAGTAGTGTGGCTCTGTCTGGTAACAGCGACAGTGAGGCCTGTTTGTCTGACAGCAGTGTGTTTTCACACAATAGTACACAGCTGCCTGTTAGTCAGGAGGACATCATTTATCCTGCAAAAATGTTCAAATTGTTTTTACAGCAGACCAAGGGCGTGAAGGGGCTGGATATGCAACAATATTTTCCTGATAAGCAGGCTTTTTATAACTCTGCCAGGCAGCTTATAAAAAGCAAAGCTGAAACAGACCTCACAGATCAGGAAATTTATAGACTGAGAAAACAGATGAATAAAGTAAGAAAACAAATTGGCTTTTAATGATGATGAAGAATGTAATGTTTTCTCTTTTACTTTTAATTGTCTTTACTCTGGTTTTAATACTCCTCTAATTATGGATTTTTTAAGGTGGGGAGTTTAAATGTAAATGGTGTCAGAGAACCAAAGAAAAGGGCTCTGGTTTTTGAAACCGCAAAAATGAAGCACATTGATGTGTTGTTTTTACAGGAAATGCATAGTGACCCAAGCACAGAGGCGGACTGGAGTTGAGAGTGGGAAGGGGAACTGATTTTAAGTCACAACACCACAGCCAGCATAGGGGTGGGCTTTTTAATCTCCAGGAAGTTTGCTCCAACTTCTCTGGAGGTTGAACATTTTATCAGAGGCAGATGTCTTTTAACCAAAGCCCGTTTTGAACATTTTACTGTGCTTTTTATCAACATTTATGCTCCAACCAATGGTACTGAGAGGAAGAGGTTTTGTTGGGGTTTTTTTACAAAAGGTTAATGATAAACAGTTGCAGCTCGGAGGATTTTTTTATTATTGGGTGGGGATTTTAATTGTACTGAAAATGAGTTTTTAGATCGAAACCACACAGAGCTGCATCCAGGTTCCCAACAAGCTCTGAGACAGCTGGTCTCATGGCCTGGTGGATGTGTGGAGAAGGTTGCACACTGACTGCCGACAGTACACATGGTTTCACCTCAAAGGGGATAGGATCTCTTTAGCCCGACTGGATCGATTGTATTGTTTTAAGCACCACTGTAATGTTTTTAAGTCCTGTAAAATTTTACCAGTTGGTTTTCCTGATCATGCTCTTGTTGTGTGTTAGGTTTTTATAAAAAATTTTGCCCCCAAGAGTGCATATTGGCATTTTAACTCAGCTTTAACATTTGTTAAAGGTTTCAAAGAGGCTTTAAGATTTTTCTGGACTGCTTTTAGACAAAAGAAAAAAGATTTTATGTGTCTTAGGCAATGGTGGGACTGTGTAAGACAGAAATTAAACTATTGTGTTAGCAGTATACATTCAATGTCACACATGACACCTGTAGATCTATCAGAGACCTGGAGATAGATATTGTGGAGTTAGAGGGACCTCTCGTGAGTCCACAGGAAATCGAGGATGTACTGAAGTCCTCAAATCCAAAAAAAAGACCTTAGCCCAGCTGTTGGACACTAAAGTACAAGACGCCCTAGTCCGATCTCGAATTCAAAACATCACTGAGATAGATGCTCCCTCTAGCTTCTTCTTCAGTCTGGAGAAGAAGCATGAACAAAAAAAGGTAATCCACTCCCTAGTCTCCCAACACAGGGCAGGAACTGATCAAACCTGAACAAATCAAAAAGCATGCCATTGAGTTCTATTCCTCTCTGTACACCAGTGACTACAGGGAGGACAATGGCCTGATGGAGGGGTTCTGCTGTGAACTACCTCAGGTCTATGAGGAGACCAACTCAGTTAGATTGGCCTCTTCAGTTACCCGAATTGTCTGCTGCCCTTCAGAGCATGAAGGGGAGGAAGGCTCCGGGAATAGATGGCCTCACTATGGAGTTTTTTAAAGCTTTCTGGGACATTTTAGCACCTGACATTTTAGAGGTTTTTAACAAAACTGTGTTCAGGCTCTCTGCCGACATCCTGCTGCAGGGCTGTGGTCACCCTCCTGCCAAAAAAAGGAGATCTACAGGACATAAAAAACTGGCGGCCCATGTCCCTCCTCTGCACGGATTACAAGATTTTGTCCAAGGCTTTGGCTAACAGGCTAAGAGAAGCTATGGAGCAGGTCATCCATCGGGACCAGACGTACTGTGTACCGGGCAGTTCCATGGTAGACAATATCTACCTAATTCTTGTTATCTCTTTTGGGCTCTCAATCTCTCTCAAAAGAAATTTCTGAGTCTGTCATCTCAGATCATTTCCCCATTATTTTTGAATTGTTGACCCCTTCATTACCCAGCAAGCCTGTGGCTCCACCATGCCGGCGTCGCAGAGGAGTTTACTGCTGCTTTTAGGGATTCACAGTTTTTTGCCTTAAATGGACTCGTTTTCCCCTTCCCATCTGGATAATATTCTTTCCTCCTTTCATACTACCTGCTCTAGGATTTTGGACTCTATTGTCCCATTTCAGCTTAAATCGGCTAAACTGAAAACAGATCCCTGGCTAAACAACACTACCAGTGCCATTAGACAACTGGTCAGGCAGGCTGATTGGAGATGGAAAAAGGACAAATTATATGCATCTCTGGGAATTTTTAGGGACTGTCTTGCTGATTACCAGAGGACTGTGTAAAAGGCAAAATTTCAGTATCTCTCTGATATTATTTCTAGCAGCAGTCACTGTTCTAGAGTGCTATTTAACACAATTAACTCTTTTATAAACCCACACACTCTTGACTGTAACAGATGATTCGTTTACAACATGTGAGACTTTTCTTCACTTTTTTGTTGATCAGAATCAGAAAATCAGAATCAGAATCAGAAATCAGAATCAGCTTTATTGGCCAAGTATGCACAACACATACAAGGAATTTGACTTTGGCTAAAAACTTGCTCTCGTTGTTCAGGTGAAGGATTTAAATAAGGATTCAATGACAACCACAGTATGTACAGTAAATTACAGTCTGTCCACGTTTCTATAAAAGGATGCAAATATATACAGGAATATATGTAGTTATTTACTCGGACTAACCACACTTTGCAGAAATATATGAAAAAATATACAATCACACAGTATTTCAATGTGGACTCAGATTCAGTGATATAATGTGAATGAAGTAAAAAGCAGTGTGAGAGTTATGTGCAATGTAATAATGGATGAAAAGTCATGAGTACAGCAACAGGTAGGACTAGGTGAATGTTAGGAGTTCATCAGAGTGATGGCTTGAGGAAAGAAACTGTTCCTGTGACGGGTGGTTTTGACCTTCAGTGATCTGTAACGACGACCAGAAGATAGAAGTTCAAACAGTTTGTGGCCGGGGTGTGATGGGTCAGCACAGATGTTTCCCGCCCTTTTCCTGGTTATGGACCGATATAAGTTCTCAATGGAGGGTAGGTCGGTACCAATGATCCTCTCCGCAGACTTAATGATCCGCTGCAGTCTGGTCTTGTCCTGTTTAGTGGCAGATCCAAACCAGACAGTGATGGAAAAGCAGAGGACAGATTGGATGATGGCGGTGTAGAAGACAACCAGCAGCTCCTGAGGCAAATCAAACTTCTTGAGCTGACGCAGAAAAAAACAACCTCTGCTGGGCCTTTTTCCGTACAGTGTCAATATGGGAGGACCACTTCAGGTTCCGGGAGATTGTGGTACCCAGAAACTTGAAGGAGTCCACCGTGGACACTGTGCTGTTGAGGATGGTGAGTGGGGGGAATGAAGGGGGGTGTCGCCTGAAATCCACAGTCATCTCCACCGTTTTGGCTGGGTTAAGTTCAAGATGGTTCTGGCTGCACCAGAGGATCAGCTGCTCCACCTCCCGCCTGTATGCAGACTCATCATCATCCCGGATCAAACCGATGACTGTGGTGTCGTCCGCAAACTTCAGGAGCTTCACCGAAGGGTCCTCTGAGGTGCAGTCGTTGGAGTAGAGGGAGAAGAGCAGTGGGGAAAGGACACATCCTTGGGGGGCGCCAGTACTAATTTTTCGGGAGCTGGATGTAAATCTCCCTAGCTTCACCTGTTGCCACCTGTCAGTCAGAAAGCTGGAGATCCACTGGCAGGTGGAGGGGGGCACCTTGAGCTGGAGGAGTTTCTGATGAAGAATGCCTGGGATGATGGTGTTGAACGCTGAGCTGAAGTCGACAAACAGGATCCTGGCGTACGTCCCTGGGGAGTCGAGGTGTTGCAGGATGTAATGTAGTCCCATATTTACTGCATCATCCACTGACCTGTTTGACCGGTAGGCAAACTGCAGTGGGTCCATCAGGGGGCCTGTGATGACCTTCAGGTGGTTCAGCACCAATCTCTCCAAGGATTTCATGACCACAGAGGTCAGGGCAACAGGTCTGTAGTCATTTAATCCTGTAATAGAGGGTTTCTTGGGAACTGGAATGATGATGGAGCGTTTGAAGCAGGAAGGCACTTCACGCAGCTCCAGTGATCTGTTAAAGATCCGGGTGAAGATGGGGGCCAACTCGTTGGAGCAGACTCTCAGGCAGGACGGAGACACACCATCAGGTCCTGCAGCCTTCTTGATCTTTTGTCTCTGAAAGACCCGGCGCACCTCCTCTTCACAGATCATTAGTGCTGGTGGGAGGTCAGAGTGGAGGAGGGATGGAGTTCCTGGGGCTGCAGATAATCCTTTTGTGTGGGTGGGAGGTGAGAACTGTAGGTTCTTTTCAAACCTGCAGTAAAAGCTGTTTAGGTCATTAGCCAGCTGGAGGTTTTCCGCAGGGTGGGGGGATGGTCTCCTGTAGTTGGTGATATTCCGTAGGCCTCTCCAGACAGAAGCAGAGTTGTTAGCTGAGAAGTTTTTTTGTAACTTCACACTGTAGCTCCTCTTAGCAAGCCTGGTCTCCTTCGTCAGCATGTTTCTGGCCCGCTTGTACAGAGTCCAGTCACCAGTCCTGTAGGCCTCCTCCTTGGTCTGACGTAGCTGCTTCAGTTTAGGAATGAACCAGGGTTTATTGTTGTTGTATATGCAGAAGGTCTTGGTCTGCACACACATGTCCTCGCAGAAACAGGTGTATGATGTCACAGTGTCAGTGAGTTCATTTAAGTTAATGGCTGCAGCTTCAAAAACACTCCAATCTGTGCAGTCAAAGCAGGCTTGTAACTTCAGCTTTGATTCCTCAGTCCATTTCTTCACAGTCCTTACAACAGGCTTGGAAGTTTTTAGTTTCTGTCTGTATGTTGGAATAAGATGGAGCAGGCAGTGGTCAGAAAAACCCAGAGCTGCATGGGGGACGGCATGATAGGCATTTCTTAAAACTGTGTAACAGTGGTCAAGTGTATTTGTGTCCCTGGTGGGACATTTAATATGCTGTCTGTATTTAGGAAGCTCATTTGTGAGATTAGCTCTATTGAAATCACCCAGAATGATAAGCAGAGAGTCTGGATGTTTTTCCTCCACCTCTGCTATCTGGTCAGCGAGGAGCTGCAGTGCCTCCGTTGTACAAGCAGCAGGCGAGATATAAATTCCGACCAGAATAAATGAGGAGAACTCTCGCGGTGAATAAAAGGGTTTACAGTTTATGAACAGTGACTCTAGGTTAGGGCTACAAAACTTCTTCAACACTGTGACATCAGTACACCAACCTTCGTTTATGTAGAAGCAGATTCCACCACCCTTAGTCTTTCCAGAAAATTCTCGGCTGCGATCAGCACGAAACAGCTGGAATCCGTCCAGGCGGACCGCGCTGTCCGGGATGTGTTCACTCAGCCAGGACTCCGTGAAACAAAGGGCGCCAGATCTGCTAAAATCCCGGTTTTTGTGAGTCAGGAGCAGCAGTTCATCCATTTTGTTCGCCAAACTGCGGATATTTGCCAGATGGATCGATGGGAGCGGCGTGCGAAATCCTCGTTTCTTCAGCCTGACTAACGCACCGGCACGTTTACCACGCCGCCTTCGTTTCCGGCCAGCGCCAATAGCCGCTGCTCCCACAGCTAAGATGGACTGAAAAAACTTCAGATCAGCAGCAGTAACTGGCGGAGAAGTTGCATTGGGAGGTAGTCTGAGTGAAAGTAGTTCCTCCCTTGAATAGGTGATTCGGACAGAAGAGCAGAAGTCCAAAAAAACACACAAAATTATCAAAAACATCAGAGAGCAGAAGCCAGTGGCTGCCATCCGCGGCGCCATCTTGGATTTTTTGATAAAGTGGACTCTGTCAGATGAGCTATTAATAACAGTTTTAATGGGAGCTTGTCTGTTGTCCCGGGTTACTCTGCTGTGTTTGAACAGTTTGAGTTGGTCTCTTTATCATCACTTACTGATATAGTGAAGTCTCTGAAGCCATCAAATTGCTCACTGGATGTTGTTCCCGCTGGAATACTGAAAAGGGTTTTTAATACTGTAGGGCCTGGTCTTTTGGTTTTTATTAATTCCTGCCTTAGTTCAGGATTTGTCCCACCTACTTTTAAACATGCTGTGGTTAGGCCCCTTCTTAAAAAACCTCACCTTGACCCTTCAGGTTTATCTAATTTTAGACCCATTTCTCATTTGCCCTTTTTATCTAAGGTTTTAGAAAAAGCTGCTTTTATACAGTTGCAATCTTTTTTAGAAGACAACTCTATTTTTGAGAAGTTTCAATCTGGGTTTAGATCTCGTCACAGCACTGAGTCTGCCCTGCTAAAGGTGCACAATGATATTATGATGTCTGCTGATGCCAAATGCCCCGTGGTCTTAGTGCTGCTAGATCTTACAGCAGCCTTTGACACTGTGGACCATACTATCCTTTTGTCACACCTGAATTACCATGTTGGCATCCATGGCACTGCACTAAGTGGTTTGAATCCTACCTATCTTAATAGAACTTTTTCTGTAATGATTAGTGACATGTCTTCTAGTGCCTCTCTCTCCTGTGGGGTCCCACAGGGCTCTATCCTTGGCCCTATTCTGTTTTCATTATATATGTTGCCACTCGGGTCAATAATAGCCAGGCACAACATGTCTTTCCACTGTTATGCGGACGATTTGCAGCTTTATTTACCTTTTCACAAAGTGTTCTATTGGACTGCATCACTGACATTAAGTTGTGGTTAAGCCAAAATTTTCTCCATGTCCAAATGAAAAAAAAAAAACCAGAATGTATTGTGTCTGGGGATACTGTAACGGCTGGCTTGGTACCCTCTCTTTAAGGCTCAGTTCAGTTGTCAGAAATTTGGGGGTGATTTTTCACAGCCATTTAAAATTTGATAAACAGATTGACAATGTAGTCAAGATGAGTTTATCAATTACATCTGTTATTCAAAGCCAAAGCTTTCCTGAGCCGTCGTGATCTTGAGATAGCCATCCATGCTGTAATCACTTCTCGACTTGACTACTGCAATGCACTTTATGTTGGCATCTCTGTCTTCTCTCAGCCACCTTCAACTTGTGTAAAATGCAGCGGCTCGTCTTTTGACCAACACACCTAGGCGAGAGCACATTACTCCCAATCCTTTTTTCACTTCATTGGCTTCCAGTCCATTTTAGAATTAATTTTAAACTTTTGCTTTTTGTTTATAAAGCTCTTAATGGCCTTGCTCCGATTTATATGTCTTGAGATTTTGACTGTCCGTCAAAAGGCAGGGCTTTGAGGTCATCCAATTAGCTTTTGCTGGATGTTCCCAGGTCAAGGTGTAAACATTGGGGTGACCGAGCCTTTTCTGTTGTCGCCCCCAGGCTTTGGAATAATCTCCCCCTGACCTACGTGCTGTCTCTGACCTGGCCCTTTTTAAATCAGAACTTAAAACATATTTGTTTAGGGTGGCTTTTAATACCCAGTAGCGGTGATATTTGTCTTGGCATTTGTTTTTATTTTATTCTTATTTTTTAGGTATTTATTCTTATTTCTTTGTTTATGTTATTTGTTTTTAATGCTGTGTGTGTTTTTAATGCTGTTTAATTTTTTGTAAAGCACTTTGGTCACCTACGGGTTGTTTTAAAGGGCTACATAAATAAAGTACATTACATTACATTAATTCGAGATGTTTTGGAAATCTCCAGCTCGTTGGGCATAAACACTGGTCTGATTTCTCTAGATCAGGAAAAGACTTTTGACCGCATTGAGCATGACTTCCTCTGGTGATGGAGACGTGTGGGTTCAGCGCTGGTTTCATAGTCAAGATCCAGGTGATATATGCTGGTGTTGAGAGTATATTGAAAATCAATGGCAGTTTATGTGCTCCTTTCAGAGTGCATAGAGGCATCCAGCAGGGCTGTGCTTTGTCTGGTATGATTTATGCACGCTCCCTAGAACCCCTACTCCATAAAATATGCACAAGCATTGATGGCCTTGCCTTACCTGGTTTTAATAGAAAGATTGTTTTATCCGCCTATGCGGATGATGTAATTGTTTTTATCAAAAATCAGATTGACGTTAATGTTTTAATTGATTTAACTAGTGACTTCACCCTTTTATCAGCAGCAAGGGTGAATTGGAGAAAAAGTGAAGCCCTTGTTGTCAGCGATTGGCTTGGTGGCCTCCCGGTTCTGCCACAGGACATGGCATGGAAAAAAGATGGCATAAGATACTTGGGATTTTTTCTTGGTAATGATGTCATGGTCCGGAGGAACTGGGAGAATGTTGGTGAAAAAATTGAAGGCAAACTGAATAAGGGGAGATGGGTGCTCCCTCAGATGTCTTACAGAGGGAGGGTGCTTGTGCTAAATAACCTTGTTGCCCCCTGCTTTGGCACCGATTAACCTGCTTAGATCCCCCATCAGGTTTACTGTCCCAGATCCAGACAAAAATTGTGAACTTTTTCTGGGATAATTTGCATTGGGTGCCACAGGGGGTGCTGTTTTTATCCAGAGAGGAGAGGGGACAAGGCCTCATACACCTGGCCTGCAGAACTGCCACCTTTAGGCTACAGTTTGTGCAGAGGTTTCTGACGGGCCCGGCAGATCTAATTTGGAGAGAAGTGGCCAGCTGCATCTTCAGGCATGTGAGTAATCTGGGACCGGATTATGCTCTGTTTTTAATTAATTCAAAAAAAGTTTAAATTTAAGTGGGTTGCCTCTGTTTTATTGAAGGGTTTTTTAGTCCTGAAACCTTTTTAATGCTAAACGTAAAAACTGACTCTCTTTTTTGGCTCTTGAGGGAGCCGTTGATTCATGGAGCAAGGCTGGACATCTGCACTGAGACCACTCCTGGGCTGATGGCAGCACTCCTGATAACAAAGACTGTGACTCTGCAACATCTGGTGAATGCAGCAGGACCAACGTTAACGGGACTCCCTGGCTGTAGCAGCCTTACTGGGTATCAGATCTGCCAGAGTGACTCAGAGGGTCCTTGAACTTTGGAGGCAGAGTGATAGGATATTTTCAGGTTTCATTGATTATTCTATATGATTTTAATGCTGTATTATTCTATTTTATATTATAATTGTATCTGGTGCATATAAAGAGCCAATGTCTGTCTGAGTCACTGTGATGTTTTTTCATTGTCTCAGAGCTTGAAAAGACTGTCTGTTTTCAGTGTAAGATTAGATTGAGCAAGATTGCAAATAATGACGAAGGTTTCATTGTTTTATCATACCGAACTGTACTGTAAGTTAGAGTGACTTAGGATGACCAGGTCATGTAAAGATCATAGCAGAATGTTCATTGCTGACCACAGATAAAGAAGCAGTCACTTGGAGAGTTGGCTCCAGCCAGTCTAGCTTAGATAAGGGACTGAGGTATAAAAAAGCAACATCCTTGAACACATGTTCGGGAGTTGGTGCTGTGAAGCTCTGAGGCAAGTTTTGCTGTTACTGATTACCTCCTTTCTGATCAGAAGGAGAATAAATGACTCAGAACTTGGAACACCGCCTATTGATTATTGATTCAGACTCAATCAATTCATTTTTGATCTAACATTATTGGCTCCCATCATGAATATGTTGCCAGTACGTGGTGGAGGTATGCTAATTATACGGCCAGGGCAACTAATCGTTCCAATTGTTACGTTTGCTCCCTAGTGCCAATGTTAGCTGGACAGACTGCTGTTGTAGCTAAAATGATAGAACCAGCAAAAGCTCTCTTGTTTTTTACAGAAGGCTATGAAAAGGGACTACACAAAAAATTATTTTGAATCACTCTTGAGAAATCTTTCATCACTCTACCAATCAGAGAACTTATGGTACCCCTTACTCTGTAAGGGCAAGGTTAGTTTCATCAGGAACTTTTTCTTTTTGTCTGAAGGGAAGTGGTAACAACCCTCTGGGCGACCTACCCCTTTCTCGGTGTGAGGCAGTGTACAGTATACACCGCATCTGTGATGCTAGTACCCTGACCAATCGGATGGGAAGGTGGTGTCCACAGTCTAACCGTTGTTATTACGGACCTATCACCATACTGGAGCTCTGCAGTGCTGCTATCTGCAACTTCCATATGTATGGTGCACATATGGTGACTGGTGGTTGGTGGCTGTGTGGTCGTAAGGCATATGTATTCCCACCTGCCTATGAATTGGGCAGGAACCTGTGCCCCCGTCTTTGTGACTGACAACACCCTGATTATGTCAGCGGGTCAGACGAGCAGAGGGAGGAGAGACCTATCACAGGATGCCATTTTCACACCACATGATTCCATCTGGGGTAAGGACGTGCCGGAGCAGTTTTAAGATACTTACTACAGGTCAAAAGGTAGTTTAGTCGCCATTCCCTTGGGTGGGAGTGGCAAAAAATACCTTGTGGATTGAAACTCTTAATTATAGACTACAGTCTTTTGTGAATTTTTCCTTAGCTGCCTGGAAAGGTGAAAGGGAGGAAATGACTGCTATAAGACTTGTAGCAACACAGAATAGAATGGTACTTGATCAGTTGACTGCCGCCCGTGGGGATGTGTGCGCAATTGTAGGTCAGTACTGTTGCACCTTTATGCCTGCACATGGTGCAGATGGAGGTGTCATTGCTTCAGCCATACGTAATCTGACTGCTTTGCAGACTGCTGGGGCTAAGGATAATGTTGATGACTCATCACACTGGATAAACTGGTTGTTTTCCTCATGGAGAAGTCTTGTCATAAACTTGGTAGTGATTATTGTAGTGATACTTTTGATCTTTTCATGTTTCATTCCTTGTATCCATGATATGATGTTGAAACTTGTTCAGGTGAATTTAGTGTTATATCACGAGGCCACCACTGGAGATGATGGGGAAACAACACCAACTTAATGTTTTATGAGTACAGAGTATGACTGACATGCAGAAAGCCGAAAGGAGATGTATGTTCATGATGTGAATTTGAAATGTACTGAGCTGCAAGAGTAATCAAATATGTCTTGAAGTTCAGAGAAGTTGTTATCCTTATTTGAGATTTTTCACTTTATCCTGTTTATGTTCTGTTTTAATTTATGTTGTAATTGAAACCATTATGTTACTAATCACTATTTAGCTAGTATACAGTTTTACTGTGAAGCGGCATGATAAAATAAAGGCAGCGATGGAGTTTTTAGTTGGTTTATTGAATCATACCGCCTTCATGGGAACACCTCCCCAGCCCTCGTGCTGCGGGCTGAGGTGATGTCCTCAGGCTCTCAGAGAGGAGACACAAAGTGTGTGTCTGCAGCAGTTGAAGGAGTCAGTGAATGAGAGGCAGATTTACAGAACAGTGCAGCATATATACCCAACTCAGACAATACATCAAAGACATTCACAGCAGTCGATCTGGGCATTTGCATATCAGAGGTACAGACAGGATGCATGAACACAATGCATGGATGACACTTTAACCTCACAGCTGTAAACTCAGCATGCAGCGGAAAAAAACCCAGGAGTAACGAGCTGACTGTCTCCGGAAAAAACCAAGGAGTAACGAGCTGACTGTCTCTGTGTGTTGTGGGGGGGTTGAATCAACCCGCCACAACTGTATCGATTGTTGTCTGATTGTTGATACCTTGTTGCAGTTTCACATTGAGGTACTAATACACATAGGTTAGGGTGCTAGCACACATAGAGCTCTAATACAAACATACACATAAGTCTCTTACACATATAATTGTTTCTAGTAATTTTTTATTGTTTTTATTGTTCTTTTACATTTACATATAAGTATTAACTTTTTTTATTAAATCACTGCTAATCTTCTGACACATAGAACGACAAATACATATACTATTTCATCTCAATTTATGGTTAATCACCATCACTGGTTCAATTTTTCTCTTTTATGACTTAATTAGATGATTGATTTCTTTTTTTTTTAAAAATAAAAGGTATTATCCTCACATGCTCCCCAGGAAATGAAACATTCCAGCGGCGCTCCGGAGTGGCAGTGAGGCCGATGGCGGACTTTCCTCATTAAAAAGCGAGTTAGGATCTTGTGCAATATAATGCTTTAGCATGAAATGCACCAGAACTTGGCGAGCTGCCCAGTGAGGTTTTAGAAGCAATAGTGTTTCATCTCTGATGCTTTTTAAGCATCAAAGGGGGAAATGATAGGATATTTTCAGGTTTCATTGATTATTCTATATGAGTTTAATGCTGTATTATTCTATTTTATATTATAATTGTATCTGGTGCATATAATGAGCCAATGTCTAAGTCACTGTGATGTTTTTTCATTGTCTCAAAGCTTGAAAAGACTGTCTGTTTTCAGTGTAAGATTAGGTTGAGCAAGATTGTAAATAATGACGAAGGTTTCATTGTTTTATCATACCAAGCTGTACTGTACTGTAAGTTAGAGTGACTTAGGATGACCAGGTCATGTAAAGATCATAGCAGAATGTTCATTGCTGACCACAGATAAAGAAGCAGTCACTTGGAGAGCTGGCTCCAGCCAGTCTAGCTTAGATAAGGGACTGAGGTATAAAAAAGCAACATCCTTGAACGCATGTTAGGGAGTTGGTGCTGTGAAGCTCTGAGGCAAGTTTTGCTGTTACTGATTACCTCCTTTCTGATCAGAAGGAGAATAAATGACTCAGAACTTGGAAAACCGCCTATTGATTATTGATTCAGCCTCAGTCAATTCATTTTTGATCTAACACAGAGACTTGATGGGAGGGAAAGACAGCTTCTGGTGGACCACAGCAGAGGAGCCACTGAACCCAACCACAGTGACCCTTTCCCAGAGATCTCCATGAGCCCTGGTCTTGGTGACCTAACTGGACATTTGTTAAAAACACAGAACCCCAGACAGCTGACCTTACACAATGCTGACAAAAAAACGCTGTACATCAATTGTGTTAAGGTCATCAACAGAGCAGGACTCCACAGCAGACCCCCCCCCCCACTGTGTGGACTGAGAAGCTGATTGGGGAAGGAGTGAGTCCACAGTGGAGAGTCTTGTACAAACCCCCAATTAAAAAAAAGGACAGCAGATCTCCAGTGGAGAATTTTACATGGAGCAACTGCCATGTGCCAAGTGCTTTTATTTCTGTTCTTAATTCTGCAGTTTCAAACCAGTGCCCTTTCTGCAGTCTCTGAAAGACTGTGTTTGATGTTTTTTGTGAGTGTAAGAGGCTTACAGTGCTCGTCACTCTTTTAACAAAAGTTTTTAATTGGTGAAAAATTTTCTGTGGGTCTTTTTATTTATGGTGCAGGATATAAAAAAATAAGTAAAGTGGCAATTTTATTATTAAAATGAATTTTATTATTGGTGAAGCCAAGCTGGCAATATATGCTAGCAGAAAAAATAAAGTAGAAGGCAAACCAGTTCAAGAACCAGCCTCTGTGTGGCGTTGCAACATCTGGTCCAGACTGAGAATGGAGTTCAGCTTTTTTAAGATTTGATTTGATTTTTTTTTTATTTTGTATACTTTATTGATGACTGGGAACATAGATGGTTTTTGGCAAATATGGTGTTATAGAGATGTCCTTTGTTGTGTATGTGAGAATGAACTGTGTGTTGTACATTTTTTATTTGGCTGATTCATGTGTTCAGCATGTTTTAAACATTTTTTACGCACTTTTACTTTACTATTTGTCTTGATGTCCTTGTAAATGCCAAAAACATGCAGGTTAGGTTAATTGGAGACTCTAAAGTGGCCCTAGTTGTGAATGTGTGTGTAAATGGTTAAGGGATAGCGCCGTATCGTGGCTGCTTCATCCATCCAGGTGGTGGATGACCCTCAATTTCCCCTCTGGGGATCAATAAAGTATACTAAAACTAAAAAAACTAAACTAAATATGTAAATAAAGTGTTTTTGTAAAAATCAAAATCTTCTTTTTTCCTTCTTCTTCTTTTAGATTTGATTGGCGGTTGGCAACCAGCATACAGGTGCATTACCGCCACGTACTTCACTCTATATCATCACTCTATATATCTTCTTTTAGATTTGATTGGTGGTTGGCAACCAGCTTACAGGTGCATTACTGCCACTGACTTGATTATCATTACTCCACATCTTTGTATAAGGAGTTCTTATAAGGAACTCTGAACAACTCCTTATGTATGAAAAAAAATTTCCGTCCTTGGACTGTGTCCTCTCAGTGGCATACTCAATATCTTCTTCCTCCTCTTCCAGACTTGATCAGCGGCTGGCAATCTTCTTCTTCTTTTAGATTAGATTGGTGGTTGGCAACCAGCTTACAGGTGCATCTTTGTATAAGGAGTTCTTATAAGGAGTTTTGAACAACTCCCCACGTGCGAAAAAATTATCCGTCCCTGGATGTCTATGATGCTCCTATGATGTCTACATGGTGACAATGTGGCAACTTCTTCTTTTAGATTTGATTGGCGGTTGGCAACCAGCTTACAGGTGCATTACCACCACTGACTTGATTATCATCACTCTATATCTTCTTCTTCTTTTAGATTTGATTGGCAGTTGGCAACCAGCTTACAGGTGCATCTTTGTATAAGGAGTTCTGAACAACTCCCTATGTGCAAAAAAATTATCCATCCCTGGATGCCTATGATGCTCCTATGATGTCTACATGGTGACGATGTGACAACTTCTTCTTCTTTTAGATTTGATTGGCGGTTGGCAACCAGCTTACAGGTGCATTACCACCACTGACTTGATTATCATCACTCTATATCTTTGTATAAATCTTCTTCCTCTTCTTCCTTCAGACCCAATTGGTGGATAGCAACCAGCCCACAGGTGCACCGCCGCCACCCACCGGGTTGGAGTGTGGACGAGAGAATGGCAGGGAAAATAAAAACTAAATTCTTTTAATTAATCCAGTTGCACTTAAGTATCTAAATAGACCTACATATATTTCTTTGATTGAAGTTCCTAACATGTTTTCCAAAACAAAATTTAAATTAGCCCTTTCCATTACTGCAATCAGATGTTTCCTTTGTTCCTGGTATCCCTGACATTCCAACAAAACGTGTTGAACTGCTTCCAGAGAACCACAACGTACACAGCTGCCAGCCAGGCATCCACCCACTCCATGCAGCATCCGGTTCAAAGCAGCACGTCCCACTCTCAATCGGGCGATGAGCATCCTCCCCCCTGCCTCCTCCAATTCCCACCCCAGAGTCCACCCGCCCCCGGATGCCACAAAGATGTCCTCCCGCATCCATTGAGTCCCAATGTTCTTGCCACTTTTCCACTATATAATTTTTAATTATTGATTTGCCTTCTGCCTTACTGAGTGAGATTTCCAGATTTATTGTTTTGGATTTTAATGATTGTTTTGCTAATAAATCCACATCCTCATTACCCTCTATCCCAACGTGGGCTGGAACCCAAAGAAAGTTTATTGACTGACCTTTACTGTAGAGGTTGTAAATTAAGGAGTGGATTTCTACAATTAGGTCCTGCCTACACGACTGCAGTGACTGAACACTCTTGAGAGCTGTCCAATTATCAGAAGCAATGACTGCATTATTCCTATAATTTATATCCAACCACTGTAAAGCAAATATAATGGTAACTAGCTCAACTGTGTATACTGATAAGTGATTACTGGTTCTTTTATTGATAGATATTTTATACTGAGGAATGCATACCGCAGCTCCACTACGACCAGTTGTAAGATCCTTGGAACCATCGGTAAATGGGATCAGCCTGTTTCTGAAGTTCTGTTCAATATATTTATGCAGTATATAATCTGTTGCTGATTGCTTATGCTGCTTCCTCAGTTGTTGTATTTCAAAATCTACCAGTGGCATCTTAAGCAGCCATGGAGGAATAACAGACCACAGGACCGTTGGGCTAAAATCTATGTATTTTAATCCTGCCTGCTCAGCAATGGCATCACTTATTTATCTAAAGCTACCAATGTTGGACTCATTCTGTTCCCAGCAACCATCAGGAATAGCTTTTGCAGGATGTGACCTCTTATGCCCCTTCAAGTTGATCCAGTATGCCAGCTTTAATTTGGTTCTTAATCTTAATGGCATTTTACCCCTCTCTACTTGGATCGCTGATACTGGAGAAGTTTTACATGCACCACAACATATCCTAAGAGCCTTTGTCTTCTCTATGTCCAGTTGGTTCAAGTGACAATCAGCAGCCGACATGAACGCAACACATCCATAGTCTAGTGTAGCTCTCACTAGTCCTCGATACACCCTCAACAGATGCCCTAGAGGCCCCCCAGTCCCGTCCTGCCAGACATCTCAAAATATTATTTATTTTCTTATATTTTACTTTAGTTTTTTCAGTATGCTGCTTCCAAGTTAGTTTTTCATCAAATAACACACCTAAATACCGAACTACCTTTACTTGTTCTAACTTTTGGCCATAAAGATTTAAAGAAATTTCTTTGTAACTTTTAAAGAAGCAAATTATTTGTGTCTTTGACACCGATAAAAGCCAACCAGTTTGCCCATTGTTCAACCTGGTCTATTGCTGCCTGCATTTTCCTCTAAATGATCTGTGTGGAGTTTGCATGTTCTCCCCGTGTATGTGTGGGTTTACCCCGGGATTTCTCCGGTTTCCTCCCACATGCCAAAAACATGCAGGTTAGGTTAATTGGAGACTCTAAAGTGGCTCTAGGTGTGAATGTGTGTGTGAATGGTTAAGGGATAGCGCCGTATCGTGGTTGCTTCATCCATCCAGGTGGTGGATGACCCTCAATTTCCCCTCTGGGGATCAATAAAGTATACTAAATCTAAATCTAAAAAAATCTAAATGTACACAAGATTATGTCCCCTTATCCATAAGGCCCCATCATCTGCATACAAGGCCTTCCCTATTCCACTATTGATTCCTTCAGAAATATCATTAATCATAATATTAAACAAAACAGGGCTACACACGCTGCCTTGGGGGGTACCATTTTCAACTTGATATATTTTGGAGCACTCTGTATCAACTCTTACCTCAATCGTTCTATCATGCAAGAAATCTAATACCCAATTGTATAGATTACCTTCAATACCAAATTGATTTAATTTAATTACAGTAGTAGCCCTTCCTTCCCCAGCATGTCATATGCTTTTTCTACATCAAAGAAGATAGCTATCACATTTTCCCTGTTTACCTGGGCTTTCCTAATTTCAGATCTAGGAGCAAAATGGAATCCATAATATTTCTCCCTTTTTGGAACCCACTTTGAAAAGGAGAAAGACATTCCCTCCCTTCCAAAATGTAATTCAGCCTTTCAGTCACCATTCGTTCCATTGTTTTCCCTAACTGTGAGGTAAGAGCTATCGGCCTATAATTATTGGGATCTGATGAATCTTTCCCTGGCTTTAAGACTGGAACTATAACTGATTGTTTCCATGCCCTTGGACTCTTCCCAGTTTCCCAAACTTTATTAAATAGCTTTAATATTGTTTGAAGTGCACTCTCCTCCATGTGTGACAACATCCTATAATATACGCCATCCTTCCTTGGTGAAGACTGCTTCGATTTCAGAATAGCCCTTTTCAATTCCGACAGAGTGAATAGCAAATCTATCGTGTCCCTTGAAGTATCCTTCTTTATGTTTACATGTGGGTGTTTGGATAAAGTGCTTTCCCTGCTTTGTCTAATTGTGTTTGGTAGGTTTTCTAAACTATGAAATCTTCACTAAAGTTTGTGCCAATACTATCTAACACTGTTATTTTGTACTCTTTTCTAATACCACTCATTTTCTTAATCATTCCCCAAATATCTGATAGCTGTCTTTCTCTTCCTATAGTATTACAATACTGTCTCCAAAATAAACGCTTAGCTGTTGTAATTGTTTTCCTGACGAATGCCTGACACCGTTTGTACTCAGTCGCTGCTTCCAAAGTATGACAATTTTTCACTCGTCTGAATGTCCTATTTCTGTTTTTAATAGCTTTATTACAATTATCATCCCACCAAGGAAGATTCTTTCATTGTCTATAACCTGTACTTTTTGGTATTGTTTGATTTGCAGACTCTATTATAATTGCACTGACACTTTCACTAAATTTCTCCCGATCAATAATGTCCTCACTGTTTAGCTGCTCACATCTAGTCTTACACAGATATTTAAATTTGTCCCAATCTGCCTTATCCATTTCCATCTTGTGCCAGACTGCATCCCTTCTTCTCCCACTTCTAGACCAATTTTAACTCTTATTGGGTAATGATCACTCCCATTTGCTGATGGACTTAATACCTCCCAAGATGTGATTCCTGCAATTGCATTTGAAACCAAAGTTAGGCCTAACACACTTTTTGAGACTAGATTACTGCTAAATCTAATACCTTTCCCATCACTCATGCATATTAAGTCTCTGTCCTCTTAAGAAATCCTCAATTACTGTGCCATTCATATCTATATCATATCTACTGTGCCGACATCATCTAGACAAGATGGCGACCGGGATGGTCACACTTTTTCAGTGCTGAGACTAAGTTACTGATTTTGCCAAAAAAATATTCCTGCTACCCCACAGCGTGTTACGTGCATTAAAACCCCCACACCAAACTGCCCTACCCTGTGCTTGTCTATTTACAGTGTTCAAAGTGTCAACTGTCAATCTGTTACATGGATTACATAGTAATTAATAATTGTTATTTCGTCTTTTACTGCCCATATTTTTACCATTATTGATTCATGTTCTTTCCTTTTGTCCATTATTTTGTAATTTGTTCCATTATGCTCAAAAGTTGCTACACCCCCTCCTCTACCACTTTCCCTGTCATTCCTTACAGATGTGTATCCTTGAATGACAAAATCCAACTGAGGTTTTAGCCATGTTTCCTGTATACAGATTACCTGGGGTTTGTCTTGCATATCAGATATAACTTGCCAGTTTGATATTAAACTCCTGGCATTCCATTGCAAAATCATGATTACCATTATGACCCACTGTGAACTTAAAGATCGCCCACTTAACAAGTCCTCAACTGCTTCCCAATGTAGCCCCTTAATGCCAAGATATTTTTCTGCTGCTTTCACAATGATTTTGATTTTTTCTCTTTTCTTGGAAGTCTGTGCAGTGCAGTTTATCACATCTACCACAAATAAGACAAAATTATTTTTATTTCAAAACCAGAGTATCTTTCTTAATTCTTCTGCATGCACTGCAAGCCTGCACATTTTCCCTGTTAGCATCCACTCCCACTTTTTTTAGCTGGCACCTTTTCACAGCTTCTGCATATGTTAACCCATGGAAGACTTTTATCTACTAAATTTCAGCTGCTCTTTTGCTGGCTTCACAGCCTCAATATGCAGGCTCCTCTTTCACACTTGCCATATTCATGTTCACCAGAGCATCTGGCACATCGTTGTCTACCTTTGCATATCACTGCTACATGATCAAACTTTTGACATTTGAAACATCTGAGTGGAGGAGGAACGTAAAGTCTGACTTCATAGCTCATGCAACCAATATTACACCTTACTTGGCAGTCTTGTTTCATCAAATTTTAACATTACCAAGAGGCCTATCACATTTCTCACCATTTCTATTAGTTTTCAATCTTTGTACCTCTGTCACTTTTGCTCCAGTTAAGTTTTTCATTATTTCATCAGTTGAGACAGCCGTTGAAATGCCCTATATAACTCCTCTCATTGCCTTATTTCCTTCCAATACTGAACACTGCACATTTTTCCCCTCCATCTCATTGACTCTGATTGCTTTTCCTTGTTGAACACTATCTTTACATGTAACTAGTAATGAACCACTACGAAGAATTCTTGCATTTAAAACTTCTCCAAGTAATTTTTTAATTGCATTTGTAAGCTTAGTTGGGTTCCACTCATGAAATGATGCCCCTTCCTGAGTAAGTTTAATCATTGCTTTACACTCCTTCTGTTTATTCCGGGATTGATCATCTTGTGATTCATCAGCACTTGATAACACTCTTGATTGAATTTCCTTCCGTTTACGTTTGTTTCTTTTAGACTTCACCGAATTCCAAACTTCCTCTTTCCCACTTCCTACCTCCATTCCTCCTAAATCACTCCCTGCTTTATCACCTTCTGCTACCTGCTCTGCCATCTCCTGTCCATTCACAGCCTGGCTGTGCCACTCTGGTTCAAAGTCCCTGCCTCTTGTCACCATCTTATATCGCTCTCGTTGAAACGCCATTGTCTTCTTTTCCAGAGGAGCTTCGGTGTTACTACCGCCACGTCTGTGATGAACTCACGATGTGACAACTACTTCTTCTTTTAGATTTGATTGACGGTTGGCAACCAGCTTACAGGTGCATTACCACCACGTACTTCACTCTATATCATCACTCTATACGGTATATCTTGGCCGTATCACTCTATATCACGACTTGTTCAGTCCACAATGTGACAACCGCCATGTACTTATTTTTTAAAGTCCTATTTTGATTCCCAAGTTTCAAAGGACTCGCTATGACATCATCGAAGATCAAAGACAGGCATCACCGAACGAGTCATAGGATCGCCTATGATCTTCCTATGATCTCTACATGATGTCTATATGACGTTATATAGACACCATAGTATAGAGTGATTCAAGATCATTGGACTTGCTATGACATCATCAAAGATCATATGACTCACTATGACATCATCAAAGATCAAAGGCAGTCATCACTCACAATCATAGGACTCACTATGACATCGTCCAAGATCACAGGATTCGCTATGACACCATCAAAGATCAAAGGCAGGCATCACTGAACGAGTGCTGATGTGCTTGCATGCAGAAATACTTTTATACTTGGTTTCTACGGGCATGCACAAGTATGCACTAGTTTTGCTAAACTGAGAGACTGAAATGCAATTCATTCCCACACTACTTTATTTCATTCCCACATTGTAGTTAATTAACTTATGTGTAAGAATTATTAGCAGTTCTGGCACTAATGGCCAGTCTTCCGTTCAGCCTTTTTATTCTCTGCTGATATGGGTAGAGACTCTTTAAATAAGCCGTTTAGTGTGGGATTGAGTTATCAAGACATATTCACTTACGGAAGATGTGACTGGAAAACAGCAACTACAAAATGGAGCAAACAGTAGGAGAGATTGGCCTCAAGTATAAAGACATTACACAGCTCTGAAAAAGATTCTGAGGCCACTGCACTTTATCTGGTTTTACTATTTATACAGTGGTGTGAAAACCCCTTCCTGATTTCTCATTTTTTTGTATGTTTGTCACAAATGTTTCAGATCATCAAACAAATTTAAATATTAGACAAAGATAACACAAGTAAACACAAAATGTAGTTTTTAAGTGAAGGTATTTTATTATTAAGGGAAAAAAAATCCAAACCTACATGGCCCTGTGTGAAAAAGTGATTGCCCCCTAAACCTAATAACTAGTGGGCCCACCTTTAGCAGCAACAACTGCAATCAAGTGTCATAAATTTGGCATGAAAACACAGTAGATCGTCACACTGAGGGTAATGCGGGGCAAGTATAAGTAGAGCAGCAAATTAACAACACCCGTGGACAATCAGTAATCAAAAAATTAAAAGCAGCTGTGAATAATTAACAAGGCAAAAACTCACAATGCAAAACTGGAAGTAAAAACGCATTGTCAAAACAAAAGCTCAAACCCAAATCATAACAGAAATAAACATGATAACATAACCATGAAAATAATAATCAACTCAAGCATAACTGTGATCATGATCTTCATCATCATCACTCTACATATAATTCAAGAAATCTGTGTGTCTGTGTGTGTCTGTCATGATCAGACATCACCAAAGATCAAAGGCAGCCACACAGATCAAAGGCAGTCATCACTGAACGAGTGGTGACATCAAAGTCAGGTTTCACCATGGTTACTGTTGCCATGGTAACAGTAACTTTCTACGGGCATGCAGAAATGCTTGCTTACACTTGCTTTCTATGGGCATGCACGGGTATGCACTAGTAATACTAATAAACAGGACTATGATGAACTAAACTAAGACTAAGGTAAGGAAAATGACAAGACAGAACTCAGAAGATAATCATGGCAAACAGAAATAAATGGCAAATTCACAGGAACATAATTGGAGATATGACCGTGAACATAAACACACTAAGCAAACTAGGCTGAGATAAAGAAAACACAGTGAATAACAAAAATAAACTTAAAGCATGAGCACGGTCCCCCAGCCATGCTCAGCACCTGACAGAGCCTCACCTTTAAGGGGTGGATTTCAGACACCCCAAAACAATACCACCAAAAACCAAAACACCCCCCACAGAGTCCAAAACAAAAACAAAACAGTTAGTTGAGGCCAAGCAGAGTCCATGAACCATACAAACATGAACATAATGCGTCGGGTGGCCTCCCAGCGTCCCAGGGCCACCAAACCAGAGTGCATGATGAGTTGGGTGGTTTCCCAGAGTCGCTGGGCCACCAAACCAAAGAGTGTGATGTGCCGGGTGGCCTCCTAGTGTCCCCGGGCCACCAGACCATAGAGTGTGATGTGTCGGGTGGTCTTCCAGCGTCCCTGGACCACTAGACATGGAGTGTGATGTGTCGTGTGGTCTCCCAGCATCCCTGGACCACAGATCATAGAGCGTGATGTGTCAGGTGGTCTCCCAGAGTCCCTGGTCCCACCTGACCAGACAGCACGATGTGTGTCCACCTGGAGACAGCAGCTGAGAAACATGCTCCTTGTGGACGGCAGGGGCTGGAGCGTGAAGCTTGTGAGACAGTAGCTGGGGAGTGTTGACCACTGATGATGAGGGCTGATCAATTCAATTCAATTCAACTTTATTTATATAGTGCCATTTCACAACAACAGTCATCTCATAGCACTTTCAACTGTAGGGGAAACCCCCACAATTGCAAAAAGACCCCAGCAATTAGATGATCCCCTGTGAGCAAGCACTTGGCGAAGGTGGAGAGGAAAAACTCCCTTTTAACAGGAAGAAACCTCCAGCAGAAGCAGGCTCAGGGAGGGGCAGTCATCTGCTGTGACTGGCTGGGGGGTGAGGGGATAGAGAAGAAGAAAAGAACAGACAAGTAGAGAGCAAACAGCACGATGGGGACTCAATCTATGGGAGATAAACAGATGTTAATGACCAGCAAAAATATTTCATTGAGAGTAAAGAAAGGAGTGAAGCCCAGTGCATTGTTGGAGGTCCCCCGGCTGTCTAAACCTATGAGCAGCATAACTAAGGGAGGGTTCAGGGGCACATGATCCCTCCCTAATTATAGGCTATATCAAAAAGGAAGGTTTTAACCCTATTCTTAATAGAGATAGAGTCTGACTCCAGAATTCAGATTGACAGCTGGTTCCACAGGAGAGGAGCTTGATAACTGAAGGCTCTGCCTCCCATTGTACTTTTGGAGATTCTAGGTATTACAAGTAATCCTGCATTTTGGGAGCATAATGCTCTGCTAGGATAATAGGGTAGGATCAGATCTTTTAAAATAAAAAGGGGCCTGTACTAATAGGTGTTACCACAAGGTGGCAGTATGATCACATGAGATAGCAGGTAGATTCAGGAAGTGGTAAAACATGTGAACCGGAAGTGATAATAAAAAGGAAGCACGTCTTGCTGGCATGGTGATTAAGACTAAGTGTCTTTGTTATAAGTAAATAACAAACATTACATGGTACCAGGACGGGTAAACTTTGTCAGGAGTGACACAAAATAATGATGGATGCATTGAAACCACCAGGGACGTTGAAACTGACTGGAAACGTGGATGCAAATTGGAAGGCTTTCAAGCAGCAATTTCTGCTGTATCTTTCGGCTGTCGGAGTGGATAGACGGGCAGATGAGAGAAAAATTGACATAACGCACGGCTCAGGAGACGCACACACACAGGCTCAGAGTAGCTCAAATAGCTTTATTGACAACAAGGGTGTATGAATGTGTGTCTGCGAGATGTGAATGTGTTGGTGGCGGCGTCTGCTTCGGGCACAGAGGCAGGAGACCGTACAGCCGGACAACCCTATGGGAAAAGCACAGGGAAAAGGGTGACGGGCACACACCAACACAGGAGATAAACAAGTTGGAGAGGAGCTTACTTGGAAAGGGCAGATGACTGGCACAGCAAGGAACGAGGTCCGGTAGACAGCCACCTGGAGAGCCCGGTGCAGCAGCGAGGAATAGGCGATGGAGAGGAATAGTCCGCCGCCGGGAAATCCACCTGTGCACAGGGGAGCAGACTTGGGAGAGAAAAAAGGTAAGATCGTCTTACCGCTATATTTGCTGAGGATGAGACGGAACTCACAGCAATCAGTAATGAAGTCTGATGGCTTCAGGCCGAAGCCCAGGGCGAGGCGGCTTAAATCCCTCGCCGCTGATGACGTGCAGGTGTGCGTGCAGCTGGCGCCGCTGATGAGCGGCGCGGCGTGACAAAAATAGCCATGCTGCTAACTGTCGCCGGCAAAGAAGCCATAGAAGTCTTCAATACTTTTGTGTTTGCTCAGCTAGAGGACAAAGACAAGTTTGAAGAAGTCCTTAAAAAGTTTGATGAGCACTGTCTGTCAAAGAAAAATGAAACTTATGAAAGGTACACTACCGTTCAAAAGTTTGGGGTCACTTAGAAATTTTCTTATTTTTGAAAGAAAAGCACTTTTTTTAAATGAAGATAACTTTAAACTAATCAGAAATACACTCTATACATTGCTAATGGGGTAAATGACTATTCTAGCTGCAAATGTCTGGTTTTTGGTGCAATATCTACATAGGTGTATAGAGGCCCATTTCCAGCAACTATCACTCCAGTGTTCTAATAGTACAATGTGTTTGCTCATTGCGTCAGAAGGCTAATGGATGATTAGAAAACCCTTGTGCAATCATGTTAGGTCTGCAATGCTGTAATTCCTGCAAATGGAGGATTCTTTGACGAAAGCAAAGTTTGAAGGAAAAAAATATTATTTCAAATACAAATCATTATTTCTAACCTTGTCAATGTCTTGACTATATTTTCTATTCATTTTACAACTCATGGTGGTAAATAAGTGTGACTTTTCATGGAAAACACAAAATAATTGTCTGGGTGACCCCAAACTTTTGAACGGTAGTGTATGTCTTCCGCTCACGTATGCAGCACCAAGAAGAAACATTTGATAACTTTCTGATAGACCTTAAATTAAAAGCTCAGTCTTGCAATTTTGGTGATCTCAGAGACTCTATGATAAGGGATCAGATAGTGTTTGGAACAAAAGATAAGAAGCTCCGAGAGAAACTACTGAGAGAAACAGAGCTCACGTTGGAAAGTGCCATAAAAATATGTCAAGCCAGTGAGCTAGCACTCCAACTCGTAATGACTTTTGATGAGCCTGCTTTGGGAGCAGCGAGCCAAGGTGAAGAGAAAGTCCATGCTTTGTCCGTGAAAGGGAAACAGCAGGGCAGAATTAAAAGCAATGAAAAAGAGGTATATTCCTGTAAGAGATGCGGTGAAAAGCACAAACAGAGACAACATCTTGCTTATGGAAAAACATGCGCAAAGTGCAAAGAAAAAAACCATTATGCAAAAATGTGTCGCACTAGAGACATTAAAAAAGGACAAGTGCACACAGTGGCAGAAATGGATGACAGTGATGACCTAAGTGAAACATTTTTCATCAAGATGGTGTCATGCAGTAACTGTAGCTGTCGCAGTAAAGAATGTTTTTCTTTTACTGTTTGTTTGTTTATATACAGTATATTGTAATACCCATCTAAGAGTTGATTTACACCTGTGTTACGTTACTGCTGCCATCTAGTGGACGGCAAATGACATGCAACCCAGTGGTAGAAGAGAGCGTGTAAACTAGCATACAGTGCTCACGTGCTCAGTTAGCAGAGAGAGAAGCTCAGAAGCTGCAGACTCGGGCACAGAGAGAAGAGGCTCCAAAAGCCCTGAGTAAAACTAAAGAAAATGGACTCTAACCACTCCTAAATGTTTGGACAGAAGGCGCACACGGTATGTAATGTGTATTTGTGAGAATGTGGAGGTATTATTTTTGGTTGTGATAAATTTCAAAATGTATTTTTTGTTTTGTTCTTTCACCGTAGTTTTTCACGGTGGTTGGTCGGAGGTCCAGCTAAGAAAATGTGCTTGCTGTGACAAAATAAATCCTGGCTAAACATCAGTTGGAGCGTGGCTTTATCTGTTTCAAACAAAAAACCTTTGGGAGCAGTTATAGTGAAAAACGTGTCCCGTTGGTGCCATGTGGTCTGCATGCTGCCGGTGAAGGAGCACGTGTCTAATGCTGCTGACAACAAGGGAACAACGCGGAGGCCAGTCGGCGACAGAGCGGCGACATAACAACGAGAGAGCGGGGTGGCTTCGGTGAGACCATGCTCTGAGGGAACAAGACCCACATGGAAGTCAGCCTCTGGGATCCTGCAGAAGCTGGACACCCAAACTTCTACAGCCTTTCCAGTTGAATATGGAAGAAGGCCTAAAGCTTCAGCTCAACACCACGCAAGTTTTCAGTAAACTACAGTGTCTCTGGGATACCAGGTCAGACTGTATCTACAGAGTTTAATATATCAACCATAATACCAAGAAAACGAACATTGAAGAGAAGAGTTAAAGTAAAAGGTTGTGAATATGTTTTAAGTTCATTCTGTGCTGTGACACTGATTGTTTATTTTCATTGTGAAATATTTCAGATTTACTGTAAAATAATACTTCGATATGGATTCAAGTATTCCAGACACTCGTGTTTTGGAGGAAGTTATTGAAGCTTTAGAAAGGGAAAAGGCTCAGTTAGAAGCTACACTACAGACTGATCTTGAAGATGCACAAAGAGAACAACTTGAAACACGTTTAGGGGAGATCTGTGCAGATCTTGAAATACACAAAATAGGTCAACCCCAACCCGTATCAGAAGTTGAAACAGAATTGAGGCGTTCAGAAAGAGATAGACACCTAACTGAGAAAATGTTAGAACTTAAAAGGGATGACATAATGAGTAAAGAAAGAAAGTTTATGTCAACATATTTGCACTTTAAAGCAGAGGTTCAACTCGTAAGGTCCAAACTGAAAGTACACTGCGCTAAAGCTGAGTTGGGCAACATGATTCAAAAGGTTGAAAATTGTGAGTCAGAGTTAAAACAAGACTATTTAGCATTGCGTGCACTGACCACACCATCTCAGGATCTAAGGAGAAAAATGGACAACTGCAGTTCTGTCTCCACTGAGATCATTGTACTTTTGAAAAGGCGTTATGCAGATGTGGATAAGGAGTTTGATGCACAAGCTGTAAAAGAATCACTCCGTCTATTATTGCAACGAGAGGACGCAAAGTCAATATATGGATCAACAGTATCAAGAGCTGAAAAGAGCCAATATAACAATATCAGTGAACAAGGGACTGTTGTATCTGCAAAACGAGCAGAAGCAGCGGCGCGCTTAGCGTCAAAACGAGCTGAAATAAATAGAGAAAGGGAAATCTCAGCCCAGAGACAAGAGATTGTAGCTCAGCAGGAAAAGCTAAAAATGTTGGAAAGTCAAAGAGATCTGGAGGCAATAGAGGCAGAATACAATGTATATGCTGAAGAGGAATCAAAGGTGAATGCTGAAATAAGAGAAAGTGAAATGAAGGTCACTTCAAGTCAGCTTCCTATACAGCAATACAGCTTCCCACGCCCACAAGTTTTCCAAAATTCTGCTCCAGTTACTTTCCCTGTGATTAGTAAAAGGACTTCTCAAAACATGTCAGTCCCGCAGAGCATAGACAACAAGATACTGCCAAATGATAGTGAAGTTTCTCTAGTTCAAGCGTTGAAAGAGTCGTTAACTATGACTAGACTTCCAGCACCATTTGCTGAGTTTGTGGCTGAAGAAGCACGCATAGCATGCAACCCAGTCTCATCCCTGTTTGCATTACGTACATTTGACAAACCAGACAAAGAACAAAGACGTCTAAAGGCTAGTATCCTAACTACTACAACAGAAGTGACCAAAAATACAAAGACTGCAAACACAACTCCGAGTCACAAGAGATTCAAACCTAATCCTGCAGCTCAGAGTAAAAGGCAAATCGAGTGCATTTGTTGTAAGCAAAGTCACTTTATTTACAAATGTGATAAATTTTCTGAGATGCCTCTAGAGGAGAAGAAAAGGTTCATTACTGAAAATAACATGTGTTTTAGTTGCCTTAGAGTTGGCCACTTCTCAAAAAATTGTCGTCAAAAGGCTACTTGTAATGTTTGCAGGAAAGGTCATCCTACACCACTTCATGAGGATCGTCCACGAGTAGACAAACTGGAAATGCCACTAACAGAGGAAAACACTTCTGCGGTGTCAAACAATGTGACAGTGGACAGTAGCGATCGGACTTCGATGATTGTACCAGTGTGGCTATCTTGCACAGAAGGTAATGGACTTGAAATCCTGGTTTACGCACTGCTAGACACTCAAAGCAGCAACACGTTTATTGTCCATGATGTTTGTGAAAAGATTCAAGTGTTCACAGAACCAGTCAAGTTGAAACTGACAACAATGACAAACAGAGGAACACTCGTACAGAGTCACAGAGTGGATGGACTGAAAGTAAGAGGGTATTATTCACAAGACTACATTGAGTTACCCCCTGCTTACACTCGTGAGTACATTCCTCTTGAACGAGACAGTATTCCCACTCATGAAACTGCCAAAGCTTGGACACATCTCCAAAGTATCACAGGAGAGATGCCAGAGTTGCTAGATTGTCCTGCAGCACTTCTGATTGGTTACGATTGTGCGAGAGCTCTGAAACCAAGAAAGGTAATACCAGGCAATGACTATGATCCCTATGCAGTTAAAACAGACTTAGGTTGGAGTATTGTGGGATCTATTAAGCCTTGGACAAGTTCAGCAGAGGTGGCGGGAGCGTGCCATCGTGTTTCTCTCAAAGAGTTGCCATCTATCACACCTTCCTCGGTGATTAAAGTACTGGAAACAGATTTTAAGGACACAAATCCTACAGAAGGAAACATATCACAAGAGGACATTCAGTTTTTGCAGATGTTGCACAAAACCATACATTTTAATGAAGAAGGCCATTTGGAAATGCCTTTACCTTTCAGAGAACGTCCACAGCTTCCAAATAATAAACAGCTTGCAATAACACGGCTGAGACATCTGATAGCAAAGATGGAAAGAATTCCAAAGTACAAAGAAGACTATGTGAGATTCATGAACAGTGTCTTTGAGGATGGTGATGCGGAAGAAGCAGTTGGCACACCTGCAACTGGTTACACATGGTATATACCTCACCATGGGGTATATCATCCGAGAAAGTCAGAGAAAATAAGAGTTGTGTTTGACTGCTCTGCAAAATTTGAGAACACCTCTTTAAATGACCACCTCCTCACTGGCCCAGACTTGATCAATGCTCTCACAAGCGTACTCTGCAGATTTAGAGAACACCAGATCGCCATTACATGTGATGTAGAGAAAATGTTCCACCGCTTCCACGTCACTCCTGAAGATAGGGATTTCCTAAGGTTCTTGTGGTGGCAGGACGGGGACACTAGTGCAGAGCCCAAAGAGTATCGCATGCGTGTTCACATTTTTGGAGCAGCATCTTCGCCAGGATGTGCGAACTATGGCATGAAATATCTTGCTCATGAACATGAAAGGGACTATCCATTTGCAGCCAGCTTCATTTACAAAAACTTTTACGTGGATGACGGGTTAATCAGTGTCGACTCAGTCCAAAGGGCAAAACAGTTGGTCGTTCAGGCACAAGAGCTCTGCGCAAAAGGCAAGCTGCGGCTTCACAAATTTGTGTGCAACAAAAGGGAGGTCTTGGAAGTTGTACCAGAGTCGGAGCGTGCTAGTAATGGCAAAGATATGAGCCTAAACTACTCTGACATTCCAATGCAAAATGTTTTGGGGGTGAAATGGGATGTTGAGGCAGACATGCTCTCTTTCAATGTCATTCTCAAAGAAAGGTCAGCTACACGACGAGGAATCCTGGCAACGGTTGCAAGCGTTTATGATCCATTGGGATTTCTCTCTCCGTACATTTTAACTGGAAAACAAGTGCTACAGGAAATGTGCAAACGTGGCATAGGATGGGATGAACCTATTCCCCCTGCATTGGAGGCCAAATGGAAAGCATGGCTAAATGATTTTGAAAATCTACCAAATATTCAAATACAAAGATGCTTCATTCCTAAGAACACAGGCACGTTGCAAAAGATCGAGCTGCATCATTTCTCAGATGCAAGCAGCAGTGGCTATGGACAATGTTCATACATAAGGATTGTTGCAGAAGACAAAGTACATTGTGCTCTGGTTATGGGAAAGGCTAGAGTGGCCCCCACTAGAGTTGTCACAATACCGCGCCTTGAGCTTACTGCAGCAGCAGTTTCTGCCGGAGTAAGTAACTTTCTAAGAGCAGAGCTTGAGCTGAAGATAGATGAAGAGTTTTTCTGGACTGATTCCCAAGTAGTGCTCGGGTACATTAAAAACGATGCTTGGCGCTTTCATGTCTTCGTCGCCAACAGAGTTCAGAAAATCAGAGACTTTACAGATCCAAAACAATGGTTCTACATAGAAACTGATCAGAATCCAGCAGATCATGCTTCTAGAGGTCTCAAGGTGGCAGAACTCATAGATTCAAACTGGCTCAAAGGACCGAGATTTCTGTGGGAACGAGAGCTTGTCACACAACCACATTCCCCAGAGCTTTTAGTAGGAGACCCTGAAGTTAAAGTTTTAGCAACTACTGCCTTAGAGAGTGAGGTTTTTCTTGAGAGGTTCTCTAGGTTCTCAGACTGGAACACAGCAGTTAATGTTGTTGCAAAGATAAAGAGACTTACTAAAAGAGACAAATCAAAGCCCATTAGTGTTGAGGAGAGACAAGCAGCTTCTTCAGCGCTTATTCGGACAACACAGAGACAAGCTTTTGAACAAGAGATTAAACAGTTGTGTACTAGAGCAAACAAATTGCCCAAGAGTCACAAGCTGTACCAACTTGATCCTTTTGTTGAAAATGACTTACTTAGAGTAGGAGGCAGGTTGAGAAAATCCTCAGCGTCATTTGAACTGAGACACCCAGTCATTCTTCCTAAGGAAGGCATTGTCACACATCTGATTCTTGATCATTGTCACAAGAAAACACAACATCAAGGTCGAGGCCAAACACTGAATGCACTCAGAGCCAGTGGTTATTGGATTGTAGGTGCCAGTAAGGTAGTGGCCAGACACATCAAAGGTTGTGTTGTATGCAGAAAGGTACGAGGGCCAACAGAAGAACAGCGTATGGCTGACCTGCCGGCTGACAGAGTAGATCCCTCGCCCCCTTTCACACATACAGGGTTAGATTGTTTTGGTCCATTTTACACGAAACAAGGTCGAAAAGAATGTAAGCGTTATGGTCTTTTGTTTACGTGTTTAAGCTCCAGAGCTATTCACATCGAGATGTTGGAAGATCTCACCACTGATGCGTTTATAAATGGATTGAGATGTTTTATAGCGATCAGAGGAGCAGTGAGACAAATTAGATCTGATCAAGGTACAAACTTTGTCGGAGCTAAGAACGAGTTTGAGAAAGGTCTCCTTGAGCTTGACAAAGACAGGATAGGGGTTTATCTTGCTAACAACCAATGTGATTTTCAAATGAACGTTCCTGAAGCGAGTCACAGAGGCGGTGTTTGGGAACGCCAAATCAGAACTGTCAGAAATGTTTTGAGTTCTGTTCTTACCCAAGCCGCAGGAAGACTTGATGACACCTCCTTAAGAACCTTCTTTTACGAGGCCATGTCTATCATTAACAGTCGTCCGCTTACTACCAACACTATAAATGACCCAAAAAGTGCAGAACCTCTGACGCCCAATCATTTACTCACAATGAAAGAGTCAGTGCCACTACCACCTCCAGGCAATTTTGTTAGAGAGGATTTGTACGCCAGAAAGAGATGGCGGAGGGTACAGTTCTTATCGGAACAATTCTGGCACAGATGGCGCAAAGAGTACTTAACCAACATAAGCCTAAGACAGCAATGGCATTTGCCCAAAAGAAATGTACAAGTTGGAGATGCAGTGATAGTTAAAGAAGAGAATATTCCCAGAAATGAATGGAAACTGGCAAGGGTTGTAAAAGCGAAAGAAGATGATGACGGATTGGTTCGAAAGGTTAAGATTCAAATGGGACAAAGAGATTTAGGGAAGAAAGGTGAACGTGTGAACCAGTTATCTTTTCTTGAGCGTCCGGTTCAGAAGCTAGTGGTACTAGTGCAAAATGAGTCCACTTAAGTAAAAGGTTTCTGAGATGTGAAACAAGGATATGGTTCCAAGGTTAATGTTTTTGGAAAATTACAAGTTTTATTTTGTGTGTAAAATTAACCTTTGTAATTTTGGTGGCAGTGTAGCTGTCGCAGTAAAGAATGTTTTTCTTTTACTGTTTGTTTGTTTATATACAGTATATTGTAATACCCATCTAAGAGTTGATTTACACCTGTGTTACGTTACTGCTGCCATCTAGTGGACGGCAAATGACATGCAACCCAGTGGTAGAAGAGAGCGTGTAAACTAGCATACAGTGCTCACGTGCTCAGTTAGCAGAGAGAGAAGCTCAGAAGCTGCAGACTCGGGCACAGAGAGAAGAGGCTCCAAAAGCCCTGAGTAAAACTAAAGAAAATGGACTCTAACCACTCCTAAATGTTTGGACAGAAGGCGCACACGGTATGTAATGTGTATTTGTGAGAATGTGGAGGTATTATTTTTGGTTGTGATAAATTTCAAAATGTATTTTTTGTTTTGTTCTTTCACCGTAGTTTTTCACGGTGGTTGGTCGGAGGTCCAGCTAAGAAAATGTGCTTGCTGTGACAAAATAAATCCTGGCTAAACATCAGTTGGAGCGTGGCTTTATCTGTTTCAAACAAAAAACCTTTGGGAGCAGTTATAGTAACAATGATGACAGTGCACAACTCACGCAGACTGGAGGCACTGGTCAGACAGTGAGTGCAGTCAAAAGTGATAAGTGGATTGCACCACTGTGGGTAAATGGGACAATTGTGCCATTCAGGATTGACACAGCAGCTAAAGCTAACCTAATAAATGAGAATGATGTCAATGCACTGAAAATAAAGCCTAAAATAATCACCAGCAAGACCGCAACACTGACTGCATACAATGGTCAGCCAATTGAGACATTAGGAGGATGTAAACTTACTGTGAAAGTGAAAGGCAAGCAGCACAGCCTGTTGTTTGTCAGTGTACCTAATGGATATGAATCACTCCTAGGGGATAAAGCATCGGAGGACCTAGGTTTGGTTAAAAGGATCTACCAGATAAACAGTGAAAACATAAAGATGGACAATCATAGCCAAGAAATACAACACGTGCAATATGAAGGAGCTGCACACATTGTAAAACAGTTCCCCTCTGTCTTCAAAGGACATGGAACATTAAAATACACCTACAAGATTCAGCTCAAGAGTAATGTCAAGCCTGTAGTGCACGCTCCACGGAGAGTGCCAGCAGCACTTAGCGCTGGCTTGAAAAAAGAGCTGGACAGAATGACACAACTGGGTGTTATTGAGCGAGTGGAGGAGCCCACTGATTGGGTGAATTCCATCACATGTACCAAGAAACAGAATGGAGAGTTACGAGTTTGTCTTGATCCTAAGGATTTGAATGAGAATATTAAAAGAGAACACTACCCAATCCCAACACGAGATGAGATAACCAGTGAAATGGCAGGTGCTAAATATTTTAGCAAGCTGGATGCCTCGCAGGGATTTTGGCAGCTGAAGCTGGATCCAGAAAGTAGCAGGTACTGCACCTTCAACACACCATTTGGGCGGTACTGTTTTCTGAGGCTTCCGTTTGGTATTATCTCAGCTCCAGAGATTTTCCACAGGGCTATGGAGTCCATAATTGAGGGTCTAGAGGGCACAAGAGTGTACATTGATGATTTAGTGGTCTGGGGAGCGACACGCCAGCAACATGATGAAAGACTAAAAAAACTCCTTAACAGGGTTCAGGACAGTGGACTAATACTGAACAGAAAAAAATGTCAGTTTGGTGTCACAGATATTACCTTTTTGGGAGACAAACTTTCAGGTGAAGGGGTTGAGCCTGATCAGTCAAAAGTGCAGGCTATACTGGACATGCCTACTCCCACTGATAAAAAAGGAGTCCTGAGAGTGATGGGAATGATCAACTTCCTTGGAAAATTCATTCCTCATCTTTCTTCCAAAACAGCATGCCTCAGAGAGTTGCTCCAACATAACAAGGAATTTGAGTGGTCAAAACGACATGAAAAAGAATGGAATAAGCTAAAGGAAATTCTAACCACAGAGCCTGTCCTCACATTCTTTGACCCCTCAAAACCAACAAAGAACTCCACTGATGCTTCAAAGGATGGTTTGGGAGCTGTTCTGCTTCAAGCTACAGGGGATAAATGGCAGCCAGTAGCATACACGTCGAGATCAATGACAGAGACAGAAAAACGCTATGCCCAAATTGAAAAAGAGACTCTGGGTTTAGTGTTTGGGTGTAGTAAGTTTCATAGTTATGTCTATGGTTTGCCAACCTTTACTGCAGAGACTGATCACAAACCACTGGTGCCAATTGTAAAGAAAAACCTCAATGACATGTCTCTGAGAATACAGCACATGATGATGAAACTCCAGCAATATGACTTTGAGCTAATCTACACGCCAGGCAAATATATAGTGCTAGCGGATGCTTTGTCAAGGGCACCTGTATCAAGCAGCTGCACAGAGTCCATCTCCACAACAGATGATGTGGAAACTCATGTCAACATGGTGACAGCTTCACTCCCTGCATCAGATGTGATGCTAGAGCAAATTGCACAGGAAACGGCAAAGGACCCTGTGCTGCAAAAGGTTGTCCAGCAGATTCATGGAGGTTGGGTAAAGGGAAGTTGCCCACAGTACTACTCAGTGAGAGCAGATCTGAGTGTGGCAAATGGCCTTGTGCTGAGACAGAACAAGATTGTTATTCCTCAGTCTATGCGCCAGGACATGCTGCATCGTATCCATGAAGGGCATCTTGGAATAGAAAAATGCAAAAGGAGAGCCAGAGAAGCAGTTTATTGGCCAGGTATCAATATGGATATCGAGAACATGATAGGAAAATGTAACACATGTCTCATACACCACTACAAACAGACAAAAGAGCCAATGCTGATTGCAGAGCAACCAACTGCACCATGGCAAAAAGTGGACACTGATCTCTTCCATTTGCATGGCAAGGACTATGTCTTAGTCATAGACTATTATTCAAACTACCCCGAGGTAGCCCAGCTCACTGGTACATCAGCACAGTCTGTCATCACACACATAAAAAGCTTCTTTTCTAGACATGGAATCCCACAGTGTGTGGTGAGTGACAATGGCCCCCAGTACAACTGTGCAGAATTCAGGGAGTTTGCCAAGCAGTATGGATTTCATCACACTACATCTAGCCCACTGCATCCACAGGCTAACGGACAAGCCGAAAAAGGAGTCCAAATTGTAAAAAGACTTTTGAAAAAAGCAAGAGATAGCAATACTGACCCATATCTTGCTTTGCTAAGTTATAGGTCAGCAGCACTAGAGTGTGGTGCATCACCAGCAGAGCTGCTAATGCGTCGTAGGCTGCGCACCACTTTACCACACATTATCACAGAGAAAGACAAGGACAACAACAGAGAACTGACTAACAAGAGAAAGAAACTGAAATTCAAACAAAAAATGAACTATGACAGATCAGCAAGGAGACTGGAACCTCTTTATGAAAGGGACATTGTGAGAATTGAGGATCCTAATACTTGGACCAGAAAGGCAACAGTTCTCAGTGAGGTGGGTCCCAGATCCTATACGGTGAGAACAGAGGATGGACAAGTGTTCAGAAGAAACAGTAAGAGTCTTTTGAAGATTCTGGAGGACACTGAAGGGCAACCTCAGGAAACTGCATCTGGAAAGGATGTTAATGTGACACTAGATTTGCAGCACACTGAGCCTCCTTCATCTTCCCCAGATGTTGTCACTCCAGCTCTGAGACGATCCACCAGAAACAGGAAGCCACCTCAGAGACTCATAGAACAGTGAACTGGTGAAGTTGTTTAAAAAAAAAAAAAGTTGACAGTTACATGTTACTTGTTAAAAATGGAATAGTTGTGGCTTTCTTGTTTTGTTTGGTTATCAGTACACAGTGTATTTGTGGAAAAAAAGGAAAAGTTTTCTGTGTACTGCATTAAGCCATCTTGAATGTTAGTAAGAAGGTTTATTCAGTTGCAGTTTTGAAATGCTGTATATGTGTTATCAAGTTATACTAACCTGCTCAGGAAAGGGGATGTATTGATAGGTGTTACCACAAGGTGGCAGTATGATCACATGAGATAGCAGGTAGATTCAGGAAGTGGTAAAACATGAACCGGAAGTGATAATAAAAAGGAAGCACGTCTTGCTGGCATGGTGATTAAGACCATAGATATTAAATGCTAGATTGGCAGCGCTGGCCAGTCCGTGCTTGCAGTGGCGTGACGCGCGTCCACCATCTTGGTACAGGATATCTGTAGCACATCCCTATGGTCCAGTGCAGACACCTGCTTGGGTCATTCTCCTTTGTTAAACGTTTGACAGGCTTCAGTGAACATGTTTACAACACAGTACAACACAGCGCATAGTGGTTTACTTTCAGCATAATCTGCATAAATATTAGGTGTTTAAGAGCTTCATAATTATTAAATTATAGCATTTTGCAGTGTCTCAATCAAGAACGGTCAAATGAGCTGAAAAAGAAGTTACCATACCCCCTGATTAATAATTAAGCCTACCTCTTTCATTGCGGCCATTTATGCATAAATATATGGCCGAAATTGATTAATTCATACTTTGTCCTGGGCTGTATTTGTTATATTTGCCACCCCAGGCAACCAGCTTATTGCCCCCCCACCAATTGTCAAAAATGTTTATCAAAGAAATATTTCAGCCTGTGCTATACAAATTGGCCCAGATATGTCAACTTTGAAATAAAGAGAATAAAAAATTACAAATCAATTATTCAAGTTTCTTCATTTAACTAGACAAACATTATACACTCCCCCCCCCCCATCTACCTGGATCTGTATAGTTGTTTAAAATCAATTTGAAATTCTTATTGATTTTAGGCCCACATAAATTTATACAATACACCAATGTTCATTACAAATTAAATTTATTGCATAGAATAATGCACTCAACATGAAAGCAGCAAGCTCATATTAATCAATTGCAAAGTGAGGTGAAGTGTTAATTGAATCAAAACACAGTTTAAAGCAGTAGATGTAGGCTTTATTAATTTAACCCAGAGCCCAGCCCATCGTCATCACCATCATCATCACACGTAATATCCACCCTGTCCCCTCCTATCCATCATAGCAAATATTTATAGTAATGTCAGGCAAAATGTAATATAAGACAGAAATAGTCATGTCTATGAGATATGACTGCATTAATCATCACCAGATCTTCTTGTACCCCCTCCCTGTAATAGACAAATGTGAAATAGGTAATGTAAAATTCTATCTGTAAAGTTTCAATTTTCAAATAACATATTGTGGAAGTTGTGTTCAATGATGAGACTGAGTTCATTCCTCAGGTTCGGCTTTATTGCAGAACACAATCATCCAACATTCTCAAATAGAAAGAAGAGGCAGAATCATGTCACATCACATTCTTATACCTCCGGGGGATTAAGAACTCAAGTCACATGGTGCTTCTGCAAACATTTAATCACAATGCAAGTCTCTGAAGATTCACCATTGTCTCTTATTCTCTGATGTTCCAGGGATCCCACCAGGGCCTCCTCTCTGAGACAAGGGTCCGACTTCACACCTCCTCGACATCTCCTGTCGGCCCCCGTCGATCCAGACTCTTTGTTCCTCCAGATGTGAAGCCCTAATCCACATAAGCCATACATTTGTGGAAGATATGAACCAGACATATGTGCCACACTCTTGTGGGAAGTATGAACCAAACATATGTGCCACAATATCTGTAAATTACTATCTGCAAACCTTCATGATGTTGGTCTGATACAGGAGGTAGATGTTTGTACACATATATGTGTAATTATTGTGTAAAGACGGTTTGATAAACCTAAATCTTTCATTAGGCCAAGTGTATACAGGAAAAAGAAAAACTATCCTCACGCTATTTGAGTAACTACCAAACTAGTTACAAGAACCCAAAGTTCATTGTTAATAATATTGGCTACCAATACTGACCCAGTAACAAAGAACACAATGTAACACTGTATACTAATATCACATGAGAAATATTGCCATAACTGTGGTATATATGACTCTTATATCCCATATCTACATATGTTAGAACAAGTGGAAATGTTTTGTGACAGCATATGTAAGGAGCTTCACACCTAGAAAGGACAGAGCACCCCCCACGCCGGGTTAAAGACAATGGACCTCCCAAGATGCGGCAGTGGAGATGGACTCGACACCTTTACCCCTAAAGCGAGAGGGGGAGTTCCCATCGCCTCCCAAGACAGGGAGAGGGGATGACAGGACAATGGGGGTTAAGATAACGGGGAGATGTTACCTTTTTCAATGAGTGGCTCTTACGTCAGCTTTTTCAATGAGTGGTCCTATGTGTGCTTGTATTTAACCAGCGAGCGAAGCAGAGATCTCTCTCTTGCCTTCTGCCAAGCTGTACACCTGATGAGATTTGATAGAGGAGCTATTCATTAAAAACCCTGTTTTTAATACAAAATCGCCTCGTCATTTCAGCTCCACTACACTGGTGACCCCGACGCGAGAATATGGACCGGAGGCGTTCTTCAAGCTGCTCATCCATGGTGACTCGGGCATACGCCAGCGACGACACAGACGAGGGAGAAAGCAGACAGCTGTTCCCCACGGCAGAGGGCACTGAGAGAGCTCAACCGAGCTCCAGCACCGCCGTGAGAGCCGTAGAAACGCACTCTCACCCGGCGAACACGACAATGATGGTGTGCACGAACGCCGTCGCTGTCAACCTGCCAGACTTCTGGCGAGAAGACCCCGCCTCTTGGTTTCAGCAAGCTGAAGCCCAGTTTGTACTGGCGGGCATCACAGCAGACGATATTAAGTTTTACCATATCGTCTCCAAACTCGACTCCGCCACTTCGAAGTGTGTGCGGAGCTTGGTCCGGCGACCACCAGCCCGGGACAAATATGAGACACTCAAGGCGACCATCGTGGCGAATTATGTCCCGTCAGCGGAGGAAAGAGCCGAGAGGATCCTGGCGGTCTACGGCCACAGAGGGAGCAATCCGAGGACCCTCATGGAGGATTTGCTACAACTCAAGGAGGAGGATAATGATAATTTCCTTTTCCAATTCATTTTCCTCAGCACGCTACCACCGCATTTGAGAGGGACACTCGCCAGTATGAAGTGCAATAATCACCAGGATTTCCGCACACTGGCCAACGAGGCTTACTGGCTCGTCAACGCCTGCAGAGAACGGACACCCACAGCGGCATCCGCAGATCTGAAAACTGACACCCCGAGCCTTGGAGAGACTCAACCCACGGTGACAGCGGCGCGGCCCAAGCGCAACGAGCAGAACGACGTCTGCTATTATCACCACCGCTTCGCAGAGAAAGCCCGCAAATGCGTTCCCCCCTGCAAGTTTACGATGTCGTGGAAACGCCAAAGCCGAGGGCCATTAACAGCAGCGGTTCTCGGCGAGAAGAATAAGCTGTTATACGTGACGGATGGATACACAGGCAAGCAGTTCCTCATCGACACGGGAGCTCAGCTGAGTTTCGTCATGCCCTCCCACGCAGATCGAACCATGGGCACCCGGGGCAACGGAGCAGTGGCAGCCAACGGCTCTGACATCGACACGTTCGGGGAAAAGAGCCTGCACCTCCTCATCCACGGCCGCTGCTACAGATGGATTTGTTGTAGCAGCGGTGAGCTTTAACTTGTTAGGCGCAGATTTTCTGTGTGCACATGGGTTATTAGTGGATCTTGCAAATAGGCGCCTGGTTAATGCACTCTCTTTTGCTTCTATTCCATGTTCAGCTCGAGTTTCCCCACCACCTGTGCAGGCCAACGTCACCACAGCGGGAGGTAAGTTTGAACAACTCCTCACCCAATTTCCAGCACTCAACCCCCAAATTCTCAGCCACTGTAGCCAAACACGGGGTTAAACACTTCATTCCGACAACAGGACCTCCTGTTTTTGCCAAAGCTCGCCGCTTAGACGCGGCCAAGCTCAACATAGCAAAGGATGAATTTGCAGCTCTCGAAAAATTGGGCATTGTTAGATGCTCGAAGAGCCCCTGGGCTTCACCACTTCACATGGTTCCGAAATCTGACGGTTCTTGGAGACCGTGCGGAGATTACCGCAGGCTAAACAACGCTACAGCGCATGACCGCTACCCCATTCCTCACATTCAGGACTTTTCACTGCATTTAGCGGGTGCGCGCATTTTTTCAAAAATAGACTTAGTCCGCGGTTATCACCAAGTCCCAGTCCGAGCTGAAGATATTCCTAAAACAGCGGTAATAACCCCTTTCGGCCTTTTTGAATTCCTACGAATGCCATTCGGCCTCAAAGGCGCTGCTCAAACTTTTCAACGGATGATGGGACGCTGTACTACGCGACCTTCCTTTTGTCTTCGTCTACCTCGATGACATGCTGGTAGCCAGCTCATCCGAGGAAGAACACGAGCAGCACCTCACTACTGTTTTTCAGAAGCTGGAGGAGCATGGACTAATAATCAATCCAGCCAAATGCAAATTCGGCGTATCACAAATTGATTTTTTGGGACATCCCCAAAAGGTGCATTTCCGCTTCCAGACAAAGTTCGTGCGATAGAAGGTTTTCCACGGCCCCAAACGGTTAAATCGCTACAGGAATTTTTGGGGATGGTTAATTTTTACAACCGTTTCCTCCCCCATGCAGCTCAGCTCATGCAACCCCTATATGACGCGCTCAGAAAAAAGAAAGCTTCCAACGCGGTCGAATGGACCCCGGAGCGCGAACGCGCTTTCGCGGAAGTAAAAAGCGCCCTAGCTAACGCCACAATGTTAGTTCACCCAGACCCCTCAGCCTGCATTGCTCTAACCACAGATGCTTCAGACCTGGCTATAGGGGCAGTTGTAGAACAACTTGTCAGTGGGGTCTAGCAACCTTTAGCATTCTTTAGCAAATCGCTAAACCCAACTGAACGCAAATACAGCACTTTTGACAGAGAGCTGCTGGCGCTTCATTTGTCCATCCGCCACTTCCAGTTTTGGTTAGAAGGGCGGAGTTTCACGGCTTTTGTGGACCATAAGCCGCTCACTTTTGCTATGGCTAAAATTTCAGAACCATGGTCAGGCAGACAACAAAGACAGCTAGCTGCGATTTCAGAGTTCACCACAGACATTCGACACGTAGCAGGCAAACTTTACGTAGTAGCTGACTGTCTCTCTCGCGCTGTGACACCGCCAGAGCACGAGGAAACAGATTACACCGCCTCAGCAGCGGAACTCTTCACTAACGCACACACATACGCAGCACCTATCCAGGATGGGATAGATTATGCAGCCATGGCGGAAGAACAAAGCAGTGATGCAGACGTGCGCGCGCTCCTGTCCGGACCAACAGGGTTAAGGCTGGAGAAAAAAAAGAGTTGCGCGACGGCGTGCCTCCCCTAATATGCGACGTTTCAACCGGCCGACCTCGCCCGTTAGTACCAGCTGCTTGGCGCCGCCGTATTTTCGACGCAATTCACGCCCTCGCGCACCCAGGTGTGCGCGCCTCGGTCAAAATGGTCGCTGAAAAGTTTGTGTGGTCAGGCCTGCGCAAAAACATGAGAGAATGGGCAAAAGCTTGCATTCCTTGTCAGCGCGCCAAAATACACAGACACACAAAGGCCCCTCTGGAGCCTTTTCCAATTCCTGCTAGAAGATTCGACCACATTCACGTCGACCTCGTGGGGCCGCTACCTTCCTCCCAAGGTTTCACACACCTGTTAACAATGATAGACCGCACCACGCGCTGGCCAGAGGCAGTCCCTCTAGCGTCAACCACAGCGGAGGAGGTCGCTCGCGTTTTTCTAGCAAACTGGGTGGCACGTTTCGGTGTTCCATCAGACATCACGTCAGACAGAGGGCCTCAGTTTATCTCAGAGCTCTGGTCAGCCATGTCTAACAGTTTAGGGGCAACAATTCATCGCACCACCGCTTATCACCCTCAGGCTAATGGGTTATGCGAGCGTTTTCACAGGTCCTTAAAGGCTGCCCTCAGGGCCTCACTAACGGACACAAATTGGGTTAATAAACTTCCCTGGGTTTTATTGGGGTTGCGTGCAGCACCTAAAGAGGATTTAGACGCTTCTCCTGCAGAATTAGTTTTTGCCCAGCCTATCAGACTCCCAGGAGAATTTTTACCAGAGAACCCAGAACCAGGACACTTTCCCGTCCCAAGGTTTTTAGGCAGCAGCGGACCGGTTTCCCTCCACGGTCCAGCTCATCACTCTTTTCCACGAGTTTTTCTTCCTCAAACTTTGAAAAACGCTGAGTTCGTTTTTGTTAAGCATGAAGCTATTAAACCAACGTTACGCCCAGTTTATGATTGCCCGTTCAGAGTGCTGGAAAATGGTGACAAACACTTTGTGCTTGATTATGGGGACAGAAAGGAAGTGGTCAGTGTCGACAGACTCAAACCTGCCTTCTTGCTGAGAGACGAGCCTACACAGGTGGCACGAGCGCCTCGGCGTGGTAGACCCCCCAGAGGAAAAGTCTCAGCCCCCAGGCAGGGAACAAATAATCTCTTTCCTTCCCACAATGCAGATTCACCACGAGAAGGTCCCAGCAGGACACCTAAGCCAACCTACCTCACTATGCTGTTATGTTTACCACTGAACTTTCTTAGGGGCATGGCTGCTAGAAAACTTCTCCGGTAGCAACAGTTGTAACACGTAGTATTTCATAGTTGTTTATCTTAGACTGTAATTCTTTCTGTGTCCTTTCTAGTGTTTGGGGGGCCTGTGGTATATATGACTCTTATATCCCATATCTACATATGTTAGAACAAGTGGAAATGTTTTGTGACAGCATATGTAAGGAGCTTCACACCTAGAAAGGACAGAGCACCCCCCACGCCGGGTTAAAGACAATGGACCTCCCAAGACGCGGCAAGTGGAGATGGCCTCGACCACCTTTACCCCTAAAGCGAGAGGGGAGTTCCCATCGCCTCCCAAGACAGGGAGAGGGGATGGCAGGACAATGGGGGTTAAGATAACGGGGAGATGTTACCTTTTTCAATGAGTGGCTCTTACGTCAGCTTTTTCAATGAGTGGTCCTATGTGTGCTTGTATTTAACCAGCGAGCGAAGCAGAGATCTCTCTCTTGCCTTCGCCAAGCTGTACACCTGATGAGATTTGATAGAGGAGCTATTCATTAAAAACCCTGTTTTTAATACAAAATCGCCTCGTCATTTCAGCTCCACTACAATAACTATCGATACTGAATTACAATATATATTACACTCATGGCAGTCATGCATGTACAGAAATCAGTGACCTCCCAAATGAAAAATCAGAGTTTTTTACCTTTATTTTTGACAAACACGCCATTAAATTATTTAAAAACAAATACTCGACACTTACCGTAAGGGTTCCAGCATAACAGTGCTTAAGTCGCAGCCCAGTGATCGAAGCTGCTCCTTTTTATCCCTCATTAGCAGCGCCTCAGCTGATGAGGATTAATTGGGCCCCAGCCGTCCTGTAACGCTGCCCAATGAGAGACAGCGATGAGAAGGGACTGGTCTGAGCGCCGGAAAACCCGGCGTCTCATCCCATGGTGACAGAAATGAAGACATAATCAGAGTGTTGTGCGTTAAGCTGAGCTGTGGATTGGTTGTGATTCCTGTACCAATATGGCGGCCGTAAATCTCGCGCTCCAGTGACCTACTGCCAATCTAGCATTTAATATCTATGATTAAGACCCATTAAGACCAATGACATAGATAGAGCTAGACCGCTCATTGCCCGCTGAGAGGCGGCAAATAGGAGCTGACTTCCGGTAGTGGCAAGACGTGTCTGTGTTGTTATGGTTTCAGGTGGATGAGGCTATTGTGAGGAAGTCCTTTACTAAAACAGTTCTATTTAGAAATCAGTGACTTCCAATATCCTTAGTATTTTCAGCAATGCCTATAAATTCCTGTATTTTGTGCAAAAAATCCTGTATATTTTGAAGCCTTTGGACGCACTGAAAATTAGTAATTTGTTCACTTTGTGAAAATTATGTAGAAAAGTACACTTATGGTGAGATTTTTAAAAAGCAATGCATGTCATATTGTCAAATGCTTTTATTAAAAATTTTGGCACGCTATTTCTGGGAAAATAGGCTACTTCATAAGTTTCAAACATTTTGTTTTTGCCCTAAAGCTGGCATTTTATAGTAAATTGTTCATGAAATTTCATTGTGAAATATATATTTCCTACAGTACTCCTGTACTGTAGTACTGCTGGCAACAGTACCGAATTAATTAGACATCCAGAGTCCCAAACCTGGCATGCCAGTTGGGAAGATGGCTGTGCGGGGAATCGAACACGGGTCGCTGGCGTAGCAGCCCAGCATGCAAACCACAGCCGAAACACCAAGTCCCTGTACTACACCGCCAAGCCCCTTGAGGTGAATTTTCTATCCCTCTTTACACTAAAACATAATTTGGAATTTTTGATTACTGCATGTGCTGCTTTTTAAGTCCAACTGAACAATTTGAATTGGAGAAAAATTGTTTAAAAACAAAATTTCTTATTTGGCATTGGTTCGATATTTTCTAGAGCCCATGAAACAGGGTAAGTGAAACACTAATGTTGCAGAAAGTATGAAATGTTTTTATTGACCACAATCACTGCATCAAGCATTAGCAATCATTATGCATGTGTCATTGTGTGGTGGTCTCTGTTTGTTGTAGCCTCATGTAGGCAGAACGTGTGAAGAGGCTAAATATGAAGGATACTGGAGGCTCTGTGTTTGCTATTGTATGAGTGTGATTGTCATAGAAAGATGCTTTGTTTTTATCTTTTTCAATCAGTTGGTGTGATGAAACAACACAAAGCGTGTCATCAAACACTGTTTGGAGACTTTGAAGTTAATGTGTTTTGAAAGGATCAAATAGCGTGCCACAGCTTCTTGCCACTACCGGCAGTCAGCGCCGATTTGCCATGGCGACGTGTTGTCCGCCAAACAGTGAGCGGTCTAGCTCTATCTATGTCATTGATTAAGACTAAGTGTGTTTGTTGTAAGTAAATTATCAGAATCAGCTTTATTGGCCAAGTATGCACAACACATACAAGGAATTTGACTTTGGCTAAAAACTTGCTCTCGTTGTTCAGGTGGAGGATTTAAATAAGATTTAAATAAGGATTCAATGACAACAGAGTATGTACTGTAAATTACAGTCTGTCCACGTTTCTATAAAAGGATGCAAATATATACAGGAATATATGCAGCTTATTTACTCAGACTATCCACACTTGTAGAAATATATGAAAAAATATACAGTCACACAGTATTTCAATGTGAACTCAGATTCAGTGATATAATGTGAATGAAGTAAAAAGCAGTGTGAGAGTTATGTGCAATGTAAGAATGGATGAAAAGTCATGAGTACAGCAACAGGTAGGACTAGGTGAATGTTAGGAGTTCATCAGAGTGATGGCTTGAGGAAAGAAACTGTTCCTGTGACGGGTGGTTTTGACCTTCAGTGATCTGTAACGACGACCAGAAGATAGAAGTTCAAACAGTTTGTGGTATATATGACTCTTATATCCCATATCTACATATGTTAGAACAAGTGGAAATGTTTTGTGACAGCATATGTAAGGAACTTCACACCTAGAAAGGACAAAGGATCTCCCCCGCCGGGTTAAAGACAATGGACCTCCCAAGACGCGGCTGCAGAGACGGACTTGACACCTTACCCCCTAAGGCGAGAGGAGGAGTTCCCATCACCTCCCAAGACAAGGAGAGGAGATAGCAGAACAATGGGGGGTTAAGATAACGGGGGGATGTCAGCTTTTTCAATGAGTGGCTCTGATGTCAGCTTTTTCAATGTGTGGCTCTGATGTCAGCTTTTTCAATGTGTGGCTCTATGTGTGCTTGTATTTAACCAGCGAGCGGAGCAGAGATCTCTCTCTTGCCTTCTGCCAAGCTCTACACCTGATGAGACTCGATAGAAGAGCTATTCATTAAAAACCCTGTTTTTAATACAAAAATCGCCTCGTCATTTCAGCTCCTCTACACTGGTGACCTTGACGCGAGAATATGGACCGGAGGCGTTCTTCAAGCTGCTCATCCATGGTGACTCGGGCATACGCCAGCGACGACGCAGACGAGGGAACAAGCAGACAGCTGTTCCCCACAGCAGAGAGCACTGAGAGAGCTCAACCGAGCTCCAGCACCGCCGCGAGTGCCGAGGCAAGGCACTCTCACCCGGCGGGCACAACAGTGATGGTGTGCACGAACGCCGTTGCTGTCAACCTGCCAGACTTCTGGCGAGAGGACCCCACCTCTTGGTTTCAGCAAGCTGAAGCCCAGTTTATACTGGCGGGCATCACAGCAGACGATATTAAGTTTTACCATATCGTCTCCAAACTCGACTCCGCCACTTCGAAGTGTGTGCGGAGCTTGGTCCGGCGACCACCAGCCCGGGACAAATATGAGACACTCAAGGCGACCATCGTGGCAAATTATGTCCCATCAGCAGAGGAAAGAGCCGAGAGGATCGTGGCAATCTACGGCCACAGAGGGAGCAATCCGAGGACCCTCATGGAGGATTTGCTACAACTCAAGGAGGAGGATAATGATAATTTCCTTTTCCAATTCATTTTCCTCAGCACGCTACCACCGCAGTTGAGAGGGACACTCGCCAGTATGAAGTGCAATAATCATCAGGATTTCCGCACACTGGCCAACGAGGCTTACCGGCTCGTCAACGCCTGCAGAGAACGGACACCCACAGCGGCATCTGCAGCTCTGAAAACGGACACCCCGAGCCTTGGATGAGACTCAACCCACGGTGACAGCGGCGCGGCCCAAGCGCAACGAGCAGAACGACGTCTGCTATTATCACCACCGCTTTGCAGAGAAAGCCCGCAAATGCGTTCCCCCCTGCAAGTTTACGATGTCGTGGAAACGCCAAAGCCGAGGGCCATTAACAGCAGCGGTTCTCGGCGAGAAGAATAAGCTGTTATACGTGACGGATGGATACACAGGCAAGCAGTTCCTCATCGACACGGGAGCTCAGCTGAGTTTCGTCATGCCCTCCCACGCAGATCGAACCATGGGCACCCGGGGCAACGGAGCAGTGGCAGCCAACGGCTCTGACATCGACACGTTCGGGGAAAAGAGCCTGCACCTCCTCATCCACGGCCGCAGCTACAGATGGACATTTGTTGTAGCAGCGGTGAGCTTTAATTTGTTAGGAGCAGATTTTCTGTGTGCACACGGGTTATTAGTGGATCTTGCAAATAGGCGCCTGGTTAATGCACTATCTTTTGCTTCTATTCCATGTTCAGCTCGAGTTTCCCCACCACCTGTGCAGGCCAGCGTCACCACAGCGGGAGGTAAGTTTTGAACAACTCCTCACCCAATTTCAGCACTCACAACCCCCAAATTCTCAGCCACTGTAGCCAAACACGGGGTTAAACACTTCATTCCGACAACAGGACCTCCTGTTTTTGCCAAAGCTCGCCGCTTAGACGCGGCCAAGCTCAACATAGCAAAGGATGAATTTGCAGCTCTCGAAAAAATTGGGCATTGTTAGACGCTCGAAGAGCCCCTGGGCTTCACCACTTCACATGGTTCCGAAATCTGACGGTTCTTGGAGACCGTGCGGAGATTACCGCAGGCTAAACAACGCTACAGCGCATGACCGCTACCCCATTCCTCACATTCAGGATTTCTCACTACATTTAGCAGGTGCGCGCATTTTTTCAAAAATAGACTTAGTCCGCGGTTATCACCAAGTCCCAGTCCGAGCTGAAGATATTCCTAAAACAGTGGTTATAACCCCTTTCGGCCTTTTTGAATTCCTAAGAATGCCGTTCGGCCTCAAAGGCGCTGCTCAAACTTTTCAACGGATGATGGGCGCAGTCCTACGCGACCTACCCTTTGTTTTTGTCTACCTCGATGACATGCTGGTAGCCAGCTCATCCGAGGAAGAACACGAGCAGCACCTCACTACCGTTTTTCAGAGGCTGGAAGAGCACGGACTTATAATCAATCCAGCCAAATGCAAATTCGGCGTATCGCAAATTGATTTTTTGGGACATAGGGTCTCCCCGACAGGGGCATTTCCGCTTCCAGACAAAGTTCGTGCGATAGAAGGTTTTCCACGGCCTCAAACGGTTAAATCGCTACAGGAATTTTTGGGGATGGTTAATTTTTACAACCGTTTCCTCCCCCACGCAGCTCAGCTCATGCAACCCCTATATGACGCGTTCAGAAAAAAGAAGGCTTCCAATGCGGTCGAATGGACCCCGGAGCGCGAACGCGCTTTCGCGGAAGTAAAAAACACCTTAGCTAACGCCACAATGTTAGTCCACCCAGATCCCTCAGCCCGCATTGCTCTGACCACAGATGCTTCAGACCTGGCTATAGGGGCAGTTGTAGAACAACTTGTCAGCGGAGTCTGGCAACCTTTGGCATTCTTTAGCAAATCGCTAAACCCAACGGAACGCAAGTACAGCACTTTCGACAGAGAGCTGCTAGCGCTTCATTTATCCATCCGCCACTTCCAGTTTTGGTTAGAAGGGCGGAGTTTCACGGTCTTTGTGGATCATAAGCCGCTCACTTTTGCTATGGCTAAAATTTCAGAACCATGGTCGGGCAGACAACAAAGACAGCTAGCTGCGATTTCAGAGTTCACCACAGACATTCGACACGTAGCAGGCAAACTTAACGTTGTAGCTGACTGTCTCTCTCGCGCTGTGACACCGCCAGAGCACGAGGAGACAGATTACGCCGCCTCAGCAGCGGAACTCTTCACTAACGCACACACATACGCAGCACCTATCCAGGATGGAATAGATTATGCAGCCATGGCGGAAGAACAAAGCAGTGATGCAGACGTGCGCGCGCTCCTGTCCGGACCAACAGGGTTAAGGCTGGAGAAAAAAGGGTTGCGCGACGGCGTGCCCCCCCTAATATGCGACGTTTCAACCGGCCAACCTCGCCCGTTAGTACCAGCTGCTTGGCGCCGCCGTATTTTCGACGCAATTCACTCCCTCGCGCACCCAGGTGTGCGCGCCTCGGTCAAAATGGTTGCTGAAAAGTTGTGTGGCCAGGCCTGCGCAAAAAACGTAAAGAATGGGCAAAAACTTGCATTCCTTGTCAACGCGCCAAAATACACAGACACACAAAAGCCCCTCTGGAACCCTTTCCAATTCCTGCTAGAAGATTCGACCACATTCTCGTCGACCTCGTGGGGCCGCTACCTTCCTCCCAAGGTTTCACACACCTGTTACAATGATAGACCGCACCACGCGCTGGCCAGAGGCAGTCCCTCTAGCGTCACTCCACAGCGGAGGAAGTCGCTCGCGTTTTTCTAGCAAACTGGGTGGCACGTTTCGGCGTTCCATCAGACAATCACGTCAGACAGAGGGCCTCAATTTATCTCAGAGCTCTGGTCAGCCATGTCTAACAGTTTAGGGGCAACAATCATCGCACCACCGCTTATCACCCTCAGGCTAATGGGTTATGCGAGCATTTTCACAGGTCCCTTAAAGGTTGCCTCAAGGCCTCACTAACGGACACAAATTGGGTAAATAACTTCCCTGGGTTTTATTGGGTTGCGTGCAGCACCTAAGAGGATTTAGACGCTTCTCCTGGCAGAATTAGTTTTTGCCCAGCCTATCAGACTCCCAGGAGAATTTTTACCAGAGAACCCAGAACCAGGACACCTTCCAAGTCCAAGGGTTTTTAGGCAGCAGTGGACCGGACTCCCTCCACGGTCCAGGCTCATCACTCTTTTCCACGGGTTTTTGTTCCTCAACCTTTAAAAAACGCTGAGTTGTTTTGTGTAAGCATGAAGCCATTAAACCAACGTTACGCCCAGTTTACGATGGCCCGTTCAGATTGCTGGAAAATGGTGACAAACACTATGTGCTTGATTTATGGGACAGAAGGAAGTGGTCAGTGGTGACAGACTCAAACCTGCCCTCTTGCTGGAGAGACGAACCTGCCACAGTTGGCACGAGCACCTCGGCGTGGTAGACCCCCAGAGGAAAAGTCTCAGCCCCCAGGCAGGGAACAAATAATCTCTTTCCTTCCCACAATGCAGATTCACCACGAGAAGGTCCCAGCGGGACACCTAAGCCAACCTCCAGCAGTTTTGGGAGAAGAATAAAGCCCAGACAGCACAGGACTGATACCAACCACCCCGCAATTATTCACTAATTGTGCTACAACAGTTTAAGGCCTACTTATGATTTCACTATGCTGTTATGTTTACCACTGAACTTTCTTAGGAGCATGGCTGCTAGAAACATTCTCCTGTGGCAACAGTTGTAACACGTAGTATTTCATAGTTATTATCTTAGACTGTGATTCTTTCCTGTGTCCTTTCCTAGTGTTTGGGGGGCCTGTGGTATATATAACTCTTATATCCCATATCTACATATGTTAGACAAGTGGAAATGTTTTGTGACAGCATATGTAAGGAACTTCACACCTAGAAAGGACAAAGGATCTCCCCCGCCGGGTTAAAGACATGGACCTCCCAAGACGCAGCGGCGGAGACGGACTTGACACCTTTACCCCCTAGGCGAGAGGAGGAGTTCCCATCACCCTCCCAAGACAAGGAGAGGAGATAGCAGAACAATGGGGGGTTAAGATAACGGGGGATGTCAGCTTTTTCAATGAGTGGCTCTGATGTCAGCTTTTTCAATGTGTGGCTCTGATGTCAGCTTTTTCAATGTGTGGCTCTATGTGTGCTTGTATTTAACCAGCGAGCGGAGCAGAGATCTCTCTCTTGCCTTCTGCCAAGCTCTACACCTGATGAGACTCGATAGAAGAGCTATTCATTAAAAACCCTGTTTTTAATACAAAATCGCCTCGTCATTTCAGCTCCTCTACAAAGAGGCTAAATATGAAGGATACTGGAGGCTCTGTGTTTGCTATTATATGAGTGTGATTGTCATAGAAAGATGCTTTGTTTTTATCTTTTTCAATCAGTTGGTGTGATGAAACAACACAAAGCGTGTCATCAAACACTGTTTGGAGACTTTGAAGTTAATGTGTTTTGAAAGGATCAAATAGCGTGCCACAGCTTCTTGCCACTACCGGAAGTCAGCGCCGATTTGCCATGGCGACGCTGTTGTCCGCCAAACAGTGAGCGGTCTAGCTCTATCTATGTCATTGATTAAGACTAAGTGTGTTTGTTGTAAGTAAATTATCAGAATCAGCTTTATTGGCCAAGTATGCACAACACATACAAGGAATTTGACTTTGGCTAAAAACTTGCTCTCGTTGTTCAGGTGGAGGATTTAAATAAGATTTAAATAAGGATTCAATGACAACAGAGTATGTACTGTAAATTACAGTCTGTCCACGTTTCTATAAAAGGATGCAAATATATACAGGAATATATCAAATCAAATCAAATCAAACTTTATTGTCATATTGCTGTACATACAACTGTAGTGCAGGCAAGATGAAATTGCGTTTCTCTCGGGATCCATATAAGAAGCAGCATGATTAAGACACACTCCCACATAGCTCCCACCCCCCCATCCATTCACACATCCCTGAGACATACTTGGGGAAAAAGAATAACTAACTATAATATACAAAATGTCCATAGGTGCAGTAGTGTGTATGTGAGATTCCGGGTCAGCTGTTCAGCACCCTGACAGCTTGTGGGAGGAAGCTGTTGATCAGTCTGGTGGTTCTGCCTCTGATGCTCCGGAATCGTTTACCAGATGGAAGAAGTTCAAAGTGTTTATGCAGAGGGTGAGAACGGTCCTTGACAATGTTCAGTGCCCTGCTCCTACAACGGTTCTGAAAAAGTTCTTGGACAGAGGGGAGGGAGACTCCAATTACCCTCTCCGCACCCTTGACTATCCTCTGCAGGGCTTTTTTGTCTGACATACTGCAGCTGGAGTACCATGTAGCAATGCAGTACGTCAGAACACTCTCCACCACACCTCTGTAGAAGGTCCTGAGGATGCAGATGGGGAGAGAGGCCTGTTTGAGTTTCCTCAAGAAGTGTAGTCTCTGCTGAGCTCGCTTCCTGATCTCCAAGGAATTCTTGCTCCAGGTCAGGTCCTGCGAGATCTGCACTCCGAGGAACTTGATGTTCTCTACTCTCTCCACTAAACGGCCGCCGATGTTGAGGGGGACGTGCTCAGGCTGTGACCGCCGGAAGTCGATAATCATCTCCTTTGTTTTGTCCACGTTGAGCACCAGATTGTTCTCCCTGCACCAGCCCTCCAGGTCTCTCACTTCTTCCCTGTACATTGATTCCTCATCCCTCTGAATAAGTCCCACCACCGTGGTGTCATCTGCAATCTTAATAATCTGGTTCCCCTCGTGTTTGGATACACAGTCATGTGTTAGAAGTGTAAACAACAGTGGACTGAGTACACAGCCTTGAGGGGTTCCGGTACTCAGCGTGACAGAGTTGGAGATGTTGTTTCCAACCGGACAGACTGAGGTCTCTCAGTCAGGAAATCCAGGATCCAGAGACATGTGGCGGTGTTCAGACCGAGAAGGAGTAATTTCTCTATCAGTCTCTGGGGAATAATGGTGTTGAATGCTGACTGAAATCAATGTACAGGAGTCTGGCGTAGGTGTCTTTCTGGTCCAGGTGGGTGATGACAGAGTGTAGGGTGGTGACTATAGCATCCTCCGTGGAGCGGTTTGAACGATATGCAAACTGGAGCGGGTCGTGTGATGCAGGGAGGCAGGCTGTGATGTGTGGTTTGACAAGCCGTTCAAAACACTTCATCACAATTGGTGTAAGTGCAACAGGACGATAGTCATTCAAACATGACACCACTGGTTTCTTTGCCACCGGTACAATGATAGAGGTCTTGAAGCATCTGGGAACGATGGCCTGACTCAGGGAGATGTTATAAATGTCAGTCAGGACATCCGCCAACTCGCTCGCGCAGTCTCGGAGCACACGTCCCGGAATGTTGTCTGGACCTGCAGCTTTGCGTGGGTTGATTCTGGATAGGGTCCTCCGTGTGTCCGCTGTGTTAATGGTAAAAGCTGGTCCGACCGATGGTGGGAGTGGGCCGGCCCTCCCTCTGATTGTCGAGTTTGATGCTTCAAAACGTGCAAAGAAGTCGTTAAGCCTGTCTGGAAGCGAAGCGTCATCATCGACCCCCTGCCTAGACTTAAAGCCCGTCAGTGTCCGAACTCCCTGCCACATCTGCTTGGTGTTCCTAGTGTCACAGAGGTGTCCCTGGATTTTCTCCGCATAGGCGTGCTTTGCCACCTTAATTCCCTTTGAAAGCGCAGACCTGGCTGAGCGGAGGGCAATCCTGTCCTTCGCTCTGAACGCTGCATCTCTGGCTTTAAGCAGCTTATTTACTCAGACTATCCACACTTGTAGAAATATATGAAAAAATATACAGTCACACAGTATTTCAATGTGAACTCAGATTCAGTGATATAATGTGAATGAAGTAAAAAGCAGTGTGAGAGTTATGTGCAATGTAAGAATGGATGAAAAGTCATGAGTACAGCAACAGGTAGGACTAGGTGATGTTAGGAGTTCATCAGAGTGATGGCTTGAGGAAAGAAACTGTTCCTGTGACGGGTGGTTTTGACCTTCAGTGATCTGTAACGACGACCAGAAGATAGAAGTTCAAACAGTTTGTGGCCGGGGTGTGACGGGTCAGCACAGATGTTTCCCGCCCGTTTCCTGGTTATGGACCGATATAAGTTCTCAATGGAGGGTAGGTCAGTACCAATGATCCTCTCCGCAGACTTAATGATCCGCTGCAGTCTGGTCTTGTCCTTTTTAGTGGCAGATCCAAACCAGACGGTGATGGAAAAGCAGAGGACAGATTGGATGATGGCGATTATTTAGAGGTTTGTAAGTGTAAAGAAGGATTTAAAACTTAATTCTAAACTCTATGGGAAGCCAATGAAGGGAGACCAGAACTGGAGAGATATGATCTCTCTTTCTAGTACCTGTTAAAACTGTTGCTGCAGCATTTTGGATCAGCTGAAGACTTTTTAAAGATGTTTTAGGACAACCTGATAATAAAGAGTTACAATAATCTAATCTAGAGCTAACAAAAGCGTGAATTAGTTTCTCAGCATCACCTTGAGACGAGATGCTCCTAATCTTGGCAATATTACACAAATAATAGAAGGCAGTCTTAGAAACAAGTTTAATATGTGGATTGAAAAACAGATCTTGATCAAAAATAACTCCAAGGCTCCTCACAGAACTATTCAGAGAAAGAGTAACCACATCCAAACTAAGACTTTGATTTGGAAAGGTATTTCTAAGGTTTTTTTGGACCAACTAGAATGACTTCAGTCTTATCTGAATTTAATAGCAGGAAATTACAAGTCATCCAAGCTTTGATTTCCTTAAGACAGGCCTCTAACTTGGCTAATTGATTGCCATCATCTGGCTTTATTGACAGGTATAATTATGTGTTATCTGCATAACAATGAAAACATACACAGTGCTTTTTAATAATGTTGCCTAGCGGAAGCATATATAAACTAAAAAGAATAGAGCCTAGCACAGATCCCTGTGGAACTCCGTGATTGAGCTTTGAGTTGGAAGAAAACTCATTATTGACATGAACAAACTGGAATCTATCAGATAAATAAGAGCTAAACCACTGCAACGAAGTTCTATTAAGTCCAGCATGGTGTTCTAATCTATCAAGTAGAATATTATGATCGATAGTATAAAAAGCTGCACTAAGGTCTAAAAGGACAAGTACAGAGACAAGTCCATTATCAGATGCAATAAGGAGGTCATTAGTGACCTTCACTAAGGCTGTTTCAGTTCTATGATGGATTCTAAACCCAGATTGAAGCTCTTTCAAATAAACCATTTCCCTGCAAGTGGTCAAATAATAACAACTCTTTTCTAAGATTTTTGAAATGAAAGGCAGATTAGAGATCAGTGGCAAAACCAGACGATGACTGTTGATCGTGGCGAAACCAGACGATGACTGTTGATCGGTGGCAAAACCAGATGATGACAGCTGATCAGCAAAGAGCCCAGGTGACTCAGGCTGGAGCATCTCAAGCCCAGCTGCCTGGGAATCCATCCCGGACACGGCCACCTTGGACGGGGATGAAGAGACAAACACAGAGTCACTGTAACTCATGGCAGCGGAGCCCGACGGGGACAGCTCAGGAGTAGATGACAGCTGCAACTAGGTCTCCCTGCCAAGAGTAAGGCAAGACCTCTCTAAAACTGATATAATAAATACAAAAAGAGGACTTGCCTTAACTCTTGCTCCATCACCGACGAGGACTCCGGTGACTCTGCTGCTGCAGTTCAAGCAGCAGGCATGATGACAGGTGAAATCTCAGGTGTGACGACAGGCGAAATCTCAGGAGTGACGACAAGGCAAAATCTCAGGCTTGATAACAGGCAAAAGTTCAGATGTGGCAGCAGAAGAAGCTGCAGGCATAGCGGCCGGCAAAGCTGTAGACATGACAGCAGGAGCTGATGCATGCTCCTCATGGAGATCAGAAGCTGGCGTGTGCTCCTTGTGGAGATCAGGAGCTGGCATGTGCTCCTCATGGCGATCAGGAGCTGGTGCATGCTCTTTGTGATGATCAGGAGCTCGTGCGTGCTCCTCACAGAAGCCAGCAGCTGGTGCGTGCTCCTCATGGAGGTCAGGAGCTGCTATGGGCTCCTTGTGGCAATAAGGAGCTGGTGCGTGCTCTTCATGGAGATCAGGAGCTGGTGCATGCTGCTCGTGGAGATCAGGAGCTGGTGCATGCTCCTTGCGAAAGTCAGGAGCTGTTGCATGCTCGTCATGAAGGTAAGGAGCTGGTGCGTGCTCCTCGTGGAGGTCAGGAGCTGGTACGTGCTCCTCGTGGAGGTCAGGAGCTGGTGCATGCTCCTCGCGGAGGTCAGGAGCTGGTGTGTGCTCCTCGCAGAGGTCAAGAGCTGGTGCGTGCTCCTTGTGGGAATCAGGAGCTGGCGCGTGCTCCTCGTGGGGATCAGGAGCTGGTGTGTGCTCCTCGTGGAGAGCTGGAGCTGTTAGGTGCACCTCGGGGATGGCTGGAGCTGGGTGAGGAGACAAGCGTAACAGATCCAGGGAAAGTCTCACAGATGGCACTGGGTCCTGCGATGCCGAAACCAGGAAACACTCTGTCGTCAGCTCAGGTCTTGGAGTACAGGGAGTGCTCTTCTCTCATCTGGGATGTGGCTGCAGAGTTGGAACTGGAACCTTTGGAACAGCAGGGTTTTCCATTATCAGTCAGTTCCCACCCAAGATAGGCAAACACTCCGAAAAAAACAGAAGGGGAAATGGGAGATGCAGGTGAGGATGGATGGCTGGAGGCAGCAGCAGAGATGATGACAGAGACAGGTGGCGAGGGTTTAGCAGCGGCAAATGGCTGCTGCCGAGACCCCCCATGGGGAACAAGGCAAGCCCCCGGCTCAGGGAGTTTAGGAGTTCAGGGGGCCGACCAGAGTCCCAGGACCAACAAGGCAAGCCCACGACTCAGGGAGTTTAGATTAGATTAGATTAGATTCAACTTTATTGTCATTACACATGTATGAATACAAGGTAACGAAACACAGTTTAGCATCTAATCAGAAGTGCAAAGGACAGCAGTGCAGTATATACAGTAATTGACAGTATGTGCAATTTAAGCAAATATATGCAGCAGTGCAGAAAGTTAAGAGTACTGTTATGTGCAAATAATGTACAATAAGTTAGGTGGGCAGTTATGTACAGGTGAGGATGGTAAGAGATGATGGTAAGAGAGTCAGCGGGGAACTAAGTTCAATAACATGACAGCTGTTGGAAAGAAACTGTTCCTAAACCTGCTGGTTCTAGTCCGAAGGCTTCTGAAACACGAGAAGCTGGAACAGTCCATGAGCAGGATGGTTGGAGTCCCTAAGAATGCTGCGTGCCCAGCGCAGACATCTTTTCCTGTAGACGTCCTCTATAACTGGAAGTGGAGTCCCTGTGATGCGTTGGGCGGTTTTCACCACCCGCTGCAGCACCTTACGGTCAGCGACAGAGCAGCTCCCATACCAGACTGTGACACAGTTGGTCAGGGTGCTCTCTATCACGCAGCGGTAGAAGTTGCCCAGGATGTCAGTTGACAGATGGTTCTTCTTCAGTGTCCTCAAGAAGAAGAGGCGCTGATGGGCCTTCTTGATCAGGCTGGTGGTGTTAACTGACCAGGACAGGTCCTCCGAGATGTGGGTCCCCAGGAATTTGAAGCTGGGGACACGTTCAACAGCTATGCCATTGATATGGAGTTTTAGGAGTTCAGGGGGCCGACCAGAGTCTCAGGACCGGCATCCGGCTAGGTGGAACAAGCCGGGAGGTCTGCCAAAGTCTCAGACCAACCGGACGGCCAGATGGTGGCCTGCTGGAAGATAAGGACCACCTGACCCAGCGGCTCAGTCTTTCCGGCGGCCCGAGTGCTTCAGCCACCTAAACAGAAGAGGTGGCCCGGGAGGTGGCTTCCCCACTGGGAGGCCCAATACTGCGGAGGAGAGCCGAGGAGGGGGAACCACGATGTCATCAGGCAGAGCAAGAAGGGGGACCACAACGGCGTCTGGCAGAGGAAGAAGGGGGAACATGACGGCGTCCGTCTGAAGAGGAGGGAGAGGAACCACGATGATGTCAGGCAGGGAAGGACAGGAGACCCCGACAGCATCTGGCAGAGGAGGAAAGGGAACCCTCAGTGGCCTTCCACAGGGAAAAAGTAGCATCTGCGGCGGCTCTGGGCTGGAGCTCCATAGCACCCCCGGTGGCTCCGGGCTGGAGCTCTGTAGCACCCTCGGTGGCTCCGGGCTGGAGCACTGCAGCACCCTCGGTGGCTCCAGGCTGGAGCACTGCAGCACCCTCGGTGGACCCCGGCTGGACTGACGCTGCACCCACGGTGGACGCCGGGCTGGGGGATAATGCCCATGGTGGACCCATACCGGAACGCAGCACCCACATTGGCTCCAAGCTGGGGTGCAGCACCCACGATGGTCCCCGGATGGGATGCAGCACCCACGGAGACCTAGACGGTGGCGGGGGAACCCAGAAGATTGCCTCCGGAAGGGGATGGGCTGCACCCACAGAGAACCCGGCCTGGGCCGTAGCTGCACCCACGGGACACCCACGACAACCTCAACAGAAGAAGCCAGAGCCTGGGCAACCTCCAGCGGCAAACCTGGATCTTCAGAGTCATCAGATGGTAAAAGGTCCTCTCCAGCGACCCTGAGGGAGAGCTCAGACACAGCACAAAGAGAAGAGGGGTCAGGGTTGCCGGCAGCGGTGGAGCCTGGCGAGGCGAGCTCAGGTGCAGTGGGAAGCTGCACCTGGTTCTCCTCACCAAGAGTCAGGCAAGATTGCTCTAAGATGGAAAATAGAAAGACATAAGAGAGCACTTGCCTGATCTTGAGCTCCACCGCCATCCAGGACTACGATGATCCAGGTGAAGATGACGATTCAGGCTCGGTCTCAGGTAGGTCCAGTTCAGTTGTGGACTCTGCTGCGGCAGCCTCCGCAGCAGGCATGATGGTCATTGCAGTCCTAAGGCCCTCAGGCGATGTTCTCCTTGCTGGTGATTCATCCGGCACGGCGGCTGGGGGCTGCCTCACCAATGGCGCTGGAACTGGATCCTCCAGGGCCTCGGGCTCCTCCATCATCCAGCGGTTCTGCTCTGGGGCTGGTGGATGCTCAGGGAAAGGTGGAGAAGACACGGAGAGAGTTGGTGAGCAGTTAATTGCTGCAGCAGGTAGGGGGAGCTCAGGCGACTGCATATCCTGAGCCCCCTACTGGGAATCAGGCAAGGCATATCATCATATATACAGTAGAAGAGGGAAAAAATGACACGCCTGTTTTCCCGGTGTAGGATGTTGCCTGCTGCAGCGGGTCGAGTGTCGTCCCTCTCCGTGGCTATGGTTAATGTGGGCCCCTCTGAGGTTTGTAAAGGAGCCACTCCTGTAGTCACGAGGACCAACGCAGCCGGGGAACAAAAGTAGGACCTCTCGGCAGTGGGGGAAGACACCAAAGGAGAGGGAGGAACATCAGCTACAGACCCAAGGAAAGCTGAGGATGCAGCCGGAGAAAAGAGGAGGGAGGGCTGTACTGCTGAGGGGAACTCCTGCTTCGGTGTAGGAGATAAGGCTGTTGGAGAGGCGGAGTTATTCCTCTGGCGGTCAGGCACGAGACGACGGTGCCATCTTGAAACTGGCAGCGCACCCACTGGAGCTGGTAGTGGCGAAATGGGAGAGGGGACGGGCTTCAGCCATGGGGAGCCTCTGCTTTGGCTCTGCTGAAAATGCTCCTATCTTCAAGTCTGGGAATGATTGCTGGAGCACAGACACCGAGGATAACAGAGTTTTCAGGACATCTCCACAGGCCGGGATGCACTTCCAGGATTCCCCCCCCCCCCCGCTACGTGCACACATTCCCATACCTTTTTGGGTCCTCGAGCCTCCAGAGCATCGTCCACAAAATCTCGGATGAACTTCGCAACCCATTCCTCTTCTACCGTCGGGGCCCTCGCTGCCAACCCTCCAATGATCTTACGAGGCTGGCAGGCCAAGGACATGATGAGCTCCACTGGTCAGGTGAGTGAAAAAGATAAAAAGGGACAAAGGGCACAGACACAACCCCTGGATCTTTTAAACTGGTGGCTAAATTCTGTCATGTGTGCTCCTTTGGAGCAGATGGACAGATCCAAGCGCTGGTTGTGTTAAGACAATTATTAACAAAAAGGAAACATAAACATCCAAAAGTGCCCACAATACAAAAATGCAAATAAGAGAGACTTACACGATACCTCAGAGCAAGATGTGCTCTGGAGAAGGGAATACATCAGAGGTTAAATGTGTAGGGCGTAGACAATGCAAGGCAAGGCAATTTAGCCGCACCACATGGTGAAAATACAATGTTTAAATGCCAAATGTCACGTAATTTTTTTTTCTAAATGACAACGAATTTAGATAAAATACACATAGCTTAAACCAAATATTCATACCGGAGACCATATCACCCACCTGTATTTACATAATTGCACAAAATACACCAGGTGAAGGCCCCACCTTGCTTGCTGGCTTGTGACAGCCAGTCCAGACCACGCCCATGTTTTTGACATCACCAGTTGTACCCTGGCTGCCCTGCCTATCCACATTCACACTTATCAACATTGGACAATCATGACGGAAAGTGACAGCGATTGTGAACAAATTAGTTTAGTTTTGTCTTTTTTTTGTCTTTTTTTTTGTCAGTGGTTCAGACAGACGGTTCAGACAGACGGTTCCGTCCGAGACGGAATCAGATGCTTTGTCTGATGACAACAGTTCCAACGATGACCAGAGAGCAGAACCAGTGGAAAATGTCATTGAACTGGACATTAATCGCCTCCAGAATTGCGAAGCTGAAGGGGGTCTGTCGAGGGCGCCCCATAAATATTGATTTTTCGGAAGCCATTATTATTACAGTGGAGGAGAGCCGCTGCTGTCAAGAAATTGACCAGATCAATATGAAAATGGAGGCGCATACCTGTCAAGTGAGACGTTTTCGCCGTATTTTGGTGCCAAGCGCAGCTGTGGGGGACGGCGGAGTGTTGGGGGACACTTTTCTGGGAAATGTTTTAAATGTAGTTCGTGTTGTTATTGTCAAATATTTTAAGGAAAATACGGGGAAAATGCAATTTTAGCAAAAACGGGCGTATTGCCATTTCTGTACGCCCAAAAGAAAAATATACTGGAAAAAAAATTGAGTGTTTTGCGGAGCACGTCCTGTGTGTGATCCCCCACAGCTGGTGCTGGCAGATGGCTCAGCCTGAGCTATTATCACTACAATGAGAAGTGTGGAGTCAATCAGTCAGATTGTCGGGGCAGGCTGATCGCTCAGCGTGAGCTATTCTCACTACAATGAGAAGTCATTAGGACAATGGTTTAACACGTTCAGCTGTGCAGCGGTTGCGGAACAGAGAGGGATCGCCTGACAAATACAGAATTCTGCTTTTTTTTTTAATTTTGCGCCGGACGCTGAGTTGTGTTGTTATTGTCAAATATCCATGAATCCTTAAAATATTTGACAATAACAACACGAGTTGCATTTGGGGCATTTCCCAGAGAGGTGTCCCTTGTTGCTCCGCCGTCCCTTATAGCCGCTTTTTACGGTGTTGAAGTACGGCGAAAACGTCTCACTTGACAGGTATGAAAACATTTCCCAGAGAAGTGTCCCTTATTACCCAGCTGTCCCTGATAGTCCCGTTTTAAGGTATGGGTGAAATATCCAATTTTTTCTTTCTTGTTGCTCACTTCAACCTTCCAGTCTCCATATAAACAATCAATTGAAATACCCCAAGCATCAAACTAGGGTACAATCGATTTCGTCACTTCCGCCTTCTTCCCCAGGCGATTCCAGGGGCCGTGTCAGGCCAAGCGCGGCAGTTTTAAATTAACGAATATTCCGTTGTTACTGAAGCATATGCACCAAGACCCGAATGGATCGGTTCCCTTTTATATCTAGTTTCAAGATATTTAAAGTACCCTGTTACGTGACATTTGGCCTTTAAATACAAAAGGTAAAAGGGGAATGATGAGCAGCAGGTGTGGCCAGGAGCTGGCAGAGACCTAATTCCAAAATCTCACACAGCTGAGGTAACCTGGGGACACAGGCTGTGAGAGGAAGATGTGTCTGGGAGCAGTAGAGCTAATGGCCCTGTTACAGAGGAAGGCAAAACAGTCTCAAAATGCATAAATAGACAACATAAAAACATAAATAATAAATAGGATGATAAATCGTCAGGAAACAAAACACAAAAAGACACCACAAAGCTTGGAAAAAATACAGAAAAAATACATAAATAAATTGAGAGACTGAGCCCGGTAGAACCCGTGGTCAGTCCTGTGACAGAAACTAAAGTGCGGTTGAGAAGCAATCTTAAGATGCGCTTGAAAACAGTAACAAAGCTCTGACAAAGCTAGTGCTGAGTAACGTCTGGCTATGCTAGCAACACCGCGTTAGTGGAGCTTCGCTATCTGAACAGCCACAGCTGGATGTAAAGTGGAAATACTCTTGTCTCCACACCCACGGCTGGATTTCAATTACAGGTATGCATCTGGACAGTTTGTGACCCAGCAAGAATTAAACCGACTGATTGACAGACTGATATGATAACAGTCACTTTCTATCAGACAGCTGAGACTGTGATCCACTGAAGTTAAAGCACATTTACTTGCTACCTGGTGGACAAAGATTATTAAAAAATGGATTCTGATCTCCAAAAGGAGTTTGAGGGACTGGATCATGTCTCTGTCACAGCAGACATTTGGACTGTGGATAATGGACATTTTCTCTGAATCACTGCACATCGGATTAAATCCATATCATAAAGGTAAGATAAACATGCACAGCTTTATGCTTACTTACTTACTTATCCTCTTCGTCCCAGGTGGGACATAAGGCCGGAACAAGCAATCCCCACTTTGCCCAAATTCAACATTGCTTGTTGCAGTTTCTGTAACAGTATGCTGTTTTCTAGGATGGAGTAGTTGGCCTCATGCTAAACCTCCACTCTGGAGGACCGGGTTTTCTCTCTGGGTTGTCCTTCCCGTGGATACTTGCAGTTACCATGCTCATGAGTGTCATCTACCCAGATTTTCTGTCAGGGTTAACTCCCTTAGCCTTTGCCTTTCCCAATACTATCACAAGGCAGTGATACTATTTAACCCATAGCTGGGGACTAGGTTTGCAGGCATCAGGGCATATCCACACACCAGTGGGCCATGCTTGCCATGCATTTAGGGGCCTAGTCTCCTCCAAGACCCTGTGGTTTAGCTTGGGGCCACAAGGCAAGGTCTGCTACCTCGGGGCGGATCCCATATCTGGGCCACATAGGTCTAACTGTGGAGAGGCTATACCTGGCAAGGAAGATTTAAATGCTACTTCCTTTTCACAGCAAAAGTGCTAGCCAGGGGTGGTGCTGGAAGTGAGAGTGAAAAGCACAGACACAGACACACACACACAGTACGCATCACACAGCTTTATGCAGTGTTGCCAAACTCTCACTCCAAAATGACAAAATTACTGGCAATATCGTGTTGATTTTCTTCAGATTTTTCCTAAAATAAAAGCTGTCAAGGCAGGGTATAGCAGACTGAACACATTTTACAAGCTGTCTGAAACAGTCTGTTTTCAGCCTGACATTAATTAGCCCATAATGTAATCCATTAATTAACTTATCTTGCTATGTGTGCAAGATGATTTAAGTATGCATTTAAAAGTAATGTGAAAATTACTTTTCCAAGTAACTAGTTACTTTAATCATGCAGTAATTGGTAAAGTAACTAAATTACTTTTGAAAAGTAGTAAATAGTAACTGTAATTAGTTACTATTTTTTAGTAACTTGCTCAACACTGGCTGTCAGCAACCATTGTAAGAGAGATTATTGTCTGACAGCAGGTAAACTATTTAAGCAGCATGTACTAATAGTGTGGTCAGTTTTCTAAAGCTGAGAGAGTCATTAATTGAAAACCAGAAGCGATAACTTTACTTGCTAACCTGACCGGTGCAGTCTGCTGACAGTTGGCTGGAGACAGAGGAACGGAGAGGAGGAGGGAATGGATGCATCACTGTAGTGCAGCTGTGATATGACAATACTGTTTTACAGTCTACACTTAATTTGTTTCATTTATTCATTTTCCATAAAATTTGTGACATGGGGGGAATTGGGCTTCGGGGCTTGCTGTAGCTCGGCCGGGGCGGAAATAGAGTGATGTCAGGCGGGCTACAGCTGGAAGATACGGTGGGGCAAAAAAGTATTTAGTCAGCCACCAATTGTGCAAGTTCTCCCATTTAAAAGATGAGAGAGGTCTCCAATTTTCATCATAGGTATACCTCAACTATGAGAGACAAAATGAGAAAAAAAAAATCCAGAAAATCACATTGAAGGATTTTTAATGAATTAATTGGTAAATTCCTCAGTAAAATAAGTATTTGGTCACCTACAAACAAGCAAGATTTCTGGCTCTCACAGACCTGTAACTTCTTCTTTAAGAGGCTCCTCTGTCCTCCACTCGTTACCTGCATTAATGGCACCTGTTTGAACTCATTATCAGTATAAAAGACACCTGTCCACAACCTCAAACAGTCAGACTCCAAACTCCACTATGGCCAAGACCAAAGAGCTGTCAAAGGACACCAGAAACAAAATTGTAGACCTGCACCAGGCTGGGAAGACTGAATCTGCAATAGGTAAGCAGCTTGGTGTGAAGAAATCAACTGTGGGAGCAATTATTAGAAAATGGAAGACATACAAGACCACTGATAATCTCCCTCGATCTGGGGCTCCACGCAAGATCTCACCCCGTGAGGTCAAAATGATCATGAGAACGGTGAGCAAAAATCCCAGAACCACACGGGGGGACCTAGTGAATGACCTGCAGAGAGCTGGGACCAAAGTAACAAAGGCTACATCAGTAACACACTACGCCGCCAGGGACTCAAATCCTGCAGTGCCAGACGTGTCCCCCTGCTTAAGCCAGTACATGTCCAGGCCCATCTGAAGTTTGCTAGAGAGCATTTGGATGATCCAGAAGAGGATTGGGAGAATGTCATATGGTCAGATGAAACCAAAATAGAACTTTTTGGTAAAAACTCAACTTGTCGTGTTTGGAGAAGAAAGAATACCATACCTACTGTGAGGCATGGGGGTGGAAACATCATGCTTTGGGGCTGTTTTTCTGCAAAGGGACCAGGGCGACTGATCTGTGTAAAGGAAAGAATGAATGGGGCCATGTATCGTGAGATTTTGAGTGAAAACCTCCTTCCATCAGCAAGGGCATTGAAGATGAAACGTGGCTGGGTCTTTCAGCATGACAATGATCCCAAACACACTGCCCGGGCAACGAAGGAGTGGCTTCGTAAGAAGCATTTCAAGGTCCTGGAGTGGCCTAGCCAGTCTCCAGATCTCAACCCCATAGAAAATCTTTGGAGGGAGTTGAAAGTCTGTGTTGCTCAGCGACAGCCCCAAAACATCATTGCTCTAGAGGAGATCTGCATGGAGGAATGGGCCAAAATACCAGCAACAGTGTGTGAAAACCTTGTGAAGACTTACAGAAAACGTTTGACCTCTGTCATTGCCAACAAAGGGTATATAACAAAGTATTGAGATGAACTTTTGTTATTGACCAAATACTTATTTTACCGAGGAATTTACCAATTTATTCATTAAAAATCTTTCAGTGTGATTTTCTGGATTTTTTTTCTCATTTTGTCTCTCATAGTTGAGGTATACCTATGATGAAAATTGGAGACCTCTCTCATCTTTTAAGTGGGAGAACTTGCACAATTGGTGGCTGACTAAATACTATTTTCCCCCACTGTATATATGTCTGTGAGCAAAGTAAAATAAAGAGATGATGTTCAGACTAGCTCCTTCTCCGCTCTCTGTTATTGAGACGTAACATTTGCTGACGAGGTGAACAAGGTCAGGGTGCGTTGGACAGATGCCATTTTTCCTGGAAAACCAAGGCACGCGGACAGCTCCATGGGCTCAGTGGAAACAGAGGTTTGAAGTGTATATTACAGTGGCGGGCCTGGGTTCCGTCAGTGAGGACAGACAGAGGAGCTTGATGATTCAATTTCTTGGCGCTGAGGGACAGCTGATTTTTTTCGGGCTGTGCCAGGGTAGTTCATTGGAGGATGGTCTGAAGGCAGTGGACAGCACTTTCGGTGACACCTCCACTGTCACTGAGAGACGGTGCGAGTTTTTTGGCCGACAACAGCGGACGGGTGAGTCCCTTCAGTCATTTGTGTTGGAGCTACGTAGCCTAGCAAGGAAGTGCGAGTTTGGAGCAATTGAGCACGAGCTTGTGAGGGACAAACTAGCCCAGAGCACCAATAGCACATGGCTGAAGACTAAGCTTAGGGTAGCTAAGGAGCCACTGTCACTGGAGGAAGTGCTGGACTTGATTAAGCGAAGTGAGTCTGCGGACCTACGCGAGCTAACAGCTAAGGTTAGCGAGGGGCCGACTACATGCAATTTCCCACTGAGAGCGGAGGCTAGCACGCTAACTAGATGTCAAAAAAGGGTCAAGAAGAAGAAGAGGAAGAAGCGGACAAAGAACAGAGTGGAAGTGCGGGTGAGAGGATCCAGGGGCCCAGTCCAGGTCCACACAGCACACATGGGGAAAGGCTCACTGAAATGGTACATGCTCCAGCTTGACAGAGTTGACGTGCCGCTCATGGTGGATTCGGGAGTTGGGAAGTCTCTCCTGAGCCTATCCACGCTGCAGAGGCTCTACCCCACGAAATAAGTCAAAGATGGAGAGGTAAAACTGTTCAGTTACGGCCATGTGGAGATCGAGATGGCAGGCACAACGGACTTTGAGGTGACTTGCGGGTTGAAGAGGGTCCCCAGTTTCACCTTCCAGGTGATGCGCCGGGGAGCCGACTTGTTGGGAGTTGGCCTGCTGGAGGAACTAGGCTTCTCCATAAAAGACCCAGATGGGTTGACGGTACTGTCTGTGGGCTCGGACTGGCACCTCTGCTGGCCTGCGCTGTTTAGGGGCCTGGGCCACACTGAAGCATTTTGCCACCGTCCCCTCATTGATTAGACCGTCACACCGAAGATCCAGCTCTTGTGACGTCACCCGTTTGCACTGCAAGATGAGGTGTCGGCGGAACTGACCAAGTTGCTGGAGACAGGAGTCATTGAAAGGGCAGATGTGTCACCGTGGCTCTCCAATCTGGTGGTGGCCAGGAAGAAAGGAGGGGGCATCAGACCATGTATTGACCTCACAGCGGTGAACAAGGCAGTCATCCCCGACAAGTACCCACTGCCGACCATGGAAGAACTCACGGCAGCGTTCAGCGGGGTGCAGGTCATCTCGAAATTGGACCTACAGCAGGGCTACCTCCAGGTGCCACTACACCTGGACAGCAGGTGTAGTGGCACCTTATTCCAGCAGACACCTGGAATAATGGCCTTCATGACCCACTTGGGGGTTTTCTGCTACACCTGAATGCCCTTTGGGCTGAGCTCAGCTCCCAGTTGTTTCCAGAAGGTCATGGTGACCATGCTGGCTGGCCTGAAGGGGGTAGTCATATACCTGGATGACATCGTGGTACATGGGGCATTGAGAGAGGAGCACGATGCGAGGTTGGAAAGAGAGTTAGAGACACTACAGGGGCATGGGGTCACATTGAAAGTCAAAGTGTGTCTTCGAGGTGGACACCGTGGACTTTGGGGGGTTCCGACTAACCGGGAATGGACTGAAACCGCTGGTTTTGAATGTAGAAGCGGTGCTGCGGCTCGTGGACCCCTCCTCGCCAGCTGAGATTTCATCATTCCTGGGCATGGTTAACTTCTATTGCCGGTTCATTCCCCGGTACTCAGAAACAATCGAGCCGCTCCAAGCGCTGCTGAAGCAGGATGCACCTCAGAACTGGACCCCGGCCTGCTCGACGGTAGTGGAAAAATTGAAGCAACAGCTCACCTCACCTCCAGTTTTGGCCCACTTTGACCCGAACTGCCCCACCATCATGATGTGTGACATGTCCGGTTCTGCCCTGGGGGCAGTTATGTTGCAGGTGCAGGATGGTACGGAGTGTCCAGTGGCTTTTGCGTCGAGGTCCCTATCGGCGGCAGAAAAGATGTACGCCTTGGGTGAAAGGGAAGCGCTAGCCTGTGTCTGGGCCTGCAAGAAGTGGCATATCTACCTCTACTGGCACCACTTCACATTGAGGAAGGACCACCGGGTGCTCATGACCCTACTCGAGACCTCGGGGTCAGGACACAGGCCACTGAGAATCCACAGGTGGTCAGAAAGACTGAGACCCTATAATTTCACGACAAGGTACATGGCAGGTAAAGACAACATCGTAGCAGATCTTCTATCATGGGCCACGATGTGCACCTTGATGCCTGACCCAAGGGCAGTGGATCTCGATGAGGCGGACCTGGTCCACACGCTGCACGGAGTGCTACGGAAAATCATGTCCCCCCAGGAGCTCAGGGAGGTGTCAAAGCGTGACCAGGTGATGAGAGGGCTACGCTCGGCAATCACAGAGAACTGGACGACGGGAGCGCTTGGTGAACTGGCCCCATTCCATTGGTTTACAGACGGGCTCAGCTGCTGGAACGACATGTGTGTGGCTAGGGGGCAGTGCGCTGTCATCCCGGCAGCCCCGAGAGGACGCGTTTTGGTGATGCTACATGAGGGACACCTGGGGGTGGTTAAGGTCAAACAACACAGTAGGGATTCGGTATGGTGGCCGGGAATCGACAAGGACATTGGGGTGATGGTGAAGCACTGCATGCCCTGCCTGGAAAGTGGAAAGACCAGAGGACACCCCCCCACTACCACCTCTGCAACCGGGCCCTGGGAACATGTCGAGCTGGACATCTGCGGAGAACTGCACGCAGCCCCCGCTAATAGCCGGTTCCTCGTTATGACCTACGATATGTTTTCGAAGTGGCCTGTGGTGCTCCCGACTGGCTCAGTGACAACAGAGGTAGTCACGGGGTTTCTTGCATCCATGTTTGCCAGGTGGGGGATCCCAAGCTCAATTACCACAGACAATGGGCCCACAGTTCATCTCCGGGGCTTTTGAGGAGCTCCTGAGAGTCAGAGGGGTGAAACACATAAAGACAGCGTGCACCACCCACAGGCTAACGGGGGGTCGAGAGACTCAATAAGACTCTGAAGAATGGACTAAGGGCCCATTTAGCGGACGGTTTTACATTTGCTGCCACCCTGAAAAGCACCCTGCTCCACTACAGGGCTTAGGTGCACACCATGACAGCACGCTTCCCGGCTGCCCTCATGCTGGGTCGTGAGTTGCCGCTACCGGTGAGACGACTGGGGCCAGCACCAACAGAATGGGGGGAAGACTCGGGGATGCTGCAACGCTGAGTCACCAGGCGACAGCGCAAAATGAAAGAACGATTCGACAGGAGGCATCGGGCGAGGGATCACAGCCTGAGGGTAGCAGATCAAGTCTGGATCAAGCACTCCATCCGCGCCCACAAACTCCAGCTACTGTGAGTGGGACCATGGAGGATTGTGAGACTGAGAGGACCAGATACTTTTGAACTGGACGATGGGTCCCAGTGGCATGTGAGCAGGCTGAGGATGTCCCGCCGGAGGTAACGAGTGGCCCCACTGTGGACTGTTTTAGTGACATTTGGGACTGGAGGGTCTGGGCAGACGCCAACTCGCAGAGTGAACCGACGGTGCCGGAAGCAGTGTGCCCTCCTGAGGGATGCCCAGCTAGAGAGCGTCAGAGACCCAGATACCTGGATGATTTTGTAACTGGATTGGTTGAGGACAGTTGGGCCCAGCGGCAGGAAGTACACCCCAACCTGGCAGGGTGTGTTGGTAGTCCACCCAGGTGCTCTAGGGCCTCTTTTGGTGATTAGAAAAGAGAAAAATGTGGGCTGTATTAATGCGTACATATGTGTTTATAGTTATTTTGCCCATTCGGGGGGGTCAGTTTGTGTGCTTGAACTTTCCGGGAGGGGGGGGGGGGGGTGACATGGGGGGAATTGGGCCTCGGGGCTTGCTGTAGCTCAACCGGGGCAGGGATAGAGTGATGTCAGGCGGGCTACGGCTGGGAGATACATATATCTGTGAACAAGGTAAAATAAAGAGATGATGTTCAGACTAGCTCCTTCTCCGCTCTCCATTATTGAGATGTAACAAAATCCCCCCATACTTTGGAAACTTTTGGCCTTCTCCGTGATTTTCTCTTCATGTCGCCATGATGCGTTCCTCTTCTTCTTTGCTGGAACGATTAAACTGAACATTTCCACGGCATGCATATAAATTTTAAAATTAAAATGATTTGTCAACAATTTTCAACAAATTTTTATAATAGTGTCATGAATGGCCCCTTGGAGCTCATGCCATGAAGAAACAAAATATACACACACAGAGCCAAAATAAAACAAGAATCTAAAAATACTGACAGAATCATTATCATAATAATAAGGGCAAGAAAACATAATCAAACGACTGACAGCCAAGAACACATCTAGAATCAATACACAGGAAAATAATACAACGCTGGAAAAATACAGAAAATACTTAGATATAAGTTAAGAGCCTGAGCCTGGTGACGCACCACGCTCAGCCTCGTGACAGAGCCTCCTTCCCAAGGGGTGGATACCAGACACCCCAAGGTAACACCAAAAATGCCCCCCCCCCCCAAAGGTGGTCGACCAGAGTTTTTCAGCCACCTAAACAGACGGGGTGGTCCAGGAGGCGGTTTCCCCATGGGGAGGCTCAGAGAAGGGAAGGACAACTGAGGAGGGGGAACCATGACGGCACCTGGCAGAGGAGGGAGAACCACAATGGCATCTGGCAGAGGAGGGGGAATGACAATGGCGTCTGGCAGAGGAGAGGAGACCACGACGTCCTCGCACTGGCCAGCAGCACCCTCAGGGGTCCCGGACTGGGACATAGTAACACCCTTGGTGGCTTCAGCCTGGAGCGAGATTGCACCTGCAGTGGTGCCGGGCTGGGACATGGTTGCACCTGCGGAGGCTCCAGACTGGAGCGAAGCAGCACCCACGGTGGCTCTGGGCAGAAGCAAGGCAGCACCCGCGGTGGCTCTTGGCTGGAGTAAGACAGCACCCGCGGTGGGCCCAGACTGGGCCAAAGCTGCACCTACGGTGTGCTCCGGCTGGAGCGTAGCATCCATGGCAGGCCCACACTGGAGCACAGTACCCAAGTAGGTTTCAGGCCAGGGCGCAGCACCCACGACGGTCCCCGACTGGGACACAGCACCCACAGAGACCCAGACAGAGGAGGAGCTGCACCCACGGAGGTCCCGGGCTGGGACGGAGCACTCACGAAGGCCTCAACTGGAGGGGAAGCAGCACCCACGGAGGTCTCGTGCTGGGACGGAGTGCCCACGATGACCTCAGTGGGAGAAGCTGGACCCATGATGACCTCAGGTGGTGAGCATGGACCTATGGAGACATCTGGCAAAGCTTGGAACATCCTCGGTGACAGCTCAGACCGGACAGATAGAGAAACAGGTGAGCTCAGGTGCAGCTGACGGCTGCATTTGGCTGCATTCCTCACTACCGGGAATCAGGCAAGGCATATCATCATAAATTGTGGGAGAATGAAAAGACACTTGCCTGTTTTCCCTGAGCACGATTTTCCCTGCAGAAGCTGGTGTAGAATCTGCCCTCTCCATGGCTGTAGCTGTTGAGGGCCCCTCAGAGGAACGTACAGGAGCCACCCCTGCAGACGTGATGACGGGTGGAGCCGAGAAGGAGAAAACCAGTCCTTCAGCAGCAGGAGGAATCACAGAGGAGGAGGGAGAGGAAGCAGCAGTGGTGGAGTCGGCTGACGGAACAGGAGAAGAAAAATCAGAAAAAAAGGGACTGTTGCGGGAGTTTTCTGCCTGGGTGAAGGAGGGGCAGCTGACGAGGAGGTGGAGGCATTCCTCCAGCAGTCTGGATGGCGGCGTCGAGGAGCTGGCGATGCGGGAGCTGGAGTCGGAGCTGGCGAACCAGGAGAGGAGAAGGACGTCTGCCGCAGAAAGCGTCTCCGCGACGGCCTTGGTCCTGCTGGAGGCGACCCCATCGTCAGACCTGGAAAAGACCGCCGAAGTGAGGACACCATGGACAGTAGTCCCATGTATTGGGGATATTTCCACAAGCCGGGGTGTGTCTCCACAATCACCAGCACTCCATTTATGCTCTCCCAGGTCTTCTTTGGTCCGCGGGTGGCGAGATCTTCATCCACAAAACTCTGGATGAATTCAGGAGCCCACTCCTCCTCCAGGCTCGGGGACCCCGCTGCCAATCTCCCTTTAATTGGCGGAGGCTGATGTGCCGGGGACATAATGAGCTCCAGGTGAGTGAAACAAAAAAAAGGCAAAAATCCACTAATTACAGCAGCTGGGTCTTTACTAGCCACAGTCTTCTGTCATGAATGGCCCCTTGGGGCAGAGAGACAAACCCACGTGCCAACTGCAGTTTGTGGCATTTCATAACAAAATTCAAAAGTTCCAAAGTGCATAAAGCAAAAATCCAAACAGAAGACGAGGTGAATTTACAGATATTGGAACAGTACAAACTCAACCAGAACAGGGAAGGGGGTTCTGGTGGCGAGGAGGAAGTTAAACTAAGACTGCGGCAGCGAAAAGAAAAAACAACAATCTTTAAATACTGAGAACATAATTGATGCCAGGTGCGGATTCACATGAGCGAGCAGGTGATCAAATTACTAACACAAAGCACACGGATGAGATAATGACAAAGTGGGAGTGCCTGGAACAGGTGCGAAGCTCATGTCACGAGGAAACAAATTATAAACACAAAGACAAAATAAAACAGGAATCTTAAAATGCATACAAAATCACTGTCATAATAATAAGGACAAGAAAACATCATCAAACAACTGACAGCCAAGAACACATCTAGAATCATTACATCCATCCATCCATCCATCTTCTACCGGAGGTCCGGGTCACGGAGGCAGCAGTTCAAACAGAGAAGCCCAGACTTCCCTCTCTCCAGCCACCTGCTCCAGCTCTTCAGAGAGGATACCAAGGCATTCCCAGACCAGCTGGGAGTCAGTCTCTCCAGCGAGTCCTGGGTCTGCTCCGGGGTCTCCTCCCAGTGGGATGTGCCCGAAACACCTCAAGTGGGAGGCGTCCAGGAGGCATCCTAATCAGATGCCCATACCACCTCAACTGACTCCTTTCAATGTGGAGGAGCAGCGGTTCTACTCTGAGCCTCTCCCGGGTGACTGAGCTCCTCACCCTGTCTCTGAGGGTGACTCCAGCAATCCTACGGAGAAAGCTCATTTCAGCCGCTTGTATCCGTGATCTCGTTCTTTCGGTCATTACCCAAAGCTCGTGACCATAGGTGAGAGTAGGAACGTAGATTGACTGGTAAATCGACAGCTTTGCCTTAGAACTCAGCTCCCTCTTCACCACAACGGACCGGTACAACGTCCGCATCACTGCAGATGCTGCTCCAATCCGTCTGTCAATCTCTCACTCCATTCTCTCCTCATTCGTGAATAAGACCCCAAGATACTTAAACTCCTCCACTTGGGGCAGGAGCCTGTCCCCAACCCGGAGAGGACAATCCTCCTTTTTCCTCATCCCAGCCACTTCACACTCAGCAGCAAACCGTCCCAGCAAGAACTGTAGGTCATTGCTGGATGAAGCCAACAGGATAACATCATCTGCAAACAACAGAGATGAGATCCTGTGGTCACCAAGCATGACACCCTCCATTCCCTGGTTGCACCTAGAAATCCTGTCCATAAAAATTATGAACAGGATCGGTGACAAAGGGCAGCCCTGGCGGAGTCCAACTCTCACTGGGAATGAGTCTGACCGAGTGTTGGCAATACGAACCAAACTCTCACAATGGTCCTCCTGAATCCGAGGTTTGACCAACGGCCGGACTCTCCTCTCCAGTACCTTGGCATAGACCTTCCCAGGGAGGCTGAGGAGTGTGATCCCTCTAAAGTTGGAGCACACCCTCCGGTCCACTTTTTTAAGAGAGGAACCACCACCCCGGTTTGCCATGCCAAAGGCACTGCCCCCAACCTCCACGCAATGTTGCAGAGGCATGTCAACCATGACAGCCCTACAACATCCAGGGCCTTGAGGTCCTCAGGGCGAATCTCGTCCACCCCTGGGGCCTGGCCACCAAGGAGATTTTCAACCACCTTGGTGACCTCAGCCCCTGTGATAGGCGAGTCATCCCCCTCATCCACAAGCCCTGCTTCCTCTGTGAAAGGCGTATCAGTGGGATTGAGGAGATCCTCGATATATTCCTTCCACCGCCCGACGATATCCCCAGTCGAAGTCAACAGCGCCCCATTCGCACCATGCACAGTATGGACAGGGAGCTGCTTCTCCCTCCTGAGCCGCCGGACAGTTTGCCAGAATCTCTTCGATGCCGACCGAAAGTCTTGTTCCATGGCCTCACCGAACTCCTCCCATACCCGGGTTTTTTCTTCAGCAACCACCCGAGCTGCACTCCGCTTGGCCTGCCGGCACACCTCAGCTGCTTCAGGAGTCCCACAAACCAACCAAGGCTGATAGGACTCCTTCTTCAGCTTAATGGCCCCCCTCACCACTGGTGTCCACCACTTGGTTCGGGGGTTGCCACCACGAGATGCACCAACCACTTTGTGGTCGCTTTGAGGTGGAGCAACAGGCTGGCGAGCGCACCAAATCCCCGCAGATGCACCGCTCCATTGGCAGCAATCTGGAAAAGGTGGAAGAGATGATATCGTAAGACAATGTCATAAGACAAACAACCGTTTACTATAGAGCCATCTGTTGAGCAGTATACCCAAATGAGCCAGCGTTGAATTACTGAAGACTGCTTCCTTATAAATGCTGGCAGGCAGCAATCAGCAGGTGCATCTGATGAGAGAGCTGGTGAACAGGAAGGAGGGAGCAAGCGCTCGCCGCACATGACAGTGCCCCCCCTCTCAAGGAACGCCTCCTGGCGGTCACCCAGTCTTCTCTGGGTGAGCACAATGGTAGTCCCGGACCATCCCCTTGTCATGGAACTTGGACCAGGGGACCCATGACCGATGCTCCGGGCCATAGCCCTCCCAGTCGACCAAATACTGGAAACCTCGACCCCAACGTTTACATCCAAGATCTTCCTCACGGTGTGCGTGACATGTCTGTCAAGGACCTTGAGAGGAGGGGGCAGCTTCGGAGGAGGACAGAGAGGGCTGGAAGAGAGAGGCTTCACTTTGGAGACATGGAAGGCAGGGTGCACGCGGAGTGTCCATGGAAGCTGGAGCTGGACAGCAGAGTCGCCAACGTTACCAGTGACGGGAAAGGGGCCCACGAACCAGCGGGCGTGTTTGCGACACTCAGTCTTCAGTGAAACCTGGTCCGTGGCTACCCAAACCTGCTGTCTCTTTTCGTAGCTCGGTGCCGGAACCCTCTTGCGGTCAGCGTACTGCTGATTGTGCTCAGTGGCACGCTGAGGCACCGCTCTGGTGGATCTCCAGGCCCGGCGGCAGTGATGAAAGTGAGCCCCGACGGATGGCACTCTCAGACCTCTCTCTCAGCCATAGAGAGCAGGGGGAGTTGGAGCCCATAGACACCTCGAATGGTGATTGGCCCGTAGCTGAGGAGACCGTGGAATTTAATGAATATTCTACCCAAGTGAGATGGTAGCTCCATGAAGCGGGGTCTTTGGCTGCCACACAACGAAGGGCAGCCTCCAGGGACTGGTTGGCACTCTCAGCCTGCCTATTGCTCTGGGGGTAGTAGCTGCAGGTGAGGCTGACGGTGGTACCCAGACAGTGACAGAAGGCCTTCCAGACTCGTGAAGTGAACTGCGGACCCCGGTCAGACACAATGTCTGTAGGAATACCGTGTAGCCTGATGACGTGGTAGGAAAGAAACTCCGCTGTCTTGGCGGCGGACGGCAGCTTGGGAAGGGGAACCAGGTGTACGGCCTTGGAGAACTTGTCCACGATGGTCAAAATCACTGTGTTGCCATGGGAAGGGGGAAGACCAGTGACAAAAACCATGGCAATATGAGACCAAGGCTGACTGGGAATGGGAAGGGGGTGAAGAAGATCAGCGGGGGGGGAGGGGGACTTGTTCCGGGCACACGTCTGACAGGCTTTAACATACTCCTGCACATCCCACTGTAACGTAGGCCACCAAAACGCTCTCCTGATGATGTCAATAGTCCACACCACCCCCGGGTGACAGACGAAATGTTCAGTGTGCCCCCACTGTATGACTTCACTGCAGAGAGCAGCCGGGATGTACAGGCGGTTGGGGGAGGAGGGGCAGCCCGCTGGTTCGGGGTCAGAAGACTGGGCCTGGCGGACTCACTTCTCGATCTTCCAGGTGAGGGCTCCCAGGACGCACGAAGGCGGGAGAATGGACTGGGGGCAGGAAGGGGGGTCAGCCATGTCCAGAGTGAACTGCCTAGAGAGAAAATCAGGCTTCCCGTTATGGGGGGTGGGCCTGTAAGTGACAGTAAAGTTAAAGCGCTGGAAAAATAAGGCCCAGCGAGCCTGCCTAGGGTTAAGCTGGCGGGCCAACCACAGATACTCTTAAGTTATTGTGGTTGGTCCACATGACTACCGGGTGAGCAGCTCCCTCCAGCCAGTGTGTCCATTCCTCAAACACCAATTTAATAGCCAGCAGCTCGCAATCCCCAACGTCGTAATTCCTCTCGGGCGGGGTGAGCCGCCGAGAGAAATGCGCACACCAGCAGAGCTTCAAGTCCAGGGAAGAACGCTGACATAAAACTGCGCCCACCCCTGTCTCTGAAGCATCCACCTCCAGGGTGAACTGGAGCTGAGGGTTGACCTGAGCCAAGACCTGATCGCCAGTGAACAGGACCTTTAATCTGTTAAAGGCCTGCTCAGCTGCCTTGGTCCATACAAATGGCACCTTAACAGAGGTCAGCCTAATTAAAGGCTGTGCTATCCCACTATAGTTTTGAATAAACCTGCGATCAAAATTCGCAAACCCCAAGAAGTGTTGCAGCTCCTTGCGGGAGTGGGGGGTTGGCCAATCAAGCACAGCCTTCACCTTAGCTGGGTCAGCCCTTGGTTCTCCCTCTGCTATAATGAAGCCAATGAAAGAAGAGGAAGATGTAGAAAATTCACATTTCTCTGCCTTGACGTATATTTGGTTCTCTAAGAGCCGTTGTAACACGGCTCTAACATGGGTCTCGTGCTCCTCTGGCGTGTGAGAAAAAATCAGGATGTTGTCTAAATAGGCAAAAACAAACCGATTAAGCATATCGCTGAGGACGTCATTGATTAAACGCTGGAAAACAGCGGGGGCATTAATTAGACCAAAAGGCATAACTAAATATTCAAAATGCCCCAGATGAGTTTTCAACACTGTTTTAAACTCGTCCCCCTTGCGTATTCTAACTAGGTGATAAGCGTTGCGTAGGTCGAGCTTAGAGAATACACGTGAACGCTGCAGGAGCTCGAAAGCGGAGTTCATCAGGGCAGAGGGTATTTATCTTTGACAGTGATGGCATAAAGCTCCTGATAGTCAATGCACAGATGCAAAGACCCATCCTTTTTGCCTACAAAGAAAAACACCGCCCCTGCGGAGTTGAGGATGGCCGAATGAGGCCGGTGTTCAGCGAATCCTTAATGTACCTTTCCATCACCTCTCTCTCAGGCCCAGAAATGCTATAGAGTTTGCTGGACAGCAACCTCGCACCCGGAAGGAGGTCAATGGTGCAGTCGTATGAGCAAAAACACCAGGTTGCTAAACACCTCCCCCAGGTCGTGATAGACCTTGGGTACAAGGATGAGGTCTGGCGGCTCAACCTGAGGCGAGGAGACAGGAAGGGACGGGGAACACTCAGCCGAATTTAGACACATAACCAAACAGTTAGGACTCCAGGAGGTGATGGAATTTTGTGCCCAATTAATAATAGGATTGTGCCTCCGGAGCCACGGATAACCAAGTACCACCGCATGAGAAGCTTGTGGAAACACGTGAAAAGTCTGCTTCTCACTGTGGCTACCAGACAAAAGGATGGATAACTGTGCCGTGTAGTGGGTAATGGATGCCACTGTCTGGCCAGAAAGCATATGCACAGAGCGGGGAGCCAGCAGTTTGATCGTCAGAATCCCCATCTCATGCACCAGCGTAGATGGGACAAAACTACCCTCCGCCCCAGAATCAATCAGGGCGGAGACCCTCCTCTCGACCCCCGGTAGCTGGATGAGGGCCGAAATGGAGAAATTACCGGGGGAATCGGATTGAGTCCCGCCCACCAGACCCCTCACATCTACTGACAGGCTCATTCTTTTTGACCGTAGGCTGCATGTGTCCAACTTATGATTCAAAGAACCGCAGTAGGCACACACCCCGATCCGCCACCGTCGTTCAACCTCTGCTCACGGAAGACGAGCAGAGCTGAGCTCCATTGGCTCGGGGGCAGAGTCGGGCTCGCCTCGGTCAGTAGATGCTGGGAAGGAATGAGTGACGGGTGGGCGAGAGGAGGCTCCGCGCTCCCGGTCACGTTCACGGTATCGATTATCTAACCCGACTGCCTGATCTATCAGGCCATCCAAGGTGGCAGGAACGGCATAGACCGGCAAGTCATCCCAGAGATGAGGATTCAGTACATGTAGGAGCATGCTGCGTAACGCAACCTCGTTCCACCCCGAATCTGCTGCCTCAACCCAAAACTCCATTGAGAAGTCGGCCACCGACCGACTGCCCTGATGGAGCGACATCAGGTGACTCAGGATGTTCCCTTCACTCTCGGAACAGTTGAAGGTGCGGGAAAACTCGGCCACGAATTGGTCAAACGTTGGTGGCAAAGCTCTTTGACTACTGACAACAGCCCGCGCCCAACTAAGAGCGCGGCCCCGAAGCAGAAGAACAAACTGATGAATCTTAGAAATGTCATCCGGGAACTCCCCCTGCACCTGCCCAAAATAAAGCCGAATCTGACATAAGCAATCCTTGCATTTCCCCACCTCCCCCACGTACAGGGCAGGAGTGGAAATAGCAAGCCTTCGGCTGATAATGGAAGGAGGAGCAGGCGAAGGTGGAGCAGCCGAGACACGGCATGGCCTGATCGATCAATAAGGACACTCAGCTGCTGCGTAATTGCCTGCAGCAGCTGAGTATGCTCAGCCACCTGCCTCTCTGTAGCATCGAGGCACAGGAGTGCAGAGTGATCGGTTGATGATGATGCACCTGCCAGGTGGTGACTCTGGCTGGCTCATTCTGTCATATTGGCTGGACAAGCCACCTGAGTGCAACGTGCAATCACCAAGCGAACACACAAAAAACATTTGACTTTTTATTAGAATGTTCAAAACAGCAATCTTGTAGGAAAAACGCCAATCACTCGCCAGATACGCAAGAGCTAATGCCACTCACGTGGGAGATAGGAGGAGATCAGCACAGAACCCAGCGAAGGAGAGGAACCAGCAGGCGGAACTGCCAGACGGGTTGGATGGATGGGTCTGACCGGGCAGAGAAGGAAAGCTGCTTTGAGGTGGAGCAACAGGCTGGCGAGCACACCAATTCCCTGCAGACACACTGCTTCATTGGCAGCAACCTGGAAAAGGTGGAAGAGTGGAGATCGTAAGACAATGTCATAAGACAAACAACTGCTTACTATAGAGCCGTCTGTTGAGCAGTATACCCAAACGAGCCAATGTTGAATTACTGAAGACTGCTTCCTTATAAACGCTGGCAGGCAGGAATCAGCAGGTGCGTCTGATGAGAGAGCCGGTGAACAGGAAGGAAGGGGCGAGCGCTTGCCACACATGCCACCTATGATATCAGGCAACATAGGACTCGCAATGCCGTCATATAGACAAGAGGACTGGCTACCTATGAAGCAGGCATGATATCCTATGATTCCTGCCTTCATGTCTTTATGATGATGACATCATAAAGACCAAAGAAGACACCATCACACACCAAAGAAGAGATACTTATCACCCGATTACGAATAGGACACAGCACTTTAAACTGAATGGGAGTTGCCAGAAACAGGAAAGAAGAGCCCGATAGCCCGGTAGTGGGTATCGGGCTTGTTGCTACAAGCTGTTTGGTCTCTGTACGACCGTTGTGAGAGTTTGGTTCATATTGCCAACACTCCATCGGACTCATTCCCAGTGAGAGTTGGACTCCGCCAGGCCTGCCCTTTGTCACCGATCCTGTTCATAATTTTTATGGACAGGATTTCCAGGCGTAGCCAGGGAACGGAGGGTGTCATGCTTGGTGACCACAGGATCTCATCTCGGTTGTTTGCAGATGATGTTGTCCTGCTGGCTTCATCCAGCAATGACCTGCAGTTCTTACTGGGACGGTTTGCTGCTGAGTGTGAAGCGGCTGGGATGAGAATCAGCACCTCCAAGTCTGAGTCCATGGTCCTCAGCCGGAAAAAGGTGGATTGTCCTCTCCGGGTTGGGGACAGGCTCCTGCCCCAAATGGAGGAGTTTAAGTATCTTGGGGTCTTATTCACGAGTGAGGGGAGAATGGAGCGAGAGATTGACAGACGGATCAGAGCAGCATCTGCAGTGATGCGGACGTTGTACCGGTCTGTTGTGGTGAAGAGGGAGCTAAGCTCTAAGGCAAAGTTGTTGATTTACCGGTCAATCTACATTCTTACCCTCACCTATGGTCACGAGCTTTGGGTAATGACCAAAAGAACGAGATCACAGATACAAGCGGCTGAAATGAGTTTTCTTCGCAGGATCGCTGGACTCATCCTCAGAGATAGGGTGAGGAGCTCAGTCATCTGGGAGAGGCTCAAAGTGACTCAGCACTTGCATGGCGCACTGCCACACGTTTCCTGTCTGTCTGTGCATCCCTTGTCTGTCGTACCCCATGCTGGTGAAGGGTCTCCTCCTGTCTCAAGACAGGTGTGTTGTTCCCTCAGGTGTTTCATCTTCACGACATCTTTTCTGACATGCAACACAGTCATGCCTGGGAGGTACTGCTCGAACGTCAGCTGTGCCATCTTCACGGGATCTTTCCTGACATGCTCAAACCTCAGGTGTTTTATCTTGACGGCATCTTTTCTGACGTGCAACACAGTCATACTAACTAACTAACTAACATGCACTTATATAGCGCTTTTCTAATCACAAAGACCACTCAAAGCGCTTTCACTAGTACTAACCCTCTATTCTAAGGGCCTACCTCATACCTGGGAGGTACTGCTTGAACCTCAGCTGTGTCATCTTCACAGGATCTTTCCTGACGTGCAGCAGTTCTCCTCCTCCTCCTCCTCCTTCTCCTTTTAGATTTGATTGGCAGTTGGCAACCAGTTTACAAGTTCATTACCGCCACTGACTATGACGGCATTGTGAGTCCTATGTAGCCTGAGATCATAGGATCATCATAAGACACCATGCAGACATCATAGGCTGTCCTATGATGTCCTATGATCGTGACACACAGACAGACACACAGAGATTTCTTGAATTTATAGTGATAGAGTGATGATGATGATGATGATGATGTTGATGATAGTGCATTCCATCAGAATCCGCTTTTGACTAGGAAAAAGGAGGTCTATCGTCAGAAGCGCATTGTTTAATGATATTTCAGTGGCGTGTTTTGACATTGTGCAGCTTTGGAGCTCAGGAAACTGCATGCGCTGGGATCTTGTAACAGTCATAATCACCCGTCATTTTAATTTATATGATGATCACACACTAGTTTTTGTTAAATCCATCCACACGTTGCAGTCTATAGATTAGGCATTAATGTATGATTTTTTTTAAGGGAATGAATGAATGCAATGTACTTTATATACAGTAGCCCTTTAAAACAACCCATAGGTGACCAAAGTGCTTTACAGAAAAATTGAAGAGCACTAGAAACACACACAGCGTTAAAACAGATTACATAAACAAAGGGATTGCGGAGATGTGAGAATGACGAGGCAGAGTTCTCTCTCAAGTCAACTTTATTCACATCATCATCATCTCAAAACAGAAAAGAGAACCACACAGGGAACTCTTGTCCTTAAATCCCAGGACTCTTACAGTTCACAGGTCACATGTATCACAGACGTTGCATTATAATTGACAGTAACAATGCATCCCCTCTGACTGATATCCCCCACTGTCTACAATGCATCTCCTCTCTAATCCTTTAATTACTTCCACAGTCTCAAGCCTTGCATACCAAAGCTAACATCCTTGCGGCTTCCTGTAAACTCCAAGGAAGCAGCTCTGCCTTTGTTCTGATCTAAAATGTGAGTCACAAAGCCAGGTCACATATGTGTGTCCGCCACACAGAGCCCCCCCAACATTTTAGAACAAACAAGAGAATAATGCCGTGATAGTATCAATACACATCAGTCCACATGCTGCCTAGGCTTCAGTCTCCTGCCGTATCTGCTGTAGCTGGGATTCAACGTCTCTGTGGTGCTGTCACGCTGGGGGTTTGCCGTCTGGGAGTGGAAACCTTTTGTCAGCACCTGTGGGTGTTCTGGGGAAACATTACTCTGTGCAGACCCCCGTGGTGGTCTACCTCGACGCAGGGCCCTCGCCAACAGCACTTGCTCATCTGCCACCACAAAAGCGGGTTTGAGTCTGTTTATGCCAACTTTTTCTTTCCTACCCTCCAAATCTAGCAAAAACTGCTTGTCCCCTGTTTCTACCACTCTGAACGGTCCGTCATAAGGCGGTCGCAGCGGGGTTTGGTGCGCATCGTGTCTGACAAAAACGAACTCTGCGTTCTTCAAAGTTTTAGGCACAAAAACGCGTGGAAAACTGTGGTGCACGGGGCCGGGCAGCGTGCTTGATTCTATGTTACTCCGCAACAGCTGAGACGGGGAGGCGTCTGGCGCAGGGTTATCTGGGAGAAACTCCCCAGGCAGCCGGAGTGGCTGCGCAAACACGAGCTCCGCTGGGGAGGCTTCTAAGTCCTCTTTAGGTGCAGAACGCAACCCCAATAACACCCACGGTAACTTGTCTACCCAATTTGAATTCGTCAGTGACGCTCTGAGAGCTGCTTTCAATGACCTATGAAAACGTTCGCATAACCCGTTAGCCTGCGGATTGTACGCGGTTGTGCAGTGAATTGTGACACCCAGGCTGCGGGCCATTGTCGACCAAAGCTCGGACACAAATTCAGGGCTTCTGTCGGACGTAATGTCCGACGGAACGCCGAAGTGCGCCACCCAAGCTGTTAAAAACGCGCGCGCCACCTCCTCGGCCGTGGTTGATGCCAGCGGGGACCACTTCAGGCCAGCGCGTGGTGCGGTCCACCATTGTCAGAAGGTGTGTGCACCCTTGTGATGGCGGGAGGGGGCCCACGAGGTCCACATGAACGTGATCGAACCTCTTGGCCGGAATGTGAAACGGCTCCAAGGGAGCCTTCGTGTGCCTGTGTACTTTGGCTCGTTGACACGCCGTGCAGGCTGCTGCCCACTCTTTAACCTGTTTGCGAAGGCTCGGCCACACAAATTTCTCTCCTACCATTTTGACCGACGCGCGCACTCCCGGGTGCGCCAAAGAATGAATCGAGTCAAAAACGCGGCGGCGCCACGCGGCCGGTACTACTGGATGCGGCCGTCCGGTGGGGACATCGCAGATTAGGGGGCGCATACCGTCTTGCAGCACCCTGCTCTCCAGCCTTAACCCTGTTGGTGCAGACTGAAGCGCGCGCACATCCGCGTCATTAACCTGCTCCGCGGCCATGGCTGCGTAATCTACTCCTACGCTGACTGGGGCCGCCACAGCGCGCGAGAGGCAATCTGCCACTACATTCAGTTTGCCCGCCACATGCCGAATATCAGTGGTAAACTCTGATATCGCAGCCAGCTGTCTCTGTTGCCGGCCTGACCATGGTTCGGAAACCTTGGCCATTGCGAATGTTAGCGGTTTGTGGTCAACAAACGTGGTGAAAGAGCGTCCTTCTAGCCAGAACTGAAAGTGGCGGATGGCCAAATGGAGAGCCAGCAGCTCCCTGTCGAACGCGCTGTATTTACGTTCGCTATCGCGCAAGGTCCTGTTGAAAAATGCGAGGGGCTGCCAAACCCCGGCTACATGTTGCTCCACGACCGCCCCTATGGCCACCTCTGATGCGTCGGTGGTGAGCGCTATGCAGGCCGTTGGGTCTGGGTGTGCCAACAATGCAGCCTTTGCCAAGGCTGCTTTCACCTCCGAGAACGCTAGGTCCCGCTCCGGGGACCACTCGACCTTATCCGCGGGTTTCTTTTTTTTGAGCGTGGCATACAGCGGCTGCATGAGTTGCGCCGCGCGGGGGAGAAAACGGTTATAAAAATTCACCATTCCCAAAAACTCCTGCAACGCCCTGACTGACTGCGGCCGGGGAAAGTCTGCCACCGCGCGCACTTTGTCAGGAAGCGGAACTGCTCCTTCGGGGGAGACGCGGTGTCCTAAAAAGTCGATCTGCGCCACCCCGAACTGACACTTCGCTGGGTTGATTATTAACCCGTGATCTCCCAGCCTTCGGAAAACAGTGGCCAGGTGTTTTTCGTGTTCATCTTCGGACGCGCTGGCTACTAAAATATCGTCCAAGTAGACAAACACGAAAGGGAGATCACGAAGCACCGCGTCCATCATTCGTTGGAACGTCTGAGCAGCCCCTTTAAGTCCGAATGGCATGCGTAAAAACTCGAATAGGCCAAACGGAGTTATTACCGCTGTTTTGGGTATGTCCTCAGCACGCACTGGGACTTGGTGGTAACCGCGGACCAAGTCTATTTTAGAAAAAACGCGCGCCCCTGCCAAATGAACGGAAAAATCTTGGATATGCGGGATTGGGTAGTGGTCGTGCGCTGTAGCGTTGTTCAACCTGCGGAAATCCCCGCAAGGTCGCCATGATCCGTCAGCTTTCGGGACCATGTGCAGCGGGGAAGCCCATGGACTGTTTGAACGCCTGATAATGCCCAACCTCTCCAGGTTGGCGAACTCCTCGCGCGCTATGGCCAGTTTAACTGTGTCCAAGCGCCAAGCTTTTGCAAAAACGGGCGGTCCGGTAGTGGTAATAAAATGCTTCACCCCGTGTTTAGCGACTGTTGCCGAAAATGTGGGGACCGTGAGTGCTGGGAACTGAGTGAGCAGTGTGTGGAACTTACCACTTGCAGCTGTGACGTTGGCTTGTGCTGTTGGCGGGGCCACTCGCGCTGTACAGGGGATAGAATCAAAAGAAAGTGCATTAACCAGGCGCCTGTTAGCGAGATCCACCAACAAACCATGTGAGCACAAAAAATCAGCCCCCAACATATTGAAATTTACTGCTGCTACAACAAAAGTCCACTCAAATGTACGGCCGTGTAGAGACAGAAGCAGAGTCTTCTCACCAAAGGTCTTAATCTCCGAGCTGTTCGCTGCTGTCACCCGGGGACCTCCGGAACCAGCTAGTCTGTCCGCGTAGGAAGGTGTGATGAAACTCAACTGGGAGCCTGTGTTGACGAGGAACTGCCTCCCCGAGCGTGCGTCCGACAAGTAGAGCAGCTTGTTGTCCTCCCCGAGGGCCGCGGCTGCTACCGACCCCCGGTCTTGGCGTTTCCCGAACGCCCGAACTGGCACGGTGGTACACATTTGCGTGCCCTCTTTGCGAAACGGCGATGGTAGAAACAGAGGACGTCCGACCCGCGTTCCCTGGCCCCTGCCGCCGCCGTCGTCGGCGAGTCTGGTACCACTGCCTGGTATGGAAGAATGGAAGAATGGAAGAATGTTCTCTCCACTTTTGTGAAGAGAACATTCTTCCATCACGCACCAGGGTGAGTTACTCTAATGACAAACCCTGGTTCACAGCTAAGCTCAGACAGATCAGGAAGGAGAAGGAAGCAGCGCTGAAAAGTGGAGACAGGGACTGCTACAGGGAGGTTAAATACCGGTTTAACAGAGAGCTGAAGAGGGCTAAATCTGTGTACTCAGAGAGACTCCAGCAGCAGTTCACTGCTAATGATTCGGCTTCCGTGTGGAGAGGACTGAGGCAGATCACCAACTATCGGCCTCAGGCTCCTAAAGGTCAGGATGACAAAGCCCTTTGTCAGAGACTGTCCCAACACTATGCCCGTTTTGACACCTCGTCATCTGTGTCCAACTCCCCCCCTCCCTCCAGCTCCACAGCCTCCACATTCCCTACTTCATTTAAGGCACCCCCCCACCTCCCCCCCTCCCCTTATCATCAGTGAGCAGGATGTGCTCAAACAGTTCTCCAGACTGAACCCGCGCAAGGCCCCCGGCCCAGACGGCGTGTCTCCCTCCACCCTGAGACTCTGTGCGAAACAGCTGGCTCCTGTATTCACAGACATTTTTAACACCTCCCTTAAGTTATGCCACGTGCCATCCTGCCTCAAATCCTCCACCATCATCCCTGTCCCCAAGAAGCCACGGATCACTGGACTTAATGACTACAGACCTGTAGCGCTCACCTCTGTAGTCATGAAGTCCTTTGAGCGCCTGGTCCTGTCCCACCTCAAGTCCATCACCACCCCTCTCCTGGACCCGCTGCAGTTTGCCTACCGAGCCAACAGGTCTGTAGACGATGCAGTCAACCTGGCCCTCCACTCCATCCTGCAGCACCTGGACTCCCCGGGAACCTACGCCAGGATCCTGTTTGTGGACTTCAGCTCTGCATTCAACACCATCCGCCCCGCTCTGCTCCGGGACAAGCTGTCCCTGCTCAACGTGCCTGACTCCCTCTGCAGGTGGATCATCGACTTCCTGACGGACCGGAGGCAGCATGTGCGGCTGGGAAAGACTGTCTCAGACTATACTAGCATCAGCACCGGATCACCCCAGGGCTGTGTACTTTCCCCCCTACTCTTCTCCCTTTACACCAACTCCTGCACCTCCAGCCACCAGTCTGTCAAGTTGATCAAGTTTGCGGACGACACCACCCTCATCGGGCTCATCTCCAACGGCGACGAGTCCGCCTACAGGAGAGAGGTGGCCCAGCTGGCGTCCTGGTGCAGCAATAACAACCTGCAGCTGAACGCTCTGAAGACAGTGGAGATGATTGTAGACTTCAGGAAAGTCACTACTCCTCTGCCCCCCCTCACCCTCTCAGGCTCTCCCATCACCACTGCTGATTCCTTCCGCTTCCTAGGCACTACCATCACCAGGGACCTCAAATGGGAGCTGACCATCAGCTCACTCATCAAAAAAGCCCAGCAGAGGATGTTCTTCCTGCGGCAGCTGAGGAAGCTCAAGCTACCCACCAAGATGTTAGTGCAGTTCTACACAGCCATCATCGAGTCCATCCTCACCACCTCCATAACCGTGTGGTACGCAGGAGCCACTGCCAGGGACAGACTAAGGCTGCAGCGCGTCGTGCGCACTGCTGAGAAGGTGATCGGCTGCAAGCTCCCATCTCTCCAGGATCTGTACATCTCCAGGACCCGGAGGCGTGCTGGCCGGATCATAGCCGATCCCTCACACCCTGGTCATGTACTGTTTGCCCCCCTCCCCTCTGGTAGAAGACTTCGGTCCATCCAGACTAAAACCTCCCGTCACATGAACAGCTTCTTCCCCTCTGCCATTAGACTGCTGAACACTAAGTGACTCTCGTGCACCATGTACAGCAGCTCAACCAGACTCATGTCAATCATCACTGTTTTCTTCCTGCATTACCGACTGCACTATATAGTTCTCCACAGTATCTGCTGCTGGCTAATATATATTTTAACTGTTGACCAGTATCACTTAATCTTATCCTACACTTTATTACATGTATAGTTTATTTCTCTTATCTTATCATGTTTAATGTTGCAGCATTGTACCGAGACAAATTCCTAGTTTGTGTACTACATGAACAATGGCAATAAACCTGATTCTGATTCTGATTCTGATTCTGACTGCCTCTGGCCCCCTGTCGTCTCCAGTCGACGCGCCGAGTTCCGCTGCAGCGGCCGTGGCTGCGTGCCGCTTGGTGGCGTTGACAGTCCGCTGTGCCTCTCGGCCCAGCGCACGGTAGTCCCGTTGGACCAACAGTGGCAAACTGGCCAGGGTTGCTCTCGCTGCTGACGGTAGAGTTCTGAGGAAGAGGTGGGTGAAAATGAAGTGATCGTCGTCAGAGTCTTTCAACCTCAACAACTTCTCCATCAGGTTCGCGGGCATGTCATTTTCCGACTCTGTCAGCGCTAGGAGCCTCTCTGCGTGCTCCTCCGCCGAGGGGGTGAATTGCTGGATGAGTGCAGCCTTCAGCGTGCCGTATTTTTCGCTGTCCGGCGGCTGGTCGATCAGGCTCTCCACATGCTGGGCAGTGTTGTTGTCCAGCTTTGCGACTACGTGGTAGAATTTTATGGCGTCTACCGATATCCCCCGGAGGTTGAACTGCGCCTCAACCACGTTGAACCAGGAGCGCGGATTGTTCTGCCAGAAGTCCGGTAGCTGGACTGTAGCGGCATTCGCTTGGCTGGGGGCTCCTGACGAGGCTGGCCCGGGGGAATTCTCCTCTTGCATGATACGTCTCGGGTCACCAGTGTGGAGATGTGAGAATGACGAGGCAGAGTTCTCTCTCAAGTCAACTTTATTCACATCACCATCATCTCAAAACAGAAAAGAGAACCACGCAGGGAACTCTCATCCTTAAATCCCAGGACTCTTACAGTTCACAGGTCACATGTATCACAGACGTTGCATTATAATTGACAGTAACAATGCATCCCCTCTGACTGATATCCCCCACTGTCTACAATGCATCTCCTCTCTAATCCTTTAATTACTTCCACAGTCTCAAGCCTTGCATACCAAAGCTAACATCCTTGCGGCTTCCTGTAAACTCCAAGGAAGCAGCTCTGCCTTTGTTCTGATCTAAAATGTGAGTCACAAAGCCAGGTCACATATGTGTGTCCGCCACAGGATAAGCATAAATACCGGGTAATACTGGGTATTAAAAGCCATCCTGAACAAATACGTTAAGTTTTGATTTAAAAAGAGGCAGGTCAGAGATAGCACCTAAGTCGAGGGGGATATTATTCCAGAGCCTGGGACAGGCTCGGTCACCCTAGTGTGTATACCTTGACCTGGGCACATCCAGCAAAAGCTGATTGGATGACCTCAAAGTTTTGCCTTGGTCACAGACAGCTAAAATCTCAGATAAATAAGCCAGCGCAAGGCCATTAAGAGCTTTAAAAACAAAGAGTAAAAGTTTAAAATTAATTCAAAAATGGGCTGGAAGCCAATGGAGTGAAAAAAGAATAGGTGTAATGTCCTCTCGTCTAGTTGTGTTGATTAAAAGATGGGCCGCTGCGTTTTGCACAAGTTGAAGGTGGCTGAAAGAGGACTGGGAGACCCCAACATAAAGTGCATCGCAGTAATGAAGTCTAGAAGTGATTAAAGCATGGATGGCTATTTCAAGGTCATAACGACTCAGGAAAGGTTTGGCTTTGGATAACAGATGTAACTGATAAAAGCTCATCTGAGTGAACAGGGAGCACATGTGCCAGTGTGTTCCAATGTGATGCACGGGGAGGGATTTTCATTTTCATCACGGACTTATTAGGCATTCATGTGTTTTAATTTTAGGGGAATAAATGAATGAACAAGGAGTGTGCAAAGTTTTACTTTTCACTGTAACTCCTCTGAGAGACAAGAGATGCATTCACATCTGTGTCGGCCGTGCACCCCAGGTTTCCAGCCCAGCAAGTTCCCTGACAGCCACCCATCAGCCCCCGGCAGAAGCTGCTGAGAGTGGGCTTGTTTCATGGCGGGGGCCGGAGGCAGCAGATCACCTCCTTCCCTCCTATCCAGGACGGATAGGGGGAGACCCTCGGTTGGCAAAAGCAATAGGAGAGGGAGCACTCCATCACCCCACAGCTGGGAGCAACTTCCACGTCATCGTTAAAGTTTATGAAAATTTGCACAGGCATCATCCTCTTTACTTCAAGTCTGTTTTGCATCTGTGCACACATTAAACAATTCAGCTGATTTTTTTTCAGCCCATTATTACCCATTTGTTCTTTTTAACATAACTAACTGGGCATCAACTGTGACTGATGTCTTCCTTATTACCGAGCAGCATTACTATCGCATGCATTTTGGCTCACACACACACGGGCTTTGGTCAGCGCAAAACCTGTCTGAAACCGTCATGACCACAATTCACTTTAGATAGTGCACCTCTTTGCATTAAAGGGATGGGAAGGAGAGCTTTGGATTGGATTATCCAAAACACACCTCTGCATGATTAGACCAGCCTCTTTGCGTCATGCGCCAGCGGAAAGTTCATTTTTACGCCTTTGTGATAAGGAAATGAACTTGGAAACGCCCAGAAATGTATTCTGCGTCAGTGACAACTGATCATCTGACCCCGCTGTTGTAATACGGCCCCATTACAAGATCCCAGTGCATGCCATTTCCTGAGCTCCGGAGCTGCGCAATGTCAAAACACACCACTGAAATATCATTAAACAATGCGCTTCTGATGATAGATCTCCTTTTTCCTCATCAAAAGTGGATTCTGATGAAATGCACAAATGCACATTAGATTGTGCGCCACCACACCTCTTTGAAATGAACCACCTCCTCCGAGCACATAGCGGGCGCACTGCCTAGTGGTAATTTGATGGCATGATGCAAAGCGTAAAAAACAGACAATGCACTGACAGAAAATAACAAAAACACTGGTGCACGGCGGAAAGTCTGTCTGAAAAGTGCGTGGATGACCGTCAAAATAGGGCCCGGAGTCTATTCCAAACAGCACCTTCCACCACGCTCCCTGTGTGTAGATGCACCTCAGGTTCAGGTTCAGGTTCAGGTTACTTTATTTGTACCCGTAGATAGATTTGTTTTGCAGTCTGGTGACATCCATATATACAAGCCACAAATTACATTCAGCATAGACACAAACACAGGCACATATGAAGCTGACTATAAACATGATAAAAATACTCAAGGCTCCATCAATCAGGGTATAAAAAGACAAAGAGATGAGAGAAAAACCAGAAGTAAGAGAGAAGGGTCATATTAAAAGTTAAAAACTAGTCAAAGAGGTTAAAAACTCAAAGGTCTAAAACCCAATAAAATATTTAGAACCCAAGTGACATCCTACAAAAATAAGTAAATATAAAATGGAGTTAATAAATAGGTACTTAAATTATGTGCAATATACTGTATTTTTACAGCTTGTTCAACTCTTTGACAGCAGCAGGGACAAAGCTGTTTTTGTAGCGCTGGGTTCTACTTTTTGGGACAGCAAACCTCCGTCTTGCGAGAAGAAGCTGAAAGTGGCAGTGCAAAGGGTGGGAGTCATCATTTAAAATGGAGGTAGCCATCCTCTGTACTTGTATGGTGTACAGGGATGTCAGGCTCAGCTGTGGCTCGCCAAGCAAACGACTGGACCATCTAACTACCTGATCCAAGGATCAGGATCAGAATCAGAATCAGATTTATTGCCATTGTTCATGTAGTACACAAACTAGGAATTTGTCTCGGTGCAATGCTGCAACATTAAACATGATAAAATAAAAGAAATAAACTATACATGCAATAAAGTGTAGAATAAGTGAGTAATACTAGTCAGCAGTTTAAATATATTAGCGAGCAGCAGATAATGTGGAGAACCATATAGTGCAGTCGGTAATGCAGGAAGAAAACAGTGATGATTGACATGAGTCTGGTTGAGTTGCTGTACATAGTGCACGAGAGTCAATAAGTCACTTAGTGTTCAGCAGTCTGGTGGCAGAGGGGAAGAAGCTGTTCATGTGACGGGAGGTTTTAGTCTGGATGGACCAAAGTCTTCTACCTGAGGGGAGAGGGGCAAACAGTACGTGACCAGGGTGTGAGGGATCGGCTATGATCCGGCCAGCACGCCTCCGAGTCCTGGAGATGTACAGATCCTGGAGAGATGGGAGCTTGCAGCCGATCACCTTCTCAGCAGTGCGCACGACGCGCTGCAGCCTTAGTCTGTCCCTGGCAGTGGCTCCTGCGTACCACACGGTTATGGAGGAGGTGAGGATGGACTCGATGATGGCCGTGTAGAACTGCACTAACATCTTGGTGGGTAGCTTGAGCTTCCTCAGCTGCCGCAGGAAGAACATCCTCTGCTGGGCCTTTTTGATGAGGGAGCTGATGGTCGGCTCCCACTTGAAGTCCCTGGTGATGGTGGTGCCTAGGAAGCGGAAGGAATCAGCAGTGGTGATGGGAGAGCCTGTGAGGGTGAGGGGGGGCAGAGGGGTTGTGACTTTCCTGAAGTCCACAATCATCTCCACTGTCTTCAGAGCGTTCAGCTGCAGGTTGTTGTTGTTGCACCAGGACGCCAGCTGGGCCACCTCTCTCCTGTAGGTGGACTCGTCGCCGTTGGAGATGAGCCCGATGAGGGTGGTGTCGTCCGCAAACTTGATCAACTTGACAGACTGGTGGCTGGAGGTGCAGGAGTTGGTATAAAGAGAGAAGAGTAGGGGGGAAAGTACACAGCCCTGGGGTGATCCGGTGCTGATGCTAGCAGAGTCTGAGACAGTCTTTCCCAGCCGCACATGCTGCCTCCGGTCCGTCAGGAAGTCGGTGATCCACCTGCAGAGGGAGTCAGGCACGTTGAGCAGGGACAGCTTGTCCCGGAGCAGAGCGGGGCGGATGGTGTTGAATGCGGAGCTGAAGTCCACAAACAGGATCCTGGCGTAGGTTCCCGGGGAGTCCAGGTGCTGCAGGATGGAGTGGAGGGCCAGGTTGACTGCGTCGTCTACAGACCTGTTGGCTCGGTAGGCAAACTGCAGCGGGTCCAGGAGGGGGGTGGTGATGGACTTGAGGTGGGGCAGGACCAGGCGCTCAAAGGACTTCATAACTACAGAGGTGAGCGCTACAGGTCTGTAGTCGTTAAATCCAGTGATCCGTGGCTTCTTGGGGACAGGGATGATGGTGGAGGATTTGAGGCAGGACGGCACGTGGCATAGCTTAAGGGAGGTGTTAAAAATGTCTGTGAAGACAGGAGCCAGCTCTTTCGCACAGCGTCTCAGGGTGGAGGGAGACACGCCGTCCGGACCGGGGGCCTTGCGCGGGTTCAGTCTGGAGAACTGTTTGAGCACGTCCTGCTCACTGATGACAAGAGCAGGGGGGGAGGAGGGGGGGCGCCTTTGATGAAGTAGGGATCGTGGAGGCAGTGGAGCTGGAGGGAGGGGGGGTTGGACACAGATGACGAGGTGTCAAAACGGGCATAGTGTTGGGACAGTTTTTGACAAAGGGCTTTGTCATCCTGACCTTTAGGAGCCTGAGGCCGATAGTTGGTGATTTGCCTCAGTCCTCTCCACACAGAAGCCGAGTCATTAGCAGTGAACTGCTGCTGGAGTCTCTCAGAATACACAGATTTAGCTCTCCTCAGCTCTCTGTTAAACCGATATTTAACCTCCCTGTAGCAGCCCCTGTCTCCACTTTTCAGCGCTGCTTCCTTCTCCTTCCTGATCTGTCTGAGCTTAGCAGTGAACCAGGGCTTATCATTAGAGTATCTCACCCTGGTGCGCGATGGAAGGATGCTCTCCTCACAAAAGTGGATATAAGAGTTCACAGTGTCCGTGTACTCATCCAGATCATGCGTGGCTCCTTTAAACATGCCCCAATCAGTTATTTCCATGCACGTTTCCAGCTTCTCCTCAGCTTCACTGGTCCATTTCTTCGTAGTGCTCACAACAGGTTTAGTGAGCTTCAATCTCTGTCTGTATGTGGGAATGAGGTGGACCATCACGTGATCAGATAATCCGAGCGCAGCGCGGGGAACAGCGCGATATGCGTCCTTCATTGTGGTGTAACAGTGGTCCAGCGTGTTTATTCCTCTGGTGGGGCATTTAATAAACTGTTTGTAGCGGGAGAGATCGTGGCTCAGATTGCTCTGGTTAAAGTCGCCAACCACAATAACCAGAGAGTCTGGAAAAATCCGCTCCGTGTGTTGGATGTGATCCGCGAGCACGCGCTGAGCTTCGCGCGTGTCCGCGTCGGGAGGGACGTACACAGCGACGAGGATGAATGAGGCGAACTCCCGCGGGGAATAAAATGGCTTGCAGTTAATAAAAAGAAATTCCAGGGCGGGAGAACAGTGTTTGGAAATTACCGTTACATCAGAGCACCAGCTGCTGTTGATGTAGAAGCAGACTCCTCCTCCTGAGGATTTACCGGAGAGCTCTGTGTCACGATCAGCACGAAACAGCTGAAATCCCTCGAGGCGCAGCGCGCTGTCCGGTGTATTTTCCCTGAGCCAGGTCTCAGTAAAACAGAGGGCAGCCGAGGAAGAGAGGTCCTTAAAACGCATCAGCAGTCTCCAGTTCATCTACCTTGTTAGAAAGAGAATTGGTATTGGACAGAAATATGCCAGGCAAAGCCATGCGCGTGCCTCTCCTGCGGAGCCGGACGAGAGCACCCACTCGTCTTCCTCTCTTTCGCCGTCTCACTTTCCGAGCTAAGCAATGAACCAGATCGGCGGCAGGAGCTAAAAAAACTGGGAGTAGGTCCGTGGGAGTGAAAGTCCTGATATTTAGAAGCTCTTCATGGGTATAAGAGCAGGCAGACACACAATTGACAAACAAAAACAAACAAAGGGCGCAGCGAAGCACCATGGTGACCACTGTGGGCGCCATCTTGCGCACAATCTTGCGCACAAGGATTTCCTCTGTTTCAGTTTTATCTGACCAAACCATGACACTAAAGAAAAGGATAAAACAGATTCAATAAAAGCCCGATAAAACATTGTCATTATGGTTCGGTCAACTTGGAAGCGTGCAAGTTTTCTCAAGCAATGCAAATGTTGCTGACCCTTTTTGCACACCCTTTCACAGTTCTCTTCAAACTTTAAATTACTATCAATAATCGTCCCAAGATATTTGTAGGATTGTACACATTCGGTGGTCTGGCCTTTTAGTATGGTGACTTTGTGCCTGGGATTTTTCCTCCTAAAGTCAATAATCATGTCTTTAGTTTTTGTCGTTTTCAGCTGCAGGTAGGAATCCTCACACCAGTGAACAAAATCATCAACTACTGGGCCATGGCCACTCTCACCATCCTGGAGGAGACTGACAATAACTGAGTCATCAGGATACTTTATAATGTGTCTGTTGTCATGTCTGCTCTGACACATGTTTGTGTACAGGATGAAGAGTAGTGGTGACAACACACACCCCTGAGGAGAGCCAGTAGAAGAGCACTTTAGGTCCGACAATGTACCATTGACCCTTACTCTCTGCGTCCTGTTGGTTAAGAAATCCAGAATCCAACCCACCAGATTATTGCTCAAATCAAATTGCTGCAGGAGCCTTTCAACTAAGATATGAGGTTGGATTGTATTGAAGGCGGAGGAAAAGTCCACAAATAAAAGTCTGTGTGGGGAGACTTGAATAACGAAACCGAATTGTCTTTCATTTCAGTTTATTCAAGAAATCATTCCACTGTCTGCTCTTATTCTTGAGCAGCGAACAAAGAGGGTGAACACACCAAAGTTCTCTCCTTTAAACCTTCTCACATCAAACCATTTCCCTCGCGGGGGAAATCACACATCTATATCAAAGTCTCTTTATTCACATTCATTAGCCTTTTATTTACATAACTCCCCCTTCTCTCTTCCCGAGCCTCAGTGGTCAGGAAGTCTTCTGTCCCCTGTCCTCCGCAGGGGGTCCAGGCTCTGTGGCTCCGCACCGCAGGGGGCTGGCTCTCCTTCATCGTGGTTAAATCACATATGCAGTGTCCAACATATACATGTCTCACAACACAGCCATATAACCCCCCCCCCAAACGATGAAGAACAGACTAATTCCCAAAATTTAATAGCACCTTACTCACTACTGAATAATCAACACCAACATTCAGTCTGTGCGCCGCTTGGGCTTCAGCCGTCTGCCGAATCTGCTGTGCGTTGGCCCCGCCTTGCCTGCGGTGCTGCTCTGCTTCGGGTCTGTTGACTGAGGAAGAGAGTGGTTAATTGCCCTCTGCGGGGGCCTGCCTCGTCGAGGCGCCACCGCGGCCGGTACAGACACGTCCTTCATGACAAAAGCAGGTTTTAGTCTGTCAATACTGACTGTCTCTTTTCTGTCCCCAAAATCTAGCACAAATTGCTTATCACCTGCCTCCAGCACTCGAAATGGCCCTTCGTAAGGTGGTTTGAGCGTTGCTTTAAGGGCTTCGCGCCTGACAAAAACGAAATCGGCATTTTTCAAAGCCTTGGGGACGAAAACTCGTGGAAAAGCGTGATGAACCGGACCCGGGAGCGTGTCTGCCCCCGTGCCAACTAACGGTCCCAGAGCAGAGAGAGGTGGGGGCTCTGGGTGCTCTGGTAAAAACTCGCCCGGCAGCCTCAGAGTTTGTGCGAATACCAGCTCCGCTGGGGAGGCGTCTAAGTCCTCTTTAGGCGCAGAACGCAACCCTAATAAAACCCATGGGAGTTTATTTACCCAATCTGCATCCGTGAGCGACGCTCTGAGTGCTGCCTTCAAAGACCTATGAAAACGCTCGCATAAACCATTAGCCTGAGGGTGGTAAGCCGTAGTGCGGTGAATTTTGGCTCCTAAGCCGTTGGCCATCGCTGACCACAGCTCAGAGATGAATTGCGGTCCTCTATCGGACGTAATGTCCGACGGAACCCCGAAGCGCGCCACCCAAGCCGTTAAAAAAACGCGAGCCACCTCCGCGGCCGTGGTCGTCGCAAGTGGGACCACTTCTGGCCAACGTGTGGTGCGGTCCACCATTGTCAAAAGATACGTGAACCCCTGTGATGCCGGTAGGGGGCCCACAAGGTCGACGTGCACATGGTCGAACCTTCTGGCCGGAATGCGGAACGGTTCTAACGGGGCTCTTGTGTGCCTGTGAATTTTGGCCCGTTGACAGGAAATGCAGGTTTTTGCCCATTCCTTCACGTGCTTGCGCAGGCACGGCCAAACAAACTTTTCCGCCACTAGTTTCACCGACGCGCGCACCCCCGGGTGCGCCAGTGAGTGGACCGAGTCAAAAACACGGCGGCGCCACGTGGCCGGAACCACCGGACGCGGGCGCCCCGTCGACATGTCGCAGATCAGGGGGGGCATACCGGTTTGTAAACACTTGCTCTCCAGCCTCAACCCTGTTGGTCCAGACTGGAGCGCGCGCACGTCTGCGTCCGCCCCCTGGTCCGCTGCCATGGCTGCGTAATCTATACCCACGTGCACCGGGGCTGCGCGCGCCACCGTGCCGCTCTCCTGCGGCGCGGTCACGGTGGCCCGTTCTGCCTCTGCGCGTGTCGGGGTCGTGAACGCGCGTGAGAGACAATCCGCTACTACATTGAATTTGCCCGCGACGTGCCTAATGTCAGTGGTAAATTCCGAGATTGCGGCCAGCTGCCTCTGCTGCCTGCCGGACCACGGATCTGAAATTTTGGCCATGGCGTATGTGAGCGGCTTGTGGTCCACATAAGCGGTGAAGCACCGTCCTTCCAGCCAGAACTGGAAATGACGAATAGCCAAATGCAGCGCCAACAGTTCTCTGTCAAACGCGCTGTATTTTCGCTCAGCCGCGCTTAAAGATTTGCTAAAGAAAGCCAAAGGCTGCCAAACTCCGGCTACCTGTTGCTCAATAACGGCCCCTATGGCTAAATCTGAAGCGTCTGTCGTCAGCGCGATACGTGCTGCAGGGTCTGGGTGGGCCAGGAGCGCAGCGTCAGCCAAGGCTTTTTTAACCTCTGTGAACGCGCGCTCCCGCTCCGGGGACCATTCGACCGCCTGGGTCGGCTTTTGTTTTTTGAGCGCGGCATATAACGGTTGCATGATTTGAGCTGCGTGGGGCAGGAACCGGTTATAAAAATTCACCATCCCCAAGAATTCCTGTAGTGATTTGACCGTTTGTGGACGGGGAAAATCCGCTACCGCGCGTACTTTCTCTGGTAACGGAACCGCTCCCTCCGGGGAGACGCGGTGACCCAAAAAATCAATCCGCTCAACGCCGAACTGGCACTTGGCTGGGTTAACTATTAAGCCGTGCTCTCCCAGCCTCCTAAAAACTGCTGTGAGGTGCGTTTCGTGTTCGTCCTCTGAAGTACTCGCGACCAAAATGTCGTCGAGGTACACAAACACGAAAGGGAGATCGCGTAACACGGCATCCATCATCCGCTGAAATGTTTGCGCCGCCCCTTTGAGACCAAACGGCATGCGTAAAAATTCGAAAAGTCCGAACGGGGTTATTACCGCTGTTTTAGGAATGTCCTCCGGTTGGACCGGGACTTGGTGATAGCCGCGAACTAGATCAATCTTTGAAAAAATGCGCGCCCCCGCCAGGTGCACCGAAAAATCCTGAATGTGCGGGATGGGATAACGATCGTGTGCCGTAGCGTTGTTTAGCCTGCGGTAATCCCCGCACGGTCTCCAGGAGCCATCGGCTTTCGGTACCATGTGCAGCGGCGAAGCCCACGGGCTCTTCGACCTACGAACGATGCCCAGCCTCTCCAGGCTGGCGAACTCCTCGCGCGCAATGGCGAGCTTAACTGCATCCAAGCGCCGAGCTTTTGCAAACACGGGAGGACCAGAAGTGGGGATGAAGTGTTTCACCCCGTGCTTCGCGACCGTCGCTGAAAAAGTGGGCACAGTGAGCGCTGGAAATTGGGTGAGGAGTGTGTGAAACTTACCACCTGCTGTAGCGACGTGGGTCTGTACTGGTGGCGGGGACACTCGAGCTGAACAGGGGAGAGAGTAAAAAGAGAGTGCATTTACCAGCCGTCTATTAGCAAGATCAACTAACAGATTGTGTGAACACAAAAAATCCGCGCCCAACATGTTGAAACTCACCGCCGCTACTACAAAAGTCCATTCATATGTGCGGCCATGTAAGCATAAAGGCAAGGTCCTTCTCCCGTAGGTGTTGATGTTCGAGCCATTTGCCGCTGTAGCTCCGTCACCGTGGGGTCCAGCTACCCGGTCCGCGTATGTTGGGGTGATGAAGCTCACTTGTGCTCCGGTGTCAATGAGGAACACTCGTCCGGAGCGCGCATCCGTGATGTAGAGCAGCTTGTTGCGTTCTCCGAGGGTCGAAGCTGCTAGCGACCCCCGGTCTTGCCGTTTCCCGAACTCCTGAAGATGCAGGGCGGCACACACCTGCGTGCCTTCTCTGCGAACCTCCGATGGTAAAAGCAGAGATCTTCTCCTCCGCTGTGTCGTGCCCGCGCCTCTGTCGCCGGGCTATTGGCTCCCCCTCGTCGCGGCCGTGTTGCCGCCATCGTCGGCCAGTCTGGTTCTGCCGCCTCTGGCTCCCCGCTGTCTCGGGTCGCTGCTGTGGTTGCTTGCCCGCCGCAGGCGTCCAGGATCCCGTCTGCCTCCTGGGCCAGCTCCCGGAACTCCTCCAGGGTGTGACACTTTTTGCCGGCCAGCGTGCTTCTCGCATGCGCCGGGAGGTTGGAGAGGAAGATGAACTGAAAAATGAAATCATCGTTGTCCAACCCTCTCAGCTGTATCATCTCCTCCATCAGGGCGCTCGGCCTGTGTCCACCTTGGTCTAGCAAAGACAGGATCCTCCTCGCCCTCACTTCAGCCGAGGGGGTGAAAAACTTGATGAGGGTGGATTTCAGCTTGCTGTACCTGTCGGTCGCGGGTGGCTGCTCCACCAAGCTTTGCACGCACCGAGCTGTGCTGTTGTCCAGTTTAGCGATGACATGGTGGAACTTAGTGTCATCCACCGTTACTCCTGCGAGCGCGAACTGCGACTCTGCTTGCAGAAACCACGACCGTGGGTTATCCTGCCAGAAATCAGGCAGCTTAACGGCCACTGCGCTCGCCAGCTCTGAGCGCTGTGAGTCCGGGACCCTGAGAATTTCTTCGTTCATTCTCAACGTCGTCAGTCACCAATGTGGGGAGACTTGAATAACGAAACCGAATTGTCTTTCATTTCAGTTTATTCAAGAAATCATTCCACTGTCTGCTCTTATTCTTGAGCAGCGAACAAAGAGGGTGAACACACCAAAGTTCTCTCCTTTAAACCTTCTCACATCAAACCATTTCCCTCGCGGGGGAAATCACACATCTATATCAAAGTCTCTTTATTCACATTCATTAGCCTTTTATTTACATAACTCCCCCTTCTCTCTTCCCGAGCCTCAGTGGTCAGGAAGTCTTCTGTCCCCTGTCCTCCGCAGGGGGTCCAGGCTCTGTGGCTCCGCACCGCAGGGGGCTGGCTCTCCTTCATCGTGGTTAAATCACATATGCAGTGTCCAACATATACATGTCTCACAACACAGCCATAGTCTGGTGTGTGTCCCATTAAAATCCAGATGTTTAAAAAGCATGTTAAACAGAGTGACAGTGGCATCCTCCACTCCTCTGTGAGGCCTATAGGCAAACTGCAGAGGATCCAATGCATGCTCAGTCTGCTTTAGGACCTCACATCTGACTAATTTTTCAAAAATTTTCATTAAAATTGAAGTCAGAGCAACTGGTCTAAAGTCGTTTACCGTTTTAGGACAGCTGGATTTTGGAACGGGAACAACCACGGCTTCCTCCATGGAAAATGAAGCCCTGAGAATACTTTATTATACAGTATGAAAGAGATGTCAACAGTTTTACTTTGGGACAGGATTTGAGGTTGAATGAGGTGAAAAAATTGAAATATATGCGCTTGTGATACTCGATTATTGCAGTATTGTGATTATCGTTGAATTGTGATCGGACTAAATCGTGACCCAAGTATCACTGTCTGAATCGAATCGCAAGCTCCCTCACGATTTCCACCCCTAGAATTTAGGGTATTCTCACAAATGGGTGTAAAAGAGTGTTTGTAGAGGTGACGTCTGTATTGTGGAGCATTGTACCTTGTAGTCCACCCACCAGTCCTATTTTAATTTTTTTTTTTTTTGTCTGTGAGTGTGTTAGGCCTTAGTTTTACCTTAGTTAGTGTGTGATTGGGGTTCCAAAATTAGGGTGGGTTCGATTTCAGTGAGTGGTTTTGGACCTTGTGAAGGGGGGGGGGTGTTATATGGGGATTTATTGTGAAGTGTGGTGTGATGACTCCGCCTTCCTGTTGCATCATCACACCACCCTATATTACAGGGCAGCTGCCATGAGGACTTCATCTTGGGCCGGATGACTCCGCTGGATGCAGTCTGTACAGTGTTCCTAAATTCCTTATTAAACACGTGTTCAGTGATACGTCTCTGTCAGCCTCATTCTTCACCAGATTTGTGGACTTAACAGAACTCAAGTTGGTTTTCTCCGTTGCATTTCGTGCTGTCTGGTGAGAACACGGTAATTGTACTCAGGTGTGCACCAAAAGAAACGTACCGAGACCTCCTGAAGGAGTTGGTCTTGAGTCGAATCAACTGGCGAACTCTGGTGCAGTCCTGCAGGTGAGAAAAGGACCGTACTAAAACAGGACCAGCGGCCAACGGTAAAACATTTTATGCCACTGTACATACCTGATGGATCTTTAAAAATATCTGTGGCTGAGCATGTCACGGTTCGGGAGGATTAATGCATGTTAACATGTTATTTTCCATCTGTAGCTGCTCTTCATTTTCAAACTGTACAATTTGCCGAAATGATAACCAGGGCGATGAAACTGCCCCCCCCCCATAGATTACGTTAAAATTTGTATTATTTTCTCCACAGAAATGCATAAATACACAGTCATCCTACTTCCTGTATTTACCTTTCCTGTTCTTGCAGCAAAAAAATCTGACCAATAAGAATAGAGAACGCTTCGACACAAGTCTCGCAGGATTTAACGTGACACAGTTTGGTCCGCTTGAAATTTTGCCTGTGTGAAAGGGAACCGAACCAAGGAGAAAATGATACAAAGTAACTTGTCAACTAATTCAGACCAAATTAAACGAATTTAGGTGTGAAAGCACCCTAAGATATTCAACACAGTATTGCAATTGTCACTGAGAGTTGGTTGACAGTAAATTAGTATTACTAATTAAGGGTTACATGAACGCCTTTGAAGTGGAGTGATACATATCCTGTAAAACGTTTGAGTGCAGTTATTGTGGATTTTAGTAACCCCTGGAATCCAGGAGAATCCAGGTCCAATCAAATTGCTCGGTCTGAACTGTGGTGTAATCTAAGTATTACATATGTGGAGCCACTAGGGGGCGACACAGACCGGATGTTGTCAGGTGTACAGCATGATAGAGAATAATATGGCGGAGTTCGTGTGTTAATGTGTTGCAGCCAGTCAATAAAGGAGGCTCCGTGTTCACCCAAAGCAGCAGTCTTTATTTATAAAAGAACCCAACACAACATGGTGTCAGAAGTTGGTGCGCTTTGAGGTGAGAAAAGTCAGCTTTGCAACCGGTTAGCGGCTATGCCAGACGAAGTTCAAAGGGCTGCAGCTGCGCCAATTGATCCAGTAATGGCGGCGGCTACTCCAGCGGCAACCTTCACCATTAAACCACCGGAAGAGTGGGAAAAGTGGATAAGACGGTTTGAGCGTTTTAGACTGGCAAGTAACCTGAATAACTCATCTGATGCGAACCAAGTAAATACGCTGGTTTATTGTATGGGAGATGAGGCTGACGACGTGCTAAGAGGGCTCGAGCTAACGAGTGTGCAGCGCCAGCAGTACGATGTCGTTAAAGCAGCCTTTGATAGACATTTCGTTCCCAGAAAGAACGTGATTTATGAACGAGCAAAATTCAACAAGCGAGTGCAACAGCCGGCAGAACCAGTAGACTCGTTCATAACAGCACTCTATGCACTGGCAGAAAACTGTGAGTACGGTGCACTTCATGATGACCTCTTGAGAGACAGGCTTGTAATGGGTCTAAAAGATTTGTCGCTGTCAGAAAGAATGCAGCTTGACAAAGATCTTACCCTAGCTAAAGCTATAACAATGGCAAGACAATCTGAAGAAATAAAACGACAACAAACTGACCTAAGAGGTGAAACTAGCGTTAACAGAACAGCCGTGGATGCGGTACACATCAGAAAAGCCAAGCCAAACAAGTTCATAATCAAGGAACAAAAACAGATTAAGGCCTCAAGGCCTCAACAGACAAAACAAGACAGTAAAGTTTGTTCCAAGTGTGGCAAAGCACCAGCACAAAACGCGGAATGCCATAACTGTAAAAAACGTGGACACTATATTAGAGTCTGTAGGTCCAACCCAACTGTGAATGAGGTCGCTGACAATGCAGATGGACTTTTTCTGGGTGAAGTGGATCTAGGGGAGGATCCGTGGCTGGCAGACATAAATGTGAGAGGAAATAAAGTGACTTTTAAGTTAGATTCCGGAGTGGACGTCACAGCGGTTTCTGACCAAACATTTGAAATCTTCAAGAAGAAAAATGAACAGTTGGAAAAGGCACAAAAACCACTCTACGGACCGGGTGGAACTGCACTAACCATGTTGGGGTCTATGACAGAGACTATTACATACGGTGACAAGAGCGCTACTGAGAAAATCTATATTGTCAAAAATCTGCGCATGGCACTACTGAGTAGAACAGCTTCCGTGAGACTGAAACTAATTGCCAGAATTGACACTATAGACCAAGAGACAGTGAGAAAAGCGTACCCCAAGTTATGCGATGGACTTGGGCTTGTCCAAAAGCCATACACAATTAAACTGAAACCTGATGCTAAGCCCTTTTCGCTCAAGGTGCCAAGGCGTGTGCCACTGCCGCTCATGGGTAAAGTGAAAGAAGAGCTCGAGAGGATGGAAAAGCTGGGAGTCATCAGTCACGTGGAGCAGCCAACAGATTGGTGCTGTGGCATGGTTGTAGCTCCCAAAAAGGACAAAGAAAAGGTGCGTATCTGTGTGGACATGACACCTTTAAACGAGTCAGTGTGTCGCGAAAGATACATCCTCCCGTCTGTGGACCAAACGCTAGGCATGCTCACAGGTGCTCAGTACTTTTCAAAGCTCGATGCAAATATGGGATTTTGGCAAATACCACTGTCTAAAGAGTCGGCCTTTCTCACCACATTCATTACGCCATTTGGCAGATACCACTTCAACCGTTTGCCATTTGGTATTTCCAGTGCACCCGAACATTTCCAAAACATGATGGTGACTGAGGTTACAGCGGGTCTCGACGGAGTCGTCTGTCACATGGACGATATCCTGGTCTGGGGATCCACCAAGGAGCAGCACGACGCAAGACTGCACGCTGTCTTGAAGCGCGCGGAGAAAGCCGGCGTTACGTTGAATATGTCAAAATGTGAGTTTGGCAAAAGAGAGGTTAAATTTCTTGGGTTTATTGTTTCAGCAGAAGGAATGAGGCCAGATCCAGACAAAACCCAAGCTGTTCAGGACATGAAAGAGCCAAGCAACATGAGTGAGCTCAGGAGCTTTCTCGGAATGGTGAACCAGCTGGGGAAGTTCATTCCAAACCTTTCTGAAAAGGACAAACCATTGAGAGACTTGCTTTCAACAAAGAACATGTGGTACTGGGGGCATGAACAACAAAATGCATTTTGTAATCTCAAACAAGAACTGTCCTCTGCTTCTGTATTGCAGCTCTATGACCCAAACAAACCACAGAAAATATCTGCAGATGCCTCTTCATACGGATTGGGGGCAGTCATGCTACAGAAGGAGAGAGATGTGTGGTCACCAGTTGCTTACGCTTCCCGATCATTGACACCTACAGAGCAGCGCTACGCCCAGCTGGAAAAAGAAGCACTGGCTCTCACGTGGGCCTGTGAAAGATTCAATGACTTTATCCTGGGTCTGCACTTTGAACTAGAAACTGATCATAAGCCACTAGTGAGCCTACTGGGAGGACAAGCTTTGGATGCGCTTCCACCGCGTATACAGAGATTTCGTATGCGCCTAATGAGGTACTCATACACTATAAAGCACATCCCTGGCAAAAGTCTCACCACTGCCGACACGCTCTCACGCTTACCGCTCACAAACAGTGTTACTCACACAGACACAGATCTTATGGAGGACACTAACATTTATGTTGACTCTGTGCTAGAGGGACTCCCTACAAGCAGCAAATATCTTGCAGATCTCCAAGAGCAACTGCAGTCCGACAGCGTCTGTTCACAAGTCATGAAATACTGCACAGAAGGCTGGCCGGATCGTAACCAGCTACAGGGAGCGGTGAAGCACTACTGGTCTGAGAGAGCCGTTTTGAGTGTGCATAACGGACTACTACTGAGAGGCACAAGGTTAGTTATCCTTGCTAACATGAGAAATGCAGTTTTGGATAAGATACATGAGGGCCACCAGGGGGTGGTTAAATGCAGAGAGCGCGCCCGTCAGGCTGTATGGTGGCCAGGTTTAAGCAACCAGATCAGTGAAGTTGTACTCAAATGTAGACAGTGCATACAGGAAAGAGTTAATGTGAGAGAGCCTTTAATGCCCACAGATTTACCAGAAAGGCCATGGCAGAAGTTGGGAGCTGATTTGTTCACGCTACAAGACAAAAACTACCTGTTATTAGTGGACTACTTCTCTAGGTATATAGAGATTGCCCAGCTCAGCCCAACTTGCTCTGCCAATGTCATTGTGCATTTAAAATCAATGTTTGCACGGCACGGAATACCGGAGATACTGATCACGGATAACGGCCCGCAGTTCGCAAGTCAGGAAATGGAAGACTTTGCAAAGGAGTACTGTTTTGAGCACGTGACCAGTAGTCCCAGGTACCCCCAAAGTAACGGTGAGGCAGAAAGAGCTGTCCAAACAGTCAAAAACCTTATCAAGAAAGCCAGTGATCCATACAGAGCACTGTTAGCCTACAGAACCACAGCGTTGGCAAATGGCTACAGTCCAGCACAGCTTCTCATGGGGCGTAGACTTCGTACCACCCTGCCAATGCTTCCAGAGGCCTTGCAGCCATGCGTGCCGAATCTGCAACAAATCCGTCACATGGAAAAGGAGAGACGAATGAGGCAAACAGAATGTTTCAACAAAAGACACAGAACGAGAGATTTGGATAAACTGTTACCCGGAAACTCTGTTTGGATCACAGATGCAAAAGCACAGGGCACAGTGACATCTGTCCACAAAACTCCACGGTCCTATGTCATCAGTGGACCACAAGGGACAATCAGGAGGAATCGCACTCATCTTGTGCCTATGTCGATACCAAAGACTGAGATGGAACCACAACGGACCCAGTCAAATGGAAAAGACACTCCTACAGAAACTGCTTCTGAGCCCAATGCACAGGGAACACCAGGTGTTGTTAGAACCAGGTCTGGTAGAGAAGTGATTAAACCAAAGAGACTGGATCTGTAGAAGTTACATGTTAATATTTGTGAAAACAGAGTTGAGTTCTGAAAATGCCTTCTTTAAATAGAAAATAAGAGGCCTTTGCATAATATGTTCTTACATGGCAACAGTGTTGGAAAAAAAAAAGAAATGTTATGGATTTGTAAAAGGGGGTGATGTGTTAAATTTATGCTGTCATAGTTGACAAAAGGGAACGGAAATAAAAATGTATTTTGTGTTTTCAGCTAAAAGGGGTCAGCTTGGCTTCAGTAAGGGGGATGTGGTGTAATCTAAGTATTACATATGTGGAGCCACTAGGGGGCGACACAGACCGGATGTTGTCAGGTGTACAGCATGATAGAGAATAATATGGCGGAGTTCGTGTGTTAATGTGTTGCAGCCAGTCAATAAAGGAGGCTCCGTGTTCACCCAAAGCAGCAGTCTTTATTTATAAAAGAACCCAACACAACATGAACTAACTGTTGTATAACCAGGGCCTGACATTAACACCGGTGGCAGATAAGGCGGCCACTCTCACTAGCCCACTTTGGCAGGTTGAGGTTTTTTTCTCAGGCAACATCTAAATAATAAGCCTATTGCAGTGTGAGACTACAATAATACAACTTCCATGAGCACTATCTGCACACACAGTGTATTCTCATTGGTCCATTGTCGCTGTGGGCGTGGTCTGGCTCAACTTCCAGCACGGTACACAGGACTGCTCCAGGCTGGGGTACAGGAGAAACCGTGGATGCTGTGTTCCACAGGTCAGTTCATTTTGTGGCCAGAAACGGTGACAAATTGACAGCAGGCTAGGCAGCAGAACACACCTATACCCGTTCTCAGCGATCAGATCACCAGGGGAATTCCACCTGATCCTCCGTTGTCCCAGCATGAGTAGTTAATAAACTGCACTCTCCCCCCACATCAGCTCCTACCACTGTGGTTAAATATGATTATTTTTAGAGCAAGAAGCTCCCGTTTACTGTCCAGTATGACAGAGAGAAAAAGTGACAAAACTTTATGTTGCTGTAAAGAGCAAATGAAGCTTCTTCTGAGGTGAACTTTTATCTGTAATTATCTACGATGTCTGTGATATGCAACTTTTTCATGTAAGTAAAACCTCTAATTATTTATTTTTAATATGCTTTTCCAGGGGTGTCAAACATGTGGCCCATGGACCAAAAACAGCCCGCTAGGGTGTTCAAGTTTTTCTCTGAATTTACAGCTTTATTTCTAGTAAATTTCTGACTTTTTCTGATTAGAATTCTTCATGTAAATTTGAGACATTTTTCTCCTTAGGAGGAGACTTTTTTTCCTCATCAGTTTTCTTTTTCTGGTGAAAACAGGTAGTGTAGATTAAATCCATCAGCAACTACTACTGACCTCGTGCAGCCATGAACGGGTGTCCCAACTCATAGGGGTCATTTTCAATCTCTATCAAGGGCCAAGTGTAGGAGGAGGCAAAGGAGAAGGGGTAGGGATACCAATGAGAACTGGGACGGACCCCAAATCCACCTGTATTTCACTCTCATGTTGCAAATATTTTTCTAGACTGTTTTACAGCATTTACTGCTGTTAATAAATAATTCATCAGTGTTTCTCTTACTATTTTTATGTGTGTGTATAAGGATCATTTACATTTAATGATTGTAAATTTAGTTCAAGTAAATTTTAGCATGCAATACTCAAATTTGAGTGAGTACTTTGCAGTAATGTTGACTGTTGTCTGCCATGGATTGAGGCCCTTTAAAAGGGTGCAAAATAGTTTAATCCACACACCTACACCGGTTAATTCTACTGCAGGACCAGTCACACAGTAACCTGCAGCCTGTTCCTGCAGCATGTCTGCTTCCTCAGCCAGGTTAGTGCATCATTACCATAAACCTTTCCTTTTATATTTATATAGTGCTTTGTGAAAGTACACGCAGTAGGTGATTAGTTATTTTTTAACAAGGGGGATTTAGGTGATAGTCATAAAGTTAGCACTTGGTAAAATTACAATGGTTTAAAATGTAGTTTCAGTACAAATTTGCAAAAAATAAAGGTGCAAAAATATGATAAAATATGGTAATTTACAACTTAAAGTCACATATTTACTATAAGCAAGTCCCAAATTTATGAGAAAAACATTTGATTTTCATGAGAAAAACAACAGCTTGCACATTGCAACCCCCCCCCCCCCCCACACACACACACATTTCTAAGAAAAAAAATCTGAAACTAATTAGGAAGGTTTTTGCTGTAAACATTTTTCTTGGAAAATTAACTTTTTTAAAAATACATTTTCAATTTTTTTCCTGATAAATTTATTACTCTTTTTCTCTCCTATAAATTAACCATGTTTTATGGTAAACATGCTTTCTTTCCTATAAAGTTTTTCTATAAAATTTCCAACATTGTCATTGAATTTTCATTATTTTTCTTGTCATTTGCTCCTCTCCTCTCACTGATAAATTAAGTCTCCCTGTATAAACTATCCTTACAGTCTTTATGGGGATGGAGGAGGGCAAGTTAATGGGAGGATTTTGGCTCATTTTGCTGACAAGGGGAATAGACTTAAGTTTTGTTTTTTTGTTTGTTTTTTTTTTTTGCAAATATTTATTTCAATGGAGGTTTAATATTTTATTTATTGAAAAACAAGCTTTTTCATATTTTTGCAAATTTTTTTTGTATTTTGAACAGATTTATTTTTTTAATGGAAGCTGCCCATTTTTTTTTCATTGACTTTTCATAATTAATGATGGAGACCATTGTGAGTTGGTAAGTTTGTAAAAATCTATGTGGTATTAAATATGTCGATGAATGTATAGGTATTAAAATAAAATGAATATATCAAACAAGTACAGTAAAATTTGCATTACTGCGAAAGAGTGCGGAGGCTTAGATTTACCAAATTTTGAAATTACTTTTTAGCCAAGACTGCAGTTTGTTTCAAAATGGACAAAATCAACCTCATTAGGAAACCCATGGTTAGATGCTGAAAAGGCTCTCTGTGGGTCGCTAAATATCTCTGATTTACCTTTTATAAGTCCCTGTATTAAACGTCATGACTGTTTTAAAAGCATTAATATCAGCTCCTCTCTGATGGCTTGGTGGAAATTTTTAAAAATAACAGGGTCTTCACTTGTCCCCTGTAAATCCACGTCCATTTGGAATAATCCTGATATCCTGCAACAAAAGAGGACATTAAAATTTCCACTATGGCAAGAGAAGGGAATAAATAACTTACGTAGAACATCTTATTCAAGGTGGAAATTTTATCCAATTTCAGGATCTAGTGTCACAATACGAAATCAGTGATAAAAAGTATTTTGAATATCAACAGCTTAAATCCGTAATAAAAGCAAGATTTAATCTTAATCAGACAGATTTAGAAGTACCAGTTAAGGTGGCAGAGTTTCTAAATCTCCGTTCCCCTAAATTGATATCGAAAATACAGTATATGGACTATTATCAAAGTTGGATGAGTCCGTATCTCTTCCAATATCAAAATGGGAGACAGACCTATTGATTAATAAGGAGGAAAGTTTCTGGACACAAATATGTTTAAATACTTTTAACCCCTTGCACTCCGGTCAATTTCCCTAAAAACGCCAAAAATTAACGTGCCCAAATTAAATCAAAAGCTGTTCTTCATTTGGCAAAACAGTCATAATCTCTCTAAGTGCTCCGGCCACTGAGTTACAGTCATCTAAACATAGTGAGCTTGAAGAAAATAAATTTGGCCTGGGTGTTTTTTTGGATACAAATGCTTGCAAATAACACACAGCTTCAGATCCGGGCTGGAAAATGCAACAGAAATGTAGAACGAAGTGTTATCCAGCTGAGGTCCAAATTTTGTAACAATACCACAAAAAATGAATATATTACACAGCTTTATACTCAGGTAGTTCCCAGGCGTTTTGGAACTGTGCCAAATGGCACAGTTTGGAAAAACGTCTGTAACTTCTGAATGATTCAATGTAGAAGCTTCATTTTGGGCTCTAATGAAAGGTTACACTCAGGGCTGTCTGTGTGTGTGGGGGGGGGGGGGGTTGTCCCCCCCCCCTCGCTACAGAGGATGGACTTCGGCCATCGCTACACAACGGATTAGCCTCATGTGGCAATGTGGGACAGCAGCGCAGTCACCGCGGCTCCCCCCCCCCCTCGCTACAGAAGAATAGCGGGAGTGGGGGGGGGCGTTCACGGTCTGTACGCGGCGAATAACCCCTTGTACAGCGGCGCACGAACTGCGCCGCGCCGCACAGTTGTAATTTACCGATCGGTCAAAAGTCATTTTGGATTACAATTTTCAGGGATAAATAATAATTTAGCTTATAACACCTTACCTCTTCACAGCAGCAGAGTCCTGGCGAACTTCTCTTCCTCACTGTCGCTGATGCTGGTCCACCCGTGGTTCTGGTCTCGCGACCCGATCAAAACATAATTCCATTATTGCGGTTTTGTGCTTCCATGATTGCGGTTTTTGGCAAACGATTTTTCAAAACAAATAACAGTAGTAATTAAAAAAAGACTGGCGAAGGCGTGTGTGTCACTCAGCCTTCGTCGTCAGCCTCCGTCGGTCTATGATGACCATGGAAGAAATCATAACGTCCACTCTGCTGGAACCAAAACAAAATAAGCACCGCCTGTGGCCGAACATGCCGATCCGCGAACGGCACTCCCTGTCACACAGGTTGCATTTGTGGATGGTCTCCGTGCTGCTGGGTCTGTGGGGTTCTTCCTTTTTTGATCCGCTGCAGCAGCCAGTCTTCACCCAGCCTTAAAAAAAACAGCTCGCAAACTTCTCTGCTTCAGTTGGCTCACTGCATTCACAGCGTTGGGAGGCGGGTCCTTCTGGCTAGGTTTTCATTCATTGGTTCTTCAAGGTTTCAGAAACCCAATTCAAGGCTCTTATTAGTCGAATAAGAGGTCAATCAGATAAACTAATCTGTTCGCGGCTGTGTCTGCAGCTTTTATTTTCAGTGCGCACTTGGACGCCATACACCACCTACATCACCACCATCAGGATCTCCATCATGCATCAGAGAGCGCACGAGGGCGCTCTCGTGCGCCCTCGTGCGCTCTAGGACGCAGAGACTTGCCCGTCCGCGGTACAACGGAGCGCAAGAGGTTAAGATTACTAAAAACTTACAGCTTATACAGTATAAAGTTCTACATAGAATTCATTACACAGGACAAAGGATGTTCAAAATGGGCCTGAGTCACACAAATATTTGCTCTCACTGCACTAGCAATGTCCTGGATACCTATATGCATGCTATGTGGTCCTGTGCACTGGTTCAGAAGTTCTGGCAGAAGACATGTGAAGACCTGTCGGCATGGCTTGGGTATAGTGTCCCACCCTCACCCACACTTTGCATATTAGGTGATTTAAGTGAAATAAATATAGATGCAAGGATGTCACACATGGTTCTCACTGCCTTATGCATCGCAAAGAAAACTATTCTCATGAATTGACTTATGCTATCCTCAAGAAATATCCTCAAGAAGACTTATTCTATCCTCAAGAAGTAACTTATGCATGACTTATTATAATAACTTACAATTGGATTATATTAGCCTGGAGAGATTGTCAGCCTCTTCAAATAATCAATTGGCAGAATTCAATTCTCTCTAGTCCCCACTTATGAATTCTATAATCTGAGGGGTGGCGGGGCGGTGACTCGCTCTCCTTGGCACCTCTGGCTGCTGCTGCGCCCCGACCGCAGGTGTCCGGGGGGGCCTGTTCCGGGGTGGCTGTCTGTCTGGCCCTGGGGGGGGGGGGGGTGGCTGGGGGGTCTGCGGGGTGGTCCAGGGGGGTTGGGCTGTGGCCCCCGGCCGGCTGGCCTCACCCTTCGGGGGGGGGGGGTCTGGGTCTGGCCCTGGGCCCCTGGTGCTGGGGGAGGGGGCGTCCCCCCCCCGGGCCGGGGTCAGGTGTGCACCAGTGGTGGGGGTTGTCCCCAGTGCATCCTTGCACGACAGGGTCATGTTTTCCCTGGGGCCCTGGTGGCACCCTGGGGTTGGTGCCTGCATCCTGGGTCGCCCTCCCCGTCCACTGGGGTCTGCGGGTGTGCGTGTGTGTGTGAGAGTGGGTGTCAGTGTGGGCTTGTGTATGAGCGGATGCGGAAGTGGGTGTGTGTTGAGTGGGCATGTGGGACTGTGTGTGGGTGTAGGTGGGTATGTGTGATGGTGGGTGGAGGTACATGTGTGTATGGAAGCGGTCACTTGTGGGTAGATATCTGGGGGGTGGAGGATGTGTGTATGGGTAGGAGAACTTTGTTGGGTGGCAGGGGTTGGGCAGTCCATCTAGTGGCATGGGGGCTGGTGCTTCGGGACCTGCTTGTCCCGGCCACCCTGCTGTTGTGTTGCGGGGTGAGGCGGTCTATCGCATCGCCCCTGGTGTCATTGGTGGCGGGTGTGTGTTGGTGCTTGGGGGTGGTTGGGGGGTCACTGGCGCGAGTTGATGGCCGTGTTTCCATCGGGTTGCTCCGGGGTGGCTGTGGTTGCAGGGCGGCCTGCAGCTGTCGGTGTGCGTCTGGGGTGGGTGGTCGTGGGCCTGCGTGGGCGCTCGGGGGTGTCGCCTGGCGTGTTGGGCGCCGTGTGGGTCCGGCCCATTGTTCACTACTGTGACTGTTGTTGTCCATGTTTGTGTGTGTAAGATGAGTGGAAATATGTTTGGCTGCCCCATTATGTTAGTGGTGCTGGGAGCCCCGGGGCGTGATGCTGGTGGGTCCTGGGCTGCTTCCACTGGCGGCCCTCACCCCTGGGTTGGGATTTGGGGGCAGTGGGTGGCCTCATGAACCAGTCTGCAAGCTGGCTTCTGGGGGTGGAGGGGGACGGCCTCACTTTTAGACCGCCTACCTCCCAGTCTTATTTCCCCCCTCCCCCTCCCCCTGACTCTGAGTGGAATATACATCTTTTTTGTTACATTTAGGGCTTTGGGGTGGGGGTGTGCCGCACTATGTCGGTGAAGGGGATACCTTTGCTGCGTGGTGGGCCTGCACTCACCTCAATTTTAATTGCATTTTAGACACTGAGGGCTTGGGGAGATGGGGGCCCTGCTGCCCATCGCAGTAGCTAGCGATGCTCCAATCACTATCCCCCCAATTTTAATTGCACTTTGGTAGTCCACACATTTACACATAATTATATCATATAACCGACACACACCCATGTTCTGTGTGTGTGTGTGGGGGGGGGGGGGCTGGGGGTCTTCTCCCACCCCTGTTGCCCTGCTCTTGCTGGCGGCGTGGGGCCCTGGTGGGGAGCCTGGGACCTACCATGTTGTCAAAATCCCTGGGTGCTACTGAATATATAGATACAACCAAGGAAGTGAGAGGGGGGCTTAATATGAGTCTAAGTTAATGGTGGGTCGGTTTTGTGCGGCGCTTTGCATGCCAGGTGGCATCTTGGGGCACCTGCGGTGGTCTGCTGATTGTTCGCTCAGATGGGCACCAGGGGTGGGGGTCTGCTTCTGTGGCCTGCGCCGGTGGTCTCCCTGGTCACTGCCGGGCACTGGTGCGTGTTCAGGCTCACTGCATCTGCTTCGCAGCCACCTTATGAAACAAAGGTGAATGAGGGGTGAGTTTGAATGGGTACAGGAGTGAGAGAAAATGGATCGGTCTGGGTGAGTGAGAGGGGTGTGCATGGGCGCATGTGGTGGGTGTGAAGGTGTGGGGAGGGGTGTGTCTGCGAGTCGAGAGGTGCTGGATTAAGGGGGGTAGTGCCTCTCGGCAACGTGGGCTCCCCTGGGCGGGGGGACTTCTTTGGACATGGGGGTCCCCAGGGTGTGCGACAGAGGCGCTGGGGCGGGCCCGCTGTGGGGGTGCCTGGGGGGGCTCGCGCTGGGGGGTGAGGGCCAGTCTCTGCCCCTGGGGGTGGGGTCGCTGGCCTCTTGGTGCCTGGGGCCCGGGGGCGGACGTTGGCCCCGCTGGGGGGGTGGGGGTCAGGCGGGTCCGGGGGGGTCACCGCGCCGGCCGCCAAGTGGCCTGGCCTCCCCTAATCGTCCCTCCGGGGGCGGATGCCTGGCTTTCCTGGAGCTCGCTGACCTCGGGGCTGGGGGTTGGTGGTGTTGCCTTGCCTGCTCGGGGTTCCCGGAGGGAGAGCTGCTGCGACCAGCCCGCCGCTCGTATGTTTCCTGACAAACCACACACTTATTTTGTGCGCGTTCTCATATATATGCACACAGACATACACGCACAAGTGTCTTTCCTTTAACAGGTGTGGAAACCAGACTCGTGTTGAGACATCTTCGATGGAAGAAGCAGTTTGTCTTTTGTTTGTTTTAGTTGTTGTTGTTGTTTTTTTTGTCTGTTCCCCTCCCTTTTCTTTTCCCTCTTCACACACTTCCTTTCCCTCTTCCCCATCCTGTTGGGTCTTCCATGGATAAAACAATTAACAACATTATACAATACACAGTTAGGTACTGTATAAGCTCCTCTTGGCAAAGTAAATCTGTTTTGGCACACAAAGGGTGACAGATCCCTGTTCTGTTTGCCTAGCTGCCTGACAGGAAAAGGGGAAAAGAAAAAAAAAAAATTGCACTACTGTATGCAAATTTCCTTTTTTTAATCCCTTGCTGCTCAAAGCCCGAAGGGGGATTATGTTATGGGTCAGTCTGCCCGTCCGTCCGTCTGCCCCACTTTTGTGAAATCAACTCCTCCTACAGTTTTGGTCCGATTGTTTTGAAACTTGGTACCATGGTTTGATGTACACTGAGGATGCACATACTGCAATTTGGTTCTGATCGAATGATTTTTGCAGGAATTGTAGCCTCTGACCTATGACCTCCTGCTTCACCTCACTTCACAGACAGTAGCTGTCTTGTGAAATCACCTTGGAATCCTGACCTCTGACAATGGGTTTGGGGTCAAAGGTCAAGGTTAACATTCTTTATGCCTTATTACTGTACGAGTAAAGCTAGGGCCACCAAACTTGGTACACAGGTTCACCCTGTGACCCTGAAGTGTGACTGTGGTTTTGGGATTGCAAGGTCAAAGGTCAACATCAACATGGCTTATAAAGTATATCTCAACAACAAAGAAAGCTAGGGTCACCAAACCTGGTACACAGGTTCACTCTGAGACCATGACCTCTGACTACAGGTTTGGGGTCAAAAGGTCAAGGTTGGCACTCTCTATGATCTCTTACTCTAGAACGTGTAAAGCTCTGTAGGATCACCATACTTGTTATACAGGGATTCTGACCTACAACTATGGGTTATATAGGAGTACTTCGTTGTATATTTGTGGATGATGGACTTATCATAATTTGGTTCTGCCACAGTAATTATATTGAAAAGGTGAAAACTGCTCCCCATCAGTAAGTATTGGGATCTTCAAAGAAAATGGAGGCAGGGGATACTGCACTCACCTCAGTGTGCTCTTGTCATTATTTAGGAGTGCGTTTTGTGGAGCTTAGTAACCAAGGCTTTTAATGGAAATGGTTCCATCTTAAACCTTGGAATGTAAAATTCAAAATGTGGTTTGTGTTTGAGGGGTCCACACACAGTGCTGTACCCGGGGCCCAAAATTTGGTGCTACGCCCCTGCCCAGGACCAGCTTGCCCCTGACAACATAGCTCCTGGGATCATTAAAGACGGCAGACCTGTCCACCACAATAAGGTGGCGATCCACGGAGGGGAAGTTGGAAATGTCAGACCTCTAAAATTCAGCTATAAAGCAACACAAATTGTTAAGGGGAATAATTAAGCAATCTCATTTTAATCTTTTCTTTTCTTGGTACATACAGTGAGGTTTTAGCAAGCCATACTGTGCCCCATACATTTAATCAGCTATGATGCAATGTCTGGTTTTGGTGTACATAGTTGTGGGATGAGGCTCTCGGCTGAGATTCTACAGCAGTTTCCATGCTGTGTGCACCTTAGGTTGGTTAGGGCATCTGCAGAATAAATCAAACAAGCTTCTGCTGCCACAACTGGAGTCGAAGTAGCCCTTTGTTGGAATCCTAAAAATTTCATTTAGAACATACTGTACATATCAAACGCAAGGCCTGCGGGCCACATCCAGCACCTGGTACTATTATACGTATCCTTCAAGATAATAACTATACACACCAGATACTACAAATCCCAGCATGCACTGCATCAATCAAGCCCAGCAAGTGCTGGCTTACTTTTCTATCAAATTGATTTCTGCTTGGTTAAGTTTGCATTCTATACCACATCATTTAGATGTTAAGTTCTAGAGACCATTCAAATTGTTTGTCATAAAATCACTGTCTAAAATATGGTCAAGTTGGGTCTGTTTTTTTTTTTTTTAATGTTGACCTGTTTGGCCCTCAATCTGGCCAGTTTTTAGTTGTGGCACCCTCTTTTACTGAGTTTAATGCACCCGTTTCAGAATGTTTGAACTTGATCTAGTGCATTTTTCCCCCAGTGGGCCTGTGTCTCATTGGGGTGTCATTTTGTGCTGCAGTCTGGTTGGCTGATAGATACAGGATGTCCTGAACAGTTTATTGCAGATTACCTTTGGTCAGAAGACCATCAGATATGAACTAGACTATAACTCATTATACTGTGTAGTGTGGGATCACTGAGGTACGAAGATGTAACTTTTCCCCCTCCACACGGGTCATTTTCTAATCTGCTTTTCAGACAGTCAGAGGGCAACTGCTCAGTTCTTATGTGATCCAGATAAATTCCAAATGTGTCACTGGCACATTCTAAGAAAGCAATCAGCCATGTAAGATTGTTTATGAGCTATTATGACTCCGTTTCCCTTGACCTAGTTTTGTTATATGGCTCGAAACACATATGGAAATAAGCATAATCAAGCCAGATGTTTTAAAACATCTGAAGTAACAAATGAGCTGTTTTTAAAGTATCTCAATGCAACATTTTCAGTTCATAAATTTAGACCTCAAATGTTGAAATGGAGCCTTTTGTTTTTGAATCATTTAATTCCTGTTTTTTTTTAATGACTTGTAATTTTACTCTCTTCTGTCTTTTAGAGCTCCAGACTGAATGACCAGAGGTGTGCTGCTCCATTATCCAAGTCAAAGGGACCGACTGTACCAGATGAAGATTTTTTCAGCCTCATCATGCGTTGCCAGTCCAACAGGATGGAGGAGCAGAGGGTCCCTCCTCCCTCTGGTGTCAGGCAGTCCAAGCCTGACTGACTTTTTTAACATTCATTTTCAACATGTGGATGAAAGGTTTTAATTTTTTTTTTGTTACCGTCATGACTTCTGCATTTTCAGATCATCATGACGTTTATCGTTCAGACTGCCAAGAATGGAAATTAGTGCTACAAGGAGTCAGTTTGTCAAATGATACAAACATTCACTGGAAAATTTAGAAATCCTGGACATGTGGAGCTGTTTTAGGAGACTGGTACCTTGGTTACTGGCTGATTTATTTTTAATTCAAGACATCGGTACCAGTGATGTCTGTCTGCTCTGGAGGCTTGTATCAAGTTGTCGTACAGACTTCTGCTATATGTTTCCTCTCACATGCCAAAAACATGCAAGTTACAGTAGGTTAACTGGCATCAAACTGGGGATTCTAAATTGTTCTTGGGTATGAATGTGAGAGTGAATGATTGTCTGTCTCTCTGTGTTGGCCCTGCGATGGACTGGCGATCTGTCCAGGGTGTACCCTGCCTCTTGCCCAAAGATGCGACCTGAAAAGGGTAAAGCGGAAGAAGATGGATGGATATTGAACACATCCTATGAACTTCACTGCAGTCAAAGTGGAACAGTCCTCTCCGTGTTTACAACTTCATTAAGACATTTCGAGTGGAACAGCTTTGCTTGGACTGATCTCGGACTTCCCAGCAGCAATTTATCACAGAGGGTCTAATGGCAGATCATGCCAGGGGAAATAAAAGGCCCAGTCCACTGTCACATCAGTGACTAGTGGAGCCATTTACAATATCATCTCCCAGATATTGCTTTTGAAGACAAGACTTTCATTTTTAGTGTTGAAGCTTGTACAGTATGCGTTGTCTTACCTTGATTTTTGTCCTTTGTCACAAGGGTTTACAGAGTATCAACTAAAATGATCAAACAACTTTTATACCAACATGTCAAGGAAATTAATTTTTACTATTTACATTTCAGCTTATTAATTGAACTTTGATTTATTACCCAGGTTGCAACATTGGGGTCCCTTCAACTGGTATGCTTTAAAAATCATTTCTGTGCCATAATACTTTTGCCATTTTGCAGTATTAAAATAAATAAATTTACAAGTGTGCTTCACTTTTGTGCATCATGTAAAGACTCTTTCTTGGGGAACATTTATAACCACTTTGATAAAGTCTTCTCAGCATTACTTAAAAAAAATCCTTCACCCAGTCAAACTTGGAGACTTACACTTAAAATCAAAGCATAAAAGCAATAAACAGCATAAAGTGCATATTAATAAATGGGGTATCGTCGATCCTGCTTGGCATCTCCACAAGTTGTTCTATGCCTCTGAAGTCAATCTCTCTCGATGCTTCCGGATTCTGAAATTAGAAAAATATTTACATCCTATTAGCGAAATGACATAATATACAGTACATGTCAGCCACATTGGAGGTTTTTCGAGCATGAACCACCTTTTTAAGGTCATGCCACAGCATTTCAGTCAGATTCAGGTCAGGACTTTGACTAGACCACTACAAAGTCTTCATTTTGTTTTTCTTAAGCCATTCACAGTTGGACTTGCTGGTGTGTTTTGGATCACTGTCCTGCTGCAGAACCCAAGTGTGCTTCAGCTTGAGGTCACAAACAGATGGCTGGACATTCTCCTTCAGGATTTTTTGTTAGACAGCAGAATTCATGGTTCCATTTACCACAGCAAGTCTTCCAGGTCCTGAAGCAGCAAAACGGCCCCAGGCCATCACACTAACACCACCATATTTTACTGTTGGTATGATGTTCCTTTTCTGAAATGCGGTGTTACTTTTAGACCGGATGTAATGGGACATACACCTTCCAGAAAGTTCAACTTTTGTCTCGTCAGTCCACAGAGTATTTTCCCAGAAGTCTTGGGGATCATCAAGATGTTTTCTGGCAAAACTGAGATGAGCCTTTGTTTTCTTTTTGCTCAGCAGTGGTTCTCATCTTGGAACTCTGCTATGCAGGCCATTTTTACCCAGTCTCTTTCTTATGGTGGAGTCATGAACACTGACCTTAACTGAGGAAAGTCAGGCCTGCAGTTCTTTGGATGTTGTTGTGAGGTCTTTTGTGACCTCTTGGATGAGTTGTCGCTGCGCTCTTGGGGTAATTTTGGTCAGCCGGCCACTCCTGAGAAGGTTCACCACTGTTCCCTGTTTTTGCCATTTGTGGATAATGGCTCTCACTGTGGTTCACTGGAGTCCCAAAGCTTTAGAAATGGCTTTATAACCTTTTCCAGACTGATAGATCTCAATTACTTTGTTTATCATTCGTTCCTGAATTTCTTTAGATAGCAGCATGATGTCTAGCTTTTGAGAATCTTTTGCTCTACTTCACTTTGTCAGGCAGGTCCTGTTTAAGTGATTTCTTGATTGAGAACAGGTGTGGCAGTAATCAGGCCTGGGTGTGGCTAGAGAAATTGAACTCAGCTTTCCAAAGATGTGATAAACCACAGATAATTTATGTTTAATCGGAGGGGGTAGGGCAGCGGGTGCCCCCACTAGTTATTGGGTTTAGGGGGCAATCATTTTTTCACACAGGGCCATGAGGATTTGGATATTTTTTTACCCTTAATAATAAACATCTTCATTTAAAAACTGCATTTTGTGTTTACTTGTGTTATCTTTGTTTAAAATTTAAATTTGTTTGATGATCTGAAACATTAAAGTGTAACAAACATACAAAAAAATGAGAAATCAGGAAGGGAGGAAACACTTTTTCACACCACTTTATATATATGAGTGGATGTAGTAGATGCTAACAATATAAAATTCAAAACTATGACATGTAAAATCCAATCTACACTTGTGAATGATGTCCAATTAAAACATGATATCACATCTAGCTAGCCAGCTATCACATAGCTCATACACACAAACAATCAAACGCATGCACGGTGGGCCCCATGGATGAGATCACAACACTATGCAGGTGTCTAGCAGCGGAACAGTATGCATTGTACCATTAGGCTGCGTGTCCACCAAATGCGGTTTTTGTCACCCGACTGCCCTGAACATCTTTTTTTCAGTGCTTGTGCGTTGTGCTCTGGAAAAAAAGGTCTGTGCCCTGTATCCTAGCAACAGCTTGTCATTCACAGCACAGCACTTCTGCTTTTCCTATGGTCATACTTTCTACTTATTTTTTAATAGCAGTCTCTAAATAACAATGGACAGGAAACGGATTCTGGCATTGGTAGCAGCTCTGGATGCAAAATATGATGACATGCAAAAGAAAACAGGAGTCTGAGTACAGACCGTACCGGCGTCGTATGTCCCGCCCTTCCTTAATTCTGACTGGCTGCTTAGAAAGGGCTGACATTGACAAGCTCAGCTGTAGACTGAAAAGTTTGACTTTTTCAGCTCTGAGCGCCACGACAAAAAGCGGCCACCGCTGAGAGCATTTCAGCGTTGAGGGTGCTGTAGACACTGGACTACATGGAAAATGAATAGAAAATAGTCACCCACAGCAGAAAAAAACGTGTTTGTGGACATGCCGCTTAGTTACAGTATTCTTTCCTGTCTCATTGTGCTTTATTACACAATTTATTTATGGAGTTAAATGTTTTGATTTCTTTATAAGTGTGGATTTCTTGAATTAACACAAAGGTCTGGTGAAAATTTCATGTAAGTAACCTCATGGGTAATATATGTACTGAAAACATTTTTGATCATGACTGGAATGACAAACTGCATCTTGGAAATTCACACTTAGGTGCATATAAATCCCCACTGTCTAAAATGGTATCTTATGTCCATTTTCTATCAAAAAAAAAAAACCACTTTCATTGTTTAACAGTTTGAGTGTCAAAATGGTTTTCACTTTTCCTCCTCCTTCAAATACCAGGATTTGTGAATAGACCCAACCCACATCCCACAAGGCTAATGGTGGCTAGCACTACATTAAACAGAATAAATCCTGTGATAAAAGACTTAACGGTTGAAGGACATGCCCAGTTGTACGCACGGTGGCCCAGGATAATGACTGAAAACTGCACTTGTCCTTAAAAGCAGTTTAATTTGAGTCAAGTTTTCAATTTTTTTTTCAAAAGTTTTCAAGTTTTCAAAGGCAGCTGCAAAAAAATGCTGACTGGCCCCGGAGGGTAACTTCAGCATTTAGTTACGCCCTCTTCCCCCGAGGACTGGCTCAACACTACAGACCCTGTTATATTTCTGTCACCAGAAACGCTTGGTCTAAACTTGCCTTTTTCCATGGGAAGGAGCTTAACTGAAGTTTGACAGCAAAAACAGACATGACACATTTGAGTGATTTCACTCATGATATGTCATGATGATATATGATATATCATATCATATATGATATTATATGATATGATATAACAAAACACGCTATAGGACATGTTAACAAGGAAAAACTAGATTTTTGGCAGAAGTGTCACTGTAAAGATTCCAAAGTGGGAAATCCATACAGTGCCTTCATATTTGGTTGTATAGTCTCCAGCAGAAGGCGCTGTCTGTTGACAACTAACAGGCTGGAGAAATTAAAATATGAAAGGAAAACTGAGCTGCCTTGGCAGAGGTTTGCTATTCTGGCAAAGAACTTCACTTTGAAAAACTATATTTATACTTTAAACTGAATTTCATTGATTTTATTTTTTATTAATTTGTCTTTGATGTTGTTTTAAATAAATGGCTTTAACAGTTAAACAACTCCATGTCAACGTGACAGCCTTCACTGGAATAAAGCAGAAATCTGATCTCACCTGTTGAGGCAGCAATCAAGGAAGCCCCCAGTTTTCTTCAAGTCTGTACGCTCCTGAGTTTGGCAGATGCTGACACTCTGACAGGAATTTTTGCAGCTCTGATGTCGAGGTTCCACTCTGCTGCTGTTGCTAAATGAAAAAAAAAAAAGTCAAAGACAGTTTGCGCTCGGTGTAGTTGTCAAGGGTTTCAGAGAGCTTTCCAGCTGAGGATCAAACCTGTCTTAGAAACAGCCTTTAAGTGGGAACTATCATTCTGCAAATGAAACTTCCTCTCATCAACTTATTCTTCCAATCACTTAACGCAGGTTAATAGGCTGATCGTACCTTGATGGTGTCATAGGCGTCAGTGATGACTGTGATGAACAGGCTGAGGACCATGTAGATGAAGAGCGACACAAAGGAATAGAGGTAGACTCTGCGAACAGCCACACCAGGATGCTCTTTCTGCTTCATGTCCTTAAAGGTGGTGAACATGTCATCACCGTTGATCAGTGAGAACAGACACTCTGACACGGTGTTCAGGGTCCGGAACTAAAAACATTTAAAGAGCCCCAGGTGAGTTTGCTAACTTTCAGCTGCACTGATAGTTATTATTGTCAGGTATGTCTTCAGTAGTGATACACGATAATCTTTTCTTTATTGCCTTCTCGTGATAAGGGCCAATGACGATCCAGCCGCAGAAAAGAGTAGCTCAGGTAGATGATTTCCCGCACAGCAAATGAAACGGATTACATTTGGGAATGCGGCCCTGAGTGTCAGGATGAGAATCTGAAATTTAATTTTTAAAAAAAAACAAAAAAACAATACATTAGGGCCATCATGTCATCACATTTCCTCAGTATAAGTATTGCAATATCTGCAGAAAACCACACAAAAGTATACAAAAAGAATTACTCAATGGACTCAGAAAAGGCAGCCAGACAACTGACACACAATATGTCGTATGTGTATTGTTAATATCAATTACATTTTTTCAACACACATACTACATTGTACCAGTTGTTAAAAAATGGATATCGACTGAATGAAAATTATTTGGTTTTATTCTTAAAAACAAAGTGCAATGATCAGCCTTAAAAATGTACAGTGGGGCAAAAAAGTATTTAGTCAGCCACCAATTGTGCAAGTTCTCCCACTTAAAAGATGAGAGAGGTCTCTCAATTTTCATCATAGGTATACCTCAAATGAGTATTTGGTCACCTACAAACAAGCAAGATTTCTGGCTCTCACAGACCTGTAACTTCTTCTTTAAGAGGCTCCTCTGTCCTCCACTCATTACCTGTATTAATGGCACCTGTTTGAACTCGTTATCAGTATAAAAGACACCTGTCCACAACCTCAAACAGTCAGACTCCAAACTCCACTATGGCCAAGACCAAAGAGCTGTCAGAGGACACCAGAAACAAAATTGTAGACCTGCACCAGGCTGGGAAGACTGAATCTGCAATAGGTAAGCAGCTTGGTGTGAAGAAATCAACTGTGGGAGCAATTATTAGAAAATGGAAGACATACAAGACCACTGATAATCTCCCTCCATCTGGGACTCCACGCAAGATCTCACCCTGTAGGGTCAAAATGATCACGAGAACGGTAAGCAAAAATCCCAGAACCACACGGGGGGACCTAGTGAATGACCTGCAGAGAGCTGGGACCAAAGTAACAAAGGCTACCATCAGTAACACACTACGCTGCCAGGGACTCAAATCCTGCAGTGCCAGACGTGTCCCCCTGCTTAAGCCAGTACACGTTCAGGCCCGTCTGAAGTTTGCTAGAGAGCATTTAGATGATCCAGAAGAGGATTGGGAGAATGTCATATGGTCAGATGAAACCAAAATAGAACTTTTTGGTAAAAACTCAACTTGTCGTGTTTGGAGGAGAAAAGACACCATACCTACTGTGAAGCATGGGGGTGGAAACATCATGCTTTGGGGCTGTTTTTCTGCAAAGGGACCAGGGCGACTGATCTGTGTAAAGGAAAGAATGAATGGGGCCATGTATCGTGAGATTTTGAGTGAAAACCTCCTTCCATCAGCAAGGGCACTGAAGATGAAACACGGCTGGGTCTTTCAGCATGACAATGATCCCAAACACACCGCCCGGGCAATGAAGGAGTGGCTTCGTAAGAAGCATTTCAAGGTCCTGGAGTGGCCTAGCCAGTCTCCAGATCTCAACCCCATAGAAAATCTTTGGAGGGAGTTGAAAGTCTGTGTTGCCCAGCAACAGCCCCAAAACATCACTGCTCTAGAGGAGATCTGCATGGAGGAATGGGCCAAAATACCAGCAACAGTGTGTGAAAACCTTGTGAAGACTTACAGAAAATGTTGACCTCTGTCATTGCCAACAAAGGGTATATAACAAAGCACTGAGATGAACTTTTGCTATTGACCAAATACTTATTTTACTGAGGAATTTACCAATTAATTCATTAAAAATCCTTCATTGGTGATTTTCTGATTTTTTTATTCTCATTTTGTCTCCCCTCATAGTTGAGGTATAACTATGATGAAAATTGGAGCCTCTCTCATCTTTTAAGTGGGAGAACTTGCACAAATGGTGGCTGACTATATACTGTTTTGCACCACTGTAAATTCATCATAACAGCATAACAAGTACTTCACTGACTTTTTTTTGAACATCTAAATTTCTCGCCATCTTACTTGGCTCCGGTTAGAACAATGTAGATCAAGTATTCCTGCTTACAGTATTCTTCTATAAAGCGTTTCTGGATGTAATATTTTCTAATCAGATTAGTATGTCACAGGTTAAAATAAACCCAACTTGATCTTACATTTATACTTTTTAAAGTAACCCATGTAGCGGATGACCCCCAATCCAGACAAGCATGGTGCATGTACCCAGGAAGATGCTGCACACGTCAAAACTCGTGAGAACCTGAAAAAAAGAATCCAAACACTTTCAAAATAAAAAAAATACTAAGTAAATTTTCTGAGGAAAAGAAACATCTTGGGGATAAAAAAAAAAAAAAATCATTGCCTTAGTTTGGATCTCTATCATTGAGAACTGGAGCCAACGATGGATGAGTGTGTCGACTGACAATGATTAGGATGTACCAACCATTAACAAAACTCCAACTTGTCAGCACCACGGCACCTCTTTACCCAAGTGAGTGCTGCAGTGGGTGTTGTACTCCTGTTCAGCGGATGACAACAGTAAGACAGAAGAGGTCATCAGTATTGTTTTGTAATTCAAAACACCAAATTAAAGATGAAGATTTAATAATAATAATCATAATAATAATAACAATAATAATAATAAACTAGTCAAGTACTGAATTTATTCACTTTATTAAATTGAACAAAATGATTCTGTACGGCAATGAATGTCAACTGGCAGCCCACGGGCTAAATCCGGCCCGCCAGAGCTTTCCATCCAGCTTCCAGAATATTAATAAATTTAGGAATAATTTAGTTCAAATGTTGTTTTTTCAATAATTTAATTTATGAAAAGTTCCAATAGATAGTCAAATTTATAAGCAAGTGAATGCAGCATCAGTTTAATTGCCCCTCCCTTCCTGTACAGCGGGAGAGTGTGAGGAGACAGCTGCAGATCTTCTACAAGTAACGATATGCATTTACACACGTGGACAAAATTGTTGGTACCCCTCTGTTCATGAAAGAAAAACCCACAATGGTCACAGAAATAACTTGAATCTGACAAAAGTGGTAATAAATAAAAATTCTCTGAAAATTAACCAATGAAAATCAGACAATGCTTTTGAATTGTGGTTCAACAGAATTATTTTAAAAAACAAACTTATGAAACAGGCCTGGACAAAAATGATGGTACCCTTAACTTAATATTTTGTTGCACAATCTTTTGAAGAAATCACTGCAATCAAACAATTTCTGTAACTGTCAATGAGACTTCTGCACCTCTCAGCAGGTATTTTGGCCCACTCCTCATGAGCAAACTGCTCCAGTTGTCTCAGGTTTGAAGGGTGCCTTCTCCAGACGGCATGTTTCAGCTCCTTCCACAGATGTTCAATAGGATTTAGATCAGGACTCATAGAAGGCCACTTTAGAATAGTCCAATCTTTTGCTCTTAGCCATTCTTGGGTGTTTTTAGCTGTGTGTTTTGGGTCATTATCCTGTTGCAAGACCCATGACTTGCGACTGAGACCAAGCTGTCTGACACTGGGCAGCACATTTCTCTCTAGAATACCTTGATAGTCTTGAGATTTTATTGTACCCTGCACAGATTCAAGACACCCTGTGCCAGATGCAGCAAACCAACCCCACAACATAACAGAACCTCCTCCATGTTTCACAGTAGGGACAGTGTTCTTTTCTTGATAGGCTTCATTTTTGCGTCTATGAACATACAGCTGATGTGCCTTGCCAAAAAGTTCCAGTTTTGTCTCGTCTGTCCATAGGACATTCTCCCAGAAGCTTTGTGGCTTGTCAACATGCAGTTTGGCAAATTCCAGTCTGGCTTTTTTATGATTTGTTTTCAACAGTGGTGTCCTCCTTGGTCATCTCCCATGAAGTCCACTTTGGCTCAAACAACGATGGATGGGTGATCTAACACTGAGTACCTTGACCTTGGAGTTCACCATGAATGTGTTTAGAGGTTGTTCATGGACTCTTTTATTACCATTCGTATGTATCGGTCTCCTCCTGCGGCCACGTCCAGGGAGGTTGGCTACAGTCCCGTGGATCTTAAAATTTCTGAATAATATGTGCAACTGTAGTCACAGGAACATCAAGCTGCTTAGAGATGGTCTTATAGCCTTTACCTTTAACATGCTTGTCTATAATTTTCTTTCTAATCTCCTGAGACAACTCTCTCCTTTGCTTCCTCTGGTCCATGTTTAGTGTGGTAAACACCATGTCAACAAACAGTACAGTGACTACTTGTCACCCTTTAAATAGGCCGACTGACTGATTACAACTTTGTCGACACTTGTGATGTCAATTAGAGGACACATCTTGGTTGAACATGTCCCTATGGTCACATTATTTTCAATCTTTACTAGGGGTACCATCATTTTTGTTCAGGCCTGTTTCATGAGTTTGTTTTTTAAAGTAATTCTGTTGAACCACAATTCAAAAGCATTGTCTGATTTTCATTGGTTAATTTTCATAGAATTTTTATTTATTACCACTTTTGTCAGATTCAAGTTATTTCTGTGACCATTGTGGGTTTTTCTTCCATTAACAGAGGGGTACCAACAATTTTGTCCATGGCTGTAATTCACATTATGATGCCAACCTTGGCTATTATTATTATTACACAAAATGCTGAATATTTTTGGGGTCTTTCTGAAATTGTTATAGTAGAAAATGCATACCTGCCAATATTTAGGTTTTAAAAAAACGGGAGGTTTTCACTGGGGTATGGGGAGTTTAGGCCTAAAGACATTTATAATATAACAGAAAGGACTGTATCTTTGGTCAGTTTAATTAATTTTATGAATTTAGGTTGTTTTGGGGGTTTTTGAGGATCACTGTTCTATTCTGGCTCTGCAAATGAAGTTTAAGATAGGCTGTATATGAAAAAGTCACAATTTTACCACAAGCTTTTCAGATTCATTAAGAAAAATGTAGCACATTGATTTTTAAAATAGACATAAATTTAGTGGAAAAAAATCCAGATTGTGGTGGGAAAAAGTAATAAATTTACCTGACAAGTGTCTAAAATTTATGAGAAAATTCCTTACAATTTTATGAGAACAAATCTCAGATGTACAATAGTCCTAAATTTAACAGTGGCAAAAACACAAATAGTGAGTAAAAATGTTCACAATTAAGTGACCAACAACCTTTCAAATTTACAACAGAAAAGACCTTAATTTACAGTGCATCCGGAAAGTATTCACAGCGCTTCACTTTTTCCACATTTTGTTATGTTTACAGCCTTATTTCCAAAAGGGGATTAAATTCATTTTTTTCCCTCAAAATTCTACACACAATACCCCCATAATGACAATGTGAAAAAAAAGATTTTTTGAGATTTTTGCAAATTTTTAAAAAATAACAAACTAAAAAAAAAAACACATGTACATAAGTATTCACAGCCTTTGCTCAATACTTTGTTGATGCACCTTTGGCAGCAATTACAGCCTCAAGTCTTTTTGAATATGATGCCACAAGTTTAGCACACCTACAGTATCTTTGGCAGTTTTGCCCCAGTTCCTCCTTGCAGCACCTCTCAACCTCCATCAGGTTGGATGGGGAAGCGTCGGTTGAACAGCCCATTTTCAGATCTCTCCAGAGATGTTTAATTGGATTCAAGTCTGGGCGCTGGCTGGGCCACTCAAGGACACTCACAGAGCTGTCCTGAAGCCACTCCTTCGATATCTTGGCTGCGTGCTTAGGGTTGTTGTCCTAGTGAAAGATGACCGTTGCCCCAGTCTGAGGTCAAAAAGCGCTCTAGAGCAGGTTTTCATCCAGGATGTCTCTGTACATTGTTGCATTCATCTTTCCCTCTATCCTGACTAGTCTCCCAGTTCTGCTGCTGAAAGTTGTCCCTACAGCATGATGCTGCCACCACCATGCTTCACTGTAGGGATGATATTGGCCTGGTGATGAGCGGTGCCTGGTTTCCTCCAAACATGACACATGGCATTCACACCAAAGAGTTCAATCTTTGTCTCATCAGACCAGGGAATTTTGTTTCTCATGGTCTGAGAGTCCTTCAGGTGTCTTTTGGCAAACTCCAGGTGGGCTGCCATTGCCTTTTACTAAGGAGTGGCTTCCGTCTGGCCACTTTACCATACAGGCCTGATTGGTGGATTGCTGCAGAGATGGTTGTCCTTCTGGAAGGTTCTCCTCTCTCCACAGAGGAACGCTGGAGCTCTGACAGAGTGATCATCAGGTTCTTGGTCACCTCCCTGTCTAAGGCCCTTCTCCCCCGATCGCTCAGTTTAGACGGCCGGCCAGTTCTAGGTAGAGTCTTGGAGGTTCCGAACTTCTTCCATTTACAGATGATGGAGGCCACTGTGCTCATTGGGACCTTCAAAGCAGCAGAAATTTGTCTGTGACCTTCCCAAGATTTGTGCCTCGAGACAATCCTGTCTCAGAGGTCTACAGACAATTCCTTTGACTTCATGCTTGGTTTGTGCTCTGACATGCACTGTCAACTGTGGGACCTTACATAGACAGGTGTGTGCCTTTCCAAATCATGTCCAATCAACTGAATTTACCACAGGTGGACTCCAATGAAGCTGGAGAAACATCTCAAGGATGATCAGTGGAAACAGGATGCACCTGAACGCAATTTTGAGCTTCATGGCAAAGGCTGTGAATACTTATGTACATGTGATTTATTAGTTTTTTTATTTTCAATAAATTTGCAAAAATCTCAAAAGAACTTTTTTCACATTGTCATTAGGGGTATTGTGTGTAGAATTTTGAGGGGAAAAAAATGAATTAATCCCTTTTGAATAAGGCTGTAACATAAAATGTGGAAAAAGTGAAGCGCTGTGAATACATTCTGGATGCACTGTACAACAAAACTGTCATAAATTTATGAGGAAAAACCCCTAAAAAAAGAAAAATCACATCTCAAATAAGTTTTTAAGTACATGCTCTCTTGCTCTTATCATACTCATCTAAAAAATAATGTAATTTTGGAAGGAAATTAATATATCAAATCATAATATATCACTTAGGATACAATATTTTATTTTATGAGAGCATCTGGTCCTCACAGTGTCTGCTGAGAAAAAATCTGGCCCTTGGACAAATGTAGTTGATGACCTCTGCGTATGGTTATATGAAAACATCCAAAACTGCATTAATGAATCGTGTGTATGAGTAAGCCTCTGCATCAATATCTTATTTGGAGTGGCCAACATGTTTTAATTCAAAGATGTGAACAAATTAAATGTAGCTGTTTTCTTACCAAACTACTTGAAGACCCTCATGGTTTAAGGCAACCAAGGCAAATGTTTTATAGTAGTGCTGGAATAATAATGCATTAACACAATTAATTACGGTAGTCCAAATTAAAAGGATTCTTAATTTTATTATTTTTAATTAATCCAAATTAATGCCCCCACAGCATTTCCTGTTATAGTGGAACAACTTTTTCTGTCCGGACAGTCTCTGGCATGGCACACAGTTGGGTTCACATTCAATATTTTATTTAATCTCTGGTGTTCAAATCAAGTTTCCTGGAGTATTGCTGTCATACTATGTGGACATTTGGACCATAGATTACATTTAATTTAGACATTAAAACGAGCAACTGCGGAGAATAACTCTTCAGGTGAGTGGCCTGAAGTAGCATGAAGCTGTAGCTGCAGCAAACCAGTTGTGCTCAAAATGTCCACTCAACTCTCTCCTCCCTATATAGTGAATTCAAATGCAGGTGGACTCAAAATAATAAAACACTGAGCTTTTTGGATACAACTCCGCTTACTTACCCTGCACCATTAATGACATCATCATGGTGAGAAAGTAAAACGAACAGATTAATGGTATTAAAAAGTGACTAGATACATTAATAAATAAAATATTAGTCTAGGATAACGGTTTACAGTTAGCAACACCACACAGCGTGCCAACTCTCACTCTTTGGGAGTGAGTCCTCACGCTTATCCTCCATTTCACACCACAAACCTTACTTGTCACTCCAAAATAAGGAAAATACTGTCAATATCTTGACTTCTGATTTTTACACAATAAGAGCTGTCAAAGCATGTTCAAGGCTCATTGCCATGGCAAGCAGGACTGAAACACGCTGTCAAACTTATGCTGAGGTAAAGACGTGTATGTGTTGGAATGTAACACATGGAATGTGTGGTGGAATGGAACACAATGTTTCATTGTGTTCTCTACAGTGAAGTGAATTGGTCGCCATTATCTGCTCGTCACCTCTATCACTGGAATATGTTAATTTACAAAGCCATTCTGGGTAGAATTCCTTTGTATGTATGTTCACTTTTAACAGGGGAACAAGGAAGCCACAATCTCCTGCAACTGGTTGTTCCACAAATAAGAACAGAATTAGGAAAGAAAGCTTTTTTAGGTTTCGGCTCCTGATGCATAGAACAAGATACCTTTGACTGAATTTAAATCTCTAGTGAAATCAGTGGAGTCCAGACTTTCTGTGTGCAAGTGTTTTATATGAGTATATTTTTATAGCTAATTTATTTAGCCACCTTATTCCTGAGGGCACTGCCTGTACAAACCATTATGGGCACAACGGTCCGGTTTGGGCTGAAGTAGTGTTAAATCCGTCAGCAAGAGTGGAGTAGTGGGGCATTTAAATAGCGTTTTAAAAGTGTTTTAAATTTGTTTTAATGTATAGTCCACATACGTGGGTTTGCAGTCAAGTGGCAGATAATTTCAGCACTTGTAGTTTTTGTATTTTTGAATGTTTTTGCGAAGTTCTGGTATTTGCTGCTGTTCGTGGTGTGAGACTCCTAAACCTCAGCTAAATCTGTGCTGGCTTCAACAGCAATGCATAGATCATGCAATGAAAACTAAAAAGGACTGTTCTGTGTGTCCTGGTGGTACAGACACAGGACAGACACAACAGCACCAGCTATGTTTCACTTGTATGAAGTCACAGATCTGACATTTATATATGTCACCAGATGCATGGCTGCATGAAGTAAAATAATACATAAAAAATAGTAACAGTTTGCTTCCTAAGGCTTAACGATTTAAGAAAGATATCAAATAGGTGGGCTTTTTGCATTTGTTGCACTGCATTGGAATGATATGGACTTGATATTAGCAGCTTCAACATGCATTCATTTTTAAATTATCACTTATAGTTCAATAAAATTTGAACGACCCGAAAAGGATTAAGCGGAAGAAGATGAATGAATGAATGTCAGAAAAGGTCTGTAGGTGTTAAGTTAAATAAGCATTCGTGGCATGACAGCAGCATGAGCATTTTAATTTTAAAACACCCAAACACAGTGTTGTGGTTCTTTGTGGCTCTGACTAGATTCTACCTCTGCTCTAAGGTAAATTTGATTATGTTCAACATATTTTAACAAAATGCAACCGACTTTGTTGTGGTGGAGATGTTGATATTCTCAGAGCTTTTATTTGTTTACAGTGTTAGCATCTAAACACTGTAAACAAAACTGTAAACTAAACACAGTGTTAGCATCTCCCCTCACGGATCGTCACTTTATTGTGGTGGGGGGTTTGCGTTTCCCAGTGATCCCAGGAGCTATGTTGTCCGGGACAATTTGCCTCTGATAGGGTCACCAAGACAAACTGGTCCTGGGTGAAGGGCCAGACTAAGAACGATCCACAGACTCTCATGATAATTCTAGATCAAGGACTCAGTGTACCCCGCCCAGTATGGGGTTACCGGGGCCCCACCCTGGAGCCAGGCCTGGGGGAGGGGCTCGATGGCTAGCATCTGGTGCCAGGTTTCCACCCATGGGACCCGGCCGGGCTCAGCCCGAAGAAGTTACATGGGTCCGCCCTCCAGTGGGCTCACCACCTGTAGGAGGGATCATGGGGGTCCGGTGCTATGTGGATTAGGTGGCGGTCAAAGGTGGAGACCTTGGCGGACTGATCCCAAGCTTTCTAAACTGGCTTTTGGTACGTGGAATGACACCTCTTTGGTGGGGAAGGAGCCTGAGCTGGTGTACGAGGTTGAGAGATACCGGCTAGATATAGTCGGCCTCACCTCAACACGCAGCTCCAGTTCCGGAACCAGTCTCCTGGAGAGGGGCTGGAGCTTGGCCTTCTCTGGAGTTCCCCGGGCGAGAGGCGACGAGCAGGGGTGGGTATTCTTGTATCCCCCCACCTTGTTGCCTCTATATTGGAGTTTTCCCCAGTGGACAAAAGGGTTGCTTCCCTGCGCCTTCGGGTTGGGAAACGGGTCCTGACCATCATTTGTGCCTATGCACCAAATGATGTTTCAGAGTACCCACCCTTTTTGGAGTCTCTGACTGGGGTGCTGGAGAGTGCTCCTCTTGGAGACTCCATTGTCCTACTGGAGGACCTTCAATGCGCATGTGGGCAATGACAGTGAAACCTGGAGGGGGGTGATTGGGAGGAACGGCCTGCCTGATCTGAACTCGAGTGGTGTTCAGTTATTGGACTTCTGTGCTAACCACGTTTGTCCATAACAAAACAACATGTTCAAGCATAAGGGTGTCCATATGTGCACCTGGTACCAGGACACCCTAGGTCGCAGGTCAAATGATCGATTTTGTTATCGTGTCATCAGACCTGCGACCGCATGTCTTGGACACTCGGGTAAAGAGAGGTGCAGAGCTGTCAACTGATCACCACCTGGTGGTGAGTTGGATCCGATGGCAGGGGAGGATGCCATTCAGACCTGGTAGACCCAAACGTATAGTGAGGGTGTGCTGGGAACGTCTGGCTGAGGCCCCTGTCCGGGAGGTCTTCAACTCCCACCTCCGGAAGAACTTCAACCACATTCCAAGGGAGTCTGGAGACATGGAGTCTGAATGGGCCATGTTCTCCACCTCTGTTGTTGAAGCGGTGGCCCAGAGCTGCAGCCGCAAGGTGGTTGGTGCATCTCGTGGTGGCAACCCTGAACCAAGTGGTGGACAGCAGTGGTGAGGGGGGCAATTAAGCATGAAGAAGAAGTCCTATCAGGCTTGGTTGGCTTGTGGGGCTCCCACAGCAGCTGAGGTGTACCGGCAGGCCAAGCGGAGTGCAGCTCGGGTGGTTGCTGAAGCAAAAACCCGGGTATGGGAGAAGTTCGGTGAGACCATGGAACAAGACTTTCGGTCGGCCTCAAAGAGATTCTGGCAAACTGTCCGGCGGCTCAGGAGGGAGAAGCAGCTCCCTGTCCACACTGTGTATGGTGCGGATGGGGCGCTGTTGACTTTGACTGGGGATATCGTCGGGCAGTAGAAGGAATACTTTGAGGATTTCCTCAATCCCACTGATACGCCTTTCACAGAGGAAGCAGGGTTTGTGGACGAGGGGGATGACTCGCCTATCACAGGGGCTGAGGTCGCCAAGGTGGTTAAAAATCTCCTTGGTGGCCGGGCCCCGGGAGTGGACGAGATTCACCCTGAGTACCTCAAGGCCCTGGATGTTGTAGGGCTGTCATGGTTGACACGCCTCTGCAACATTGCGTGGAGGTTGGGGGCAATGCCTTTGGCATGGCAAACCAGGGTGGTGGTTCCTCTCTTCAAAAAAGGGGACCGGAGGGTGTGCTCCAACTTTAGAGGGATCACACTCCTCAGCCTAAATGGAAAGGTCTAAGCCAAGGTACTGGAGAGAAGAGTCCGGCCGTTGGTCGAATCTCGGATTCAGGAGGAGCAATGTGGTTTCCGTCCTGGCCGTGGCACATCGGACCAGCTCTTTACCCTCTCGAGAATTCTCGAGGGTTCGTGGGAGTTTGCCCAACCAGTTTACATGTGTTTTGTGGACTTGGAGAAGGCATTTGACCGCGTCCCTCGTGGTTTTTTGTGGGGGGTGCTTCGGGAGTATGGGGTATCAGGCTTGTTGTTACGAGCTAATCTGTCTCTGTACGACCGTTGTGAGAGTTTGGTTCGTATTGCCAACACTCGGTCGGACTCAATCCCAGTGAGAGTTGGACTCCGCCAGGGCTGCCCTTTGTCACCGATCCTGTTCATAATTTTTATAGACAGGATTTCTAGGCGCAGCCAGAGAATGGAGGGTGTCATGCTTGGTGACCACAGGATCTCATCTCTGTTGTTGCAGATGATGTTGTCCTGTTGGCTTCATCCAGCAATGACCTACAGCTCTTGCTGGGACGGTTTGCCGCTGAGTGTGAAGCGGCTGGGATGAGAATCAGCACCTCCAAGTCCAAGTCCATGGTCCTCACCCGGAAAAAGGTGGATTGTCCTCTCTGGGGTGGGGACAGGCTCCTGTCCCAAGTGGAGGAGTTTAAGTATCTTGGGGTCTTATTCACGAGTGAGGGGAAAATGGAGCGAGAGATTGACAGATGGATCGGAGCAGCATCTGCAGTGATGCGGACGTTGTACCGGTCTGTTGTGGTGAAGAGGGAGCTGAGTTCTAAGGCAAAGCTGTCGATTTACCAGTCAATCTACGTTCCTACTCTCACCTATGGTCACGAGCTTTGGGTAATGACCAAAAGAATGAGATTGCGGATACAAGCGGCTGAAATGAGCTTTCTCCGTGGGATTGCTGGACTCACCCTCAGAGATAGGGTGAGGAGCTCAGTCATCCAGGAGAGGCTCAGAGTAGAACCGCTGCTCCTCCACATTGAAAGGAGTCAGTTGAGGTGATATGGGCATCTGAAGAGGATGCCTCCTGGACGCCTCCCACTTGAGGTGTTTCGGGCACGTCCCACAGGGAGGAGATCCTGGGGCAGACCCAGGACTCGGTGGAGAGACTATGTCTCCCAGCTGGTCTGGGAACACCTTGGTATCCTCTCTGAAGAGCTGGAGCAGGTGGCTGGGGAGAGGGAAGTCTGGGCTTCTCTGCTTGAACTGCTGCCTCCGCAACCCGGACCTCCAGAAAAGCAGTAGAAGATGGATGGATGGATGGATGGAGTGTTAGCATCTTAGCAGCGGAGCTAACTAATGGAGCTACTGTCTGCCAGGCCATTTTTTAAGGTCATCTTCTCATCCCTCGATAGTCGTGGGAAGTGGTATGATTATATTACTCTTTTTGAGGCGCAAAAGGCTGTGTTCCCGCATTTTTAATGCCGAAGTCATTGTTTTTTTAACAAGTAAAAGTGTCCTGTTTCTGTGATAACCCCACTTTCTAAACTAGTTCCAGAAGTTGCGCACATAATTCATGCAAGGCATCATGGGGTCTAGGAATAAGGTGGATTGTCTGTCCTTTTATTTTAAAACTAACTGTGTTGCTGCTGTCTTGGCCAGGTCTCCCCTGTAAAAGAGATCTCTTATCACAGTGGGACTAACCTGGTTAAATAAAGGCTAAAAAAAAAACAATTGTGTGTATGCATGCTTACTCCCCCCTCTATCTCCCAGTTTCCTCTGCAATTAACCACAGTTTGCTTGTTTTTAAATCCCTGATTAATCACAATTAATTTTGGAAATCTGTGATTAATTAATCTTATTTTTTTTTTATTCCTTGCCCTATTTTATAGTATATTTAATTTGCCTTTTTTAATCATGAAGGCACATTTTTTGTCCAGATGTTAGCGAGTGGCTGTTATATAAGTTAAGTTATATAAATTGAGCAATATTACTGTATTATTGTAGTTACTATATTCATTGATACCGTAATGATGTAATATTGCTTTTATACAACAGTTCCACAAGCACAATTTATTAAATGGCAGCAATACTGGACAAAATATTATGATTTGTTTGTTTAACCAGTTATTTTGCACAGCTGAGAAAAAAAAATAGTCCCTTACTAAATGTAGCCAGTAACTGTTGCTCAATCAGTATGAAGATGTCTATTGTCAATTCACACACATGTAAACAAATTAAATATTGTCAGGCGCAAAAGTTATTGTTTATAATATATACAGGTCACCTGATGAGTCGGTACAGCAGCATGGCCGAGGTCAAAAGTGGCAAATACCGGTGGCTAGTTAGCATGCTAGCGATTTGGCTTCGGCACACTTCGCTCGTTTTCTCTTGGCATTTTTCAGATGAAACAAAGAGTCCATCACCACAAAGGTTTTGTGGTTTGTTAATCGATACAATAAATCCAACTCTAGCACTGCCTATTTTTTTTAAACAGACAAAAAATAGCTTAATGATGTTTATACAAGGGCCAGGACTTTGTAAACTCAAAGGTTTTTTTTTCAAAAGGGTGGGACTTCCGGGTCACGGATGTATAAATCTTTTCAAACAGCACCCTCACTGTGAAAATTAAGGTATCCAACACAGTACTACAATTTTCAAATCTGCAGACTTGACAGTAAATTGGTGTTAGTAATTAACGGTTACTTGAAACACCTTTGAAGCGGAGTGACATATATCCGGTGAAGTTGAGAGAGCAATTATCGTGGAATATAGTAACTCCTGGAATCCCTAATGTCCAATCAAACTGCTCGGTCGGAACTAACTGTTGTATAACATGCCTTTCTTAGCTTGCAGGGATGGGCAACTACTGTATGTGCACGGAGAACCAAGACCATGCAAGGTTGTTTTTTTTCTAGCCAGTCACTAAAGCAGGTGTTTTCAGTGATGAGCACTCAGTGGGAAAGAATTCAGTCCAAAATGCCTGTTGAAGAGACTGACTGGAAAGAAAACCCACAGGGGCCTGGCCTCTATGGCACATAATTGGACATCACTGCCTAAGGGCATTACAAACCAAGTCACATGAATAAGACAACTCAGCTGCCAGGGTTTTGCTGTTTTTTTACTCACACACTGCAGCTGAAACCCAGTGATCACTGAACGAGTGCAGAGGATGAAGGAGGTGATGCACGTTATGATGACGATGCAGTCAAACAGCACAGTCACTTGTATGTTTCTCGGAGCTGGAAAGGGGTTGGGGAAAAAGCATGTTAAAATGATTTTACAGTCTTGACCACGCGAGTCACAAAATAAAATAAATCAGCTCTGCAAGCTTACATGCCTCCAGATATTTTCCAGTCTTTGCATTCATTGATGTCTACATCATTTTCCATGTCGACCTTTATCCTGCCGCTGTGAACTTCATTATTGAAAGTAATCTGTTAACCAGAGAGCTATAATGTGAAAAAAGCACTAAATCATTGAAACCAAACCTTATAGTTCAACATTCATGCTCCAAGCCTGAAAACTAATATCTATTATTTAACCTCACAAGTGGTGCAGTGACCAAACTTTCTCACTTTACAATTGAACTGATGTTTGTCTCTTCAAGTTAGTGCCAGAAAATAAACACATTCTGTTTTCTCTGCTGGCATTTCTGCTGTTTATTGGTGTGGTGGCAAGGAATAAGGAACAGAGTTAAAGCAGTAATTGGGTAATCCAGTGTGTCATGTCACTGTGCAATGAAATGATTCACTTGAGACAGCAGTTGAGGAATGGAGACGAGTCTAAGTGACCATACGAGAACGGTGAAGTCATAAGCAGTCCGGCAGCTCTCGGTATCTACAGTCTGTAAGTTTATTGCCTTGAGAACAAATGTGATCTTGATAGAGATTAACCTGGAAGGAAGTGCAGATACACACAGTGGGGTTTTTAAACAAATACAGAAAAATGTTGTTGCCAATAGACAAATGTACATACAATGTGACTTACAAACCTTATAAATTCTATTTTAAAATCAGGAAGTGCTTCTTGAAGGAATGGGTGAGATGCTGGGTACACTTCAATGCACTCTGTCAAAGACATCAACAAACAAGAGCTAATTACTGAGTGATGATTGTGCATCAAAACTTAATATGCATTTTTTTTACTATTTTCCACATATGAAAAAAATACAGGAGATGTGAAATCTTATAGTTCAAAGCAGTCACCTTTTGTAGTTTCACTCACTACTTTTCATCTAACTGTTTCATCCCACCTAGCAACAATGCTCTGCACTGTGTGTTTATATATTTACATATTTATTCCATCTAGCTACAATGCTCAGCACTGGGTGTGTTTATATTTATATATCTATATATTTATTCCATCTAGCTACAATGCTCCGCACTGTGTTTTTATATATCTACATATTATTCCATCTAGCTACATTGCTCCGCACTGTGTGTGTTTATATACTTGCATATTTATTCCACCTAGCTGCAATGCTCCGTACTGTGGGTGTTTATATATTTACATATTTATTCCATCTAGCTACAATGCTCTGCACTGTGTGTTCATATATTCATATATTTATTCCATCCAGCTACAATGCTCTGCACTGTGTGTCTGTGTGTGTGTGTGTGTATATATATATTTTATAGTAATATATACATATGTACATATGGCTGCAAGTGGCGCAGTGGTTTAGCACTGTGGCAGCACAGTTTTACCCTCGGCCGGGGGATCGCGGGGATCATGAGATCGTGGGTTCGATCCCAGCCCCCGACCAACAGTGAGCTGTGTGGAGTTTGCAGTTCTCCCCGTGTTGCGCGGGTTTACTCCGGGATTTCTCCGGTTTCCTCCCGCACACCAAAAACATGTAGGTTTAGGGCGCTCGCGCACACAGCGACCAGCAGCCGGTGGCTTGTCACCAGACTGCAAACCAAGTCTACCTACGGGTACAAATAAGTAACAAAAAAAAAAAAAAATGTATATTAGCTGCTCTTGCTTGCTTGTTTTTTGTTTTTGTTTTTTTTTTTTTCTTACCTTCTGATTGTTGCTCTGAGTGTTGCTATCCCTGTGCTGTTGCAATCCTGGAATTTCCCCGTTGTGGGACTAATAAAGGCTTATCTTATCTTATCTTATCTTACTTACTATTTTAACTGCCCTGAGCGTTTGTTTAACAGGTTTTAGTCAACTTCCCTTTTTTTTGTTCCAACCAAGGCTTTACATGAGCTTTTGTGCACCTTTTAATGCTTGTTTGGTTGTTTTTGAGTTACAGTACTGGCCACTCAACATTTTCATGAGCCATTAGTTTATTGTTGGGACATTAAGTTGTCACAGGAGCATAAAGATGTACTGTGCAATCTCTGAGCAAGTAGTCATGGGAGTTGTAGCTTTACAATGGCATAGGCACAGTGGATCTGTTACAGGGGTATGCAAGCTGTAGCTGCAGAGCCATTTCCAGTTCTTTTGCCCACAAGCACTAGTTTACTTAAGACTAATATATATATATACACTACCGTTCAAAAGTTTGGGGTCACCCAGACTATTATTTTGTGTTTTCCATGAAAAGTCACACTTATTTACCACCATGAGTTGTAAAATGAATAGAAAATATAGTCAAGACATTGACAATGTTAGAAATAATGATTTGTATTTGAAATAATAATTTTTTTCTTCAAACTTTGCTTCGTCAAAGAATCCTCCATTTGCAGCAATTACAGCATTGCAGACCTAACATATTGCACAAGGGTTTTCTAATCATCCATTAGCCTTCTGACGCAATGAGCAAACACATTGTACCATTAGAACACTGGAGTGATAGTTGCTGGAAATGGGCCTCTGTACACCTATGTAGATATTGCACCAAAAAACAGACATTTGCAGCTCTAATAGTCATTTACCACATTAGCAATGTAGAGAGTGTATTTCTGATTAGTTTTAAGTATTCTTCATTGAAAAAAAAGTGCTTTTCTTTCAAAAATAAGGAAATTTCTAAGTGACCCCAAACTTTTGAACGGTAGTGTATATATATACTGGGCTGCACGGTGGCGCAGTGGTTTAGCACTGTGGCAGCACAGTTTTACCCTCGGCCGGGGGACCCGCGGGGATCATGAGATCGTGGGTTCGATCCCAGCCCCCGACCAACAGTGAGCTGTGTGGAGTTTGCATGTTCTCCCCGTGTTGCGCGGGTTTACTCCGGGATTTCTCCGGTTTCCTCCCGCACACCAAAACATGTAGGTTTAGGGCGCTCGCGCACGCAGCGACCAGCAGCCGGTGGCTTGTCACCAGACTGCAAACCAAGTCTACCTACGGGTACAAATAAGTAACAAAAAAAAAATATATATATATATATTATAAATTTATGAAAAAAATCCAAATGATGTGAAAAAGGTTGCAAATTTAAGAAAGTCTTGAATTTCTGAACAAAAAATGTTTAAAATATTCAAGAACAAAAAAATCAAAATCAAATCAACATAAATTACTGTAGTTGCAAATTCATGACATATACAGTAGGTTTCAAGGCTCAAAATTAGTATTAGTGGCTCTTGGATTGATTCATTCATCAGCTGGTTTGTCTGCTTGCTTGACAAAAAGTGCTAAAAAATAATTATTTTTTTTTTTTTCTGCTGCAGATATCATTGTGCTCACCATCTGTGAAGACCAGACTTTTTAAAGCTTTCTGTACCCTGATGTATACTGCCCATTTGTGCCGACATTACAAAAAAAGGGAGTATACAAAAATTTGATGTGCCATATAATGATGGCATGAGGCTGCTGCTCAGAATACCACGATGGAGCAGCGTAGGCCAGATGTTTGTCAGTGTTCTGCTGTCCTCAGAGCCTTAAGTATAGATGTATGTGTAGACTATCTGGTAGGGGTGGGTTCAAAAGATCGATTCTCCGATTCGAATCAACTCACGTTTGACTGAGCCAATATCGATTCACAAAATCTGTGGATCGATCTTTTAATATAATGCTTTTACGTCTATGAGTCGCAGAACTCTTGTGTGATTAAACAATTGCGCGAGAGTTAAGCCGCGGGTCAAAGTGGAATCAACATGGCGGCAAGCACCTGAGGGACTGGATTAAAGAACTGTGAAGGTAGCGAAGAGCTTGACAAAAACAAAGCCATCATGTTTAGGTTTATAGCGTTATCGGGCGGGGCTCTCACCAGGAAATTTGTCACAGTCTCCTCCAAAACTTCACCCGGATGACGGCTGTTTACATTGCTAGCCTGCTAGCCATCATTAGCATGTTTGTGCCAGGCATACATGGAAGGAATGGGGAATGCAGGTGAATGGTAGTCTCATTTTCAAACTAGTTTACTCTCCAGTGTTGATAATTTTACTCCGGTGACGGCAGTAATCTCTAGGTGGATTACTTGCTAGCCCTCATTATCACGATCTCTTGGACACGAATGTGCATGGCTTTCCGCATGTTTACATATATTCTTGCTTCAATGTTGCAAATATGGTACATGCCATGGAATAATGGGCCAGTTTGCACATTGGCTGTTTTGTACGTGTACTCAATTTAGCCTCACAAGTGTAGCATTTTCTCAGGTATTACTGTTTACAAACAGTATGTTCTAGTTGCACTGAATGGCTGATACATTTGAAATCAAAGCTGCTGGCAATACAGTGAGCTTATGTCTACATGCTTCATGCATTGACTTTGTTTTACTGACTCTGGGTTGTTAACTTGACACTACACACCCCTTTGCACTAAAGAAAGCGCTTATTGGCACTTTGTGAAATCATAAGTTAAATCATTAAAAAATGCATTACTGTAACTGATTTGGGTCAGTCCTTTATGTGATAATTTATGTATCAACAAAGTTAGAGTATTTCTGGTACAATTTGCAGCATTAGGTCTCTAAGATTTTTTTTTTTCCCCTGGCAAGTAAATAGCTATTAAAGTGGTAATTTCCCTGATTAAATCGGGATTGGATCGGATCGAATCGGAACTGAACTGATTTCAGAACCTCAAGAATCGGAAATCGAATCAATTCTGGAAATGACTGATGATTCCCAGCCCTACTATCTGGGTCACCCAACAGCACAGTTGTAACACTTGTAAACCTGGCAATGAGTTTGGTCAGGTTCACCTCAAGACTGTGTGGAACCATTGGCATTTTAGTCCATATGGTTAAATATATTTCAACATTTTTGTTTATAGTGAGCTTTTGATTATCTTTGCTGTATTTTATCTATTTTTGTATTTATGTTTTTTTTTTAAATCATGTTTTTATCTTACTATGGACCATCTATTTCTGTGTTCTGATAAAGTGACTGATTGAGTGATTGATTGATTGACTGATTGATCGGTTGGTTGACCGACTGACCCCTGGTCTTATTTAATAGTCTTTTCAGACAACTACTCAGCTACAGATCCACTGCTGAATTCCTCTGGCATTTGCTGGTGGGCAGGTGCCAGTAAGCTAAATGTAATACCTACAATAATCACCATGCATTTAGATTTTTGCAGAGGTCTGATGATCTCATAATATTCCACGCTGCTCCATGGTCAAATAGGACTTATACTGCCTTGTGCTACATTTAAACTCGATGTACTGACAAACAAATGACGGGCTCTCAAAGACTAGCCTATAAAGATGATGTGTTACTGCACAATGTTGACATGGGACGCCTTGGTTTTAAGTCTGAACCTACCACAGTATCAGTCAGCAAATCCCACCCACCAGCACCACCACAGCTCTTTAGGCTTCACAGTGGAAAGCATACACATAGATTTCATCCATTATTCATTGCTCACAGAGCAGCAGGGAAAAGAAATACACACACAGGGACAAAAAGGTAGGACTGGCTCTTCGAAGTAGTTTCTTGGGGTCATAAGATTTGATCCACTTTTTCCATGGAAAATAAACCCCAAAAAAGAGAGACTGGTGTCAGTGGGATGGATGGATGGATGGATGGATGGATGGATGGATAAATAAATAAATAAATAAGTCAATACTAGGGGTGGACACTTGTGGAAATCACCTGATTTCTGCAAATGGCATGACATAATTCTTTTTCCCAAACCTGTCAAGCCTGTTGACTTGGTCTCAAAATGCTAAAAGCCAAACTTGCTCCACACAGGCAGAACACAGTTTTTCTTCAACATGTGTTGAACACCAGGGGATAGTGATGTAGTACCTAACTTGTGCTGGCTCAAATCCTGGTCTTTGTTAAGTACCATAATTTCCATGCTTAAAATAATGATGGATTGATGTTTTTAAGTTGTACTGTCTTTGCAGTATGGATACATACGTATGAATTAGTAAAGTAGTTGAATATGGCATTCCCAGCATACAATGAATGAAAACACTTCTTCTTCTTCTGTTTCTTCTTCTTTCAGCTGCTCCCTTTAGGGGTTGCCACAGCAGATCATCTGCCTCCATCTCACCCTATCCCTTGCATCTTCCTGTGTAGCACCAACCCTCTCCATGTCCTCCTTCAATACATCCATAAATCTCCTCTGTGGTCTTCCTCTTTTCCTCCTGCCTGACAGCTCCATTTTCAACATCCTTTGTCCAATATATCCACTATCCCTCCTCTGCACATGTCCAAACCATCTCAGCCTTGCCTCTCTAAAGGTGCGTTCACACCAAACGTGAACGGGCAAATTTTTCGCACGGCACGATTACATTATAACTCAATGTAAACACACAAACAGACATGAATCCCCCTTCTGAGTGAGATGCAGACAGGTGAACTTGCCTTTAAAACTTCCGCAGCTGTGTTCAACCTGCTGTGGTAATTCCCAAAATAACGTCACACTTATGTTTACATTATCCGACCGGGAGCTCACCTGAAAATGTTGTCTGAAGCCTCCAAAAGTTCACAAGATGAGGGGTGTTTACATTGCTAGCTTGCTAGCTTGTCCGTGACAGGAAACTGTGGGTAAATAATGACATCCCGATTCAGCTGAAGGGCTCCCGGTCCTCCTGAGTCTCCAGGTGAGTCAGTCAAATTTTCAAACTAGTTTACTCCGCAATGGTGATACCTTTACTCCGGTGACGACAGAATCTCAAAGCTAGCAGCTAGCTAGCTAGCTAGCCTGGGTCACGAACGTGCGACTGCACAAACTCGCATGTACTCACGTCTTCCCACTCACTTTGTATGGATTTGCACCGCCCGTTCGCATTTGGTGTGAACGTACCTTTATTTTGTCTCCAAACCACTCAACCTGAGCTGTCCCTCTGATATACTCATTTCTAATCCTGTCCCTCCTAGTCACTCCCAGTGAAAACCTTAGCATCTTCAACTCTGCCACCTCCAGCTCCATCTCCTGTCTTTTTGTCAGTGCCACCGTCTCCAATCCATACATCACAGCAGGTCTCACTACCGTCTTGTAAATCTTCCCTTTCACTCTTGCTGCTACACTTCTGTCATAAATCAGCCCTGATATTCATCTCCACTTACTCCACCCTGCCTGCACTCTCTTCTTCACCTCTCTTGTGCATTTTCCATGCACTGCAGCAGCACAGCAACTCACCCTTGGCCATGGGATCCCTGGTTCGATCCCAGCCCCTGACCAACAGTGATCTGTGTGGAGTTTGCATGTTCTCCCCGTGTCTGCGTGGATTTACTCTGGGAGTTCTCTGGTTTCCTCCCACAGGCCAAAAACATGCAGGTTAGGTTAACTGGAGACTCTAAAAGTGGCCCTAGGTGTGAATGTGTGTGTGAATGGTAAAGGGATAGTGCCGTACTGTGGCTGCTTCATCCATCCAGGTGGATGCCCTCAATTTCCCCTCTGGGGATCAATAAAGTATACAAAATTTAAAAAAAATCAAAAAATTCACCGTTACACCTGCCTCCCTCTCATTCATACTCATGTATTTTGTCTTGCTTCTACTGATTTTCATTCCTCTTCTACAATGAATGAAAACACAATGGGCTGTATTATGACGATCTATTCAACAATCTATTGTTTTTGGTATAGAGCACATTTATGGATGTGTCCAAGTCCATTTTGTTATCATGGCAGCGGGAAAACGGGCTCTGCACCAGGTGGAAAATTATTCAGCGATGTGTTCTGGGTAATCCAATCCAAAGTGGTCCTCCCCAACCCTTTAATGCACAGAGGTGCAAAATCAAAGGTGAACTCTGATCATGATGACTTGTTTGACAGGTTTTTCTGCTAGCCAAAGGACGTGAACATGAATGAAAATGTGGGCGATAGTAAAGCTGCTTGGCATTAAGCAACACAGTTGTTGCCCAGGTAGGTAACTTATGGTTGACGACGGATGTCGATGGGGAAGAAGACATAATTGAACAATCAAGCTGAATTTAATAGGTGTAGCGTAGCATGCATACTGTAGGTGCAACATGCAGACATGAAATGGGTTTGAAACTTCAGGGAAAGAGGGTGATCTGCTGAATAATGTCATGAACCCACGCACCATTTTTTTCCTCGGTGCAGTGAAAAACTATCTGCCATGTCATCAAATAGTTTGTATTTAATTTTCCTCAACAGAAAATGGCTGAGCATGTGCTTTTCATTAATTGGGACAGGACACGTGTGTGCATGAATGGACATGAGATATAATATGATATGATATATGACATGATGACAGTATATGAACAGAATACTTTGTCACAGAAGAGAGGTTTGTAATTTAAAATCTTCAGACTGACAGCATCCCACCACGCCTCCTCCACACACCACATCCAAATACTCCCTGTTCATTCATTCATGCATTCATTCATTCTCCTAAAAAAAAAAAAATCAATACATTAATGCCTAATCTATAAGCTATACACCTGTATGTCCATGATTAAAATGTGAATGCTAATGGAATGAAAACTTACCAAGTGTATCATCATAGTATAATTAAAATGACAGGATTAGATTATAACTGTTACAACTCTTGTCAATTAAAATAACAGAACCTCCCAGTGCATGCCCTTTCCCATGTGCTCCTGTCAGTAGGAGCTGTGCGATTTCAAAACACATTGATGAAATAGCATTAACAATGCACTTCTGACAACAGACCTCTTTTTCACTGATCAAAAGCACATGATCATAAAAATACATCAAAATATCAATGTGCTGGGATTGCATAGCTGCCACACCTCTTTCTGCAGTGCAAAGTGGGTACACTGTCAACTGGTAATTAGGTGGCAGGACACAAAGTGTAAAAAACAGACAATGCAAGGTGCAAAGCAAACCGAAAAAGCCCACTGTAGATTCAAATTCGGGCCCAATAAGACAAGAAGTGTGAGCAATCAACTTTTAGTAAATCCAGAGGATACATCACAAAAAGCACTAAGAAAAGAATTAAACAAAACTTGTGAAGTTGGACTGCATGATATTAGGAAAACATGAAATATTATTGTGGACTATTGCAATTACAATACTGCTTTTGATATCTAAACAAAACTTAAATATACCATGTTAATATCTCTGCTTTTGCTAAAAACTTTTCTTTGCCCACATTTTTCACCTCCGTCCCTTCAGCCACCATAATGCTCAATTCTTCTACAGTTATTATCCACCCTGGGTCTTCTTCTGCATTAAGATATGTACATTATTGCCACCTAATTTGTTGAAGTGTTCACACTCTGCTCCAAAATGGCAGAGTGTGAATGCATAAGCAGATGAAAAATATACTATTATTGCTGTCACTATATTGCACAAGTTGATGTTGCAATAATATTTCAATATATTGTAATATGTATTGTATATGTATTGTAATATGCATTGCACATACATTAATTAATTAATCTCTTTATCTGGTTTAAATACCAGGAAGGCATAACTTTTGGTTTTGTGTATTGTTTTTACCAGTTGTCTTCTACGATGGAATATCACTGAAATAAAACTAAGCTAAAATATAAAAACAAAAACAAAATTAACCAACAACAATCTTGAATGTGCAGGCGTATTCAAACATTTGGTTCATATATTTAAACTGTATTATCAATATTCCCCATAAACTATAACCAAGCTTACCAGTGTCAATATTAGCATCAATTTCAAAGGTCTCATTTGCAGGGTTGATGGTGCCATTTCTGTAGAATTCCTGACACAGTGATAGTGGGGTGTAGACATTACCACTTTTCTCATATTCGTGATTGCTCACTGTAATGTTGTGCAGAAGTCCAAACTGAAAATGAAAAATGGAAACAACACTGAGAAGTTTGTGGCTATTAGGACTTGGGTGACTGTCATGGTAGATAACTGGAGTAGATTATACAACATGCTTCTATTCAATTTAGTGACTTAAGAGGCATGAAAAGTTCAGTCTCATGACTAGATGCTGTCTGTCAGGCTTCTTGCCATGTAAACATGCAGTTATAAAGTCCCAAAGCAAAAATATCTACAGTATCACATGACAAAAATAGAATCGGCAAAGTACAGCATATGAAAAAGTCTCTTTCCCCTAGAAATGAAACACAGCTACCTGTTGATAATGAAATCAATGTGATCATAAACTTCTGGCTGGCTGTAGACAGCATAGGTATCCATTCCTCCATCAACGTAATCTTTCAAGAAGAGGTGGCTTGAATGTCATCAGATTTTCCTCCTTGAATTTGACAACCATCTGGTTGCTCAGTCCCAAAAGACACCAACTGAAGGGAAAAAAGAGCATAACTTATGATGATGGTAGAAAAAAAAAGACAATCACTTTTCTTTGAGTCTTGTTATGTACCTGGGCTGTGATAATGACAATTTTGATGAGTTGCAGAACAAGTTTCCATGGTTTTCGTCACGAGCATGAAATTTCTCACAAGGGGTCATGAAGTATACTTGATCTTCTTTCTGAGGTGCTCGACGTTGTCCACATCCTCCCAAACACTGTGTGTGGTAGTCTTCCCAGAAAGGGGTGTCGTTTGCATCATTTGAATCATACATGTCAGTAGACTCATCCATATCTTAAAGAAACATGAAAAAAATAAATATTCAAAGGTATATTTGGGGAAAACAATTAGCCCCTATACACGTATCTGTGTATGTATGTGTGTATGGATGGATGGATATTTCTATTCCAAGCCAACAAGAAGACATTTACTCAAGTACTTGTACTCAAGTAACTTTTCACAATATTGTACTTCTCTAAGTAGTTTTATTACAGGTTATGCTTTACTCTCACTTGAGTACATTCTTGAGGAAAAAACTGTACTTTACTCAAAACATTGGCTGTATTCGTAACTTCTGATTTCACTGATTAGAAAAATGGTAAAATTTTTGTTTATGCTGGTAATAGCATATTCTTGCCAGAAATGACTGCATCTTTGCCCATTATAGTAAATTTATAATCTTTATTTCATTTCAAATCAGTGCTGATGGAGTGATGAGTAGCTCATTCCAGTCTGACAAATTACCCTGGGAGTGTTTCCAATCTCCTGACCACTGACCTTGACCTTAAGCCATAACCTAGATACAGACCCATGTAGGAGGTGCTTAAAGTCAAGGACAGTGGCCGAGAAGGAGAAACGTTTTTCGTGAAATCATAAATGCCCAGATCTCCTGACCTTTGACAATGACCTTGAACACAACCTGGATGCAGACCCACTGAGGGTCATTGTGAGTGAGTTTGGGTGAGCATCAGGGGAAACGCCTGGGAGGAGGTAGTGTGAAATGAGGACGGGATAGACAGTCGCCATGGCACTGCATTAGCTCCTTTCGGTTTCACCAGAATGAGCTAAAAACTGACAATTTATGAGAAAAAAAGTATTAATTTAAAAAGAAAAAATTGACAGAAATGCATAAGAAAAAACCTTACAAATTTATGAGAATGAAGATTCAAATGCACAGCGGGAAAATAAGTATTGAACAAGTCAACATTTTTCTCATTAACATATTTTTGATGGAGCCATTGACCTGAGATTTTCCACCAGCTATTAGTAACAACCAAAGTAATCCATACATACAATGAAATCAAGGCAAATGTGTTCACAAAACAAGTTATATTTAATACAGTAGAATGACACAGGGAATAAGTATTGAACACATGAAGAAAAAGAGGTGCAAAAAGGCATAGAAACCCAAGAAAACCAGCTAAAATCCATCAGAATTTAGGAAGGTGTCACATCCCCCATCAGTGCAAATTAATTTCAGCTGGTGAAGTCCTGACTGATAGCCTTTAAAAAGGTCTGTGAATATCAGATTGTCACACCACAAAGAACTCATGATGAGTAGAAGCAAAGAGCTCTCTCTAGATCTTCACAACCTTATCGTTGTAAAACATAATGATGGCATTGGTAACAGCACATTTCTAAACTACTGAATGTTCCAGTAAATACTGTTGGAGCCATCATTGGAAATGGAAAGAACATCATTTACCAATAAACCGGCCACGACCCAGGAGCTCCTCACAAGATTTCTGACAGAGTCAAAAGAATTATCAGAAGAGTTTATCCAAGAGCCAAAGACCACTTGTGGAGAGCTCTAGATAGACCCTGGAGTTAGTAGGTACTGCTGTTTCAAAGAAAACAATAAGTAATACACTCAACTGACATGGGCTCTATCCCTGCTCACCTCACAAGACTCACAAGGGGCTCGCACATGATTGGTTGCCGCGACTCCTGGTGGATGGGCTGCTAGTCTGTTCAAGATGCTTCCGGACGTTAAAGTTTTGCCTATTATCTTCAAAAGTAAAAAGCAAAACATTTTTCTGAAAATGGTCGAGGCAAGAGATAAATGTATAGTTGCCAAATATGTGTTTACTTTTTACCGACAACCAGTCCTCCATCTGCCTGCAAACTGAGCGGGGGGGGTGGGGGGGACCGATTTGAATGTGGCCTGCTCTCAGCTCACAGTGCAGCACCCGTCCACTGAGACCATGATTCTGGCACAGCCACATTCAATTGCCCCCCCCCCGCCCTTTGCCTCTCTCTGCTCTCACTCTGCTGCTACCCCCAGGCATGTGATTGGTCACCTCCTCCCTCCATTGCTTGCTGCTGCAAAACAGAGGCCTTAATACCCCTCTGCCTCAATCCTGCTGCTCCTCGGACTCCTCCCTCTTCCCCCGAGGTAACCAAGCGTATCCATCTGATTGGGTAATGTTAGCAAGAAAACTGACGTAGCTAGAAACACTCTGTCCAAATCTGCCTTTTTTGGGGGTGGGAGCTTAAGCAGACATTACCAGCAGAAAAACACATACTTGGGAGTGTGGAATGGTTTTGCTCTTGATATGTTTATTAAAAATATTTAAATGAGCATAGAAATTATTTTATGAGCATAGAATCTCAAAATGTATAAGAAAAAAATCAAACTTTTCAGATTTTCGGTGGTAAAAAAAAAAACATATTTATGTGAAAAATTCTAATTTTCAAGGAAAAGGTTATGGAAAAAAGTTCATACATGATTGAGGGAATAAAAGTTGAAAATTTATAAGAATCACAAATTTTAGGAGAAAAGCCACACAACGGCTGACTGTCGTTACACATTACTCAAGTAAGCTTTTTAGTAGATACCTTCTTACTATTACTCAACTAACTTTATGGTGGAGTATATCCAAGTATAGTTATACATGAGTAATTAATACCATAAGTAAAGCTAACTTAAGTACAACTTCTCACTCTTCTACCATTCTCTGGCAAAGCAGCCAGTTCCAAAAAACAGGGCCGATATATGCGTCAGCCTCACAACCATAATGCAACTGTTTTTTGTTTTGTTTTGTTTTTTTAAATCCAACATTTTTAAGTACCTTTTATTGATAATCTTTTGCATATTCTAATATTTTGTCATACCACAAATGCAAACCAAAGACAGGAAATGCATGCAGTTTGATTTGGATCTATAGTCTGGACACACTTGGCTTATATAATTGACAACGCCCTAACTCTGAATTTTAAAACCTGATAAGAGTAGGAAGAGACTGAAGTGTTCCAGCCCTGAGAAACTGTTGACACAGCAGTTCAAATCCACCAAATACTTATTTACCATTATATTTTTTTCCCATCTACATTTGGATTAACTACAAAACAAGACTTAAAGAATACTTACCATTGCTCCCGGCAGGTTAATTCAGCTTTAATTGAAACCGGTGAAATCAACCGAGCGTAGTTTTACAGAACGAACATAGCGTCAAAATGTCTTTTAATCGTAATCTGCACTATTGCTTTGCTATCGTACCCCAAATGAACTAATTTAACTAGTCTGAACTTTCAAAAATATCTAAATCAACGCTATCAACGCTGGACTATAGGAAATGAAGGAAATAGCCCAGGTGTTTTTTTTGCAACGTGACTGAACGTCATTACAGCTTGGAGCACGATTGGCTTTAAAGCCTGTCAGTCAGTGCTCGCCCCGCCTCCCATGTAACCAATGACAACCAAACAGTCCACGCCGAGCTTGTCGAGTCCAGCTTTCACGGTTACATGGTTTGAAGTTACGGTAAATCAGTATTTTTTGTTATTGTTAGCCTCAAACAGTAGTGCTCTAAATTAGAAAAATTAACTCCTCTCGAAGTTCTTTAGCCGGTGTTTGTTTTATCGTTACAATCACATAGTAGTCGCTAAGTCCAATCATTAGAATTAGCTAAAAATACCATTTATCACAGCAAAACTTAGTTACCCATATGATGCATTTGTTTGTCCTTAGATATTAAAATCGAGCTCGACTGTGTGATAGATTTCAACAGTCATTAGAAGAAGCTTAACTGCCGTTAAAATATGCAAGTGTTGGCAAATGTATTTTATGAAACTATTTCAGGCATGGTTGTATTTGCCATTAACTACTGCATTAACCCAATTTATTACTCAAAGGACGAAATATAGTAATAGAGAGTATCTTTGCATTCATTAATAAATTAATTAATTAAATGTATGTAAAATTAAGATAAAAAATGTAATTCTGCTTTTACTGAAATGCTTCAGAAGTCTTCGTCTAGATATGTATTAGCTGTACAATGATGACTTACTTTTAACTGTATTCACATCTTTTGTTTTATAAAGTCAGCATCTGAGCAGAACTTTTTCTCTTGTACCGCTGGAATGAAACAATAAGTAAATTCAAGGAATAGCCCATATTTAAAAAAAAAAAAAATAATAATAATAAATTAAATTATATTATCCCCCACACGATGTCGCCACATGCATTGATAATGGCGCTTGTTCCTGACGCAAGGCACTTCGAGCTGTAAATATAATATACCAGTCGTTTCAGCCCACTGACTTTTAAAAACAAAATAGAATTCATGCATGAAAATGTACAGTTTGTCTGCTTTGGTTAACGAAGATGTGACTGTGTGCTGGTTAGTGAGAATCTTTCATATTCTGTCTCTCATTCACGACTGAAGCAGAATGGGACTCAAGAAAAGAAAGAGTGCAGCCAGCAGCGCTGACAGTAAGGGGAGCGCGAACTTTAATGTGCAATAATAATCTGTGTTCCTCTCCAGAAAAGCTCTCAGATCTGTCATATAATGCTTTCGTGTTCATGAAATTGTGAACTAATGGTACTTTCATTCCAGGCAAGAAGTCTCCATTACCTCAACCTAAGAAGCCTGGTAATGAGAAATTTTAAGGTTTGTAGTAGAAGCAGTTGACTTGATTAATGGCACGTTTTCAAATGCTGTATTTAAGTGAACTTAAAAAGTCAAGATAAAGTACAGAGCTTTAAAGGGTTTTCAATGGGCCTAATAAGAACCATACAAGTACTTTGAATATAGTCTTTAAGTCTCAAAATGGTTCAATAGTTTTGATTTGCAGGTGTTAAATTGTATGTTTTGGTTTCTTAAATTAATAATTCTACCGAGAGAAATATTAGACGTAAGTTAAAAGAATTGTCTTTTATCATGTAACAAGAAGAGCTGAAACAAATAATCAGAGATGAACAGTTGGGGGGGGGGGGGCTTTATGTATTGTACTGTACTTTCTCAAGTGTACTGTTTCATAAGCTTAGAAGTTGTTCCCTAGGCTGTAGATCCTTATTGTCACAATTTCTTTACACTCGACATACCAAACCTGAGAATATGCTTTTGGTCAAATCAACAGAGTATCTGTTTACTACTGAACACTATATGGACATGGGGGTTTTTTTAAGTCCTATTTTGAGGCCACATTTTGCTAAATTGAGAGACTGAAATGCAATTCATTCCCACACTTCTTTATTTCATTCCCACATTGTAGTTAATTAACTTATGTGTAAGAATTATTAGCAGTTCTGGCACTAATGGCCAGTCTTCCATTCAGCCTTCTTATTCTCTACTGATATGGATAGAGACTCTTTAAATAAGCTCTTTAGTGTGAGAGTGAGTTATAAAGACATATTCACTTCCGGAAGGTGTGACTGAAAAACATCAACTACAAAATGGAGCAAACAGTAGGAGAGATTGGCCTCAAGTATCAATATATTACACAACTCTGAAAAAAATTCAGAGGCCACTGCAAAATTATCACTTTATCTGGTTTTACTATTTATACAGTGGTGTGAAAAAGTGTTTGCCCCCCTCCTGATTTCTCATTTTTTTGTATGTTTGTCACACTTACAGTGGGGCAAAAAAGTATTTAGTCAGCCACCAGTTGTGCAAGTTCTCCCACTTAAAAGATGAGGGAGGTCTCCAATTTTCATCATAGGTATACCCCAACTATGAGAGACAAAATGTGAAAAAAAAATCCAGAAAATCACATTGTCTGATTTTTAAAGAATTTATTTGCAAATTATGGTGGAAAGTAAGTATTTGGTCACCTACAAACAAGCAAGATTTCTGGCTCTCACAGACCTGTAACTTCTTCTTTAAGAGGCTCCTCTGTCCTCCACTCGTTACCTGTATTAACAGCACCTGTTTGAACTCGTTATCAGTATAAAAGACACCTGTCCACAACCTCAAACAGTCAGACTCCAAACTCCACTATGGCCAAGACCAAAGAGCTGTCAAAGGACACCAGAAACAAAATTGTAGACCTGCACCAGGCTGGGAAGGTTGAATCTGCAATAGGTAAGCAGCTTGGTGTGAAGAAATCAACTGTGGGAGCAATTATTAGAAAATGGAAGACATACAAGACCACTGATAATCTCCCTCAATCTGGGGCTCCACGCAAGAGCTCACCCCGTGGGGTTAAAATGATCACGAGAACGGTGAGCAAAAATCCCAGAACCACATGGGGGGACCTAGTGAATGACCTGCAGAGAGCTGGGACCAAAGTAACAAAGGCTACCATCAGTAACACACTCGCTGCCAGGGACTCAAATCCTGCAGTGCAGACGTGTTCCCCTGCTTAAGCCAGTACATGTCCAGGCCCGTCTGAAGTTTTGCTAGAGAGCATTTTGGATGATCCAGAAGAGGATTGGGAGAATGTCATATGGTCAGATGAAACCAAAAATAGAACTTTTTGGTAAAAACTCAACTTGTCGTGTTTGGAGGAGAAAGAATGTTGATTTGCATCCAAAGAACACCTACCTACTGTGAAGCATGGGGGTGGAAACATCATGCTTTGGCGCTGTTTTTCTGCAAGGGACCAGGACGACTGATCTGTGTAAAGGAAAGAATGAATGGGCCATGTATCATGAGATTTGGAGTGAAAACCTCCTTCCATCAGCAAGGGCATTGAAGATGAAACGTGGCTGGGTCTTTCAGCATGACAATGATCCCAAACACACCGCCCGGGCAATGAAGGAGTGGCTTCGTAAGAAGCATTTCAAGGTCCTGGGGTGACCTAGCCAGTCTCCAGATCTCAACCCCATAGAAAATCTTTGGAGGGAGTTGAAAGTCTGTGTTGCCCAGTGACAGCCCCAAAACATCATTGCTCTAGTGGAGATCTGCATGGAGGACCGGGCCAAAATACCAGCAACAGTGTGTGAAAACCTTGTGAAGACTTACAGAAAATGTTTGACCTCTGTCATTGCCAACAAAGGGTATATAACAAAGTATTGAGATGAACTTTTGTTATTGATCAAATACTTATTTTTCAGCATAATTTGCAAATAAATTCTTTAAAATCAGACCAATGTGATTTTCTGGATTTTTTTTTTTCTCATTTTGTCTCTCATAGTTGAGGTATACGATGATGAAAATTGAAGACCTCGCTCATCTTTAAGTGGGAGAACTTGCACAATTGGTGGCTGACTAAATACTTTTTTGCCCCACTGTAAATGTTTCAGATCATCAAACAAATTTAAATATTAGACAAAGATAACACAAGTGAATGAATGAATGAATGAATGAATTTATTTGGATAGTACAGTACAGGTTAAAAAGAAACTGAATAATATAAAACAAGGTCAAATTAGACAATGACTCCTCTGATTATACAATTCAACGTAAGTTATCGAAATGGTGATGGCTGAAGCCGCAGCTTATATTGCCCACCCATATTCCATCCAAGAATTCAAAAGAGAAAAAAAGAAAACAGACAAGAGCGATTACAATTCAAAACAAAGCTAAGACAAAATGTGACAGAAAAGAAAAAAAAAAAAAACTAAGCTACAACACAACACAGGCTGGATATGGCAATCCTTATGTGATTTTATATGTTGTCTTGTATATATGTTTGGGAGTTATTTCTTCCTTTAGGTTTTTGTTTAAATTGTCTAAGCGTTGTACATTATTTTAATTCAGGTCCAAAATCGTTCCATAATCTGGACTCCTTGCATTGAAATACAGTGTTGCTGGTGGTTGTTCTCACTGTAGGCTTTTGAAATATACATGTTCCTCTGAAGTGATATCGTTTCTCCCTTATTTGGAACACACTTTGGATATTTGCGTGCAGTGCTAAATTCTTCACTTTAAACATATTATTGCAGTTTTAAAGTCAACCAGATCTTTCACTTGAGAGGTTTTTTTGTTTTAAGAAAAAGTGGGTTTGTTGGTTCCCTGTTAAGCTGCTTTGTTTATTATTCTAATAGCTCTCTTTGAAGCATAAAGAGTGGATATATGTTTGTTTTATAGGTATTTCCCCATACTTCATTACAATATGTCATGTATGGGAGTATTAATGAATGATACAAGGTGTATAGTGTGGGCTGATTCAGCAAATATTTCACTCTGTGTTATATTGCAATTGATTTGGATACTTTACCTTTAATATAATTAATATGTGACTTCCAACACAGTTTATTATCAATTATTACTCCAAGAAATTTAGTTTCAGATTCCCTTTCAATCTCTACACCAGTTACACTGAGTTTTAGGTACTAGGTAAGTTGTGATGGTTGTTAAAGACTATAAATTTTGTCTTAATTAAATTGAGCGTTAATTTGTTTGAATCAAACCCAGTTTAAGCTTTCCTAATTCCTTTCCGAGTGTAGCCAGAAGTTGTTCCAAATTGTTTCCACTGCATAATAGGTTAGTGTCCATCGGCAAACAATATTAAGTCCATTTTTTCTGAAGCTTTACATATATCATTTATATACATATTGAATAATAGTGGTCCCCAAAACTGAACCCTGTGGGACTCCACAGGTAACCTTCAGTAACTGTGAGTTTTTGTTGCTAACACATACATACTGATATCTATTCTTTAAGTAACTACTTAACCAGGACAGTGCTACCCCTCTAATACCACAATTTTGTAGTTTCTTTAATAATAAATTATGATCTACTGTATCAAATGCTTTTTTTAAGATCCAGGAATGCTCCAACTGAATACTCTTTATTTCGATGGCTGTTGATATTTTTTTCTGTAAATTCCATTAGGGCATATGGCAGTTGTCCTCTTGTGTCTGAACCCATATTGACTGCTCACACCAATAAATTATTCTTTCAGTATGAAGTTGTAAAACACAAAATGTATTTTTTTAAATGAAGGTGGTTATTATTAAGGAAAAAAAATCCAACCTACATGGCCCTGTGTGGAAAAAGTGATTGCCCCCTAAACCTAATAACTGGTTGGGCCACCTTTAGCAGCAACAACAGCAATCAAGCATTTGTGATAACTGGCAGTGAGTCTTTTACAGACACTGTGGAGGAATTTTGGCCCACTCATCTTTGCAGAATTGTTGAAATTCAGCTCACATTGGACGGTTTTCGAGCATGAACCACCTTGATAAGTCATGCCACAGCATCTCAATTGAATTCAGGTCAGGACTTTGACTAAGCCACTCCAAAGTCTTCATTTGTTTTTCTTAAGCCATTCAGAGATGGACTTGCAGGTGTGTTTTGGATCATTGTTCTGCTGCAGAACTCAAGTGCACTTCAGCTTGAGATCACGACACAGATGGCTGGACATTCTCCTTCAGGATTTTGTGGTTGACAGCAGAATTCATGGTTCCATTTACCACAGCAAGTCTTCAGGTCCTGAAGCAGCAAAACAGCCCCAGACCATCACACTACCACCACCATATTTTACTGTTGTATGATGTTCCTTTTCTGAAATGCTGTGTTCCTTTTACGTCTGATGTAATGGGACACACACCTTCCTAAAAAGTTCAACTTTTGTCTCGTCATCCACAGAGTATTTTCCTAAAAGTCTTGAGGATCATCAAGATGTTTTCTGGCAAAACTGAGACTAGCCTTTATGTTCTTTTTTGCTCAGCAGTGGTTTTGTCTTGGAACTCTGCCATGCAGGCCATTTTTGCCCAATTTTTTCTTATGGTTAGAGTTCATGAACACTGACCTTAACTGAGGCAAATGAGGCCTGCCGGTTCTTTGGATGTTGTTGTGGACCTCTTGGATGAGTCGTTGCTGCACTCTTGGAGTAATTTTGGTGGCCGGCCACCTTCCTGGGAAGGTTCACTACTGTTACATGTTTTTGTCATTTGTGGATAATGGTTTTCACTGTGGTTCGCTGGAGTCCCAAAGCTTACAAATGGCTTTATAACCTTTTCAGACTTATGGATCTCAATTTCTTTGTTTCTCATTTGTTCCTGAATTTCTTTGAATCACAGCATGATGTCTAGCTTTTGAGGATCTTTTTGGTCTTCTTCACTTCTTCTTCTTCTTTTCTCAGTTACTGGCAGATAGCAAACAACTGAAGGGTGCATACCACCACCTATCATGCAGGTCCTGTTCAAGTGATTTCTTGATTGAGAACAGCTGTGGCAGTAATCAGGCCTGGGTGTGGCTAGAGAAATTGAACTGAGCTTTCCAAAGACGTGATAAACCACAGTTAATTTATGTTTAATCGGAGGGGGTAGAGCAATCACTTTTCACACAGGGCCATGTAGGCATGGATTTTTTTACCCTTAATAATAAGCAACTTCATTTAAAAACTGCACTTTGTGTTTACTTGTGTTATCTTTGTCTAATATTTAAATTTGTTTGATGATTTGAAACATTTAAGTATGACAAACATACAAAAAAATGAGAACTCAGGAGGAGGGGCAAACACTTTTTCACACCACTGCTACAGTATGTGTGTGGTTTAGTAAAATGAACATTTTATTTTATTCTTTGACCTACTGAAAACAAGTCACCCCAATACCAATAGTGTCATCAATTGAAGCATTTATTTTACAAAAAAAATGACAACTGGCCAAAACAACAACAAAAAAATGTTGCTTTTAGGTCAAATAATGCAAAGAAAACAAGTTTATTTTCATTCTTAAACACTACAGTACTTAAATTTTAACTTTGGAAGAACTCGGAAATCTGTATTTGTGGAATAACTCTGATTTTTATTCACAGCTTTCAAGTGTCTCCGTGCTTAGATTATCACCTAATCAGTACCACCTTAAGTAGACTGAGGTGTCCTTGTGTTGGAATTCAACAGTTTTTAGGAAAGATTTTGCAGTGGTCTCTTATTATTTTCCAAAGCTGTACTTTTCCTGGGAAAAGTTGCAACTTTTTTTTTTTTTTTTTTGCTTTATTGATCTCCAGAGGGGAAATTTAGGGCATCCACCTGGATGGATGAAGCACCCACAGTACAGCACTATCCTTTCACCATTCACACACACATTCACACCTAGGGCCACTTTAGAATCTCCAGTTAACCTAACCTGTGTGGAGAATGTGCGGAAGGATGAGACTGAGTTTATTCCTCAGGTTCAGCTTTATTCACAATCACATACTCCAACAATTTCAAAGCAGGAAAAAGAGGATGAATCATCTCACATCTGTCTTTTATACCCGGACATCAAAACTGCAGTCACATGTGTTTAATCAAACATACAGTCACATGGTACTTAATCCCAGTCACAATGTAACTCCTCTGATCTTCACACCATCGTCCTTTAGTCTCCAGTGGTCCGGAAATCTCTCCAGGTCATCTCCTTGAAACAAAGGCCAAATCTCACACTCTCCCGTTACCTCTCGGAGGCTCAGCCCCTTTGTTCCCTGAGACGTGCAGCACACAATAAACACACAGCGATATATTTGTGGAGCATATGAAACCAACATATGTGCCCACATGACCCCCCCCAAACGTCTAAGATGGAACAATCATAACTAGAGATGCATGACATAATAACATTACTACATATCAATCCACCCGTTGCCTAGGCCTAAGTCTTCTGCCGTATTTGCTGTAAGCCGGCTGTACTGCCTCTGCAGTGTCCTCCTGCTGTGGGACTGTTGCCTGTGGATTAGAACTGTTAGTCAATCTCTGTGGGTGTTCTGGAGAATGCCTTCTAGGCGGTCTGCCGCGACGGGGGGCCCTCGCCAACTGCACAGCTTCATCCGCCAAAACAAAAGCGGGTTTGAGCCTGTTTATACCAATTACCTCCTTTCTGTCTCCCAAATCTAGCAAAAAATGTTCCTCTCCTGTTTCCAGCACCCTAAACGGTCCATCGTACGGCGGCCGCAAGTTTGGGCGATGGGCATCATGTCTGACAAAAACAAACTCCGCATTTTTTAAAGCTTTCGGCACAAAAACGCGTGGGAAGCTGTGATGAACCGGGCCAGGAAGCGTGTTTGATCCCGTGTCGCTCTGCAACCGCTGAGCCGGGGGCAATTTGGCGCAGGATTATCTGGAGAAATTCCCTGGGCAGCCGGAGAGGCTGTGCAAAAACTAACTCAGCTGGGGAGGCTTGCAAATCCTCCTTAGGTGCAGAACGCAACCCCAATAAAACCCATGGTAACCTGTCTACCCAATTTGTATCCGTAAGTGACGCTCTGAGGGCTGCTTTCAATGACCTGTGGAAACGTTCGCATAAACCGTTAGCCTGGGGGTTGTACGCGGTAGTGCGGTGGATCGTTACCCCCAGGCTGCGGGCCATCGCTGACCAAAGCTCGGACACAAATTGAGGACCTCTGTCGGACGTTATGTCCGACAGAACTCCAAAGTGCGCTACCCAAGCTGTTAAAAACGCGCGCGCCACCTCCTCGGCTGTGGTTGATGCCAGTGGGACCACTTCCAGCCAATGCATGGTGCGGTCCACCATTGTCAAAAGGTGTGTGCACCCCTGTGATGACGGAAGGGGGCCTACCAGGTCGACATGCACATGATCAAAGCGCTTAGCCAGGATGTGAAAAGGCTCCAAAGGAGCTCTAGTGTGTTTGTGTATTTTGGCTCACTGACAAGCTACGGAGGCTGTCGCTCATTCCTTGACCTGTTTGCGCAACCCCGGCCATACAAATTTCTCTCCTACCATTTTGACCGATGCGCGCACCCCCGGGTGCGCCAGAGAATGGATCGAGTCAAAAACGCGGCGGCGCCACGCAGCTGGTACCACCGGACGCGGCCGTCCGGTGGAGATATCGCAGATTGGGGGGGCATACCATCTTGCAGCACCCTGTCCTCCAGCCTTAACCCTGTTGGTCCAGACTGGAGCGCGCGCACGTCCGCGTCGCTAACCTGCTCCGCGGCCATGGCTGCATAATTTAACCCTACGCGGACCAGGGCTGCACGCGCTTCCGCGTCGCTACCCTGGCCCGCGGCCATGGCTGCAGAGTCTGCCCCCACGGGGCCTGGAGCCGCCACAGCACGTGAGAGGCAGTCTGCCACTACATTATTTTACCTGCCAGATGCTGGATATCGGTGGTAAACTCCGATATCGCGACCAGCTGTCTCTGCTGCCGGCCCGACCAAGGTTCCGAAATCTTGGCCATCGCGAAAGTCAGCGGTTTGTGGTCCACGAACGCGGTGAAACGGCGCCCTTCCAGCCAGAACTGGAAGTGGCGAATGGCCAAGTGTAGAGCCAACAACTCCCTGTCGAACGCGCTGTATTTTCGCTCGCTATCGCGCAAGGTTTTGCTGAAAAACGCGAGCGGTTGCCTGGCCCCAGCTACATACTGTTCAACGACCGCCCCTACGGCTACATCGGACGCGTCAGTGGTGAGCGCCATGCGGGCCGTTGGAACTGGGTGTGCCAACAAAGCAGCGTTTGCCAGGGCTGATTTGACTTGAGAGAATGCGCGCTCCCGCTCAGGAGATCATTCGATTTTATTCGTGGGTTTTTGTTTTTTTAGTGCAGCGTACAATGGTTGCATGAGCTGCGCTGCGCTGGGGAGGAAACGGTTATAAAAATTAACCATTCCCAAAAACTCCTGTAACGCTTTGACCGTTTGAGGTTGGGGAAAATTTGTTATTGCGCGCACTTTATCAGGCAGAGGGACCGCTCCTTCTGGCGAAACGCGATGCCCCAAAAAATCAATCTGCGCCACCCCAAACTGACACTTCGCTGGGTTAATTATTAACCCGTGCTCTGCCAACCTCCGGAAAACTGCTGTGAGGTGGCTTTCGTGTTCGTCTTCGGACGTGCTGGCTACCAAAATGTTGTCCAAATAGACGAACACGAAAGGAAGGTCGCATAGGACCGCATCCATCATGTATTGGAACGTCTGCGCCGCTCCCTTGAGTCCAAAAGGCATGCGCAAAAACTCAAAAAGCCCGAAAGGAGTTATTACCGCTGTTTTGGGTATGTCCTGAGCGCGCACTGGAACCTGATGGTAACTGCGTACTAAATCTATTTTAGAAAAAATGCGCGCCCCCGCCAAATGAACCAAAAAATCTTGGATATGCGGAATTGGGTAGCGGTCGTGTGCTGTGGCGTTGTTCAACCTGCGGAAATCACCGCAAGGTCGCCACGAGCCATCAGCCTTTGGGACCATGTGCAGCGGTGAAGCCCAGGGGCTTTTCGAACGCCTGATGATGCCCAGTTTTTCCAGGTTGGCAAACTCCTCGCGCGCTATGGTCAGTTTAGCTGAGTCCAGGCGCCGAGCTTTTGCAAAAACGGGCGGGCTGGTGGTAGTGATATAATGTTCCACCCCATGTTTAGCCACTGTCGCCGAAAACGTTGGGACTGTGAGTGCTGGGAACTGAGTGAGGAGTGCGTGGAACTTACCACCCGCAGCTGTGACGTTGGCTTGTGCAGTTGGCGGCGCCACTGGAGCTGTGCAGGGAATAGAGTGAAAGGAGAGTGCATTAACCAGACGTCTGTTAGCAAGATCAACCAATAAACCATGTGAGCACAAAAAATCAGCCCCTAACATGTTGAAATTGACTGCCGCTACAACAAAAGTCCACTCAAATGCACGGCCCTGCAAAGACAGAAGCAGAGTCCTCTCACCGAAGGTCTTAATCGCTGAGCCGTTCGCTGCTGACACCCGAGGACCCTTAGACGGCGTCAGCCGGTCCGCGTAGGAAGGTGTGATGAAGCTCAGCTGGGAGCCTGTGTCCACGAGGAAATGCCTCTCCGAGCGTGCATCCGTCAGGTAGAGCAGCTTGTTCTCCTCCCCGAGGGCTGCAGCCGCTACCGACCCCCGGTCTTGGCGTTTCCCGAGCGCTTGAAGTGGCACGGTGGGAGGCACTTGTGTGCCATCTCTGCAAAGTGGCGATGGTAGAAGCAAAGGACGTCGTCCGCTCCGTGTTGCCTGGCCCTTGCTGCTGCCGTCGTCGGTGAGTCTGGTGCTGCAACCACTGGCCCCATGCCGTCTCCGGACGTTGCGCCTAGCTCTGCTGCCGCGGCCGAAACCGTGCTCCGTTTGTGGGCGTCGACGAGTCATTGCGCCTCCTTGCTCAGCTCATGGTAGTCTCGCCGGGCCAACAGAGGTGAGCCTGCCAGGGTCACTCTCACCGCTGGCGGCAGGGTCCTGAGGAAAAGGTGGGCAAAGATAAAGTTGTCATCCTCGGAGTCTCTCAGCCTCAGCATTTTCACCATCAGGTCTACGGGTCTGTCGTTCTCAGACTCCGTCAACGCTAGGAGCCCCTCTGCTCGCTGTTGCACCAAGGGGGTGAAGTGGCTGATAAGCGCAGCCTTCAATGCGCTGTATTTGTCGCTGTCTGGTGGGTGATTGACCAGATTCTCTACCCTCTGGACTGTGTGGCTGTCCAGCTTCACCACCACATGGTAGAATTTTGTGTCGTCTCTCGAGATTCTCCGGAGGTTGAACTGCGCCTCGACCGCGCTAAACCAGGAGCGCGGACTATGCTGCCAGAAGTCCGGCAGCTGGAACGTGGCGGCATTCATCAGGCTGGCTTCTGCCGAGCCCCGCTCGGGAGAATTATCTCTGCTCATGCTTCGTCGTAAGGTCACCAGTGTGGAGAATGTGCGGAAGGATGAGACTGAGTTTATTCCTCAGGTTCAGCTTTATTCACAATCACATATTCCAACAATTTCAAAGCAGGAAAAAGAGGATGAATCATCTCACATCTGTCTTTTATACCCCGGACATCAAAACTGCAGTCACATGGTGTTTAATCAAACATCCAGTCACATGGTACTTAATCCCAGTCACAATGTAACTCCTCTGATCTTCACACCATCGTCCTTTAGTCTCCGGTGGTCCGGAAATCTCTCCAGGTCATCTCCTTGAAACAAAGGCCAAATCTCACACTCTCCCGTTACCTCTCGGAGGCTCAGTCCCTTTGTTCCCTGAGACGTGCAGCACACAATAAACACACAGCAATATATTTGTGGAGCATATGTAACCAACATATGTGCCCACACCTGCATGTTTTTGGCCTGTGGGAGGAAACCCATGCAGACATGGGGAGAACATGCAAACTCCACACAGATCATTGTTGATCAGGGGCTGGGATCGAACCCAGGATCCCATGGCCCAGGGTGGGTTGCTGTGCTGCCGCAGTGCTAACCACTGCTCCACTGCACCACTCACTTTTTTATCAAAAAGAAGTTAGAATTTTCCAAGAAAAATATAAATCTCACTTAATGGTGAGAAAATTGAACATTTATGAGACAGAAAAATAAAAGACAACTTTTAAAAATGTTATAGAAAATTGGCATTTTTTTCTTATAAATTTGAGACTTTTAATAATTTAAATTTACAACGTTTTTAATGGAAATGTGTGGGGTTTCTTTTGGCATTTGAAGCTGTGTTTTTTCCTCACAAAAATTCAAGTTTTTTTCTCATCAATTTGGGACTTGCTTATAGTGTGGGAATGTGGGAATGACGAGACAGGTTTCTCTCAAGTCAGGTTTATTCACATTCACCATCATCTCAAAGAAGAAAGAGAACAATACAGGGAACTCTCTTCCTTAAATACCAGGACTCTCACAGTTCACAAGTCACATACATCACAGATCACGTTGCATTATAATTGCCAGTAACAATGCATCCCCTCTCTCTGACATCACCCCCACTGTCTACAATGCATCTCCTCTTTAATCCTTTTAATAACACCCCCACAGTCTCAAGCCTTGCATACCAAAGCTAACATCCTTACAGCTTCCTGTAATCTCCAAGGAAGCTCTGCCTTTGTTCTGATCTAAAATGTGAGTCACAAAGTAGGTCACATATGTGTGTCCACCACACCAGCCCCCCCCCCAACATTTTAGAACAAACAAGAGAAACAATATGCATGCCGTGATAGAATCAATACACATCAGTCCGCATGCTGTCTAGGCTTCAGTCTCCTGCCGTATCTGCTGTGGCTGGGATTCAACGTCTCTGCGGCGCTGTCACGTTGGGGGTTTGCCGTCTGGGGGTGGAAACCTTTTGTCAGTCCCTGCGGGTGTTCTGGGGAAACATTACTCTGTGAAGCCCCCCGTGGGGGTCTACCTCGCCGCGGGGCCCTTGCCAACAGCACTTGCTCATCTGCCACCACAAAAGCGGGTTTGAGTCTGTTTATGCCAACTTTTTCTTTCCTACCCCCCAAATCTAGCAAAAACTGCTTGTCCCCTGTTTCCAACACTCTGAACGGTCCGTCATAAGGCGGTCGCAGCGGGGTTCGATGCGCATCGTGTCTGACAAAAACAAACTCTGCGTTCTTCAAAGCTTTAGGCACAAAAACGCGCGGAAAACTGTTGTGCACGGGGCCGGGCAGCATGCTTGATTCTATGTTACTCCGCAACAGCTGAGACGGGGAGGCGTCTGGCGCAGGGTTATCTGGGAGAAACTCCCCAGGGAGCCGGAGTGGCTGCGCAAACATGAGCTCTGCTGGGGAGGCTTCTAAGTCCTCTTTAAGCGCAGAACGCAACCCCAATAACACCCACGGTAACTTGTCTACCCAATTTGCATCCGTCAGTGACGCTTTAAGAGCTGCTTTCAATGACCTATGAAAACGTTCGCATAACCCGTTAGCCTGCGGATTGCACGCTGTTGTGCGGTGAATTGTGACACCCAGGCTGCGGGCCATTGTCGACCAAAGTTCGGACACAAATTGAGGGCCTCTGTCGGACGTAATGTCCGACGGAACTCCGAAACGCGCCACCCAAGCTGTTAAAAACGCGCGCGCTACCTCCTCGGCCGTGGTTGATGCCAGCGGAACCACTTCAGGCCAGCGCGTGGTGCGGTCCACCATTGTGAGAAGGTGTGTGCACCCCTGTGACGGCGGGAGGGGTCCCACGAGGTCCACATGAACATGATCCAAACTCTTGGCCGGAATGTGAAACGGCTCCAAAGGAGCTCTCGTGTGCCTGTGTACTTTGGCCTGTTGACACGCCGTGCAGGCTGCTGCCCACTCTTTAACTTGTTTGCGAAGACTCGGCCACACAAATTTCTCTCCTACCATTTTGACCGACGCGCGCACTCCCGGGTGCGCCAAAGCATGAATCGAGTCAAAAACGCGGCGGCGCCACGCGGCCGGTACTACTGGACGCGGCCGTCCAGTGGAGACATCGCAGATTAGGGGGGGCATACCGTCTTGCAGCACCCTGTTCTCCAGCCTTAACCCTGTTGGTCCAGACTGGAGCGCGCGCACATCTGCGTCACTAACCTGCTCCGCGGCCATGGCAGCGTAATCTATTCCTACGCTGACTGGGGCCGCTACGGCGCGTGAGAGGCAATCTGCCACTACATTCAGTTTACCCACTACATGCTGAATATCAGTGGTAAACTCTGAGATCGCAGCCAGCTGTCTCTGCTGCCGGCCTGACCACGGTTCGGAAACCTTGGCCATCGCGAATGTTAGCGGCTTGTGGTCAACGAACGCGGTGAAACGGCGTCCCTCCAGCCAGAACTGAAAGTGGCGGATGGCCAAATGGAGAGCCATTAGCTCCCTGTCGAACGCGCTGTATTTTCGTTCGTTATCGCGCAAGGTCCTGCTGAAAAAGGCGAGGGGCTGCCAAACCCCGGCTATGTGCTGCTCCACGACCGCCCCTATGGCCACATCAGACGCATCAATAGTGAGCGCTATGCGGGCCGTTGGGTCTGGGTGCGCCAACAATGCAGCCTTTGCCAAGGCTGCTTTAACCTCCGAGAATGCTTGGTCCCGCTCCAGGGACCACTCGACCTTATTCGCGGGTTTTTGTTTTTTGAGCGTGGCATACAGCGGCTGCATGAGTTGCGCCGCGCGGGGGAGAAAACGGTTATAAAAATTCACCATTCCCAAAAACTCCTGTAACGCCCTGACCGTCTGCGGCCGGGGAAAATCTGCTACCGCGCGCACTTTGTCAGGAAGCGGAACCGCTCCTTCGGGGGAGACGCGGTGACCTAAAAAGTCGATCTGCGCCACCCCAAACTGGCACTTCGCTGGGTTGATTATTAACCCGTGATCTCCCAACCTCCGGAAAACTGTAGCCAGGTGGTTTTCGTGTTCGTCTTCGGACACGCTGGCTACCAAAATATCATCCAAGTAGACGAACACGAAAGGGAGATCGCGAAGCACCGCGTCCATCATGCGTTGGAACGTCTGTGCAGCCCCTTTGAGCCCGAATGGCATGCGCAAAAACTCGAATAGGCCAAATGGAGTTATTACCGCTGTTTTGGGTATGTCCTCAGCGCGCACTGGGACTTGGTGGTACCCGCGGACCAAATCTATCTTTGAAAAAACGCGAGCCCCTGCCAAATGAACGGAAAAATCTTGGATATGCAGGATTGGGTAGCGGTCGTGCGCTGTAGCGTTGTTTAAACTGCGGAAACCCCCGCAAGGTCGCCATAAGCCGTCAGCCTTCAGGACCATGTGTAGCGGGGAAGCCCAAGGGCTATTTGAACGCCTGATTATGCCCAACCTCTCCAGGTTGGCGAACTCCTCGCGTGCTATGGCTAGTTTAGCTGCGTCCAAGTGGCGCGCTTTTGCAAAAACGGGCAGTCTGGTAGTGGTAATAAAATGTTCCACCCTGTGTTTAGCGACAGTTGCCGAAAATGTGGGGACCGTGAGTGCTGGGAACTGAGTGAGCAGTGTGTGGAACTTACCGCTTGCAGTTGTGACGTTGGCTTGTGCTGTTGGCGGGGCCACTCGCGCTGTACAGGGGATAGAATCAAAAGAAAATGCATTAACCAGGCGCCTGTTAGCGACATCAACTAACAAACCATGTGAGCACAAAAAATCAGCCCCCAACATATTGATGTACTGTTTATACCTGTATATAGTGTGTCTCTTATTAACCAGGGCTCTGTAGGAATACTCGGACTAAGACTAAGACTCGGACTAAGACTGGACCAACTTTTCTCTCTTTTTAGCCGGTCTTTTTTCTAGTTTTCGTCACTTTTTTCCTCGGACAATGGAGATCAACAGAGGTGGGGGTGGACACATTGTTTACACACGTGAACAGCTGATTGCGCTGAGGAAGCCGGCGCCTGGAGTGCTGCGGCTGGCAGTGAAGCCCCTCATCCCAGACGAGCTGAAGAAGAGACACCGCGGGCGAAGGGCTGGAGCGAAGGTGAGGAGGAGGAGGAGGAAGCATAAGCCGGCTGTACCGATGATCATCACCGGAAACGTGCGTTCCATGGGAAACGAGACTGATGAGATCGCAGCGCTGGTCAGGACACAAAAGGAGTATCGTGAGTGTAGTTTCATGTGTTTTACGGAGACATGGTTACACTCACAGATCCCAGATGTAAACGTAGCGATACCTGGCTTCAAGACTATACGAGGGGACAGAGACATGAAAAGCAGCAGGAAAAAAGAGAGGAGGAGGCGTGGTTCTTCTTGTTAATGAGCGGTGGTGTCATCCCAGGCACATTTATGTGAAGGAAAAGTGCTGCAGCCTGGACATTGAACTACTGGCTGTCAGTATGAGACCTTATTATATGCCGCGAGAAATGAAGTGCGCTTTAATTGTTATCATCTACGTCCCTCCGTCAGCTGACGCAGCGGTGGCCTGTGACGTCATCAGCTCCACTGCGGCCACATTACTGGAGAAGCACCCAGATGCATTCATGGCCATCACAGGTGATTTTAACCATGTCTCAGTGGGAAAAACTTTACCCAACTTTCACCAGTTTGTTGACTGTCCCACCAGAGAGAACAAAACACTGGATTTACTGTATGCCAATGTCAGAGATGCATATAGTGCCACAGCTCTGCCCCCCATTGGCAAATCAGATCACTGCATGGTCATGTTAACACCCAAGTACGTTCCCCTTGTGCAAAGGCAGCCTGCTTATACACAGACTGTAAGGAGGTGGACACAGGAGGTTGCTGATGCACTGCAGGACTGCTTCGAGACGACAGACTGGAGTGGACTCTGTGAACCACATGGGGTGGACATAGACAATATGACCAAATGCATCACAGAATACATTAGATTCTGTGAAGACAAGACCATGCCAGCTCAGACTGTACACTGCTTCTCCAACAACAGACCATGGGTCACCAGTGACCTGAAAGCACTTCTGAACAAAAAGAAGAGAACTTTTAGGGCTGGAGACAAGGAGAAGCTGAGGGGAGTGCAGCATGAGCTGAGAGAGATGCTGAGGAGGTGCAAGGACAATTATAGGAAGAAGTTGGAAGAGAAACTCAGGCAAAATAACACTAAAGATGTGTGGGAGGGAATGAAACAAATCACTGGGTACAAGGGGAGAGTCAGGCAGCCATCTGGGAGCCAGGAGAGAGCTGAGGAACTGAATCTGTTTTTTAATAGGTTCAACTCACAGTCTGTCACCCGAGCAACACAACCAGACCCCCACGCACCCCTCCCCACCCACGCTCCCGTGCAGAACCTCTCTCCATCTCCCTCCTCCTCCTCCTCAGGGGGCACCAGGACCCCCCCTCACTTCACGGTGACTACAGATCAGGTGGAGAAACAGCTGAAGAGACTCCGTCAGCGGAAGGCTTCGGGCCCAGATGGCATCTCCGCTAGGATCCTGAGGACCTGTGCCAACCAACTAGCTCCAGTACTGACACACCTGTACAACCTGAGCCTGAGTCTGGAGAGAGTACCGGTGCTGTGGAAGACATCCTGCCTGGTTCCTGTCCCCAAGAAGTCATCTCCATCGGATCTGAATGACTATCGCCCAGTTGCCCTCACATCTCATGTGATGAAGGTCCTGGAGAGACTGGTCTTAGCCCACCTGAGGCCGCAGGTGGAGACGTGGCTGGACCCTCTGCAGTTTGCATATCAGCCCCATTTAGGAGTTGAAGATGCTGTCATCTACCTGCTGCAACGAGCCCATCTGCACCTGGATGGTGGAGGAGATACTGTGAGAATCACTTTTTTTTGATTTCTCCAGTGCCTTTAACACCATACAGCCACTGCTGCTGGGCGAGAAGCTGCGGGGAATGGGGGTTGACAGCTCTGTGATCTCCTGGATTACCGACTACCTGACAGGCAGACCACAGTTTGTCAGGCTGGGCAGTGTCTTGTCTGGAGTGGTGGCTAGTGATACGGGAGCGCCACAGGGAACTGTGCTCTCTCCTTTTCTTTTTACCTTACACACCACGGACTTTCAGTATAACACTGAGTCATGTCACCTGCAAAAATTCTCTGATGACTCAGCTGTTGTGGGGTGAATAAGAGGAGGAGAGGAGGGGGAGTACAGGGCACTGGTAGACAGATTTGTGGAGTGGACGGAGCAGAATCACCTGAGGTTGAATGTCAGCAAAACCAGGGAGATGGTGATTGACTTCAGGAAGAGGAAGGCTCCTTCTCAGCCACTGCAGATTAGGGAGGAGGATGTGGGAGTGGTTGAAGACTACAAATATCTGGGTGTCAGGATCAGTAGCGGGTTGGACTGGAGATCCAACACCGATGCTGCGCACAAGAAAGGGATGAGCAGACTCTATTTCCTGAGAAAACTGGGATCCTTCAACATGTGCAGCAGGATGCTGGAGCTTTTCTATCAGACTATTGTCGCCAGCGCCATCTTTTTTGCTGCGGTCTGTTGGGGTAGCAGTATCAGGGCCAGAGATACCAACAGACTTGACAAGATTATCAAGAGGGCTGGTCTGTAATTGGTCTCAGACCGGAGACCTTTGAGACAGTGGTGGAGAGGAGAACACTAAATAAACTGCGATCCATCATGAACAATCCTGATCACCCCCTCCACCACACACTAGGTAGGCAGCGAAGCACTTTCTCCAGTAGACTACTACAGCTTCGTTGTCGAACGGCCAGGTACAGGAAATCTTTCCTGCCACATGCAATTTCACTGTACAATAACTCACTATGATGTTGTATTCTGGTCATAGCTATGCTGCCACACTGCACCTTACAGACTAACTGGTACCTCACATTTCACTCTGCTCCTGATAGTCCTTCTTTGTGCAATGGGATGATTCATGTGTTTATACGGGTCATCATCATATATTAAGCTATGATGTATATAGGTTCTATAGTCGTGTTAGTTTCTTTTTTTACTTTCCATGGGTAATCCCTTTGTCTGTCGTGTGTGTTTCTGTTGTTTGGCTGTCAACTGTCATGCTGCTGTTACACTGTAATTTCCCAGTTTGGGATCAATAAAGTACATCTATCTATCTATCTATCTATCTAAATTCACTGCTTCTATAATAAAAGTCCACTCAAATGTACGGCCGTGTAGAGACAGAAGCAGAGTCTTCTCGCCAAAGGTCTTAATCGCAGAGCCGTTCGCTGCTGTCACCCGGGGACCTTTGCAACCTGTTAGCCTGTCCGCGTAGGAAGGTGTGATGAAAGTCAACTGGGAGCCTGTGTCCACAAGGAATTGTCTCCCCGAGCGTGCGTCCAACAAGTAGAGCAGCTTGTTCTCCTCCCCGAGGGCTGCGGCTGCTACCGATCCCCGGTCCTGGCGTTTCCTGAACGCTTGAACTGGCACGGTGGTACACATTTGCGTGCCCTCTCTGCGAAGCGGTGATGGTAGAAACAAAGGACGTCTGATCCGCGTTCCCTGGCCCCTGCCGCCGCTGTCGTCGGTGCGTCTGGCACTGCTGCCCCTGGCCCCCTGCCATCTCTGGTCGTCGCGCCGAGTTCCGCTGCAGCGGCCGCGGCCGTGCGCTGTTTGCAGGCGTTGACAATTCGCTGCGCCTCCCGGCTCAGCACGCGGTAGTCCCGTTGGGTCAACAATGGCGAACTGGCTAGGGTCGCTCTCGCTGCTGACGGTAGGGTCCTGAGGAAGAGGTGGGTGGTCGTCGTCAGAGCCTTTTAACCTCAACAACTTCTCCATAAGGTTCGCGGGCATGTCATCTTCCAACTCAGTCAGCGCCAGGAGTCGCTCTGCTCGCTCCTCCACCGAGGGGGTGAAGTGCTGGATGAGTGCAGCCTTCAATGCACCGTATTTGTCACTGTCCGGCAGCTGGTCGATCAGGCTCTCCACATGCTGGGCCGTGTGGTTGTCCAGTTTTGCAACCACATGGTAGAATTTTGTGTTGTCTACCGATATCCCCCGGAGGTTGAACAGCGCCTCAACCGCATGGAACCAGGAGCGTGGATTGTTTTGCCAAAAGTCCGGTAGCTGGACCGTAGCGGCATTCGCTTGGCTGGGGGCTCCTGACGAGGCTGGCCTGGGGGAAGTCTCCTCTCGCTGCATGCTTGTCTTGGGTCACCAGTGTGGGAATGTGGGAATGACGAGACAGGTTTCTCTCAAGTCAGGTTTATTCACATTCACCATCATCTCAAAGAAGAAAGAGAACATTACAGGGAACTCTCGTCCTTAAATACCAGGACTCTCACAGTTCACAAGTCACATACATCACAGATCACGTTGCATTATAATTGCCAGTAACAATGCATCCCCTCTCTCTGACATCACCCCCACTGTCTACAATGCATCTCCTCTTTAATCCTTTTAATAACACCCCCACAGTCTCAAGCTTTGCATACCAAAGCTAACATCCTTGCAGCTCCCTGTAATCTCCAAGGAAGCTCTGCCTTTGTTCTGATCAAAAATGTGAGTCACAAAGTAGGTCACATATGTGTGTCCACCACAATAGTAAATTTGTGACTTTTTAAATTGTAAATCATCATCTTTTATCATATTTTTGGACCTTTATTCTACAAAATTGTACTGAATTACATTTATACCTTTGTACAATATGCAAAACTTATGATTATCCCACGTCAACCCCCATTCCCCTTGTTAAAAAATAATAAATCACCTACTGTGTGTACTTTCACAACAGTAACGAAAAGTACGAGGCTTACAGCAATTAAAACACTAACAATGAAGGACAGGAGACACGGTGCAGCTGCTGTGTGACTGTGTGTGAGTTAGCAGAGGAGAGGAGGGGGCATTTGGAGCTCATGCACCAGTCACACAGAATTAATTGGATGTCAAAATATGGTTATTGGACATTTAAACATATTTAATTAGCAATTGGTGTCTCCATGGGGGAAAATTAAAATCTATTAATACCTTAAAATAAAACTCTCCAGAAGGGCACTTCAGAGGGCAGAGGGCAAAGGAGGTGGTGCTGGAGCACTGCCTGATGTAACAACAGTTAGTTCCGACCGAGCAATTTAACTGGACAATAGGGATTCCAGGAGTTACTATAATCCACGATAATTGTACTCCAATTTCACTGGATATGTGTCACTCTGTTTCAAAGATGTTCTAGTAACCTAGTAATTTTCTAACAACTTTCTTCTTCTTCTATTAGATTTGATTGGCGCTTGGCAACCAGCTTACAGGTGCATTACCGCCACGTACTTCACTCTATGTCATCACTCTATGCTATCAACTTTGTGACAATTGCAGTACTGTTTTGGATACCTTAATTTCCACAGTGAGGTGCTGTTTGACAAGAAATTATACAACCATGACCCGGAAGTCCCACCCTTTTGAAAAGGTTTATCTCTGTCTACCCCAGCCCTGCTGTCATTTTAAGCTCATTAAGTGATTTCACATCTTTTTAAAAAACAGGAATTGCTAGTTTGATTTATTGTCTCAATTAACAAACCACAATACCTTTATGGTGATGGACTCTTTGTTTCATCTTAAAATGTAAAGAAAAGCGAGCAAAATGTGCTAAATCGCTAGCATGCTAACTACTAGCTACCGGCTAGCTACCAGTGGTTCTGGTAACCAGCATTGGATATGTTTTTATCTGGAATCTTCTGCAGTAATAATAATAATAATAATAATAATGGATACCAACTCAACAGGTATGTTTTATAAACACATTACTTCTTGTTCTTCTTTTAGATTTGATTGGCAGTTGGCAACCAGCTTACAGGTGCATTATCACCACGTACTTCACTTTACTGGTATATCATCACTCTGTCTGGTCAGGAGCTGTAGTCCTTTCTATCATCATTGCTGTATCCAATTGAACCTCAACTCTATCTTCAGACATCACTTCTTCGTCTCCTCGTACTTCACTCTATATCATCACTCTGGTCAGGAGCTGGTCAGGATTTGCTATGACATCATCAAAGATCATAGGACTCGCTAGGACACAATCAAAGATCAAAGGCAGGCATCACTGAACGAGTGCTGACGTGCTTGCTTACATCCTTGCTTACACCTGCTTTCTACGGGCATGCAGAAATACTTGCTTATACTTGGTTTCTACAGGCATGCACGGGCATCAAAGATCAAAGGCAGGCATCACTGAACGAGTGTTGACATGCTTGTTTACACCCTTACTTACACCTGCTTTCTACGAGCATGCACAGGTAGGCACTAGTCATTAAAATGACAGACTATTATATTATGACTGTTACAACTTTCTCCATTAAAATAACAGAAAACCCAGCACAAGCTGTTTACTCATGAGCTCCAGAGCTATGTGATTTAAAAATGAAATAGCATTAAACATGTGCTTTTGACAACAGAACTCCTTTTTCCTGATCAAAAGCTGATTGTCATAACATTGCAGCATCACTATAAAAGCAAGAAATCTCTGTGTGTCACTTTTATATGGATATCATAGGACGGCCTATGATCTCTGCCCGAACATCATAGGACGTCCTATGATCTCAGGCATCATAGGACGACTCGTGATGCCTATATGACGGCACATAGACAAATGTGTCTTTATGATGTCATATACATCAAGCCTGCCTTCATGCCTTTATGATGTCATATACAGTGACAGACATCAGGCAACATGTCTTTATGATGTTATATACATCAAGACTGCCTTCATGTCTTTATGATGTCATATACAGTGAGTCCATGCCGGAAGCCTCTTTTTGCTTAGATCTATTTTCATGATCCTGTCCATGAACTGGAATTACGATCCACCGATCCCTCAACCAGTGGTCTCAAGAAGAAGACCCACCAGATGGAGAGCAATAGAATGACGACAACTGCTGCATGTCAGAAAAGATGCCATGAAGATGAAACATCTGAGGTTCCAGCAGTACATCACACCCATCTGAGACAGGAGGACACCCTTCTATGATGTCACATAGACAGCAGGACTCGCTAGAAGATCATAGGACTTGCTATGACATCATCAAAGATCAAAGGCAGGCATCACTCATGATCATAGGATTCACTCTGACATCAACGATCATAGGACTTGCTATGACATCATCAAAGATCATAGGACTCACTATGACACCATCAAAGATCAAAGGCAGGCATCACTGAACGAGTGCTAACGTGCTTGCTTACACCCTTGCTTTCACCTGCTTTCTATGGGCATGCAGAAATACATGCTTATATTTGGTTTCTACAGGCATGCACAAGCATGCACAGGTATGCACTATCCATCCAACTTCTTCCTCTTAATCCTTTTTGGGTCACGGGGCGGGAAGGGGGGGGGCTGGAGCCTATCCCAGCATCACCCTATAAATTCAAGAAATCTCTGTCAGTGCGTGTCTGTCAAGTGTGTCACAGATCATAGGACCGCCTATGACGTTCCTATAATGTCTGCATGATGTCCTATGATGTTCCTATGTAACAAAAAGCAGGCATCGCTCACTTATTGGACTTATGATTATTATGACTTATTGGACAAATCCTGCCTAATAAAAACTCCCTGGATGGGTTGACTCAGGTACTTTGTGGTGGGAAAAGTGCTACGGTGAAAAGTGGGAAAAGTGCTACAGGTATCATAGGACTTGCTAGGACATAAAAGATCAAACGCGGGCATCACTCACGATCATAGGACTCGCTATGACATCATCAAAGATCATAGGACTCACTATGACATCATCAAAGATCAAAGGCAGTCATCACTGACGGTCATAGGATTTGTTATGACATCATTAAAGATCACAGGACTTGCTAGGACACAAAGATCAAAGGCAGGCATCACTGAACGAGTGCTGACGTGCTTGCTTACATCCTTGCTTACACATGCTTTCTACGGGCATGCAGAAATACTTGCTTATACTTGGTTTCTACGGGTATGCACGGGCATCATAGATCAAAGGCAGGCATCACTGAACGAGTGCTGACGTGCTTGCTTACACCCTTACTTACACCTGCTTTCTGTGGGCATGCAGAAATACTTGCTTATACTTGGTTTCTACGGGCATGCACGGGTATGCACGGGCATGCACAGGTATGCACTAGTAATACCGATGCACAAGAGATTGCATGCCAACATACCTCTTTGAAATGACTCGCCACCTCCTAGTGCAAAACAGGTGCCGTACGCAAAAACACTGGCGTACAGCAGAAAGTCTGGCACAAAAGCCCTCTAATGACTATTAGGCCCCCACATGTCTTTAACTTGATATTGCTTACCCCAAATATGACCCTTCTCCAGCTAAAGACCAAAAGCTGCTGTTTACATGGCACTGTTTTAGTGGGAGCATGAATTTATTTGTGTTAAAATCTGAGTTTTGGTCAGTGATGATCATATTGTTACAATACTTGGATCCAGTGTAATTTTTTGTATGTTTGTAACTAATTACATGCACTACCACATTAAAGGGGTTGTTGACTGGAAAAATGGTATTTTTGAAGGTTTTAACTTTCTGAAAGATGTCTATTGATGATGTGATTATGGAAAAATATCAAAACACTCGCTTCTTTTAAAAACACAGCCTTTATCTCTTTTTTTCTTCAAGAAGTCATTTTTACTCTTTCAGGTATTTTCTTGTGTTTCAAGAAATAGGAAAGGTCGCTAAAACGTAAACGCCACTAACCTTGATATCTGGCAGCTGCTCTATTACTGACCAGCCTAACTGTCTGTCATTTAGATGGGAAGGCAGCCGAAGGCGTAAGCGTCAGAACTAAAGGTGCGTTCAGACCAAACGCGAATGAGTGAATTTTCGCACGGCGCAATTACATTATAACTCAATGTAAACATGCGAACAGACATGAATTCACTGTCTGAGTGAGTAGCAGACAGGCAAAGTTGGCTTTATAACTTCTGCAGCCGTGGAAATTTCCCAAACACCATCATGCTTAGGTTTACATTATTCGATAGGGTCTCACCTGAAAAAATTGTCCTTGCCTCCAAAATTTCAACTCGGTGATGGGTTGTTTACACTGCTAGCCTGCTTGCTTTGTTAGCACGTCTGTGGCAGGAGTCCTTGGGTAAAAAGCTCTGATACTCTGATTCAGCTGCAGAGCTCCTGGTCCTTCTGTCTCCAGGTGAGTGTCAGTCTCATTTTCAAACTAGTGTTTTAAGATTCAAACATTTTTATTTATTAATACTTCTATATGTACAGGATATAGAGGAGAATTGAAATATTGTTTCTCTCTCTCTTAGTGGTGTGCGCAATATACACACATGGACAAAATTGTTGGTACCCCTCTGTTAATGAAAGAAAAACCCACAGTGGTCACAGAAATAACTTGAATCTGACAGAAGTGGTAATAAATAAAAATTCTATGAAAATTAACCAATGAAAATCAGACAATGCTTTTGAATTGTGGTTCAAAAGAATTACTTTAAAAAACAAACTAATGAAACAGGCCTGGACAAAAATGATGGTACCCCTAGAAAAGATTGAAAATAATGTGACCATAGGGACATGTTCAACCAAGATGTGTCCTCTAATTAACATCACAGGTGTCTACAAACTTGTAATCAGTCAGTCGGCCTATTTAAAGGGTGACAAGTAGTCACTGTGCTGTCTGGTGACATGGTGTGTACCACACTAAACATGGACCAGAGGAAGCAAAGGAAAGAGTTGTCTCAGGAGATTAGAAAGAAAATTATAGACAAGCATGTTAAAGGTAAAGGCTATAAGACCATCTCCAAGCAGCTTGGTGTTCCTGGGACTACAGTTGCACATATTCAGAAATTTAAGATCCACAGGACTGTAGCCAACCTCCCTGGACGTGGCCGCAGGAGGAAACTTGATGAAAAGTGGAAGAGATGGATAATACGAATGGTAACAAAAGAGCCCAGAACAACCTCTAAACACATTCGTGGTGAACTTCAAGGTCAAGGTACATCAGTGTCAGATCGCACCATCCATCGTTGTTTGAGCCAAAGTGGACTTCATGGGAGACGACCAAGGAGGATACCACTGTTGAAAACAAATCATAAAAAAGCCAGACTGGAATTTGCCAAACTGCATGTTGACAAGCCACAAAGCTTCTGGGAGAATGTCCTATGGACAGACGAGACAAAACTGGAACTTTTTGGCAAGGCACATCAGCCCTATGTTCACAGACACAAAAATTAAGCCTACCATTCTAGAAAAGAACACTGTCCCTACTGTGAAACATGGAGGAGGTTCTGTTATGTTCTGGGGCTGCTTTGCTGCATATCCCTGTGCTTTTGCAATCCTGGAATTTCCCCATTGTGGGACTAATAAAGGCTTCTCTTATCGTATCTGGCACAGGGTGTCTTGAATCTGTGCAGGGTGCAATGAAATCTCAAGACTATCAAGGTATTCTAGAGAGAAATGTGCTGCCCAGTGTCAGACAGCTTGGTCTCAGTCGCAGGTCATGGGTCTTGCAACAGGATAATGACCCAAAACACACAGCTAAAAACATCCAAGAATGGCTAAGAGTGAAAGATTGGACTATTCTAAAGTGGCCTTCTATGAGCCCTCATCTAAATCCTATTGAACATCTGTGGAAGGAGCTGAAACATGCCGTCTGGAGAAGGCACCCTTCAAACCTGAGACAACTGGAGCAGTTTGCTCATGAGGAGTGGGCCAGAATATCTGCTGAGAGGTGCAGAAGTCTCATTGACAGTTATAGAAATCGTTTGGTTGCAGTGATTGCCTCAAAAGGTTGTGCAACAAAATATTAAGTTAAGGATACCATCATTTTTGTCCAGGCCTGTTTCATGAGTTTTTTTTATAAAATAATTCTGTTGAAGCACAATTCAAAAGCATTGTCTGGTTTTCATTGGTTAATTTTCGTAGAATTTTTATTTATTACCACTTTTGTCAGATTCAAGTTATTTCTGTGACCATTGTGGGTTTTTCTTTCATTAACAGAGGGGTACCAACAATTTTGTCCACGTGTGTAGATGTCCGAGAGGGGGGGGGGGCAGAGGGGCACCGATGATCTTGCTGGCTGCTTTCACTGTGCATTGTAGTGTCTTCCAGCAGGAAGTGGTGCAGCTTCCGTACCACACTGTATAGCAGCCGGTGAGGATGCTCTCAGTGGTTCCCCGGTAGAATGAACACATGATGGGGGGGGGGGGGGGTCTCATGCTCTCCTCAGTTTGCAGAGGAAATAGAGGCGAGTTGGAGCCTTCTTGGCCAGTGATGTGGTGTTTTGGACCAGGAGAGGTCCTCAGAAATGTGCACCCCCAGGAACTTGGTGCCACTCACTTTCTCCACAGCTGCTCCATTGATGATCAGAGGGGGATGCTGTGTGTGTCCTCTGCTAAAGTCGACCACAATCTCCTTGAGTTTTCCCACGTTCAGGAAGAGATTATTGCCTTTACACCACAGAACCAGTTGGCTCACTTCATTTCTGTAGTTGGCCTCTTCATTGTTTGTGATGAGGCCCACCACCGTTGTGTCATCCGCAAACTTGAGGATGTTGTTGGTGCTGTAGTCTGGTATGCACTCATAGGTTGGCAGGGTAAAGAGCAGCGGGCTGAACACACACCCTTGTAGGGCCCTTGTGCTCAGAGTGATGGTCTTTGAGGTGTCGCTGCCAACCTTCACGTTCTGTGGCCTCCCTGTGAGAAAGTCCAGTACCCAGTTACAGAGAGAGGTTTTGAGTCCCAAGTGTCTGAATTTTTGTGTTAGGTGCTGGGCGATGATTGTGTTGAATGCTGAAATGAGGTCCAAGAACAGCATTCACACATAGGAATTCTTTGAGTACAGGTGGGTGAGGGCTGAATGGAGAGCAGCAACAATGGCATCTTCTGTGGATGTGTTTGTCCTGTATGCAAACTGAGATGGTCGTCGGAGGGAGGGAGGGTGAACTTGATGTTCTGCATGACCAGCCACTTGAAGCACTTCATAATGATGGACATCAGTGCTACGGGCTGGTAATCATTGTAGCTGGATGGGATGGAGTTCTTTGGGACTGGTATTAGGATAGTTTTGAAACACTTGGGGACAACAGTTTGATACAGGGAGATGTTGAAGATGTCAGCCAGGACATTCTTGAGCTCCTCCATACAGTCCTTCAGAATGCAACCTGGTATGTTGTCTGGTCCAGCTGCCTTGCGTGGGTTGATCCTGGAGAGGGTCCTCTTCCTGCTAGCCAGATCCAGACTTATGGCCTACTCGTCTGGGAGAGGAGTGGTCTTCTGTGCTGATGTGCTGTTTTGTGCTTCAAAGTGGCCAAAGAAGTGATTTAGGTTGTTAAGCAGTGTGATGTCACTTGCACGGGTCTGAGGTGGAGGTTTGTAGTTAGTGAGGGTCTGTATGCCCCGCCAGAGAGAATGTGCATCTCTGGTGTTGCTGAAGTGGCTGGCTATTTTCTTGCTGTACTGTCATTTTGCCTCCTTGATGCCACGGGACAGGTTGGCCCGAGCTGTTGTTAGTCCTGCAGTGTCACCGGCCCTGAAGGCTGCGTCCCAAGCCCTGAGGAGCTTGTGGAACTCTGCTGTTATCCATGGCTTCTGGTTAACTCACTGGTTTTGCAGTGAGTAACATCATCAATACATTTGGCTGTGTATGCTACAACAACCTCAGTGTATTCCTTTATGTTTGTGTGTCCATTGTGAGTGGCTGCATGCTTGAAAGTGTCCCAGTCTGTCGTGCTGAAGCAGTCTTTCAGAGCATCCGAGGCCCCCTCTGCCCACACACGTACCTGCTTTTTTGTTGGTGTGATGGCTTTCACTCTGGGTCTGTATGCAGGCCTTTGCAAAATGCTGATGTGATCAGAGAGACCCAGGTGGGGAAGGGGGAAGACTCTGTATGCTCTCTTGTGAGTTGTGTACACCTAGTCCTGCAAGCTGTCTCCTCTTGTTGTGAAGTCCACATGTTGGTGTAGTTTTGGTAGGAGGGCCTTTAAATCTGCATGGTTGAAGTCTCCTGCTGTGATTAGAAATCTGTCTGGATTCACTGTTTGTGTCTCACTGATGGGCTGATAGAGTTCATTTGGTGCTTTACTCCTCTTCCCAATGGTGGTGGGCAGGATATACACAGTGACTAGCAGGATAGATGTTATTTCTTATGGTAAGTAGAAGGGTCGGCACTTGATGATCATAAATTCCACCTACGGTGAACAGTGTTTGTGTACAACAGTTGCATCTCAGCACCAAGCATCACTGATGTAAACACAGACACCTCCACCTTCCGTCCCTTTATGAACACCCGATCAGTGCCGAAGCCTGTTAGTCCCACTAACTGAATAGCAGAGTCTGGGATATTGTCATTGAGCCATGTTTCCATAAAGATAAAAACACAGCAGCACATCACGTTATGTAGATCTCAGGAGCTGTATGTGGTCTATTTTGTTGTCTAGTGAGCACACGTTAGCCAGAATGAGGGAAGGAATCGTGAGTCTGTGTGGGATAGCGTCTAGCTTCGTTCTGCTGTAAATAGTGTTCAAACGGGACAGTTGGCAAAAAACATTATAAAAGATAAAGAATAACAAGAAATAAACTATTCTTCACTCATCTTTTATTGAAGCATGCAAAGAGTAACACAGCTGTGGGTCTTTGTCCTCAGCACAACTTGGCAGAAAGACCCCTAAGAAGAGTTCAAGGGTACATTTATTTTCTGGCTACTGGGCATTCCCAAATAGCCTCCTACACAGATATCTATTCCTGAAGTCTTCTTTTGAGCTGGTCAAAACCAGTTTCTTCTGTTAAACCGGTCAAAACCAGTTTCTTCATTAGATGCTCTTACACCCTGGAGTGGCTAGCCGGGTGTTGGCAGGTGTTTCCTGTTGTTGTCTTCTTCTGTCTTCTTTCACTTCCTGCACAATCCCATAACCCAGGAAGACTTCTGTCTTTTTCGATATGTAAGCAAAAAGCAGTTCTTCGTTGCTAAGCAATAGTGGATGTATGTGTGTGTGATAAAAATCGCATCATGTTATGTGAGCTGTAAGCTACAGAAACCTTCTTTAATTAACATTTAAAGCAAGCACATTGTGTGATAATATTAATTCCCCAACTTATCTAAATATTTCTATCACATATCCCTCTTTTGACTCCATTTTATGGAGTCAACAATTAAGGCAGACACATCAACAAGCAGACCCTATATTTTATTCATTGCTTATGACATGAGTGAAAATACTGTTGGCAGTATATATTTTATTAAGCAATCATGTTTATGTATTTCCTTTATTCATATTTACAGGCAGAAATTCTCATGCCAGCCCCACTGCTTGGCGGCCTTTTCCCACAAGCTTTATTCAAACAATTGGTATAATATTAAGCAAACAAAACATTCAAGTCAGAAGATTTTTCATATCTTTTATGCTGTAGCCAGGCCTCTAGGCCTGCCTTACAATAGAACCTTATAATCTTCACATGTATTCTAACTACATGACCGAAAATTGCACCATATTTTGAAGATAGCTGCAAGAGAACAAAGGAAAAGGATAAGGCCTGGGGTGGGTTATAGACAACCTCTGACATGTGGGTTATATGTATGAGTGTGGTGTTGAATGTGTGAACAGTGGATAGCAGAAAAACACAATATATATACATTTCAAACAATGGCCTCTCCTTCATCACTATCATTCCCAGATTTACAATGGTCATTGTCGTGGAGGAGAGACCTAGACTCCTCTTGGGAGTGGACTTGAACCATCATCCTTTGGGCTGGTTCCTTGGACAGGGCTGTGACTATGCAGCTCTCGAGCAGTGTTCTTAAGCATGGAATACAGCAGCAGCCCACCACAAGAATCACTGCTATTGAGATGACTATTATCAGTATTACTGAATGGATCACTCCTTCCCAATGTCCAAATATGGACTTCAGCCATACAGTAAAAGCATCTTCCTCATAACCTGTGTTTTGCCCAAATTCTGTTCTCAGGCCTTCTAAGACCTCTATAGCACATGTAATACTTCCATCTGGGCTTGTGTTATTAGGGATAAAGGTGCAGCAAACGGATCCAAAGATTTGACACACTCCCCCTTGACTCTGCCAAGATCATGTCAAAGGCAATGCAGTTTTGATAGGTCATCAGGGAAGTAGCTTTTAGTTGTTCATGTATACCTTTTAAAGCATCTACAATATAGTTTAACATGTGCTGCTGGTTATAAAACAAATATTTAACATGAGAGTTTATTTTATTGGCTTCTACAATTTGGCCAATCCATGGGATCATGTGAGTAAATTTAGCCACATGGTAGTTTCGGATTTTAAATTCTTCCGGAACTCCTTCTATCTTTCCTGTTGTAGAAACATAAGGTCTAGTTCTCCAGGAGTGTCTTCCATTATTCCTAAAGCATCTCTCTTATTTCTACATGATTCCTTTGAGATTGGGCCTAACGGGAAGATGGAGAAAGGCATCAGTAGTTGTACTGGGGCACAAACACCCTTTCAGTTTTTCGGTAATATTGGCCATAACCTCATCTGCCCACACCAGAACCAAACATCTGACCTAGGCTGTGACATTTTTAGTAACGTCGTATTATGAGTGTTATCTACTGAGTGGGTATTCAAACAAGTGGTCCCAATGTGGTCTCACTACTTTTTGCCACACCCAATTTCCAGGTTCCAATGGGGTGGTGCCTCCTTGTGTGTCCCCATTAAGAATGTCCGGAACCTGCTGAGAGAGCTTCAGATACTTTCCTTAGACTCTTGGTGTACTGTGACAGTTCTACAACTTGACTATTTCTAGGAGTCAAAGGTGAATTTACAAATGATCCTGGCATCTTTCTCCCTGTTAGCAGCTCATGGGGAGTCAGGCAGAGCGTCGTGTTGTGGGTGGATCGCAGTGCCATCAGCACTAATCGCAGTGCATTGACCCATGCCACGCCTGTCCCCATGCATTGTTTGGCTAGCATTCTTTTCAGTGTTCCATTTGCTCTCTCAACTAGCCCTTGGGAGGATGGATGCACTACTGAGCCAAACTTATGCCTTAAGCCTAAGGCACATTCAACTTCCTTCAAATGTTTATTTGCAAAATGACTGCCATTGTCTGACCTAGTCACTCTTGGAAAACCATGTCTGAGAATCACTTCCTCTGTCAGCCATTTAATCACTTCCTTTGCACTTTCTGTTTTACATGCTTTTGCCTCACCCCATCTTGAAAATGTATCCACACACACCAACAGACATCTGTAGCCTCTGCATCTATTTTGTGGGCCCATGTCTGTGAAATCAATCACTATATCTTTCCATGGCCCTTCAGGCACTGGAAAAACTCCTATAGAAGCCTTTAACGTGCATTTGGGATTGAACTTCTGGCATACTTCACATTCAGAGACAACTAGCTCTGCAACCTCAACCAAGTGTGGATGCCACTAATGTGCTTCAGTCAAAGCAGAGATTTTTGTTTTTGAGACATGGCCTTTTAAGTGTGCCTTCTTTCACAATAGCAACAACACCTTAGCCAGGGCTACTAGTCTTCCATCAGCTGATCTCTACAAACCTTCTTCATCTTTCTTTGCTCCTTTCTCTATCCACCTACTTTTTTTCCTCAGGACTTGCCTTCTCTTGCAACTGCTTAATTTCCTCTTCACCTAATTCCATGTACTCCTGATGTTCTTTCTGTATCATCATGCTTGTTTGAGTAACATAGCCACCTGCTCACTTAGCAGCTAAATCAGCAGCTTCATTTCCTCTGGCCACAATTGCATTTCCTTTCTGATGTCCTTTACACTTCAAAATTGCCACCCTGTTTGGTTGACCCGTGGCCTCCAGCAGCTCAACTATTTCTGTTAGATGTGTAATTTGGTTGTTGGTTGCAGTGAGGAAACCCTTCCTTTTCTAGTGTGGTAAATCAACATGTGCAGCCTGATGTGCATAGGCTGAATCGGTGTATATGTTTGCCTCTAGCATATTGATGCATATTGATATGCATTAGTGAGGGCTACAATTTCAGCTTTTGGGCCAGAGGCAGGCTGGTCTACCATTCCTGCCTCTACAGTTTGAAATGCACCTGTACCTTCATTATATTTTACAACTGCATATGAAGCACTCAAAGATCCATCCATTTTTTGATCGCAGCAGCCATCACAAAAAAGATTCAAATGTGGATGTTCAATATAATCTGCTTGGAGATTTGGAACAGCTAATTCATGTCAGTCTCCGCAATAGCACAGCAGTCATGAGGTTCACCTGTGAACATGTCTTCTGTCATGTTTGTCCCTTCACTTGTGTAAATGACATTTGATGCTTGCAGTATATTTTTCAACCTTTGTGTTCTTTTGGCTGAGAGTGTAAACAATACATTTTGTAGGTATGATGCTACTCCATGGGCAGTGTGCACAGTCACAGTGTGTTGCATGGTAATGTGAGAAGTTTTTTCCAGTGCTTTGGCTGTTGCTGCAACATGACGTGTGTATGGTGGGTGTCCTTTTTCTATGTTGTCTAATGTTGAGCTGTAATACATTAAAACTGACCTTGATCCTATACCTTCCCCCTTCTGATACAGTATGGCGTTCACAATGCCGGACTGTTCAGAAACATCACGGTGGAATGGGGAAGAGTAATCAGCTGGTTTAAGTGAGCACACATGTGACATCAGTTGTGTTAGTTCAATGAAAGCACCCTCAGCTGAAGTAGTCCATTGCAATGGTGATGTGAGATTTTTATGTCCTGCTTCCTTAAGAAGGTCGCGCAGTGGTTGAATAAGCGCAGTGTAGTTTGGAACAAAATTTCTGCTGTATCTGGTAAGACCTAAAAATGACATCATTTCCCTCACAGTGCGTGGTTTGTGGTGTGAGAGAATTCATGACCTTTGGGATGGAGACACCGCAGCGTCGCCGGGTGTGATTAGCCTACCCAAATAGTGAACTCTGGGACGACAGCACTGTACTTTTTTACAGCATAATTTGTAACCTTTCTGATAGAGATGTTTCAGGAGGATGTCCGTGGCCGAGAGCACAGAAGCAGCAGTGGGGCCTGCTAATAGCAGATCATCAACATACTGCAACAGCAATGTGCCAGGGGGCAGGACTAAATCCTGCAAATATTGATGCAGTATGTGGTTAAAAATGGCTGGTGAGTCAACAAAACCTTGTGGTAGTCTGCTGTATGTGTACTGCTGACCCTGATAGGTAAATGCAAAAAGAGGCCTGCTGTCTGCATGTAGAGGGATGCTAAAAAAGGCATTAGATATGTCCAATACAGTGAAAAACCTAAGTATGTTGTGGGGTAATGTTATTCAGCAACAGGTAAGGATTTGGAACAGTGTAATTTGTAGGCACCACCACAACATTGATTGGTCTCAGATCATGAGCCATCCTGTAGTCCTTTTTTCCAGGCTTCTCTACAGGAAGAATAGGTGTGTTCCATGGGGATTGTGTTTGTACTAGGACCCCTGCCTGGAGAAGACCCTGTATTGTTCCTGCTATACCTGTTTCCTTCTCCTTTGGGAGAGGATATTGTCTTTGCCATATTGGCTGAGTGTTTGGGTTGAGTGAGGTTTTTACTGGTGTACAGGTAATCAGACCAACATCCACTGAGCCGTCTGACCATAGAGAAGGGGGCATAGAGTCTAACAGTGCATCATAATTTGGATGATCAGTGTTTTCTCTGCCATGTGTTCTGTCAAGGTGCAGTCTTTGTGGGGTGGTTTGTACTGTCACATTACATGAGATGCGATAACAATCAGCAGATGGTGAATAATGTAGATCCCTACATTGTGTGACAACCCAGTCAGTCAACTTAAGACAGTTTTCCACCACTGGTCCCAGTGCCCTTGCCTCCTCCCCTGCGGACACCCCCAGTGTCACATGAGGTGCAGCAGTGTCTGAGAGGGCATACAGAAGCAACAAGTCCTTATTCAAACAGACTGCAGCAGCTATTCCTTGTGGACCAACATAAATGTCTTTACATACCAGATCTTGAACCCCCACCAGTGTGTCCCACTGATCATCATACAGTCCTTGGTCATCATGTGAATAGTTCATTGTACAGTGGAGTGGATCATGGGGGGGGGTGGGGGGTCATATGGTCGAACAGAGTCTTTCCAGGGGGCCCATGAAACATATTTGTCTACCAGCTGATTTTTGTCAGGCTCACATCATCTAGCTGTAGCCGCCACACAGTTACAGAACAGGTTTGATCTTTCTCTGTGTCGGTTTCCTGTACTTGCAACTGTGGAGCATTCAAGAAAGTAGACAAATCTGATGTGCACCGGAGCATAATAACATCTGGCAGACACACAACAGTTCCAGTAGAAGCAAAATAGGTATGTGCCCTTACTTTGAAAAGCACATCTCTTCCCAGAAGATTTACAGGACAGTCTGGGGAATACAGAAAAGAGTGAACAAAATCCAGTCCAGCCAATGAACAGTTCAATGGTACCAAGAAAGGGAGACACATCGGGGTCCCAGAGATGCCAACAACTGATGTATAGGTAGTGGACAGGGGTAAAGAAGTTGATATTGATGAGAAACGAGCCCCTGTATCCACCATGACTTCACGAGTTTGGTCTTCCACCTTGAAGGACAGCATTCGATCCGAAAGTGCTCCCTCTTCAGTGTGGCTCCCTGGGCCCCATTATTGCTGACTGGGCATCATGCTGTGGTTGGGAGCCATGTGTGATTGCTGAGGCTGTTGTGGGTGTTGTGGCTGATCTGGCCACACCCCAGGTGCTGGAGATGGAGTGGCCATGTAGTTTGTCCAGACATGTCCTCTGCCAGAAGGTGGAGCTCTGCAGTCACAAGCCCAATGTCCTGACCTTCCACATTGATAGCACATGTCCTGTGGACCAGTTGATCTCATGCCACCTCTGTATGCACCTCTTCCACGCCCTCTTTGGGATGGGCAAGAATACCATTGTTGTTGGGGTGCCAACAGAAAGGGTTCAGCAGGGACTGGGCCAATAATGGCCTGAAGGGCTGCCACTGTGACAGCCGGAGCCTGTACAAGTTTTTTTTTTTTGTTTGTTTTTTGTCTTTATTCACTACTTCCCTAGCTGCTTTCAGCTGGGCTTTTACCAGGTGATTTGAAAAATCTGCTGTTTCTGTGTCCTTTTCATGTTGTTTTTTATGATATTGTTTCACATAATGATGCACATGTGAGAGCCACTCTGCCCAGGGGTGGGTATTCAGTCCCACTACTCCCTCTAGTGCAGCTCTTACAGGTGGTGGTACTGATGTCTGTATCACATTGTGGAATACGGCTAATGTAGTGACATTATTACACGGGTTTTCTCCAGTCATGTCAGTCCAAAGTGGCAAACACTTAGCCACATAGGCTCCTGCCTCCTCTCCTTTTTTCATTGGTATGTTTGTCAACTCTGCACTAGTAAGGTCCACAGGAAACACCCTTTTCATTACTGCAAAAATCTCATCACTATGGTTTCTGAATGGTGCCTCATCAGGCTCATTAGTGGTGCTAGCCTCTTCCTCTATGTTCTTAAGCATAGAGGCTGAGGTGTGAGTAGCCACTATTCTCCTTATATCTGCCAGGCACAAACGGCAACCAACTGTTGCTTTCTGCATAGCCCTAATCCACAGAGAGCCCCCCGAAGTTAATGGAGACAATGTGTCACAAATGCCTTTAACCTCTTGCACTCCGGGATACCGCGGACGGTCACGTCTCTGCGTCCTAGTGCGCACTAGGATGCACACTGTGCGTCTCAGAGTGCACTGAAAAAAAAAGCTGCATTTCCGTTCCTCCACTACAGACACAGCCGCGAACAGAAAGCCAAAGGAGTGCTTTGATTGGTTTAGATTTGATTGACCTCTCATTCGACTAATAAGAGCCTTGAATTGGGTTTCTGAAACCTTGAAGAACCAATGACTGAAAACCTAGCAAGAAGGACCCGCCTACCAACGGCTGCGAATACAGCGAGCCAATTGAAACAGAGAAGTTCGACAATTGAAAGCGTACGTCCTGTGCATAAAATCTGTTTTGTGTAAGCTGCTGGGTGACACACGCCAAAACCGCAATCATGGAAGCGCAAAACCGCAATAATGGAATCATGGTTTGACCGGGTCGCGTGACCAGAACCACAAGTCATAACAAGCGGACCAGCGTCATGTTCGTCTGACAATGAGGAAGAGAAGTTTGCCAGCGACACTGCTGTTGTGGACAGGAAAGTGTTATAAGCTAAATTATTCTTTATCCCTGAAAATTGTAATCAAAATGACTTTTGACCGATTGGTAAATTACAACTGTGCGTCATCGCCACATGACAGACCGTGTCTGGTCCGTGTGCTGCGTCCGGACCGTGACCCCCCCCCCCCCCGCTACTCTTCTGTAGCGGATTGCAGATATATTGCAGATATTTTAGTACAACTGTGCGTAGTAGACCACGGCGCACCGTCACCGCGGTCCGTCATGTAGCGATGGGCGATGTCCGTCCTCTGTAGCGGGGGTGGGTGGGAGTTGTTATCTTCTACATTACAGATATTTTAGTATAATTTTTAGTGCACTGTAGGTTATTTTTTATTGTAAAAAAAAAAACCCACACATTTTTTATGTGGCATGCTTCTTTGTGTGTGGGGGCTTGTTTGTTCATTCATTCATTCATGAATGAATAAACAACCCCCCCACACACACACACAGCCTTGAGTGTCACTTTTCATTAGAGCCCAAGATCAAGCTTCTATATTGAATCATTCAAAAGTTACAGACGTTTTTCCAAACTGTGCCATTTGGCACAATTTGGCACAGTTCAAAAACGCCTGGGAACAACCTGACAAAAAAGCTGTGTAATATATTCATTTTTTGTGGTATTGTTACAAAATTTTGACCTCAGCTGGATAACACTTGGTTCTACATTTCTGTTGCATTTTCCAGCCCGGATCTGACAGCTGTGTGTTATTTGCAAGCATTTGTAGCCAAAAAAAACCACCCAGGCGAATTTTATTTTCTTCAAGTTCAGTATGTTTAGATGACTGTTACTCATTGACAGGAGCACTTAGAGAGATTATGACTGTTTTGCCAAAAAATTCAAAGTGTTTTCTTTTAAATGAAACCAACCCCATGAAGATGCTGCAAAGGGTTGAAGAACAGCTTTTGATTTACTTTGGGTATGTTATTTTTAGGCGTTTTTAGGGAAATTGACCAGAGTGCAAGGGTTTAACGTCCTTAAATGATCATTCTACATATTGTCCTGCCCCAGTTTCAGTAGCTATCGTGGGTATGTGTCTATAATTTACTTTAGGTACTGTATGTCTCCTGTATGTAAATGTGTGTGGTGAGGTGCCCCTTCGGTCAGATTTTCTATTGTGGATCCATAGTCACTAATTTTTCCATTGTTTTTGTGAGCTCTCAGACTTCTTTTGATCTGTATAGTCAATCATTTTTGTACAGATGGCCCCATTAGCAACTGACAAATTTTCTAGTTTAGTTAAAGTCTGGCTCAGCTGTTCATCAAATTCACGTGATTTGGCACCAAGACGGTCCTGATCTGCTTCATGATTTGTTATAGGGGTGGAGGTGGCGGCTATCCCTGTTTTGTTAGGGGATTCCTCTTTTACTTCCTCCTGACCATCATACTTTTGATCATGCTGACTCATAGGCTCTTTAGGTGTGTGTTGATTCGTGATTTGGTGTATTTTGTTTACCACTGTTTCGTTATCTTTGGTGGACTGCATTGGCCTCATGTGTAATACTCCTGTCACTGCCTGTACCGCATCATAATTTTCATTCACAAAAGTTGTGAGGGCCATCTGTTTAGAGATCATGTTTACACCACCAATCAAATCTAAAAGAAGAAGAAGAAGAAGAAGCACGTTGACACACTCTGCATATGGGCTTGACTGCGGCACACATTGTGCTGGAGGAACTGATGGAGGAGGTGAGGCAACATCATTAAACTGGGGTGGTTTCTTATTACTCTCCTTTTTCTGCTTAATCAGGTGCAAAGTTACTCTTCCAGAATCACTCACAACTACTTGTCCTTCTTTCAAGGTGGCTACCAATTTAGCTATGTAACACATAGCCCTGGTCTCTTTCTTCTCTGCTTCCTTCAACTTTATCTTAATTTTTCCCAATTTAGGGTTTCCTGCCTTATAATTTTCCTTTGCAGTGAGATAACTTTGCATAATTATTTGCAATATTTCCACCAATTTAGCTGACTGAGGCATTATTTTTTCTGACCCTGGTAGATATCCTTGATCCTGCATTTCACACACCAACTGCTGAAACTTTCTGACTTCCTTTTTTCTGTCTCCCTCATCTGTCTGTTTCTCAATCACCTTTTCTGTCCATTCACATATTTCTTTCACAGTAAAAAATGGTTTTGATGCTGCCATATTAGTCAACTGGTCTGTACAAACTATGGAAAGCAAAAATTAATGGATATTTACAGCCCTGCAGTCCAAGCTCCGGATCCCAAATCCTTTTTGGAATTCCATCCTCACCAAGCTTTTGCTTGAATCCTGGTGAAACAAGCGGGTGAGGCGCAGCTTGGAATTCCAGGGGAAATCAGGATACTTTGCTTCTGGTAGACCAAAAAAGTATTTACATTCCCCGAGCTTTCGCCTTTATTTCCAACCCACAAATACAAAATTCCTCTTTTTCCAGACAGCCAGAAGTGGGAATTCGAGATCAGAGATAAGCCCTTCACTCTTTGCCACTCTTTGTGTCTTAAATTGGGATGAAAGAGGTTAAACCACCCACACAGTCCCCAGACGAAACAACATGCACATTAAAATACAGTTATGTGTGTATCTATCCCTTCCATATATTTCAGTTACCTTTAACCAGTTTAACTCTATATAGAGGCTATTTACCTTGGCATGTGTCCAGGATCAAAACCAGTGATAGAGTATTATAGAGATTAGTCCAACTATTTTTAACAGACTGGCGGTACAGTTATTCACTATTTGTTATCTCTAAGTTCTTGTACTGCATCGCTTCATTTTCATTATTCTGTATTACTCACTCTTTGATTAAACTTGAGAATCTTGTAATTATTCCTATATTACTCACTCATTGATTATATATGGAGAATCTTGTAATATATTACACTTCTTTATCTTATGCTCACTTATTGTTGTAAAATAAGATCTCGCTCTGTATTAATATCTCTTATTTGTTTATAAAAAAAAGGCAGCTCATTGATCTGACCCTAAAATGTAATGATTAAAATACTCTCTGCATGTTCTTAGCTTTTATCAAAAAATGACATTAAATTCTTAATTTCTGTTAAAATTATAATTATGACCAAAAGACTTACGTTGACTGAATATTACTGACAATCCTTACATAGATTTAGAAAAGGTTCCCTTCTTACCTTATGAAATTGGGTGCCCTGGATTGTCTGCAATAGACAGGCAAAAACTTTTCGTCCGGTCACCTCCGATGTCCATCAGTGGAGTCAGCCAACTGGCCAATTACATCAGCGGTCACTAAATTTTGCTGTAAATAGTGTTCAAATTGGACAGTTAGCAAAAACCATTATGGAAAATAAAGAATAACAAGAGATAAACTATTTTTCACTTATTTTTTATTGAAGCATGCAAAGAGTAACACAGCTGTGGGTGTTTGTCCTCAGCACAGCCTGGCAGAATAAAGACCTCAAATAAGAGTTCAAGGGTACATTTATTTTCTGGCTACTGGGCATTCCCAAATAGCCTCCTACACAGTTATCTATTGCTGAAGTCTTCTGTTGAACTGGTCAAAACCAGTTTCTTCTTCTTCTTCTTTTAGATTTGATTGGCGGTTGGCAACCAGCTTACAGGTGCATTACCGCCACTGACTTAATTATCATTGCTCTATATCTTTGCATAAGGAGTTCAAAACCAGTTTCTTCTGTTGAACTGGTCAAAACCAGTTTCTTCATTAGATGCTCTTATGCCCTGGAGTGGCTAGCTGGGTGTTGGCAGATGTTTCCTGTTATTTTCTTCTTCTGTCTCCTTTCACTTCCTGCGCAACCGCATGACCCAAGAAGACTTCTCTATTTTTCTATATGTAAGCAAAAAGCAGTTCTTCGTTGCTAAGCAATAGTGGGTGTCTGTGTGTGTGATAAAAACCACATCCTGTTATGTGAGCTGTAAGCTGCAGAAACCTTTTTAAGTAACATTTAAAGCAAGCACATTGTGTGATCATGTTAATTCCCCAGCTTATCTAAATATTTCTATCACAGTTCGGATACCACCATGTTTACCTCTCTTTCGTCTTCACTCACACCATCTACGGCATCTCCATTTGGGATGAGACACAGCAGTTGAGGCCGGGGGTGTAGAGGTCTGGCGGAGAAGTCCTAACCCACAGAGTTCCTCTGTAACGCTCTGGTCCAGGGCGTAATGTTTGGTCATATTCCTTATCTGAGGCTGTGGCAAATGTAACTTGTGCGCAACATCATATGTGGACATTAAACTTGTCATGGTCTGATGAGCGCACTCCTCCCCCACTCGTCCGGTTCAACCTTCACCTACTCCACGGGTAATCATTTCCACCTGTATGATGAGACGCACCTGTTCCTCTGACTCGCCAGCGCTTAAATAGATCTTCTCTTCAATGCCTCAGCGCTGGCTCATAGGGTATACTACCTGCTTCAGCAGTGAATATCTATTTTCCTTAAACTTGAAAAACCCTTTAATCCTCTGCTTACATTTTCACAGGTTGCTACCTCCTTTGTGGTGCTTCTCCAGGGTTGTTGTGTGCTCACCTGCCCCGTCATCATCACCACATCAGCGACCGTCATTACCCATTCAGACACCTCACCCAGCTCTTTGCCATCCTGCATCATCGGGAGGTTTGCTGTAAGTGCTGGGTTCTTCTGCCGGGTCCTCCATTACTCCCATGTGAGTGTGGTTCTATTTTCCCTTTGCTTTGTCTCCCTCCTAATTCACCTGCTCTCGTCTCTCATTTCAGGCTGTGTGCTTCCCCTGGCGAGTGGTGTTTTTCTCTTGCGGAGGCGTTCTTTTGCATTAATAAAATTCAACCAAAACTTGTTACTCTGTGTCATTGTGTGTTTCCTTTGGGGTTATTCCCTGCGCGTGAGCTGTTTAATTATTGCCAATCATGACATAAACACGTGAATATACACTTAGGCTTAATTACCTCACCTGTTTAAGCCTGCAGACCTGAGCCGGGTCATACCAAAGACCATATAAAAATGGTGCTTTCTGCCTTCTAGCGTGGTGCTCCGCATAATGGAATGGGGAAAGTAAAGTTACACACAGAGCTACCAGAGGACTGACCCCCCGCTGTAGCTTTCACTACTTACAGTAGCTGTGTGGCCTAGGGTCAGAGAAACGGAGATAGGCACCGCCCATATACACCTTCGGGTGTGAAGGGATTAACTAACTAACTAAGACCTGAGAATATCACTTTGTTATGTCTCTGCCTTAATATAGTGTAGCCTATTATAAAAAGTTCCTATAGCTAAATAAAATAATGACCCATCAAACATGAATTAGAAACTTGAACTTGACAGCTTAATCAGAAGTGTTTGTAGCAACCCAATTAAATAATTGATGTTAAAGTGTAAAAACTCAAATAGTAGCTTGGCTGTGCCATAAAGGCTGTTGTAACTGTGTGTTAAAAACAAGAGTAATGGCCTAGAGGTAGAGCATCCGCCCAACAACCGAGAGGTCGGGGTTCAAGTCCCGGCCAGGTCATGCCAAAGACCATATAAAAATCGAACTTCCTGCCGTCCAGCTTGGTGCTCCGCAAAAATGGAACGGAGGAGGGAAATGTGGGCGGTAGTGGCTCAGAAGGTAGAGCAGGTCATCCAATAACCAGAGGGTTGGTGGTTCGAATCCTGCTCTCTCCAGCCATCATACTGTTGTGTCCCTGGGCAAGACACTTTACCCATCTGGCCTCCAGTGTCCATGACACTGGGTATGAATGTGTATAAATGTTCAGTAGTGGTCAGAGAGGCTGTTGGCATGGATTGGCAGCCACATTTCCGTCAGTCTGCCCCAGGGCAGCTGTGGCTACAGTAGTAGCTTACCACTATCAATGTCTGTCTGGAGTGAATGAATAATGGACTCACTGTAAACGCTTTGAGATGGCACTTGACATACAAAACACCATATAAATCTAATCCATTTTTATTATTATTATTATTATTATTACTAGTACATACCCGTGCATACCCACCCGTCCATGCCCGTAGAAACCAAGTATAAGCAAGTATTTCTGCATGCCCATTGCTGAAGGGTCTTCTCCTGTCTCAGACAGCTGTGTTGTTCACACTCATGCCTGTGGTGCACTGCTCGAACCTGAGGTGTTTCATCTTCATGGCATCTTTTCTGACATGCAGCAGTTCTCCGCATTCTATTGCTCTGCATCTGGTGGTCTTCTTCTTCTTCTTGTTCTTCGTTCAGACCACTGGTCGAGGCATAGGTGCATCGTAATTCCAGTTCATGGACGGGATCCTGAAAATAGATCTGAGCAAAAAGTGGCTTTTGACCCTGTTCAGGAAGGCCCATGCATGCCCGCAGAAATCCAGAAACCGGAGCACCTGGAGAAAATCAGCACTTTATTTGGCATTTTACACATTTGTAGTGTAGACTGGCATTCTTCAAGGTCACACATTTTTACCGTGTCAGCGCCTCTTTAAAAACAACATTGCTCAGAAAGCGATGCTTTTGCTTAGTTTCTCCATCTTGAGCAAGAATATGAAGAGTGCTTGATCTGGCAACTGTGCTTGCGGCAACGTAGAATTGGCCATGGCTGAAGAAATCTGTTGTGTAGAAAACACGAACGCGCTGTAAAGCCTGGCCCTGTGACTTATTCACCTTTGCCTATGACATCATAAAAACACATTAGTCTAGGCATCGTGAGTGATGGTTTATATGACATCATAAAGGCACATTTGTCTATATGACGGCATTGAGAGTCCTATGTTGCCTGATACCATAGGATCATCATTGGACATCATAGGGCATCCTATGATGCGCTCTGTCTATGTGACGTCATATAGACATCATATCTTTATGAGGGATTGTGAGTCCTATGATGCCCGAGATCATAGGATCATCATAGAACATCGGGCAGACATCATAGGCCGTCCTACGATGTCCTAAAAATGTGACAGACACACAGAGATTTCTTGAATTTATAGTGATGAAGTGATATTCAACTCCATTAAAGTAAAAAAGAAAATAACATGCTAGGCCATCCTGTTTGAAACCTTGCTGGGTCTAGAAGTTTAAAAGTTTAAATAGGCTTCACATGAAAATTAAAATAACTTCTTCCAGTCCAAAATAAATTAAAAAAAACACTTTAAATATCAGTGCAGGAATGTGAGCCTTCACTACACATTCATTAAAATATTTAAGCCATTTTAAATTTATTTGTGATAATTATGGTAGTCTTTTTTTTTAATTAAATCACAAATCATGTATTCTAATTTAATTTAATTTTTTTAGAGAATACAAAAAAGAGTAAGTTGCTCATATAATTCACCCATTTACAGCAGTTAACATATTTTAACGTCGGGGCTGTGATAAGCAGTGTTGGGCAAGTTACTAAAAAATAGTAACTAGTTACAGTTACTAGTTACTTTTTTCAGAAGTAACTGAGTTACTTACCAGTTACTGCATGATTAAAGTAACAAGTTGCTTGGAAAAGTAACTTTCACGCTACTTTTAAATGCATACTTAAATCATCTTGCAAACATAGCAAGATCAAGGGCGCCTTGTTCTCATCAGAAAAAAGAAGAAAAAGAAAACTGATGAGAAAAAAAGTCTCATCTTACAGTGAAAAATGTCTCAGATTTACACAAACTATTGTAATCAGTAGAAAGTCAGAAATTTACTAGAAATAAAGGTGTAAATTCAAAGAGAAAATTTTGGACCCCCTGGTGTGCCGTTTTTGGCTCACGAGCCATATGTTTGACACCCCTTGACCAGCCCATTAAAAATGCACATTTAGAGGATTTACTTCCATGAAATAGTTGCATATCACAACAGCATGTAAATGAATAAGATAAAATAAAACAGAAAGACACAGATAAATGAAAGGTTGTGGAAGAAGGAAGCAGATGAGACAGCGGGCTGGACAACACATGAACTTTACTCTTCTTCCAACATCAAGTACAGGAGAATACTCAAACTGGGTCTCACTGCACCTCCTTTTTATAACCTTTTTTCCTGCAACATGAGACCCAGGGAGTCCAAACACAATACTTTCAGCACAAAGGCTCACAAAGTCTCCCTACTGCCCAGGGGGCAGATAGTCCTTTCCAATGCATCTGAGACCCCCCCCCCCCCCCGGAGCCACTTCCTCCTTCAGGCTTTTTGTTCCATCTTCCCCCAGCTCTGGGTGGAGAACCCACACACAGTCCCACCACACAGCTTCCCCTAACACCCAGAAAGGGCACTAGCCCCCTCGTCCTTTGGGCTTGAACTTGCACCAATAGCGGCTGTAGCGGGGGGGTTGCCGGTCCGGTCGAAACACCCTGCTTGCGAGGTGTGCAGGCAAGCACATTAGTCTGTGGAGGGAAAAAGGGTAGGGGGGGAAAACATGTCAGCTTCGTGAACACAGTTCTCTACCATGGGAACACCAACTTGCAGAGCCACCAAGGGTGGGCGTCTGCTCCAGAGACCTTGGGCCAACACCAGCTGCTCATCTGCCAACACAAAAGCGGGCTTCAGCCTGTCGATACAGATGGTCTCCCTACGCCCCCCCCCCAAGTCTAACACAAAAGGCTTTGCCCCAGTTTACAGCACCCTGAACAGTCCATCGTACGATGGGCGCAGCGGGGTCCAGTGCGCATCTTGCCTGACAAAAACAAAGCTGAGATTCTGTAAGCTTTTCGGGATGAAGGTGCGGGGAAAACAATGGTGGGCCAGGCCTGGCAAGTTAACAGCCTCGGTACTGTGCAAAAATTGTGCGGGCGGATCATCCCCGGGTGTGGGGGTTTCTGGGAAAAACTCCTCGGTGATCCGCAGCGGCTGTGAAAAAACGAGTTCTGCCAGGGAGGCTGCCAGATCCTCCTTAGGCGCGGAGCGCAACCTTAAAAGAACCCAAGGCAGGCGGTCGACCCAATTTGCATCCGTGAGCGAAGCTTTGAGCACTGCCTTAAGTGACCTATGAAAATGCTCACATTACCCGTTAGTCTGGGGGATGTACGTGGTAGTGTGGTGAATTTTGACCCCCAGGCTCTGGGCCATCGCAGACCAGAGTTCTGAAATGAAGTGCGGACCCCTGTCGGAAGTGATGTTCAACGGGGATCCGAACCGTGCAAACCAAGCCGACAAAAAAGCGCGAGCCACTTCCGCGGACGTGGTGGAAGCCAGCGGGACCACTTCAGGCCAACGTGTGGTGCTGTCCACAATTGTCAAAAGATGCTTGAAACCTTGCAATGGCGGGAGGGGTCCCACCAAATCCACATGGACGTGGTCGAACCTCCTGGCCGGGATTTGGAACGGTTCAAGGTGGGCTTTGGTGTGCTTGTGCACTTTGGCCCTCTGGCACGCGACACACGCTGCAGCCCACTCTTTCACGTTCCTGCGCAAATGCAGCCAGACAAATTTCGCCCCCACTAGTTTAACCGAAGCGCACATGCCGGGATACGAAAGGGAGTGGACTGACTCAAAAATGCTGTGGCGCCAAGAGCTCGGAACCACCGGGCGCGGGTGACTGATGGAGACGTCACAGAGCAAAGGAGAGCACCCTTCTTGCACCATCCTGCTGTCTGTCACGCGGGGCTCTAGGGAGCCACGCAATGAGAGCCAAGGGCGAGCCAGTGAGTCGTGATGTTTTATTAAAGGTAAGGGGTGAGGGATGAGGAAAGCACAGATACTCGTACAGAGGTACACTCACGAGTTGCACAGCGCAGGAGCAGGGAGCTCGTACCGGACGTAGGGGTAACAAGGCATACATACTCACAGCGGGTAACAATCACAGGAATGCTGTAAGAGGAGTAGAGACTGACACCAGATGAAGGGGCTTCAGCCTAGCAGTGCTTATGTCGCAGCCCCGAGTGATCGAGGCTGCTCCTATTTATTCTCATTGGCAGCGCCCAGCTGATGAGGATTAATTGGCCCCAGCCGTCCCGTAATGCTGCCAGCTGGGAGCCTGCTGAGACGCTGCTCAATGAGAAGCAGGGATGAGGAGAAACATGGGCTGAGCGCCGAGACGGCGTCTCATCCCATGGTGACAGAGCCTCCCCCTCAAGGTCGGGCTCCTGAACGACCAGGAACATCCCAGCCCCTCCCCCCCCCCACCTAGGGTGGGTGGAAGGGAGGAAGAACCGGAGGGGAAGAAGCAAAGGGAAGGACAACACCAATGGACCAATGTAGAGTAACAGGGCAGAGAAAAAAAAAAAAGAAAAAAACCCAAATACGGTACTCTACATCGCACAAGAAAAAAGACCAGGGCACAGATGGGGAGAATACAGAACTCGGGAACAGATAACAACCCACCAAAAGGATGACAAAAACGGATAAAGCAATTACAGAGTATGGATAACAGAACAAACACTACTCCATAATGCACAGACAAAACTAAGAACAGGACAAGAGTGATAAAAAACGCTGAGTACGGATAATGAAGGGGGGGAGAAAAAAAACCCACAATACACAGCGCCATATATATATACACACACAGTCACCTAGAGGAGTGAAGGTGACTGGGACAAACGGACAATTACAGAGTATGGTTTGATGGGAAACAAAACACATAACTCTATAACGCACAGACAAAGCTACGAACAAGGCACAAAAAGGAAAATGCTGAGTACGGACAATGGAAAACAATACACAGCACTATGAATATATATTCACCAAAAGGACAAAATATTACACCCGAGTGACCTTAATAATAACAAAAGAAAAGCGACACCTGAGAAATATGGCAGGTAGAGTCCAAAATGGCCGAGGTGGCTCCGGAGGTCTCCCCGCCCATTGTCCAGTTGGCGAACCGGGGAAAGGGAAATGTTCGGACGGCGAACTCTGGACCCAGATCCCAGGAACCTAGTCCACCGGTAGCCGAGCCAGGCCACCCAGAAGCAAACACAGATCATTGGGGGGTTGGACCAGATCACCGAACCGAAAGTCTTGCGGGTCGGGCCGTCGACCCGCATCACTCAACCACCAGGACCGTTGAGACGGACGAAGGGTCAAAGCGGGTCCCGGTGGAAGAGGCTCAGGGGAGAGCCGATGACGAGGGCGACGAGCGTCAGGCCGCAGGGAAACAGCCACCTCCTCACCAGACCTGGACAACACTGGGGCAGCACCCACGTCGGACCCCGATTGGGCCTTAGGCGAACCCACGTCGGACACCGCTGGAGCAGCACCCACGTGGGACCCCGATTGGGTCTCGGGCGAACCCACGTTGAACGCCACTGGAGCAGCACCCACGTCGGACCCCGATTGGGTCTCGGGCAAACCCACGTTGGACACCGCACCAGAACCGACCTCCAACGTTGAACCTGGACCCTCCAGCACCACGAGGAACGGCAACTCCTCGCCGGTGACCCTGGAAGAAGGCTCAGGAGAGAAAACAGAACCGGGATCAGGATCACCGGCAGCGCCAGAACCCGGCGAGACGAGCTCGGACGCAGCGGGCGGCTGCACCCGGCTCATCTCCCCTAGAGACAGGCTAAAGTGCTCAAAGGTATAAAGGGAGAAAAGAAGGGAGAGCACTCGCCTGATCTCGGGTTCTGACGCCGTCCAGGACTGCGAAGATCCAGGATCCGTCATCAGGAGGTCGTTGTCAGGCTCCCATTCAGCCGCGTCGGGCCCCGCAGCCAGCACGATGGTCAGCGCAGCTTGAGGTTCCACCAGCTCCGGTAACCCCGCCGACGATCCACACGGCGTGAAGCCAGAAGAATCTCGTCCCGCTGGACCGAACCGCTCCTCCGTGGAGACCCGGGGACGCTTAGTCATCGGCGCAGACTCCACGCAGCAGTCAGTCCTCCTCCTCCGTCCGCAACGTAGCTGCGGAACCGCAGGCCCTCTCCTTATCCCACCACGTTGACCCGGAGCCGGGGATCGCTCGGCGGAGAGAGACACAGAGGATGCAGGATTAGGAACACAGGTTACAGCAGGTGGGGGGAGTTCAGGGAGCTGCGAACCCTGAACTCCTCCTCCAGGAATGTGACAGAGCAAATCATTAAGCAGATGTGAATAAACTATGACTTGCCTGTCTCCTGGAGGTTGGATATCGCCTGCTGTGGTGGACACTGCTTCTTCCTCTCCCCGCCCGGCGATAACGGAGGACCCCCTGGGAAACCGTCTGAGGATCGCTCGCGTAGTCTCCAGCAGAGAGCTCACCAGGCCGAGATTCCAGGCACACACAGCAGTCAGGAAGCACGTCGAGGAGGAGGGGGAAACAGCCGGGATGAGCCAGCCCGAATGTCCTGTAGTGACAGCGGGGGAACGAGGCTCAGGGAACGAGGCTGTGAAATCTCCACACTGACGAGACAAGGAGGTGACAGCTGCGTGGGGGGAAAGGTCCTGGCGGCAGCCCAGAACTGGATCCGGACGGGGTTCGTGCAGAGGTGACTCGGCGATGTGATGACGGCTATTCCCAGGGGACGAAGCGAGGGGGGAACCCAGGAATCGCCGCTCCTGATCGGAGATCGAGGCGAGGAAGGCGTCAAGCATGGGAAAGCTTCGCTGCCCTGGAGTCCTCTCCACCAATCTCACTGCCGCCGCCACATGCCCGAAGATGGTGACAGGATGCACAGTGGAGCTTGCGACAGCCGCTCGGCCCCAGACGTAACTGCTGTCAGCTGCGGCTCCTTGGAGGGAATCCCGAGTGACGTGGTACAGGTCGGGGGAAGCCCTCTGGTTGGTGCGAACTCCCGGGCTGGAATGGCAGCAGGAACGGGATCCCGAAGCAGGGGGCAACGTCATCCACTTCGGCTTCCTGCCGGGGTTTCCATCCAACCCGCGGAGCTTCTCTCGCTGTGTACCTGTGGCGTCTATCCTGGCACTGTCCTCGAGATGGAACAAAGAATGAGGGTGACAGTCCAGGAGATCCTCAGCACGGCCCGGATGCCAGCGTCTCGAGTTGGAGGCGTCGTGCAGGGTGAAGAGCGTCCTGTCGACAGCCCCCGAGATAGACCTCAGCTCGTCACCCTGGCGTCGAGAGTGACTCCTGGGAAACGGCATGCTAGCAGCGCTGACACCCGGACAGAAAGGTACAATTCCACAGCGACTCACGGCCGCCGGCAACTCGTCTGGCTGCGACATACTGTCACGCGGGGCTCTAGGGAGCCACGCAATGAGAGCCAAGGGCGAGCCAGTGAGTCGTGATGTTTTATTAAAGGTAAGGGGTGAGGGATGAGGAAAGCACAGACACTCGTACAGAGGTACACTCACGAGTTGCACAGCGCAGGAGCAGGGAGCTCGTACCGGACGTAGGGGTAACAAGGCATACAAACTCACAGCAGGTAACAATCACAGGAATGCTGTAAGAGGAGTAGAGACTGACACCAGATGAAGGGGCTTCAGCCTAGCAGTGCTTATGCCGCAGCCCCGAGTGATCGAGGCTGCTCCTATTTATTCTCATTGGCAACACCCAGCTGATGAGGATTAATTGGCCCCAGCCGTCCCGTAATGCTGCCAGCTGGGAGCCTGCTGAGACGCTGCTCAATGAGAAGCAGGGATGAGGAGAAACATGGGCTGAGCGCCGAGACGGCGTCTCATCCCATGGTGACACTGTCCAGCTTTAACCCAGTAGGTGTAGACTGTAGTGTGCAAATGTCCATGTCCCCTGCTTGCTCTGTGGCCATGGCAGAGAAATCTATTTCCATGTAGACCGGGGAGACTAACGTGCATGACAGGCAATCGGCCACGATGTTGAGCTTACTGGCAAAGTGTTGAATGTCGGTCGTGAGCTCCGAGATTGCGGCCAAATGCCACGGCTGCCAGGCTGACCACGGTTTCAAGACCTTGGACATTGCATATGTTAGTGGTTTATGATCCATGAATGTGGTGAATTTGCACCCCTCTAGCCAAAACTGGAAATGGCCCGTCACCAGGTGGAGAGCCAACAATTCTCTGTCGAACGTGCTGTATTTGCGTTTGTTGTCGCGCAAAGTACGACTGAAAAATGCGAGCGGCTGCCACAAGCTGGAGACATACTGCTCCACCACTACCCCTATGGCAACGTCAGAAGCGTCCGTGGTGAGCGCTATCCACTCCAACGGGTCAGGGTGGGCTTGCAAAGCAGCATCAGCGAGCGCTGTTTTGGCATCTGCGAAAGCCTGGACTTGCTTGGGGGTCCAGTCGATGTTTTCAGCAGGCTTCTTTTACTTAAGCGCGGCATACAACGGCTGCATCAGCTGGGCTGCCTGGGGGAGGAAACGGTTATAAAAGTTTGCCATTCCCAAAAACTCCTGTAGGGCCCTCACGGCCTGCTGATGTGGAAAGTCCGACACGGCGCTCACCTAATCTAGTAGTGGAATGGCGCCCTCTGGCGAAATGCGGGGGCCCAAAAAATCAATCACTGGCACACCAAACTGGCACTTCACCGGGTTAACTATAAGCCCGTGCACTTCCAACTTCTGGAAAACCATCTTGAGATGGGCAAGGTGCTTCTCCTCGGAAGCGCCAGCCACCAGAATGTCATCTAAGTTGGCAAAAACGAAGGATAAGTCACAGAGCACTGCATCCATCATTCTTTGAAAGGTTTGTGCCATGCTTTTTTATCCAAATGGCATGCTTAAAAACTCAAAAAGGCCAAAAGGAGTTATTACCACTGTTTTTGGAATGTCTTCCTTGCGTACCAGGACCTGGTCCCTGGTGGACCAGATCCACTTGAAAAAACACATGTCCCAGCCAGGTGCACAGAAAAATCCTGGGTGTGTGGGATGGGATACCGATCGTGTTCCGTGGCGTTGTTCAAGCGCCGGAAATCACCACACGGTTGCCACGACCCATTGGCCTTAGGCACCATGTGTGGCGGGGATGCCCACGGGCTGTTGGAACACCTGACGATGCCCAGCTGCTCCTCGCACTTGCTGGCCAGTTTTGCCATGTCCAGGCCCCGAGGCCGCACGAACACCAGCGGGCCTTTTGTGGTTATAAAATGCTCAACCCCATGTTTGGTTACCGTAACCAAAAAAGTTGGGACCGTGAGGGCTGGGAACTATGCAAGTAAATGCTGGTACTTACCTCCTGGAGCTATAACGTTAGCCAGTGTTGTTGACCCAGCTCCTCGAGCTGTGCAAGACAGGGAGGTGAAAGAAACAACGTCCACTAAATGTCTGTTGGCAACATTGACTAATAACCCATAAACACATAAAAAATCTGCGCCTAAAATATGGGTAGAACATGCAGCTACCACAAAGTCACACTGGAAATTGTGTCCGTGCAAGCATATTGTCAGTGTCTGTTCACCACACGTCCTGATGGTGGATCCGTTGGCGGCCGTGAGCTCGGGACAGCTGCCTCCTGCCGACCTGTCTGCACTGACCGGCAGGATGAGGTTCTTCTGAGAGTCGGAGTCCACCATAAACCATCTCCCCGAATGTGTGTCCGTGATATAAAGCAGCTTGTTCCTGTCGCCAGCAGTTGCAGCTGCTACTAACTGCTGGTCGTGCCGTCTTCCTGGCTTCTTGAACTGGCATGGCGGCAGGCAGCATTGGGCATTCGAGCTGAAGCGGCGATGATAGAAACAGATCGCCCCATTCCTGCGTTTCTTGGTGTCTATCCTGGCTACCAACCACTGCTCCTTGACCTCGCTGGAGTCCCTCATGGATGCCGGTACAGTTGCATGCACTCTGAGAGCACCGGTTGCTAAAATGATGCGGTCCGCTTCCTGTGCCAGTGCGCAGTAGTTCTTGGTCACCAGCCACGGCAAGTTGGTCAGGATCGCCTTCGCTGTAGCAGGTAGGTTGCTGAGGAACAGGTGAGCGAACAGGAAAGATTTGTCATTCTTCCCCCTCAGTGCCAACGTGCTCTCCATAAGCTCCACGGCTGATCTGTCACCTAACTCTGAACGTAGGAGTCTCTCTGCCCTCTCACTGTCAGAATGGGTATAACGCTGGAGTAGCATCCTCTTGAGCGCTTCATATTTCTCTTGGGCCGGCGGCTCCTGGAACAGGCTCGTTACCTGCTGTGTGGTGCGAACATCCAGTGCAGCGACCACATGGTAATATTTCATATCGCCCGTTGTGATCCCACGGAGTGCGAACTGGGCTTCTATATGCAAGAACCACACAGTCGGGTTGTGAAGCCAGAAGTCTGGGAGCTTGACTCTGACAGTTCACGAGGTGCTGGTGCGCTCCCTCTGGTAGTCTCCGGGGCGGTGCTCGGCTTGCTGTCCATGGCACATCTTGGGGTCACCAATGTGGAAGAAGGAAGCAGACGAGACAGCGAGCTGGACAACACATGAACTTTATTCTTCTTCCAATATCAAGTACAGGAAAATACTCAGACTGGGTCTCACTGTGACTCCTTTTTATAACCTTTATTCTTGAAGCATGAGACCCAGGGAATCCAAACACAATACTTTCAGCACAAAGACATGTGTGGCACATTAACATAATAACCACCTCTCTTCCTCTCTCGACTCCTGTGTCTCCCTACTCCCCGGGGGGCAGATAGTCCTTTCCAATGCATCTGAGACCCCCCCGGAGCCACTTCCTCCTTCAGTCCTTTTGTTCCATCTTCCCCCGGCTCCTGACTCTGGGTAGAGAACTCCCACACAGTGCCACCACAAGTTCACCTTAAGAAGCTATTCTTTACTGCAACAAATTACAGTCACTTTTTTCTCTGTGCAGTAAGAAAACTTACACAATTACACAACTTGAGCATTTACACAACTGCGGACATTAAATGCAAGCTTCTTGCTCTAAAAATACTCATGTTTAACCACAGAGGTAGGAACTGCTGGGGACTACTCAGCGCTCGGACAACAGGTGATCAGGGCTCGATATGAGAAATTGCCACCACCAAGGCTTTTCTCTCCTGCTGGGGGCTAAGACATCATGCTCTGCGCAATCAAGGGGCTGTCAGCCCAGGCCGAGTTGTGGGGATCACTGCCAGAGCCGACCACTGCAGCACCACCAACACAAGTGGAGGGCACTGTCATCGCCGCTAGAGACAGCAGCGAGGGGACCGCCAGCAGAACGAATCGTCATGTCATCAGAAACCCAGCAGGCAGTCAAAGAACTGTTCCAGTGGAGCTGCAGGGGGTTAGAGTCAGGCAGAGACGCCAGCTGTGGGAGCTGCTGGACTGCTGTGTTGACGTTTTCACTGCCAGGGATAAAGAGTGCACCCGAACCAGCTTGATGCAGCACCAGATTGACACTGATGAGACCAGGTCAAGCCAGCTCCGCCCCCGACATCTGCCTTTTTCAAGGCAGGCGGCAGCAGAGCAAAAGATTTAGGAGATGTTGGAGGCAGATGTCATTGAACCCTTCAGCAGTCCCTGGGCAGTGCTGGTGGTTCTAGTCAAGAAGAAGGAAAGTTCGTGGTGGTTCTGTGTGGACTATCGGCGCCTGAATGATGTCACCCGTAAGGATTTCTACCCTCTGCCCCGCATTGATGATCCACTGGATTACATCACTGGCTCCAGCTGGTTCAGCTCACTCAACCTCTGCAGTGGCTATTGGCAGGTGGAGCTGTCACCAGAGGCCCGCCAGAAGAAAACCTTCTCCATCAGGCAGGGACTGTGGCAGTTCAAGGTGATGCCGTTTGGACTTTGCAGTGCCCCAGCCACCTTTGAACACCTGATGTATCGAGTGCTGGCTCACGTCCCCCAGAGCCACTGCTTCGTTTATCTAGATGACTTGCTGGTTCACGCAGCTGATTTTGGTGGTGCATTGTCCAACCTCCGGGAGGTGGTACACATTCTCTGCTGGGCCAGGCTGCGGCTCCACCCTCGGAAATGCCACCTGTTTCAGTGATAAACCACCTTCCTGGGCCACGTCGTCAGTGCTGCGGGAGTCGCCACTGACCCAGAGAAAGTGGCAGGGGGGAGAAACTGGCCGGTCCCGCGGGATGTAGGACAGCTGCAGAGCTTCCTCGGAATGGCCTCCTATTATAGGAGGCTTGTGAAGGACTCCGCCACCATCGCCATCCCACTGCATCAGCTGGCACAGAAGGGCTGCATGTTCAAGTGGAGCGAGGACTGTGCTGCTGCTTTTTCTGGCTCCGCTCAGCACTCATCAGAGCCCCCGTGATGCGGTATCCTGACCCGAACCGCCTCTTCATCATGGATACAGACGCTAGCAACCAGGGCATCAGGGTGGTGCTATCCCAGGAGGGAGAACACCAAGAGCAGGCAGTTGCTTTTTTCAGCTGTACTCTCAACAGAGCTGACAGGAATTATTGCGCCACCTGCCAAGAGCTGCTGGCAGTCATTCAAGGGCTTCACAATTTCCACCCGTATGCTTACGGGGGAAGGTTTCAGTTCAGGACGGGCCATGCGTCCCTGACATGGCTACTGAACTTGAAAGAGCCGGATGGACAGTTAGTGAGATGGCTGAAGGCACTGCAGGATTATAATTTTCAGATTATGCATTGAGCAAGAAGCCTCCATGCCAATGCTGACACGCCGTCCCAGCGCCCCTGTGTTATGGAGGCCTGTCGGCACTGCCAGCATGCAGAGGATCGTGACCCAGCAGTCTCACGGGCTGCTGCTGTCCAGACTGCTGTGGCCAGGGATAGCGCAGCGGCTCACAGCGCACCCTCAGATCATCAGCTAGCTCTCCCCAGCGATGATGTCACAGAGGCCCTCAGCACACAGCAGCTTCGGATCGAGCGGGATGGAGATCCTGTCGTCTCCTAGGTCTGGCAGTGGCTGGACATGGATCAACGGCCTGCCTGGGAGGCTGTATCTGCGCTGGACCCAGAGACCAAGGTCCTACATTCCCAGCAGGCCAACCTCTGCTGTCGTGAGGGTATCATTTACCAGCAGTGACAGTCTCCAGCTGTGTAGCATCATGTCTGGCAGCTGCTGGTCCCCCAAGGGTTTCGCCCCAAGGTGCTCCAGTCAGTCCATGCGTTGGTGGGGGCGGGCCACTTTGGGATGATGAAGACCCTGCAGTGTCTTCGGGCCCGGTTCTAGTGGCCAGGGTGTCGTCAGGACGCAGAGCTCCATGTCCACCACTGTGACACCTGCACGGCTCAGAAAGGGCCGACGCAGCAATCCCACGCCCCCTTGCAGCAGTACTGGGTAGATTGTAGAAGTCCAAACTGAAAATGAAAAATGGAAACAACACTGAGAAGTTTGTGGCTATTAGGACTTGGGTGACTGTCATGGTAGATAACTGGAGTAGATTATACAACATGCTTCTATTCAATTTAGTGACTTAACTTAAGAGGCATGACAAGTTCAGTCTCATGACAAGATGCTGTCTGTCAGGCTCCTTGCCTTGTAAACATGCAGAGTTATAAAATCCCAAAGTAAAATAGCTACAGTGTCACATGGCAAAAATAAATCGGCAAAGTACAGCATATGAAAAAGCTTCTTTCCCCTAGAAATGAAACACAGCTACCTGTTTGATAATGAAATCAATGGGATCATAAACTTCTGGCTGGCTGTAGACAGCATAGGTATCCATTCCTCCATCAACGTAATCTTTCAAGAAGAGGTGCTTGAATGTCATCAGATTTTCCTCCTTGAATTTGACAACCATCTGGTTGCTCAGTCCAAAAGACACCAACTGGAAGGGGAAAAAAGAGCATAACTTATGAGGATGGTAGGAAAAAAAAGACAATCACATTTCTTTGAGTCTTGTTATGTACCTGGGCTGTGATAATGGCAATTTTGATGAATTGCAGAACAAGTCTCCATGGTTTTCGTCCACGAGCATGAAATTTCTCACAAGGGGTCATGAAGTAATACTTGATCTTCTTTCTGAGGTGCCCGACTTTGTCCGCATCCTCCAAACACTGTGTGTGGTGGTCTTCCCAGAAAGGGGTGTCATTTGCATCATTTGAATCATACATGTCAGTAGATTCATCCATATCTAAAAGAAACATGAAAAAAAAAATATTCAAAGTATAATTTGGGAAAAAAAATTAGCCCCTATACACGTATCTGTGTATGTATGTGTGTATGGATGGATGGATGTTTCTATTCCAAGCCAACAAGAAGACATTTACTCAAGTACTTGTACTCAAGTAACTTTTCACAATATTGTACTTCTCTAAGTAGTTTTATTACAGGATATGTTTTACTCTCACTTGAGTACACTCTTGAGGAAAAACTGTACTTTTACTCAAAACATTTGGTTGTATTTGCAACTTCTGATTTCACTGATTAGAAAAATGGTAAAATTTTTGTTTATGCTGTAATAGCATATTCTTGCCAGAAATGACTGCATCTTTGCCCATTTTAGTAAATTTATAATCTGATTTCATTTCAATCAGTGCTGATGGGGTGATGGAGTAGCTCATTCCGGTCTGACGAAATTACCCTGGGAGTGTTCCAATCTCCTGACCACTGACCTTGACCTTAAGCATAACCTAGATACAGACCCATGTAGGAGGTGCTTAAAGTCAAGGACAGTGGCTGAGGAGGAGTAACGTTTTTCGTGAAATCATAAATGCCCAGATCTCCTGACCTTTGACAATGGCCTTGAACACAACCTGGATGCAGACCCCCCCGAGGGTCATTGTGAGTGAGTTTGGTGAGCATCGGGGGAAACGCCTGGGAGGAGTAGTGTGAAATGAGGACAGATAGACAGACGCCATGGCACTGCATTAGCTCCTTTCGGTTTCACCAGAATGAACTAAAAACTGACAATTTATGAGAAAAAAGTAATTAATTTAAAAGAAAAATTGACAGAAATGCATAAGAAAAAACCTTACAAATTTATGAGAATGAAGATTCAAATGCACAGCGGGGAAAATAAGTATTGAACAAGTCAACATTTTTCTCATTTAACATATTTCTGGGGCGGCGCGGTGGTGGAGTGGTTAGCACTGCGGCAGCACAGTAACTCACCCTTGGCCGGGGGATCCTGGGTTTGATCCCAGCCCCCGACCAACAGTGATCTGTGTGGAGTTTGCATGTTCTCCCCGTGTCTGCGTGGGTTTACTCCGGGATTTCTCCGGTTTCCTCCCACATGCCAAAATCATGCAAGTTAGGTTAATTGGCATCAAAACTGGGGATTCTAAATTGTCTTTAGGTATGACTGTGAGAGTGAATGGTTGTCTGTCTCTTTGTGTTGGCCCTGCGATGGACTGGCGATCTGTCCAGGGTGTACCCTGCCTCTCGCCCAAAGATGCTGGGATAGGCTCCAGTCCCCCCGCGACCCAAAAAGGATTAAGCGGAAGAAGATGAATGAATGAATGAACATATTTCTGATGGAGCCATTGACCTGAGATTTTCACCAGATATTAGTAACAACCCAAGTAATCCATACATACAATGAAATCAAGGCAACTGTGTTCACAAAACAAGTTATATTTAATACAGTGGAATGACACAGGGAATAAGTATTGAACACGTGAAGAAAAAGAGGTGCAAAAAGGCATAGAAACACAAGAAACCAGCTAAAATCCATCAGAATTTAGGAAGGCGTCACATCCCCCATCAGTGCAATTTAATTTCAGCTGGTGAAGTCCTGACTGATAGCCTTTAAAAAAGTCTGTGAATATCAGATTTTCACACCACAAAAACATTCATGATGGGTAGAAGCAAAGAGCTCTCTCTAGACCTTCACAACTTTATTGTTGCAAAACATAATGATGGCATTGGTAACAGCACATGTCTAAACTGCTGAATGTTCCAGTAAACACTGTTGGAGCCATCATTTGGAAGTGGAAAGAACATCATTTTACCATAAACCGGCCATGACCAGGAGCTCCTCACAAGATTTCTGACAGAGGAGTCAAAAGAATTATCAGAAGAGTTATCCAAGAGCCAAAGAAACAATAAGTAATACACTCAACTGATATGGGCTCTATGCCCGCTCACCTCACAAGACTCATAAGGGCTCGCACGTGATTGGTTGCCGCGACTCCTGGTGGATGGGCTGCTAGTCTGTTCAAGACGCTTCCAGACATTAAATTTTGCCTATATCTTCAGAAGTAAAAGTGAAACATTTTTCTGAAAATGGTCAGGCAAGAGATAAATGTATACTTGCCAAATATGTGTTTACTTTTTACCGACAGCCAGTCCTCCATCTGCCTGTGACTGAGCGGGGGGGGGGGGGCATTTGAATGTGGTTGCTCTCAGTGCACCACCCGTCCACTGAGACCATGATTTGGCACAGCCACATTCAAATTCGCCCCCCCCCCGCCCTTTGCCTCTCTCTGCTCTCACTGTGCTGCTACCCCAGCATGTGATTGGTCACCTCCTCCTCCACTGCTTTGCTGCGCAAAACGGACGCCTTCACCCCCTCTGCCTCAATCCTGCTGCTCCTCGACAACTCCCTCTTCCCCCGAGGTAGCCAAGCGTATCCGTCTGATTGGTTAATGTTATAGCCAGTCAAGCTAAGCAAGAATATCTGACGTAGCTAGAAACACTCTGTCCAAATCTGCCTTGTTTAGGGGGAGGAGCTTAAGCAGACATTAACAGCAGAAAAACACATACTTAGGAGTGTGGAATGGTTTTGCTCTTGATATGTCTTACAAAAATATTTAAATGAGCAGACAAATATTTATGAACATAGGATCTCAAATGATAAGAAAAAAAATCAAACTTTTGTGGAGAAAGGAATAACCAGACCGAGCTTTCTGAGCAGATGAACTTTATTCACTCTCTCACATCTTCCAGAATCAGAAACATTAACCTCATGTAGTAGGGACTCTCTTTTTTATCCCAACACTCACACGTCCCTACTACCAGAGGGCCTGCATTCACAATTGACTCCCCCATGACAATTCCTTTTGTCCCCCAGCCCTTTGATCTCCATGCTCTTCCGTCAGAGGAAAACTACTGCATCACCATGCCTTTCAGTCTGAGAGGAAAGTACAGCATGCCCCCCCCCCCCGAGTCTCAGACTGAGTGTTAACCCTCACGTCCTCTCGGCTTCAGCCTCCACCCATAGCTGCTGTAACGGGGGATCTTCAGCTCTGCGGCGCTGCTGTGCCGGTGGAGGGTTCCTGGGGGTGTGTCCATCTGTGGGGGGACAATGGTGGGGGGACATTCAGCATGCTCGTGTGACTGCTCTGATGAATCGTTTATCTGGGGAGTTCTCAGGGGGGATCTTCCGTGCCGAGGAGCTCAGGCCAAGACCACCTGCTCGTCTGCCACAACAAAGGCGGGCTTAAGCCTGTCTATACAGATTCTCTCCCGGCGACCCCCCAAGTCTAACCCAAAATGTTTGTCCCCGGTTTCCAGCACTCTGAACGGGCCATCGTAGGGTGGGCGCAATGGGGTCCAGTGGGCATCGTGCCTGACAAACATGAACACCGCGTCCTTCAAGGTTTTTGGCACAAAAGCGCGGGGAAAACAGTGGTGGGCCGGGCCAGGTACCATCCCTGCATCTGCGCTATGCCGTGAACGTGGGGATGGATGGGTGTTCAGCGCGGGGTTATCTGGTAAAAATTCCCCGGGGAGCCACAGCAGCTGAGAAAAAACCAGCTCTGCTGGGGAAGCCACCAAATCCTCTTTTGGTGCGGAACGCAACCCTAATAGAACCCACGGCAACCGGTCCACACAATTTGCATCCATAAGCGAAGCCCTGAGCGCTGTTTTCAGTGACCTATGGAAACGCTCGCATAACCCATTGGCCTGTGGGTTGTATGTGGTCGTGCGATGAATTGAGGTGCCCAGGCTCCAGGCCATTGTGGACCAGAGGTCGGAAACAAACTGAGGGCCCTGATCGGACATGATGTCCGAAGGGGTGCCAAAACGTGCCACCCATGTTGTCAAAAAAGCACGTGCCACGTCTGCGGATGTGGTAGAAGCAAGCGGGACTGCTTCTGGCCATCGTGTGATGCAGTCAACCACTGTCAGGAGGTACGTGAACCCCTGCGATGGCGGGAGGGGGCCCACGAGGTCCACGTAAACGTGGTCGAACCTCTTAGCCGGGATATGGAGCGGCTTCAAGGTGGCCTTTGTGTGTCTGTGTACTTTGGCTCGTTGGCACACTACACAGGCTGCAGCCCACTCTTTCACCTGTTTGTGCAGGCTCGGCCAGACAAACTTTGCTGCCACCATTTTGACTGACGCGCATACTCCTGGGTGCGCCAGGGAGTGAACCAACTCAAAAACGCGGTGTCGCCAAGCACGTGGGACCACTGGGCACAGGCTGCCCGTGGAGACGTCACAGATTGGGGGGGGGCCTGTCTTGCATAACTCTGCTCTCCAGCCTTAACCCTGTTGGTCCAGACTGGAGTGCGCAAACGTCTGCATCATCGATCTGCTCCGCGGCCATAGCCGTGTAATCTATCCCCACGTAGACTGGGGCCACCAACGCGCGCGAGAGACAGTCAGCCACCACGTTGAGTTTACCGGCCACATGACGAATGTCGGTTGTAAACTCCGAGATCGTGGCCAGCTGTCTCTGCTGCCGGGCCGACCATGGTTCCGAAACCTTGGCCATCGCGTACGTTAGTGGCTTGTGGTCCACGAACGCAGTGAAGGTGCATCCTTCCAGCCAGAACTGGAAATGGTGTATGGCCAGGTGGAGAGCCAGCAACTCCCTGTCGAACGCGTTGTATTTACGCTCATTTTTGCGCAAAGACCTGCTAAAAAAGGCTAGCAGCTGCCAAGAACCGGCGACGCACTGCTCCACGACGGCCCCTATGGCCACGTCTGATGTGTCTGTAGTTAGCGCAGTCTGAGTAGCCGAGTCTGGGTGCGCCAGTAGTGCAGTGTTCGCCAGAGCTGTTTTAACGTCGGAAAACGCTTGCTCTCGCTCAGGAGTCCAGTCGACTCTGTCCGCCTGCTTCCATTTCTTAAGCACTGCGTACAATGGCTGCATGAGCTGGGCTGCGTGGGGGAGGAAACGATTGTAGAAGTTAACCGTCCCCAAAAACTCCTGCAGTGCCCTGACCATCTGAGGCCGGGGAAAATTCGCCACTGCTCGCACTTTGTCCGGCAAAGGTATCGCTTCCTCCGGTGAGATGCGGTGTCCCAAAAAATCGATCCCCGTCACCCCAAACTGGCATTTTGCCAGGTTGATTATTAACCCGTGCTCCTCCAACCTCCGGAAAACCATCCTGAGGTGGGCTATGTGTTCGTCCTCGGACGTGCTGGCCACCAGGATGTCATCCAGGTAGACGAACACAAACGGCAGATCGTGCAACACCACATCCATCATGCATTGGAATGTCTGTGCTGCGCCTTTTAACCCGAAAGGCATGCGTAAAAACTCAAACAGACCAAACAGGGTTATTACTGCCATTTTAGGTATGTCCTCCACGCGCACCGGGACCTGGTGGTAACCGCGGACCAGGTCTATCTTAGAAAAAATGCGTGCCCCGGTGAGGTGAACGGAAAAATCCTGAATATGGGGGATCGGGTAGCGGTCGTGCGCTGTGGCGTTGTTTAATCTGTGGAAATCTCCGCAAGGTCGCCACGATCCCTCGGCCTTAGGAACCATATGTAATGGGGATGCCCGTGGGCTGTTTGATCGTTTGATGATGCCCAGCTTTTCCAAGTTGGCAAACTCCTCGCGCGCTATGGCCAGTTTAGCTGTGTCCAGGCGCCGAGGTCGTGCGAAAACGGGCGGCCTGGTGGTGGTAATAAAGTGCTCCACCCCGTGTTTTGTGATGGCTGCCTAAAACGTTGGGACTGTGAGTGCTGGGAACTGGGTGAGCAGTGTGTGGAACTTACCATCTGGAGCTGTGACGTTGGCTAGTGTTGTTGGCCCGGTTCCTCGAGCTGTACAGGGGAGCACACAAAAAATCAGCGCCTAAGATTGGGAAACTGCATGCTGCTATGACGAATGTCCATTGGTACGTATGGCCGTGGAAGGATACAGTCAGTGTCCTCTAACCAAAAGTCCTAATGTCTGAGCCGTTTGCGGCCGTCAGCTCAGGGCCGCTAGTTCCCGCTAGCTGGTCGGCGTAGGACGGCAGGATGAGGCTCTTTTGGGAGCCGGAGTCCACGAGGAACTGTCTCCCCGAGCGTGAGTCTGTCACGTAGAGCAGCTTGCTTTCTTCACCGGTGGTCGCAGCCGCTACCGGTTGCCAGTCCTGCCGTTTCCCGAACGCTTGAATTAGCATGGTGGCATACATCGGCGTGCGTCCTCTCCAAAACGGTGGTGGTGGGAGCAGAGCGTGTCTCTCTAGCACTTCCTTTGCCCCCACTGCCGCTACCATCGTTGGCTCCTCGCCTCCACTGGCCATCTCGCTGGGTTCCAATGCCGCTGCGTTCACTGTGAGGGCTCTGGTGGTGAGGATGATCCACTCTGCCTCCTGGGCTAGAGCACGGTAGTCACGCGCGGCCAGCAGCGGCGAGTTGGCAAGAACCGCTCTGGCCACTGTTGGGAGGTTCCGGAGGAAAAGGTGGGCAAATAGAAAATGCCCGTCGTCCGTGCCCATCAACGCCAACATCTTCTCCATCAGTTCCACTGCCGACCCATCTCCTAACTCAGAGCGCATCAGGAGCCTCTCCGCTCTCTCGCAGTCCAAGAGCGTGTAGCGCTGGGTCAGCGCGGTTTTAAGAGCCCCGTATTTGTCGCGGGCTGGGGGCTGTTGGAGCAGGCTTGCTACCTGCTGAGTCATGCGAGCATCCAGCTCTGCGACCATGTAGTAATATCTGGTGTCATCTGCCGTTATTCCCCAGAGCGCGAACTGGGCCTCGGTGTGGAGGAACCAAGACTTCGGGTCATGCAGCCAAAAGTCTGGTAGTTTGACCAAAATGGTGCACGCATTGCTGGGGCTTCCCGTCCGGGTCATCTCTGGGGTGTTCACCTCGTGTTCCATTATTCGTCAAGGGTCACCAGTGTGGAGAAAGGAAAAACCAGATTGAGCTTTCCGAGCAGATGAACTTTATTCACTCTCTCACATCTTCCAGAATCAGAAGCATTAACCTCATGTCGTAGGGACTCTCTTTTATATCCCAACACTCACACGTCCCTGCTACCTGAGGGCCTGCATTCACAATTCACTCCCCATGACAATTCCTTTTGTCCCCCAGCCCTTTGATCTCCATGCTCTCCCGTCAGAGGAAAACTACTGCATCGCCATGCCTTTCAGTCTGAGAGGAAACTACAGCATGGGTCCCCCACACTTTCAGATTTTCGGTGGTAAAAATCACACATTTATGTGAAAAAAAATTTGGCTGATTATCGTGAGACATTACTCAGGTAACTTTTTAGTAGATACCTTCTTACTATTACTCAACTAACTTTTATGGTGGATATATCCAAGTATAGTTATACATGAGTAATTAATACCATAAGGTAAAGCTAACTTAAGTACAACTTTTCACTCTTCTACCATTCTCTGCAAAACAGCGAGTTCCAAAAACAGGCTGATATATGTGTCAGCCTCACAACCATAATGCAACTGGGTTTTTTTTTTTTAAAAATCCAACATTTCAAGACCTTTTATTGATAATCTTTGCATATTCTAATATTTTGTCATACCTCAAATGCAAACCAAAGACAGGAAATGCATGCAGTTTGATTTGGATCTATAGTCTGATACACTTGGCATAATACAACATCGTAACTCTGAATTAAAACCTGACAAGAGTAGGAAGAGACTGAAGTGTTTCCAGCCCTGAAAACTGTTGATACACCAATTCAAATCCACCAAATACTTATTTACCATGATATTTTTTTTCCATCTACATTTGGATTAACTACAAAACAAGACTTAACGAATACTTACCATTGCTCCCGGGCAGGTTAATCAGCTTTTAATTGAAACCGTGAAATCAACGAGCGTAGTTTTACAGAACGAACATAGCATCAAAATGTCTTTTAATCGTAATCCGCACTGTTGCTTTGCTATCGTACCCCCAAATGAACTAATTTAACTAGTCTGAACTTTCAAAAATATCTAATCAATGTTGACTATAAGGAAATGAAGGAAATAGCCCAGGTGTTTTTTTGCAACGTGACTGAACATCAATACAACTTGGAACATGATTGGCTTTAAAGCCTGTCAGTCAGTGCTCGTCCCTCCTCTCATGTAACCAATGACAACCAAACAGTCCACGCCGAGCTTGTGGAGTCCAGCTTTCACAGTTACATGGTTTAAAGTTACAGTAAATCAGTATTTTCTGTTATTGTTAGCCTCAAACAGTAGTGCTCTAAATTAGAAAAATTAACTCCTCTCGAAGTTCTTTAGCCAGTGTTTGTTTTATCGTTACAATCACATAGTAGTTGTGAAGTCCAATCATTAGAATTAGCTAAAAATACCATTTATCACAGCAAAACTTAAAGTTACCCATATGATGCATTTGTTTGTCCTTAAATATTAAAATCGAGCTCGATTGTGTGATAGATTTCAACAGTCATTAGAAGAAGCTTAACTGCTGTTAAAATATGCAAGTGTTGGCAAATGTATTTTATAAAACTATTTCAGGCATGTTTGTATTTGCCATTAACTACTGCATTAACCCAATTTATTACTCAAAGGACGAAATATAGTAATAGAGAGTATCTTTGCATTCATTAATATTGCTTTAAATGTATGTAAAATTTAAGTTATAAAATATTATTCTGCTTTTACTGAAATACTTCATAAGTCTTTCGTCCTGATATGTATAGCTGCACAATAGCCCACGGTTACATGGCAAAATTTCTTCAGGTCTGATTACAATTCAGGGTCAGATACTTTACTGTTTACATGGAGCCTGAAAAAGCTGATCTGATTATATAGTGCGTTTTCATGTGTCACATATTTCATCATCGTCATCATCATCATCATCATCATCATCATCATCATCATCATAGCAGGCTGTCCTTGGGCGACAATGTCTGTTTCATTTAGATCTGATCAGATTCCTCCACACAGCTCTGTCCTTAGCCTTCTGCTGCCAGAACTCCTGTCTATATCCAACTTCTTCAATGTTTCTTTTTTTACAGTTGCCTTTAAATCTGAGCCTTGGTCTACCCTGACTGCGTTTGCCTTTGCATAACTGTGAGTAGAGTAACTGCCGAGGGAGATGCTGGTGGTCCATCCTCTCAACAATGTCTGAGCCCTCTCAGGTTCATCTGTATTAGCATGTCCTCCACTGATGGTAGACCAGCTCGTTTCAACACTTCTATGTTGGTTATCTTGTCTTTCCATGAGATGTGTCATTATGGCTCGAAGGTGTCTCAGCGGATGGGTACGTGTGGATTTCTTCACCTGCACTCTGGTAGACAGTCCAAGTTTTCAGCACCATACAAGAGAGTAGCCAGTATTTGTTGCTCTGTACACTTGTGCATTCACACGGATAGACACAGGTCGATTGTTCCACATCTCTCTCAAGTTCCAAACACAGCGCTCACTCTTCCCATTCTGAAGATGGTTCATCCTCCAGCCGAACAGCTCTAAAACAGTAGCTCCCTAAATACTTGAAAGTCTTGCAACGTGACTAGTGGCTCTGTACCAATGCTAGATCTCTTCTGGTAGTGATGTTTGATATTTGGAACTTTGATAAAGGCACTCTGTCTTCTTGATGTTGATTTTGAGGCTGAATTGGCTAGCTGCTCTTGCAAAATTTCTCCACTAAAGATTGCATATATTCTACACTGTGTGCAACTAGAGCACTGTTGTCGGCAAAGAGTATTCTCGTACTACCTTGATCGATGTCTTACTCTTGGCTTTAAGCTGTGCCACATTGAACAAGTCTTGCTTCTTTCCTTGTTTGAATGTATACTCCTTCTGAAGTGTCTTTGAAGGCCCACCTCAGCATGGCTGCCAGAGATAGCAAGAGGAGTGTAGCGCCAACACACACCCTTGTTTCACCCCGTTGCTTACTGAAAAGTCTTTAGATACTGAACCACTCATTGCTACATTTGCTTGCATACCTGTATGAGTGGCCTCGTTCAGGCTGACAAACTTCTCTGTACAGCCATATTTCTTCAGTACCTGCCAAAGTCCTTGTCACAAAACAGTATCAAAGGCTTTACTGAAGTCTATGAAGACTGCATAAAGGTGGCATGTTCTGTTTGATACACTTTTCTTGAACCTGTTTCAAGCAGAAGATCATGTCCATTGTGCTCTTTCCACTTCTAAATGCCGCACTGGGTTTCCGGTAGTACATTCTGCGAGATGTGTTCATTGAGTCTGTTCTGTAGTACATGTGAGAGAATCTTACCAACAGTGGCTAGCAGTGATATACCTCAATAAATTCCACAATCGTTCCTGTCACCTTTCTTGAGCAAAGGCACAATACTCGCATCCTTCCAGTCTTGAGGTACTTTCTGAGCATCCCATATCTCTTGGATGAGCTTGTGCAGGCAGTTGGTCTGCTGAACACCACCAAATTTCCACACTTCTGCTGGAATTCCATCCCTTCCTGGAGCTTTACCAACCTGTGTTGTCCTGATAGCTGCTATTAGTTCATCAAAATTTGGTTGTTCATCCAGACTTGATACAGCCGATCGCTACACTAGAGCTTTTTGAGCCTCTTCAGTGAGATCTCCAGGGTTGTTTAGTCGTTGGTAAAAGTGGTCTGCAAATCTGTCCAGGATCTTGTCTTTCTCCTGCAAAACCGTTTTACCATCCATAGCCTTTAGTTGGATCAATCCTCTTGGTTTAGGGCCGTAGATTTCTCTCAAACCTGTGAAGAATGTTTTCATGTCCTTCCTGTCTGCTGCAGTTTGAAGTTTCTCCGCTTTTTCATCCCACCAGTTGGACTTCATCTCTCTGGTGTACTTCTGTAGCTCACTCTGAGCCTTTGAGTATTTCTTCTTCTTCAACCTTGTGTTACACTGTAGGTTTTCCTACTTAGCTGTTTTCCTCGCTTCTAGTAGTTTCTTCAGGTGTTCATCATGCTCATCAAACCAATCTTGATGTTTCCTCTCAGGGTGGCCTAATACATCACTCGCAGTCTGATACACCGTATCCTTCAGTGTTGCCCATTTCTCTTCTATGTCATTCTCTGAGTTGTTGCTGTCCCAGTCTTTCAAGTTTTCATCCATTTCCTGTGTAAGTTCTTCCTGCTTCTTTTGGCCTTGCAGTGCACTAGTGTTTAGCTTCTGTGGTGGCTTCGCACCCATCCTGCAGTGCTGTTTTCGTCTCCAAATCCTTAATCTAGATCTCAGCATAACATGATCAGTACCACAGTCCGTGCCTCTCATTGCTCTGGTGTCCAATACATCCCTTATGTCTCTCTGCCTGACTATGATGTAGCCTAACAAGTGCGAGTGCTTGGATCTTGGGTGCATCCATGTCTTCTTGTGTGTGTCCTTGTGCTTAAATAGAGTGTTGGTTATCACAAGGTTGTACTCTGAACATAGTGCAAGTAGAAGTTCTCCATTAGCATTGCGCTTGCCTTCTCCATGACTGCCTAGCACTCCTTTCCATTTCTCAGTGTCCAAACCAACTCTAGCATTAAAATCTCCAACGAGTATCAGCCTGTCATCAGTCGACGCACGCCTGATAGTCTCACGTAAATTACTGTAGAACTCTTCCTTCACCTCCTCTGTGTTGGTCATTGTTGGGGCATATACACTGATGAGTGTGGCATACATCTTCCTCTGTAGTGGGAGTCTCATAGTCATTATCCTGTCGTTGATTGACACCGGTTCCTCATCAAGCATTGCTGCTATCTCCTTTCTAACTGCAAATCCCACTCCTGCTTCTGTCCTTTCTTGAGTTGATCTCCAACTCCAAAAGAAGGTGTGCCCATGGTTTTCCAAGCTGTCATATCCAGGCAATCTTGTTTCACTAAGTGCAGCTATGTCTACATTGTACCTGTTCATTTCCAGGGCCACAAGCGTGGTGTCTTTCTGGGCTCTGTGATGTTGTTCTGTCCAACAAAGTGCGTACATTCCATTCTGCTACACACAAGGCTGCTGTTTTCCTCTTCTTTTGTCTTCCTGCTCCTACCTTACTTTTTGCTGCCTGTCGGAGTGTGAACAAATCAGCGCAGACCTTGTAAGCCCAGGCGACGTCCAAGCCAGTTTGAGTTTGTTTCTGATTGACCATTTCATGAAACTGCTTGCAAAGTATTTGAGTACCGCTAGCTTTTGTTGGACTAGCGGCACATTCTTGGCAGATAAAGGTATTATCAGTGACAAGGACAAGCCAAGACAAACTGACTCCAGTATCTGTTGCAGTGACTGACCAGATGATAGGTTTGTTTATCTCTGCTCTTTGTGTAGTGCATGACATGATGCACTGACTGGCACAGTCCACCACAGACCTTGCAACAGATGTGTTTATCTGCCAGGATATCCAGTCTCACCCCGTGTAACTGGGAGTGGTCCACCACAGACCTGTGGCAGATATTGTTTTAAGTTCTGCCAGGATGCCCTGTTTCACCCTCCACACCCTCGGAATGATGCCGGTTGAGTCGCTGACGGCCTGACCCATGAGACAGGTAGTACCGGTTTTTATGGTTATCCGGTAGCAAGCAAGCCAATGCCTGACCTGACCAAAAAAAAAAAAAAGGAGGATCTAAGTGTCAGTTAGAAGCTACCAATTTCTGACCAAAAAAAGTGGAATTTTATGGGTGAGAAGCTGCAACTATAGCAAAAAGACAAAAAAGCTGTAAATTTCCACCTGTTTACAACCTAAAATGCTGCAAATATAAGATTTGAGTAAAATGTTGCAAATTTAAGCTTTTTTTAAACTGCAAATTCAAGAGTAAGAAAAGTTCTAAATTCATGAGGAAAAAGCTGCAAAATTATGAATAATAAAAAGCTGCAAATTTTCAAGTAAGAAGCTACACATTTCTGAGTAAAATGGCTGTAACTGCACGAAAATCCTGCTAATTTATGAGAAAAATCCTCACATTTACAAAAGAATGTTTCTAATTTTCATGAAAAAGGATGTGATAAATTGGCATGTGTTGGCCATTTTTTTAAATGACAGCTGTGAGGAGGAACTAAACGGTGGTGTTCGGTGGTGTTAAATCCTGCAGATCTGCACTAATCAGCAGGGAAAAGGAGAAGAAGAAGAGGAATAGGTGATCCACAGCAACAGAAATAATCCAGTTAACCCAGGAGGAGTAAACACATGACACCCCATGACACCCAACAGATCACCCCCCCCCCATGACATCAGTGGGAACAGCTGGGACAAACTTCACACCTCTGTCGATTTACATGTTCCCTTCTGAGGACAATTCAAGCAGAGCTGCTGCTGAGATGGAAACCAAAGGGTTAAAGGGTGATGTTGTTACGTATGGCTCTCGCGAGCCATACAATGAGAGCCGAGGGCAGACCAGTGAGTTTGCATGTTTATTGAGAAAAGGGGAAAGGAACAAAGAAACAGGGCCTCATGGAGCCAAAACACAAACGATGACAAGGGTAACGCTTACACACGATGCAGGATGACAGAAGGGTGGCTGTCGCCGGACGTAGGGGTTCCAGGCTTACCCACGCCAGAGAAGAGCGTGGATAATCATGTGTGAGGTCACAGCCCCGAATGATCGGAGCTGCTCCCTTTTGTAATGGTTGACAGCGTCTCAGCTGATGAGGTAATTGGGCTTCAGCTGTCCCGAAGCTTGACAGCTGGGAGCCCACTGAGACGCTGTCACAATAAGAGCCGGGCCGGTAAGAACGGCCCGTGACAGTACCTCCCCTCCATGCCGGGCTCAGAACGGCCAGTAACACCCAAGCCCCCCCCCCCCCCCCACACACACACACACCTAGGGTGGGCGGATGGGGCGCAGGCCAGGAGGGAGAGAATCAGAAGAAGGAAAAACATCAGCAAATAACAATGAAACAATACAGAGTATGCGGGGGGAAAAAAACAAAACCACACAATACTCCAAAGACAACAACATGAGGACGGAAAAAAAAACCCCACTACTTAGGCGGAGAATGAGGTACAGGAAAAAAACCACAATACTCCATAGACAATAATATGCGGAGGGATAGAAAAAAAAAACGCTACTAGGCAGAGGATAAAAGTGGCAATAACAGATACTGAGGCACAGGAAAAAACCACAGTACTCCATGGACAACAATATACGGACGGACAGAAAAAAACCACTAATTAGGTAGAGGATAAATGTGGCAATAACAGAGAATGAGGTACAGGGGAAAAAAAACCACAATACTCTATAAGTAACAATATGAGGACGGACAGAAAAAAAAAAAACACTGCTAGGCAAAGGATAAAGGTAGCAAAAACAGAGACTGAGGCACAGGAATAAACCACAATACTCCATAGACAACAATAAAGTACAGACAAATTCAAAGGAAGACAACCCAGGAGACCATAAAATGAGAGGAAAGACTCCTAAGGGCGAAATCCAATAAGTACAGGCATCCCTCAAACAGGAGGGGAAGAGAGAAAAAAAAAAGGCACACTGAACGCGAAGCAATAACAAGGGATTACATGGCTGCACCCACCCAAAAACACAAAGACTAAGCACAGCAGAGAAAATTCAGTTCGGGGGTCTCCCCGCACCCAGCGTCCAAACCGCCAACAGGGGTGAAGGGAAAAGTTCAGGCGGCCTACCCGAATCCCAGGCCAGAAAACACAGTCTCTCGGGCGGCCGAACCAGATCGCCGAACAGGAAGTCCAATGGGTCGGGCAGCCGCACCAAAGAGCCAAATGGGCACGGCAGACCCTCTGGCGGCCGACCTGCATCACTCAGCCACCAGGCCCGTAGGGGAGAGAGGGGCAACGGCTTCCCTGTGAAGACAGATAATGAGGGCGAGCCAGGCCTAAAGTGAGAGGTCCATATGGGCCCTGGTGGAGGAAGCTTGGGGGAAAGATGAGGGGGAATCAGATGACGATGACGAAGAAGGGGAAGAAGATGATGATGAGCCGGTCCAATGTCCGATGGCAGGGGATCTGCAGCTCCCTCACCGGACCTGGATATCATTGGTACTGCACCCACGTTGGACCCCGATTGGGTCTCTGAAGCACCCGCGTCGCACTCCAATAGGATCGCGGCTGCTCCCGTGATGGACCCCGATTGGGTCTCGGTAGAACCCTCGTCAGACTCCGATTGGGTCTCGGTAGAACCCTCGTCAGACCCCGATTGGGTCGGCACCGCACCAGAGCCGACCTCCAATCCTGAACCAGGAACCTCTGGCACTGCGGGCGATAGCAGCTCCTCGCCGGCGACCCTGGAAGAAGGCTCAGGAGAGAGAGAAGAACTAGGATCACGATCACCGGCAGCGCCAGAACCTGGTGAGACAAGCTCGGCCGCCGCGGACGGCTGCACCCGGCTCATCTCCCCTAGAGACAGGCTAAAATGCTCTAAGATGAGAAGGAGAAAGATAAAGTAGAGCACTTGCCTGATCTCGGGTTCTGACGCCGTCCAGGACTGCGAAGATCCAGGTTCAAGTGTCAGGAGGTCGTCCTCAGGCTCCCACTCAGCTGCGTTGGGCTCCGCAGCTGGCATGATGGTACGTGCAGCTTGCGAGTCCTCCGGCACCGGTGCCCACGCCAATGGCCCACACGGCGTGGTGGCAGGAGAACCCTGTCCCGCTGGACCGGACCGCTCCTCCGTGGAGACCCGGGGATGCTTCGTCATCGGCGCAGGTTCCACGCAGGAGTCCGCTCTCCTCCTCCGCCCACGGCGTAGGTGCGGAACCGGAACCAGGCTCTTCAGAACCGCAGGCCCCCTCCTAATCCCACGACGTCGGCCTGGCGTCGAGGACCGCTCAATGGAGGGAGACACAGAGGATGCGGGATTAATAATTACAGCCACAGCAGGTGGTGGGAGTTCGGGGAACTGCGAACCCCGAACTCCACCTCCAGGAGTCTGACAGAGCAAATCACAATAAGTGGATGAATTAACTGGGACTTGCCTGTCTCCTGGAGGCTGGGTGGTGACCGCTGTGGCGGACGTTGCTCCTCCCTTCTCCCGCTGGCCAGTAACGGAGGACCCCCTGGGAAGACGTCGGGGAGCCGCTCACGATGGTTCCGGGATGGAGCTCATCGAGACAGGACTCTGGATGCACACAGCAGCCAGGAAATGCGTCGAGGAGGAGGGGGCGACAGCTGAGATGAGCCTGGCCCGGGACGCTGACATAACAGCAAGGGAAGCTGGCTCGGGAGACGAGGCTGCGGGGTTTCCCCTCTGATGAGGTGCAGGAGTGACAGCTGTGTGGGGAGTTGAGACCTTGCGGCGACCCAGAACTGGATCCGGACGGGATTCTTGCTGAGGTCGGCGACCAGTGTGACGACGGCTACTTGCAGAGGGCGAGTCGAAGGTAAAGTTCGGGAATCGCTGCTCCTGTGCCGAGACCGAGGCGAGGAGGTCGGCAAACTCCGGGAAGTCCCTTAGCCCAGGATTCCTCTCCACCAGTCTGACTGCCGCCATCATATGATTAAAAGCCAGAGAAGGACTTGTTGCTGAACAAACCACCGCCACGTGATCCCAGATGGAAGCAGCTGCGCGCTGGAGCTTCTCCAGGGGATTCCTGAATGACGAAGCTCTCCAGTGGGAATCACCCCTAGGTGGAGCGAAGTCGTGGACCGGAGTGAAGGCAGAAATGGGATCCGGGCGTGAGGAGCGGGGATGCCTCCTCTTCGGCTTCCTGCCGGGATTTCCCTCCAGCCCACGGACAGTCTTGCGCTGCGCGGCAAGTTCAGCCCTCCTCACACTGACTTTGGGGTGGTCGACGTAGCGAGGAAGATTATTAAGAAGGACCTCAGCGTAGTCTAGGTGCCAGCGAATCAGGTTTGGGTTGTCATCGAGACTAGCTGCGAAGAGCGTCCCGTCGACATACTCCTGGGTGCTAACTAGCTCGTTGCCCAAGTGCCGAGTGCGGCTCCTGGGAGTCGGCATGCTCCCAGCGTTGACACCCAGACCGGGAAGAACAAAGTCCAAAACAGCAAACTCACGGCCGCCGGCAATTCACTTGGCTGTGACCTACTGTTACGTATGGCTCTCGCGAGCCATACAATGAGAGTCGAGGGCAGACCAGTGAGCTTGCGTATTTATTGAGAAAAGGGGAAAGGAACAAAGGAACAGGGCCTCGTGGGGCCAAAACACAAACGATGACAAGGGTAACACTTACACATGATGCAGGATGACAGAAGGGTGGCTGGCGCCGGACGTAGGGGTTCCAGCCTTACCCACGCCAGAGAAGAGCGTGGATAATCATGTGCGAGGTCACAGCCCCGAATGATCGGAGCTGCTCCCTTTTATAATGGTTGACAGCGTCTCAGCTGATGAGGTAATTGGGCTCCAGCTGTCCCGAAGCTTAACAGCTGGGAGCCCGCTGAGACGCTGTCACAATAAGAGCCGAGCCGGTAAGAACGGCCCGTGACAGATGTGGCTTTAACAGCAGCACTGATACACCCCCCCCCCCCAACTGACCTGCTGGAACTAACAACTCCTCAGACCTTTTAACACAATTTTAACAACAAAAGGACATGCAAAAGAACGAAGATTCCCTTTAATTTAACAGGATAACAGCGTGAATTTTCTGGTCTGTGAATGAACAGAGCAGCCATGAGTGTTTCACAGAGTCACTTATTGAATTATAATGGTTAATCTAAGTCACAGTTTCAGGAAACATAAGCTTCAGAGGACACAAACCCATGACACATTGTTTTAAATTTTGCTGGGTTTTTTTTGTCACTTCACTTCCAGTCCTTATGGCCATTTTCTGATTGCTTTGAGTTTTTAAAACATCATTTTAAGAATAATGTTAACTGACTTAAATGTTTAACATACTGATCACATTTAGATCTTAATTCAAACATGCAGAGTATTTGCAACCAACTTAATTAAGACTTGAACTAAAAAAAATCAATCTGAATACAACTGGGAGCGTTAAAGAATAAAAATCTTTGGATTTCATAATGGAGTTCTGCCTGCAGATCACCTGCACTCAAACATTCCAAGTACCTCATGGGACGGACCAGATTCCATACAAAAATGTTAAAATTTTACTTTGGCTTCGTCTTTAAGGGGTTGCTTTTCCAGTTAAAAGTCTCAAGTGTTGAAGAGTCCACCTTTGTATAAAACGGCCAAGTCAGTATACCACAAAAGACTCAAAGTTGCTAAGATAATCCAAAGGTTAAACCGGCTGTTGTTGTCATTTAAGCCCTGCATGGCTTCAACAACATGGAGCCGGCATTTCACCTTGAAACGGATGGCAGCGAGTTATTGCAAACGAGCAAGTTTAAAACACACATAACACTAAAGTTAAGAGTATTGCAAGAAGGAAAATAGTTTAATATAAAACACAGCTGTCTTACCTTGAAATATAAATAGCGCCAGAATAAAAGTGAAATTGACGTGCAGTAATCCAAACTATTTCTGGATGTGGGAGAGAAACCAAAAATGACCAACAGAAGAGGACATATTGATCAGGATGAACACAACGAGAGCCACCTTCACCAGCTGGTAAGTTAGGAATATGGCTTGTTTTGTTTACATTGTACTGCATTGTACTGATTTTCTGGTTCATATACTTTGAAGATAAGATCACAAAATCCATGAAACAAGAAACAGTGACAAAAAGAGGAACCATTCTTTGTGTAAATATGTCCAAAGTCCACTTTTGACTGAGTTATGCAATTTATATAGCTGCCGTGACATTATGCAAATTAGATGTATAAATTTATTCCTATCTGAAACTTTGGATCATATTCTACATCTTTCTAATGGACAGTAAGCCATTATCTCTTGCAACTTTCAAGTTATAGCCTTGGAAATCTGAACTATTTTCTTGACAAAAAAGCTTTACCACTTTTGACCACTAGGGGTCTTGGTGCCAAGCGGCACCTGGGACAGCTAAACAGTTAAAGGACTGATGGTGGGAGACATTCTCTTTGGCGCTCCACCTCTAGCCTATTTAAACAGATTAAATCATTTTGACATGCACACATCGACATTTTGACATTCTGAAAATAGTAGAAGAAGAAGCAACTTCCGGTCTTAGCAAGACCCGCTTCGTGTCTTTCTCTTTTTTAAATGGACCTGCATTGTGTTATTCAGACTGTACTTTTGCTTCTGCTGGTCTCCGTAATGAAGCTACAAGTACATACTTCTGCATATGATGACCAGAGGGAGAGAGCAGGATGATACAGACCAGTTTTGTTTTACTCCTGAAAAATCTGATCCGATTAGGACGTGCGTTTCCATGTGTCACACATTTGAACCGAATAAATCATTTTGACATGCGCACGTCGACATTTCGACATTCTGAAAATAGTAGAAGAAGAAGCAACTTCTGGTGTTAGCAAGCCCTGCTTTGTGTCAAAATTGACCTGTACTGTGTTATTCAGACTGTACTTTTGTTTCTGCTGGTCTCTGTAATGAAGCTACAAGTACACTACTGTTCAAAAGTTTGGGGTCACCCAGTCAATTATTTTGTGTTTTCCATGTAAAGTCACACTTATTTACCACCATGAGTTGTAAAATGAATAGAAAATATAGTCAAGACATTGACAAGGTTAGAAATAATGATTTGTATTTGAAATAATAATTTTTTCCTTCAAACTTTGCTTTCATCAAAGAATCCTCCATTTGCAGCAATTACAGCATTGCAGACCTAATATGATTGCACAAGGGTTTTCTAATCATCCATTAGCCTTCTGACGCAATGAGCAAACACATTGTACCATTAGAACACTGGAGTGATAGTTGCTGGAAATGGGACTCTATACACCTATGTAGATATTGCACCAAAAAACAGACATTTGCAGCTAGAATAGTCATTTACCACATTAGCAATGTATAGAGTGTATTTCTGATTAGTTTAAAGTTGTCTTCATTGAAAAAAAAGTGCTTTTCTTTCAAAAATAAGGAAATTTCTAAGTGACCCCAAACTTTTGAACGGTAGTGTACATCCTTCTGCATATGATGAACAGAGGGAGACGGCAGGACAATACAGACCAGATTTGTTTTACTCCCACTAAGTTTTCCGCTAGCTGCTGCTAAGGCGGAAATACGTCACGTCGATGTGCGGCTGGTGTACAGACATGTGCAGTAAACATATTTTCTGCCCTACATTCGGAATAAGTGTTTTCATGCGCACCATTCGGATTAACAATCGGTATAACCCACCCCTCTCACTCGGAATGAAATATTAATCCGAATGAGCGTGATGGGTTAGAATATTCAGATTGGTGTGTTTACATGAAGCATTTTTATTCCGATCAGGCTTTTAATCCGGTTACTTGTGTCCATGTACACATAGCTAGTGATGACTTACAGTACTTTTAACTGTGTTCACACCTTTTGTTTTATTTATTATTACAAGTGCATACCTGTGCATGGCCATAGAAACCAAGTTTAAGCAAGTATTTCTGCATTCCCATAGAAAGCAAGTGTAAGCAAGGGTGTAAGAAAGCACGAACGTCAGCACTCGTTTAGTGATGCCTGCCTTTGATCTTTGATGATGTCATAGCAAGTCCTATGATTGTGAGTGATGACTGCCTGTGATCTTTGATGATGTCACAGTGAGTCCTATGATCTTTGATGATGACATAGCGAGTCCTATGATGCCTGCATTTGATCTTTGATGATGTCATAGTGAATTCTATGATCTTTGACGTCACCACTCGTTCATTGATGCCTGCCTTTGATCTGTGATGCCTGCCTTTGATCTTTGATAATGTCATATCGAGTGCTATGAACATGAGTAATGCCTGCCTTTGATTTTTGATGATGGCATAGCGAGTCCTGTGATCGTGAGTGCAGCCTGCCTTTGATCTCATAGCAAGTCCTCTGATGTTTTAGCGAGTCCTATGATTGTGACATCATGACGTCGTGACAGAGATTTCTTGAATTATACAGTATATACTAATACTAGTACTAGTACATACCCGTGCATACCCGTCCATGCAGGTAGAAACCAAGTATAAGCAAGTATTTCTGCATGCCAGTTACTGAAGGGTCTCCTCCTGTCTCAAAGACGGTTGTGTTGTTCACAGTCATGCCTGTGGCTTACTGCTCGAACCTGAGGTGTTTCATCTTCACGGCATCTTTTCTGACGTGCAGCAGTTCTCCTCACTCTATTGCTCTCCATCTGGTGAGTCTTCTTCTTCTTCGTTCAGACCACTGGTTGAGGGATAGATGCGTCGTAATTCCGGTTCATGGACAGGATCATGAAAATAGATCTGAGCAAAAAGTGGCTTTCGACCCTGTTCAGGAAGACCCATGCATGCCCGTCGAAATCCAGAAACCGGAGCACCCAGAGAAACTGTGCCTTGCCTGGCGTGCAGCATTGCTCGCTTTGCGGGCATTTCAGACTTCAAGCGACTCAGCACGTGCATGGTGCACTGCCACATGTTTCCTGTCTGTCTGTGCATCCCTTGTCTGTCGTATCGTATGACGTGCTGGAACCTCAGGTGTTCCATCTTCACGGCATCTTTTCTCACGTGCAACACAGTCATGCCTGGGAGGTACTGCTCGAACCTCAGCTGTGTCATCTTCACGGGATCTTTCCTGACGTGCAGCAGTTCTCCTCACTCTATTGCTCTCCTATATGACATCCTAAAGACATCGAGACAGGTATCATAGGACACTACATCATAGGTAGACAGTCGTAAAATACATCAAGGCAGGCATCGTGAATGATGGTCTATATGACATCATAAAGACATCAAGGCAGGCATCATAGGACACTATATCATAGGTAGTCAGTCCTATTGCCTATATGATGGCATCACCTATATGACGGCATCTTGAGTTATTGCGTATATGATGGCAATGCCTATATGACAGCATCGCGAGTCCTATGTAACCTGAGATCATAGGATCATCATAGGACATCATGCAGACATCATAGGCAGGCATCATAGGACACTACATCATAGGTAGCCAGTCCTATTGCGTACATGACAGCATTGCCTATATGACATCATTGCGAGTCCTATGTAGCACACAGAGATTTCTTGCTTTTATAGTGATGATAGATGATGACCATGCAGACATCATAGGCCATCCTATGATGTGCTCTATATGCTATCATATAGACATCATATCTTTATGACGGCATCACGAGTCCTATAATGCCTGAGATCATCGTGTCAGATGGCTGTGTTGTTCAGTCATGCATGCGACGTACTGCTCGAACCTCAAATGTTTCTTGTTCACAGCATCTTTTCTGACGTTCAGCATTTCTCCTCACTCTATTGCTCTCCATCTGGTGGTCATTCACACCACTGGTTGAGGGATAGGTGCGTCATAATTCCAGTTCATGGACAGGATCATAGATCTGAGAAAAAGTGGATTTCTTGAATTTATAGAGTGATGAATTTATAGAGTGAGTAGTGTGTCCTTTTCGGTCTCAGCTTCTCTTTGTCTTGCCTGGTGTGCAACGTTGGTGGCCAGCCAACTATTCTGCATCTCCTGGGTCTCAGCTTGTCTGTGCCTTGCCTGGCGTGCAGCGTCTGTCTGTCTGTGCATCCCTTGTCTGTCGTACCCTATGCTGGTGAAGGGTCTCCTCCTGTGGCTGGCATCATAGGACATTACATCATAGGCCGGCAGGCAGCATGAGTGATGGTCTATATGACATCATAAAGACATCAAGGCAGGCATCATAAGACACTACATCACAGGTAGCTAGTCCTTATTGTCTATATGACGGCATCGCCTATATGACGTCATCGCAAGTCCTATGTAGCCTGAGATCATAGGATCATCATAGGACCAGCGGGCAGACATCATAAGCCATCCTATGATAGAGTGATGAGTAGTATATACCCGTGCATACCCATTCATGCCAGTAGAAACCATGTATCAGCAAGTATTTTGGAGTGGTCTGCTGGGGCAACGGCATTACAGCAGCTTATAGGAAGAGACTGAACAAACTGATCAAGAAAGCTAGCTCTGTCCTGGGGCAACACCTTGACCCATTGGAGGAGATAGGAGAGAGAAGGATGGTGGCTAAACTTTCATCTCTGCTGGAGTCCGAGTCCCACCCTATGCAGGACATATTGAACGCACTGAGGAGCTCATTTAGCAGTAGACTACATCATCCTAGGTGCACAACCGAGAGGTTTCGCAGGTCCTTCCTACCTACGGCTGTCAGACTCTATAACCTAAGCAGGGCTGCTCGCAGAGATTGCAAAAAAACGTGATGACGTAATAGTATTGAATGAAAAAGACGCAACAGACTTACACAAATGGTCCCCTCCAGTATACAACTAGGACAATATCAGTCGCTATGGAGGGTGACAATATGTATGGGTACATATTCATACTATGTAGGATAACTAAGTAGACGGTTATGCTGTTTATTCCATCTTGCTACAATGCTCCGCACTTTGTATATATATTTATATATTTATGTGTACGTATGTATATCCACTGCTCTTATTTATATTTTTTGTATCTTCTTAATTATTGCTCTGAATGTTGCTATCCCTGTGCTGTTGCAATCCTGGAATTTCCCCATTGTGGGAGTAATAAAGGCTTTTCTTATCTTATCTTATCTTATTTCTGCATGCCCGTTGCTGAAGGGTCTCCTCCTCTCTCAGAGGGCTGTGTTGTTCACAGTCATGCCTGCGGCATACTGCTCGAACCTGAAGTGTTTCATCTTCACGGCATCTTTTCTGACGTGCAGCAGTTCTCTTCACTGTATTGCTCTCCATCTGGTGGGTCTTCTTGTTGCTCTTCTTCGTTCAGACCACTGGTTGAGGGATAGGTGCGTTGTAATTCCAGCGTTGGCAGTTGCGTTGGCAGCAAGCCAACTATTCTGCATCTCCTTGGTCTCAGCTTGTCTGTGCCTTGCCTGGCGTGCAGCGTTGCTTGCTTTGTGGGCATTTCGGACTTCAAGTGACTCAGCATGTGCATGGCGCACTGCCACACGTTTCCTGTCTATCTGTGCCTCCCTTGTCTGTTGTACTCTATGACGTGCTCGAACCTCAGGTGTTTCATCTTCACGGCATCTTTTCTGACGTGCAACACAGTCATGCCTGGGAGGTATGGCTCGAACCTCAGCTGTGCCATCTTCATGGAATCTTGTCTGACGTGCAGCAGTTCTCCTCACTCTATTGCTGTCATTTATGTAGCATTTGGTTGATTTATATGACATCATAAAGACATCGAGGCAGGCATCAAAGGACACTACATCATAGGTAGCCAGTCGTAAAATACATCAGGGCAGGCATTGTGAATGATGGTCTATATGACATCAAAAAGACATCAAGGCAGGCATCATAGGTCACTACATCATAGGCAGCTAGTCCTATTGCCTATATGACGACATTGCCTATATGATGGCATTGCGAGTCCTATGTAGCCTGAGATCATAGGACATCATGCAGACGTCATAGGCAGGCATCATTGGACACTACATCATAGGTAGCCAGTCCTATTGCCTATATGACAGCATCGCCTATATGACATCATCTCGAGTCCAATGTAGACTGAGATCATAGGATCATCATAGGACATCATGCAGACATCATAGGCCGTCCTATGATGTCCTATGATCGTGACAGACACATAGATTTCTTGAATTTATAGTGACTAGTGCATACCCGTCCGTGCATGCCCGTAGAAACCAAATATAAGCAAGTATTTCTGCATGCCCGTAGAAAGCCTGTGTAAGCAAGCATTTCTGCATGCCCATAGAAAGTTTACAATAGTTACCATGGTGATGCCTGACTTTGATCTTTGACATGGTTAAGCAAGTATTTCTGCATGCCTGTAGAAAGCAAGTGTAAGCAAGCAGTTCTGCATGCCCGTAGAAAGTGTTCTGGCCTCACAATGTGCCTATGATGTCTATATGACATCATAGGAGGAGTTATTCAGAACTCCTTATATGGTCATGTGAAATCATAGGAACACAGTGTGCGCATGTGACAGAGACACAGACAGAGATTTCTTAAATTTATAGATTTCTGCATGCCCGTTGCTGAAGGGTTGCCTCCTGTCTCAGACGGCTATGTTGTTCACAGTCATGCCTGCAACGTACTGCTCGAACCTCAGGTGTTTCATCTTCACAACATCTTTTCTGACGTGCAGCAGTTCTCCTCACTCTATTGCTCTCCATCTCATGGGTCTTCTTCTTCTTCCTCTTCTTCTTCTTCTTCTTCTTCTTCTTCTTCTTCTTTGTTAAGACCATTAGTTGAGGGATAGGTGCGTTGTAATTCCAGTTCATGGACAGGATCATGAAAGTAGGTCTGAGCAAAAAGTGGCGTTCGACCCTGTTCAGGAAGAGGAGCATCCATGTAATGATAAACTTTACCTTGTACACGTATGCCTGGTTGAAGCCAGGCAGAGGGATCTCCTTAATGCCAATATTTGCCATTGCCAATGCACTGTTGTATTGTTTCGCCTCTGCCAAAGGGGGAGGTTATGTGATCATCGGCGTTGGTTTGTTTGTTTGTTTGTCTGTTTGTTTGTTTGTCTATTTGTTTGTTAGCAAGATAACTCAAAAAGTTATGGACGGATTTTCATGAAATTTTCACAGATTGTCAGAAATGGGGTATCCTACAGATGATTACATTTTGGTGGTAATCCAGATCACCGTCTGGATCCAGGATTTTTTTGTTTGTTTGTTAGCAAGATAACTCAACAGATTGTCAGAAATGGGGTATCCTACAGATGATTACATTTTGGTGGTGATCTGGATCACCGCTGAGAAGAAAACCGCCCTTACGGAAAATGCCATTTTCGTCAATAACTAATGAACCACTAATCCTATCATTGTGAATCCAATTGCTTGTCATATGTTTTCATGGTCAAGGAATCTGAAAACGTACACACAAACACTGTATGGGGGGAACTGTGGCGCTAAACCGCTATTACGGACAATGCGATTTTCGTGAATAACTACTCAACCACTAATCCTATCATTGTGAATCCAATTGCTAGTCATATGTTTTCATGGTCAAGGAATCTGAAAACGTACACACAAACACTGTATGGGGGGAACTGTGGCGCTTGGCAGAGGTCTGCGCTCTCCGAGTGCTTTTCTAGTTTAACAGTGTAATGATAAACTCTACCTTGTATACGTATGCCTGGGTTGAAGCAGGGATCTCCTTAATGCCAATACTTGCCATTGCCAAAATATTGTTTTACTTGTTTCACAACGTTTTGATGCATCATTGAGTCTATGATGTGCCTATGATGTCTATATGACCTCATACAGACACCATAGGCATAGATTTTCTGGAATCAGTCTATATGGTGTCTATATAACATCATATAGACATCATGTAGACATCATAGGAACATCATAGGCGACTCTATACTATGGTGTCTATATGTCGTCATATAGACATCATGTAGACGTCATAGGTAGGAACATCATAGGCAATCTTATGATCTTTTAGCCAGTCCTATTGTCTATATGATGGCATCGCGAGTCCTATGATGCCTGAGATCATAGGAACATCGTAGGACATCATGCAGACATCATAGGAAGATCATAGGTGGTCGTATGATCGTGACACACTGAAAGACACAGATTTCTTGAATTTATAGAGTGAAAGTGATGGTGTCTATATGACGTCATGTAGACGTCATGTAGAGATCACAGGAACATCATAGGCGACCCTATGACACACACAGACACAGAGATTTCTTGAATTATATTTAGTGCATACCTGTGCATGCCTGTAGAAACCAAGTATAAGCAAGTATTTCTGCATGCCCGTAGAGAGCAGGTGTAAGCAAGGGTGTAAGCAAGCATGTCAGCACTCGTTCAGTGATGACTGCCTTTGATCTTTGATGGTGTCATAGTGAGTCCTATAATCTTTGATAATGTCATAGCGAGTCCTATGATCGTGAGTGATGACTGCCTTTGATCTTTGATGATGTCATAGAGAGTCCTATGATCTTTGATGATGGCATAGCGACTCCTATGATGCCTGCATTTGATCTTTGATGATGTCATAGTGAGTCCTATGATCTTTGATGATGTCATAGCAAGTCCTATGATCGTGAGTGATCTCTGCCTTTGGTTTTTTGATGTCCTATGATCGTGAGTGATGCCTGCGAATGAGAGTGATATCTGAATAGAGTAGAGTGATGTCTGAAGATAGAGTAGGTGGTGGTAATGCACACTACTTTGAACCAGACGCTACACAGAATAGGTCAACACGTGTTGACCTGGCAGCTGTGCACGTTGTGGTTCTAATGGAGAGGGCTAATTTGAGTTTTGCTTTGGAAAACACTAGTGCATACCCGTGCATGCCTGTGCATACCTGTAGAAACCAAGTGTATGCATGTATTTCTGCACACAGATAGGCATCATGTAGCAAGTCCTATGATCGTTGACATCATAGGAGCTTCATCGGACATCATGCAGACATCATAGGCACATCATAGGCGGTCCTATGATCATGACCCATCCATGCCCATAGAAAGCAAGTATAAGCAAGTATTTCTGCGTGCCTGTTGGTGAAGGGTCTCTTCCTGTCTCAGATGGCTGTGTTGTTCACAGTCATGGCTATGACATACTGCTGGAACCTCAGGTATTTCATCTTCACAGCATCTTTTCTGATTTGCAGCAGTTCTTCTCACTGTAGTGCACAGGTGTCAAACTCATTCCATGGAGGGCCAAGACCGTGCAGGTTTTACCTCCACCCAGTGTCTTCAACAGGTGATTTCTCTGAATTTCTTCCTACTGATTGCTGATCAGTGAAAACACCTGCTAAAGAGACTGGGTGGAAGTAAAACCTGCAGGGTCTTGGCCCTCCATGGAATGAGTTTGACACCCCTGCTGTAGTGCGTCTCCATGTCGTGGAACATCATCAGTGACTCTAAACTATGGTGTCTATGTGACGTCATAAATCAGTGCTTTGCCTGGCATTTTACACATTTGTAGTGTAGACTGGCATTCTTCAAGGTTACACATTTTTACCATGTCAGCACCTCTTTAAAAACCATATTGCTGAGAAAGACACTTTTAAGATACAGTGAAGTATGTGGCGGTAATGCACCTGTAAGCTGGTTGCCAACCATCAATCAAATCTAAAAGAAGAAGAAGAAGAAGAAGACACTTTTAATTAGTTTCTTCACCTTGAGCAAGAATACGAAGACTGCTTGATCTGGCAACTGTGCTCGCGGAAATGTAGAATTGGCCGTGGCTGAAGAAATCTGTTGTGCAGAAAACACCAACACGCTGTAAAGACTGGCCCTGTGACTTACTCACCTTGCCAAGTTTGAGCCATATGACATCATAACGACACATTAGTCTAGGCTTCATGAGTGATGGTCTATATGACATCATAAAGACACATTTGTTTATATGATGGCATCGCAAGTCCTATGTTTCCTGAAATCATAGGACATCATGCCGTGATGTCTGCCTTCATGCCGACATCATAGGGTGTCCTATGATGTGCTATTGTTATGACCCGAGCGCCGATCTCGTCCGCGCTTGGGCTATCGGGGTCCATCGCGGGAGCTGCTTTGGCCCAATCAGGGTCCAACGTGGGTGCGCCCGAGACCCAATCGGGGTCCTTCGCGGGAGCTGCTTTGGCCCAATCGGGGTCCAACGGGGGTGCGCCCGAGATCCGATCGGGTTCCATCGCGGGAGCTGCTTTGGCCCAATCGGGGTCCAATGTGGGTGCGCCCGAGGCCCAATCGGGGTCCACCGCAGGTGCTGTTCTGGCCCAATCGGGGTCCGACGTGGGTGCAGCCGGGACCCAATCGGGGTCCAGCAGAGATGCAGCGCCGGTGTGGTCCATGGACGGTGGAGGAGCTGCAGACCCTTCGCCGCCTGACCCAGCATGGGCTCATCTTCACCTTCATTCCCCTCTACAGAGTCATCGCCCCTGCTCATCTTCGCCGGGGGCCGTGGGGGTCCTGCTTTGCTTGCCCCAGCTCTCCCGTGTTTTGTCCTTGCCAGGGAGGCCGCCGCAGGCTGTTTTCCCCGGTACTGGTGGCTGAGGGACGCGGGTCGGCCGCCTGAGGAATTGTTTCACTGGTTCGGCGCCTCGGGTCGGCCACCCGACATATTGTGTGTTTCACTGGGCGATCTGGTTCGGCCACCGGAGGAGTGGACTTTCCGGGCCTGGGACTGTGGCAAGCTGCCCGGTCATGTTCCGCCCCCCATGACCATCTGTCGGCCGTTGGACGTGGGGAGACCGCCTGAACTGTTTCCGTGGTGTTTGGTCTCCACCGGTCGGCATGAACTGTCGGGGGTAGAGGCCATTCCTGGTGGTGGTCTAGCCCTGTAATTGTTCTGTGTTTTTTTTTTTTTCTGTCCTGTGTTGTATTTGCTTTTTGACCTGAGAGTGTGGTATTTTTGTTTTCGTGCCTGGGTAATTGTGTTTCATGTATTTTGGAGTGTAGTCTGGTCCTGTAATTGTTCTGTTTTTTTTCTGTCCTGTGTTGTATTTGCTTTTTGACCTGAGTGTGTGGTATTTTTGTTTTCGTGCCTGTATAATTGTGTTTCATGTATTTTGGAGTGTAGTCTGGTCCTGTAATTGTTCTGGGGTTTTTTTTTCCTGCCCTGTGTTGTATTTGCCTTTTGGCTTGAGAGTGTGGTATTTTTGTTTTCGTGCCTGTGTAATTGTGTTTCATGTATTTTGGAGTTTAGTCTGGTCCTGTAACTGTTCTGTTCTTTTCGCTGTCCTGTGTTTTGTTCTTGTAGTCGCCATTTGTGCATTTTGGGAGTTTGATTTGTGTTCTGCAGTTGCCTCATTTGTCCTGTCATGTTTTGTACTGTAGGGAGGTTTTTTTTCTTCTCTTTTCTGTTATTTCGTGTCGGTGTGACTGTTCCATGTATTTTTTGAGTCGTTTTTTTTTTTTTCCTGTCTGTGCTCTGGTTTTCGATCTGTGGTTTGATCCTCTCCTGTCCCATCCACCCACCCTGGAGGGGGTGGGGGAGGGGATTGGATGTCTATGGGCATTCAGGAGCCTGCCCTCAGAGGGAGGGTACTGTTATGACCCGAGCGCCGATCTCGTCCGCGCTCGGGCTATGCATCATCTCTGCCGGCTTTGACAGCAGTGGATTACATTCTGGCTCCCCGGGCTCTTATTGTGACAGCGCTCGGTGGGGCTTCCTGCTGTGAGAGCCGATCAGCTGTTTGGCATCACAGCTCGTTAGCTGCCGGCTTTATTAGCGGGCGCTGACAGCTGGTTGATGCTGGAGTATCGTCAAACATTCCTCGTCAAACATTCCTGGTCCTCGTTCATGTCAGGTTCGTGTATATTCTTGTTCTTGTCATAGTTAAGGTCGTAGTAGCTGGGGTTAGCCCTACGATCCCTTGTATTCTGTAGTGTGTGTTTTTGCCCACAGCGGCTCATAGCTTTGTGTTCTCATCTTGTGTTGTTAAATCAAACATCAAATGCAAAACTCACTGGAGACTTATGGCGTCTTATGGTGGCCCGCGAGGGTCACCGCCTGACAGCTATGTCTATATGATGCCATATAGACATCTTTATGACGGAATTGCGAGTCCTATGATGCCTGAGATCATAGGATCATCATAGGACATCAGGCAGACATCATAGGCCGTCCTATGATGTCCTATGATTGTGACAGACAGATTTCTTGACTTTATGATGTTAGGAACCTCAGTCAAAGAAATATGTAGCTCTATTTAGATATTTAAGTGCAACTGGATTAATTAAAAGACTTTATTCTGCCTCTCGCCCAAAGATGCTGGGATAGGCTCCAGCACCCCCCCCCCCCCCCCGACCCAAAAAGGATTAAGCGGAAGAAGATGAATGAATTTAGTTTTGGGGTTTTTTTTGTTGTTTTTTTTTTTCCTGCCATTCTCTTGTCCACACTCCAACCTGGTGGGTGGCAATGGTGCACCTGCGGGCTGGTTGCCAGCCGGCAATCAGATCTAGAAGAAGAAGAAGAAGAAGAGTGACATAAACAGTGACACGGGTGACGGGAAACGTCAAAAAGCTCAAGGAAAAAGTCACAAAGTGATGAGGTTAATGTCTCAAGTCTATGAGGATTACGTCATAAAGCTATGAGGAAGATGTCACAAAGCTATGAGGACAACGTAAGTGATAAGAGGAAAATGTCACAGAGCTATGAGGAAAACGTCACAAAGCTATGAGGAAAACATAATCAAGTCTGTGGCAATAATGCACCTTTGAGCTGGTTGCCAACCACCACTCAAATCTAAGAGAAGAAGAAGATATAGAGTGAAGATAATCAAGTCAGTGGCGGTAACACACCTGTAAGCCGGTTGCCAACTGCCAATCAAATCTAAAAGTAAGAAGAAGAAGAGACAACAGAAGGACTACAGCTCCTGACCAGACAGAGTGATGATATAGAGTGAAGTACGTGGCGGTAATGCACCTGTAAGCTGGTTGCCAACCGCCAATCAAATCTAAAAGAAGAAGAAGCGATTTCTTGAATTATTGAGAATCGGAGCTCCTTGTGGGAACTCCTTATACAAAGATACAGAGCAATGATAATCAAGTCAGTGGTGGTAATGCACCTGTAAGATGGTTGCCTACCACCAATCAAATCTAAAAGAAGAAGAAGAATCTTTTCATATTCTGTCTTTCATTCACGACTGAAGCTATTTATAGGACAAGAATGGGACTCAAGAAAAAAAAGCGTGCAGCCAAGAAGTCTCCATCATCTAAACCTAAGGAGCCTGGTAAGAGAAATTTTTAAGGTTTGTAGTAGAAGCAATTGACTTGATTAATGGCACATTTTCAAATGCTGCATTTAAGTGAACTTAAAAAGTCAAGATAAAGTACAGAGCTTTAAAAGGTTTTAAATGGGCCTAATAAGAGCCATACAAATACCATTGAATATAGTCTTTGTCTCAAAATAGTTCAATAGTTTTGATATGCAGGTGTTAAATTGTATGTTTTGGTTTCTTAAATTACTAATTCTACCTAGAGAAATATAGACGTAAGTTGAAAGAATTGTCTTTTATCATGTAACAAGGAGAGCTGAAACAAATAATCACAGATGAACAGTGGGGGGGGGCGGGCTTTATGCATTGTACTGTACTTTCTCAAATCTACTGTTTCATAAGCTTAGAAGTTGTTCCCTCGGCTGTAGATCCCTATTGTCACAATTTCTTTACACTCAACATACCAAACCTGAGAATATGCTGGTACTGAACACTATATGGACATGTTCGTCTTTTAGATTTGATTGGTGGTTGGCAACCAGCATACAGGTGCATTACCGCCATGTACACATGCGGACAAAATTGTTGGTACCCCTCTGTTAATGAAAGAAAAACCCACAATGGTCACAAAAATAACTTGAATCTGACAAAAGTGGTAATAAATAAAAAGTCTATGAAAATTAACCAATGAAAATCAGACAATGCTTTTGAATTGTGGCTCAACAGAATTATTTTAAAAAGCAAACTCATGAAACAGGCCTGGACAAAAATGATGGTACCCTTAACTTAATACTCACTGTAATCAAACAATTTCTGTAACTGTCAATGAGACTTCTGCACCTCTCAGCAGGTATTTTAAGATAAGATAAGATAAGCCTTTATTAGTCCCACAATGGGGAAATTCCAGGATTGCAACAGCATAGGGATAGCAACACTCAGAGCAACAATCAGAAGGCAAGAAAAAACAACATCTAGTAAACATATGTCCATATTACTATAAATGTATATATATATAGACACACAGTGCAGAGCATTATGGCTGGTGGATGTGCAGCAGAAAGTCTAAGCTCTCTCTCCGCGGATGCAGCGGGCCAGCTGGAAGTCTTTGGGCATGATGGTGACCCCCTTAGCGAAGACCCCTTGGCCCACTCCTCATGAACAAACTGCTCCAGTTGGTCTCAGGTTTGAAGGGTGCCTTCTCCAGACGGCATGTTTCAGCTCCTTCCACAGATGTTCAATAGGATTTAGATCAGGGCTCATAGAAGGCCACTTTAGAATAGTCCAATGTTTTGCTCTTAGCCATTCTTGGGTGTTTTTAGCTGTGTGTTTTGGGTCATTATCCTGTTGCAAGACCCATGACCTACAACTGAGACTAAGCTGTCTGACACTGGGCAGCAGATTTCTCTCTAGAATACCTTGATAGTCTTGAGATTTCATTGTACCCTGCACAGATTCAAGACACCCTGTGCCAGATGCAGCAAAGCAGCCCCAGAACATAACAGAACCTCCTCCATGTTTCACAGTAGGGATAGTGTTCTTTTCTTGGTATGCTTCATTTTTGCGTCTGTGAACATAGAGCTGATGTGCCTTGCCAAAAAGTTCCCGTTTTGTCTTGTCTGTCCATAGGACATTCTCCCAGAAGCTTTGTGGCTTGTCAACATGCAGTCTGGCAAATTCCAGTCTGGCTTTTTTATGATTTGTTTTCAACAGTGGTGTCCTCCTTGGTCGTCTCCCATGAAGTCCACTTTGGCTCAAACGACGATGGATGGTGCGATGTGACACTGATGTACCTTGACCTTGGAGTTCACCATGAATGTGTTTAGAGGTTGTTCTGGGCTCTTTTGTTACCATTCATATTATCTGTCTCTTCCATTTTTCATCAAGTTTCCAACCTGCCACGTCCAGGGAGGTTGGCTACAGTCCCGTGGATCTTAAATTTCTGAATGGATGGATGTGCAACTGTAGTCACAGGAACATCAAGCTGCTTGGAGATGGTCTTATAGCCTTTACCTTTGACATGCTTGTCTATAATTTTCTTAATAATCTCCTGAGACTACTCTCTTCTTTGCTTCCTCTGGTCCATGTTTAGTGTGATACACACCATGTCACCAAACAAACACAGTGACTACTTGTCACCCTTTAAATAGGCCGGCTGACTGATTACAAGTTTGTAGACACCTGTGATGTTAATTAGAGGACACATCTTGGTTGAACATATCCCTATGGTCACATTATTTTCAATCTTTTCTAGGGGTACCATCATTTTTGTCCAGGCCTGTTTCATGAGTTTGTTTTTTAAAGTAATTCTGTTGAACCACAATTCAAAAGCATTGTCTGATTTTCATTGGTTAATTTTCATAGAATTTTTTATTTATTATCATTTTTGTCAAGTTATTTCTGTGACCATTGTGGGTTTTTCTTTCATTAACAGAGGGGTACCAACAATCTTGTCCACATGTGTACTTCATTCGATATCATTACTCTATATATCTTATTCTTTTTCATTTGATTGGTGGTTGGCAACCAGTTTATAGGTGCATTACCACCACGTACTTCACTCTATAACGTCACTCTGGCCACGTTCTTCTTCTTTTCTTCTTCTTTTAGATTTGATTGGCAGTTGGCAACCAGCATACAGGTGCATTGCCGCCACATACTTCACTCTGTATCATCACTCTATGCTCATGTGTCCTATCCACATACTTCACTCTATATCATCATTCTATATATCTTGGCCGTGGCAACTGCCACCAACATCACTCCACTCTGTATCTGTCTTGTCTCCATCACTCCATCTCCTTCTTCTTCTTCTTCTTCTTCTTCTCTCGGTTACTGGCGGATAGCAAACAAGTGAAAGGTGCATACCGCCACCTACTGTACAAGAGTGTGAAACATTATGTCATTTGAGCCTGACCCCGAAATTCAATGACTTAACCCCTTGCACTCTGGTCAATTTCCCTAAAAACGCCTAAAAATAACATACCGAAAGTAAATCAAAAGCTGTTCTTCAACGCTTTGCAGCATCTTCATGGGGTTGGTCTCATTTAAAAGAAAACACTTTGAATATTTTGGCAAAACAGTCATAATCTCTCTAAGTGCTCCTGCCACTGAGTAACAGTCATCTAAACATACTGAACTTGAAGAAAATAAAGTTCGCCTGGGTGTTTTTTTAGATACAAATGCTTGCAAATAACACAATTGTCATATACGGGCTGGAAAATGCAACAGAAATGTAGAACCAAGTGTTATCCAACTGAGGTCAAAATTTTGTAACAATACCGCAAAAAATGAATATATTACACAGCTTTCTTCTCAGGTTGTTCCCAGGCGTTTTTGAACTGTGCCAAATTGTGCCAAATGGCACAGTTTGGAAAAACGTCTATAACTTTTGAATGATTCAATATAGAAGATTGATCTTGGGCTCTAATGAAAGGTGACACTCAGGGCTGTGTGTGTGTGTGGGGGGGGTTGTTTATTCATTCATGAATGAATGAATGAACAAACAAGCACCCCACACACAAAGAAGCATGCCACGTAAAAAATGTGTGGCCTTTTTTTACAAGAAAAAATAACCTACAGTGCCATAAAAATTATACTAAAATATCTGCAATGTAGAGGATAGCAACTCCCCCCCCCCCCCGCTACAGAAGAGCGACCGGACCGTGCGCCGTGGTCTGTCATGTGAGACACGGTCCGGTCCGTGCGCCGCAGTCCGTCATGTGGCGATGACGCACAGTTGTAATTTACTGATCGGTCAAAAGTCATTTTTATTCCTATTTTCAGTGATAAAGAATAATTTAGCTTATAACACTTACCTGTCCACAACAGCAGTGTTGCTGGCGAACATCTCTTCCTCATTGTCAGACGAACATGACGCTGGTCCGCTTGTTACGACTCATGGCTCTGGTCACGCGACCCGGTCAAACCATGATTCCATTATTGCGGTTTTGCACTTCCATGATTGCGGTTTTGGCGAACGATTTTTCAAAACAAATAAGAACAGTAGTAATAAAAGACTGGCGAACGCTACCATTACACACAGCGGCTTACACAAAACAGATTTTACGCACGGGACGCACGCTTTCAATCGTCGAACTTCTCTGCTTCAATTGGCTCGCTGTATTCGCAGCCGTTGGTAGGTGAGTCCTTCTTGCTAGGTTTTCAGTCATTGGTTCTTCAAGTAGTCTAGTCAAAAAAGGGGGTTAGCGTGCACCTTTGGAAATATATTTTTAGTTTGCTATGTTACCAGTTGCATAAATTGTCCCACGTGACTTTTTTATGCAAGTTCAGCATAGGACCTCGGGAAACTATCAAATCTCAATTTTAGGGGTAGGGAAAATACAAATTAGCATATCTTTAGATTGCAACATCACAGCTACATGTAATACCACTCAAAATGTTCGGAATGATCTCGGCTTTCCATTGGTGGGTAAATATCAAAATTCGGTGCAATAATTAGGTCAGCAGAGGGCAAAAGGTCGCCAAAATAGGTCATTGCTGAAAATTTTGCATCGTGTCAATTAAAGCTTATGCCAGCCCCCCAGTGGTTTGTTCAACAGTTTTAATGGCTAGATATTGTCGACAGGATGCAAATTGATCACTTTGATGTGACAAAACAAGATTATCTTATAAATGGCTCATACTGTACGAACATCTGTTTTATCCATTTTTACGAAAGCTCAAATATGGGGTAGGGGAAACTAAAATGCAGATAACTTTTGAATCACACAAGATAAATGCGATATCTACCACTCATCTTGACCGTCTTGCATTCCGCTATTCATTCATACAAAGTTTCTGCAGATGGGGCCAGAAATGGGGTCACCAGAGGTCAAAAGGTCACAGATTTGAGACACGGTGGGTGTATAAAATAATAATAAACTTTATTTATACTGAATAACTCAGCCATCAACAACCTGGAAAACCTTTTTGATCCATGCTATGTTTACGACTTTGGTGTCAAGACCGTGTTTGTAGGGTCAAAGTACATTATTAGACCAGTCTCAATATGAATGCTTGGCATGTTTACATGTCAGTATAACCTTTCATCCCTTGATCATTATACACCATCGTCACTTTCCTCTCCAGAGTCAAAGTCAAACTGGTCAAACTCAAAGTCATAGTAATCTTCCTCCTGTTCACCATCAAGCTGTTCTTCCACTGTTCCCATGAGATCAACAAGGGACTCTGGTAACACGGGGACACTTGACCACAATGGTTCCAACACGCCTTCATTGGTTCTCTTCCATCCCTGTCCTTGATCGTAGGGTTTAGGCTTTTCCAGAATAGGGACGTCAGCTCTTTTGCATAAGCACATGCGATGGTTTACACGATTGACATGTTGCTTCAAAGCAGATTGACAAGGGGGAAGGCGTGCCAGGTCAACCTTAGACTTGGAAGTCAATTTCTCATTATCGCCAACCATCTTGCGTAGCAGCTTTTCTCTGGCAACATCCACTGAAGTATCACGACTTCGGCCGTACATCAGGCAAGTGAACTGTTCTATCTGAGTTAGCACGAACGAGTCAACATCCCAGTCATCTCCTAGTTGCCGGAAGGCCTTGTGAAACTTTGGGTTTTTCTCTAGTTTTTTGAGGGGCCTCACCTTTCCTTTCCCCTTAAATGCACTGGTGCAGTCTTCTCCACTGAAAACATAGAACCCAAGAAGAGTGGCACAGTATTCTTCTCCCAAGGACTCTGCCAGCTCAGACACATTTACCAGTTGTCGATGTTTTCCTGAGCCAGTGTCCAGGTAGATGGTCAGCTTGATTTTGTGAGAATGGTAGAGAAGAATAACATATATGCCTGTGTCTGGTGTTCTAACTACCGCATTCTTGTAGCCAATACCAGCAGCATGGTGAAGGTACAGCACCACTCTTGTATCCGTGTCTTCCTGGTTGCTGTAGATTGTTGGAAGCTCATGCACTTCAACCTGAAAGAGAGAGAGCGCGTGTGATCAGTTTCTAAAACTGGCAAATTTCATGAAGTGAGACTGACTCAATGCACATTAATGCTTTAATCAAACAAGTGATAATTTTGTTTGGATTCAATTTACCTTTCCATTCTTTGAGGCAAACTGATGTGCCCTCCCTTCCACGATCAGCACTGCCATATTCGTTTTCTCAAGTCTGGACGCTGCCTGTTCACCACTCCATACTTGCAACAGAAGCTGGCATAGCTGTTTCTTGTTGTCATCATTCGTAAGGAACATCTTGAAGTCATATGGCTTTCTGGTAGCTGGTCCAGACAGAATGATCTTCTCTGACCTACCACGCCTCTGTCTCTCCTGGGCTTTGATGGATTCTGGATGATAACTGTCGGTTGAGAACAAGAAGTGCTTCTTGGCCACCATCTGGTCAAGTATCTGGAGGCTTATGTCACCAAAGGTCGGGGGCAAGTCCTTGAGGACATGCAGCAGAGCCATGCCATCCTGGATAAACAGTGCATCTTGGGGATACTTCACCTCCCCCGAGGTTACATGACTCCAGGAGGTAGTGAAGCATCGCTGCTTTGTTGGTCTTTGAGAAAAACCCATCTTGTGTCCCCAGACTGGGAGGAACAGGCATCAGACAGTATTTCATGAGTTCATCCAGATCGATAGGTTCATCCAAGCACTGTGACTTTACAAGGAGTAGGAATGCCAGGTTGCTTTGCTCCTGATATTGGATGACCTGGAATGACAAATGTTGATATGTGATTACATGTAGTACAGGTTCATATTACATAATACCAAACATACATGTACATTGCTTTAGTAATCAGTAATGGAACCCTACCTTTCCTTGCGAAGATGTCAGGTGAACTTTCTTGTTGCTTCCCTCCATGGTCTTAAGTTTGTTCCTCTTGATTGGGTCGAAGAAGCTATCAGGATTTCCACTATCAGGATTTCCATTTCTTCTTTTACCTCCATAAATGAGAAACCATCAGAGACATTCCCTTGTGTCTTTTGTTTGGTTTACATTGCAAAACAAGACCCTGTGGAAGATTACATTTGTAACCAGGTTATCCAATAAAGTATTATTATGGACATTACCTGGAAATCCTGATTCGCCGAGTCACTGCTATGAAATGAGGACACTGAAGGATTTTACTCATCTGCAACAAAACATTCTACAGCATGAATCAAAAAATCAACAAACAGGAACAACAGGAACTGAAAGTTTTTGAATACACAAAGCACAACCCACAGGATGTAGAATATGACATAGACCCTGATAATAATCTTTTTAACTCAATCAATAATGACTGTAATTATTACACAGATGAACAGTTTAACACAATGGTCACATCTGATTTCAATATTTCTATGATCCACTTCAACAGCAGAAGTCTCTATGCAAACTTTAATAACATTAAAGATTATTTAAATCAGTTTAAAGAGCCCTTCAATATTGTGGCAATATCAGAGACGTGGCTCAGTGAAGAGAAAGGAGTGGATTTTACCATGGATGGCTATGAATTAAATTATATAAATAGAAAAGGGAAAAAAGGAGGAGGAGTTGCAATTTATGTTGACAAGAGCTTGCAATACAAGGTTGTTGAAAATCTGTCAGTAACTGTGGATGATTTATTTGAATGTATTACAATAGAAATCTGTCTGGACAATGTGAAGAATGTAGTAGTGAGCTGTGTATATAGAACACCTGGATCAAACATTGACTTATTTAAGGACTGGATGGAAAAAATGTACGCAAAACTAACTCATAAAGTTATGTTCATCTGTGGGGATTTCAATATAGATCTGATGAACTCAAAACAACATAGTTTGACAGAAGAATTTATCAACAGTGTACAGCATGGGCTTACATCCAACAATTACAGGACCTAGCAGAATCACGTCGCACAGTGCTACACTAATAGATAACATATTCACAAACATTATGGAAAATAATATCAGGAGTGGGCTTTTATTGAATGATATCAGCGACCACCTGCCGATTTTTGTTGTCTATCAATGTGATTATAGGAAGAAAAAGTATACCAAAAATCCATCCATCCATCCATCCATCCATCTTCTACCGCTTTTCCGGAGGTCCGGGTCGCGGAGGCAGCAGTTCAAGCAGAGAAGCCCAGGCTTCCCTCTCCCCAGCCACCTGCTCCAGCTCTTCAGAGGGGATACCAAGGCGTTCCCAGACTAGCTGGGAGACATAGTCTCTCCACCGAGTCCTGGGTCTGCCCCGGGGTCTCCTCCCAGTGGGACGTGCCTGAAACACCTCAAATGGGAGGCGTCCAGGAGGCATCCTAATCAGATGCCCATACCACCTCAACTGACTCCTTTCAATGTGGAGGAGCAGCGGTTCTACTCTGAGCCTCTCCCGGATGACTGAGCTCCTCACCCTATCTCTGAGGGTGAGTCCAGCAATCCTACGGAGAAAGCTCATTTCAGCCGCTTGTATCCGCGATCTCGTTCTTTCGGTCATTACCCAAAGCTCGTGACCATAGGTGAGAGTAGGAACGTAGATTGACTGGTAAATCGACAGCTTTGCCTTAGAACTAAGCTCCCTCTTCACCACAACAGACCGGTACAACGTCCGCATCACTGCAGATGCTGCTCCAATCCGTCTGTCGATCTCTCGCTCCATTTTCCCCTCACTCGTGAACAAGACCCCAAGATACTTAAACTCCTCCACTTGGGGCAGGAGCCTGTCCCCAACCCGGAGAGGACAATCCACCTTTTTCCGGCTGAGGACCATGGACTCGGACTTGGAGGTGCTGATTCTCATCCCAGCCGCTTCACACTCAGCGGCAAACCGTCCCAGCAAGAGCTGTAGGTCATTGCTGGATGAAGCCAACAGGACAACATCATCTGCAAACAACAGAGATGAGATCCTGTGGTCACCAAGCATGACACCCTCCATTCCCTGGCTGCGCCTAGAAATCCTGTCCATAAAAATTATGAACAGGACCGGTGACAAAGGGCAGCCCTGGCGGAGTCCAACTCTCACTGGGAATGACTCCGACCGAGTGTTGGCAATGCGAACTAAACTCTCACAACGGTCGTACAGAGACCGAATAGCTCGTAACAACAAGCCCGATACCCCATACTCCAAAAATATTAAATATAAAAGAATAAGAACCGAAGAATCAATGTATTTACTGACAAAGGAATTATTAATACAAGATTGGAAGATAGTTTATGATGAAAATGACATAAATAGAGCATATGATAAATTTTTACAAATATTTCAATCATTGTACAATAAATACTGTCCTATAAAACAATACAGTGACAGACAACAAAAAAAAAATATTCCTTGGATCACCAAGGGGTTAATAAATGCATGTAAAAAGAAGAATACATTATATAAACAATTCATTAAATGCAGAATGGTGGAAGCTGAGATCAAATATAAAAGATATAAAAATAAGCTTACCACTATAATGAGGACCTGTAAGAAAGAATATTACAACAGAATACTAGAGGATAACAAAAATAACATAAGAGGAATATGGCAAGTACTCAAGGGGATTATTAGTAATCGTCCTAAGTATGCAAATTATCCAGAATGTTTTATCGAAAACGACAGTTTGATTAATAATATGGAAGATGTGGTCAGTGGTTTCAATAAATTTTTTGTAAACATTGGTCCTGAATTAGCAAAATCAATAGTGACTCCAGAAACAAACCACAGTGGGTCTGTGAATGAAATAGAGGATAGAAACCCAAACACAATCTTTTTGGGTGCAGTTACTGAAAAGGAAATTATCGAGACTGTGAGTAAATTTAAGAACAAAAAATCAACGGACTGGAATGAAATTGACATGACAATAGTGAAAAAAGTAATTGAGGGAATTGTTAAGCCACTCACCCACATCTGTAACCTGTCATTTCAAACTGGTACATTTCCAGACAAAATGAAAATAGCAAAAGTAACACCTCTTTACAAAACAGGAGACAGTCATTGTTTCACAAATTACAGGCCGGTCTCTTTACTCTCACAATTCTCCAAAATACTTGAAAAAATATTCACTAAGAGACTGGATGATTTCATTGAAAAACACAACCTCCTTACAGATAGCCAGTATGGTTTTAGAGCAGATAAATCTACATCTTTGGCACTGATCGAACTTATAGAAGAAATTACTAGTTGTATAGACAAAAAAAAGGTTGCTGTAGGAGTATTTATAGACTTAAAGAAAGCTTTTGACACCATTGACCACAGAATACTACTAAGGAAACTGGAAAGGTATGGGATAAGAGGGGTAGGACTGAGTTGGGTGGAAAGTTATTTAAGTAACAGACAACAATTTGTACAAATTGGAGAGCACAAATCACCCTGCATGGACATCACTTGTGGTGTGCCCCAGGGGTCAGTTTTGGGACCCAAACTCTTTATCTTGTATATAAATGACATATGCCAAGTATCAAAAATTCTGAAATTTATTTTGTTTGCGGATGACACAAATATCCTTTGCACTGGTGAGAATTTGCAGCAGGTTTTAGAGGTGGTCACAACTGAAATGGAAAAATTAACGCAGTGGTTCAACAAAAATAAATTATCTCTAAATCTAAAAAACCCAAAAGATTATGGTGTTTGGAAATTATAAAATAAATCATGAAATAATGATAACGATAGATGATACCAGAATACAAACAGTACAGGAAAATAAGTTTCTGGGGGTGACGCTGGACAGTAAAATCTGCTGGAAACCTCACATCAGTCACATCCGGGCTAAATTAGCAAAATGTATAGGCATAATGGGGAAGACCAGACACATCTTGGACTATAAATCATTGGTCTTATTGTACAATTCACTGTTTTTACCTTATCTTAACTACTGTGTAGAAGTCTGGGGAAACACCTACAAGACCAACCTACAAGCAATATGCACATTACCAAAAAGAGCTATAAGGATAATAAACAATGCAGGATATAGAGACCATACCAATTCGTTGTTCTTGAAGTCACATGTCATAAAGTTCATCGATTTAGTTAAATTTAAGACAGCACAAGTAATGTACAGGGCAATTAACAATCAACTCCCAACTAATATACAAAAAATATTTAAAAAAAGAGACAATGATCATAATTTGAGAGGAGACTTAAACTTCACAAAACCCAAGATACGTACAACCAAGAAAAGTATGTGCATATCTGTCTGTGGGGTGGATTTGTGGAACAGTCTGGAGCCGGAACTGAAACTATGTACAAACAGAAATCAATTTAAAAAGCGGTATAAGCACCATTTGTTGAAAGGTTATATGTTAGAAGGGTAGAATTTATATGTACGATTCATTATGTTCACTCTGGGACATTATGGGACACTATGGAATGGTGGGTGGGACAGCACTGTGTGTATCTGTGTCGTTTGAGACTGGTTTTGATATATGGACTTCATTGTATGTTAGAATGGACAGGTGTTAATGTTGATCTGTAAAAAATACAGTAAATTGTTTACTTGGGGTATTAATGGTAGTAATTTGTATAAAATCCACATGGGTGTATCGATGGAAAAGAGGAGTTGGAATTAATAAGTGTTCACTTCTTCCTTCTCCCTTTCGAACAGTGTATACTGTAACTTTATTGCATTTGCTATTTGCTTGTTTTTTGTTATATTTTTTGTGTTCGAAATAAACTATCTATCTATCTATCTATCTATCTATGAGAGGGATTAAAGTGTACGCCAATAAGTCTACTGACTTGAAAGCTGCTACTTTGAAATTTGTAGTACAACTTGCATCGTCTTATTATGTGGATGTGTGGGTCTCATACAAAATTGGTGCTTTGACTTTTGCAGATACATGTGTTTCAAAAAGGTTCTCTGTGGGTATACACCCACCGTGGAGATAAGTTTCTGAAACTTAAAGAGTTTTCCAGTATAAATACAGAATATTATTTTATATACCCACCTTGTCTCAAATTTGTGACCTTTTGAGCTCTGGTGACCCCATTTCTGGCCCCATCTGCAGAAACTTTGTACGAATGAACAGCAGAATGCAAGACGGTCAAGATGAGTGGTAGATATCGCATTTATCTTGTGTGGTTCAAAAGTTATGTGCATTTTAGTTTCCCCTACCCCATATTTGAGCTTTCGTAAAAATGGATAAAACATAAGTTCGTACAGTATGAGCCATTTATAAGATAATCTTTTTTTGTCATGTCCAAGTGATCTAGTTGCATCCTGTCGACAATATCTAGCCATTAAAACTGTTGAACGAACCACTGGGGGCCTGGCATAAGCTTTAATTGACACGATGCAAAATTTTCAGCAATGACCTATTTTGGCGACCTTTTGCCCTCTGCTGACCTAATTATTGCACCGATTTTTGATATTTACTCACCAATGGAAAGCCGAGATCATTTCGAACATTTTGAGTGGTATTACATGTAGCTGTGATGTTGCAATCTAAAGATGTGCTCATTTGTATTTTCCCTACCCCTAAAATTGATATTTGATAGTTTCCCGAGGTCCTATGCTAAACTTGCATAAAAAAGTCACGTGGGACAATTTATGCAACTGGTAACATAGCAAACCATTTTCGAAACATATTTTTCCATCTAATGATACCAATTGAAAATATATTTCCAAAGGTGCACGCTAACCCCCTTTTTTGACAAGACTAAAGGTTTCAGAAACCCAATTCAAGGCTCTTTAAGTCGAATGAGAGGTCAATCAAATCTAAACCAATCAATGCACTCCTTTGGCTTTCTGTTCGCGGCTGTGTCTGTAGTGGAAGAACGGAAATGCAGCTTTTTTTTTTTTCAGTGCGCACTAGGACACAGAGACGTGACCGCCCGCGGTATCCCGGAGTGCAAGAGGTTAATCCTGTGTTGTTTAAAAAAGAGAAAAGAGCCCTTCTCGTGATAGTGCCGCTCTATCTCCATCTGTTCCCAGAATCCCAGTTAAATCCCTTTCCCTACCAGCCTCTCAAACTTCATTTTTCATTCTCTCTCTTTCATTTGGGGCAGCACGGTGGTGCAGTGGTTAATACTGTTTCCTTACAGCTAGAAGGTTCCTGGTTCGAATCTACAGGCTGGCAGGGGTTGGAACCTTTCTGTGTGGAGTTTGCATGTTCTCCCTGTGCTGCGTGGGTTTACTCCGGGGGCTCCGGTTTCCTCCCACAATCCAAAGACATGCATGTTAGGTTAACTGGCTGTTCTAAATTGTCCCAAGATATCTGTTTCCTATAGGCCCTTAGAATAGAGGGTTAGTACTAGTGAAAGCGCTTTGAATGGTCTTTGTGACTAGAAAAGCGTTATATAAGTGTAGGTTAGTTAGTAGTTAGTTAGTCATTTCCATACTTGTGACAGTGTAATAAGATATGCTCGACATTTTCTTTCGCTTTTCCCCATGGTGAATAAAGTGCCGTTTAAACCTGTATGGTCCAGTCTGAGTCTTGCCATAATGATGTCTTCCCTCCTGTTTGTTGTTTTATAATATACAGTATATTGCAATAGATTTTTGTATTTTGTAATACGATCTCTTGATTACTGCTTTCCCGTCACCTTCTCCAAGAGACAATGGTAGTTATTTCTTTCCCAAGTGCACTTTTTGCTAATTTGTCTGCACAGTCATTTCCTTTCAACCCTTCGTGTGCAGGAACCCAACAAAACTGAATATCACCACCCCTGTGTACCCTAAATAAACTGTGATGTAGCTCAGTCACCAAGTCTTCCCTTGTAGAGTTTAGTGTCTGTATGGTTTTTAAAGCTGCAAGTGAATCTGTGCATACCACCACCCGGTCCGGTCTGACCTCCTCCACCCACTGCAAACCAATAACTATTACCACCATCTCTGCTGTAAACGTGGATGTATTGTTGGAGAGGTCTTTTTGAGATGGTCACTTTAAACTCTGGAATGTATACTCCCAACTCCAACAGAGCCTTCTTTGTGCTTTGAACCATCAGTATAGAGCTGTAAGTAGTTATAGTAATTGTTCCTGAGGTAACTGCTTGTTTTAACACCAACTTCACTCATAAGCCAATCATTTTTCCTCATTAGCAGACAAATGTCTACTTCTTTTCCCCGAAACAGCCAAGGGGGAACATTACTCGCTGGACTGGTGTTAGCTATATCAATAGTGCCTTGTCCATACATTCTGGCTTTTCTTTCAATTGTCCACCCAAACCCGTGTCCCTGGAAGTTAGAATATTGCCAGCAGTCTTGTAGTGTTTGTAATATTCACTTCCTCACTTCCTTTCACTATCCTGCAGAGGATAGTCAAGGGGGCGGAGAGGGTAATTGGAGTCTCCCTCCCCTCTGTCCAAGAACTTCTTCAGAACCGTTGTAGGAGCAGGGCACTGAACATTGTCAAGGACCGTTCTCACCCTCTGCATAAACACTTAGAACTTCTTCCATCTGGTAAACGATTCCGGAGCATCAGAGGCAGAACCACCAGACTGATCAACAGCTTCCTCCCACAAGCTGTCAGGATGCTGAACAGCTGACCCGGAATCTCTCATACACACTACTGCACCTACGGACATTTTGCATATTATAGTTAGTTATTCTTTTCCCCAAGTATGTCTCAGGGATGTGTGAATGGATGGGGTGGGTGGGGGTGGGGGTGGGGGTGGAGCTATGTGGGAGTATGTCTTAATCATGCTGCTTCTTATATGGTTGCCGAGAGAAACGCAATTTCATCTTGCCTGCACTACAGTTGTATGTACAGCAATATGACAATAAAGTTTGATTTGATCTGATTTGATTTGATTTGATTTCAGCTTGACCCAGTATGATAATGCGAGTTTATCTCTTCTCAAATCCATTGGCATTTCTCCTGCTTCTATTAAAACTGCATTGTTTGATGTTGTTTTGACTGATCCAATGCACATGCGAAGCGCTCTATGCTGCATTCTATTTTTTCCAGTTGTCTTTGCTGCTGCTCCATAAATCATGCATCCATAGTATATTGTCAATCTCATTAGTGCTCTGTAAATGTCAATTATTGCCTATTTATCTGCACTCTATTTGTGTCCAGCTACAGCTTTTATGAGATTAATGACTTTTTTGCACTTTGTCTCCAGATTTTCAACATGAACTCTCCATGTGTATGCACTATCAAACCACAATCCTAGATATTTGAACTCACTCACTTTCTCTATTGGTTGATTATACAGTATAATGTTAATGGTTCTGTACCAGTTCTGCATTTTTTTGTGAAAATCGTATAGCAGGTTTTACTGTTTGAAAATTTAAATCCCCACTCATATGACCACTTTTCCACTTTCCCCATTGCTTTCCTGATGTTTCTGAACACAAATTTTTCATTTCTTCCCATCGTCCATATGGCTCCATCATTTGCATATAGTGCTGTTTTGATGGCTCCCTCTTGATCCTCAAACATGTCAGTAATCATTATGTTGAATAAAACTGGGCTTATCACACTCCCCTGAGGAACACCGTTTTCTATTTCAGAGTCATTAGAAACTTCTGATCCTACTTTAACCCTAATTGTCCTGTGTGTTAGAAAATCCATTATGCAATTATGCATCCTACCACCAATGCCCATTTTATTCAATTTGATAAGAACTCCATCCCTCCACAGTGAGTTATAAGCCTTTTCAATATCCAGATAAACTATAACCATTACTGCTTTCATTTTGAGAGTCTTTTCAATATCATTACACCTAACTAGAGCATCCACTGTGGATCTTCCTCTTCTAAAGCCATTCTGATAGTTGTTTATTAATCGTCTTTTCTCTAGTACTTATGAGAGTCTGTAAACGAACACCTTTTCTCCATCCATTTCCCTAAGTGTGACGTGAATGCTATTGGCCTACAGTTGCCTGGATGAGCTGGATCTTTCCCTGGCTTATTAAATAGTAAAATTACAGCCTTTTTCCACCCACTTGGGATAACCGCCTCCTTCCATATTCTGTTAAACAATTTCAGCACCAGTTCCATTGATTGCATAGGCAACTGCCGAAACATAGCATCGCTTAACTGATCATATCCTGGAGCTGTGTATCCACTATCTTGCAAAGCTTTCTTAAGCTCTGACATTGTGAGCTCAAGGTCTAACACAGTCATATCTTCTTTCACTTCCTGTTTTAAGTTTGCATTTTCTCTTGAGTTTTTGCTCCCTTTGCTGTCTATGACTCTCACCAAGATGTCCTCCTCTATGCACTGCTGCAAATGCTCTACCTAGGACTTCGGCCTTTTCTTTGTCTGATACAGCCATCTTGTCCCCATCCACTAGAGTTGGGTAAAGACATCCAGGCTGGCATCATAGGACCCTACATCACAGGTAGCCTGATGGTCTATATGACATCATAAAGACATCCAGTCTGGCATCATAGGAAACTACATCACAGGTAGCCAGTCCTATTGCCTATATGACGGCAGCGCCTATATGACATCATTGCGAGTCCTATGTACCCTGGGATCATAGGATCATCATAGGACATCCTGCAGACATCATAGGCTGTCCTATGATGTCCTATAATCATGACAGACACACATTTCTTGAATTTATAGGGATGATACCCCAGACATCACCTAGTTCTGTTTTCCTACCAAGCGTGGAAGAAAATTCTCTCCATGTTGACCTTTTCCTGTTTTCAATAATCCTTCGAGCAACTGCCCTTTTCTTTTTAGAATTTATTAAATTTTCTCTATTCAAATTCTTCCTCAGCTCTCTGAATGCCTTGTTCCGCTCTTTTACTGCAATACTACATTCTTCACTCCACCAGGGTACAACCTTCTTCCTACTCTGTGTTGTTTTCTTAGATATACTTGATATTGCAGCATTCAGAATATGATTGGTTACCTGACTTTGAACACTCTTCTATGCTACCAAATGACATGATTGTACACAGTATTGCCTAAATTTTCCCCAATCTGCCCTGTCAAAACACCCATATTGTAAAACATCTTCCCTCTTGTATACATACTTCAGTTTTAATGACTGTAAGTATGATCACTTCCCATAGTTGTACTGTTCATAACCGTCCATTCACAGGCGCTCACTAAAGACTCAGATACCAGAGTCAGATCAATACATGATGATGTGCCCCTATGCACATCCACCCTGGTACCTTCACCACTGTTGAGACAAACCAACAATCTTTCATCTAACATCTCTTCCACAACATTCCCATTGTTACCTGTATGTGTGCTTCCCCGCAAGCTATTATGGGCATTAAAGTCTCCACACTCTCTCTGACAATTTCATATGCCCTTCCCCTGCCATACCACTGAAAGTATCTGCTGTTTACTTCCTACATGGGTTGTAATAATCAGCTTAATATTTCCTTGTCCATTTGGCCTACATATTTCAATAATATTACACTCTATATCCTCAGGGGAGGAAATCTACCTATATGCCAGGCCATCTTTAATGAAAGTGACACATCCTCCTCCATTTACACTGTTAATTCTATCCTGTCTGATTGAACTATATCCTGGAATAACAAAATCTAAGTGAGGTTGAAGCCATGTCTCCTGTACACACACTACTTCTGGAACAACTTGTAGTTCGTAAAGATACTTCTGGAGTTCTTGTCCGTTTGCTATAAGACTCCTCGCATTCCACTGTAGTATGTGTAATACCATAATTCAGATATTAAGTTTCAACATGTGCATGCTCCCCAGTTTCAGCTGGCAATAAAACATGAATCTGGTCGGCTTGATATCTTTCACCTCTAAGAATCTTCCTGCTGCTTCCACAGTGGTTTTGATTCTGTCACTTTTCTTCTTTAGCTGTGCTGCAACATTAATGGTGTGGCAGATAAAAGCTGCAAAGTTTGTCCTCTTAACTATCAATGTGTCACCGTTTTGCATTTGTGAACACAAAAATTCCTTGCAGCGGCATGATCTTGTGTTTGTGTGGGATTTGTTGATGGCTGTGCTTCCCTTTGAACTGAACTTCTTTGAGGAAGGCCTATTGTGTTTCTGACCATTCCTGCCTCTCTAACTGTCTTTAGAGCTTCCGCATACAAGATTTTCTTATTTATTCTGATTTCCTGGGCTTGTCTAGCTTCCCTCTGCACAACACATCCTCCATATGCCGAACTGTGCTCACCCCCGCAGTTGCAACACTTTACTTTGTTGTCCTTTTCATATTTACCATATTCATGCTCCCCTCCACATCTAGCACATCTTAACTTTCCCTTACATTGCTGAGCAGTGTGACCCATCCTTTGACATTTGTAGCACTTCAGTGGCTTTCAGGCGTATACTCTGACACTGTAATACAGGTATCTTATTTGGACTGATTTAGGGAATGTTTCCTCAAACTGAATCATTACAGACAGTGTATCCTTTAGTGAACCTTCTCTTTTACTCTTTAGCCTTTTCACATCCTTCACCTTTCCTCCTTGGATCTCATTTTTCATTTCTTCCATAGACATGATCAAAGGGACACCTTGTGGTATATATTACTCATATATTCCATACCTACATTTGTTAGAGCATGTGGAAATGTTTGGGACAGAATATACAAAGGAACTTCACACCTCTGAAAGGGACAAAGGAATCTCACCGCCGTGTGAAGACCAACGACGTCACAGGACGCGGCGGTAACAGACTTCACACCTTCACCCCCTAAGGCGAGGAGAGGTTTTCCCATCACCTCCCAAGACGAAGGGAGGAGTTAACAGGACTAATGGGGGATTTAGATAACGGGGGATTTCAGCTTGTGTTTTGCATGTCTTGGATGTGTGCCTGTATTTAACCAGCGAGCTGGGCAGAATTCTCCGTCTTTGCCTTCTGCCAAGCTCTGCACCAGATGAGACAAGATAGAAGAGTTATTCATTAAAGACTCTGCTTTTATGATACAAAACCGCCTCGTTATTTCCAGCTTTTCTACACTGGTGACCTTGACGCGAGTATGGACATGAGGCGTTCTTCAAGCGACTCATCTGTGGCGAATCTGAGTTACGCCAGCGACAACGCAGATGAGGGAACAAGCAGACAGCTGTTCCCCCCGGCAGAGGGTACCGAGAGAGCTCAACCGAGCTCCAGCACCGCCGTGAGAGCCGAGGCAAGGCACTCTCACCCGGCGGGCACAACAGTGATGGTGTGCACGAACGCCGTCGCTGTCCAGCTGCCAGACTTCTGGCGAGAAGACCCCGCCTCTTGGTTTCTACAGGCTGAAGCCCAGTTCATACTGGCGGGCATCACAGCAGACGATACAAAATTCTACCATATCGTCTCCAAGCTCGACTCCGCCACTTCGAGGTGTGTGCGGAGCTTGATCTGGTGACCACCGGCCCGGGACAAGTATGAGACGCTCAAGGCGACCATCGTGGCGAACTATGTCCCACCAGCGGAGGAAAGAGCCGAGAGGATCCTAGCGATCTACGGCCACAAAGGGGGCAATCCGAAGGCCCTCATGGAGGATTTGCTGCAGCTTAAGGAGGAGGACAATGACAATTTCCTTTTCCAGTTTATTTTCCTCAGCACGCTTCCACCACACATGAGAGGGACACTCGCCAATATGAAGTGCGACACCCACCAAGACTTCCGCACACTGGCCAGCGAGGCTTATCGGCTCGTCAACGGCTGCAAGGAGCGGACACCTACAGCGGCATCCGCGGACCTCAAAACTGACGCCCCGAGCCATGGAGAGCCACAACCCACGGTGACAGCGGCGCGGCCCAAGCGTAACAAACAGATCGACGTCTGTTATTATCACCAACACTTCGCCGAGAAAGCCCACAAATGCGTTCCCCCCTGCAAGTTCATGATGTCGGGAAAACGCCAAAGCCGAGGGCCGTTAACGGCAGCGGTTCTCGGCGAGAAAAACAAGCTGTTATACGTGACGGATGGACACACAGGCAAGCAGTTCTTCATCGACACGGGAGCTCAGCTGAGTTTCATCATGCCCTCCCACGCAGATCGAGCCATGGGCATCCGGGGCAATGGAGCAGTGGCAGCCAACGGTTCTGACATCGACACGTTCGGTGAAAAGAGCCTGCACCTCCTCATTCACGGCCGCAGCTACAGATGGACATTTGTTGTAGCGGCGGTGAGTTTTAACTTGTTAGGTGCTGATTTTCTATGTGCACATGGGTTATTAGTTGATCTAGCAAATAGGCGCCTGGTTAATGCACTCTCTTTTGCTTCTATTCCATGTTCAGCTCGAGTTTCCCCACCACCTGTGCAGGCCAACGTCACCACGGCAGGAGGTAAGTTTGAACAACTCCTCACCCAATTTCCAGCACTCACAACCCCCAAATTTTCAGCCACTGTAGCCAAACATGGGGTTAAACACTTCATTCCAACAACGGGACCTCCCGTTTTTGCCAAAGCTCGCCGCTTAGACGCGGCCAAGCTCAACATAGCAAGGGACGAGTTTGCAGCTCTCGAAAAATTGGGCATTGTTAGACGCTCGAAGAGCCCTTGGGCTTCGCCGCTTCACATGGTTCCGAAATCCGACGGTTCTTGGAGACCGTGCGGAGATTACCGCAGATTAAACAACGCTACAGCGCATGACCGCTACCCCATACCTCACATACAGGACTTTTCACTACATTTAGCGGGTGCGCGCATTTTTTCAAAAATAGACTTAGTCCGCGGTTATCACCAAGTCCCAGTCCGAGCTGAAGACATTCCTAAAACAGCGATTATAACCCCTTTCGGCCTTTTTGAATTCCTGCGAATGCCTTTCGGCCTCAAAGGTGCCGCTCAGACTTTTCAACGTATGATGGACGTAGTCTTACGCGACCTCCCCTTTGTTTTCGTCTACCTCGATGACATGCTGGTAGCCAGCTCATCTGAGGAAGAGCACGAGCAGCATCTCACTACCGTTTTTCAGAGGCTAGAAGAGCACGGATTAATAATTAATCCAGCCAAATGCAAATTCGGCGTATCGCAAATTGATTTTTTGGGACATAGAGTCTCCCCGAAAGGGGCAGTTCCGCTTCCAGACAAAATTCATGCGATAGAAGGTTTTCCACGGCCCCAAACGGTCAAATCGCTACAGGAATTTTTGGGGATGGTTAATTTTTACAACCGTTTCCTCCCTCATGCAGCTCAGCTCATGCAACCCCTGTATGACGCGCTCAAAAAAAAGAAAGCTTCCAACGCGGTCGAATGGACCCCAGAACGCGAACGCGCTTTTGCGGAAGTTAAAAACGCCCTAGCTAACGCCACAATGTTAGTCCATCGAGATCCCTCGGCCCGCATTGCTCTAACCACAGATGCTTCAGACTTGGCCATAGGGGCAGTTGTAGAACAACTTGTCAAGGGGGTCTGGCAACCTTTAGCATTCTTTAGCAAATCGCTAAACCCGACGGAACGCAAATGCAGCACTTTTGACAGGGAGCTACTGGCGCTCCATTTGTCCATCCGCCACTTCCAGTTTTGGTTAGAAGGGCGGAGTTTCACGGCTTTTGTGGACCATAAACCGCTCACTTTCGCTATGGCTAAAATTTCAGAACCTTGGTCGGGCAGACAACAGAGACAGCTAGCTGCGATTTCAGAGTTCACCACAGACATTCGACATGTTGCGGGCAAACTTAACGTAGTAGCGGACTGTCTCTCTCGCGCTGTGGCACCGCCAGAGCGCGAGGAGACAGATTACGCTGCTTCAGCAGCTGAGCTTTTCTCTAACGCAAACACATATGCAGCACCTATCCATGAAGGGATAGATTATGCAGCCATGGCGGAAGAACAAGGTAGTGATGCGGACGTGCGCGGGCTCCTGTCTGGACCAACAGGGTTAAGGCTGGAGAAAAAAGGGTTGCGCGACGGCGTGCCCCCCCTAATATGCGATGTTTCAACTGGCCGACCTCGCCCGTTAGTACCGGCTGCTTGGCGCCGCCGTATTTTCGACGCAATTCACTCCCTCGCGCATCCAGGTGTGCGCGCCTCGGTCAAAATGGTTGCCGAAAAGTTTGTGTGGCCAGGCCTGCGCAAAAACGTAAAAGAATGGGCAAAAACTTGCATTCCTTGTCAGCGCGCCAAAGTACACAAACACACAAAAGCCCCTCTGGAGCCTTTTCCCATCCCTGCTAGAAGGTTCGACCACATTCATGTCGACCTCGTTGGGCCACTGCCTTCCTCCCAGGGCTTCACACACCTGCTAACAATGAGAGACCGCACCACGCGCTGGCCAGAGGCAGTCCCTCTACCGGCAACTACAGCGGAGGAAGTCGCTCGCGTTTTTCTAACTAATTGGGTGGCACGTTTCGGCGTCCCATCAGACATCATGTCAGATAGGGGACCTCAATTTGTCTCAGAGCTCTGGTCAGCCATGTCCAACAGTTTAGGGGCAACAATTCACCGTACCACCGCTTATCACCCTCAGGCTAATGGATTATGCAAGCGTTTTCACAGGTCCCTAAAGACCGCCCTCAGAGCCTCATTAACGGACACAAATTGGGTAAATAAACTTCCCTGGGTTTTATTGGGGTTGCGTGCGGCACCTAAAGAGGATTTAGACGCTTCCCCTGCAGAATTAGTCTTTGCCCAGCCTATCAGACTACCAGGTGAATTTTTACCAGAAAACCCGGAACCAGGGCATCTCCCATTCCCAAGGTTTTTAGGCAGTAACAGACAGGACTCTCTCCACGGTCCAGTTCATCACTCCTTTCCACGAGTTTTTGTTCCTCAAACTTTAAAAAACGCCGAGTTTGTTTTTGTTAAGCATGAAGCCCTTAAACCAACGTTACGCCCAGTATACGATGGCCCGTTCAGAGTGCTGGAAAATGGTGACAAACACTTTGTGCTTGATTATGGGGATAGAAATGAAACGGTCAGCATTGACAGACTCAAACCTGCCTTCTTGTTGAGAGACGAACCTGCACAGCTGGCTCGAGCACCTCGGCGAGGTAGACCCCCCAAGGAAAAAGTCTCAGCCCCCAGGCAGGGAACAGATAATCTCTCTCCTTCCCACACTGCAGATTCCTCACAAGAAAGTCCCAGCAGGACGCCTAAACCAAACTACAGCAGCTTTGGGAGAAAATTGAAACCCAGACTACACAAGGACTGATTACACCACTCTGCAATTTTTTTTTCTCGCTAATTGTGCCGCAACAGTTTAGGACTGACTTGTGATTATACTATGCTGTTATGTTTTCACTGAACTCTCTTAGGAGCATGGCTGCTTAAAAGTTCTTCTGTGGCAACAGCTGTAACACGTAGTATGTCTTAGTAATTACCCTAGACTGTGAATCTTTCTGTGTCTTTTCATAGTTGTTTGGGGGGCCTGTGGTATATATTACTCATATATTCCATACCTACATTTGTTAGAGCATGTGGAAATGTTTGGGACAGAATATACAAAGGAACTTCACACCTCTGAAAGGGACAAAGGAATCTCACCGCCGTGTGAAGACCAACGACGTCACAGGACGCGGCGGTAACAGACTTCACACCTTCACCCCCTAAGGCGAGGAGAGGTTTTCCCATCACCTCCCAAGACGAAGGGAGGAGTTAACAGGACTAATGGGGGATTTAGATAACGGGGGATTTCAGCTTGTGTTTTGCATGTCTTGGATGTGTGCCTGTATTTAACCAGCGAGCTGGGCAGAATTCTCCGTCTTTGCCTTCTGCCAAGCTCTGCACCAGATGAGACAAGATAGAAGAGTTATTCATTAAAGACTCTGCTTTTATGATACAAAACCGCCTCGTTATTTCCAGCTCTTCTACAACCTGATATAACTCCCCTCAAGTTTGCTGTTGCGCCAGGAACATGCGCTTTCATTTGTTCTCCGTTTAGACATGTCATTGCCAGCATTTTCTCTTGCTGTTGTTTACTTGATGCATGAATTAGCAGCCGGTTATTTTTCAAGAACTTTGCAAACTTAACTCTCCCAATTTCTTTCTCAGTTGCTTTTGTTTGCTTAACAGGATGATAGTGCCCCCCACACTGATTGAACTCAATGACAACCTTCCACTCCTTCTCTACATCATCAAACTGCCATCCATGTTGGCTAGTTCATGTTTTCTTAGCATTGTTACTTCCTCCCGCGTCACTCTCGTCTGACCTGCTTCTAGCACTTGGTGCCCCCTAGCTGCTCTTTTCTGCCTCCCACACCTGGGTACTATCCACTCCCATCTTATTTTTATTGAGCCCGTCAGAGCTAGATGCCATAATGTTACAGTCAGAGTACAGTTTATGCTATCCGCCACAAACAAATGACTCCTACTGCCAAGCGAACGAACACTGACATAAATACCGTCTCAACCTTCCACCTGTCGAAGTCCGTCTCATTCAGAACTCCCTCCCCCATGCTCCTCGCTGTCTGCTTTTTCCATCACTCCATCCGATTCTATCACTCTATATATATAATTCAAGAAATCCCTGTCTGTGTGTCTGTCTGTGTGCCTGTCTTCTTTTTCTCTGGCCACATTCTTCTTCTTATTCATGAGAGGAGTGTGAGTGGAAGAGAGAAAAAACTGAGAGTTTGTGCTATATTTTCTACCTTTTCTGTTTTTGTCACAACTGGTGGTGCCTGGTTTAGTTTTTTGTGTTTGGGTTTTTTTTTGTTGGCCAGGCTCTGTGATGCTGGCCGGCGTCTCAGGTGCGATGGCTTTCTCCAGGCTGACATGGAAGCACGGCATCAAAACTGGTGTCGGCTTGCTGCACAGCGTGGAGGAGCTGCACTTGCTGTTGAGGAGATTATTGGGCATGACGCCGTAAAATCCGTGGCCTGCATGAACAGGGGCTGTTGTTTTGTTTGTGGAACAGGTGGACCAGGTTAATACTTTGATTGACAGCAGAATCACAGTAAATGGGATGTTCGAATCACATTTACTGTGATTTTTTTAGCCATCACAGCCAGCTAAAAAAATAACACTCATGAACATTCCCCCATTTATTAGTGATGACCTTCTTATTAAAGAGCTGTCAAAGTTTGGAAAAGTGTTGTCACCTATTAGGAAAACTCTCTCGGGCCGCAAGTCTCCCCTGCTGAGACACGTCATGTCCCACCGCAGGCAGCTCTTTTATGATCCCCAACACTAAGGTGGAGGAGTTTAATTGTGTGTTTCGGGTGCGGGTGGATGGATTTGATTATGTCCTTTTTGCAACGTCCACCACGTTAAAATGTTTTGGGTATGGTGAAGAGGGACATCTGGTGAAGGCCTGTTCTAACCGTGCCGGTCCCGCCCCAATTGATGCAACCGGGACTACCGCCAGTGGCGGGGGGGGGGGGGGGGCACTTGCGCTGACCAGCGGGAGGCTGCTGCCGCCGATCGGCTCACATAGGGGCCGGGGCCAGCCGCCACCGAGCAGCACAGCGTCTCTTTGCAGGCTGAGGACGCCAACATTACAGCTGAGGAGCTGCCGGAGGAGAGACAGAATCTGGACCAGAACAGCACTGTGGTGAGTGATGAAAGGGAAAAGGGTGAGGATGAAGCAGGTGAAGGGACTGTAGAAACATGTGAGGTGGAAAATAAAGTGTGTGAGGTGGTGGACAGTGTTGTGGGTGAGGAGAAAGATGATTTGAGTGATGAGAGAAGAAAATGTGTGGGGTGAAGCAGGTGAGGTGGAGAGTAAAGTGTGTGAGGTGGTGGATGGCGTTGTGGGTGAGAAAACAGGTGATCTGAGTGATGAAACAGTTGAGGCAGGTGGGGTCACAGGTGAGCTGGGCAAAGGTGGTGCTTTGAATGGTGAAATAAGAGCTGTGGGTGAGGGAACTAAAATAAGTGGAGAGCTGTGTGCAGAAACTGAGGTGGCTGGTGAATTGTGTATGACTGGTGAAGGAACAAGTGACCTGCCCCATCAGGTCTGTGTGAGGATGGTGCTGCAGCTGATGTGGAGGATATGGAGTTATGTGAATCTGGACAGGTTTCCCTTAAGCGCTATAGAAGCAGAGCTCCACCCGTGTCTTCAGGTGGTAAAGCTGGTTGGCTGATGGTCAGACAGAATGCTGTGAATAGTGCGGCTCTGTCTGGTAACAGCGACAGTGAGGCCTGTTTGTCTGACAGCAGTGTGTTTTCACACAATAGTACACAGCTGCCTGTTAGTCAGGAGGACATCATTTATCCAGCAAAAATGTTCAAATTGTTTTTACAGCAGACCAAGGGTGTGAAGGGGCTGGATATGCAGCAATATTTTCCTGATAAGCAGGCTTTTTATAACTCTGCCAGGCAGCTTATAAAAAGCAAAGCTGAAACAGACATCACAGATCAGGAAATTTATAGACTGAGAAAACAGATGAATAAAGTAAGAAAACAAATTGGCTTTTAATGATGATGAAGAATATAGTGTTTTCTCTTTTACTTTTAATTGTCTTTACTCTGGTTTTAATACTCTCATTATGGATTTTTGTAAGGTGGGGAGTTTAAATGTAAATGGTGTCAGAGAACCAAAGAAAAGGGCACTGGTTTTTGAAACCGCAAAAATAAAGCACATTGATGTGTTACAGTGGGGCAAAAAAGTATTTAGTCAGCCACCAATTGTGCAAGTTCTCCCACTTAAAAGATGAGAGAGGTCTCCAATTTTCATCATAGGCATACCTCAACTATGAGAAACAAAATGAGAAAAAAAAATCCAGAAAATCACATTGAAGGATTTTTAATGAATTAATTGATAAATTCCTCGGTAAAATAAGTATTTGGTCAATAACAAAAGTTCATCTCAATACTTTGTTATATACCCTTTGTTGGCAATGACAGAGGTCAAACGTTTTCTATAAGTCTTCACAAGGTTTTCACACACTGTTGCTGGTATTTTGGCCCATTCCTCCATGCAGATCTCCTCTAGAGCAGTGATGTTTTGGGGCTGTCGCTGGGCAGCACGGACTTTCAACTCCCTCCAAAGATTTTCTATGGGGTTGAGCTCTGGAGACTGGCTAGGCCACTCCAGGACCTTGAAATGCTTCTTACGAAGCCACTCCTTCATTGCCCGGGCAGTGTGTTTGGGATCATTGTCATGCTGAAAGACCCAGCCACGTTTCATCTTCAATGCCCTTGCTGATGGAAGGAGGTTTTCACTCAAAATCTCACAATACGTGGCCCCATTCATTCTTTCCTTTACACAGATCAGTCGTCCTGGTCCCTTTGCAGAAAAACAGCCCCAAAGTATGATGTTTCCACCCCCATGCTTCACAGTAGGTATGGTGTTCTTTCTCCTCCAAACACGACAAGTTAAGTTTTTACAATAAAGTTCTATTTTGGTTTCATCTGACCATATGACATTCTCCCAATCCTCTTCTGGATCATCCAAATGCTCTCTAGCAAACTTCAGATGGGCCTGGACATGTACTGGCTTAAGCAGGGGGACACGTCTGGCACTGCAGGATTTGAGTCCCTGGCAGCGTAGTGTGTTACTGATGGTAGCCTTTGTTACTTTGGTCCCAGCTCTCTGCAGGTCATTCACTAGGTCCCCCCGTGTGGTTCTGGGATTTTTGCTCACCGTTCTCGTGATCATTTTGACCCCACGGGGTGAGCTCTTGCATGGAGCCCCAGATCGAGGGAGATTATCAGTGGTCTTGTATGTCTTCCATTTTCTAATAATTGCTCCCACAGTTGATTTCTTCACACCAAGCTGCTTACCTATTGCAGATTCAGTCTTCCCAGCCTGGTGCAGGTCTACAATTTTGTTTCTGGTGTCCTTTTGGCAGCTCTTTGGTCTTGGCCATAGTGGAGTTTGGAGTCTGACTGTTTGAGGTAGTGGACAGGTGTCTTTTATACTGATAATGAGTTCAAACAGGTGCCATTAATACAGGTAACGAGTGGAGGACAGAGGAGCCTCTTAAAGAAGAAGTTACAGGTCTGTGAGAGCCAGAAATCTTGCTTGTTTGTAGGTGACCAAATACTTATTTTACCGAGGAATTTACCAATTAATTCATTAAAAATCCTTCAATGTGATTTTCTGGATTTTTTTTTCTCATTTTGTCTCTCATAGTTGAGGTATACCTATGATGAAAATTGGAGACCTCTCTCATCTTTTAAGTGGGAGAACTTGCACAATTGGTGGCTGAATAAATACTTTTTTGCCCCACTGTATTTTTACAGGAAATATGTAGTGACCCAAGCATAGAGGCAGACTGGAGTTGAGAGTGGGAAGGAGAACTGATCTTAAGTCACAACACCACAGCCAGCAGAGGGGTGGGCTTTTTAATCTCCAGGAAGTTTGCTCCAACTTCTCTGGAGGTTGAACATTTTATCAGAGGCAGATGTCTTTTAACCAAAGCCGGTTTTGAACATTTTACTGTGCTTTTTATCAACATTTATGCTCCAACCAATGGTACTGAGAGGAAGAGGTTTTTTTTACAAAAGGTTAATGATAAATTAAACAGTTGCAGCTCGGAGGATTTTTTTATTATTGGGTGGGGATTTTAATTGTACTGAAAATGAGTTTTTAGATCGAAACCACACAGAGCTGCATCCAGGTTCCCAACAGGCTCTGAGACAGCTGGTCTCATGGCTTGGTGGATGTGTGGAGAAGGTTGCACACTGACTGCCGACAGTACACATGGTTTCACCTCAAAGAGGATAGGATCTCTTTAGCCCGACTGGACCGATTGTATTGTTTTAAGCACCACTGTAATGTTTTTAAGTTCTGTAAAATTTTACCAGTTGGTTTTCCTGATCATGCTCTTGTTGTGTGTCAGGTTTTTATAAAGAATATTGCACCAGAGTGCATATTGGCATTTTAACTCAGCTTTAACATTTGTTAAAGGTTTCAAAGAGGCTTTAAGATTTTTCTGGGCTGCTTTTAGACAAAAGAAAAAAGATTTTATGTGTCTTAGGCAATGGTGGGACCGTGGTAAGACAGAAATTAAACTATTGTGTTAGCAGTATACATTCAATGTCACACATGACACCTGTAGATCTATCAGAGACCTGGAGATAGATATTGTGGAGTTAGAGACCTCTCGTGAGTCCACAGGAAATTGAGGATGCATTGAAGTCCTCAAATCCAAAAAAAAGGACCTTAGCCCAGCTGTTGGACACTAAAGTACAAGGCGCCCTAGTCCGGTCCCGAATTCAAAACATCACTGAGATGGATGCTCCCTCTAGCTTCTTCTTCAGTCTGGAGAAGAAGCATGGACAAAAAAAGGTAATCCACTCTCTGGTCTCCAACACAGGGCAGGAACTAATCGAGCCTGAACAAATCAAAAAGCATGCCGTTGAGTTCTGACCTCAGGGAGGACAGAGGCCTGATGGAGGGGTTCTGCGGTGACTACCTCAGGTCTCTGAGGAGACCAACTCAGTTAGACTGGCCTCTTCAGTTACCTGAATTGTCTGCTGCCCTTCAGAGCATGAAGGGGAGGAAAGCTCCGGGAATAGATGGCCTCACTGTGGAGTTTTTTAAAGCTTTCTGGGGCATTTTAGCACCTGACATTTTAGAGGTTTTTAACGAAAGTTTGTGTTCAGGCTGTCTGCCGACATCCTGCTGCAGGGCTGTGGTCACCCTCCTGCCAAAAAAAGGAGATCTACAGGACATAAAAAACTGGCGGCCTGTGTCCCTCCTCTGCACGGATTATAAGATTTTGTCCAAGGCTTTGGCTAACAGGCTAAGAGAAGCTATGGAGCAGGTCATCCATCGGGACCAGACATACTGTGTACCCGGCAGGTCCATGGTAGACAATGTCTACCTAATTCTTGTTATCTCTTTTGGGCTCTCAATCTCTGTCAAAGAAATTTCTGAGTCTGTCATCTCAGATCATTTCCCCATTATTTTTGAATTGTTGACCCCTTCATTACCCAGCAAGCCTGTGGCTCCACCATGCTGGCGTCGCAGAGGAGTTTACTGCTGCTTTTAGGGATTCACAGTTTTTTGCCTTAAATGGACTCGTTTTCCCCTTCCCATCTGGATAATATTCTTTCCTCCTTTCATACCACCTGCTCTGGGATTTTGGACTCTATTGCCCCATTTCGGCTTAAATCGGCTAAACCGAAAACAGATCCCTGGCTAAACGACACGACAACGAGTCAGGCAGGCTGAATGGAGATGGAAAAAGGACAAATTATATGCATCTCTGGGAATTTTTAGGGACTGTCTTGCTGATTACCAGAGAACTGTGCAAAAGGCAAAATTTCAGTATCTCTCTGATATTATTTCTAGCAGCAGTCACTGTCCTAGAGTGCTATTTAACACAATTAACTCTTTTATAAATCCACGCACTCTGACTGTAACAGATGATTCGTTTACAACATGTGAGACTTTTCTTCACTTTTTTGTTGATAAAGTGTACTCTGTCAGACGAGCTATTAATAACAGTTTTAATGGGAGCTTGTCTGTTGTCCCGGGTTACTCTGCTGTGTTTGAACAGTTTGAGTTGGTCTCTTTATCATCAGTTACTGATATAGTGAAGTCTCTGAAGCCGACAAATTGCTCACTGGATGTTGTTCCCGCTGGAATACTGAAAAGGGTTTTTAATACTGTAGGGCCTGGTCTTTTGGTTTTTATTAATTCCTGCCTTAGTTCAGGATTTGTCCCACCTACTTTTAAACATGCTGTGGTTAGGCCCCTTCTTTAAAAACCTCACCTTGACCCTTCAGTTTTATCTAATTTTAGACCCATTTCTTATTTGCCCTTTTTATCTAAGGTTTTAGAAAAAGCTGTTTTTATACAATTGCAATCTTTTTTAGAAGACAACTCTATTTTTGAGAAGTTTCGATCTGGGTTTAGATCTCGTCACAGCACTGAGTCTGCCCTGCTAAAGGTGCACAATGATATTATGATGTCTGCTGATGCCAAATGCCCCGTGGTCTTAGTGCTGCTAGATCTTACAGTAGCCTTTGACACTGTGGACCATACTATCCTTTTGTCACGCCTGAATCACCATGTTGGCATCCATGGCACTGCGCTGAGTGGTTTGAATCCTACCTATCTAACAACTTTTTCTGTAAGGATTAGTGACATGTCTTCTTCTCGTGCCTCTCTCTCCTGTGGGGTCCCACAGGGCTCTATCCTTGGCCCTATTCTGCTTTCATTATTTATGCTGCCACTCGGGTCAATAATAGCCAGGCACAACATGTCTTTCCACTGTTATGCGGACGATTTGCAGCTTTATTTACCTTTTCACAAAGTGTTCTATTGGACTGCATCACTGACATTAAGTTGTGGTTAAGCCAAAATTTTCTCTACTTAAATGAAAAAAAAACAGAATGTATTGTGTTTGGGGATACCGTAACGACTGGCTTGGTACCCTCTCTTTAAGACTTAGTTCAGCTGTCAGAAATTTGGGGATGATTTTTGACAGCCATTTAAAATTTGATAAACAGATTGACAATGTAGTCAAGATGAGCTTTTATCAATTACGTCTGTTATCCAAAGCCAAAGCTTTCCTGAGCTGTCATGATCTTGAGATAGCCATCCATGCTTTAATCACTTCTCAACTTGATTACTGCAATGCACTTTATGTTGGCATCTCTCAGTCTTCTCTCGGCCGCCTTTAACTTGTGCAAAATGCAGCGGCCTGGGCTGTCTTTTGACCAACACACCTAGGCAAGAGCACATTACTCCAATCCTTTTTTCACTTCATTGGCTTCCAGTCCATTTTAGAATTAATTTTAAACTTTTGCTTTTTGTTTTTAAAGCTCTTAATGGCCTTGCTTCGGTTTATATGTCTGAGATTTTGACTGTCCGTGACCAAGGCAAGGCTTTGAGGTCATCCAATGAGCTTTTGCTCGATGTTCCCAGGTCAAGGTGTAAACACTGGGGTGACCGAGCCTTTTCTGTTGTCGCCCCCAGGCTCTGGAATAATCTCCCCCCTGACCTACGTGCTGTCTCTGACCTGGCCCTTTTTAAATCAGAACTTAAAACATATTTGTTTAGGATGGCTTTTAATACCCAGTAGCGGTGATATTTGTCTTGGCATTTGTTTTTATTTTATTCTTATTTTTTAGGTATTTATTCTTATTTCTTTGTTTATGTTATTTGTTTTTAATGCTGTGTGTGTGTTTTTAAATGCTGTTTAATTTTTTGTAAAGCATTTTGGTCACCTACGGGTTGTTTTAAAGGGCTATATAAATAAAGTACATTACATTACATTAATTCGAGATGTTTTGGAAATCTCCAGCTCGTTGGGCATAAACACTGGTCTGATTTCTCTAGATCAGGAAAAGACTTTTGACTGCATTGAGCATGACTTCCTCTGGTGATGGAGAGGTGTGGGTTCAGCGCTGGTTTCATAGTCAAGATCCAGGTGATATATGCTGGTGTTGAGAGTATATTGAAAATCAATGGCAGTTTGTGTCCTCCTTTCAGAGTGCATAGAGGCATCCGGCAGGGCTGTGCTTTGTCTGGTATGATTTAGGCACGCTCCCTAGAACCCCTACTCCATAAAATACGCACAAGCATTGATGGCCTTGCCTTACCTGGTTTTAATAGAAAGATTGTTTTATCCGCCTATGCAGATGATATAATTGTTTTTATCAAAAATCAGATTGACGTTAATGTTTTAATTGATTTAACTGGTGCCTTCACCCTTTTATCAGCAGCAAGGGTGAAGTGGAGAAAAAGTGAAGCACTTGCTGTCGGCGATTGGCTTGGTGGCCTCCCGGTTCTGCCACAGGACATGGCATGGAAAAAAGATGGCATAAAATACCTGGGGGGTTTTCTTGGTAATGATGTCATGGTCCGGAGGAACTGGGAGAATGTTGGTGAAAAAATTGAAGGCAAACTGAATAAGGGGAGATGGGTGCTCCCTCAGATGTCCTACAGAGGGAGGGTGCTTGTGCTAAATAACCTTGTTGCCCCCTGCTTTGGCACCGATTAACCTGCTTAGATCCCCCATCAGGTTTACTGTCCCAGTGAGGTAATTTGCATTGGGTGCCACAGGGGGTGCTGTTTTTACCCAGAGAGGAGGGGGGACAGGGCCTCATACACCTGGCCTGCAGAACTTCCACCTTTAGGTTACAGTTTGTGCAGAGGTTTCTGACGGGTCTGGCAGATCTAATTTGGAGAGAAGTGGCCAGCTGCATCTTCAGGCATGTGAGTAATCTGGGACTGGATTATGCTCTGTTTTTAAATAATTCAAAAAGTTTAAGTTTATTTAAGTGGGTTGCCTCCGTTTTACCAAAGTGTTTTTAAGTCCTGAAACCTTTTTAATGCTAAACGTAAAAACTCTTGACTCTCTTTTTTGGCTCTTGAGGGAGCCGTTGATTCATGGAGCAAGGTTGGACATCTGCACTGAGACCACTCCTGCGCTGATGGCAGCACTCCTGATAACAAAGACTGTGACTCTGCAACATCTGGTGAATGCAGCAGGACCAACGTTAACGGACTCCCTGGCTGTAGCAACCTTACTGGGTATCCGGTCTGCCAGAGTGACTCAGAGGGTCCTTGAACTTTGGAGGCAGAGGCTCGATGGGAGGGAAAGACGGCTTCTGGTGGACCACAGCAGAGGAGCCACTGAACCCAACCACAGTGACCCTTTCCCAGAGATCTCCATGAGCCCTGGTCTTGGTGACCTAACTGGATATTTGTTAAAAACACACAACCCCAGACAGCTGACCTTACACAATGCTGACAAAAAGACGCTGTACATCAATTGTGTTAAGATCATCAACAGAGCAGGACTGCACAGCAGACCCCCCACTGTGTGGACTGAGAAGCTGATTGGGGAAGGTGTGAGTCCACAGTGGAGAGTCTTGTACAAACCCCCAATTAAAAAAAGAATAGCAGATCTCCAGTGGAGAATTTTACATGGAGCAACTGCCTCAAGTGCTTTTATTTCTGTTCTTCATCCTGCTGTTTCAAACCAGTGCCCTTTCTGCAGTCTCTGAGAGACTGTGTTTCATGTTTTTAGTGAGTGTAAGAGGCTTACAGTGCTTGTCACTCTTAACAAAAGTTTTTAATTTATTTGGTGAAAAATTTTCTTTGGGTCTTTTTAGTTATGGTGCAGGATATAAAAAATAAGTAAAGAAAATTATTGGGAAGCCAAGCTGGCAATAGATGTTAGCAGAAAAAATAAAGTAGAAGGCAAACCAGTTCAAGAACCAGCCTCTGTGTGGTGCTGCAACATCTGGTCCAGACTGAGACTGGAGTTCAGCTTTTTTAAGATGACTGGGAACATAGATGGTTTTTGGCAAATATGGTGTTATAGAGATGTCCTTTGTTGTGTATGTGAAAATAAACTGTGTTGCACATTTTTTAGTTGGCTGATTCATGTGTTCAGCATGTTTTAAACATTTTTTATGCACGTTTACTTTACTATTTGTCTTGATGTCCTTGTAAATATGTAAATAAAGTGTTTTTGTAAAAATCAACATCTTTTTCTTCTACTTTTAGATTTGATTGACGGTTGGCAACCAGCATACAGGTGCATTACCACCACGTTCTTCACTCTATATATCTTGGCCGTGGCAACTGCCACGTACTACTTCTTCTTTTAAATTTGATTGGTGGTTGGCAACCAGCTTACAGGTGCATTACCGCCACTGACTTGATAATCATCACTCCACATCTTTGTATAAGAAGTTCTTATAAGGAGCTCTGATCAACTCCTTATGTATGAAAAAATTTTCCGTCCTTGGACTGTGTCCTCTCGGTGGCATACTCAATATCTTCTTCCTCCTCTTCCAGACTTGATCAGCGGCTGGTAACCTTCATCTTCTTCTTTTAGATTAGATTGGTGGTCTGCAACCAGCTTACAGGTGCATCTTTGTATCAGGAGTTCTTATAAGGAGTTCTGAACAACTCCCCACGTGCGAAAAAAAATATCTGTCCCTGAACGCCTATGATGCTCCTATGATGTCTACATGGTGACAATGTGGCAACTTCTTCTTCTTTTAGATTTGATTGGCGGTTAGCAACCAGCTTACAGGTGCATTACCACCACTGACTCGATTATCATCACTCAATATCTTCTTCTTCTTTTAGATTTGATTGGCAGTTGGCAACCAGCTTACAGGTGCATCTTTGTATAAGGAGTTCTGAACAACTCCCCATGTGCAAAAAAATTATCCGTCCCTGGATGCCTATGATGCTCCTATGATGTCTACATGGTGACGATGTGACAACTTCTTCTTTTAGATTTGATTGGCGGTTGGCAACCGGTTTACAGGTGCATTATCACCACTGACTTGATTATCATCACTCTGTATCTTTGTATAAATCATCTTCTTCTTCTTCCTTCAGACCCGATTGGCGGATAGCAACCAGCCCACAGGTGCACCACCGCCACACACTCCACTTTATATCACTCTTCTTCTTCTTATAGATCTGATTGCCGGCTGGCAACCAGCTCACAGGTGCACCACCGCCACCCACCGGGTTGGAGTGTGGACAAGAGAATGGCAGGGAAAATAAAAACTAAATTATTTTAATTAATCCAGTTGCACTTAAGTATCTAAATAGACCTACATATATTTCTTTGACTGAAGTTCCTAACATGTTTTCCAAAACAAAATTTAAATTAGCCCTTTCCATTACTGCAATCAGATGTTTCCTTTGTTCCTGGTATCCCTGACATTCCAACAAAATGTGTTGAACTGCTTCCAGAGAACCACAACGTGCACAGCTGCCAGCCAGGCATCCACCCACTCCATGCAGCATCCGGTTCAAAGCAGCACGTCCCACTCTCAGTTGGGCGATGAGCATCCTCCCCCTGCCTCCGCCAACTCCCACCCCAGAGTCCACCCGCCCCCGAATGCCACAAAGATGTCCTCCCGCATCCATTGAGTCCCAATGTTCTTGCCACTTTTCCACTATATAATTTTTAATTATTGATTTGCCTTCTGCCTTACTGAGTGAGATTTCCAGATTTATTGTTTCGAATTTTAATGATTGTTTTGCTAATAAATCCACATCCTCATTACCCTCTATCCCAACGTGGGCTGGAACCCAAAGAAAGTTTATTGACTGACCTTTACTGCAGAGGTTGTAAATTAAGGAGTGGATTTCTACAATTAGGTCCTGCCTACACGACTGCAGTGACTGAACACTCTTGAGAGCTGCCCAGCTATCAGAAGCAATGACTGCATTATTCCTATAATTTATATCCAACCACTGTAAAGCAAATATAATGGCAACTAGTTCAACTGTGTATACTGATAAGTGATTACTGGTTCTTTTATTGATAGATATTTTATACTGAGGAATGTATACTGCACCTCCACTATGATCAGTTGTAAGATCCTTGGAACCACCGGTAAATGCTATCAGCCTGTTTCTGAAGTTCTGTTCAATATATTTATGCAGTATATAATCTGTTGCTGATTGCTTATGTTGCTTCCTCAGTTGTTGTATTTCAAAATCTACCAGTGGCATCTTAAGCAGCCATGGAGGAATAACAGACCACAGGACCGTTGGGCTAAAATCTATGTATTTTAATCCTGCCTGCTCAGCAATGGCATCACTTATTCATCTAAAGCTACCAATGTTGGACTCATTGTGTTCCCAGCAATCATCAGGAATAGCTTTTGCAGGATATGACCGGATACAAGCGGCTGAAATGAGCTTTCTCCGTAGGATTGCTGGACTCACCCTCAGAGTTAGGGTGAGGAGCTCAGTCATCCGGGAGAGGCTCAGAGTAGAACCGCTGCTCCTCCACATTGAAAGGAGTCAGTTGAGGTGGTATGGGCATCTGATTAGGATGCCTCCTGGACGCCTCCCACTTGAGGTGTTTCAGGCACGTCCCACTGGGAGGAGACCCCGGGGCAGACCCAGGACTCGGTGGAGAGACTATGTCTCCCAGCTAGTCTGGGAACGCCTTGGTATCCCCTCTGAAGAGCTGGAGCAGGTGGCTGGGGAGAGGGAAGTCTGGGCTTCTCTGCTTGAACTGCTGCCTCCGCGACCCGGACCTCCGGAAAAGCGGTAGAAGATGGATGGATGGATGGATGGATGGATATGACCTCTTATGCCCCTTCAAGTTGATCCAGTATGCCAGCATTAATTTGGTTCTTAATCTTAATGGCATTTCACCCGTCTCTACTTGGATCACTGATACTGGAGAAGTTTTACATGCGCCACAACATATCCTAAGAGCCTTTGTTTTCTCTATGTCCAGTTGGTTCAAGTGACAATCAGCAGCCGACATGAACGCAACACATCCATAGTCTAGTGTAGCTCTCACTAGTCCTCGATATACCCTCAACAGAGAGGCCCTAGAGGCCCCCCAGTCCCGTCCTGCCAGACATCTCAAAATATTATTTATTTTGTTACATTTTCCTTTAGTTTTTTCAGTATGCTGCTTCCAAATTAGTTTTTCATCAAATAGCACACCTAAATACCGAACTACCTTTACTTGCTCTAACTTTTGGACATAAAGATTTAAAAGAAATTTCTTTGTGACTTTTAAAGAAGCAAATTATTTGTGTCTTTGACACCAATAATTTAAAAGCCCACCAGTTTGCCCATTGTTCAGCCTGGTCTATTGCTGCCTGCATTTTCCTCTAAATGTACAAAAAATTACGTCCCCTTATCCATAAGGCCCCATCATCTGCATACAAGGCCTTCCCTATTCCACTATCGATTCCTTCAGAAATATCATTAATCATAATATTAAACAAAACAGGGTTACACACGCTGCCTTGGGGGGTACCATTTTCAACTTGATATATTTTGGAGCACTCTGTACCAACTCTTACCTCAATCGTTCTATCATGCAAGAAATCTTAATACCCAATTGTGTAGATTACCTTCAGTACCAAATTGATTTAATTTAATTGGTAACCCTTCCTTCCACAGCATGTCATATGCTTTTTCTACATCAAAGAAGACAGCTATCGCATTTTCCCTATTTACCTGGCCTTTCCTAATTTCAGATCTAGGAGCAAAATGGAATCCATAGTATTTCTCCCCTTTTAGAGCCCACTTTGAAAAGGAGAAAGACATTCTCTCCCTTCCAAAATGTAATTCAGCCTTTCAGTCACCATTCGTTCCATTGTTTTCCCTAACTGTGAGGTAAGAGCTATAGGCCTATAATTATTTGGATCTGATGAATCTTTCCTTGGCTTTAAGACTGGTACTATAACTGATTGTTTCCATGCCCTTGGAATCTTCCCAGTTTCCCAAACTTTATTAAATAGCTTTAATATTGTTTGAAGCGCACTCTCCTCCCATGTGTGACAACATCCTATAAACATACGCCATCCTTCCTTGGTGAAGACTGCTTCGATTTCAGAATAGCCCTTTTCAATTCCGACAGAGTGAATGGCAAATCTATCATGTCCCTTGAAGTATTTATTCTTCCTTATGTTTACATGTGGGTGTTTGGATAAAGTGCTTTCCCTGCTTTGTCTAATTATGTTTGGTAGGTTTTCTGAACTATGAATCGCCACTAAAGTTTGTGCCAATACTATCTAACACTGGTATTTTGTACTCTCTTCTAATACCACTCATTTTCTTAATCATTCCCCAAATATCTGATAGCTGTCTTTCTCTTCCTATAGTATTACAATACTGTCTCCAAAGTAAACGTTTAGCTGTTTTAATTGTTTTCCTGACGATTGCCTGACACCGTTTGTACTCAGTCGCTGCTTCCAAAGTATGACATTTTCTCACTTGTCTGAATGTCCTATTTCTGTTTTTAATAGCTTTATTACAATTATCATCTCACCAAGGAAAATTCTTTCATTGTCTATAACTGTACTTTTTGGTATTGTTTGATTTGCAGACTCTTATTATAATTGCGCTGACACTTTTACTAAATTTCTCCCCATCAATAATGTCCTCACTATTTAGCTGCTCACATCTAGTCTTACACAGATATTTACCCTTGTGCAATCTTAACATTCTGTTTACTCCCCTTGTCCTACGGGTCAAAAATGACCCGCCCTACCAAAGCCCCCAAAATAAAGCAGCTTAATTGAATTTTAAATCCAAAATCTATTTTGCATGATGAAGCAACCTCTTATTTATCAATTCAACTCAAATTTAATTCATTTTTTATCATGTATTTTTTGTTGACGATCACCAGTGACCATTATTACACTTTTTTTTTACCACAAACCAACTGTCATAACACTTTTCTTTTACACAGTAAAATTATATGATAGTATTATATAAATATGAAGTAATTACTTGTAGAGGTATGGCAGACGCTCAACCCACTTGTCCCAGACCTCTCTGATGGCTGCCAGTTTGTCTGTCACACGCCTTGCTAGTCTTGACTCACGATTGTCAAATCCCAGCATTCTTGAGAAAGTGTGAAAGATTTTCAGCGGCATTGTGGCACGAAAAATTGCCCTTCCACTCTCTGCATCCCAGAGACTATATATAGCCTCGCCACGGGACCTATATACACCTGCTAATATCAAAAGCCCTATGTAGCCGCGCAGGTCAATCTCATCCATATTTTTCCAGTTTTCTCCATATTTCCGGAAACCGTCCAAATTTGTATTCTCCAGGATGATTTTTTCGATGGCTGGTGTGATGAACAGGAGAAAGGTGGATGAAATGTCCTGGACATGGGCAGCTGAATACCTTGTTGGCCCTGGAGTCATCCTTATGATGTTTGGTGCTGCTGTTCTTCCCTGCTTGCTGTCTGAATTTGATGAGGACCATGCAATTTTGCTGTTCTTTGACAAAAATGTCTCTCTGTCAGCTTGAGGGATTTCCTCTTCTTCTTCATCTGAAGATGCATCATCCTCTGGGTTGCATTACTCCCCATCTTCCTCTTCAGATACATCTTCATCCTCTTGTTCCTCCTGAGCTCCTGAAAATATCTCATCCAGGACCTGTTGGACAGTGAAATGTCTACTCATGGCTTCAGCAAGGAGCCAACTAGGGGTCCTTTGATTCAGGGTACCTTTATATCCTCTATACTGAATTTGTTTTTATTATGTCTGAGATTGTTTTTTTGTACCTTGGCATAGACCTTCCCAGGGAGGCTGAGGAGTGTGATCCCTCTAAAGTTGGAGCACACCCTCCGGTCCCCTTTTTTGAAGAGAGGAACCACCACCCCGGTTTGCCATGCCAAAGGCACTGCCCCCGACCTCCACGCAATGTTGCAGAGGCGTGTCAACCATGACAACCCAACAACATCCAGGGCCTTGAGGTACTCGGGGCGAATCTCGTCCACCCCCGGGGCCCGGCCACCAAGGAGATTTTTAACCACCTTGGCGACCTCAGCCCCTGTGATAGGCGAGTCATCCCCCTCGTCCCCAAACCCTGCTTCCTCTGTGGAAGGCGTATCAGTGGGATTGAGGAGATCCTCGAAGTATTCCTTCCACCGCCCGACGATATCCCCAGTTGAAGTCAACAGTGTCCCATCCGCACCATACACAGTGTGGACGGGGAGCTGCTTTCCCCTCCTGAGCCGCCGAACAGTTTGCCAGAATCTCTTTGAAGCCGACCGAAAGTCTTGTTCCATGGCCTCACCGAACTCCTCCCATACCCGGGTTTTTGCTTCAGCAACCACCCGAGCTGCACTCCGCTTGGCCTGCCGGTACACCTCAGCTGCTTCGGGAGTCCCACAAGCCAACCAAGCTTGATAGGACTCCTTCTTCAGCTTAATGGCCCCCCTCACCACTGGTGTCCACCACTTGGTTCGGGGGTTGCCACCACGAGATGCACCGACCACCTTGCGGCCGCAGCTCTGGGCTGCCGCTTCAACAACAGAGGTGGAGAACATGGCCCATTCAGACTCCATGTCTCCAGACTCCCTCGGAATGTGGTTGAAGTTCTTCCGGAGGTGGGAGTTGAAGACCTCCCGGACAGGGGCCTCAGCCAGACGCTCCCAGCACACCCTCACTATACGTTTGGGTCTACCAGGTCTGAATGGCTTCCTCCCCTGCCATCGGATCCAACTCACCACCAGGTGGTGATCAGTTGACAGCTCTGCACCTCTCTTTACTCGGGTGTCCAAGACATACGGTCGCAGGTCTGATGATACGATAACAAAATCGATCATCGACCTGCGGCCTAGGGTGTCCTGGTGCCAGGTGCACATATGGACACCCTTATGCTTGAACATGGTGTTCGTTATAGACAGACTGTGGTTAGCACAGAAGTCCAATAACTGAACACCACTCGGGTTCAGATCGGGCAGGCCGTTCCTCCCAATCACCCCCCTCCAGGTTTCACTGTCGTTGCCCACGTGCGCATTGGAGAGGAGAGTCCGGCCGTTGGTCGAACCTTGGATTCAGGAGGAGCAATGTGGTTTTCGTCCTGGCCGTGGCACATCGGACCAGCTCTTTACCCTCTCGAGAATTCTTGAGGGTTCGTGGGAGTTTGCCCAACCAGTTTACATGTGTTTTGTGGACTTGGAGAAGGCATTTGACCGCGTCCCTCGTGGATTTTTGTGGGGGGTGCTTCGGGAGTATGGGGTATCGGGCTTGTTGTTACGAGCTATTCGGTCTCTGTACGACCGTTGTGAGAGTTTAGTTCGCATTGCCAACACTCGGTCGGAGTCATTCCCAGTGAGAGTTGGACTCCGCCAGGGCTGCCCTTTGTCACCGGTCCTGTTCATAATTTTTATGGACAGGATTTCTAGGCGCAGCCAGGGAATGGAGGGTGTCATGCTTGGTGACCACAGGATCTCATCTCTGTTGTTTGCAGATGATGTTGTCCTGTTGGCTTCATCCAGCAATGACCTACAGCTCTTGCTGGGACGGTTTGCCGCTGAGTGTGAAGCGGCTGGGATGAGAATCAGCACCTCCAAGTCCGAGTCCATGGTCCTCAGCCGGAAAAAGGTGGATTGTCCTCTCCGGGTTGGGGACAGGCTCCTGCCCCAAGTGGAGGAGTTTAAGTATCTTGGGGTCTTGTTCACGAGTGAGGGGAAAATGGAGCGAGAGATCGACAGACGGATTGGAGCAGCATCTGCAGTGATGCGGACGTTGTACCGGTCTGTTGTGGTGAAGAGGGAGCTTAGTTCTAAGGCAAAGCTGTCGATTTACCAGTCAATCTACGTTCCTACTCTCACCTATGGTCACGAGCTTTGGGTAATGACCGAAAGAACGAGATCGCGGATACAAGCGGCTGAAATGAGCTTTCTCCGTAGGATTGCTGGACTCACCCTCAGAGATAGGGTGAGGAGCTCAGTCATCCGGGAGAGGCTCAGAGTAGAACCGCTGCTCCTCCACATTGAAAGGAGTCAGTTGAGGTGGTATGGGCATCTGATTAGGATGCCTCCTGGACGCCTCCCACTTGAGGTGTTTCAGGCACGTCCCACTGGGAGGAGACCCCGGGGCAGACCCAGGACTCGGTGGAGAGACTATGTCTCCCAGCTAGTCTGGGAACGCCTTGGTATCCCCTCTGAAGAGCTGGAGCAGGTGGCTGGGGAGAGGGAAGTCTGGGCTTCTCTGCTTGAACTGCTGCCTCCGCGACCCGGACCTCCGGAAAAGCGGTAGAAGATGGATGGATGGATGGATGGATGGATTGTTTTTTTGTTTGTTTTGTTTGGGACCTTGTGTGATGTGAGGGGTTAACTGCAGATCAGAAGTGCAGGTGCAGGTCAAATGCAAGTTCAATTTGTACATCAATCCTGATTCTTTGATTTGTGTGTGTGTGTGTGTGTGTGTGTATGTGTGTGTGTGTGTGTGTCTGTGTGTGTCTGTGTGTCTGTGTATTAGAAAGAGTTTGTGTGAGGCCTTTGAACTTTTTTCTGGTGTTTAAATGCTTTTATAATTCACGGGTCAAAAATGACCCATAAGACAATTTTTGTACCCTAGTGGTGTACAGCCCACATGGAAACATAAACAAAAACAAAGTATCACTTTTTCTAATGATGGGGTCCTTTTAGGAAACGTCATAAAATTTCAAGTTGGAAAAAGATAGTTTAAGGTATTTTTTCTACAGCTAAACATGGTAGTGGGTCACTTTTGACCCGCAAGACAACACAAGTGTTTTAAATTTGTCCCAGTCTGTCTTATCCAATTTCCATCTTGTGCCAGACCGCATCCCTTCTTCTCCCACTTCTAGACCAGTTTTAACTCTTATTGGGTAATGATCCCTCCCATTAGCTGACGGACTTAATACCTCCCAAGATGTGATTCCTGCAATTGCATTTGAAACCAAAGTTAGGTCTAACACACCTTTTGAGACTAGATTACTGCTACATCTAATACCTTTCCCATCATTCATGCATATCAAGTCCCTGTCCTCTAAGAAATCCTCAATCACTGTGCCATTCATATCTATATTCCTGCTACCCCACAGCGTGTTATGTGCATTAAAGGCGACGGACAGACGAAAATTCAAAATCGCTAAATCACATCTCAAATTGTTGTCTGAGACGAGCTAATTGGAACCCCACATGTTTTGGTGTCAACGTATGTCGCATAAGGTGACAATGCGCCCTTGAAGTACGCTGTTGTGGAGAGCTGTCTGACCCAGCCAAGAACAGCGGCTAAGATGGCCACTGACTGTGTGACGTCATCTCGGTTTGGCACACAGTCGGCGGACATTGCTTTGTTTTATTTGAAGTTTACGTTTTAAAATCGGCGATTACGGATATTTCTCGGAATACTTGTGGATTAGAAATAGATTATTTATTAACATTAGGATTTCAGGAATCGAATTAATTATGGTTTGTCGTTGTGTTGTGTACGGATGCGACGTTATACCAGAGGAGCATGCTGTGAGTGTTTTTGAATGTCCCGTCCCTGTGAAAATCAGAACGGCATGGGTGAAATTCGTTCAGAAAACGCAAAAAAAATGGACTTATGTCGGTAAAACACCAAAAATGTGCAGTAGAGATTTCGTTGACAGCGATTTCGAGAATAAGATGCAATTTGTGTCACGACTCGCCGCTCCTCAGCGGATTCAGCTGCGCGCACACCTGTCCCTCGTCAGCACATCCCCATAAATCCATTCACACACACCTGCTTGTTGAATAAAGCTGTTAAATCTATCCTGAGCCTGCGTGCGTGTTTTCTGGGCCAGACATTATGTCAATTTGAAATGAAATTTGCAAAAAGATTTCTGATAAAGAAAACGGCTATTCCAACTATATATGCCTCGATTTCCAAGTGTGACTCTGAGAACGGGGTCAGTGCTAGTGGCGATCAACTGTCAGAACACAAGAAGTAAACAGGGTAATTTTTTTTATTTTTAATATTCACTGCAAATGTTTACTAAACATCTTAAATGAATTCCAAGCCATGGTTTGCATTGCCTTACCAACTTATCAAATATTAGCATATTAGGGTGTTCATACTCATCAAATATGAAATATTCAGTGCTGTATAGGGAGGTGGTTGTGCCTGTTTGATCAATTTATATTTCTATGTATGTAATCCAATTTGAGACCTCTTGGATAAAATTATGATCTACTTTTTTTGCAGATTTTATCAACTGTCACTCAATGTTGATGTTTCTGACCAAGCAGAGGAAGCTGATGAACAGGACTTTTATGTAAATCCAAATTTATACCATAAAATGGTAGAAAAATTATTGAAATGTATATGACATGCGACTTTGATGAATGCTGAACTATGAGAATTATAACATTGACATGAACATTAAGAAACTCAATATATGATTTTACAAAACTTTATTTAAATAACATTGTTCACAAATCTAATCTTGGTAGGCAAAATCCCTTGTAGTAATGAGATGGGAATGTTTCTCTGATGAGGCTCACCGCACAGGCAGGCAACATAACCCTCACTTCTTCTCCAAAAAAATCCCCAACACTATGAATCTGTATCGCCTGAAAAATATGGGGTTGGCATTGATTATTCCGTTTGCATTGATTATTGAATGTATTGAATGATTTCTTCATAATTCATCTGGGAAATTAAATCAAATGAATAAATATTGTTTATAAACTCACTCATGTGGACGATGAAGGCCGCTGGGCCGTCATCTGTCTCATCAGCTCCAGCTGCGCACAGACCAGCAGGTGCTAATCAGCGGCTGTTAAAAGTATTGAGAAGATGATTAACAACATGTCATCAGGCAGCGAGTGACCAATGGGTAGTTTTAGTTTGAAAATTAAGTGTGTGACCATGCATGTCGCCAAAGAAAAATATTTCTAAGAATCTTTTACCAAGAAAAATGTTCCAGCCGATCGTAAAAGTGTTCTGTTCTCCGTCTGTGTTGCGTCTTTCTCCTCTCCCTCTGCCTCGAACAAATAAGGCTGACAGGCCACACACCACCCAAAACGTCTTCATTGTCAGTTTCATCATTTATATTGAGGTCGTCAAACTCTAGAAAATAATCGCTGTCCGAATCACTTTGCTCTCGTTCTGCAATTTTTTTTCATACCGAATTGACGTGAAGGCTGCACGCACCTATCGGGAGATGGCGGTACTGCAGCCTCACTGAGTGACAGATGGGCTATGACCAAATAATTTCATTTATGGAGGATGGTGACACATATTAAATCAGGGGAATGGGAAGAATGGAATATTTTCATACAATCAGTTGATTGGTTCAATAAAAAAAAGGCACTGTCCGTCACCTTTAAAATCTCCACACCAAACCACCTTACCCTGTGCTTGTCTATTTACAGTGTTCAAAGTGTCAACTGTCAATCTGTTACATGGATTATATAATTAATAATTGTTATTTTGTCTTTTACTGCCCATATTTTTACTATTATTGATTCATGTTCTTTCCTTTTGCCCATTATTTTGTAATTTGTTCCATTATGCACAAAAGTTGCTACATCCCCTCCTCTACCAGTTTCCCTGTCATTCCTTACAGATGTGTATCCTTGAATGACAAAATCCAACTGAGGTTTTAGCCATGTTTCCTGTATACAGATTACCTGGGGTTTGTCTTGCATATCAGATATAAACTTTTTGAATTCTTGCCAGTTTGATATTAAGATAAGATACGATAAGCCTTTATTAGTCCCACAATGGGGAAATTCCAGGACTGCAACAGCACAGGGATAGCAACACTCAGAGCGATAATTAAGAAGATAAGAAAAATAAGAGCAGTGAATATACATATGTACACATAAATATATATACACAGTGCGGAGCATTGTAGCTAGATGGAATAAACAGCATAACCGTCTATTTAGTTACCCTACATGGTATGAATATGTACCCATACATATTGTCACCCTCCGTAGCGACTGATATTGTCCTAGTTGTATACTGGAGGAGACCATTTGTGTAAGTCTGTTGCGTCTTTTGCATTCAATACTATTAGGTTGTCACGTTTTTTTGCTATCTCTGTGAGCAGCCCTGCTTAGGTTATACAGTCTTGACAGCCGTAGGTAGGAAGGACCTGCGAAACCTCTCGGTTGCACACCTAGGATGATGTAGTCTACTGCTAAATGAGCTCCTCAGTGCGTTCAGTATGTCCTGGATAGGGTGGGACTCGGACTCCAGCAGAGAGGACAGTTTAGCCACCATCCTTCTCTGTCCTATCTCCTCCACTGGGTCAAGGCGTTGCCCCGGGACAGATCTAGCTTTCTTGATAAGTTTGTTCAGTCTCTTCCTATCGGCTGCTGTAATGCCACCGCCCCAGCAGACCACTCCAAAAGTGATGGCTGATACCACCACCGTGTCGTAGAATGTCTTCAGCAGCGCCCCTTGTACACCAAAAGACCTGAGCCTCCTCAGTAGGAACAGCCTGCGCTGTCCCTTCTTGTAGAGTGTGTCGGTATTGTGTGACCAGTCTAGTTTATTGTTCAGATGAATACCCAGGTACTTGTAGGATGTCACCAGCTCAGTGTCTGTTCCCTGTATGTTTACTGGTGCTGTGAGGGGTTGTCCTTGCCTGCGGCAGTCCACCACCAGCTCCTTAGTTTTCCTTGCGTTGATCTGGAGGTAGTTCCGATGGCACCAGTCCACGAAGTCGTGGATAAGTCCTCTGTACTCAGCTTCATCTCCGTTGGAGATGAGGCCAACGATCGCAGAGTCATCAGAGAACTTCTGTAGATGGCAGTGTGTTGTGTTGTGTGAGAAGGCCGCAGTATAAAGGTCCGCAGTATTAAACTCCTGGCATTCCATTGCAAAATCATGATTACTATTATGACCCACTGTGAACTTATAAAAGATCCCCCACTTAATAAGTCCTCAACTGCTTCCCAATGTAGCTCCTTAATGCCAAAATATTTTTCTGCTGCTTTCACAATGATTTTGATTTTTTCTGTTTTCTTGGAAATCTGCACAGTGCAGTTTATCACATCTACCACAAATAAGACAGAATTATTTTTCTTTCAAAACCAGAGCATCTTCCTTAATTCTACTGCATGCACTGCAAGCCTGCACATTTTCCCTGTTAGCGTCCACTCCCACTTTTTTAGCTGGCACCTTTTTCGCAGCTTCTGCATATGTTAATTCATGGAAGACTTTTATCTACTGAATTTCTGCTGCTCTTTTACTGGCTTCATAGCCTCGATATGCAGAGCTATGTTCACCACCGCAGTTACGGCACTTCAATTTGGCTCCTCTTTCACACTTGCCATATTCATGTTCACCAGAGCATCTGGCACATCGTTGTCTACCTTTGCATATCACTGCTACATGACCAAACTTTTGACATTTGAAACATCTGAGTGGAGGTGGAACATAAAGTCTGACTTCATAACTCATGCAGCCAATATACACCTTACTTGGCAGTCTTGTTTCATCAAATTTTAACATTACCAAGAGACTATCACATTTCTCACCATTTCTATTAGTTTACAATCTTTGTACCTCTGTCACTTTTGCTTGTTAAGTTTTTCATTATTTCATCAGTTGAGACAGCCTTTGAAATGCCCGATATAACTCCTCTCATTGCCTTATTTCCTTCCAATACCAAACACTGCACATTTTCCCCCTCCATCTTATTGACTCTGACTGCTTTTCCTTGTTGAACACTATCTTTACATGTAACTAGTAATGAACCACTACGAAGAATTCTTGCATTTAAAACTTCTCCAAGTAACTTTTTAATTGCATTTGTGAGCTTAGTTGGGTTCCACTAACAAAATGATGCCCCGTCCTGAGTAAGTTTAATCATTGCTTTACACTCCTTCTGTTTATTCCGGGATTGATCATCTTGTGATTTATCAGCACTTGATAACGCTCTTCTCCTGTCCATTCACGGCCCGGCTGTGCCACTCTGGTTCAAAGTCCCTGCCTGTCGTCACCATCTTATATCACTCTCGTTGAAACGCCATTGTCTTATTTTCCAGAGGAGCTTCGGTGTTACTACCGTCACGTTTGTGATGAACTCACGATGTGGCAACTACTTCTTCTTTTAGATTTGATTGGTGGTTGGCAACCAGCTTACAGGTGCATTACCACCACGTACTTCACTCTATATCATCACTCTTATCTATCTTGGCCGTATCACTCTATATCACGACTCGTTCAGTCCACGATGTGACAACCGCCACGTACTTCTTTTTAAAGTCCTATTTTGAGTCCCAAGTTTCATAGGACTCGCTATGACATCATCAAAGATCAAAGACAGGCATCACCGAACGAGTCATAGGATCGCCTATGATGTTCCTATGATCTCTACATGATGTCTATATGACGTCATATAGACACCATAGTATAGAGTGATTCAAGATCATTGGACTTGCTATGACATCATCAAAGATCGTAGGACTCACTATGACATCAATAGGTCAAAGGCAGTCATCACGCATGATCATAGGACTCACTATGACATCATTCAAGATCACAGGGCTCACTATGACACCATCAAAGATCAAAGGCAGGCATCACTGAACGAGTGCTGATGTGCTTGCATGCAGAAATACTTTCTTATACTTGGTTTCTACGGGCATGCACAGGTATGCCCTAGTTTTGCTAAACTGAGAGACTGAAATGCAATTCATTCCCACACTTCTTTATTTCATTCCCATATTGTAGTTAATTAACTTATGTGTAAGAATTATTAGCAGTTCTGGCACTAATGGCCAGTCTTCCTTTCAGCCTTTTTATTCTCCACTGATATGGGTAGAGACTCTTTAAATAAGCCGTTTAGTGTGGGACCGAGTCTTAAAGACATAATTCACTTCCGGAAGGTGTGACTGGAAAACAGCAACTACAAAATGGAGCAAACAGTAGGAGAGATTGGCCTCAAGTATAAAGACATTTCACAGCTCTGAAAAAAATTCTGAGGCCACTGCACTTTATCTGGTTTTACTAATTTATACAGTGGTGTGAAAAAGTGTTTGCCCCCTTCCTGATTTCTCATTTTTTTGTATGTTTGTCACACTTAAATGTTTCAGATCATCAAACAAATTTAAATATTAGACAAAGATAACACAAGTAAACACAAAATGCAGTTTTTAAATGAAGGTGTTTATTATTAAGGGAAAAAAATCCAAACCTACATGGCCCTGTGTGAAAAAATGATTGCCCCTAAACCTAATAACTAGTGGGGCCACCTTTAGCAGCAACAACTGCAATCAAGCATTTGTCATAAGCTTGGCATGAAAACACAGTAGATCGTCACACTGAGGGGTAGTGCGCGGCAAGTATAAAGGCAGCAAATTAACAACACCCATGGACAATCAGTAATCAAAAAATTAAAAGCAGCTGTGAATAATTAACAAAGCAAAAACTCACAATGCAAAACTGGAAGTAAAAAGGCATTGTCAAAACAAAAGCTCAAACCCAAATCATAACAGGAATAAACATGATAACCATGAAAATAATAATCAACCCAAACATAACTGTGATCATGATCTTCATCATCCCTCTATATATAATTCAAGAAATCTGTGTGTCTGTGTGTGTCTGTCACGATCATAGGACTCTGACATCATCAAAGATCAAAGGCACACATCACTCAGTCATAGGACTCGCTCTGACATCATCAAAGATCATAGGACTCACTATGACATCATCAAAGATCAAAGGCAGCCACACAGATCAAAGGCAGTCATCACTGAACGAGTGGTGACAGCAAAGATCAGTCAGGTTTCACCATGGTTATTGTTGCCATGGTAACAGTAACTTTCTACGGGCATGCAGAAATGCTTGCTTACACTTGCTTTCTATGGGCATGCATGGGTATGCACTAGTAATACTAATAAACAGGACTATGATGAACTAAACTAAGACTAAGGTAAGGAAAATGACAAGACAGAACTCAGAAGATAATCATGGCAAACAGAAATAAATGGCAAATTCACAGGAACATAAATGGAGATATGACCATGAACATAAACACACTAAGCAAACTAGGCTGAGATAAAGAAAACACAGTGAATAACAAAAATAAACTTAAAAGCGTGAGCACGGTCCCCTGACCATGCTCAGCACCTGACAGAGCCCCACCTTTAAGGGGTGGATTTCAGACACCCCAAAACAATACCACCAAAAACCAAAACACCCCCCACAGAGTCCAAAACAAAAACAAAACAGTTAGTTGGGGCCAAGCAGAGTCCATGAACCCCCAAACCAGAGAACATGGCAAGTCCCGTGGCTGAAAAGAGTCCCTGGACCACCAGACCATGGAGCATGATGCGTTGGGTGGCCTCCCAGCATCCTTGAGCTACCAAGCCATAGGGTGTAATGCGTCGGGTGGCCTCCCAGCGTCCCAGGGCCACCAAGCCAGAGAGCATGATGCGTTGGGTGGTTTCCCAGAGTCGCTGGACCACCAAACCAAAGAGCATGATGTGTCGGGTGGCCTCCTAGTGTCCCCAGGCCACAAGACCGTAGAGTGTGATGTGTCGGGTGGTCTTCCAGCGTCCCTGGACCACTAGATATGGAGTGTGATGTGTCGGGTGGTCTCCCAGCATCCCTGGACCACAGATCAGAGAGCGTGATGTGTCAGGTGGTCTCCCAGAGTCCCTGGTCCCACCTGACCAGAGAGCATGATGTGTGTCCACCTGGAGACAGCAGCTGAGAAACATGCTCCTCGTGGACCGCAGGGGCTGGAGCGTGAAGCTTGTGAGACAGTAGCTGGGGAGCGTTGACCACTGATGATGAGGGCTGATCAATTCAATTCAATTCAACTTTTATTTATATAGTGCCATTTCACAACAACGGTCATCTCACAGCACTTTCAACTGTAGGGGAAACGCCCACAATTGCAGAAAGACCCCAGCAATTAGGTGATCCCCTGTGAGCAAGCACTTGGCGAAGGTGGAGAGGAAACACTCCCTTTTAACAGGAAGAAACCTCCAGCAGAAGCAGGCTCAGGGAGGGGCAGTCATCTGCTGTGGCTGGCTGGGGGGTGAGGGGATAGAGAAGAAGAAAAGAACAGATATGTAGAGAGCAAACAGCATGATGGGGACTCAATCTATGGGAGAGAACAAACAGATGTTAATGACCAGCAAAAATATTTCATGGAGAGTGAAGAAAGGAGTGAAGCCCAGTGCATTGTTGGAGGTCCCCCGGCTGTCTAAACCTATTAGCAGCATAACTAAGGGAGGGTTCAGGGGAACATGATCCCTCCCTAATTATAGGCTATATCAAAAAGGAAGGTTTTAACCCTATTCTTAATAGAGATAGAGTCTGACTCCCGAATCCGGATTGGCAGCTGGTTCCACAGGAGAGGAGCTTGATAACTGAAGGCTCTGCCTCCCATTGTACTTTTGGAGATTTTAGGTATTACAAGTAACCCTGCATTTTGAGAGCATAATGCTCTGCTAGGATAATAGGGTAGGATCAGATCTTTTAAATAAAAAGGGGCCTGATTATTTAGAGCTTTGTGTAAGTGAAAAGAAGGATTTTAAACTTAATTCTAAACTCTATGGGAAGCCAATGAAGGGAGGCCAGAACCGGAGAGATATGATCTCTTTTTCTAGTACCTGTTAAAACTGTTGCTGCAGCATTTTGGATCAGCTGAAGACTTTTTAAAGATGTTTTAGGACAACCTGGTAATAAAGAGTTACAATAATCTAATCTAGAGCTAACAAAAGCGTGGATTAGTTTCTCAGCATCACTCTGAGACGAGATGCTCCTAATCTTGCCAATATTACACAAATAATAGAAAGCAGTCTTAGAAACAAGTTTAATACTTGTTTAATACTCACTATGATGTTGTATTCTGGTCATAGCTATGCTGCCACACTGCACCTTACAGACTAACTGGTACCTCACATTTCACTCTGCTCCTGATAGTCCTTCTTTGTGCAATGGGATGATTCATGTGTTTATACGGGTCATCATCATATATTAAGCCATGACGTATATAGGTTCTATAGTCGTGTTGGTTTGTTTTTTACTTTCCATGGGTAATCCCTTTGTCTGTCGTGTGTGTTTCTGTTGTTTGGCTGTGAACTGTCATGCTGCTGTTACACTGTAATTTCCCAATTTGGGATCCATCCATCCATCCATCCATCCAGCCAGCCATCCAGCCAGCCAGCCAGCCAGCCCGCCCGCCCGCCCGCCTGCCCAATAACTCCCAAGGCTCCTCACAGAGCTATTCAGAGAAAGAGTAACCACATCCAAACTAAGGCTGTGATTGGGAAAGGTATTTCTAAGGTTTTTGGACCAACTAGAATGACTTCAGTCTTATCTGAATTTAATAGCAGGAAATTACAAGTCATCCAAGCTTTGATTTCCTTAAGACAGGCCTCTAACTTGGCTAATTGATTGCCATCATCTGGTTTTATTGAGAGGTATAATTGTGTGTTATCTGCATAACAATGAAAACATACACAGTGCTTTTTAATAATGTTGCCTAGCGGAAGCATATATAAACTAAAAAGAATACAGCCTAGCGCAGATCCCTGTGGAACTCCGTGACTGAGCTTTGAGTTGGAAGAAAACTCATTACTGACATGAACAAACTGGAATCTATCAGATAAATAAGATCTAAACCACTGCAACAAAGTTCTATTAAGTCCAACATGGTGTTCTAATCAAGTAGAATATTATGATCGATAGTATAAAAAGCTGCACTAAGGTCTAGAAGGACAAGTACAGAAACAAGTCCATTTTCAGATGCAATAAGGAGGTCATTAGTGACCTTCACTAAGGCTGTTTCAGTTCTATGATGGATTCTAAACCCAGATTGAAACTCTTCAAATAAACCATTTCCATGCAAGTGGTCAAATAATAACAACTCTTTTCTAAGATTTTTGAAATGAAAGGCAGATTAAAGATCAGTGGCAAAACCAGACGATGATTGTTGATCATGGCGAAACCAGACGATGACTGTTGATCGGTGGCAAAACCAGATGATGACGGCTGATCAGCGAAGAGCCCAGGTGACTCAGGCTGGAGCATCTCAAGCCCAACTGCCTGGGGATCCATCCCCTACATGGCCACCTTGGACGGGGATGAAGAGACAAACACAGAGTCACTGTAACTCATGGCAGCGGAGCCTGACGGGGACAGCTCAGGAGTAGATGACAGCTGCAACTAGGTCTCCCCGCCAAGAGTATGGCAAGACCTCTCTAAAACTGATATAATAAATACAAAAAAGAGGACTTGCCTTAACTCTTGTTCCATCACCAACGAGGACTCCGGTGACTGCTGCTGCAGTTCGAGCAGCAAGCATGATGACAGGTGAAATCTCAGGTGGGACGACAGGCGAAATCTCAGGAGTGATGACAGGCAAAATCTCAGGTTTGAAGCCGAAAGTTCAGATGTGGCAGCAGATGAAGCTGCAGGCATGGCGGCTGGCAAAGCTGTAGCCGTGACAGTGGGAGCTGATGCATGCTCCTCATGGAGATCAGAAGCTGGCGTGTGCTCCTTGTGGAGATCAGGAGCTGGCACGTGCTCCTCATGGCGATCAGGAGCTGGCAAATGCTCTTTGTGGCGATCAGGAGCTCGTGCATGCTCCTCACGGAAGTCAGCAGCTGGTGCATGCTCCTCGCGGAGGTCAGGAGCTGGTGCGTGCTCCTCATGGAGGTAAGGAGCTGGTGCGTGCTCCTCGTGGAGGTCAGGAGCTGTTGCGTGCTCGTCATGAAGGTGCGTGCTGCTCATGGAGATCAGGAGCTGGTGCATCCTCCTCGTGGAAGTCAGGAGCTGTTGCGTGCTCATCATGAAGGTAGGAAGCTGGTGCGTGCTCCTCGTGGAGGTCAGGAGCTATTGCGTGCTCGTCATGAAGGTAACGAGCTGGCGCATGCTCTTCGTGGAGATCAGGAGCTGGTGCATGCTGCTCGTGGAAGTCAGGAGTTGTTGCGTGTTCATCATGAAGGTAAGGAGCTGGTGCGTGCTCCTCGTGGAGGTCAGGAGCTGGTACGTGCTCCTCGCGGAGGTCAGGAGCTGGTGCTTGATCCTCATGGAGGTAAGGAGCTGGTGCGTGCTCCTCATGGAGGTCAGGAGCTGTTACATGCTCCTCGTGGCAATAGGGAGCTGGCGCATGCACTTTGTGGAGATCAGAAGCTGGCGTGTGCTCCTTGTGGAGATCGGGAGCTGGCACGTGCTCCTCATGGTGATCAGGAGCTGGCAAATGCTCTTTGTGGCGATCAGGAGCTTGTGTATGCTCCTCACGGAAGTCAGCAGCTGGTGTGTGCTCCTCGCGGAGGTCAGGAGCTGGTGCGTGCTCCTCATGGAGGTCAGGAGCTGGTGCGTGCTCCTCGTGGCAATAAGGAGCTGGCGCATGGTCTTCGTAGAGATCAGGAGCTGGTGCATGCTGCTCGTGGAGATCAGGAGCTTGTGCATGCTCCTCGTGGAAGTCAGGAGCTGTTGCGTGCTCGTCATGAAGGTAAGGAGCTGGTGCGTGTTTCTCATGGAGGTAAGGAGCTGGTGCGTGCTCCTCGTGGAGGTCAGGAGCTGTTGCGTGCTCGTCATGAAGGTAAGGAGCTGGCGCATGCTCTTTGTGGAGATCAGGAGCTGGTGCACGCTCCTCGCGGAAGTCAGGAGCTGTTGCGTGCTCGTCATGAAGGTAAGTAGCTGGTGCGTGCTCCTCACGGAGGTTAGGAGCTGGTACATGCTCCTCGCGGAGGTCAGGAGCTGGTGCGTGCTCCTCATGGAGGTAAGGAGCTGGTGCATGCTCCTCGTGGAGGTCAGGAGCTGCTACGTGCTCCTCGTGGTAATAAGGAGCTGGCGCATGCTCTTCGTGGATATCAGAAGCTGGCATGTGCTCCTTGTGGATATCAGGAGCTGGCACGTGCTCCTCATGGCGATCAGGAGCTGGCGCATGGTCTTTGTGGCGATCAGGAGCTTGTGTGTGCTCCTCACGGAAGTCAGCAGCTGGTGTGTGCTCCTCGCGGAGGTCAGGAGCTGGTGCGTGCTCCTCATGGAGGTAAGGAGCTGGTGCGTGCTCCTCGTGGAAGTCAGGAGCTGCTATGTGCTCCTCGTTTCAATAAGGAGCTGGTGCATGCTCTTCGTGGAGATCAGGAGCTGGTGTGTGCTGCTCGTGGAGATCAGGAGCTGGTGCATGCTCCTTGCGGAAGTCAGGAGCTGTTGCATGCTCGTCATGAAGGTTATGAGCTGGTGCGTGCTCCTTGTGGAGGTCAGGAGCTGGTACGTGCTCCTCGTGGAGGTCAGGAGCTGGTGTGTGCTCCTCGTGGTAATAAGGAGCTGGCGCATGCTCTTCGTGGATATCAGAAGCTGGCATGTGCTCCTTGTGGATATCAGGAGCTGGCACGTGCTCCTCATGGCGATCAGGAGCTGGCGCATGGTCTTTGTGGCGATCAGGAGCTTGTGTGTGCTCCTCACGGAAGTCAGCAGCTGGTGTGTGCTCCTCGCGGAGGTCAGGAGCTGGTGCGTGCTCCTCATGGAGGTAAGGAGCTGGTGCGTGCTCCTCGTGGAAGTCAGGAGCTGCTATGTGCTCCTCGTTTCAATAAGGAGCTGGTGCATGCTCTTCGTGGAGATCAGGAGCTGGTGTGTGCTGCTCGTGGAGATCAGGAGCTGGTGCATGCTCCTTGCGGAAGTCAGGAGCTGTTGCATGCTCGTCATGAAGGTTATGAGCTGGTGCGTGCTCCTTGTGGAGGTCAGGAGCTGGTACGTGCTCCTCGTGGAGGTCAGGAGCTGGTGTGTGCTCCTCGCGGAGGTCAAGAGCTGGTGCGTGCTCCTTGCGGAGGTCAAGAGCTGGTGCGTGCTCCTTGTGGGAATCAGGAGCTGGCGCATGCTCCTCGTGGGGATCAGGAGCTGGTGTGTGCTCCTCGTGGAGAGCTGGAGCTGTTAGGTGCGCCTCGGGGATGGCTGGAGCTGGGCGAGGAGACATGCGTAACAGAGCCAGGGAACGTCCTCCATTATCAGTCAGTTCCCACCCAAGATAGGCAAACACTCCGAAAAAAACAGAAGGGGAAATGGGAGATGCAGGTGAGGATGGATGGCTGGAGGCAGCAGCAGAGACAATGGCAGAGACAGGTGGCGAGGGTTTAGCAGCGGCAAGTGGCCGCTGCCGAGACCCCCCATGGGAAACAAGGCAAGCCCTCGGCCTAGGGAGTTTAGGAGTTCAGGGGGCCGACCAGAGTCCCAGGACCGGCATCTGGCTAGGTGGAACAAGCTGGGAGGTCTGCCAAAGTCCCAGACCAACCGGACAGCCAGGTGGTGGCCTGCTGGAAGATAAGGACCACCTGACCCAGCGGCTCAGTCTTTCCGGCAGCCCAAGTGCTTCAGCCACCTAAACAGAAGAGATGGCCCGGGAGGTGGCTTCGCCACTGGGAGGCCCAATACTGGGGAGGAGAGCCGAGGAGGGGGAACCACGACGTCGTCAGACGGAGCAGGAAGGGGGACCACAACAGCGTCTGGCAGAGGGAGAAGGGGGACCATGACGGCATCCGGCTGAAGAGGAGAGACAGGAACCATGACGACGTCAGGCAGGAAAGGATAGGAGACCCCGACGGCATCTGGCAGAGGAGGAAGGGGAACCAAGACGCCTTCAGTGGCCTTCGACAGGGAAAAAGTAGCACCCGCGGCGGCTCTGGGCTGGAGCTCCATAGCACCCCCTGGTTGCTCCAGGCTGGAGCTCTGTAGCACCCTCGGCAGCTCCGGGCTGGTGCTCTGTAGCACCCTCGGTGGCTCCGGGCTGGATCACTGCAGCACCGTCGGTTGCTCCGGGCTGGAGCACTGCAGCACCTCCGGTGGACCCCGGCTGGACTGATGCTGCACCCACAATGGACCCTGGGCTGGGGGATAACCCCCATGAAGGACCCATAACGGAACGCAGCACCCACATTGGCTCCAAGCTGGGGCACAGCACCCACAATGGTCCCCGGATGGGATGCAGCACCCACGGAGACCTGGACGGTGGCGGGGGAACCCAGAAGATGGCCTCCGGCAGGGGATGAGCTGCACCCACAGAGGACCCGGCCTGGGCCGTAGCTGCACCCACGGAGGTCCTGGGTTGGGACAGGACTCCCACGACGACCTCAATAGGAGAAGCCGAAGCTTGGGCAATCTCCAGCGGCAAACCTGGATCTTCAGAGTCATCAGATGGTAAAGGGTCCTCTCCGGCAGCCCCTGAGGGAGAGCTCAGACACAACACAAAGAGAAGAGGGGTCAGGGTTGCTGGCAGCGGCGGAGCCTGGCGAGGCGAGCTCAGGTGCAGTGGGCAGCTGCACCTGGTTCTCCTCACCAAGAGTCAGGCAAGATCGCTCTCAGATGGAAAATAGAAAGACAGAAGAGAGCACTTGCCTGATCTTGGTGGTGGCTCAGTTGGTAGAGCATCCGCCCCACACCCAGGAGGCAGGGGTTCAAATCTCGGCCAGGTCATGCCGAAGACCATATAAAAGTGGAACTTTCTGCCGTCCAGCTTGGTGCTCAGCAATAATGGAATGGAGGAGGGAGATCTGTGGCAGTGTCTTGCATGGCAGCGGCCCTCTGATTCTACACTTGGGGTGTGTGTGATTAACACAGTAGATAGGTAAAACACAATCTTGTTTTACTATACATGATTGGTTGTACAGTTGAATGACAATAAAGGGTGATTTAATTTATTAGATTTAATTTAATCTTAAGCTCTACCGCCATTCAGGACTACGATGATCCAGGTGAAGATGACGATTCGGGCTCGGTCTCAGAGATGTCCAGTTCAGTTGTGGGCTCTGCTGTGGCGGCCTCCACAGCAGGCAATGATGGTCATTGCAGTCCTAAGGCCCTCAGGCGATGTTCCCCTCGCTGGTGATTCTTCCGGCATGGCAGCTGGAGGCTGCCTCTCCACTGGCCCTGGAACTGGATCCCCCAGGGCCTCGAGCTCCTCCATCGTCCAGCAGTTCTGCTCTGGGGCTGGTGGATGCTCAGGGAAAGGTGGAGAAGACACGGAGAGAGTTGGTGAGCAGTTAATTGCTGCAGGAGGTGGAGGGAGCTCAGGGGACTGCATATCCTGAGCCACCCTACCGGGAATCAGGCAAGGCATATCATATATAGAAGAGGGAAAAAATGACATTTTGCCTGTTTTCCCGGTGTAGGATGTTGCCTGCTGCAGCGGGTGGAGTGTCGTCCCTCTCCGTGGCTATGGTTAATGTGGGCCCCTCTGAGGTTTGTAAAGGAGCCGCCCCTGTAGTCACGGGGACCAATGCAGCCGGGGAACAAAAGTAGGTCCTCTCGGCAGTAGGGGAAGACACGAAGGAGAGGGAGGAACAGCAGCTACAGACCCAAGGAAAGCTGAAGATGCAGCCGGAGAAAAGAGGAAGGAGGGCTCCACTGCTGAGGGGACCTCCTGCTTCGGTGTAGGAGATAAGGCTGTCGGAGTTATTCCTCCGGCGGTCAGGCACGAAACGATGGTGCCAGCTTGAAACTGGCAGCGCACCCACTGGAGCTGGTAGTGGTGAAACGGGAGAGGGGACGGGCTTCAGCCATGGAGAGCGCCTCTGCTTCAGCTCTGCTGAAAACGTTCCTATCTTCAGGTCTGGGAATGATTGCTGGAGCACAGACACCGAGGATAACAGCTCAAGAGTATTCAGGACATCTCCACAGGTCGGGATGCACTTCCAGGATTCCCCCCGCTGCGCGCACACATTTCCATACCTTTTTGGGTCCTCGAGCCTCCAGAGCATCGTCCACAAAATCTCGGATGAACTCCGCCGCCCATTCCTCTTCTACCGTCGGGGCCCTCGCTGCCAACCCTCCATTGATCTTACGAGGCTGGCACGCCAAGGACATGATGAGCTCCGCCGGTCAGGTGAGTGAAAAAGACAAAAAGGGACAAAGGGCACAGACACAACTGCTGGATCTTTTAAACTGGCGGCTAAATTCTGTCATGTGTGCTCCTTTGGAGCAGATGGACAGATCGAAGCGCTGGTTGTGTTAAGACAATTATTAACAAAAAGGCAACATAAATGTCCAAAAGTGCCCACAATACAAAAATGCAAATAAGAGAGACTTACACGATACCTCAGAGCAAGATGCGCTCTGGAGAAGGGAATACGTCAGAGGTTAAATGTGTAGGGTGTAGACAATGCAAGGCAATGCAATTTAGCCACACCACACGGTGAAAATGCAAGGTTTAAATACAAAAGGTAAATGGGGAATGATGAGCAGCAGGTGTGGCCAGGAGCTTGCAGAGACCTAATTCCAAAATCTCCCACAGCTGAGGTAACCTGGGGGCACAGGCTGTGAGAGGAAGGTGTGTCTGGGAGCAGTAGAGCTAATGGCCCTGTTACAGAGGAAGGCAAAACAGTCTCAAAATACATAAATAGACAACAGAAAAACATAAATAATAAATAGGATGATAAATCGTCAGGAAACAAAACACAAAAAGACACCACAAAGCTTGGAAAAAATACAGGAAAAATACATAAATAAATTGAGAGACTGAGCTCGGTAGAACCCGTGGTCAGTCCTGTGACAGAAACTAAAGTGCGGTTTAGAAGCAATCTTGAGATGCGCTTGAAAACAGTAACAAAGCTCTGACAAAGCTAGTGCTAAGTAACGTCTGGCTATGCTAGCAACACCACGTTAGTGGAGCTTCGCTATCTGAACAGCCACGGCTGGATGTAAAGTGGAAATACTCTTGTGTCCACACCCACGACTGGATTTCGATTACAGGTATGCATCTGGACAGTTTGTGACCCAGCAAGAATTAAACCGACTGATTGCCAGACTGATGTGATAACAGTCACTTTCTATCAGACAGCTGAGACTGTGATCCACTGGAGTTAAAGCACATTTACTTGCTACCTGGACAAAGATTATTCAAAAATGGATTTTGATCTCCAAAAGGAGTTTGAGGGACTGGATCATGTCTCTGTCACAGCAGACATTTGGACTGTGGATAATGGACATTTTCTCTGAATCACTGCACATCGGATTAAATCCATATCATAAAGGTAAGATAAACATGCACAGCTTTATGCTTACTTACTTACTTATCCTCTTCGTCCCACGTGGGACATAAGGCCGCAACAAGCAATCCCCACTTTGCCCAAATTCAACATTGCTTATTGCAGTTTCTGTAACAGTATGCTGTTTTCTAGGATGGAGTAGTTGGCCTCATGCTAAACCTCCACTCTGGAGGACCGGGTTTTCTCTCTGGGTTATCCTTCCTGTGGATACTTGCAGCTACAATACTCATGAGTGTCATCTACCCAGGGTTAACTCCCTTAGCCTTTGCCTTTCCCAATACTATCACAAGGCAGTGATACTATTTAACCCATAGCTGGGGACTAGGTTTGCAGGCATCAGGGCATATCCACACACCGGTGGGCCATGCATGCCATGCGTTTAGGGGCCTGGTCTCCTCCAAGACCCTGTGGTTTAGCTTGGGGCCACAAGGCAAGGTCTGCTACCTCGGGGCGGCTCCCATATCTGGGCCACATAGGTCTAACTGTGGAGAGGTTATACCTGGCAGGGAAGATTTAAATACTACTTCCTTTTCACAGCAAAAGTGCTAACCAGGGGTGGTGCTGGAAGTGAGAGTGACAAGCACAGACACAGACACACACACAGTACGCATCGCACAGCCATTTTAGCAGACACAGCTTTATGCAGTGTTGCCAAACTCTCACTCCAAAATGACAAAATTACTGGCAATATCATGTTGATTTTCTTCAGATTTTTCCTAGAATAAGAGCTGTCAAGGCAGGGTATAGCAGACTGAACTGTTCTACAAGCTGTCTGGAACAGTCTGTTTTCAGCCTGACATTAATTAGCCCGTAATGTAATCCATTAATTAAATTATCTTGCTATGTGTGCAAGATGATTTAAGTATGCATTTAAAAGTAACGTGAAAATTACTTTTCCAAGTAACTAGTTACTTTAATCATGCAGTAATTGTAAAGTAACTCAATTACTTTTGAAAAGTAGTAAATACAGTAGTAACTGTAATTAGTTACTATTTTTTAGTAACTTGCCCAACACTGGCTGTCAGCAACCATTGTAAGAGAGATTATTGTCTGACAGCAGGTAAACTATTTAAGCAGCATGTACTAATAGTGTGGTCAGTTTTCTAAAGCTGAGAGAGTCATTCTCTGCTGCACGGTGCACGGTGCACGGTGGTTTAGCACTGTGGCAGCACAGTTTTACCCTCGGCCGGGGGACCGCGGGGATCGTGGGTTCGATCCCAGCCCCCGACCAACAGTGAGCTGTGTGGAGTTTGCATGTTCTCTCCGTGTTGCGCGGGTTTACTCCGGGATTTCTCCGGTTTCCTCCCGCATACCAAAAACATGTAGGTTTCGGGCGCTCGCGCACGCAGCGACCAGCAGCCGGTGGCTTGTCATCAGACTGCAAACCAAATCTACCTACGGGTACAAATAAGTAACAAAAAAAAAAAAAAAAAAAAAAAAAAATTCATTGAAAATCAGAAGCGCTAACGTTACTTGCTAACCTTACCAGTGCAGTCTGCTGACAGTTGGCTGGAGACAGAAGAACGGAGAGGAGGAGGGAATGGATGCATCACTGTAGTGCAGCTGTGATATGACAACACTGTTTTACAGTCATCTGTGACATGGGGGGAATTGGGCTTTGGGGCTTGCTGTAGCTCGGCCGGGGAGGAGATAGAGTGATGTCAGGCTGGCTACAGCTGGAAGATATATATGTCTGTGAACAAGGTAAAACAAAAGAGATGATGTTCAGACTAGCTCCTTCTCCACTCTCTGTTATTGAGACGTAACATTTGCTGACGAGGTGAACAAGGGCAGCGTGCGTTGGACAGATGCCATTTTTCCTGGAACACCAGGGCACTCGGACAGTTCCATGGGCTCAGTGGAAACAGAGGTTTGAAGTGTATATTACAGCGGCAGGCCTGGGTTCCGCCAGTGAGAAGAGACAGAGGAGTTTGATGATTCAATTTCTTGGCGCTGAGGGACAGCAGATTTTTTTCGGGCTGTGCCAGGGTAGTTCATTGGAGGATGGTCTGAAGGCAATGGACAGCACTTTCGGCGACACCTCCACTGTCACTGAGAGACGGTGCGAGTTTTTCGGCCAACAACAGCGGATGGGTGAGTCCCTTCAGTCATTTGTATTGGAGATGCGTAGCCTAGCAAGGAAGTGTGAGTTTGGAGCTATTGAGCATGAGTTTGTGAGGGACAAACTAGCCCAGGGCACCAATAGCACATGGCTGAAGACTAAGCTTAGGGTAGCTAAGGAGCCACTGTCGCTGGAGGAAGTGCTGGACTTGATTAAGCGAAGGGAGTCTGTGGACCTATTCGAGCTAACAGCTAAGGTTAGCGAGGGGTCAACTACATGCAATTTCCCGCCGAGAGCGGAGGCTAGCACGCTAACTAGATGTCGAGAAAGGGTCAAGAAGAAGAAGAGGAAGAAGCGGACAAAGAACAGAGCGAAAGTGCGGGTGAGAGGATCCAGGGGCCCGGTCCAGGTCCACAAGGCACGCATGGGGAAAGGCCCACTGAAATGGTACATGCTCCAGCTTGACAGAGTTGACGTGCTGCTCATGGTGGATTCGGGAGCTGGGAAGTCTATCCTGAGCCTATCCACGCTGCGGAGGCTCTTCCCCACGAAACAAGTCAAAGATGGAGCGGTAAAACTGTTCAGTTACGGCCATGCGGAGATCGAGATGGCAGGCACAGCGGACTTCGAGGTGACTTGTGGGTCGAAGAGGGCCCCCAGTTTCACCTTCCAGGTGGCACGCCGGGGAGCCGACCTGTTGGGAGTTGACCTGCTGGAGGGACTAGGCTTTTCCATAAAGGACCCGGATGGGTTGACGGTACTGTCTGGGGGCTCGGACTGGCACCTCCGCTGGCCTGCGCTGTTTAGGGGTCTGGGCCACACTGAAGCATTTTACCACCGTCCCCTCATTGATTAGACCATCACGCCGAAGATCCAGCTCTTGCGACATCACCCGTTAGTACTGCAAGATGAGGTGTCGGTGGAACTGACCAAGCTGCTGGAGACAGGAGTCATCGAAAGGGCAGATGCATCACCGTGGATCTCCAATCTGGTGGTGGCCAGGAAGAAAGGAGGGGGCTTCAGACCATGTATTGACCTCAGAGCAGTGAACAAGGCAGTCATCCCCGACAAGTACCCACTGCCGACCATGGAAGAATTCATGGCAGCGTTCAGCGGGGTGCAGGTCATCTCGAATTTGGACCTACGGCAGGGCTACCTCCAGGTGCCACTACACCCGGACAGCAGGAATATAATGGCCTTCATGACCCACATGGGGGTTTTCCGCTACATCTGAATGCCCTTTGGGCTGAGCTCAGCTCCCAGTTGTTTCCAGAAGGTCATGGTGACCATGCTGGCCGGCCTGAAGGGGGTAGTCGTATACCTGGATGACATCGTGGTACATGGGGCATCGAGAGAGGAGCACGATGCGAGGTTGGAAAGAGTGTTGGAGACACTACAGGGGCATGAGGTCACATCGATCGTCGAAAAGTGTGTTTTCGTGGTGGACACTGTGGACTTTGTGGGGTTCCAACAGACCGGGAATGGATTGAAACCACTGGTTTCAAATGTAGAAGCGGTGCTGTGGCTCACGGCCCCTTCCTCGCCAACTGAGATTTCATCATTCCTGGGCATGGTTAACTTCTATTGCCGGTTCATTCCCCAGTACTCAGAAACAATCGAGCCGCTTCAAGCGCTGCTGAAGCAGGATGCACCTTAGAACTGGACCCCGGGCCTGCTCAGCGGCAGTGGAAAAATAGAAGCAACAGCTCACCTCCCCTCCAGTTGTGGCCCACTTTGACCCGAACTGCCCCACCATTATGACATGTGACATGTCCGGTTCTGCCCTGGGGGCAGTTATGTCGCAGGTGCAGGATGGTACGGAGTGTCCCGTGGCTTTTGTGTCGAGGTCTCTATCGGCAGCAGAAAACACATACGCCGTGGGTGAAAGGGAAGCGCTAGCCTGTGTCTGGGCCTGCAAGAGGTGGCATATCTACCTCTATTGGCACCACTTCGTGTTGAGGACGGACCACCGGGCGCTCATGACCCTACTTGAGACCTCGGGGTCAGGACACAGGCCATTGAGAATCCACAGGTGGTCAGAAAGACTGAGAGCCTATAATTTCACAACAAGGTACACGCCAGGTAAAGACAACGTCGTAGCAGATCTTCTATCATGGGCCACGACGTGCACCTTGATGCCTGACCCAAGGGCGGTGGATCTCGATGAGGCGGACCTGGTCCACACGCTGCACGGAGTGCTCCGGGAAATCATGTCCCTCCAGGAGCTCAGGGAGGTGTCAGAGCATGACCAGGTGATGAGAGGGCTACGCTCGGCAATCACGGAGAACTGGCCGATGGAAGCGCTTGGTGAACTGGCCCCGTCCCATCAGTTTAGAGACGGGCCCAGCTGCTGGAACGACGTGTGTGTGGCTAGGGGGCAGTGCGCTGTCATCCCGGCAGCCCTAAGAGGACGCGTTTTGGTGATGCTACATGAGGGACACCTGGGGGTGGTTAAGCTCAAACACCGCAGTAGGGATTTGATATGGTGACCGGGAATCGACAAGGACATTGAGGTGATGGTGAAGCACTGCATGCCCTGCCTGGAGAGTGGAAAGACCAGAGGACACCCCCCACCACCACCACCTCTGCGACCGGTCCTGTTCCCTACCGGGCCCTGGGAACGTCGAGCTGGACATCTGCGGAGAGCTGCACGCAGCCCCCCCTAATAGCCGGTTCCTCGTTGTGACTTACGATATGTTTTCGAAGTGGTCTGAGGTGCTCCCGACTGGCTCAGTGACAACGGAGGTAGTCACGGGGTTTCTGGCATCCATGTTTGCCAGGTAGGGGATCCCAAGCTCGATCACCACAGACAATGGCCCACAGTTCATCTCCGGGGCTTTTGAGGAGTTCCTGAGAGTCAGAGGGGTGAAACACATAAAGACGGCGGTGCACCACCCACAGACTAACGGGGGGTCGAGAGACTCAATAAGACACTGGAGAATGGACTAAGGGCCATGGGCGGATGGTTTTACATTCGCTGACACCCTGAAAAACACCCTGCTCCACTACAGGGCGTAGGTGCACACCACAACAGCATGCTCCCCGGCTGCCCTCATGCTGGGGCGTGAGTTGCCGCTACCGGTGAGACAACTGGGGCCAGCACAAATGGAATGGGGGGAAGACTCGGGGATGCTGCGATGCTGAGTCACCAGGCGACAGCACAAAATGAAAGAACGATTCGACAGGAGGCACTGGGCGAGGGATCACGGCCTGAGGGTAGCAGATCAAGTCTGGCTCAAGCACCCCATCCGCACCCACAAACTCCAGCCGGTGTGGGTGGCACCATGAAGGATTGTGAGACTGAGAGGACCAGATACTTTTGAACTGGACCATGGGTCCCGGGGGCATGCGAGCAGGCTGAGGAGGTCCCCACCGGAGGTGACGAGTGGCCCCACCGTGGACTGTTTTAGTGACATTTGGGACTGGAAGGTCTGGACAGACGCCGACCTGCAGAGTGAACCAACGGTGCCGGAGGCAGTGTGCCCTCCTGAGGGACGCCCAGCTAGAGAGCGTCAGAGACCCAGATACCTGGATGATTTTGTAACTGGAATGGTTGAGGACAGTTGGGCCCAGCAGCAGGAGATACACCCCAACCTGGCGGGGTGTGTTGGTAGTCCATTCAGGCGCTCTAGGGCCTCTTTTGGTGCTTAGAAAAGAGAAAAATCGGCTGTATTAATGCGTACATATGTGTTTATAGTTATTTTGCCCGTTCGGGGGGGGGGGGGTCAGTTTGTGTGCTTGAACTTTCCGGGGGGGCGTGGGTGTGACATGGGGGGGAATTGGGCCTCGGGGCTTGCCATAGTTCAACCGGGGCGGGCTACGGCTGGGAGATATACACTACCGTTCAAAAGTTTGGGGTCACTTAGAAATTTCCTTATTTTTGAAAGAAAAGCACTTTTTTTCAATGAAGATAACTTTAAACTAATCAGAAATACACTCTATACATTGCTAATGTGGTAAATGACTGTTCTAGCTGCAAATGTATGGTTTTTGGTGCAATATCTACATAGGTGTATAGAGGCCCATTTCCAGCAACTGTCACTCCAGTGTTCTAATGGTACAATGTGTTTGCTCATTGCGTCAGAAGGCTAATGGATGATTAGAAAACCCTTGTGCAATCATGTTAGGTCTGCAACGCTGTAATTGCTGCAAATGGAGGATTGTTTGACGCAAGCAAAGTTTGAAGGAAAAAATTATTATTTCAAATACAAATCATTATTTCTAACCTTGTCAATGTCTTGACTATATTTTCTATTCATTTTACACCTCATGGTGGTAAATAAGTGTGACTTTTCATGGAAAACACAAAATAATTGTCTGGGTGACCCCAAACTTTTGAACGGTAGTGTATATATATCTGTGAACAAGGTAAAATAAAGAGATGATGTTCAGACTAGCTCCTTCTCCACTCTCCGTTATTGAGACATAACAAAATCCCCCCATACTTAGGAAACTTATGGCCTTCTCCGTGATTTTCTCTCCATGTCGCCATGATGCATTCCTCTTCTTCTTCGCTGGAACGATTAAACTGAACATTTCCACGGCATGCATATAAATTTTAAAATTAAACGATTTGTCAACAATAAAAATTTGTCGATTTTTATAATAGTGTCATGAATGGCCCCTCGGGGCTCATGCCACAAAGAAACAAAATATACACACACAGAGCCAAAATAAAACAAGAATCTAAAAATACTGACAGAATCAGTGTCATAATAATAAGGGCAAGAAAACATCATCAAATGACTGACAGCCAAGAACACATCTAGAATCAATACACAGAAAAATAATACAACGCTGGAAAAATACAGAAAGTACTTAGATATAAGTTAAGAACCTGAGCCTGGTGACGCACCATGCTCAACCTCGTGACAGAGCCTCCCCCCAAGGGGTGGACAGCAGACCCCCCCAAGGTAACACCAAAAAAGACCCCTCCCCCCCCAAAAGGCGGTCGACCAGAGTTTTTCAGCCACCTAAACAGAAGGGGTGGTCCAGGAGGCGGCTTTCCCATGGGGAGGCCTAGAGAAGGGAAGGACAACTGAGGAAGGGGGAACCATGACGGCGCCTGGCAAAGGAGGGGGAACCATGACGGCATCTGGCAGAGGAGGGGGAACCACAATGGCATCTGACAGAGGAGGGGGAATGACGGTGGCATCTGGTAGAGGAGAGGAGACCACGATGTCCTCGCACTGGCCAGCAGCACTCTCAGTGGTCCCGGACTGGGACATAGTAACATCCTCGGTGGCTTCGGCCTGGAACGAGGTTGTACCTGCAGTGGTGCCAGGCTGAGACATGGTTGCACCCACTGAGGCTCCGGACTGGAGCGAGGTTGCACCCACAGTGGTCCCAGATTGGGACAAGGTTGCACCCGCGGAGGCTCCAGACTGGAGCGAAGCAGCACCCACGGTGGCCCCGGGCAGAAGCAAGGCAGCACCCGTGGTGGCTCTGGGCTGGAGCAAGGCAGCACCCACAGTGGGCCCAGACTGGGCCAAAGCTGCACCTATGGTGGGCTTCGGGCTGGAGCGTAGTGTCCACGGCAGGCCCACACTGGAGCACAGTACCCAAGTAGGTTTCAGGCCAGGACACAGCACCCATGACGTTCCCCGACTGGGACACAGCACCAAGACAGACCCGGGAAGAGGAGGAGCTGCACCCACGGAGGTCCCAGGCTGGGACGGAGCACTCATGAAGGCCTCAACTGGAAGGGAAGGAGCACCCTCAAAGACCTCAACCGGAGGGGAAGCAGCACCCACGGAGGTCTCGTGCTGGGACGGCGCGCCCGCGATGACCTCAGTGGGAGAAGCTGGACCCATGATGATCTCAGGCAGTAAGCCTGGACCTACGGAGACATCTGACAAAGCTGGAACATCCTCAGTGACCCTCAGGGACAGCTCAGACAGGACAGATAGAGAAACAGGTGAGCTCAGGTGCAGCTGACGGCTGCATCCGGCTCCCCCCACCAAGAGCCAGACAATATCTCTCCAAAATAGACACAAGAAAAACAAAGGAGAGCACTGGCCTGAGCTCAAGCTCCACCACTGTCCAGTACTCCGTCAATCCAGGTGATGGTTCCTTGGGCCTGGCCCTCTGGAGATCCAGCTCTGACTTGGCTGCGGCGGCCCCTGCAGCAGGCATGGTGGTAGGTGCAGTCCTAAGACCCTCCAGCAAGGTGACCCACACAGGTGGCTCCTCTGGCGTGGATTCTGGAGGTTGGCTTCCTGCTGGCACTGGACCCCGTGTAGCTGAAGCCAGGGGATGCTCTATCATTGGCGAGAGGTTCAGGTCAAAGGCAGCATGCTCCCTCTGTCTGGACTATGGCTGCGGGGCTGGAACCTGGTCCTTCAGATCTGCAGGCTCCTCCATCACCCAGTGGCTCAACCCTGGGACCTGCGGGCACTCAGGGAAAATAGGAGGAGACACGGAGAGCGCAGGAAAGGTGGTGTGGACTGCAGCAGGTGGTGAGGACTCAAAGGACTGCACAGACTGAGCTTCACTACTGGGAATCAGGCAAGGCATATCATCATAAATTGTGAGAGAATGAAAAGACACTTGCCTGTTTTCCCTGAGCACGATTTTCCCTGCTGCAGCTGGTGTAGAATTCACCCTCTACGTGGCTGCAGCTGTTGTGGACCCCTCAGAAGAACATAGAGGAGTCACCCCTGCAGACGTGGTGACAGGCGGAGCCGAGAAGGAGGTGACCAGTCCTTCAGCAGTGGGAGGAATCACAGAGGAGGAGGGAGAGGAAGCAGCAGTGGTGGAGTTGGCTGATGGAACAGGAGAAGAAAAATCAGAAAAAAGGGACTGTTGCAGGAGTTTTCTGCCTCGGCGAAGGAGGGGCTGCTGACGAGGAGGTGGAGGCGTTCCTCCAGCAGTCTGGATGGTGGCGTCGAGGAGCTGGTGACGCGGGAGCTGGAGTCGGAGCTGGTGAACTGGGAGAGGAGAAGGACGTCTGCCACAGAAAGCGTCTCCACGATGGCTTTGGTCCTGCTGGAGGCGACCCCATCGTCAGACCTGGAAAAGAACGCCGAAGCGAGGAGACCGTGGACAGTAGTCCCATGTATTGGGGATATTTCCACAAGCCGGGGTGTGCCTCCACAATCACCACCACTCTATTTACACTCTCCCAGGTCTTCTTTGGGCTGCGGGCGGCGAGAGCTTCATCCACGAAACTCTGGATGAATTCAGGAGCCCACTCCTCCTCCAGGCTCGGGGACCCCGCTGCCAATCTCCTTTTAATTGCCGGAGGCTGACGTACCGGGGACATGATGAGCTCCAGGGGAGTGAAACAAAAAAAAAGGCAAAAATCCACAAACTACAGCAGCTGGGTCTTAACTAGCCACAGTCTTCTGTCATGAATGGCCCTTCAGGGCAGAGAGACAGACCCACGCACCAACTGCAGTTTGTGGCATTTAATAACAAAATTCAAAAGTTCCAAAGTGCATAAAGCAAAAATCCAAACAGAAGACAAGGTGAACTTACAGATATTGGAACAGTACAAACTCACCAGAACAGGGAAGGAGGTTCTGGTGGCGAGGAGGAAGTTAAACTAAGACTGCGGCAGCGAAAAGAAAAAACAACAGTCTTTAAATACTGAGAACATAACTGATGCCAGGTGCAGATTCACATGAGCGAGCAAGTGATCAAATTACTAACACAAAGCACACGGATGAGATAATGACAAAGTGGGAGTGCCTGGAACAGGTGCGAAGCTCATGTCACGAGGAAACAAACTATAAACACAAAGCCAAAATAAAACAGGAATCTTAAAATACATACAAAATCACTGTCATAATAATAAGGGCAAGAAAACATCATCAAACGACTGACAGCCAAGAACACATCTAGAATCAATACATCCATCAATCCATCCATCCATCTTCTACCGCTTTTCCGGAGGTACAGGTCGCGGAGGCAGCAGTTCAAGCAGAGAAGCCCAGACCTCCCTCTCCCCAGCCACCTGCTCCAGCTCTTCAGAGAGGATACCAAGGCGTTCCCAGACCAGCTGGGAGACAGTCTCTCCAGCGAGTCTTGGGTCTGCCCCGGGATCTCCTTCCCAGTGGGACGTGCCCGAAACACCTCAAGTGGGAGGCGTCCAGGAGGCATCCTAATCAGATGTCCATACCACCTCAACTGACTCCTTTCAATGTGGAGGAGCAGCGGTTTTACTTTGAGCCTCTCCCAGATGACTGAGCTCCTTACCCTATCTCTGAGGGTGAGTCCAGCGATCCTGCGAAGAAAACTCATTTCAGCTGCTTGTATCCGCGATCTCTTTCTTTCAGTCATTACCCAAAGCTCGTGACCATAGGTGGAGGTAAAAACATAGATTGACTGGTAAATCGACAGCTTTGCCTTACAACTCAGCTCCCTCTTCACCACAACGGACCAGTACAACGTCCGCATCACTGCAGATGCTGCTCCGATCTGTCTGTCAATCTCTTGCTCCATTCTCTCCTCACTTGTGAACAAGACCCCAAGATATTTTAACTCCTCCACTTGGGGCAGGAGCCTGTCCCCAACCCGGAGAGGACAATCCTCCTTTTTCCTCATCCCAGCTGCTTCACACTCCGCAGCAAACCGTCCCAGCAAGAGCTGTAGGTCATTGCTGGATGAAGCCAACAGGACAACATCATCTGCAAACAACAGAGATGAGATCCTGTGGTCACCAAGCATGACACCCTCCATTCCCTGGCTGTGCCTAGAAATCCTGTCCATAAAAATTATGAACAGGATCGGTGACAAAGGGCAGCCCTGGCGGAGCCCAACTCTCACTGGGAATGAGTCCAACTGAGTGTTGGCAATACGAACCAAACTCTCACGACGGTCATACAGAGACCAAATAGCTCGTAACAACAAGCCCGATACTCCATACTCCCGAAGCACCCCCCACAAAAAACCATGAGGGACACGGTCAAATGCCTTCTCCAAGTCAACAAAACACATGTAAACTGGTTGGGCAAACTCCTACGAACCTCGAGAATTCTCAAGAGGGTGAAGAGCTGGTCCGATGTGCCACGGCCAGGATGAAAACCACATTGCTCCTCCTGAAGCCGAGGTTCGACCAACGGCCGGACTCTCCTCTCCAGTACCTTGGCATAGACCTTCCCAGGGAGGCTGAGGAGTGTGATCCATCTAAAGTTGGAGCACACCCTCCGGTCCCCTTTTTTGAAAAGAGGAACCACCACCCCTGTTTGCCATGTCAAAGGCACTGCCCCCAACCTCCACGCAATGTTGCAGAGGCATGTCAACCATGACAGCCCTACAACATCCAGGGCCTTGAGGTACTCAGGGCGAATCTCATCCACCCCCGGGGCCCGGCCACCAAGGAGATTTTCAACCACCTTGGCGACCTCAGCCCCTGTGATAGGCGAGTCATCCCCCTCGTCCACAAGCCCTGCTTCCTCTGTGGAAGGCGTATCAGTGGAATTGAGGAGATCCTCGAAGTATTCCTTCCACCACCCAACGATATCCCCAGTCGAAATCAACAGCGCCCCATCCGCACCATGCACAGTGTGGACAGGGAGCTGCTTCTCCCTCCTGAGCCGCCGGACAGTTTGCCAGGATCTCTTCGAGGCCGACCAAAAGTCTTATTCCATGGCCTCACCGAACTCCTACCATACCCGGGTTTTTTCTTCAGCAACCACCTGAGCTGCACTCCCCTTGGCCTGCCAGCACACCTCAGCTGCTTCGGGAGTCCCACAAGCTAACCAAGCCTGATAGGACTCCTTCTTCAGCTTAATGGCCCCCCTCACCACTGGTGTCCACTACTTGGTTCGGGGGTTGCCACCACGAGATGCACCGACCACTTTGCGGTCAGTGCATCTCGTGCACCGACCGCACGAGATGGTCGGTGCATCTCGTGGAATCTCATGGAATCAATACACAGAAAAATAATACAATGCTGGAAAAATGCAGAAAATACTTAGATATAAGTTAAGAGCCTGAGCCCGGTGACACACCACGCTCAGCCTCGTGACAGATACAGCCCTAATTGAGATGTTTAACAACAGTAACTGGCTACATTTAAAAGGGACTTTTTTTTCAGCTCCGCAAAATGACTCGTTAAACAAACAAACCATAATAGTTTGTTTGGCCAGTATTTGTTATAAATGCCCCTTTCAGGGCAGAAATAAGGCACCAATTGCCTGCAGTGAGTTTGCTTATTTATTAAAGAATAAAGAACAAAAGAAGACTTCCGGTTATGGCTGCCACGTAGGACGGACGTGTCTCGCTCTGCTCTGCTCCTGGAGAAAAAAAATCGGCAAATAACTCTCTCATTTGGGACAGAACGTATCCCAGCATTTGGGCGAGGATATGTCGGCGAAGCCTAAGGCTGGAAAACCAGGAAAAGGAAAAAGCGAGCCGCCGAAACAGTCCAAATTAACGGACTTTCAGGTCTGTGACGCAGCAAACAAAACTCCATATATGGCGGAGGAGGCTGGCAACGGCGCGATATCTGCGGGGAATCGCGCAGATGCGCTGATGGCTGCCATGAGTTCAATGAGAGCGGACTTTTCCTCTAGATTTGATGGGATTATGACAGCGTTGGAAGGAATAAGAAAGGAATTGGGTGACTGTGTAGAACGAACGGCGCAGATGGAGCTCCGTCTCGCTAGTGCTGAAGATGACGTCACCCGTCTTCAATTAAAGGTGCGCACTTTGGAAAAAAAAAAAAAATCTCTGGAAGATAATATTTTGGATTTGGAATCTCGGTCGAGACAGAATAATTTGAGGCTGGTGGGTCTTCCAGAGGAATCAGAAGGTCGGGACGTATGTTCCTTTCTGGAAAAGTGGATTCCGGAGGTGCTGGGCAGCGAGGAGTTGCAATCAGCAGTGGTTCTGGAAAAAGCACATCGTATTGGCCCACGGAGAGATAAGGGACCGCCGAGGACCTTAATTATGAAGTTTCTTAGCAACAGAGACAGGATGAAGATCTTCAACGCTGCACGTGCTAAAGGAGAGATTAAACACCAGGACCAGCAGGTGCGGTTCTACCCAGATTTGGCCACAGGAATCCAGCAATTGAGGAAGCAGTTTGATCCCGTACGTAAGGAGCTGCGCAACCTTGGGATTCGTCATGGTATAATCTATCCTGCGAGACTGCTGACCACGTATGAGGGCAGAACCCACATCTTCAAGACCCCAGAGGAGGCGTAGGAGTTCATCAAGAAGATCAAAGAAGAAGAAGAGACTGGTGGGAGCTAAGCATGAACAAAATATAAGGTAGAATAATTAAGCATTTGCACAGGCATCTGACTGACTTGAAGTAAATAGTAAGTTTACAAAATATAGATTGTATTATATATTAAAAAAACAAAACAAAAACAAAACAAACAAAAAAAAAAACTATGATGTACAAAGTTGTTAAAAATTTTGGAGTTAAGTTGGAAAACTACAGAGGAGAGTTAATGTTACGACATTAAAAGCAGTAGAGTTAGGGTGATTGGGAGGATGAAGAAGGAGTGGCTTAGGCTGTTCCCCGTGGGTGTGGAACGGTCGATGGCTATATCGGGAGACAGAATTTTTCTTTTGATTTTGGGGGGTTTGCCACAAGTGTGGGAAGGGGAAATTTGTTTGTGTGTAGTTTGTAGGATGAATGTTCAACCACTCATGTTTTTGCTTCTCTGTATGAGCATGTTTACACTGCAAGGTAATCCCAAACTCTCTATTGATCATGGACCAAAGTGTTAATCTTAATTTAACTTCATGGAATTGCAGAGGTCTACAAAATTTAAAAAAAACTTAAACAAGTTATGAATAAAATAAAGGACATGGGTTCAAGAATTGTGTTTTTACAAGAAACTCATCTGATAGAGGAGGATGTTAAAAGAATTAGGAGTAGATGGCAGGGAAGTGTATTCACCTCTTCATTTTCATCCCGAGCCAAGGGAGTTATGACTCTCATACATAAATCAGTTCCTTTTCAAGTGAAAAATGTAATTGGAGACAAATTTGGAAGATATGTAATCATTCAAGGTTCTTTGCTATTAGAAAATATAAATCTTGTGAACTTATATGGTCCCAATATAGATGATCAGAAGTTCTTTGCTAATTTATTTCTCATCTTATCATCACTTACAGGGCAACATATAATAGCAGGGGATTTTAATTGTACATTGAATCCAGGTGTGGATAGATCAACAGGACTGGATTGTACGCACATTGGATGTAGGATGACTATTAATCATTTTATGAAAGAATTGAGATTGTTAGATATATGGAGAGAAATGAAACCACAAGTTAAAGCCTATTCTTGTTATTCCAGTACCTACAAGACATTCTCACGCATTGATTATTTTTTGATTTCCACAGAATTAAGGTCCAAGATTCAAAACTGCTTTTATGATAACATCGTGATCTCTGATCATGCACCCTGTTGTCTAATATATGTAGATAAAAAATTGACAAAGGAATCAGGTAGATGGCAATTTCAGCATAAATGGCTTCAGGATGAGGAATTTGTCAAGTATATAGAAAAACAGATAGACGAGTTCTTTGACATCAATACTACACAAACATCAGCATGTGTAAAGTGGGAGGCTTTCAAAGCTTTTATTAGAGGACATATTATTAGTTATACAGGATCAAAATCTAAGAAGACTTGAGAGGAGAGAGCTAAATTGGAACATAAAATAAAAAGTCTTCAGGAAAAAGTGTATGCAGGAAGTGACCCAAGGTTGGAGAATGAATTACTGATTTTGAGAGCTGAATACGACAAAAAATCAGCGAATAGAGCTGCCTCGAGTCTTCTAAGATTGAAACAATCTTTTTATGAACAAGGTGAAAAATCAGGAAAATTATTAGCATGGCAGATTAAACAATTGGAAATTAAAACACCAATTACCAGTATTATAAGTAACGGACAGGTAGTTATAGATCCTTTAGAAATTAATAGAGCCTTTAGAGATTACTATGAAAAATTATATGATACCAAAAATGAACCTGATTTAACAAAACTAAATGGGTTTTTGAACGAACTATCTATACCGTGTATTCCAAATGAAAACAGGGAGATATTGGAGTCTAAAATTAGTCAAGAAGAAGTTGGGCTAGCCATTGATAATATGAAATCAGGAAAAAGTGCAGGACCAGATGGTCTTCCAGTTGACCATTATAAAAAATTTAAGAATAAATTAATAAAACCTTTTTTGGAAATGGTTTTAGAAGCATTTCAAAATAATAATTTACCATCATACATAAATAATGCCTTAATTATACTGCTGCCAAAACCAGGTAAGCCCTCTAATAAATGTGAAAATATGAGACCAATAAGCCTATTAAACGCCGACCTTAAGATAATCTGTAAAATTTTAGCAAGACGAATACAAGAAATTTTACCAAATATTATTAATCGAGATCAGAATGGCTTTATAAAGGGTAGACAAGGCTTCCATAATGTAAGAAGACTATTTAATATTATTTATTTTAATAAAGAAGCACCGGATACAGCTCTCCTATCATTGGACGCCGAAAAGGCCTTTGATAGAGTTGAATGGCCCTTTCTTTTTGAAGTCCTACAAAGGTTTGGACTTGGAAATAATTTCATAAAATGGGTTCAAATAATATACAATAATGCTACAGCAGAAATCCTAACAAATAACAATATTTCAAAACCAATAAAAATCAATAGAGGATGTCGACAAGGCTGTCCACTTTCACCTTTACTGTTTACTATGGCAATTGAACCTTTAGCGATAGCGATACGTTTACATTCACAAATATATGGAATTAAAGTTGGACCAACAGAACATAAAATCTCCCTGTACGCCGATGATATAATTTTGTTTATGTCGAATCTAAAAAATCAATTCCAACCTTGTTGAATTTAATAAAGAATTTTGGGGAAATATCAGGATATAAAATAAATAAAACTAAATCTTCAATATTAATGCTAAATGAGACCCAGAGAAATTACCCAGCCCCTGAGGTAAATCAATTCAATGTTGTAAATCAGTTTAAATATTAGGAATCCAAATTATGCCTAAGCTAGAATCAGTCCCCAGTGTCCAACTATGAAGCCTTAATGTCAGATATCAATGAGTTAACTCAGAGATGGATGTCACTACCAATGTCGATGATCGGGAGAATCAATATACTTAAAAGTAATATTTTACCTAAAATACTTTATTTATTTCAATACATTCCCTTATCACCACCTTTAGATCTATTCTCAAGAATAAAAAAAAAGTTAGTGGAATTTATATGGAACAACAGGAGGGCTAGATTACGTTTGTCTTTATTATATTTACCATTTGATCGTGGAGGTCTGAAATGTCCAAATTTTATGTTGTATTATTGGTCGGCACAACTGAGGTCTATGACATATTATTTTTCATCAAATGATCTCCCTCACTGGACTGAAATGGAATCATACAATTTACCTTTACCTCTTCCCATATTCATATACTCAGATTCGGCAAAAAAATTACAAAAACAAGTTAAAAATCCATTTGTAAAGCATATGATCAAAATATGGTGTGAAGCTAAAAACTATTTAAAAGAACCACAGTTATTGTCACAATTTAGTCCAATATGGGGTAATCAATATTTTAAACCAGGGAGAGCGGACGCTGTATTTAAAGTATGGAATTTAAAAGGGATACAAAAGATTCAGGATTTATATTTGCCATGTGCAGACAACATAATGTCTTTTGAAGAGCTGAGGATCAAATTTAATCTCAATAGAACACATTTTTTAAAATATCTTCAACTTAGAAACTTTATTCGATCAAATCAAAATAAAGCTCTCACTCGACCTATTTATTCATCCTTGGAAAAAATGATGATGAAAGATAGTAAAAGAAAGGGTATTATTTCAGAGTTTTATAACTCATTGACACTATCTTCAAGTGAAAATTCACTGAAAAGATTAAACTACTGGAAAGAAGATCTGCAAATTGAAATTTCAGAGGAACAATGGGAATTGGCTTGTACAGAAGCTCAAACCAAATCAATAAATGCACGCCTTAAATTGATACATTTCAAATGGTTAATGCGGATGTATGTTACACCGGAGGAGTTAAATAGATATAACAAAAATATACCAGATACATGCACAAAATGCATGGAAAGTAAAGGAACCCTATTTCATTGTTTATGGGAATGTAGATTAATAAGAATGTTTTGGGAAGAGGTGAGGGTAACAATTGAAAAAATAATCTCAAAACAAATCATATTGAATCCTAAACTGTTTTTGTTGGGTCTGTACCCAGAAAAGCATAATTTTAATAAAAGTGAAAGAACATTCATAGACCTCAGTTTGCTTAATGCCAAAAAATGTATTGCACTATTATGGAAAAAGACTCATAGACCAGATGTGACTCAGTGGTTAAGACAGATGTTAACAAACCTTCCATTAGAAAGAATAACATATATACTGAAATCAGAGGAAATTGTGTTTGAGAATATATGGAGACCTTTTATTGATTATGTAAAAAATTTAAACATAACTCTTGAAGAAGAAGGTGAATGATGTGTGTGGACCTTGTAAATTCCAAACTGGTGAACATAATATGTATACTTATGTAATGGATTGTCTAGACTAAACAGAGGAGCATTGTTGAAGACTTGATTTTGTTGGTGGTTGTTGGTGTTTTTAGTGCATTTTTTTTGTAGTACTTTAGTGTTAGTGTTTGATTGTTTGTATCATGTTTGTTAAAAAAAAAAAAAAGGTTCAATAAAGATATTGTGGAAAAAAAAAAAGAACAAAAGAACTCGCCACGAGGGGCGGATAACAAAAGGCAGAACACCAGACCCCGAAGGGTGATAACTGAACACATACAAATACAGCAAAAACCATGAAAGGTTACTTACAAATAAACCAGAGTCTCTAAAATCCAAAGCTGAGGATTGACTGGAATCAGGGGTAGGGGATTCCAGCCTGAGTTGGGCGAGGTTACAGCGAGGAATAAACCTCGCTAGCGATCTTAAATAGGAAACCAAAACTCCAACAACAAACCGGTGTGAAGTCAAAGTAATTAAACACAAACAGCTGTGACAGGCCGTGAGCAGACTTGACAGGTGGAAGTCCGGCCACGACGCTGTCAAAGTAAAAGCACAAATTATCCCCATAATAAACAAGACTAAATATACAGACAGAAAAAGGGAAAATACTAAATGACCCGAGCATGGAACAGACCTGCGCTCAGGATCACTACAGTATTGCTGTCATTGGGACATCAGAGTATCACAGCCGCCATTACTATCACGATACCAAACTCACTCTCATGTTATATTGCTTAAATGTGCCTACTTGACAGTATGCAGAACCAAGGGCATGTGGTTTTTACTCATGAAATTTTGAACAACAAATAGTTCATTTCATATATTCTTTCAGATTTGATGCCCTATCTTTTTCAGTAAAAAATTTACATGAAACATTCTCATTCATATAAAGAAAGAAATAACATTCTGGCTCCAGGTAATTTTCAAACTATGGCATATAATGCAAGTTCTCATGCATTCTGTTTTGCTTTCAGATATTGACTTACATCACCTTTTTTCATTTTAAAAATGTAAATTGTGAAAGCCAAGTATTCTGTAAATACTCTCACCCACCCTAAAAATTACACCTACGGGCATAACTTCCGCATATTTTCCGCATATTCCGCATTTTTTTTTCCGGTTCTGGTTCCGCCGGACCGGTGGCGCCACACGAGTTGGCTGCCCGTTGCAACAGCCTTTTTTTATCTTCCTTCTTCTTTCTACACCTTTCACTCTATATATATATCACGGACACACAGATCGCCCCAAAGGTCTCCCGAGTCGGCAGACGGAGCCACTGTTTACAGCAGGAGACGTTACAGCAGGAAGAGCTAAACCGCCACCCGGTGCTAACGGTGAAACTCGACATACCGGGAACTGTAGCGAAAACGACGCAGGTGCCGGGCTGGAGTTTAGGCGGCGTGCAAGAAATATAAGACAGAATAATAAAGAGCAATGGCAAGAACCAAGCAGACCGCCCGTAAAATCTACTGGAGGAAAAAGCCCCCCAGGAAGCAGCTAGCCACCAAGGCTGCTCGGAAAAGCGCTGCTCCGGCCACCGGCGGAGTGAAGAAGCCTCACCGTTACAGGCCCGTGGCTCTGAGAGAGATCCGTCGCTACCAGAAATCCACGGAGCTGCTCATCCGTAAGCTGCCCATCCAGCGCCTGGTGAGGGAGATCGCTCAGGACTTCAAGACCGACCTGTGCTTCCTGAGCTTTGCCGTCATGGCACTGCAGGAGGCCAGCAAGGCCTACCTGGTGGGTCTCTTCTTCGCTAAGAGGGTCATCATCATGCCCAAAGACTTCCAGCTGGCCCGCCGCATCCGCGGAGAGCTTAGACTTTCTGCTGCATATTCACCAACTATAATGCTCCGCACTGTGTGTCTATATATATACAGTATATAGACACTTTTATATAGACATTTTTTTTTGGGGGGGGGGAACCTGGTCTTATGAGACGAGACAGCATTCATCCCACTTTGGATGGTGCTTCTCATTTATCTAACAATCTGGCATCTTTTTTATCCATTGCATCTGATAATGGACTAGTTTCTGTACTTGTCCTTTTAGATCTTAGTGCAGCTTTTGATACTATTGATCATAATATTCTATTTGATAGATTAGAACACTATGTTGGACTTAATGGAACTTCATTGCAGTGGTTTAGATCTTATTTATCTGATAGGTTCCAGTTTGTTCATGTAAATGATGAGTTTTCTTTTAGCTCAAAGCTTAGTCATGGAGTTCCACAGGGATCTGTGCTAGGCCCTACTCTTTTTAGTTTATATATGCTTCCGTTAGGCAACATTATTAGAAAGCACTGTATACATTTTCATTGTTATGCAGATGACACACAATTACACCTCTCAATGAAGCCAGATGATACTAATCAATTAGCCAAGTTAGAAGCCTGTCTTAAGGAAATCAAAGCTTGGATGACTTGTAATTTCCTGCTATTAAATTCAGATAAGACTGAAGTCATTCTTGTTGGTCCAAAAAAACCTTAGAAATTCCTTTCCAACTCAAACTTTCAGTTTGGATGCAGTTACTCTTTCTCTTAATAGCTCTGTGAGGAACCTTGGAGTTATTTTTGATCAGGATTTGTCCTTCAATTCACATATTAAATTTGTTTCTAAGACTGCCTTCTATCATTTGCGTAATATTGCCAAGATTAGGAGCATCTTGTCTCAGAGTGATGCTGAGAAGCTGATCCACGCTTTTGTTAGCTCGAGATTAGATTATTGTAATTCTTTATTATCAGGCTGTCCTAAAACATCTTTAAAAAGTCTTCAGCTGATCCAAAATGCTGCAGCAAGAGTTTTAACAGGTACTAGAAAGAGAGATCATATCTCTCCGGTTCTGGCCTCCCTTCATTGGCTTCCCATAGAGTTTAGAATTAAGTTTAAAATCCTTCTTCTTACTTACAAAGCTTTAAACAATCAGGCTCCTTTTTATTTAAAAGATCTGATACTACCGTATCATCCTTACAGAGCACTACGCTCCCAAAATGCAGGATTACTTGTAATACCTAGAATCTCCAAAAGTACAATGGGAGGCAGAGCCTTCAGTTATCAAGCTCCTCTCCTGTGGAATCAGCTGCCAATCTGGATTCGGGAGTCAGACTCGATCTCTGTTTTTAAGAATAGGGCTAAAACCTACCTTTTTGATATAGCCTACAATTAGGGAGGGATCATGTGTTTCTGAACCCTCCCTTAGTTATGCTGCTAATAGGTTTAGTCAGCCGGGGGACCTCCAGTAATGCACTGGGCCTCACTCCTTTCCTCACTCTCTATGAAATATTTTTTTTTTGCTGGTCATTAACATTTGTTTGTTCTCTCCCATAGATTGAGTCCCCATCGTGCTGTTTGCTCTGTACATGTCTGTTCTTTTCTTCTTCTCTATCCCCTCACCCCCCAGCCAGTCGCAGCAGATGACTGCCCCTCCCTGAGCCTGGTTCTGCTGGAGGTTTCTTCCTGTTAAAAGGGAGTTTTTCCTCTCCACCGTCGCCAAGTGCTTGCTCACAGGGGATCGCCTGATTGCTGGGGTCTTTCTGCAACTGTGGGGGTCCCCCCTACAGTTGATAGTGCTATGAGATGACTGTTGTTGTGAAATGGCGCTATATAAATAAAGTTGAATTGAATTGAATTGAATTGAATCCAAATTTCCAAAACCCTGACTACTCAGAGTTGGGACCAGGAAGCAGAGTCGCAGTCTTACACGCCTCTCTGCAGCTCCTCTTCATCCGCCACCCCTCAGCTTAGCCCCTGTCTTCCCCATCAGAGAATCGTTGTCTGCTCCCTCCAAAGTAAATAAAAATATCATGTATAAGCATCCCAAAGTGATAAAGCAAAATATTGGTAAAACTCAAATTAAACATAAAGCCTCTAAATTGAATGATTTGGCCTCTGTTCCTCCTCATAATTTAAAAAGTTAAATGTGGTTTATTAAATATTAGGTCTCTAACTCCCAAGTCTCTGTTAGTCCATGATTTGTTAATTGATCATCAGATTGATTTAATTTCCCTTACAGAGACTTAGTTAGGGCAAGAGGATTATGTTGGTTTAAATGAATCAACTCCCTCTGGTTATTTAAACTGTCAAAATCCCAGAAGTTCTGGTCGTGGAGGAGGAGTAGCAACAATTTACCATTCCAAATTACTAGTTAATGTAAAGCAAAAAACGTGATAATTCCTTTGAGGGCCTGGTCCTCAGTATTGGGCACTTTAGCAATTTTAGGTTAAACCCAATTTTATTTGCCATAGTTTATCGTCCCCCATCAACCTACTCAGAATTTTTATCCGAATTTGCTGATTTCTTAGCTGATTTAGTGCTGAAATCTGATAGAATAATTATAGTAGGGGACTTTAATACACATGTGGATGTAGATAGTGACTGCCTTAATGTGGCATTCAATTCAATATTAGATTCGATTGGGTTTTCTCAGAAAGTAGGAAATTCTACTCATTACCTCCACCATACATTGGACCTTGTTCTGACATATGGCATAGAAATAGAAAATCTTGTAGTGTCTCCTCATAACCCTGTACTGTCAGACCATTGTCTGTTAACCTTTGATTTTACTATTTCTGACTATTTGGCTCCTAAAGAAAAATATTATTACAGTAGATGCCTCTCAGATGATGCTGTTTCCAAATTTATGCAGATTGTTTCCTCTATGCCATGTGTCAACACAACAGAAATAAGCTATAGACAGCTTGCTCCTTCTGTAATTGATAACATGGTGGATAGTGTTTCAGCTTCTCTGCATCAGACTCTAGACTTGGTGGCCCCCTTAAAAAAGAAAAAGTCTAATCAGAGATTTTTAACTCCTTGGTTCAACACAGAAACTCGTAGCTTAAAACAGAAGACTCGTCAATTAGAAAGAAAATGGTGCTCTACTAATTTAGATGAAATTTATTTAGCTTGGAGAAATCATCTTTTAATTTATAAAAAAAATCTCTTAGAAAAGCTAGAACGAGTTATTACTCTGCATTAATAGAAGAGAACAAGAATAATCCCAGGTTTCTTTTCAGTACTGTGGCCAGGTTGACAAAGAGTCAGGACTCTGTCAATCCTAGCATTCCCTTAGAGCTTACTAGTCAGGACTTTATGAACTTTTTCAATAATAAAATTTCATCCATCAGAGATAAAATCAATCAGATTCTTCCCACAGTTAACTTAAATACTGTAACTACTACAACTCCTTCTATTGATCTCTGTCTTGATGAGTTTACTCCAATCGACCTTTGTGAGTTAGACAAAATAGTTTCCTCATCCAAACCTTCAACTTGTCTTTTAGACCCTATTCCTACCAGGTTATTTAAAGAAGTCTTCCCACTTATTGGTAGCTTTATTCTTCATATAATCAATTCTTCATTAACTTTAGGCCATGTACCGCAGGCTTTTAAAACGGCTGTAATTAAACCCTTACTCAAAAAGCCAACGCTAGATCCAGGAGCTTTAGCTAACTATAGACCAATCTCTAATCTCCCTTTCATTTCAAAAATCTTAGAAAGAGTTGCTGCTACGCAATTATTTGACCACCTGCAGGGAAATGGTTTATTTGAAGAGTTTCAGTCTGGGTTTAGAATCCATCATAGTACTGAAACAGCCTTAGCGAAGGTCACTAACGACCTCCTCATTGCATCTGATAATGGACTAGTTTCTGTACTTGTCCTTTTAGACCTTAGTGCAGCTTTTGATACTATCGATCATAATATTCTACTTGATAGATTAGAACACTATGTTGGACTTAATGGAACTTCTTTGCAATGGTTTAGATCTTATTTATCTGATAGGTTCCAGTTTGTTCATGTAAATAATGAGTTTTCTTTCAACTCAAAGCTTAGTCATGGAGTTCTACAGGGATCTGTGCTAGGCCCTACTCTTTTTAGTTTATATATGCTTCCGTTAGGCAACATTATTAGAAAGCACTGTATACATTTTCATTGTTATGCAGATGACACACAATTATACCTGTCAATGAAGCCAGATGATAGTAATCAATTAGCCAAGTTAGAAGCCTGTCTTAAGGAAATCAAAGCTTGGATGACTTGTAATTTCCTGCTATTAAATTCAGATAAGACTGAAGTCATTCTTGTTGGTCCAGAAAACCTTAGAAATTCCTTTCCAAATCAAACTTTCAGTTTGGATGCAGTTACTCTTTCTCTTAATAGCTCTGTGAGGAACCTTGGAGTTATTTTTGATCAGGATTTGTCCTTCAATTCACATATTAAATTTGTTTCTAAGACTGCCTTCTATCATTTGCGTAATATTGCCAAGATTAGGAGCATCTTGTCTCAGAGTGATGCTGAGAAGCTGATCCACGCTTTTGTTAGCTCGAGATTAGATTATTGTAATTCTTTATTATCAGGCTGTCCTAAAACATCTTTAAAAAGTCTTCAGCTGATCCAAAATGCTGCAGCAAGAGTTTTAACAGGTACTAGAAAGAGAGATCATATCTCTCCGGTTCTGGCCTCCCTTCATTGGCTTCCCATAGAGTTTAGAATTAAGTTTAAAATCCTTCTTCTTACTTACAAAGCTCTAAACAATCAGGCTCCTACGCTCCCAAAATGCAGGATTACTTGTAATACCTAGAATCTCCAAAAGTACAATGGGAGGCAGAGCCTTCAGTTATCAAGCTCCTCTCCTGTGGAATCAGCTGCCAATCTGGATTCGGGAGTCAGACTAGATCTCTGTTTTTAAGAATAGGGCTAAAACCTACCTTTTTGATATAGCCTACAATTAGGGAGGGATCATGTGTTTCTGAACCCTCCCTTAGTTATGCTGCTAATAGGTTTAGTCAGCCGGGGGACCTCCAGTAATGCACTGGGCCTCACTCCTTTCCTCACTCTCTATGAAATATTTTTTTTGCTGGTCATTAACATTTGTTTGTTCTCTCCCATAGATTGAGTCCCCATCGTGCTGTTTGCTCTGTACATGTCTGTTCTTTTCTTCTTCTCTATCCCCTCACCCCACAGCCAGTCACAGCAGATGACTGCCCCTCCCTGAGCCTGGTTCTGCTGGAGGTTTCTTCCTGTTAAAAGGGAGTTTTTCCTCTCCACCGTCGCCAAGTGCTTGCTCACAGGGGATCGCCTGATTGCTGGGGTCTTTTTGCAACTGTGGGGGTTCCCCGGCGCTATATAAATAAAGTTGAATTGAATTGAATTGAATATATATTTATAGTAATATGTACATATGTTTTCTAGCTGTTCTTGTTTTTCTTGCCTTCTGATTGTTGCTCTGAGTGTTGCTATCCCTGTGCTGTTGCAATCCTGGAATTTCCCCATTGTGGGACTAATAAGGGCTTATCTTATCTTATCTTATCTTATATGTAAGAGACATACAGCATATAAAGCATGTACAATCCTATGAAAATATAGAAACAAATTAAATCAAACATTCATACATCCATACATTTTCTATCGCTTTTCCGGGAGTCCAGGTCATGGAGGCAGCAGCTCAAGCAGAGAAGCCCAGACTTCCCTCCCCCTGGCCACCTGCTCCAGCTCTTCAGCGAGGATACCAAGACATTCCCAGGCCAGCTGGGAGACCTAGTCTCTCCAGCATGTCCTGGGTCTGCCTCGGGGTCTCCTCCCAGTGGGACATGCCCGGAATACTTCAAGTGGGATGCATCCAAGAGCCATCCTAATCAGATGCCCAAACTACCTCAACTGGCTCCTTTCAATGTGGAGGAGTAGTGGTTCTGTTCTGAGCCTGTCCCGGATGACTGAGCTCTTCACCCTATCTGTCAGGAGCCGAGCCGGCTTGGTTTCCCCTGGCTCGGTCCTGGCCTTTCTGTGGGTTAGGTGCCACTTTGTATGTATGTTAGTATGTAGTTCTGTGTGCTTTGCCGTACCCACAGCCACTGTTTTCTGGCTGGCAGCAGTAAGGCAGCCCCTTTGGGCTCACGCTGGTGTGAGCGCTGTCTGTCTGCCGATCCGACCACGCCCCCTCTTATTACTGTCAGCTGTTCCCACTCCCGTTTGCCATCTCCCCTCTCCTCGCCCAGGTGCGACCAATTTACCATCCCCAGCAACGCATGTACTTAAGGAGCCTTTTGCCAGTCACGCATTGCTGGGTAATTGCACTAGACATGCGGTTGTTAATCGCCGTATGATAGTCAACGTCGTCAAAGGATTGTGTTTCTCTTGGTGTTTATTTGGACTTACTTGGACGGCTCCAGTTCTGTAAGTATTTACTGTGTGTGTTTTCCCTGGTGGTCCTCACCCAAAGACTGTTGAGCGTCCTTGAGGACTCCTTAAGCTTCTAAGGAAACTGTAGTTGGAACTGTGTGTCAGTATCTTTGTGTTTAATACTGTAAATGTGTGTGGTGTAAAACCCTGCGCATAAATCTTCGTCCTTTCACCCCTCGCCGTGTGCTATAGAGAGACACATGGGAGGGTTCATGACACCATCTCTAAGGGTGAGTCCAGCAATCCTACAGAGAAAGCTCATTTCAGGTGCTTGTATCTTCAATCTCTTTCTTTTGGTCATTACCCAAAGCTCATGACCATAGGTGAGTGTAAGAACTTAGATTGACCGGTAAATCAACAGCTTTGCACTGGAGCTCTTCTCCCTCTTCACCACAGCAAACCGGTACAATGTATGCATCACTGCAGATGCTGCTCTGGTTAAGCCAAACAAAAGAACAAAATGAGCTAATATGTGGGAATGAAATAATTAAAACAAGGAAAAACAATCGTTAAAGCATGAAAATGAAATGCTCAACACTGAGCATATATGTAACATATGTGTGACATATGTGTGAAATCCTGTTTTTCAAGTCAGTCCCTTATAAACTTTTTAAATTTCATTTTTATCTATCTACCTACCTACCTACCTACATTAACTCGAATACTAGCAATAGGATTAGTACCTATAGCTGTGTTTTTTTGGGATCAAAAGTCCAAAGGGTAAAGTCACTAGGTCGTCCTCACTTTATAACTGAAGAACAACAAAGTTGGATTTTCCATTCTGAATTACATAGTAACTGCTGAAAAAAAGAGCATTTTAGGAGCAAGTAAATACTGCTCAGGGGCAGTCTTGTGGTGCAGCAGAAATTTAAAAAGCTATTTTTGGATCACCCTAACAACAGCATTATTGTAGTTTACATACACATTTGTGTCCTTGTTCAAATGTGGTTTAAAAATATCAGTAAATATCACTTGATCTGCTTTTGTTTTTAATTTAAAACAGAGTCATATTATAAAGGAGTGTGGTTTAAAGCAGTACCATCCATCCATCCATCCATCCATCCATCTTCTACCGCTTTTCTGGAGGTCCGGGTCGCGGAGGCAGCAGTTCAAGCAGAGAAGCCCAGACTTCCCTCTCCCCCGCCACCTGCTCCAGCTCTTCAGAGAGGATACCAAGGCGTTCCCAGACCAGCTGGGAGACATAGTCTCTCCACCGAGTCCTGGGTCTGCCCTGGGGTCTCCTCCCAGTGGGACGTGCCTGAAACACGTCAAGTGGGAGGCATCCAGGAGGCATCCTAATCAGATGCCCATACCACCTCAACTGACTCCTTTCAATGTGGAGGAGCAGCGGTTCTACTCTGAGCCTCTCCCGGATGACTGAGCTCCTCACCCTATCTCTGAGGGTGTGTCCAGCAATCCTACGGAGAAAGCTCATTTCAGCCACTTGTATCTGCAATCTCGTTCTTTCGGTCATTACCCAAAGCTCGTGACCATAGGTGAGAGTAGGAACGTAGATTGACTGGTAAATCGACAGCTTTGCCTTAGACCTAAGCTCCCTCTTCACCACAACAGACCGGTACAACAGATGCTGCTCAAATCCGTCTGTCGATCTCTCGCTCCATTTTCCCCTCACTCGTGAACAAGACCCCAAGATACTTAAACTCCTCCACTTGGGGCAGGAGTCTGTACCCAACCCAGAGAGGACAATCCACCTTTTTCCGGCTAAGGACCATGGACTCGGACTTGGAGGTGCTGATTCTCATCCCAGCCGCTTCACACTCAGCGGCAAACCATCCCAGCAAGAGCTGTAGGTCATTGCTGGATGAAGCCAACAGGACAACATCATCTGCAAACAACTGAGATGAGATCCTGTGGTCACCAAGCAGGACACCCCCCATTCCCTGGCTGCACCTAGAAATCCTGTCCATAAAAATTATGAACAGGATCGGTGACAAAGGGCAGCCCTGGCGGAGTCCAACTCTCACTGGGAATGAATCCGACCGAGTGTTGGCAATATGAACCAAACTCTCACAACGGTCATACAGAGATCGAATAGCTCGTAACAACAATCCCAATACCCCATACTCCCGAAGCACCCCCAACAAAAATCCACGAGGGACGCAGTCAAATGCCTTCTCCAAGTCCACAAAACACATGTAAACTGGTTGGGCAAACTCCCACGAACCCTCAAGGATTCTCGAGAGGGTAAAGAGGTGGTCCGATGTACCACGGCCAGGACGGAAACCACATTGCTCCTCCTGAATCCGAGGTTCGACCAACGGCCGGACTCTCCTCTCCAATACCTTGGCATAGACCTTCCCAGGGAGGCTGAGGAGTGTGATCCCTCTAAAATTGGAGCACACCCTCCGGTCCCCTTTTTTGAAGAGCGGAACCACCACCCCGGTTTGCCATGCCAAAGGCACTGCCCCCAACCTCCACGCAATGTTGCAGAGGCGTGTCAACCATGACAGCCCTACAACATCCAGGGCCTTGAGGTATTCAGGGCAAATCTCGTCCACCCCCGGGGCCCGGCCACCAAGGAGGTTTTTAACCACCTTGGCGACCTCAGCCCCTGTGATAGGCAAGTCATCCCCCTCGTCCCCAAGCCCTGCTTCCTCTGTGGAAGGCGTATCAGTGGGATTGAGGAGATCCTCGAAGTATTCCTTCCACCGCCCGACGATATCCCCAGTCGAAGTCAACAGTGTCCCATCCGCACCATGCACAGTGTGGACGGGGAGCTGCTTTCCCCTCCTGAGCCACCGGACAGTTTGCCAGAATCTTTTCGAGGCCGACCGAAAGTCTTGTTCCATGGCCTTACCAAACTCCTCCCATACCCGGGTTTTTTCTTCAGCAACCACCCGAGCTGCACTCCGTTTGGCCTGCCGGTACACCTCGGCTGCTTCGTGAGTCCCACAAGCCAACCAAGCTTGATAGGACTCCTTCTTCAGCTTAATGGCCCCCCTCACCACTGGTGTCCACTACTTGATTCGGGGGTTGCCACCACGAGATGCACCGACCACCTTGCGGCCGCAGCTCTGGGCCGCCGCTTCAACAACAGAGGTGGTGAGCATGGCCCATTCAGACTCCATGTCTCCAGACTCCCTCGGAATGTGGTTGAAGTTCTTCCGGAGGTGGGAGTTGAAGACCTCCCAGACAGGGGCCTCAGCTAGACGCTCCCAGCACACCCTCACTATACGGTTGGATCTTCCAGGTCTGAATGGCATCTTCTCCTACTATCGGATCCAACTCACCACCAAGTGGTGATCAGTTGACAGCTCTGCACCTCTCTTTACTCGGGTGTCCAAGTCATACGGTCGCAGGTCTGATGACACGATAACAAAATCGATCATCGACCTGTGACCTAGGGTGTCCTGGTGCCAGGTGCACATATGGACACCCTTATGCTTGAACATGGTGTTCGTTATGGACAGACTGTGGTTAGCACAGAAGTCCAATAACTGAACACCACTCGGGTTCAGATCGGGCAGGCCGTTCCTCCCAATCACCCCCCTCCAGGTTTCACTTTCGTTGCCCACGTGCACATTGAAGTCCCCCAGTAGGACAATGGAGTCTCCAAGAGGAGCACCCTCCAGCACCCCAGTCACAGACTCCAAAAAGGTTGGGTACTCTGAAACATCATTTGGTGCATAGGCACAAATGATGGTCAGGACCCGTTTCCCAACCCGAAGGCGCAGGGAAGCAACCCTTTCATGCACCGGGGAAAACTCCAATATAGCGGCAGCAAGGTGGGGGGATACAAGAATACCCACCCCTGCTCGTCGCCTCTCTCCCGGGGCAACTCCAGAAAAGGCCAAGCTCCAGGCCCTCTCCAGGAGACTGGTTCCGGAACCGGAGCTGTGTGTTGAGGTGAGGCCGACTATATCTAGCCGGTATCTCTCAACCTCATGCACCAGCTCAGGCTCCTTCCCCACCAGAGAGGTGACATTCCACGTACCAAAAGCCAGTTTAGAAAGCTTGGGAATCAGTCCACCAAGGTCTCCGCCTTTGGCCACCACCTAATCCACATAGCACCGGACCCCCATGATCCCTCCTGCAGGTGGTGAGCCCACTGGAGGGCGGACCCATGTAACTCCTTCGGGCTGAGCCCGGTCGGGTCCCATGGGTGGAAACCCGGCCACCAGACGCTAGCCTTCGAGCCCCTCCCACAGGCCTGGCTCCAGGGTGGGGCCCTGGTAATCCCATACCGGGCGGGGTACACTGAATCCTTGATATACAATTTGTCTCATGACTCTCATGATAAATTGTAAAACAGTACCATCAAACATTTTCACTAGAAAATAATGTTTCCAAAATTATTTTGACTAGTGCATACCCATGCATGCCCGTAGAAACCTGTTCATGCCCATAGAGGGGATGCATTGGAACAGAATTCTTGCCAGTTACAGGACAGTTGGTATAGCAACACAGCAGTAAGTGGCAATCAAATGTGACGGCTTTTGTATGCAGCAAAACATAAAAATCACACAAAATATGCCCTGCCATCTGGGGCTGTTTGCCCCTGCTTGTTACTACTTCTCCTGCCTGTCACTGTTCTGTGTTATGTTGCTTACCTGTGTCTATATACTATATACAGTATGTCTTGTAGGGAGTCATGTGCTCTGTCTATGTGCCGTCATATAGACATCATCTGGTGGGTCTTCTTCTTCGTTCAGACCACTGAAGGGGCTCCTCCTGTCTCAAGACGGCTTTGTTCACAGTCATGCCTGCGGCGTACTGGTGGAACCTGAGGTGTTTCATGTTCACGGCATCCTTTCTGACATGCAGCAGTTCTCCTCATTCTATTGCTCTCCATCTGGTGGGTCTTCTTCTTCCTCATTCAGACCACTGGTTGAGGAATAGGTGCATCGTAATTCTAGTTCATGGGCAGCCCCCCCGCAACCCGAAAAGGATAAAGTAGAGGCTGTAGAGGCTGGCTGGCTGGCTGGCTGGCTGGATCCTGAAAAAGTAGCTTTCGACCCTGTTCAGAAAGGCCCATGCATGCCTGTAGAAACCAAGAAACCGGAGCACCCGGAGAAAATCAGCTCTTTGCTTGGCATTTTACACATTTGTAGTGTAGACTGGCATTCGTCAAGGTTACACATTTGCCGTAATGTAGGCATGGCGAGTTGTCCTATGATGCCTGAGTTCATAGAACGTGCTATGATGATGAGACAGAGATCATAGGCCGTCCTATGATGTCCTAGAAGCGTGCTTTAAAGTCTGTCATACCCTATGCTGGTGAAAGGTGTCCTCCTGTCTCAGACGGGTGCGATGTACTTCTGGAACCTCAGGTGTTTCATCTTCATGGCATCTTTTCTGACATGCAGCAGTTGTCGTCAAGACAAATCGTCCTATGAATTCAGGCATCCTATGCACACACAGACAAATCTATGTGTGACACATTTGTCGACACATAGACAAATCTATGTGTGATTTCTGTAATGTCCCATGAAGCATGACACACACACAGACAGACGGACACACAGAGATTTCTTGCTTTTAGAGAGTGAAGTGATAGGAGTGAAGAGTGAAGTGATGGTACATCAACCTATGACCGGGTGAATGTCACTCCCCCATAGCCTGAGTGGGCCTGCATTGCCTGCAACAGCTGTGTTCTTGTAGGAACACTGAAAATATTCCAGCTAATGGTGTCTAGGGCATCAATCTGAATAGCCAAGGGCAGGGCACAACTGTAGCCACCAACAACAAAGCACCCTGTGATTGGCTGTTGAGACTGAGGTCATAGTCACCATAGTTGTAGTAGTCTTTTTTTAGTGTTCCTACCTGGATCAAGAAAATCACATATTGCTGTTTAATATTGCTACCTCTTACAAAATGCATTTGTAAAACTAACCAAGGCTCTGCAAGTTAAAGAAAAATAATAATTTTAGGAAAAGAGTTAGCTTAATTACATTTTTGCAGGTTATGGAACATTACACATCTCACTTGTTTTGTGTCCTAAACATATTTCCCATGTATACAAACGCCATAGTTGACACATGACACTGTCAAATGAAGGGTGTGAGTTTCCACTACAACGAGTTGGCGTGAGGCCCTAAGTGGTGTGAGTGGAAAAGGTTGACACACCCAGCTGGGAAGTGGTTAAGCTGTATTTGAGCATTCCCAGTGTCCCCTTAACAACCTTGTGGAAAGACTTTGAAGAGGGAGACCACAATCAGGATGAAAACTGTCATTATGCAGAGTCCTGTTTACTATAATGTGCAGCTGACTGAGTGTGGCCTTAGATAATAAACACAGATTGTTTATTAAGAATAACTTTGTAGTAGCAGTGGTGCAGTAGTGCTGTGGGGGCCAACTACTAATCAGAGTGTCAGGGGTTCGATTCCCACTCTGTCTGCATGTTGAAGTGTCCTTGAGCAAGACATTGAACCTCCAGTTGCTCCTGGTAGGCCAGGCCAGTGCTTGTGTATGACAGCTTCACTGTCATTGGTGTGTGGATAGCAGGATCTGTAGAGGCCTTTGGTCATCCAGAGATGAGTAAAAAGGACTATATAAGTGAATGCCATTTACTTTTACATACTGTTTTTTTATTATTACAAGAGGAAAAAAGTAACAGATTTCCCTGACAAAGCAATAGCTAGAATCTGTGCCACAGTCTTTATCATTGATATTTAGGTTTTCTCTTAAAAATCTCTATACCAGTACTCATCGTGCTTTTTGTTTCTCTCTGCTGGGTCACACTATTCACTTCAATTTAATTCAGTTCAACTTTATTTATATAGTGCTCTTTCACAACAACAGTCATCTCATAGCACTTTCAAATTGTAGGGGAAAACCCCACAACTGCAGAAAGACCCCAGCAATCAGGTGATCCCCTGTGAGCAAGCACTTGGCAATGGTGGAGAGGAAAAACTCCCTTTTAGCAGGAAGAAACCTCCAGCAGAACCAGGCTCAGGGAGGGACAGTCATCTACTGTGACTGGCTGGGTGAGGGGATAGAGAAGAAGAAGAAAAGAACAGATATGTAGAGACCAAACAGCATGACAGGAAGTCAATCTGTGGGATAGAACAAACAGATGTTAATGACCAGCAAAAATATTTCATTGAGAGTGAAGAAAGGAGTGAAGCCCAGTGCATTGTGGGAGGTCCCCAGGCTGTCCAAACCTATTAGCAGTATATCTAAGGGAGGGTTCAGGATCACCTGATCCCAGCCTAACTATAGGCTCTGTCAAAAAGGAAGGTTTTAACCTTATTCATAAAAACAGATCGAGTCTGACTCCCAAACCCAGATTGGCAGCTTGTTCCAAAAGAGAAGAGCCTGATAACTGAAGGCACTGCCTCCCATTGTACTGGTTCTAGGTATTAAAGTAATCCTGCATTTTGGGAGCATGACACTGTGTTAGGATGATAAGGTACTAGCAGATCTTTTAAATAACAAGGGGCCTAATTATTTAGAGCTTTGTAAGTGATGAGAAGGACTTTAAACTCAATTCTAAATTCTATGGGAAGCCAATGAAGGGCCACTGAAGTCAATGAAGGCTTTCCCATAGAAGCCTTCAATGACTTCTATGGGATACCTTGTTGATATCACCTACTCTGAACTTTCAGTTCAATTCAGTATGCTGTATCATCTCAAAAGGAAATTTATCTTGGAGTTCTCATTTCTGCAGTAGTTGGTATTTAGATAAGGCACAGCACATACACAGTACATTCAAATTATTATTTAACAAATAAAAAACACAATCATCATTAGACATTAAACATTCCTCATCCAGTACATCAGTGTAAATAAAAACATAAAATTGCCATTAGATAAGAGTGCAAACAAGCTGGTGAAGGGTGTCCTCCTGTCTCAGACGGGTACTGCTGGAACCTCAGGTGTTTCATCTTCATGGCATCTTTTCTGGCATGCAGCAGTTGTCATCAAGATAAATCGTCCTATGAACTCAGGCATCCTATGCACACACAGACAAATCTATGTGTGACATCATAAAAACAAATCGTCCTATGATCTCTGTGGTCTATGTGACATCATAAAGACACATTTGTCGACACAGACAAATCTATGTGATTTCTATAATGTCCTATGAAGCGTGACACACACTGCAAGCTGCACGGTGGCGCAGTGGTTAGTTAGCACTGTGGCAGCACAGTTTTACCCTTGGCCGGGGGATTGCGGGGACCGTGAGATCGTGGGTTCAATCCCTGCCCCCGGCCAACAGTGATCTGTGTGGAGTTTGCATGTTCTCCCCATGTTTGCGTGGGTTTACTCCAGGATTTCTCCGGTTTCCTCCCACATGCCAAAAACATGCAGGTTAGGGAGTTAAGGGGCGCTTGCGCATGCAGCGACCGGCAGCTGGTGGTTTGTCACCAGATTGCAAAACAAATCTACCTACGGGTACAAAATAAGTAATAAAAAAAAAAAAAACAAGCATAAGATTTCAGTGTTCCCTCTGGTTTAAAGACCCTGGCGCAGTGGCAGCATACTTCTCCGGGGGTGTGTGTGTGCAGAAAACACATGACACGATTGTAACCGGAATATGTTAATTTTATATTCTTTTTCTTTTTTATATTTTACACAGTAACTTTGCATATAGGTGGTGGGCCGCGTGGCTCTGTCTGCTTTAGTTTTTGAGATGATTGATCCCCATCTAGAGAGTAGCTGAGTTTTACAGATAGGCTAACTCATATTTTTTAAAACATGAATCTGTTTGTTGGTAGGTTAAGTATGTGCATATTTTTTATGAAAATTAAACTTTAGTTACGAAACCTGATAAAGCGGCTCTGAGGTGATCACTAAGGACTTCTATATGCTTAACCAATCAAAACAGCGCTCCATGAGCACTTGACTTGAGTTTGACCAATGAGCTGCGTCATTGTCGGCAGTAACCGTAAAGGAAAGATGGGCTGATGAGTCTGCAAATTCATTAGCCAGGTAAGCATAATAACATTATATTTATGTCCCTGTATTTTCTTTTCGTGTTACAGATCTCCATAGTTAATATTACAACCAAATGCTACTCCCCATTGTCCCTTGTCTTGTGTAGCATATCGCTAAATAAAGTTATACGTCCTTCACGTTGTCCTGCTGCTGTTAAAGACGCCCTGCTGAAAAAAGGGCAAACAACAGTGTAACCCTTGCCTTACGTTAATTAGGTAAAAGTAATTCTTAAGTGTAGACCAGTTGCTAGGTTCGTAAGGATTACAATAGGAAATAAAATAAGTGTGGAATAAAATAGCTGGAGGCAAGAAATGAGCAATGATGGCTGTTATTTTTAAAGATAAAGAAAACAAAATAAAAACAATTTACAAATACACAGTAATGTGTATTTGTAAACTGTGTGTGTTTATATATTTACATATTTATTCCATCTAGCTACAATGCTCAGCACTGGGTGTGTTTATATATTTCTATATCTACATATTATTCCATCTAGCTACATTGCTCCGCACTGTGTGTGTTTATATACTTGCATATTTATTCCACCTAGCTGCAATGCTCCGTACTGTGGGTGTTTATATATTTACATATTTATTCCATCTAGCTACAATGCTCTGCACTGTGTGTTCATATATTCATATATTTATTCCATCCAGCTACAATGCTCTGCACTGTGTGTCTGTGTGTGTGTGTATATATATATATTTTATAGTAATACGTACATATGTTTATTAGCTGCTCTTGCTTGCTTGTTTTTTTTCTTGCCTTCTGATCGTTGCTCTGAGTGTTGCTATCCCTGTGCTGTTGCAATCCTGGAATTTCCCCGTTGTGGGACTAATAAAGGCTTATCTTATCTTATCTTATCTTATCTTAATAACAATGGCCTGCATGAAATAAAACCCCAAAAATGTCCTACTGAGCTCAGTGTTTGTTTGTCTTTTTTTAGTTGTTTGACCAGTCAAGATATCTTTTATTTCAAAGTTCAGGTTTCTTTTCCTTCTTTAAAGCGGCAGTTTAAGTTGTTACCACTTTGATTTTTGTGCACTGGAGAGAGGAAGGATGTTCCTCAATCGAGATCTTGGTTCAGGTCTTGGTTCAGGCTCGCCATCTCCGTCCGGAGAGAATCCAGGATCCAGAAGTTTCTTAATCGGCAACAAAAAACCTAGCCTGCACAACAATAATGGTATTATTGTATACAGCTAAAGTAATGCATCTTTCAATCTCTTCTCATATATCACTATAGCTTAGTGTTTAAATTCTTCTCTCATATTACCATTGTTACAGTCCAGTAATATAGTAATATCTTACATTTTACATCTTACATGCATGTTTTTTTTTAACTCAAAATCTCTCTTGTAGTACATGAAATACTTTTTTTAACTCATGTTGTAGCTCATGTATTTTTGCCTACATATGTATGAGTATAAAGTGAGATGCTTAGGATTGCATATGTGGATTGACCTCACGTCTTAGGATGGGACAATATGTCTGGACCACCTGTGGATAACGGCAAGAGGACGGAGGTACCGTGATAAGGAGCTGAAAGGACTTCCTGACCTCCTGGGGCCAGGCGGAGGACTAAGGGACTCGAGGGGAGAGTTATTGTCAATGCGGGATTTTGACAGAGATTTGTGATTCTTCCTTTGATGTTGATGTATAAATGTGGGGGTTCTGATGCAGCTCTCCCTCTTCTGTTCTTGAGAGATCGCTGGGGATGTGAAAGCTACATTAAAACCTGAATTGAGAAATAATTCAGCCTCGTTATTTCACGCTCCCCACATTGGTGACCAGAGATGTGAGAATGCCTAGAAGCGAGTCCCCCGATCCAGACTTGTCGGAGTCTGCCCGAGTGAGCGCCGTCTCCATCAAGCTACCAGAATTCTGGCAGGACAACCCGGACTCGTGGTTCCTCCAGGCCGAGGCACAGTTCGCACTCGGGGGAATAACGGCAGATGACACTAAGTTCTACCACATCATCGCAAAGCTCGACAACCGCACAGCTCGGTGCGTGCGGAGCCTGGTGCAGCAACCGCCCGCTGATGACAAATACGGCGAGCTGAAGACTGCCCTCATCCTATGCTTTACGCCCTCAGCCGAAGAGAGGGCTAGGAGACTCCTGGCTATGCACGACCGGGGCGGACGCAGGCCAGTCGACCTTATGGAGGATATGCTGCAGCTGAGGGACTCAGACAACGACGATTTCTTGTTTAAGCGTATCTTCCTGAGGAACCTCCCAGTGCAGATGAGAGGGACCCTGTCCAGCATGCGTTGTGTGACCCAGCGGGACTTCCGCGCGCTGGCCCGGGAGGCACAGCGGCTCCTCGACTCCTGCGGTGAGCAGACGGCTACAGCAGCAGCAGCAGACCTCGGTGCGGCATCCGGGAGCAGCGAATGGCCGGAGACAGCAGAACCAACCCCACCAACAATGGCAGCGGCGCGTTCCCGACGCAGCGGGGGAGATGGCCTCTGCTTTTATCATCGGCGTTTCGCAGAGAAGGCGCACAGATGTGTGCCGCCGTGCAACTTCAAGAGCTCGGGAAACTACAGGACTGGGAATCGTTAGCAACCTCGGCTCTCGGAGAATGGAATAAGCTGCTCTACACCACAGATGCGAGTTCCGGGCGACACTTCCTCGTGGACACCGGGGCCCAAGTGAGTTTCATCACCCCGACCTATGCTGACCGGCTGGCAGGCCCCCGGGGTAACGGGGCAATGGCGGCGAACAGCTCGAGCATTGACACCTTTGGAGAGAGGACTCTGTTTCTGTCCTTACACGGCCGCACTTATGAATGGACTTTTATTATAGCGGCAGTGAGTTTCAACATGTTAGGTGCTGATTTTCTGTGCTCACATGGTTTGTTAGTTGATCTTGCCAATAGGCGGCTGGTAAATGCACTCTCTTTTTATTCAATCCCTTGTGCAGCTCGAGTGTCCCCGCCACCAGTGCAGACCAACGTCGCCACAGCAGGCGGTAAGTTTAACACACTCCTCACCCAGTTTCCAGTGCTCACAATTCCCACATTTTCGGCAACAGTTTCGAAACACGGGGTGGAGCACTTTATCACCACAGCTGCCCCCCACCCCCGTCTTCGCGAAAGCTCGGCGCTTGGATGCAGCTAAACTCTCCATAGCGCGCGAGGAGTTCGCCAGCCTGGAAAGGCTGGGCATTATTCGCCGTTCGAAGAGCCCATGGGCCTCGCCGCTGCATATGGTCCCTAAAGCTGACGGCTCGTGGAGACCTTTCAGCGATTACCGCAGATTAAACAACGCCACAGTGCATGACTGCTACCCAATCCCACACATTCAGGATTTTTTGGTGCATCTAGCGGGGTGCGCATTTTTTCTAAAATAGACCTTGTTCGCGGCTACCATCAAGTTCCAGTCCAGCCTGAGGACATTCCTAAAACAGCAGTAATAACCCCTTTTGGACTTTTTGAGTTTTTGCGCATGCCGTTTGGTCTTAAAGGCGCTGCACAAACCTTCCAATGCATGATGGATGCCGTGTTACGCGATCTCCCTTTTGTGTTCGTCTACCTCGACAACATTTTAGTCGCCAGCACTTCCGAGGAGGAACACGAAAAACACCTCACTGCGGTTTTTCAGAGGTTGGGAGAGCACGGGTTAATAATTAATCCAGCCAAGTGCCAGTTTGGCGTGGCGCAGATTGATTTTTTGGGGCACCGCGTTTCCCCAGAAGGGGCAGTTCTGCTACTGGACAAGGTGCGCGCAGTGGCAGATTTTCCCTGACCACAAACGGTCAAATCATTACAGGAATTTTTAGGAATGGTAAAGTTTTGTAACCGTTTACTACCCCACGCAGCGCAGCTCATGCAACCATTATATGCCGCGCTTAAAAAGCAAAAACCCTCCAATACGATTGAGTGGTCCCCGGAGCGGGAGCGCGCATTTGCGGAGGTTAAAAAAGCCCTTGCTGACGCTGCGCTTCTAGCTCACCCAGACCCAACGGCCCGCATAGCGCTCACCACTGACGCATCAGATTTGGCCATAGGGGCGGTTGTGGAACAGCATGTTGCCGGGGTTTGGCAGCCGCTGGCATTTTTCAGCAGATCCTTGCACAGGGCCGAGCAGAAATACAGCACGTTTGACAGGGAGCTGTTAGTGCTCCACTTAGCCATTCGCCATTTTCAGTTCTGGCTGGAAGGTCGGCGTTTCACCGCATTTGTCGACCACAAGCCGCTCACTTTTGCGATGGCCAAAATTTCAGAACCTTGGTCGGGCCGGCAGCAGAGGCAGCTGGCCGCAATTTCGGAATTTACTACTGATATTCAGCACATAGCGGGTAAACTCAATGTAGTGGCAGACTGCCTCTCTCGCGCAGTGACAGCACCAGTCCGCGCGGAGGTAGATTGTACTACCGCAGCCGCAGGGCAAAATAGCAGCGCGGAAGCACACGCGGCCCCAGTTCACGTGGGGATAGATTATGCAGCCATGGCAGCGGAACACAGAGATGCGGACGTGTGCGCGCTCCAGTCTGGACCAACAGGGTTAAGGCTGGAGAGTAGGAGTTTGCAAACCGGTATGCCCCCTCTAATCTGCGATATCTCTACTGGGCGACCGCGCCCGGTGGTACCGGCCGCTTGGCGCCGCCGCGTTTTTGACTCGGTTCACTCCCTGGCACACCCAGGGGTGCGTGCTTCGGTGAAAATGGTAGTGGAGAAGTTTGTTTGGCCGAGCCTGCGCAAGCACGTGAAAGAGTGGGCAAGAACCTGCATGGCTTGCCAGTGGGCCAAAATTCACAAGCACACAAAAGCCCCCTTTGAACCGTTCCACATCCCGGCCAAGAGGTTCGATCATGTGCATGTCGACCTCGTGGGCCCCCTACCGTCGTCGCAGGGGTTCACACATCTTTTGACAATGGTGGACCGAACCACACGCTGGCCGGAAGTGGTCCCACTAGCATCGACCATGGCTGCAGAGGTGGCTCGCGCATTTTTGACGGCCTGGGTAGTGCGTTTCGGGGTCCCATCGGATATTACGTCCGACAGAGGGCCTCAATTTGTCTCTGAGCTTTGGTCAGCGATGGCCAGCAGCTTAGGGGCGACAATTCACCGCACTACCGCGTATCACCCCCAGGCTAATGGTTTATGCGAGCGTTTTCATAGGTCTTTGAAGGCAGCCCTCAGAGCGTCGCTTACGGATGCAGATTGGGTAAACAAACTACCATGGGTTTTATTGGGGTTGCGTGCTGCGCCCAAGGAGGATTTAAATGCCTCCCCAGCAGAGTTAGTTTTTGCACAACCTCTCAGGCTGCCCGGTGAGTTTCTACCAGAGCATCTGGAGCCCGTGCGTCCCCCGGCTCTGGGGCCACTGAGTGGCACGGGAGCAGACATGCTCCCGGGCCCCGTTCATCACACTTTTCCGCGTGTTTTTGTTCCCAAAGCTTTAAAAAATGCCGAGTTTGTTTTTGTCAGGCACGAGGCTTCACGATCAGGCCTCCGCCCGCCATATGATGGCCCATTTAGAGTGCTGGAAACAGGTGATAAGCATTTTGTGCTAGATTTGGGGGACAGAAAGGAAACAATTAGTATTGACAGACTAAAGCCTGCTTTTGTGATGAACGACGAGTCTGTACGGGTAGCGAGGGCTCCTCAACGTGGCAGACACCCCAGGGAACAGGTCCTGGAGCCCCCGCAGGGATCAAATAACCATTCTCTTCCTCAGTCGGCAGATTCTTTACAGGACGGCGCCGCAGGGATGGCGAGGCCTGCTTACAGCAGATTTGGAAGACGTTTGAAGCCCAGATGGCGTACTGACTGATGTGTGATTTGATCATTTTGTGTAAATCATGCTGTTGATGTTGTCATATTTTGTGAACTATGAGATATTGTCCATTCTTCGACGTTTGGGGGGGGTTATGTAGCTCATGTATTTTGCCTACATATGTATGAGTATAAAGTGAGATGCTTAGGATTGCATATGTGGATTGACCTCACGTCTTAGGATGGGACAATATGTCTGGACCACCTGTGGATAACGGCAAGAGGACGGAGGTACCGTGATAAGGAGCTGAAAGGACTTCCTGACCTCCTGGGGCCAGGCGGAGGACTAAGGGACTCGAGGGGAGAGTTATTGTCAATGTGGGGTTTTGACAGAGATTTGTGATTCTTCCTTTGATGTTGATGTATAAATGTGGGGGTTCTGATGCAGCTCTCCCTCTTCTGTTCTTGAGAGATCGCTGGGGATGTGAAAGCTACATTAAAACCTGAATTGAGAAATAATTCAGCCTCGTTATTTCACGCTCCCCACAATGTAACCAAATAAATGAATTTCTCTTTTTATCTCTACATTATTTAACCATGAAATTATGATTAATATTTTTAACCAATTAAATTATTGACTTTTTAACCTTTTCTTTGTAAATCATGAAATGAAATACAATTAATTTATCACATGACCAGGGAATATATTGTCCCATTATTTCCAATATTTCCTTTTAAAGTCAGTAAAACCCTGTCTGAGCTACTGGGTTTAGCATAACCTATGAATCTACATCGAAAACCAACAAAAATGTGCTTTTAACATCGAACTAAACATTACATTAGACCAGAAATAGTGCAAAAAGAACTAAAAGTACTTCATTATACTGTTGTGAACTGAAATCACATTTGGAAGAACCATACAGAAAACAAAAAAAATAGCCTTTTCCATTGCTTTTGAACAGAAAAGATCCACTCGCAATTAGCATTAGCATAATGCTAACATTAGCATTGCACTAGCATGCTTTCTTTAGCACACACTTGGTTTTCACTCACCAAGATGAGGTATCAGCGTGAACACAGCAAGGGTCACAGCCACACGGCCTCTCAAGCTCGTGCTCCCATCAACTTAGGACAATAAATGTTTCAAATTAGCATCTGGACAGTGTTTAGATTTATTTATAACACTTTTCTACATTAAACTCACCAATACGACCCACAGGTTTTTACACGGACCGTCTACAGCCTCTCTCGTTCATTCTCAGAGTGAAAAAAAACGGAAAAACTGGTACGTGACTCAGTGCTCTCCTCGGAAGGCGGGACTAGTATCGCTCTTAACAAATAAAAAGGTCAAGATCACCCAACGTGACCATGAAACAGGAAAACAAAAGTTGGATAACGAGGATCACGCTTCCTCTTTTCAGAATAAATGTTTTTCAAAATAAAATCACACAAATGCATTAACGCAAATGAAATATGAGAAAAAGGGTCATTTTCTCAGCTGGGTTACAACAGCATCAGACCAGCACCAATAAATAATAGTTTAGCTTAGAACCATCAGATGCTTCAGCAAGCTAAATGGTGATCACTGCAACGTGTTGTGGACTGCGAAGAGCGTGACGAGGCACAAGAAGTCACGGTCATCCACTGCATCTGTCTCTTCCTCCGGCCGTCTTGACAATGTATTGCTGCTGGATCCAGGAGGAGTTTGGATGAGAGTGAGGTCAGCGTGTTGCGCAAACTCCTCCTCACTTTAAACAATTTTTTCGCGCAAGTCACCTTTCAAATTGACTATTAATGTTTACACTCATTAATGTACATGATCAGTTCAGATGGATTTCATCAGATTAAAAATTAATACTATCACTTGCGTGTACTGATTTTTGTGTCTTTTCTTGGGCGCTTTCAATATTTCTTCTATTAGCATACTGTATGTAGCATTGTCTATGATAGTCTATGTTAACTGACACATCTGAAGGGTGGGTATCATGCGAATTATATTTTTCTATTGCTTTTTCAGCTATTTTGCTTTCCTTTGTATCAAGATTTGCCAACTCTATTGAACACTGCACAGTTTTTTCCAACTCCTGTCTGAAAATTGAATTATATTTTCTAAAGAGCTTGTAACATGCATACAGCACTCCATACCTATCCTTGATATTCATGCTAGCTAATGAAAGCACGTGTCTGACTTGACATAATTGACATGTTATAAAGATAGGCCCAAACCAAAGCAAGAAATTGAGCAGCAGATATAAGACTGGGACAAACTAGTTTATTTTAACATTCTGATCAGATCTAAATATAAGAAGTGATGCTGGTGTAATAGTATCCATCCATCCATCCATCTTCTACCGCTTTTCCGGCGGTCCGGGTCGCGGAGGCAGCAGTTCAGGCAGAGAAGCCCAGACTTCCCTCTCCACAGCCACCTGCTCCAGCTCTTCAGACAGGATACCAAGGTGTTCCCAGACCAGATGGGAGACGTAGTCTCTCCAGTGAGTCCTGGGTCTGCCCTGGGGTCTCCTCCCAGTGGGACGTGCCCGAAACACCTCACGTGGGAGGCGTCCAGGAGGCATCCTAATCAGATGCCCATACCACCTCAACTGGCTCCTTTCAGTGTGGAGGAGCGGTGGTTCTACTCTGAGCCTCTCTTGGATGACTGAGCTCCTCACCCTATCTCTGAGGGTGAATCCAGCGATCCGACGAAGAAAGCTCATTTCAGCCGCTTGTATCCGCAATCTCATTCTTTCAGTCATTACCCAAAGCTCGTGACCATAGGTGAGGATAGAAACATAGATTGACTGGTAAATCGACAGCTTTGTCTTAGAGCTCAGCTCCCTCTTCACCACAACAGACCGGTACAATGTCCGCATCACTGCAGATGCTGCTCCGATCCGTCTGTCAATCTCTCACTCCATTCTCCCGGCCACCAAAGAGATTTTTAACCACCTTGGCGACCTCAGCCCCTGTGATAGGCAAGTCGTCCCACTCGTCCACAAGCCCTGCTTCCTCTATGGAAGGCGTATCAGTGGGATTGAGGAGATCCTCGAAGTATTCCTTCCACCGCCTGACGATATCCCCGGTCGAAGTCAGCAGCGCCCCATCCGCACCATACACAGTGTGGAAAGGGAATTGCTTCCTCCCCCTCTCGAGCCACCGGCCAGTTTGCCAGAGTCTCTTCGAGGCCGACCAAAAGTCTTGTTCCATGGCCTCACCAAACTCCTCCCATACCCGAGTTTTTGCTTCAGCAACCATCCGAGCTGCACTCCACATGGCCTACCGGTACACCTCAGCTGCTTCGGGTGTCCCACAAGCCAACCAACCTTGATAGGACTCCTTCTTCAGTTTAATGGCCCCCCTCACCACTGGTATCCACCACTTGGTTCGGGGGTTGCCACCACGAGATGCCCCGACGACCTTGCAACCGCAGCTCTGTGCCACTGCTTCAACAACAGAGGTGGAGAGCATGGCCCATTCAGACTCCATGTCTCCAGACTCCCTCGGGAATGTGGTTGAAGTTCTTCCGGAGGTGGGAGTTGAAGACCTCCCGGACAGGGGCCTCAGCCAGACATTCCAGCATACCCTCACTATACGTTTGGATCTACCAGGTCTGAATGGCATCTTGCCCTGCCATCGGATCCAACTCACCACCAGGTGGTGATCAGTTGACAGCTCTGCACCTCTCTTTACCCGAGGGTCCAAGACATATGGTCGCAGGTCTGATGACACAATAACAAAATCAATCATCGACCTGCGACCTAGGGTGTCCTGGTGCCAAGTGCACATATGGACACCCTTATGCTTGAACATGGTGTTCGTTATGGACAAGCTGGGGTTAGCATAGAAATCCAATAACTGAACACCACTCGGGTTCAGATCGGGCAGGCTGTTCCTCCCAATCACCCCCTTCCATGTTTCACTGTCATTGCCCACGTGCGCATTGAAGTCCCTCAGTAGAACAATGGAGTCTCCAAGAGGAGCACTCTCCAGCACCCCAGTCAGAGACTCCGAAAAGGGGTGCGAACTCTGAACCATCATTTGGTGCATAGGCACAAATGATGGTCAGGACCCATTTCCCCAACCCAAAGGCGCATGGAAACAACCCTTTCATCCACCGGGGAAACTCCAGTGTCGAGGCAGCAAGGTGGGGGATACAAGAATACCCAGCCCCTCTCCAGGAGACTGGTTCCAGAACCAGAGCTGTGTGTTGAGGTGAGGCCGACTATATCCAGCCGGTATCTCTCAACCTCATGTACCAGCTCAGGCTCCTTCCCCACCAGAGAGGTGACATTCCATGTCCCAAAAGCCAGTTTAAGAAGCTTGGGATCAGACTGCCAAGGTCTCCACCTTTGACTGCCACCTAATCCACATAGCACTTGGACCCCCATGATCCCTCCTGCAAGTGGTGACCCCACTGGAGGGCGGACCTATGTAACTCCTTTGGGCTGAGCCCGGCAGGGTCCCATGGGTGGAAACCCGGCCACCAGACGCTAGCCATCGAGCCCCTTCCCCAGGCCTGGCTCCGGGGGGGGGGGGGGGGGGGCGGTAACCTCATACCGGGCGGGGTACACTGAATCCTTGTTGTACCGTAATATTTATCATGAGAGTCTGTTGGATCACTCTTAGTCTGGCCCTTCACCCAGGACCAGTTTGTTTTGAGTGACCCTACCAGAGGCAAATTTCCCCGGACAACATACTGTAGCTCCTGGGATCACTAGGGCACGCAAACCCCCCATCATGATAAGGTGATGATCTATGAGCGGTGTAATAGAGCGGTGTAATAGTGCTAACCACTGCACGGTGGCGCAGTGGTTAGCACTGCGGCAGCACAGTTTACCCTTGGCCGGGGGATTGTGGGGATCGTGGGATCGTGGGTTCGATCCCAGCCCCCGACCAACAGTGATCTGTGTGGAGTTTGCATGTTCTCCCCGTGTTGCGTGGGTTTACTCCGGGATTTCTCCGGTTTCCTCCCACATGCCAAAAACATGCATGTTAGGTTAATTGGCTGTTCTAAATTGTCCCTAGATATCTGTTTCCTATAGGCCCTTAGAATAGAGGGTTAGTATTAATGAAAGCGCTTTGAGTGGTCTTTGTGACTAGAAAAGCGCTATATAAGTGCAGGTTAGTTAGTTAGTTAGTTAGTAATAGTATATTATGAATAAATACCAAATTTCCTAAGGATGTTGTGAGACATTGTTCTTATTGGTATTATACATTTATAATTTATTATATTTTGTTAACAGAATAAACCTGAAAATGTATGTGATAATCTGTGAGGTCCATGAATCAAGGCTTATAAATGTATTGTTACTCTAAATTCAAGAAATCTGTGTGTCTGTCATGATCATAGGACATCATAGGACAGCCTATGATGTCTGCCCGAAGTCCTATGATGTTCCTATGATGTCGGTGTTCATAGGACCGTTTAGTTGACGTCTATATGACGTCACCAAAACCGAACTCTATATGACGCCAGATAAACCGTAAGGCTGCTGTTCCTATGACCTCAGAAGGATGTCTATATGACGTCATACAGAGTGCAGGACTCGCTAAAAGACATACACATAGACACAGGTAAGCAACATAATACAAAACAGTAACAAGCAGGAGAAGAAGCAACAAGTAGGGGCTATAAACAAAAGGACGATGCCGTCATATACAGTTAGGCCCAGAAATATTTGGACAGTGACACAATCTTCATGATTTGGGCTCTGCATGCCACCACATTGGATTTGAAATGAAACAACTACAACAGAATTGAAGTGCAGACTTCAAGGTTTAATTCAAGGGGCTGAACAAAAATATATGATTAAACATGTAGGAATTCGCTCAAGCTCAGGACTTCAAGACCGTCCTGCGTTTCCTGAGTTTCGCCGTCATGGCTCTGCAGGAGACCAGCGAGACCCACCTGGTGGTCTCTTCTTCGCTAAGGGGGTCACCATCATGCCCAAAGACTTCCAGCTGGCCCGCTGCATCCGCGGAGAGAGAGCTTAGACTTTCTGCTGCACATCCACCAGCCATAATGCTCTGCACTGTGTGTCTATATACGTATATACATTTATAGTAATATGGACATATGTTTGCTAGATGTTGTTTTTTCTTGCCTTCTGATTGTTGCTCTGAGTGTTGCTGTCCCTGTGCTGTTGCAATCCTGGAATTTCCCCATTGTGGGACTAATAAAGGCTTATCTTATCTTATCTTATCTTAATTGTAGCTATTTTTATACAAATGCTCCTCATTTCAGGGGCTCAAAAGTAATTGGACAAATAAACATAACCCTAAGTAAAATGTTACTTTTCAATATTTTGTTGAGAATCCTTTGCAGGCAATGACTGCCTGAAGTCTGGAACCCATGGACATCACCAAACGCAAGGTTTCCTCCTTTGTGATGCTTTGCCAGGCCTTTACTGCAGCTGTCTTCAGTTGTTGCTCGTTTGTGGGTTTTTGTGCCTTAAGTTTTGTCTTGAGCAAGTGAAATGCATGCTCGATTGGGTTGAGATCTGGTGATTGACTCGGCCATTGCAGAATGTTCCACTTCGTTGCTTTAAAAAAACTCCTGGGTTGCTTTTGCAGTATGTTTTGGATCATTGGTGAAGCGCCGTCCAATCAACTTTGCTGCATTTGGCTGAATGTGAGCAGAACGTATATCCCTATACACTTCAGAATTCATCCGGCTGCTTCTGTCTTTTGTCACATCATCAATAAACACAAGTGACCCAGTGCCATTGGAAGCCATGCATGCCCATGCCATCAACACTGCCTCCACCATGTTTTACAGAAGATGTAGTGCTTTGGATCATGAGCTGTTCCAATTCTTCTCCAAACTTTCTTCTTCCCATCATTCTGGTACAGGTTGATCTTAGTCTCATCTGTCCAAAGAATGCTGTTCCAGAACTGGGCTGGCTTCTTCAGGTGTTTTTTGGCAAAGTCAATTCTGGCCTTTCTATTTTTGAGGCTGATTCATGCTTTGCACCTTGTGGTGAATCCTTTGTATTTACTCTCATGAAGTCTTCTCTTTATAGTAGACTTAGATACTGATTCACCTACTTCCTGGAGAGAGTGTTCTTCACTTGAGTGGATGTTGTGAAGGGGTTGTTCTTCACCATGGAAAGGATTCTGCAATCATCCGCCACTTGTCTTCCGTGGACGTCCAGGCCTTTTTGAGTTCCCAAGCTCACCAGTGCACTCTTTTTTTCTCAGAATGTAACTGACATGGCTGTTTGACCCAGGAGACAGACACTGACACGAGTAGACTATTTTGACAATTATTTATTGAATTAATGTGTGTGAAGGTGTGAGTGAGTATGGTGCTGTGGAACCTCTGGGGCTGAGCAAGTCCTGCCGCGACCTGGCAACCCTGGAACACACAAGCACAGATAGATTAGTGCTGTTCGCAGTACAGAGATGTAATGATGAGTACTGCTTACTTGCAGGTGGCGCTGGAAGGCTTGCGCTGGCTCTGCGGCTCGCAGTGGCTCGGTGTAGGTGACACTTGGTGCTGTGGAGAGGTGGAGGAGTTCCGAGGAGGAGGAGGAGTGGCTCCGTTATTCGGGGAGACTAGTCCGCCGCCAGGGAGGTCCACCTGTGCACAGGGGATTACACTTTGACAAGGTAAGTTACTTTGATGCTTACGTGGCGAAGCTTGGCGAGACTGCGTCGTGGGTGCTCTGGTGAGAGGACGAGTCTGTGACGCGTTGCGTGGCGAAGTAGGCAGACGACTCCGTGCTGAGCCATCAGAGACGCCGGCTTTTAAGACCCGCTGATGATTGGCGGCAGGTGTGTGCGCAGCCGAGGCTGATGACAGCCCAGCGGCCGCCATGACAGTACTCCCCCCTCTAGAGGTGCCTCCAGGCACCTGCCCTATCTTACCTGGATGCGCCCGATGGAAATCGCGGATGAGCTGTTTATCCAGAATCAATGCTGGGCGAATCCAGGAACGGTGCTCAGGACCAAACCTCTCCCAGTCCACCAAATACTGAAGACCCCGACCCCGCCGACGGACATCCAAGATGGCAGTAACCCCCCAATCTGGGTGGTCGTCGATCATCCTCGGAGGGGAAGACGCCGCGGGGGGCGGGCACAGAGGGTCGGAGATGCAGGGCTTCACCTGGGAGACATGGAACGAAGGGCAGATGCACATGGAAGGGGGATAGCTAGGCGCTCAGTCACAGGGTTAATAATACGAGTAATCTCATATGGACCGATGAAACGCTCAACCAATTTGCGTTTCTCGGCTGGCACATTGATATTTTTTGTGGCTAACCAAACCTGCTGCCCCACCTGATAATCCGGCGCAGGTCTCCTATGACGGTTAGCCACCTGAATGTTTTGCTCCGTAGTCTTGAGGAGGGCTCTGCGGGTGATGGTCCAAATCCGGCGGCAGCGTTTCACATGAGCCTGCACAGACGGAACGGCCACCTCCTTCTCCTCCTCCGGGAACAGTGGGGGGTCATACCCCAGAGATGCCTTGAATGGAGACACTCCCGTTGCTGAGGACACCGTGGCATTGTGTGCATACTCAATCCAGGGCAAGAACGTACTCCCAAGATGAAGAACAGGATGAGATGACGCAGCGGAGCGCAGCCTCCAGCTCCTGGTTGGCTCGCTCGCACTGACCATTACTCTGTGGGTGATATCCTGAAGAGAGACTCGCCTTCCAGACCTGGGAAACGAATTGCGGGCCCCGATCCGAGACGATGTCCGCAGGGATGCCGTGGAGGCGCACCACATGCTGAACCAGGAGGTCCGCCGTCTCCCAGGCCGAGGGCAACCCCCGGAGTGGAACAAAATGGGCGGCCTTGGAGAAGCAATCCACTATCGTCAGCACAACGGTGAAATGGTCCGAAGGGGGCAGGCCTGTCACAAAATCCAGGGCGACATGGGACCAGGGGCGGGAAGGGACCGGCAGAGGATGGAGAAGACCTGCCGGGGGGGAGGATGACGATTTCCCAGTAGTGCACTGAGCGCAGGCCCGGACGTAGTTGGTCACATCCCTCCTCAGTCCTGGCCACCAGAAGGCTCTCTGGAGCAGGTTGACGGTGCGAGAGATTCCCGGATGGCATGCCAACTTGGAAGCGTGGCCCTACTAGATAACCTCACCCCTGACCGACAAGGGGACTAACAAACGGCCCGGGGGGCCCCCACCCGGGTCAGGCTCATTCTCCTGTGCCTTCCTGACTTTATCCCGGATCTCCCACACGAGGGCGCCCACCACACAGGATGCTGGCAGGATAGTCTCATCACGGTCCCCAGACGGCTCAACCTCGAACTGCCTGGAGAGGGCGTTCGGCTTGGTATTCTTGCTCCCTGGCCGGTAGGTGATGGTAAAATTGAACCGCCCGAAGAAGAGAGACCAGCGCGCCTGGCGGGAGTTCAACCGCTTGGGCCGTCCGGAGATACTCCAAGTTCTTATGGTCTGTAAACACAATGAACGGGTGGGCAGCCCCCTCCAGCCAGTGCCTCCATTCCTCCAGAGCGAGCTTGTCAGCCAGCAACTCCCTGTCCCCGATGCGTAGTTCCTCTCGGTGGGCGTCAGCCAGTGGGAGAAGAAGACGCACGGGCAAATCACCCCGTCCACGGGGGAGCGCTGGGAAAGAATCGCCTCGACTCCAGAGTCCGAGACATCCACCTCCACCAAGCACTGCAGATCCGGGTCCACCTGGGTCAAAATGCGAGCAGAGGCAAACTCCTCCTTGAGCTTCCCGAATGCCGCTGCAGCCTCCTCGCTCCAGCGGAAGGGGGTCTTAATGTAAGGCTGGTCAGGGGGCGAGCGATGATCCCGAACCTTGGCACAAACCGACGGTAAAAATTAGCAAAGCCTAAGAACCCATGTAACTGCTTTCTGGACGTAGGAGTGGGCCAATCCACCACCGCCTTGACCTTGGCCGGATCCGGGCGCACTTCGTTATGGGTGATGATGAAACCCAAAAAGGACGTTTTATCCGTATGGAATTCGCACTTCTCGGCCTTGACGAATAGCTGGTTCTCCAGGAGGCGCTGCAGGACCCGCCGAACATGCACCTGGTGCTCCTCCAACGTGCGTGAGAAGATCAGGATGTCGTCCAAATACACAAACACGAAGGAGTTCAGAAAATCCCCAAGGACGTCATTGATAAACGCTGGAAGACGGCCGGAGCGTTGGTTAACCCAAACGGCATCACAAGATATTCAAAGTGGCCGCTTGGGGTCCGGAAAGCCATCTTCCATTCGTCGCCCTCCCTGATGAGCACCAGATGATAAGCGTTGCGAAGGTCCAGCTTCGTGAACCCCGACGCCCCCTGGAGGGAGTCAAAGGCTGAGTTCATCAGGGGCAAAGTATACTTGTCCTTGACGGTGATTTCATTCAAACCCCGGAAGTCGATGCAGGGGCGCAGGGACCCGTCCTTCTTTCCCACAAAGAAGAAACCTGCCCCCACCGCTGAAGAGGATGGACGGATGATTCCAGAGCTGAGGGACTCCTTAATGTACGTGTCCATGGTCTCCCGCTCCGGAGCCAACAAGCTGTATAAACGACTCGCCGGTAACGGGGCCCCCGCCCGGAGGTTGATAGCACAGTCGTAGGGCCAGTGGGGGGGAAAGGACAGTACCCGTGACTTACTAAATACCATTCCCAGATCGTGGTAGACCTCTGGTACTCCGGACAGATCTGGAGGCGGAAGTTTGGGCGGGATCACCGAGACTGAGGGGGCACACGTTGCAGACCGGAGGCAGGCGCTGAGGCAGAAGGAGCTCCAAGCTGTAATGTTTCCCGCCTGCCAATCAAAAATGGGGTTGTGAAGGCATAGCCATGGATAACCCAGGATAACAGGCGACGTGGAGATGGGCAGCACCCAGAACCGGATATCCTCCCGATGGTTTCCAGAGGTGATCAACGAAACAGGGGCTGTCTGGTGGGAAACAGTGGTGAGCGGGGTCTTAGACAGCGTGATTAGGTTGACAGGCGGGTGGAGTGGTTGACAGCTGAGGCCCAGCCGGGTTGCCAGGTCTTCAGAAATGAAGCTTTGCTCAGCCCCAGAGTCAATAAGAGCATGTGTTGTGTGTTCTCTGTGTTTGTAGAATAGTCTAATGGCTACGAGGCAATGGGTGAGGGGCTTTTTCTGGTCTTTGTCCGTGAGTCCCCCTACTGTGACCCACGGACCTCCCCTTTTAACCGATAGTTACACTCAGCCACCCCATGGGACTCACTACCACAGTAAAAGCACAGGCCCAAATCCCTTTGGCGCTGCCTCTCAGCCGCCAAAACACCCGACTGTCCTATAATCATCTCCTGCCCCGGAGGTCCCTCCGGCGGGGGAAGAGCCGGCAGGGATGGCCGAGAGGAGCGGGGGCGTGGTCTCACCGCGTGACTGGCAGCCCTACGTTCTGCTGCCCGCTACTTCAGTCTGTTATCCACACTGACGGCTAGTGAGATTAGTTCACCCAGTCTGTCAGGTTTCTCCCGCGCCGCCAGCTCATCCATCAGTTCTGAGCTAAGGCCGCGGAGAAAAATACTACACAGCGCTGAGTCCCCCCACCCCACCTCTGCAGCTAAAACCCGGAAATCCACGGCGAAATCGGCTGCAGACTTGTTGCCCTGCTGAAGATTTAATAGGCGGTCAGCTAACACCGCATCCCGGTCTGTGTGATCAAAAATTTCTAGGAAATCTGCCACGAATTGTTGATAAGTTAATTGAGCGTAGCTGGGTTTCGCCATAATTGCGTAAGCCCAAGCTAATGCTCTGCCCTTGAGCAGATTGGAAATAAACCCGATTCTGCTATGATCCGTGGGAAAATCACTGGGGACACGATGGAAAACTGTCTCACACTGCAGCAGGAAACCACGTGCTTCCCCGAGTTTGCCGTTAAAGCGGGCGGGGGTAGGCATGGAGGTGAGGCGAGGTGAGGAAGGCTGGTGGGCCTGACTAGCCGGAAAATTTGCAGGGGTTGGTGACGCCCTGGCGACTGGGGGGAACACCTGGAGTCCTTCCAGGCGATCCAGCCAGTTGTTAATTAGAGTTAATTGATTCAAAATAACTGTCTGTTGATGGTGTATTAGGTCTACTCGGGCGCTAAGGGTGTTTAGACGGTGTGACAGCGCGCTGTCTGCTGGGTTGTCTTGACGGAGTCGTACTGACATGGCTGTTTGACCCAGGAGACAGACACTGACACGAGTAGACTATTTTGACAATTATTTATTGAATTAATGTGTGTGAAGGTGTGAGTGAGTGTGGTGCTGTGGAACCGCTGGGGCTGAGCGAGTCCTGCCGCGACCTGGCAACCCTGGAACACACAAGCACAGATAGATTAGTGCTGTTCGCAGTACAGAGATGTAATGATGAGTACTGCTTACTTGCAGGTGGCGCTGGAAGGCTTGCGCTGGCTCTGCGGCTCGCAGTGGCTCGGTGTAGGTGACACTTGGTGCTGTGGAGAGGTGGAGGAGTTCCGAGGAGGAGGAGGAGTGGCTCCGTTATTCGGGGAGACTAGTCCGCCACCAGGGAGGTCCACCTGTGCACAGGGGATTACACTTTGACAAGGTAAGTTACTTTGATGCTTACGTGGCGAAGCTTGGCGAGACTACGTCGTGGATGCTCTGGTGAGAGGACGAGTCCGTGACGCGTTGCGTGGCGAAGTAGGCAGACGACTCCGTGCTGAGCCATCAGAGACGCCGGCTTTTAAGACCCGCTGATGATTGGCGGCAGGTGTGTGCGCAGCCGAGGCTGATGACGGCCCAGCGGCCGCCATGACAGTACCAAACTGTTCATTTGGCCACTCCTAACATTTCTGCTATCTCTCTGATGGATTTCTTGTTTTTTTTTCAGCCTCAGGATGGTCTGTTTCACCTCCATTGAGAGCTCCTTTGACCGCATGTTGTGTGTTCACAACAACAGCTTCCAAATGCAAACGCCACACCTGGAGTCAACTCCAGACTTTTAACTGCTGAATTGATGACAGGTTAATGAGGGAAGAGCCCATGCAGCCTTTTTTTTTTTTTTTTTTTTTTGCAGCCTTCTGAGTCAATTGTCCAATTACTTTTGGTCCCTTGAAAAAGAGGCGGCTACGTATTAAAGAGCTGTAATTCCTAAACCCTTGCTCCAATTTGGATGTGAATACTCTCAAATTACAGCTGAGAGTCTACACTTTAAGCCCACAGTGATTATATAATTGTATCCTGAATATGTTTTCGTAAACAGCTAAAATAACAAAATTTGTGTCACTGTCCAAATATTTTTGGGCCTAACTGTACACAATAGGACACAGCACTTTAAACCACACCCATCCGAAGCAGTAAATCTGCAAATCTTCAAAAATATCACTCTATAAATCTCTGTCAGTTTGTGTGTAAATCTGGAAATCGTACTCATCACCCAGTCAACAATAGGACACACTAAAGCACACCCATTCGAAGCAGTACATCATGTCTGTGTGTCGCGATCATAGCACATCATAGGACGCCCAATGATGTCTGCATGATGCCCTATGATGATCCTATTGTCATATTGGCTGGACAAGCCACCTGAGTGCAACGTGCAATCACCAAGCAAACACAAACGTTTGACCTTTTATTAGAATGCTCAAAACAGCAATCTTGAAGGAAAAATGCCAAATCATTCGCCAGATAAGCAGGAGCCCTGCGGAAGACAGACGAGGCTGATTGGAGAGGAATGGAGATTTAATGGGAAAACAAATAATGCCACTCACATGGGAGATACGAGATCAGCACAGAACCCAGCGAAGGAGAGGAACCAGCAGGCGGAACTGCTGGACGGGTTGGATGGATGGGTCTGACCGGGCAGAGAAGGAAGGCTGCTTTGAGGTGGAGCAACAGGCTGGCGAGCGCACCAAATCCCTGCAGACGCACCGCTCCGTTGGCAGCAATCTGGAAAAGGTGGAAGAGAGGAGATCGTAAGACAATGTCATAAGACAAACAACCGCTTACTATAGAGCCATCTGTTGAGCAGTATACCCAAATGGGCCAGCGCTGAATTACTGAAGACTGCTTCCTTTTAAATGCGGGCAGGCAGGAATCAGCAGGTGCGTCTGATGAGAGAGCCAGTGAACAGGAAGGAGGGAGCGAGCGCTCGCCGCACATGGCAGTGCCCCCCTCTCAAGGAACGCCTCCTGGTGGTCACCCAGTCTTCTCTGGGTGAGCACAGTGGTAGTCCTGGACCATCCCCTTGTCATGGAACTTGGACCAGGGGACCCATGACCGATGCTCCGGGCCATAGCCCTCCCAGTCGACCAAATACTGGAAGCCTCGACCCCGACGTCGTACATCCAAGATCTCCCTCACGGTGTGCGTGACATGTCCGTCAAGGACCTTGGGAGGTGGGGGCAGTTTCGGGGGAGGGCAGAGAGGGCTGGAAGAGAGAGGCTTCACTTTGGAGACATGGAAGGTAGGGTGCACACGGAGCGTCCGTGGAAGCTGGAGCCAGACAGCAGAGTCGCCAACGTTACCAGTGACGGGAAAGGGGTCCACGAACCGGGGGCGTGTTTGCGACACTCCGTCTTCAGTGGAACCTGGTCCATGGCTACCCAAACCTGCTGTCCCTTTTCGTAGTTCGGCACCGGAACCCTCTTGCGGTCAGCGTAGCGCTGATTGTGCTCAGTGGCACGCAGAAGCACCACTCTGGTGGATCTCCAGGCCCGGCGGCAGTGATGAAAGTGAGCCCCCATGGACGGCACCGCAACCTCTCTCTCAGCCATTGAGAGCAGGGGGGGTTGGAGCCCACAGACGCCTCGAACGGTGATCGGCCCGTAGCCGAGGAGACCGTGGAATTTAATGAATATTCTACCCAAGTGAGATGGTAGCTCCATGAAGCAGGGTCTTCGGCTGCCACACAACGAAGGGCAGCCTCCAGGGACTGGTTGGCACGCTCAGCCTGCCTATTGCTCTGGGGGTAGTAGCCGCAGGTGAGGCTGACGGTGGTACCCAGACAGTGACAGAAGGCCTTCCAGACTCGTGGAGTGAACTGCGGACCCCGGTCAGACACAATGTCTGTAGGAATACCGTGTAGCCTGATGACGTGGTAGGAAAGAAGCTCCGCTGTCTTGGCGGCGGACGCCAGTTTGGGAAGGGGAACCAGGTGTACGGCCTTGGAGAACCTGTCCATGATGGTCAAAATCACTGTGTTGCCGTGGGAACGGGGAAGACCAGTGACAAAAACCATGGCAATATGAGACCAAGGCTGACTGGGAATGGGAAGGGGGTGAAGATCAGCAGTGGGTGGGGGGACTTGTTCCGGGCACACGTCTGACAGGCTTTAACATACTCCTGCACATCCCACTGTAATGTAGGCCACCAGAACGCTCGCCTGATGATGTCAATAGTCCGCACCACCCCCGGGTGACAGGCAAAATGTTCAGTGTGCCCCCGCTGGATGACTTCGAGAGCAGCCGAGACGTACAGGCGGTTGGGGGGGGGCAGCCCACTGGTTTGGGGTCAGATGACTGGGCCTGGCGTACTCGCTTCTCAATCTTCCAGGTGAGGGCTCCCAGGACACACGAAGGCGGGAGAATGGACTGGGGGCGGGAAGGGGGGTCAGCCATGTCCAGAATGAACTGCCTAGAGAGAGAATTAGGCTTCCCGTTATGGGAGCTGGGCCTGTAAGTGACAGTAAAGTTAAAGCGCTGGAAAAATAAGGCCCAGCGAGCCTGCCTAGGGTTAAGCCGGCGGGCCGACCGCAGATACTCTTTAAGTTCTTGTGGTTGGTCCACACGACTACCGGGTGAGCAGCTCCCTCCAGCCAGTGTGTCCATTCCTCAAACACCAATTTAATGGCCAGCAGCTCTCAATCCCCAATGTCGTAATTTCTCTCGGGCGGGGTGAGCTGCCGAGAGAAATACGCACACCGGTGGAGCTTCAAGTTCGGCGGCGCTTCACAAACCCCAAGAAGCATTGCAGCTCCTTGCGGGAGTGGGGGGTTGGCCAATCAAGCACAGCCTTCACCTTAGCTGGGTCAGCCCTCAGTTCTCCCTCTGCTATGATGAAGCCAAGGAAAGAAGAGGAAGATGTAGAAAATTCACACTTCTCTGCCTTGACGTATAGTTGGTTCTCTAAGAGCCGTTGTAACACGGCTCTAACATGGGTCTCGTGCTCCTCTGGCGTATGAGAAAAAATCAGGATGTTGTCTAAATAGACGAAAACAAACCGATTAAGCAATCGCTGAGGACGTCATTGATTTAATGCTGGAAAACAGCGGGGGCATTAGTTAGACCAAAAGGCATAACTAAATATTCAAAATGCCCCAGATGAGTTTTGAACACTGTTTTAAACTCGTCCGCCTTGCGTATTCTAACTAGGTGATAAGCGTTGCGTAGGTCGAGCTTAGAGAATACACATGAACGCTGCAGGAGCTCGAAAGCGGAGTTCATCAGGGGCAGAGGGTATTTGTCTTCAACAGTGATGGCATAAAGCTCCTGATAGTCAATGCACAGATGCAAAGACCCATCCTTTTTGCCTACAAAGAAAAAACCCGCCCCTGGGGAGTCGAGGATGGCCGAATGAGGCCGGTGTTCAGCGAATCCTTATTGTACCTTTCCATCACCTCTCTCTCAGGCCCAGAAATGCTATAGAGTTTGCTGGACGGCAACCTTGCACCCGGAAGGAGGTCAATGGCGCAGTCGTACGAGCAGTCCGGGGGTAGCGCTAACGCTCGTGACTTGATAAACACCTCTGCAAGGTCGTGATAGACCTTGGGTACAAGGATGAGGTCTGGCGGCTCAACCTGAGGCGAGGAGACGGGAAGGGATGGGGAACACTCGGCCGAATTTAGACACGTAACCAGTTAGGACCCCAGGAGATGTTGGAATTTTGTGCCCAATTAATAATAGAATTATGCCTCCGGAGCCACGGATAACCAAGTACCACCGCATGAGAAGCTCGTGGAAACACGTGAAAAGTCTGCTTCTCACAGTGGTTACCAGACATGAGGATGGATAACTGCACCGTGCAGTGGGTAACGGACGCCACTGTCTTGCCAGAAAGAGTACGCACAGAGCGGGGAGCCAGCAGTTTGATCATCGGAATCCCCATCTCATGCACCAGTGTAGATGAGACAAAATTACCCTCCGCCCCAGAATCAATCAGGGCGGAGACCCTCCTCTCGACCCCCGGTAGCTGGATGAGGGCCGAAATGGAGAAATTACCAGGGGAATCGGATTGAGTCCCGCCCGCCAGACCCCTCGCGACTACTGACAGGCCGATTCTTTTTGGCCGTAGGATGCATGTGTCCAACTTATTATTCAAAGAACTGCAGTAGGCACATGCCCCGATCCGCCGCTGTCGCTGAACCTCTGCTCACGGAAGACGAGCAGAGCTGAGCTCCATTGGCTCGGGGGCAGAGTTGGGCTCACCTCGGTCAGTAGACGCCAGGAAGGAACGAGTGACGGATGGGCAAGAGGAGGCTCCGTGCTCCCGGTCACGTTCACGGTATCGATTATCTAACCAGACCGCCTGACCTATCAGGCCATCCAAGGTGGCAGGAACGGCATAGACCGCCAAGTCATCCCATTAGATGAGGATTTAGTCCGTGTAGGAACACGCTGCGTAACACAACTTCGTTCCACCCCGAATCTGCTGCCTCAACCCGGAACTCCATCGAGAAGTCGGTCACCGACCGACTGCCCTGATGGAGTGACATCAGGCGACTCAGGATGTTTCCTTCACTCTCGGAACGGTCAAAGGTGCGGGTAAACTCGGCCACGAATTGGTCAAACGTTGGTGGCAAAGCTCTCTGACTATCGACAACAGCCCGCGCCCAACTAAGAGCGCGGCCCCGAAGCAGAAGAACAAACTGATGAATCTTAGAAATGTCATTTGGGAACTCCCCCTGCACCTGCCCAAAATAAAGCCGAATCTGACATAAGCAATCCTTGCATTTCCCCACCTCCCCCGCCTACAGGGCAGGAGTGGAAATAGCAAGGCTTCGGCAGATAATGGAAGAAGGAGGAGCAGGCGAAGGTGGAGCAGCCGGGACACCGGCATGGCCCAGTCGATCAATAAGGACACTCAGCTGCTGCGTAATTGCCTGCAGCAGCTGAGTATGCTCAGCCACCTGCCTCTCTGTAGCATCGAGGTGGTGGAGTGCAGAGTAATCAGTTGATGATGATGCACCTGCCAGGTGGTGACTCTGGCTGGCTCATTCTGTCATATTGGCTGGACAAGCCACCTGAGTGCAACGTGCAATCACCAAGCAAACACTCAAAAAAATTTGACTTTTTATTAGAATGTTTAAAACAGCAATCTTGTGGGAAAAACGCCAAACACTCGCCAGATAAACAAGAGCTAATGCCACTCACGTGGGAGATAGGAGGAGATCAGCACAGAACCCAGCGAAGGAGAGGAATCAGCAGGCGGAACTGCCGGATGGGTTGGATGGATGGGTCTGACCGGGCAGAGAAGGAAGGCTGCTTTGAGGTGGAGCAACAGGTTGGCGAGCACACCAAGCCTGGAGATGCATCGTTTCATTGGCAGCAACCTGGAAAAGGTGGAAGAGAGATCATAAGACAATGTCATAAGACAAACAACCGCTTCGTCTGTTGAGCAGTATACTCAAACGAGCCAACGTTGAATTACTGAAGACTGCTTCCTTATAAACGCTGGCAGGCAGGAATCAGCAGGTGCGTCTGATGAGAGAGCCGGTGAACAGGAAGGAGGGGGCGGGCGCTCGCCACACATGACACCTATGATAACAGGAAGGAGGGGGCGGGCGCTCGCCACACATGACACCTATGATATCAGGCAACATAGGACTCACAATGTCGTCATATAGACAAGAGGACTGGCTACTTATGATGCAGGCATGATATCCTATGATGCCTGCCTTCATGTGTTTATGATGTCATATAAACCATCACTCACCAAAGAAGAGATACTCATCACCCGATTACGAATAGGACACAGCACTTTAAACCGAATGGGAGTTGCCAGAAACAGGAAAGAAGAGACCGATAGCCTGGTATTGGGTATCGGGCTTGTTGTTACGAGCTATTTGGTCTCTGTACGACTGTTGTGAGAGTTTGGTTCATATTGCCAATACTCCATCGGACTCATTCCCAGTGAGAGTTGGACTCTGCCAGGCCTGCCCTTTGTCACCAATCCTGTTAATATTTTTTCTGGACAGGATTTCTAGGCATAGCCAGGGAACGGAGGGTGTCATGCTTGGTGACCACAGGATCTCATCTCTGTTGTTTGCAGATGATGTCCTGCTGGCTTCATCCAGCAATGACCTACAGTTCTTACTGGGATGGGTTGCTGCTGAGTGTGAAACAGCTGGGATGAGAATCAGCACCTCCAAGTCCGAGTCCATGGTCCTTAGCCGGAAAAAGGTGGATTGTCCTCTCCAGGTTGGGGACAGGCTCCTGCCCCAAGTGGAGGAGTTTAAGTATCTTGGGGTCTTATTCACGAGTGAGGGGAGAATGGAGCGAGAGATTGACAGACGGATCAGAGCAGCATCTGCAGTGATGCGGACGTTGTACTGGTCTGTTGTGGTGAAGAGAGAGCTAAGCTCTAAGGCAAAGTTGTTGATTTACCGGTCAATCTACATTCTTACCCTCACCTATAGTCACGAGCTTTGGGTAATGACCGAAAGAACGAGATTGCGGATACAAGCGGCTGAAATGAGTTTTCTTCGCAGGATCTCTGGACTCACCCTCAGAGATAGGGTGAGGAGCTCAGCCATCTGGGAGAAGCTCAAAGTAGGACCGCTGCTCCTTCACATTGAAAGGAGCCAGTTGAGGTGGTTTGGGCATCTGATCAGGATGCCTCCTGGACGCCTCCCACTTGAGGCGTTTCGGGCAAGTCCCACTGGGAGGAGACCCCGGGGCAGACCCAGGACTCGCTGGAGAGACTATATCTCCCAGCCGGTCTGGGAACGGCTTGGTATCCTCTCTGAAGAGCTGGAGCAGATGGCTGTGGAGAGGGAAGTCTGGGCTTCTCTGCTTGAACTGCTGCCTCCACGACCTAGACCTCCGGAAAAGCGGTAGAGGATGGATGGAAGGAAAGAAGATATACTCATCACCCGATTAAGAATAGGACACACTAATGTAAACCAGGATCAAATGCAGGCATCATAGGACTTGCTAAGCCATTGTCAAAGATCGTAGGACATAGGACATCTTCAAAGATCAAATGCAGGCATGACTCATGATCATAGGACTCGCTATGAAATCATCAAAGCTCATAGGACTCACTATGACACCATCAAAGATCAAAGGCAGGCATCACTGAATGAGTGCTGACATGCTTGCTACCTTGCTTACACTTGCTTTCTACAGGCATGCAGAAATACTTGCTTATACTTGGTTTCTATGGGCATGCACGGGTGTGTATGGGCATGCATGGGTATGTACTAGTGCGCTATAATTTTGCACTTGTCTGTTTTTCAACAATCAATACATGTTTTTTTGTAAGCTTGTTAAATTCTTGAAAATTAATATTCACGTCAGAACCACTGCATTTTGATTTTTTTTACCCTGAAGGTGGGGGGGGGGGTCCTGATTAAGTTGAACATGATTGGTGTATGTGGTCACCTACCGCAACCTGATTGGTTCGTCAGCTAAAGCTGTTCTGCGAAATACTGGAGAGGACTGACGATAAAAATGCAAGTTTATTAAAAAAATGCTGGCAAACCGAGGCTGCCAACAAATTTTTATCAGATTTACCAAAAACAGAGAAGACTATATTTAAAAAATGGCATACCCTGCCGATGTGGATCGACCAATGACATGAAAAACGCACTTGGCCCACCACCTATTACCATTTGAAGTATTGTGCAACCAAGGCTTGAATGTTGTAATATTGGGCCAGTTGGGGCCCCACCCAGATGTCCTGTATTTGAACTTTTTACTGATGTCATCCTTCTCTCCTCCCTCTGCTCTCACCTTTCCTGGACCCTCTGCCTGAACACTTTCCTCTCCTTGGCTCCTCTCTTCTGTCTCATCTTTCCCTCTCTGAGCTCTGTCTAATTCAGGTTCTCTGTCTATGGTGGTATTGTAGGTGACCCCCACAACAGACTGGGACAAGCAGAGCGCTCAGCTGGGGCAATTAGCAGAACAATGAGATGTGTGTGTTGAGATCAATAGGCAGCCTCTCTTTGTCTAGTTCAGGCGCCAGTATCCTGTTGATATGTGTGACTCAAATGCAGGTGTTCATGCTTCCTGTTCTGTACTGTGATGCAAATGTGCCTTTCATGTATTGTCTGTAGTGGGGTATTTAAATTGCATATCGCTCTGTAACTCTTTCTCTCTCTCTGATGACTGCTTCTGACCACACGCATTCCGTGTCTCCTGACGAGAGCCTCCGGGCCCGCTCCAGCGCGCCTGCACGGCACTGGAGTGGGTGTTGTGATGGCGGTATGATTAATAAACTCCCTCAAAAACTCTCAGTTCGCCGCTTATTATTTCTTGCCGCCACAGTATACAAATAGGTTAGAAAATACTAAGTGCCATGTTTTGTCCTGCAGGATTTTTTTGTCATGGTTTACATAAATGACAAAAATGTGTGTATTTTTTGTATTTTTATTCAAGTGTTTCTGTTTTCCACTGAGCAAGTAGGAAAGAGAAGGGAAAAAACAACATGATAGTAATTTACTCATTTACTCATTCATCCTTAAAATTATATGATCAGAGGTGGGTATAGTAGCCAGAAATTCTACTCATGTAAAAACAGTGTTATGAAATTAATAAGTAAAAGTAGACAACCAAAAATTTCTAGTTAAGGGTACAAAGAGCACCCACTTAAAAACTTGAGTAATGACTTTAGTCTTGAAGGTCTGAGGTTTTTCTTCAAAATTTATGACAATTTTCTTATAGTTTTCTATTTTTCTCTGTAAATTTATCGAAATTTGCAACCATTTTCCTCATTTGTAACTTTCTCTTGTAAAATTATGACTTTTCTTGTATATTTGAGACTTTTATAAACTTGTGGATTATTTTAGAGCTAATTTTTGTCTATTTTTTATAAAAATTACTGGGGTTTTTTTAAATATAAATTTGAAACAGATTGTGGTAAAATTTTGACTTTTTTTCCCTCATACGGTTTACAATTTTGACCATAATTTTGCAGAGCCAGAACAGAACAATAATTTAACTCTGATTTCAAAGAAAAAATATTAATAAAATTTCTATATATTTACAGTTTTTTAGAACTCTCCTCACCAACCAGATGAACCAAACCTCCCTTATTTTGAAACCGAAATGTTGGCATGTTTGGTCTGAAGGCTGTTGGCGGATTAAAGTCATTGACTGTGAATTTCGGTCATCTTAACTTGCCAGGTACATAGTAATGAACAGAAATTAGTTAATATTGTCATGGCTGATGAAGTAAATCCTCAGCAAGTCATCAGTCACTCTTGCCTTTCCCTGCATATTATGAAGCCTAACTACACCTGTTTGCTAAGTGACTCATTATTGCTCCCATTACCAGCAGGTTAAAACCACAATAAATGCCTCCATTGCTGACATATCTCTTCTGCTTTTTTTCTGTGTTTAAAGTACTTTAATAAGCTCATGCTTCTCTCGGACAGCAACGCTAGAGAGATGCTCTGCCTGCTGACTGACGGTCACGTAGGCAGGGCACTTCTGAACTCCGGCGCATGGATGACTGTCACGCGTGTTGTTCATGTGCGCGCTTGCTAAGCGTCATTCCTTAGTTTATTTTTCTTAAATTTATATTTCCTCTTAGCATGGCGGCATAACTTCAAGGGTGGCAGCCCGCCATGCAGAAATATTACCAGAGGACACCTTGGATTTAGCAGCATAGATATAGTGTTGATATAGATTTCCTCTTTTTCTTCAAGTGTGACATAACCCTGCCCCCTAAACACCACTTTATCACATATGCAAGAAATATATATTTTTTTTTAAATTAGAATTTAGTAGGGGTGGCGAAAAAAGATCGATTCAGTGATGGGTCACAATACTTGGCAATGGCGACAATGCATTGATCCATAAACACACGGATCGATATTTTGTTTAAAAACAATGCCACACATATACTTTTGAGTTATCAGTTAATCAATGGCATTTTCAGTCCAGTAGATGGAGCAAAGTAAGCAACCAGTCAAGTGAAGTCATAGCTTGTATTGGCAGCCAGCTTTGAAAGTTAGGAAGCAGTTAGCTCAAATGTCGGGCCTTTTTTGTATTTTATAACAAAGATGGAAGGAAAGACCCTGACATGACACACAACCCACGAGAAGCGCTGCATAAAAAAAAAAGAAAAAAACACTCGGGGTGGGCCACACACGTCTAAGAGCAGCATTAGCAATGGTGAAGCTAACGAGACACCGGCATGGAGCTTTTTCTCCTATTGTCAAGTAAGTAAAGTTTATTTATGAAGTGCTTTTCAGAGACATATTGTCGTGGTTCGAGTGCCGATCTCGTCCGCGCTCGGGCCATGCAGCATTTTCCTCCCAGCTGATGTGTGTGTCCCTATGGCTCTCCGAGCTTTTATTGTGACAGCGCTCGGAGGGGCTGCCGGCTGTCAGAGCTGAGGCTCTGACAGCTGAGCTGCATTTCGCCTCATCAGCTGTTCCACCTGGAGCCCTATTTAAGAGGGCAGCTGAGGGTGAAACGTGCGGCAGTCTCGTCAGAGATTCCTCGCTTGACACCGTCAAACTATCCCTGGTCTGGCATCGTCGAGCATCCCTCGCCGAGCTTCCTGGTCAGACGTCATCTACCTTTCATCCCTGTCCTTTATTGTGTGTTTCATTGTGAGTCTGTTCCTCCGTGTCATAGCCTGTGTTATAGTTATAGTGTGTTTAGCCCCCCCGTGGCTCATTACTTTATCATTATCCTTTCCTTTAATAAACTGTGCAAAGGGCTGCACGGTGGCGCAGTGGTTTAGCACTGTGGCAGCACAGTTTTACCCTCGGCCGGGGGACCGCGGGGATCATGAGATCGTGGGTTCGATCCCAGCCCCCGACCAACAGTGAGCTGTGTGGAGTTTGCATGTTCTCCCCGTGTTGCGCGGGTTTACTCCGGGATTTCTCCGGTTTCCTCCCGCACACCAAAAACATGTAGGTTTAGGGCGCTCGCGCACGCAGCGACCAGCAGCGGTGGCTTGTCACCAGACTGCAAACCAAGTCTACCTACGGGTACAAATAAGTAACAAAAAAAAAAAAAAAAAAAAAAAAAAAAAAAAAAAAAAAACTCGCCGGACAATACATAGCGTCTTATTGATGGCTCGTGAGGGCCATCGCATGACAGTAGACTGCCGCCAGACTTGAGACGCCTGTCGCCGTGAGTTTTGCCTGAATTGGACTTGTTTTTCCCTGTCTGGGTACCTGTGTGCTGGGAGGTCATGTCGTCATTCAGGGGTCACGCTCCGAGCCTGGGCTACGAGCTAGCGGAGGCCCTGGACTACGTTGATGGAACTCTCATCACTGCTGGCCTCTATGACACTCCCAGCGATGTACGCCGACACCTGGACCTCGCTGAGGACATCATTAATCTCCTTCCTCGCTACTCCAACCACCCTGAAGTCATTGCGAGGAAGGCAGGCATCGCTGCGCAACGGGAGATACTCCGTGGGCTGGAGGGAAACTCTGGCAGGAAGCCGAAGAGGAGGCATCCTCGCTCCTCGCTTCGGGATCCCATTCCTGTCCCCGTTCCAGGCCAGGAGGTCGCCCAGGGGTGATCCCCGAAGGAGTGACACGTCAGCCGGAATTCCCCCGGAGAGACTACAACCGTCAGCTGTTTCCATCCGGGACCGAGTGGCGGCAGCTCACTCCGCTGTTCACCCCACGCAGATATTAAGCATGTGACGGCGGCAGTCAGGCTGGTGGAGAGGAATCCTGAGCTAAGCGATTATCCAGAGTACGCTGACCTGCTTGCCTCTGTTTCCACGCAGGAGTGGCGTTTCCCGAACCTTTCCTTCGCCTCTTAGTGTCGCCACACTGCCAACACTAAGACTCAGCGAGAACCCCGTCCAGATCCTGTTCCGGATCGTCGGAGGAACTCTTACCTCCCAGTCAGCTGCCTCTTCGGCGTCTCGTCAGGAGGGAATTCCCGCAGCCTCTTCCCCTGGGTCATCTTGTATAGCACTGCCCGGGCTAATCTGAAGAAAGGCATTAAGGAGGCTAAACAGACCTATAAGAAGAAAGTCGAGGACCATTTTTCTGATAATGATTTGAGACGAGTATGGCAAGGCTTTAACCATATCACAAACTATAAGGGCAGCAGCATCATTTCCAGTGACATCAGCACCTCACTGGCAGAAGAACTGAACTGCTTTTTCGCACGGTTTGAGGCAAATACACCTCGCCCGGACCCACAGATGTTATTGAATGCCAGCTCTGATGTGCTTATCCTGCAGGATCATGAGGTGAGACAGACACTGAGAGCAGTTCACCCGAGAAAGGCTACTGGTCCCGATGGAGTGCCAGGAAAGGTGCTCAGAGCATGTGCAGATCAGCTATGCTCTGTTTTGACTGACATTTTTAACTTGTCTCTCAAGGCAGCCGTTGTTCCACAGTGTTTAAAATCTGCAGTCATTATTCCTGTACCAAAAAAACATACTATTAGCAGTCTGAATGACTATCGACCAGTAGCATTAACACCCATTGTTATGAAGTGCTTTGAGAAAATGGTATTGAAACATCTTTTGTCTAGTCTCCCCCCAGACTTTGATCGGTACCAGTTTGCCTACAGGCGGGGCAGATCCACTGAAGATGCTATTGCTATAGCTCTCCACTCGGCATTCAGCCATTTAGAAGACAAGGGGAGCTATGTAAGAATGTTTGTTGACTATAGCTCGGCATTTAATACAATTATTCCCAACATTCTCATCACCAAATTGCTTCAGCTTGGTCTGCCTACTCACACTTGCAGCTGGATTAAGGACTTCCTAACAAACAGAACACAGAGACTGTTAGACTCGGACCCCATTTCTCCTCTACAGTCATGCTTAACACAGGTTCGCCACAGGGCTGTGTGTTGAGCCCCACTTTGTATTCATTGTACACATATGACTGCATACCTGTTCATCCCACAAACACTATAGTGAAGTTTGCAGATGACACAACAGTAGTGGGGCTCATATCAGGAGGAGATGAGTCCGCATACAGAGATGAGGTCCAAAAACTGGTGAGATGGTGCTCAGATAATAATCTGCTATTGAATACAAAAAAAACAAAAGAACTCATTATTGATTTTAGGAAGCATAGCAGTGAACCGCCTCCTCTATACTGTATATAGGCAAGGACCGTGTGGAGAGGGTAGAGGCTTTTAAGTTTTTGGGTGTTCATATTTCTCACAACCTTACCTGGGCAGTTAACACCATAGCTACGATAAAAAAGGCTCAACAACGTCTACACTTTCTGAGGCTCCTCAAGAAGAATGGCCTGAATGCACAGTTGCTGGTTTTATTTTATCGCTCTGCTATTGAGAGCATTCTGTCATATGGCATCACGGTTTGGTATGAGGGCTGTTCAGCCACAGACTGCAAAGCCTTCCGGAGAGTGATCGAGACTGCGCAAAAAATGACTGGCTGTTCTCTCCCTTCTCTGGAAGAGATTTCCAGGTCTCGTTACCTCAACAGAGCTACTGCCATCATTAAAGACTGTGCTCATCCAGGCCATGACTTCTTTCACTTGCTCCCCTCTGGAAAGCGGTACAGATCCCATAAAACCCGGACTACCAGGTTTAATCATAGTTTTTTTTCCCAGCAGCAGTATGTATTTTGAACGGATTTATGTAACACGCACAGACTGCTGATATTTTTTGTTATTTTAGGTTATTTTGTAGCAACAACCCTGTGTGCTGGTCTTTTGTATTTATCACTCAGTATGTTTTTCATTATTGCTACGTACATATTGTATTCAACTTTTAGGTAATTTTGTTTCAAGCATTATTTATTGTTGTAATTAGAAGAATGTTAAATGCATGAGTGAACTGTGAGTGTGATAGTTTGTTTATAGTTTGTTTTTAGGGAGCTGCATCTCAATTTCATTGCATTGTTCATTAACAATGGAATGATAATAAGGCACTTTGACTTTTGACTTTGACTTTCCCTGCTACCCCGTCAGCTCCTCGTGCCTGGATCGCCTTGGCTGTCGTCCCCTCCTCCTCAACGTCTTCCCCGGCTGCTGTGAGTGCCATGAGTCCTGCCCCGGTGAAGCCCGTTATTGGACCATCGCGAGTGGCTCCTCCTCGTCCTCCCAGGGGGCCCTCCATCACCATCCAGCGGGGAAAGGGAGGAACAAAGTCCACTGCAGCAGGTTCTATCGGGCCCCTACGGATCAGGCAAGTGTCTTTTCATTCTGTTCCCTCACTGAGTGATTTGCCTTGTCTGACTCTTGGGGGTGGAATTCGGGGTTCGCAGCCCCCCGAGTTCCCACCACCTGCTGTAGCCTCTGACATTGAACCTGCTGGCTCTGTGTCTCCCTCCGCTGAGCGGTCCATGACGCCAGGCCTATGTCGCTGGACGAGGACGGGGCCTGTGGTCCTGGAGAGCCTGGTTCCAGCCCCGCAGCCACATCATGGGCAGAGGAGGAGAGCGGACTGCAGTGTGGAGTCTGCGCCGACGACAAAACGTCCCCGGGTCTCCATCGGTGAGTGGTTCGATCCAGCAGGTCGAGGATCCCCTGCCACCCCACCGTGCGGGTCGTCTGCGTGGATGTCAGCGTTGGAGGGTCCTCAGGCTGCGGAAAACATCATGCCTGCTGCGAAGCCCGCCATAGCCGAGTGGGAGCCAGAAGACGTCCTTCTTCGTCCTGAGCCCGGATCGTTGAAGTCCTGGATGGCGACAGAACTCGAGTGCAAGCAAGTGCTCTATTTTTCCTTCCTACTATCTATTCTAGAGCATTTTTGCCTGTCTCTCGGGGAGACGAGCCAGGGGCAGCCGTCCGCTGCATCTGAGCTCGCCTCGCTGGGCTCTGTCACTACCGGTGATCCTGATCCCGGTTCTTTTTCTTCTCCTGAGCCTTCTCCCAGGGTCACCAGTGCGGAGTCAACCCCAGTCGCTGTGCTGGAGGTTCCGGGTTCGGGGTTGGAGGCGGTCTATGGAGCTGTTCCGACCCAGTCGGGGTCCATCGGGGGTACAGCCGAGACCCAATCGGGGTCCGACATGGGTGCAGCCGCGACCCAATCGGGGTCCGACGTGGGTGCAGCCACGACCCGATCGGGGTTCGACATTGGTGGAGCCGCGACCCGATCAGGGTTCATCATGAGTGCAGCTGCGATCCAATCTGGGTCCATCGTGGGTGCAGCTCGAGCTCACCCTGTGTCCAACAGGAAGACAGCACCGATTCTGGTAATGTTCGGAGGTGGAGCTGCAGATCCTCCGCCGAGCAACGCTGGGCTGGCCCCTCATCTTTCCTCCAAACCTTCTCCACCGGGTGCCGTTGGGGCTCCTCATATTCGGCCCGGCTCTCCCTCACTATCCCCCTCTACAGGGAAGCCGTTGCCATTCTTTCCCCTGCGGTCCTGGTGGCTGAGCGATGTGGGCCGGCCGCTTGAAGGACTGCCTCACCCGCTTGGCGTTCTGGGTTGGCCGCCCGACCAACTGGACTGTTTGCTTGGCAACCTGGTCCGGCCGCCAGAGATCCTGTTTTCCCGGGCCTGGGACTGGGGTAGGCCACTCGAACGCTTCCTTTTCCGCCTACCAGCTATTTGGACATTGGACGCGGGGAGACCACCAGAACTGTGTGTGTATTATTGGACTCTGCCTGCCGTCATCCCCGTATGTTTCATATTTCCTCTAGATGTTAAGGTCACTTTTGGTGTGTTGTCATGTGACTTATTTTGATCTGTGTATTTTCGCTGTTTAGCGTGTTTTTTTTTCTCCCTTCCCCTGTCTGAGGGATGATTTGTATTTGCCACATTATGTCTTATGGGCCTGTGTGTTTTAGTTATAGGCCTCCTTCTGTTATTCACATTTTTTGTCCTGTCTATGTATCATCCGCGCTTTATGGAGTATTATTTTTTTGTTTTGGTTTTTTTTACCATACTCTGTAATTGCTTCGTTTGTCCCCTGTCATCGTCTTGGTGTTTTTTGTCTTTTCTGGTTCCCATCCTCCAGGCCTTTCCCCCATCCTCCCACCCTTGGGCGGGGGGGGGGGGGGCTTGGGGTGTCATACGGCGCCCGGAATTCACCGCCTCGGGGGGAGGTACTGTCGTGGTTCGAGCGCCGATCTTGTCCGCACTCAGGCCATGCAGCATTTTCCTCCCAGCTGATGTGTGCGTCCCTATGGCTCTCCGAGCTTTTACTGTGACAGCACTCGGAGGGGCTTCCGGCTGTCAGAGCTGAGGCTCTGACAGCTGAGCTGCATTTCGCCTCATCAGCTGTTCCACCTGGAGCCCTATTTAAGAGGGCAGCTGAGGGCGAAACGTGCGGCAGTCTCATCAGAGATTGCTCATTTGACACCGTCAAACTATCCCTGGTCTGACATTGTTGAGCATCCCTTGCCAAGCTTCCTGGTCAGACGTCATCTACCTTTCATCCTCGTCCTTTATTGTAAGTGTGTTTCATTATGTATCTGTTCCTCCGTGTCATAGACTGAGTATTAGTTATAGTGTGTTTTAGCCCCCCGTGGCTCATTATTTTGTCATCTTTCTTTTCCTTTAATAAACTATGCAAACTCACCGGTCGATATATAGCGTCTTATTGATGGCTCGTGAGGGCCATCCATGACTAGTCACAAAGTGCTGTACAAAAAAATGGAGTAAAAGGAAGTTGATAGATAAAAATAATTTTAAAAATAAAAAAACTAGTTAAAACACAAGATTAAAATAATTTAAAAATATCAGACTTGCCATTAAAAAGCAATTGAAACTCAATGGAACTCCTTATTAAATCTGGAATTTCCCAATTGTTGGACTAATAAAGGCTCATCTTAAACAAAAAAGTTTTCAGCTGCTTTTTAAAAGAGTCCACATAGTCAGCTAAGCGTGCCTGGAGTGGGAGAGCCGTATTACAATAACGGGGTTGGATGATCAGTTGTCACTGACGCAGAACACATTTATGGGCGTGTCCAAGTTCATTTCCTTATCACAACAGTGACAACGAACTTTTCATCGACGCATGATGCAAACAGGCTGGTCTAATCATTCAGAGGTGTGGTTTGGACAATCCAATCCAAAGCGCTCCTTCCCATCCCTTTAATACAAAGGGCACATTATCTAAAGTGAATTGTGGTCATGACAGTTTAAGATGGGTTTTGTGCTGACCAAAGCCCGTGTGAGTGAGCTAAAATGCATGCGATAGTAATGCTGCTTGGTAGTAACATTCAAAAGATTCAAGGATTTTATTTGTCAGTACTACTGTACGTACAGGACATACAGGGGAATTGAAATGGCATTTCTCGCTGTCTTCAGTGGTGTGCACAATATAAAAAAGAAAAAGGAATAAGGCTGGAAAAAAGAAAACAACAACAGCAGCAGCAGTCTATGTACAGTAATGCAACCCGTAGTGCAAATGGCGACAAAAGATAGACCCAGACCTCCCATAGTGCAAATAGAGATAAAACGATTAACGATGATAAAACCCAGCAATCCGTCTTCTTCCGCTTAATCCTTTTCGGGTCGCGGGGGGCTGGAGCCTATCCCAGCATCTCTGGGCGAGAGGCAGGATACACCCTGGACAGATCGCCAGTCCATCGCACGGCCAACACAGAGAGACAGGCAACCATTCACTCTCACATCCATACCTAAGGACAATTTAGAATCCCCAGTCTGATGCCAGTTAAACCTAACTTGCAAGTTTTTGGCATGCAGGAGGAAACCGGAGAAATCCCAGAGAAACCCCACACAGACACGGGGAGAACATGCAAACTCCACACAGATCACTGTTGGTCGGGGGCTGGGATCAAAACAGAAAACTAGAGATGTAATACCTGTAGTTGCAGTTCAATGCGGTAGTGTATGTAGTAGTAGTAACAGATAGGACTGCACATGGTCAGTATAGCAATGACAGACAGCAGCAGATATGACATTTGTGCAGATGGTTGCAGTTAAAGTGCAGAGACATACAGCAGCAAATGTATTACTATTGGTGTGCCAGTCTTTTTGTGCCAATGGCTGAGGTAGTTATTGTGCGGGTGATTGCTTTACAGTTCCGGGGGTCGGGGGGACAGAGTCTAAGGAAGACATCAGTCACAGTTGATGCACAGCTAGTTATGTTAGAAAGAGCAAGCGATGGAAGAATGAGCTGAAAAATCACCTAAATGCACACCTGACAGGCATCCGAGCACTTTTCAGACAGACTTTCCGCCATGCATCAGTGTTTTTGTTAGTTTCCGTCAGCACATTGCCTGTTTTTTACGCCTTGCGTCACGCCATCAAATTACCAGTAGACAGTGCACCCGCTTTGCACTCAGAGGAGGTGTCTCATTTCAATGGTGTGGCAGCGCGCAATCTAATGCGCATTACTATTACTAGTACATACCCGTCAAGGTTGTCATAGCCAGGAGCGGCACTGGGGTTAAGCTCCCAGTGCTCATAAAATGCTCCTTATGGCGTGCGTCTCGAAAAGCCTCTGACAACTAAGTCCAACTCCTAGCCTGCCCGTGTGGTTTAGTCTCTAAGCCCGGCGGAACTGCTTTTACTAATAGGAGAAGGGGCGAGGGCGGATCTCTGGCGCCTTAAAACCAGATGCTTCGGGTAGATGGTGGCTCGTCAACCTGGGAAGGTAGCCCATCTAGGGGAAGGTAAACCCTGATTTCAAACCTCTGCTGCCTTGCGGCATACCCGGTCACGGGAAAGGCTTCGGGAGTCAACCCTGAGGAAAAATCCGGAGTCGGAGCCCCTAAGGCAGTTCTATGTTGTGCTCAACATCGTTCTGGCAGCTCCTGCAACGGCGCTGGTGCCAAACTGTAGCAGCCCTGCTGTTCCTTTGGATTCATCAGTGACGTGGAGAGGGGGGACATGCTGCATGGGCAACATCTTGTCCTCCATATCTTCCTGCCCAGGCTTGAATCCTACCAACGCCCAACGCTGGAAGGTAGAACACCGGATCACTGGAGAGGACACTCCAGCTTTGCCTTTGGCGTAGACAAAACACGGGGAATGACAGTTACCGGTTATAAGCCACTGCTCAATTGGCGTAGAGCGTGGCGCCAGGGGTTGTTCCCGACGGTGGGAGGGATCATCAGATCTCACTGGACAGCTACCGCCCGCCTCAAGCTGGGCAGCCCCCAGCCAATAAGGTGTTGTCCCGCCACAGCTTGCTTTCCTCATTGGGTGCATGGGGATAAGGAGAAATCCAAACAGCAGGCTGAGAACCTTCGCACCAGGCAAGACAATAAAACAAAAGAGACCAACTCTAAAACTGGGAACTTGGAACGTCCGCACTATGATGACAGGACTCGCTGCTAACCTCAAGGACATCAACGACACCAGGAAGACTGCCATCATCAATAATGAGCTGAAGAGACTGGGAGTGGATATCGCCACTCTCCAGGAAACACGGTTAGCTGATGCAGGCACACTGAGAGAGAAGGACTACACGTTCTACTGGCAGGGAAAGGGCAGTGACGAACACAGGGAACACGGAGTGGGCTTCGCAGTGAAGAACACTTTGCTGAAGATGGTGGAACCGGGCAGCACTGGCTCTGCACGACTCCTCACCCTCCACCTGAACACCACTGAAGGCCCAGTCACCCTCGTCAGTGTGTATGCCCCAACACAGACAGCCACACCAGAGGCAAAAGACGAGTTCTACGAGAATCTCGCAACAACTGTCAGGATCATTCCCAACTCTGAACAACTCATTCTCCTTGGAGACTTCAATGCCAGAGTGGGTGCTGACCACGACTCCTGGCCCTCCTGTCTTGGACCTTTTGGCGTGGGCAGAATGAACGACAACGGACAGCGGCTGCTCGAGTTCTGCACATATCACGATCTGTGCATCACAAACTCGTTCTTCAAGACCAAGCCCCAACACAAGGTTTCCTGGCAACATCCGCGCTCAAAGCACTGGCACCAGCTAGACTTGATCCTGACCAGGCGCACCTCACTGAAGAACGTGCTAATCACCCGTTCGTTCCAGAGTGCAGATTGCGACACAGACCATTCATTGGTGTGTTGCAAGGTCAAGCTGCAGCTGAAGAAATTCCATCGTGCTAGACAACCTGGAAAGGCACGGATTGACACCAGCAAGATGGCCCAACCAGAACTTGTTGAGCAGTTTGCCTCCACCTTTGAGAAGGAACTTGGTGTACCACAAGGAGGAGAATCTGCAAAGCAGAAGTGGGAAGAGCTGCGAAACACCATCTACCGCACAGCCTTGGCTACCTTTGGGAGGAAGACCTCGAAGTCACAGGACTGGTTTGATGCCAAGTTGACCGAGATGACCCCCGTCATTGAAGCCAAGCGCTCAGCACTTGCTGAGTACAAGAAGTACCCAAATGAGAAGAATCTCCAGATTCTGAGGGCTGCGAGAAGCAAAGTTCAGCAGACTGCTCGGCGCTGTGCCAACGAGTACTGGACTCAGCTCAGCCAAGACATTCAAACCGCTGCCATAACAGGGAACATCCGTGGTATGTACGATGGCATCAAGAAAGCACTTGGTCCGGCTCAGAGCAAGACGGCCCCCCTCAAATCTTCCACTGGGGAGATGATCATAGAGAAGAACAAGCAGATGGAGAGATGGGTGGAACACTACTCCGACCTCTACTCTAGACAGAACACCGTGACACCGTCAGCCCTTGATGCCATCGACTGCCTGCCATCCATGGACGAACTTGACGCCGAGCCAACCATCGACGAACTCAGTAAGGCCATTGATAGCTTGGCCGCTGGCAAGGCACCCAGCAACGACGGCATACCCCCTGACCTGATCAAGCACTGCAAGACTGCCCTACTGCTGCCATTGCATGACGTCCTCTGCCAGTGCTGGAAGGAAGGTGCCGTACCACAGGACATGAGGGACGCCAAGATCATCACCCTCTACAAAAACAAAGGGGAGAGAAGCGACTGCAACAACTACAGGGGCATTTCCCTCCTCAGCGTTGTTGGCAAAGTCTACGCACGAGTTGTTCTCGTTCGTCTACAGAAGCTTGCCGAACGTGTCTACCCCGAGTCTCAGTGTGACTTCCGCGCTGAGCGATGGACGGTAGACATGATATTCTCCATCCGCCAACTCCAGGAGAAATGCAGAGAACAGAGCATGCCTCTGTACGTCGCCTTCATCGACCTCACCAAAGCGTTCGATCTGGTCAGCAGAGAGGGCCTTTTCAAGATCCTGCCAAAGATAGGATGCCCACCAAAGTTGCAAAGCCTCATCGAATCGTTTCACACCAACATGCAGGGGATAGTGCAGCACGATGGCAACGTCTCAGAGCCATTCAACATACGCAGCGGAGTGAAACAGGGCTGTGTACTTGCGCCAACCCTCTTTGGGATTTTCTTTGCTATGCTCCTGAGGCATGCCTTCAGCACAGCAACAGAGGGAATCTACCTGCACACAAGATCTGACGGCAGGCTTTTCAACCTCGCCCGCCTGAAAGCTAGAACCAAAGTACGCGAGGCTCTAATCAGAGACATGCTGTTCGCAGACGACGCTGCAGTCGCAACCCACACACAGCAGGAGCTTCAGACCCTGATGGACCGCTTCTCCCAGGCATGCAAGGACTTCGGGCTTACCATCAGCCTGAAGAAGACTAACGTCTTGGCGCAAGGCACGGAAGCACCACCAACCATCACCATTGATGACTACAAGCTGGAGGTTGTGAATCAGTTCACGTACCTGGGGTCCACGATCAGCAACAACCTCTCCCTTGATACAGAGATCAACAAGAGGATTGGAAAATCAGCCTTCACACTCGCTCGCCTCACCACACGAGTGTGGGAGAATCCCAAACTCTCTGTCAAGACGAAGATGGCAGTGTACAACGCCTGCGTCATCAGCACACTGCTCTATGGGAGTGAGACGTGGACAACATACGCCCGGCAGGAAAAGAGACTGAACTCCTTCCACTTGCGCTGCATTCGCCACATCCTGGACATATCCTGGCAGGACAAAGTGCCCAACACAGAAGTTCTGTCCCGCGCCGGCCTTCCCTCCATGTTCACTCTACTCAGGCAGTGCAGGCTCCGCTGGCTAGGCCACGTTCATCGTATGGAGGATGGCAGAATCCCCAAAGATGTCCTCTATGGAGAACTGGCAACTGGCAGGAGAGACGTTGGCCGCCCGCAGCTGCGCTTTAGAGACGTCTGCAAGAGAGACATGAAGGCCCTGGATATCAACACAGAGCGCTGGGAGGACCTTGCAACGGACCGCTCCAAATGGAGAGGCACCCTGACCAGACAGCTCAAGGCGGGTGAAGAGAGACTGACTGCTGCAGCAGATGAAAAAAGGACCCGCAGGAAGAACCGCCACAGACCCAGCAGCACGGAGACCACCCACAAGTGTGACCTGTGTGACAGGGACTGTCATTCGCGCATCGGCCTGTTCAGCCACAGGCGGTGCTGTTCCAGCAGAGTAGACGTTTAGGATTCTCTTCCATGGTCATCATAGACCGACGGAGGCCGACATACGACCCGTCCATGCTCGTAGAAACCAAGTATAAGCAAGTATTTCTGCATGCCCGTTGCTGAAGGGTCTCCTCCTGTCTGAGACGGCTGTGTTGTTCATAGTCATGCCTGTGGCGTACTGCTCGAACCTGAGGTGTTTCATCTTCATGGCATCTTTTCTGACATGCAGTAGTTCTCCTCACTCTATTGCTGTCCATCTGGTGGGTCTTCTTGTTGTTCTTCTTCGTTCAGACCACTGGTTGAGGGATAGGTGCATTGTAATTCCAGTTCATGGACAGGATCATGAAAACAGATCTGAGCAAAAAGTGGCTTTTGACCCTGTTCAGGAAGACCCGTGCATGCCCATCGAAACCCAGAAACCGGAGCACCTGGAGAAAATCAGCGCTTTTCTTGACATTTTACACATTTGTAGTGTAGACTGCCATTCTTCATGGGTACTGCTTCGAATTGGTGTGGTTTAAAGTAGTGTGTCCTATTCTTAATCGGGTGACAGACTGACACACTGACAGAGATTTCTTGAATTTAGAGTGTCTTCTGCCTTACTGAGTGAGATTTCCAGATTTACTGCTTCGAAGGGGTGTATGTTTAAAGTAGTGTGTCCTATTCCGTCTCAGCTTCTCTGTACCTTGCCTGGCGTGCAGCGCTGGCAGCCAGCCGACTATTCTGCATCTTCTCGGTCTCAGCTTGTCTGTGCCTTGCCTGGCGTGCAGCGTTGCTCACTTTGCGGGCATTTCGGGCTTCAAGTGACTCAGCATGTGCATGGCGCACTGCCACACGTTTCCTGTCTGTCTGTGCATCCCTTGTCTGTCATACCCCATGCTGGTGAAGGGTCTCCTTCTGTCTCAGATGGGTGTGTTGTTCCCTCAGGTGTTTCATCTTCATGGCATCTTTTCTGACGTGCAACACAGTCATGCCTGGGAGGTACTGCTCGAACGTCACCTGTGCCATCTTCACGAGATCTTTCCTGACATGCTCCAACCTCAGGTGTTTTATCTTGATGGCATCTTTTCTGACGTGCAACACAGTCATGCCTGGGAGGTACTGCTCGAACCTCAGCTGTACCATCTTCACAGGATCTTTCCTGACGTGCAGCAGTCCTCCTCCTTCTTCTTCTTCTTCTTTTAGATTTGATTGGCAGCTGGCAACCAGTTTACAGGTGCATTACCGCCACTGACTATGACGGCATCGTGAGTCCTATGTAGCCTGAGATCATAGGATCATCATAAGACATCATGCAGACATCATAGGCTGTCCTATGATGTCCTATGATCGTGACAGACAGACAGACACACAGAGATTTCTTGAATTTATAGAGTGATAGAGTGATGATGATGATGATGATGATAGTGCATTCCATCAGAATCTGCTTTTGACTAGGAAAAAGGAGGTCTTATCATCAGAAGCGCATTGTTTAATGATATTTCAGTGGCGTGTTTTGACATTGCACAGCTCCGGAGCTCAGGAAACGGCATGCGCTGGGATCTTGTAACAGTCATAATCACCCGTCATTTTAATTATATGATGATCACACACTTTTTTTTTTAATCCATCCACACGTTGCAGTCTATAGATTAAGTATTAATGTATGATTTTTTTAAGGGAATGAATGAATGTAATGTAATGTAATGAATGTACTTTATATACAGTAGCCCTTTAAAACAACCCATAGGTGACCAAAATGCTTTACAGAATAATTGAAGAGCACTAGAAACACACACAGCATTAAAACAGATTACATAAACAAAGGGATAAGCATAAATGCCTAAAAATAAAAATAAAAGCAATATAAAAAGATGAAAAAAATAAAAAGAATAAGCGTCACCACTACTGGGTATTAAAAGCCATCCTGAACAAATACGTTAAGTTTTGATTTAAAAAGAGGCAGGTCAGAGATAGCACCTAAGTCGAGGGGGATATTATTCCAGAGCCTGGGACAGGCTCGGTCACCCTAGTGTGTATACCTTGACCTGGGCACATCCAGCAAAAGCTGATTGGATGACCTCAAAGCTTTGCCTTGGTCACAGACAGTTAAAATCTCAGATAATCATGACCACGCCAAGAGGGTCACCGTCATGCCCAAAGACATCCAGCTGGCCCGCCGCATCCGCGGAGAGAGAGCTTAGACTTTCTGCTGCACATTCACCAACCACAATGCTCCGCACTGTGTGTCTATGTATATATATATATATATATATTTATAGTAATATGTACATATGTATACTAGCTGCTCTTGTTTTTTCTTGCCTTCTGATTGTTGCTCTGAGTGTTGCTATCCCTGTGCTGTTGCAATCCTGGAATTTCCCCATTGTGGGACTAATAAAGGCTTATCTTATCTTATAAATAAGCCAGTGCAAGGCCATTAAGAGCTTTAAAAACAAAGAGTAAAAGTTTAAAATTAATTCTAAAATGGGCTGGAAGCCACTGGAGTGAAAAAAGAAAAGGTGTAATGTCCTCTCATCTAGTCGTGTTGGTTAAAAGATGGGCCGCTGCATTTTGCACAAGTCGAAGGTGGCTGAAAGAGGACTGGGAGACCCCAACATAAAGTGCATCGCAGTAATCAAGTCTAGAAGTGATTAAAGCATGGATGGCTATTTCAAGGTCATGACAACTCAGGAAAGGTTTGGCTTTGGATAACAGATGTAACTGATAAAAGCTCATCTGAATGAACAGGGAGCATGTGTGCCAGTGTGTTCCAATGTGATGCACGAGGGGGGAGGGATTTTCATTTTCATCACAGACTTATTAGGCATTCATGTGTTTTATTTTAGGAGACTAAATGAATGGACAAGGAGTGTGCAAAGTTTTACTTTTCACTGTAACTCCTCAGAGAGACAAGAGATGCATTCACATCTGTGTCGGCCGTGCATCCCAGGTTTCCAGCCCAGCAAGTTCCCTGACAGCCACCCATCAGCCCCCGGCAGAAGCTGCTGAGAGTGGGCTCGTTTCATGGCGGAGGCCGGAGGCAGCAGATCGCCTCTTTCCCTCCTATCTAGGACGGATAGGGGGAGACCCTCGGTTGGCAAAAGCAATAGGAGAGGGAGCACTCCATCACCCCACAGCTGGGAGCAACTTCCATGCCATCGTTAATTAAAGTTTATGAAAATTTGCACAGGCATCATCCTCTTTACTTCAAGTCTGTTTTGCATCTGTGCACACATTAAACAATTCAGCTGATTTTTTTCAGCCCATTATTACTCATTTGTTCTTTTTAACATAACTAACTGGGCATCAACTGTGATTGATGTCTTATTACCAAGCAGCATTACTATCGCATGAATTTTGGCTCACACACACACGAGCTTTGGTCAGCGCAAAACCTGTCTCAGAATCAGAATCAGAATCAGAATCAGCTTTATTGGCCAAGTATGCACAACACATACAAGGAATTTGACTTTGGCTAAAAACTTGCTCTCGTTGTTCAGGTGGAGGATTTAAATAAGGATTCAATGACAACAGAGTATGTACAGTAAATTACAGTCTGTCCACGTTTCTATAAAAGGATGCAAATATATACAGGAATATATGCAGTTATTTACTCAGACTAACCACACTTGCAGAAATAGTGTGAGAGTTATGTGCAATGTAATAATGGATGAAAAGTCATGAGTACAGCAACAGGTAGGATTAGGTGAATGTTAGGAGTTCATCAGAGTGATGGCTTGAGGAAAGAAACTGTTCCTGTGACGGGTGGTTTTGACCTTCAGTGATCTGTAACGACGACCAGAAGATAGAAGTTCAAACAGTTTGTGGCCAGGGTGTGATGGGTCAGCACAGATGTTTCCTGCCCGTTTCCTGGTTATGGACTGATATAAGTTCTCAATGGACGGTCTGAAACCGTCATGACCACAATTCACTTTAGATAATGCACCTCTTTGCATTAAAGGAATGGGAAGGAGAGCTTTGGGTTGGATTATCTAAAACACACCTCTGCATGATTAGACCAACCTCTTTGCATCATGCGCCAGCAGAAAGTTCATTTTTACGCCTTTGTGATAAGGAAATGAACTTGGAAATGCCCAGAAATGCATTCTGCGTCAGTGACAACTGATCAACTGACCCCGTCATTGTAATACGGCCCCATTACTGTTACAAGATCCCAGTGCATGCCATTTCCTGAGCTCCGGAGCTGCGCAATGTCAAAACACACCACTGAAATATCATTAAACAATGCGCTTCTGACGATAGATCTCCTTTTTCATCATCAAAAGTCGATTCTGATGAAATGCACTAATGCACATTAGATTGTGCGCCACCACACCTCTTTGAAATGAACCACCTCCTCCGAGCACATAGTGGGCGCACTGCCTAGTGGTAATTTGATGGCATGACGCAAAACGTAAAAAACAGACAATGCACTGACAGAAAATAACAAAAACACTGGTGCACAGCGGAAAGTCTGTTTGAAAAGTGTGTGGATGACCGTCAAAATAGGGCCCGGAATCTATTCCAAACAGCACCTTCCACCACGCTCCCTGTGTGTAGAGACGTATCTCCGTGGAAAATGAAGCCCCGAGAATACTTTATTATACAGTATGAAAGAGATGTCAACAGTTTTACTTTGGGACATGATTTGAGGTTGAATGAGGTGAAAAAATTGAAATATATGGGATTGTGATACTCGATTATCGCGGTATTGTGATTATCATTGAATTGTGTCAGACTAAATCGTGACCCAAGTATCACTGTCTGAATCAAATCGCAAGCTCCCTCACGATTCCCACCCCTAGAATTTAGGGTATTCTCACAAATGGGTGTAAAAGAGTGTTTGTTGAGGTGACGTCTGTATTGTGGAGCATTGTACCTTCTGTCTGCAAGTAAGTTCTGAAACTCTCCTTCTTGGACATGGGTTGGATTGGACATGTTGCTTTGCATTTAGTTTGATTGTGGTCATTGTGCGGTTGCAGAGACACTTTGTGGTTTCATCCAAAGACAGAATGACAGCAGAGTCACCAGGAGTTCTGTCTCCAGCAATTGTAAACTATCCCACCGCAGAACCACATTTGGACAGACGGCTTTAGTCACAAGACTAAAACTAAGAACGATCCAACAGATTCCCATGATGAATGTTAGAGCAAGAATTCAGTGTAACCTGTCAAGTATGGGGTTACCGGGGGCCCACCCCGGAGCCAGGCCTGGGGTGGGGGGTTGATGGTGAGCATCTGGTGGCCGGGTTTCTGCCCATGGGACCCAGCCGGGCTCAGCCCAAAGGAGTTCCATTGGTCTGCCTTCCAGTGGGCTCACCGCCTTCAGGAAGGACCATGGGGGTCCGGTGCTATGCAGATCAGGTGGCAGTCGAAGGCAGAGACTTTGGCGGCCTGATCCTTGGCTTCCTAAACTGGCTTTTGGGACTTGGAATGTCACCTCTCTGGTGTGGAAGAAGCCTGAGTTGGTGCACGAGGTTGCGAGATACCAGCTAGATATAGTTGGCCTCACCTCAACGCACAGCTCTGGTTCCGGAACCAGTCTCCTGGAGAGGGGCTGGAGCTTGACCTACTCTGGAGTTGCCCTGGGCAAGAGGCAGTGAGCAGGGGTGGCTATTCTTGTATCCCCCCACCTTGCTGCCTCCATATTGGAGTTTTCCCCGGTGGACGAAAGGGTTGTTTTCCTGTGCCTTCAGGTTGGGTAATGGGTCCTGACCATCATTTGTGCCTATGCACTAAATCATGGTTTAGAGTACCCACCCTTTTTGGAGTCCCTGACTGGGGTGCTAGAGAGTGATCCTCTTGGAGACTCCCATCAATGCTCACGTGGGCAACAACAGTGAAGCCTGTGAGAATCACACTCTTTGATTTCTCCAGTGCATTTAACACCATCCAGCCACTACTGCTGAGTGAGAATCTGCGGGGGATAGGGGTCAACAGCTCTGTGATCTCCTGGATTACTGACTACCTGACAGGCAGGCCACAGTTTGTCTGGCTGGGCAGTGTCTTGTCTGATGTGGTTAGTGATATGGGAGCTCCACAGGAGACTGTGCTTTCTCCTTTTCTCTTCACCTTTTACACCACCGACTTTCAGTACAACACAGAGCCATGCCACCTGCAGAAATTCTCTGACAACTCAGCTGTTGCTGGGTGTATAAGAGGGGGAGAGGAAGGGAGTACAGGGCACTGGTAGACAGATTTGTGGAGTGGACCAAGCAGAACCACCTGAGGCTGAACGCCAGCAAGACCAGAGAGATGGTGAATGACTTCAGGAAGAAGAGGACACCTTCACAGCCACTGTAGCTTAGGGGGGAGGATGTGGAGGTAGTGGAAGACTACAAATACCTGGGTGTCATGATCAGCAATGGACTGGACTGGAAATCTAACACAGATGCTGCGCACAAGAAGAGGATGAGGAGACTCTACTTTCTGAGGAAGCTGAGTTCCTTCAACATGTGCAACAAGATGCTAGAGCTTTTCTATCAGGCCATTGTTGCCAGAGCCATCTTCTTTGCTGCAGTCTGTTGGGGTAGCAGTATCACAGCCAGTGACACCAACAGACTTGACAAGATTATCGAGAAGACTGCCTCTGTGATTGGTCTCAGGTTGAAGGCTTTTGAGAATGTGGTGGAGAGGAGGACACTGAACAAACTGTTATCCACCATGGATGATCCTAATCACCCCCTCCACCACACACTGGACAGACAGCAGAGCACTTTCTCCACCAGACTACTACAGCTTTGCTGCTAAACGGTCAGGTACTGTGCTGGGAATGTCTGCCTGAGGCCCCTGTTCAGGAGGTATTCAACTCCCACCTCCAGAAGAACTTTGACCACATTCCAAGGGAGTCTGGAGACATGAAGTCTCTAGACATGGTGTCTGAATGGGCCATGTTCTCCACCTCCAATATTGAAGCGGCTGTCCAGAGCTGCAGCTGCAAGGTCGTTGGTTCATCTCGTGGTGGCAACCCCCGAACCAAGTAATGGACACCAGTGGTGAGGGGGCCATCAAGCTGAAGAAGGAGTCCTATCAAGCTTGGTTGGCTTGTGGGACTCCCGAAGCAGCTGAGGTATACCAGCAGGCCAAGCAGAGTGCAGCTCGGGTGGTTGCTGAAGCAAAAACTCAGGTGTGGGAGGAGTGTGGTGAGGCAATGGAACAAGACTTTCGTCTGCCTGAAATAGATTTTGGCAAACTGTCCAGCAACTCCGGAGGGGAAAGCAGCTCCCTGTCCACACTGTGCATGGTGCGGATGGGGTGCTGTAGACTTTGACTGGAAACATCATCGGGCGGTGGAAGGAATACTTCGAGGATCTCCTCAATCCCACTGACATGCCTTCCACAGAGGAAGCAGGGCTTGTGGACGAGGGGGACGACTTGCCCATCACAGGGGCTGAGGTCGCCGAAGTGATTAAAAAAACTCTCAGTGGATGAGTCCCAAGGGTGGACGAGATTCTCCCTGAGTACCTCAAGGCTCTGGATGTTGTAGGACTATCATGGCTGACACGCCTCTGCAACATTGCTTGAAAGTTGGGGACAATACCTTGGGCATGGCAAACCAGGGTGGTGGTTCCTCTCTTCAAGAAGGGGGACCAGAGAGTGTGTTCCAACTTTAGGGGGATCACACTTCTCAGCCTCCCTGGGAAAGTCTATGCCAGAGTACTGGAGAGGAGAGTCTTGACTGTTGGTTGAACCTCAAATTCAGGAAGAGCAATGTGGTTTTCGTCCAGGCTGTGGCACATCGGACCAGCTAGGTAAGAGATGGAAATGAGGAGAAGGGAGAGGAACCAAGGATGGGCGCCAGAGCGCTAGGGGGTAATAAACCAAATAAAGATGCGCCTTCGCTTCTGGTATGCCAGGCATGAACCAATTGTGTGGGGTAGAAGACACTGTTCACACCTTGGGTATGCTGGGAGCGAAAGTATTGTGTGAGTCATGCTCTGTTGTTGTGTATGTTAATGTGTGTACTCCGGGTGCCAAGGGCGGGATTAAAGCTGTAATAAAGAGATTTGCTCTGGCACCCAATTCAGTCTGTTCTGCTGGTTGGAGGAAATAAAGTTGTGTGTTGTCAGCTCATGTCTCATCTGATTCCTTCCTCCACATTGGTGACCCTGAGGCGTGAAAATGGAAGACGGACCGAGCACCACCGTGTGAACATCTGCGCTTGGGGTTCCCCCCGCTACGCTCGCTGTGGCGGTCAAACTCCCTGACTTTTGGCTCCACGACCCAGCCGCTTGGTTCATTCATGTGAAAGCCCAGTTCGCTCTCCGCGGAGTCTCGGTGGATGACACAAAGTACCATTATATGGTGGCTTTACTGAACCCTCATGCCACTAGGTGCGCAATGAGTGTGCTTCTCGCTCCCCCAGCCCAGGGCAAATACGATGCTCTCAAATGGCTGCTGCTGCAGTGTTACGTCCCCTCCACCGGAGAGAGAGCAGAGAAGCTCCTCTCACACATGGAATTAAGGATAAGGATAAGGACCTGCACTTATATAGCGCTTTTCTAGACTCAAAGACCACTCAAAGCGCTTCACTAGTACTAACCCTCTATTCTGAGGGCCTATAGGAGACAGATACAGTGGGGCAAAAAAGTATTTAGTCAGCCACCAATTGTGCAAGTTCTCCCACTTAAAAGATGAGAGAGGTCTCCAATTTTCATCATAGGTATATTTCAACTATGAGAGACAAAATGAGGGAAAAAAAATCCAGAAAATCACATTGTCTGATTTTTAAAGAATTTATGTGCAAATTATGGTGGAAAATAAGTATTTGGGCAATAACAAAAGTTCATCTCAATACTTTGTTAAACAAAGGTCAAACGTTTTCTGTAAGTCTTCATAAGGTTTTCACACACTGTTGCTGGTATTTTGGCCCATTCCTCCATGCAGATCTCCTCTAGAGCAGTGATGTTTTGGGGCTGTCACTGGGCAACGCGGACTTTCAACTCCCTCCAAAGATTTTCTATGGGGTTGAGATCTGGAGACTGGCTAGGCCACTCCAGGACCTTGAAATGCTTCTTACGAAGCCACTCCTCCGTTGCCCTGGCGGTGTGTTTGGGATCATTGTCATGCTGAAAGACCCAGCCACATTTCATCTTCAATGCCTTTGCTGATGGAAGGAGGTTTTCACTCAAAATCTCACAACACATTGCCCTATTCATTCTTTCCTTTACACGGATCAGTCGTCCTGGTCCCTTTGCAGAAAAACAGCGCCAAAGCATGATGTTTCCACCCCCATGCTTCACAGTAGGTATGGTGTTCTTTAGATGCAACTCAGCATTCTTTCTCCTCCAAACACGACAAGTTGAGTTTTTACCAAAAAGTTCTATTTTGGTTTCATCTGACCATATGACATTCTCCCAATCCTCTTCTGGATCATCCAAATGCTCTCTAGCAAACTTCAGACGGGCCTGGACATGTACTGGCTTAAGCAGGGGGGACACGTCTGGGCACTGCAGATTTGAGTCCCTGGCGGCGTAGTGTGTTATCTGATGGTAGCCATTGTTAATTTGGTCCCAGCTCTCTGCAGGTCATTCACTAGGTCCCCCCGTGTGGTTCTGGGATTTTGCTCACCATTCTCGTGATCATTTTGACCCCACGGGGTGAGATCTTGCCGTGGAGCCCCAGATCGAGGGAGGTTATCAGTGGTCTTGTATGTCTTCCATTTTCTAATAATTGCTCCCACAGTTGATTTCTTCACACCAAGCTGCTTACTATTGCAGATTTTAGTCTTCCCAGCCTGGTGCAGGTCTACAATTTTGTTTCTGTGTCCTTTGACAGTCATTGGTCTTGGCCCATAGTGGAGTTTGGAGTCTGACTGTTGGGTTGTGGACAGGTGTCTTTTATACTGATAACGAGTTCAAACAGGTGCCATTAATACAGGTAACGAGTGGAGGACAGAGGAGCCTCTTTAAGAAGAAGTTACAGGTCTGTGAGAGCCAGAAATCTTGCTTGTTTGCAGGTGACCAAATACTTATTTTCCATTCCAATTCTTTAAAAATCAGACAATGTGATTTTCTGGATTTTTTTTCTCATTTTGTCTCTCATAGTTGAGGTATACCTATGATGAAAATTAGAGACCTCTCTCATCTTTTAAGTGGGAGAACCTGCACAATTGGTGGCTGACTAAATACTTTTTTGCCCACTGTATCTAGGGACAATTTAGAACAACCAGTTAACCTAACATGCATGTCTTTGGATTGTGGGAGGAAACCGGAGCTCCCCGAGTAAATCCACGCAGCACAGGGGGAACATGCAAACTCCACACAGAAAGGTTCCTACCCCGGCCAGCCTGAGGATTTGAACCTGGAACCTTCTAACTGTTAGGCAACAGTGCTAACCACTGCACCACCGTGCTGCCCACGGTCTCCAATTAGGAGACGGATCGGTCGTGGAGTTAATGGAGAGTATGCTGTTTTTGCTGGGTGCCAATGATGGATCTTTCCTCTTTGCCCACCTCTTCCTGTAGAAGCTACCAGCTCTGGCAAGGGCAATCCTGGCCAACTCGCCGCTGCTGGCGACCAAGGATTACCGAGTGCTGGCAGAGGAAAGCAGACCTGCATCATCCTGGCCTAACAGGAGTTTTGGCATCTAGGCAGTGAGACCCAGATCTACGAGACGGCGTGTTTTCATCATCAGCATTTTAGTGCCGACGTGCAACGTTGTCTGCCACCGTGCTGTTTCCAGAGGACGCAGAAACAGACCAGCCAGCAGTCAGTAGAAGCTACGGCCACTGGCGAGAGGGAGAAGCTGCTTTTCATCGAGGACACACATTCTAGGCGACTGTTCTTGGTGGACTCTGGCTCCCAGAAGAGCCTCATTTTGCCAGTCAGTGCAGACAGGCTGGCAGAAGGCTTGCAATTATGAGTGGGACTTTTGTGGTACGTGCAAGCTTGGTTCCTATTTTTAAGTGCTGATTTTCTGTGTGCTTATGGTCTCCTTGTTGATATGGCTAACAGATGTTTAGTGGATGCTGTTTCTTTTTCCTCATTACCCTGCATAGCTCGGGGAGTTGAGCCACTAACACATGCAAATGTTTTAGCTCCGGGGGATAAGTACGAGCGTTTGCTTGCCAAGTTTCCCACAGTCAGGGTGTCCACCTTTTCCGCTACCATAACCAAGCATGGGTTGAGAACTTAATCACCACAAAGGGCCCGCCGGTTTTTGTGTGTCTGCGCTTCCTGGATGCGGCCTAAAACTAGCACATCATGTGTGAGGTGTTCACTAACTTAGAACATCTAGGGATTCATTAAGTTCTCAACAGCCCCTTGGGCATCCCCGCTGCAACATGGTGCCCAAGTCCGATGGTTCGTGGCAGTCATGCCATGGACTTCCGTCACCTTGAACATTTGCCACCAAACATGACTGTTACCCCCATCCCCACTCATCCAGGATTTTTCCGTTGCACCTGGCCGGAACGCACATTCTTTTCAAAAGTGGATCTGGTCCACGGTTACCACCAGGTCCTGGTTTGCACTGAGGGTGTTCCCCACAATGGTGTAATAACCTCCCTTTGGTCCTTTTCGAGTTTTTTTGCGCATGCCGTTCGGGTTAAAGGGTGCAGCACAAACTTTTTCAAAGGCATGATGGCGCGGTGCTCCATGACTTACCGTCATTTTCATCTACTTAGATGACATTCTTGGTGGCTAGCATGTCAGATGAGGAGCACCTCACCCATCCCAAGCAAGTTTTCAATGGTTGGAAATTGCACAGGCTGATTGTTAATCCGGCGACAAGTGTCAATTCGGACTGCCAATAATCACTTCTTGGGCGACTGCATCTCACCGGAGGGCGCAAATCCCACTGCCGGCCTAAAGTAGCGCAGTGTCAGATTTTCCACATCTGCAGACTGTGAGGGGTGCTGCTCAGGAATTTTGGGGGATGGTCAGTTTCTTACAACCATTTCCTCCTCTGTGCAGCCCAGCTGCTGTAAGCGCTTGTACGGCATGCCTCAAAAAGAAGAAACCCGCAGATAGCATTGACTGGACCCTCGATTGGGTCAGGCTTTCACAGGCGCCAAAACGGCGCTCGCCAGTGCAGCTTTGCTGGCCCACCAGCCACTGTCAGCACTGGATAGCGAGTCACCACCAAAACACATCGGATGTCGTGGTAGAGCCGTGATGGAGCAAGTACGTCTATAGTTCATGGCCACACCCCTCACTTTTTTCAGCAGTACTCTTGCGCGGACAACGCAGCGTAAGTATAGCACTTTTCGACAGGAGAGTTGTTGGCTCTCCACCCTGGCTACACGTCATTTCAGTTCTGGTTCAGAGGTCGCGGAGTTTACTGTGTTTGTCGATCACAAACACGAACTTACACACTGTCTAAAGTCTTGGAACTGTGGTCAGCTCGGCAAGCAACGACACTTGGCCGCAATTTTGGATGTTCAGGACCGACATCCAAAATGTAGCCGGTAAACTTAACATTGTGGTGGACTGCCCTGTTGCGCACACTAGGTCTCCTCCGGTCTACATGTGTATTTATTTTTTCCGCAATGGCCGCTGATACAAACTGGGGACGGGGACATTTGCATGCTCCAATCTGCAACTACCGGACTAAACCTGGAGAGCAGGGCGGTACAAGAAGGGTGCCCCCCCGCGCCTGCGACGTCTCCACCCGGTCGTTCCCCACCTGGTGGTTCCGAGCTCTTGGCAGGCTGCTGTTTCAAGTCCATTCACTCCATTTCACATCCCAGCGTATGAGCCCTTGGTTAAAGTGGTGGGTCCAAATTCATCTGGGCCTCGCTGATGCAGGGATGTGAAAGAATGGGCTGCAGCGTGCGTTCACGTGCCAATGGCTAAGGTGCAGAGACACACCAAAAGCCCCCCTTGAGCCTTTTCCAAATTCTGGCCAGGAGGTATTGACCACATACACGTTGGATTTTAGTGGGCCCCTTCTGCACATCACAGGGGTCTCACACACACTTCTGACAATTATGGACTGCATACACGTTAGCCAGAGGCAGTTTCCACTGTACTCCACCACGTTCTGCCGAGGTAGCCCACGTGTTTTTGTCATCTTGGGTCACACAGTTCGGATCCCCATCGGAACCATACACTTCCGACAGGGGTCCCGCAGTTTGTTTTGGAACTCTGGTCCGCAATGGCTGAGAGCCTGGGGGTCAAAAATCCCACCGCGAAACCATGTACAACCCACTGGCTAATGGTTTGTGCGAGCGGTTTCACAGGTCACTTCAAGCATGCGCTCAGAGCCTTGCTATATGGGCGCAAATTGGGTCAACCGCCTTGCCTTGGGTCCTATGGGGATGCACTCCACGCCTAAGGAAGATTTGGAAGTAAGCTTCCACCGGCAGAGCTCGTTTTTTCTCAGCTGTTGCGGATCCCTGGGTGTGAGATTTTATTGCTGGAGAACCCAGCACCCGGTCCGACCCATTGCACGCTCTTTTTCCTGGGCAGAGGGCTGGTCCGCATCAGGGGCCAGCAGCCCATTGTTCTGACACTAAATAACTAGCCAGTGCACTGAAACGCCAAATTTGTTTATAGATAGGCACGATGCCACAGGCAACACCCGCTACGTCCTCCGTACGACAGCCCATTCAGAGTGTTAGAAATGGGGGCGAAACATTTTGTGTTAGACCTGGGGGGGCATAAGGAAACCATCTGCATAGACAGGCTGAAGCCCACTTATGTGTTGGCAGATGAGCAGGTGGTGCTGGCCCAGGCTTCCCGGCGCGGATGCCCACCTACGGTGGCTCCGCAGGTTGGTGTTCCCCCACAGATAATTGTTTTCAGGAGACTAGATCTTTCCCTTCTCCACTCTTTACCCCTCCAGAGGACCGCTCGCCAGAGACCCAAGTTTTTCTCCAGCTCACCTCGACAGCAAGGCACTTCATCCAGCCCGGCAGCTCCACGTTACAGCCGTTACAGGCGCTTGCTCAGGCCCAAAGGACCAGAGGATTAAAGCCCCTTCTGGGTGTTCGGGGGTGGGGGGCGCTGTGTGGTGATACAACAGGAGATTGCACTCCACCCAGGACTTTGGGGAATTGGGGGAAGGAGGTGAGAGATGGAAATGAGGAGAAGAAGGGAGCGGAACCAAGGACGGGCGCCAGAATGCTAGGGAGTAATAAACCAAATAAAGATGCGCCTTCGCTCCCGGTATGCCAGGCATGAACCTATTGTGTGGGGTAGAAGACGTTGTTCACACCTTGGGTATGCTAGGTGCAAAAGTATTGTGTGAGTCATGCTCTATTGTTGTGTAGGTTAATGTGTGTACTCCGGGTGCCAAGGGCGGGATTAAAGCTGTAATAAAGAGATTTGCTCTGGCACCCAATTCAGTCTGTTCTGCTGGTTGGAGGAAATAAAGTTGTGTCGTCAGCTCATGTCTCGTCTGATTCCTTTCCTCCACAGTATATGAAATAAATCCACAAGGAAGTGTCACATCTTTACAAGAAAAATTTGCAAGAAAATGTTGACAAGGAAAATAGTTAAGAAAAATAGTTATAACTTTGAGAGTAAAAAGAGAGTTTTTTTAAACTAAAATCTTTAACTGAAAACTGAAATTTTAAAGAAACCCAATTTTATAGTAATGAAGAATTAAATTTGTAAGTAAAATGTCAAAAAAGCTGCAACTTTGAAAAGAAAAGCATCAGATTGATCAGAATAGTATTCATTCATTATATGTCTTTATTTTTCATCTTTCATCTCTAAATTGAATTTCCATCAAGATCACCCTGATGATATCGCCCCTATGGTCCTGACATCAGCCACCCAGGAGCTCTTTGGCTGCCGCGCAGATGAGGACGTCACAGTGGATAGTGGAAAGCCCCTTACAAGCTGACTTGAAAAAAGCATGGACATCATACAGGACATGAAGCACAAGAGCCTTGCGTGTTTGTCTGATTTCAGCCCTGCCTGTGAAGCACGATATTGTTGGTTATTCTTAGTATGGTGGTGGCTTCATGTGTTCCACAAATATCTACTCATACACATATTACCTCCCGAGATTCTTGTATATGATGGCAAGGACCCTAGACACAGGCCAGAAGGCTGTGTTGTCGGGAACAAGCAGGATAACTCCACTTAAGCCCAATTGTCAGTTTGTGTTTTGCATCCTACATTAAGCTAGACTACTGCTGTTGTAATTTCTGATTGCCAAAAATGGTAAACCCTAAATCCACTAAACTGGCATCTAACTTTGTAAATGAAATAACTGATGGGCTGTGTATTTCTTTTCATTTTTCTGCTCAGGACTACCCTGAGGATGAAATGTTGTTGGTGTTTGACCAGGAGACTTCACTTATGGACAGAGTTTTCTACCTGGTTCTGACACAGAAGCCAAAGAGAGGATATGCGTACGTACAGTCATTTCTTTGTGGCTGCCATAGGGATGTAGTTATTCTGAATTAGACGAATAATTCCCACATCCACGGTATTGTGCTCCATTGTGGTACTTGGGCCCTGTAACAATAACAGCTAACACAATTAATTGTATGATAAGAAAAAACAACCATGATAAAGTTTTCTGGGCCAGCGCAATGGCGGAGTGGTTAGCACTGCGGCAGCACAGCAACTCACCCTTTGGCCGGAGGATCCTGGGTTCGATCACCCAGCCCCCTGACCAACAGTGATCGTGTGGAGTTTGCATGTTCTCCCCGTGTCTGCGTGGGTTTACTCCGGGATTTCTCCGGTTTCCTCCCACACACCAAAAACATGCAAGTTAGGTTAATTGGCATCAAAACTGGGGATTCCAAATTGTCCTTAGGTATGAATGTTAGAGTGAATGGTTGTCTGTCTCTCTGTGTTGGCCCTGCGATGGAACTGGCGATCTGTCCAGGGTGTACCCTGCCTCTCGCCCAAGATGCCTGGAATAGGCTCCAACAGCCCCCCCCCCCCGACCCGAAAAGGATAAAGCGGAGGAAGATGGATGGATGGATAAGTTTTCTGGCCATGATAAGTCGCTGTTTACGCATCTGTGTTTCTTTATATGATCCGCCAACATTTCAGCCGGGAACACTGCTTTTGTCCCTCTGCACGACAGTCTGCAAAAGTGAAGCAGCGAGCTGAAGGGTCCGCTTACAAATTAAAGTTTGTCCCAGTTGAGCCTAAAAGTCTACTCCGTTTTAACGGTGTGATCGGTTTGCACATCGAAGCCCTCAATTTTTGCCCAATTGGAGAGGTTGGCTTCAACTCGGACTTGATTACTCGGGTAACACACATGTTTACAATACTACGTTTGTATGATCAGTGCAACTGTTCTTACTGTCATTACTGGCTGTATTAGAGAGTGGTACCAGAAAAAAACCCAATTCAAAATAGACTGTAAGGTCCAGGAAGTTGAAATGTTGACTGTGTAGTTTTCTACTGTATAGTCTCTTTGAGACACGCATATTGTAAACAAACAAACGGTCCTTACCGACTACGTAAAGCCATGTGTCTTGGTTGTCTGTGGCAACATACAAAGAGCAGTAGTCAAAACAATTTTATTTATTGTTTTAGTTTATTTTATTTATGTTTTATTTATTTAGGATATTTAAACATATTTTCTACATTTTGATTCCAGTGTTTAATAATACTCAAATAAAATTTCAAAGCTCTTTGAAAAATTGTACATACAGTATGTCACAAAAGTGAGTACACCTCTCACATTTTTGTAAATATTTTATTATATCTTTTCATGGGACAACACTGAAGATATGACACTTTGATACAATGTAAAGTAGTCAGTGTACAGCTTGTTATAACTGTGCAAATTTGCTGTCCCCTCAAAATAACTCAACACACAGCCATTAATGTCTAAACCGCTGGCAACAAAAGTGAGTACACCCCGAAGTGAAAATGTCCAAATTGTGCCCAATTAGCCATTTTCCCTCCCTGGTGTCATGTGACTCATTAGTGTTTACAAGGTCTCAGGTGTGAATGAGGAGCAGGTGTTGTTAAATTTTGGTGTTATCGCCTCCTCACACTTTCTCATACTGGTCACTGGAAGTTCAACATGGCACCTCATGGCAAAGAACTCTCTGAGGATATGAAAAAAGAATTGTTGCTCAATATAAAGACTGCACGGTGGCGCAGTGGTTTAGCACTGTGGCAGCACAGTTTCTACCCTCGGCCAGGGGATCGCGGGGATCGTGGGTTCGATTCCAGCCCCCGACCAACAGTGAGCTGTGTGGAGTTATGCATGTTCTCCCCGTGTTGCGCGGGTTTACTCCGCGGATTTCTCCGGTTTCCTCCCGCATACCAAAAACATGTAGGTTTAGGGACGCTCGCGCACGCATGCGACCAGCAGCCGGTGGCTTGTCACCAGACTGCAAACCGAGTCTACCTACGGGGTACAAATAAGTAACAAAAAAAAAAAAAAAAAAAACACCCTGAAACTGAGCTGCAGCATGGTGGCCAAGACCATACAGCAGTTTAACAGGACAGGTTCCACTCAAGAACAGGCCTCGCCATGGTCGACCAAAGACATTGAGTGCATGTGGTCAGTATCATATCCAGAGGTTGTCTTTTGAAAATAGACGTATGAGTGCTGCCAGCATTGCTGCAGAGGTTGAAGGGGTGGGGTGGCCTGTCAGTGCTTAGACCAAAAGGTGCACACTGCATCAAATTGGTCTGCATGGCTGTCATCCCAGAAGGAAGCCCCTTTTAAAGATGCACAAGAAAGCCCGCAGACAGTTTGCTGAAGACAAGCAGACTAAGGACATGGATTACTGGAACCATGCCCTGTGGTCTGATGAGACCAAGATAAACTTACTTGGATCAGATGGTGTCAAGTGTGTTTGGCGGCAACCAGGTGAGGAGTACAAAGACAAGTGTGTCTTACCTACAGTCAAGCATGGTGGTGGAAGTGTCATGGTTTGGAGCTGCATGAATGCTGCCAGCACTGGGGAGCTACAGTTCATTGAGGGAACCATGAATGCCAACATGTACTGTGACATACTGAAGTAGAGCATGATTGGAAACTGGGCCACAGGGCAGTATTCCCACATGATAACGACCCCAAATACACCTCCAAGACGACCACTGCCTTGCTAAAGAAACTGAGAGTAAAGGTGATGAACTGGCCAAGCATGTCTCCAGACCTAAACCCTATTGAGCATCTGTGGGGCATCCTCAAACGGAAAGTGGAGGAGTGCAAGGTCTCTAACAGTGGCTGAGGGCTGCAATGGTAATTTGACCTTTAAAATAAAGATTATGCTGCTTATAAAGTTTTTTGTATAAGATAAGCTTTTATTAGTCCCACAATGGGGAAATTCCAGGATTGCAACAGCACAGGGATAGCAACACTCAGAGCAACAATCAGAAGGCAAGAGAAAAAACAAGAATAATATACAGTATACAGTATATACAGTATATATATATATACAGTATATATATATAGACACACAGTGCGGAGCATTGTAGCTAGATGGGATAGATATATAAATATATAAACACAGTGCGGAGCATTGTAGCTGGATGGAATAAATATATGAGTATATAAACACACAGTGTGGAGTATTGTAGCTAGATGGAATGAATATGTGAGTATATAACCACAGTGCGGAGCATTGTAGCTAGATGGAATAAGTATGTAGATATATAAACACAGTGCGGAGCATTGTAGCTAGATGGAATAAATATGTAAATATATAAACACACACAGTGTTTATACAGTATATATACAGTTATATATATACAGTTTATACAGTATATACAGTACATAGCTGTGAATATTGTGGCATTAATGAATTCATACAACAGTGAATAACTGTCAAGCTTAATATATAGCTTCATTCATGAAATAAAAGTATTACAAATATATTACAAATTGTTTTCTGCTGAAAAATACATTTCTGAATATCTGATCATAATTTTTGTATAGTTTTTAATTATCAGCACCTTCATAAATTGTTTAAATCTGAAAAATATCATCCATCTCCTCTTTTCAACAGTGATCACACAGCTTTAGTTTCTGATATTTTAATAGAGACAAAAGTTTATTTAGAAGAAGCCACTTTTCATTCTTTTTATGTTCCTCATAATGCCCTTATTCAGTTTGTATTAATATAAGATAAATCTATATCCTTCACCTGTTCTCCACACTCTCAGTTTGAACAACTAGTGGATTGGTTGTCTGCATATTTTTCTTTATTTATTTGGAAAAAAAACACAAAGAATTCTTAACAGCTTTCTAAATAATAATACTTTAAAAATCATTTGCTGCAAATTAATCCATTAGAAATACTCACAGCAGAAGTGGAAAAAGTTTTAAAAATTACTTCTTTCGCTGAGCTGAATGTTGGTTATAATTTTTTTTCAAAAATTCAATCAAAACTTTATTTATATAGCACTTTTTCATACAAAAAAAATATGTACCCACAAGTGCTTTACAAATTAAAAAACACAATTGCGCCCCTTACCACCCCCCCCCCTTCACCCCCCAACCTCGTACAAGCAGACAGACAGACAGACACATGCACACATGCACACACTCATCAGTGTGAGACATGGCTGAGCACCGACAATCCAAGTGTAGAAGCACCATCTTAGGGAGCCATCAACACAAGGAAAGTGCCAAGTCCACAGCTACAGGGGCATCACCTCTGCCACCACCCAAGACCAGGCATTGGGTGGGCCAGGGCAGTCACAGGCCAGTGCTCTGCAGCCAGAACCAGGCAACCCTCCATGGGAGAGCCCCCCATGAGGAAACACTGGAATTAGGACAGGATAATAAGATAAATAAAACCATCAATGATAATTAATAATAATTATTATTATAATAATAATTACATCTTATAATAAATAAGATCCAAAATTTGTTAATGAAAAGATAATTATCAACACAGACCCCCATTTAAACTCACAAGTTTAAAATGTAATTGTATTTAATAACAAAAGTGAATAATTATAACAAGATCAACATAAAATAAGTGCAGAATCTGAAATTAAGGAAATTAAAATAGGAAACTAATCAAAAGCAAAGTTAAAATAGTAGGTCTTGAGCCTGTTTTTAAAAACATGAACACTCTCTGCAGCCCTGACGTTCTCTGGCAGGCTGTTCCACAGATGTGGACCGTAGTAGCTAAAAGCAGCCTCACCATGGGTGTGTGTTCTGACAGTAGGAATAATTAAAAGATCAGTGTCAGGACGACCTCAGGGACAATGGGGGCTCATATGTTAAAAGTAGTTCTGATAAATAAGAAGGCCCAAGACCGTGCAGACATTTATAAACCAGTAAAAGAACCTTAAAATTGATCTTGAAGGACGCGGGGAGCCAATGCAGTGACTTTTAAGACCGGCGTAATGTGAGCCTGCCATCTGGTCCTCATCAGAACACATGCAACTGAATTCTGTAATAAATGCAGAGATGAAATTGTCTTTTTGGGAAGACCAGAGAGCAGGACATTACAGTAATCAATACGGCTGGTGGTAAAAACATGCATCAGTATCTCTGTGTTTGCTCGAGAGATAAGTGGGTGGACTCTGGCTATATTCTTTAGATGGAGAATCCCGTTTGTTATATTTTTAATGTGTGAAGTAAAACCAAGCTCAGAGTCTAATATAACGCCCAAATTCTTAACATGTTGGGATGGAGTAAAGGACAAACTATGTAATTTTGGTAAAATTTTCTCTCTGAGCTTCAAGGCCGATAACTAAAACTTCAGTTCTGTCCTGGTTAAGCTGAAGAAAGTTTGATGCCATCCATGACTTAATGTCTAAAATACAGTTAAAAAGGGTGTTAATTGGTTCCATGTCATCAGGACATCAGCGACATACAGTTGTATGTCATCAGTATAACTATGGTAATTGACATCATGTCTCCTGATAACATCCACGAGGGGCAGCATGTACAGATTAAAAAGTATTGGACCTAAAATTTAACCTTGGGGCACACCACAATTTATTTTGTAGACTTTGAAAGAACATGTATCCATACTTACCAAAAAGTTCCTGTCTGTAAGACTTGAACCAATTAAGAACAGTACCAGAGAGGCCAACCAGATCCTTTAGTCTGGTTAAAAGAACGTGGTGGTCTACTGTATCAAAGCCAGCACTTAGATCCAGTAGAACCAAGACTGAAATTCTGCATGAGTCCATATTGTGCCTTACAGATCATTAACAATCCTGACCAGGGCTGTCTCTGTACTGTGGTTCATCCTAAAACCAGACTGGTTTTCATCAAATTATTATTTGATATTATTATTAATAATATATTATTATTAAAATGGGTGACATTGATAGACAGTCTGCACTTCACTGTCGAAAACCCCATTAAAAACATCAGGTAACAAACTAGCTGTTATCCTGCAGATAAAAAAGCTGAAAACATCCTTAAAATAAAAGGCTCACCTCTACATCGATGTCAGACAATCCTCTTTCTTTTCACTCATTTGAACTCCTTTTACTATTTTTTTTAATTGACAAATTTTTTTTTTAATTGACAAATTGTGACAAATTGGACGCCTCCCACTTGAGGTGTTTCGGGCACGTTCCACTGGGAGGAGACCCCGGGGCAGACCCAGGACTCGGTGGAGAGACTATGTCTCCCAGCTGGTCTGGGAATGCCTTGGTATCCTCTCTGAAGAGCTGGAGCAGGTAACTGGGGAGAGGGAAGTCTGGGCTTCTCTGATTGAACTGCCTCTGTGACCCGGACCTCCGGAAAAGCGGTAGAAGATGGATGGATGGATGGATGGACAAATTGTGAGGAAAAACTGTCGGCTGTATGTTGCTGATTTCAGACAAGTATACCCGGTTGACAGTGTTTCATAATAAAAGCACATAACAAAAACAACCATTCTGAAAACTGAATCGCTCTAGAGGGCTTTTATTTTTACATCACTCAGGAAGTATTGAGCTGTGACAGTGAAAATAAATTTACACTAATTCAGACTTCACGTCTGTGAATCCATGGCTATGGTGACTAATGTATGGTTATTGAGCAATTGAATTCAAGAATTGTATTCTCATGTGTAAGGGTAATTAAGGTGGTTTGATTTTAGCTAATCATTGTTTGTGTTCTCGTTGGAGAATGTTTCTCATCTACAACGTACATGAACACAAATTAATCTGGTCCACACAGAATAGAGTCTTTATTTTCCTCTGTGATTTTACATTTCTCTGGATCTGTTTCATGTCTTACCGAGAGTGGCAGGAAGCAGCCACTATCCTGTCCTTCTCCCAGGCTTCTTCTCCCACATGCAATGAGAGGCTGAGCGGCGCTCTGTGCAGCTGCCGTCAGATGTGTACGCAGTCCCCATAGTGGTTGACAACATAATAATTTGGAAAATGTTATACTGTATTTTATGTTCTAAAAGTATGCGTTTTCCATTGAGATAATGTATCCAATTTGCGATAACCAATGATAACCGGAGTGTGGCTTAGTTAATAGAGCATCCACCCCACAGCCGGGAGGTTGTGGGTTCAAGGTCCTGGCCGGGGGTCATACCAAAGACCAAATATAAATGGTACTTCCCACCTTCTAGCGTGGTGCTCAACATAATAGAATGGGGGAAGGAAAAGTTGTTTGTGGCGGCCCCCTCGCATGGCAGGAGTGACCCCTCTGATTCTATATGTGATTAACATTATAGATAGGAGAACATAATTTCGTTCTACTGTACATGATGGCTGTATAGATTTGAATGACAATAAATTGGCTTCTTCTTAATTTAAAAAATATAAATAAAATTAGCTTCATTAATTTCCATGTGTTTTTGACATATAACTGTCAGGGAGCCACAGCATGGGGGCTGAAGGGGTCGCGGGTTGCCGACCCCTGGTTATTGTAATAATTTTGGGGGAAAAATTGTCGTCCATCAAAATGTGTTTATTGTTACAGGTCTAGTTGTACTCTCTTCCTATATTGTGATATTTAATGTGGAGTTTGTAATCACTAGTTAAAGCAGGCATTTTGGTGAAATTGTAGTGTTTAAATAATGTGAAAGGGTGAAGGAATGGTATAACAGTTTATTTTCCATGATAATATTCAAGACTATGCAGTATTTGCAGTAAAGTCCATTGCCAAGAAATTAAGATATGAACTGAAGCTATAATTTAAGGCAAATCATTACATCAGCGATATTAAGGTTCAATTTTGTTTTAATGTTTCTGTACCTAGTAATACCCTCTCTACTGCTTTTGTTCAAAATCATGTCTGTGTTTCCTTTCTGTTATTTTCTAGTTACATGTTGTACACATAATCATTTTTTCAACTTTATTATGGTTAACAGTCTTTTGGACAGTTTGTCTTATTGCTGTATTTTTTTCATGTAAAGATTGTAATACATTTCTAGTAATTTGGTAACAGCTTTAAAAAATGCTTCTCATACTACTTTCTTACTCCAACATTTTCTAGTGCATATACATTTCACATTTAGTATCCAGTCCACTCTGCATTTCATGTTGTTTATTCTGTCTACCCTTTTAAATTCTGTCTGGGTTGGTGCAGCACCCAGAGCCTGAAACATTAGACGCTTCAGAGAATGAAATCAATAAAACACCAAAACCGACGCAATGGATATCTCTCGGCAGCGAGCAGGAAATAGATGAAGAGTCTGTCAAGGAGACCAGAGAAAAGGCATGCTGCATAAATACACTGTATATTTGTAAAACAGCTTTAATATTATATCTAATCAGATTAGTTATCCTAATTAAATTCTTGTTCCATATCCTTGTCATCATCAAGCTGTGGTACAAGTTGTCAAGGGTGCGGAGAAAGTTTGGTGCAAACCGGTCTGTTTTTCTGACCGCAATACTGCAGACGCAAAGGATGGCTACCTGGAGTGTGTTTCCTACCAAGACAGCAGATTCAGCATCAAGCAGATGCAGAGAGACTGCGGGATTCAGGCTGTTCCCAGGCTGCAGAGCTGCAGTGCTCAGACGCAGGGGTATGCCCCCCCCCCACACACACACACAAAAATCAGTTCACATATTGTAAATGTAGATCTGTTCTTGCAGCTGAGAAAAACACAGCCCAACAATACCTGGCAAAATGGTTTTACCAGTTTCAAATCATAAGAGTACAAGTTTAAAATCCTTCTCAGAAATACTTTAAGGATATGGAATCATAGAATATCTCAAACTTCCTGAATATAGCCATGTGTTCACATACACAAAATGTGTTGTTATATAATGGTAAATCCTTCCCATGTAAGTAACCTAGTGCTGAGAAAGTTGTCATTTTTTACAGGAAGTTGCAGAGGAACACCTTACCCAGTACATCGCAAGACATTTAACTGGAGGAGGAAACTGAAAACATCTTAAAGACTGATGATAGCTGAAGAATTTTTGCAATTCAGTGACACCCAGGTAAAATAATTGTTTATGATTATTTACTGATTCTGAAAAAAAATGCTAGCCTTACATGAACTTTAAAATAGAGGAGCTTGGGAAGAGTAATACTTGTATTTTGATTATTGAACTTTTACCAGAATGTTTTGTGTTGTTTTGTAGGGTTTTGCAAGCACTTAAGCAGGAAGAGATTGTGAACGTGTTCTGTGATGACTGGAAGGTTCTTGGAGCAGGAGCGGAAGCTGGCAACTGGTCCGGGAAAGTTTCTAAGGATTTGGTGTTTCATCAGGCCTTTGGAGACCAGAAGTACATCAAGGACATGAAAATCAGCTGCATTAACTGGCACCCAAGCATCCACGGTAAAGAGCAAACTCTCAGAGAAAAGTTAGAGATCTCATGGGGAAAAAAACAAAAAACTGTTGAACCTCACACCAGCAGGTATTGTTTTTGAATAATCATTGTTATGGGTGTCTTAATTCAATCCATCCATTTTCTACCACTTTTCCGGAGGTCCGGGTCACGGAGGCAGCAGCTCAAGCAGGGAAGCCAAGACTTTCCTTTTCCCTGGCCACCTGCTCCAGCACTTCAGAGAGGATACCAAGATGTTCTCAGGCCAGCTGGGAGACATAGTCTCTCCAACATGTCCCAGGTCTGCCCCGGGGTCTCCTTCCAGTGGGACATGCCCGAAACACCTCAAGTGCGAGGCGTCCAGGAGGCATCCTGATCAGATGCTCAAACCACCTCAATTGGCTCCTTTTGATATGGAGGAGCAGCGGTTCTACTCTGAGCCTCTCCCAGATGATTGAGCTCCTCACCCTATCTCTGAGGGTGAGTCCAGCAATCCTACGGAGAAAGCTCATTTCAGTCGCTTGTATCCGTGATCTTTCTTTCAGTCATTACCCAACGTTCATGACCATAGGCGAGGGTAGGAACATAGATTGATTGGTAAATCGACAGCTTTGCTCTTGAGCTCAGCTCCCTCTTCACCACAACAGACCGGTACAGCTTCCGCATCACTGCAGAGGCTGCCATGATCCATCTGTCAATCTCTCACTCCATTCTCCCCTCACTCGTGAATGAGACCCTGAGATACTTAAACTCTTCCACTTGGGGGAAGGAGCTTGTCTCAACCCGGAGAGGCTAATCCACCTTTTTCTGGCGGAGAACCATGGACTCGAACTTGGAGGTGCTGATTCTCATCCCAGCTGCTTCACACTCAGCGGCAAACCGTCCCAGCAAGGTCTGTAGGTCATTGGTCGATGAAGCCATCAGGACAACGTCAACTGCAAACAGCAGAGATGAGATCCTGTGGTCACCAAGCATGACACCCTCTGATCCTTGGCTGCACCTAGATATCCTGTCCATAAAAATTATGAACAGGATTGGTGACATAGGGCAGCCCTGGTGGAGTCCAACTTTCACTGGAAATGAGTTTGACTGGGTGTTGGCAATACGAACCAAACTCTTGTAATGGTCATATAGGGACCAGATAGATCGCAACAACAAGCCTGATACCCCAGCAGCACCCCCCACAAGAGACCATGAGGAACACGGTGGAATGCTTTCTCCAAATCCACAAAACACATGTGGACTGGTTGGCCAAACTCCCACAAATCCTCAAGGATTCTCGAGAGGGTAAAGAGTTGATCTGATGCGCCACAGCCAGGACGAAAACCACATTGCACCTCCTAGATCCGAGGTTCAACCAGCAGTTGAAAAGAGGAACTAACACCCTGGTTTGCCATGCCAAAGACACTGTCCCCAACTTCCACGCAACACTGGAGAGGTGTGTCAACCATGACAGCCCTACAATGTCCAGGGCCTTGAGGTACTCAGGGTGAATCTCATCCACCCCCGGGGCCTGGCCACTGAAGAGTTTTTTTTTAACCACTTCTGCGTCCTCAGTCCCTGTGATGGGCAAGTTGTCCTTCTCGTCCTCAAGCCCTGCTTCCGCTGTGGAAGGCGTGTCGTGGGATTGAGGAGATCCTCAAAGTATTCCTTCCACCACCTGACGATGTCCCCAGTCAAAGTCAGCAGTGCCCCAGCTGCACTATACACAATGTGGACAGGGAGCTTCCCCCTCCTGAGTCGCCGGACAGTTTGCCAGAATCTCTTCAAGGCCTACCAAAAGTCTTGTTCCATGGCTTCACCAAACTCCTCCCACACCCAAGTTTCTGCTTCAGCAACCACCCGAGCTGCACTCCGCTTGGCCTACCAGTACACCTCAGCTGCTTCAGGAGTCCCACAAGCCAACCAAGCTTGGTAGGATTCCTTCTTCAGCTTGATGGCCCCCCTCACCACTGATGTTCAACACTTGGTTTGGGGGTTGCCACCACGAGATGCACCAACAACCTTGAGGCCACAGCTCTGGGCAGCTGCTTCGACAATGGAGATGGAGAACATGGCCCATTCAGACTCCTTGTCTCCAGTCTCCCTCAGAATGTGGTTGAAGTTCTTCCGGAGGTGGGAGTTGAAGACCTCCCATACAGGGGCCTCAGCCAGATGTTCCCAGCACACCCTCACTATACGTTTAGGTCTACCAGGTCTGAGTGTCGTCCACCCCTGCCATCGGATCCAACTCACCATCAGGTGGTGATAAGTTGACAGCTTTGCACCTCTCTTTACCCGAGTGTCCAAGACATATGGTCGCAGGTCTGATGACAAGATAACAAAATCGATCATCGGCCTGCGACCTAGGGTGTCCTGGTGCCAGGTGCAGATATGGACACCCTTATGCTTAAACATGAGGTGCTTTTGGACAGAGAAGTTCAAGAACTCAGTTCCAGAACTGTTTAGCTCTGGGAACTACCCTTCCCTGGGAGAACATTTTCATTTTGCATTTGCACAGGCAGTGAGGGGGCATGGTAGGGACTGATGAGATGCAAAGATCTGCAAGTCACGTGTACCTAAGCGCCACACTTGACAACAACAAGGAACCCAGGGTGGAGAGTGAGGAGGCTACAGCATTCATGTTCTTCATGGCAGTATTATTTTGGACTGCCAAATGGTGCGTCTATTGTCAAGGCTGGAGGAATTCACAGAGAAAGTCCGGAAATGAGACAAAAAATCCTACAGCAGTCAGCCCTTTGTTCCATGGAGGAAGAAAGAGCAGCGCTGCAGACAAAAAGTCTAACTTATTAAACATGCGCTGATTGGGTTTGTGTCGTATGGGTAAATATTTCCGACCGTATTTTACTCTCAGAAAAAAGGTTGAACAGTGGACAAAGAATTTCTGTATGTCCAGAGGGACATTTCAATACGTGTGTTGCCACCTGAGAGAATGGACACAATTTACATCTGGCTGTCCAGCCACCTGCTGCAGATAGTAGATGGAGTGTGTGCAGCCTGATGTGTTACCACGTGCCTTCCAACTAATCACAACACACATTTTCACAATAAGCATTGTGAGCATTTTTTTTAATGTTGTGTGAGATAAAGATTTCCTGCCTTTCAGCTCTGTGTGCATCCATCTTCTTCCGCTTAATCCTTTTTTTGTGGGGGGGGGGGGTCGTGGGGGGGCTGGAGCCTATCCCAGCATCTTTGGGCGAGAGGCAGGGTACACCCTGGACAGATCGCCAGTCCATGAAATGTATCAGTAGTACATCAGTAGTAGACGTTAAAGGTTAAGAATTAATCAGTGACTGTAGGGGTTATTTGTGGTTTAAAAATATTTAATTATGAGGGGATCCTGTCACAACATATGATCAGTATGTGAGGATTAAAATGTGGAAGGAATGTGGTGAAATGTTTGCTTTACTTTAATAAGTGGCCACAAGTGCATTGTGTGACAAAATCAGGTCACTCTGTATAAGCCTGTACGTTTTTAAACATAGACATATGGGTATTTAATATTAATGTTAATACTGGGAGATTCACATTATATAATTAAACAAAACAGGAGTCTTTAAAATTTCATTAAAGAAACGGTGAGGAATAAATTAGGACATCCTCACCTTTATTCCCACTTAAAATGGCTAAAATAAATACATTGGGCATCAACGTAAACATTTAATAATTAACTGAATAATTAATAAGGTGTCCAAATTGTGTCACGTGACTGTATGACTGTATGTGAATGCCAGACCTGTGTTAAACATGATAAACTTGGTGCATCTTAAAAAGAAGTTTATGACCAGTAGTTCAGCGCACCTGAGGATCAGAAAGGCTGAAGATGCAGTGAGCAGAGATGGATGATTTAATATTTCACAGCTCTGACCCAGTCACAGCTAACATCACTGTTGTTAACAACAAAAACAAAGCAAAGTTCTGACTCTTCAAATGTTCATTTATTTTCCAGTAAAATATTTTGAAAACTTCAGACATACAACAGACACACCATGAATTTACTGAAATCGAATTCACTTGGGTATTTCTACGTCTCGGTATCCTCTCTGAAGAGCTGGAGCAGGTGGCCGCGGCGAGGCAAGTCTGGGCTTCTCTGCCTGAGCTGCTGCCTCCGGAAAAGCAGTAGAAAATGGATGGATGGTTTCTTCTCGCACTGGCTTCTGACTCCAGCATGTTGTGCACAGCAGCCAGAAGAGTTTCACTCCACTTTCTTTCCTGGAAAAACCACAGGGAGGATGGAGACAAATATTAACAGACAACTCTCATGCAGTTCTGAGAATCAACATGTTTGGGCAATGCAGTAGTAATGTTTCCTTTACCTGGTCCAAGGTGGCAGAGGGTGCTGGCAGCAGCAGATGTCAGGCAGACGGCAGTCTATGAGTAAAGACACATTTCTGGATCAGAACCATATTATAAAAAAAGATGGCAGAACTGGCAAGGTAGATGAGCGAGGCCTGAGGTATGAAACCTGTGGATCTTCTGCTCATATTCAGTGGACAGAAAAACTGTCACATGTATGAGAGAATAAAATCACTGATATACAAAAAAAAGATGCAAATCAAAGAGGGAAAAACTCTGCAATATGAGAGAAAAATAAGTATAATCTAAATGTTGTTAATTTATAAGACCATAATTGTGAATTGATTAGAAAAACATTTGAAATAGGCAAATTTATGTGTTGCACATTTTAGAAAGTGCAAAATTATTAGAAAAAAGCTGTGCATTTACAAGAAGCCCCAGATTAGAAAAAGAGTTTCAAATAAAAAAAAGCCTTAAGTTTATGTGGAAAAATGTTGCAAATGTATGGTAAAAAAAAAGACCCCTGCAGATTAAAGAGGACAAGGATGCAAATGTGAGAAACTTCATGCACATTACAAGAAAAAAAATTGCATATTAGCGAGAAAAACATTGAAAACGTCTGTGAAATAAGGTGTACATTTGTAACAAAACAAATTTCAGAAGAAAAAAGGTAACAAATTCTGAAGAAAAAGTTGTGAATTGAAGTGGAAAAATATTGCAAATTTACATGGCTAAAAGTGCTGGTGTTTAGAAAAGGAGTTGCAAATTGATTTCATGTTTGGGAGAGACAAATTAGAAGTTAAAGAGGGTGAAAAAGCCTCAAATTTATGAGATAAATTGCATATTTCCTGCACATACTTACCAACTTTCAGCTCTTCAGATGTCGACGGCAGACTCCAGCAACTTGAGGAGACACAGGTGCATCTCAAGAAATTAGAATGTCGACAAAAAGTTGATTTAGTAATGAGTAATGTACAGGGCAATTAATAATCAACTCCCAACTAATATACAAAAAATATTTAAAAAAAGAGACAATGATCATAATTTGAGAGGAGACTTAAACTTTACAAAACCCAAGATACGTACAACCAAGAAAAGTCTGTGCATATCTGTCTGTGGGGTGGATTTGTGGAACAGTCTGGAGCTGGAACTGAAACTATGTACAAACAGAAATCAATTCAAAAAGAGGTATAAACACCATTTGCTGAAAGGATATATGTTAGAAGGGTAGTATTTATATGTACGATTCATTATGTTAACTCTGGGACATTATGGGACACTATGGAATGGTGGGTGGGACAGCACGGTGTATATCTGTGTTGTTTGAGGCTGGTTTTGATGTATGGACTTCATTGTATGTTAGGATGGATGGGTGTTAATGTTGATTTGTAAAAAAATACAGTAAATTGTTTACTTGGGGTCTTAAAGGTGGTAATTTGTATAAAATTCACATGGGTGTATCTATGGAAAAGAGGAGATGGAATTAATAAGTGTTCACTTCTTCCTTCTCCCTTTCGAACAGTGTATAATGTTACTTTATTGCATTTGCCATTTGCTTGTTTTTGTTATATTTTTGTGTTCGAAATAAACTATCTATCTATCTATCTATCTATCTATTTATTTAGGTAATTCAATTCAAAAAAATTAAACTTCTATATTATATAGAAACACAGAGTGATATATTTCAAGTGTTTATTTTAATTTTGATGATTATACCTTAAAGCCCATGAAATCCCCAAATTCAGTTTCTCAGAAAATTAGAATATTAAATTCATTTAAAAAAATAGTTTTTAATAGAAATGTTGACCGACTGAAAAGTATGTCCATGTACACACTCAGTACTTGGTCAGGGCTCCTTTTGGATTAATTACTGTATCAGTGTGGCGTGGCATGAAGGTGATCAGCCTGTGGCGCTGCTGAGGTGTTATGAAGGTCCAGGTTGCTTTGATAGTGACCTTCAGCTCGTCTGCATTGTTGGGTCTGGTGTCTCTCATCTTCCTCTTGACAATACTCCATAGATTCTCTATGGGGTTTAGGTCAGGAGAGTTTGCTGGCCAATCAAACAGTGATGCCATGGTCATTAAACCAGGTTTTGATACTTTTGGCAGTGTGGGTGTGTGTGTGGGGGGGGGGGGGGTACCAAGTCCTGCTGGAAAATAAAATCAGTTTCTTCGTAAAGCTTGTCAGCAGATGGAAGCATGAAGTGCTCTAAAATGTCCTGGTAGACGACTGCGCTGACTTTGGTCTTGATAAAACATGGTGGACCAACACCAGCAGATGACATTGTTCCTCAAATCATCACTGACTGTGGAAACTTCACACTAAACCTCAAGCAACTTAGATTCTGTGCCTCTCCACTCTTTCTCCAGACTCTGGGACTTTGATTTCCAAATGAAATGCAAAATTTACTTTTATCTGAACAGTGGTCATATGCTGGTGTTTGTCACTGTGTTTTATCAAGACCAAAGTCAGTGCAGTCGTCTACCAGGACATTTTAGAGCACTTCATGCTTCCCTCTGCTGACAAGCTTTATGGAGAAGCTGATTTTATTTTCCAGCAGGACTTGGCACCCCCTTCCCCACACAAACACACCCACACTGCCAAAAGTATCAAAACCTGGTTTAATGACCATAGCATCACTGTGTTTGATTGTCCAGCAACCTCTCCTGACCTAAACCCCATAGAGAATCTATGGAGTATTGTCAAGAGGAAGATGAGACACCAGACCCAACAATGCAGACGAGTTGAAGGTCACTATCAAAGCAACCTGGACCTTCATAACACCTCAGCAGTGCCACAGGCTGATCACCTCCATGCCACACCACATTGATACAGTAATTAATCCAAAAGGAGCCCCGACCAAGTACTGAGTGTATACATGAACATACTTTTCATTCAGCCAACATTTCCATTAAACTATTTTTTTAATTAATTTGATGTAATACTGTATTCTAATTTTTTGAGAAACTGAATTTGGGGTTTTCATGGGCTGTAAGCTATTATCATCAAAATTAAAATAAATAAACACTTCAAATATATCACACTATGTAATGACTACATAATATAGAAGTTTAATATTTTTGAATTGAATTACCTAAATACATCAACATTTTGTTGACATTCCAATTTATTGATATGCACCTGTATGGTACCTACACCGGGGTTTTATGCTCCGTGTAGGCAGGTCAATGCAAGATTATGTCTAAAGTGTCGGAACATTTCATGGTCTTCTGGTTCTCCCGGTTCTGATTGTTGGGGTCCTTATTTGTTACAGTCCTGTTTGCATTTTGTAATCTTCTTCCTCACTGCTTCACATTGTGAAAAATTCCCGCAAACTGTGAGTTTACTTTACAAAAATTATTACGCTCTGCTGCGAGCCCTCAAATTCTCGCCGATCGTCCTCTGTGGCGTTCAAGGCCAGAAGAGCTCTGACCTCATCAGTCCATTTGTCAGTGTTTTGTTCATATTAAAACTTTTACGTCCGTTCGCGATTACAGGAAAAACAAGCATGGCAAAGTTTCATTTTGAACATTGCAGCACCGTGAGAAGCAGAAGTCTCTGGCAGTGGGCTTAGCTTATGAGTTCTGCCAATCAGCAAACACCTATGTCATATGAGTTCCCAATTCACCAGAAAAGACCCTGCTCTGGAGCAGGAACTAAAATGGTTCTGGAACTGAGGTCGTGGTCCCTAGTTCCTATACTGTCTGAACACAGTAAAACCGGTCCTATGTAATTAAACGATTGTAGGAACTGCAAAAGGTTCCTACAGTGGGAAAGCGCCTATCGTGTTCGTTATGGACAAACTGTGGTTGGTACAGAAGTCTAATAGCTGAACACCACTCGGGTTCAGATCAGGCAGGTCGTTCTTCCCAATCACACCCCTCCAGGTTTCACTGTCATTGCCCACATGTGCACTGAAGTCCCCCAGTAGGGCAAGACTCCAAAAAGGGTGGTTACTCTGAACCATGATTTGGTGCATAGGCACAAATGATGGTCAGGTCCTGTTTCCCAACTCGAAGGCGCAAGGAAACAACCCTTTCATCCACTGGGGAGAACTCCCAATGTCAAGGCAGCAAGGCGGGGGGATACAAGAATACCCACCCCTGGTGATACCAGGGGTGGGTGATACCAAGAATACCCACCCGCCCACCTCTCGCCTGGGGCAACTCCAGAGTAGGCCAAGCTCCAGCCCCCCTCCAGGAGACTGGTTCCAGAACTGGAGCTGTGCATTGAGGTGAGCCCAACTATATCAAGCTGGTGTCTCTCAACCTTGTGCACCAGCTCCGGCTCCTTCCCCACCAAAGGGGTGATATTCCATGTCCCAAAAGCCAGTTTTGAAAGCCGGGGATTAGACCACGAAGGTTTCTGCCTTGTAAGCCCACTGGAGGGCAGACCCATGTAACTCCTTCGGGCTGAGCCTGGCTGGGTCCCATGGGCAGAAACCCGGCCACCAGGCACTAGCCCTCAAGCCCCTTCCCCAGGCCCGGCTCCAGGGCGGGGCCCCGGTAACCCCATACTGGGCGGGGTACACTGAATCCTTGATTTTTTATTTATCATGGGAGTCTGTTGGATCATTCTTAGTCTGGCCCTTCACCCAGGACCAGTTTGTCTTGGGAGACTGTCCCAGAGGCAAATCTTGGGATCACCAGGGCATGCACCCCCACCACCACCACCACCACCACGATAAGGTGACGATCCATGGGGGGGTCTTAATTCTTAATTCATTTTTTTAAAAGTAAAATGATGTGTAAGGCTTTGTATCACCACACACTGCACAAGGCACTCAAGAACATTAGTATCTGTCTCAAAACATGGGACCACAGCAAATATTTATTGTATTGTCATATATCTGCAAAGGTAGCATTGAGTTAAACTTACAAGTTTCTATAAAGACTCATATGTAAGATGTATTTTACTGGTGATTTGATGAAACAGCTTTTTTTTTTTCTTTTTTGAATGTGGCAGGTTTGGTCACTGTTGCTTTGACTAATAAAAAAGAAGAAGATGTGAGTCAACCACCCAAATTCACCAGCAACCCTGCTGTCATTATCTTCTACAGCATCTCAGATCCATCTGTCACCCAGGTATGAGGATTGTACAAGTGTCCTATGAAAAAAAGATAACTAGTGAATCTCTTTCACTGGCAACAAAGATGTACATTTTATTCCTTCTCCTTTTATATCTTATCAAACAACATCGTCATCAGAGTGATGTTATCCAAATCCAAAATTTGAGAGGCACTATTGATTTGACTGTAGCACCAGATCAATACAGCTGAACTGCTAAATCACTCTACAGTGACAGTTCAGCATGATGTTTATCGGAACTAGTTCATGTATCGTGCTCTTGTTTCAACATTTGAGACCAGTAGCAAAATGTACTATATATAAAAAACACAAAAGCACATTTAAGCATATTTAAAATTGTAGAGAGTGATTTTATTTATCAATGCAGCTTATTTTAAACTTATTCTAACTTAAATAAGAAGAAATTACACAGCCTGTTCCTAGTCCTCTTTGGTCAGTCTAATTCAGTGCAATTTATGGTTTTGAAGATTAAAAGCTGAAACTTTCAAGGGAGAGATTAAAAAATACTCAGAATGGCAACAACCTAGTATGAGGGAATCCATACCCTCAAATGTAATATTAATAACCTGTGTGTTTTTTCTGCTTTTGCAGTTGCTTCTGGAGTGCCCAGATGACATTTTGGCCTTTGAGTTTTGCCCCTCTAATTCAGACATTATTGTTGGCGGTTGCATAAATGGCCAGGTGCTGATTTACTTTATTGAATCTGTCTTAGGTACAATAGTGATCTATACCTTCTGCCCCTCTTATTTCAGTGTAGTTACAATTCAGGTTTTTTCATCAGCATTTCACCAGATTTCCGGTAACATTTTGTACTGCTGATGTTTCAGGTTGTACTTTGGGACATTTCTGCTCACACGAAGAACTATCAGGGAACACGGGCTAGCGGAAGCAACAACTTTATCAACACTGGCACTGTTGTAAGTACTGATATCCAGCCTTTCTGCACAAAAGGGGAGGACTCAGACTGTTTGAAGGGCAGGGGCAAGGAAGTAAAAGGGCACCCACTCACTGCAAAATACTGGGCCTCACCAGTATGTAAAAATCGTTGATGTATCATTCTTAATATTCAAATGCAATTGAGGTTTGTACTAGGTTAGTTTAAAATATGAAAAATCATCTCTAAAGTATATAGAGACATACTTTAGAATGTAGGTATTTTTCCACTTGAGTGGCATTTCACCATTAGAGGAAAACCTAAGTGGGCACTTCATCTTTTTTCTCACCAGTTGGGGGGGGGGGGGGGTGCTGAAAACTTCATAGGCTGAAAAGTTCATAGTGGTCAAATCTGACCAAATGTGGTTTATTTTTCAACATAGTCTCCCCTTCAGTCCACACACTTCTTCCATTGGTGTTGCAACGCTTGGATCCTGCGGCTGAAAAATAAACCACATTTGGTCAAATTTGACTACTGTGAACTTTTCAGCCCTCCCCCGTAAATAGCTCTGCACCCCCCCACACACTTTTTTTTACCCCTCAGCCTCAAAAGGCTGATAGGGTATTGTCGTCACCCCGCCAGGGTAAGGTCAAAAGTCTAAGTCAAAATGCCATATAAACTACTGTATATCTCAGTGACAAAGAAGGAGGCTGAGGGGTACAACTGGCAGCTGCCAGTGCTTTTTCTAATGAAAAGCGCACGTTTGGGAGAGGCGTGTATGGACAGCATGGCGGTCACCCACAGAGAACCTTATATGGTTCAGAATTCACTATCTACACTAGAATTGTAGTCATTACAAGATATCATCAGATTTTCTTATACTTAGGATCACACTATGATTTATTGCTAAAAGGGCCATCATAAAGGACTCGCAATCATTTTCCCCCATGTGAAGGACAGCCATTTGGGAACTTTCCCTTGTTTTGGCCACTCTACAGGGAACTTTAATGATGATTTTTCATTAGGGCAGATGGGGCAGATGGCGTCTGCCAGGGCTGCACAGTGTTGATATCAATCAATCAGACTTTATTTATAAAGCATTTTTCATGCAGTGTAGCAGTTTAAAGTGCCGTACAAAATAATAAACAGCAAACACCAAAAGCCAAAACATAGTCTCACCTACCCACACACACACATACACTCACAACATACTGACTAATCGACCTACCATATAAAACCATGTTTAAAAAAAACACCACATGAAATATTAAAATTGAACTGAGGGAGTGCTATCAGTGAGGAAAAATCAGAGGTAATAAGACATAAAACCAAGCAATGACAAGTTAAAAAAGTTAAAACAGGATAAATGCAAATAAAAACAGGATAAAAAAAAACAGTTGAAACAGGATTAAAAGGTGTTAGAAAAAGGTTAAAGGGGGAAAAACAAAAATAAATTTTAATCAAAGCCAGGTCAAAAAGGTGGGTCTTAAATTTGGTTTTAAAAGTATCAACATTTGCTGCGGCCCTCAGGTCTTCAGGAAGGCTGTTCCACAAATGTGAACCATAATGACAGAAAGCCATCTCACTGTGAGTTTTAATTCTGACTTTAGGAAGAATTAAAAAACCTTGACCTGAAGACCTGAGGGTTCTTGAAGGCTCATAAAAAGGCCATTAAGAGCCTTAAAAACCAATAAAAGAACCTTAAAATCTATTCTGAAGCTGACAGGAAGCCAATGCAGAGACTTCGAAATGAGTGTTATGTGTGCTCTCTTTCTGGTCTTGGTCAGAACCTGGGTGGCTGAGTTCTGGAGTAGTTGTAGGGGGGCTATAGTCTTTTTAGGAAGACCAGAAAGAAGAGCATTGCAATAATCTATTCTAGAAGAAATAAAAGCATGTAAAAGTGTCTTTGGATCGGCTTGAGAGAGAAACTGTCACACTCTGGAGATATTCTTTAAATGATAAAAACCAGCCTTGGTTACACTTCTAATATGTTGTTTAAAACTAAGGTCCTGGTCAAAGATCACTCCCAAATTTTTCACAGGTTTGGAAGACTTTGTTGCCAGTATTTGTAAATGTGCTGGCAGTTTCTCTCTCTGAGCTTCTGTCCCAATAACTAAAACTTCTGTTTTGTACTGGTTGAGCTGTAAAAAGGTGTCTGCCATCCACTGTTTAATATCACAAATACATTTTTAAAAAATCAATAGGTCCAGGGTTATCAGGAGACACGGCCATACACAGCTGGGTGTCATCAGCATAACTATTGAAATTTATGCCGTGCCTCTTGATGACCTCATCCAGTGGCAACATATTAAGATTAAAAAGTGATGGACCTAAAATTGAACCCTGTGGAACATCATAATTTATCTTATAGCTTTTAGATGACTGACCCTTGATATTTACAAAAAACTCTGTTAGTGAGATATGATTGAAACCATTTTAAAACTGAACCAGAAAGGCCAATAAAATGAAGTCTATCTTAAAGAATTGAGTGGGCATAGTATCAAAGGCTGCAGTTAAGTCAAGTAGCACTAAAACTGAAGGCTTAATTCTGATCCATACTGGATCAGAGATCATTTAAAATCTTGACTAATGCAGTCTCTGTACTGTGGTAAGCCTGAAAACCAAACTGATATTTCTCACATACAATATATTGTGAGAAATTAAAAAGTCATATAAATGACTAGAAACAGTCTTCTTTAAAATTTTACTTAAAAATGGTAAATTAGATATGGGCCTATAATTGTTGAGTTGGGAAGGGTCTGAATTTTTTCTCTTCTGAAGGGGCTTAACCACAGCAATCTGTCAGGCAGTGGCCCTCGTGAGCCACCATAAGACGCCAACAGTCGCCAGTGAAGTTTGCATGATGTTTATTAATGAAGATGAACACAAGATAATACACAAAGTAACAGAAAGTAATGAGCCGACTTCCGGTTATGGTTGCCACGTAAGACGGACGTGTCTCACTCTGCTCTGCTCCTGGAGAAAAAAAATCGGCAAATAACTCTCTCATTTGGGACAGAACGTATCCCAGCGTTTGGGCGAAGATATGTCGGCGAAGCCTAAGGCTGGAAAACCAGGTAGAGGAAAAAGCAAGCCGCCGAAACAGTCCAAATTAACGGACTTTCAGGTCTGTGACGCAGCAAATAAAACTCCATATATGGCGGAGGAGGCTGGCAACGGTGCGATGTCTGCGGGGAGCGGCGCAGATGCGCTGATGGCTGCCATGAGTTCAATGAGAGCGGACTTTTCCTCTAGATTTGATGGGATTATGGCAGCGTTGGAAGGAATGAGAAAGGAATTGGGTGACTGTGTAGAACGAATGGCGCAGATGGAGCTCCGTCTCTCTAGTGCTGAAAATGACGTCACCCGTCTTCAATTAAAGGTGCGCACTTTGGAAAAAAAAAATAAATGTCTGGAAGATAATATTTTGGATTTGGAATCTCGGTCGAGACGGAACAACTTGAGGCTGGTGGGTCTTCCAGAGGAATCAGAAGGTCGGGACGCATGTTCCTTTCTGGAAAAGTGGATTCCGGAGGTGCTGGGCAGCGCGGAGTTGCAATCAGCAGTGGTTCTGGAAAATGCACACCGTATTGGCCCACGGAGAGATAAGGGACCACCGAGGACCTTAATTATGAAGTTTCTCAGCAACAGAGACAGGATGAAGATCTTCAACGCTGCACGAGCTAAAGGAGAGATTAAACACCAGGACCAGCAGGTGCAGTTCTACCCAGATTTGGCCACAGGAATCCAACAATTGAGGAAGCAGTTTGATCCCATACGTAAGGAGCTGCGCAACCTTGGGATTCGTCATGGTGTAATCTATCCTGCGAGACTGCTGACCACGTATGAGGGCAGAACCCACATCTTCAAGACCCCAGAGGAAGCGCAGGAGTTCATCAAGAAGATCAAAGAAGAAGAAGAGACTGGCGGGAGCTAAGCATGAACAAAATATAAGGTAGAATAATTAAGCATTTGCACAGGCATCTGACTGACTTGAAGTAAATAGAAAGTTTACAAAATATAGATTGTATTATATATTAAAAAAAAACAAAACAAAACAAACAAAAAAAAACTATGATGTACAAAGTTGCTAAAAATTTTGGAGTTAAGTTGGAAAACTACAGAGGAGAGTTAATGTTACGTCATTAAAAGCAGTAGAGTTAGGGTGATTGGGAGGATGAAGAAGGAGTGGCTTAGGCTGTTCCCCGTGGGTGTGGAGCGGTCGATGGCTATATCGGGAGACGGAATTTTTCTTTTGATTTTGGGGGGTTTGCCACAAGTGTGGGAAGGGGGAATTTGTTTGTGTGTAGTTTGTAGGATGAATGTTCAACCACTCATGTTTTTGCTTCTCTGTATGAGCATGTTTACACTGCAAGGTAATCCCAAACTCTCTATTGATCATAAACCAAAGCGTTAATCTTAATTTAACTTCATGGAATTGCAGAGGTCTACAAAATTTAAAAAAACTTAAACAAGTTATGAATAAAATAAAAGACATGGGTTCAAAAATTGTGTTTTTACAAGAAACTCATCTAATAGAGGAGGATGTAAAAAGAATTAGGAGTAGATGGCAAGGAAGTGTCTTCACCTCATCATTTTCATCCCGGGCCAGGGGAGTTATGACTCTCATACATAAATCAGTCCCTTTTCAAGTGAAAAATGTAATTGGAGACAAATTTGGAAGATATGTAATCATTCAAGGTTCTTTGCTATTAGAAAATATAAATCTTGTGAACTTATATGGTCCCAATATAGATGATCAAAAGTTCTTTGCTAATTTATTTCTTATCTTATCATCACTTACAGGGCAACATATAATAGCAGGGGATTTTAATTGTACATTGAATCCAGGTATAGATAGATCAACAGGACTGGATTGTACGCACAATGGATGTAGGATGACTATTAATCATTTTATGAAAGAATTGAGATTGTTAGATATATGGAGAGAAATGAAACCACAAGTTAAAGCCTATTCTTGTTATTCCAGTACCTACAAGACATTCTCACGTATTGATTATTTTTTGATTTCCACAGAATTAAGGTCCAAGATTCAAAACTGCTTTTATGATAACATCGTGATCTCTGATCATGCACCCTGCTGTCTAATATATGTAGATAAAAAATTGACAAAGGAATCAGGTAGATGGCAATTTCAGCATAAATGGCTTCAGGATGAGGAATTTGTCAAGTATATAGAAAAACAGATAGATGAGTTCTTTCACATCAATACTACACAAACATCAGCATGTGTAAAGTGGGAGGCTTTCAAAGCTTTTATTAGGGGACATATTATTAGTTATACAGGATCAAAATCTAAGAAGACTCGAGAGGAGAGAGCCAAATTGGAACATAAAATAAAAAGTCTTCAGGAAAAAGTGTATGCAGGAAGTGATCCAAGGTTGGAGAATGAATTACTGATTTTGAGAGCTGAATACGACAAAAAATCAGTGAATAGAGCTGCCTCGAGTCTTCTAAGATTGAAACAATCTTTTTATGAACAAGGTGAAAAATGATCTCTTCCGGTTATGGCGGCCACCTAGAAGGACACGTATCACTCTGCTCTGCTCCTGGAGATAAAGATCCGGCAAATAACTCTCTCATTCGGAACAGAACTTTTCCCAGCGTTTGGGTGAGGATATGCCGGTGAAGACTAAGGCTGGGAAATCAGGAGGGGGAAAAATTGAATCGCCGAAGCAGTCCAAATTAACGGACTTTCAAGTCTGTGGCGCAGCAGGGAAAGCTGCGGATATGGCGGATGAAACTAGCGGTGGTGCGGTAACTGCTGATGATGGCGGCACAGGTGCAGTGCTGGCTGTCATTAGCTCAATGAGAGCAGACTTTTCCGCTAAACTTGATGGGATTATGGCAGCGTTGGATGCAATGAGAAAGGAGTTGGGTGACTGCGTGGAGCGAGTGATGCAGACGGAGCTTCGTGTTTCTAGTGCGGAGGATGAAATCAGCGGACTTCAATTAAAGGTGCGCACTTTGGAAAAAAAAATAAATGTCTAGAAAATAATGTTCTGGACTTGGAATCCCGGTCGAGACGGAACAACCTGAGGCTGGTGGGTCTACCGGAGGGAGCCGAAGGTCGTGATTCATGCTCCTTTTTGGAGGGGTGGATCCCGGAGGCGCTGAACAACGCGGAGCTAAAATCATCAGTCGTCTTGGAAAGCGCCCACCGAATCGGCCCACCGAGAGGTAACAAGGCAGCACCGAGGACGCTAATTATGAAGTTCCTCAGCTACAGAGACAGGATGACGATCTCCAACGCGGTGCGGGCCAAAGGAGAAATTAAATACCAAGATCATCAGGTGCGGTTCTACCCAGATTTGGCCTCAGGAATCCAACAATTAAGGAAGCAGTTTGACCCCATTCGTAAAGAACTGCGCAACCTTGAGATTCGTCATGGAGTGATTCACCCTGCAAGACTTCTGGTCACATATGATAAGATAAGATAAGATAAGATAAGATAAGATAAGCCTTTATTAGTCCCACAACGGGGAAATTCCAGGATTGCAACAGCACAGGGATAGCAACACTCAGAGCAACGATCAGAAGGCAAGAAAAAAAACAAGCAAGCAAGAGCAGCTAATAAACATATGTACGTATTACTATAAAATATATATATATACACACACACACAGACACACAGTGCAGAGCATTGTAGCTGGATGGAATAAATATATGAATATATGAACACACAGTGCAGAGCATTGTAGCTAGATGGAATAAATATGTAAATATATAAACACCCACAGTACGGAGCATTGCAGCTAGGTGGAATAAATATGCAAGTATATAAACACACACAGTGCGGAGCAATGTAGCTAGATGGAATAATATGTAGATATATAAATATATAAACACACCCAGTGCTGAGCATTGTAGCTAGATGGAATAAATATGCAAATATATAAACACACACAGTGCAGAGCATTGTTGCTAGATGGAATGAAACAGCATAACCGTCTACTTAGTTATCCTACATGGTATGATTATGTGCCCATACATATTCTCACCCTCCATAGCGACCGGTATGTTCCTAGTTGTATGCCGGAGGGGACCATTGTGTAAGTCTATTGCATCTTTTGCATTCAAAAAACTATAGTTTGTTACGTCTTTTTGCTATCTCTGCGAGCAGCCCTGCTTAGGTTGTACAGTCTGACAGCCGTTGGTAGGAAGGACCTACGAAACCTCTCGGTTGTGCACCTGGGATGATGTAGTCTGCTGCTAAATGAGCTCCTCAGTGCATTCAGTATGTCCTGCATAGGGTGGAACTCGGACTCCAGCAGAGATGACAGTTTAGCCACCGTCCTTCTCTCTCCTATCTCCTCCATCGGATCAAGGCGCTGCCCCAGGACAGAGCTAGCTTTCTTAATCAGTTTGTTCAGTCTCTTCCTATCGGCTGCAGTAATGCCACTGCCCCAGCAGACCACTCCAAAAGTGATGGCTGATGCCACCACCGTGTCATAGAATGACTTCAGCAGCGCCCCTTGTACACCAAAAGACCTGAGTCTCCTCAGCAGGAACAGCCTGCGCTGTCCCTTCTTGTAGAGTGCATCAGTATTGTGTGACCAGTCTAGTTTATTGTTCAGATGAATACCCAGGTACTTATAGGATGTCACCATCTCGATGTCTGTTCCCTGTATATTTACTGGTACTGTGAGGGGCTGCCCATGCCTGCGGCAGTCCACCACCAGCTCCTTAGTTTTCCTCGCGTTGATCTGGAGGCAGTTCCGATGGCACCAGTCCACGAAGTCCTGGATAAGCCCTCTGTACTCAGCTTCATCTCCATTGGAGATGAGGCCAACGATCGCAGAGTCATCAGAGAACTTCTGTAGATGGCAGTGTGTTGTGTTGTGTGAGAAGTCCGCAGTATAAAGAGTGAACAGGAAGGGAGCCAGCACCGTTCCCTGGGGGGCCCCCGTGCTACTGATGATCATGTCGGACACACAGTCCCGGGTTCTCACAAACTGAGGCCGGTTCGTGAGGTAGTCCAGGATCCATGATGACAGGTGCTGGTCCACCCCTGCGCGCAGCAGCTTGTCCTTCAGGATCATCGGTTGGATGGTGTTGAAAGCACTGGAGAAGTCAAAGAACATGATCCTCACCATATTCCCGGGCTTCTCCAGGTGGGACAGAGAACGGTGAAGGAGGAAGATCACCGCATCCTCCACCCCAATGCCATGCTGGTAGGCGAACTGGAGTGGATCCATCGCTGGTTCCACCAGGGGGCGGAGGTGAGCAAGGAGCAGTCTCTCCAGGGTCTTCATCAAGTGGGACGTCAAGGCCACCGGTCTGTAGCTGTTCAGGTCTTTGGGGTGGGAAGTTTTTGGTACAGGTACCACACAAGATGTTTTCCACAGCTGTGGTACCCTCCCCAGTTTCAGGCTCATGTTGAAGATATACGTCACAATCCCACACAGCTGGTCTGCACAGGACTTGAGGAGCTTTGCGCTGATGCCGTCCGGTCCCGGCGCCTTCCTCGCCTTGATCTTCCTCAGCTCCGTCCTCACCTGGGTCCTGGTCAGGGTCAGGATGGGGGGCTGTGTGTTGGGAGTGGGGGGGTGTTGGTGGAGTGGGGAGTGGGCAGCAGGACTTGATTTCTTTAGAGGCAGCAGTGGTTGTTGTGCAGTCAGGGGGGAGGGCGGTTGGTCAAATCTATTGAAAAACAGATTCAGGTTGTTCGCCCACTCCCTGCCCCCTGTGGCCTGGGGGGAGGTATTCTGGAGCCCCGAGATGGTTTTGAGGTTTCTCCAGACCCCGCTGATGTCGCTCTGTTGCAGCTTGTCCTCCATCTTCTTCCTGAAGCTGTCCTTGCCTTCTCTGATCTTTCTCCTCAGCTCCCTCTGTACGGACTTCAGCATCTCCCTGTTCCCTGACCTGAAGATCCTCTTCTTCTCTCTCAGAAGTGTTTTTATCTCAGGGTTGATCCAGGGTTTGTTGTTTGAGTGACGCCGTATGGTCTTGGTGGGAACGGATTTGTCCACACAGAAGCTGAGGTAGCCCGTGAAGGTGTGAATGAGGCCATCGATGTCCTCACCATGTGGATCGCAGAGCTGCTTCCAGGCGGTGGCTTCAAAACAGCCCTTTAGGGTGTCCATTGTCTCCTCAGACCATAACTCCACAGTGTGCATGGCCGGAGGTTGTCTGTGCACTAGGGGTTTGTACACCGGCCGGAGATGAACCAAGTTGTGATCCGATCTCCCGAGTGGGGGTAGTTGTGATGAGGTGTACGCCTCCTTAGTGTTTGCGTAGAATAAATCCAGTGTTTTATTGTCTCTAGTGTGGCATGTGACATACTGGGTGAACGTGGGTAGAATGGGAGACAGTGAAACATGGTTGAAATCGCCTGAGATGAGGAGAAGAGCATCTGGGTGTTCTGTCTGCAGCCTGCTGGTTACTGAATGGATGACGTCACGTGCTGTCCCAGCGTTCGCCGTCGGATTTGCATAAACAACAATGCAGATCACGTGTGAGTGTTCTCTCGGGAGATATGTAGGCCTCATGCTAACAGCTAGCAACTCATTGTCTTTGCTGCAGTGTCGTTGTTTAACAGTGATATGTCCCGGTCTGCACCAGTTGTTGTTAACATACATTATCACTCCACCGCCCCTAGTTTTGCCACTCTCTGGTGTTCGGTCAGCTCGTATCATGTGAAAACCCTCCAGCTCAATGTTAGCATCTGCTGCTAGTTCAGTTAGCCACGTCTCAGTAAACAAAAGGAGAGAGCACTCCCGGTATGTGCTATCATAACGGGAGATAGCCGCTAGCTCATCTAACTTTCCCAGTATCGACCGTACATTTCCCATGACAACAGATGGAAGGGAGGGTCTGTACCTTATATTTTTTGTCCTCCGCCTTACTCCAGCCCGGCAGCCGCGGCGTTTTCGCCTCAGTTCTCTCGGTATGTCGAGTTTTTCCAATGGGACCGGGTGGCGGTTGAATGCTAGCAGCTGTTCTCTGCTGTATCATATCCTGCTATAGACAGTGGCTCCGTCCACCGGCTCAGGAGACATTTAGGACGATCTGTGTGTCCGTGATATAAGTGGGGTGAAAAAAAAAGACGGATCAAAAGAGAGAGGAAGGGAAAAAGACTCGGAATCGAGCCGCTGTTGCAAAAGGCAGCCGACTCGTGTGGCGCCGAGAGGAAAAAAAAAAAAAAAAAAAAAAAAAAAGGGCAGAACACACATCTTCAAGACCCCTGAGGAGGCGCAGGAGCTCATCAAGAAGATCCAGGAAGAGACTGGTGGGAGCTAAGCATGAACAGAATATAGGGTAGAATATTTGAGCATTTACATAGGCATTTAACTGATTTGAAGCATATAGCAAGATTACAAAATATAGATTGTATTACATACTAAAAAATAATTTAAAAAAAAGTACAAAATTGCTATAAAATTTTGGAGTTAAATTGGAAAATTACAGAAGAGAGTTAATGTTACGTTATTAAAAGCAGTAGAGTTAGGGTGATTGGGAGGATGAAGAAGGAGTGGCTTTGGCTGATCCTCGTGGGTGTGGAGCGGTCGACGGCTATATCGGGAGACGGAATTTTTCTTTTGATTTTGGGGGGATTGCCACAAATGTGGGAAGGGGGAATTTGTTTGTGTGTAGTTTGTAGGATGAATGTTCAACCACTCATGTTTTTGCTTCTCTGTATGAGCATGTTTACACTGCAAGGTAATCCCAAACTCCCTATTGATCATAAACCAAAGCGTTAATCTTAATTTAACTTCATGGAATTGCAGAGGTCTACAAAATTTAAAAAAACTTAAACAAGTTATGAATAAAATAAAAGACATGGGTTCAAAAATTGTGTTTTTACAAGAAACTCATCTAATAGAGGAGGATGTAAAAAGAATTAGGAGTAGATGGCAAGGAAGTGTATTCACCTCATCATTTTCATCCCGAGCCAGGGGAGTTATGACTCTCATACATAAATCAGTTCCATTTCAAGTGAAAAATGTAATTGGAGACAAATTTGGAAGATATGTAATCATTCAGGGATCTTTGCTATTAGAAAATATAAATTTGGTGAACTTATATGGTCCCAATATAGATGATCAAAAGTTCTTTGCTAATTTATTTCTTATCTTATCATCACTTACAGGGCAACATATAATAGCAGGGGATTTTAATTGTACATTGAATCCCGGTATAGATAGATCAACAGGACTGGACTGTACGCACAATGGATGTAGGATGACCATTAATCATTTTATGAAAGAATTGAAATTGCTAGATATATGGAGAGAAATGAAACCACAAGTTAAAGCCTACTCTTGTTATTCCAATACCTACAAGACATTCTCACGTATTGATTATTTTTTGATCTCCACAGAATTAAGGTCCAAGATTCAAAACTGTTTTTATGATAACATCGTGATCTCTGATCATGCACCCTGCTGTCTAATGTATGTAGATAAGAAATTGACAAAGGAACCAGGTAGATGGCAATTTCAGCATAAATGGCTTCAGGATGAGGAATTTGTTAAATACATAGAAAAACAGATAGATGAGTTCTTTGACATCAATATTACACAAACATCAGCATGTGTAAAGTGGGAGGCTTTCAAAGCTTTTATTAGGGGACATATTATTAGTTATACAGGTTCAAAATCTAAGAAGACTCGAGAGGAGAGAGTCCAATTGGAACATAAAATAAAAATTCTTCAAGAAAGAGTGTATGCAGGAAGTGATCCAAGGTTGGAGAACGAATTACTGATTTTGAGAGCTGAATATGACAAAAAATCAGCGAATAGAGCTGCCTCGAGTCTTCTAAGATTGAAACAATCTTTTTATGAACAAGGTGAAAAATCAGGAAAGTTATTGGCATGGCAGATTGAACAATTAGAATTTAAAACACCAATTACCAGTATTATAAGTAACGGACAGGTAGTTATAGATCCTTTAGAAATTAATAGAGCCTTTAGAGATTACTATGAAAAATTATATGATACCAAAAATGAATCTAACTTAACAAAACTACATGGGTTTTTGAACGAACTATTTATACCGTGTATTCCAAATGAAAATAGGGAGATACTGGAGTCTAAAATTAGTCAAGAAAAAGTTGGACTAGCCATTGATAATATGAAATCAGGAAAAAGTGCAGGACCAGATGGTCTTCCAGTTGACCTTTATAAAAAATTTAAGAATAAATTAATAAAACCTTTTTTGGAAATGGTTTTAGAAGCATTTCAAAATAGTAATTTACCATCATACATGAGTAATGCCTTAATTATACTGTTGCCAAAACCAGGTAAGCCCTCTAATAAATGTGAAAATATGAGACCAATAAGCCTATTCAATGCCGACCTTAAGATAATCTGTAAAATTTTAGCAAGACGAATACAAGAAATTTTACCAAATATTATTAATCGAGATCAGAATGGCTTTATAAAGGGAAGACAAGGCTTCCATAATGTAAGAAGACTATTTAATATTATTTATTCTAATAAAGAAGCACCGGATACAGCTCTCTTATCACTGGATGCCGAAAAGGCCTTTGATAGAGTTGAATGGCCCTTTCTTTTTGAAGTCTTACAAAGGTTTGGACTTGGAAATAATTTCATAAAATGGGTTCAGATAATATATAATAATGCTACAGCAGTAATCCTAACAAATAACAATATTTCAAAATCAATAAAAATCAATAGAGGATGTCGACAAGGTTGTCCACTTTCACCTTTACTGTTTACTATGGCAATTGAACCTTTAGCGATGGCGATACGTCTACAGTCACAAATATATGGAATTAAAGTTGGACCAACAGAACATAAAATCTCCCTGTATGCCGATGACATAATTTTGTTTATGTCGAATCTTAAAAAATCAATTCCGACCTTGTTGAATTTAATAAAGAATTTTGGGGAAATATCAGGATATAAAATAAATAAAACTAAATCTTCAATATTAATGCTAAATGAGACCCAGAGAAATTATCCAGCCCCTGAGGTAAATCAATTCAATGTTGTAAATCAGTTTAAATATTTAGGAATCCAAATTGTGCCTAAGCTAGAATCAGTCACCAGTGTCAATTATGAAGCCTTAATGACAGAAATTAATGAGTTACTTCAGAGATGGATGTCACTACCAATGTCGATGATCGGGAGAATCAATATTCTTAAAAGTAATATCTTACCTAAAATACTTTATTTATTTCAATACATTCCCTTACCACCACCTTTAGATTTATTCTCAAGAATTAAAAAAAAGTTAGTGGAATTTATATGGAACAACAGGAGGGCTAGATTACGTCTGTCTTTATTATATTTACCATTTGATCGTGGAGGTCTGAAATGTCCGAATTTTATGTTGTATTATTGGTCGGCACAACTGAGGTCTATGACATATTATTTTTCATCAAATGATCTCCCTCACTGGACTGAAATGGAATCATACAATTTACCTTTACCTCTTCCCATATTCATATACTCAGATTTGGCAAAAAAATTACAAAAACAAGTTAAAAATCCATTTGTAAAACATATGATCAAAATATGGTGTGAAACTAAAAACTATTTAAAAGAACCACACTTACTGTCACAATTTAGCCCAATATGGGGTAATCAATATTTTAAACCAGGGAGAGCAGATGCTGTATTTAAAGTATGGAATTTAAAAGGGATTCAAAGGATTCAAGATTTATATCTGTCATGTGCAGATAACATAATGTCTTTTGAAGAGCTGAGGATCAAATTTAATCTTAATAGAACACATTTTTTTAAATATCTTCAACTTAGGAACTTTATTCGATCAAATCAAAATAATGCTCTCACTCGACCTATTTACTCATCCTTGTAAAAAATGTTGATGAAAGATAGTAAAAGAAAGGGTATTATTTCAGAGTTTTATAACTCATTGACACTATCCTCAAGTGAAAACTCACAGAAAAGATTAAACTACTGGAAAGAAGATCTGCAAACTGAAATTTCAGAGGAACAATGGGAATTGGCTTGTACAGAAGCTCAAACCAAATCAATAAATGTACGTCTTAAATTGATACATTTTAAATGGTTAATGCGGATGTATGTTACACCGGTGGAATTAAATAGATATAACAAAAACATACCAGATACATGCACAAAATGCATGGAAAGTAAAGGAACCCTATTTCATTGTTTATGGGAATGTAGAATAATTAGAATGTTTTGGGAAGAGGTGAGGGTAACAATTGAAAAAATAATTTCAAAACAAATCATATTGAATCCTAAACTGTTTTTGTTGGGTCTGTACCCAAAAAAGCATAACTTTAATAAAAGTGAAAGAACATTCATAGACCTCAGTTTGCTTAATGCCAAAAAATGTATTGCACTACTGTGGAAAAAGACTCATAGACCAGATGTGACTCAGTGGTTAAGACAGATGTTAACAAACCTTCCATTAGAAAGAATAACATACATACTGAAATCAAAGGAAAGTGTGTTTGAGAATATATGGAGACCTTTTATTGATTATGTAAAAAATTTAAACATAACTCTTGAAGAAGAAGGTGAATGATGTGTGTGGACCTTGTAAATTCCAAACTGGTGAACATAATATGTATACTTATGTAATGGATTGTCTAGACTAAACAGAGGAGCATTGTTGAAGACTTCATTTTGTTGGTGGTTGTTGGTGTTTTTAGTGCATTTTTTTTTTGTAGTACTTTAATGTTAGTGTTTGATTGTTTGTGTCATGTTTGTTAAAAAAAAAAGGTTCAATAAAGAGATTGTGGGAAAAAAAAAACAAGGTGAAAAATCAGGAAAATTATTGGCATGGCAGATTAAACAATTAGAAATTAAAACACCAATTACCAGTATTATAAGTAAAGGACAGGTAGTTATAGATCCTTTAGAAATTAACAGAGCCTTTAGAGATTACTATGAAAAATTATATGATACCAAAAATGAATCTGATTTAACAAAACTAAATGGGTTTTTGAACGAACTATCTATACCATGTATTCCAAATGAAAACAGGGAGATATTGGAGTCTAAAATTAGTCAAGAAGAAGTTGGGCTAGCCATTGATAATATGAAATCAGGAAAAAGTGCAGGACCAGATGGTCTTCCAGTTGACCTTTATAAAAAATTTAAGAATAAATTAATAAAACCTTTTTTGGAAATGGTTTTAGAAGCATTTCAAAATAATAATTTACCATCATACATGAATAATGCCTTAATTATACTGCTGCCAAAACCAGGTAAGCCCTCTAATAAATGTGAAAATATGAGACCAATAAGCCTATTAAATGCCGACCTTAAGATAATCTGTAAAATTTTAGCAAGACGAATACAAGAAATTTTACCAAATATTATTAATCGAGATCAGAATGGCTTTATAAAGGGAAGACAAGGCTTCCATAATGTAAGAAGACTATTTAATATTATTTATTTTAATAAAGAAGCACCGGATACAGCTCTCCTATCACTGGACGCCGAAAAGGCCTTTGATAGAGTTGAATGGCCCTTTCTTTTTGAAGTCTTACAAAGGTTTGGACTTGGAAATAATTTCATAAAATGGGTTCAGATAATATACAATAATGCTACAGCAGAAATCCTAACAAATAACAATATTTCAAAACCAATAAAAATCAATAGAGGATGTCGACAAGGCTGTCCACTTTCACCTTTACTGTTTACTATGGCAATTGAACCTTTAGCGATAGCGATACGTTTACATTCACAAATATATGGAATTAAAGTTGGACCAACAGAACATAAAATCTCCCTGTATGCCGATGACATAATTTTGTTTATGTCGAATCTAAAAAAATCAATTCCAACCTTGTTGAATTTAATAAAGAATTTTGGGGAAATATCAGGATATAAAATAAATAAAACTAAATCTTCAATATTAATGCTAAATGAGACCCAGAGAAATTACCCAGACCCTGAGGTAAATCAATTCAATGTTGTAAATCAGTTTAAATATTTAGGAATCCAAATTGTGCCTAAGCTAGAGTCAGTCACCAGTGTCAACTATGAAGCCTTAATGTCAGATATCAATGAGTTAACTCAGAGATGGATGTCACTACCAATGTCGATGATCGGGAGAATCAATATACTTAAAAGTAATATTTTACCTAAAATACTTTATTTATTTCAATACATTCCCTTATCACCACCTTTAGATTTATTCTCAAGAATTAAAAAAAAGTTAGTGGAATTTATATGGAACAACAGGAGGGCTAGATTACGTCTGTCTTTATTATATTTACCATTTGATCGTGGAGGTCTGAAATGTCCAAATTTTATGTTGTATTATTGGTCGGCACAACTGAGGTCTATGACATATTATTTTTCATCAAATGATCTCCCTCACTGGACTGAAATGGAATCATACAATTTACCTTTACCTCTTCCCATATTCATATACTCAGATTCGGCAAAAAAATTACAAAAACAAGTTAAAAATCCATTTGTAAAGCATATGATCAAAATATGGTGTGAAGCTAAAAACTACTTAAAAGAACCACAGTTATTGTCACAATTTAGTCCAATATGGGGTAATCAATATTTTAAACCAGGGAGAGCGGACGCTGTATTTAAAGTATGGAATTTAAAAGGGATACAAAAGATTCAGGATTTATATTTGCCATGTGCAGATAACATAATGTCTTTTGAAGAGCTGAGGATCAAATTTAATCTCAATAGAACACATTTTTTTAAATATCTTCAACTTAGAAACTTTATTCGATCAAATCAAAATAAAGCTCTCACTCGACCTATTTATTCATCCTTGGAAAAAATGTTGATGAAAGATAGTAAAAGAAAGGGTATTATTTCAGAGTTTTATAACTCATTGACACTATTTTCTGTCACGCCGCGCCACTCATCAGCGGCGCCACCTGCTCACGCACCTGATCATCATCAGCGGCGAGGGATAAAGGCCGCCTCGCCCGGAGCTTCAGCCTGAAGCCGTCAGACTTCGTTCCTCACCGTTGTGAGTCATCAACTATCTTCAGCATTATTGTTTGGGTAAGAGGCCTTACCTTCTTTCTCCAGTCTGCTCCCCTGTGCACAGGTGGATTTCCTGGCGGCGGACGTCTCCATTCCAACGCCCATTCCTCGCTGCTGCACGGAGCTCTCCAGGTGGCTGTCTCCCGGGTTTCGCCCCCTTGCTGTGCCAGCTATCCTGTCATCCAAGTAAGTCCTTCTCTTGCCATAATCCTTCCTGTGTTGGTGTATGCCCGTCACCCTCTCCCTGTGCTTTCTCCATAGGGTTGCCCGGCTGTACGGTCATCTGCCTCTGTGCCTGAAGCAGACGCCACCACCAACACATTTACATCCCGCAGACACGCACTCATTCACGCCTGTCGTTAATAAACTATTTGAACTACTCTGAGCCTGTGTGTGTGCGTCTCCTGAGCCGTGCGTTATGTCAGTACGGCTTCAGCAGAGCGGCTCGGCAGACGGCGGGCTCGCACACCGGCTTACCACTCTCGAGGCTCGAGTGGATCATATAGCTTATCAACAACAGGTGATCCTGAACCAATTGATAACAATTACTAACCGATTGGACCGCCTGGACCCCCAGCAGCCGTTCCCCCCGGCTCCTCAGGGTGGCGCTGCTCCTGCTGTTCCTGTGGCCGTCCAGCCAGCTCCGGTGGTACCGGCCCGACTCACACCAATTCCGACCCCCGCTCGCTTTAGCGGAAAGCTCGGCGGAGCGCGGGGGTTTGTGATGCAGTGTGAGTCTGTGTTCGACCGTGTGCCCGGAGACTTCCCCTCAGATCACAGCCGAATCGGCTACATAGGGAATCTCCTGGAGGGGCGCGCTTTAACTTGGGCCTACGCTATAATGGCGAGACCCAGTTATGCCACCCTCACCTATGCCGAGTTCGTGAGGCGCTTTCTGGAAGTGTTCGATCATTCTCACACCGAGACGGTCCAGGTCGATCGGCTTCTCGCTCTCCAGCAGGGAAGCCGGTCGGCCGCGGACTACGCTATCGAATACCGGGTAGCGGCGGAGGAATTGGGCTGGGACGAGCGTTCCCTCTGCGGCCTGTTCCTCCGCAGCCTCAATAGTGATCTGAGGGATGAACTGGCTGGACGGGATATCCCCGGAACGCTAGCGGAGCTAACTTCACTGGCCATCAGCTTGGACAACAGGCTGCGCGAGCGCTCCTCAGGACGGAAGCCGTCTGCTTCTCGCCCTCGGGGAGCCTCGCTGCGCCTGCCCCAAGCTCGCCCCCTGGCGACGCCGCCACCATCGCGCCCCGAGGAGTCGGAGCCGATGGTGACGGGCTGGGCAAAGCTCTCCCTGGCGGAGAGACAGCGCCGCCGTGAGTTGGGTCTCTGCATGTATTGCGGAGACAGTCAACACACGGTAGAGCTTTGCCCACAGAAGCCAAACGGCGGGGTCCGCGAGTCACTGTAGGGGGCCTCGCGGACGTCAATCGGCAAAATCCCCTCACCCAATTGAAGCTGCCCATCCGTTTCTGCCATAACCCCACTGGGCATCTCACCCACGCACTGGTGGATTCGGGCGCAGAAGGCAGCTTCATTTCACAAGGCCTGGCAACCCGATTGGGCATCCGCTGTCAGGCACTAAAAAACCCCATCTCCCTGGTCCATCTCTCTCGTGCCTCCCTTGGGAAAATCTCCCATCAGACCATTCCCGTCCCAATCATCATCTCAGGGAACCACCGGGAGGAGATGGTTTTTTACGTCCTGCCCAACTCTGTGTCGCCCGTCATCCTGGGGTATCCCTGGCTACGCCTCCACAACCCTGTCCTGGACTGGAGATCAGCTGGGGTATCGGCATGGAGTACATTTTGCATGGGCACCTGCCTTCAGTCCGCTGCCTGCTCCCCGTCCGCTGCTCCTCCTGTGACGGACACAGCACCTCCGGACCTGTCGCTGGTGCCTCCAGAATTTCACGACCTGGGTATGGTATTTAGCAAATCAAAAGCTATGTCTCTTCCCCCGCATCGGCCCTATGACTGTGCTATCAACCTCCGCCAGGGGGCTCCCCTACCTTCTGGTCGGCTCTACAGCCTGTCTGCGCCGGAGAAGGAGACGATGAATACTTACCTGAAGGAATCACTGAGCGCTGGGATTATTCGCCCATCGTCGTCACCCGTGGGGGCAGCGTTTTTCTTCGTCGGAAAGAAGGACGGGTCCCTTCGCCCCTGCATAGACTACCGAGCGCTCAATGACATCACTGAGAGGGACCGTTACACCCTGCCCCTCATGGACACTGCCTCCACTCCCTCCAGGGGGCGACCTGGTTTACCAAGCTGGATCTACGCAGCGCTTACCACCTCGTCCGGATCCGGGAGGGAGATGAATGGAAAACAGCCTTCCATACCCCGAACGGCCACTTTGAATACCTGGTCATGCCGTTCGGGTTGACCAACGCTCCTGCCGTCTTTCAGCGCCTCATCAATGACGTCCTCCGGGATTTCATCGGCCTCTTCGTGTTCGTCTACCTGGACGATATTCTTATCTTCTCCAGATCCAGGGACGAGCACCAGGTCCATGTGAGGCGGGTCCTTCAAAGACTGCTGGAGAATCGGCTCTACGTGAAGGCTGAAAAATGCGAATTCTACGCTAGGACCACATCCTTCCTGGGATTCATCATCGCTCAAGACCAGGTGCTCCCAGACCCAGAGAAGGTGAAGGCGGTGGTGGAGTGGCCTACTCCCGCATCCCGGAAGCAGGTGCAACAGTTTGTTGGCTTCGCCAATTTTTACCGCCGCTTTGTCCCAAATTTCAGCTCGATCGTCGGACCACTGACCCGCCTCACGTCCCCGAAGGTCCCGTTCCGGTGGACCGAAGAGGTCACTGCTGCCTTTAAGGCGCTGAAGGCGGAGTTCTCCTCCTCCCGGGTCCTTCGCCAGGTCGACCCCGCGCTGCAGTGCATTGTGGAGGTGGACGCCTCGGACACAGGAGTGGGAGCAGTACTATCCTAGCGGTCACCGGACGATGGCGCCAAACGACCGTGCGCCTTCTTCTCCCGGCGCCTGTCCCCGGCGGAGAGGAACTACGATGTGGGGGACAGAGAGCTCCTGGCCATTAAACTCGCCTTACAGGAGTGGCGCCACTGGCTAGAGGGGGCGGACCTGCCGTTCGTGGTCTGGACGGACCACAAGAACCTAGAATACTTACGATCTGCCAAGCGCCTGAATGCCCGCCAGGCGCGCTGGTCTTTGTTCTTTGCCAGGTTCCGCTTCTCGATCACCTTCAGGCCAGGCTCCAAGAACGGCCTGCCTGACGCCCTCTCTAGGCAGTTTACCTCCGTGGAGGCTGAGGAGACGCCCCACACTATCCTGCCCAGGTCGTGCGTCGTGGGAGCCATCTCTTGGGACATCGAAACCAAGATCCGGAAGGCGCAGGAGGTGGAACCTGATCCTGGCGGCGGACCGGAGGGAAGATTGTTCGTCCCATCTGCGGTCCGAGGAGAGGTCATCCACTGGCTCCACACCTCCCGGCTCACCTGTCATCCCGGCACCTCCCGGATGATCGGCTTCCTCCAACGGTCCTTTTGGTGGCCAGGCCTGCGGAGGGATGCTGCCCGCTACGCCCGGGCTTGCCCAATCTGTGCCACCAGCAAGTCGGGAAATGCCCCTCCAGCGGGTCTGCTCCAGCCCCTGCCCATCCCTGGCAGGCCCTGGTCGCACATCGCGTTGGATTTCGTCACCGGACTCCCCGTTTCCAACTCCTTCGACACCATCCTGACCATCGTGGACTGTTTCTCCAAGGCGGCACACTTCGTCCCCCTGCGAGGTCTCCCTCCCGCCCTGGAGACGGCGGGCCTCCTCGTCCAACACGTGGTCAGGCTGCACGGGATTCCGGTGGACGTGGTCTCGGACCGGGGCCCCCAATTTTCATCCGAGGTTTGGAGATCTTTCTGTAACGCCATCGGAGCCAAGGTGAGCCTCTCCTCCGGCCATCACCCCCAATCTAACGGGCAGTGTGAGAGGACCAATCAGGAGCTGGAGGCTGCGCTCCGCTGTGTGACCAGATCCAAGCCGACGTCCTGGAGCAATCATCTCGCCTGGGTGGAGTATGCCCACAACACCGCCCGCTCTTCTGCAACGGGGATGTCCCCCTTCAAGGCGTCCCTGGGTTACGACCCCCCACTGCTTCCAGCGCAGGAGAGCGAGGTAACCGTCCCCTCTGTTAGAGCGCACCTTAGGCAGTTCCGCTCCACCTGGGCTGCCGCGCGTCATGCGCTTTTACGCACAGCGGAGCGCAACAGGACCGTGGCGGACCGGCACAGACAACCTGCCCCGGCGTACAGAGTTGGGCAACAAGTGTATGTGTCTACCCAGGATGTTACATTAAAGGGCGAGAGGAGGAAGCTGGCACAGCGATTCATGGGTCCCTATCCCATCACCCGGATCATCAACCCGGTGGCTGTGCGCGTGGCTATTCCCCCCTCCCTCCGCATCCATCCCATCTTCCACGTGTCAAAGGTGATGCTGGCAGTCACCGACCCCCTTTGCCCTCCTCCTGCAGCGCAACCCGCGCCCCGGATGATTGGTGGCCATCCGGCCTGGTCCGTCTCCTCCATCCTGGACTCCCGGCGCCGGGGTCGTGGGTTGCAATACTTGGTGGACTGGGAGGGCTATGGGCCCGAGCATCGGCAGTGGGTGCCCCCGTCGTTTGTGTTGGACCCATCGCTCATCGCGGACTTCCACCGAGCGCACCCGGACAAGCCATCGCCAGGAGGCGCTGCTAGAGGGGGGAGTACTGTCACGCCGCGCCACTCATCAGCGGCGCCACCTGCTCACACACCTGATCATCATCAGCGGCGAGGGATAAAGGCCGCCTCGCCCGGAGCTTCGGCCTGAAGCCGTCAGACTTCGTTCCTCACCGTTGTGAGTCATCAACTATCTTCAGCATTATTGTTTGGGTAAGAGGCCTTACCTTCTTTCTCCAGTCTGCTCCCCTGTGCACAGGTGGATTTCCCGGCGGCGGACGTCTCCATTCCAACGCCCATTCCTCGCTGCTGCACGGAGCTCTCCAGGTGGCTGTCTCCCGGGTTTCGCCCCCTTGCTGTGCCAGCTATCCTGTCATCCAAGTAAGTCCTTCTCTTGCCATAATCCTTCCTGTGTTGGTGTATGCCCGTCACCCTCTCCCTGTGCTTTCTCCATAGGGTTGCCCGGCTGTACGGTCATCTGCCTCTGTGCCTGAAGCAGACGCCACCACCAACACATTTACATCCCGCAGACACGCACTCATTCACGCCTGTCGTTAATAAACTATTTGAACTACTCTGAGCCTGTGTGTGTGTGCGTCTCCTGAGCCGTGCGTTATGTCATCTTCAAGTGAAAATTCACTGAAAAGATTAAACTACTGGAAAGAAGATCTGCAAACTGAAATTTCAGAGGAACAATGGGAATTGGCTTGTACAGAAGCTCAAACCAAATCAATAAATGTACGCCTTAAATTGATACATTTCAAATGGTTAATGCGGATGTATGTTACACCGGAGGAGTTAAATAGATATAACAAAAATATACCAGATACGTGCACAAAATGCATGGAAAGTAAAGGAACCCTATTTCATTGTGTATGGGAATGTAGATTAATAAGAATGTTTTGGGAAGAGGTGAGGGTAACAATTGAAAAAAATAATCTCAAAACAAATCATATTGAATCCTAAACTGTTTTTGTTGGGTCTGTACCCAGAAAAGCATAATTTTAATAAAAGTGAAAGAACATTCATAGACCTCAGTTTGCTTAATGCCAAAAAATGTATTGCACTATTATGGAAAAAGACTCATAGACCAGATGTGACTCAGTGGTTAAGACAGATGTTAACAAACCTTCCATTAGAAAGAATAACATATATACTGAAATCAAAGGAAATTGTGTTTGAGAATATATGGAGACCTTTTATTGATTATGTAAAAAATTTAAACATAACTCTTGAAGAAGAAGGTGAATGATGTGTGTGGACCTTGTAAATTCCAAACTGGTGAACATAATATGTATACTTATGTATTGGATTGTCTAGACTAAACAGAGGAGCATTGTTGAAGATTTGATTTTGTTGGTGGTTGTTGGTGTTTTTAGTGCATTTTTTTTTGTAGTACTTTAGTGTTAGTGTTTGATTGTTTGTATCATGTTTGTTAAAAAAAAAAAAAGGTTCAATAAAGATATTGTGGGAAAAAAAAGAAAGTAATGAGCCTCGGTGGGCTAAAACACACAACACTAGATACGGAAACCGCAATGCTGAACAAGCTCACTTACGGTTCAGGATTAGGACAAAGGATGATCATAGACGTGGAATCAATAAGGAATATTGACGTCTGAGATGAGGAACGCTTGCTCGACGTCTGATGAGGGAATAATTGACGAGACTGCTGCATTGTATCGCTCTTCAGCACCTGCTTAAATGCCGGACCATGACAGTACCTCCCCCCCGAGGGCAGGCTCCAAACGCCCAGGGATCCCCAAGCCCCCCACCCCCAGGGTGGGCGGATGGGGGAACAGGCCCGGAGGGAGAGGCCCAGTCATAGACCAAAAGACATGATGAAAACAAAGCACAGAGACAACCAGAAAAAAAAGACAAAACTCCCAAATACATGAATCACACAGAGCACGATAATGGAAAATATAACGTTCCCAAATGCAAAAACCATGATTAAGGCGGACAACAAATGAAACAATTACAGGGCACGATAACAGAAAATACAATATTCCCAAAAGCAAAAACTATGGTTAAAGCAGACTGCAAATGAAACAATTACAGGGCACGATAACAGAAAATACAATATTCCTAAATGCAAAAACCAAGATTAGGGCAGACTATGAATGGAACAATTACAGGGCACGATAACAGAAAATACAATATTTACCAAAGGCACAAAAACACACAGGACGATCGAGACAGGGGAAAAAAAAAACCATATTAACACAGGCAGACCATAGAATAAAATTATCACCCCACATGACCTTTAACCCAAACAATACAGGAAAAGGGGGACAGGCAGAGACCAAAAACCCATGGGGACAGTTCTGGTGGTCTCCCTGCGTCCCAAGGCCAACAGGGGAATAAATGGATCAGAACGTGCTTGGGCGGCCTACCCCAGTCCCAGGCCCGGACAGTCCAATTCTCTGGCGGCCGAACCAGGTCGCCCCGCAGCAAACACAGAATGTTGGGTGGCCGACCCAAAGCGCCGAACCGGCAAAACAGTTTCTCGGGTGGCCGACCCCCGTCTGTCAGCCACCAGAACCGTGGAAAAACAGCCCGCGGCGGCCTCCCTGGCGGGGATGGGAGAGCCGGGCCAAGCGTAGAAGGCTCCCAATGGCCCCCGGCGATGATGAGCAGGGGTGGTGACTTGGATGAGGGGAGAGAAGATGATGACGAGCCTGTCCAGTGTCAGGTAGCAGGGGATCTGCAGCTCCCTCACCGACCTTGAACCCTACTGGTGCTGCACCCGCGATGGACCCCGATTGGGTCACGGCTGCACCCGCGATGGACCCTGATTGGGTCACGGCTGCACCCACGATGTACCCCGATTGGGTCACGGCTGCACCCGCGATGGACCCCGACTGGGTCGGTGCAGCTCCAGTACCACCCTCCAACCCTGTACCCGGAACCTTCGGCACAGCGATCGGCACCAGCTCCACACCGGTGACCCTGGGAGAAGGCTCAGGAGAAAGAGAAGAACCGGGATCAGGATCACCGGTAGCGACAGAGCCCAGCGAGACGAGTTCGGGTGCAGTGGATGGCTGCCCCTGGCTCGTCTCTCCGAGAGACAGGCAAAAATGCTCCAGAATAGAGAGGAGAAAAACAAAGTAGAGCACTTCCCTGTACTCGGGTTCTGTCACTGTCCGGGACTCCCGATGATCCGGGCTCAGATGGAAGGAGATCGTCTTCCAACTCCCGCTCAGCTATGTCGGGCTCCGCAGCTGACATGATGGTTTCCGCAGCCTGAGGACCCTCCGGCACTGACGTCCACGCCGACAACCCACACAGCGTGGTGGCAGGGGACCCCCGACCCGCTGGATCGGACCGCTCATCTGTGGAGACCCGGGGACGCTTCGTCGTCGGCGCAGGCTCCACGCTGCAGTCCGTTCTCCTCCTCCGCCCATGACGTGGCTGCGGGGCTGGAACCAAGCTCTCCAGAGCCGCAGGCCCCCTCCTCATCCGGCGACGTTGGCCTTGCGTCGAGGACCGCTCAATGGAGGGAGACACAGAGGCAGCAGGTTTAATAACAGAAGCTACAGCAGGTGGTGGGAGCTCGGGAGACTGTGAACCCCGAACTCCACCTCCAGGAATCAGACAAGGCAAATCACAGTTATGAGGAGAAGAGTGAACTTGTACTTGCCTGTCTCCCGGAGGAAGGATGGTGCCTGCTGTAGGGAACGCTGCTCCTCCCTTTCCCCGCCGGATGGTGACAGAGGGCCCCCTGGAAGGACGAGGGGGAGCCGCTCGCGATGGATCAGGGATGGGACTCGCCGAAGCAGGGATCCTGGCACACACAGCAGCCGGGGAAGGCGTCGAGGAGGAGGGGGCAACAGCTGAGACGAACCGGGCATGGAGCACTGACGGAACAGCAGGAGAAGATGACCCGGGGGGAGAGGCTGCGGAGATTCCCTCCTGGCAAGACGCCGAAGAGGCAGCTGGCTGTGAGGTGGAGTCTTTTTGGTGGCCCGGAACAGAATCCGGACGGGGTTCTTGCTGAGGTTGACCTTGGCCGTGGTGCCGACGTCTTCGACGGCCCCTGGATGGTGCGAACTCCTGGGCTGGATCGAGGACAGGAATGGGATCCCAAAGTGGGGAGTGGGGATGCCTCCTCCTCTGCTTCCTGCCGTAGTCCTCCTCCATCATACGGAGTATCTCACGCTGTGCGGCGATGTCATCCCTCCTCGTGCTGACTTCAGGGTGGTCGGCGTAGCGGGGAAGATGATTTAAGGCATCCTCAGCGCAGTCCAGGTACCAGCGTACGTCGCTGTGATAGTTGAGGAGGGAGGCGGAGATGAGGGTTTCATCTACGTATTCCAGGACGTCCGCCAGCTCGTAGCTCAGACTCCGAGCGCGGCCCCTCCGCGACGGCATTCTCTCTGCACGCAGTACCCAGACAGGAAAGAGCAATGTCCAAATGCAAACTCACCGGGAACGGCGTCTCGGTTTGGCACCTCTGTTTAGGCGCCCTGGCAGTAGTCTACTGTCAGGCAGTGGCCCTCGCGAGCCACCATAAGACGCCAACAGTCGCCAGTGAAGTCTGCATGATGTTTATTAATGAAGATGAACACAAGATAATACACAAAGTAACAGAAAGTAATGAGCCTCAGTGGGCTAAAACGCACAACACTAGGTACGGAAACCGCAAGGCTGAACAAGCTCACTTACGATTCCGGATTAGGACGAAGGATGATCACATAGACGTGGAATCAATAAGGAATATTGACGTCTGAGACGAGGAACGCTCGCTCAACGTCTGATGAGGGAATAATCGACGAGACTGCTGCATTGTACCGCTCTTCAGCGCCTGCTTAAATGCCGGGCTGCTGATGAGCCGTAAATGCAGCACAGCTGTTCGGTTTTGACAGCAGGAAGCTCCTCCGAGTACTGTCACAATAAGAGCTTGGGGAGCCAGAAGGTAACCCTGCTGTCAAACCTGGTGGAGAAGATGTATGGCCCGAGCGCGAACGAGATCGGCGCTCGGACCATGACACAATCTTGAGCACTGAGGGAAAGACTCCCATCTGAAGAGAATAGTTTACTATGTTAAGAACATCATCTGTAAAGAAGCCATAAAACATTTTTTTTAAAAAAGTCAGTGGGGATGGGATCTAAAAGACAGCTAGCTGAATTGAGTAAAGAAATAACACAGGGTTACAATAATTTTTTTTTGTAAATTGTCTGTGTTTTTTCAACTGATTTAAGACAATTTTGCACCGCTGAATCCGAAAATGACATCCGTTTCTCTCGATCAGGTGCTAAGTAAAAACCTGTACTTACTTAGTACTTACTTAGTACTGTGCATGTACTTACCTTTATATAAAGGTAAGTACATGTAAATTGAATGTTATGTCATCATTGTTCAAAATTCAGAGAATTTCAAGACATAAAAAAGAATTTTGCATCATATAAAGCGAAAGTACCTGTACATGTAAACAAAAACGTATAAAACACCATGTGGCCATAATTCAAAAAGTTGACCTGATTGAGCAAAACTAATGTGATTTTTGGATTCAGCACATCAAAATTGTCCTAAATCAGCTAAAAAAAAAACCCATAGACAATAAATCTGGTGTTGACCAGTGTAATTTCTTTAGAAAGCATTTCAGCATCAACCAGGACAAATTCCTCCAGTCTTTCCTCACATAGGTAAAAATGTTGTGCAGAGTTTGAGTTTATCAGTTGTTGATTTGTCAAACATGATGGAACATTTTCAATTTTACTGATGAAGCGGACAGCAAAATCATCACAGGTAAAATCATTTAAAAATATATCGTTTGGTACTGGGGTTGATTAAGCGGTCAGTGGTGGAGAAGAGGATTTTGGTATTATTATGGTTGTCTTGAATGAGTTAAAAAATGTGCATGTCTGGCTTGTTTTATGGCTTTGTTGCAGACGGTCATCTGTTCTCAAGATATCTGATGATGTACTGTTAGTTTGTTCTTTCTCGATCTTCTTTCTGCCATACAACATTTTGTCTTTAATTGATTTATTTCCTCATTTCTCCATGGGGGTTTTAGATTGGTTCTTACTTTTTGGTTTTCAGAGGGGCCACTTTGTCAAAAATGGATTGTAATTTACTGTTAAAACTGTCCACCATAAAAATCACAGGAAGAGGGTAAAATATCAGTGGGAGAATCACATAAAAGCTCAATAAAATTTGCTGCCACTTCATCTGTAAGATAATCCTTCCGAACAGTTCGTTCAGCGATCCTCTGTGGATTAAAACCATGAACCTTAAAAAACACACAGTAGTGATCAGACAAGCCTATATCATCAACTAAGGTGATATCACATGAGAGACCATGTAATAATACCACACACCACTCTGTATCTGTACTGCTGCATTACAGGTGGTATCAGTTGCTGTAATTCTTACGTAAGTATGATTTGCGTGAATGTGGCTCCTCTGTTTCTCGAACTTTGTCACGTATTTGCTGTAAAGACAGTAGTCTTTAGTAGTGCTGTATAACAGAGTGGGATGATGATATGTTGACTCCTGATTTCTCCCCTCATCCTCACACTTTCATTACATGAGACTGTAGTGGCCTATAGTTTCTTTACAGCCAGCCACACCTAGTTCCATAACTGCCACGATTCCAGTAGTAAATCTTTAAGAATCTCTAAGTTTGTATGATTTTATGACCATACTGACAAAAAAAAAAAAATACAGTGGGGAAAACAAGTATTGAACACGTCAGCATTTTTTTCATTAAACATACAGTGGTGTGAAAAAGTGTTTGCCCCCTTCCTGATTTCTCATTTTTTTGTATGTTTGTCACAATTAAGCGTTTCAGATCATCAAACAAATTTAAATATTAGACAAAGATACAAGTAAACACAAAATGCAGTTTTTAAATGAAGGTGTTTATTATCAAAGGTAAAAAAAAAATCCAAACCTACATGGCCCTGTGTGAACAAGTGATTCCCCCCTTCCTGTTAAAACATAAATTAACTGTGGTTTATCACATCTTTGGAAAGCTGAGTTCAATTTCTCTAGCCACACCCAGGTCTGATTACTGCCACACTTGTTCTCAATTAAGAAATCATTTAAATGGGACCTGCTTGACAAAGTGAAGTAGGCCAAAAGATCCTCAAAAGCTAGACATCATGCTGCGATCCAAATAAATTCAGGAACAAATGAGAAACGAAGTAATTGAGATCTATCAGTCTGGAAAAGGTTATAAGACCATTTCTAAAGCTTTGGGAGTCAAGCGAACCACAGTGAGAGCCATTATCCACAAATGGTGAAAACATGGAACAGTGCTGAGCCTTCCCAGGAGTGGCCAGCTGACCAAAACTATCTCAAGAGCGCAGCGACGACTCATCCAAGAAGTCACAAAAGACCCCACAACATCCAAAGAACTGCAGGCCTCACTTGCCTCAGTTAAGGTCAGTACTCATGATGCCACCATAAGAAAGAGACTGGGCAAAAATGTACTGCATGGCAGAGTTCCAAGACAAAAACCACAGCTGAGCAAACAAACATAAAGGCTCATCTCAGTTTTGCCAGAAAACATCTGAAGAGACAAAAGTTGAACTTTTTGGAATGTGTGTGTCCCATTACATCCGGCATAAAAGTTTTACCCTCGGCCAGGAGATCGCGGGGATCATGAGATTGTGGGTTCGATCCCTGCCCCCGGCCAACAGTGATCTGTGTGGAGTTTGCATGTTCTCCCCGTGTTTGCGTGGGTTTACTCCGGGATTTTTCCGGTTTCCTCCCACATGCCAAAACATGCAGGTTAGGGAGTTAAGGGGCGCTTGCGCACGCAGCGACCGGCAGCTGGTGGCTTGTCACCGGACTGCAGAACAAATCTACCTATGGGTACAAAATAAGTCCAAAAAAAAAAAATAAATAAATAAATTAAAAAAAAAAAGTAACACAACATTTCAGAAAAGGAACATCATACCAACAGTAAAATATAGTGGTGGTAGTGTGATGGTCTGGGGCTGTTTTGCGGCTTCAGGACCTGGAAGACTTGCTGTGGTAAATGGAACCATGAATTGAGATGAAATGATGAGATGAGATGAGATTCAACTTTATTGTCATTACACATGTATGAATACAAGGTAACGAAACGTGACTCCGCTGTCTACTGAAAAATCCTGAAGGAGAATATCCGGCCATCTGTTCGTGACCTCAGGCTGAAGCACACTTGGGTTCTGCAACAGGACAATGATCCAAAACACACCAGCAAGTCCACCTGTGAATGGCTTACGAAAAAAAAATGAAGACTTTGGAGTGGCCTAGTCAAAAGTCCTGACCTGAATCCGACTGAGATGCCGTGGCATGACCTTTAAAAGGTGGTTCATGCTCGAAAACCCTCCAGTGTGGCTGAATTACAACAATTATGCAAAGATGAGTGGGCCAAAATTCCTCCACAGCGCTGTAAAAGACTCATTGCCAGTCATTGCAAACGCTTGATTGCGGTTGTTGCTGCTAAGCGTGGCTCAGCCAGTTATTAGGTTTAGGGGGCAATCACTTTTTCACACAGAGCCATGTAGGTTTGGATTTTTTTTTACCCTTAATTATAAACACCTTCATTTGAAAACTGCATTGTGTGTTTATTTGTGTTGTCTTTGTCTAATATTTAAATGTTTGATGATCTGAAACATTAAGTTTGACAAACATACAAAAAAAAAATGAGAAATCAGGAAGAGGGCGAACACTTTTTCACACCATTGTACAGTATTTCTGATGGAGCCATTGACCTGAGATTTTCACCAGTTATCAGTAACAACCCAAGTAATTCATTCATACAAAGAAATCAAGACTGTGTTCACAAAACAAGGTATATTTAATAAAGTGGAATGACACAGGGAATAAGTATTGAACACACGAAGAAAAAGAAGTGCAAAAGGGCGTAGAAGCCAGATGAAATCCAGAATTTAGGAAGCCATCCCATCCCCCACCAGTGCAAATTAATTTCAGCTTATTAAGTCTTGACTGATAGTCTTTAAAAAGGTCTGTGAATATCAGATTGTCACACTACAAAGAACTCAAGGTAGGTAGAAGCAAAGAGCTCTCTCTAGACCTTCACGACCTTATTGTTGGAAAACATAATGATGGCACTGGTTACAGGCGCATTTCTAAACTGCTGAATGTTCCCATGAGCACTGTTGGAGCCATCACTCGGAAGTGGAAAGAACATCATTTTACCATAAACCGGCCATGACCAAGAGCTCCTCGCAAGATTTCTCACAGAGGCGTCAAAAGAATTATCAGAAGAGTTATCCCAAGAGCCAAAGACCACTCATGGAGAGCTCCAGAAAGACCTGAAGTTAGCAGGTACTGCTGTTTCAAAGAAAACAATCGGTAATGCACTCAACCGACATGGGCTCTATGCCCACTCACCTCGCAAGACTCCATTGCTGAAGAAAAAGCATGTCGAAGCTTGTTTAAAGTTTGCTGCACAACATTTGGGCAAGCCAGTAAAATACTGGGAGAATATAGCCTGGTCAGATGAGAGTAAAATTTTGGATGCCACAACACACAGCATGTTTGGAGGAGAAACGGCGCTGCACATCCCATCATAGTGTGGGGGTGTTTTTCAGCACATGGTACAGGCAGACTTTCAACTATAGTTGAAGGAAAGATGAATTCACAAAGTGCAGAGACATCCTTGATAAGAATCTATTGCCATCTGCCAAGATGCTGAAGATGAAACAAGGGTGGATATTTCAGCAAGACAATGATCCCAAACACACAGCCAAGGAAACTCTCAACTGGCTCCAGAGAAAGAAAATAAAGCTGCTGGAATGGCCCAGTCAATCACCTGACCTGAATCCAATTGAAAATCTATGGAACGAACTGAAGATCAGAGTTCATAGAAGACACCCACGGAACTGTCAAGATTTGAAGACAGTTTGTGTGGAAGAATGGGCTAAAATCACTCCTGAGCAATGCCTGCTCCTAGTTTCTCCACACAGGAGGTGTCTGGAAGCTGTTATTACCAACAAAGGCTTTTCTACTAAATATTAAAGGAATTTCACCTAGTGTGTTCAATACTTATTCCCTGTCATTCCACTTTATTAAATATAACTTGTTTTGTGATCGCTTTTGCCTTGATTTCTTTGTATGAATGGATTACTTGTGTTGTTCCTGATATCTGGTGAAAATCTCAGGTCAATGGCTCCATCAGATCTCATATGTTTAATGAGAAAAATCTTGACATGTTCAATACTTATTTTCCCCACTGTATATACAGTATACACAGTAAGGCTTCTTACAATCAGCACAGCCAAACTGAAGCAGCATTTTAAAAACAGTGGCTAATACAATTTCTCTTTTAGCCCAGAAGACACCTATTGTGCTTATTTTCATATCTATATATTCTTTGACTGTGGAGTGGCTCTGCATGGTTCGTTATTCAGAATAATCCTTGTTATTCTTGTACAGAGACAGCTACCACTTTCTGGAAGAAAGGGGTTACCTCTTCTACCTTCAAAGGAGGGTTAAAACTGTGGATTTGATATTACCATAGTAAAGCTCCAGTAGGTAATCCCTTTTAGTTCCGTTTTTTGGCAAATGTGTTGAAATTATCTTCACAGCCCACCAGCTGTCAATAATTAAATTGGTGTAACATAAAAACAAAATAAAATCAAAATTATTAAGCAAAGTAAGCAAATACTCAAGGCCCCCAGCAGCTGAGGGGTCCCCAAGCTATAAGGCAAATCTCAAGAACTGCATCGTTATCAGCTGTAGTCACTGACTTAGTAATATTTATAAACTTAGACCATCATTCATGTCCCACTAGGGGGCAATGCCAATCTCTCACAGTCCTGCAACAAATTGCGGGGGGGGGGGGGGGTCTTCTGCCTGTCAACTGATACGCCAAAACACTCCCCAGCTGGACTGAGGATTTGTACCAATTATGCCAGTTCACAAGATGGCAGACACGCATTAGAGGAATCATGGCTGACACGGAGTACACCAAAGAGGAAGAAATATTTCTTCTTCTTCTACTTTGCGATTAGAAAACAAATATGGCAGCTACGCCAGTGCTGTGGACGTACTGAAATCGCAGACTGAGGAGCAAATTCAGGAGCATTTCCTCCCAAATTTGACAACTATGATTCTAAAAAGAGATTATTTAGCTTATAAAGGTAAATGTTTACATTTTGTTACAACAGAGGGAGCACGATGCTGCCTGGTGTTTACCTGCTGCCGCTCTGCAGTGCCATGTGACTACAGAACAATCGTCCAGTTGCGTCGTCATATAAGAAGGTGTCATATAAGATAAATTGCTGCGGAATAAAAGTGAAATTGAGGTGGGATAATCATAAGAGTTTCTGGATGTGGGAGAGAAAGCGCAATTGACAGACAGAAGCCAAAATAACAACCGGGATGGACGAAGACAGGAGCCGCCTTCTTCGTCAGCTGTAAGTGATGAATTTCTTGGTTTCTTTACATTGTACTGATTTTCTGGTTCATATACTTTGAAGATAAGATAACAAAATGCCCCAAACAAGAAACGGTGACAAAAAGCAGAACCATTCTTTGTGTAAATATGTCGAAAGTCCACTTTTGACTGACAGCTATGTTATTTGATATGGGTGCCGTGGCATTATGCAAATTAGAAGCGTAAATGTACTCCTATCTCAAACTTTGGGTCATATTCTACATCTTTCTAATTGACAGTAGGCCATTATCTCTTCCCACTTTAAAGTTATAGCCTTGGAAATATCTGATATGGCTGCTGATGCATAAATTTACTCCTATCTCAAACTTTGGATCTTATTCTACATCTTTCTAATTTGCAGTAAGCCATTATCTCTTACCACTTTCAAGCTATAGCCTTGGAAATTTCTGACATCTGTCACCATGGAGTGAGACGCCGGCTCGGCGCTCAGCCCATGCTCCTTTTATCCCTGCCTCTCATTGGGCAGCGCCTCAGCTGGCTCCCAGCTGTCAGTGTCACGGGACGGCTGGGGCCAATTAATCCTCATCAGCTGGGGCGCTGCTAATGAGTATAAAGAGGAGCAGCCACGATCATTCGGCGCTGCGACATAAGCACTACTAGGCTGGAGCCCCTTCGTCCGGTGCCAGCCCTTGTCTCATCATCCAGCATCTCTCGTAAGTGTTTTCCCGTAAGAAGTATTTGTGCCTCTGTGCCCCCATGTCCGGCGCAAGCCCTCTACTAGTCTTAGCGAATCACTTGGGAGCGCCACCTTATTAACTGTTAACTCTGTTGCTGTACTGCCCATGAGTGTAACTATGTATGAGCATCTGTGCTTTCCTCATCCCTTACCCCTGTCACTATTAAACATCACAACTGACTGGCTCGCCCTTGGCTCTCTTATTGCGTGGCTCCCTAGAGCCACGTGTGACAGTATGTCGCAGCCCGAACGAGTTGCCGGCGGCCGTAAATGGTTTGGACTTGTACCTTCCTGTCCGGGTGTTAGCGCCGTTAGCACACCGTTTCCCAGGAGTCACCTCCGACGCCAGGGCAACGAGCTGAGGTCCATCCTGGGGGCTGTCGACAGGACGCTCTTCACCCTGCACAATGCCTCCAACACGAGACGCTGGCATCCGGGCCTTGCTGAGGATCTCCTGGACAGTTACACTCGCTCCTTATTCCATCTTGAGGTCAGTACCAGGATTGACGCCATGGACACACAGCGAGAGAAACTTCGCGGGTTGGATGGAAACCCCGGCAGAACGCCGAAGTGGATGACGTTGCCCCCCGCTTCGGGACCCCGTTCCTGCTGCCATTCCAGCCCGGGAGTTCACGCCACCCAGAGGGCTTCCCCCGTTCTGCATCACGTCACTCGGGATTCCCCCCATGGAGCCGCAGCTGACAGCAGTTATGTCTGGGACCAAGCGGCTGACGCGATTCCCGCTGTGCATCCATTCACCATCTGCAGGCACGTGGCGGCGGCAGTGAGATTGGTGGAGAGGACTCCAGGGCAGCGAAGCTTTCCTGAGCTCAACGCCTTCCTCGCTTCGGTCTCTGATCAGGAGCGGCGATTCCTGGGTTCCCCCCTCGCTTCGTCCCCTGGGAATAGCCGTCATCACTTCGCCAAGTCACCTCAGCATGAACCCCGTCCGGATCCAGTTCTGGGCTCCCACCAGGACCTCTCCTCCCACGCAGCTGTCACCTTTTCGCCTCGTCAGTGTGGAGATTTTACAGCCTCGTTCCCTGAGCCTCATTCCCCCGCTGTCACTCCAGGGCATTTGGGCTGGCTCACCCCGGCTGATACCCCCTCCTCCTCGACGCGCTCCCCGACTGCTGTGTGTGCCTGGAATCCCGGCCTGGTGAGCCCTCTCCTGGAGACGACACGAGCGGTCCCCAGACGATTTCCCAGGGGGTCCTCCGTTATCGCCTGGCGGGGAGAGGAGGAAGCAATGTTCACCGCAGCAGGCTCCACCCAACCTCCAGGAGGCAGGCAAGTCTCAGTTTATTTACATCAGTTTAATGATTTGCTCTGTCACACTCCTGGAGGTGGAGTTCGGGGTTCGCAGCTCCCTGAACTCCCACCACCTGCTGTAACCTGTTCCTTTAATCCTGCATCCTCTGTGTCTCTCTCTGCCGAGCACTCCCCGGCTCCGGGTCAACGTGGTGGGACGAGGAGAGGGCCTGCGGTTCCGCAGCTACGTTGTGGGCGGAGGAAGAAGACCGACTGCTGTGTGGAGTCTGCGCCGACGACCAAGCATCCCCGGGTCTCCACGGAGGTGCGGTTCGGTCCAGCAGGACGAGGTTCTCCTACCATCACGCCGCGTGAACTGTCGGCATGGCTACTTGCGCTGGAGGAACCTCAAGCTGCGCTGACCATCGTTCTGGCTGCGGGGCCCGACGCAGCCGAATGGGAGCCTGACAACGACCTCCGGACAACGGATCCTGGATCTTCGCAGTCCTGGATGGCGTCGGAACCCGAGATCAGGCGAGTGCTCCTCTCTCTTTTCTCCCTCTATTTCTCTGAGCACTTTAGCCTGTCTCTAGGGGGGATGAGCCGGGTGCAGCCGCCCGCTGCATCCGAGCTCGTTCCACCGGGTTCTGGCGCTGCCGGTGATCCTGACCCCGGTTCTGTTTTCTCCTCTCAGCCTTCTTCCAGGGTCGCCGGCGAGGAGTTGCCGTTCCTCGTGGTGCTGTGGGGTCCAGGTTCAGTGTTGAAGGTCGGTTCTGGTGCGGTGCCGACCCAGTCGGGGTCCGTCGTGGGTGCTGCTCCAGCGGTGCTCGACGTGGATTTGCCCGAGACCCAATCGGGGTCCGACGCGGGTGCTGCTCCAGCGGCGTTCAGCGTGGGTTCGCCGAAGACCCAATCGGGGTCCGACACGGGTGCCACCCCAGTGTTGTCCAGGTCCGGTGGGGAGGTGGCTGTTCCCCTGCAGCCTGACGCTCGTCTACCTCATCATCGGCTCTCCCCTAAGCCTCTTCCTCCGGGGTCCGCTCTGTCCCTTCGCCCGTCTCAACGGTCCTGGTGGTTGAGTGACGTGGGTCGACGGCTCGACCTGCAAGTCTTCTGGTTCGGCGAGCTGGTCCAACCTCCCGACGAACTGTATTGTTGCTGGGTGGCCTGGCACGGCTACCGGTGGCCTAGTTTCTTGGAACTTGGGTTTGGACTTGGCCGCCTGAACATTGTCTCTTCCCCAGGTTGCCAACTGGACAATGGGCGGGGAGATTACCAGAACAATTCCGGCCGTTTTGGACTCTGCCTGCCGTCTCCTCGGGTGTCCTGTACTTCTTTTATTATTATTGAGGTCACTCGGGTGTAGTTTCTTTGTCCGTTAGGGGAATATATGTTTTTGTGCTGTGTGTTGTGTTTTTTTTATTAACCATACTCAGCATTTTTATCTTATCATTATCCTGTGCTCTTGTCACCATTATCCCTCTAGGTGACCCTTGCATTTAGTGCTGTGTATTGTGTTTTTTCCCCTTATAACCGTACTCAGCAATTTACCTTATTGTTATCCTGTAATCCTGTCACCTTTATTCCTCTAGGTAATCCCCCGTTTATTTGGTGCTGTGTATTGCGTTCTCCCCCTTGTAAACCGTACTCAGCATTTTTCCCCCATGTTCATCCTGTTCCTACCCTGTCACCGTTATTTCCCTGGGTGTCCCTCTTTGTATATGGCGCTGTGTATTATGTTTTCCCTGCCACCCGTACTCAGCGTCTTTCATCACCCTTATTTTACCTTTAGCTTTGTATGAGTGCGTTATGGAGTAGTGTGTTTCGTTCCCCCTTAACCATACTCTGTAATTGCTTTATTTGTCCTGTTACCTCTTTGGGGGTTTTTTTGTTTTGTCCTTCCCTTTGCATCTTCCCCTCCGGTCCTGCCTCCCTTCCGCCCACCCTAGGTGTGTGTGTGTGTGTGGGGGGGGGGGGGGGCTGGGATGTTCCTGGTCATTCGGGAGCCCGACCGTGAGGGGGAGACTCTGTCACCATGGGGTGAGACGCCGGCTCAGCGCTCAGCCCATGCTCCTTTTATCCCTGCCTCTCATTGGGCAGCGCCTCAGCTGGCTCCCAGCTGTCAGTGTCACGGGACGGCTGGGGCCAATTAATCCTCATCAGCTGGGGCGCTGCTAATGAGTATAAAGAGGAGCAGCCACGATCATTCGGCGCTGCGACATAAGCACTACTAGGCTGGAGCCCCTTCGTCCGGTGCCAGCCCTTGTCTCATCATCCAGCATCTCTCGTAAGTGTTTTCCCGTAAGAAGTATTTGTGCCTCTGTGCCCCCATGTCCGGCGCAAGCCCTCTACTAGTCTTAGCGAATCACTTGGGAGCGCCACCTTATTAACTGTTAACTCTGTTGCTGTACTGCCCATGAGTGTAACTATGTATGAGCATCTGTGCTTTCCTCATCCCTTACCCCTGTCACTATTAAACATCACAACTGACTGGCTCGCCCTTGGCTCTCTTATTGCGTGGCTCCCTAGAGCCACGTGTGACAACATCTGATATGAATATTTTCTTGAAAAAAATCTTTACCACTGTTGACCACTAGGGGTTATGGCGCAGTTTGGCGACATTCACAGTTTGAGTTGCCGACACACAAAACACACACACAAAAAAAGAAGTTCACATTTAAAAAAAAAAAAAAACAAGAGCAAAAACTGAGAAAAAAAACCCAGGAGAAATTAAGCTGAGGGCTCTGTGGATAATTTATGGTCTGATACTGTATATGGATAAATAAGCATGAAGGTATGGAAATTTTACAATTTTTTTTAAAATATTGCTCTGTTTAAAACATTGTTGTTTGGGTTTATTTAATTAGAAAATTTAGCACTTAGGCTCCCTAATTTATTTTTGTGTGTGTATTTCATAGTGTGTTTAGTCATTTTTATTTAGCATTCTGTTCATGTATTTTGTATTATGCAAGATGCAAACTAAGCAGGAGGGTGTTCAGAACCCCTCCACTGTTATGGTTTTAGATAGAAGAGAACGTTTACTGCCAAGCCACCTTTTTTGGACAATCCTGCTTTTGTGTAGAATAGTTACTTGTTGCTTTATGAATGGATTGCCTACTGGGGCTTTAAGGATATACATTTTCAATTACACAACAAAGATTCATTTAAAAAGAATAGAAGCACAAGAACAATAAAAGAGAAGTTAACTGATTTCAAGTGTTTATGTTGGGTATAACAAACCACTTCACTGCACAAATCATGTTTACATCCATTTGATTTTGAAACTAGTCACTTTATTAAAGGTGTTTAGTAAAAAAATCTTGAAAATTTGGTTTGTGAATTTTTTCTTTAAACAATTAGATTAAGATAGATGGATTTACTGTATGCCCTCATCATCAATTCCTCATTTGCTTTGTGTTTTTATTGCCTCTACAGTGGAACAGCTGTCTCCATCCCTCTCTTTACTGCTTCCCTCTCTGTTGTATCCCTTCTCCCATCCTTGATGCCTCGTTTTATTCTCGCTATCCCTGTGTTCTCTTTATTCTCCAGAGTCAACACAGCATTAGCTCACGTACGCCAGCTGTTACACAAGTCTTCATCCACCACTGCTGTTTGTTCCGACATAGAAGATAGCACACGCAAATCAGATCACTACCCTCTCTGCTGTTTGCATTGTAAACAATGGCCCTCATATCCGCTAGACACTTTTATTTGGATGTTAGGTGTTATGAAAGCTGTGCTACATCTGCACCTGTCACTGGCTTATCAGATAAACATAGAATTAAAATCTTCTGTATGGATTTGTGTTTGGTTCGGCCCATTGCACATAATAAAGCCAGCGACAGGTGCACTACATGGCCAAGATATACTAGTATGTCTGTGTCTACTTAAGATGTTCCGTGCAGTACTTTGACCAGATGTGGTAGTCTGGCTCTACCAAAATCTTTCCATACTTTGTTGCTCATCTAATGTTCCATTAAAATAATCAAATTTCAATGCAAACTCTTTGAGTATTTGAAATAGAGCATTTTAAGTTGATGGCTGCTTCATCATATACAGTGCTGTGAAAAAGTATTTACCCCCTCCCGATTTCTTATAATTGTGCATATTTGTCACACTTTAATTGTTATGAATCCCCGTGCACCATTATACGGCGCATGAGGGAAGGAATGAAAAATCCAATCGCTGGAGTAGAACGTGCATTTTATTAACATAAACCACAAAAATAACAAGTCCAGTACTGATCACACTAATACAGTGGATTGGAATGATGAGTAGAAGGCCACCAGACATACAGGGATGCCACCCAGATATTCCACAGCCTGGGAGGGGGAATGCGTAGTGCTGCCGTAACGGTGTGCACAAAGAGAAAGGCAAACATTTACTTACGGCTGGAACGATCCGGGGCTGTCCGTGCAGTCTGTTAGATGAGGGAGTGAGGCAGGGTCAGCCGCTAACATCAAGGGATTCACTGTCTTGAAATGTCAGGCTGAATAACACATAGGTAGTGGACACACATACATGAAGGAACACACTGTCATGTATGAGTCTGAATGCTCTGACGGTCTCTTCCTACTAATGCAGTGTATTTGTAATAATGATACTATTGTTGATATTTGGAACCACTAAACCCAGGTTCATGACCCCCCCCCCCAGGGGTGGATTCCAGAAACCCCAGTACCATCAGTCGAAAACAAAAACACACCCCAAGGGAACCCCCCCCCCCCCCAGAAACAAACAATACCAAGGTGGGAGGTGGGGGAAAACTGGTTAGGAGGGAAGCAGCCAGTGAAAAATACAACAAATAATATGCAAATAAGGAGCAATGATCCTCCTAACAGCCCCCACCTAGGACACTAACCCCCCTCCCCAGAAGTCCAAAGTTCAGGGGGTTGACCAGAGTCCCAGGCCCCCAGGATAGCGAGGGGTGACTGATCGGGTGGCCTGCCCCAATCCCATGTCCAGCAGGTGGCCACAGAGTAGTGTCTGGTGGCCTGCCTGGGCTGATGGACCACCCAACCTGAAGGCCAAGTCTTTCGGGTGGCCGACCAGCGTGGTGGAGCCACCAGAACCAGAGGGGAATGCAGAGAGGCAGCCTACCCACCCGGGAACCTCGGTGGCCAAACCGAGGGACAGGAGTCCCCCTGCCCTCTGAAGCTTGGAGCAGGGGGACCGTAGCACCTGCAATGGTCCCGGTCTGGGATGTGGCTGCACCTGCGATGGTCCCGGTCTGGAACGTGGCTGCACCCGTGATGGTCCCAGTCTGGGACGTGGCTGCACTGGCGGTGCACTCCGGCTGGAGCTCTGCTGCACCGGCGGTGGACTCCAGCTGGAGCTCTGCTGCACCAGCGGTGGACTCTGGCTGGGGCTCAGTTGCACCTGCGGTGGCCCCCATCAGTGGCCTCATTGCTTCCTTGGTATCCTCCCCAGCGAGGGAGGTAGGACTTTCCACGACTCCTGACGCAGGACCCAAATCCTCGGTGGCCTTTGGCAGGATCCGCTGCTCTCCGGCGACCCTGGCAAGGAGCTCCAAACCCGGAGGGAGAGAAAAAGAGACTGAGTTAGGGTCGCCAGCAGCGGCAGAGCCCAGTGAGGTGGCCCCCAAGGGCTATTGCGAGCAGCCCTGGGCCCCCCTCACCATGAGTGAGGCAGTGTAACATTGACATCAACATGACAGCCATTATGGGACACACTTGCCTGTACTCGGGCTCCACCGCTGTCCAGGACTCCGATGACTTGGGGTGCGTGGGTACCGTTGGTTCGCCAGGTGCTGTAACCCCGTTAACTTCCTCTGGGACAGCTAGCCCCGCGTCATCATTCATGGACAACCCAGGTCGTGGCAGCTTCTCTCCGGTGACCCTAGGAAGAAGCTCGAAGGGGATAGGAGAGGAGGAACAGGTTCGCCAACAGCGGCAGAGCCCAGCGAGGGGAGTCCAGGTGCAGCTGGGGGCAGCACCCAACTCCCCTCCCCAAGAGCCAGACAAGATCTCTCAATAATTAACAAGTGAACTGCAGGAGATATTACTTGCCTGTGCTTGAGCTCTACCACCGTCCAGGACTCTGGCAATGCCGATGATGATGTTTGGGGCCCCGTCGGCTGGAGGTCTGGTCCGAGGGATGACTCTGCTGTGGCAGCCCCCACAGCAGGTGTGATGTTGGTTGCAGTCTCGGTGCTCCCATGCGCAGTCTTCCACGCCACCGGCATCTCTGGCATGGCGGATGAGGATGGCCTCACCGCTGGCCCATGAGCTGGACCCTCCTGGGCCTCCGGTTCCTCCCCCCTCGAGTGACCTGGTTCCAGTGCAGGCAAGCTCGTAGGGGCATACAAAAAAGGCTCAGTGAGGTTGGATGAGGGAACAGGATATGCCGCTGGGGCAGAGCACTCAGGGGACTGCACACACTGAGTCTCCTCGCCAGGAGGCAGGCAAAATTGTTCATCAAAAATGAAAGTTAAATGAGGAAAAACTTGCCTGTTCTCCTGGCACTGGACGTCCCCAGCGGCCTCTGAAGTGTCTCCTCTCCCCTTCTGGCGTTCCTCCTCGGGCTGCACCGGCGAGGCCAGAAGCTTCTTCCAGGGGGAGTTCCTCCTCTTCTTCCACCCGGACTGCACAGGAGCCAGATACTTTGGGGTACGAAGCACCACGCTGGGCCGAGAAACTCCATATTCTTCGGAGAAGGGGGTGGAGTGGCCGCTAGGAGCTTGAGTACTGGGAGATCCTTATCCAACTCCCCCTCACGGTGCTCCTCCTTAATCCGGCGGTCGAGCAGGGTGAGTCTCTGCTCCTCCTTCACTTGGTGCTCCTCCTTAACCCGTCAGTTGAGCTGGGCAAGCAGGGCCAGTCTCTGCTCCTCCTCCTCATGGTGCTCCTCCTCGACCTGCCGGTTGATCACGGCGAGCAGGTTTAACCACTCCTGCTCCGTCGTCAAGCCCATGGATTGAGCAGGTACCGGGGGTGGAACCTTCACAGCCGGGGAAGCGCATCCTCGGGCCTCTCTCTCGCGGCGCTCCTCCTTGATCCGATGGTCTATCATGGCCAGCAACCCCAGTCTCTCCCCCTCCGTCATAACGTCTGAGGATTGGGCGGGCGCCGGCCCGGGAAATGATGCAGGCGCGAGAGAACCGTGAGGAGAGGAGGTCTTCTTCCACCAGGAACGTCTCTTCTGATGGGTGGCTGGCTCCGATGTCGGAGAGGCCCCCTCTGGCTCCACATCTGGCGAGGGAAGAATGACGAAGAGGATGGCATCCACCCTTGGAATGACCCGGAGGTTAGGATGGTGCCACTCGACGTCTTCTGCAACGAGTCATGCCCACTGAACGTCCTCAGGGAACTGTGGCCACTGAGCGGAAAAGAGCGCTTCTTCCAATAGATCCTGGGCTCTCTGCTCCTCGTCTGTCCAGATCATCATGTCGTTACTCGGGGGGATGGGGGGGTGAAAGAAAAAGAAAAAAATGCACGTCTACTCCGCTGGGTTTTTTCTGACTGGTCGGAGCATTCTCTTATGAATCTCCATGCACCATTACGCGGCACATGAGGGAAGGAATGAAAAACCCAATCGCTGGAGAAGAACGTGCATTTTATTAACATAAACCACAAAAATAACAAGTCCAGTATTGATCACGCTAATACAGTGGATTGGAATGATGAGTAGAAGGCCACCAGATGTACAAGGATGCGACCTGGATATTCCACAGCCTGGGAAGGGGGAATGCCTAGTGCTGCCGTAATGGTGTGCACAAAGAGAAAGGCAAACATTTACTTACGGCTGGAACGATCCGGGGCTGTCCGTGCAGTCTGGTAGATGAGGGAGTGAGGCAGGGTCAGCCGCTAACATCAAGGTATTCACCGTCTTGAAATGTCAGGCTGAATAACACGTAGGTAGTGGACACACATACATGAAGGAACATGCTGCCATGTATGAGGCTGAATGCTCCGACGGTCTCTTCCTACTAACGCAGCATATTTGTAATAATGATACTATCAAGGGAAGAGACCGCCGGTGTGAGGGAGCGTGGACTGAACATCATTAATGTCATGGTTCCTCATGCGCCGCGTAATGGTGCACGAGGATTATATGAAAAACCCAATTGCTGGAGTAGAACGTGCCATTTATTAACATACACCACAACAAAAATAACAAGTCCAGTTGACCACAAAAATACAGAGAGTTGTAAATGATGTAATTAAGGCTACCAGACATGCAGGGCGTCTGCCGGATGCTCTACAGCCCGGTAAAGGGAATGCCTAGTGCCGCAGAGCTGCTGTCGACACAGGGAGAAAGACAAACATGAAACTTAAGGGACTGGAGAAATCTGGGCTGTCCATGCAGTCTGGAGGATGAGGAAGAAAAGCAGAGTCAGCCATAACACCAAGGGATTAACCGAACTTAAAGTGACTGGCTGAATAACATATCAGTGGTGAGAATCGAAACGTGGAGAACTAGCTGCCGCGTATGGAGGTGAATGCTCCGACAATCTCTTTCCACAAATACAGCGAATAAATAATCTTGATGCTAATGAGGAAAGAGATTGCCAGTGTGAGGAAGCGTGGGCTGAACATAATTGAACCTGGTGTGTGAGAGAGCGTGTATGAGCGTGTGAATGGGAATGAATGGAGAGTGTGTGTGTGTGTGTGTGTGTGTGTGTGTGTGTGTGTGTGTGTGTGTGTGTGTGTGTGTGTGTGTGTGTGACCAACCATAATGAAGCACAGCTGATGGCACTTGACAGGAGGACGGGGCATGCCCGAGCTGTCAGGGAGCGAAGGACCCAAACAGCTCCCTGACACGCCTGACGGGAAATAGGGCAAAAAATAACAATAAGTCAGAACTGGGTTTGGAACAACCAAACCCAGATTCATGACAATTAATCCCCGGTGTGCATGAGTGAGTGTCAGAATGTGTGAATAGGAATGAATGGAGTGTGTGTGTGTGTATGTGGGTGAAAACACCCGTAATGAGAAACAGCTGATGGCACTGACAAGAGGAGGAGGTGTGCCCAAGCTGTCAGGGAGCGAAGGACCCAAATAGCTCCCTGGTGCGCCTGATGGAAAATAGGGCAAAATAACCTTAAGTCAGAACTGGGTTTGGAACAACCAAACCCAGGTTCATGACATCAATGTTTCAGATCATCAAACAAATTTTAATATCAGACAAAGATAACCTGAATAAATACAAAATGCAGTTTTCAAATGATGATTTCATTTATTAAAGGAGAAAAATATCCATACCTACCTGGCCCTATGTGAAAAAGTAATTGCCCCCTTGTTACATCATGAATTAACTGTGATTAACTACATTTTTTTTGGAAAGCTGAGTTGAGTTTCAGTAGCTACACCCAAGCCTTATTACTGTCAGACTTGTTGGATCAAGAAATCACTTAAATCAAACCTGTCTGACAACCTGAAGTAGGCTAAAAGATCTCAAAAAGCAACATATTCCGCTGTGATCTAAAGAAATTCAAGAACAGATGAGAAACAAAAACCCAGCACAGCGTCTAAAAGAACTGCAGGTCTCACTTGCCCCATTTTGGACACTGGTCCACGATGGAACAATAAGAAAGAGACTGGGCAAAAATGGCATCCATGGGAGAGTTACAAGACAAAAACCATTGCTGGACAAAAAGAACACAAAGACTCGTCTCACATTTGCCAGAAAACGTTTAGGCTATGGTCACACTGCAGGTTTTAATGCTCAAATCCAATTTTTTTGCACAAATGTGACCCATGTCTGATTTTTTAATGACAGTCTGAATGGCGCATAGCTGATTTTTTCGCACCAGACCCAGACCACTTTCTATATGTGGTCCTAATTCCGATAGGTATCTGATATTTTCCAAAGTGACCTCAGTCTGAATGGTCATGTCGCATTTCATCCGACTTTTTCCTCATTGAACTGAGACACATGCTACAATTCTGCTGTGGAGGATGCCACAGGCATGACAGACAGCTGATTTTTGCTCTTTTTTTAAACAATTTTCTTCCCTTTATCACTGGATCATACTTTTATCGGCTCCCATGGCACAACAACTTCAAAATTGCAGGTGGAGGGGAGTTCGGGGCTGAAGCCGTCAGACACTAGAGGTGCACAGTAACGGCACATTTTTTTTTTTTTAAGTGATCATCTGGCATGTAGAGGAATGAAGCTGATCTCATTTATTTTGTGCATAAACATTTCTGAATGGTTTTAACATTTATTTTGCTGCACTGCATCAAAGGTGAAGAAGTTCTGCCCCCCTTAATCATTCGGTGCTCATATTTACTTTTGCAAACACAACGGTGTGTCTGACGTTATGTTTTCTTCTGTGCATGTGGGTCACTTCATAGCTGTAGACCGTTCATACTCAAGTCTGATGGGGGTCACATTTAAATTATAATGTAAACGCCCACACAAAAAATTTGGATCTCAGCAAAAAATCGGAATTGAGCATTGAGACCTGCAGTGTGACCATAGCCCTAGATGATCCTCAAGACTTTTGGGAAAATATTCTGGGGACTGACAAGACAAAAGTTGAACTTTTTGGAAGACATATGTCGTGTTTTATCTGGCATAAAACTAACACAGAATTTTATAAAAAGAACATCATATCAACAGTCAAACACGGTGGTGGTAGTGTCATGGTCTGGGGCTGCTTTGCTGCTTCAGCAACTTGCCCTAATTGACAGAACCATGAATTCTGCTTTCTACCAAAAAATCCTGAATGAGAATGTCCAGCCATCAGTTCATGAAGCCCTCCAATGTGGCTGAATTTAAACAATTCTGCACAGAAGAGTGGGTCAAAATTCCTCAACAGCAGTGTATAAGACTCATTGCCAGTTGTTAGCACCAATGGTGGCACAACCAGTTTTTAGGTTTAGGGGGCAATTACTTGTTCACATAGGGCCAGGTAGGTTTGGATAGCTTTTTTCCCTTAATAAATGAAATCATCATCTTAAAACTGCATTTTGTTTTTTCTCAGGTTATTTCTGTCTAATATTAAAATTTGTTTGATGATTGAAACATTTAGGTGAAACAAATATGCAAAAATATAAGAAATCAGAAAGGGGCAAATACTTTTTCACAGCACTGTATAGTGTGTCTGTGTTTAAACTAATTTATCAGAGCTAAATATACGGTGAATGTTGTGTCTTGTGTGTTGGCCCTCTCACCAGGATTTCAACAACATAGAGAATAAAACTCCTGTCATCAGCTACTGTGCATTGTCAGCCTCAGAGAGTCGACACAAAGCCCCGATTACAGATGTCCAGTGGCTGCCACAAACATTTGAGGTGGGTCAGGCTGAAGGGCAAAAGGGTTGTAGAGAATTATCAGCTGCATGTCTGAAAATTGGCAGGACATGATTACAGTAATTTCTTGAAACTGAAACCCTCCACAAGGCTGCTGGCATTTCATTTGGTGTTTGACTGCATAGCAATTATCTCAGTAAATTGGGGTTGCCCTCAGCAAAAAATTTTCCTGGTCTACCAATAGTTGCAATTTAAAGCAAATACTGGAGTCTTTGTTGCACTTTTATGATAGATGTACTGTATGTATTTAATTGGTGAAAAATAATCATCCAATTAGTTAGTGTGTGCTACAGAATAGCGGACGGCACAGAAAGATGTTAGAATATGGGCTCCCATGCGGTGCTTTATTCTGCAGTAACTAAACAAGACCATGCAAGGCCATGTCTCCCCAGCGATAAGTAAGCTCATCATACATGAAATCCAGAATATCTGCAACAAATGGACACTGCTAGTTTGTGACTAGTTGAGCAGAATGTGACTCAGTGCTACTGAATGGGAGTAGCACCATCCTGTGGCATCCTCCAGCATCTCAAATCTATCAATATAATCTAAAGGTAAGCGTTACGAGGTGTAAACCAATCCCCCACTTCACCCCACCCCAAAAACTGACCAAGGAAAATTTAAATCAGTATTAATTTTCTCATTGACTAAACTGTAGTCAGCTGGTGGGGGAGCCCTTCAGAAAATAATTATTTTAACATTTTTTGATTCATCGCTTCCATTATCATATGTCATAAATACCATAAAGCTGTTAAACATGTCACAGCCAGCAGGAACAAATTAAACCTTTACATGGATTCTGACATTGTAAATTAAACACTTTCAGATCAAAGCTTGTACTAGTTATTCTCAACTTTTGTTTCTGTAAAGCTAACCATAATAAATCATGAGTTGCAAGATTAAAGTCTCCCTGGAGTGTAATCTAATCCCATATATGTCTTGATCGGGGTCCTTATTCATTTCTCATTTTCATTCTCTCTGACTAGGTGACCAGGACAGGCTTACCGGTGGAGAATAAGTATAATGTTTCTGCTCAGGTTGTCACCTGCTCTCCTGATTGGTAAGTCATATTTAAATATGATAGAAGATTTGCTTGTAGAGAATGTATGCATCGGATATATATGAATTAGTGTGTTTATTTTAGACATTGGTTCTTTTAAAAAATATATTGTCAACAAAGTGTATTCTTTTTAAATATTCTAATTCAAAAAACTGAAAATTTATATTCTTTATTCATCACAGACAAAGCAAGCTATGTCACAGTGATGAGAAGACATAATTCATATTTATAACATCCACTGTTTAAGTCCTGTTTGATTTGTGATATGTGCACTTCTTTATTTATGTCTTGTTCCTTCTAGACAGTCATATAATAGATAAAAAATGACTTTTTGATTTTGATGTAAAAGTTGTAAAACCATAGTATAGAATAAATAATATTTTCAATACATTTTTTAAAATAACCGACTGCCAAATGGACTGGCGATCTGTCCAGGGTGTACCCTGCCTCTCGCCCAAAGATGTTGGGATAGGCTCCAGCCCCCGCTCCCCCACCCCCCCGCAACCCAAAAAGGATTAAGCAGAAGAAGATGGATGGCTGGATGGATGGATTGCCAAATGATGCAGTTTGCAGCAAGCCTCTGCCACCATCTTGTCAGCAACATAAACAAATATATCACACTGGTTGAAACCACAGGATATTCTAGCTTGTCTTCTTGTTGCATACAGTGTACCAGTAGATCTTGAATAGCTGTTCACTTGATTATACTATTGTGGTTTTAAAGAGATTACACAACCCGTGGTACCCAGTTTGTCTCCATGGTTTGCCACAAATCATTGTATCTCTTATAGAAATATATTAATGAATTATTGTCAAATATGCCGAAGGCCTGCTCTGTGTATAAATAGCCTCATATGCACAGTACAGTAGTGCATTTCCTGATTTTGAAAACGCACTCCAGTGGCTATAAATCTCCTACAAAAACAAATCTACATTATCTAAAATGGTACCTTATGGCCTTTTTCAACAAACAAAACCTTTCATTGTCTTACAGTTTTGTGTCAAAATTATCCCCCCCCCCCCGTCAAATGCCAGAATCAGTGACTAGGTCCAACCCACATTCCACAAAGCTAATAGTGGCTAGCGTTACACTAAACAGCATAAATTCTGTGATAAAAAGACTTACTGGTTGAAGGACATGCCCAGTTGTATGCACGGTGGCCCAGGATAATGACTGAAACTGCATTGGTCCGTAAAAGCAGTTTAATGTTAAAATCCTTCTTAATTTGGGTCAAGTTTTTAAAGCAGGTGTCACAAAATGCTAACTGGCCCTGGAGCCTAACTTCAGTTAGGCCAGAGAGTCCTGATTCGCTGTACATATCTACATCACCAAAAGCACTTTAGCTACGTTCCAATCAACAGTGTACTTCAACTGCATTCCCTAATCCCTGCTCCGTTCTCAGGGAGTGTCAGTAAGTTAGCTGCCCTTCACAAAATTTCTCCATTTGAAACACCCTGCAACCGTTGGCTCCACGGTAACCATGGACACGTACTGATACTGTGGTGAATAATTTATATTTCTTAAATAAAATATTAATACCATGAAAACCGGTATTACTTGTCTCATGGGTCGGGCCATCGGCGACTCAACCAGCAGCCCCACCCTTCCGAGGGTGTGGAGGGTGAAACTGGGTATCCTGGCAGAACTAAAAACAATATCTGTCACAGGTCTGTGGTGGACCACTTCCAGTTACACGGGGTGAGACTGGACATCCTGGTAGATAAGCACATCTGTTGCAAGGTCTGTGGTGGAATTTTGCCAGTTGGTGCATCGTGACATGCACTACGCAAAGAGCAGAGATAAACAAACCTATCATCTGGTCAGTTACTGCAACAGATACTGGAGTCAGTTTGTCTTGGCCTGTCCTTGCTACTGATAATAACTCTATTTGCCAAGAATGTGCCACTAGTCCAGCAAAAGCTAGCGGTACTCAAATAGTTTGCAAGCAGTTTCATGAAATGGTCAGTCAGAAAGCAGCTCATACCGGCTCGGACGTCACTCGGGTTAACAAGGTCAGGAGTCTCTGACAGCAGAGGGCAAAGGGCAGAGCTGCATGGAGGAATCTGATCAGACCTAATTGAAATAATCATTGTCGCCCCCGACAGACTGCTATGATGATGATGATGATCAGTTGATATAAACAATAACCAACATCAGTTTAGCTTATTAACAACAGTAGTTTGTTTGAGGCGCAATGACTTATGGGTAATCTTCTTGTCAACTTCCAGTGAAGTGATGTACCGTTGTTCTTCCCTGCACAGTTCTCAGTTCCCTTTGAACTGAAGGCCGTTCGCTCCCTTTGATCTGGAATCTCAGTTAACATAGCGGATACCCTGTGCAGTCCACTTCAGAGTACACTACTGGGCGATCGGAATGCAGCTTTTGCTGGAACCCCCAGGGGGCGGGGCTTAAGTGAAACTTTAAAGCAAAAAAAAAAAAAAAAACAGACATGAGACATTTGAGTGATTTTGCTCTTGCTATGTCTTGTAAGTCAAAAAAACATGTTACAGACATGTTAAAAAAAACAACTTGATTTTGATACTTGTTTATTTGTTTACTATGTATAATACAATTTTAAGTCCAAGTACTGTCCTTAGGTTATAATTTAAGAGGATAAACGAGACAGAGGAATGCCATATTTCCTACAGCAGTCTGTATTTTCACTTTAAAGGAGACATGTTACACTAATTTTCCACATGTTGATACAGTTCCAATAGGTTTCAATGTAATGTCTGTGACACACTTAGGTCACAATATACAGGAACTGAATGCTGCTGCACTATTTTCCACCTACATTAAACACCCTTTTTCACAAAGACCAGTTTCAGTGTCTGTTCCTTTATTGCTAATGAGCCACTGTTCACGCAAAGCTCCCTTTTCCTTCTGAAATGGAATGAGATCTTCTGAGATGTTGCTGACCCTTACAAAGAGACAGGGCTTTATCATTTTTAATAGCCACTCCACATATCAAAAATCATGCACAAAAGTACTGAAAATTTTACATTTTTATGTGTCCCCTTTACATTTATAACATTTAAGGTTTGAAGTTTTTCCTGAATTCACAATGATGTGTTTTGGTTTTATTTCACGCTGTAGCACTGTAATGTTCTGGGATGTGCGGGTACCCAAACTGCTGACACCGTCAATATCAGACACAAAGCAGGATGTGAATCAGAAGGCTGGGATGACCCCCCACAGCATCCCTGAAACCTTCAAACACCTGGATCGCACATGGAAACCACTGTTCAGGGTACTGGGAAGTCTGAGGGTGTAATCTTGAGCTTATTATTTTTGTGGAACCATTGATTTTTTTGTTTGTTTGTTTGTTTTGTTTACAAGCTGAATCTTTTTCTCCAGTTTCCAAGAATTGGAAATGTTGCAGATTTTCTCAGTTTCTCAGTTTTTGTTGAGTGAAAATACCCATAATGTTATTGCAGTTAAGCAAATAATGAATTTCTAGATTTGTTAGTATTTCAAAATTTGATAATGAACAAAATGTAGATATAAATATATTTGTCTAGTCTGGCTAATAATCACATCTTACTAAATCCAATTTAATAAGATAAGTTTAGATTACTTTTAAAATTTAATTAACAGTAAACACGATAAAACCCTATTTTTAACTTCCAACCTAAAGTGTATTGTATGTGTTTTTCTTGGGCTTAGATTGTGTGAAATACTTGTTGACGGTTGTGAATAGCAATCTCCTTCACATGATGAACATTGTCTTCTTTTTTGTCATATGTCAGGTTTCTCTGCCAAAGATAAACGTCAGTGGAGAATATTATCCTTTGAAGTTTAGTCTGGACAATTACAGCTGTGAGGGTAATACAGCTGAGAACACAGGTGAGATTTTACCTTATGCTGTTTACTTTGAATAGGTCACCCAAAAAAAGACCAGTAAAAAAAAACAACCATGGCAGTTTTGTGTTTTAATGTTACATCTGGCTTTAAAATCACTTACACATCACTCATTCCAGAGGCAACAGATGTTTGTTTAAACACCATCCTGTTCTTCACACAAAAGATTGAGGGCCATATTACAACAATCTAGTCAACAGTCTGCTGTAAGGCACAGAGCGCATTTATGGGTGTACCCAAGTCCATTTTTTTTATCATGGGAACAGGAAAATGTTTTTTGTGCTAGTTTAAAGTGCAAAAGGGCTGGTCAGAACACTCCCCATGCAATAACCCAATCAGGTTCTCTCCCACCCTTGCTTTTAACACACAGGGACGCACGATCTAAGGTGAACTGTGATCATGATCACATGTTTACCACAGAGGGAAGATGTGTGCTGCTTGGCATTGAGCCAGGCATTAATTACAGTCAATAGCCGTGTTTACATGCCCAAAATTTCTTCAATCTGATTACAGTTCAGATCAGAACTTTTACTATTTGCATGGACCCTGAAAAAGTTGATCCGATTATGACATGCATTTACAAGTGTCACATGTTTGAACAGACTAAATAATTTTGACATGCACAGAATTGTCTGACATTCCGGAAGTAGTGAAAGAAGAAGCAACTTCTGATGTAAGCAAACCCACTTCATGTGTCTTTCTCTTTTTGAAATGGACCTGTATTGTGTCATTCAGACTGTACTTTTGCTTCTGCTGGTCTCTGTAATGAAGCTACAAGCCCAGCAGTATCATGAGCATGGGCATATAACAATAATACAGGAAATAAATCCCAAATACAGGAAACACAGAGAGAACAGAAACAAACTCAAAAAGTGGGAGTGACCCAAAGGTCATTCCCCAGACCATGACATAAACAGAACTATGCAACAAGTAAAAAATAACAAAGCATGGACAATTATTATTCCTGTCATCACTGGTTTTAGATTTATTTTGACAGTGTTTTCTGTTTATTGCAAAGTTAAGTTTGTGGTTTTATTTTTGTATTATTTATCCCTGTGCTGTCTGTAATGCTGCTGTCATGTTTTGCGTGCGTCTCCTGCCTGTGTTTGTCTGTGCAGCTCCTCCCCTCCTGTGTGTCTCACCTGTAGCCTCTGATCCTCTCTGATTATTCCCATCTGTCCTGTGTTTGTTTGATTGCTTTCCTTATCTATAAATACCTGTGTTCAATCTTCTTTAGTGTGGCATTATCGCAGTGTCTCTCTCTGGTTCATTTTCTTCTTCTTCTTCTTCTTCTTCTTCTTCTTCTCCTCAGTCACATGGACAAATTTATCTGAAAATGTGCTTTTAAGAACTGTCATCCTTTCATGGACATTCTTTCAGAGGACCACAGCCATCTCCAGCAAGCCAATATCATTTGCTTTTACACATTATTTTATAAAGCTAATGTTTTAGCTGCTTTTAGTTCTGTATTATTTTTCAAATTAAAAAAAAATCAAATTCTTTGCTCTGTTTCAAAGAAACATGTAATAATTTAATCACAGTAATACAGGGGAATACTGAATGTGTTTTTGACTCCAAATAAATAGCTCTAAAATTCTAAAATCTTCAACTTAAAGCCTAAAAATGGGAAGTTTTACAGGAGAACACAAACTAAATTATATACATTTAAAAAAGATGAATATCTAAAAAACAAAATCTCATAAAAGTCCACCTCTATACTGTAATTTCAGTATTTAAAAAAAAGTTTCAAACTGTAAGCTTAAAAAACAGACAAAACATAATTCCACACTACAGAATTCCGTTGTTGTTGTTTTTTTTAATGTCAACAATGTTTTTATTTTTTTAACCTCGTCTGTCTGTCTGGGTAACTCTGTCACAGGGAGACAGGAGGTGGATGTGTGTGGCACTTTTCATGTTCAGTGACACACAGAGCAAATTACTGTTTTTACGTGGTATCAGGGGGTCACGGAAATTACCCCCATAACCAACATCCCCAACAGGGACGCTGTCCTGGGGAAGGTGTGGAGGAGGCACAGGGACCTTCTGTCAACAGACCCCCGGGTGGACACGTACCATCGGAGGCAGTCTAGACTGGCGGTGGACACAAGTTTACAGTGGCGCTTCATTCCATGGGCTACACCTGGAAGGAAGTGTGGCTGTCCGCCTCATGTGACGCCTGCAGCAAACGCTGATTTTGCCTCCCACTGCATCCCCTAGAGAATACCCAAGGTCTCACTTCATAAAATGTCAGGGCGACCGCCAATACAGCACTTCAGTTCCATTTTTTTCGTTCAGTTAAAACAAAACGGTATCATTTTCTGATACTGCAGGGGCCAGTTAGTGACCCCTACTTCAGATCATCGTAACAGGGCCCTTAAAATGCACTGAAGAAATGCAAGAAGACAAGAAATTGTTTAAAATAGCTGTTCTGAGTCTCTGTTGTTTGCCTCTAGATGACAACTGGATATCTGAGTCAAGTTTTCATTTTAATTTTGTAGCAGATAAAGAGGAGCAATTCCTTTCTGCAGTTAACAGTGTCTACATTGTTTTAAAGCTACTACTGTTAGACCAAGCAGCTGAAGATTTACGTCGTATCTGCTGTCCAGTGGTTGGCAGAGTCACATGTTCTTGACTTTTTCGGAGGGTTTGGATTCTTGAATTCTGCTTTGGATGGCTGAGCACAGTGATCACTGGGGCAGAGTTCATTTAGCCTTTAGCTACTCTGTTTCTCTGTCCGCCTCTCCTCTCTGATTTCATAGCACTTTATTAAGTGATACTTCCAAAACAAGGCCCTCATAGTTGTGGAGCATTGGCCCTGCTGACTGTCAGCTCTTTGCAATATGCTGCTTAGAGTCCTTGAGGGCCAGAAGAGCATTGTATGTCCTGGCTGGTCAAGAAGAGACACGTCTTTGTCTGGCTGAAGGTCTTTCTCCATAAACACTGCTTTGGTTGGTGGGGGTTATGGAATCAGTGTGTTCACTAACTGAGATAATAAGCATCCCCTTTTTTTTAAAGAAACCCTGAGGTGGTTTCTTATTGAGGGTTTTGCCAAATATGTATGTGAATGGTATTTTTTTTCACTGAGGGCATTTGTTTGATTTGATGACTAGGAGAGTTGTAATTTTTTAAGGAAAAAGTGGAAATTTGGACAAAAATTTGGCAAATTTATGAGGAAAAAATGGCAAATTCATGACAAAGTTGAAAATTTACGAGAAAATAGTAAAAAAAACAATAATGAGAGGAACAGTTATGAATTTATTAGAGTTGTGGGACATTTATGAGGAAAAAAAACTACAAAAAAATCTGCACAAAAAAGGTTTTTTGCAATAAAATCATATCCTTGTTAACTTCAGCTGAAAAGTACAGTTTATTAGATTATCTGTTATGAACCAGACATTCTGTCCTTGCCTTCTGTTTTTGAAAAGTTTGTACAATTGCGTTATCACTAGTTTGTTGGGTTATCCTCAATTCTTAGTTCAGTTACATTTTTTCCCTGATTTGGTTTATTTATGATTATTGTCTGCATTATCTGCCCTCTGTGTTCTCCAGTGTCCTCTCTCTACACAGCCCCACCCGTCCTGTTTGTAGCTGCTTCTGTTGCTTCCTAATTAGCCCCAGCTGTCTCATATTAGTTTAATTATCCTGCTCCCAATATATTTGTCAGCCTAAGTTTGTGTTATTGTGGCATCATTGTCGGTTGCCTTCTTTATAGTCTTGTCATAGTCTTCATCATCCTCTGCCTGCTTTTGTTTGACAGCCCCTGTGCTGCCTTTTGTTTGTTCATTTTCATTGCTGTTAATAAATCATCATTGCACCGAGTCCTGCCTGCGCTCTTGGGTCCCACTTTGAAAACTACATCTGCCTTTTAAGCAGATATATAGCCATCCAAAGCAATGGAAAATGCACAATGAAGAAGAGTGCAGGCAGGGTGGAGTGGGTGGAGACGAGTGTCAGGGATGATTTGTGACAGAAAGGTAGCAGCAAGAGTGAAAGGGAAGATTTACAAGACAGTAGTGAGACTTGCTATGATGTATGGTTTGGAGACGGTGGCGCTGACAAAAAGACAGGAGATGGAGCTGGAGATGGCAGAGTTGAAGATACTAAAATTTTCATTGGGAGTGACTAGGAGGACAAGATTAGAAATGAGTATATCAGAGGGACAGCTCACGTTGAGCGGTTTGGAGACAAAGTAAGAGAAGCAAGGCTGAGATGGTTTGGACATGTACAGAGGGATAGTGGATATATTGGACAAAGGATGTTGAAGATGGAGCTGCCAGCAGGAGGGAAAAGAGAAAGACCACAGAGAAGATTCATGGTTGTAGTGAAGGAGGACGTGGAGAGGGTTGGTGTTACAGAGGAAGATGCAAGGGATAGGGTGAGATGGAAGCAGATGATCCATTGTGGCGACCCCTAAAGGGAACAGTCAGAAGAAGAAGAAGAAGAAGAAGAAGAAGAATTAACAGAAAGCAGACCTATGTTCAGTCCAGAGTAGTGAAGAGTGAGTGACAAAAAAAAAACCCCAGTCTCACAAATTGTTTGTTTAACCTCTGTGCTCCTTTACGCAAGCTGTGATTTTTGTCACTTTTTTCCTGAAAAAACTTCCCTTACTTTCTGGCCTCAAACTTACTGATATGACCAATGTCCCTAATGTGCTTATGATTTCTAAACTTTACATTTTGCGCTATGCTTCATGCCCTTCTGATCCACGAGCCAAACTGTATGCTCTTAGAGTAGTGATCATTGCGGAACATCTCCACTCCATCCTGTAACGGTGCCACATGATTTTCCTCACCAAGATACCGTGAGCAACCTCTCATAGGGATTTAGTAACAGCTGAGCTGCAGCGCAAAGTGGCAAAAGTGAAACATTGTCTGGAGCTGTCGCTGTATCATCTTTCCCATATCTTTACACAAATCTTAAGTGATTTAGGAGATATGTGATTGGGTAATCTGATCTGATCTTAAAGGACTACAGTTAACAGAATAAAGCTTGATTGGGAGATCCCTGTAGCTAAGGGGCTGTGAAGGGACAGACTTGCACTGTCCCCTCATTGACAGTTGGGCTTTTGTGATGGAAAAAGCCTCTACAAGCGCAAACTATGTCAGCCCCTCCACCTTTACCGCTCCTGTTTCTATTTCCTCCACAACTCTTACTCCCTCCTCCACCTCATATGCTTCCTTCTTCATATGCACTCTTACCAGCTTATTCACCTCAGCCCTACCCCTACCTAACCCTTCTTTTTTTTCCGTCTGTCTTCTTGCTCATGGTCAGATTACAGAGTGGATTGCACTGTTGTCACCAGACTATCTTTTTTTTTTTTTTAAAATCTTCCTTTATTGTTTTTTATCCCCCGCCGGTCAAAGCCCAAAGGGGTCTAGGAGCCCAAAGGGGGATTATGTTATGGGTCGGTCCATCTGTCCGTCCGTCCGTCCGTCTGCCCCACTTTTGTGAAATCAACTCCTCCTACAGTTCTGATCCGATTGTTTTGAAACTTGGTACCATGGTTTGATATACCGTACACTGAGTATATGCATATTGCAGTTTGGTTCTGATGGGGATGATTTTTGCGGGAATGTAACCCCTGACTTATGACCTCCTCTTTTCACCTCACTTCATAGACAGTAACTGTCTTGTGATATCAACTCCTATATAGCTTTGTTCCGATTGATTTGAAACTTGGTACCATGGTTTGATATACTCTGATGATACGCATATTGCAGTTTCACTCTCATCGGATGACCTTGAGGTTAAAGGTCAGGTCAGATTTTTCCCTAAATCTTCTAAACATAGTAACTATTGAAAGAAATGATGTAGGCTTTTTAAATCGATACAGTAGTTGTATCTAATACACATCTTGGACGACTTACACCCTCACCTATGGGTTTGGGGTCAAGGAGTCAAAGGTTCAAAGTTAACACTACAGTTGCACTATAATAGAAGAAGAAGCCATCCATCCATCCATCATCTTCTACTGCTTTCCCGGAGGTCCGGGTCACGGAGGCAGCAGTTCAAGCAGAGAAGCCCAGACTTCCTTCTCCCCCAGCCACCTGCTCCAGCTCTTCAGAGAGGATACCAAGGCGTTTCCAGACCAGCTGGGAGACATAGTCTCTCCAGTGAGTCCTGGGTCTGCCCCGGGGTCTCCTCCCAGTGGGGATGTGCCTGAAACACCTCAAGTGGGAGGCATCCAGGAGGCATCCTGATCAGATGCCCCATACCACTCAACTGGCTCCTTTCAATGTGGAGGAGCTACAGTTTCTACTCTGAACCTCTCCGGATGACTGAGCTCCTACCCAATCTCTGAGGGTGAGTCCAGTGATCCTACAGAGAAGGTCATTTCAGCCACTTGTATCCGCGATCTCGTTCTTTCAGGAACGTAGATTGACTGGTAAATCGACAGCTTTGCCTTAGAACTCAGCTCCTTCTTCACCACAACAGACCAGTACAACGTCCGCATCACTGCAGATGCTGCTCCGATCCGTCTGTTAATCTCTCACTCCATTCTCCCTTCACTCGTGAATAAGACCCCAAGATACTTAAACTCCTCCACTTGGGGCAGGAGCCTGTCCCCAACCCGGAGAAGACTATCCACCTTTTCTGCCGGCTGAGGACCATGGACTCGAACTTGGAGGTGCTGATCCTCGTCCCAGCCGCTTCACACTCAGCAACAAAACCATCCCAGCAAGAAACATAAGGTCATTGCTGGATAAAGCCAAGCAGGACAGCATCATCTGCAAACAACAGAGATGAGATCCTGTGGTCACCAGCATGACAGCCTCCGTTCCCTGGCTGCGCCGAGAAATCCTGTCCATAAAAATTATGAACAGGATCATGACAAAGGGCAGCCCTGGCAGAGTCCAACTCTCACTGAGAATGAGTCCGATCAAGTGTTGGCAATACGAACAAAACTCTCAACGGTCATACAGAGACCAAATAGCTCGTAACAACAAGCCCGATACCCCAGACTCCCGAAGCACTCCCCACAAAAAAACCACGAGGGACGCGGTTGAATGCCTTCTCCAAGTCCACAAAACACATGTAAACTGGTTGGGCAAACTCCCACGAACCCTCAAGGATTCTCGAGAAGGTAAAGAGCTGGTCCGATGTGCCATGGCCAGGACGAAAACCACATGCTCCTGCTGAATCTGAGGTTCAAACCAACGGCCGGACTCTCCTCTCCAGTACCTTGGCACAGACCTTCCCAGGGAGGCTGAGTGTGATCCCTCTAAAGTTGGAGCACACCCTCTGGTCCCCCTTTTCTGAAGAGAGAACCACCACCCTGGTTTTGCCATGCCAAAGGCACTGCCCCTTACCTCCACGCAATGTTGCAGAGGTGTGTCAACCATGACAGCTCTACAACATCCAGGGCCTTGAGGTACTCAGGGCGAATCTCGTCCACCCTCGGGGCCCAGCCACCAAAGAGATTTTTAACCACCTTGGCGACCTCAGCCCCTGTGATAGGCGAGTCGTCCCCGTCGTCTACAAGCCCTGCTTCCTCTGTGGAAGGCGTATCAGTGGGATTGAGGAGATCCTCAAAAGTATTCCTTCCACTGCCCGACGATATCCCCAGTCGAAGTCAACAGTGCCCCATCCGCACCATGCACAGTGTGGACAGGGAGCCGCTTCCCCCTCCTGAGCCACCGGACAGTTTGCCAGAATCTCTTTGCGGCCGACTGAAAGTCTTGTTCCATGGCCTCACCGAACTCCTCCCATACCCGAGTTTTTGCTTCAGCAACAACTCAAGCCGCACTTTGCTTGGCCTGCCAGTACACCTCAGCTGCTTCGGGAGTCCCACAAGCCAACCAAGCTTGATAAGACTCCTTCTTCAGCTTAATGGCTCCCCTCACTACTGGTGTCCACCACTTGGTTCGGGGGGTTGCCACACGAGATGCCCCAACGACCTTGCGGCCGCAACTCTGGGCTGCTGCTTCAACAATAGAGGTGGAGAACATGGCCCATTCACACTCCATGTCTCCATACTCCCTCGGAATGTGGTTGAAGTTCTTCCGGAGGTGGGAGTTGAAAACCTCCGGACAGGGGCCTCAGCCAGACATTTCCAGCACATCCTCACTATACGTTTAGGTCTACCAGGTCTGAATGGCATCCTCCCCTGCCATTGGATCCAATTAACCACCAAGTGGTGATCAGTTGACAGCTCTGCACCTCTCTTTACCCAAGTGTCCAAGACATACGGTCGCAGGTCTGATGACACGATAACAAAATCGATCATCGACCTGCGGCCTAGGGTGTCCTGGTGCCAGGTGCACATATGGACACCCTAATGCTTGAACATTGTGTTTGTTATGGACAAACTGTGGTTAGCACATCATCATCATCATAGCAGTCTGTCACAGGTGACAATGACTATCTCACTTACGTTCCCATCAGATTCCTCCAAGCAGCTCCATCCCCCGCCCCCTGCCACCAGGAACTCCCGACCCTGTAAACCCGGGCGACATCCGAGCCAAGTATGAGTTGCTTTCTGACTGACCATTTCATGAAACTGCTTGCAAAATATTTGAGTACCGCTAGCTTTCGCTGGACTAGCAGCACATTCCTGGCAGATAGAGGTATTATCAGTAGCAAGGACAGGCCAAGACAAACTGACTCCAGTATTTGTTGCAGTGACGGACCAGATGATAGGTTTGTTTATCTCTGTTCTTTGTGTAGTGCATGTCACAATGCACCGACAGGCAAAAGTCCACCACAGACCTTGCGACAGATGTGCTTATCTGCCAGGATGTCCAGTCTCACCCCGTGTAACTGGGAGTGGTCCATCACAGACCTGTGACAGATATTGTTTTTAATTCTGCCAGGATACCCAGTTTCACCCTCCACACCCTCGGAAAGGCGGGGTTGCTGATTGAGTCGCCAGCGACCTGACCCATGAGACAGGTAGTACCGGTTTTCATGGTTATCCGATAGCAAACAAACCAATGCCTGACCTGACACCAGGTGGTTAGCACAGAAGTCCAATAATTGAACGCCATCGGGTTCAGATCGGTGCAGGCCGTTCCTCCCAATCACCCCCTTCCAGGTTTCACTGTCATTGCCCCATGTGCACATTGAAGTCCCCCAGTACGACAATGGAGTCTCCAAGAGGAGCACCCCTCCAGCACCCCAGTCAGAGACTCCAAAAAGGGTGGGTACTCTGAAACATCATTTGGTGCATAGGCACAAACGATGGTCAGGACCCCGTTTCCAGACCCAAAGGCGCAGGGAAACAACCCTTTCGTCCACTGGGGAAAACTCCAATATAGAGGCAGGCAAGGTGGGGGGATACAAGAATACTCACCCCTGCTCATTGCCTCTCGCCCGGGGCAACTCCAGAGTAGGCCCATAGCTCCAGCCCCTCTTCCAGGAGACTGGTTCCGAAACCGGAGCTGTGTGTTGAGGTGAGGCGACTATATCTAGCCGGTATCTCTCAACACTCATGCACCAACTCAGGCTCCTTCCACCCAGAGAGGTGACATTCCATGTCCCCAAAAGCCAGTTTAGGAAGCTTGGGATCAGACCGCCAAGGTCTCCGCCTTTGACCGCCACCTGATCCACATTGCACCGGACCCCCCCTGATCCCTCCTGCAGCTGGTGAGCCCACTGGAGGGCGGACCATGTAACTCCTTTGGGCTGAGCCCAGCCAGGTCCCCAGGGGCGGAAACCCGGCCACAGACGCTAGCCGTCGAGCCCCTCCCCCAGGCCTGGCTCCAGGGCAGGGACCCAACAGCCCCATACCCGGGCGGGGTACACTGAATCCTTGTTCTAATATTTATTATGAGAGTCTGGTTGGATCGTTCTTAGTCTGGCCATTCATCCAGGACCAGTTTGTCTTGGGTGACCCTACCAGAGCAAATTGCCCCGGACAACATAGCTCCGGGATCACTGGGGCACGCAAACCCCCACCACGATAAGGTGACAATCCATGAGGGGAGAAGAAGAAGCAGCCCATCTCTATTGTTCATTCAGTCATACAGCCAGTTGTGCATAGTAGAATGAAATTACGTTTCTCTTATTACAACGTTAATCACATGTAGAATCAGAGGGGTCGCTGCCATGCAAGGCGCCACCGCAAACAACTACTCCTTCCTCCATTCTATTATGCTGAGCACAAGCTAGAAGGCGGGAAGTACCTTTTTATATGGTCTTTGGTATGACCAGCCAGACTTGAACCCCCCCCAACCTCCGGTTGTGGGGCAGATGCTCTTATCAAACTAAGCCACCACTCTGGTAAATGCTATATTTACTATTACTATAAAACAAGTAAAGTCAGGGCCACCAAACTTGGTATTACTGGTCTAGCTGCACATGAGCATGCATGCACACTGTGATTACACCGTTCAGCCAACATCGAAACCGATGGACTGTCGATGATTACTGTTACAATGAGTAAGGTTAAGGTCACCAAACTTGGAACACAGGTCCATCCTGTGACCCTGAAGTATGACTGTGGTTTGGGATCACAAGGTCAAAGGTCAACATCAAAATGGCTTATAAACTATATCTCAACAACAAGAAGGCTAGGGTCACCAAACCTGGTACACAGGTTCACTCTGAGACCATAACCTCTGACTACAGGGTTGGGGTCAAAAGGTCAAGGTTGGCACTCCCTGTGATCTCTTACTATTGAACGTGTAAAGCTCTCTAGGGTCACCATACTTGCTACACAGGTTCACTTTGGTATCCTGACCTATAACTATGGGTTGTATACTTTGTTGTATATTTGTGGATGATGGACTTATCATAATTTGGTTCTGCCACAGTAATTATGTTGAAAAGTTGGAAACTGCTTTCCGTCAGTAAGTATTGGAATCTTCAAAGAAAATGGAGTCAGGGGATATTGCACTCGCCTCAGAGTGCTCTTGTTTTCTTTGGTTCAATTCTATGACTGAAAATGTTCATCTGCAAGACCACAGATACCTGCATGAAAGTCTGACATGGGCTATTTAAAGAGTAATATTATTGAAGAAGTCTGTTTCCATAGAGCCAAGAATGTTTTTTTTCTTTTACTTCACAGAAAAAACTCATGAAAACAATAGCACAGAGGTCATCCCAGACTACAGTCAAATCAGAGCTCCCTCTGCGAGAACACTCAAGACTCGGGAAGATGTCAATACGAGGTTCTATATCATAACAGAGGTAAACAATCAGACCAGTGAAATCAGCATCAAGCCTGACTCTTCAAAATGTCATATCACCTTTTTACACATTATTTATGCATTTTATTTCCTATAATCCATCCATCCATCTTCTACCACTTATCCGGGGTCCAGGTCGTGGGGGGCAGCATTCCAAACAGAGTAGCCCAGACTGCTGCCCGGTTCACATTACACCTATTATAGCTCATTTTTACAACAGAAACAGGAACCAGTTTTAGAGGACAGGAACTTGATATGACTTGGCCTGTATCTGGCCCTCTCCCCCATTGTGCCTCCCATTATGTGGGAAGGAACCATCAATCTCTGGAGGATTTGTTCGTGATGTAATCGTTTGACAGTTTCGACCACGACACAGCACAGCAAAGTAAAATATGTTTAAAATATGTTGTAATCATGCAGAAATGACTATGCACAGAATGAATACAAAGTGGAGTGCATGGGACCAACTTGCCAAAGTTATTTTTTAATAACTGCAAAAAGGACCAGAGCTGCCCAAGCAGCACCAGCAGGGCACTTTGCACTTAACTGGCCGACCATGTGTGTCCACCCTCCAGTTACAAATAGCCTGAGCCACCAGTCCTGTGCCTTGCATCTCTACTGTGTTCAATGACCCCGATGCCTATGTGGCCACATATGATATGCAGCTGATCTGGCTGTTCCTCTCCACAGCCATGGTGGTATGAACTTCATTATTTATTGCGGCATTTTCAAAAAAAGGAAATACAGAAGAAGATTCAATTTACCATGGCTCAACTCCGAATGTCTACAACTAATGAAGACCAAAGATCAACTTCTTAAAATAGCTCTAAAGTCAGGTTTAACAACAGACAGACAATAAATTTACATCTGCTGGAAGTAAAACAAACTCTGAGGAAGGTGAAGGCAAACTTTTTTATAACCATTATTGAAAATGCAAAAGGAGATGGCAAAAAATTTTGGAATAATATTAATAAATTGACAAATAAACAGAACAAAAAAGATGACGGAGATATGAAACTAAACATTGATAGCAAATTGGTACAGAATCCCATGGTCATTGCTACAGAGTTTAACAACTTTTTCATAAACTCTGTGCTTGAAATATCCCTTTTATTAATCCACCTGATCACAATTTTAGTCCTATTAACCCCACACAGCCAGTTTTAATATATTAGAAATAACTGTAAATGACGTTGCAAATATCATCAGCTCATTCAATAGGCTCAGAAGCAACAGATGAAACATGGTCTTAACTCCAATTTTTTAAAAAAGAACAAAGGATCTCTCATCTGTCCAATTACTCATTTAATCATCTGTCAATCAAACATGCTGTCATCCCAACTGCTTGGAAGGTAGGAGTGGATTAGACCAATTTTCAAAACGGGGGTTAAAACTGATATAAAAAACTACAGACCAATCAGTATTTTACTGGTTATCTCCAAAATAATTGAAAAAAAGGGTGGCTAAATTATTATGTGAACATCTGAATAATGGGAACACCCCACCGCATCACACACAGTTTGGTTTCCATGGCCCACCATTCAACTGAGTCTGCAATAAGCGTGTTTTTTAAAGAAAACTAAGGGGGCAGATTTATTAACGTGCTGCGCCATTGCAAAACCCTGTTTTGGGGTTTTAAATAAAAAGCTACTGTTGAGATTTACTAAAGGACGCAGGGCAGAAATAGTGGTCAAAAGGCGTGGACTATGTTAATTTTGAACCTGGCCTCATTGCATATGTATTTGTGGGAGTTGTCATGTCAATGTGCAAATTTGTGGGAGGGGAGTATTTAAATGACTGGCACAAGGTGATTTACTAAGGTTTACAGTTGTCAGTATCCTGCTAAATGTGCCAGGATTTAATGCCAAAAAAAAAAGCTTGTCTTAATTCATCTGGCGCCTAACATGATAGCGATCACTGATGTCAGGAGGAGACACTGGCGAAAACCGAGGGTACATGGCAGATGCTTCTCTCTGCCTGTGACTTTATTTGGCATGACAGAAGAAAAGGATTATATGAATATCAGTGGTCTCACAGAGATCGGTGTTATGTTGAACTGGACATCAGCCGGCAGTTGGTTTTTTTTTAAAATTTCATTTGTTTATACTGTATATAGCCTACTGCATGAATTTGTATCCATAAAATAGGATTCAATAGGAGCCCTTATAACCCGCAGTGGACATACAGATGGTGTCAGCAGATAATGACTGTTTTTTTCTTTTCTGCAGAAGTTAGACTCAGACTCTGGAGTTTTTCTCTCCTATCAGCTCACCCTTGCTCATGAAGCAAAACCTTCCACATTGTCAATTTTCTTCGTTTTTTTTTTTTCTCTATTCATATTTCTATATTTACAGTATTTCTTTTTGCTGTGCATGAAAAGTGGCAATTCAGTTCCCTCTTCTCTCTATTTCTCTTTCCCAGTTCAGCAGACACAATATAGGAGGGAAATAACAATGAATTATTAACAAAAAGAACGCACAGATCCATAGAAACGTCCCCCGAAATTGCAACACCATGAACTCGATGGCATTTATAAAAAGTGTGAACTGGGAGACCTGTAGATTTTGTTAAACAAAGTTATTCACATAATAAAACCCCAGAGTCTCCATCAGACCATCTTGATGGTTCTAAGTGTTAATAAAATAAACACATTGGTTAAATAATCAATTTATTCATGAGCAGTCCTTTATTAAATAGATACAAATGCTTCATTTATACATATTAAACAAAGAAGTCTGCCATGTTAAATGAAAATCTAAATTTTGAAATATAATGAACAAAATAAACTATTTTTAGTGGGGTTTGCACTTAAACAAAAACTTTAAAAAAAACTTAATATATTATGCTCCTCCGAACTGGCTGTGCCTGTGTTGAGGATCCGCTTCCTCATCAGCTGTGCCTGTGCGCATTTTATGGTGCTCTTGGCGGAAGGGGTGGACATTACTGAAATGACGTGACTGCGATAGTAGATCACTGCAAAAAATTAGCCACTCTCTGAGGGTGCTCTCAGTCCTAATTTAGTGCACGTTGCTAATTTGCACTGCCTTAGTAAATCTGCCCCTTAATCTTTTTTAGGATAAGTACAGATTGTGGTAGGTGCTGTTCTAGATCTGAAGAAGGCATTTGACACTGCTGACCACAACATCCCTTTAACCAACTTACTTAGTTTAATTTTCAGAACATGCTATCAAATGGAATGAATCCTATTTAACCAACAGACAGCAATGTGGTTAGTGGTCAACAGTGTCAAATTGCTATATCTGAACTTTACAAGAATACAATTTTCTGGCTTTTGAAATTATAAAACTCTCAAATTGCTTGTTCAATCTAATTTAAAACTGTTACAACGCGCCCGTTTCGCAGGCGCTAAATAGGACACCACACGCTCACTGTAAGGTTTGGCACATTTTATTAATTAAAGATACTACTAACAAGAACGTTGCATACAAATACTAATAATGAAGTGTAAGACAACAATAAAGAAACACAAACGCTGGAGGCGAGTGGGGCTCAATGGTCCAGAGGAACGGAAAACCAGGGGAATGCCTGACCACGGGCGAAACACAGCCGGAGCGTTCCCAAGAGCTGCGGGGGCCTCGACGGGCTGAGGACAACAGGAAAAAACGTACCTGGACGGGAGCACTCCAACTCACCTCAACAGCATGAACCCCCAAATACACTCAGAAACGGGAGATAGCGAGCCAGAGGACGGGTTAACATACAAGAAGGACACAGCATTGGCAGATGTTGTCGTGCCCCTTAAATACAACATATAATCAAAGACAGGTGTAATTCATGAATAACAGAAGTGACAGCACTGTGCAGCCCCAAAGAGACTGGACAGCCAGAAGCTGCACAGCGCTGTTAAAATAAACAAACCGGGAAACCATAAAAATACAAACATAGCATATCTCAAAACAATCATAATAATCTCTTATAACAGTGGAACAGACAGAAAAATGTCACTGGGCAGGGAAACGCAACGGCTCTAGCCTGTACCTCAGGTTCATGACAAAAACATTAAATGGCTATGCACCTCTCCCCCCTGGGGAGAATATGTTAAACTGAAGGACTCTCACCAGTACAACCACCAGGAGCAATCACTAAAGGAGCCTGTGAGGTCCCCTACAGACCACACCAACTTTACACCACCTTTGCTCTATCTGTGCTATCAGGTGAGAAGGCACCAAGATCTGGAATAATATACAGTACCATCTGCAATCAGAGAACGGACCACACTAAACACTTTAAGACTCACTGTAAAAATTGACTTTTAAACAACCAAAACTGTGCGCATAACTAGTGGTTGCTCTTTACGAGCACCGGCATATGTAGTATACGCCAGTAGCATCACACACATATGTCCCGCCTCTATTTGTTCGCTGTTGTTTGTGTTGTTGCGAGGTGCTTAGGTGCATGTTGTGTGCATGCATACACAGCACTGCACTTGTGAGGACATGTGAATATTTTGTTTTGTAGCACCTTAACTCTTGCCTTTTGCACATCCACTTTGTACAGTTTTTATTGTAGATGTTCTTCTCGTGTATGGATTATTGTGTTTTTGTGATCCGCCGGGGGACAACAGATGCAAATTAGCAGTATTGCTGAATCTGGCATACTTACATTTTTATTATGTTCATTACTATGTAATGTTCCTTTTAAATAAACATTAAACTTAAGCTTTTATATTTTTAGGCATTAAATGGCATTGATTGCATGAACACGTGGGAGAAGCACCAGCTCGGACTCCGTCTCCCGTTGGGCCAGCTCTGGGGATCAAATGACAGCGGTGGCAGCCGGTGTTACATGCCGTGCCACTCCACCATAATGCTCATATCCTCCACATAGGCCAAATAATTGTTTGAACCCTTTACAATCACGGCAGCATTATATTATAGATTTCAAGATTTAGACCTTCAATATTATCTTTTCCTGTCAAATTTGCACAGTTGGAGAAAGACCCCAACCAATAGGTGATCCCCTGTGAGCAAGTGCCTGGATGATGGTGGGAGTGAAAAAACTCCGGTATAACAAGAACAAACCGCCAGCAGTAACCAGGCTCAGGGAGGGGCAGTCATCTGGCCGTGATTGGCTTGGGGGGGCGGTGGGATAGAGAAAAAGAAGAAAAAAAAGAAGTGTAGTGTAGTGGAACAAACAACATGACAGGGACTGAATCTTAAAGATGCATTCAGGCAAAACACAAGTAAATTTAATCGCGCAAATACATTGAGTTAACATGTATTCTGGTCATACGACTAAATTTATTTGCGTTTGGTCTGAACACCACCTTTAGCTGGGGTTCACACTAACGTTTGGACCGACCTTTTACTGACGTTTTGAAAAATCAGTGAAATCAGTCCAAACGTTGGTGAAATACATTCGTGAGCGCACACCAACTTTTACAAACTTTGCTAGCATTTCCCAGCGTTGCATTCAGCAATTGTCAAACTTTTGCCAGCTTAGGCCTAGCGTATGTGTAGCAGTTGCCAACTTAGGTTAACTTAAGCAAAGGAATGCTCAGCGCAGTTCAGCTGACATCAGCGTCAGGTGACGCTGATAAAAGATCAGCGTTTGTGGAGGCTTCCTGCCATCCTGGACTACTACAGTGAACACTACAGTGTTTGACCTGGACCTACTACAGTTCAAACACTACAGTGTTTGAACCAACTTTTACTAGCGTTTTGGCAAACGTCTGGCTCTGCTGGCAAAAGCTGATAAAAGTTAATGATAGTTGGTGTTTGTTGGCAAACGCTGGTGAAAGTTGTATTTGTTGAGAATTTTCAGCAGCTGAAAATTTGCAAACGTTTCGAAATAAACGTTGGTGAAAGTTGTACTCAATTTGTAATAGTTCCTGAGTGCCTGGGCTAAGTTATGCAGAGTTCACCTAAGTCAGTTTAAGTAATCTCCTTTGGCAAACATTGACTGAAATGCTGGTGAAAACAGATGTTTTTAGATCAAAACTCAGTTCAAACATGCAGGAACGAAAAAGAAATAGTGAGAAGGGGGAGTTAAAAAAGAAACTATATACATATGTAAGAGGACAATGTAGAGTATTTTGTTTGGTGATCACATGGTGTGTATGACATGTGTCATGTTCGGGGTCGTCACCCCATCCATGACTTGTGGCTGTAGGGTTTTGATTATTCATTCATTCATTCATCTTCTTCCGCTTAGTCCTTTTCGGGGTCGCGGTGGGGCTGGAGCCTATCCCAGCATCTTTGGGTGAGAGGCAGAGTATACCCTGGACAGATTGCCAGTCCATCGCAGGGCCAACACAGAGAGATAGACAACCATTCACTCTCACAGTCATACCTAAGGACAATTTAGAATCCCCAGTTTTTATTGCCAATTGCTTATTAATTCCAGCTGGCAGATTGAGCCTTGCTCTCCGCCAGTCCTACAGCCACACCTCCTCCTCTCACCAGGCATTCACCAGCTCTATGGTTCACGACATACACACTCACACACTCATGCACGCACACACCCTCATACATGCACACACACTCACACACATAGTTCAATCAGTCACGCATCTGTTTGCCACATGGCTGGGTCTACTTGCTGTCATTAGGGCTTTGTATAAATAGCAGGGCAGTATGACCAGCCAGCGTGGCAGCTTAGCAACGTCAACTTCAGACATTCAGGCTCGCTTCTGTGGGTTTACCCTTGGACTAATCATGTTGTTCCCCCAGAGCCTTTTCGCTCCAACACTATTGTAAGTCCTTGTTGTGCCTTTTTCTCCGCTCCTGCCTGACTGGAGCGCGTTAGGCATTCCTTGAACCAACTGAGTTTGTAGCCGGGTGTCTTATCCTTTTCCACTGTGACTGTATTTGGACTATCTGTACATTCACCCATTGTAAATAAACACAGTACTTACTCTGCGTTTTGGGCTCACTGCCAATTCCTATGTTCGCTGCGAAGTTACACAGCGAACATGACAACATGTCTTTTTAATTTATTTTAATGTATGGAATATATACAGTATATATACTGGCAGTGGAGGGTGAAGGACAGAGCTGCGTGGAGGAATCTGATATATATATGTACTGTATGTATGTATGTATGTATGTATGTGTATATATACAGTATATACTGTATATGTATGTACTACCTGAATCATCATATAATAAAATGACATTTATTATATATAATTTTTTATATATATATATATATATTATATATACAGTATACACGGACGTTTGTGGGTTTGTTTGCAGGTGATGGGTGTGGTTTGGTGGGTGGTTTTGTTTCTTTGCAGTGTTAATTTTTCTACCACTAGGCTGTGCTGTTGCACAAATGTGTCTTTTGCCAGTACAGATGACCGGTTGCCTTGGAAACAACAGCTGTTTTTTTTTTTGTGTGTGGCACATATATTGAGTTCATATTTCCCCACAAATGTATGGCTGTATGTGTATTGGGGGCTTCACGTCTCGTGGGACAAAGAAGGTCTGGGTCTTCAGAGATCTACAGGAGGTGACGAGGAGGTGCGAGCTTTGGCCTTTGTCTCAGAGAGGATGCCCCAGAAGGTTTCCCGGAACATCGAGGGATAAGAGACGGACATCAAAGAGTTGCATAGTGACTGGGAATTAAATGCCATGTGATTGTATGTTTGCTGAAGCACCATGTGACTTAGGCAGTATAAGAGTGTGGTATTTCTTTGCTCGGTCTCTTTTCTTGTTTAGAGATTGCTAGAGAATGTGTTCTCATAATAAAGCTGAACCTGAGAAATAAACTCAGCCTCATCCTTGAATGCATTCTCTACAATGGTGACCCGACGACAAATTATGGCCGGGAATGACATTCCCGCACCGGACTCATCAGGAGCCAGCCAGGCTAACGCAGCTACCGCAGTCCAGCTGCCCGATTTCTGGCAGCATAGCCCGCGCTCCTGGTTCAACACTGTCGAGGCGCAGTTCCATCTTCGGGGAATTTCGGCGGATGCAACGAAGTTCTACCATGTAGTCGCAAAGCTGGACAGCCTCACAGTCCAGCGGGTGGAGAGCCTGACTAACCACCCACTAGACGACGGCAAGTACGGCGCGTTGAAAGCCGCTCTCATCCGTGCTTTCACCCCCTCGCTGGGAGAGCGAGCAGAGAAGCTCCTGGTGTTGACTGAAGGCGAGGCAGACAGACCTGCGGACCTGATGGCGAGGATGCTGAGCCTGAGAGGCGATGATGATGACGGCTTTATCTTCGCCCATCTTTTCTTCAGGACACTACCGCCAGCGGTGAGAGTTACCCTGGCTGGTTCACAGCTGCTGACCAACCGAGATTACCACGAGCTGGGCCAGGAGGCACAGCGACTCGCCGACGCCCATAGACACCACACGGCCACGACGGCGGTGGCGGAGCTGAGCGCGACGCCCGGAGACGGCAGGGGGCCAGAGGCTGCAGCACCAGATTCGCTGACATCAGCAGCGGCGGAGGCCAGGAGGCACGGAGCGGGCGACGTCCTCTGCTTTTATCATCGACGTTTCGCCGAGAGGGCACGCAAGTGCACTCCAACGTGCCAGTTCAGACGCTCGGGAAACGCCGGGACCGAGCCGGGTAGCAGCTGCGGCTCTCGGCGAGAAGAACAGGCTGCTCTACCTTACGGACGCAAAATCAGGGAGACAGTTCCTGGTGGACACAGGCTCCCAGCTGAGTTTCATCACACCTTCCTACACTGACCGGCTGGCGCCTTCCAGCGGACCCCTGGTGTTGGCGGCGAACGGCTCGACGATCAAGACCTTCGGGGAGAAGACCCTCCCCCTGTCTTTTCACGGTCAGACATTCGAGTGGACTTTCGTCGTAGCGGCAGTCAGTCATAACATTACATTACATTACATTACAACATATCATTTTTTGTGCTCGAATGGTTTATTGGTTGATCTTGCTAATAGACGCCTGGTTAATGCACTGTCTTTCCACTCTATTTCCTGTACAGCCCGGGTGGTCCCGCCTACTGCACAGCCCAACATCACAGCTGCGGGTGGTAAGTTCCAAGCACTACTCACTCAGTTTCCAACACTCACAGTCCCAACGTTTTTGGCGTCAGTGGCTAAACATGGGGTGGAACATTTTATAACTACCACCGGCCCCCCGTTTTTGCAAAAGCTCGGCGCTTGGACTCAGCTAAACTGGCAATAGCACGCGAGGAATTCGCCAACCTGGAAAAGCTGGGCATCATTAGACGCTCTAACAGCCCCTGGGCCTCACCGCTGCATATGGTCCCCAAGGCTGATGGCTTGTAGCGGCCTTGCGGGGATTTCCGCAGGTTGAATAACGCTTCAGCACACGACCGCTACCCGATTCCACACATCCAAGATTTTTCAGTACATTTGGCGGGGGCGCGCATTTTTTCTAAAATAGATTTGGTGTGCAGATACCATCAAGTCCCAGTCCGCGCTCAGGACATACCCAAAACAGCGGTAATAACTCCTTTTGAGCTTTTTGAGTTTTTGCGTATGCCGTTTGGACTCAAGGGGGCTGCACAGACTTTCCAGCGCATGATGGATGCAGTTTTACGCAACCTCCCTTTCGTGTTTGTCTACTTGGATGATATTTTGGTAGCCAGCACGTCCGAAGACGAACACGAAAGCCACCTCTCAGCGGTTTTTCGGAGGCTGGCAGAGCACGGGTTAATAATTAACCCAGCGAAGTGCCAGTTTGGGGGTGGCGCAAATCGATTTTTTGGGGCACCGCGTTTCACCAGAAGGAGCGGTCCCTCTGCCCGATAAAGTACGCGCAATAACAGATTTTCCCCAACCTCAGACGGTCAAAGCATTGCAGGAATTTTTGGGAATGGTTAATTTTTATAACCGCTTCCTCCCAAGCGCAGCGCAGCTCATGCAACCATTGTACGCGGCACTTAAAAAACAAAAACCTGCAAATAAGATCGAATGGTTCCCGGAGCGGGAGCGCGCTTTCTCCCAAGTCAAATCAGCCCTGGCAAATGCCGTTTTGTTGGCACACCCGGTGCCAACGGCCTGCATGGCGCTCACCACGGACATTTCTGATTTAGCGGTGGGGGCGGTCGTTGAACAGTTTGTGGCAGGGAGCTGGCAGCCGCTCGCGTTTTTCAGCAGAACCTTGCGCGATAACGAGCGGAAATACAGCGCGTTCGACAGGGAGCTGTTGGCCCTGCATTTGGCCATCCACCATTTCCAGTTCTGGCTGGAGGGGCGCCGTTTCACCGCGTTTGTGGACCACAAGCCACTAACGTTTGCGATGACCAAGATTTCAGAGCCTTGGTCGGGCCGGCAGCAAAGACAGCTGGCCGCGATATCGGAGTTCACCACCGATATTCAGCACGTCGCGGGCAAACATAATGTAGTGGCAGATTGTCTTTCGCGCGCGGTAGCAGCGCCAGGCCCTGTGGGGGCAGTCTCTGCGGCCGCGGGCCAGGGTTGTGGAGCGGAAGCGCTCGCAGCCCCGGTCCACGTAGGTTTGGATTATGCAGCCATGGCCGCAGAGTAGGATAGCGACGCGGGTGTGCACGCGCTCCAGTCTGGACCAACAGGGTTAAGGCTGGAGCACAGGGTGCAGCAGATAGGTATGCCCCCTCTAATCTGCGACGTCTCCATGGGGCGGCCTTTTTGACTCAATCCATTCCCTGGCGCACCCGGGGGTGCGCGCATCAATTAAGATGGTGAGGGAGAAATTTGTTTGGCCCGGGTTGCGTAAACAGGTCAAGGAATGGGCAGCAGCCTGCGTAGCGTGTCAGCGAGCCAAAATACACAAGCACACTAGAGCTCCTTTGGAACCTTTTCACATCCCGGCTAAGCGTTTTGATCATGTGCATGTTGACTTGGTGGGCCCCCTGCCATTGTCGCAGGGGTGTACACACCTTTTGACGATGGTAGATCGCACCACGCGTTGGCCAGAAGTGGTTCCTCTGGCGTCAACGGCAGCAGCAGACGTTGCACGCGCGTTTTTAACAGCTTGGGTCACGCGTTTTGGAGTTCCGTCGGACATAACGTCCGACAGGGGTCCCCAATTTGTTTCTGAACTCTGGTCATCGATGGCCCACAGCCTAGGGGTGAAGATTCACCGCACTACCGCGTATAACCCCCAGGCTAACGGTTTGTGCGAACGCTTTCATAGGTCATTGAAAGCAGCCCTCAGAGCATCTCTTACGGATACAAATTGGGTGGATAAACTTCCATGGGTTTTATTGGGGTTGCGTTCCGCACCTAAGGAGGATTTGCAGGCTTCTCCGGCTGAATTAGTTTTTGCACAACCCCTCCGTTTGCCAGGGGAATTTCTTCCCGACAACCCTGCGCCAAATTGCCCCCCCCCCCCGCTCAGCTGTTGCAGAGCGGCACAGGATCAAATACCCTTCCTGGCCCAGTTCATCACAGTTTTCCACGCGTTTTTGTGCCAAAGGCTTTAAAAAATGCGGAGTTTGTTTTTGTGAGACATGATGCCCAACGCCCAGGCTTGCGACCGCCTTACGACGGGCCTTTCAGAGTGTTGGAAACAGGAGAGAAACATTTTTTGCTTGATTTAGGAGGCAGAAAAGAGTTGATTTGCATTAACAGACTCAAACCCGCCTTTGTTCTGGCTGATGAACACGTGCAGTTGGCTAGGGCCCCCCGCCATGGCAGGCCGCCGAGAAGGCATTCTTCGCAGCCCTCACAGAGATGTGCTAATGATTCTGATCCACAGATGCAGCAAGCCGGGGCAGAAGGAACCAAGCCGGCTTACAGCAGATATGGAAGGAGGTTAAAACCCAAGCATTTGGCGGACTGATTTGTGATATGCAGTGATGTTTTCTGTCATGCATCTCTGATTATGTTTTGTCCCTTAATGGACGTTTGGGGGGGGGGGGTTATGTGGCACATATATTGAGTTCATATTTCCCCACAAATGTATGGCTGTATGTGTATTGGGGGCTTCACGTCTCGTGGGACAAAGAAGGTCTGGGTCTGCAGAGATCTACAGGAGATGACGAGGAGGTGCGAGTTTTGGCCTTTGTCTCAGAGAGGATGCCCCAGAAGGTTTCCCGGAACATCGAGGGATAAGAGACGGACATCAAAGAGTTGCATTGTGACTGGGAATTAAATGCCATGTGATTGTATGTTTGCTGAAGCACCATGTGACTTAGGCAGTATAAGAGTGTGGTATTTCTTTGCTCGGTCTCTTTTCTTGTTTAGAGATTGCTAGAGAATGTGTTCTCATAATAAAGCTGAACCTGAAAAATAAACTCAGCCTCATCCTTGAATGCATTCTCTACATTTGGTTGTTTTTGCTGACTGAAAAAACATTTTCTTGGTCCGTGGAGTAAAGGTTTTTCGTGAAATTTTCAGTCAGTCTGTCTACTCTCTGCCTGCTACACACACACACACACATATATACAGTATATTATATATAGATATATGTAGATATAGATATATCCCAAAAATGTGACAGCCCAAAAGAAAAAAATCTCCTCATTGAGAAATTTACTGTTCTTAATTTTCTGCTCCATGCGTAATCATTCTCCAGGATTTATTGGTTCACTTCCATTGTGGGAATCAAACAGTGCTGATGTGGTGTCAAAAAGTAAATGACATTTAACGGGATTTTATGTTATTTTAATGGAGAGAGTTGTAACAGTCAAAATATAATCACTCGTCATTTTATTTATATGGTGATTCATTAATAGTTCTTTTATTCCATCCACATTCACATTTTATAATTGTGGACTTAGTGTTGGAGTCTGTAGCATCATTTTATTTTTTTTTAGATGGATGAATGAATGAACAGGGGAAAATGGTATGTAGAAATAACTACATAGGAATATAAAACAAAAATAAATACTGAAACATATGCCGAAGGGAGATGTGTTCACTCCAGAAGCAGGTCCAGAATGGCAGGAAGCCTCCACAAACACTGATCTTTATGAGCATCACCTGACGCTGATGTCAGCTGATCTGCGCTGAGTATTTCTCTTTTTCAAAACGTCTGTAAAAGTCGATCCAAATGCTATAGAGTGAACCCAGCTTTAACTTAGGCTGTCTTAGGTACTAACTCTGCATAACGTTTCCCAGCGCTCAGGAACTTTTACAAAATGAGCACAACTTTCACCAACGTGTATTTCCAAACGTTGGTAAATTTTCAGCAGGCTGATAATTTTTCAGGGAACACAACGTTCGCCAGTGTTTGCCAATCATTAATCATTAACTTTTGCCAGCAGAGCCAGACATTTGCCAAAACGTCAGTAGAAGTCAAATGTTGTAGTGTGAATCCACCTTTAAGGGAGAGAGTAGACGGATGTTAATGAACTCTTAAAAACTACAGTTATTACAATCAATCCTGCATGTTGGGAGTGCAGTGCTCTGTCGGGATGATAAGGTACTATCTGATCCTTTAAATAACAAGGGACTTGTAATGTAAAGCTATTTTAAGTGAGGAGAAGCATTTTAAATTCAATTCTAGATTCTACAGGAAGCCAGAGAATGGAGGCAAAAACAGGACAGATATGATTTCTCTTTCTAGTACCTGTTAAAACTCTAACCGCAGCATTTTGGATCAATTGAAAACTCTTTAGATACATTAGGACAGCCTGATAATAGAGTTACAATAATCTAATCTAGAACTAATCACTCTGAGACAAGATGTTCCTAAGATGTTCCTAATCTTGGCAGTGTTATGCAAGTGATTAAAAAGCAGTCTTAGAAATAAGTTTGATACACGAGTTTAAGGGCAGATCCTGATCAAAAATAACTCCCAAGGTTTCTCACACAACTGTTAGAAGATAGAATAATACCATTTAAAAATAAGTGTCTGATTTAGACTAGTATTTCTAAGGTTTTTTTTTTTTTTTGGGTCAACTTGAATGACTTCAGTCTTACCTGAATGTAATAATAAGAAAATTACAAATCAAAGTTCTGATTTCCTTAAGACATGCCTCTAGTTTAGTTAATTGATTACTGGCATCTGGCTTCATTGATAAATATAACTAGAAAAGCACTCAGAGAGCACATACCTCCGCCAAGGCGCCTTCTGTCCATCATGGATCACTTCCAAAATAGAATGGGTTCGTGTGTGGGCCATGAGCCAGTTCTGGTGGAAAATTGCAGCAAAGTCTATCCAGTAGTTTTGGAGGATTCTTGCAAACACACTGTGAGAAGATAAGAGCCTTGGTGGAGATATGCATTGTTGGATCATCACTAAAATGTTATGAGTTCCTTTCTAGCCCAAGGACCACCTCTGGTAAAAATTTCATCCAAATCTATCCAGTAGTTTTTGTGTAATCCTGCTGCACAAATTCAAATAAGGTTCTTGGTGGAGGTGTACACTCTCAAACCATCACCAAATTGGGTTCATTGATGGCCCAAGGGCTACCCATGGTGAAATTTTCATCAAAATACGTCCAGCAGTTTTTGTGTAATCCTGCTAACAAACGGATAGACGGACAAATAGACAGACTACCCCGATTGTATTACCTCCTTGATGGAGGTAATTATGTGTCATCAGCATAACAGTGGAAATTTATGCAATGCATTCTAATAGTATTACTCAATGGAAGCATTGGATGTACACTACCGTTCAAAAGTTTGGGGTCACCTCAGACAATTTTGTGTTTTCCATGAAAAGTCACACTTTTATTTACCACCATGAGTCGTAAAATGAATAGAAAATATAGTCAAGACATTGACAAGGTTAGAAATAATGATTTGTATTTGAAATAATAATTTTTTCCTTCAAACTTTGCTTTCGTCAAAGAATCCTCCATTTACAGCAATTACAGCATTGCAGACCTAACATGGTTGCACAAGGGTTTTCTAATCATCCATTAGCCTTCTGATGCAATGAGCAAACACATTGTACCATTAGAACACTGGAGTGATAGTTGCTGGAAATGGGCCTCTATACACCTATGTAGATATTGCACCAAAAACCAGACATTTGCAGCTAGAATAGTCATTTACCACATTAGCAATGTATAAAGTGTATTTCTGATTAGTTTAAAGTTATCTTTATTGGAAAAAAAGTGTTTTTCTTTCAAAAATAAGAAAATTTCTAAGTGACCCCAAACTTTTGAACGGTAGTGTATAAGCGTTGGGTGTATAAGAGGGGGAGAGGAGGGAGAGGTCAGGGCACTGGTAGACAGATTTGTGGAGTGGACCGAGCAGAATCACCTGAGGCTGAACGTCAGCAAGACCAGAGAGATGATGATGATTGACTTCAAGAAGACGCCTTCACAGCCATTGCAGGTTAGGGGGGAGGATGTGGAGGTAGTGGAGGACTTCAGATACCCGGATGTCATGATCAGCAATGGACTGGACTGGAAATCTAACACCAATGCTGCGTACATGAAAGGGATGAGCAGACTCTACTTTCTGAGGAAGCTGAGATCCTTCAACGTGTGCACCAGGATGCTGGAGCTTTGCTATCAGGCCACTGTTGCCAGCGCCATCTTTGCTGCTGTCTATTGGGGTAGCAGTATCAGAGCCAACGACACCAACAGACTTGACAAGATAGATAGATAGATAGTTTATTTCAAACACAAAAATATACCAAATACAAGCAAATGGCAAATGCAATAAAGTAACATTATACACTGTTCGAAAGGGAGAAGGAAGAAGTGAACACTTATTAATTCCATCTCCTCTTTTCCATAGATACACCCATGTGAATTTTATACAAATTACCACCTTTAAGACCCCAAGTAAACAATTTACTGTATTTTTTACAAATCAACATTAACACCCATCCATTCTAACATACAATGATGTCCATACAACAAAACCAGCCTCAAACAACACAGATATACACAGTGCTGTCCTACCCACCATTCCATAGTGTCCCATAATATCCCAGAGTGAACATAATGAATCGTACATATAACTACTACCCTTCTAACATATACCCTTTCAGCAAATGATGCTTATACCTCAGATTATCAAGAAGGCTGGCTCTGTAATTGGTCTCAGGCTGGAGACCTTTGAGACTGTGGGGGAGAGGAATCAGAATCAGAATCAGAATCAGGTTTATTGCCATTGTTCATGTGATACACAAACTAGGAATTTGTCTCGGTGCCATGCTGCAACATTAAAAACATAATGAGAAAAAGGGATAAACTAAAAAACTAAAGGACTAGAAACGTGCAATAAGTGTAGAAAAATAAGTAATAATAAGTAATAATAATAATAATACTAGTAATAATGAGTAGTACTAGTCAAGGCAGTTTTAAAAAATTAGCATGTAGCAGATAATGTGAAGTACCACATAGTGCAGTCAGTAATGCAACAGAAAAACAGTGATGAATGACATGAGTCTGGTTGAGCTGCTGTACATAGTGCACGAGAGTCAAAAGTCACTTAGTGTTCAGCAGTCTGATGGCAGAGGGGAAAAAGCTGTTCATGTGCCGGGAGGTTTTAGTCCGAATGAACCGAAGCCTTCTACCTGAGGGGAGGGGGGCAAACAGCACGTGACCAGGATGTGAAGGATCGGCTATGATCCGGCCAGCACGCCTCCGGGTCCTGGAGATGTACAGGTCCTGGAGAGATGGGAGCTTGCAGCCTATCACCTTCTCAGCAGTGCGCACGACGCGCTGCAGCCTTAGTCTGTCCCTGGCAGTGGCTCCTGCGTACCACACAGTTATGGAGGAGGTGAGGATGGACTCGATGATGGCCGTGTAGAACTGCACTAACATCTTGGTGGGTAGCTTGAGCTTCCTCAGCTGCCGCAGAAAGAACATCCTCTGCTGGGCCTTTTTGATGAGGGAGCTGATGGTTGGCTCCCATTTGAGGTCTCGGGTGATGGTGGTGCCCAAGAAGCGGAAGGAATCTGTAAAGGTGATGGGAGAGCCTGTGATGGTGAGGGGGGGCAGGGGGGATGTGACTTTCCTGAAGTCCACAATCATCTCCGCTGTCTTCAGAGCATTCAGCTGCAGGTTGTTGTGGCTGCACCAGGACACCAGCTGGGCCACCTCTTCCCTGTAGGCGGACTCGTCACCGTTGGAGATGAGCCCGATGAGGGTGGTGTCGTCCGCAAACTTAATCAGCTTAACAGACTGGTGGGAGGAGGTGCAGGAGTTGGTATAAAGGGAGAAGAGTAGGGGGGAAAGTACACAGCCCTGGGGTGATCCAATGCTGATGCTAACAGAGTCTGAGACAGACTTCCCCAGCCGCACATGCTGTCTCCGGTCCGTCAGGAAGTCGGTGATCCACCTGCAGAGGGAGTCAGGCACGTTGAGCAGGGACAGCTTGTCCTGGAGCAGATCGGGGCGGATGGTGTTGAATGCGGAGCTGAAGTCCACAAACAGAATCCTGGCGTAGGTTCCCGGGGAGTCCAGGTGCTGCAGGATGGAGTGGAGGGCCAGGTTGACTGCGTCGTCCACAGACCTGTTAGCACGGTAGGCAAACTGCAGCGGGTCTAGGAGGGGTGTGGTGATGGACTTGAGGTGAGACAGGACCAGGCGCTCAAAGGACTTCATGACTACAGAGGTGAGCGCTACAGGTCTGTAGTCGTTAAGTCCAGTATTCCGTGGCTTCTTGGGGACAGGGATGATGGTGGAGGATTTGAGGCAGGTCGGCACGTGACATTGCTTAAGGGAGGTGTTAAAAATGTCTGTGAAGACAGGAGCCAGCTCTTTCGCACAGTGTCTCAGGGTAGAGGGAGACACACCGTCCGGCCCGGGGGCCTTTCGCGGGTTCAGTCTGGAGAACTGTCTGTGCACGTCCTGCTCACTGATGACAAGGGGAGGGGGGGAGGAGGAGGAGGAGGAGGGGGGGACCGCTCTTGATGAATTAGGGGCTGAGGAGGCAGAGGAGCTGGGTGGAGTGGGTGAGTTGGACACAGCTGACGAGGTGTCAAAACGGGCATAGTGTTGGGACAGTCTTTGACAAAGGGCTTTGTCATCCTGACCTTTAGAAGCCTGAGGCCGATAGTTGGTGATTTGTCTCAGTCCTCTCCACACAGAAGCCGAGTCATTAGCAGTGAACTGCTGCTGGAGTCTCTCAGAATATACAGATTTAGCTCTCCTCAGCTCTCTGTTAAACCGATATTTGACCTCCCTGTAGCAGTCCCTGTCTCCACTTTTCAACGCTGCTTCCTTCTCCTTCCTGATCCGTCTGAGCTTAGCTGTGAACCAAGGCTTGTCATTAGAATATCTTATCCTGGTGCGCGATGGGAGAATGTGCTCTTCACAGAAGTTGATATATGAGTTCACAGTGTATGTGTACTCATTAAGATCATGTGTGGCTCTTTTAAACATGCCCCAGTCAGTTATTTCCATGCATGTGTTCAGTTTCTCTCCAGCTTCACTGGTCAATTTCTTTGTGGTGGTCACAACAGGTTTAGTGAGTTTCAGTCTCTGTCTGTATGTGGGGATGAGGTGGACCATCACGGGATCAGATAGTCCCAGCGCTGCGCGGGGAACAGCGCGATATGCGTCCTTTACTGAAGTATAACAGTGATCTAGCGTGTTATTTCCTCTGGTTGGACATTTAATACACTGTTTGTAGCGGGGGAGCTCGTGACTCGATTGCCTCGGTTAAAATCGGCCCACCACGATATCCAGGTGTCTGGAAAGTTCCGCTCTGTATGTTGGATTGTGATCTGCGAGCACGCGCTGAGCTTCGCGCGTGTCCGCGTCAGGAGGGGCGTACACAGCGACAAGAATGAATGAGGCAAACTCCCGCGGGGAATAAAATGGCTTGCAGTATAATGAAAAGAATTCCAGGGCGGGGAGAACAGTGTTTGGAAATCACCGTTACATCAGAGCACCAGCTGTTGTTAATATAGAAGCACACTCCTCCTCCGATAGACTTACCGGACAGCTCTGTGACGCGGTCAGCACGAATCAGCTGGAAAACCCTCGAGGCTGATCGCGCTATCTGGAAATGTTCTCATTAAGCCAGGTCTCAGAGAAGCAGATGACAGACGAGGAAGCGAGGTCTTGAAACACTTCAGCAGTCTTAATTCTTCTACCTTGTTCAGGAGAGAATTGGCATTGGATAGAAATATGCCAGGCAAGCTGTTGCGAGCCTCTTTTTCGTAGCTGAGCGAGAATCCCTCTCTCTTCCCTCTTTTCCGCCGTCTTGCTTTTTTTGGCCAAACAATGGATCAGATCAACGGCAGGAGCTCAAAAAAACTGGAAGAAGGTCCATGGGGGGTGAGGATCCTGATATTTAGTAGTTCTTCACGGGTGTATGAACCGGCAGATGCACAATCAGTGAACAAGAACAGACAAATTATAAAAATTAAAGGGCAGCGATACACCATGGCGGCCGCTGTGGGCGCCATCTTGTTTTTTTTTTTGTTTTTTTTTTTTTTAGGAGGACACTAAACAAATTGCGATCTATCATGGACATCCTGATCACCCCCTCCACCACACTAGATAGACATGGGAGTACTTTCTTCAGCAGACTGCTACAGCTTCGCCGCTGAATGGTTAGGTACAGGAAATCCTTCCTGCCACATGCCATTTCACTGTACAATAACGCACTGTAATATTGAATTCTGGTCATAACAATACTGTCATACTGCACTTTGCAATCTATTTGGTACCTCACATTGCACCCTGTGTCTGATAGTTCTGCATTGTACAGCGAGTACGATTCATGGTTCTCTACGGGTTCATTATGTATTCATCTGTGATGTATATAAGCTGTCTTGGCAGTTTTATTTTCCATTTAGTAATTCATTTTTCTTTTATGCTGTGTGTGTTTCTGTCATTTTGGTCATCTGCTGTCATGCTGCTGACTGAAATCTTTTAAGGGGAAAAATAAAAAATATAAAACTTACTATAATCTGTTTGCATAAATATGCACACTGTAGAGGAGCTGAATTAACGAGGCGATTTTTGTATTAAAAACAGGGTTTTTAATGAATAGCTCTTCTATCGAGTCTCATCAGGTGTAGAGCTTGGCAGAAGGCAAGAGAGAGATCTCTGCTCAGCTCGCTGGTTAAATACAAGCACACATAGAGCCACACATTGAAAAAGCTGACATCAGCCACACATTGAAAAAGCTGACATCCCCCCGTTATCTTAACCCCCCCATTGTTCTGCTATCTCCTCTCCTTGTCTTGGGAGGTGATGGGAACTCCTCCTCTCGCCTTAGGGGGTAAAGGTGTCAAGTCCATCTCCGCCGCCGCGTCTTGGGAGGTCCATTGACTTTAACCCGGCGGGGGAGATCCTTTGTCCTTTCCAGGTGTGAAGTTCCTTACATATGCTGTCACAAAACATTTCCACTTGTTCTAACATATGTAGATACGGGATATAAGAGTCATATATACCACAGGCCCCCCAAACACTAGGAAAGGACACAGAAAGAATCACAGTCTAAGATAATAACTATGAAATACTACTTGTTACAACTGTTGCCACAGGAGAAGTTTTCTAACAGCCATGCTCCTAAGAAAGTTCAGTGGTAAACATAACAGCATAGTGAAATCATAAGTAGCCTTAAACTGTTGTAGCACAATTAGTGAATAATTGCGGGTGGTTGGTATCAGTCCCTGTGCTGTCTGGGCTTTATTCTTCTCCCAAAACTGCTGTAGGTTGGCTTAGGTGTCCCGCTGGACCTTCTCGTGGTGAATCTGCATTGTGGGAAGGAAAGAGATTATTTGTTCCCTGCCTGGGGGCTGAGGACTTTTCCTATGGGGGGTCTACCACGCTGAGGTGCTCGTGCCAACTGTGCAGGTTCGTCTCTCAGCAAGAAAGCAGGTTTGAGTCTGTCAACACTGACCACTTCCTTTCTGTCCCCATAATCAAGCACAAAGTGTTTGTCACCATTTTCCAGCACTCTGAACGGGCCATCGTAAACTGGGCGTAACGTTGGTTTAATGGCTTCATCCATCCATCCATCCATCCATCCATCCATCCATCCATCTTCTACCGCTTAATCCTTTCGGGTCGCGGGGGGGCTGGAGCCTATCCCAGCATCTTTGGGCGAGAGGCAGGGTACACCCTGGACAGATCGCCAGTCCATCACAGGGCCAACACAGAGAGACAGACAACCATTCACTCTCACATCCATACCTAAGGACAATTTAGAATCCCCAGTTTTGATGCCAATTAACCTAACTTGCATGTTTTTGGCATGTGGGAGGAAACCGGAGTGCCCGGAGTAAACCCACGCAGACACGGGGAGAACATGCAAACTCCACACAGAAGGGTCACCGATGGTCTGGGGGTGGGATCGAACCCACGATGGTCAAGGGTGGAATCGATCCCATGACCTTCTTGCTGTGCTGCCACTGTGCTAACCACTGCGCCACCGTGCTGCCCTTAATGGCTTCATGCTTAACAAACGAACTCCTTGTTTTTTAAAGTTTGAGGAACAAAACTCGTGGAAAAGAGTGATGAGCTGGACCGTGGAGGGAGTCCGGTCCACTGCTGCCTAAAAACCTTGGGACTGGAAGGTGTCCTGGTTCTGGGTTCTCTGGTAAAAATTCTCCTGGGAGTCTGATAGGCTGGGCAAAAACTAATTCTGCAGGAGAAGCGTCTAAATCCTCTTTAGGTGCTGCACGCAACCCCAATAAAACCCAGGGAAGTTTATTTACCCAATTTGTGTCCGTTAGTGAGGCCCTGAGGGCAGCCTTTAAGGACCTGTGAAAACGCTCGCATAACCCATTAGCCTGAGGGTGATAAGCGGTGGTGCGATGAATTGTTGCCCCTAAACTGTTTAGACATGGCTGACCAGAGCTCTGAGATAAATTGAGGCCCTCTGTCTGACGTGATGTCTGATGGAACGCCGAAACGTGCCACCTAGTTTGCTAGAAAAACGCGAGCGACTTCCTCCGCTGTGGTTGACGCTAGAGGGACTGCCTCTGGCCAGCGCGTGGTGCGGTCTATCATTGTTAACAGGTGTGTGAAACCTTGGGAGAAGGTAGCGGCCCCACGAGGTCGACGTGAATGTGGTCGAATCTTCTAGCAGGAATTGGAAAAGGCTCCAGAGGGGCTTTTGTGTGTCTGTGTATTTTGGCGCGTTGACAAGGAATGCAAGTTTTTGCCCATTCTTTTACGTTTTTGCGCAGGCCTGGCCACACAAACTTTTCAGCAACCATTTTGACCGAGGCACGCACACCTGGGTGCGCGAGGGAGTGAATTGCGTCGAAAATGCGGCGGCGCCAAGCAGCTGGTACTAACGGGCGAGGTCGGCCGGTTGAAACGTCGCATATTAGGGGGGGGGGGGCACGCCGTCGTGCAGCCCTTTTTTCTCCAGCCTTAACCCTGTTGGTCCAGACAGGAGCGCGCGCACGTCTGCATCACTGCTTTGTTCTTCCGCCATGGCTGCATAATCTATCCCATCCTGGATAGGTGCTGCGTATGTGTGTGCGTTAGTGAAGAGTTCTGCTGCTGAGGCGGTGTAATCTGTCTCCTCGTGCTCTGGTGGTGTCACAGCGCGAGAGAGACAGTCAGCTACTACGTTAAGTTTGCCTGCTATGTGTCAAATGTCTGTGGTGAACTCTGAAATCGCAGCTAGCTGTCTTTGTTGTCTGCCTGACCATGGTTCTGAAATTTTAGCCATAGCAAAAGTGAGCGGCTTATGGTCCACAAAAGCCGTGAAACTCCGCCCTTCTAACCAAAACTGGAAGTGGCGGATGGACAAATGAAGCGCCAGCAGCTCTCTGTCAAAAGTGCTGTATTTGCGTTCAGTTGGGTTTAGCGATTTGCTAAAGAATGCTAAAGGTTGCCAGACCCCACTGACAAGTTGTTCTACAACTGCCCCTATAGCCAGGTCTGAAGCATCTGTGGTTAGAGCAATGCGGGCTGAGGGATCTGGGTGGACTAACATTGTGGCGTTAGCTAGGGCGCTTTTTACTTCCACGAAAGCGCGTTCGCGCTCCGGGGTCCATTCGACCGCGTTGGAAGCTTTCTTTTTTCTGAGCGCGTCATACAGGGGTTGCATGAGCTGAGCTGCATGGGGGAGGAAACGGTTGTAAAAATTAACCATCCCCAAGAATTCCTGTAGCGATTTAACCGTTTGGGGCCGTGGAAAACCTTCTATCGCATGAACTTTGTCTGGAAGCGAAATGCACCTTTTGGGGAGACTCTATGTCCCAAAAAATCAATTTGTGATACGCCGAATTGCATTTGGCTGGATTGATTATTAGTCCATGCTCTTCCAGCTTCTGAAAAACAGTAGTGAGGTGCTGCTCGTGTTCTTCCTCGGATGAGCTGGCTACCAGCATGTCATCGAGGTAGACGAAGACAAAAGGAAGGTCGCGTAGGACAGCGTCCATCATCCGTTGAAAAGTTTGAGCAGCGCCTTTGAGGCCGAATGGCATTCGTAGGAATTCAAAAAGGCCGAAAGGGGTTATTACCGCTGTTTTAGGAATATCTTCAGCTCGGACTGGGACTTGGTGATAACCGCGGACTAAGTCTATTTTTGAAAAAATGCGCGCACCCGCTAAATGCAGTGAAAAGTCCTGAATGTGAGGAATGGGGTAGCGGTCATGCGCTGTAGCGTTGTTTAGCCTGCGGTAATCTCCACACGGTCTCCAAGAACCGTCAGATTTCGGAACCATGTGAAGTGGTGAAGCCCAGGGGCTCTTTGAGCGTCTAACAATGCCCAGTTTTTCGAGAGCTGCAAATTCATCCTTTGCTATGTTGAGCTTGGCCGCGTCTAAGCGGCGAGCTTTGGCAAAAACAGGAGGTCCTGTTGTCGGAATGAAGTGTTTAACCCCGTGTTTGGCTACAGTGGCTGAGAATTTGGGGGTTGTGAATGCTGGAAATTGGGTGAGGAGTTGTTCAAACTTACCTCCCGCTGTGGTGACGTTGGCCTGCACAGGTGGTGGGGAAATCGAGCTGAACATGGAATAGAAGCAAAAGATAGTGCATTAACCAGGCGCCTATTTGCAAGATCCACTAATAACCCGTGTGCACACAGAAAATCTGCGCCTAACAAGTTAAAGCTCACCGCTGCTACAACAAATGTCCATCTGTAGCTGCGGCCGTGGATGAGGAGGTGCAGGCTCTTTTCCCCGAACATGTCGATGTCAGAGCCGTTGGCTGCCACTGCTCCATTGCCCCGGGTGCCCATGGTTCGATCTGCGTGGGAGGGCATGACGAAACTCAGCTGAGCTCCTGTGTCGATGAGGAACTGCTTGCCTGTGTATCCATCCGTCACGTATAACAGCTTATTCTTCTCGCCAAGAACCGCTGCTGTTAATGGCCCTCGGCTTTGGCGTTTCCACGACATCGTAAACTTGCAGGGGGGAACGCATTTGCGGGCTTTCTCTGCGAAGCGGTGGTGATAATAGCAGACGTCGTTCTGCTCGTTGCGCTTGGGCCCGTGCCGCTGTCACCGTGGGTTGAGTCTCTCCAAGGCTCGGGTGTCAGTTTTCAGATCTGCAGATGCCGCTGTGGGTGTCCCGTTCTCTGCAGGCGGTTGACGAGCCCGGGTAAGCCTCGTTGGCCAGTGTGCGGAAATCTGATGATTATTGCACTTCATACTGCGAGTGTCCCTCTCAATTGCGGTGGTAGCGTGCTGAGGAAAATGAATTGGAAAAAGGAAATTATCATTATCCTCCTCCTTGAGTTGTAGCAAATCCTCCATGAGGGTCCTCGGATTGCTCCTCTGTGGCCCGTAGACCACCAGGATCCTCTGGCCTCTTCCTCCGCTGATGGGACATAATTCGCCACGATGGTCGCCTTGAGTGTCTCATATTTGTCCCGGGCTGGTGGCGCCGGACCAAGCTCCGCACACACTTCGAAGTGGCGGAGTTGAGTTTGGAGACGATATGGTAAAACTTTAATATCGTCTGCTGTGATGCCAGCCAGTATAAACTGGGCTTCAGCTTGTTGAAACCAAGAGGCGGGGTCTTCTCGCCAGAAGTCTGGCAGGTTGACAGCAACGGCGTTCGTGCACACCATCACTGTTGTGCCCGCCGGGTGAGAGTGCCTTGCCTCGGCACTCACGGTGGTGCTGGAGCTCGGTTGAGCTCTCTCAGTGCCCTCTGCCGTGGGGAACAGCTGTCTGCTTGTTCCCTCGTCTGCGTCGTCGCTGGCGTATGCCCGAGTCACCATGGATGAGCAGCTTGAAGAACGCCTCCGGTCCATATTCTCGCGTCAAGGTCACCAGTGTAGAGGAGCTGAAATAACGAGGCGATTTTTGTATTAAAAACAGGGTTTTTAATGAATAGCTCTTCTATCGAGTCTCATCAGGTGTAGAGCTTGGCAGAAGGCAAGAGAGAGATCTCTGCTCAGCTCGCTGGTTAAATACAAGCACACATAGAGCCACACATTGAAAAAGCTGACATCAGCCACACATTGAAAAAGCTGACATCCCCCCGTTATCTTAACCCTCCCATTGTTCTGCTATCTCCTCTCCTTGTCTTGGGAGGTGATGGGAACTCCTCCTCTCGCCTTAGGGGGTAAAGGTGTCAAGTCCATCTCCGCCGCCGCGTCTTGGGAGGTCCATTGACTTTAACCCGGCGGGGGAGATCCTTTGTCCTTTCCAGGTGTGAAGTTCCTTACATATGCTGTCACAAAACATTTCCACTTGTTCTAACATATGTAGATATGGGATATAAGAGTCATATATACCACACACACCCTATTTAACTGGGGATGTGGCTGTGTTCAGAATTAACCAATCACATTCAGCACACACCTGCCACCATTTTAAGTACCTCTGAATAACCCCAAATAAAAATCAGCTGTTCTAGTAGGCGTTTCCTGACATTTTTGTAGTCACATCTTACAGCACAAGCCATGGACCGCAGAGAGCTTCCAAAGCATCAGAGGGATCTCATTGTTCAAAGGTATCAGTCAGGAGGAGGGTACAAAAGAATTTCTAAGGCATTAAATATACTATGGAACACAGTGAAGACAGGCATCAAGTGGAGAAAATATGGCACAACAGTGACATTACCGAGACCTGGACGTCCCTCCAAAATTAATAAAAAGACGCAAAGAAAACTGGTCAGGGAGGCTGCCAAGAGGCTGCCAGCAACATTGAAGGAGTTGCAGGAATTTCTGGCAAAGTACAGGATGTTTAGTACATGTGACAACAATCTCCCGTCTAGGGTGGCAAGACGGAAGCTTTATCTTACGAAGAAAAATATCCAAGCCTGGCTACGTTTTGCAAAAACACATTTGAAATCTCCCAAACGCATGTGGGAAAATGTGTTATGGTCCGATGAAACCAAGGTTGAACTTTTTGGCCATAATTCCAAAAGGTATATTTGGCGCAAACACAACACTGCTCATCAGCAAAAGAACAAACGGGGCAGCTGTGGTGCAGATGTAGTGTGGCCGACTACTGAACAGAGAGTCAGGGGTTCGTTTCCCACTCTGTCTGCAGTCTGCATGTCGAAGTGTCCTTGAGCAAGACACTGAACCCCCAGTTGCTTCTGGTGGTCAGGCTAGCGCCTCTGTGTGTATGGCAGCCCTGCCGCCATCAGTGTGTGAATGGGTGGATAGCAGGATCTGTAAAGTGCTTTGGTCATCCAGAGATGAGAAAAAGCACTATATAAGTGAACACCATTAACACCATATCTACAGTGAAGCATGATGGTGGCAGCATTATACTTTGGGGCTGTTTTTCTTCAGCTGGAACTGGGGCCTTAGTCAAGGTGGAGGGAATTACAGTATGAACAGTTCCAAATACCAGTCAGTGTTGGCACAAAACCTTCAGGCTTCTGCTAGAAAGCTGCTTTCAACACAACAATGACCCAAAGCACACATCCAAATCAACAAAAGAATGGATTCACCAGAAGAAGATTAAGGTTTTGGAATGGCCCAGCCAGAGTCCACACCTGAATCCGATTGAGCATCTCTGAGGTGATCTGAAGAGGGCTGTGCACAGAAGATGCCCTCACAATCTGACAGATTTGGAGCGTTTTTGTAAAGAAGAGTGGGCAAATATTGCCACATCAAGATGTGCCATGCTGATAGACTCCTACTCAAAAAGACAGAGTGCTGTAATAAAAGCCAAAGGTGCTGCAACAAAGTATTAGTTTAAGGGTGTACATATTTGTGTAAACAGGTTAATGTAAGTTTTTTACTTTTTATTTTTCCCCTTAAAAGTTTTCAGTTTGTCTTTCAATTGGGTTGTACAGGTTATAGGTCACATTAATGGTGGAAAAAGTTTTGAAATGATTCATCTTGGTCTCATTTTTTTTGCATCACAAAAACCTGGCATTTGAACAGGGGTGTGTAGACTTTTTATATCCACTATATCTACATATCGGCAGTGGCTCAGGAGGTAGAGTACGTCGTCCACTAACCAGATGGTTGGCAGTTCGAATCCTGCTTTCCCCAGATATCCTGCAGTTGTGTCCCTGGATAAGACCCTTTACCCACCTTGTCTCCAGTGTCAATAACACTGGGTATCAATGTTCAGTGGTGGCCAGAGAGGCTGTTGGTGTGGATTGGCAGCCACGTTTCCATCAGCCTGCCCCAGGGCAGCTGTGGCTACAGTAGTCTTATCTGTCCATCCATCCATCCATCCACCTAACTAACTAACTAACTAACTGGAACCTGTCAGATGAATATGATTCAGACCACTGCAAAGAAGTTCCTTTAAGTCCAATGAAGTGTTCTAATCTATCAAGTAAAATGATATAGTGATTTTAAAAGCCTGTCAAGTCAATCCTAAACCTCACCCAGCAGTTTTTGGGTCCTACCACTGATCAGGACCTTATTTCAACTGCTACAAGTTCCTGAAAACTTGCCCTTTCAGGAAAGTCCCTGTAGCAGAGACATACACCACAGGGGAAGTTCCTGTAAAATTCCTGATTCCTGAATGGGGTTTATGATACCCTTGATCCGTCCTGCAGGTGTTGAGCACACCCTACAGTGGGCTCAACACCAAGGGGGGGGGGGGGGGGGGGGGGGCTAAAGAGTTCATAGGCTGAAAAGTTCATAGTGGTCAAATTTGACCAAATGTGGTTTATTTTTCAACTGCAGGGATCCAAGCGCTGCAACACCAATGGAAGAAGTGTGTGGACCGGAGGGGAGACTGTGTTGAAAAATTAACCACATTTGGTCAAATTTAACCACTATTAACTTTTTAGCCCCCCTGTACAATATGCTCAGGTTTTCTCAGGTTCACTTACTGTTTTATGTTCCATACTGGTCCCTTCTCGACTGGCAGGATGGGAAGATCGTTTACACTGACTGGAAACTGGCAAAGGATGAGTCTGGGCAGCTGTTCAGTGAGTAGGCTGGTTTGCCATAATAAAAATGTATTTAATGCAGAATAAATATTGTATTCTTTGCTGTTCACCAGCTATTTGATTCTGAATTAAATCATAGAGAGCAGTAGGTTTAATTATAAAACAATTAAGTCCAATTTATTGAAATTGTTTTGATTACCACCCTAGCAATAAATCCGCACCAGAGTTTGGCTGCCATCCCAAATGCAATTATCATTATGATTTACAGGAAGGTAGAGTGTTAATTGCTCCCTATAATGCATTGTGATTGTGTTGCAAATGAATTACTGTCAAAGTGTGATTTTTTTTTTTTTTCTTCCTGTCCTTACATTCCAGGTGCCAGGCCACTCTTCTGTTTTAGCATACACCACTGGTTCGGAAATACGATACAGAGATCACCCTACTTCAAAGACATCGTTTTGACAATGGGGGGCTGGAACTTCGCAATTTTTAATGAGGATGTCATGGTAACTGCACTGATTGCGTCTGTCATTTACTGTAGCCCATTTGTAAAGAACAATAAAACAAGAAATGATACATTATTGATTTCTTTGATATTAATTTTGTCACAATTAACAGAAGCTAATGGCATACTGTATGAGGTTTGTCAAAATACAAATAAATAACTGCAACAAAGGCCACATTTCTTTAATTATTTGTTGTACTTATTGACCAGTCCCTCCAGGATTTCGCAATGTTCTGATTGCATCAATTCAAACGAAATCAGCCAATCAGCACAACTATTGCACATCCTTGCAACTTTGTCCAATTACTGCAACTTTCCCACAATTTTAGCCAGGTACGCTCGGTACCAAGTGGTTGGGGACCGTAGGAAGTTTTCAAATGAAGGTGATGCCAATAATTTCCAAATCTATACTCTTTAACATGCATTCAATGCAATTTTGCTATTGTAATGCATATTGTGTTAATGTTTGAATTTGCTGTAGCACAAAAGAGTTTTTCTGTGTAGCAGAAGTTTCTGCTTAATTTACAAATCACTATAGTAGAAAATTTTTGGCAATCCTGTGCTTTTTTTTGTATTTATAGAATATCATTGCAGTAAACTGGAAAAAAAAACATCTGCTTTAAAATTTGTTAATTCTACCTACAACTTTTAATGCAAAAAACACTCTAAAAACATCACAAACTTCATTGCAACTTTTTAAAAAATCTCCCGTGAATTCAGGCTTTTTGGGCCGCAACAATCATAAAAACATGCCACAAAGTCTTGGAGGGACTGATTGACTTATTTGGCTGGGCCAATCCACATTATTGAGCATAATTGTAAATGAGGAGAAATTAAACTTCAGTACAGATTTATTGTGATCCAGACAGATGACATTTTAAAAAGACCTATTTTCTTTGTACTTCTCCAACATCCAGGAGGGCCCCATTGTCATGTCACCACGCTCTGAGCAGGAATACACTGTGGGATGCTGGTCCCTGTCCAGACCAGCAATTTTCTTCATTGGGAGAGAGGATGGCAGTATTGAGGTGTGGAATTTATTAGAAAACACCAGTATGCCCGCACACGTCCAGGCACATATCACCAATACTAGGATTACTTGCCTCAAACCGTGGACTGCTTCCGGTGAGTTCTTAGATATTTTTTATATCTTACACACGTACACCACAACATGTCATTACATACTACTAAACAATACTGGGAGGAACATAGAAAATATCCACAAATAACCAATTAATACAACCCTTTAGTTATTGAATGAATCTGATAAATGGGTGTGTGTGGAACGTGTGTAGTGGGCTGAGTGAATGCTTCTTTTTTAGACTATTTATTTATTACTTTGTAGAGATCATTCTCACTTTGTGCAATATAATCTCATTGTATTATTTTACAATGACAATTAAAGGTATCTATCTATAAAAGGTTATGGTGATTTGTCAAGAACAGGCATTGGGCTTCATTCTGCACCATATAAAAAAATAAAAGCATCTTAAAGTATTTGCAAATCTTATAAACAAGCTGTATGCCTTTATCCTCACCTGGAAGCAGCCAGCTGTAATGTCTCGGCCTGTGTCCTGCTCATGTGTACCATTCCACAGCTTTGTTGGTAAAATCCTCGGTACAGCTAGAGTTTTTGACCTCTGAATCTCATCTATGGGACTGTTTTGTATTTGTAGCCAAGCAGCACTTCCTGGCTGTGGCTGATGACCTTGGAGTACTTCGTCTCTTTGAAATACCAAAGACCTTCTACACTCCCTCCAAGAATGAGGTATGGCAGTCCATCAGCTGCATGGCTACAAAGTATTTTGCAAAACAGAAAAAGCAATTAACCCTGAGCTGTTTGAAACAGTGATAAGTCCAGTATTGCAGCAACACTTTTAACAAATTTTAAAAAATCAGTATTATGTGAGGTTGTCTAACAAGCACTTTTCTCTTGTGTCTGCATGCAGTTTGGGATGGTGCAGAAACAGCTTGAACTGGAGAAAGACAGACTAAAGGACTGTTTAAAGAGGAAGGAGTTTTCTAAACTGACAAAGCAGACAGAAGAATTGCAGAAGAAAAAAACGGTGAGCCAAAGCTTTTCATTCTGGTCTCAAATTCATAATAGACTACATTTTATTTATATGTAGGTGTTACTTTTCATCAAAGAATTTGTGGTACAGCAGAATTATTCCCTGAATACCTTTCTGTGCCTAGAAAAAAAGAAATCAGGAAATTAAAGGTCCCATGTTGTGCGAAATGGTATTTTAACATATTAAAATACTCTTTTCACAGAAATACAGTACATACTGTCTTTTTTTAGGTAAACTTTGTGGGTTTTATGACATCACTCACCAACCTGCCCTGTCTTCATTTTTCTTTCTTTTGTTTTTTGTTTTTTTTGTCTTTCGGCTGCTCCCTGAAAGGGAGCCACAGCGTATCATCACCTTATATTGTGATGATCTGCATGTTGATTTGGCAAGGGTTTTTATGCCGGATGCCCTTCCTGACACAACCCTGCCCATTTTATCTGAGCTTGGGACCGGCACAGGGAGTACACTGGCTTGTGCACCCCCTGTGGCTGGGTAACCATTTCCCTCCTCTGTTCCATTGTTGCTGAGCACCAAGCTGGACAGCAGGAAGTTCCATTTTTATATGGTCTTTGTCATGGCCCGGCCGAGACTTGAACCCCATCCTCCTGGTTGTGAGGCGGATGCTCTACACTCTAGGCCACCACTCCAGTGTCTTCAGTTCTCTTAAGTTAACAACTCAAATGAACCCTGACAGCCTTATTACTTGTGATTGGGCCACTAAAAAAACAAACTTTACCCAGTCAGATTTAGGGGCTCATTTATATTCATGAGTGGGCTGAAAATTGACTGTGACAGACAGAATGCTCTTTTGTGGAGCTATAAACACAGGAGAACTGTCGTGGTGGACGAGTGGTAGAGCATCCGTGCCACAATCAAGAGGTCGTGGGTTCAAGCCCCCACCAGGTCATACCAAAGACCATATAAAAAGGGTATTTCTAGCTTGGTGCTCAGTATAATAAACATGGAGGAAGGGGCGGTGCCTATATGCCTCCTTGGATAAGTTGTGGTGATCTGTGTTACTACGTGTTTCCACTCCACAAACAAAATTGAGAAGCACAGAAGAGGGCCACCTGCTTGACCACTGCATGAGACCAGCAACCCTTTGCAGTGGAATTTAAACCTGCAATGGACTCGAGAACATCTAAGGTCCCCTGTAGTAAATAATGATGGAGACCACTTTCAAATACAACAGTTGTTTTTGGTCTTTAAAACTACATGCATCTATATGTCCTTGAGGAAGTAAAAACTTAAAAGTGATCCTTAATAAATACACCATTAAGAGGTCTATAAGTGAGGGATAAAGAGGAAATGTTTCTCTCTTTCAAGGTCACTGCCTCAACATTTAATCTTAGAACACTAACGCTGGGTGATTTTCACCCATGCAGTTGTGGTCACATGATTTTCATTGTGTTGCTGTTGTCTGAGTTGCATGGGTTCTTGGGTAGCTTAGTCAGCTGGCCATGTTTCCCCTCTCAAAAGTGCCATTTTTGTTTATCTCTCCCACAGTTGTCAGTGATACAGGGAAACTGTGCCTTCACCAGTCAAGGCTCATGTGTCCCAGGAATGGGTGGACCAAAGAGCAAGTTGTCAGCTCTATTTTTTTTAATGATTCCCTAATTTTTCACTAATTTCAGAGCCTTTTTATAGGATCCCCCATGATACCATTTTTTTTTTCATGTTATCAGATGTTGTGTAGGTGGAAATTAAAAGTACTTCAGTTTTCCATGTATTGTTGTACTTTTAACATATTTTGATAAGAAGTAATTTTTGGGGGGTATATTGTATTGGGTAAAATATACCCAATGCTAGTGATGGTGTTACAAAAATTAACATTAGTGTTCTAGTTAACTTGTACAACTCTGTGAATGTCAGATACAACCTCCGGCAGATGAGGAAGAACTGGGACTCACAGTTCAGACAGAACTCCAGTGCAACAGTATTTATTAAAGAGAGAAAATAAATGCAGCTCAGGGGCTGTCAAACACAAAGAACCAATGACTAAACACTTACAGATGATGAAGAACCAGAGGGAAATGCTCTGCAATGATGCCATGGGGAGAAATGAAAACAGCGGGTATACATAGGGACACAGAAATTAACTAACACAGGACATCTGGGTAACTAATTAGGATCAAATGAAAACACGCGTGAGTGGCTGGAGGAATGGGAGGATGATGGGACAGACTAGAAAACAATAGCTGAAATAAGAAACTAAGGATACACAAACTACCAATGATAACAGAATCGTGCCAGTAGTTCAAAAAAATAATAGAAAGCATGTACAAGATGTCCAGATTATGACAGTGCCCCCTTTCCTTAAGAGCGGATTCCAGATGCCGAAAAACAAAACAAAGTGCACCCAAATTGGGAGAGAGGAAGGGGACAAAGGCACAGCAGGACAAAACAAGGACACCAACGCAACAGAAAAATGTTCATCAGGTGGTTGTCCAAAGTCCCAAGACCCAACCCAGGCAGAATATGGTGCAGCTGGTGGCCTACCAAAGTCCATGGATTACCAGACAGAGAAACAAGATGCACCGGGTGGTCTACCAAAGTCCGAGGGCCACCGGATGGATGAACATGGCGCATTGGGTGGTGTGCCACAAGTCCATAAGCACCTGACGGAAGAACATGGTACCATAGGGGCGTAAAGCTTAGGAGCCTTTTGCACCAAGAACAACAACACAGAGGCTTTAAACTCAGGAGATAATGACATGAAAACTTTACCCTCTGAAGCTTTAACCTCTGGAGAAGACAACTAAGAGCCTTTAACCTCAGGGGAAGACAACCTGGAAATCTTGCATTCAGGAGATGAAGACATAGAACCCCTACACTCAGAGGATGACAACATGGAATCCTTAAACTCAGGAGGTGTCAACAAGGAACTTTTAACCTCAGGAGATAACATGGAACCTATAACCTCAGGAGATGATAACATGAAACCTTTAACCTCGGGGGGGGGGTGTAACATGGAACCTGTAACCTCAGGAGGTGATGTTAAGGACACTTTGAACTCAGGAGCTAATGGAAACATGGAAACTTTACACTCCAGAGATAGCAACATAGGAAATGTAAAGTCAAAAGGCGAGCAAATGAGCATTTTAAACCCAGGAGGCAATGACTGTACAGGAACTTAAATCTCAGGAGAGAATGACAACATGAGATTTCCTTGCACTAGAGATAACATAAACTCAGAAGATAAGAGATCGGTATCCCTTGCTCAAAAGAAAATAGCATGGGAGTTATTAACTCAGGAGATGACATTGGGACACTTTGCCCTGGGAACCACAAAGGAGCCTTTTGACCTGGAGACCACAAAGGAACTGTTTGCTCTGAAAATAACCACATACAAGCTTTTAGCTCTGAAAATAACCACATAGGAGCTGTTTGCTCTGAAGATAACAATATGGGAGCCCTTTGCGCTGAAAATAACAATACGGGAGACTTTTGCCCTAAACACAACATAGTAGCCCTTTGCTCTGAAGATGACAATACGGGAGTCTTTTGCTCTGAAAATGACAACATAGGAACTTTTTGCTCTGACATAGGAGCCTTTTGCTCTGAACACAACAACATAGGAGCCCTTTGCTCTAAAGATGATAACATAGGAGCTTTTAGCTCTGAAGACAACAGTATGGGAGCCTTTTGCTTTGAAAATGACCACATAGGAGTGTTTTGCTCTAAAGACAACAATATCAGAGCCTTTTGCTCTGAAAATGACAACATAGCAGATTTTTGCTCCAAACATAACAACATAGGAGCCTTTTGCTGTGAAGATGAAGATAACAACATGGAAGCTTTTTGCTTTGAAGATAGTACCTGAGGGGCCTTCGATGCAGGGGCCAACAGCAGCTGAGGAGTGGCAACCCCAGGCAGTGGAGCAGACTGCTCTGATGACCCAGGTGGAGCAGACTGCTCTGATGGCCCAGGTGGAGTGGACTGCTCAGACGGCCAGGGTGGAGCAGACTGCTCTATGCCTTGGGCAAAGGGTGGAGGTCTCCTGACCTCTTGGACAATGGGTGGAGGTCTCCTGACCTCTTGGACAATGGGTAGAGGTCTCCTGACCTCTTGGACAATGGGTAGAGGTCTTCTGACCTCTTTGACAAAAGGTGGAGGTCTCCTGACCTCTTGGACAAAGATGGAGGTCTCCTGACCCCTTGGACAAAGAGTGAAGCGTATGGCTTGACCCTCTGGATGACAGGTGGAGCAGACTGCTCTGATGACAGCGATGATGGAATGGACTGCTCTGATGATGGTGACGGATGCTATGATGGAGCGTGGTCCTCCTGCGGCTCCATCCTCAACACGGCCACCTTGGACGATCGAGAGAAACAAGAGATCAGTGAGATGACAGCACAATCATAAGCAGCAGAGACTGGTGGGGAATGTTCTTGGGTCCCCCCAGCAGAAGCAAGGCAAGTCTTTTCAAAAATAATGGTAGAACATAAATGAAAAGGTACTTGCCTTAACTCCTGGTCTCCTGCTGTGGGGGTGACGACCTCAGGATATACTGCAGGGAAGATGGCCGGTTGAGCTGGTACTGGAGCTGGGAGATGCCATGGAGCAGGTACTGGAGCTGAGGAGTGACGAGGAGCCAACGCTGGAGCTGGGGGGCGCTGTGGTGCAGGTACTGGAGCTGGGAGGCGATGACGGGCAGATACTGGAGCCGGGAGGTGCCATGGAGCATGTACTGGAGCTGAGGAGCGATGAGGACCTGGTACTGGAGCTGGGATGTGCATCACAGAGACCACTTAAGAAAAAGCGTCCTCCTCCATCCCTGCTACAGCCACCTCGAATGGGAAGGACGAAACACAGGATAGGTCACCACAGTTGTCAGCGGCAGAGACCGGCAGAGAGGACCCAGAGGCAGATGGGTTCTGCACTTGGGACCCCCCACCAGCAGCAAGACAAATCTTTTCAAAAATAGATGTTGAAAATAAGGGGAAAAGCACTTGCCTTAATTCCTGGTTCACTGCTGCTGGGTTGTTGGTCTCAGGTGAAGCTGCTGGTGGTATGACAACCGTGGAAGACCCCGGAGGAGCTGATGTGACAGCCTTTGGAGATGCTGGCGGAACAGCAGATGAGGCAGTCTGAAGTGAAGCTGTGGGCGAGGGCACCAGCACAGCAACTGTGGGAACCGGCACTGCAGCTGCCATAAAAAACGGCGTAGGAGGGCCCTCCAGGGCTGGAAAACTCCATGGGGCTGGAGCAGAGGCAGAAGAGTGGTGAGGAGGAGGAAAAGCTAGAACTGTGGGTGTTGGAGGTTCAACTGGAGGAGCAGTGGTGGGACGCTGGGAGGAGTGGCGTCTCCCAGAGCCTCCTTTCCAACCCGGACCACTGCGCACCCTGCAAGTCTCATTGGACAGAGGGAACAGCAGCAGGCAGCAAGTCGGGGAAAATGGGCTGTGAGGCTGGTGAGGCTGAGGTTGGAGCTGAAGGGCAAGGAAACGGGGAATGCTGTCTCGACGGCACAGGCTCCAAGCTTTTCACCAGTCCGTTTAGCAAGTTTAGCGAGCGAATTTAGCAAGTCATACAACAAGGTGATCAGTCCAGTCAGACCGGAGTAATCCCACAGACTGGGGTGATCCATTACCACTCTGGCCACCACGTCCAGGAACAACAATAATAGTTTTTTGGGGTTTTTTTTGTTTTTTGTTTTTTTTTTCCGGTTCCGGTTCTGCCGGACTGGTGGCGCCACATGAGTTGGCTGCCCGTTGCAACAGCCTTTTTTTAATCTTCCTTCTTCTTTCTACACCTTTCACTCTATATATATATCACGGACACACAGATCGCCCCAAAGGTCTCCCGAGTCGGCGGACGGAGCCACTGTTTACAGCAGGAGACGTTACAGCAGGAAGAGCTAGTGCTAGCTAGCACTCAACTGCCACCCTGTGCTAACGGTGAAACTCGACATACCGGGAACTGTAGCGAAAACGACGCGGGTGCCGGGCTGGAGTTTAGGCGGCGTGCAAGAAATATAAGACAGAATAATAAAGAGCGATGGCAAGAACCAAGCAGACCGCCCGTAAATCTACTGGAGGAAAAAGCCCCCCAGGAAGCAGCTAGCCACCAAGGCTGCTCGGAAAAGCGCTCCGGCCACCGGCGGAGTGAAGAAGCCTTACTGTCACAGACCCGTGGCTCTGAGAGAGATCCGTCGCTACCAGAAATCCACGGAGCTGCTCATCCGTAAACTGCCCATCCAGCGCCTGGTGAGGGAGATCGTTCAGGACTTCAAGACCGACCTGCGCTTCCTGAGCTTCGCCGTCATGGCTCGGCAGGAGGCCAGCGAGGCCTACCTGGTGGGTCTCTTCTTCACTAAGAGGGTCACCATTATGCCCAAAGACTTCCAGCTGGCCCGTCGCATCCGCGGAGAGAGAGCTTAGACTTTCTGCTGCACATTCACCAACCATAATGCTCCGCACTGTGTCTATATATACAGTATATATATTTATAGTAATATGTACATATGTTTACTAGCTGTTCTTGTTTTTTCTTGCCTTCTGATTGTTGCTGTGAGTGTTGCTATCCCTGTGCTGTTGCAATCCTGGAATTTCCCCATCAAAGTTAAAATCCATCAAAGTTAAAAGGCAGTGTGACTTCTGCTTCAAACACTCAACTCACTTGTTACTTACAGGTTATATCTCCATCTTGGTTTTGCCTACAGGACCCTGAGAATCCAATCGAACTGCTGCTTGGCAATGAAGAGGTGAAAATGAAGAAGTACAGTGATCAATTAATGCTGGAGGAGAGCTTGGTGACTACCCTGAGCCAGTAGCCAGCTGCCCAAGAAGCCTGAAATACTTAATACTGCACACACACACACACACACACACACACACACACACACACACACACACACACAGAGTGAGTTGTTCAGCATTACAGGTTTTTAACTGTGAAGGTATCACCTTTTTAAATTGTTCATATAAAAATATATTTCAAATAATGACAAGGTTTTTTCAGTTTTTATTGTATTTGTCATCACTCGGGAGAAGTATTTTGAGCATTTATATTAAAATCTTTATTTAATAATAGGTATATAGTGTGGATAATGTGAGTACAGTAAAGCTTTAAGATAATTGAACCTGCCATTCAGACAGTCCTTGGGAGAGGCCTTCAGGGTTACTGATGGATTTTTATCCACTTATCTCAGATCCAGCTACCGGTTAATGCCATCCATTAGTGCCATCTTCCTGAGATACAGTTTGAGATGCCTCAAAGTTGCAACCTTGACAGGATGCCATTATATGGTTCTCCAGTTTTATGAAATTTTTAAAGTACAGTACCCTTAACACATTGATGATTGTGCATGGTTCAACAGGTGTGCTACTGATAAAGGAAGGAAAGACAATAACATTTATTTCCTAACATATGTAATGCAATACCAGTTTGCCAATGATTATAACAGAATTTGTTATAAAATCAAACCGTAAAGAATTCTGAACCAACCTGCATTTGTTCGATGTATAAATGAAAGCACCAAGGTGCTGATGCCTCGGTGCCAGAGCCTTCGAGGAGGTATGCGTTCTCAGATCATCACCAAAATATTGTGGGTTCCTGTCTAGCCCAGGGACCACCTCTGGTAAAAATTTCATCCTGTGGAAATGTGAAAATGACGAGGCAGAGTTTATCTCACGAGTCAGGTTTATTCACATCTTCCAACATCAGCAAAAACAGAAAAGAGGAAAAAAACCCAGACATTCGTCCTTTAAATACCCAGGACCTTCAAAGCTCACAGTCACAATGCATTTAATCCCAAGTAACAATGCATCCTCTCTTAGATCCTATCACCTCCACCTAAAGTCTCTGGCAGCCAGTAAATCCCCCAAGGCCGTCTCTTTGCATACCAAAGACTAAACTTCCACATCCTCCTGTTATCTCCAAGGAGACTCAGTCCTTTGTTCAATCTGAGATGTGAAGCCTAAAGTGATATAACAATGTGCATATGTGTCCCACATGACACCCCCCCCCCCCAAACGTCTAAGATGGAACAACGGAATAACAGTCTGCATGTCATGATAAAATCATTACACATCAGCCCACGTGCTGCTTGGGCCTCAGTCTCCTCCCGTATCTGCTGTAAGCGGGCTTCACCACTTCCGCGGCGCCATCCTGCTGGGGGGCTGCTGTCTGAGGGTGAGAACTATTAGTCAATCCCTGTGGGTGTTCTGGGGAATGTCCCCTAGGGGTCTGCCGCGCCGAGGAGCCCTGGCCAACAGCACATCCTCGTCCGCCTCCACAAAGGCGGGTTTGAGCCTGTTTATGCCAATCTTTTCTTTCCTGCCCCCCAAATCTAGCAAAAAAATGCTTATCCCCTGTTTCCAGCACTCTAAATGGTCCATCATAAGGTGGTCGTAGCGGCGGGCGATGGGAATCGTGTCTGACAAAAACAAACTCTGCGTTTTTTTAAAGCCTTAGGTACAAAAACACGCGGAAAACTGTGGTGAACGGGGCCAGGCAGCGTGCCTGATTCCATGCCACGCTGCAACTGCTGAGCTGGGGAGCATTCTGGTGCAGGATTATCTGGGAGAAATTCCCCGGGCAGCCGAAGTGGCTGCGCAAAAACCAGCTCAGCCGGGGAGGCTTCTAAATCCTCTTTAGGTGCAGAACGCAACCCCAATAAAACCCACGGTAGCCTGTCTACCCAATTTGCATCCGTAAGCGACGCTCTGAGAGCCGCTTTCAATGACCTATGAAAACGTTCGCATAACCCATTAGCCTGCGGATTGTACGCGGTTGTGCGGTGGATCGTTACCCCCAGGCTGCGGGCCATTGCTGACCAAAGTTCGGAAACAAATTCAGGGCCTCTGTCGGACGTAATATCCGACGGAACTCCAAAGCGCGCTACCCATGCTGTTAAAAACGCGCGCGCCACCTCCTCGGCTGTAGTTGACGCCAGTGGGACCACTTACGGCCAGCGCGTGGTGCTGTCTACCATTGTCAGAAGGTGTGTGCACCCCTGTGATGGCGGGAGGGGGCCTACGAGGTCCACGTGGACATAATCAAACCTCTTAGCCGGGATGTGAAACGGCTCCAAGGGAGCTCTCGTGTGTCCGTGTACCTTGGCTCGTTGACAAGCCATGCAGGCTGCTGCCCACTCCCTAACTTGTTTGCGCAGGCTCGGCCATACAAATTTCTCTCCCACCATTTTGACCGACGCGCGCACTCCCGGGTGCGCCAGAAAATGAATCGAGTCAAAAACGTGGCAGCGCCACACGGCCGGTACCACAGGATGCGGTCACCCAGTGGAGACATCACAGATTAGGGGGGGCATACCGTCTTGCAGCACCCTGTTCTCCAGCCTTAACCCTGTTGGTCCAGACTGGAGCGCGCGCACGTCCGCGTTGCTACACTGATCCGCGGCCATGGCTGCATAATCTATCCCTAGGCGGACTGGGGCCGCCGCAGCGCGCGAGAGACAGTCTGCCACTACATTCAGTTTACCCGCCACATGCTAAATATCGGTAGTAAACTCTGAGATGGCGGCCAGCTGCCTCTGCTGCCAGCCTGACCACGGAAACCTTGGCCATCGCGAATGTCAGCGGCTTGTGGTCAATGAATGCGGTGAAACTGCGTCCCTCCAGCCAGAACTGGAAGTGGCGAATGGCCAAGTGGAGAGCTAACAACTCCCTGTCAAATGCGCTGTATTTTCGTTCACTATCGCGCAAAGTCCTGCTGAAAAAGGCGAGAGGCTGCCGAGCCCCGGCTACATGCTGCTCCACGACCGCCCCTATGGCCACATCTGACGCGTCAGTAGTGAGCGCTATGCTGGCCTTTGGGTCTGGATGTGCTAACAACGCAGCGTTTGCCAGGGCTGTTTTGACCTCCGAGAATGCTCGCTCTCGCTCCGGAGACCATTCAATCTTGAGGGTTTTTGGTTTTTTAGTGCGGCATACAATGGTTGCATGAGCTGCGCTGCGCGGGGGAGGAAACGGTTATAAAAATTCACCATTCCCAAAAACTCCTGTAACGCCTTGACTGTTTGTGGCTGGGGAAAATTTGTTACCGTGCGCACTTTGTCAGGCAGAAGAACCGTTTGCTCCTTCTGGAGAGACGCGATGCCCCAAAAAATCAATCTGCGTCACCCTGAACTGACACTTCGCTGGGTTGATTATTAACCCGTGCTCTCCCAACCTCCGGAAAACTGCCGTGAGGTGGTTTTCGTGTTCGTCTTCGACGCGCTGGCTACCAAGATGTCGTCCAGGTAGACAAATACAAAGGGGAGATCGCGCAACACCGCGTCCATCATGCGTTGGAACGTCTGCGCAGCGCCTTTAAGCCCAAACGGCATGCGCAAAAACTCAAATAGGCCAAACGGAGTTATTGCCGCTGTTTTGGTTATGTCTTCAGCGCGCACTGGGACTTGGTGGTAACCACGGTAATAAAGACGGTGGTAAACCGTCTATCTTAGAAAAAACGCGCGCCCCCGCCAAATGAACGGAAAAATCTTGGATATGCGGGATTGGGTAGCGGTCGTGCGCTGTGGCGTTGTTCAACCTGCGGAATTCTCCGCAAGGTCGCCACGAGCCATCAGCTTTCGGGACCATGTGAAGCGGGGAAGCCCATGGGCTGTTCGAACGCCTGATGATGCCCAACTTTTCCAGGTTGGCGAACTCCTCGCGCGCTATGGTCAGTTTAGCTGAATCCAAACGCTGAGCTTTTGCAAAAACGGGCGGTCCGGTGGTAATAATAAAATGTTCCACTCCGTGTTTAGCCACGGCTGCTGAAAATGTGGGAACCGTGAGTGCTGGGAACTGAGTGAGCAGTGTGTGGAACTTACCGCTTGCCGTTGTGACGTTGGCTTGTGCTGTGGGCGTGGTCACTCGGGCTGCACAGGGAATAGAATAAAAAGAAAGTGCATTAACCAGGCGCCTGTTAGCAAGATCAACCAACAAACCATGTGAGCACAGAAAATCAGCCCCCAACATATTGAAATTCACTGCAGCTATGACAAAAGTCCACTCAAATGTACGGCCGTGTAGGGACAGAAGCAGAGCCCTCTCACCAAAGGTCTTAATCTCCGAGCCGTTCGCTGCTGACGCCCTGTGACCTCCGGGACCCGCCAGCTGGTCAGCGGAGGAAGGCGTGATGAAACTCACTTGGGAGCCCGTGTCCACGAGGAATTGCCTCCCCGAGCGCGCATCCGTCAAGTAGAGCAGCTTGTTCTCTTCACCGAGGGCTGCAGCTGCTACCGACCCCCGGTCTTGGCATTTCCCGAGCGCTTGAACTGGCACGGTGGTATACATTTGCGTGCCTTCTCTGCAAAGCGGCGATGGTAGAAACAGAGGGTGTCTCCTCCGCGATCCTTGGCCCCGCCGCCGCCGTAGTCGGTGGGTCTGCTACCGCCGTCTCTGGCCCCCCACCATCTCTGGCCGTCGCGCCGAAGTCCGTCGCTGCTGCGGTGGCCGCGCGCTGTTTGCTGGCATTGAGAATCTGGTGCGCCTCCTGGGCCAGCACGCGGAAGTCCCGCTGGGCCAACAACGGTGAACCAGCCAGGGTCGCTCTCGTGGCCGACGGTAGGGTTCTGAGGAAAATGTGGGTGAAGATGAAGTCGTCGTCGTCTGAGCCCCTCAACCTCAGCATGTCCTCCATCAGGTCAATGGGCGTGCCATCTCCCAAGTTGTTCAGAGCCAGGAGCCTCTCCGCTCTCTCCTGGACTGAGAGAGTGAAGCGCTGGATGAGCGCAGCCTTCAACCCGCCGTATTTGTCGTCGGCCGGTGGCTGCTCCAAAAGGCTCTGCACATGCCGAGCCGTGCGGTTGTCGAGCTTGGCAATCACATGGTAGAACTTCGTGTCATCTACCGTTATCCCCCGGAGGGCGAACTGTGCTTCGACCAAGTGGAACCAGGAGTGCCGGTTGTCTCGCCAAAAGTCCGGTAGCTGGACGGTAGCGGCATACGCTTGGCTGGGAGCTCCTGACCCGGCTGGCTTGGGGGAATTTCATTCACTCATGATACATCTTAGGGTCACCAGTGTGGAAATGTGAAAATGACAAGGCAGAGTTTATCTCACGAGTCAGGTTTATTCACATCTTCCAACATCAGCAAAAACAGAAAAGAGGAAAAAAAAAACAGACATTCGTCCTTTAAATACCCAGGACCTTCAAAGCTCACAGTCACAATGCATTTAATCCCAAGTAACAATGCATCCTCTCTTAGATCTTATCACCTCCACCTAAAGTCTCTGGCAGCCAGTAAATCCCCCAAGGCCATCTCTTTGCATACCAAAGACTAAACTTCCACATCCTCCTGTTATCTCCAAGGAGACTCAGTCCTTTGTTCAATCTGAGATGTGAAGCCTAAAGCTCCTAAAGTCCTGTGCAGACCAGCTGTGTGGGATTGTGACGTATATCTTCAACATGAGCCTGAAACTGGGGAGGGTACCACAGCTGTGGAAAACATCTTGTGTGGTACCTGTACCAAAAACTTCCCACCCCAAAGACCTGAACAGCTACAGACCGGTGGCCTTGACGTCCCACTTGATGAAGACCCTGGAGAGACTGCTCCTTGCTCATCTCCGCCCCCCTGGTGGAACCAGCGATGGATCCACTCCAGTTCGCCTACCAGCATGGCATTGGGGTGGAGGATGCGGTGATCTTCCTCCTTCACCGTTCTCTGTCCCACCTGGAGAAGCCCGGGAATATGGTGAGGATCATGTTCTTTGACTTCTCCAGTGCTTTCAACACCATCCAACCGATGATCCTGAAGGACAAGCTGCTGCGCGCAGGGGTGGACCAGCACCTGTCATCATGGATTCTGGACTACCTCACGAACCGGCCTCAGTTTGTGAGAACCCGGGACTGTGTTTCCGACACGATCATCAGTAGCACGGGGGCCCCCCAGGGAACGGTGCTGGCTCCCTTCCTGTTCACTCTTTATACTGCGGACTTCTCACACAACACAACACATTGCCATCTACAGAAGTTCTCTGATGACTCTGCGATCGTTGGTCTCATCTCCAACGGAGATGAAGCTGAGTACAGAGGGCTTATCCAGGACTTTGTGGACTGGTGCCATCGGAACTGCCTCCAGATCAACGCGAGGAAAACTAAGGAGCTGGTGGTGGACTGCCGCAGGCATGGGCAGCCCCTCACAGCACCAGTAAATATACAGGGAACAGACATCGAGATGGTGACATCCTATAAGTACCTGGGTATTCATCTGAACAATAAACTAGACTGGTCACACAATACTGATGCACTCTACAAGAAGGGACAGCGCAGGCTGTTCCTGCTGAGGAGACTCAGGTCTTTTGGTGTACAAGGGGCGCTGCTGAAGTCATTCTATGACACGGTGGTGGCATCAGCCATCACTTTTGGAGTGGTCTGCTGGGGCAGTGGCATTACTGCAGCCGATAGGAAGAGACTGAACAACTGATTAAGAAAGCTAGCTCTGTCCTGGGGCAGCGCCTTGATCCGATGGAGGAGATTGGAGAGAGAAGGACGGTGGCTAAACTGTCATCTCTGCTGGAGTCCGAGTTCCACCCTATGCAGGACATACTGGATGCACTGAGGAGCTCATTTAGCAGCAGACTACATCATCCCAGGTGCACAACCGAGAGGTTTCGTAGGTCCTTCCTACCAACGGCTGTCAGACTGTACAACCTAAGCAGGGCTGCTCGCAGAGATAGCAAAAAGACGTAACAAACTAATAGTTTTTTTGAATGCAAAAGATGCAATAGACTTACACAATGGTCCTCTCCGGCATACAACTAGGAACATACCGGTCGCTATGGAGGGTGAGAATATGTATGGGCACATAATCATACCATGTAGGATAACTAAATAGACGGTTATGCTGTTTCATCCCACCTAGCAACAATGCTCTGCACTGTGTGTGTTTATATATTTACATATTTATTCCATCTAGCTACAATGCTCAGCACTGGGTGTGTTTATATTTATATATCTATATATTTATTCCATCTAGCTACAATGCTCCGCACTGTGTTTTTATGTATCTACATATTATTCCATCTAGCTACATTGCTCCGCACTGTGTGTGTTTATATACTTGCATATTTATTCCACCTAGCTGCAATGCTCCGTACTGTGGGTGTTTATATATTTACATATTTATTCCATCTAGCTACAATGCTCTGCACTGTGTGTTCATATATTCATATATTTATTCCATCCAGCTACAATGCTCTGCACTGTGTGTCTGTGTGTGTGTATATATATATTTTATAGTAATATGTACATATGTATATTAGCTGCTCTTGCTTGCTTGTTTTTTTTCTTGCCTTCTGATTGTTGCTCTGAGTGTTGCTATCCCTGTGCTGTTGCAATCCTGGAATTTCCCCGTTGTGGGACTAATAAAGGCTTATCTTATCTTATCTTATCTTATCTTATCTTAAAGTGATATAACAATGTGCATATGTGTCCCACAATCCAAATATATCTAGTAGTGTTGGGGTATTCTTGCTAACACACTGTGAGAAGTTAAGAGCCTTGGTGGAGGTATGCATACTGGGATCATTACCAAAATGTTATGGGTTCCTCTCTAGCCCAAGGACCACCTCTGGTAAAAATTTCATCCAAATCCATCCAGTAGTTTTGGAGTACACGCATGTGCAGTGAAATGCTTGTACTGTCGGCGGCAGCCAAGAGCTACAAAACTGATTTGAACATCTGCAATCCAAACACAAAGAAGAGCATGGTGGCAGATGCTTTAAATGGCGGAAGCAATGGAGGTACATCAGTATTAATGACAATCAAGAGGAACAGGAGCTTTTGCTGTTTAGTGGCAGAGGAAGAAAACAAGATGAGCAAAAAGATGGACATTTGTTTACCCAGTGTTGGTGGGGTTGCCCAGTACTTTCCTCTGGCGGGAGTTTCCAGGCACATGCGTAGTATCGTTCCATTAATGATAAAGGTGAGCTATTTTTGTGTTTATTTCAAAAACAAAGTGTTATTTCGAACTTCTGGCAAATTAAAAGTCGAGAAAATATGGTGATACAATGATACAAGCATTTAGTTCCACTTAATTTTGACCGGGCGAGCTGAAACAAAGAGGCGGACGGACAGACATATACACACACACACACAGCCACAAACAGATGCACTCAGTGATTACTGTATGCCTTTGTTTTCACCGAGGCATAATAACAGTGGCATCAGTGTAGAAATGAACATTTGAAAATGTTTTATATGGTTTATTTAAAAATAAGACATACAGCTGGGCCACATAGAATGCCAAATTCAACTATTACAGAATAAAAACAAAAGAATTTGGGTCAAATACAAATTAGTAGAGTTTGTCACAGGGGTTTGAAAAACCATTCAAGATTGAAAATATTGGAAAGGCTGATAAATATTGAGTGACTTTGCTTTTGTCAAAAAACAAGAGCTTCAGTAGTTAATTTCAAATGGGCAGTGTGATGAATAAAATGGGTCTACAATGGGGTGCCCACACTTTTTTGGCTTGTGAGCTACTTTTAAAATGACCAGGTCAAAATGCGTACAATGTACGCCGTACATTATATAACTTCGTGAACCCTTATGGCACAATACAATTTAATACATTTACGATCATTACCTTACTCTGATGACTTGCACTGGATGGAGTCAGCCAGGGTTGCATAGTCCAGACAGTAGCTGCTGGTAGCTAGTCTCAAGCAGACTTCCAAATGATCGTCAGTCATGGTGGAACAGTATTTGGACTTAATAATCTTCATGTGGGAAAAGGCTGATTCGCACAAATAAAATGGTATTCACTTATATAGCACTTTTATTCTCACCTCTAGATGACCAAAGCACTTTACAGATCCTGCTATCCACCCATTCACACACTGATGGTGGCATAGCTGCCAAACATGGCGCTGTCCAGACCCACCAGGAGCAATTGGGGATAAAGTGTCTTGCCCAGGGACACGACGGCAGGATATCTGGGGAGAGCGGGATTTGAACCACCAACCATCTGGTTATTGGATGACCTGCTCTACCTCCTGAGCCACTGCTGCCCCTATTAATAAATAAGTAGAGTCAAATAATGCAGTCAAGGAGGTAGCACATTTCCTCATGTTTGGATACTTTTCCTCTGTGAGTAAGTTCCAAAACTGTCCATGAGCCCTGGATTTAAGCTCAATGTCAGCCTGTAGTGTCAAAATCTCATCCTCCACTGGTTGAGATTAATTAAGGAAGTCGGGGAAATCATCGTCCTCCCTGCACTTTGCAATAAATCCATTTGAGCGGCCCACCATTGCGGGTACACCATCCGTGGTGATTGACACCCAATTTACACACTGGTGTTATGTCGGAAGCTGAATGTGAGCATTCTGCAAAAATATTATGTCAGAACAAGAAGGCAAGGATGAGCCCAGGTGTAGGTCGGTGAACAGGTGAAACCAGCCTCTCGACGTTGCCCGTCGTCACAGGCATTCCGCTGTGCCGCCCAGTACCCTCGTCCAGGGTGACTTGGGCTCTGGCACAGGGACCCTCCTGTGATGACCCTGGGCGATATTGGTCTTGCTCACTCTCCAGGGTGCCAGGCAATTCCTAATCCCACACTGCGCCATCTACCGCTCTCGGGATCGGTCAGTGCTTCGTGGACCCACAACCCATGGGAGCTGGGTTTTCTCAAAGTTTATGAAAGAGTGAAAAATGTCCTCTCCTTGCGTGTGTTCTTTCATGGGCAACATTGTTACCAGCTTCTCTTTCTGTTTATTTCACAGCACCGTGTAACTGTACTTCCTGATAGCTGAAGAGCTTTGACTGAAGATAATGTTTCTGGTTTGTTTTTAAAATCCCGAAACAACGACTCTGCTGCCCCACCGAAGGCCTCTTTTATCATCTCTCCATCTTGAAAGGACTTCTTATGCTTAATATATTTTTTTTTTTTCTGGCCATTAACATCTATCTGTTTGTTCTCTCCCATAGATTGAGTCCCCATCATGCTGTTTGCACTCTACATGTCTGTTCTTTTCATCTTCTCTATCCCCTCACCCCCCAGCCAGTCACAGCAGATGACTGCCCCTCCCTGAGCCTGGTTCTGCTGGAGGTTTCTTCCTGTTAAAAGGGAGTTTTTCCTCTCCACCGTCGCCAAGCACTTGCTCACAGGGTATTGCCTGATTGCTGGGGTCTTTCTGCAACTGTGGGTGTTCCCCCTACAGTTGAAAGTGCTATGAGATGACTGTTGTTGTGAAATGGCGCTATATAAACAAAGTTGAATCGAATTAATAGTAATGTAATGACTCACCCGGAACGATGCTTCAGTGGCTGCCTTTGCCTTTGAATTCAGCTGTGTGAAAAATGACTGCTGTCCGATTAACTGAGATTTCAGTTCCTTCACCTTTCTTTTTCTCAGCTTACTTTTCGGAGGGAAGTTAGTGTTGTAGTTTTTATGAACAGTTCAAAAGTGCCTCCACATTTCTCTTCTTTGGAAACGCAATGATAGATTGACGTATCAGACAAATACACTTCGAAAATGACATTGTGAAAAAAAATCATCCTCGCATTACACATGGAAGTGGTAAGTTTTGGTCTTCTTACTGGGTTCAGCTCCCCCACTCATTTTTAATATCCCTTTTTAGTTGATCGAAATTTGAAGTGCTAACACGGTCACAGCTCGCTGGAGTGGCATCTAGCAGCTACAGCTAGCAGTGGCTCGCTAGCATGTTTGACTGCGCATGCAGGGTGACCTATTTTGATACATAGAGGACAGGACCTCTCCTGATTGGCTGCTCTGTACATCAGTCAAATGGTAAATGCCAATAAGAGGACAGATAGGAGGCTAGGCGATAGAATGAAAAACTTTTTTTAATTTTTTTTTATTTTTTATGTCACGCAATCTACTCGCAGTGATCTACCTGCAGAGCCTTTGCGATCTAACAGTCAATTGCAATAGACGTATTGAGCATCCTTGGTCTAGGACAAGATACAAACTGAGACTGATGTTCTATGAGAATTGTTTCTCTCGGATTTTCACATGTATCCTTATCATAGGGGAATTGAACAAGTACTGTAGTCCATCTAGTTCACTTTTATTGCAGTATTTACAAGGAAGACCTCTCAGCTTTCTGGACTCCATTAGTTTCGCTTCTTTACGGTGATTTAAAAAAGGACGCCTTGGAGTGCTGGGCCCACCTCAGGTCAAGAGCAGTGCTGCAAACCTATAGTCCCAAACTGACAGCCGGTGTCCTGCCAGAAAAGAGGCTGGAGGGGACACAGAAGGGGGGATAGTGCATAATATAGGGGCAGCTGTCTATTGCCAAGTTTTCACACTGTGTTCGGGATGCCTCAAAAGGAAAACGCGCATGTGAAGGACGAGGGAATCAATGAACATCTAAATACAAATGCTTCCATACGGTGTGAGAGGGGATAGAAGAGAGTGAGCAGGAAGAAAGAGATGATGAAAAACAGTGCTGATTCCACTGAAGTGAAGGGAGCTGTGGTCAACTTCACTCTGGCCATGACTCATTCGCATTGACAGTGCTGTCACAGAACGAGGGAGTGGAGGAGGGTGAAGAATGGCCTGATGTGAGGGTGCATGGTGACAGGCACCCATATGGCCCCTGAGGCACCAATAAGGTCCTATGACAAAAGGAGCCTCTGCTCTCCATTTGTCTCCTCCTCCTCAAACCTCTCAGGGAATTCTATTTAGCAGTCCCCTCTCTCCTCTGCAGAGCCTCTCACTTTCTCTCAGCCAGGCCAGCTAAGGAATCCATCCATCTTCTTCCACTTAATCCTTTTCGGGTTGCGGGGGGCTGGAGCCTATCCCAGCATCTTTGGGCAAGAGGCAGGGTACACCCTGGACAGATCGCCAGTCCATCGCAGGGCCCGCACAGAGAGACAACCATTCACTCTCAGTCATACCTAAGGACAATTTAGAATCCCCAGTTTGATGCCAGTTGACCTAACTTGAATGTTTTTGGCATGTGAGAGGCGGAGAAATCCTGGAGTAAACCCACGCAGGCACGGGGAGAACATGCAAACTCCAAACAGATCACTGTTGGTCGGGGGCTGGGATCGAACCCAGGATCCCCCGGCCAAAGGTGAGTTGCTGTGCTGCCACAGTGCTAACCACTCCGCCACTGCGCTGCCCCAGCTTAGGAATGTACTCTCTAAAAACCAACACTCACACTGGGAGTGTCTTTGCACTTGCTGGTTGGTTTGTTATTTTATCATCTGATGCAAATAACCACCTTGCAAATGAGTCTTGAGGTTCCACAAACATATACGGATGATTGCAGGTTAAGCTCGCCTGCTCGGCACTTTATACTCAGATGTTGGGGACAATGGTCAACAGCATGGCCATAAACCCACCAACTCCCACTGGCATGAAGGGTATTCATGATGTCAGCTTTCCTCACTTGACTTCTTCATCCTAGCCCCGAGAGATTACCCCAGCATAAAAAGAGATCTTTAACCAAGCAGGGTGTCTACACAGAATAGGTCGCCTGCGGTCTAAATTTTTATCACCAGTTCTTCAGAGTTTTCAAGCCAAATCCTGGGAAACAATGCAAGCAGGTGCTGTGCAGGAGGGGCTGTAAATCTGGCCTGGCGAATTAAGCCATTGCTTTCGCTTTGTTGTGGCTGGCTCTTATCTGCTTCTGCTGTGGAGGGTGTAGGTGGGGTGGGTCAGAGTGAGGGTCGGCCTCCACAAATCTCGCAACACAGGAGCACCCTGCAAATTTCACACATGGTCAACCAAGTTGGACGCCAGCTGCAGGAGAAGCAATGGTGCCTCACCATTACAGATGAGTAATTTGTATTAAAAAAAAAAAATGTTTTCCCTCATAAAAGAATAATAAGAAATTTAATAACATGTAATACTGTTACTAAAATTATCCCAGGTTAAATAGCCATGAACTGCTTCTCTAAAAAGCCGCTGAAAAGCTGGTGGTTGGTCTCATTAGTTGACATTTTGACCTCATAAGAAATCAGGTGACCAGGGCACTGCTGTGGAATGTTCTTTCTTGACTTATTTCATTTTCTAATTTCAAAGCTCTCAATAGTTTGGATTTTTGTCATTTTATCAGAGCCCTACATCTGCAGCAGAACATAGAGCCTCTCTCTGAATGTGTATCCTGCCTGCACTCACAAACAGGAAACAGTAATATTTTTTAAACCACCACATTACAAGTAACTTTTATCCTCAATTTTGTCATCAGTTGTTTCATTTAGTACTGGTGTTATAGTACTGTCTTTCAAACAACTTCTCATCATTATTATTCTACAAATAGGTTACCCAAACATGGTTCTTGAACATGTGCTCCGTTTGTGCCATTGTTTCTATTAAGTACTTCTTAACATCTTCCACAGAAAAAGAGAAAAAAATATATATATTTTTAAACTATACCAACCCTGCTAGCACAAATAACTACTGCTTTCAATTGAGCCACTTCAAAAGAAGCCACTTCAGTGATGAATTGTTCATAATAATTCTCAGAAAATCAGGTTCAGGTGCTATAATTTCAGCCTGTCATCTAATATGGAATTTGGCATTATCCCAGGTACAATCCTATTAGTTAAATCTGTCATCTAAACTATCAGTCTGTCGCTACATGACAACCCCTGTAGGTCTGGAAAGTTTGAATTTTCTTGTGACATACTGTTATTAGTGTGTGTGTGAAGAGTGTGAGCACCAACAGCACCTACCATACGATGATAGGGTATCTTAATTTCAGTGTAGAAAAGAAAATGTTACTTTTTTCTGTGGCCTAGATGTGCTTACCAATTTCAGTTTTTTTTTTTTTAATATTTTCATTATTTCCATTTTTAAGTCTGGATTGCACCAGTATGTCATGAACAACCCTCTCTGAGGGCAAACAGGACACCGAATGCAGACTGTGAGTTTGTAAATTTATTAACTAAAAAGAAACACAATGTACTAACACACAACAATGAAAAATACAGCTTAGAGGCTGGAACGATAAGTGCAAAGAAACAGGAATGTGAACAAGACAGAACAATTACTTAACTTGGTTAGATGTCCAGGGGATTCCTGACATGAGCCGTGTTGATGCCGCTGCACCAGGGAAATAGTGCCCATGGCTAAAATAGGCCACCCCTGATTACAAACACCTGCAGGGTCCTGAGTGGCAATTATTGCTGGCAGCTGTGACAGCCCGCAAACAGAATCTGACAGCCGGAAATGACATGCGAGCTGTCACAGTGCCAGCAACGATCAACACAATAAACCAAAGAAAGAAATCCAGAAACTAGTAATGAACTAATCAAAAACAGAAACCAAATACAGCCAACAAGGAGAATTCAAAAATAAACAAACAGAGAAAGACAAAATTAATCTAATAACAAAGCAAGGCCCCCGCCCGTGCACCGGATCATGACAGAGCCCCCTCCTCAAGGGCTGGAGTCCAGACACCCAAGGGTAACATCACAAAAAACAAACAACCCCTCGCACACACACACACACACACACACAGACACACAGAGAAGACTCCCCCTCCCCCAAATACAAAACGTAATACAAACATGACACTATGACCATGACAACATGAGCATACAGTAAAGCGAGGCATGGCAAGGTTCAAAACCAGATAAAAAGGCAAACATAAATAAAACAAATCTAGCCATAATTAGGACAAAAAAATAAATACTAATAAGACAATAAAGAATTAAGCTAAGACCAAGATATGATCAAACTGAGGGTGAATGTTCAAAATGTAACAAAAAGACAATAAAGCCAGTCTAAAATGAAATATGACAAAGGCTCCAAACTTGAGATAATAACTCAAAACAAATAAACAAAAACAAAAAGTTCACAGTCCTAACAGGAACTCAACATCTCAAAGGCAAGGAGAAAGTAAGAACTAAGCATATCTCAGGAAAAAAAATTGGCATCAAAAGGAAAACATATAACATGAAATGACCAGAAAAACAACCCCCCTCCCCCCCGCCGGGGACTGAAACAAAAAGACACAACCCAAAAACAAAGGAAAACCAAAGAAAAACACTCAAGACCCCCAACACAGAACAACAGGTGGTTAAAGTTCAAGGGCCTCAGGGGAGAAACCGAGGCAGCTCGCGCGGCCTGCCAAAGTCCCAGGATCGCCGCAGCGTACAGTCAAAAGTGTGTGGTGGCTGCCCAGAGCTGGCTGCTCACAGTTCCTTAGCCACCCGATCGGAGGACCACATCTGTCAGGTGGCCTCCCAGCATCCCTGAGCCCACAGGCTGCTAAGCCCCCCCCCCCCCCCCCGGGGGTGGCAGCCAGACCCAGCGCCCCACAAGAACCACGGGAGCCAGGAGGTGACGTCCCTCTGCGACGGGTGGCCGACCAGCGGGAACCTCCAGCAGTACCTGATTGACCCTTGACAAGCTCTGACAAAGACAAGGAGTAGCAGCGCATGCGGCAGCCCCGGACTGAGGCACGGCAGCACTTGCGCCAGCCCCGGACTGGCGCACAGCTGCACCTGTGGCGACCCCGGACTGGGGCACAGCTGCGCCCGTGGCGGCCCTGGACTGGGTCACAGCTGTGCCCGTGGCGGCCCCGGACTGGGGCACAGCTGCACCCGCAGCAGCTCCGGACTGGAACATAGCTGCACCTGCAGCGACCACAGACGGCGGGACAGCAGTACCCTTGGAGGCCACAGACGGCAGGACAGCAGCACCCTCGGAGACCACAGACGGCGGGACAGCAGCACCCTCGGAGACCACAGATGGCGGGACAGCAGCACCCTCAGAGACTGCAGAGAGTGGGACAGCAGCACCCTCGGAGACCACAGACGGCGGGACAGCATCGCCCTCGGAGACCACAGACAGTGGGACAGCAACGCCTTCAGAGATCACAGATGGCAGGACAGCAGCACCCGCAGCGGCCTTTGTCTGAGGTGTCGCACCCACGGTGGCCCCCGGGATAGAACACAGCACCCTCAACGTACCCAAGCTGGGGCACAGCACCCATGACAGACTCAAACTGGGTTGCATCATTCACAACGGCCCCAGGCTGGGGCATAGCACCCATAACAGCCCAGACAGAGGGGGAGCAGCACCCAAGGAGACCTCAACCTGAGGGGGAGCAGCACCCATGGAGACTTCAACCTGAGAGGGAGCAGCACCCTCGGAGACCACAGATGGAGGGGTGCAGCACCCATGGAGACCTCGGTGACCCTAGATGGTGGCTTAGACAAAGGAACAGAGACAGGAATACACACCAGATCAGGGTCACCGGCAGAGTGGAGCACGGCTGGGGAAACCCAAGTGTGGCTGAGAGCTGCACCTGGTTCCCCCCACCAAGAGCCAGTCAAGATTTCTAACTTGCTAACTTAACGGTCCTCATGATAGCTCAGCTGATGCGTTCCAATTTTTCCTCCTTTGAGAAAAAATTGAACCTTTGTCATGTTTGCCCCTTGCAGGGCATGAATGAGGCACCAAATGCCAACAGTGAGTTTGTATATTTATTAAGGAAAAGTAACAAAATAACAAGCCACGACGGGCAGAACACAAACTATACATGCAACCCAGAGGGGTGAAATAATGAGAGAAATAAAGAGTCCCAATAAACACTTACATACAAAGAGCGAGGGCGAAACCTAACGCTGTACAAAAGACTGGAACCGGGCGTAGGGATTCCAGTCAGGAAAGGCGAGGTCGCAGCAAGGAGTAAGCCTCAACTGCCACCCTAAATAATAACACTCAGGGCTAAGAGCCAAGCAGGTGAGGAGAAAACGTAATCAATTAATCATAGTCAGCTGTGAAAGGGCGCGGGCCGGCTTGACAGCTGGAAGTCAGGCCATGGCGCTGTCATAGTAAAAGCGCTAGAGATACAAATAGTAACAGAACTAGAAATACAAAGAAAAAGGGAAAATACTGAGTGACTCAAGTGCGGATCTGCTCTTGCGCTGGATCACCACAACCTTGGCTTAGTGTAAATAATGCAGCGATATGGTCAAAATTTAACAGTTGGTCAAGCCCTCTTTTTCAACTACTAAACAGTTTCCTCTGTCAACTAGTATATTGACAAAAATGATCTTGATTTTTAAAACGAGTGGGTTAAGTCTGTCTCTAAATTTTGTTTGAGGAAGTCAAAGGTAACATTCCCTCTTTGCTCCACCAGAAGACATAACCGCTGAGGCAGACGAGTAGCTCAAACAAGTCACAGCTGATGTTTAAGTCTGGGGACACACCATCCACAAATGAGTGCAACATTTTTCCACACACCTGACTGCATGGTTTTTATGCTGTCATTCAGATGGGTGTGTGTTGTTATTCTGAACTCTTACCATAAAGTTGTGTGTCCACTGAATATGTTTCTTCCACTGTGGGTGACTATTTTCTGTTCATTCAATGCATTCAGCACGTTTGGCACCAAAACCCTCAGAGCAGCGAGCGTTTTTTGTCACTGTACTCAGGGCGCAAAAACTTTTGAACCAGCTAATCAGAATCAACATAAAAGTAAACCATGATCAGTAGTGAAGAGAAAAAGCTTGGAGGGATGCATGCTTACTAGGGGTTGCTGTGACACCGGTGTAGTGTGGTTGATCTCTGATCAGAGGAACAGTGGCTTGATTCCCACTCTTGCTGCATGTCGAAGTGTCCTTGAGCAAGACACTGAACCCTGAGTTGCTCCTGGTGGGTCAGGCCAGCGCTTTGCATGGCAGCTTTCCTTCCATCGGTGTGTGTGAATGGGTAGATAGCAGGAGCTGTAAAGTGCTTTGGTCATCCAGAGATGAGAAAAAATGCTACATAAGTGAACATCTTACTTACTATTTTTGTGCAGATTAGTGTCAGTAGTAGGGTGTTTAAGAGCAAAATGTGTGAAAATGCCAACTGTGAGTTATGAGTGACAGGCAAAGCGTTTTTTAGAATACAGGGCAGAGACCTTGTTTTAAGAGCACATGTGAAGCACCCAGTAAAATAGGTCCAGAGTGTTTTTATGTGTTGGGTGGACACGCAGCCTAAATCATGTGTGTGCGCAAGGTTGAAAGCTTGGCACCGAGTTCACTTCTGCAAATGCCACACTGGCCTCCATTTTAATGTTCACGTAATATAGCCTAGCAACCACTATAGCACAGTTTGCAAATGTATTAATAGCAGGCATTTTTTTTTTTTTTTTTTTTTTTTGTTACTTATTTGTACCCGTAGGTAGACTTGGTTTGCAGTCTGGTGACAAGCCACTGGGCTGCTGGTCGCTGCGTGCGCGAGCGCCCTAAACCTACATGTTTTTGGTGTGCGGGAGGAAACCGGAGAAATCCCGGAGTAAAACCCGCGCAACACGGGGAGAACATGCAAACTCCACACAGCTCACTGTTGGTCGGGGGCTGGGATCGAACCAGGATCCTCATGATCCCCGCGGTCCCCCAGCCGAGGGTAAAACTGTGCTGCCACAGTGCTAAACCACTGCGCCACCGGGGGCAGCCCCAGGCAGTGAACACAAATGAGTATATACGTGCAAATGTGCATATATAAGCATGCATGTCTTTTGATTGACAGTCCAGATGAAATCTTTTGCAGCGGTTACACTTGTGTGAGATTGAACATTTCTGAAAATCCTAACTTCCCAAGAAAATCAATTCTAGTTTGTTTTTATTAATAGATAATTAATTTCATTCATTTTTCGGCACCTCATTTTTTGACTGGAGTGGTGGCCTAGAGGTAGAGAATCACGCTCCACAATCAAGAGGGTCCGAGTTTCAATAATCCCCGGCCATGTCATGCCAAAGACCATGTAAAAGGGGATCTACTACCTATCCGTTCCAACTTAGTGCTCAGCAATAATGGAACAGAGGAGGGACAAACATTGGTTACCCAGCACAGGGGTGTGCACAAGCAGTGTAGTCCCTGCACCAGTCCCAAGCCAGATAAACTGGGCAGGGTTGCATCAGGAAGGGTATCCGGCATAAAAGCTCAAGCTTCAACTGTAGGATATGGCAGATACGTTGATGTCTGCGGTGGCCACAGTGGTTAGCACTGCACCAGCACAGCATACTCAACCCTTGGCCATGGGATCCCTGGTTTGATCCCAGCCCCTGACCAACAGTGATCTGTGTGGAGTTAGCATGTTCTCCCCGTATCTGCGTGGGTTTTACTCCGGGATTTCTCGGGTTTTCCCCTCCCACATGCCAAAAACATGCAGGTTAGGTTAATTGGAGACTCTAAAGTGGCCCCTAGGTGTGAATGTGTGTGTGAATGGTTAAGGGATAGCGCCGTACCGTGGCTGCTTCATCCATCCAGTTGGATGCCTCAATTTCTCCTCTGGGATCAATAAAGTATACAAAATCAAATCAAAAACAACAAATCATCCCAAACCACTAGTGTCATGAATGTCCCTACAGGGCAGAGAGACAGTCCAAGCGCTGAATTGTGTAGTGACATTATTAACAGAAGGAAACATAAAAGTCCCAAGACCGTGCCCCACAATACAAAAAATGCCCCAAACAATAACTTACAGAAAGGAGCCTCAGAGCTGGGAGCACTCAGGAGAAGAAAAACACCTTCAGAGGCTGGGACAAGTAGCATGATGAGGGAGTAGAAACCAATAAAGCCTGCAAGGACAAAATGAACATGCAGGCTTCTTAAATAGTGGGATGCACAATGAGTAGCAGGTGTGGGGAAACAGGAGCAGACTGGTGACCTAATTACAGAGTATCCCACAGCTGCGGTAACTAGGAGAGCAGGCAGTAAGCACATAACACAAGTGGGATGTCTGGAGAGAAAGAATAATGGCCCTGTCACGTGGAAAGGCCCAAAACAATCCTAAACAACAATAAATTGACAATATAATAATAATACTGAAGCATAAATGACAGACAGAATGATGAATCATTACGAATCAGAACACACACCTGGCGACCCTGGCCTCCCTTGATCGTCCCTCCGGGGGCAGATGCCTGGCTTTCCTGGGGCCTGCTGACCTCTGGACGTTTGTTGCCCTGTGGGAGTTGGGTGGCGCTGCCTTGCCTGCTCGGGGTTCCCGGAGGGAGAGCTGCTCGCGACCGGCCTCCCGCTACGTATGTTTCCTGACAAACCGCTCACATGCCACACACTTATTTTGCGCACACTCTCATATATACGCATGCAGACGTACACGCACAAGTGTCTCTCTTTTAACAGGTGTGGAAACCAGACTCGTGTTGAGACATCTTCGGTGAAAGAAGCAGTTTGTTTTCTGTTTGTTTTAGTTGTTGGTTTGTTTGTCTTTTTGTCTGTTCCCCTCCCTTTTCTTTCCCCCTCCACACACTTCCTTTCCCTCTTCCCCTGTCGGGTCTTCCATGGGTAAAATAATTAAGATAAAGTATTAAAAGTTATCACAGTAGGAGTTTACAACAATATACAATACATAGTTAGGTACTGTATAAGTGCCTCTTGGTAAAGTAAATCTGTTTTGGCACAATAAGGGTGATAGATCCCTGTTCTGCTTGCCTAGCTGCCTGACAGGACGGGGGAAAAAAGCAATCAGAACACAGGAAAACATCACAAGGCTGGAAAAAAATACAGAAATACTACAGACCTAAATTGAGGGCCTGAGCCCGGTACTACCGTGCTCAGTCCTGTGACAACTAGTAGTGGAAAAAACGGACGTTAAAAGAATAAAAAATAATTTTAAAGGTGCTCTGGAAAGGCTGTCTAGAGGACTATCAAGAGCCATTTATGAGGATGTTTAAAAAAGTGTATTTGAACAATTTTAGATATGTTATCTTCAATGGAAGGATGGAAGGAGAAGAGAAAGAGGAGTTCTGAAATAAGTTGGATGAAGTGGTAGAGAGTGTTCCCGGTGGTGGTGGTGGGGGGGAGTGGAGATGAGCAGACTTTAATGGGCATGTCGGTGAAGGGAACAGACGTGATGAGAAGATTCTGGGTAGGTATGGTCTACAGGCGAGAAATGTGGAAGGACAGCTGGTTCTGGATTTTGCCTGAAGACTGGAAATGGCTTGTAGTGAGTGAGTGGAGGAAATGTGCACACAGAGGGATACATCCTAGGCAGAAGAGAAATCTGACGGAGATAGGAACAATGCAAAGTGCATGTCAGGGGAGAATGTAGCTAGGCAGCATTGGATGGTAGTCTATAGGATGACTGAAAGAGCCAAGGAGAGGACAGAGAGTGAAGGCATAGCCCAAGTGTCAAAAATCACCCTTTTAAGGGCTACGGAAGCCAAGGAACACAAATGCTCACTGTGGTCTTCTGCATATAACGTAAAGACAAACCAAGGGAACATTAAGCATACAAATACAAAATGATGAAGCGCTGGAGGAGAGCAGGGCTCGAAGTCACGGTGGGGGAACAGAAGCCTGGGCTCCACAAAAGACAGGGATGTCCACAATGACCCTCAGACGAAGGCGTGGACTTCAGACGGGGGTGCGGTGCCCGCGGCGACCCCAGATGGGGGCATAGCACCCACAGAAGCCTCAGGCTGAGGTGCAGCACCTGCGGAGGCCTCAGGCTGAGGCGCAGCACCCACAGCAGCCACGGGCTGAGACGCAGCACCCATGGCAGTCCCGGACTGGAGCGTAGCACCCCACGGCAGCCCCGGACTGGGGCGGTAGCACCCACGGCATCCCCAGACTGGAGCATAGCATCTATGGTGGCCCCCGGACTGGAGCGTAGCACCCACGGCCTGCCCAGGCTGGGGCCCAGCACCCAAGACAGCCCAGACTGCAGCGTAGGATCCACGGAGACCCTCAGCGGAGGAGGAGCACCCCATGAGACCTCAGACGGTGGAGACGCACCCCACGGAGGCCTCAGGCAGAGAGGAAGGACCCCATGGTGAACTTAGGAGAAGGCTCAGACATGGGACACAGACACCGGGTCAGAGTCCCCGGCAGCAGTGGAGCCTGGCGAGGAGAGCTCAGGTGCAGCTGCTGCTGCACCTGGTCCTCCCTACCAAGAGCCAGACAAGATCTCTCTAGGACAGATAAAGTTAACACAAAAAGCGAACTCGCCTGAGCTTGATCTTTACTGCCGTCCAGGACTCCGTCGATCCAGGCTGGGGCATCTTGGCTCTCTCTGTCTGGGTATCCACACCCGACACCACCACCTCAGGAGAAGGAGAGGGAAAAAAACACCAGAGAAAGGTCACCGGCAGCAGTGGAGCCCGGTGAGGAGAACTCAGGAACAGAGGACAACTGCACCTGATTCTCCCCACCCTGAGCCAGACAAGAATTCTCTAGATCTGTAGGTGTCAACACAGAACTGAGTACTTGTCTGGACTCGTGCTTCACCACCGTCCAGGACTCCAACGACTCCGTTGGAACGACCCCTGCAGCAGGCATGGTGGTGGATGCAGCCCTCAGACCTCCGGGCATGGTGACCAACGCCGGTGGGCCTTCTGGCTTAGTGGCTCCAGCTGGACGTAGCCCCATCACAGGCATTGAATCCCAGGCAGCTGGAACCAGGGGACATTCCTCGGTCGGCTCAGGCTCCAGGGACCACCCGTCTTCTGTCCAATACGCAGCTGTAGGGCTAACACAGAGTCCACCAGGACCGCAGGCTCCTCCGTCGTCAGGCAGCTCCGACCTAGGGCCAGCTGACCCTTGAGGAAGGTGAGAGAAAACACAGGAGGGACGGGTGAGAAACTGGTGTCAGCAGCAGGCAGTGAGAACTCAGCCGAAGGGGGCTGCAGAAGCTGAGCCTCACCACCGGGGATAAGACAAGGAATTTCATTGTAACATACAAGAGAATGAAAGAACACTTGCCTTATCTCCTGGGGCACGATGGAGTCTGTAGCTGCTGTTCCAGGAGTGGTGGAGATCCACTGGTGAGGAGATGGAGACCGAAGACGCACCGGAGTCTGGGTGTGCTGGCTTAGCGGCATCATCGCCGCCTTCTCCAAAGAACCTCCCTCTAGCTGCGGCATGAGCTCCGGTTGGAGCCACAGTTTATATTCCAGGAGGAGCTCCGTTTCCGCCGCCAAAACTCACTGGTGCTCCTCCTGCTCCTCCACGCTGGGGCTGTCTGACGGTGCGAAGGCTGCATGCCTAATCCAGCAGGCTGTGGGGCACAGTTTGGCAGGGAGAGGCAGAACCACAGCTGGCTGATGGCACCGGGCACGAGACTTCCGCCCCCAGGATTGCCTCTCCCACGGCACAGGTTCAGATGACAAGGAAGCCTCCCCCAGCCCGCGGAGCTGATGTTGAGTGTGGTGAATGGAGGTGAGGAGATCTCCCAGTTCACGATAGCTCCACAGGCTGGGGAATGCGTCAATCACCTGTGCCGCGCTATCCCACACCTGCAGCTCTTCCTCGGGAGTGTGGGTAAGAAGAACGTCCGACACAATGTCCTCCAACAGACCAGCCGCCCAACGCTCCTCCTTGTCCATCCCAACACTCCCACAGTCCAAGCGGCCAGACATGCCAAAACTACTTAACTACCAAAAATGGGAGAACAGAAAAGAGAGGAGGGAAAAATAAAACAGCAGAAACACACAATGGTTGGTGTCCACACCCTGGTCATGTCCTTCTGTCAAAAATCGCCCTTTTAAGGGCTACGGAAAGACACCAAACGCTCACTGTGGTTTCTGCACATTTATTAACGTAAAGACAAGCAAACAGGGGAACACTAAACTTACAAATATAAAATGATGAAGCGCTGGAAGAGAGTGGGGCTCAATGTCACAGGTGAACAGAAGCCTGGGGGCACCGGGCAAAGGGCAGAACCAGCCGGATCACGCCTGAATTCCCTGCGTGGCTCACGGCTGAAAATAAAGGGGAAAACCCACCTTGACAGAGCTCTCCACAACAGCAAAGCACGAAACTATCAGAGCGGGAGTCTGCATCTGGGAATGTCACAGTGATGTCACAGTGATAGAAGGACATGACAACAGGGAAAGGTTGTCGTGCCCTTATATACCGTTTCTTAACAAGCAACAGGTGTGGATACACGAGTGGAGAAAATAATACAATCAATGACAGCTGTGCAGCTCGCAGACCAGTTTGACTGCCGGGAGCTGTGCAGCGCTGTCGAAATAAAACACAACCTCCAAAATGTAAATAATGATACTACAGGTACAGACTGACAATAAACAGGGTAAAACAAGGAAATAAACAACAGAAAAATACTAAACTTAAACTAGAGACTGGGCATGGTGCCCACCCGAGAGGTAAAGAGAGAGGTGGTAAAGGCATATAGTGAGTCTGTATGAGAGGCTAAAGACTAAGGAAGGAGAAAAAGGACTTTTATCGATTGGCTAGACAGAGAGATCAAGCTGGAAAGGATGTGCAGCAGGCTAGGCTGAATTAAGGACAGATGGTTATGTACATAACACGTGAGGAGAGTGTGTGAGAAGGTGGAAGGAGTACTTTCAGGAGCTGATGAATGACGAAAATGAGAGAGAGAGGAGGATAGATGAAAGAAAGATGGTGAACAAGGAAGTCCTAAGGATTAGCAAGGCAGAAGTGAGGGCAGCTTTGAAAAAGATGAGAATGAAAGGTGGTTGGTCCCGTTGGCATACCTGTGGAGGTATGGAGGAGGGTTAGGAGTGAACTTTTTAAAGACATTATTTAACACAATCTTGGAGATGAGAGGATGCCCGAGGAGTGGAGAAAAAGTGTTGTGGTGCTAGTTTTCAAGACAAGGGTGGTGCTCAAAGCTGTAGTAACTACAGAGGCAAACGTTGATCCGCACACTATGAAGATATGGGAAAGAGATGTTGAAGCCAGGTTTTAAGAGAAGGCACAGTGAGAAGCAGTATGGATTTATGCTACAGAGTAATACAGATCCAATGTTGATGGAGAAGTATAGGGAAGGTCAGAAGGAGATGCACTGTGTCTTTGTGGCTCTAGAGCAGGGGTCTCCAACCAAGTGACATAGAGGGCCAAGACCCTGCGGGTTTTACCCCCAACCACTGTCTTCAAGAGGTGAATTCATTGAATTTCCTCCCACTGATTGCTGATAAGTGAGAACACTTGCTGAAGAGACTGGGTAGAAGAGAAAACCTGCAGAGTGTGGGCCCTCCATGGCACATGGTTGGAGACCCCTGCTCTAAAGAAATTATATGATAAGGTGCCAAAAGAGGAAGCTGTGGTACTGTATGAGGAAGTCAGGAGTGGCAAAGAAGTATGTGAGGGTGGTGCAGGACATGTTTGAGGACAGCGAGATGGTGGTGAGGTGTGCTGTAGGAGTGACAGATGGATTCATGGTGGGAGTGAGATTACATCAGGGATCAGTTCTGAGCTCCTTGTTGGTGATGGAAAGACTGACAGACGAGGTTAGACAAAAGTCTCCATGGACCATGATGTTTGCAGATGACATTGTGATCTATAACGAGAGTAATGAGCAGCTGGAGGAGAACCCAAAGAAGTGGAGGTATGCACTGAAAAGAAGAGGAATGAAAGTGACTAGGAGCAAGATAGAATACATGTATGTAAATGAGAGGGAGTCAGGGGCAGGTGTAATGGTAAAGAAGCAAGGAGTAGTGAAAGTGTATGAGTTTAAATGCCTGGGATCAACCATCCAATGCAATGGATGGTGCACAAGAGAGTTGAAGAAGAGAGTGCAGGCAGGGTGGAGTGGGTGGAGACCAGTGTTTGTGACAGGATAGCAGCTAGAGTTGAAAGGGAAGATTTATAAGAGGGTAGTGACACTGGCTATGATACATGATTTGTCGACCGTGGCACTGACAAAAAGACAGGAGGCAGAGCTGGAGGTGGCAGAGTTGAAGATGCTAAGATTCTCAATCGGCGTGACTAGGAGGGACAAGATTAGAAATGAGTATATCAGAGGGACAGCTCAGGCTGAGCAGTTTGGATAAGATAAGATAAACCTTTATTAGTCCACCACCACTATAGTAATTTGTCTCTTCGTCTCTTACTTTGGAGACAAAATAAGAGAGGCAAGGCTGAGAAGGTTTGGACATGTGCAGAGGAGGGATAGTGGATATACTGGACAAAGGATATTAAAGATGGAACTGCCAGGCAGGAGGAAAAGAGGAAGACCACAGAGAAGATTTATGGATGTAGTGAAGGAGGACATGGAGAAGGTTGGTGTGAGAGAAGAGGATGTAAGGGATAGGGTGAGATAGAGTCAGATAATCCCCTGTGGTGACCCCCTAAAGGGAGCAGCCAGAAAATGCTGTTAATCTATTTGTCTAACTCTCAAAAAGAAAGCATAATGTATTTTTTCACAACTGTGTCCAGGTGTTTTTTGTTTTTTTTTTAATTTAAAATAACCAGCATTTTTAGAGAATTATTAACTTTTCAAAATAATTGAACGCTGCAACAAATATCAACACGATGTGAGAATGTAAACTAGTTTAGTTACTGCATTTTCTATTGCTGTATTACACCACAACTATATACAGTGGTGTGAAAAAGTGTTTGCCCCCTTTCTGATTTCTCATTTTTTTGTATGTTTGTCACACAGATATTTCAGATCATAAAACAAATTTAAATATTAGACAAATATAACCCAAGTAAACACAAAATGCAGTTTTTAAATGGTGTGCCGCAAGGCAGCGGAGGTTTGAAATCAGGGTTTACCTTCCCCTAGATGGGCTACCTTCCCAGGTTGACGAGCCACCATCTACCCGAAGCATCTGGTTTTAAGGCGCCAGAGATCCGCCCTCGCCCCTTCTCCTATTAGTAAAAGCAGTTCCGCCGGGCTTAGAGACTAAACCACACGGGCAGGCTAGGAGTTGGACTTAGTTGTCAGAGGCTTTTCGAAACACACGCCGTAAGGAGCATTTTATGAGCACTGGGAGCTTAACCTCAGTGCCGCTCCTGGCTATGACAACCTTGGAACCAAAACCTACATGGCCCTGTGTGAAAAAGTGATTGCCCCCACTGTTAAAACATAAATTAACTGTGGTTTATCACATCTTTGGAAAGCTGAATTCAATTTCTCTAGCCACACCCAGGCCTGATTACTGCCACACCTGTTCTCAACCAAGAAATCACTAAAATTAAATAGGACCTGCCTGACAAAGTGAAGTAGACCAAAAGATCCTCCAAAGCTAGACATCATGCTACAATCCAGAGAAATTCAGGAACAAATGAGAAACAAAGTAATTGAGATCATCAGTATGGAAAAGGTTATAAAGCCATTTCTAAAGCTTTGGGAGTCAAACGAACCACAGTGACAGCCATTATCCACAAATGGCGAAAACATGGAACAGTGGTGAACCTTCCCAGGAGTGGCCTGCTGACCAAAATTACCCCAAGAGCACAGCAACAACTCATGCAAGAGGTCACAAAAGACCCCACAACAACATCCAAAGAACTGCAGGCCTCACTTGTCTCAGTTAAGGTTAGTGTTCATGACTCCACCACAAGAAAGAGACTGGGTAAAAATGGCCTGCATGGCAGAGTTCCAAGACGAAAACCACTGCTGAGCAAAAAGAACATAAAGGCTTGTCTCAGTTTTGCCAGAAAACATCTTGATGATCCCCAAGACTTTTGTGAAAATACTCAGAGGACTGATGAAACAAAAGTTGAACTTTTTGGTAGGTGTGTGTCCCATTACATCTGGCAAAAAAGTAACAGTGTCATGTCCACTGCGTTAACCTCGCAGCGAACAAATGACTTAGTACGAGCCCAAAATGCAGGTGAAGTGAATGTGTTTATTAACAGAAAGGGGAAACTCAAAAATACACAAAATACAAGAAAACATTCAATGGGAAAACACAGTCAGGCACGCAAGTGCTGGGATCCGAGCTCAGTTGGATGAAGGAGGAGCCCCATGCACTCCCAGGGTGGAACCGGGCAGTGGAAAAGAAGGGCAGTTGATAACAAAGGAAGACTTACATAGGGCGTCAGAGCTCAGCGGGCTCTGGGAAAAAACAACACCGTAGTATTCCAAGGGAAAAGAGAACCCAACAGCTCCAGGACATCAACGTAGGCAGGTAACCATAGATTAGACTGTGCAATGCTGACTTATGCCACAACACCGAATGCCCCCACTGTCACCCAATAAATACCAGCCAGACTAATGAGTGACAAGTGAACGCAGGTGTGCGGCGGGAGTCGGTGTATGAATATGTGTGTGTGTATGCATGTGTGTGTGTGTGTGTATGGCCAGGAACAAATAAGAAATAACTGACAGTTGGTGAGTGTCTGGCAGAGAGAGGGGTGTGGCTGTAGACTGGCAAGGGCCTAAGCTCAGGGCTCAACCTGCCAGCTGGAACCAATTAACAACAAATCAGAAGCTACAGCCACAAATCATGGGCAGAGCCGAAACACCAGCTCCACACATGACAAACACAGCATTTCAGAAAAGGAACATCATGCCAACAGTAAAATATGGTGGTGGTAGTGTGATGGTCTGGGGCTGTTTTGCTGCTTCAGAACCTGGAAGACTTGCTGTGGTAAATGGAATCATTAATTTTGCTGTCTACCAAAAAATCCTGAAGGAGAATGTCCGGCCATCTGTTCATGACCTCAAGCTGAAGCGCACTTGGGTTCTGCAGCAGAACAATGATCCTAAACACACCAGCAAGTCCACCTCTGAATGGTTTAAGAAAAACAAAATGAAGACTCTGGAGTGGCCTATGTTAGATATGGAAATGGCTGGTACTAGTAAGATGGCGGCCGGGTTGGACGTGGGTTAGACCGGGGTGGCTAACTTCGGTTTCCGGTGGTGACGCCACCGGGGTATAAAGGAGGCGGGCAGAAGAGGCTCTACCTCCTTTCGTCGTGGGAGCCATCTGGTATGCAGGCGAGTTCTGTAAGCCTTATTGTACATATTTGGCATCCTGTAATAAAGCCCTGTTAACCGAGTTATTGATATCTCGTTAGTCCTACAATTATGGACACAACATCTGGTGACGAGGTAAAAGGGGCAATGGAGCGTTCCATTGCCAGCTTTCGGCCGTTTTTGGAGGCCCGGGGTGAACCGCCCGTGCCGTGGCCTTGTTGGTTTGCTGCCTTTACCAACTATCTCGTTGTCTTAAACCTGGGCGAGATGGAGAAGCTCCGAGCGAGAGCTGTGTTGGTCCATAATTTGGGATTGGAAGGGCAGAGGATCCTAGAGAACCATGGAGGTGCTGATAGCGTCGATGAGGTAGTGGAGCTAATGGCGTGTTATTTTAGAGCGCTGGAAAACGTCACGGTTAGACGCATTCAGTTTCGACACCACCGCCAGCAGTTGGGACAGCCAGTTAGAAGATTCTTGGTGGACCTCCGTGAGCTGGTGAGGGAATGCAGGTTTGGACCCCTAGAGAACGAGGTGATTCGGGACCAGCTGGCAGAGCACATCTGCTGCCTGGCGGCCCGGTCCAGGTTGTTAACACACCCAGGGGAGTTGACGTTAGCTGTAGCTATCGAGCTTGCCCAACAGTTCAAGGCGGCAGAGACCATCGCCAGAGGCCTTACTGAAAGGGCTTCTTTGGACAGGGTGAGTCTCGCGCTGAGGCACTGATCCTGGACCCTTGTGATGGCGAATGCAGAGAGGATGATTTTGCCTCCATGGTCAAGATAAGGTCCGCCCCAGGTATGCCAAAATGTTATGGATGTGGGTCCACTGAGCACCGCTATAAGTCCAGGGTGTGCCCGGTGAAAGGAAAGCGTTGTGGCAAGTGTGGTGTGTTGAACCATTTTGCCAGGATGTGTGCTAACTTCATTTGCAGGAGCCGTAGGGGTGAACCAGGTACTGTGCAGAAGACTCCGACAATTGTGCATACCATCTCCCTGGAGACGACGGGGAGGATCGGTTGCACTGTCACGCTAGATGGCGTCGAGGTTCCACTTTTGGTGGACACTGGAGTGGCTATTTCCATCCTGAACCTAACAACCATGGAGACACTGTTTCCCCACCGACAGATTAGGAGGCAATACGGAGAGTATTTTGGATATGGACGGAACAGGTTGGCCATTTTGGGCTATGTGAAGATGGAGGCCCGGTATAAGGAGAGCGTGGCACTCAGAGTCCGCATCAACATTTCAGTGTCCGGAGTCAACGTTATGGGGTGTAACCTGTTTTACAGCCTTGGGTTCTCCATATCTAACGTGTCGGGTGAAGAATGGTCCGGGTGTGGACTTTGGGGCCAGCCTGTTCCAGTGGTGGAGGGTGCTGAGGTGTGGGATTCAGACTGGCTGGACAGAGTTTCAGAGGGAGAGCACATTCAGCGCCGCACGGAGCCATCTCTGGATGGACCTGATGCTGTCATGCAGGCTGCCCTGGACGAGGGGCCAAACGGCATGCTGGGACCCCCGATGAGGTTCATGAGGACAAGGTGCCCACACCAGGAAAAAAAGGGCCAAGACTGCGGAGCGTGGTGGTAGTAAAGTGCTCCCAGTGACGGCCTGCCAAGAGGAGACCGAAACGAGCCCGCGAGCCGGAGAGATCGGTGACGGAGGCCTGTCGCAGGAATGGAGATCCGGATAAGAGGAAGAGGGCTCCCTCAATGACCAAGGTCATTGAGGGAGCCCGAGTACGACAGGATCACAGTCCACACGAGCAGCGGGACAACCAGGGGCGGTTCCAGGTGGAGCCCGACTGGATGGAGGCACACCGGCGTAGGTCGATCTATACCTGGAGACACCCAAAGGATCTGCGGCTGCCAGTGGTGGAGAGGAGACGGCACAGCAGGAGCCCTGAGGTTAAGAGACGAAGACACCTGGAGAGGGATCCATCCAAGGATTGAGGGTTTTTGTGTGTGTCTATTGTGTTTTGCCCTAGTTCTGTGTGTGTAGTCTTTGCTGTTTGGGTGCCCTGGTAAATTTGCTTTAAAAAAAAGAGAGTACAAAAGGTATGTTGAAATGTTTTGTTGTGAACTTGGTTTGAGAGTTTCCATGATAAATTTTAATAACCAGAGGGATGGTGGTTTGTTAGCTGCTAATGGTATTGGTAAATTTGAGCCCACCATGGTTGTTTGGATGATTTTAATTGACTGCCCAACACGATCTTATATTATGAGTGCCCATTGTGGGGTGGGTGTTGGGGTGGGGGCCGCCCATAGTATGTGTGTATACTGTGATTTTGTATGTAATGTCTGTGTAGTACTGTTCATGGGATTATTGTGAGTTAGAAACACGGCTTTGTTTTATATTATTGAACTGTTCTTTCTCTGGCGGCAGAATAATCCGCCCAGCCATGTAGGGGGCGCTGGTAGTCTACCCAGCCCCTCAGCCTCAGTTGTGTGAATGGATAGGAATTTGTTTATTTTTGTACATATTTTCTTCCCCTTTTAAAGCATGAGTTGGGAGACAAATTAGGGTGGGTTGTTTGTGTGCTCGACATTTTTTAAAGGGGGGGAGGAATGTTAAATATGGAAATGGCTGGTACTAGTAAGATGGCGGCCGGGCTGGACGTGGGTTAGACCGGGGTGGCTAACTACTGGTTTCCGGTGGTGACGCCACTTGGGGTATAAAGGAGGTGGGCGGAAGAGGCTCTGCCTCTTTCGTCGTGGGAGCCACCTGGCATGCAAGCAAGTGCCATAAGCCTTATTGTACATATTTGGCATCCTGTAATAAAGCCCTGTTAACCGAGTTATTGATATCTCGTTAGTTCTACAATTATGGACACAACAGCCTAGTCAAAGTCCTGACCTGAATCCAATTTAGATGCTGTGGCAAGACCTTAAAAAGGCGGTTCATGCTCGAAAACCCTCCATTGTGGCTGAATTACAACAATTCTGCAAAGATGAGTGGGCCAAAATTCCTCCACAGCGATGTATAAGACTCACTGCCAATTACTGCAAATGCTTGATTGCAGTTGCTGCTGCTAAGGGTGACCCAGCCAGTTATTAGGTTTAGAGGGCAATCACGTTTTCACACAGGGTCATGTAGATTTGGATTTTTTTTCCCTTAATAATAAACACCTTCATTTAAAAACTGCATTCTGTGTTTACTTGTGTTATCTTTGTCTAATATTTAAATTTGTTTGATGATCCGAAACATTTACGTATGTGTGACAAACATACAAAAAATGAGAAATCCGGAAGGGGGCAAACACTTTTTCACACCACTGTAACTTCAGAAGTTTGGCCTTAATCCCAGTTTGAATACCACTGCTCGATGAGGAGGCCACAGACACAGGTGGTCATTATCAAGGAGACATCAAAGTACTCATAATCGCTCCTGAGATGTCACCTCTGCAGCAGGGAAACCAAGTTTTACTGCTGACAGCCAGACAGTACTCTATTGACAGGAGGAAGGTGATAGCTTACACTAAAATACCAACTCTATCGCACCACTTCCTCTGCATAGATCAAAGTAATCGCCACGCTTCATATCAACGTGATGTTAAAGGCTGCTTGGAGCATGAAGAGCTACTGAAGGTGCACCACCTGCAACTTTATCAAACTGCTGGGGCCTAAATCTCATTCAGCCTAAGTGCAGCTGCTGTCAGGACTTCTTTTCAGTATCACCTTTCACATATTTCTCCCTATCTATTAAGAAGAGCAAACCCTCATCCTGTGCTTACGCTGAAAGGAGACTGCTTTCTTGTGGAGGAGCAGGAGGGAGGGAGGGAAGTGATGAGCAGCTTACCTCTCGGAGGGATTAGCCTTATTAAAATGAAATGGTCTAGTCCTGAGTGACAGATCCATGGAGGCAGAGGAGGCAAAGAGGCAGTGAGGACAGTGCTGAAGGCCCTACGTTGTGTGAGGCCCGGCCCCCGAGGAACTGAAGCGCCGCAGCCTCTGTGTTCTCCTTCCCCCCTTTCTTCACTTTCACCTCCCTCTTCATCTTCTCTCTCCTTTCCTCTGGTCTGTTCTCTTATCATCGCCCGCGGTCCAGAACAGGCGGATCTGTCAGCGCCGCGTCAAGAGATCTGCCCCCGGGTCCTCAGATGAGCTGCCAAGTACAGGGGCTGGACCCCAGGCGAACAAAAGACCTCCAAAATAAAAAAAAAAAAAAGGCTGGGAATTTGGTCAAATGTATTTAATAGCCTTCCCATTGAAGAGCATTGCATGGTATGGAATGTTCGCTGCCCAGGGTCACCACGTTAAGGTCTACAGCAATTACCAAGGCTTAGTTCAACCATACAGAATGACCAAAGTATAAATGGGTATCAAAAACTCCAACTGATCCCTCCACACATGCTGTGCTTACAATTTAAAAACTGAGGATTCCCAACTAAATCAATGAAATAAATGGACTAATTTTGGTTTATAATCACACCCCTTACGCCACACAAATGGCAGTGTCATTAACAGAGCGTTGCCAGTGTGTTACTGAGGAAAGGATTCCAGGTCACAGGTAAACTCACTTATGGTATAGATTTTAAAGGTCCTATGTAGTGCACTTTTTCCACATATTGACAGGTCCCACAGGTCTTAATGAAATGTCTGTGACATAATTTGGCCAGATTGCCCATAAATACTTAATTATTGCAGCATTCTTGTGAATCATCTCTTTGAGCCTTCGTCGGAATGGTTTGTTTCAATGCAAGTCTCTAAAGGCACTTTTCCATTTGGAACTCAAAGGCCTCTTTTGGCCTGGAACGGAACAGTACAGTTCGGCACCCATGTTTTTCCACAGCACTACGCTCACTGTAGTATGGGTGGGAGAAGGAGGGAGTCGGAGGCGGAATTTGGAGGGAGTTGGAGGCGGTGCTACGCTCCCCATGAGGCGGAGCCATATTCCTGTTTAGTAAAATCAACATCAAAACATGTAGCAATACATCTCCAAAAATAATGCAAAAGTTAAATATTTTTGGACACTCATGTCAGAAAGTGAGACCCATATATTATACAGAATCATTAATCAGACAGTGAAGTATTGTTAGATTTTAATCATTTATTGGCTCACAGCGCATGAATATCAAAAATTACTTTTCTCGACAAATAGATGGTTAGGTAAAAATACATGATCTATGTCAAAATCATGGAGCGACTGTTGAGACGTCATGGAATTTAACTGCTCAAGCCAGTGGTGTCGTGGCAAAACATGGATCAGGTGCCATATGAGCCGTTAAATATATATTTCAACAGGTAAACAGTACTGAGTTGGGCATAAGATATATTTAGCAATCATGATGCATTTTAAGCCAAAACAAATGGATCTAGGATTAGAAGTAATTAAAATAAAGCAGTCCCAAGGTTACATGGAGAAATACGTGGATTAACTGGAAATATATCATATTGAGTATTGCTGACTACATGTAGATACTGTATAAATATATATTCTCTGCATCAACAGTGAACTATACTTGTATTCATGTAGTATTGCCCTGGGAATTTTGACAATAAACCTTTGTACTTTTGCAGATGTCTCTATTTTGTTTTACAGTCTTCAGCAAATTGTTTTGGTTACTTTTCTTAAAATGAGCCATTATTTTCAACGTCACTGATAAATGGTTCGTACTGTTGACTCTTTTCCCACCAGTGTCTGAACAGACAAAATAGAAAATCATGATGCAAACACATAAATCACTAAATTGTTTATTCCAATCAGCAGCAAATTACAGATTATTTAGAATGTGCAAAATTCAAACTGTAAAAAAAAAAAGAAACTGAGACAAAACGTGACAAAAAATAAGCAACAGCACAACAGACTGGATATAATAATCCTTGTGTGATTTTACATGTTGTTTTGTATATACAGCCGTGGACAAAATTGTTGGTACCCCTCTGTTAATCGAAGAAAAACCCACAATGGTCACAGAAATAACTTGAATCTGACAAAAGTGGTAATAAATAAAAATTCTATGAAAATTAACCAATGAAAATCAGACAATGCTTTTGAATTGTGGTTCAACAGAATTATTTTAAAAAACAAACTCATGAAACAGACCTGGACAAAAATGATGGTACCCCAGAAAAGATTGAAAATAGGCCATAGGGACATGAACATGACCATAGGGACATGTTCAACCAAGATGTGTCCTCTAATTAACATCACAGGTGTCTACAAACTTGTAATCAATCGGCCTATTTAAAGGGTGACAAGTAGTCACTGTGCTGTGACCATTGTGGGTTTTTCTTTCATTAACAGAGGGGTACCAACAATTTTGTCCATGTGTGTGTGTTTGGAGTATTTATTCCTTTAGTTTTTGTTTAAATTGTCCAAGCTTTGTACATGATTTTAATTCAGGTCCAAAAGCGTTCCACAGTCTGACACCTTGCACTGAAACACAGTGTTGCTTGGTAGTATTCTCAGACCCAGAACTCACTGGAGAGACAACATCTCCCAGCTGGTCTGGGAACACCTTGGTATCCTCTCTGAAGATCTGGAGCAGGTGGCTGAGGAGAGGGAAGTCTGGGCTTCTCTGCTTGAACTGCTGCCTCTGCGACCTGGACCTCTGGAAAAGTGGTAGAAGATGGATGGATGGATGTCATGTATAGGAGCATTAATGAATGATACAAAGTCTATAGTGTGGGTTGATTCAGCAAATATTTCACTCTGTGCAGTATTGTGACTGATTTGCATATTTTAGCTTTAATATAATTAATATGTGACTTCCAACACAGTTTATTATCAATTATTACACCAAGGATTTTAATTTTGATTACCCTTTCAATCTCTACACCATTTATACTGACTTTAAATACTGCGTTGTTGTGATGATGTGAAATAACGTTATCAATAAAGTTTAGCCACCGCTGTGTCGCCCTGCTTTCAAGTGTGGGTGGTGTTTTGTGCTTGTATTGCTAAAATATAAAAGGAAGCACTACACTGGCTCTCAAATATTTGTAATGTGTTCTATTACTGAATGAGTTTAAAGATGAAATACTATACACATATAAACTAAATTCTAGTGGTGACTGAACATCTCCCATTCCCCAAGGTGCAAGATACACTATTATGACTAGAACTCATAAGGAATCACAGAAATGATCTGATAAAAATAAATAAACAAGCGGTTTATTTTATGGTGGCCATTATTGGATGTGCCATTCATTTTTAATTACTCTGTAATTAATATTCACACAAATAAATCTCAATTCAGTCCCTTTCATATTAAGTGGAAATTGTGCGACTTTAAATTTGGCACTTAGTCGGATCCGGGAAAAAAATGCTTTTTTTGCGTGCATGGAAAGAAAATCCTACAGACACATATAGCGCGATTGTCTGCGAGTGTGAATGACCTCTTCCATGAGCAAATGTACGTTTTTTGGTCCGTGGCTGTTTAAATTGAATTCTTTCCTCCCGAAAATATCATTTTTGAATATTAATTACAGCTAAATGGGAGCAGTTTTGATGCCGACATTTCACATCCTAATATACGTGTTCTATACACCATCGGCTTTTGCGTATCCGACTACCTCGCTTTAAAAAGCAAAAGATTTGACTATAAATATGATGTGTTGTTTACCTGTCAAAATACATTGGTGTCAAAACGTCGCCATTCTCAGCAGATCCGGTTTGGACTCTACAATGAAATGCACACAAATTAAGTACATGCACAGCACGAAAGTGCAACGTAAATAAATAAATAAAATAAACTTTTTAACCAGGATTACAACTAGCTTATTTCATCAGATATTATTTATTTATTTTCTACTCGTTTTAGTTCTGCATTTAATATGAACCCTGAGTTTGAAATAAACGTTTGAATTTGAATTTGAATTGTCAACACAAAAATAACAACATACAAGGACGGACGTAGCATTAAGCTAGGTCATCGTTTAAACACGATTAAGTTTTCGTCTGTCCTAAGTGAACTTTCCACTGTTGGAAAAAATAACAAAGCATGAATATCACATCACTCACTGTCCTGTATATCACAATATCACGGCTTCAACTGCTGAAGTTGGGTGCGTCGCAGCTGTACATTCAATTCAATTCGGGTGGCTGGGTCTAATTCCCGGTGCGTCTCTGTGTAATTTCTGATGCGTCTGTTTGTGCGCCCCACTGCAGGCTCAGTCTGCTTCCCTCTGCATTCTCTCATCAGCCGAAACGCACAGGAAACTCTGCTGGACTGCGGTGTTAGATTTCTGCTGATTTCTGTTAAGCCATTCTATCGTTGTGGTTTATAATATCACTTGTTCGCGGGCTCCACTGATGAAAAATTGCAAATGGCGACCAGCAAGCGATTCTCGAAAGTCAGCGTAACGCCCACTCTCATGACGCTACGCCCAGACCAATGAATGGCCAGCAGTGGCGTGACGAAACGGTGCCGGTACCCTTCGGACCTGCTTTTAACGGTGCCGAAAATAGTGTCGATAAAACTGGAACAGTTCCGAAAAAGCGAACTGTGAGGCCACTGGGTTCCAAAAGCAAAAGCGGACAATGGAGCTGGAACAGTTCTAAAGGAGGCCTTTGAGTTCCAAATGGAAAAGTGCCTTAAATGCTCGCGAGCCCCCCAGTGGTCAATACCGAAGGTATGACAGGTCCCTGGAATACAGTAAGCACAGAAACAACCCTGAATGAGTGAATGGGAAACCCCTAACAGCTATCTTTAATCCCAGTCAGAGTAAAATAAAAAAGCTAAATTGATGTCAAAGAACAATGTATGCAGTCACGTGTGGGTGGATGAATGAGGATTCCAGTGGAGGTGAATAGAACTGGTAGAAAATGAAACCAAAACCAGCTGCAATCAAGCACTTAAGCAAGCAATACGCAGAGCAATGCCAGTCACCGAGCCAAGCTCGTGCTAACAGTTCATCTACCATCATGGTGAAAATACAGCAAAATAACACAGAATGACTACATTTTCAACTGTGAGTTAGTGAGGTGGGAACAGGGATGTTTATTGGGGTAACTGAAGTTTAAAGAAAATAATATAAACTGTGGTAAGCTAACTTCATAGTGATATGCAAATTTACTGTTAAAATTTAAGATTTTTTTTTATATTATACTACCCCCAAAAGTTTATGTTTCAGGCTTTACAGATTATGATGTGCTTAAAGGTCACATGGATAATTCTGAATGTCTCCTATGGCGTCATCAAACTTTTTAATTGCTAGAGGACCAAAAATTAAGTGCGAAACAAAGACTGTTATGTGGTGGTCTCACGGCCATGACTCAAAGGTCAGCAGAGATTAAGAGAACAGATGATGGGTAGGAGGAGAAGAGGGGGGAAAAAGGTCTGGTTTCACATGCACGTGGAGGTCAGGGATGTTTACCTAACTGGACCCATATCTTTTCTTTCTCCCAAATTCAAAATGAACAAAAGTTCAGTCTCTTCACTCCAAAAGACTGCTTGATATCAAGTGGCGGCCCTGACTATCCAAACAGGATTGTGTTAGTATATCTACTTCTGTCTTCATATTGGATTGCATTCATGCTTTTATTTTGACTGAGAGAACTGTTTTGAAAAATTACTATTACAATAGGCGCAGTTTAGAGTCAGCACCTGAACTGAAATAGAAAACCCATTTCCAGATGTTTCACTCTGAAATTCAAAAAGTAATCCCATTTAGAGGCTGTGAAAGATCCAAAAATAACTTTGAAACTGACTGGAACATTATTCTTAGTGTATGAAACAGTTTATTTCAAACTGTCAGAGAATATTTGGTTGCATCTCTGCATAAATTCCAGTCTGAACGTTTTTTTTTTTTTTTAAGTGGATGTGGAGCTTTGAACAGAGCCGTGGAGTGGAGGCAGGTATGTGTACATACTGTACCCTAAAGCTTCCTCTTACCTATTCAGAGCTGTCATAAAAACATGAAGCGGTCCTACTGTAGTCACATCAAACACAGCTGAAAAATATTTAGTACTGAAAGGCCTGCCAGAGACGTGTTATCGCTTCAGCTGGAGCCATCCAAGAGCAATGGCTTTCAGGTTTAAATTTGTAACTGATTTTCAAAAAATATTTCACAATGAAATGGCATTTAACTATTTAAGCAAACGGCTTGTTTAAGTTTAGTTTTATTGCATTCCTCACAGATGTTTGTGGCTATGTTGGGTTTTGGAGCCACAGTGAAGGCGCAGTTCTTTCAGCAGAGGATTTTACTGGACAGCTAAATGCAGCTGAATGCTGGGAATGTCCCTGAAGCTCCAAGTTTTTTTTTTTCCTTTTCCCTGGGAGATTCCCACAAACCAACTGGGGCAATTCCCTAACTTCTTTATCAGTACTACATCAAGGCTGTTACATTGCTCCCACTGTAAAGAGATGAATCAACAAATGCTTCCAGAAGTTCAAGTATGACCCATGTTTAAGAAATGTCATAAGATACAATATTTGTATGAATGAATTCTACATTTTTGGTGTGTGTAGGTGTGAGGAAATAAATACTCTTCTGACTGTGCAAGCTGAAAGAAAAAAAAATCAGATGTAGGAAACCTCATTCCAGTAGGTCATAAGTTGTAAGCAATCAATATTTTAAAGAACTCTTGTGCTGGAAATCTGTATTAGCACTTTTTGACTGTTCTGTGACAGTATCCCCTCTCAAGCCCAATTCTGAACTAACACTCATTCACACCTAATATATGATAGTATGGGAAATGAAAATTTGCTTCTCAGCTTGAACCAAAAAAAGTTCCATCCAGTGCAAAGCGTAAGCTACATGGAACTGATGTCAAATAAAAATGGATACAGCCTCATGTCAGGATTGCCCCTCCGGGGCAAGGAAGGAGAAGACCCAAACACAAGACGAATTTGGTAAACCATTATTTATTGCACAAAACAGGACAGAAAATAAAGCAGCACATGAGCTGAAACAAAAGAAAAAAAACTCAGCTGGCTTCAGATGCAGGGTTACAGGCAGGATATTCAGGACAAAGGCAAAACAGACTAAACAGAAGCGTGGGTGAGACGCCAACATGGGACAAGGTTGCCGCACAGGACACAGACTGAGATGCATATATAGACAGGGCAACACAGGACGGGTGGGAACAATCAAGGGCAATGGAGGCAGCACAGGATGGGCGGGGCTGAACAGACAGAGCATACTGGGACCAAAATACAAATGATAATCACAGCACAGAAAAACATATTAACAAAGGGCCAGGACATGGTTGAACTCATGCCCTGAAGACCACAGAGAATCAAATGGCAACATAAAGCGAGGATATGAGCACAGCTATGTCCAGACTCTGACAGAGCCCCTCCCCCCTTTAAGGGGTGGATTCCAGACACCCCAAAAAATAACATCAGCAGAAAACAAACAAAAAAAAAAACCCTCTCAGGGTGGGTGGTGGGAGCATAAGGCCAGGCGGGCTGAAACAACTCGTTACCCCCCACAGAGTTCAAACCCCAACACACAGTCTTGTGGGGCCAACCCAAGTCGAAAGCCCCAAAACGGGTCTGGTGGTCTGTCCAAGTCCATGCCCCACCGGACCGGAGCACAGAGTGGATCGGGTGGTCTGCCAAAGTCCGCGGACCCCCAAACTGGAATGAAGAGTAGATCAGGTGGCTTACCACTGTCCTTAGGCCACTGAACCACAGAGCAATGTGGAACAACGGTCACAGGGGCACAGAGCTTGCCAAACACTAACAAGGGAGCTTTATGCTCTGCAACTGGTGCCTGCAGTATGCTGCCCTCAGAAGCTGACGATGGAGGTGCACCAGAATCAGAATCAGAATCAGAATCAGATTTATTGCCATTGTTCATGTAGTACACAAACTAGGAATTTGTCTCGGTGCAATGCTGCAACATTAAACATGATAAAATAAAAGAAATAAACTATACATGCAATAAAGTGAAAAATAAGAATGAGTAATACTAGTCAGCAGTTAGCGAGCAGCAGATAATGTGGAGAACCATATAGTGCAGTCGGTAATGCAAGAAGAAAACAGTGATGATTGACATGAGTCTGGTTGAGCTGCTGTACATAGTTCACGAGAGTCAATAAGTCACTTAGTGTTCAGCAGTCTGATGGCAGAGGGGAAGAAGCTGTTCATGTGACAGGAGGTTTTAGTCTGAATGGACCGAAGTCTTCTACCTGAGGGGAGAGGGGCAAACAGTATGTGACCAGGGTGTGAGGGATCGGCTATGATCCGGCCAGCACGCCTCCGGGTCCTGGAGATGTACAGATCCTGGAGAGATGGGAGCTTGCAGCCGATCACCTTCTCAGCAGTGCGCACGACGCACTGCAGCCTTAGTCTGTCCCTGGCAGTGGCTCCTGCGTACCACACGGTTATGGAGGTGGTGAGGATGGACTCGATGATGGCTGTGTAGAACTGCACTAACATCTTGGTGGGTAGCTTGAGCTTCCTCAGCTGCCGCAGGAAGAACATCCTCTGCTGGGCCTTTTTGATGAGGGAGCTGATGGTCGGCTCCCACTTGAGGTCCCTGGTGATGGTGGTGCCTAGGAAGCGGAAGGAATCAGCAGTGGTGATGGGAGAGCCTGTGAGGGTGAGGGGGGGCAGAGGGGTTGTGACTTTCCTGAAGTCCACAATCATCTCCACTGTCTTCAGAGCGTTCAGCTGCAGGTTGTTGTTGTTGCACCAGGACGCCAGCTGGGCCACCTCACTCCTGTAGGCGGACTCGTCGCCATTGGAGATGAGGGTGGTGTCGTCCGCAAACTTGATCAACTTGACAGACTGGTGGCTGGAGGTGCAGGAGTTGGTATAAAGGGAGAAGAGTAGGGGGGAAAGTACACAGCCCTGGGGTGATCTGGTGCTGATGCTAGCAGAGTCTGAGACAGTCTTTCCCAGCCGCACATGCTGCCTCCGGTCCGTCAGGAAGTCGGTGATCCACCTGCAGAGGGAGTCAGGCACGTTGAGCAGGGACAGCTTGTCCCGGAGCAGAGCGGGGCGGATGGTGTTGAATGCGGAGCTGAAGTCCACAAACAGGATCCTGGCGTAGGTTCCCGGGGAGTCCAGGTGCTGCAGGATGGAGTGGAGGGCCAGATTGACTGCGTCGTCTACAGACCTGCTGGCTCGGTAGGCAAACTGCAGCGGGTCCAGGAGGGGGGTGGTGATGGACTTGAGGTGGGGCCGGACCAGGCGCTCAAAGGACTTCATGACTACAGAGGTGAGCGCTACAGGTCTGTAGTCGTTAAGTCCAGTGATCCGTGGCTTCTTGGGGACAGGGATGATGGTGGAGGATTTGAGGCAGGTCGGCACGTGGCATAGCTTAAGGGAGGTGTTAAAAATGTCTGTGAAGACAGGAGCCAGCTCTTTCGCACAGTGTCTCAGGGTAGAGGGAGACATGCCGTCCGGACCGGGGGCCTTGCGCGGGTTCAGTCTGGAGAACTGTTTGAGCACGTCCTGCTCACTGATGACAAGGGCAGGGGGGGAAGAGGGGGGGGCCTTTGATGAAGTAGGGATCGTGGAGGCTGTGGAGCTGGAGGGAGGGGGGGAGTTGGACACAGATGACGAGGTGTCAAAACGGGCATAGTGTTGGGACAGTCTTTGATAAAGGGCTTTGTCATCCTGACCTTTAGGAGCCTGAGGCCGATAATTGGTGATTTGCCTCAGTCCTCTCCACACAGAAGCCGAGTCATTAGCAGTGAACTGCTGCTGGAGTCTCTCAGAATACACAGATTTAGCTCTCCTCAGCTCTCTGTTAAACCGATATTTAACCTCCTTGTAGCAGCCCCTGTCTCCACTTTTCAGCGCTGCTTCCTTCTCCTTCCTGATCTGTCTGAGCTTAGCAGTGAACCAGGGCTTATCATTAGAGTACCTCACCCTGGTGCGCAATGGAAGAATGCTCTCCTCACAAAAGTGGATATATGAGTTCACAGTGTCCGTGTACTCATCCAGATCATGCGTGGCTCCTTTAAACATGCCCCAATCAGTTATTTCCATGCACGTTTCCAGCTTCTCCTCAGCTTCACTGGTCCATTTCTTCGTAGTGCTCACAACAGGTTTAGTGAGCTTCAATCTCTGTCTGTATGTGGGAATGAGGTGGACCATCACGTGATCAGATAGTCCGAGCGCAGTGCGGGGAACAGCGCGATACGCGTCCTTAACTGTGGTGTAACAGTGATCCAGCGTGTTTATTCCTCTGGTGGGGCATTTAATAAACTGTTTGTAGCGGGGGAGATCGTGGCTCAGATTGCTCTGGTTAAAGTCGCCAACCACAATAACCAGAGAGTCTGGAAAAATCCGCTCCGTGTGTTGGATGTGATCCGCGAGCACGCGCTGAGCTTCGCGCGTGTCCGTGTCGGGAGGGACGTACACAGCGACGAGGATGAATGAGGCGAACTCCCGCGGGGAATAAAATGGCTTGCAGTTAATAAAAAGAAATTCCAGGGCAGGAGAACAGTGTTTGGAAATTACCATTACATCAGAGCACCAGCTGCTGTTGATGTAGAAGCAGACTCCTCCTCCTGAGGATTTACCGGAGAGCTCTGTGTCACGATCAGCACGAAACAGCTGAAGTCCCTCGAGGCGCAGCGCGCTGTCCGGTGTATTTTCCCTGAGCCAGGTCTCGGTAAAACAGAGGGCAGCCGAGGAAGAGAGGTCCTTAAAACGCATCAGCAGTCTCAGTTCATCTACCTTGTTAGAGAGAGAATTGGTATTGGACAGAAATATGCCAGGCAAAGCCGTGCGCGTGCCTCTCCTGCGGAGCCGGACGAGAGCGCCCGCTCGTCTTCCTCTCTTTCGCCGTCTCACTTTTCGAGCTAAGCAATGAACCAGATCGGCGGCAGGAGCTAAAAAAAACTGGGAGTAGGTCCGTGGGAGTGAAAGTCCTGATATTTAGAAGCTCTTCACGGGTATAAGAGCTGGCAGACACACAATTGACAAACAAAAACAAACAAAGGGCGCAGCGAAGCACCATGGCGACCACTGTGGGCGCCATCTTGCACAAAAAAAAAAAAAACAGCCTCCACCAGCCTCTTAAACAGCTGATGGAGACCCACTAGCCTCTGAAACAACAGGTGGAGTGGACTGCTTGGCTACTGGAACGACAGGTGGAGGTCCCCTGACCTCTGGAACGATGAGTGGAGGTCAAGACAACACAGGACAGGTGGGAACAATCAAGGGGAATGGAGACAGCACAGGACGGGCGGAGCTTAACAGACAGAGCAAAATACAAAGGACAATCACAGCACAGAGAAACATAATAACAAAGGGCGAGGACATGGCTGAATTCATGTTCTGGAGACCACAGAAAATCAAATGACAACATAAAGCGAGGACAGGAGCACAGCCATGTCCAGATTCTGACCTCACATATTTTCAAAAACACTTTTTTACTGGTTTATTTTAAAGATATCAAAGAACATTTGTTGCCAGGTCGCCATGTTTCTCAGTTTGGAAATCCTGAAAGAGCCTGCCCCCAATTACAGATGTCATCCAATCAGGTGCAGCTCCACATTTGCATGATGACTGTAGATGGGCTAGGGAAGCATTCAATCATTTATCATCACTTACTTTCTTGCAAACTGCCATTTTGCCACTGTCTGTTAACTTCTGTCTGCCTTGTGCCTCAGTGGCTTCTGTCAGTGAAGGGTGGGGGACTTTGGTTCCGCTTAAACTGGTTCTTTTACACAGCACGGAGATCACTGAGACATTGAGCCAATTTTTTTAGGGTATCAAGCAGCTATGCTGTAGAAAACTTATTGTTTTTGTTCTGATTCTTCCTTTTCTCCACTAAAAGTGGATGGGAAGCAAAAATGGTAATTCATGAAAACCTGAAATTTTACAGTCTGATCAGAAACTCTCCCCACTACTCAGAGACAAAAATCAAGGCACTGCATACATAGGTGGTGCTATAATAAACACTTTTACATGTTTTGTAAATATCCTAAGAATGGCTGGACCTAGACTAAAAATTATTTCATCATTTTATTCTCTGAAATCTTCTGCGACTTTTCTTCTATGGTGGCAACCTCTAAAAATGAAGTTTTCTGCACCATATTTTCAAAAATGTGTAAGTGAACTCAAAATGAACTCCTAGGCCATTCATCCAAATTACTTGAAATTAAGCAGAAATCGCCTACAGACATTCATAAGGAAAAGTTGTTAAAATTATCCAAAAATGTCAATCTGTTTTTTATTTTCTAGGCCAATCAAGTTGTACAGTTTCTCTCTGGCATGTATTTTTGGGTTTAACTTTTGATATACTGATTCAAATTTGATGAAACTTCACACTCACATTCACAACAGTATTCTTCAACTAACCACCAAATTTCATGCAGTCCTGTTAATGTTCAAAAAATCATGTTTATAAAATGTTTGTCTTCCATTTTGTCTTGTCTGTGGAATATTTTGTTAATGTGTGAGGAAGTTAGTGTGTAACTCAAAGCAGTTGTGTGGAGTTGGGGTTAACATACTTGGATGTCATATGGGTACCCTGGGTTCACATCCTTCTAAAGTGCACCAAACCTCTCGTGTGCATTTGAAAACAATAAGTTTTAAATGCTTTGTGACTGCTGCTGGGAATCCTTTTAATTTATCATTTAAGAAAGTTAGAGTGCAAGTTAAAGCAGTGGTGCTGTGGTTACAGTGAGTGCTTGGAATGCAGGTAGTCCGGGGTAGTGATGATGAAACTGAAGCCTCATGAAGCAATGAGCAACTTTGAGACAACTGCTTCATAAACGACAGTGTTATGAAGCATTTAATAAAGAGTGCCATCTGCTGACTGAGTGTCAGAACTACATCTGAGTGCAAGACATGAAAAAGTCTCAAAACTCTATCAGAAGCTGCACTACACTTTCTTGTTATCTGTCATTTTCTCAGACAGGCTTGTAAAAATTCTGTCATAATCTGTTATCTATCATTTTAATCGACTTTAATTAGATCACTTCCCATGTAATCTGTCAAATGATAGACAGTTTTCAGAATTTTTAGTCATTACTGGAAAAATTCTGTCAAAGGACAATTTTCAGTGAACAAAACCTCTGATATATATATATATATATACACACACACACACACACACACACACACATATATATATACAGTGATCCCTCACTTATCGCGGTTAATGGGTTCCAGAACCGACCGCGAAAAGTGAAAAACCGCGAAGTAGCGTCACCCCTAATGACGTCACCAATAAATAATACGTACGTTCATTCTCTCACTCTCTCATATGATACGTGTGTGTGTGTGTGTGTGTACGTGTACATACATACGTAGATGTAAATAAAGTGTACATAAATATGTTTTTAGAACTCTTTTATTCTTATAACAAGATACGTAACTCAAGATGAAGATGATTTACTGCACAGGTTAATGAGAGCTTTACTGCTCCTCAGGTGACGCCTCGTCGTCAGGTGCTAGAGGCGCAGGATCGTCGAGGGCAGCTTCCGATAGAGCTGGAGAAGCTGCAGGAGGCGGCGTAGTGGCTCGACAGGAAGACTATTTCGCACAAAAAGGCACAAGAGAACAGCGAAAAGTTCCACGCGGCGAGACTAAGCAACACGAGCGATAAAGAACAATGAATGCGGTCTTCCTTCGCTGGGTATGGGCGCTCGGCAGGGAGAGAAGCTGGGTAAAACGTCTTGGCCAATCAGCTTGCGAGATTCCCGAGCCGAGCCAACACGAGAACAGCGAACAGAGAGGTGGATTTTGAGTTGTGCGGGCTCTCCGTGTTGATACCTGATGTTCTAATGTAGTCTCCCTGCCTTCTGCTAGCACCCGTCCATTTTTTCTCAATTTTGAATTTTTGATGAATATTTTTGAAAAATCCGCAATGCACTGAGGGCGCGAAAGGTGAGGCGCGAAGTAGCGAGGGATCACTGTGTATATATATATATATATATATATATATATATATATATATATATATATATATATATATACAGTATATATACTGTATATATACACACTACCGTTCAAAAGTTTGGGGTCACTTAGAAATTTCCTTATTTTTGAAAGAAAAGCACTGTTTTTTCAATGAAGATAACTTTAAACTAATCAGAAATACACTCTAATATCTAATATGCATTGCTAATGTGGTAAATGACTATTCTAGCTGCAAATGTCTGGTTTTTGGTGCAATATCTACATAGGTGTATAGAGGCCCATTTCCAGCAACTATCACTCCAGTGTTCTAATGGTACAATGTGTTTGCTCATTACGTCAGAAGGCTAATGGATGATTAGAAACCCTTGTGCAATCATGTTATCACAGCTGAAAACAGTTTAGCTGGTTAGAGAAGCTATAAAACTGACCTTCCTTTGAGCAGGTTGAGTATCTGGAAAAAATTATTATTTCAAATACAAATCATTATTTCTAACCTTGTCAATGTCTTGACTATATTTTCTATTCATTTTACAACTCGTCGTGGTAAATAAGTGTGACTTTTCATGGAAAACACAAAATAATTGTTTGGGTGACCCCAAACTTTTGAATGGTAGTGTATATATACAGTATCTCACAAAAGTGAGTACTGTGGCGGTTTGGGAAAACCCCCACAAACAGACTAAGGACAGACAACTCGCTACTCCTGGTTTTTTCCGCTACACTACTGTGATAATGTCACCTTTCATGCATTGTGTTCATGCGTCCTGTCCTTACTGTGACCTAGAGACTCAGATCAATATGTAGATGTGCCTGTTAAACTCTTTGTTCTGCAGCTGGAGCAAAGTCTAGCAAATCTGCCTATTGTGATGTATGCCTCTCAAATGCAAATGCCATACTCCCTGCTGTGAATGCCTTTCATGCATTGTTTGTAACTGGTATTTAAGCTGACTGAAATCCATGCTCTCTCTCTCACTCGATCTCTCAACCTCTGCTGTAGGACACACACGTGTCCGCCTCTCCTCTCCTTCTCTGAGAGCCAGAGGATTCCCATCCAGCCTGCACACACTTGGGCTGGAGAGGGGATCCCGTGACGGCGGTATGATAATAAAACTCTACTTAAAACCTCCAACAACGCCGCCTTATTTCATGCCGCCGCAGTACACCCCTCACATTTTTGTAAATATTTTATTATATCTTTTCATGGAACAACACTGAAGATATGACACTTTGATACAATGTAAAGTGGTCAGTGTACAGCTTGTATAACAGTGTAAATTTGCTGTCCCCTCAAAATAACTCATCACACAGCCATTAATGTCTAAACTGCTCGAAACAAAAGTGAGTACACCCCTAAGTGAAAATATCCAAATTGTGCCCAATTAGCCATTTTCCCATCCCCAGTGTCATGTGACTCGTTAGTGTTACAAGGTCTCAGGTGTGAATGAGGAGCAGGTGTGTTAAATTTGGTGTCATCGCTCTCATGCTCTCTCATACTGGTCAGTGCAAGTTCAACATGGAACCTCATAGCAAAGAACTCTCTGAGGATCTGAAAAAAAAAATTGTTGCTCTACATAAAAATGGCCTAGGCTATAAGAATATTGCCAACACCCTGAAACTGAGCTGCAGCACGGTGACCAAGACCATACAGCAGTTTAACAGGACAGGTTCCACTCAGAACAGGTCTTGCCATGGTCGACCAAGGAAGTTGAGAGCACGTGCTCAGCGTCATATCCAGAGGTTGTCTTTTGAAAATAGACGTATGAGTGCTGCCAGCATTGCTGCAGATGTTGAAGGGGTGGGGGACCAGCCTGTCAGTACTCAGACCATACGCCGCACACTGCATCAAATTGATCTACTTGGCTGTCATCCCAGAAGGAAGCCCCCTTTAAAGATGATGCATAAGAAAGCCCGCAAACAGTTTGCTGAAGACAAGGGCATGGATTACTGGAACCATGTCCTGTGGTCTGATGAGACCAAGATAAACTTATTTGATTCAGATAGTGTCCAGCATGTGTGGCGTACAAAGACAAGTGTGTCTTGCCTACAGTCAAACATGGTGGTGGGAGTGCCATGGTATGGGGCTGCATGAGTGCTGCTGGCACTGGGGAGCTACAGTTTACTGAGGGAACCATGAATGCCAACATGTACTGTGACATACTGAAGCAGAGCATGATCCCCTCCCTTTGGAAACTGGGCTGCAGGGCAGTATTCCAACATGATAACCACCCCAAACACACCTCCAAGACAACCACTGCCTTGCTAAAGAAACTGAGGGTAAAGGTGATGGACTGGCCAAGCATGTCTCCAGACCTAAACCCTATTGAGCATGTATGGGGCATCCTCAAACGGAAGGTGGAGGAACGCAAGGTCTCTAACATCCACCAGCTCTGTGATGTCATCATGGAGGAGTGGAAGGGGATTCCAGTGGCAACCTGTGAAGCTCTAGTGAACTCCATGCCCAAGAGAGTTAAGGCAGTGCTGGAAAATAATGGTGGCCACACAAAATATTGACACTTTGGGCACAATTTGGACATTTTCACTTAGGGGTGTACTCACTTTTGTTGCCAGCGGTTTAGACATTAATGGTTGTGTGTTGAGTTATTTTGAGGGGACAGCAAATTTACACTGTTATACAAGCTGTACACTGACTACTTTACATTGTTTCAAAGTGTCATACCTTCAGTGTTGTCCCATGAAAAGATATAATAAAAAAATTACAAAAATGTGAGGGGTGTACTCACTTTTGTGAGATGCTGTAATTTTGATGGTACACCAACATTTAACCAAGTGAATGTCACTTCCTCCATAGTCTGAGTGGGTCCACATTGCCATCAACAGCTCTTTTTTGGCGGGATCAATGGGGGGGACAGCAGCTGTCGTGGCTGTGGCCTCAGTCCCAGCAGCGAATCACAGGGCACGACTTTAGCCACTACCAACAAAAAGCCCTGTGTTTGGCTCTTGGGACTGGGGTTGTGGTCATCGTGGTTGTGGCCTTTTCAGTGTTTCTACAAGGAACAAGAAAGTTACATCGCGCTGCTTTAAAAACTAATGTTTAGCAGACCTTAGGTTTTAAATGCTGTTGCTAACAATACAAGACCTTGAAGTCCACACCTGCTTGGAACCCAATGATCGCTGCTTGCAGCTTTTTCTGATCTTTGGGATTGTTAGGGAGACTGTGTTTTGGACTGAGTCAAAGCTTTGATGAGACAGTGGTGATTGTGGAGATCACTGAAGATCATACGAAATCAAAAACTGGCCAGATCTCCCAATGATCTCCACCCCTGTATAAAGGGGGTATAAGGAGCTGGAACATTGCCAGACTGAAAGGAATACGTTTCTATTTTTTTAAGTAGACATATAGTATGTATCTGAGCTGCAGAAAGACACAGTAGCCACAAGCCAATGTAAAATAATATACTTTATTATGACCATACATTTCTCATGAACACAAAACACTTGTTTTGTTCAGCAATGCTTTAAATGTGGCACTTTTTCCTCCAAAGGACTAAGAGGACAGGACAGGAATAAATACATATCATTTAAATTGCAGCACAAAAGGTGAGGCAGATACAGTCATGTGAAAAAATTAGGACACCCTGTATAAGCCTGTGTGTTTTTTAAACATATTTGGACATATGGATATTTAATATCAATGTTAAGAATACTGGGAGATTCACATAATACAACTAAACAATTAAAAATGAATTAAAGACTTTTTTCAATTTTCTGTAAAATGTAATTCTAAACAAATAGTGAGGAATAAATTTGGACCCCCCCCCCTCTTTTTTAGGACACCCCACATTATTTCCCACTTAAAATGGCTAAAATAAATTCAAAAAAATCCAAATCAAAACAAAAACAAGGTTAGACATAGATATGTGAACATTTCTTAATAAAGAATTGAATATTTAAAGGGGTGTCCAAATTTTTTCACATGACTATGTCATGGATTATACACTGTGATGGGTTTGGCTTCATGCTATTAATATTTTTGGCTTCAAAGATATCAGTGAATAATCTTCACATTAGCAACATGTCTATAAGTACAATCAGTCTATAGTTGATCTCATCAATGGGCTCTTTAAGTGCTGCTCTTGCTGTCACGTTTGTACAGACAGATGGTTTGAAAGAAACCCCACCGTTTTACCATGAATCAGTAGGATTGTGCAGAATAACCATGTAGGAAGTGAAAACTAATAAATGTAGGTGCATCTCAATAAATTGCAATATCATTGAAAAGTTTATCTATTTCAGTAATTTAATTCAAAAAGTGAAACTCATAGATTATATTCATTAAACACAGTGATATATTCCAAGTGTTTGTTTCTTATAATTTTGATGATTATGATTTACAGCTAATGAAAACCCCAAATTCAGTTCCACAGAAAATTTGAATATTATGTAAGATCAATAAGAAAAAAATGTATTTTTAATAGAAATCGTGGCTGACTGAAAAGTATGTACATGTACGCACACAATGCTTGGGCCAGGGCTCCTTTTGCATGAATTGCCGTTGTGTCCCTGGGCAAGACACTTTACCCACCTTGCCTCCAGTGTCCATGACACTGGGTATGAATGTGTATAAATGTTCGGTGGTGGCCAGAGCGGCCGATGGTGCGAATTGGTAACGTTTCCGTCAGCCTGCCCCAGGGCAGCTGTGGCTACAGTAGTAGTTTGCCACTACCAATGTTTGTGGAGTGAATGAATAATGTATCTATTTGTAAAGCGTCTTTGAGTGTCTATGATAAAGCACTTTATAAATCCGATGCATTATTATTAGCTCAAGTAGATTCATTTTGTCTTCTTTTAATTATTTACCTTTGGTTCTTATTAAAGACAAAAGTAGAAAGGAGATGTTTTTACCTTCTTTACATGTTTCGACTGTGCACTGCAGCCTTCGTCAGAAGAGTCAGCTGATTGCTGCCAGGTGTCATTGTATCAGCTGACTTTTGTAGGCAGGGCCAGCCCAGCAGACCTGTCAGATCCACCGAGCTGGCCCCTCTTTCCGCTGTCAGATGGTCTCTGGAGAATGTGGTCCCAGGTGTGGGAAAGCATAAAGGCCCCTCATCTCGGTTCATGGTATCTTTTCCCCGCTTCCTGATTTCTATGGCCTCCTTGATCCAGCGTTTGTGTCTGTTGCTCTCCGATCCAATAATTTTTACGTTGTCCCAGTCCATGATGTTATTATTTCTTTTGCAGTGATCTGATATTGCTGATTTTAATGTTTCTTGTTCTGCCTTTTCTTTTTGTGATCTTGTGAGTCGTCCTTGTGTTTCCTTCTCACATTCCTTCTGGTGTTCTTTTTTCCTTGTGGTGAATGATCTTCCGGTTTCTCCAATGTAGGTTTTGTTGCATGATCTGCATGATATTTCATATATTACATTGCATTTTTTGTCTTGTATGGCGCATATTTAAGGCGCATATATTGTATTCATATCCCCCGCATTCACCTAGTAGGCATGACAGTGCATATTCTAGAAACTTCATGTCTTAAGGAACAAAGAGGACCTGACCCTGTGAGGACCTACGGGAGGTGTGAAGTTGGCCTTGCAGGAGATGTGAAGTTGGAGAGAATGCCCCAGCAGGAGCCCCAGACGCTAGAGAGTCAAGGGACAATGGAGACGCCAAGGAGCCTCGGGCGCTGGATGTTTACCTAAGACTGTGGGTTGGGGGTGTGTGATTTGATGTTGGGGGATTTGTGTCTTGGGAGACTATAAGAGCTGTGTGAGATGACTGCTCTTTCTCTTTTCTGAGATTCTGTTCTTGTTAGAGGATGTGACCTCGCAATAAACCAACCCTGAGAAATAAACTCAGTCTCGTTTGTGAAAGGCATCCTCTACACTTGTTCTATTTTGTCCTTGGGGTGTACTAATAACTGTCTTAATTTTTTGTGTGGTTTTACTGCTGCGTTTATTTTGTATTTTTTCATGATCCTTTGAATTGGTTCCGTGATCCCTCGGATGTATGTTATAGTTATGGTGTCCTTGTTTTTGATTTCGGCTTTTGTTCTGTGTCTTATTTCCTGTTTGTTTTCTTTGTTTTTGACTTGCTGTTTCCCTTTGTTTATGGCCCCTACTGGATACTGGCAGCGTATGAGTGCATGTTTTATGTGGTTTTCCTCCTTCTGTCTGTCTTCTTGGTCTGTGATGATGGTGTGACGTTCATATAACGTCCTGACAACTGATAGTTTGTATGCTGTGGGGTGTTCTCATGTCCATAGTAGGTATTGATCTGTGTGGGTTGGTTTCCTGTAGACAGTGATTTTTATGCTGCCGTCATCGTTGTGGTGGATTTTCATGTCCGGAAAAGCTATGGTGCCATTTTCTTCCTCTTCGTATGTGAATTTTATATTCCCAGTGCTGTCCGTGCTATTCAGATGGTCAGTGAGTTCTTGTGTGTGTCCTTTCCTTATTTTCTCCAGAATGTCGTCTACGTATCTCTTCCAGAGGGTGGGTTTACATTGTGTAGGTACTGTGTTGATGGCTTTGTTTTAAAGATCCTCCATGAAAAAGCTGCTCATGATGGCTGATAGTGGGTCTCCCATTGCAAATCCTTCTTTTTGTCTGCAGATTTTTCCTCTATATTGAAAATAGGTGGATTTTGCAACAAATTGTAATAGTTCAGATATGTCGTGAACTGTGAGATTGGTGCGTCTTTTAAGGATTCTGTCATTACTGAGGCGTTCTTGCACTATATGTAGTGTGACATCAACAGGAGTTTTTATGAATAATGAAATGACATCATGTGAAATGAGGATCTCGTCTGATTCTATTGTCATATTTTTGAGTTCTTGTGCCAGCTCCTTTGAGTTTTTGCAGTGGTATTCTGATAGTCCAAGGAGGGGTTTGATGATTTCAACCAGGGCTTTTGATAAGTTGTATTTGACTGATCTGATACTGTCTATTATTGGCCGCAGTGGGATATCCTTCTTATGTATTTTTGGGGTTCCATAGATCCGGGGGGGTGATGCTGGCTGTGGGAATCAGGTGATCATATGCGTCCTTTGTGATTTTTTTGCTTTCTAATAGGGATTTAAGAAGGGCGTTTAGTATTTTTTTCTTTTCTTCTGTGGGGTTTGTTTTAATGATTTCACATGTGCTGTTGTCTGCCAACATGGTTTCCATCTGTTTTTCATATGCTTCCGTGTCCATTACTACTGTCGTTCTGCCTTTATCTGATGGGAGGATTGTGATCGTTTTATCTGTCTTGAGTGAGGTTAATGCTTTTTCTTCTTCTTTTGTAACGTTGCTTTGTGGTAGTTGGCTGTTTTGAGGATTCCTGCAACTGCGTTCCGAAGTGATGCTTTTTCCCCTTGGTCCTGACCCTGCATTATTATTATTATTATTATTACTGTGTCCAGTGCAGCATGGCATGGAGGCGATCAGCCTGTGGTACTGCTGAGGTGTTAAGGAAGCCCAGACTGCTTTGATAGCAGCCTTGAGCTTGTCTGCATTGTTGGGTCTGGTCTCATCTTCCTCTTGACAATACTCCATAGATTCTCTATGGGGTTTAGGTCAGGAGAGTTTGCTGGCCAATCAAGTACAGTGATATCATGGTCATTAAACCAGTTATTGGTACTTTTGGCAGTGTGGACAGGTGCCAAGTCCTGCTGGAAAATGAAATCAGCATCTCCATAAAGCTTGTCAGCAGAGGGAAGCGTGAAGTGCTCTAAAATTTCCTGGTAGACGGCTGCAATGACTTTGGACTTGATAAAACATAGCAGACCAACACCAGCAGATGTCATGGTTCCCCAAACCATCACTGACTGTGGAAACTGGACCTCAAGCAACTTTGATTTTTTTGTCTTTCCACACTTTCTCCAGGCTCTGTGACCTTAATTTCAAAATGGCAGGACTTATTTGCCAACATTTCTATTAAGAATCCATTTTTTTTATTGGTCTTATGTAAATTCTAATTCGCTGACAAAACGAATTTGGAGTTTTCATTAGCAGTAAGTATAATCATCAAAATTAAAATAAACAAACACTTACAATATATCACTGCATATAATGAATCTATGTAACCTATGAGTTTCACTTTTGGAACTGAATTACTGAAATGAATCAACTTTTCCAACGATATTCTAATTTATTGAGATGCACCTGTAAATACAGAATCTTGGCATGACATTTTCAAGGAAATTGCACAAAATTTCTTTTAGTTTTTCTTCTTCTGGAAACCTAATAACTACTAACATTTAATCTAAATGTAATTCTTTTTGCATGAATTTTACAATATACTGCAAGTGCTGTCATACCTTCATTTAGTTTCATGAATGTACATAAGCACTTTGAATTGTCTTGTACATGGAATGTGCTATACAAAAAGAAACTTGCCTTGTCTAGTTTTGCCAGTGTTTCATTTGGTCTGGAGCTACATGCCAATTTTTGGAAACTATCAAGCTAACTATATTTATAATTATTATCAATTTCTGTTAGGTGTTAGAGAATAAAATAAATTTAAATTTCAATCATTTTTGAAGTTGCAATCTTAACAGAATTATAATCATTAAAGACTTCTTTTTTTCCCACTTACTGTCTGCCTCTAAGTCCTTTGGAAAAGCCTGAACAATACAGTCATCCATCTCTCAAAAGAACAAAATGGGGCTGAACAAACAAGCATACATTACTAAATAATCTTATTTTACACATAAATATGAAATAAGAAGGCAGATGAGACAAAGCCTTGTTTTGTCAGTAAAGCTTTTCACCATGCAGCGTTCATTACTACCTTAAAAAAAACACCAAAAATCACGAACACACACCTTAGTCCACCAGAGACAACAAACACAAGGTCAAATATAGCCTATATACACAATATACCAAACATATCAATATCACTTTACTCCACATAGAGCGATGGTATCATATATTTTACAAATGAAGTCGTACCATTAGTCCAGCATAGTACCATGTGTACAGATAGCTTGATGGTGAATAAGCGCCAATTTCTACACAAGTATTTAAATACACCACTGAAATATAAGCTTTAAAAATAACATCCTCCGAATACACTTATATAGTTATATACACACACATATATATATATAGGTTAAATACTGATCATTCTGAATCCCTGGATTGCTGAAAACCTCCTTTGTTGCTTTTAGGCAGCTAGCTAAGCATCGCTAATTGGATAAGTTTCCACTGGTGCGCTGAAAACAATATGCTTCACATTGTCATTTTCACCGATTTGACAAAAGCTGGGAGAAGCACAAAGATAGCTGGTTTGTTGACTTTTTCAGATAGAACTGTAGATGCATTCTTGCAGAGAGATAGATGCGGAATACAATACCACTCTCCCATTAGCTTATCTTAGCATAAAGCATAAAGACCACATCAAAATAAATAAAATATGGAAATGTTATATTATCCCTTGCCACTTGAAAACTAAAGGGGGGTTACATTATGGTGGTGTCTGTCTGCCCCACAAAAGATTCCTTTGTGTGAAATCCACTCCTCCTACAGTTTTGTACCATGTTTTGAAACTTGGTACCAGGGTTTGATATACACTGATGATGTGCATACTGCAATTTGGCTCTAGTTGGATGACTTTTACAGGAGTTATAGCCCCTGACTTACAATGTTATATTTTCTAACTCAGTTAAGAAGTTTTCCCAACAACTCGATGTGCTTATTTTACTTTGTTTGGCAGAAACTACTTGTATTGTCTAATGAAAGTCTCCTGTTGAGTTCCAGATGGTGTCAAACTATTTTAGTTATATATTTATGGATGATAGGCTTATCATAATTGGGTTCTGCCCCAATAATTATATGAAGAAGCTGAGAACTCCTCTCCTTCAGTAAGATATTGGGATCTTCAAAGAAAACAAAGGCGGGGGATATCATACTCGACTCCCGTCTTAATTATTAAAGCACAGGTGTGCTGGTAACTTTTCTTTTTCAAAGCTGTGTAGTTGTTCATCATTGATTCAAGTCTTCAAGATATCTCATGTTTAACTAAGCTAAGATATGCTAAGATAAGCTCAACCTTCTCGCCTATAATTATGAAAACACAAGAGTGGTGTCATTCTTTTCATTTAACTCTGTGCAAGAAAGAAAATAAGTAAAAAAAAAAAATGCCACATGAAACACAAGCTCAGCTTAAGCTCAAAGTCAAAACTCAAAGAGGTTTCAGAGGCGGCAATTTCTGCCTCAACTCAAACAGGCAGAATATTTTTATGCTGCATGAAATGTGACAATATATACTATTGCCCGCCTAATAAGTGCATCATTGTTGTACAACATTTAGTGTTTTATACCTCATTAAAATACTCTGCTGCCTTATAAAAAGGAATTCCACCCATAAACAGAATGAACATGTCCCTCCAATAGTGTTGGTTGGCTTCACGTTCATATGGAGTATACTATAGAAGCTCTGTCAAATATAGTAATAAAACCTTTGGGGATAAATAAAATAATACAATTTTTTTTTTCTACGATAGAAAAACTGTTATGCCAGGTGAAGAATAACTTAGTTTATCTACAGTATAAATGTGTCCCAATGTTGGCTAAACCAGAAATTCAGATCAACACACCTAATCCATAGTAAAGTCCAAACCAGTCAAACTCCACATCCCCACACCCTGGCCAGTGTGACTGCAGCTTGGACAGAGCTGGTGCACTTCAGCATAACTGGGCTGCCTTGACTGTGAAAACAAAATGTTTTTTCCAAATAATTTAATAATACATCTAGGGTTGTCCAAATCTGCTTTAGAAGAAACGCTTTAGAAGCTGTGAAACTGCTGGGACTTATTATAAAGATAAAAAAATACATATATTCTTTATATTTCTTTTCATTAGCATAAGCTCTAGGAAGATCCTTACAGTGCCGAGTGTAGATTCATACCCTCTTAAAATATATTATGCTGTATTCTTTTTACAAACATCATACAGATGATTTTGTTGGCTACCAACACTGAAGATCCTTGGAGGTGATGCATTTTATTTCAGGGTGGATTCTCCTTTTGACGTACCACCTTCACACAATTAAGGCACCTTTTAAACCCCTGTGGGGTCAATGGGTTCTTCTAATAAGAAGAGAAGCAATCAATAACACCATAGAATGCACAACTGGACTGAAACAAACAAATGATGACAGCTGACAACATAAAAGAATAGAAATATCATGGAATGCCTATGGACATGTTACAAATACCAGAAGTGCTCTGTTATATTTTTTCCCCTCTCCTCTGTCATTATCTTTTTACTTGTTTTGTTTTTTCGTTTTTTTTTTTACATCAGCACCGTCCACCACATCGCCATGGCGATGTCAGAGGATGGAGACTGGAGACCTTCATAGCTAAAAAAGGATCGTCCCCAAACCTTGTCGGTTTTCATGAGTATGTGTGTGCGATTGTTACAGGGGTCAGTATCCCACGTTGAGCTTGTTCTTGTTCAGCTCTCTCTCCAGGTTTCCAATCAGAGTGTCGATGCTCTCCTGCAGGTCTCTCAGGTTCACCCTGTTGCTCAGCACGGGGCTGATATCCTGGATCTTCATGTAGGCCTGGTAGGTGTGCTCCTTGGGTAGTCGAGGTGGCAGGATGTGATCACACATGCTCTTCTCCTCCTCCTCTTCTAATGGGTGCCTGTTGTTTAAGTCTCCACCCTCTCCTTGCTGCTGCTTCTCCTCATCCTCCTTTTCTTCTTTGTCCTCCTCTCTCTGAGTTTCTTCCGGCTCGGCGGGATCAGATGCATGATTTTCTGCCTTTTGCTCTTTGTCTTCCATTGCTTTCTTCTCTGCTTCACGCACCTCTGGAGCTGTCTCTATGTCCTCTGAGGGCACATCATCATAGTCCGCCTCTTCTTTGCTCAGGGCCAACAGCATTTCAGATGAGAAGTAGCTCTTGCCACAGCCGCTCCAGTCCCCAGCATACCGGTTGCTGGGGCTGTCCAGACGTCCCGGTTTGGGTCGCAGAACGCCCGCCATCTCGGCTTCAGTGAAGTTCAGCATCTGGGGGCGCTCTTTTCGCCGTCGAAGAGGAGGAGCTGAAAGCAGGACAGTCGAGGCTAGAGCCGGAGAAGGTGCAAGAGGCTGTAAGGACTGGCCATGTGGGTCCACAACTAAAGAAAGAGAGGAAAAAGAAAATTTGATGTAAAGACTCTTAAGGACTGATCACCCCTGAATCCTCTTTAAAAATTCTTCCTCAGGGTATTAAAAACAAAAAGTATGACACAGCATGTACAGCACAGGTTTGGGTTTTGCATATTTACTTGTATAAATTCAGTACAGTAGATATTTTGAACACTTTAGATAGCTGACTTGAATTCACTTAGTATAGACAAGTTAAATACATACTGCATCTGAAAGATAAACCTAAGGTAGCTTCTGGGTCTGAAAAGTGTAGCCAACATGGAAGTGCCTTAAGAATTCACCCTTTCTAATGGTCAGCAAGGGGCAGGATCTATGGTAGCTTTAATTTAAAAAACTGATTGTATAGAAGTCTATCAGGAGAAATGGGCATATTTCTCATTTGATTTATGGTCTTTGTAGTACTAAACATTTTAGTACTGTATGGCTTCATTTACTAATATCAGTTATGCTTAAATACAGCATGATGGTTATTTCTTCAGTTATTGTCACACTGAGAAGATGATCACTATCACAGTGGGATATTTATTAGGGTGTGGTTATCTTCCCACAAACAAACGAAGATCAAATGAGTTTAATGTGCCTTTGTGTTGGTTTACAGCCTAAGCAGTCAACATCCTAGTTATTTCAACTAATACACAGGTTACAAATGTAGGTACAATTTTGATCACTAGAAAGAAACGTTTTCTTTTCAACACTTCATTGTGTAAATTGTGAAGAAACTACCTCAGAATATAGAAACAACTGCTGGCATAACTAGATACTACTAAGGGTGACTGAGTCCATAGCCCCTTTCAAACTACCCCGGCAATCCAGCCAAACCCAGTACGAACCGGGTTCCCTCTGTTGTTTGAATAGGGTTACCTGTGCTACTTGACATGGGCTAAATTACCCTGCAAACAACGTGAGTCCTTGCCCACTTCACCTCAGCTCGGTGGACACTGGAATAGGACAATGCAGATAAACGTACAATAAAGTAGGTGCCACCATCACCATGTCACAGCACAGTGGCAGAGAGTGAAAATGAATCAGAAGCCTGTCTGTCATTATTCTGACAGATTAATATTATATTAATTTCAAAGCTGCAGCAGACAACTGTGTGTGTGCCACAATTACACAAATATCACAGTGTCTGAGAGTGACAAGCTTCTTTTAAGAGTCACTCCTGCGGAGCCTGCATCGGCTCTGACCATCTCCAGCTACTGTGGAGCCAACACCAATCTGCCCTGGTTCGGCGCAAGGCAGTCTCTCTGTTCAGCTCTGCTCTGTGCTCGCTCGTGCATGCCAGCTCACCACGCATTAACGTGCACCCTGTGATCCTCTGTTGTGACCCTGTGACAGCCCCCTCTGAAATAATATGTACCCTGCTTCGTGTGGCATTGGACATGAAGCAAGACACATAAACACATGGCCCCACCAAATAAAAGTGCAAGCACACGCACACACACACACACACACACACACATATACACACAGAGTGTCTCTTGTAAATATGAAAGCTATTCAGTGCTGATATGGAAAAAAAAATCCCGACTGTAATTATGTAAAATGTCGGGTGCACTGTGCACCCTGGGCAGCGCGGTGGCGGAGCGATTAGCACTGCAGCAGCACAGCAACTCACCCTTGGCTGGGGGATCCTGGGTTCAATCCCAGCCCCCGACCAACAGTGATCTGTGTGGAGTTTGCATGTTCTCCTCGTGTCTGCATGGGTTTACTCCGGGATTTCTCCGGTTTCCTCCCACATGTCAAAAACATGCAAGTTAGGTTAACTGACATCAAAAACTGGGGATTCTAAATTGTCCTTAGGACTGTGAGAGTGAATGGTTGTCTGTCTCTCTGTGTTGGCCCTGCGATGGACTGGTGATCTGTCCAGGGCGTACCCTGCCTCTCGCCCAAAGATGCTGGGATAGGCTCCAGCACCCCTGCTACCCGAAAAGGATTAAGCGGAAGAAGATGGATGGATGGATGGGTGCATTGTGCAACCTTGTCCGTTAAAATAGAAGACAAAGTGCAGCAATCACATAATTATACAGATCGGTTTCCAATCAACCACTGATCTGCACTGAGTTTGACATGTGGCGACAAAATTAAAGGACTTGTAAAAATACTGGTGACTCTTGACTTTCCAGGCTGACTAGAGCATTTGTGTGACATCAGTGATGTGAGAACATGAACCTTGATACACTGGAGAAATGCACTGTTATCTGCGGATGGTCAGACCCACGCCTCCTTGAAGCTTGAAAAAGCCATGGAGGGTTGCTAAGGTGGTAATTTATGCTAATGGAACCTGCAACTGTGGCTCACCAATTGTTGTTTGAAAGTGGCTTATGCTGTGTAACTTTACACTTAAGCATGCTTTAGAAACAGCAACAAAAAAATGATAGAAATTAATTACGTCAAAAAAGAGAGAGAGAACAAACAAGCCATGCCAAATCAGACACATGCTGGAGTCACACCGCCACACTGTAGTTCTGTTAAAACCCTTCTCTAGCGTTGACTAAACCAACTTGAAAATGACAGCACCAGCAAATGGGACAATAAGCACTGCAGCACAATCAGTTACCTGTCTGTCTGTCTTTATCTGTGTACCTACACTTGCTGTACCTACACTTCCTTACTGGACTGGAAAAGAGCAAATGCACAGAGTGGTGAGACACCTTTCATGGGTACAGTCTAAAAGAATGATTTATCTCCTTATGTTTTCCTCAATGTGCATATTCTCCAGCTGACCACTTTTTATCTATTTTTTTCTTACTGCTAGTTCAGTGCAGCTCATTCATCAGATGGGTGGTGCTGAGGAGGCATTTATGTGCAGTGGTTACAAACTTGACAGTCCTCCAGGGGCTAAAGAGTCAAACACTTATCACCTAAAACAAACACAAATTATCCTCCTTTTTCAGACACTGTGCTATTCAATTTCAGACATGATTCACTAATGACATAATTAAAGTTGAGAGCAGAGGAAAGTAAAGCACTAAGAAATGCTGCAGTCTGCAAATATTAAATATGACGTTGGACACTGAATGCTCTGGAAGCGCTGGAAGTCCCACTGACCCAGGTCGATCAGATGATGACTCTGCAAATAACCTTCTTTGCATCCAAATATCACACTCGGCCTTACTGTGTGAGTTGCTTTCTGTCTTATTTTCACATTTGTTCTATATGATTCCTGCGCTGTTCTGCTATTGCTATAGCAAACAAGTCCTAGAATGGAGTCATACTGCCAAATATAACTTATTTCAGATACATAAAACGCTGTTCTGTAACTAGTGATCCTGACTAAAATGAACTCAACTTTTTCTGCAGCAGTCTCATTATTCACCGATCCATCCATCCATCCATCCATCCACTACTGATTATGTGGGAATCTGGGTCGCGGGGGTATCTGTCCAGGCAGAGTAGCCAAGACTTTCGCCCGGTTCATACAGCACCATGATACCACAATCCCTCCTGTAGGCAGTGAGCCCACTGGAGAGCGGACCCATGCGCCTTCTTTGGGTACACTGGGTCCTTGATGTAATGTTTTTTATATGGAGATCTACTAGACCACTCTTAGTCTGGCCCTTCACCCAGGACCAGTTTGCCTTGGGAGACCCTACCAGGGGGCAACTTGCCCCTGACAGCATAGCTCCTGGGATCATTCAGGCACTCAAACCCCTCCACCACAATAAAGCGGCGACACACAGAGGGGATTACCATAACAAGCCCTATTAATTTTATCATCAATTACATTTATAGAGGAAATCCTACAATTTCTTCATTATTTTACACTATTTCTTTTTTTTCTTATTAGAATTGTGTGAATACAATCTACAATATATAATAGCAATCATTTTTTCTTTTTTTTTTGACATTTTGACAGCTTTAGACAATGCTAAAATGAACTAAATCTATACATATGTGATGATGGTTTTGACATTCAAATTATACATTGGGCAGCCAGTGCACAGTTTAAATAAAATGGGTGTACTACATTCTTGCATATTGTAATGAGGTGAGAAAAGGGTATCAATATTTGCACAGAAATTATAATTACAGTACACTGTAAATGTGATGGGGTGATATAGTAAGCAATTTAACCTGATCAAACACAATCCAAAAGGAAGATTTAAAAAAACAAACAAAACTAATACTGCTGCAAAAGCACAGACACATGCAGTCCTATCTGTGTAATTCTTACCACTCACACATTTAGTCAGCAAACCTCTAACACAACTCACCACACCTCCTTCACTCCTTCAGCACACATGCTCATGCTCTCTCACACCTCCTCTAAATAGCCAGTCTGTGGAGGCTTCCGCAACAATGTCCTGGAAGGTTCGTTAAGTGCGTGTGAGAGGCGGCTGAAAATATCCCATAATGATCGTTAAATGTTAGGGTGAAGCTTCAGAGGCTGAGGGGTAAGGTTAAGCCTGGAATGTCTTTAAATACAGTCCAACACACTGCAAAGACAGAATGGAGATACTTTTTTTTTTTTTTTTTGATCGAGTCTCCTCGGGAACAAGTGTTCCTTTCTATAGCTTATACAGGACAGGGGTCGCCACTCCTCTCTGCCCACCTTTCCCCAATCTATTATGCTGAGCATCAAGCTAGAGGGCGGAAAGTACCATTTTTACCTGGTCTTTGGCATGACCCGGCCAGGATCATGGAGATACTAGCAAGGGTGTACACAGCTTTGTCAGTGTCTTTATGCGTTATTACAGGCAGTACCCAGGTGACACCAACAGCAGACAGAGACCACAAACACCCCTCTGGTAAAAAACACAAAATCTCTAGACTACAACTCCCATCAGTCTACGTGTGTGTAATGCGATAAGCAGTCTGCAATTGTAGGATTCCCAGATGTTGATTTACTCAGTTCCTGTACTTGGTTTAAGTTCTCTGGATGATGTAAGGAGGGAGCTAAGCTTCAGCGGTTTACACAGACCTGGGTCAACGTGGGTGTCAGAGGAAGCAGTTAAACTTAGAAGCTCAACGAGACGCAGAGTCACTTCTTTCAGACAGCAATCAGCAGATCGGGGAAAAGTAGCCGTCAATGCTTGGTTTAAAAAAATGAAAGCAAAAACTGCAGCACTGCCACCACTGACCAGTAGAATTTGTATCCGTTTGCTCTGGTCACAACAGCAGCTTAAAAGGCAAAACGCAAACAAACAAAACAAGCCCTGCGGCATCAGCGAGGTTTAACTTATGAACCAGAATACATCATGGTTTAAGCTTAAATTCTGTTGCCAAAAAAAGCTATTTTAAAACTGAGAAAGATTAATTTAAACTTCTTTTTAAACTCAGTTCAGTATTTGCTCCAAAGGTGCTTTTACACCTAACCCATTTGGGCCGAACTTTCTGACTTTTCTGATTTTAGATGTGAAACCTTCCCCGCACCACGGTCCAGACCAAGGAGCCGAAATCTGGTCCAGTAAAAGCAGGTGTTCAAAACTAATAGGTGGTTTAAACTGAACCTTGGTCTGGTTTGTTTAGAGTGTGAAAGGAATTTTCATAAAGGTTTGGACTTTTGGACCAAACACAGGAGGAAGCTAGGGCAGTCGCTAAGTGGGAAAATGAGCTGTGAGAGCATTCGGGAGAAGAAAAGACTCCATTTTTAATTGAAATTCATATGCCTGTTAGTAGCACAGTAAAAACAAATATATAAAAATGCAAAAACTTACCATATATTTTTGGAGAGGATGTAACAGATTTTATGAAAAAAATGGTTGAGCAATGCCACCTGAAAATCATCACAGCTGATGAGAAGGGCAAAGAAGACCTGAATAACATTGTAGCCTCACTAAACTAGTTCATCTCCTAATATGATGGAGTCTTCCCCAGTTTACACTTGAAGTGCTGCTATTGATGTGCCTAAAGCTGTAGGAAACACCTTGCAAGGTGAGTAGCATGTTTGCTAACTATTGGTCTGTGCTAAAAACATAAAGGTTGTCATGACAACAAGACATATGTGCATCACGTAAAGTTGTTTAGTTCACTTGGATAAGGAGCCATGTGAAACCAAACCTAACTGGAGAAAATATACAGTGGTGTGAAAAAGTGTTTGACCCCTTCCTGATTTCTCATTTTTTTTGTATGTTTGTCACACTTAAATGTTTTATATCATCAAACAAATTTAAGTATTAGACAAAGATAACACACGTAAACACAAAATGCAGTTTTTAAATGAAGGTGTTTATTATTAAGGGGGAAAAAAATCCACACCTACATGGCCCTGTGTGAAAAAGTGATTGCCCCTAAACCTAATAACTGGTTGGGCCACCTTTAGCGGCAACAACTGCAATCAAGTGCTTGCGATAACTGGCAATGAGTCTTTTACAGCACTGTGGAGGAATTTTGGCCCACTCATCTTTGCAGAATTGTTGTAATTCAGCCACACTGGAGGGTTTTCCAGCATGAATCGCCTTTTTAAGGTCATGCCACAGCGTCTCAATCAGATCCATGTCAGGACTTTGACTAGGCCACTCCAAAGTCTTCATTTTGTTTTTCTTAAGCCCTTCACAGGTGGACTTGCTGGTGTGTTTTGGATCATTGTCCTGCTGCAGAACCCAAGAGCGCTTCAGCTTGAGGTCACAAACAGATGGCCAGACATTCTTCTTCAGGATTTTTGGTAGACAGCAGAATGTATGGTTCCATTTACCACAGCAAGTCTTGCAGGTCCTGAAGCAGCAAAACAGCTCCAAACCATCACACTACCACCACCATATTTTACTGTTGGTATGATGTTCCTTTCCTGAAATATTGTTACTTTTACGCCAGATGTAATGGGACACACACCTTCCAAAAAGTTCAACTTTTGTCTCGTCAGTCCACTGAGCATTTTCCCAAAAGTCTTGGGGATCATCAAGATGTTTTCTGGCAAAACTGAGATGAGCCTTTATGTTCGTTTTGCTCAGCAGTGGTTTTTGTCTTGGAACTCTGCCATGCAGGCCATTTTTACCCAGTCTCTTTCTTATGGTGGAGTCATGAACACTGACCTTAACTGAGACAAGTGAGGCCTGCAGTTCTTTGGATGTTGTTGTGGGGTCTTTTGTGACCTCTTGGATGAGTTGTCGCTGCGCTCTTGGGGTAATTTTGGTCGGCCGGCTGCTCCTGGGAAGGTTCACCACTGTTCCATGTTTTTGCCATTTGTGGATAATGGCTCTCACTGTGGTTCGCTGGAGTCCCAAAGCTTTAGAAATGGCTTTATAACCTTTTCCAGACTGATAGATCTCAGTTACTTGTTTCTCATTTGTTCCTGAATTTCTTTGGATTGCAGCTTGATGTCTAGCTTTTGAGGACCTTTTGGTCTACTTCACTTTGTCAGGCAGGTCCTATTTAAGTGATTTCTTGATTAAGAACAAGTGTGGCAGTAATCAGGCCTGGGTGTGGCTAGAGAAATTGAACTCAGATTTCCAAAGATGTGATAAACCACAGTTAATTTATGTTTTAACGGGGGGGGGGGGATCACTTTCTGATACACGGCCGTGTAGGTTTGGATTTTTTCATTTCATTTAAAAACTGCACTTTGTGTTTACTTGTATTATTTTTGTCCATTATTTAAATTTTTTTGATGATCTGAAACATTTAAGTGTGACAAACACAAAAAAAGGAGAAATCAGGAAGGGGGCTAACACTTTTTCACACCACTGTACATAATGTAACAAAAACATGAACCTTGGTCTGGACCTTGGTGCTGGGTGAAATTCTGTTAATTTAAACTGTGATCTAAAGTTAAGCTTTAAACCTCAGGTTGAGGAGGTTTAACTTTAACAGTGGTTGCAATTTTGAAATGACTGACAAACATTTAGTTCCTTAAAAGAAAACTGAGAATGACAGTCAGGTTTCATGATGAAAATTATTTTTTGTTGAGATACCACTTAACAAAAGAAACTGTTTCAGAGCTCACTAGGAGGATTAGGCCAACTCTTGATCATGATGTGGCCATGTTGTTCCATAAATTCAAGCTAAAATGACTCTTTGATAAGATCTTTCCCAAAGGAGGAAAAAATTGAGCACTTCTGATAAGCTACTGTGAATACTGTTAAGTTAGCACGTTAACAGTAGTTGGCTTTGTTTCAGAAAAGCAGCCATAAGCAGTTGGTTTTGCTAACAAACTTTTAAACTGGGATACTTCTATTTTTCTTCTTTTAAAAACTGTTAGCCAGTAGTTGCCAACCAGTCTCCTTTCCTCTTTGTCCTCTCTTTTTCCAACCTTGATTTGGCCATATTGTTCCACTAATTCAGCCAACAAGTTTTGTTTTTTTTTCTCAAAGGATGAAAAAATCTGACCTCTTAATGTATGAAACTAACAAATGTTTAACTAAAAATGTAAAGCAGCCAGGAAGATCCCCTCTTCAAATAAACCTAGCTTTACTAAACTGAGTTTAATTTGAAATGATGCAACAGAGCTTGGATCAACTTTTAAACATGATTAACTCTGATTAGAGCCAATCTTAAAATTAAATTAAACATTTTAGTGCATTCCAGCCTTGGCCTCTACAGCTACTTTCCATCTTCATAATAGGGATAGTTTTGTTTTCTCCAAAATAATTATACCTCAGTGAAAACGGAGGCATATGGTAATCACTCAGTGTGTCTGTGGTTGTATCTGTCTGTCTGTATGCCTGTCTGTTTCAGCTCACCCGGTCAAAATTAAGTGCAACTAAAGGCTTGTATCATTGTATTGCCACATTTTCTCAACTTTTAATTTGCCAGAATTCCAAGATAAGGCTTTGTTTTTGAAATAAACACACAAATTTAACTCACCTGTAGTGTCAATGGCGCCAGGGAAAAATGTATTGTAATAACTATGCCAGGCCACTAGAGGCGGCAGTGTGACTTTTTTAAAGCACAACACAGAAGTTTTTTACAGTACGTGGAGCTGAACTGTTATAAAACAGCGGTTACTGAAAAAAAACATGTATTCAGCAACTACACCATTTATTCATCACATCGATTGTTTTCACACTGGTTTTGCTGTTTAGTTTTGCAGAGGAAGGACGAGGTAATACTCGTTAAAAACTCGCTAAAAACTACAAGTCCCAACATTCCTCACCTGCAAATGGTCACAGTGAACTGCGCATGTGCCCAGAAACTCCCACCAGAGGGAAGTACTGAGCAATCCACCAATCCTGGGTGAACAAATGTCCGTCTTTTTGCCCGTCTGTTTTCTTCCTCTGCCACTAAACAGCAAAAGCTCCCGTTTCTCTTGATTATCATTGTATTCCCGTACCTCTGCCGCCTCCGCCATTTAAAATGTCTGCCACCATGCTCTTCTTTTGTGTTTTGATTGCAGCTGTTCAAATCAGTTTGGTGTCTCTTGGCTGCCACCGACAGTATGGGCATGTGAACTGCAGATTATTTTCACTGCGCATGTATGTGCTCCAAAACTACTGGATGGATTTAAATGAAATTTTTACCAGAGGTGGTCCTTGGGCTAGAGAAGAACCCATAACATTTTGGTGATGATCCAAGAACACATACCTCCGCCAAGGCTCTAGCACCGAGGCATCGGCACCTTGGTGCTTTCATTAGTTATTAGAAATTTTATAAAAATACAGTTAGAGGTATTTATTAGAAATTAATTTTGTATTAAGTCTATTACCTTGTAAAATTAAGATAATTTCTGTATCTTTATTTTATATCATGTGCATATAATTTTTGGATGCAACTTGCTAACCAAGGTCACTACCATTAACTGATAACTGAGCGCCCCACACTTTCATTTGTATGTGGTCACAGTTGAACAAAAACAAGATGGTGATGGGGGTGGTGATGATACAAAGATCAGAACAAAATGGCAATGGTTGCTCACCTCATCGATAGTGCATCATTTTATATGCAAAAGCTGTAGGTTTAAGACAGTCCTGTAAAAAGTCTGATTAAAGAGTGTCATAGAGTCTCAGAAAACATTTTTATGAATTAATTTTAAAAAAAAGTGTTGGTGACACACAGTGTGAAAACTGAACAGACTACTGCCACATTAGAAAAAAAACAGCAACGACAAAGAATCAGGAAACTAAAAACTTTCACAAATTTAAGCATTTGAGTTGAACTTTTATCCACATAGCAATAATAGACTTTATCATTACTGTATATGAGACCTAAGCTGTAGCAGGGGATCACTTACTAAGAAGGACTGCAGTGATCACAAATGTATATGAAACTGAACCTGCAAGTTAAGAATTTATCAAATTATCAGCTGTGACCAAAGCAATTTTTACCCCGCCTGCAGCTCTTTCCATCATTCAACTCCCTCTTGAATAATCTCTGGGCTCCTTCATTTCTCACCCTGAGCAGACAGCTGCAGCTGGCAAAGAGCAGCTGTGCAGGCAGACAGATGAGCAGCATTAAGTGAGGCCGCTACTGGGTATCTATCCACGGTTGGTGATTTATCTGGAGGCAGAGGGGCCACGCCTTGAATGTTTGGTTTACATTGGGGGTTAGTGGCTTGGCTCTGATTGGCTTCACCATGATGAAGCACTTGTGGAGAGTTTCATCTCTGAGGAGCCAACAGATGGCGGCCAGTGGCTATCAGCTGTGCTTCTGCCAGTGATGTTTAACCTCAAGGATCAAAGCTGCCTTTACAGCCCTTTGTAGAGCTGAACCACAGAGCTGGAATGGACTTGAGCAAGATCCTCAAGCAAATGATCAGTAAATATGTCCCCATAACCTCGTTTAAAGAAATAAAAAAAGAACATAGGCTGTATATTCACCTGGCCAGAGTTGCAGCAGGTAGTGCAGTACTTCAATGTGCTTTTTGAAATGCAGGGCGCTAGCCAACTCTTCAGAATCGATGAAGACTCGATTGGTGTGGCAGGATGCCTCCTGACGCTGGCTCAGCAGTACGGGGCCGAAGCACACCGCCAGGTTCTGACATGTCATCTTATTCACCTCTTGGAAGGAGGCCACCAGCTTCAGGTGGTCAAGAAGCTTCCGCAGCGTCATCTGATGCAGACAGAGACATGTTATTATTGTGATTAGTAGTTTGAGTAGTGCCACTGGCTGCAGCAGAGCACTGCAACACAGCTAAAATGACATCACTGAATATCTGTAACAATATAAAACCACATGGTTGCCAACTGCCAATCAAATCTGAAAGAAGAAGAAGAAAGAAACAAGGACACATTAATTTTTATGACAATTAGTATGTTGTTTCAACAATCTATGACAGTAATACCAGCAGTAATACTATGGTCCATATAGCACTCTACACATTTTTAAAGCAGCTCTTCAAATTTTAATGCACACAGAAACAAAATGATGTCCATACAGTTATCTATTATCAGTCGGGTGTGTCACGAGTGTCTTTAGGATACTGCATATTACTTAGGCATAATATATTTGTTAAGATAAGATAAGATAAGATAAGATAAGCCTTTATTAGTCCCACAACGGGGAAATTCCAGGATTGCAACAGCACAGGGATAGCAACACTCAGAGCAACAATCAGAAGGCAAGAAAAAAAACAAGCAAGCAAGAGCAGCTAATAAACATATGTACGTATTACTATAAAATATATATATATACACACACACACAGACACACAGTGCAGAGCATTGTAGCTGGATGGAATAAATATATGAATATATGAACACACAGTGCAGAGCATTGTAGCTAGATGGAATAAATATGTAAATATATAAACACCCACAGTACGGAGCATTGCAGCTAGGTGGAATAAATATGCAAGTATATAAACACACACAGTGCGGAGCATTGTAGCTAGATGGAATAATATGTAGATATATAAATATATAAACACACCCAGTGCTGAGCATTGTAGCTAGATGGAATAAATATGCAAATATATAAACACACACAGTGCAGAGCATTGTTGCTAGATGGAATAAATATGTAAATATATAAACACACACAGTGCAGAGCATTGTTGCTAGATGGAATGAAACAGCATAACCGTCTACTTAGTTATCCTACATGGTATGATTATGTGCCCATACATATTCTCACCCTCCATAGCGACCGGTATGTTCCTAGTTGTATGCCGGAGGGGACCATTGTGTAAGTCTATTGCATCTTTTGCATTCAAAAAACTATTAGTTTGTTACGTCTTTTTGCTATCTCTGCGAGCAGCCCTGCTTAGGTTGTACAGTCTGACAGCCGTTGGTAGGAAGGACCTACGAAACCTCTCGGTTGTGCACCTGGGATGATGTAGTCTGCTGCTAAATGAGCTCCTCAGTGCATTCAGTATGTCCTGCATAGGGTGGAACTCGGACTCCAGCAGAGATGACAGTTTAGCCACCGTCCTTCTCTCTCCTATCTCCTCCATCGGATCAAGGCGCTGCCCCAGGACAGAGCTAGCTTTCTTAATCAGTTTGTTCAGTCTCTTCCTATCGGCTGCAGTAATGCCACTGCCCCAGCAGACCACTCCAAAAGTGATGGCTGATGCCACCACCGTGTCATAGAATGACTTCAGCAGCGCCCCTTGTACACCAAAAGACCTGAGTCTCCTCAGCAGGAACAGCCTGCGCTGTCCCTTCTTGTAGAGTGCGTCAGTATTGTGTGACCAGTCTAGTTTATTGTTCAGATGAATACCCAGGTACTTATAGGATGTCACCATCTCGATGTCTGTTCCCTGTATATTTACTGGTACTGTGAGGGGCTGCCCATGCCTGCGGCAGTCCACCACCAGCTCCTTAGTTTTCCTCGCGTTGATCTGGAGGCAGTTCCGATGGCACCAGTCCACGAAGTCCTGGATAAGCCCTCTGTACTCAGCTTCATCTCCATTGGAGATGAGGCCAACGATCGCAGAGTCATCAGAGAACTTCTGTAGATGGCAGTGTGTTGTGTTGTGTGAGAAGTTCGCAGTATAAAGAGTGAACAGGAAGGGAGCCAGCACCGTTCCCTGGGGGGCCCCCGTGCTACTGATGATCGTGTCGGACACACAGTCCCGGGTTCTCACAAACTGAGGCCGGTTCGTGAGGTAGTCCAGGATCCATGATGACAGGTGCTGGTCCACCCCTGCGCGCAGCAGCTTGTCCTTCAGGATCATCGGTTGGATGGTGTTGAAAGCACTGGAGAAGTCAAAGAACATGATCCTCACCATATTCCCGGGCTTCTCCAGGTGGGACAGAGAACGGTGAAGGAGGAAGATCACCGCATCCTCCACCCCAATGCCATGCTGGTAGGCGAACTGGAGTGGATCCATCGCTGGTTCCACCAGGGGGCGGAGGTGAGCAAGGAGCAGTCTCTCCAGGGTCTTCATCAAGTGGGACGTCAAGGCCACCGGTCTGTAGCTGTTCAGGTCTTTGGGGTGGGAAGTTTTTGGTACAGGTACCACACAAGATGTTTTCCACAGCTGTGGTACCCTCCCCAGTTTCAGGCTCATGTTGAAGATATACGTCACAATCCCACACAGCTGGTCTGCACAGGACTTGAGGAGCTTTGCACTGATGCCGTCCGGTCCCGGCGCCTTCCTCGCCTTGATCTTCCTCAGCTCCGTCCTCACCTGGGTCCTGGTCAGGGTCAGGATGGGGGGCTGTGTGTTGGGAGTGGGGGGGTGTTGGTGGAGTGGGGAGTGGGCAGCAGGACTTGATTTCTTTAGAGGCAGCAGTGGTTGTTGTGCAGTCAGGGGGGAGGGTGGTTGGTCAAATCTATTGAAAAACAGATTCAGGTTGTTCGCCCACTCCCTGCCCCCTGTGGCCTGGGGGGAGGTATTCTGGAGCCCCGAGATGGTTTTGAGGTTTCTCCAGACCCCGCTGATGTCGCTCTGTTGCAGCTTGTCCTCCATCTTCTTCCTGAAGCTGTCCTTGCCTTCTCTGATCTTTCTCCTCAGCTCCCTCTGTACGGACTTCAGCATCTCCCTGTTCCCTGACCTGAAGATCCTCTTCTTCTCTCTCAGAAGTGTTTTTATCTCAGGGTTGATCCAGGGTTTGTTGTTTGAGTGACGCCGTATGGTCTTGGTGGGAACGGATTTGTCCACACAGAAGCTGAGGTAGCCCGTGAAGGTGTGAATGAGGCCATCGATGTCCTCACCATGTGGATCGCAGAGCTGCTTCCAGGCGGTGGCTTCAAAACAGCCCTTTAGGGTGTCCATTGTCTCCTCAGACCATAACTCCACAGTGTGCATGGCCGGAGGTTGTCTGTGCACTAGGGGTTTGTACACCGGCCGGAGATGAACCAAGTTGTGATCCGATCTCCCGAGTGGGGGGAGTTGTGATGAGGTGTACGCCTCCTTAGTGTTTGCGTAGAATAAATCCAGTGTTTTATTGTCTCTAGTGTGGCATGTGACATACTGGGTGAACGTGGGTAGAATGGGAGACAGTGAAACATGGTTGAAATCGCCTGAGATGAGGAGAAGAGCATCTGGGTGTTCTGTCTGCAGCCTGCTGGTTACTGAATGGATGACGTCACGTGCTGTCCCAGCGTTCGCCGTCGGATTTGCATAAACAACAATGCAGATCACGTGTGAGTGTTCTCTCGGGAGATATGTAGGCCTCATGCTAACAGCTAGCAACTCAATGTCTTTGCTGCAGTGTCGTTGTTTAACAGTGATATGTCCCGGTCTGCACCAGTTGTTGTTAACATACATTATCACTCCACCGCCCCTAGCCTTGCCACTGTCTGGTGTTCGGTCAGCTCGTATCATGCGAAAACCCTCCAGCTCAATGTTAGCATCTGCTGCTAGTTCAGTTAGCCACGTCTCAGTAAACAAAAGGAGAGAGCACTCCCGGTATGTGCTATCATAACGGGAGATAGCCGCTAGCTCATCTAACTTTCCCAGTATCGACCGTACATTTCCCATGACAACAGATGGAAGGGAGGGTCTGTACCTTATATTTTTTGTCCTCCGCCTTACTCCAGCCCGGCAGCCGCGGCGTTTTCGCCTCAGTTCTCTCGGTATGTCGAGTTTTTCCAATGGGACCGGGTGGCGGTTGAATGCTAGCAGCTGTTCTCTGCTGTATCGTATCCTGCTATAGACAGTGGCTCCGTCCACCGGCTCAGGAGACATTTAGGACGATCTGTGTGTCCGTGATATAAGTGGGGTGAAAAAAAAAGACGGATCAAAAGAGAGAGGAAGGGAAAAAGACTCGGAATCGAGCCGCTGTTGCAAAAGGCAGCCGACTCGTGTGGCGCCGAGAGAAAAAAAAAAAAAAAAAAAAAAAAAGAAGAAGGAAAAATAACAAAGGCCTCATCAGCCTGTTTTTAGGTCCTCCCACTTGCAGCTGCTGCCTATTTTTTAAGCAATATTTGTCATATTTTGACCATAGGCTTTTTAAAATGCTTAAAGCCCGTATCTCACATAGTGGTGAATGACAACGAATGACTCACCAACTTTTCTCACAAATGTTCACGAAAATCAAGCTAGCGTCTCACAGAGCGCCAAACACTTTTTGGGTTTCGTCAGAGTTTGTAAAAAGCTGCAAAACAGTTCAACAGTTTTTAAGGTTGCACATAATTTTGTACTAAAGGTTCTTAAACAGTTGCTAACGTTCACTACTTGGCAAGACAAAAAGAACTTTAGCGACACATGTTCCAACAATTTGCAAACACCTACAACTATTTTGCAGACAATTGCAAAATCATTTCATCCTTTATATCGATACTGTCTGTGAGGAGCCAGAGTAACTCTTCCATATTTGCTCCTGTACGTCACTAAAAGGTAAACCCAGCCCTGATACCCAGCTGCTGCTCTATTATTGGCCAGCCTAACTGATTGAATCCACCCCGTTTCCTGCCCTCGTGTTCTCTTGTTTACAACACAACTCAGTGATTATGAGCTGTCTGCAGACATGCCAAGGAGATGCTGCACACTCCAGCGATGTAAGGCAGCAATGAGATCCTTACACAAACTCCCCAAGGATGCATCTCTAAGAGAAAAGTAGCTAAAACGTATTTTTACAGACGTTCCTGAGGATTTTAGCCCAAATTTATTGCTGTGTTCTGGTCATTTCACTATAGATTCATTCCAGAACCTTGGAAAGTATAACTTGGGGCCCACTCACACTGTAGAGTCTGTTCTGCACCGACTGAGGTTTGACACCCAAAGTCTGGAACATTCGATGAATGTGATCACTCCCTACTGTTCTGCAGGACGTAACATGTCCCCAACCTTAGAACAGTTGGTAGAGGTAGTCTCAGAACAGAATGAATGAGAATGCTGGGGTAACGTGAGGAAGCTGTGGTTCTATTGTCAGGGATTCCTTAAAGAAGTCTGGGAACTGTGCTAAACAAAAAACAATGTGAGTGCTCACCAGTGCAGGCCTCCAGTGCAGGCCTCCAGTGCAGGCCACCAGCAGACCGAAGAGCAGAGGGACATTTTACTGGGCGCAGAACAATATCACCTGGCACCAATGTTAGCAGGTCCTTAGGCTTTGTCAAAAAGTTTATTCTTAAGGGTAGTATCTCCCTGGGCTGAGACAGCTTGAGACTAGTTGGAGAACAGCATTCTCGGGGGAGTTTTCAAAATGTCTCCAAACATTCTCAGCGGTTCTCATTTTCCATTCATGAGTTGCAGGGTCTTGCACTTGTCTCACAGGAATTTTGAACAAGTTCAAAAAATTTGTGTGACAGCTTTCTCTCAAAATAGTCTCAGAGTCATTGCAGGTGTCTACGAGGGGAGGCTGAAAAGTTCATAGTGGTCAAATTTGACCAAATGTGGTTTATTTTTCAACATAGTCTCCCCTTCGCTCCACACACTTCTTCCATCGGTGTTGCAGCACTTGGATCCCTGCGGTTGAAAAATAACCCACATTTGGTCAAATTAGACCACTATGAACTTTTCAGCCCCCCTATCAAACTGTAAAACCCATCTCGACCTTGTCTCGAGTGTTGGGCAGCCACTGCGGGACTGCTGTGAGTGCAAAAAACCCTAAATTTAGTCTTGCGCATGTTGCAAGAATGTCCTGCAACAATTGCATGACTTGTACGCAAACACCTGGAGAACTTTGGCCAAATTGCTGAGAGTCTGTGCATTATTGCAACATTTTGTGAGACAGTGTGATTCAAGTGAAAACTGTCACAAATTCTCGGATTTGTCTCATGTTTTTAATCTCCAGCTAGTTGCAAGCTGTCTCAGCACAGTGAGTTACTACCCTAAGGATACCAATGTGAGGGTAGGATCTGTTGGCCTACAGAGGACTTATTCGTGACGTAACTGACACTTTTAACTCCAATGCAACGCTTCAAAGTAAAATATGTTTAAAATGTACTGAAATCATACAGAAGTGATCATGCCCAAAATGAACGTACAGGGGAGAGCATCAGACCAACTTACCACCATTGTTGTTTCATGATTATGGAGAGGAATGGATTGATTATACAGCATCACTGTATGACCAGCTCCAGCAGGGACTCTGTCCCCAGCTGGTCAACGGTGTGAGTCTACACTCTGGATACAAAAAATGCAGGCTGCCAGCCCAGTGCCTTGCTCATTTCACTGTGATCGTGCTCACCTATGATATATAATCGATCTGTCCATTTCTCTCCACAATCACAGTGGTATTAGATTTCAAATGTTAAGGCATTTTACAGTATGGCTGCGTGAGCACAGCAGGAGCAGGACCAGCTCCACCTCCAGTTGGTTGGCTGTGTGGGTTTGCAGCCTAGCGGCCGGCTCCGTGCTGCTCCGCTGTGCTCGTATGTCCTCCCAACACTTGTGCTGCATGGCTACTTATGTCTAATAATTGTTTAGACCCTCCACAATAATGGTATCATTAGATTTTAATTTTATAGAGATTAGATCTTCATTATAACCTTAATCTGGCCAAATTTGGTGCTTCTCATTTCCTTATTTTGTTTACGTAATGCTCTTGTCATGATGCCAAATTTTATCCAATCAGCATCAAGTAAATCTTAGACAATCTTGGGCCCTGGTGTAGGTTACACCTCCTCAATTGTAATTGGCTGTGCCACACGTGTCAATCACACAGCTTTCACCCAATCAGATTAGGGGCTTAAGAATAACCCTGAAACAGCATTTACTGGGAGAGCTCATAGAGTGGCTGCCTAGATCTTATGAAAAATGACACAGAAATGATTTTTTGTTTATCAAAACACAGATATACAGTATGTTCTTGATGATGACAGAATTTGAAATGAATCCATGACAAAGGTAATAAATAGGACCTTTAATGGAACAGGTTTATTCTTTGGCCTTCAGTTCTATTTATCTATCTAGTTATGCCTCGGTGCAACAGAGGCATACGGTAATCACTCAATGTGCCTGTGAGTGGTTGTGTGTGGTGGATTGGTTGTGTGTGTATGTCTGTTACCAGCTTTACAGCGTGCCCAGTCAAAATCAAGTGGAGCTAAAGGTTTCTATCATTGTATTGCTATATTTTCTTGACTTTTATTTGCCAGAATTTTGAAATAAGGCTTTGTTTTCAAAATAAACACAAATTTAACTCACCATTATACCCTCAATGGAGCAGTGGAAAAAGGTATTGCAATAACTAGGCTGGGCCAGTACAGTTAGCAACGAGGCAGCTGCACCTTGGTGCTTTCATTTATTTATACTAGTGCATACCTGTGCATGCCCGTAGAAAGCAGGTGTAAGCAAGCACGTCACCACTCGTTCAGTGGTGAATGGACATCCTGATTATTTTTTGGAATTTGGGAGGAAACCAGAGCACCTGGAGAAAATCCACACTTTGCTTTGCATTTTACACATTTGTAGTGTAGACTGCCATTCTTCAAGGTTACACATTTTTACTGTGTCAGCATCTCTTTAAAAACAACATTGCTCAGAAAGCAATGCTTTTGCTTAGTTTGTTCATCTTGACCAACAATATGGAGACTGCTTGATCTGCCAACTCTGCTCGCAGCAACGTAGAATTGACCATGGCTGAAGAAATCTCTTGTGCAGAAAGCACCAACGTGCTGTAAAGACTGGCCCTGTGACTTATTCACAGTCATGGCAAAGCAAGGTCTTACTGGATGACTGCAGAGGTGTGCTCGCTGCTCACAGCCAGAGATGCAGCCTTCAGAGCAAAGGACAGGATCGCCCTCCACTCAGCCAGGTCTGCGCTCTCAAAGGGAATTAAGACGGCGAAGCGCACCTATGCGGAGAAAATCCAGGGACACCTCTGTGACACAAGGAACACCAAACGGATGTGGCAGGGAATTCGGGCGCTGACAGATTATAAGTCTAGGCAGGGGGTCGATGATGACAACGTTTCGCTTCCAGACAGGCTCAATAACTTCTTTGCACATTTTGAAGCATCAAGCCCGACAATCAGAGGGAGGACTGGCCCATCTCCACCATCGGCTGGGCCAGCTATCACCATCAACGCAGCGGACACACGGCGGACCCTAATCAGGGTCAACCCACGCAAAGCTGCAGGTCCGGACAACATCCCAGGACGTGTGCTCCGAGACTGTGCGAGCGAGTTGGCGGATGTCCTGACTGACATTTATAACATCTCCCTGAGTCAGGCCATCGTTCCCAGATGCTTTAAGACCTCTACCATAGTACCGGTGGCAAAGAAACCAGTTGTGTCCTGTCTGAATGACTATCGTCCTGTTGCACTGACACCAATTGTGATGAAGTGTTTTGAACGGCTTGTCAAACCACACATCACAGCCTGCCTCCCTGCATCACATGACCCGCTCCAGTTTGCATATCGTTCAAACCGCTCCACGGAGGATGCTATAGTCACCACCCTGCACTCTGTCATTACCCACCTGGATCAGAAAGACACCTACGCCAGACTCCTGTACATTGATTTCAGTTCAGCATTCAACACCATTATTCCCCAGAGACTGATGGAGAAATTACTCCTTCTCGGTCTGAACACCGCCACATGTCTCTGGATCCTGGATTTCCTAACTGAGAGACCTCAGTCTGTCCGTGTTGGAAATAACATCTCCAACTCTATCACGCTGAGCACCGGATCCCCTCAAGGCTGCGTACTCAGTCCACTGTTGTTTACACTTCTAACACATGACTGTGTATCCAGACACGAGGAGAACCAGATTATTAAGTTTGCAGATGACACCACAGTGGTGGGACTTATTCAGAGGGATGAGGAATCAATGTACAGGGAAGAAGTTAGAGACCTGGAGGGCTGGTGCAGGGAGAACAATCTGGTGCTCAACGTGGACAAAACGAAGGAGATGATTATCGACTTCTGGCGGTCACAGCCTGAACACATCCCTCTCAGCATTGGCGGCCGTTTAGTGGAGAGAGTGGAGAACATCAAGTTCCTCGGAGTGCAGATCTCGCAGGACCTGACCTGGAGCAAGAATTCCTTGGGGATCAGGAAGCGGGCCCAGCAGAGACTGCACTTCTTGAGGAAACTCAAACAGGCCTCTCTCCCCATCTGCATCCTCAGGACCTTCTACAGAGGTGTGGTGGAGAGTGTTCTGACGTACTGTATTGCAACATCGTACTCCAGCTGCAGTATATCAGACAAAAAAGCCCTGGAGAGGATAGTTAAGGGAGCTGAGAGGGTAATTAGAGTTTCCCTCGCCTCTGTCCAAGAACTTTTTCAGAACCGCTGTAGGAACAGGGCACTGAACATTGTCAAGGACCAATCTCACCCTCTGCATAAACACTCTGAACTGCTGCCATCTGACAAACGATTCCGGAGCATCAGAGGCAGAACCACCAGACTAACAGCTTCCTTCCACAAGCTGTTAGGATGCTGAACAGTTGATCCGGAATCTCTCATACATACTACTGCACCTGTGGACATTATGTATATTATTTGTATATTATAGTTCTGGTTAGTTTTCAAGTATGTCTCAGGGATGTGTGAATAGCTGTGTTGGGGTGGGGAGTGAGGGTGTGTGTGAGTGTGTCTTAAATTATGTTCTTTTTACTTATATGGATGCCGAGAGAAACGCAATTTCATCTTACCTGCACTACAGTTGTATGTACAGCAATATGACAATAAAGGTTGATTTGATTTTGATTTTTTTGATTTGAAACTACATCACAAGGTGAATGGAAAGATGTTGTCAGATGGTGTGAGTGTGATTTGTGGAATCAGTAGAGTGCGTCCAGCATTAACACCAATCACAGATGTTGGAACCAACAGGTGAGGCTGCCTATGATCTTTTAGTGAGTCCTATGGTCTATATGACATCATATAGAAATCATAGGAACATCATGGGCGGTCCTATGACCTTTTAACAAGTCCTATGGTCATGACACACAGACAGATATACAGACAGACAGATTTCTTGAATTATATATACAGTGATGAAGTGAGCCCTTAAACTCGGCCACACCTCGGACACAGTCCAAGGATGGATAATTTTTTCACACATAAGGAGTTGTTAAGAATTCCTTATACAAAGATATAGAGTGATGATAATCAAGTCAGTGGCAGTAATGCACCTGTAGGCTGGATGCCAACCGCCAATCAAATCTAAAAGAAGAAGAAGAAGAAGATGATGAGCCCTTATTCTTCGAGCCCATTTCCCTTCGAAGCGCCTGAAAAACATACCCAAACTAAACTGAAAGCTGCTCTTCAGCCCCGCACTGTCTTCATGGGGTTGGTCTCATTCAAAAGAAAACACTCTAACTTCTTTAGCAAAACAGTCAGAATCCCTCTAAGTGCTTCAGCAACTGAGTAACAGTGATCTAAACATACTAAATCTGAAGAAATAAAAGTTTGCCTGCGTGTTGTTTTTTTTTTCATACAAATGCCTGAAAATAACACACAGCTGTTATATACTGGCTGGAAAACACAATAGGAATGTAGAACCAAGTGTTATGAAGTTCAGGTAAAAATTTGGTAACAATAGGACAAGAAATGAATATATTACACACCTTTTTGTCAGGCGTCTTCAAATTGTGCCAAACTGTGCCATGGCCAACCCCCCCGGTGATTCTTCAGCTAACGACTGGGTCAAGTAATTAATAATTTATTCAATGTTCCATGTTAATTTTAGCCATTTTTCAAAAAGGTGAGTGATGTTACAATGCTTCTTTCTTGGATTCACAGACTGGTTTACGCTAGCTTTATGCACCTGCATTACATACGGGATTCTTCTTCTTCTTATAGATTTGATTGGCAGTTGGCAACCAGCTTACAGGTGCATTACCACCCACGTACTTCACTCTACATCATCACTCTATCTGGTCAGGAGCTGTAGTCCTATCATCATTGCTGTGTCCAATCGAACCTCAACTCTATCTTCAGACATCACTCTTCTTCGTCTCTGGGGCAACAAAGTTGAATGGCCCCTTGTGAGGTATCCCTGAATTCAGACATTAGTTGGCTAAGCCACATGTCCATCATTTCCTTACTCTGTATTAGCCGCCTGTATGGCTGCCGCGTCATTAGGGAGCGCTTAACATGAGCGCACCTTAGTGATAAGTAAAATTCCTTGTGTGTGTAAGCATACTTGGCAATAAAGTTGATTCTGATTCTGATATAATGGGCTCAATGTGTTCCCGTTTGCTATGACGCTGGCTGGACCTTCATGGACCTTTAGCGCTCATTGGGTTTCCACTGCTGTCAATCACAAAATGGAGGCTCCATTGGGTCAAATGAGCTGTCAATCTCTCCTGGGCATGACCCATCCTAACCTGAATGGGGAGGATTCTTTCTCTGGTTCAACCTCCTGGCAGTGATGTGTTTCTAGTTTACAAAGCTAACCGTTTTTGGCCGATTTTCGGCAGTTTTATGGTCTATTTATGGTCAGTTTTCCCCGTCGTCATCAAGATGGACAGTAAATCTTACTCAAATTGATATATTGGACCCTTTTCAATACAAATGGACCGTATTTGTGGAACAATCATTGATTCTGGGATGGCAACAAGCTACTTTTGGTAAGTCACTTGTTCGAGCTCATGCTAACGTTACCTGGTTAAAAGTTATATTTCAATCCAGTGTTATCATTTTTCCGAAATCTGTTTTAATAACTAAACAGACGAAATTCTAAGCTCACAAACGATGTAAGGCATGACTGCCTTCTGTAAGCATGTTTAACACAATTCACTATGGCGCAGCTGAGATTAAAAAAACAAACAAAAAAAAACATTTAAATACGCCCGGCCGCAGTATCCGGAAGTAGGGTCAGGATTTCTTAACGGAAACACTGATGATGACTTTTTTAAAAATGTTTTTTCAACACTTTGAAAACCACATGTTCCACTGAGATTCATTATACTGATGAGAAAACCAGACACGCGGTACAGTATCTCTATAACTGGAATCTACAAAACAATAAAACTGCCATTAAACCATTCCAAAAATTAATAAAAAGCAGATAAAAAAAACAAAGATATGCAATATGGACAAAAGTATTGGGCCACACCCCAAGAACAGTGAATTCAGGTGTCTGTGTGCAAATTCACCAATTCAGCTCACCAAGAAATCTTTGACAATTGTCTGTGTTTAACGTTTTATAGGAACAGTTTGGAAAAGGTTCTTTGTGCTACAAATCAAGGTCTACAAAGGCACGAGTAGATGAGTTTGGTGCGAAAAACGTGACTGGCCTGTGCAGAGCCCTGACCTCAACTCCATCCAACACTTTTGGGATGAACCAGAACTGAGACTGCAGACAGACCCTCTGGTCCAACATCAATGTCTGACCTCACAAATGCTCTTCTGGATGAATGGACAAAAATATCTCAGAGACACACTTCAAAATCTTGTAGAAAGCACTGAAAGTGTGAAAGTTGTTAAATCAGTAAAGGGGGAACCATCTCCATATTGAAGCCTCTATATTTAGAATGGGGCATCTTAAAACTCATGTGCAGGTGACCCAATACTTTTGTCCATATAGTGCGTGTTTAAAGAGACACAAGAGCAGATTATACTGTACGCGATGCCACTATTATCAGCCAAGCAAACAGCAGTAAGCTGCAGCACTGTCGTCATGGCCGTCATTATCTCTGCCACAATTAGCTCTTTCACTTCCACTGCTGTGACAATCCTCAGGCTCCTGGAAGGCTGTGAGAGGATTTGCTGTTTATTTCCTCACCCTCTCCACCTCTGGCAGGTGCTCCAGTAGACTGACAGTATACTCCGAGTCGGCCTGGTCGTTGTCGCAGCCAGACGCTCCCATCCGCAGAGGCCTCGTGGCCATGGACTCTAACACAGCCTCATACAGCTGCTTTGTGATCAGAGGGTAGGGCAGCTCACGTAGGTAGTCCTTCAGCACTCCTGAAGAGCGGGAGACAAAGAAAGCAGGATGACATCAAGACAGAGAACTCATTTGAGCTTGACGTGAAGTGTTGTGCTCTCACGCCATCGTGGCTACTGGTTTTACCAGTTATAGCAGGCTAGCCACTCAGCTCCACTAGCCATAAATATATAGCTGAGATGTAATGTTTTGTTTCATCATGTTAAATATTAAACTTTTTTTCTCAGAAATTTGTGACTTTTTTTTTTTTACCAAACTTGGCAACTTTTAATAGCATATTTATGTTTAACATTCCTTTTGTAATTTTGTCTTTTTTTTCTTGCAAATTTGTGCTTTTATCCACGCCAACAAGTCATGTGGGTAGAGTGGTCAGCTATTTTTTTTTTTTTTTTTTTTTGTACTTATTTTGTACCCGTAGGTAGATTTGTTCTGCAGTCTGGTGACAAGCCACCAGCTGCCGGTCGCTGCGTGCGCAAGCGCCCCATATCCCTAACCTGCATGTTTTTGGCATGTGGGAGGAAACCGGAGAAATCCCGGAGTAAACCCACGCTACACGGGGAGAACATGCAAACTCCACACAGATCACTGTTGGCCGGGGGCAGGGATTGAACCCACGATCTCATGATCCCCGCGCTCCCCCGGCCGAGGTTAAACTGTGCTGCCGCAGTGCTAACCACTGCGCCACCATGCAGCTATGTCCGTGCTCTGACTTGACACGGAATGAGGCTACAGCAACCAAACTTGGTACACAGGCTGACCTTGGGAGTAGCACCTTCAGCTACTCTTTTTGGGTCAAAAGGTCAAAAGTCAAGGTCGGAATGCCATATAAACTATATCTCAACAACAAAAAAAGCTAGGGTCACCAAACTTGGTACACAGGTTCACCTTGGGACCCTGAACTGTGGCTATGGTTTTGGGATTGCAAGGTCAAAGGTCAAGGTCAAAATGCCATATAAACTATATCTCAGGAACAACGAAAGCTAGAATCATCAAACTTGGTGCACAGGTTCACTCTGACACCCTAACCTGTGGTCAAAAGGTCAAGGTTTTAAATCTACAGTGTTGCACAAAGGTGTGGGACTGTAGCTTGGTTGAGTGCATTCTAGTTTCATTTAAATTCTGACTTTTTATCACAAATTTGAAGTTTTTTTCTCAGAAATTTGAGACAAATATAAATATGACTTTTTTTTTACAAATTAGCATTTTTTTTTCAAAGTTTTTAATTTCCAGATATATCCTCACAAATTTGTGTTTTTATTTCCTTTTTAATTTATAGTTGTATTCACATCAATCTGTTGGATGTTTCTGCACTTTTTGTCCTCTTAAATTTTTTGCGTTTTAGATGTAAACCTTTGACTTTAATTTTACTAATTTGTGGTTGATTATCATTTTAAATTTACAATTTGCCTACAGTAAATTTGTGACTTTTTGTACTTGTTTCCTTACAAATTATGGGCTAAAGAGCTTAAGGGTGTTTGAGCTTTAACACTATAGCGTCACTGGTGCAATATAGTTCAGACTGACAGCCCATCACCAGCATGGGGCTGGCTGTCCAGTGCTAATGTCAACCTGTGCGTCTTAGACTTACCAGTGAATAAATCCCACACTTATCCGAGAATTACACATGCATCTTTAATACATAACAAATCTTAATGAGAGGTTGTCAGTAGGAAATAAAAAGCTTTACTTTTTCTTCTAGCTCACATCAATGAACTTGGCGCACTTCCTTGGCTCCAAATTGAGCTCCTATTGTTTCCTCAGGTGATCCTATGGCGTCTGCTGAGATGCCTGATTGAGTCGGGCGTGACATGGCAACCATAAAGTGTCAGGAGGGGCTGGTGTGTGTGGCACGTTCGCACCTGTGACTTGAGCCTCACATAGTTCAGACAAAAAAGCTGGGGGAAAACATGAAACCCATGCTGTCTGTCTACTAAGCCCCTGAAATATCACTGGCATGTCTTTTCATCAAAGGCAAAAAAAAAGAGTGGAGAGGGGGCAAAGACGGGAATAAAATGGGCTCTTGGCAGTGTGACAGCCCTTTGTGGTGAGTGTCTGTTCTCTTTTACCTCTGCATGAGGCTGGATCGGTTTTCAGGGGAAAAGGCTGTGCAATTAGCAACACTGCTTATCTTTCAAAGGAAAACACACCAAGTGCTTATGGGAGGGAGGCAAATTATTTTATATTTCTCACCTATATTAAACTGGGTATGCTCATAAAAGAAATGACAAATTTGATGCTGATAATGTGAATCTACTGCCAAAACTCTCGCCGACACAGATCCATACATCCATGATCAATTCATATTTTACACAGCAGAGCTGCTGCTACACCACCTCTTTACAATCTGCTCTGCTGCAAAGATTTGCTGCTGTTGTTGCCTTGTCGATGAAGCTGTAAATATGCTGTAATGGCTGCTGGTGTTCTGCAGCCTCTGGTTTGCACCCACTATTCTCATCAGCTGTTGGCTCAAACATGCAAACGTAGCCAGAATGAGACATTCCCAGCTCACATTTGCAACGCTAAATCCCACTGCTCACGTAGACAAGGCGCCTGTGCTAACGTGCTCATCAGGAAATGTCTTGACTGTGTGTAGGTTTTGTGTGGTTGGTAATATCAGTAATCTATGATACTGCTGAGGCTGAAGACTTGTGGGTGACGTCTAAGTGGCTGCTATTCTGCTTGTATGCTGCTGTCTCATTTGCCTTGCTATCATGGATTAAATGTCCCAAACATAGTGTTTGTGGCATTTAACCTTCAAAAATGCTTTCTTGGGCCAGATAATTAATGAAAAAAAATTGAAACCTCTCTTTGTAGAAAAAATATTTATATTTATACACTCTGGCAGGAACTAATATAGCTCTTCTGGGTTACATTTTGGTGCATCCATAAGAGAAAACCCTGTTCTTAACTACATCCCAGTACCATGCTGTTGTTGGTGATACTGATCCAGTCGGAGGCCAGAGTTTCTCTGAGCCAGTGGCCTGTTAGCATCAGAGCTAATAACCAATAAAAATGGTTCTTTATCCACCTCTGTTGTTACTTATTGATAAACACAGAGGTCTTGGACACTACAGGTGAGCAGTTGTTGGTAGACAAACACCAAAGATGCTCTTGTTCCACCACCACGATCTATACAACGCCACTCCTCGGAAGATTTTCACCTTAAAATAATGCTTCCAAAATTATTTTGATGGTATATCAACCTTTGACCAGGTGAATGACACTTTCCTTATAGCCTAAGTACGTCCATGTAGGTCCACAGCTCTGTTCTTGGCATTAACACTGACAAGACAACAACTATGGCAACTATGACCGCAGGCTCAACAGCCAATCACAGGGCTCAACTGTAGCCACCAACATCTAAGTATCCTGTGATTGGTAGTTACAACTAAATTCAGTCACCATATTTGTAGTCTTTTCAGCGATCCTACACGGAACAAAAAAGCTACATAAAGCTGCTTTCACAGCTTCTTATCTTCACACTATTAAGTCACGCTCTAGAACCATAACATGTAAATAAGTTATTTAATTTTTTTTTTCTGCAAGGCTGAATAATTGGAAGATGCAGCTACTTATCCAGCTGTTAGTCTAGCGCTGATGTGTTGTTAAAATTATGGAAAGCATGCACACTTTGCAGTATACAGTGGTACTGGTGTATTTTTTTATGGTTGGAACTGCTGCTGTCCTGATTTTTGTACAAATGCCAATTGTATTTGAAGTGTGAGTTAGTGTTAACAGTTAGTTGTATTTTTGATAGGCCTTAAAGTGCTGACACGATTTTGACTGCATCTAATTTTGTAAACACATAATACAATATGACGAAATAGGTTGGTCTGTGCAGTTCGAAGTCAAACCGGCTTGTTTTCACGCGAATATCCGACGTTTCCAAGAGCGCCGTGGCACCAATTGTGTCAGTGGCTGGAAAACCCCCTGGCCATGTTGTGACGTCAGCGGGAGAACACAGCGCTTGGCTGCCCATTGTACACACAGGATCGAAGCAGTAGAAAACACCGACGATGGTTCCAGCACATGTAGTCTGGAATTGGTTTGTGGTGTCCATTCTTCAGACAACAATAGTTCAGAAGAATGGGATGATAATGAAGAATCTGGGGGCATCAGTCCTTATAGGTTTGAGCCGTATCAAGCGGGCATCGTGCCTAGCGAGTCAGACTCAGAGAGTGACGGTGGTGAGGCACACATGCCCGCCGCAGCAGCAGCGGCAAACACACAGCAGGGGAACACCGAGTGTTATGCTTTTGTTACAGATATTGCAACAAATTATTTGTTCATAAATATAATTTATTTAAACCCGATTTTTCAATAAAATCATAGCAGTGTATTTATAATAAAATTGAAACGTCTACCAGGTAGACGTTGTCTAACTCATTCCATGGAGGGCCAAGACCCTGCATGTTTTGCTTCTACCCAGTGTCATCAGCAGGTGTTTTTACTGATCAGCAATCAGTGGGAAGAAATTCAGTGAAATCACCTGTTGAAGACACTGGGTGGAGGTAAAACCTGCAGGGTCTTGGCCCTCCATGGAATGAGTTTGACACCTGTGGTCTACCTGATACTTTCAACACGCCCTCCCCCCCCAGTAAACAAATCAAAAGATACTTTTTATTTTTGCAGGTGCCAGTGTGGTCTGTGTGTGAGCATGACAACAGAGGAGGAGAGTATTTGCTGTCAGCAGCAGGACAAGGTGAAGCAGAAAATTCCAGACAGCGCTATAAAGTGTATCACTGGTCATCACAACTTCCCCGCAGTGTGTCTGAATGAAGATGTGTTGGAAGTGGCTACAACATTACGTGAATGTGGATTATGGGAACAATTGGAAGCGATACAGTATACATCTTACAGACAGTTCATCAGATGGTGCTACCACTACCTTGGTGAGAAAGTCTGCGTGCCAATACCTGCCTGTGTCGTTCACAAGATCAGACAGACCTTTCCAATACAAGAGGGACAATATGTTGGTTTTACTTATGCTGACTAACTACCTTCATGTTTTCATGGTATTGTTTTTCATTCCATACATGTTTATCTGACCACAACTGCTGTCAGTTTTTACAAGAAAATAAAATTACTAAATATTTATAGTGTGATACTTGAAAATCTCATAACTGTTGTCATCACTGGGACGTTGCATGCAATCCTGTATCAATCCTGGGTATCTGAACAAGAGAAAGATTTTTTTTTTTTTTTTGCAAATATAGTATAATTTTTTATTTTTTTTTTAGTAAATTAGAGCATACTCGTGGCCATAACTTATCATTTTAAAGTTCAATTTTCTGTAAAACCCCTTTAGAAATTAAAATTATTCTCTGTGTTACTGATGGCAATATCCTTAAAAATAATGTATTCCCTATTATTTATGTCTCATTAAAAATGCAATTTTGTTATCATTGTTTATTAACTGCTTTTGTCTTGTATCAACTGGCACATGATTTTCAACAATAATAATAAAAGCAATAGAAGCAACTGATAGTCCTCATTTTTTCTAGAGTTTGGTTACAAGAAAAACAATACTCATAACTGGTATAGCACACATGTACTGTAACTATCAAAAATATTAAAATAATTATTATAACAGGAAAAAGTCCAAATTAGTGGCAATGAATACAATATAGTCAGTTGGTGTCACGAACCAAGCCCGTGTTATCCTGTAGGGTTGATTCTGACCGTTCTCTGTGGCTCAGGCATCGGGTTTATTATGTATTATCTGTTGAGTTTGTGTTGTTTTTATGTCTGTGTTCCTTTTTTTTTTTTCCATGCCTATAGCCGCCGCTCTGGCCAGCGGTTGTTGGGCAGCCGTTTTGACCCACTTTCAGGTGGGCGCTGTCCAAAATTCACCGGTCCGATCACACCCCCTCGCTCTTTGACAATCAGCTGTTCATGTTTTGTATGCATCACCTGCCGTGTTGTCAGCCAGCCAATATTGCCAACATTATCACGACGTGTTAGCCACTCCACACAGCCGTGGTTCTGTTCTGCCCCTTGAAGTGATGTTGGCCCTGGGGCGCAACCGTGGTTAACACGTCTCCTCTCCATGCGTTCGTTGGGCGATGTCGGCTCCGAACGCCAACTGTAAGTGTTTCTGTTTATTTTTGTAAGTCTTCCTCTTTTTGGGAACTGTTGTCATCAGTCTTATGTTCAATAAATGTGCTGTGGTGAATCTTGCGTGTAAATCCATTCATCCTTCCCCTCCTCCGTGCACTGCATAAAAGCGCACGAGGAGGCTTATGACAGTTGGAGCTGAAGCATGTGATGTGGTGTTTCATGGCCTGCTGTTTATCTAAGCCTGCGACACAACGCGAAGGCATAGCCGTAAAACTAAACAAAGAAACCAGAGAAACTGTCTGCTACAAAGCTGCTGGCATTCCAGTCAACAACACCAGCGTCCGTTCTCTCGCTGACGTCATTTCCGCCTCCTTCTTCATTCGGTGGGCGGCGCCACAGACCAGTCAGCGGCTACAGTTTTTTTGATGATAACTATGTTATGCAGGCGCTCTTGTAACTACTATTTTGATCATCGACAATGACTTTTGGGTTTATACAACATGCTAAAAAATGTCAAAATCATGTCATGAGCACTTTAAAGTGACACTCTGACAAAAATCAAAAAAGGCAAGTTTGGACGCAGCGTTTTTGGTAACATAACTGTCATAATTGCCCTTCAGGGCGGAATTAAAGGCACCAAACTGTGAGTTTGCAAATTTAATAGTGGAAAAACACAAATACACAAACAAAACCCAACAAAACTAGTAGGAGCAGGAGGATACAGGAGAAGCCCAAAATAGCAACAGCTAAGGCGAGAAAAGTCGCCGGCTAAACCTGGAGCATTAGACGTGGAACACACGCTAGGAATACACAGAGCAAAAATAAAGAGGCACTTACGTCCGATCATAGAGAGTTGAGAGTAGGATGCTGTGCCGGAAAATAGTGCACAGCCCCTTAAATAAGGCTAGAAACAAAATGAAACAAGTGATCACAGGCAGGAGAAAGCAACAAAACAATTTAGACCAGCTGGGAGTAGTGAGAGAGGAGGGAGTGATCGGAGTTCAATTCAATTCAACTTTATTTATATAGCGCCATTTCACAACAACAGTCATCTCATAGCACTATAACAGTCATCTCATAGCACTATAGTTGACGAGTTGACGGCTGACAGGGGCCACGCCCATGCAGGGCAAAACCCCAGAAAGCCACTGACAACTGTCAACCCCAAGAGAGAGAACAGAATACAAATATAATGGGATGGCAGAAAATAAAGACAAGTAACCTCAAAAATGTAATAAATAACTAGAAAAGCACTTGGAGAGCGCAGACCTCCGCCAAGCGCCACAGTTCCCCCCATACAGTGTTTGTGTGTACGTTTTCAGATTCCTTGACCATGAAAACATATGACTAGCAATTGGATTCACAATGATAGGATTAGTGGTTCAGTAGTTATTGACGAAAATGGCATTTTCCGTAATGGCGGTTTAGCGCCACAGTTCCCCCATACAGTGTTTGTGTGTACGTTTTCAGATTCCTTGACCATGAAAACATATGACTAGCAATTGGATTCACAATGATAGGATTAGTGGTTCAGTAGTTATTGACGAAAATGGCATTTTCCGTAATGGCGGTTTTCTTCTGGACGGTGATCCGGGTCACCACCAAAATGTAATCATCTGTAGGATACCCCATTTCTGACAATCTGTGAAAATTTCATGAAAATCCGTCCATAACTTTTTGAGTTATCTTGCTAACAAACAGACAGACAGACAGACAAACAGACAGACAGACAAACCAACGCCGATGAAAACATAACCTCCTTGGCGGAGGTAATGAACATAAACAGGAAAATAAATCATACTGAGATACAATGCAGGATAAGTGACAAGGTAATCAAGGATAAAATGACAGGAAGGCAACTTAAAATGACAACAGTACAAAAATATGAAAAAAAAAAGGCAGAAAAACTGAGCCTGGTGGAATCCCCCCATGCCCAGATCGTGACAGAGCCCCCCTCTCAAGGTGTGGATACTAGACACCCCAGGGTAACATCAAAAGAAAAGAACCCCCCCACACAAAAAAACCCCACCCCGGGTGGGAGGAGGGGGGCCAGGCACGGAGGGACCGAAGCAAACCAGAGAAAATAAGAAAAACCTTCAGAATTAACATCCCAGCAGAGTCCAGACAAAGAGGAAACAACAAAAAACAAAGGCCCTGCTTGGGACCCACACCAGGCAAAACCACAACCACCCAGGCCCCCTGGACCAAAGAGCTGGGCAATTCAGGTGGGCGCCCAAAGTCCCACGCCCGGCAGATGGCGTGATGGAAAGAGTCGGGTGGCCTACCAGAGAACGTGGGCCACCCAACCCTGCGGCACAGTCTGTCGGGTGATCTGCCAGAGTTTTTTAGCCACCTGAATAGAAAGGGTGGTCCAGGAGGTGGCTGCCCAATGGGAAGAACCAGTGGTGGGCTAGATGGAAAAATAGGGGAAGCTGAGCCAACATCAGGGTGAGGAGAGGGAACCACGACGGCATCTGGCAGAGGAAGGGGAACCACGACGGCATCTGGCAGAAGTGGGGGAACCACAACAGCATCTGACAGAGGTAGGGGGACCACGACGGCATCTGGCAGAGGAGGGGGAACCACGACGACATCTGGCAGAGGAAGGGGAACCACAAAAGCGTCTGGCAGAGGAGAGGGAACCACAACGGCATCTGGCAGAAGTGGGGGAACCACAACGGCATCTGACAGAGGTAGGGGTACCATGACGGCATCTGGCAGAGGAGGGGGAACCACGACGACATCTGGCAGAGGAAGGGGAACCACGAAAGTGTCTGGCAGAGGTGGGGGAACCACGACAGCGTCTGGCAGAGGAGGGGGAACCACGACAGTGTCTGGCAGAGGAGGGGGAACCACGACAGTGTCTGGCAGAGGAGGGGGAGCCACGATGGTGTCAGGCAGACCTGTAGCACCCTTGGTGGTCCCGGACTGGGACATTGCGGCGCCCGCGGTGGCACTGGGCTGGAGCGGAGTGGCACCTGCAGTGGCTCTGGGCTGGAGCGGAGTGGCACCCGCAGTGGCTCTGGGCTGGAGCGGAGTGGCACCCGCGGTGGCTCCAGACTGGAGTGGAGCTGCACCCGCGATGGCTCCGGACTGGAGCGGAGCTGCACCCACGGTGGCTCCGGGCTGGAGCGGAGCTGCACCCACGGTGGCTCCAGGCTGGAGCGGAGCTGCACCCTCGGAGGCCCCAGGCTGGGACAGAGCACCTGCGACGACCTCAGCAGGAAGGGAAGCAGCATCCACGGAGAACCCAGACTAGGCCAAAGCAGCACCCATGGAGACTTGTGGCCAGGGCGACTCGAGTCCCTCCAACTGGGCGCTCTCACTCGGTTTGGTCACCTCAGAAGACAAACACAGAGAAAAGACTGGAGAAGAATCACCGGCAGCAGTGGAGCCCTGCGAAGGGAAATCAGGAGCAGAGGAGATCTGCACCTGATCCCCACCACCCCCCACCACCATGAGCCAGACAAGATTTCTCTGCAGAGAGAAGAACAGAACAGAGTACTTGCCTGGACTTGAGCTCCACTGCCATCCAGGACTCTGACGAGCCTGCTGCGTTGACCACAGCAGCGGGCATGATAGTGGGTGCAACCGCAGGACCTCCAGTGGAAGCGGCCAACGCAGGTGGTCCATCTGGCATGGCAGCTGAAGGTCATCTCACTGCTGGCACCAAGTCCTGCGTAGCTGAAATCTGGGGATGTTCTGCTGTCGGTTCAGGCTTCAGGTCACAGGAAGCACTCTCCCTTTGTCCGGGTTGTGGCTGTGGGGCTGGAACCAAGTTCTCCAGGACCACAGGTTCTTCCATTGACCTGCCGCTCCCTCCTGGGACTGGCGGACACCCAAGGAAAAACGGAGGAGAAACAGAGGGTGCAGGTGAGGAGTTAACATCGGCAGTAGGTGGTGAGAACTCAGCTGGTTGCAGGGACTGAGTTTCACCACAGGAGTTAGGCAAGATAGTTCTTTATCATTGGTGAATGAATGAAAAAACGCCTTTTCTCCCGGGGCATGATGGAAGCTGCTGCAGGTGAGCCAGATGATCTTCTCCCTGTAGCAATGGAGGTGATCCGGAGAGACGTCGGAGTCCGGGGATGCTGAATCGTCGGCGCAGACCTTGACGCCAGAGTGCCCTTAGCCCCAAGGTGCGGGGCCCGGGAACCCCTCACCAATGGCACCGGGTCCCGCATCGCCAAAACCAGGGGACGCTCATTTGTTGGCGCAGGCTTTGGGACACCGAAGGCGATCCTCTCCCTTGCTGGACGTGGTTGCGGGGCCGGACCAAGACCCTCAGGATCCACGGACCCATCCGTCATCCGGCGGTTTCCTCCCAGGGCCAGCGGACATTTCAGGGAGACAGGAAGAGTTGGTGAGGGCGTGGTGACAGCAGCTGATGGTGAGGGCTCAGAGGGCTGCAGCGACTGAGCCTCACCACCGGGAATTAGGCAAGAGGATTCTTTAGACAGTGAAAGAGTGTAAAAGCACTTGCCTGAATTCCCGGGGCGTGATGGTAGCTGCGGCTGCTGATCTGGATGATCTCCTCCCGGAAATGGCGGAGGTCGTCTGTTGAGGAGGCGGAGACATAGGCTCATGGCGAGATGGGGGAGGCCCCGGAATCAGGGGATGCTCACTCATCGGCTCACACTCCAGTTTCCCAGGTGAAATCTTCTCCAGTTCCTGGGCAAAGTCCAGGAGGATCCATGGCTTATACTCCAACATTAACTCAGTCTCTTCTGCCAAAACCCGCTGGTGTTCCTCCAGCTCCTCTGCAGAGGGACCATCGGGAGGCACAAGGAGATCGTGCCCAAGCCGGAACTCTGCGGGCTCTTGCAGGGTCGGAAGGCCGGCTGGTGGTGCGGGCTGTTGCTCAAAAGGAGGAGACGGCGTTGCAGCAGGATGACGGTGATGGCTTCGGCACTTCCGCACCTGGGGTTGCTTGCTCAAGAGTCCCGGTTGCGCTGCAGGGGAGTCCCTCACCTGCTCACTGAGACGCCGCTGGGAGTCAACCACTGTGGTGAGGAGAGTGGTAAGGCCCAGACAGCTCCAGAGACTGGGACATGACTCAATCAGCCGGGCCGTGCTGTCCACGAACCCCAAAACGACTTCGGAAGTGTGGGTGGCTCGAGCCTTTGAGGCATAATCCACAATGAGTTCCGCCACCCCACATTCCTCCTCACTCAGTCCAAAAACACTGAAGTCCATGGTGGAAATTGCACCCAAACCTCCAGACTAAAACAAAAAATGTGGGAGGGAAAAAAAAGAGCAAACTCACAGCTGCTCGTGCCCATACTGGCAGCACCCTTCTGTCATAATTGCCCTTCAGGGCGGAATTAAAGGCACCAAACGCCAGCTGTGAGTTTGCAAATTTAATAGTGGAAAAACACAAATACAAAAACAAAACCCAACAAAACTAGAAGGAGCAGGAGGATACAGGAGAAGCCCAAAATAGCAACAGCTAAGGTGAGAAAAGTCACCGGCTAACCCTGGAGAATTAGACGTGGAACACACGCTAGGAATACACAGAGCAAAAATAAAGAGGCACTTACGTCCGATCATAGAGAGTTGAGAGTAGGATGCTGCGGCAGAAAATAATGCACAGCCCCTTAAATAAGGCTAGAAACAAAATGAAACTAGAAAAGCACTCTGAGAGCGCAGACCTCCGCCAAGCGCCACAGTTCCCCCCATACAGTGTTTGTGTGTACGTTGTCAGATTCCTTGACCATGAAAACATCTGAGTAGCAATTGGATTCACAATGATAGGATTAGTGGTTCAGTAGTAAAAGCATTACCTCCTTGGCAGAGGTAATAAACTGAAGTGTTGGTGTTGTGTCCATGTCCTGCATCTGCAAACTCCCAGGCTGGGGGCGTTGCAATTGAATGAATGAATGAATTAATCTTTATTTCGAATAGATTAAGAGTACAGGTTAAAAGAAAGTGAATAATATAACAAAGGGGGTAATAAAATCCAACAAGGTCAAATTAGACAATAGCTCCTCTGATTATACAGTTCAACATAAGTTATCCGAAATATGTGATGGCTGAATCCGCAGCTTATATTGGCCACCCATGTTCCATCCAAGAATTCAAAAGAAAAAACAAAAGAAGTCATGATACAACTGCGTACAACCCACAGGCCAATGTGAGCGTTTTAGATCACTGAAAGCAGCACTGAGGGCTTCACTGGCGGATGCCAATTAGGTAGACGGGTTGGCGTGGGTTTTATTCAAAATTCAAACGTTTATTTCAAACTCAGGGTTCATATTAAATGCAGAACTAAAAGGAGTAGAAAATAAATAAATAAATAAAAATATATACAGATCAGCAGACAGTCGGCGGTCTTGTAACAACAATAACATACAATATTGGACTCAGTATAAAATGGAACGCCACCACTTCCAAATGCTGGAGTGAAGTGTGAGTGACGAGTTGACAATTGCTGATATAAGATGATTGTTACATGGCAGCAACCTTCTCATCAAACTATAAACATTGTTACGTATCAACTCGCCAAAAGACGGAATGTTCACAGACACAAACATCTTGCTTGCACTCGACCTTCGTGGTACATCTAATCTTTATCTTTATTGGGGTTGCACTCCGCGACCAAAGATGATTTGGAAACTTCCCCGGCAGAGAGCTTCTTTTTGCGGAGTTACTATGGCTGACCGGGGAATTTCTGCCAAATAATCCAGCGGCGGACAGCTGGTCGTCTGAGCTTTTGCAGCGTTGCGCAAACACAGGCACACAGCACACTGCCGAGCAGCTCGTTTTTGCGCAGCGCCTATGGCTGGCCGGGGAATTTCTGCCAAATAATCCGGCGGCGGACAGCTGCCCGTCTCAGCTTTTGCAGCGTCGCGCAAACACAGGTACGGTGGCGGGCCCAGCCCACCAGTGTTTTCCGCGTGCTTTTGTGCCTAAAACGTTGAAGAACGCGGAGTTTATGTTGGTCAGACACGATGACCAGCGCCCTCCATTGCGCCTGCGCACATGTTGAAAATAGCCGTATGTCACAGTGTTAAAGAATGATTTAAAAAATTCCTGTATCCAGACGGTGATCCGGATCATCCCCAAAATTTAATCAGTTCTTCCTTGTACCATTTCCAACAACGCCTGAAAGTTTCATGGAAATCCGTCCAAGACTTTTTGAGTTATCTTGCTAACCAACAGACAAACAGACAGACAGACAGACAGACAAACACACAGACAAACCCCGGCAAAAACATTACCTCCTCCTGGCCTTTTCGGCCTGGCGGAGGTAACAAGTGATCACAGGTGTGGATTACCTGAGTGGGCAGGAGAAAGCAACAAAACAATTTAGACCAGCTGGGCGTGATGAGAGAGGAGGGAGTGATCAGAGTTGACAGCTGACCGGGCCACGCCCACGCAAGGCAAAACCCCAGAAAGCCAATGAGAGCTGTCAACCCCGAGAGAGAGAACACAACAGAATACAAATATAATGGGATGGCAGAAAATAAAGACCAAGTAACCTCAAAAATGTAATAAACAAACTATAATGAACATAGACGGGAAAATAAATCATACTTAGATACAATGCAGGATAAGTGACAAGGTTGCCAAGGATAAAATGACAGGAAGGCAACTTGAAATGGCAACACAGTACAAATATGGAAAAAAAAGGCAGAAAGACTGAGCCCGGTGGAATCCTCACGCACTCAGATTGTGACAGTAACTATAGCAGGTCCGTAGTGTTGAGCCAATCAGGTCTAAGAACTGTCTCAGGCCTGGATTGAAGTTAGCCTCCAGGGCCAGTGAGCATTTTTGGACAGCTGCTTTGAAAACTTGACCCAAATTAAAATGGGTTTTACCATGAAACGGCTTTAAAGGACCGATGCAGTTTCAGTTATTATCCTGGGCCACCGTGCATACAACTGGGCATGTCCTTCAACCAGTAAATCTTTTTATTACAGGATTTATTCTGTTTTATGTAGCACTAGCCACCATTAGCCAATCTGGCATCTTTTTTATCCAAATTTCCAAAACCGTGACTACTCAGAGTTGGGACCAGGAAGCAGAGTCGCAGTCTTACACGCCTCACTGCAGCTCCTCTTCATCCGCCACCCCTCAGCTTAGCCCCTGTCTTCCCCATCAGAGAATCGTTGTCTGCTCCCTCCAAAGTCAATAAAAATATAATGCATAAGCATCCCAAAGTGATAAAGCAAAATATTGGTAAAACTCAAATTAAACATAAAGCCTCTAAATTGAATGATTTGGCCTCTGTTCCTCCTCATAATTTAAAAATTAAATGTGGTTTACTAAATATTAGGTCTCTAACTCCCAAGTCTCTGTTAGTCCATGATCTGTTAATTGATCATCAGATTGATTTAATTTCCCTTACAGAGACTTGGTTAGGGCAAGAGGATTATGTTGGTTTAAATGAATCAACTCCCTCTGGTTATTTAAACTGTCAAAATCCCAGAAGTTCTGGTCGTGGAGGAGGAGTAGCAACAATTTACCATTCCAAATTACTAGTTAATGTAAAGCAAAAAACATGTTATAATTCCTTTGAGGGCCTGGTCCTTAGTATTGGGCACTTTAGCAATTTTAGGTTAAACCCAATTTTATTTGCCATAGTTTATCGTCCCCCATCAACCTACTCAGAATTTTTATCCGAATTTGCTGATTTCTTAGCTGATTTAGTGCTGAAATCTGATAGAATAATTATTGTAGGGGACTTTAATATACATGTGGATGTAGATAGTGACTGCCTTAATGTGGCATTTAATTCAATATTAGACTCGATTGGGTTTTCTCAGAAAGTAGGAAATTCTACTCATTACCTCCACCATACATTGGACCTTGTTCTGACATATGGCATAGAAATAGAAAATCTTGTAGTGTCTCCTCATAACCCTGTACTGTCAGACCATTGTCTGTTAACCTTTGATTTTACCATTTCTGACTATTTGGCTCCTAAAGAAAAATATTATTACAGTAGATGCCTCTCAGATGATGCTGTTTCCAAATTTATGCAGATTGTTTCCTCTATGCCATGTGTCAACACAACGGAAATAAGCTATAGACAGCTTGCTCCTTCTGTAATTGATAACATGGTGGATAGTGTTTCAGCTTCTCTGCATCAGGCTCTAGACTTGGTGGCCCCCTTAAAAAAGAAAAAGTCTAATCAGAGATTTCTAACTCCTTGGTTCAACACAGAAACTCGTAGCTTAAAACAGAAGACTCGTCAATTAGAAAGAAAATGGCGCTCTACTAATTTAGATGAAATCTATTTAGCTTGGAGAAATCATCTTTTAATTTATAAAAAATCTCTTAGAAAAGCTAGAACAAGTTATTACTCTGTCAAAACCTACCTTTTTGATATAGCCTACAATTAGGGAGGGATCATGTGTTTTCTGAACCCTCCCTTAGTTATGCTGCTAATAGGTTTAGTCAGCCGGGGGACCTCCAGTAATGCACTGGGCCTCACTCCTTTCCTCACTCTCTATGAAATATTTTTTTTTTGCTGGTCATTAACATTTGTTTGTTCTCTCCCATAGATTGAGTCCCCATTGTGCTGTTTGCTCTCTACATGTCTGTTCTTTTCTTCTTCTCTATCCCCTCACCCCCCAGCCAGTCGCAGCAGATGACTGCCCCTCCCTGAGCCTGGTTCTGCTGGAGGTTTCTTCCTGTTAAAAGGGAGTTTTTCCTCTCCACCGTCGCCAAGTGCTTGCTCACAGGGGATCGCCTGATTGCTGGGGTCTTTCTGCAACTGTGGGGGTCCTCCCTACAGTTGATAGTGCTATGAGATGACTGTTGTTGTGAAATGGCGCTATATAAATAAAGTTGAATTGAATTGAATTGAATTGCATTAATAGAAGAGAACAAGAATAATCCCAGGTTTCTTTTCAGTACTGTAGCCAGGTTGACAAAGAGTCAGGACTCTGTCAATCCTAGCATTCCCTTAGAGCTTACTAGTCAGGACTTTATGAACTTTTTCAATAATAAAATTTTATCCATCAGAGATAAAATCAATCAGATTCTTCCCACAGTTAACTTAAATACTGTAACTACTACAACTCCTTCTTTTGATGTCTGTCTTGATGAGTTTACTCCAATCGACCTTTGTGAGTTAGACAAAATAGTTTCCTCATCCAAACCTTCAACTTGTCTTTTAGACCCTATTCCTACTAGGTTATTTAAAGAAGTCTTCCCACTTATTGGTAGCTTTATTCTTCATATAATCAATTCTTCATTAACTTTAGGCCATGTACCGCAGGCTTTTAAAACAGCTGTAATTAAACCCTTACTCAAAAAGCCAACGCTAGATCCAGGAGCTTTAGCTAACTATAGACCAATCTCTAATCTCCCTTTCATTTCAAAAATCTTAGAAAGAGTTGTTGCTACGCAATTATTCGACCACCTGCAGGGAAATGGTTTACTTGAAGAGTTTCAATCTGGGTTTAGAATCCATCATAGTACTGAAACAGCCTTAGCGAAGGTCACTAACGACCTCCTCATTGCATCTGATAATGGACTAGTTTCTGTACTTGTCCTTTTAGACCTTAGTGCAGCTTTTGATACTATCGATCATAATATTCTACTTGATAGATTAGAACACTATGTTGGACTTAATGGAACTTCGTTGCAGTGGTTTAGATCTTATTTATCTGATAGGTTCCAGTTTGTTCATGTAAATAATGAGTTTTCTTTCAACTCAAAGCTTAGCCATGGAGTTCCACAGGGATCTGTGCTAGGCCCTACTCTTTTTAGTTTATATATGCTTCCGTTAGGCAACATTATTAGAAAGCACTGTACACATTTTCATTGTTATGCAGATGACACACAATTATACCTGTCAATGAAGCCAGATGATAGTAATCAATTAGCCAAGTTAGAAGCCTGTCTTAAGGAAATCAAAGCTTGGATGACTTGTAATTTCCTGCTATTAAATTCAGATAAGACTGAAGTCATTCTTGTTGGTCCAAAAAACCTTAGAAATTCCTTTCCAAATCAAACTTTCAGTTTGGATGCAGTTACTCTTTCTCTTAATAGCTCTGTGAGGAACCTTGGAGTTATTTTTGATCAGGATTTGTCCTTCAATTCACATATTAAATTTGTTTCTAAGACTGCCTTCTATCATTTGCGTAATATTGCCAAGATTAGGAGCATCTTGTCTCAGAGTGATGCTGAGAAACTGATCCACGCTTTTGTTAGCTCGAGATTAGATTATTGTAATTCTTTATTATCAGGTTGTCCTAAAACATCTTTAAAAAGTCTTCAGCTGATCCAAAATGCTGCAGCAAGAGTTTTAACAGGTACTAGAAAGAGAGATCATATCTCTCCGGTTCTGGCCTCCCTTCATTGGCTTCCCATAGAGTTTAGAATTAAGTTTAAAATCCTTCTTCTTACTTACAAAGCTCTAAACAATCAGGCTCCTTTTTATTTAAAAGATCTGATACTACCGTATTATCCTAACAGAGCACTACGCTCCCAAAATGCAGGACTACTTGTAATACCTAGAATCTCCAAAAGTACAATGGGAGGCAGAGCCTTCAGTTATCAAGCTCCTCTCCTGTGGAATCAGCTGCCAATCTGGATTTGGGAGTCAGACTCGATCTCTGTTTTTAAGATTAGGGTTAAAACCTACCTTTTTGATATAGCCTACAATTAGGGAGGGATCATGTGTTTCTGAACCCTCCCTTAGTTATGCTGCTAATAGGTTTAGTCAGCCGGGGGACCTCCAGTAATGCACTGGGCCTCACTCCTTTCCTCACTCTCTATGAAATATTTTTTTTTGCTGGTCATTAACATTTGTTTGTTCTCTCCCATAGATTGAGTCCCCATCGTGCTGTTTGCTCTCTACATGTCTGTTCTTTTCATCTTCTCTGTCCCCTCACCCCCCAGCCAGTCGCAGCAGATGACTGCCCCTCCCTGAGCCTGGTTCTGCTGGAGGTTTCTTCCTGTTAAAAGGGAGTTTTTCCTCTCCACCGTCGCCAAGTGCTTGCTCACAGGGGATCACCTGATTGCTGGGGTCTTTCTGCAACTGTGGGGGTCCCCCCTACAGTTGATAGTGCTATGAGATGACTGTTGTTGTGAAATGGCGCTATATAAATAAAGTTGAATTGTATTGAATTGAATTGAATTGAATTGTGGGGTGTAGGTGGGCCTATTCACAGATCTTGGCATTTGAAGGAGGAGGAAAAGTTAAAAAAGATTCTGACACAAAAACTGAAAGACAATGAAAGGTTTTTTGTTTTTTTTTTGTAGACAAAAGGGCGTAAGATACCATTTCAGACAAAGGAGATTTGTTTTTATAAGGGATTTATATTTTATATTTATATTATATTTATATTTACTGGCGTGTGTCTTTAAAACTTTGCCCAATCAGAAAAGGGACTCATGAATGATAATGAAGAGGGAGAAAAGTGAGTGCTGAATGAGGGAAAGAAGGGCCAGTTTTTACTTAGTGAAACAATACAGAATTTGATGCCTGCAGGACTCACAAGACTCAAGAATATCTTGCTCTTCACTAGAAAATCCCAGTATGTTTTATTTTGGTAACTGCTTTCCTTGTACATCATTTCTTGTTTTCTTTGTCTTTTTCCTCCTTTATGATTGCCTTCCCCACTCTAATTAGGTTCAATTGAGACATGCCTCCCAATTAGATCCTTGTGTAGTTCCGTTTCCCTTGTAAATTAACATGTCTTTGATCAAGCCTGTGTTTTTTATTTGCTTGTTTGTTTGTTTTGGGGAGGTTTTCTACAGTTGCTGTTTCTTGTGTTATTTCTGTTTCTGGATATATTTACTCCCTCTGGTCCAGTAACACTGTTTCTGGTGGATTGTTTAAGTGAGGGGTTATTTCTGTTGGGGCTCACCCATCCTGTATTTTGGTACTTATCATAGTTCAGGTTTTTTCTTTTTTTAAACCTACCAAAGAGGCAAACTAATCACAAAAGCAGTCAACATGCAGGATTAAGTGGAAGAAGATGGATGGATGCATGCATGCAACTGCAGTTTTAACTTTGCTTTTTGCTGCTTTAGGTTTTGATTTTAACACAGTTCTGTTACCTTCTGAAATCACGTCTGTACCAACTTTCATTTCACAATGGATTACCAGCTGTCTAGTTAACAGGCACAATTGACTTTAGCATCCCTTGGGGAGCAAGGTCTCCCCCTTCTCCACTGACTCTTCTCGCCCCACTATGAAGTTTACAGATGACCTCTTTCAAAAGATGGTGATTAGTCTACAGTCTGTGCTGTTTTAGCTGTGTGGAGAAGTCAAAACAAACTAGGGGTCAACACGTTCAAAATTGTCAAGATGATAGTGGACTTGAGGAGGAATACACCAGCCGCTCTGCACAACTCTGCCATGAATTCCTTTGGGGGAATATAGACATAATTTTGAACTGGCTGGCATTTTCAGATAAAAATTTAATTGGTACAGAGCCTAAAATGTTAGCTTTCAGATCCCTTTTTTTTAATGCAAACCATAACGTCAACAGCGGGCATGACATTCAGCTGAAATAAGCTCCGTCCAGCGTAATACATGGAGCCTGTGCTAAACAATTAAACCAGCAGTTATTGATGTCAAATAAAAACAGGTTCAGAAATTTTGTCACAATATTTCTAGTGTGAAATGTTCTCACAAAAACTTTTCACTGCTTTGTTTTCAAGTTAGAAGAGAGCCCAGTCACCATTTTTCTTGGTTTTGGAAGTCTGGACTTAAATCAAAATCTGAAACCCAACCAAATCTGTGGCTACAGAGGGTAACTCTGATTAAAACAGAATAAATGGGCTAGTTTGCCAGAATTTTAAGACTCTCGAATGGGAACCAGCATAGAGCGTTTTGGGGAGAAAGCCCTTTATGGACACCGGGAGGGCACAAGACTCAAAATGGGTGACCTACATAGAATCCATTGTGAAAACCTTTCTAAAGACATTGTACGTCCCTTGCCAGTGGAGGAAGTTCAACCTGCCTCAGGGACTAATGTCCCGGTTTTACTTACCCGTCATTAAATCTGTTCCCAATACTCCAACAACTGTCTGGTTTGCCTCAACTACCAAATCCGAGATATTGTATGTGATGACAACAAACAGTTCAAACCACTGAGAGGATTATTTGTTCTCCCTGCCAGTCTTTACAACTGCACTCTTCCATAATGAGCAAAAGGGTAAAAAACCTTTAGATTTTTCACATCTAGACCACAAACGCTTCAATTTGTTGCCCTTGGACTGACACTTCAAAGCAGTGAACACTAGAAGATCCAGGCAAAAGTGGTGCTTTTCCATCACAAACCGCCATCAGCATAGCCTCTCCTGGTGGTGCCCTCAGAAGGAATGTTCAGTGACTCATAAAAGAAACATTTGTGCCATACACAGATAAGAAGATGCCCAAAATGTCTGGACTGTTTGTCGGACACTATCCTAAGTGCTTTGACACAACTGACTGGTCACTGTGATTATGGTGCTAAAAACAGATACTTCTGCATTACCACCTTGAATTGCTGTATTCCCTCTTGTCCAGTTGAGGCGCTCTGGCTCTTTCTGTTATACCATGTTTTAACAGTAATCTGCAGTGAGATTCTTGGTAAAGCTGAGTTCACACTATAGTGTTTAGACCAACTTTTGCATATGTTTTGAAAAATCAGAGAAATTAGTCTAAATGTTGATGAAATTACGTTTGTGAGCAGGTTTTTTTTAATCCAGCGCACACCAAATTTTACAAACTTTTATGACCTTTTGCTAGCATTTGCCAGCATTGCATTCAGTGTCGGCAAACTTTTGCCCACTTAGGCTAGTGTATGCATAGCTGTTGCCAACTTAGGTTAACTTAAGCTAAGAATACTCAGCGCAGGTCAGCTGACATCAGCGTCAGGTGACGTTCATATGAAAATCAGCGTTTGTGGAGGCATCCTGGACCTGCTTTTTTGAGTGGATTCACACCACAACATTTGGACCAACTTTTACTAACGTTTTGGCAAACGTCTGGCTCTGCTGGCAAAAGTTAATGATAGTTGGTGCTTGTTGGCAAACGCTGGTGAAAGTTGTGTTCCCTGAAAATTTTCTGCATGCTGAAAATTTGCCAACGTTTGGAAATAAATGGTGAAAGTTGTGTTCAGTTTGCAAAAGTTCCTGAGAGCTGGGCTAAGTTATGCAGAGTTTACCTAAGTCAGCCTAAGTTAAGCTCCATTAGCAAACGTTGACAGAAATGTTGTGGGAAGTAGATGTTTTTAGACTGAAACTCACTTCAGAAATGCCCGGACAAAAAAGAAATGGAGAGAGGGGAATTAAAAAAAAGAAAGAAAAATATACATATATAATCTCCCAAAAATGTGACAGCCCAAAAGAAAAAAAATCTCCCCATTGAGAAATTTACTGTTCTTAATTTTCTGCTCTGTGCGTAATCATTCTCCAGGATTTATTGGTTCAGCTTCCATTGTGGGGAATCGAACAGCACTAATGTGGTGTCAAAAAGTAAATGACATTTAACAGGATTTTATGTTATTTTAATGGAGAGAGTTGTAACAGTCAAAATATAATCACCCATCATTTTATTTAAAGGATGATTCATTAAATATTTTTTTCATTCCATCCACATTCACATTTTAATTGTAGACTTACTGTTGGAGTCTATAGATAGGCATTAGTGTATTATTTTTTTAGATAAATGAATGAATGAATGAATGAATGAATAAACAGGGGAAAAGGGCATGCAGAAGTAACTATATTTTAATATAAAATGAAAATAAATGCTGAAATGTATGCCCAAGGGAGATGTGCTCACTCCAAAAGCAGGTCCAGAACGGCAGGAAGCCTCCACAAACGCTGATGTTTTTATGAGCGTCGCCTAACGCTAATGTCAACTGACATCAGAGTATTCTTAGCTTAAGTTAACCTAAGTTGGCAACAGCTACACATACGCTAGCCTAAGTTGGCAAAGTTTGCCAACGCTGCCAAATGCTAGCAAAACTTCGCAAAAGTTTGTAAAAGTTGGTGTGCGCTGGATTAACAAAAACCTGCTCATGAACGTAATGTCACCGATGTTTGGACTAATTTCTCTGATTTTTCAAAACGCCTGTAAAAGTTGATCCAAACGCTATAGAGTGAACCCAGCTTTAACTTAGGCTGACTTAGGTAAACTCTGCATAACTTAGCCCAGCACTTAGGAACTTTTACAAACTGAGCACAACTTTCACCAACGTGCATTTCCAAACGTCGGCAAATTTTCAGCATGCTGAAAATTTTAAAAGAACACAACTTTTGCCAGCGTTTGCCAACAAACACCAACTATCATTAACTTTTGCCAAGCAGAGTCAGACGTTTGCCAAAACGTCAGTAAAAGTTGGTTCAAAGGTTGTAGTGTGAATCCACCTTTTATCCACTTAGGCCTGGTGAGGACAACAGAGGGCCCAATTTAACATGCTCATTTGAAATCCACTTAAGTACCTGGTGTGTTTTAGGGGCAGTCTGAGGATTATCCCTTTTTAATCTATTCCTAACTTGCATTGTAAGATAGAAAAAATAATATCCTTTATCAACATCAGGGTTCTTTCTTTCTTTCTTTCTATGATGTAACATGGGCAGTTTCTGGCTTCCTTCTTTAAAACCAGGGAGGAATAAGAGCATTTGTATGTTGGATTAGAGGGAAAGAAGGCTCTAAATTCATTTCAGTGTTACACTACAAAGTCTCAGAGTAGAACTGTGATCGCTGCATGCATGATGGGATTCAGCGCAAAATCCGAACAACTCAGACGATGACAACTAAAATGAGCTAACCACTTCCTCCAGTGTGTGAGTGTGGTGATCAACAGGCACTAGCTCATTTCACCTTTGCCAGAATGAACTAAAAATGTGTAAAAATTTAAAGCCGAAATTTTTACAGGATGTGTAAAATATTTACTCTGTCTATTCCTATTTACTTTTGTGTGTCTCCACTGAACTCAAAACAGGTCATATCAATAACTGAAAAAACCAGACCATCAATGATAGAGTAGCTCATTCTGGCCTGATGAAATCACCGTGAGAGTGTTCAGATCATCTGACCATTGACTGTGACCTTAAGCACAGCCTAGATGCAGACCCATCTGCGATGTGCCTAAAGCCATGGTCTATGACCTTGGACGAGTAACAATTTTTGTGAAATCATAAATGCCCAAATCTCCTGACATTATTTATCCATCCATCCATCCATCCATCTTCTACCGCTTAATCCTTTTCCGGTTGTGTGTGTGTGTGTGTGGTGGTGGTGGTGGGGGGGGCTATCCCAGCATCTTTGGGCAAGAGGCAGGGTACACCCTGGACAGATTGCCAGTCCATCGCAGTGAGAAAGACAACCATTCACTCTCACATTCACACTTAAAGAGAATTCAGAATCCCCAGTTGATGCCAATTAACCGAACCTGCATGATTTTGGCCTGTGGGAGGAAACCCGAGTACCCAGAGAAAACCCACACAGACACTGTGAGAACATGCAAACTCCACACAGAAGGGTTACCAATGGTCATGGGGTGGGATCAAACCTGCGATGGTCAGGGGTGGGACTGAACCACTGACCTTCTTGCTGTGCTGCCACAGTGCTAACCACTGTGCCACTGAGCTGCCCATTATTTATCAAATTTAATTCTCTGTAGTTTTTTGGGGGGTTTTTTGAGCACAAAATAAAACAGATACAAAACAAAATAAAAAAGACAACAACAAAAGGCGCTTTTCTACTAGGGTCAGTACGGTACGGTTCAGTTCGGCACGGTTTGTCTGCTTTTCCCCTAGGGACCCGCAGTCCCTACAGTTCTGTTTTTTGTGAACTGTTCCTATTTTTTCGGACCGCTGAAGAGCAGGTCCGAAGCGTACTGGCACTGTTACGTCAACCCAGTGCTGGCCACTGATTGGTCTGGGCGTAGCGTCATCAGAGTGGGCGTTATGCTGACTATCCTGAATCGCTTGCAGGCCGCCATTTGCAATTATTCGTCGGTGAGCCAGCCAACAAGTGATATTATAAACAACAACGATAGAATGGCTTAACAGAAATCAGCAGAAATCAACACCGCGGTCCAGCAGTTTTCTGTGCGTTTCGGCTGATGAGAGAATGCAGAGGGAAGCACACTGAGCTTGCAGTGGGGAGGACAAGCAGACGCACTGGAAAATAGACGGTGACGCACCGGGAATTAGACCCAGCCACCCGAACTGAATTGAATGTACGGCCACGACAGCACTCAATTTCAGCAGTTGAAGCCGTGATACTGTGATATAGAGATGGTGAGTGATGTGATATTCATGTTTTACGTTATTTTTTCCAGCAGCAGAAAGTTCACAGGACAGACGAAAACTAAATCGTGTTTAAATGATGACCTAGCTCAATGCTACGTCCGTCCTTGTATGTCGCTTTTTTGTGTTGACAATATCTGATGAAATAAGCTAGTTGTAATCCTGGTTAAAAAGGTGGGTTTTTTTACATGTTGCACTTTCCAAACAGGATCTGCTCGAAATGGCGACATTTTGACACCAATGTATCGTGACAGGTAAACAACACATCATATTTATAGTCAAATCTTTTGCTTTTTAAGTTATTTTTAAGTTTAAGTAAGTATAGGTAAAGTGTCAAATTTAAAGTAGCACAATTTCCACTCAATATGAAAGGGACTGAACTGAGATTTATTTGATTGTGTGAATATTAATTACAGAGTAATTGAAAATGAATGGCGCATCCAATAATAGCCACCGTAAACCGCTTGTTTATTTTTTTTTTATCAGATCATTTCGGTGATCCTTAATGAGTTATAGTCATAATAGTGTATCTTGCACCTTGGGGAATGGGAGTTGTTCAATCACCATTAGAATTTAGTTTATATGTGTAGTCTATAGTATTTCATCTTTAAACTCATCCAGTAATAGAACACATTACAAATATTTGAGACCCATTGTAGTGCTTCCTTTTATATTTTAGCAATACAAGCACAAAACACCACCCACACTTGAAACCAGGGCAACACAGCGGTGGCTAAACTTTTATTGATAACGTTATTTCACACCATCACAACAACTCAGTATCTAAACTCAGTGTAAATGGTGTAGAGATTGAAAGGGTATCCAAAATTAAAATCCTTGGCGTAATAATTGATAATAAACCGTGTTGGAAGTCACATATTAATTATATTAAAGGTAAAATATGCAAATCAATCGCAATACTACACAGAGTAAAATATTTGCTGAATCAACCCACATTATATACTTTGTATCATTCATTAATACTCCCATACATGACATATTGTACTGAAGTATGGGGAAATACATATAAAACAAACATATATCCAGTCTTTATGCTTCAGAAGAGAGCTATCAGAATAATAAACAAAGCTGCTTACAGGGAACCAACAAACCCACTTTTTCTTAAATTAAAAGCTCTCAAGTTGAAAGATCTGGTTGACTTTAAAACTGCAGTAATAATGTTTAAAGTGAAGACTCTATCACTTCCCGCAAATATCCAAAAGCTGTTCCAAACAAGGGAGAAACAATATCATTTCAGAGGAACATGTATATTTCAAAAACCTTCAGTGAGAACTACCACCAAGCAACACTGTGTTTCAGTGCAAGGAGTCAGACTGTGGAACGCCTTTGGACCTGAATTAAAATCATGTACAACGCTTGGACAATTTAAACAAAACTAAAGGAAGAAATACTCCAAACATATACTGTATACAAGATGACATGTAAAATCACATAAGGATTATCATATCCAGTCTGTGTTGTGCTGTTGCTTAGTTTTTTGTCACGTTTTGTCTTGGCTTTGAATTCTTAGATGGAACATGGGTGGGCAATATAAGCTGCGGCTTCAGCCATCACCCATTTCGGATAACTTATGTTGAACTGTATAATCCGAGGAGTTGCTGTTTAATCTGACCTTGTTGGTTTTTTCCCCTTTGTTCTATTATTCTGTTCCTTTCTTTTAATCTAACCTATCCGAAATAAAGATTCATTCATTTCTCAAATATGTTTTAAACTTGCTTTAATTATCCACCACCCATTTCTGTCTTTCATCTAGGCAAGAGGAAAACGATCCACCCAAACCAGACCTTGCTTCACTATTTACAGAGATGCAGGCTGAAGATCTGCTGAACCGGGACCAGTACGAGGGGCCGATTCAGTTGCTTCTCTGCTTCTCACTGAGGCAGCATGGCCGGCGTGTGTTACCCATTCCAGTTTCTTTTTTTTTTTTTTACAGTTTGAATTTTGCACATTCTAAATAATCTGTAATTTGCTGCTGATTGTAATAAACAATTTAGTGATTTATGTGTTTGCATCATGATTTTCTATTTTGTCTGTTCAGACACCGGTGGGAAAAGAGTCAACAGTACGAACCATTTATCAGTGACTTTGAAAATAATGGCTCATTTTTAAGAAAAGTAACCAAAACAATTATTTGCTGAAGACTGTAGAACAAAATAGAGACATCTGCAAAAGTACAAAGGTTTATTGTCAAAATTCCCAGGGCAATACTACATGAATACATGTATAGTTCACTGTTGATGCAGAGAATATATATTTATACAGTATCTACAGGTAGTCAGCAATACTCAATATGATATATTGCCAGTTAATCCACGTATTTCTCCATGTAACCTTGTGACTGCATTATTTTAATTACTTTTAATACTAGATCCATTTGTTTTGGCTTAAAATGCATCATAATTGTTAAATATATCTTATGCCTAACTCAGTACTGTTTACCTGTTGAAATATATATTTAACGGCTCATATGCTACAATATGGCACCTGATCCATGTTTTGCCACGACATCACTGGCTGGAGCAGATAAATTCCATGACGTCTCAACAGTCTCTCCATGATTTTGACACAGATCAGAGCAATTTGTTGCACAGGAAGCTAAACATTTCTACAGACATTACAGCCACTTCGCGTTCGTTAAGTTGGGGTCACATCACTGTGATGAACGTTAACGCCGACCGTTTGAAGTGATATTTTTGCCACAAGAGAGCCATCTGAAACACACACACACACACACAGAATACATATTTTAGTACCTAATATCGATAACTTGCCGACATTACAATGTTGTACGGCGGACTTAAAAGCAAAGTAGCATTAGCAATCATTAGCTTACCTTGATGTGTGATGTTGCTTGTATCCTCATGGCTTCTCCTTTATACTGCTCTATGGTTTCCTAAATGCTCCAGTACTTTTCCAGAGAGTGTAGTATCGCCGCCTCTGCTTTCTGTTCTCCTTTTTGCATTTATTCAGGCAAAAAAAGACAGAGAAGGCAGATGCCGCGTAACCTGCCAGCTTGTGTTTTGCGTAACGCTACGCTTGTTTTACGCCAGTTACGCTGGTTTTACGTAACGGGAGGGAGAGGGTTGCGCCGCCTCCCTGTAACTACATCTTCCCACCCACTTCAAATGGGACCTAGTGCAGTGGAAACACAAAGCGGGCCGAACTGTACCGTCCCGTCCCGTACTGTACTGACCCTAGTGGAAAAGTGCCTAAAGTGTCAAAAAAGGAGTAGGCAATTAGACAATGACCTTGACCTTGCGCTCAGCTGGGATGCAGACAAACCTGAGAATTGCTGTGCGTGGGTTTGTTGAGAATTACGACAATTGCCCAGGAAGAATAACAATTTTCATAAAATCATATAAGCACTAAAATTTCCTGACCTTCTACCCTGACCTTGACCACAATCTTGATGCAGACCCACCTGAGGATCATTGTATGTGAGCCTGGTGACCATCCGGACAATTGCCTAGGAGGAGTAGCAATTCCTGTGAAATGCAGACGGGCAGACAGACAGACAGACAGATGGACATCATCGCATTAGTTCCTTTTGGCTCCACCACAATGAGCATTCATCTTTCATTCATTCATCTTCTTCCGCTTAATCCTTTTCGGGTCGTGGGCGGGGGCTGGAGCCTATCCCACCATCTTTGGGCGAGAGGCAGGGTACACCCTGGACAGATCACCAGTCCATCGCAGGGCCAACACAGAGAGACAGACAACCATTCACTCCCACAGTCATACCTAAGGACAATTTAGAATCCCCAGTTTTGATGCCAATTAACCTAACCTGCATGTTTTTGGCATGTGGGAGGAAACCGGAGAAATCCCGGCGTAAACCCACGCAGACATGGGGAGAACATGCAAACTCCACACAGATCACTGTGACCAATGAGCAACAAACTGAAATGCAACTTTTGAAATGAAAGAACCTTAGTCGGCAAGCTCACATATGCCACGCATCTGCATATCAGGAGCCCCTAATGAGAACTGTGATCAACATAAAATGGATGGGAAAAAATGAGTCCCCCTCCCCAAAAATGGAACTGGTAATTAGATGGGTGTGAAAATCGAATGAGTCCAAGGTACTGATGAGTTCAAGCTTGTGTATGAATTTGAAGTGAACCTGATCAGAAATGTAGACGCTCTACTGCCAACAACATGTCGGAAGAACAAACGCTGAAAGTTTCTATCACGTCCCTGAACGGAAACATATCCCACAGGCCCAGCCAGCAAACAGGGGTCTGGTATGAAATCTGGTATGTGCTGTCTGTGATACGAGGGTGCACAAACGCGAGATACATTCATTCTCTTTAAAGGTTTCCTAGACATGCTGATTTCTTTGACAGATTGCCCAGAAATGTTTTGTGAACCTCTACCAGCGCCCCGCTGTCAATCTTTACCAAGAAGTTTACTGAGATAAAAACAATCAGCTGCTTCATCACAGTAAAACAAACTACCTGGAGGCAACAGGGAGGCATGTGTTTTTTATCCTTATCTTACCAAAGCGACATTCTTTTGTTGCAAATAAAATGCAGGAGGATGTGCTGGGTTGATTTGTTCTTCTAGCCACAAAATGGGAAGGCATGCCCGGTGGACGTCCTGCCCTCCTCTGTGCTGTGAGGGAGACACAGCAGTGGCAGGACTCGTTCACGTTAGCGCTGCTTAACAGGACCAAAACAACCCGCACACGTCCTCGCTACGATATATGAAGACACCACAGGCATATTTAGGCTCTTTCTGTCCCAGCAACAAAAACACTGCAGCCCTTGCAAATCTGCGTACGTGCGTGTGTACATGTGCACATGTGCCTGCACTTGGCCGAAGTGAGGCGAATGGAGCCATTCAGGTAAATCATTAGCCTGATATGACTCAGTGCTGTGTTTCCTTTTGCTTCTTAGCACATGTCAGTGCCTTATTCACAGAGATGCATAAACGCGCACAAAAGCTCATCGAGGCACACAAACTCAGCCACACACACACACGCACACGCACGCACACGCAGACACAGAGAGAAGGTCAGTGGCTCCAGGGTGAACAGGTGTGCTTCCGCTGCAGGTGCTTCACTTTCTTTCGCAGCCACGCTGGGCTGTCTCACATTTAAACTGCTGGAGGCTTGGAATCACACGCGCCAACACACTCTGCATCTCACTCTACACACATGGCCGGCAAACAGTGAACAGACAGTCGAAAACTCAGCAAAGAAACTCTGCTACGGAAAGCTACCGATGACCCCAGCACACAGTAATTTGATGCAAGCATTTTTTCTTTTTCTACTCACTTCAAATTATTTCCAAAGTTCCAAATGTGCCACCAAACACTACAAGGCACACAATGCACTGGGGCATGGTTCTACCTTTGACTTCTTGTTCAAACAAAGCGGAAGGTCACCCCTCTTGTCAGTGCTGCAGTCAGTGCCTCGCCCAGAGAACAAACAGGGGTTTGTTCTCCGTCCTGCTCCCTCTGTGCCGCCCTGCACGCCCCCACATCACCGGGGAGGGGTCAGAGGAGATGTGTACGTTGCTGTCTTGTCCAGTGCTGTTGTACAGCTTTTACACAGTGGCTACTTATTTTAACACCTTTTTTCAACGACACAGGGAAACAAACAAGAGCCCGTCAGATAGTATCGACAAACTCCCAACCGTAGAGGTGGATTCATCAGAGATAAATCGGAAACCAGAGATAAATCGGTGACCTGCATTTTAAGGAACATCATGGCACCCGGGCAGGCCTGCAGCTCAGTGCGAAGTGAGTGCCTGCTTCTCTGGGCGGCCCGGGGCTCAGCTAATCCCCCATGCGTGAGCCAAATACCATCTGTGTTTGTTCAGCAACAAAGGGGGCACTTGTTAATGACTTTCCATGTCTTCACTAGAGCACTGCTGAGGGTGAGGGACAGTGTAGGGAAACAGGCTATGGAGAAGACAGTCAGGCAATGAAAACTAAAGAGCACAACACAAACTAAGCTCAAGCAACAAGCAGCTATCAGCCAGAGGTCAAAATTCTAGTTAAGGTATATATCGGATTTCAAACAGACAACATACAGTGGTGTGAAAAAGTGTTTGCCCCCTTCCTGATTTCCCTTTTTTTTTGTGTTTGTCACACTTAAATGTTTCAGATCATCAAACAAATTTAAATATTAGACAAAGATAACACAAGTAAACACAAAATGCAGTTTTTAAATGAAGGTGTTTATTATTAAGGGGAAAAAAAAAATCCACACCTACATGGCCCTGTGTGAAAAAGTGATTGCCCCCTCAACCTAATGACTAACTGCTTGGGCCACCCTTAGCAGCAACAACTGCAATCAAGCATTTGTGATAACTGGCAATGAGTCTTTTACAGCGCTGTGGAGGAATTCTGGCCCACTCATCTTTGCAGAATTGTTGTAATTCACCACATTGGAGGGTTTTCAAGCATGAACCGCCTTTTTAAGGTCATGCCACAGCATCTCAATTGGATTCAGGTCAGGACTTTGACCTGGCCACTCCAAAGTCTTCATTTTGGGTGGTGCGGTGGCGCAGTGGTTAGCACTGTGCCAGCACAGCAACTCACCCTTGGCCATGGGATCCCTGGTTCGATCCTAGCCCCTGACCAACAGTGATCTGTGTGGAGTTTGCATGTTCTTCCCGTATCTGCGTGGGTTTACTCCAGGATTTCTCCGGTTTCCTCCCACAGGCCAAAAACATGCAGGTTAGGTTAATTGGAGACTCTAAAGTGGCCCTAGGTGTGAATGTGTGTGTGAATGGTTAAGGGATAGCGCCGTACCGTGGCTGCTTCATCCATCCAGGTGGATGCCCTCAATTTCCACTCTGGGGATCAATAAAGTATACAAAATCAAAAAAAAAAATCAAATTTTGTTTTTCTTAAGCCATTCACAGGTGGACTTGCTGGTGTGTTATGGATCATTGTCCTGCTGCAGAACCCAAGTGCGCTTCAGCTTGAGATCACGAACACATGGCCGGACATTCTCCTTCAGGATTTTTTGGTAGACATCAGAATGCATGGTTCCATTTACCACAGCAAGTCTTCCAGGTCCTGAAGCAGCAAAACGGCCCCAGACCGTCACACTACCACCACCATATTTTACTGTTGGTATGATGTTGCTTTTCTGAAATGCTGTGTTACTTTTACGCCGGATGTAATGGGACACACACCTTCCAAAAAGTTCAACTTTTGTCTTGTCACTTCACAGAGTATTTTCCCAAAAGTCTTGGGGATCATCAAGATGTTTTCTGGCAAAACTGAGATGAGCCTTTATCCTCTTTTTGCTTAGCAGTTGTTTTTGTCTTGGAACTCTGCCATGCAGGCCATTTTTGCCCAGTCTCTTTCTTATGGTGGAGTCTGGAGTGAGGCCTGCAGTTCTTTGGATGTTGTTGTGGGATCTTTTGTGACCTCTTGGATGAGTTGTCACTGCCCTCTTGGGGTAATTTTGGTTGGCCGGCCACTCCTGGGAAGGTTCACCACTATTCCATGTTTTCGCCATTTGTGGATATTGGCTCTCACTGTGGTTCGCTAGAGTCCCAAAGCTTTAGAAATGGCATTATAACCTTTTCCAGACTGATAGAGCTCAATTACTTTGTTTCTCATTTATTCTTGAATTTCTTTGGATCGAAGCATGATGTCTAGCTTTTGAGGATTTTTTGGTCTACTTCACTTTGTCAGGCAGGTCCTATTTAAGTGATTTCTTGATTGAGAACAGGTGTGGCAGTAATCAGGCCTGGGTGTGGCTAAAGAAATTGAACTCAGCTTTCCAAAGATGTGATAAACCACAGTTAATTTATGTTTAAACAGGGGGTAATCACTTTTTCACACAGGACCAAGTAGGTTTGGATTTTTTTTTTACCCTTAATAATAAGCACCTTCACTTAAAAACTGCATTTTGTGTTTACTTGTGTTATCTTTGTCTAATATTTAAATTTGTTTGATGATCTGAAACATTTAAGTGTGACAAACACAAAAAAATGAGAACTCATGAAGGAGGCAAACACTTTTTCACACCACTGTAGTCTGTTAAGGAAGGAAACAATGATACAGAGAAAAAGAACAAAATTAAACTTAAAAGTCTGACAACTGTATAGCTTCACTGTCAGTTTTCCTCCTCTTAAATCCAAAATTAAAAGGTTGCACTAATAGAATAACTATGGCCAGGAAATAACTAGCAGCTCCAGGAATGGAGAAATAATTATATCACCTTCACATCAAATGGCTTCACTTTTAAATTAATTAGTGACACATTTACGGGCGATGCGGTGGCGCAGTGGTTAGCACTGTGGCAGCACAGCAACTCACCCTTGGCCATGGGATCCTGGGTTTGATCCCAGCCCCTGACCAACAGTGATCTGTGTGGAATTTGCATGTTCTCCCCGTGTCTGCGTGGGTTTACTCTGGGATTTCTCTGATTTCCTCCCACAGGCCAAAAACATGCAGGTTAGGTTAACTGGAGACTCTAAAGTGGCCCTAGGTGTGACTGGTGAAGGGATAGCGCCGTACCGTGGCTGCTTCATCCATCCAGGTGGACGCCCTGAATTTCCCCTCTGGGGATCAATAAAGTACACAAAAAAGTTTACTTAAATAACGATGCATTTAACCAGAGCATTAATGACTAGCTCATGATGAAACTACCATGAAAGATCTCCTGGTCTTGACCTTCACTTTGAGCCCAACCTGGATGCAGACCCACCTGACGATCATTGTGCACGAGTTTGGTGAACATCAAGACAATTACCTAGGAGAAGTAGCAATTCCTACGAAATGTGGACAGATGGACAAACTGTTTGGCACATACCATTAAAAAACAACAACTTTTGAATGCTTCCTGGTGTTTTTTTTTTCTTTTTAATTTTGCCATATTTCCCCAAAAAATTGAAAGATGCAACTCTTCTGATGATAGGTGTTATACTGTAATTTATACTTTTATTTGTGAAGTGCGGTGTAGTGGCGGCCACTTCCTCTTCCACCACTGCACCGCCCCTATAAGTACCAGGCGGCCATCTCCATCCGGCCTCTTTGCCAATGCCCCTGCCTGGTAGCTGTAGTGTGCGTTTAACCCCAAATAAAGCTAAGTTCCATCGTGCACCTGGCCTCGTCATTCCAGAGGTAATTTTATACATAACAATGAGCTGGGCCCTTTAAAGTTTAAAGCCCTCCATAGCCACGCAGGCACTTTAAAGGTCATGTGTTTGCCCAGCCGGGTCATTTGACACACCGTCACATTAAGAATTACATTGTCTGTGCGATGTTCTGTCAAATACAGACTCATTTGTAAAAGACTTATTTTGTACGTTAAGAAGTGAGACATTTACAGTACGTCAATGGTAAGTGGGCAACTGTTTCCTATTGAAGACTATAAAATTGTTACAGAAGTTATCAGAGCACTGGACTAGTGGTAGAGCATCCACTCTACAACTAGGAAGTGGTGGGTTCAAGCCCTGGCTGTGTCGTAGCAAAGACTATTTAAAAATGGCACTAGTTTGGTGCTCAGCTCAATACAGTTGCAATGAAAATCATTTAACCCCCACTGCAAATTAGGCTTATTGGCAAAATGTATAAACTAGCAGCTGTTTACAATAAACAAATCAAGCAAGAGCAATTTAAATAGCTTAACACAACTAATATTACAAGTGGTTTCTCCAAATTCAACACAAAATGCCACTTTTAATGATTACTGCAGTCTCAAAATTATTCAACTCCTTCAGCACCCTTTTGCTGTTATGACCTGCTGCAAATGTGATGCATAGCCAGACACTAGCTTCTGGCAGCATTCCTGAGGAATCTTAGCCCATTCCTCATGGGTAAAGACCTTCAGTTCACTAATATTCTTGGGTTTGTACCTTTTTCAAATCCCACCAGAGATTTTCAATGGGTTTCAAGTCAGGCGACTGTGACGGCCACTCCAGTATTTGTACTAGGACTTATTCTGAAATCAAGCTTTAGTGGACTTTGAGGTATGCTTGGAATCACTGTCTTGTTGTAAGGTCCAATGACGCCCAAGCTTCCGCTTCCTCACAGACGGCATGAAATTTTCTCCCAGGATTTCCTGATAATGGTTGTTCTAAATTGTCCCTAGATATCTGTCTCCTATAGGCCCTTAGAATAGAGGGTTAGTACTAGTGAAGCGCTTTGAGTGGTCTTTGAGAGTAGAAAAGCGCTATATAAGTACAGGTTCTTATCCCTTATAATTGACTGAATCCATCTTGCCCTCCACACGCTGCAGGTCTCCAGTGCCAGAGGAAATGAAGCAGCCCAGGAGCATCACTGGGCCACCACCATGCTTCACTGTAGACAGAGTGTTCTTTTCAGCATATGCTTCATCCTTTCTCCTCCAGATATACTGCTGATCCATACGCCCGAAAAGTTCCAGTTTTGTTTCATCGCTCCACAGAACAGAATCCAAAAAACTCTTTGGCTTATTTATGTAGTTTTGAGCAAATTTGACCCAACATTTTCTTGTGCTTTTGGGTGAGTAGTGGTGTACGTCTTGGAGTTTGGGCATGGAGCCCTTCAGCGTTTAGTATGTGCCTTACTGTGGAAACTGAAACCTCAGTGCCTGCTGCCATCAAGTCTTGCTGCAGGTCTTTTGTAGTCAGGTGAGGGTTTTTGACCACCTGTCTCCTCAGGAGACAGCTGATGATAGTTTCCTCTTTCTGCCACATCCAGGTAGTGTAGCCACTACTCCTTTAAACTTGCAAACTATGCTTCCACCTATATCTCTCAGAACATTCAGTGCCTTTGCTATCTTTTTGTATCCCTTTTCTTGTTTGTGCGAGACAATGATCTCTTCACTGAACTTCTTGGACAATTCTCTTAACCATATTTGTAGCATGCAGCCAAACATGACCATCAACAGTCCAGATATTTGAGGTGTTCTATCTCAAGCACACCTGATGCAACGAATGAAGCCCTTGATTGGTTGCGTCAGGTGTGCTTGAGACCACACTTGATGTGTAAATGTGTGCTGTTACGAGGAATACTATTCAGGGGGGTGAATAATTTTGAGACTGCAGTAGTCATTGAAAGTAAGAGTCAGTGTTGGATATGGACAAAATCCTTATAATGTTAGTTTTAGTTAACCATTTGAACTGTTCTTGTGTAATTTGTTTATTGCAAACACCTAACATGCAATGGGGGGGTGGGGGTTGAATAATTTTGATTGCACCATAGAATGGGGGACAGAAAGTTGGTTACCCAGCCACAGGATGACTCCAGTGTACTCCCTGTGCCAGTCCCAAGCCCAAGTCTCAAGGTAAATGGGGAAGGGGAGGTTGCGTCAGGAAGGACACGTGAACATGCGGAATAACAGAAGTTAGGGCAAATTTATGAATAAATATCAACATAATTAAGTGGATGGACACAAATCTCTCTCGGATGGATCTAATTTACCTGTGCCAATAAAACAAGAATGGATTGTTATATTTTCATTCATTCTGTTCATTCTGGGAATGCAAGGAAGTGTGATTGGTGAGTCACTGCTATTATGCTTTTTGTGCTAGTTCCCTTGATGAGCTATTTACGTCTGCTGTTGCAACTGCATCTCAAATCTGTTTTAATAATCAAATAGGTAAAATTCTAAGCTTTCAAATGATGTATGTCATGGCTGCCAACTCGAATCAGGTTACTACAGGTTTACTATAATTCACTGTGTGAGAGCAGACATTCCAATGGTGATTGTTAAGAGGTTTAATCGGGTTTATAGCCTTTTATAGAAGGTGTGAGATGCCAGTAATAACAAACCTAGAGCTTCCTTGAGAATCATTATTGAAACTATCATGACACGCTACAGCTAAGAGAGGCAAATTTCTGAAATGTTTGAATGAGCGAATAAAATGTTTTGTCACACATTTTAGATAGTATACTGCATATACAAAACATTCAAGGGACAGAAGGCTAATTATGAAAAGACATAACAGATATACAGTGGGGCAAAAAAGTATTTAGTCAGCCACCAATCGTGCAAGTTCTCCCACTTAAAAGATGAGAGAGGTCTCCAATTTTCATCATAGGTATACCTCAACTATGAGAGACAAAATGAGAAAAAAAAATCCAGAAAATCACATTGAAGGATTTTTAATGAATTAATTGGTAAATTCCTTGGTAAAATAAGTATTTGGTCACCTACAAACAAGCAAGATTTCTGGCTCTCACAGACCTGTAACTTCTTCTTTAAGAGGCTCCTCTGTCCTCCACTCGTTACCTGTATTAATGGCACCTGTTTGAACTCATTATCAGTATAAAAGACACCTGTCCACAACCTCAAACAGTCAGACTCCAAACTCCACTATGGCCAAGACCAAAGAGCTGTCAAAGGACACCAGAAACAAAATTGTAGACCTGCACCAGGCTGGGAAGACTGAATCTGCAATAGGTAAGCAGCTTGGTGTGAAGAAATCAACTGTGGGAGCAATTATTAGAAAATGGAAGACATACAAGACCACTGATAATCTCCCTCGATCTGGGGCTCCACGCAAGATCTCACCCCGTGAGGTCAAAATGATCACGAGAACGGTGAGCAAAAATCCCAGAACCACACGGGGGTACCTAGTGAATGACCTGCAGAGAGCTGGGACCAAAGTAACAAAGGCTACATCAGTAACACACTATGCCGCCAGGGACTCAAATCCTGCAGTGCCAGACGTGTCCCCCTGCTTAAGCCAGTACATGTCCAGGCCCGTCTGAAGTTTGCTAGAGAGCATTTGGATGATCCAGAAGAGGATTGGGAGAATGTCATATGGTCAGATGAAACCAAAATAGAACTTTTTGGTAAAAACTCAACTTGTCGTGTTTGGAGGAGAAAGAACACCATACCTACTGTGAAACATGGGGGTGAAAACATCATACTTTGGGGCTGTTTTTCTGCAAAGGGACCAGGACGACTGATCCATGTAAAGGAAAGAATGAATGGGGCCATGTATCGTGAGATTTTGAGTGAAAACCTCCTTCCATCAGCCAGGGCATTGAAGATGAAACGTGGCTGGGTCTTTCAGCATTACAGTGATCCCAAACACACTGCCCAGGCAACGAAGGAGTGGCTTCGTAAGAAGCATTTCAAGGTCCTGGAGTGGCCTAGCCAGTCTCCAGATCTCAACCCCATAGAAAATCTTTGGAGGGAGTTGAAAGTCTGTGTTGCCCAGCGACAGCCCCAAAACATCACTGCTCTAGAGGAGATCTGCATGGAGGAATGGGCCAAAATACCAGCAACAGTGTGTGAAAACCTTGTGAAAACTTACAGAAAACGTTTGACCTCTGTCATTGCCAGCAAAGGGTATATAACAAAGTATTGAGATGAACTTTTGTTATTGACCAAATACTTATTTTACCGAGGAATTTACCAATTAATTCATTAGAAATCCTTCAATGTGATTTTCTGGATTTTTTTTTTCTCATTTTGTTTCTCATAGTTGAGGTATACCTATGATGAAAATTGGAGACCTCTCTCATCTTTTAAGTGGAAGAACTTGTACAATTGGTGGCTGACTAAATACTTTTTTCCCCACTGTAGCTACGAGATGTTGTTGAAGCTGCACACTAAGTCGTCACAAATTATTCATCAACTGTTTTGTCACCAGGTGGATCAATAATTATTGTGTTAAAAGAGGAGTTTTACAGATTATTAAAATCTAATCTGCTCTGACACCTCCAACCCAAAAAGCTCAAAAAATATGCTCACATGAAACTGCTGAATTGCAGGGAAGCACCTTATCTTTTTGTTACGCAGGATAAAGTGCATGAGCTTGATGCCAGTTTTATATACTGTATATGCATTAAAGTAAGAACTGGACTGTGGAAAAAAAAACACTGTTGGCATGTGTTTCTAAAATAACTAAATAAATTAACTAAAGGGCAGAAACGGAACACAACTGGTTGAAGATAATGCTGTTTGTATTTTTCTCTCAGCATGCTCCTTGAGTTGATTAACTCCTTCATCGGTTTCTTCAGAGAACTGCGATCTAAAACAATGGAGGAGCCGTGCACGGAGCATGTTGTGCAAGATTGGGACTGAACTCTGACCCCTGGATAATCCCTTTCACTGCCTCTGCTTTTAAATTGGCCATGTGACACGCCAGGCCCCTCAGCTCATCTATTAGCTGACTCCACACCCCACAGACACAAAATTTATACCTGTATACTTAATATATTGGTAAATTCTGCTGATAATATTTTAAAAAGTTTCTGCCCTTTTTTCCTTTTGTTCTTTATTATTTGACTCGGTTATTAACTGCAGACTAAATAAAGTGTAAGCAATAAATTCAATAAAGAAGGGTACTATTATTTATGTTATTTCAAGCTAGCCAGTCCTATGGTTTTAATACAGATGCATTTTTTCACAAACCATAAACCCCTGATCAGACCTCTTCCTCTCTCCCACTCAGACCCATCGGCAGCAGCAACTCGCTTGGCAGAGCACATTTAGTCAGCAAGCAAAAACCAACAATCCTTGCTAGTGATGGCCCTTTTTTTCTAACCCGCTCGACTGTTAACTGTGTTCTTTGCCCTGCCATGCAAATGCATGTGGATCAAAGCAGGCGTGATTGGACGATGCCTATGCAGGGCCTCTTCCCAAAACCAACAGCAGCTCCTAAAATGCTCAGGGGAGGGGTCTCCATGGGCCTTTCCTCCTTTTGTGGAAGAAAAAAATCATGACCATGTTATTTTTCTACCAGATTTCCCGTCTCCTCCTCATCATCATCACCATCCATGACTTTCTAGAAACATTACTCAATTCAGTGACACAGCATTTTTTTTTCTTCTAAGAATGTGTGATGTGCTCTAGTCCCGTTTCCACCTTTCATTTCATAGTGGTAACAACGTACATGAATGGCATTTAAATTAGAGACACAAGACTTTCTCTACTTTTCACACAGTCAGACAACTTCAGGATGAGCCGTCGACGTCTGGCAGGAGAAATCCTCCGATGTGACATGACTCTGGAGGGACGGTGCAGCACATGTCTCAACCATAAACTGAAGTAGAAAGAATGACCTGAACGTATAGCGAGAATGTGAGGACCTTTCCCTCTGGCACTGCTCTTTAGTTGATGGGTGGAATGCTTTTGCCACACACACACACACACACACACACACACACACACACACACACACACACACACACAAAAGCACAGTCATAGATGTCCCAGGGCTTTATGGGGCCACGCCAGTTCAGACATGTTTGCTAAATTGGATCAATACTTGACTGTGTTAGTGTAATGTGCAATTTTCTTTCTTTCTTTTTTGTTGGCACGATGCAAATCCTTTCTCTCTTCAAAATCAATTAATCATTCAAACTACCAGCTGCGCACGCACGCACGCGCACGCACACACACACATTAATCTTGGAATCTCATGTGCACCCAACATCGAATTGAATGTGGTAAATATACTGTTTGATTAAAGTCTGATAACTGTGTATCTACAGAATGGAACAGTTGGGCTTTATATGCTATAGGTAAGCATGGACAGAAACAGTTATGGTTAACCATCTGTCAAATTATCCCTGATAAATAGCTTTGCAATGCAGTTAATGTTAAAAGTTTTGACTAAAAATAACACAAATGGACTGATTTAGGCAGTTTTTAATGTTATTCACTCTTAGTTCTTACATAATTTCCTCCATTCCTTGTTAACAATCGAAACATGTTGTGGATTTTTTTGAAAAATGCAGCCAGTGTTGAAGTCTCTGAGAGTGAATGAAACCAGACCATCAATACCAGAGTAGCTCATTCTAACCTGATCAAATCACCCCGAGAGTGCTCAGATCTCCTGGCCTGTGACCCTGAACTTGACACTGAGTTTGGTGAGCACTGAGGCAATTGCCTAGGAGGAATAGCCCAGATCTTGTGACCTCTGACTTTGACCTTGAGCACAACCTGGCTGCAGATTCACCTGAAGATCACTGTGTGTGAGTTTAATGAGCATCAGGGCAATTGCCTGGGAGAAGTAGTGATTCCTGTGAAAAGTGCACGGACGGACAATGGATGCCACACCATCGCATCAGTTAATTTCCTTTGCAGAAACAAGCTAATGAGAGTGAATCCCTGTGGATACACACAGATGTTTCAATGTGCAGCTTAACACTGATGGCCATATTACAGCAGCGCAGCCCAGAGTCAGTTGTCTGAGGCGTGGGGCACATTTATGGGCGTTTCCAAGTTCATTTTGCTATTACAGAAGCACAAAAACAAATTAGCTATGGTTTGCTACTGAGCATGAAGTGGCTGGGATGAGAATGAACCCCTCCGAATCCGAGTCCATGGTCCTCAGCCGGAAAAGGGTGGATTGTCCTCTCCAGGTTGGGGATGAGCTCCTGCCCAATGTGGAGGAATTTAAGTATCTTGGGGTCTTATTCACGAGGGAGAATGGAGCAGGAGATTGACAGACGGATTGGAACAGCATCTGTAGTGATGTGAACATTGTACCAGTCTGTCGTGGTGAAGAGGGAGCTGAGCTCTGAGGCAAAGCTGTCGATTTACCGCTCAATCTATGTTCCTACCCTCACCTATGGTCATGAGCTTTGGGTAATGACCAAAAGAATGAGATCACAGATACAAGTGGCTGAAATGAGCTTTCTCCGTAGGATTGCTGGGCTCACTCTTAGAGATAAGGTGAGGAGCTCAGTCATCCGGGAGAGGCTCAGAGTAGAACCGCTACTCCTCCACATTGAAAGAAGCCAGTTGAGGTGGTTTGGGCATCTGATTAGGATGCCTCCTGGACACCTCCCTCTTGAGGTGTTTCAAGCACATCCCACTGGGAGGAGACCCCGGGGCAGACCCAGGACACGTTGGAGAGACTATGTCTCCCAGCTGTCCTGGGAACATCTTTGGTATCCTCTCTGAAGAGCTGGAGCAGGTGGCTGGGGAGAGGGAAGTTTGGGCTTCTCTGCTTGAACTGCTGCCTTCATGGCTCGGACCTCTGGAAAAGCGGTAGAAGATGCATGGATGGATGGATGGATGGAAAAACAAATTTTACGCTGGACACAAAGAGCAAAGTGGCTGTCCTAACGCTCTTAATTATTCAGATGTGTGTTTGGGGCTTAACGTGAAATAAACCAATAGCTGAATGCACTGAGGAGCTCATTTAGCAGCAGACTACATCATCCCAGGTGCACAACCGAGAGGTTTCACAGGTCCTTCCTACCAACGGCTGTCAGACTGTACAACCTAAGCAGGGCTGCTCGCAGAGATAGCAAAAAGACGTAACAAACTAATAGTTTTTTGAATGCAAAAGATGCAACAGACTTACACAATGGTCCCCTCCGGCATACAACTAGGAAAATACCGGTCGCTATGGAGGGTGAGAATATGTATGGGCACATAATCATACCATGTAGGATAACTAAGTAGACGGTTATGCTGTTTCATCCCATCTAGCAACAATGCTCTGCACTGTGTGTGTTTATATATTTACATATTTATTCCATCTAGCTACAATGCTCCGCACTGGGTGTGTTTATATTTATATATCTATATATGTATTCCATCTAGCTACAATGCTCCGCACTGTGTGTTTATATATCTACATATTATTCCATCTAGCTACATTGCTCCGCACCGTGTGTGTTTATATATTTACATATTTATTCCACCTAGCTGCAATGCTCCGTACTGTGGGTGTTTATATATCTACATATTTATTCCATCTAGCTACAATGCTCCGCACTGTGTGTTTATATGCTCATATATTTATTCCATCCAGCTACAATGCTCTGCACTGTGTGTCTCTGTGTGTGTATATATACTGTATATTTTATAGTAATATGCACATATGTATATTAGCTGCTCTTGCTTGCTTGCTTTTTTTCTTGCTTTTTTTCTTGCCTTCTGATTGTTGCTCTGAGTGTTGCTATCCCTGTGCTGTTGCAATCCTGGAATTTCCCCATTGTGGGACTAATAAAGGCTTATCTTATCTTATCTTATCTTAGCTGTCTTTGTTCTCATTCCCTTTAATAAACAGGGGCATGAAAGCAAAGGCTTAATATAAATATGACAGCATTTAAATGGGAGGACAAATCCATTTTTCACTGAGGACAATGCAGGCTCATTCACAAAGTGCAAATACGTTTAACGGCATGGAGTTTTTTAACTCCACAGCCCTTCTTGCACTGGGGAGACTTGATCATAATTATTATAATAACGCAACTTCATCCAAACTTCTCTTTTAAACTAAGAAAGAACGAGCCGTGCATCTCTTCCTGAGGTCCGTTACTCTCCTCTGCTGAATTCAAAATTGTTGTGTTTTAACTCAAAACTGTCGGGATATTTTCATTTTGAATCATTCGGTTAAAAGACTGACAGTGAATGAGGTTAAAAAATTGTTAAAAACTGTCATAAATAATGATGAATGTCAGTTTTGCACACACCTGTCGGCTATTCTCCGTGGCCGCGGTGACAGTTAAATTAAAAAGAGAATGATCTGCTAAATTATAAACCCATGCACCATTTTTTCTCTGTTCAGTGAATAACTCTGCTGCATCTTCAAATAGATCATATTTAACTGTCCTCAGTTAACAGAACACAACAGCTGAATGTGTGTTTTTCATTAATCAGGACATGTGCACACAAATGGGCATAACATATGATGATGATGTGGCATGATGACAGACAGGATAGATTAGTGGACAGAATACTTTGTCACAGTTTATTGTTTCAAATCTCCAGAATGGCAGTATCCCACCATGGCTCCCCCATGTATTACATCCATACCAGAACAAACACACACTCTGTGTTCATTCATTCATTCCCCTAAAAAATTAATACATTAATGCCTAAACTACAGGCTATACTCCAATGGTAAGCCAGCTATTAAAATGAAAATGTGGGTGAAATGAAAAACTATCAGGTGTATCATCATAATTAAAATGACGGGTAATCAGATTATATGGCGAGTGATTAGATTATAACTGTTAAAGTTTTCTCCATTAAAATAACTGAAAGTTCCACTGCATGCTGTTTCCTCATGAGCTCCTGTCAGATTTCAAAATGCAGTTTCAAAACACACAGCTGAAACAGCATTAACAATGAGCTTCTGATGACAGACCTCCTTGTTCCTGGTCAAAAGTGTATTGTCATAAAATGCACCAAAATACGGATGCGAACGAGACTGCACACTGCCTCACCTCTTTGAAACAAGCCTCCTCCTCCCAGCGCAAAGTCAGCGCATTGTCTACTGGTAATTAGATGCAAAGCATAAAAAAAAACAACCAATGCGCTGACAGAAATTAACAAAAGCACTTGCATAAGGCAGGAAGCACGGCATAAAAGACCACTGTTGACCTTCATAATAGGGCCCTGATTCATTTTTACAGGATGGTACCAAAACATACCCTAGATAACAGCTATACTTTTTCTAAACAGCTAAACAAGAAGACTATATTAGAAGCTTATTCAAGAAGTGTGCACTTTAGTTTAGGTGAATGAACCTCCCAGTATTTTATTTGTTTGTCATTTTACAGTAATTAGTAAGTATTTGTCTTCCAAGAGGGCACAGCCAAATTCAGAGCTGTCAACAAACTAAGAAATGATGTGCTAGCTGTGTCTATTTATATGCACACTTCTGAAGAACTACTTAAAATATCATGCAATGGACCTCTTGCACAATGTAGAGTAACATAATTCCACATTCCAGTCCACCCACAGTTCCGGTTCCGCTTCCATTATATTTTCCCATTCCCTGGTGCTTTGTCCTACATCAAGTTTATCACTTTCACTTATCATTGTACATACTGGAAATAGTGTGCGATCAGATCACTTTTTCTTTATAAAGTTCATGTTTCACATTTTACCGTTTTTGTAACCATACCGAGCCGTTTAATAGTTCCCCAGTTAGCATAGAAGCTAGCAGCTATTGTGTTTGTTTATGTCTGTGCCATTCCAAAAACTGCTCTATGGGCTGTAATAGAGCTGTGTCATGGACATGCACTGTGCAAAGTCTTTACAGGAGCTCATTCACGTTCATTTGAGTCCATGCAATGTTACTAGGAGTAAGTCAAAGTTTATTATAAGAATAAATAACACACTAGCAGCTGGAAGTTAATTAAGCTAATATCAATAACAGTAATGGTAACATCAATAAACGAGGGATTCTGCATACACAAAGTAATATTAAAAGAAGTCAAGTAACAACTGGGAGTCAGACGTATGTTTCAGTGAGTTTCATGGGTCTATTACCGCCCATGCAGTGGTGTTTAGAATGGCACAGACATAAACAAAACGATAGCTGCTAGCTGCTAAGCTAACTGTGGAACTATTAAACAGCTCAGCATGGTTACAAAAACAATCAAAATGTGAAACAAACTTTACAAAGAAAAACCGATCTGATCACAAGTGATAAAATTGATAAAATATATCTACTCTGTACTTTATTGATCCCCAGAGGGAAAATTCAGGGCATCCACCTAGATGGATGAAGCAGCCACAGTACGGCACCATCCCTTCACTATTCACACACAGGGCCACTTTAGAGCCTCCAATTAACCTAACCTGCATGTTTTTGGTCTGTGGGAGGAAACCGGAGTACACCCACGCAGACACGGGGGAGAACATGCAAACTCCACACAGAAGGGTCACTGATGGTCAGGGGGTGGGATCGAACCCACGATGGTAAAGGGTGGAATCGATCCTTCTTGCTGTGCTGCCACAGTGCTAACCACTGCGCCACCGAGCTACCGCATATCATAATGTGTCACAAAATGGCAGGAAAATAATTAATACTAGAGCTAAATATAGAGTTAATTCACTGATAACGTAGCAGCAAGTCATTTCAAATCCATGTTTATAGCCCCACTTAAAACTCAGTTTATGACATATATGCCCCGTCATTCTTTGCAGAAAACTTGTGCATTTATTTGTTTTTTCAGGTTGCATAATGTAATATCCTAATGAACTGATAAGGTGGTAGTTTGCAGGCAAACAGAGACAAACTGACACTAATGCTCACTAAAAGCCACCTGGTTAAATTCATCAAACTCGTGTTTGGTGATCCAGGCTGTAGTTGGTGTCTAATGTTCTGTGTTGCTTGTGATCATTTTACCTGTGATGACGTTGATGTCAGGATACGTGTTTTCACACAGCTCCACAGCATAGCTGTCTCTCTCGAACGCCTCACGGAGCTCTTTTTTCACTGCTGCCGAACCACACAGACGGTAGAGACCCACCACCTGGAAACGCATAAAATACAGATAAGCATCCATAGATGACAGGTGTACATTGTAACAGCTATAGGTCCTCTTCAAGAAATGTTTTAGTCTGTTTTAGCCTTACTGAACTACAGCTTAATTTAATAATCAACCAAAAAGCACATGTTCATGGTAATCATTTCTCTTTTGAAGAGAATGATGATTGTATGTAGCCTTTCTTAAAGCAGCAGAATCCAAAGGAAAATAATACATTTCTATACTAGGATTTATGTTCTTATATCTCTACATTTGACACAATTGATACAATTTTAATTTTATAACAAGGAGCCCAAATATTAACACACAAAAATGTCTCAGTTAAGTGTTACATCATAGTGAGTTAAGCCACTTTTTATCCATAAATACCAAGATTTTACAGTTAAAATCCAAAAGCCTTCATGGACTGAACAGCACAATCACAGTTTAACATTAAATCAAAACAAGACTGTCAGAGACTGAGATTTTGCCCCCTGCAGGACCCTTGTGTTTTTATTGATATGGAAAGACAAAGGCACACATAAACAGATACAAGCACAGGCTAGTCACAGTACTTCACCATCCCCTCCCTCCCCAAAGTAATAAAGAGAGGCAAGATGTCATCTAAAGTTTGGTAAGTCTGGCCATGTTATATTGTATAACCAAGAAGAAAGCTCCATGTTTACAGCTTATTTCTAAAGTATTATTAAGGTATATAACTAGTGTTCTCCTTCATAACAACATCAGTGCAAACAACAGGGACTGTAACAGCTAGTCCTTTCATCGAACCTTGATTTCTGGGGTGACCCAGTGACTGCTGCGAAAGGGCAGCTGACAATCAGGGAGAGACTTGATGACGGCCTGGAGAGACTGCTGACAGGAGGGAATGGACCCTAACAGGGCTGGTGTGGGTCAGCGGCATTCTTGGATCCACCCATGATTGCTACAAAGTTCAAGGAGAAAGATACACCCCCCACCCCCCTCGTGATCTGTGAGAGCGGGGACGCAAGATGACCCATCACGGATGGATCTTATAGTAACAGACCATGGAATGGCACTGACAATGAATATAACAACCAGCACCACAACTGATGAACCATTAACACTGGCAGGACAATGTTGCAGAGCTGCGTAAGTGGCTGGTTAAAGCTAACAACAGAGAGGGGACCTAAAATCCACCAGGGCAGGAAAAATACCTCGGCGAGCTCAGCAAGAGGCCTTGCATTGACCAATACTTCTTAGGAAGCAGGCCAAGTCAGTCGAGTGAAGCCCAGAGGCAGGAGAACCCCCCACAGTCCTCAGGGTATCAGCACCTCGGATGAGGCTCAGCTTTGCATGGACCCTCCTGCAGTCTCCAGCCTGGAGCCCAACCAGTCACAGACCCGGGCTTGATCAACCTGTGGTGGGTCTGCCTCGGCGGGGGGGTGTTGCATCAGGGGATTCTGGCATCGGGGCAGCTCGTGGAGTCGTCAGCATAGGGGGATTCCAGCATCAGAACATCAAAGGATTCCGGCATTTGATAGTCTATGACATCATATAGGATGTCTATGACATCATGTGAGATATCTATGACATCATAGTCTTCATAAGACGTCACTATCTCCTATGATCTATAGGCTATCAAGAGCTGGTCGACAATGCCAAGACACCCAGGCTTGATCAACCTGTGGTGGGCCTGCCTCAGTGGAGAGTGTCTTGCGATAAATGGCTGAAACACCCTGTGATGCTGAGGTACACAACTGACGATGTGTCCTGACGGTGAAGCCTTATAGCAGCCATCTCTCAAGAACTCCCCCTGTAAGCTGGTTGCCAATCGCCAATCAAATCTAAAAGAAGAAGAAGAACTCCCCACGGACTCAGAAGTGGTGCAAACAGTAGGGACTGTAACAGCTAGTCCTTTCATCGAACCTTAAAATTGGTGGTTGGACAGGTGTACCAACAACAAACGTTGCAGCTGCTAGCATCTACTAGTTATCACTTTAGCCAATTTAAGTCTTTGGCTTTGAACAACCTATCATGTGTTTGTGATACTGGTGTGTTTAGTTAAGTGCAACTGTTAGTGCAACTGCCACAGTGTGGCACCAATCCCTTCACCATTCACACACATTCACACCTAGGGCCACTTTAAAGTCTCTAATTAACCTAACTTTACATGTTTTTTGAATGTAAGAGGAAACATGGCCAAGATGTTTGCAGACAATATTGTGATCTGAAGTGATAGTAGGGAGCAGGTGGAGGAGAACCTGGAGAGGTGGAGGTATACACTGGAGAGAGAGGAATGAAAATCAATAGAAGTAAGACAGAATACATGTCAGTAAATATCTGCCTCTTTATTTTTTTCTTTATCTTTTGATTAAGAATGACTTCCTCGTGTTTATTTTATTATTTTTGTTTCTTTATCACTCATACAATTTTAGCTTATTTCAGTCAATTTTACCAGTGATTTTATTATTATCAGTATGATGTTGTTTTAATTCCTTTTCATTGCTTTTATCACGTTTCTTATCCATTGTTTGTTTTTATTTTTGCTTTGTCCTTCCAATTGTCATTAATCACTCTTATTTATTTTACTATATTTTGATACTGAGCATACAGCTGTTTAATCCAGTGATTCTTTCACATACTCTACCTTTTTGTCACTTTGTCAGTCATCTGTGAAGCACTTTGAATTACATTCACTTGTACAAAAGGTGCTATACAAATAAAATTTAATCGGTAATGGTGAAGATGCAAGGAGTAGTAGTAGTGAAGGCAGATGAGTTTAAATACCTGGGGTCAACCATGCAAAGCAATGCACAAGAGAGGTGAAGGTGAGCAGGCAGGGCAGAGTGGGTGGAGACGAGTGTCAGGAGCAATTTGTGATAGCATCAGGATAGCAGCTAAGAGTGAAAGAGAAGATTTACAAGATGGTAGTGGGACCTGCTGTGATGTATGGTTTGGAGACGGTGGCACTGATGAACAGAGGGGAGGTAGCACTGGAGGTGGGAGAGTTGAAGATGCTGAGATTCTCATTGGGAGTGACTAGGAGGAACAGAATTAGAAATGAGTATATCAGAGGGACAGCTCAGGTTAAGCGGTTTGGAGACAAAGTAAGGAAGGCAAGGCTGAGATGGTTTGGACATGTGCAGAGGAAGGACAAAGGATGTTGAAGTCAGGCAGGAGGAGAAGCGGAAGGCCACAGAGAAGATTCATGGATGTAGTGTGTCAAGTGTGTTACTATTAACTAGCATTAAGCACCATAAGCCAAGACACTGGGTTTACATTTTGAATGACTGATTAAATAAGTGTAAAAGCTAAGCACTTAAATGCTGCAGTGCTTTAATAATTTGCTGGAGTGACGTGTTATCAGCAGACTTCTCTGCAACAGAGCTGAGTAAAATGCCCTCAGAAGTCACACTGTATAACTAAAACAGATAAACACTGAGCTCTTCTAAAAACCCAGGTGACAGCTTGGCATTAAAAATGAAAGCCCCGAGCGATAAAGCATTTATGTTTCTTTACCTAAGCCTCCCCGGTGTGACCTAAAGGAACTCGAGACATTTGATCCCTGAAACACTGCACCACTCTCCTTGTTATGTTGGCATTAGGCCTGGCTACAGACATACCATAATTTCTCCTACATGTGTCTGTCTGGTATGTGGCATAGCAGACCAACTGGTGTGGTTGCCCCGGCAACGCATTAAGTCAGTGGGCTGTGAATGGCGGGCTGGGTCCGGTTCCTCTCAAACACACATACGCACACATTCCCACTGCTGGCCTTTCCGGGCTCCAGTGTGGGAGCACTATAAAGTCTCCCCATCCCACCACAGCAACTGTTTGTCAAACTGAGCAGCATTTTCTAAACCTCACACGAGGGGGAGAGAGGAGGACAGATTAGGCAGGATTTGGCTTTGAGTGCAAGTAAACAGAAGTCACCGGACACAATGAACAACAAGTCCATTCAGAAAAAAAAAAGAGTCTCTCTCTTTGAGAGTGCAGGCGGGCAACAGCTGTTAGCAAAAAGAGGGCTTGCACTTATGCACTGTGGCTGCTGGGCAACACAACAGGCAGCACCAGCCAAGACATATACACGGAATAAAGCAGACACAATAACCTCCGAAGAAAATGACCTCCCTCAGCAGGAACGTGGATGCTCAGTGATGTAAAAGGGTCAAAAGGTTTTCCTTGCTTTAGGATTATGTGTGTGCTAGACTTTATAGAAACATAAAAGAAGAAGAGAGGAAACTAAGACAGTGTCCATAAGTGTTTAATGATGTTAAGAACTCACTAAGATAAATGAGAGACCCTCTTTACTGAGAGGATTTAAAAGTCTCCCTACTGACCAGATGGAAACATAATGAGGTATTTTCTTTTTCTTTTCTTTAATCAAGTAATCAATATTAAGTAAGTAAGAATTGCAGTCAACAGAGATGCAGAGCCATGCCCTGGAGCCTTATTCTAATTGGGGTGGAAGTCAATGGTAAATTCAAAGTATCTCACTCCCTAATGAAATGGGAATGTTCAGATTAACTAGAATCAGAGCCTACCAGTCTTTAGGGTCAAATGCAGGGCCAAGGTCATTTCATATTTGGATGTTGTGTGGCATTTCTGAAAGAATAATAAAGCTTCTAACTAACTAACTGACTAACTAGGACTAAGACTACAAATATCTGGGTGTCAGGATCAGCAGTGGGTTGGACTGGAGATCCAACACCGATGCTGCGCACAAGAAGGGGATGAGCAGACTCTATTTCCTGAGAAAACTGAGATCCTTCAACGTGTGCAGCAGGATGCTGGAGCTTTTCTACCAGACTGTTGTCGCCAGCGCCAACTTTTTTGCTGCGGTCTGTTGGGGTAGCAGTATCAGGGCCAGAGATACCAACAGACTTGACAAGATTATCAAGAGGGCTGGCTCTGTAATTGGTCTCAGACCAGAGACCTTTGAGACAGTGGTGGAGAGGAGAACACTAAATAAACTGCGATCCACCATGAACAATCCTGATCACTCCCTCCACCACACACTAGATAGGCAGCGAAGCACTTTCTCCAGTAGACTACTACTGCTTCGTTGTCGAACGGCCAGGTACAGGAAATCTTTCCTGCCACATGCAATTTCACTGTACAATAACTCACTATGATGTTGTATTCTGGTCATAGCTATGCTGCCACACTGCACCTTACAGACTAACTGGTACCTCACATTTCACTCTGCTCCTGATAGTCCTTCTTTGTGCAATGGGATGATTCATGTGTTTATACGGGTCATCATCATATATTAAGCTATGATGTATATAGGTTCTATAGTCGTGTTAGTTTCTTTTTTTACTTTCCATGGGTAATCCCTTTGTCTGTCGTGTGTGTTTCTGTTGTTTGGCTGTCAACTGTCATGCTGCTGTTACACTGTAATTTCCCAGTTTGGGATCAATAAAGTACATCTATCTATCTATCTATCTAACATATTCAAGATACAGTTATATAATCAACATGGCCTCAAAGTGCAGACTCTGAGCTTTAATTTGAGGGTATTCACACCCAGATCTGAGTTACAGTTTAGGAACTGCAGCCATTTTTATACAAAATCTCCTCATTTCATGGTCTCAAAAGTACTTGGACAAATGACTCAAAATTTGGGCTGCATGGGCTACTCCCTCCTTCCTCCATAATCAATGAAGCAGGTAAAAAGTCTGGAGTTCATTCCAGGTCTGACATTTACATTTGGAAACTGTCGCTTTGAACCCACAACATGCAGTCAAAGGAGCTCTCAATGGAAGTGAAACAGACCATCCATAGGCTGAAAAAAAGAAGAAATCCATCTGAGAGATGGTATGTTAGGAGTGGCCAAATGAACAGTCTGATACATTCTGAGAAAAAAAGAGCAAACTGGTGAGCTCGGGAGCTCAAAAATACGTGGACGTCCATGGAAGGATGATCACAGGATGCTTTTCATGATGAAGAAAAACTCTACAACATCCAAGTGAAGAACACTCTCCAGGAAGTATGTGTATCAGTATCTAAGTCTACAATAAAGAGAACAATTCCAAAGTGCAAATACAGCATGTTCACCACAAGGTGCAAACCACTAATCAGCCTCAAAAGTAGAAAAACCAGATCAAACTTTGCCCAAAAAAAAAACATCAAAAGAAGAAGAAGAAAGTATGGAGAAGTCTTGGAATGGCTCATGATCCAAAGCACACCACCATCTTCTGTAAAACCTGGTGGAGGCAGTGTGATGCATGGCCATGCATATCTTCCCATGGCACTGGGTCACTAGCATTTATTGATGATGTGACAGAAGATAGAAGCAGCCAGATGAATTCTGAAGTGTACAGGAATATACTGTTGGCTCAGATTCAGCCAAATGTAGCAAAGTTGGTTGGATGGTGCTTCACAGTGCAGATGCACAATGACCCAAAGCATACTGCAAAAGCAACCCAGGAGTTTTTAAGGCAAAGAAGTGGAATACTCTGTAATGGCCAAGTCAATCACCAGATCTCAACCTGATTGAGCATGAATTTGACTTGCTTAAGACAGAAAATGGTAAATGGCATTCACTTATATAGCGCTTTTATTCTCATCTCTTGATGACCAAAGTGCTTTACAGATCCTGCTATCCACCCATTCACAGACACATTCACACACTGATGGCGGCATGCTACTTAACATGGCACTTCCAGACCCACCAGGAGCAATTGAGGGTGAAGTGTCTTGCCCAGGGACACAACGGCAGGATATCCGGGAAGAGCGGGATTCGAACTGCCAACCATGCGGTTATTGGACAACCTGCTCTACCTCCTGAGCCACTGCCGCCCCACAAAAGAAAGACCCACAAACAAACAACAGCTGAAGACAGCTGCAGTAAAGGCCTGGAAAAGCATCACAAAGGAGGAAACCCAGCATTTGGTGATGTCTATGGGTTCCAGACTTCAGACAGTCATTGCCTGCAAAGGATTCTCAACAAAGTATTAAAAATTAACATTTTATTTATGGTAGTGTTAATTTGCTCAATTACTTTTGAGCCCCTGAAATTAGGAGATTTTGTATAAAAATGGTTGCAATTTCTAAACCGTAACTCCAATTCGAATGTGAATACCCTCAAATTAAAACTGAGAGTTTAAGGTCATATTCATGATATAACTGTATCTTGAATATGTTCTGGTAAACAGCTAAAATAACAAAACTTGTGACAGTGTTAAAAATAAATATGGACCTAACTGTATATTCAAATTCTGTTAGTACTAAATCTGATAATAAAGGTACTATTGGCCAAAATCGACCTTGACCTTTGACCTTGTGACCCCCAAAACATAGCAACACGTGCTAAGCCTGAGGTTCACCCATATACCAAGTTTGGTGACCCTAACTTCATTCTTTCTCAAGTTACTGGTTGGACAAACAGACAGATGAAGATGACCACCGCATCCACGACTCAGCTCTGTCAGTGTGGGTAATTATGCTTTTACTTAAATGTATTAACAAATGATATGCTACTTTCATACCTAAATAAGAACCTTGGTCACTTTCCTACAAAAGCCACAACAGAATAATTTCAGATCAATCAATCAATCAATCAAAGCTTTATTTGTATAGCACTTTTCATACATAAAATTGTAACACAAAGTGCTTCACACACTGGAATTTGGGCGGTGTGATATGACGATATATATCAGTGACACGATAAAAAACGTCAGAATCAGAATCAGAATCAGAATCAGGTTTATTGCCATTGTTCATGTAGTACACAAACTAGGAATTTGTCTCGGTACAATGCTGCAACATTAAACATGATAAGATAAGAGAAATAAACTATACATGTAATAAAGTGTAGGATAAGATTAAGTGATACTGGTCAACAGTTAAAATATATATTAGCCAGCAGCAGATACTGTGGAGAACTATATAGTGCAGTCGGTAATGCAGGAAGAAAACAGTGATGACTGACATGAGTCTGGTTGAGCTGCTGTACATGGTGCACGAAAGTCAATAAGTCACTTAGTGTTCAGCAGTCTAATGGCAGAGGGGAAGAAGCTGTTCATGTGACGGGAGGTTTTAGTCTGGATGGACCGAAGTCTTCTACCAGAGGGGAGGGGGGCAAACAGTACGTGACCAGGGTGTGAGGGATCGGCTATGATCCGGCCAGCACGCCTCCGGGTCCTGGAGATGTACAGATCCTGGAGAGATGGGAGCTTGCAGCCGATCACCTTCTCAGCAGTGCACACGACGCGCTGCAGCCTTAGTCTGTCCCTGGCAGTGGCTCCTGCGTACCACACGGTTATGGAGGTGGTGAGGATGGACTCGATGATGGCTGTGTAGAACTGCACTAACATCTTGGTGGGTAGCTTGAGCTTCCTCAGCTGCCGCAGGAAGAACATCCTCTGCTGGGCTTTTTTGATGAGTGAGCTGATGGTCAGCTCCCATTTGAGGTCCCTGGTGATGGTAGTGCCTAGGAAGCGGAAGGAATCAGCAGTGGTGATGGGAGAGCCTGAGAGGGTGAGGGGGGGCAGAGGAGTAGTGACTTTCCTGAAGTCTACAATCATCTCCACTGTCTTCAGAGCGTTCAGCTGCAGGTTGTTATTGCTGCACCAGGACGCCAGCTGGGCCACCTCTCTCCTGTAGGCGGACTCGTCACCGTTGGAGATGAGCCCGATGAGGGTGGTGTCGTCCGCAAACTTGATCAACTTGACAGACTGGTGGCTGGAGGTGCAGGAGTTGGTGTAAAGGGAGAAGAGTAGGGGGGAAAGTACACAGCCCTGGGGTGATCCGGTGCTGATGCTAGTATAGTCTGAGACAGTCTTTCCCAGCCGCACATGCTGCCTCCGGTCCGTCAGGAAGTCGATGATCCACCTGCAGGGGGAGTCAGGCACGTTGAGCAGGGACAGCTTGTCCCGGAGCAGAGCGGGGCGGATGGTGTTGAATGCGGAGCTGAAGTCCACAAACAGGATCCTGGCGTAGGTTCCCGGGGAGTCCAGGTGCTGCAGGATGGAGTGGAGGGCCAGGTTGACTGCATCGTCTACAGACCTGTTGGCTCGGTAGGCAAACTGCAGCGGGTCCAGGAGAGGGGTGGTGATGGACTTGAGGTGGGACAGGACCAGGCGCTCAAAGGACTTCATGACTACAGAGGTGAGCGCTACAGGTCTGTAGTCATTAAGTCCAGTGATCTGTGGCTTCTTGGGGACAGGGATGATGGTGGAGTATTTGAGGCAGGACGGCACGTGGCATAACTTAAGGGAGGTGTTAAAAATGTCTGTGAATACAGGAGCCAGCTGTTTCGCACAGAGTCTCAGGGTGGAGGGAGACACGCCGTCTGGGCCGGGGGCCTTGCGCGGGTTCAGTCTGGAGAACTGTTTGGGCACATCCTGCTCACTGATGATAAGGGGAGGGGGGGAGGAGGGGGGGGTGCCTTAAATGAAGTAGGGAATGTGGAGGCTGTGGAGCTGGAGGGAGGGGGGGAGTTGGACACAGATGACGAGGTGTCAAAACGGGCATAGTGTTGGGACAGTCTTTGACAAAGGGCTTTGTCATCCTGACCTTTAGGAGCCTTAGGTCGATAGTTGGTGATTTGCCTCAGTCCTCTCCACATGGAAGCCGAATCATTAGCAGTGAACTGCTGCTGGAGTCTGAGTATAGAGATTTAGCCCTCTTCAGCTCTCTGTTAAACCGGTATTTAACCTCCCTGTAGCAGTCCCTGTCTCCACTTTTCAGCGCTGCTTCCTTCTCCTTCCTGATCTGTCTGAGCTTAGCTGTGAACCAGGGTTTGTCATTAGAGTAACTCACCCTGGTGCGTGATGGAAGAATGTTCTCTTCACAAAAGTGGATATATGAGTTCACAGTGTCCGTGTACTCATCCAGATCATGCGTGGCTCCTTTAAGCATACCCCAGTCAGATATTTCCATGCACGTTTCCAGCTTCTCCTCAGCATCACTGGTCCGTATCTTCGTAGTGCTCACAACAGGTTTAGTGAGCTTCAATCTCTGTCTGTATGTGGGAATGAGGTGAACCATCACGTGATCAGATAATCCCAGCGCAGCTCGAGGGACAGCGCGATATGCGTCTTTCACTGTGGTGTAACAGTGATCCAGTGTGTTTAATCCTCTGGTGGGGCATTTAATAAACTGTTTGTAGCGGGGGAGATCGTGGCTCAGATTGCACTGATTAAAGTCGCCAGCCACAATAATCAGCGAGTCTGGAAAACTCCGCTCTGTGAGTTGAATGTGATCCGCGAGCACGCGCTGAGCTTCGCGCGTGTCCGCGTCGGGAGGGGCGTACACAGCGATCATTATGAAAGAAGCAAACTCCCGCGGGGAATAGAAGGGCTTGCAATTGATAACAAGAAATTCCAAGGCAGGAGAACAGTGTTTGGAAATTACCGTTACATCAGAGCACCAGCTGCAGTAGCTGAAACGTCTACCATTTCATATAAAACTGTATTGTTTATATCGGAATTTAAAAGACACATACCCATTTCTACTCGTCACTGCCTCACCTTTCTCCCAGCCTTGTGCTAGGTGCGCCATAGCAGTTAACAGCAAGCTAATGTTTTGCCGCTACTTCTGTGGAGCCGCTATTGCTGTGTGAGGGACGCTGGACTTTTTCCCCACTGTGCTGCATCAGAGAGGATAGTCCTCTAACCTTGTTCAAATTGGAGGTAAGTAACATTAACACCATCTCTCTCTAATTATAAAATGGCAAATGCTAAATGGTGATGCTAACTTGTTGCTAATAGGAAACATTATAGTGTATCAGACCATCATTCTGGTTTAAATCACTGCCAAGTTTCTTAATTTTGTCTGAAAAAGTATTACTAAAGCTGCAAAAGGGTGTGACAACAGCCGCATACACACTAAATAAAGAATAAATAAATTAAAACATGTCGGAGGAACAAACTGGCTCTTAATCTACCTTGATTTCTAATAATTTTTAATGAGGCAAGTAGCAATAATGAATAAAGTTGAAGTCATGTCAAATGTACATTAAAAAACAATTTTTATAACAACACTGCAAAATTAAGAGGGAAAAAATGCACAAAATTAATGACATGAATTTATACACTTGATTTTTTTCAGTATGTAATTTAAAATGTAGAAAAAGAGATAGTTGTGTTCTATATTAATCATATATCCCATAACCTACATATGTATAAGCATGTGAGAATGTTTGGTGACTACATATGTAAAGCGACTTCACACCTCAGAACAGGACAAAGGGTCTCAACCGCCAGTGAAGATCAAAGAGCATCCGAGGCACTGCGGTGGAGACCAGATAGGTCGCCCTGACCTCCCAGGGCCAGGTGGAGGGGTACGGAGACAAAGGAGGGGAATTAAGTTAATGGGGGATGTCAGCTTTGATATGCATGTCTTTCGTTGTGTGTGAGTATAAGTACACAGAGCCGAATGTGTTCGCTCTCTTACTTCTTCTGCTGCTGCACTAGATGAGACTTGTTAGAGGAGCGAAGCTGATAATAAACTTTGGTTTATAAGTCACATCGCCTCGTTATTCCAAGCTCTTCTACACTGGTGACCCTGACGCGAGGAAGGACCAGAGGCGTTCCCCCGCGATAGACTCATCTGTGGTGACCCAGGCAGACGCCGGCGCCCATGCAGACAGGGGAACAGATGGACGACGTTCCCCCACAGCAGAAGTGATAGAGAGGGCTCAACCGAGCACCAGCGCCGCGGCGAGAGCCGAAGGAAGGCACTCTCACCCTGCGGACACATCAGTGATGGTCCACACAAATGCCGTCACCGTCAAGCTGCCGGACTTCTGGCAGGAAGACCCCGCCTCGTGGTTTCAGCAAGCTGAAGCCCAGTTTGCACTTGCGGGCATCACGGCTGACGATACAAAGTTCTATCACATCGTCGCCAAACTCGACGCCGCCACTTCGAGATATGCGCAGAGCATCATCCAGCGGCCGCCGGCCCAGGACAAATACAGAGAACTGAAAGCGACCATCGTGGCGAATTTCGTCCCCTCTGCCGAGGAGAGAGCCGAGAGGATCCTGGCGGTCTACTGCCACAGAGGATGCAGACCCAAGGCCCTCATGGAGGACTTGCTGCAACTTAAAGAAGAGGACAATGACAATTTCCTCTTCCAATTTATATTCCTCAGTACGCTGCCGCCACACATGAGAGGGACACTTGCCAACATGCGATGCAGCACCCAGCAAGACTTCCGCACGCTGGCTCACGAAGCGCAGCGACTCGTCAACGCCTGCAAGGAACAGACACCCACAGCAGCATCCGCAGACCTCAACGCTGATGTCCGGAGCCACGGGGAGCTACAAACCACGGAGCAGAATCCGCCCGCCGTGACAGCGACACGGCCAAGACGTAACAGACGGAGCGACGTCTGTTATTACCACCACCGCTTCGCCGAGAAGGCCTACAAGTGCGTTCCCCCCTGCAAATTCACGATCTCGGGAAACGCCAAAGCCGAGAACCGTTAACAGCGGCAGTTCTCGGCGAAAAAAGCAAGCTTCTATATGTGACAGACGGACACACCGGCAAGCAGTTCCTCATTGACACGGGAGCTCAACTGAGTTTTATCATGCCCTCCCAAGCAGACCGGGCCATGGGCCCCCCGGGCAATGGAGCGGTGGCAGCCAACGGCTCCATCATCGACACTTTTGGCGAAAGGAACCTGCCCCTCCGCATCCATGGCCGCAACTACAGATGGACATTTGTTGTAGCGGCGGTGAGTTTTAACTTGTTGGGCGCAGATTTTTTGTGTGCACATGGGTTATTAGTCGATCTAGCGAACAGACGCTTGGTTAATGCACTGTCCTTTGCTTCTATTCCCTGCTCAGCTCGAGTTTCTCCACCACCCGTGCAGGCCAGCGTCACTACAGCAGGAGGTAAGTTTGATCAACTCCTCACCCAATTTCCAGCACTCACAATTCCGAAATTCTCAGCTACAGTGGCTAAGCACGGGGTCGAACACTTTATCCCCACAACGGGCCCACCCGTATTCGCCAAAGCTCAGCGCTTAGACGCGACCAAGCTCGCCATAGCTCGGGACGAGTTTACCACCCTTTAAAAACTAGGCATTATCAGGCGCTCAAAAAGCCCCTGGGCGTCACCGCTTCACATGGTCCCGAAATCCGACGGTTCTTGGAGACCGTGCGGCGATTACCGCAGATTAAACAATGCGACAGCGCATGACCGCTACCCTATTCCTCACATCCAAGATTTTTCACTACATCTGGCGGGTGCGCGCATTTTTTCAAAAATAGACCTGGTCCGCGGCTATCATCAAGTCCCCGTTAGAGCGGGAGACATTCCTAAAACAGCTGTAATAACCCCCTTAAGTCTTTTTGAATTTTTGCGGATGCCTTTTGGCCTCAAAGGCGCTGCTCAAACCTTTCAGCGGATGATGGACGCAGTATTACGCGACCTCCCTTTCGTGTTCGTCTACCTCGACGATATGCTGGTAGCCAGCTCGTCTGAGGAAGAACACGAACAGCATCTCACTATGGTTTTTCAGAGACTAGAAGAGCACGGGTTAATAATCAATCCAGCCAAATGCAAATTTGGCGTGCCACAAATCGATTTTTTGGGACACAGAGTTTCACCGAAGGGGGCAGACAAAGTTCACGCAGTAAAAAGTTTCCCACGGCCACAAACGGTCAAATCGCTGCAAGAATTTTTGGGAATGGTTAATTTTTACAACCGTTTCCTCCCCCGCGCAGCTCAGCTCATGCAGCCCCTATATGACGCGCTCAGAAAACAAAAACCTTCCAACGCGGTCGAATGGACCCCGGAGCGCGAACGCGCCTTCGCGGAAGTAAAAAGTGCCCTAGCTAATGCCACATTGTTGGTTCACCCTGATCCCTCGGCCCGCATTGCGCTAACCACAGACGCTTCAGACCTGGCCATAGGGGTGGTTGTAGAACAACACGTCGGTGGAACCTGGCAACCTTTGGCATTTTTCAGCAAATCGCTAAACCAAACTGAGCGTAAATACAGCACCTTTGACAGGGAGCTGCTAGCGCTTCATTTATCCATCCGCCACTTCCAGTTCTGGTTGGAGGGGTGGCGTTTCACGGCTTTTGTAGACCACAGACCGCTCACCTTTGCCATGGCTAAAATTTCTGAACCGTGGTCAGGCAGGCAACAAAGACAGCTAGCTGCGATTTCAGAGTTCACCACAGACATTCGACATGTGGCAGGCAAACTTAACGTGGTAGCAGACTGCCTCTCTCGCGCTGTGACATCGCCAGAGCGCGAGGAGACAGATTATACTACCTCAGCCGCAGAACTCTTCGCCAACGCGGACACATACGCAGCCCCAATCCACGTAGGGATAGATTATGCAGCCATGGCGGAGGAGCAAAGTAGTGACGCGGACGTGCGCGCACTCCTGTCTGGACCAACAGGGTTAAGGCTGGAGGAAAGGGGTTTATGCAACGGTGTACCCCCCCAATATGCGACATCTCAACCGGCCGACCTCGCCCGGTAGTCACAGCTGCATGGCACCGCCGTATTTTCGACTCAATTCACTCCCTCGCGCACCCAGGTGTGCGCGCTTCGGTTAAAATGGTCGCCGAAAAGTTTGTGTGGCCTGGCCTGCGCAAAAACGTAAAAGAATGGGCAAAGACTTGCATTTCTTGTCAGCGCGCCAAAATACACAAACACACAAAAGCCCCTCTAGAGCCTTTTCGAATCCCTGCTAGAAGGTTCGACCACGTTCATGTCGACCTCATGGGACCACTACCTTCCTCCCAAGGTTTCACACATCTGTTAACGATGACAGACCGCACTACGCGCTGGCCTGAGGCGGTCCTTCTGGCGTCAACCACAGCGGAGGAAGTCGCTCGCGTTTTTTTGACAAACTGGGTGGCACGTTTCGGCGTCCCATCGGACATCACGTCCGATAGGGGGCCTCAATTTGTCTCGGAGCTTTGGTCAGCCATGGCCAGCAGCTTAGGAGCGACAATTCACCGCACCACCGCTTATCACCCCCAGGCTAATGGGTTATGCGAGCGTTTTCACAGGTCTTTAAAGGCCGCCCTCAGAGCCTCACTAACGGATACAAATAGGGTAAATAAACTTCCTTGGGTTTTATTGGGGTTGCGTGCTGCACCTAAAGAGGATCTAGACGCCTCCCCAGCAGAATTAGTTTTTGCACAACCTCTCAGGCTCCCAGGTGAATTTTTACCAGAGAACCCAGAGCCAGGGCATCTTCCAGCCCCGAGGTTTTTAGGCAGCAACGGACCGGACTCTCTCCCCGGGCCGGCACATCACTATTTTCCACGGGTTTTTGTCCCCCAAGCTTTAAAAAACGCTGAATTCGTTTTTGTTAGGCATGAAGCTTTAAAACCAACCTTCCGCCCACCATACGATGGACCATTCAGAGTGCTGGAACCTGGTGATAAGCATTTTGTGCTTGATTTTGGGGACAGAAAAGAAACAGTCAGCACTGACAGACTTAAACCTGCCTTCTTGTTGAGAGACGAGCCTGCACGGTTGGCGAGAGCACCTCGGCGGGGTAGACCCCCCAAGAGAAAAGACTCAGCCCCCCTGCAGGGAACAAATAATCACTCTCCTTCCCAAGCTGCAGATTCCTTACAGGAAGGTCCCACCAGGACGCCCGAACGGACCCACAGCAGATTTGGAAGAAGATTTAAGCCCAGACGGCACAGGGACTGATGCAAACTACTCAAAAGTTGTTCACTAATTGTGCTGTAACAGTTTAGGACTGACTTGTGATATTACTATGCTGTTATGATTACCACTGAATTCTCTACAGGAGCATAGCTGCTGGAAAGTTTCTTCTTTGTCAAGAGGTGTAGCAGTTAGTATGTCATAATAATTATCTTAAACTATGAATTTTTCTATTGTCCTTTTCTTAGTCGTTTGGGGGGGGGGGGCTGTGGTCTATATTAATCATATATCCCATAACCTACATATGTATAAGCATGTGAGAATGTTTGGTGACTACATATGTAAAGCGACTTCACACCTCAGAACAGGACAAAGGGTCTCAACCGCCAGTGAAGATCAAAGAGCATCCGAGGCACTGCGGTGGAGACCAGATAGGTCGCCCTGACCTCCCAGGGCCAGGTGGAGGGGTACGGAGACAATGGAGGGGAATTAAGTTAATGGGGGATGTCAGCTTTGATATGCATGTCTTTTGTTGTGTGTGAGTATAAGTACACAGAGCCGAATGTGTTCGCTCTCTTACTTCTTCTGCTGCTGCACTAGATGAGACTTGTTAGAGGAGCGAAGCTGATAATAAACTTTGGTTTATAAGTCACATCGCCTCGTTATTCCAAGCTCTTCTACAATAGTCCTTTTTATTGGTTATCATATATAAAGTATAGGATTTACAGAAAATGTATATCGTGATATATATCGTTATCGTCAAATAAGATTACTTATATCGTGATATGAAATTTTGGTCATATCACACAGCCCTATTTGGAATAAAACACAATTAAGCCCCCCCCCCCCACACACACACACAAAGAACCTTTCAACTGTATAAGACTTGTGGCTTATGGCTTATGGCTGGGCACTGAGGATCCAAGTGTGGAAGCACCATCACTAGGGAGCCATCAACAGGGAAAAGCGGCAAGTCCACAGCTACAGGAACACTCCTCTGAGACCGCCCAAGTCCAGTCCAAGGGGTCGACACCGCAAGCGCAGCGCACAATCCCTCCAGCTGAACAGACCAGGGCAGCCACAGCCCAGCATCCCACAGCCAGAAAACAGGCACAACTCCCCGCGGGAGGGCCCGCCACGAGGAAACACCAGAGCCCAGACAGGGCGACCAAAAAATAATAAAACAATCATTGATAAATAACTAGAAAGCACTCAGAAAGTGCAGACCTCTGCCAAGGCTCCTTCCGTCCCTCATTGATCACCTCCAAAATGTAATGGGTTTGTGTGTAGGCCTAGAGCCACTTTTGGTGAAAATTGCATCAAAGTCTATCCATTAGTTTTGGAGTATTGTTGGTAACACACTGTGAAAGATAAGAGCCTTGGTTGAGGTATACATTCTCAGATCATCATCTGGTGAAAAGTTCATGCAAATCCATCCAGTAGTTTTTGTGTAATCCTGCTGCACAAATACAATCAAAGCCCTTGGTCGAGGTATGCACTCTCAGATCATCACCAAAATCTAATCATCTGTTCCTCAAGCCATTACACACTTTTCCTGAAAATTTAATCAAAATCCGTTCATAACTTTTCGAGTTATGTTGCTAACAGACAGACAAACCAACCAACCAACAGACAAACCAACTAACGCCACCAAAAACATTACCTCCTCCCTTGGCAGAGGTAATAATAATTAGTAGTAAGATAATAATTGTGACCAGAACAACATAACATAAATCATAAGTTAAGACAATAAAAATAGGAAACTAATCAAAAGCCAAGTTAAAATAGTAGGTCTTGAGCCTGCTTTTAACAAACATGAACATTCTCGGCAGCCCTGATGTTTTCCGACAGGCTGTTCCACAGACGTGGGCCGTAGCAACTAAAAGCAGCCTCACCATGGGTGTGTTCTGACAGTAGGGATAATTAAAAGACCAGTGCCAGAGGACCTTAGGGGTCGTGGGGGCTTGTATGTTAAAATCAGTTCTGATAAATAAGAAGGCCCAAGACCATGCAGACACTTATAAACCAGTAAACGAACCTTAAAATCAATCCTGAAGGACACGGGGAGCCAATGCAGTGACTTTAAAACTGGCGTGATGTGAGCCTGCCGTCTGGTCCTCCTCAGAATACATGCAGCTGAATTCTGTAATAACTGCAGATTTGAAATTGTCTTTTTGGGAAGACCAGAGAGCAGGGCATTCTATTTAATTCTAGAGTAAATACACAGTGGTATGCAAACATTTGGCCACCCTCTAACAAAAAGATGTTTTTTTAATTGGTGAGTTTAATTAAGTGTGTTGGGTTCCCAGACTTCTCATTCTAATGTTTCTGGTTGCCTTATGCCTGCTAGTGTCCTGTGTGTGATGGTGTGTTCCTTTTCTGAGGTTGAAAATCATCTGAAGAACTGATGATGACACACCCGAATCAACCACGTTCTGTTACAACAACCCAGAAAACTGAGATCCTTCCCTGGTGTTTCCAGAAATCTAGCCAGTTAGCCATTAGCCACTGCTGGAAGCAACACAATATTTGGTAATATGTATATTAAAAAAAACCTTGTAGTGAAATGTTCAGAGATAGAAGTTGGGCAGTTCTGTGTGTATGACTAAACAGAACAGACATATAAAACAAGTGCTAATAAATAGTACATTTACTCTTTATGTGCAGCAGTCTTACTGTCTTGTAAAGGCTTGCCTGGCTTCAAAAGCTGAAAAACTGACTTCATGGCAAGTTGTACTAGAGGGACACAACCCTGAAACCAACCAGGTCTGAGAAAAGCAATGGAGGGTACGCCCTATAAAAGGAGAAACTAACGCATTTCCTGAAGTCAAAGTGTGAAAACAGCTGTCATGGAACAATTCAAATCTATTCATGAAAGCTCCAAAGCATTACCATTCAAACAAAGATGAAGTCAATGATGTCGCTTATTGTCACACACAAAATGACGATGAAAACTGTCTAAACATCTTTATTTAAAACAAAAACAATAACAATGGCGGAGTCTATTTATGCTTACATGGAACATCAATCTTAATATTTGTGGACAACTTTTACAGCCATATAAGGCATGAACATACACTACTCACAAAAAGTTAGGGATATTCGGCTTTCGGGTAAAATTTCAGGATGCACCTAAAATGCACTATAACCTTCACAGGTGAACTTAATTTGACTTTCTCTGACCTTTTGAATGCACATGTCCAACTGTTCAATATTTCAGTACTTTTTGCATAACTTGCTGGTCTCTAACAAGGTGCTTAACGGCAAAATTTGCAACAGGTGTTTGATCCATGAATCGACCAACACATTTTCTGGTTCAGATAGAATTGTATTTAAACAGTCCTCTTCATCATGCTGTTCACATATTGACATCATGGGACCAAGACGACACCTAACAATTGATCAACAGTACCTCGCCATTGCAAGGCTTCAAACAGGATGTTCTCAGAGGGAAGTGGCCACTGAGCTTAGACTATCACAGAGTGTCATCAGCGGGTTGCAACAGAGATACAGAGAGACTGGAAGAGTCACAGAAAGGCACAGAAGTGGATGTCCTTTGGCCACATCTCACGCTGATAACCGCTTCATTGTGAACAGTGCCCTGCTGAACCGGCTGATGAATGCTACTCAACTTCAAGCACATTTAAAGGAGGTGAGAGGCACTCAAGTGTCACGTCAGACCATTTGAAACCATTTACATCAGCGTGGTCTGTATGCTAGACGACCTGCAAGCATACCTGAAAAATACCACCAGGCAGAGGCATCACCATCTTGCGTGGCCCATGGAGCATTTACACTGGACAAGGGACCAGTGGGCCTCAGTGCTGTTCTCTGATGAAAGTCGATTCATGCTGAGCAGAAATGATGGCTACCAACCATGTTGGAGACATCAAGGAGAGTGCTATGCATCAGCCACTGTTGTCACCAGACGAGCCTTTGGTAGTGGTGGTGTTATAGTCTGGGCAGATGTGTCTAGTCAATACAGAACTACCATACACCTTGTGAATGGTACATGGACAAGCCTATACTACCTGAATAATATCATTAATCTTTGGGAAGCTTGGTGGCGCAGTGGTTAGCACTGTGGCAGCACAGTAAGAAGGTCACAGGATCGATTCCACCCCTGACCATCCTGGGTTTGATTCCACCCCCTGACCATCGGTGACCCTTCTGTGTGGAGTTTGCATGTTCACCCCGTGTCTGTGTGGGTTTACCCCGGGTACTCCAGTTTCCTCCCATGGGCCAAAAACATGCAAGTTAGGTTAACTGGAGACTCTAAAGTGGCCCTAGGTGTGATGTGTGTGTGAATAGTGAAGGGATTGGTGCCGTACCTCATCTGCCTCATCCATCCAGGTGGATGCCCTGAATTTCCCTCTGGGGATTAATAAAGTATACAAAATACAAAAAAAAAAAAAAAAAAAAAAAAATCCAGTCATTGTGCCCCTGCATCAAAAACACAGGTCTAATTTCATATTAATGGACGACAATGCTCCAGCTCATAGAGGACGCATCATTAGGGAATGGCTGCTGGAGGCTGGGGTACCTCAGATGGAGTGGCCTGCACTTTCTCCAGGCCTGAATCTTATAGAAAACCTATGGGATCAGCTAAGTTGCCGTGTAGAGGCTTGTAACCCTGCACCCCACAACCTCAATGACCTGAGGGCCGCTCTTCAAGAAGAGTGGAATGCCATGCCTCAGCAGACAATAAGTTGACTTGTGAACAGCATGAGACGTCGTTGTCAAGCTGTAATTGATGCTCAAGGGCACATGACAAGTTATTGAGAGATGGACGTTTTTTGTTGTGGTATACCCACCACTGTTGTTGGCTTTTGTTTCAATAAATTGTTTGAGATGAGGAAATCACCCTTGCACGCTTCTACTTAAATGCCCTACTTTCATGATACAATACCACTGTAGCGTGAACTTTTTACATTTTCCATAAATTTCACCCGAAAGCCAAATATCCCTAACTTTTTGTGAATAGTGTATGTTGTTTTCATGGATGTTTTGAAAAGAGTAATTCCATTCTCTGGCACATACATCATCTCCAGTCTTTTCAAGAACACCAACAATCATCCTGCATCTTAAAAGCTCAGCAGAGCCCCGAGGACATGCAATTCTAAGACAGTCCATCAAACCCCCACACAATTATTTGTAAAAGGCACAATGCTACACGTCTGGCCAGGCAAGCTTCACTGACACAACCTGCAAATTCCTCTGGGATCTGATGTCGGGCCCTGTCTTAAACTCTATCTGCCTGCAACCCAGAGAGGCCCTTAAATTTGATCTGAGACAGATAGAACACACAAAGTCTACACTCCATAATGAAACGCAGGCAGCAAAACAAGGACGGGTAAAGCAATTAGATGAAATGCGGTGAGGGATAGAAGAACACTGTTGCTCGAGTGAAACATAGAAAGGAGACAAACAGATAGAAATCACAGCAAGACAAAGTAGAGCAAATTACACGGAGGGAAACTGAGCTAAAAGATTAAATACTACAGGCTAAGGAAGAGTAGAAGAGGCCAGTGAGGTGAGGTTGGCTTCTGAAGAACACTTAGAGATAATATTGAGAACATATATACTGTAACTCAAACTCTGCAGCGGTGCACCCCTCTAATGTTGTCTGATTCACATGAGTCTGCCACCTGCTAGATAAATTTATGTGGCTAAATGAGATGTATATCTTGTCTAGTTCCGCCACAAATGGTTTAAACAGAGCTTCAGTTTTGGTGGGCTGGAATTCAGACGATTTAAGGTAAGAGCTCTGGTAATGATTTTTTATTTACCTCCAAACCCAAAGCTCCCCTAACCAACAACAGAACTGGCTTTTTCCTAAGGAACACAAGAGCATAATAACTAATACTGGTAGCAGTCAATATTAGCAACGTGTCTACTTGCCATCTATTTTGAAATAAAAAAATTTAAAGATCTCAATTCTTTCTAGTAAAAAAAGACTTCCAAAGCATCTGCATTCGTATTAGTATGTTACAAATTGCAATTTTAAATAACAGTTATCATTTAATAAACTGATATTGGAGATTTGTGCGAACAGTTAAATGTAGGCTCAATATTTGGCAAGAAACAGGCCACCATTTCCTTTTTTATCTTATGTGTAATAACAGCTTATTAATGATTTATAAAATGTTCACATCCTAATTAATAAGCTATTTATTGGGGTAACCTTATTGTAAAATGGTACCAAGAAAACAAAGATCAACAACAACACCTAAATTACACACTTTTATACTGCTTTGTAGCTAATACTCCTGCTGCTTAGGTGGCAGAGAGGGGCTCTGATTTAATGGCATGGGTTCTTGGAGTGGCTTTATGTTTGCCTAATGGCCCCAGGCACCTGCCGTCCTTGACGTGCTCCCCTAGTGGCATCAGTCAAGAAGAACATCCTTATTTTGGCTGTCTCTCTATTGTAATTAGAAAGAAACACTGATACCTCTCTGAAAACAAAGTCCGCATGTGTGCATGTGAGGAGGCCATTTAAAACCGTACACCACATGAGCATGGAAAGCATTTCACTTCCGTCGCTGCAACAAACGCAGCAGTCACCCAGCGTTTCATTCTTTCCCCTGTAACTAGGATGGCAGAATGTGTGTGACATCACGAAGAGAGCGAACATCTCCTCCACCCATTCAGCTCATGCCAGTCACACAGCATTAATGCTGGCTGCAGGGCGAGCATTCATCTCAGAGAGCTGAAAGGATGCTGTGGATGTGGGATTATTCCCCCTGCTATTCTCTGACTCTCAAACAAAAATGAATTATATAAGTGAATCTGACAGCACCAGCCATCTTTTCAAATGACCCCCAAAATGTTTTCAATTTACAGAACAGGATTAGACTAGTTTTCATCTTTGACTACTCTTTATATGGAGCATAGATCTTGTGCTTTATTCCTAACAAAAACTATCACAATTAATTACCTAAAACAACATAATATTTTTTAATCACACAGACTCACCTGACAGCCTCGCTTCTCTATTTCATTGATGCATTTGCTTATCAGCAGTGGCACCATCAGTCCTGTGTTCTCCCTCTCCACCACCCGCCACGCCTCCACACCAAACACCTGCAGCTCCCTGTCTCCATCTGGACCGCCGTCTAGTGAGTTCTGCCACTGCTCCATCAAGCTCAGCTTGACGTAGATGAGCCCTCGTGGCTCCAGCTTCACCGCCAGCTGGTGCGAACGTGTCACCCTGAAGAGCGTGGGGAGCACCACCGTGCCGTGACAGCAGACGCGATTGCGTCTTGGCGTGGGCTCCCAGCTGAACACCACCAGTTTTAGATGCTGGGCATTCTCCAGCTCAATATTGAAGGTGTGGTCCATATCTAGGAAGGTCGTTCGGCAGGTGAGAAGAGCGGTCCGTGCCTTGTTAACAGAGTCCACCTGGATGGCACAATAGACATCTCGAGAGTCAATGCGTGGAGGTTTGAGATCCTCTGCACCATAAAAATGCAGGTTCATCAGTCCAGAGATGTACTGGCTACACTTGGGCTGTTCTGTGAAGCTGTAATGGCGGAAAGCATCAATATCCAGTTCTGTGCCATTCAGTCTGGAGCTTCCGTTCCCTCCTTCGGTCTCTTTGCCCTTCCCTCCCTTCCCCTCTGCAGAACCGTGTTTCCCAGATTTGGACACTAGCTCCGGCGAGTCACCATCACTGAGGTAGCCACCTTTACTAGCAGACTTTGAGCTGCCATTGCTCTTTTTCTTATAAAAACTGTTCTGCATTGACACACTGCTGTCCAGGTGATACCGTGAGATCACATTACGACTCGCTTGTCCACCCCCAGATGAAGCTAATTGTGGAGGGCCTGATGTCTGTGGAACAGTCTCAGACCCACTGCCATTGGCCCGAGAATGAGCCCGTGGCTCCAACTGACTGCTCCCATTACTGTTACTCTGGGTTCCCTTGACACTGAGCTTCCGGCTAAGCTCAGGGAGCTTCTTCATCTTCATGGAGATCTTTCTGACAGTGCGTGGGGACTTGATCTTGTCTGGGAATGACCAGTTGATGGAGCTGCTCTTCTTGGCCGGGTTTGGGCTGGAGGGAGGTGAGAAACTGGCAACACTGGGAACATCAAGACCATCTAAAGGGAAGGACAGAGAAAGAGAATAAGCGAATTAAATTTAGACTATCGGACAGTGGTGACCTGCTTGTCCTGCATGAAAAATCTGTGTAACACAATCTATTTGAGTAAATCACTATAATCCCTGAGATACTCCTTTCTCCTGTGATTACAGTTAACCACTCACCTATCCAGGTAAGATGGACAGGAAGAGGACTGAAACTGAAGGTTAAGTGTGTTTGAGTGTGAGGTATAATTTACAGTCTCTTCGAAAAGCACTACACCGCCATGGCACATCATCAAGTGATTAGGTTTACATGCAACCCAGTAATCCTGCGACAAGGATGTATTCAGCAGGAAATGCTTCCTATAAACACTTCTGTGCTATATAATACTGTTAATTCATTCCCTGCAGCCCTCCGATACTGGGGCTGCACAGGCTCATGACAGCAGCCTCAAAAAGAAGCAGGGAAGAAAGGGTTAAAGTCCATGCATAAAAATCTAGATGACTTATTGGTTTCGACACAAACACAGGAAAAAAGTTTTCATGAGGCCTCCTTTGCTGAAAATAGAATTCAGAGTATTAGAGAATTCACTGAGAAACTTTGTCCATGTAAAAACTGGTCTATAAGCAGAAATATATCTTCCTGGTGTCAGGAGAAACCCACTGCTTCTGGGCTGAGGTAGCGTTACTTAGTCATTATTCAAGCTTTGGAATGGACTGTGTAGGCAGCTCTCACCCACCTCAATGTCTACGTGACCATTACCCATCAGCCTTTAAGGTCTATGCGCCCTGTCACAGCCTATGTTTAGTCTATGGAACTGAAACTGTGGTTTCATCATATAGGGTTGCAATCAACTGGTTGGCAAATGTGCACGGAGAAGAGTCATACTACTTCATATTTCATTAATGTTTAGCCATTTCAGAGCTGAATAGACAGCAGTTACACATTAGTAGTTTTTTTTAAACAGTTACCTATTTTTATTGAATCTAAGTACAACAGTGAAAAGGTTTTATGCCACTTAAAGATGTCCCACATGTGGTTACTTACAGCCACAAGTGATAACAACAGCCTTTACAAAACTATACAGCTAACAACTGCATAGCTGGGTGTTTACTCATTGTAATTTATCACAACAAGGCACTCCTTTGAAACACACAATGCTTTGAGGCATTTTTTTAAACTCTTGATTATAACAGTAGCTTTGGGACCTGTCAACAAATGCATTAAATATTTATAATAATAACACAATGTTTAAAACATTATTTGTTTATAGGGATCTACAGTTGAAACCAGAGGTTTACATACACTGTACAAAAAGACACATAACTTTTTTTTGTCACTGTCTGACATTAAGTCAGAGTAAAGTTTTCCTGTTTTAGGTCAGGTAGGATTACCAAAATTATTCATGGCAATGTCCAGCTATCATACCGTTCAGAAAGGAGATGGGTTCCGTGTCCCAGAGATGAACACATCTTGGTGTGAAATGTGTCTATCAACTCCAGAATAAAAGCAAAAGACCTTGTGAAGATGCTGGCTGAAGCTGGTAATACAGTGTCATTATCCACAGTGAAACAAGTCCTGTACTGACATGAGCTGAGAGACCGCGCAATGAGGAAGAAGCCATTACTCCAAAAGCAACATAAAAAAGCCAGATTACAGATTGCAAATGCACACAGGGACAGACCTTAATTTTTGAAGACATGTCCTATGGGCAGATGAAACTAAAATTCAACTGTTTGCCCATAATGACCATTGTTACAATTGGAGGAAAAGGGGGAAAGCTTGCAAGCCTGAGAACACCATCTCAACTGTGAAGTACAGGGGTGGCAGCACCATGTTGTGGAGCTCTTTTGCCCCAGGAGGGACTGGTGCACTTCACAAAATAAATATCATCATGAGGACTGAATATTATGTGGAAATATTGAAGCAACATCTCAAGACATCAGCAAGTTAAAGCTTGTGCACAGATGGGTCTTCCAAGTGGACCATGATCCTAAGCATACTGCCAATTAGTTACAAAGTGGCTTAAGTACAACAAAGTCAATGTTTTGGAGTGGCCATCACAAAGGCCTGATCTCAATCCCATAGAAGATTTGTGGGTAGAGTTGGAAAAAAACGTGTGTGAGCAAGACGGCCTACAAACCTGACTCAGTTACACCAGTTCTGTCAAGAGGAATGGACCAAAATTCCAGAAAAACTATTGTGAGAAGCTTGTGGAAGGATACCCAAAATGTTTGTCCCAAGTCATACAGTTTAAAGGCAATGCTACCAAATACTAATGTAATGTGTGTGTTTAACGTCAGACAGTGAGGAAAAAAGGTTATGTGTCTTTGTACAGTGTATGCAAACTTCTGACTTCAACTGTACCTATTTCCTCTAAGGGAAGGATGAGTCTGTGTCAAACTGCTATTTTCTACATTAAGCACTCATTTAAGATTTCCTGCATGGTTAACTGGGAATTTTGTTTTACACTGGATGGGTCAATGAAGATGAATCTGGATCATGTGATTTTGGTGTGGAGAATTTACCTTTTAAAGGCCTTTTGATGTTCTCAGATGTGACCTAGATATTAAATAAGGCTAGTGAACAGCTCACCGGTCTAAAGGGGTATTAATGACATGTTTTGGGGTTTTGGATTTCTTGTAACAACTACAAATGTAATTACTGTATTGGATTTAGTAGCTATTTAATGATATATCTAAAATTAGCATCAATAAGACAAAAACAGAGGTACTGCAAAGTGGAGATAAGAGGAAATGAGAGAACGAGAGAGCCTGCCTGTGCCAACATCACCAGCTCTTTTTCAGAGGGAACCTGCTGTGCTATTCTAGGGGAAAGGCCCTCAAGTGAAAAGGGGGAGGCCTGGGAGGTGCAACAGGATGGAGAGAAGGGTAAGATGGGGGCAGGAGCAGGGCAGGGAGTAGCCGGCAGATGAGGGACAAAGGCACCCCTTGTCCAGGCACTCAGAGGTCTGGCTGGTCGACTGGAAGGCTGGCAAGCCGGCTGGTGAATGTACAAACGAACATGGCTGTTCTCTCACATTCCTCATTAAACCATGTTTAGCCCTCTTATAGCCTGGCTGAGTAGCTGTCCTTGTCACGGCTTCCTGCCAATAATACACACACTGCTGTTCCGAGAAGGGGAAAAAAAAAAATGTGTGGAGGGCATTGGAGGTGCAAATTCTCCAAACAAGATCTGGGGAGGGGTCTTGCACATAGAGAGCTCCGGTCATGACTAAAAACATGGTTTAAAGGAGTGAAATTCCTCAAACATGAAAACACAGCAAACTCATTGTGAGTCGTTCTATAATTAATTACAAATAGGATGAAAAAGAATATAGAGATATGATGTAAATGTAAAATTCATGGCAAAACTGCAGTGAATTAAATGTGCAGTTTATTGTTTCAGTTGTCCAAAAAGTTGCAAGTGAAGTCAGCATGTGTCTGCGCTGTCCATGAAGACTCGGCCATTTACAGTTCTGCAACCTTGTCACAATTTAAACTGAACATAATAAATCAGTGTGTAATAGTATATATTAAGTAATATCACAGCATCAACTATGAGTACAGTTGCACGGTGATGACATAATCTTATGGTATGGCGCATATTTAGGGCGCATATATTGTATCCATATTCCCCACATATACCTAGTAGGCATGACGGTGCATATTCTAGAAGCTTCACGTCTTAATGGACAAAGAGGACCTGACCCTGCAGAGACCTACGGGAGGTGTGAAGTTGGTCTGGCAGGAGATGGGAAGTTGGAGAGATTGCCCCAGCAGGAGCCCCGGAGGCTAGAAGGATAAGAGACAATGGAGACGCCAAGGAGTCTCGGGGGCTGTATGTTTACTAAAGGACTGTGGGTTGGAGGGGGTGTTATTTGATGTTGGGAGTTTGTGACTTTGGAGAGTATAAGAACTGTGGAAGATGACTGTTCTGCCTCTTTTCTGAGATTCTGTGCTTGTTAGAGGATGTGACCTCTCAATAAACCAACCCTGAGAAATAAACTCAGTCTCGTCTGTGAAAGGCATCCTCTACAATGGTTGTATTTTACTGAACCTAAAGAGACTTTATGGAACTTTTGGAAACTTTTCTCATAGTGAACCGCTCTCTCATTCACTCTGTTTCTGCAGTCCTTCTCTGAAATTTTGTCAGCTGTCACTAAAAGTCGAGTTTCCAAAAGTTTCATACAGCACCTTTAATGCTATTTCATATTTACTGTTAAACTGTAGCACGCATGACCAAAACACAGTTAGTTTAAAGGGATCGAAGTTAAAATGGCTTGACTTGAGACAAGTTTTTTTTTTTTATTAATTATGCAGTTATTCTTCAAGTGTAAAAAAAAAGATTTCCTTGTAAATTAAATTTGTATTAGAATTTCTAGATGTGCATGTGGCTCATGACAGACATTAGTCACTCATATCCAGCGTAAAAGGGAAAAAGTAACAAATATTCTCCTCACTTTCCCTCCTGCTTCTTAACATACTATTCCCCCCTTTCATCTCATTACATATACATCTACCTATATACATATAAAAATAACAGAAAAGCAATTTTAAATCCCCAATATTAAATTCATTACACAACTATTACAAGTTTATTAAAAATAAAAGATTTTGAGCTAAAAGTTTTCAGAATTATTCCACTTGAATCAATTTAATGAACTTTGATTTGATTTGGACTATTCCTACATTTTGACTAGTAATCATTTGTATTGTGAATGCTAAATTAATTTTCAGAGAAGTAACAGAAAAGTAATGCTTAATATGATATTGGCATCAAATTTAATACTCATATTCAGGTATCCTAAAGGCCCCATTTACTGCACTTTTTCAACATGTTGACACTTTCCACAGGTCTTAACGAAATGTATGTGACACACTATGGTCAAATTGCCTTTAATTATCACATCATCATTGTGAATCATCTTTTGCAGCCTTCCTCTGAACGGTTTGTTTCAGTGCATGTCTCTTTAAATGCCCAACAGCCACATTTAATTCTGCTGTCTCTCTTTCGTCACTATTGCTAATCTTAGCTGGCTAGCTCCTAGCTCGGGTAGCAAGCCTGAGCCAACTAACGTAAACTTTTAAAGAATTAATGAAATAAAGCATCACTGGTGGACAGGGATGTGCGGCTTTAGTGGTCGGTAGGATGTGACCGATCCCTGGAGTACAATAAGCACAGAAACATTCACAAATGAGTGAATGGCTACACTGTTAGCACTAGCTAGCCACCCTGGGGCTCAGCTACAGAAAATAAACAATAGTCAATTAAGCTAAAGTAATGTCTAAGGATGGTGTATATGGTTGTGTTGGTAGATGAACAAGGATTTGAGCTGGGGTGAGTCGAGCTTATAAAAAATAGTGATCAAAACTGGCCGGATCATAACAGTCAAGCTAACACCAGGCACCCTGCCTCAGCTCGCTGAAGTGAGCTGTAATGCAGTTAGAATAACAAACTCCAACTGCTTCAAGGTCAAACACTTAATAATTTACATCAGAAACATCTTAGCAATAATAAACATTTCATTCAAATCCTGCTAGCGAGGCTGTGGTACTCCTTGTACTCAAGTCAAGTGCTTAGAGTAATGACAATGCAAAAAAAAAAAAAGAGGTTTCATCATCACTGCATGATGCAAGACAAAAAAATAAGATATGTCAGCCATCTTTTATGACCTTCATTCACTTATTTACTTGACTAACGCATTTTTTATTTTATTATTATTGTTTTAATTTTACCATTATTTAACCAGGAATGATCCCATTGAGATCACAGATCTCTTTTGCAAGGGAGTCCTGGCCAAGAGGCAACTTCACAACCCACATCACAAAACAAAGAAACTATAGTAAAACAGCTAAGAAAATCATAAAAACAAATAAAAAGAAATAATTGGCATCAAAACTGGGGATTCTAAATTGTCCTTAGGTATGACTGTGAGAGTGAATGGTTGTCTGTCTCTCTGTGTTGGCCCTGCGATGGACTGGCGATCCGTCCAGGGTGTACCCTGCCTCTCGCCCAAAGATGCTGGGATAGGCTCCAGCCCCCCCCCCCCCCCCCCCGCGACCCGAAAAGGATTAAGCGGAAGAAGGTGAAGAATAAAATATCTAAAAACAACGACAAGTTACTGATTGCATTTCCAGGTCCTTCAGAAAAAAGAGAAATGATCCAGACAAACAAGATTTCTAATTTTTACGGCGTGTTCACACGGCCACTGTTTGGTCCAGACCAAAGGACTATTCGTGAATATTTTGGTTCGTTTGGTGCCATCTGAACACACGTTTGAACGCTGGTGTGCACCAGGCAAGCGAAGTCTGGTCTGTCTGAAAACGGGGGTCTTGGTTGACTTGCAAACGAAGTCTGGTGTGCTTTGCTTGCAGTGTGAATGCAAACGGACTATCCAGTGGACCAAAGGGCGGAAGTGCCCTCCGTGTTTGTGTAACCATAGCAACACGTAGTCTCAGAAGAGGAAGTGGCGTTTACCGTAGCACATTTTGGGTAGAAAATAACAATAAAGACAACCACATGGATCCAAGAAATCCTTTCACCGGAGAAAGCCAAGGAGAAAAGTAAAAAAATGACTCATTTGTGGCGGACAAACAACCTGGCTGAAGGGAACAGATTTCTGTTGTCGGTCCTGGCCGAAGCCTGGCTGAGACAGATTTTTCTTCTTCACCGAGACTTTTTCTTCCTCGTCAGTGGTGATTTTGACTGCAGCGCCCCAAACGAGCAGTTGTTGTAACTGCGTGATGCTGTCCAGGCAGTTTGGTCTGCTGCAGTGTGAATGCAAACCAAACCAAACGAAGGTGCGAAAATTCTCTGTTTTCCCCACCCAATCAAACCGAGACCCCTGGACTATCCTGGTGTGAATGGGGTCTTAAACTGCCTTGTAAATTGTTTCAGTCAGAAGGAGCACGATACTGAAATGCCATTTTCCTGCTCTCTGTGCAAACATTGGGGACAGTCGGAATATAAAAGTCTTTCAATCGTAGTCCATGAGGTCCATCTGACTTCTGCTGAAGATGGGCACAGAGGTAGGGAGGAAGCAGGCCAAGCACACCTTTGTATATAAGTCTATATCAATGCATTTGCCGTCGAGTTTCTAGAGCAGACCATCCAACCCAAGAATCTAACTCACAGTGATGAATTCAAGGTTTACAATTTGTAATAAATTGAAGGGAGGCATGATAAACTGAATCAAGCATATGAAGTGCCTGTACAGGGGCATGCATATGTAAAAGGTCTCCATAATCCAGCACTGGTAGAAATGTGGCCACCATATGTCTCTTTATTATATTGGACAAGAAACACAACTTGTTTCTAAAATAAAAACTTAATTTGACATGCAATTTTTTCACCAAAGAATCAACATGTGGTTTGAAAGTGAGAGCGTCATCAAGTAAGACACCCAAATATTTAAAACACTTAACAACTTCGATGACTATTCCGTCATGAGTGACCACTGATGGAAGTTGTTTTTGACCTGCTCTTACTTTTAGAAAACAGTGTAACTTTAGTTTTGTTTGCATTAAGAGAGAGTTTTAGCTGAGAAAAATGATTGTGGACATCACTGAAGGCACTTTGTAAGCTACCAATGGCTTTAACAAGTGCTGGTGCAGAAGAATAAATAATCATGTCATCGGCCTAAAAATGAAAATTGGCACCAATTATATCAAGCCCTACATTATTTATATATACTATATATTGTGAATAGGACTGGCCCCAGAAGTGAGCCCTATGACACACCCCTCATGACTGGAAGGACATCTGAACAAAGGCTGTTATATTTGACACATTGAGCTCTTTCAGAAAGACAATTTGAGAACCAGCCAACTGCTTGTTCAGAAAGACCTATATCAAAAAGTCTCTGTTTCAGTACAAAATGGTCAACTGAGTCAAAAGCTTTTGACAAGTCAATAAAAAGAGATGCAGAATGCTGTTTTCTGTCAAGAGCAGTAGCTACTGTATATTAATAACCTTTAATGTGGCTGTGATGGTACTATGTTTTTTTTTCCTAAAACCTGATCAGTAAATGGATAAAATACAATTTGAATTTAAAAATTCTTTGAGTTGTTCATTTATTAGACCTTCTAAAATTTTGGATAAGACAGGTAATTTTGAAATTGGTCTGTGATTTTTTTTAAAACAGTAGGGTCACCACCTTTAAACAAGGAAAAAACAAAATCAGACTTCCAAATCTTAGGGATTTCCTTATTCACCAGTTTGGTTAAAAAGATATGCAAGTGGTTCTGCAATAAAATCAGCAGCAATTTTTAAAAAAATATGGGTTAATGAGATGTGGGCCATGGGCTTTTTTAGTATCAAGAGATTTTAATGCATTATGAACCTCACCAACAGTAAAAGGTTGAAAACTAAACATAGGGTGTTGAGCTGTAGAAGGCACAAAACTATTATCTGTAGATACAGAACCAACTGAATTTCCTGAAAAGCCAGATAATATGAATTGCTTATTGAAACAATTTAGAATTTCACGATTGCCTTGGACAGCAGTTGAGTCATGGACAATACAATGTGGTAAGGATGAAGATTTATTACTTACAGAGATTTAATGGCTTTCCAGAACGGTTTTGGGTCATTTAAACTATCTGTGGTAATTGATAGATAATACTCAGATTTGGGCTTTCTAATTAAGGAGCAACATTTGTTTCTTAATTTCCTAAAAACAAACCAGTCATCACTGCAGCCTGTCAATCTTGCTCTCGCCCAAGCCACGTTACGTTCATGAATGGAATCTGAGAGTTCTGAAGAGAACCAAGGATTATCCCTGCCTTTGACTCTAAATTTTTTAAAAGGTGCATGTTTTATTGACTACACTATTAAAAGCCTCATAGAAATATGACCAAGCTGTTTCCACGTCTGGAATTAATTCAATTCTACTCCAATTACAACGTTTAAGGTCAAAATGGAATCTTTGCTCATTAAAATGTTTAAAATCTCTCTTGACAATAACACATGATTTTCCTGTTTTGATTTTTGTGTTTCTAACTGCTGCAACAACACAGTGGTCACTTTACATCATTACAGAACACTCCAGTGACAGCATATTTATGTGGAACATTGGTCAAGATCAGGTCAATTAAAGTGGACTTGGAATAACATTTTGAGTGTGGGCGAGTGGGGCAGACAATCAACTGTGTAAGACCAATAAGGTCACAAAGAGATTTAAAATCATCAGATCATCTCTCACAAGAGCTTCTAAAGATGAGAAAGAAAATAATTTGCCTCAAGTATTGGTAAATTAGCATGAACCAAGGCAACTTCCACTGATACGTTAAGACAGATTTTCCAAAATGAATGACTGTTGCTTTGTTAAATGACTACACACACACACACACACACACACACACACACAAGCCATGTGCCCTGTAGCCTTTGGCCTTGTGGCAGCAGCCACCGGAGTAACATGACACCTTGACTTTCTGAGGTTCAGGGTTGATGGTTTGACACCCAACCCTCCAGGGCCATGTTTCAGGGTCAAAGGGCAAAAGGTCTGCATTCCTGAGAGACACCAGAGCCGGGTAACTGTGTCAACCCCCAACACGTTAGCATGCGCCCGCCATAGTACTGTAAAGCAAAGAGAGAGTGCATACACCTATATGCATTCGTGAGTAAACATAGCCTCTGTGAGCCAGCCCTCGGGCACACAGCTTGCTGACACCTCCTAACAAAGCCCAGAAATTTATGACAAAAGCTTATCATGGCGTTGGCACCAGACAGGTGCAGGACGAGGGAGTGTAGGGTGTGAGGGCATGTGAGGGACGGAGAGATTACTGCCAGATATGAGCGGTATTCTGTTCTACAATCATCGTGAGACTGTGAGATGTAAATAGTAGCTTGGTAATGTAAACTTTCCTGTCGTTAAACTATTATTAGGCACCTGGTAGTGGGAGGAAGAGAGAAGAAAATGATAAAGAAACCGAGCGTACTGTGATAAACCCTGGTGAGAAACAATTATCTGCTGTTCCTGATTGCCACTGTAAAACCATTCGTTTTATTTGAGTGCATGCATCTCTCCCTAAAAGCGTGTCTGCCAAATGCATATGTTAAAAAGTAAAAACAGAAGGGAGCAGGGTGCACTGACAAACAAGGGGAGTGTAAATAAATGGGTGAATGGCACAGTTGTCCTGCAGTTTGTTCAGTCTGTGGACAGGGCTCAGCTTTGAGCGGCCTTCTCTTCTTGGCTCTAAATCATTCTGTGTCGGAAGGCCTTTCAGGGGCTGCAGGGGTCTGGCTGCTTCATTATAATGTCTACAGAACTCCTGCTAATATATCTAAGCATGCAGCCCCTCTCACTAGCACAACATGGCCCCCTGCCAAAGTGCTCCTCGTGTAGCATAACCCGCCTACTGCGGCTGGTGTTTCTGCTCAGCTGTAACCCAGAGTTGATGCTAATTCTAGTCAGTCAGCAGCCACACTAGCCTCACTGCCCTGATCCAAGTAAACAAGATACTCGCATAAAACACCATTGTTATTCAATATACAGCACACTTCCTGCTCCATCTATAATGAATTACTTTCTCACCCCAAATCAGTGTTGTTGACTTTAAAAAAAATCCAATCTATTATCAGTTACATTAAAAAAAGTTGCAATTTATTATAAGACAGATGCAAACTTAAAGGGGTCATTGATTGCACTTTTTTCTAAATTTTAACAACACACACATCTAAAAGAAATGTGTGTGACAAATTTTGTTTACATTTTCTTTAATCATTTAATTAGTGCAGCAAAAAAAAAAAAATTCCCGGCCTTTCTGAGAATGCTTCGTTTCAGTGCTTTGTCACTTTAAGAAATCCCTGACCGCATTCAGCTCCGCCCTTTCTCTTATGCCACTATTGCTAACATTAGCTGCTCGTAGCTGCCTAGATAGGGAGCCATCCATCCATCTTCTTCTACTTAATCTTTTTTGGATCACGGGAGGGGGGGGGGGGGTGGCTGGAGCCTATCCCAGCATCTTTGGGCGAGAAGCAGGGTACACCCTGGACCGATCGCCAGTCCATCACAGGGCCAACACAGAGAGACAGACAACCATTCACTCTCACAGTCATACCTAAGGACAATTTAGAATCCCCAGTTTATACCAATTAACCTAACTTGCATGTTTTTGGCATGTGGGAGGAAACCGGAGAAATCCCGGAGTAAACCCACGCAGACACGGGGAGAACATGCAAACTCCACACAGATCACTGTTGGTCGGGGGCTGGGATCGAACCCAGGATCCCCCGGCCAAGGGTGGGTTGTTGTGCTGCCGCTATGCTAACCACTCCACCACCGCGCTGCCCTAGATAGGGAGCCAACTAATGTAAATTTGTCTCAAAGAATGAATGTAATAAGGCATCACTGGTGGGCAGGGGTGTGTGATTTCAGTGGTTGATGGGATATGACCAGTCCTTGGAGTACAATAAGCACAGAAACATAGTGACTGAATGGCTAAACTGCTAGATTCAGCTAGCCGCCTTTGGTCACAGTTATAGATAATACTACAAGAAAATAAGATGAAATAACGTTCAAGAACAACGTATATGATCAAGTGTTGCTACATGAACAAGGATTCCAGTGGGGGTGTATATAGAATTTATAGAAAATAGCAATCAAAACCAGTCAGAAAGAAAGTTAAGCTATCCCCTAGCCACGTTAACTGCTCGATGTAGTATCATGGCGAAAATCTAACAAAATAAGCCAGAATGAAACAAGAATTTATCGACTGTAGATTAGTGAACTACGTGGAAATAGGGATGGCTATTAGGGTGACTGAAATCTAAAGACAATAACAATATAAACCATGCTTGGTGCAAGCTTCCTCATACCACTGTTAGCTCTTAAGCTAACTCCTCTCCCTCCCGTCCATCTACATGACAGACAACTATGCTGGCCAATAATAGAGCAGTGGGTGGGTATCAAGGAAAGCCCTGCATGGGCTGGGTTTACTATTACTACGTCCTGAGGTGAACTTGGAAGTGAGAGAAAAACGATATAAAGGCTGTGTGGTTTTTGAGGAGAAGTGAGTGATCTGGCATTTTTTGATAATCACATTGCGTGGTACAGTGGTTAGCACTATTGCCTAACAGCTAGAAGGTTCCAGGTTCGAATCCCCAAGCCGGCAGGGGTAAGCAACCTTTCTGTGTGGAGTTTGCATGTTTGCCCTGTGCTGGGTGGGTTTTCTCCCACAATCCAAAGACATGCATGTTAGGTTAATTGGTGACTCTTCTTCTTCTTGTTCGTCAGACGGACACTCCCTCCTCTTCAATAAAGGCAACAGTACGCTGCAGGTCCCCCAACTTGCCGTAGAGCTTCTGGGCCACTGGGATTGGGGTGGGCCAGGTCCTCTCTCTGAGCGCTCTGTGCAGTGGGCAGGACTGTAGCAAATGTTCTGCCGTCTGACTGCCTGACCTACAGGGACACTGCTCTGTATTACCGGAATTTTGTGCATAGATGATAGTTCAGACAGATGTGGCCTATCCTAAGCCTGACTAAGGCTACTTGCTCACGCCGGGTCAGCAAGAAGTATGGATCTTCTCCGTTATGACTTGGATGCTGCTGCCTCCACTTGGTCTGCTGCTTGGTCCTGATGATACTTTTAACTTCTGCGTTTCTAGTAGACCTGTCCACCTGTTCCCGCATTGATTTTGCTAGGGAGTCAGTGGTCTTGTTACCAAACATACCGCAATGGCAAGGAATCCACTGGGATTCTTGGGGCGACCATCTCCAGCCTGGCGGGTCCCCAGGTGGTGAATAGGGGAAAAGCCCCTAGATATGAGGGCTAGCTGCAATATAAGTCAGGCTTGCCTGGTCGAATAAGCAGTCCCGGACCAACTGGCAACGTTCCTATCAGGACAGGGCAAGGTAACAGGTGGCGCTGTTGCATTCATGAACTCCCCCATGTGTCCTATGACGGGATCGTCATGAGAACAAGAGGCGCGCTATAACCTCTAGCCCCAGAGAAACAAACCAGGGTAGGGGATGCTTATTAGCCTTGGTTGGAAAGTCGCCTACGAGAAGGAAACTCGGATAAGAAAACCAATGCCGAAGAGGGCTGTACTGGGCCCATGGCACATAAGAGCAGTACAACGCATTTGCGTCATATGGATGGACAATTGGTGATTCTAAATTGTCCCTAGGTATCTGTCTCCTATAGGCCCCTAGAATAGAGGGTTAGTACTAGTGAAGTGCTTTGAGTGGTCTTTGAGACAAGAAAAGTGCTATGTAAGTACAGGTCCTTATCTCTTGTCAGGTTCTGGACATGGACGGGGATCCATGCTCACACTTTAAGTTCATTTCTGTCATTCTCTGTGTTTTCCCTACCTCAGCTCAGTTTGGTTATTATGTTTAGGTTCACGGTCATGTCCCTAACTATGATCCTTTGTATTTGCCATTTATTTCTGTCCGCTATGATTATCTTCTTAGTTCAGTCTTGTCAGTCTTCTTGCCTTAGTCTTAGTTTAGTTCTTCATTGTTCTGCTTATCAGTATTATGGTATCATGGTCACGGTTATTTATGTCTGCCTGTTATCAGGACACAAATCAGGCCCTGTCTTCACTTTAGGTTCATGTTAGACATTCTCTATTAATGTTATGATGTTTTTGGTTTCATTTGGGTTTTATTGTCATGGTCACAGTTTTGCTTGGTGTTGTTAATGATTATTATTTTCATGGTTATATTGTCATGTTTATGCCTGTCATAATTTGGGTTTGGGCTTTTGTTTTCACAGCGCCTTTTGTTCACACCCGGTTTTGCATTGTAAGTTTTTGCTTTCTTAATTATTCACGGCTGCTTTTGATTTCCTGATTATTGATTGTCCACAGGTGTTGTTAATTTGGAACACTATATAGACACACCGTGCACTGCCCTTGGCGCGGCAACCTATTGCCTTCATGTCACGTTTCACCAAGTTTATGTCATGTTTAACCGAGTTTATGTCACGTCAGGTTTTGGTCACGTTTGGAGGTTTGGTTTTTGGGAAATAAAGTCATGCCTAAGATGAGAAATTCTGCACATGAGTCCAATCTTTTGCCCCGGAGGAGCATTCATTCACATGACCAATAGATGCATTTCAGAATGTTAAAATCTGCAAACACGCCATATTTAAGATAAAGAATGCAATAATAATATTGCAAATCCATGACATATAGATGCAAAACTACAGTAAAATTTTTACAATAAGCAAGCCACAAAATTGTGAAAAAGTTGCAAACTGAGAGAAAGCAAACCTCGTAGATTTGAGAATATAAAATTTATTATAAAAAGGAACAGAACTATAATAAAAATACATTTGCAAGAAAAATTTCACATATTTACAAAAACAAAGTCACACGTCTATGAAAAAAGCGCAAATTTACAATTAGAAGAAAGTGCAATTCAATAAGAACACTAGTGAAATGGCAAGCTAAAAAAAAAACACAAATTTGCAAGAAGAAAACTCAAATTTAGTAGAAACATGAATTTACATGAAAAAAATCATACATATATAGGGAAAAAACAAGTTAAAATACAAGTCAGCATCTCTCTTACCCTGGCTTTATACTGACCCCGGATGCAGTCAGTTATGGCTGCAGTGCGGATGAAGCCTTGCGTTCATCCCTACCTACTCCGTTTGTGTTTTGAAGCAGCATGGATAGGAACAAGGCTCGAAATACAAGATTGTGCAATATTATATAAAATAACGCAAGATCTCGAGAAAGACCCAAGAGTGACTGAGGACAACCAACTGAGATCATGTGATAACATGGAAGCATGATGTACTGGCTCACCACTTGGATTTTTGTGCTCTAATAATACGTAAGTAGCCCGTTAATTTTTACTTCCATGAAGTGTTTGTATGTTATGTCACTGTTTTTACCTTCTCTGACACAGTGGTGGAGGAGCAGACCTCAGAAAATAACGGACGATCCTTAATGAACAAACAGCTACTAAATACCACAAGATACCACAGCTTTTCCTTGCGGATTGGATCCAGCATCCATCAAATAGACTCCTTGCATTTCATTAGCGAACCGAATCTGACGAGCTGGATTCATTCCACAATGGTCCGGACCAGATGGGGATTAGAAAATTGGCAAGAAGAATGGGAACTATTTGCTGTGGAGACCGGATCGCAGTCGTAATGGACTGCATCCGGAGTCAGTGTAAATCCAGGGTTACTTTGTCAAAAAGCTAAGTGGCTAATATTGTAACTTTGTAAAACTACCTGCAGTGGCTGGCTAGCACTAGCATTTGTCAAGTCCTGTATGTAGGGACCCAAAAAAGGTGGTAATTTAATGGCATTAACGAGGCCCCAAAAAGTACTCATGTTTTGCAGTAAAACAAAAAGATGTGTCTAGAGGCTGACAAAAATGTAGAATAAATAAATAAACAAGCTTACACTGCATTACCAATGCAGTGCTGTATTATTAGGGACATGCTTTGAGACAATTTGGCCTTGCTATCTATCTTCACATGTTGGTCCCATTTAGTTTTAATCCTGCTAGCTGCCAAATAATGTGATTTGCTTTGTGGTGAACAGGTAGTCAAACAAGTCTGTGCTCCAGTTTTAGAGTATTTTATTAGTCCGTCCATCAGTAATTAGCAAATACCCATGTCTGCACAATCCATATAAACAGTGTAGATGCCTGTTAGCCAAATTGGATGACAACAAAGCAATGGTGTTTGTACCCCAGAGCAAGGAAAGACTTCTGTGTTTATGCCACAGAAACCTGAAGTCTGATGGGATAGAAGTGTAGTGGAGCAATAACCTCTGCTAATGTCCAAATAAATGAAGAAAAGTTCAGAAATACATAAACTTTAGGGAAACAATGTGATGTAGCAGAGATAAACAACCCATTCAGTCACAACAATGTGTAGAAGTGTGAAAAAGAAGCACCGCAGCTAAAACACTGGACTAAAACTAGATATCCGACAAGACTTCCTCCAGGAAGTTAGTTTACAAAAGTGAAAGCTGAATTTCTTCCTTAAATATGAGAAGTGGACAGCTCTTGTTTCTTGGCGGTGATGGTGATAGGCCCTGCCGTCCCCCTGCCCCTGACAAAGCACCCAGGTCTGCCAACTGTACTGCTTGGAGCTTTTCTTGGACTCTGGGTCTTTCAGTTGAACTTTCCTGTGGTGCTGAGGCACCTGTTTCCTCTGTGTTCTCCTGGCTTGGAGATTAGGAGACTGACGTTGCTGACGTAGTGCCACTCTGTCTTAAACTCTCAGGATTCTAGTACTTGGGCCACCTAGAGGAGGACTTCATTGTATGTACTATGTTGTACAATTCTATTTTCAGTGTCTTGTTTTTGATTATCCTTGTTGCTTAGTTATCTCTGTGTTGCACTAAGGTTCACTATCAATGTTATCGTCTTTGATAGAACATAACTATTAGTTCCAAATAAAGAATGAGAGCTTAGACCTTCTAAAGTGCACTGGAGAAAGTCACAGGCACAGACTCAAGCACTCACATGCACAGATCTGTAGCAAGATCAAACTGTTCTGCACTGTATGTCTAAATGAACAGTTTGTACCAAAGCCAGCTCATGCTATAATTAAGCAATATTACGTAACAGAGAGTGTGGTATCAATGAATATATCACCATGGTGATTTGGTCTATAGCCCAACATGCAGCGGAAGGCTGAAGACATCATTGACGTGTTATCTTGTTGACTGTATGGCCTTGAATGTAATACTGCTTTTATTTTAACAGAGTCATAATTGCAATTTTTAAGTTGTCAGTAATAAGCAACAAGAGGTTATGATGTGTTTGTTAATTACCCACGTCAATGGAGTTGAGGCTTGGTCGGGTGGTTGCCTGAGTTTGCGTATCTGTACATCTGTGCATCCGTGTTCTAATGATGCTAGAGTGACCAAGCTTGGCATACAGCTTGACCACAGGAATACCACGTTTGGCTGTGCTTTTGGGATCAAAAGGTCAAAGGTCAAGGTCACAGCATCCTAAAAGGTCAAAATCAGTTTTGGCTTATAGTGACTTTATTATGACAAACAAAACCTATCAGATTTTAACACAAGCTAGAATGGGGTCTAGGACACCTCTTGAATGTCCAATGACCTTAAGCTTCCGTTTCACCTTGAAGATTGGTAAGGTCTGAAAATCTGTCATGGTATTGCAAAGGGTAAATATTTATTATGGTTTACAATTTTACACCAAATGAGGCTACGGTGCACACAGAAGATAAAGTTGGGAAATTTCCACTGTCCTCCTGCCTGTCCGTCTGTCTGTCTGTCTGTATCCGTGCTCTAACTCAAATGGAAATGATGCTAGGGTGACCAAACTTGGCATACAGCTTGACCATAGTAGAATCATGTTTGTCTATGCTTTTGGAATCAAAAGGTCATGGGTCACAGGGTCATAAAAGGTTAAAATCAGTTTTGCCTTATAGTGACTTTATTATGAGAGACAGAACCACCACATTACTAGTTATAATGGGGTCTGGGACACCTCTTTGAATGTCCAGTGACCTTGACCTTACATTTGACCTTGAAGATCAGTAAGGTCTGAAAATAGGTCATGGTGTCGCATCAGAACTGGAGAAGATAGTAGGGATTTTACTGACTATATGACATTCCAACAGGGATAGGGCTGTAAGGGCTGTAAGGCATGGGTCTGCATCTCTGTTGAGTACAATTCTAGTTTAATGCTATACTGATCTGCCAAGACTAGTATTGCTATATGAAAACAAGTATGTCCACCTAATATGCTTGAAATTTGCTAACACAAATGAGTATAATATAGAATATAATAGCTCTAGCAACAGATCAATATCTGCCTTTGTTTCTGTTCACTTTGCAGCCTTCTTATTGCTATCTTAAGATGAAGCAGAATCAAAAGCATATTAAGCTGTGAGGCTTCAGTAGAAACTGTATGGTGTGGAGGTTTAATCTAAATTTAAAAAGTAAAAAATGCTACACTAGCTGACTGTAAGCCTCAAACTGAAGCACAACAACTCAATTTCCAGGTCGTAAAGGCTGTTTCTTTTCAAACAGCGCTTCACTATGAAAAACAAGACACACACCACAACATTACAATCCTCACATCCTCACATCTTACAAATCAGAACACCGTTGAAGAGTGATACACATCTGGTGAAACATTGAGTGTGGCTGTTGTTGTACGTTAACTTCGTGAATGCCTATGGTCCAATCAGACTTTTTTGGTCAGAACTAACTGTTCTATAAACATACCACTACTTGCAAAAATGTAGGCACCCCTTGAAGAATATCATAGTGACAATTTTTTTTTAATTGGTGTGTTTAATTAAATAGGTGTGTGGCCTGTCCAGACTTTTGCACTTTTACAATTGTGTATTCATTTATTTATTTATTTTTTATTTTGTTAAATTTTTAAAATCAAGCTATCTATTCAGTTAAGTTTGCTGATAATACTGTAGGGTTTTTTTATATCCTACTGTCTTTTCAATAATATGGAGGATGATCAAATGCTCACATACCACTGTATACTGTATGCAGTTAGATTAAAAAAAAACATAAGGATATCCATTTTTTTTTTTGCTTAAATATGATAGTTTGCTGGTTTTTATTATCTTTTTATTATCTTGTAATTTATTTTGCAGTATCTCTATATGAAGACACATACTTGGCTTTGGTATATATCGTATATACTGTAAATCAGTGAAAACAACTACCACCATAAAGATGATGGCAGCATGAAGTTGGAAACAAATGCTCCATCAGTTAAAATGTACTTGAGCCCTCAGATGAATCTCTTCACTTTACAAAACAAAGTCCACCACTGTTTTCAGCAGCTGCTTTTGTGAAGAAACGCAGAACAGACCAGAAAAAAGAGGCATGAGAGAACTATGTGACCCAAACGTCACATCTAGCATCCAGCTAAGGAATCTCTTCTGGTTTTGAAGTGCTGCCCTCACAGAGTTGTTGACTTCCCCCAGACCCAACCATGCAATCGTCAGCCTAGATTATATTCCAGGCTTGAACTCTGATGCCTGCGCTCTCTGTAACTTGCACCCAGGGCCAATTCTCCAACGCCACAGCCAGTGTGACAAAAACAACCCCCAGAAATAGCTCTGATCCAATTTTGAGCGCTGGCCAACTCAGATTTCCCAAATAGGCGGTAAGGGGAACAACAGATTAGTAGCACAGCATGCTAACCACCCCCAAAGTCCATCAATCATTATTCTCCATACAAATGGGGCATTCAAATGGTCAAAAAGTCAGTCAATAGACAGCACACGAGGAGTCTGGAGAGTATCCGGTGAGTGGAAAAGAACCAGCCAGCCGGATAAAAAACCCCACAGTGGCTGAGAGTCATCTACATTCTGCACTGCTTCATTAATTCAGCAGATGCCCTTATTCTTTCTCAATCAACGAAAGGCCTGTCAAATTTACCCCCACCCCCCAATGAAGTGGAGTCTTTGAGGGCTCACTTTCACGATGGAACAGAAACAGAGACAGAAAAGATGCAATAAATGTGGAGTGTGCCATTGTGGCAGCACTATTTGCTTTTAATGCTTTGATGAAACACCATTGATTCTCATGTGACATGGCCGCATTTAGAAACTGACGAAGCAGTTTAGAAATACTGTGAAGCTTAGCAATGATGCAAGAAGGTCCTGGGCTTAAAGTAGCCAGCTAGCCCGCTACAGCCTTTCATCCCTCGTGCACATAAAAACATTTTTAACCCCAAACATGCAAGCTTCTTTTACAGTCTGGCTGTCCGTGCAAACGATACGGGTCATACCAAAGACCATATAAAAATGGTACTTCCCATCCTCCAGCTTGGTGCTCAGCATAATAGAATGGGGGAAGGAAAAATTGTAATCCACGGACAGCAGATGGAAATTAGCCACTGGCTACAATCTGGCAAGTTTACATTGACTGATGTGAATGTTCATCAACTTGCACTGTCCTTAAAAACAGCAAAAAACTGCAGCAATTTCAGAGGTGCGAACGTCTAAAAGTTTGAAACCAGCCTCCAGAGTGGAAAGGTTTTGCTGGCGCTTTTTTCTTCCTTCATGTGCACAGGAGAAACGGTCAGCAGCACACACATATGTCAATCATTTGTAGTGGCTCTGGTGGTATTGTCCCATTCATATGCCTGTGATGCTGTTACGAAACACACGCGCTGCACCTCCCTGGATGGCACGTCCCCCAGTGGGCAGTCTCTTCAAGTCTGTTTATCCCCATCCAAGATGGTGCCAGGACAGTAAAGTTTCTCCTATATCTTCAAAACTAAAAAGTGAAACATGTTTCTGAAAACAACTGAGGTGAGAAATAAATGGTGCAGCTGCTGAATATGTGTTTACTTTGCACTAACAACCGCCATTTTAAAAGTCCAACACAAGCTCCCTGAAGTGATCAACATCTGACAAAGTCATTCATAGGAGATGCTGTAAAAAAGTCACGCTGCCACCTACTAGCCCGGCAGAGTTACAACAGCAGTTTTTCACACCGGGGGTGGTCCCATGTGAACACGCCACGCTTTGTGTGACGCTGACATGTGCATTTTTCCAGTTTCAATAAAAACGTTTTCCTGTGCACATCCCCTCAGTGTAGAGTCAGTTTCAAAGACTCCACTACTAAACAGAATTTAACAGAGCAATGGAGAATGGAAGAGCTGAAATTTCTACTGTCCAGAAAGTTAAGTGACAAAAGGATATTATCTTGGTCAACGCTTTAAGAAATAAAAGCAAAAAATGAGCTGAATAGCATGTAGATGGGAATATTCCCACAGCTGCTGCACATGTAAGCACCTTATCCGGACTATTCCCTTAACCAGAATATGGATCCTAACTGGAATGTGGTGTGCATTAGGAGTGGGAATCGTGAAGGATTTCACGATACGAAATGTAGCGTGCTGCAATACTACCATGACACTACGAATCCTAGAGTACTGCAATGCCATATAATGTATATATAATTAATAAAAGATAGGCACATGCATGTATGGATTGGTGCATCAAGCGTCAAGTATTGCTATATTATGGTGAACTGATCTTTGGGCTCACCCGTAGCATCATGGACTGAAAAGTCAAATGTTTTTTATTACTCTAGTACCTAAATAGGCAAGTTTGTATTTGTAATATTTATTAATAATTTTTAAAGTGACACTCCGCCAAAAATTGAGGGTTTTTTTTTTTTGTTAACATGTCTGTAACATGTTTTTTATGACTTACAAGACATACTGTATCAAGAGCAAAATCCCTCAAACGTCTCATATCTGTTTTTTTGCTGTAAAGTTTCACTTAAGCCCCGCCCCCTGCAAAAAGATGAGTTGAGACGGAACGTTCCGTTTTTGGTGACGTAACTATTAGTGGTGCTGGCACACGGGTAGTGTTGAGCCAATCAGGAGTCTCTGGCCTAAAGCGAAGCACTTTCTCCAGTAGACTACTACAGCTTCGCTGTCGAACGGCCAGGTACAGGAAATCCTTCCTGCCACATGCAATTTCACTGTACAATAACTCACTATGATGTTGTATTCCGGTGATAATACTGCTGCCACACTGCACCTTACAGTCTACTGGTACCTCACATTTTCACTCTGCTCCTGATAGTCCTTCTTGGTGCAACGAGATGATTCATGTATGATTCATACGGGTCATCATATATTAAGCTATGATGTATATAGGTTTTATGGTCGTGTTTTACTTTCCATGGGTAATCCCTTTGTCTGTCGTGTGTGTGTTTCTGTGTTTGGTTGTCTACTGTCATGCTGCTGTTACACTGTAATTTCCCAGTTTGGGATCAATAAAGTACATCTATCTATCTATCTATCTATCTATCTATCTAAAGCTGGATTCATGCTGCATCTCTGCTGTCTGCGTACATGCGACCGGAAGGCTTGTGTGACGAAATTTACGTCATCGTCTCCAGTCTGCTAGTGTCCACAGAGCTCTTCTGCGGACGACTGCGTGCAGCCCAAATTTTCTGACCGTGCAGCCTGCCTGCATTGACTGCACATGCGCAAGACTGAACGTCCCATTCACGAGGTGGCACTATCGACACGGCATGCAAAGTCAAAGTAGATGAAGAAGACGAAGAAGACGAAGAGGAAGCGGAAGATGAGCATAAACATACAAGAATCATTTTGCAGCAGCAGCAGCTTGAGCGGAGAAGTGCACTGAAAAATGGTAATTCCTCCTTTTCCTTGAAACGAGGCCATTGTTGTTGCTACAAAAAAGTGTGCGTCGCTCTCACGTTTATAGCCAGTGTAGGGCTGGGGGAAAACTACAAACAACAGTTGTGCTCATGCATCAACCGCTTGGCCTGGTAGATGGAAAAGTGAAGCAAATACAGAGCCATGTGCGCGTTGGCCTCCTTCAAAGTGGACGCGGACCAAAGCGGACCAGAGAGGAAATACAGCATGAATCCATTTTTTTAACAAACTGCTTTGAAAACTTGACCCAACTTAAGATGGGCTTTACCATTAAACTGCTTTTAAGGACTGATGCAGTTTCAGTCATTATCCTGGGCCACCGTGCATACAACTGGGCATGTCCTTCAGCCGGTAAGTCTTTTTATCACAGGATTTATTCTGATAATGTAGCGCTAGCCACTATTAGCCTTGTGGTATGTGCTTGGGCCTAGTAATGACCGATTCTGGCATTTAAAAGGGGTGGTGGTGGTGGTGAGAAGTGGGGGTGAAAAGATTTTGACATGAAGCTGTAAGACAATGAAAGTTTTTTGTAGAAAAAGGGGCATAAAATACCATTTTAGACAATATAGATTTGTTTTTGCAGGGGTTTATATCCACCAGAGTGCATCTTTAATAAAGTATCATGATACTGTGTCTCTGAATTCTTACAGTATCACCACCACAAAATATCGTGATACCACGATGCATGGATCCCCACCCCCCATCCCTAGTGTGCATATAAACGTTGTCACTGAGTATGGGCACTCATTATACAATACATAATGTATCTATTTATTATTATAATAATTTTCCAGCTATAGATGCTTCGCCACATTTATGCACATGCAGAGTGGCCAGGCCCATACTCAAGATGAAACACGTTTTAGAGAAATCTTGTTTTGGTAATTATTTGATCCACAAAGCAGTCCTGTTTGATGTTGCAATCAAGGGATGGGACATCTACAGCAACCGAGGCACACAGCAAGCTGTTGCTCTCCTCATCCCCCAACACTCCAGTTTACTGTGGAAGATCAATGTCATGTCATTGTGCACCAGTACAAACTGTGTTAACAGTAGCCCCAATCCACACAGCAATTTGTGGAGGTAGAGGAGGTTTCTAACTATAGACCAAGAAGGGAAAGCAACCCAAAGGGCCCAGAGCATACAGAACATGCAAACAATCATTAGTGAGTCTTCCTATTTGATGACACGTAGCTAGGCGAAATGCTTTTTTTTTTTTTTTTGCAAAGTGTGGGATGGTGTTGCTAAACCTAAAGGGATCATTTGCAAAGTCAACAGGCAGCAGAGAAGGGGGGCAGGGGATGCAGCCGGAGGAGAAAAGCCAACACTGGTGCACCCTCAGCTCACTTTTATAGCAACAAGAAAGCCCACACGATCACAGACCTCCTACTGACGCTGCCAAAAAGTGTATCCCAAGATGTAAGTAAATGAGTTGGTTGCTCAATGGTAGCATGTTGAGAGAAAATTAATCACTAGTGCAATGGGTAGACAGCCCAGAGAGGCTGAGAACAAGGTTTCTGTTCTTATGAAAGTGCTGAACAAGCCTTTTCCAGCCTCCAGTTATGCTCTGCTTACCAAGCATGAGAGACCCCATTGACCCAAGAAAATTTCATCCACACAACAAAATAGATTAAAAACCTATCAGAAGGTACACGTAGCAATAGCGTACATTTAATTAGCTTTGTGTGGCATGATTAGTGCTAGTCCTGGACTGGTACACTGAGCCCCATTTGGGACTGCTTTAATCCTAATCTCACAGTAAAAGTCTGTCAGGACGGCGAGTTTTACTGAGGAACACGTGACGGCAGCGGCGGCCAGGAGTTTGGAACCAGTCAATGAGGATCAAGGAGTTTATCACCTCTTAATCGGAAAGCTGTCTTTACGAAGGACCAATTTGTTTTAGGGGACAGCAACACCTCAGCAAGTTAACTTTTATCATAAACTGCATGGAGGGAAAACTGCAGTCCCGTTTAATTCAAAGGAATTAAAGGTTTCAGTGATGTGGTTTGAGCTCGTTTGAAACTTCACTCCTGCTGAAAAGCCATCAGGGTAACTGTTCCCTCTGTTTTTGTGCTCACACAATGAGAAATGGCTGTTGCGTGCCACAGAGAAGCGTTGTCAAAAGTTGTAATTATAGGCTCAGCTCAAGATGTGCCAATTGGTTCAAACTATCATGTTGCCACATCAGAGGGAACAAAAAGTCGGAAGTTTGAATAAAACACAGTGGGCTTATTAGGAGACAGGGAGCCGTGTGCTGGCTGTCATCATTATGCAGTTGCTGTAGATCAGAACTGTCAGCAGTATTTCAGCACACAAGTATAGAAGAAGCACAGAAAGTGAAGGCAATTGATAATATTAATTTATCCGAAACAAAGCAAATCACAAATTTGTCTTTTGAACGTGAACACAGCTGAAGAGCGGCTTTAGTGACAGAAAAGCAGTAGAGCTTTTGTTGAGTTTATGACAAAAACCTAGAAAGTTCACACCCTAATCTGTCTGTCTGTCTGTCTGTCTGTCTGTCTGTGCACCTGCAATCACAACTAAACTGATATTCTCTCCACGTGGGAATGCTGGATCTGAATTCCTCCTGGCTAATGTCGTTCTAAGTTTAACTGATGAGGGAGACTGATAAGGAAGGTCATGATCAGCTTGACCACGGCTCCTGTCTGCAATGACTACAGATTTTTTTTTTTATCGTTAAATTCTGATTGTCAAAAGTTAAGGCAGAAGTCAGCTTTGAAGTTTCTTCAGTTTTCCTGGTGTTTTTATGTGGGAATTTTATGGATAAAAGGTTTACAATCCTCAGAGGATATTTTTCTAAGTTAAACAGAAAATACAAACAAAATCAAAAGGGACTTTTGTCTCGTTTTTGGGTGATCTACAATCTTAAACCACATATTATATGAACTTAAACTGTGAGTGGTACGTTAGCGAGCTGGGAAAAAATGGAGCTAAATACTGTAAGTCTGTTGATCCACCAATTGGGAACATCGACAACAGTAGCTAGCTATAATTAGTGCTCAAGGTGTGCAGACCACAAAAATCTGCCGAGAGTGACTGGCAAAGATACAAACCATAAATGTCGCTCATGGATCAGCCAAAGAAAATGGTAGGAAAAGAGAGAATGATGAAACAAAAAGCAGGAAGTAAAGTAAGGATAAGAGAAGGTGTGGGTGCCTTTTTTTCCTTACCTGTTGGTCTGCTGGTGGAAGGCCCCCCCTCCTCCTGAGGCTTGCACGCGAGCATCTGCCTGTGCAGATGTGGTGCCTCAGTGGAATGTACGACAATGCCCTGACTCACTTCCCCTGAACCACCACCGAGGCTTTCCACGGCTGCCTCCGTCACTGCAGCATCAGATCCCTCCAGGGTTTTGCCACCGTGAGCCAAATCCACCCCTTTGCTGGGCCTCCTCTGGGGTTCAGCCTGAGGGGGGACCAGGAGCCGAACAGAGGGTCGGTGTGAAACGTCTGGTTCATCTTCCTCCGGAATCGGGTTGTACCAGATCTCCCCTTCATCATCCGCATCATTTTCCTCAGCTGGATCCACGCTCCGGGGGTGAGGAAACACCTTCGCCTGACTAGCCTGAAATATGACACGTCCCTGTTAAACTTTAACAAAAACACTGTGTTGAATTTCTGTGCTATTTTTAGTGACAAAGCTTTTGTAAAGATATACAAAAACAGCAGACAATGGGTTGCTAGCCTCAATTAAGGAGTTTTCAGTACAGTGTGCAAAATGGTGTTTTTGGTGGGCTTTAATCCTACAAAATACAACCACTGATTATAATATTAAAATCCTCATTTTATTGAGGAATACAAACTGCCTTTTGTTAGGCTGACTGCTCTTAACATGGTAATGCAAAGAAAAAAGTTGCAAATTTGTGGAAAAATGTGGGGAGACCATTTTATAAAAGTTTATGAGAAAAAAAGCTGCAAATTTACAAAAATAAAGATGACAAATTCACAAGTGAAAATAGGAGAAGAAAAAAACATGAAGTCAACTTTATGAGTAAACATTTGCAACCTTGGGAGAAAAAAAAAGTCCCAACCTTATGAGAAAAAGCTTGCATATTTATGAGAATAAAGTTGAAAATTTACGAGAATAAAGTCACAAATATACAAGACCAAAGCTAATCCATGCTAATTAAGCTAGCTGCATAAAGTTAGCTCTCTTCCATCACCAGACTTATACACAATTAATTAGCCAGTTAATTAACCAGTTACTGTAGGTTAATTATTGTCACTTAACAGCATTTAAACATATTTCACCGCCCTGTTTCATGCTATGCTAACAGACTGCTTGGTCTAACTTTGCAGCACAACTGAAGGAGGGGATGAATATCCTCCTTGAGGCTTACCTGAAGCAGCTGCAAGTGTGCCAGCTGAGGTGGGGCTCCCCCTGAGGGTCTCAGGTGGTCAGGGGGGGGACTGGGAGGAGGAGGTAGCTGATAGGAGCCCTGGGAGGCCTCTTCCTCAGCTCCCAGCACTCCCTGCAGCTCATCCTTGGTGTAATGGCTCTTGACAAGGGAGCTCTGCTGCAACCAGTTTCGTTTCTTGGAGACAGTGATGGTGGTGAGCTGCGGCCTCCACGATGAAGGCTCACTGGTCCTGCCCACGTCACGGCCATTACCGCAGGGAATTTGTACGGTCTCAAAGAACGCTGAGGGAGTCGTGGAGAGAGCAACAGTCAGTAATAACTATACCAAAGCACAATAAAATAAAGGGAAAGGGTGTCAAACCTTATTAAGTATGCATTGTGTAAACTGAATTGAATTACAGTGTTTATTTTTAGACAGATCATGTTGTGGCAAGTTTGAGAAAACATCTGCATCAAAAAACCACAGGTGCAAAAGTACTATGCAAGGAAATTAGGGTTATCACAACAATATTATAAATGCCTCCTGATTTCTGTGTGGAGCCTTGTTGTTATTTTTCATGCCCTGATATAGGAATGTGTGAGCACTTGATTCAAAGGGTAGAAAAAGAAAGTATGAGTAAGCAAAAACTGAGACTGTGGTAGTAGTAATAAACAAATGTGTCCTAAATGTTCCAAAAGAAAAAAAAAAAAAAAAAAGCAGCATGTCAGAGTTGTGAATGTATTCATTTGAGTAGGTGCTTATCAATCATCGGCATGCTTTTGTATCGACAAAGTGGAGAGTAGATGCAGCCAGAGAAATACAACCTGTAGCAAGTGTGTGTGTGTTGGGGGGGGGGGGGGTGCGCGCGCGCGTGTGTGTGTGTGTATGTGTGTGTGTGACTGAGAGAGAGAGAGACGTTGGGAGAGTGTTGCTGAGGCCAGGGTCTTGCTCTAACTTGCACAGCAGACTCATGTAAAAGACTGTTTTGATCCTCGGCGGCTTCCCGACAAGCCCCTCCATATCTCCGTTCCTCAAGGAAATACAGTAGATTTCCACGCATGCCAGCCTATCCAGCAAATGACTGACCTTAGAATATTTTCTCTTTGCAAAATTGAAAATTTGACGCAGCAGTTCCAGTACACGGGTACACTCAGGTGACTGCAGCTATTAATTCAAGAGAGCCAAAGCACATGAAAATTTGCATGATTTGAGATTATATAACTTCTACTTAGTAAAGTGTGACTAACTTTTCCAGCAGAGAGAAGAGCTCCACTTGTGTTTGCTGTTGTCAGAAATTACCCAGCCACCAGACACTGAACAGCATCTCCTTGTTTTCCAGCCACAACTCCATAAAGCAACCTAGCCATAAAGTTCATAGACATCTACATGCACCTCAGCAAATCTAGTCCTCAAAATGTTTCCTGCTATGACTTGCGAGATGCAGTTGGTTTTGGTTACGGATGCCACTCCATTCCAGCTGGTGTTGGGTGTCACTTGTATGTGAATCAGTTGCTTGGGACAAAGAAAAGGTTTTCCTTAAAGGTAACAAATTGAAAAATAACCAATCACAGCAAAGCTGTATCAGTTACCTTTGAATTTAAATAGAACTACAGTGTCAACAGGAAGTAAAGCATGCTATAAGGTTTTTGTTGCTGTTTTGCACTGTTTAAGGGGGTCATTGATTGCATTTTTTCCCACATTTTAACAGCTTACACATGTCATAATGAAATATTTGTGACATATTGTGGCAAAATTTTATTTAATTATTGCTGTGTAATTGTTTATCATCTTTTGCAACATTTCTGAGGACGGCTGGTTTCAGTGCATGTCTCTGTAAATCTCTAATACCGCATTCAAATCTGCCCTCCCTCTTGCATCACTAGTGCTAATCGTAGCCAGCTAGACCATAGCTCAGAAACAAATAATGTAAATTTGTCTCAAAAAATGAATGAAATAATGTTTCACTGGTGGACAAGGGTGTGTGGTTTCAATGGTCGACAGGATACGACTGGTCCCTGGAGTACAATAAGCACAGAAACATTCGTGAATGAGCTAAGACTAGTGGCTAAACTGCTAGCTTCAGCTAGCTGCCTTGGTGGTGCTAACAGTTCAATGTAGCAAAAATATAACAAAATAAGCCAGAATGGTACAAGATATATTATCGACTGTGGATTAGTGAACCAGCTGGAAACAGTGATGTCTATTAATGTGACTGAAAGTTAAAGAAAATAACAATATAAACGTGAGCTTCCTAGTACCACTGTTAGCTCTTAGGCCAACTCCTTTAGCTCCCTGCCCATCTACATGACAGGCAGCTAGGCTGGCCAATAACAGAGCAGCAGGCAGGAATCAAGGCTAGTAATGTTTACCTTTTAGTGACATTTCCAATTTCTTGACGTACAGGAAAATACCCGGAATAATTAAAATGGCTTCTTGGAGAGAAAAACAAGATCCACCTTATTCCTAGGCCCCATGGTGCCTTGCGTGAATTATGATAGCAACTTCCGGTACTAGTTTAGAACGTATGGTTGTCACTGAAACGAGACACTTTTCCTTGTTAAAAAACAATGACTTTGGCATGAGACACGTGGGAACACGGCCTTTTGTACCTCAAAAACAGCAGTATAATCATACCACTTCTAACGACTATTGAGAGATGAGAAGATGACCTTAAAAAGTGGCCTGGCAGACAGTAGCTCCATTTGTTAGTGCCACTGCTAAGATGTTAACGCTGTAAACAAATGACCCATGCTGGCAAAATGAGTCACTTTGAGCAGCAGTCCCCAACCCCCTGGGCCACGGACCGGTACTGGTCCGTGGGTCATTTGGTGCCGGGCCACACAGAAAGAATAAATAACTTACATTACTTCCGTTTGATTTATTATCTGAGTCTGAATGATGTTTTATTTTGAAAAATTACCGGATTCTCTCCGTTACATCCGTCTATGGCTCACTATTGACGCACGTCAAGACGGTTGTCTCGGTCACGTGATACGTTACCGCTAAAATTAAACCCACAAGCTAGAAAACTGAGTAAAAAACAAACATCTTTGGAAAGTTTCTTTGTGAAGGGGAAAAGGCCCAGTGAGGAGACAGAAGAAGAGCCTACGACTTCCAAGAATAAGAAAGCTGCATTTAACAGACAATCATCATATGAATGTACTGTCTAACGAGGGAGTCGGAAGCCGCACTGTCACTACTCCCCTCAGTGTGGTTTCTGGTTGTGTGTGCTCGCGGGATATACTTGGACTACTCGGACTGCTCCTGTTCTGTGAGTAGAAACTGTTAGCATTTCCCCTTGCAGCGGTGCTGCTACGCTTTGGCACTTTGCCCAGTTACTTTCTCACGAGTCAGTAGCGCATCCTGGAGGACTCCAAGTTAACCTGAGCTATTTACGTTATTGTGCGCTATTGTCGGTTTTTTAGCCACTGTGCACTGTGGTCTTCCCGCTGCACGTTATCGTGTGAGCCCTTTAGTCACTAAAGAGCAACCAGAGAGTGTTGTGGGCAGAGAGGATGTTACTCATGTTATGTTGTTGTCGTCGCGATGTTAAGAGGATGCTGCTAATAAAGTTGCAAACGAGTACACAGTGGATTCACGTTTATTATTATATTTAGAAAATACCACCGTTTTTATGCTGGTCGTATCACGTTCTTTTGTTAATATTTATCCACCACACCTTAAAGGCCGGGGAGCTCGTTGAGGGCTGGTGGTCTGGTGCACCCAGCGCCACAGAACTCCGACCTCAGCGCGGCGTGCGGCCTCGCCCCGGCTGTCATGCCGCGTGCCCCCGGGTACCCAATCCCCCTCCCTCCTCTGGAGGGAGCATGGGGGTTTAATGTCTCTTCCTCTGTCCTCCCTGGTGGGTACAGAATGGAGCACCCGGGGGTTTTGTGTCCCCCCAAGAATTTTTTTTTTTTTACCAGAGTGACGGCCTAGTTGATAAAGCATCCGCCCCACAACCGGGAGATTGTGGGTTCAAATCTTGATTGGGTCATACCAAAGACCATATAAAAATGGTACTTCCCGCCTTCTAGCTTGGTGCTCAGCATAATAGAATGGGGAAGGAGAAGTTGTTTGTGGTGGCGCCTTGCATGGCAGCGACCCCTCTGATTCTACATGTGATTAACATTGTAGATAGGAGAAACATAATTTCATTCTACTGTACATGATTGGCTGTATGGACTGAATGACAACAGAGATGGCTTCTTCTTCTTAATATTGATGAGCCCCTGATCTGATTAGGGAAAGGTTTTTTTTGAGTGTGCCAATCACAAATAGAGAGGCATTCAGGCTGTGTTTGTTCTGATTTAGAAAACTGAGGGTTGGGTTTGTTGGTTTGTAACATCATAAAACCCAGGATGTGCACTCTGCTCGCTTCTTTAAGAATTTATCTAAAGGCAGTGATAGTGTTTTAATATTTTAATAATTTTAATAGCACTGGTCAACACCAAATTTATTGTCTAAGTTTTTTTAGCTGATTTAGGACAATTTTGATGTGCTGAATCCAAAAATCACATTGGTTTTGCTCAATCAGGTCAACTTTTTGAACTATGGCCACATGTTGTTTTTACGTTTGATGCAAAATTCTTTTTTATTTCTTGAAATTTCTCGAACTCTGAAGAGTTTGCATGTGCCAATTTATGACATGATGTCATAAATTGTCATGATGGCTGATTACTGTTGGACTCTGAAGAGAGACATCCCTGCCACTGAGCATTCTAGAGGTTCGAATAAACGGAAGTTGAAGCTCGGAATTTTGAACAATGATGACGTAACATTCAATTTACATGTACTTACCTTTATCAATGTCTACTATTCAGTTTACAGTAATCAAAGTTTGTAACATTTAATCAATAAATTGTGATAGAAAATGATTTTTTCTCTTAAAAATCTATTTTGGATGATAAATATTAATAAAAATCAACCAATAATGTCACAAAAATGTAATCAATTTAGTCTGAAGATCAGATTTTTTAAAAATCAACTTAGCATAAAAACTTGACCTGATCGAGAGAAACGGATGTCATCTTCGGATTCAGCGGTGCAAAATTGTCTTAAATCAGTTGAAAAAAAACAGACAACTTACAAAAAAATTATTTTTGTAACCCTGTGTAATATACAGTACAATATGGAGCCATGAAATCAAAAAAGGGATACAAAGTTATGAAGTTGACATAAAGTTACTCAGACGCCAAAAGACTACAACTGCAGCTACTGCACAACGTAGTCGTGATGTTTGATCTTTCAAAAGACAACTGGGGGGAAATGGGCAGAGCACAAAAATGCAAAAATCTATCAGGAGTCAGTGGACTGATTACTAAGATCACCTGAATCCAAAAGACCTCACAACAATGTTAGCACTGGGAACACAAGACTAAAGAGAGGTGATATGGCTGTGCTCGAAGTTTCTGCCAGCATGTCATCTTCTTCGAGGAGTCTTTCATAACTGGAAGAGGAAGCGTGTTCTGACATGAACGACATTCCAGACCACAGCTCCAGGTTTACAGCCTCGCCGCTGTCTCCTTCCACTGTCACACTACTTTACAGGCATTATCACCTCCACAAACAATCAACACATGCCACTGGCTTGACTTACCAAGTGAGACATTTAGCCATTTTCCTTGTGAAATATCAAACCAAAGAAAGATCTGGTAGATCCTCTGAGCCTAGAACATCTTCGCCCGTTCTGATTCTTGCTGGCAGCTGTTGGACATTCATCTCCACTAAAAACACGCACACAGTGGAATTTCTGGGTCTGTTTCTCATCAGATAATTTAATACAGCAATGCAAAGTACTGAAGGTGAAAAGTAAAGTGTAAGACTGGAACACTGAAGAGAGAGAATTTGTTTTTACAGCCATCATAAAAGAAAAATTACAGATGTCTATAATACAACTGAAGACTTTGTAGAGGGGAAATGATGCGAATCACAAAATATTCGGAGAGCTGCCAAGACAGTCGTCAAGTCATCTTTGGAGTAAATCTGCAGAAATGTTACTTAATTTCACTTTTCATTGGTAAGCTGTTTTGAATTGCCTTTGTTAACTTAAAATGGTGGGAGTTTTTTGGCTGCAACTTTCTCTTTCAAGTGTAAGGAAATTCTAAAATACTGGAAATACTTTTCTTTTCCAAACATTTTTTTATATTCTTTTGCACAGTGGTCATATTTACAGAAACACTGTCACATTAGCTGCAGCCCCAAAGCTCCTCTCAGAGACTTCACTTCTGTCCACCAGCCTGATGGTTACACAGCGGTTTGGTGAACAATCACAGACTAGAAGTGACAGTGGCAAAGTTATAAAATGCAGTAATAAACTGATTATTATCAGATCTCTGAAGTTACCCGATTATTCAAATAGTCATGCAAACAACGTAACGCAATATTCTTTATCTGACAAAGGTCTATTGGATTATGGGAAATCAGATAAGTACACTCAGTTTATTGCATTTATTGAGTGCATGTATACCTTTCAATCTGGTTACTTTAACTTTTTCTCATCTGTGCATGTAAAATGCCATCCAGTCGAGATGCATAAATGGCAAATGTTAGCAAACATTTTTTTTAAAAAGGAGTAAATTCACCATCTGGAAAGAAGGAAATACAGAAACGATGTTCTAAATGTGTAATGACAATAAAGTTGAATCTCATCTCATCTCATCTCTAAAGATAGTCTCTATGAAAATGACAGAGGTTGACTTTGGTAGAAGTAAAGCAAAGCCATGTCGAAAACTAAACGTTTAGTTCTGAAAACAACAGGAGGTCTGAGACATCATGAACTTGTGGAAATTAAAAGGATTTTTGGCTAAATGTATTTTTTTGTGTGTGTGTGTGTGTGTGTGTGTGTGTGTGTGTGTGTGTGTGTGTTCTTCTTTCGGCTTCCTCCTTTAGGGGTCGCCACAGCGGATCATCTGCCTCCACCTCACCCTATCCCTTGCATCTTCCTCTGTAACACCAACCCTCTCCATGTCCTCCTTTACTACATCCATGAATCTTCTCTGTGGTCTTCCTCTTTTCCTCCTGTCTGGCAGCTCCATCTTCAACATGCTTTGTCCAATATATCCACTGTCCCTCCTCTGCACATGTCCAAACCATCTCAGCCTTGCCTCTTTTACTTTGTCTCCAAACCGCTCAACCTGAGCTGTCCCTCTGATATACTTATTCATTTCTAATCCTGTCCCTCCTACTCACTCCCAATGAAAATCTTAGCATCTTTAACTCTGCCACCTCCAGCTCCACCTTCTGTCTTTTTGTCAGTGCCACCGTCTCACTGCTGTCTTGGAAATCTTCCCTTTCACTCTTGCTGCTACCTTTCTGTCACAAATCACCCCTGACACTTGTCTCCACCCGCTCCACCCTGCCTGCAATCTCATCTTCACCTCTCATGCATTTTCCATTGCTTTGGATGGTTGACCCCAGGTATTTAAACTCAATTTACTTTTACTACCTCTTACTCCTTCCATCTTCACCGTTGCACCTGCCTCCCTCTCATTCACACTCATGTATTCTGTCTTGCTTCTACTGACTTTCATTCCTCTTCTCTCCAGAGCATACCTCCACCTCTTCAGGTTCTCTTCCACCTGCTCCCTACTCTCACTACAGATCGCAATGTCATCTGCAAACATCATGGTCCATGGAGACTCCAGCCAGACCTCCTCTGTCAGCCTGTCCATCACCATGGCAAACAAGAAGGGACTCAGGGCCGATCCCTGATGTAACCCCACCCACACCTTGAATCCCTCCGTCACTCCTACAGCACACCTCACCACCATCTCGTTGTCCTCATACATGTCCTGCACCACCCTCACATACTTTTTTGCCACTCCTGACTTTCTCATACAGCACCACACTTCCTCTCTTGGCACCCTATCATATGCTTTCTCTAGATCCACAAAGACACAGTGCAATTCCTTCTGACCTTCTCTATACTTCTCCATCAGCACTCTTAGAGCAAACATTGCATCTGTAGTACTCCTTCTTGGCATGAAGCAGTGCTACTGCTCACTGACTGTCACCTCTCCTCTTAACCTGGTTTCAGCAACTCTTTCCCATAACTTCATAGTGTGGCTGATCAACTTTATGCCTCTGTAGTTACTACAGCTCTGAGCATCACCTTTGTTCTTGAAAATTATTATCAAAACACTTCTCCACTTCTCAGGTATCCTCTCACTCTCCAAGATTGTGTTAAACATTCTGGTTAAAAAGTCCACTGCCATCTGTCCTAAACATCTCCATACCTCCATAGGTACAGTATGTCACCTGGACCAACAACCTTTCCATTCTTCATCCTCTTCAAAGCTGCCCTCACTTCTGTCTTGCTAATCCTTGAGACTTCATTGTTCATCGTCTTTCCTTCATCCATCATCCTCTCCCTCTCATTTTCTTTATTCAACACCTTTTCAAAGTACTCCTTCCACCTTCTTAACACACTCTCATCATTTGTTAGTACATTAGCATTTCTGTCCTTAATCAGCCTAACCTGCTGTACATCCTTTCCAGCTCAATCTCTCTGTCTACCCAATCGATACATGTCCTTTTCTCCTTCCTTAGTCTTTAGCCTCTCATACATCTCACTATATGCCTTTGCCACCTCTCTCTTTGCCATGTGCCTAGATTCTAAATACTCCTGTCTACTTTCTTCATCTCCCTGACTATCCCACTTTTTCTTTACTAACCTCTTCCTTTGGATACTTTCCTGTACCTCCTCATTCCACCACCAAGTCTCCTTGTCTTCCTTCCTCTGACCACTGGATACACCACATACTTTTCTACCCATTTCCCTCAATACTTTTGCTATACTTTCCCAGTCATCTGGTAATTCTTCCATACCACCCAGAGCCTGTATCAACTCCTTCCTGAACTCTGTGCGACCTTCTTCCTTCTGTAACTTCCCCCACTTAATCTTTGGCTCTGTATATACTGTATATATCTCAATAAATACACATCCTGGCCTTGCCAGAATGGTAAATATCACAGCAAACCTGAATAACACAATGGTGTCACGAATAATTCAATAAAGGCAGTTATTTTCTGAAAAGGTTTCTCTAAAAAATATTGAAGGGAAAGAATTCTAATCTGGATTGTTACCACATTTAAGCTACGATCACAAATACCCTTACGAACAGCTGCGAACACCATACAGTACAAATGATTTTTGGACTATTTTGTACGGCCTTCTTAAGGCGGCCATAGAAGAATCCAGCATTTGTAGACCATTTGTAAGTTTGTGTCCAGGTCAATGGTCTTGTCCAAGATTTCTATGAACACCCCATGAAAACCCCTCATCATAGGGCGGCCATACGAATGCCATAGGAACAACATAAGAACTACGCAAGATATTGGCCATAAGTATGCCTCAAGAACACCTTAAGTTGTTCTTGAGGGCCCCTTACAGTGGTTGTAGGAAACGCTGTATGAATCCCCGTTCGTATGGAGATTTGTACAGCATGCATAAGGCGGTAGTGAGGTGCTTATAAGGTGGGAGTATGTCATTTGTGTGACATTTGTGCCAACAGAATGTGCCAAAAGTCGTAAGATCTTCCTACTGACTCGAGAGTGCTGTTAGTTGCACAGAAATTTTGGTAAAATGGCAGTAAGCATGCTGTAGGACGATCCCAAGGCACCCTTACGAAGAATGTAAAAACTCTAGGGCCATCATACAACAGAAAAGCAGCTCATTTCTCAAGAATGCCTCAAGCTGCTCTTGCAAACTGAACGGCAGCTGTAAGAAACTATGCCCCCCTCCATGAAAGTCTGCGAACTCCAGAATTCATAGGAACTGGGAGATTCTTACGAACCCCTCATTCGTAAGAATCTTTGTGACCATAGCTTAAGCAATGCTCTTTCCCAGGAAGTACTGTACATGAAGAGGTATGGTTAAGAGTTAGAGAACTGAGTGACAGTCATTGCAGGGACACTACTGGTATGTTTGTGACCTTTATAGTGAAATGCACAGTTTCACAGAGACTGTATATCCATATTAATTAAGAAGATATTTAGTGTTGATGTGAAATAGCTTTATAATAGGTATTAGGTAATAACAAGTTATTTATTCATGTGTTCATGCTTGCTGCCCATAATTACCTTGTTCAAACATGATAATATACTCTAGTGTTTAAAGATTGTCAGAGTTAGGGTAAACTGGAGAAAGATCAGTGTAGTGTACTTTACTTTGTTCCCCAAAGAACAGAAAAAAGTATAAACTACAGAAAATCAATTTGCATTTAATCTGAAATACACATGCAGTAGCGAACAGCCTGTCTGCAAAGCCATGAAGCATCCAGGGTATGGAAAACTCACACCCCTGACCTAAAGGTAACAGATGGCATAAGGATGCATAACTGTGTGAGAAAACTAAAGAGAAAAAGAGCGGATGGAGGTGGTGCACAGAAAGGGAGGCGCATTGCCTGTGTGTCTGAAGTGCTAAAAGGAATGCATACTTATAAAGAAAATGAAGGCTTATTCCTTGGATGTGCTGCTATGGACCCGTGCCATATGAGCCTGACAGTAAAACCAATTATATTCATGCCTAAATCTTCTGACTGACTGAATCTTTTACTCGTCTAAGACAAAGCACTTGATCCACTTTCCCATAGTCCCTTCTTTTATTTCCTAAATTCCTTTTTTTTCTTTACAGAAGCTCCTCCTTTGATAAGTGCACAACACAGAGCAGCTAGTTTTCTGCTCCATACAGACAAAACTGTTGTGTATACAGTTTTGGAGCCCCCCCCCCCCCCTTCAGCGAGAGACTCTTTTGCGGTGTGCCATACATTTCTGTTGACATTCATTCATATGCTAATTTTGATTCTCAATGTAGATTTTTCTCTTTGCACTGAGGCAGAGCTGAGATTGTTCAGGGTTACATCACATGTCAACACTTGCATCCTGCTGAGGCATCCTGGCAGCATAGGCATAATGCTAATACCACTTCCTCTTTGGTATGTTGGCTTGAAACCCAAACTTTTTTTTCTGTTGCATTTAATTAAGACTCGTCTCTTTGTGTCGGTGTAAAAAAAAAAGTGATAATGTTTCACAGGAAGAGCTATACGTTCCAAAACAAAGACATGGACGCACAGCGGGGCCCAATTAATTCCAAAACACTAAAATTAGCACATATAATTGAAAGTAAAATGAAAGCTCTGCAGCCTTATGTTATTTGAGAGGCTGTTGCCACTGGGGAGTGCCAATGTCACAGGGCAGTCTGCTTGTCTATAAAATATTTATGTGGATGCTATGTGTTAAAGCAGGCGTCTCCAACGTGTCGCACCCGGAGCCCTTCTTCACGTAAACATTACAGCGGAGCTCTGTAATTCAACACAGTTTTAAAAATCATGTCAATATATTCAAATATAATTTAGAAAATGTGTTTTACAGTCATGTGGAAAAACTAGGATACCACTTTAAATATTCAGTTCTTTATTAAGAAATGTTCACATATCTATGTCTAACCTTGTTTTTGTTTTTATTTGCATTTTTTAACATGTATTTTAGCCATTTTAAGTGGGAATGAATATGGGGGTGTCCTAAAAAAGATGGGGGGGAGGGGTATCCTAACTTATTCCTCACTATTTGTTTAGAATATCCCCCGAAAAAAAGGATTAAGCGGAAGAAGATGGATGGATGGATTCTTTACAGAAATTTTGAAAAAAGTCTTTAATTCATTTTTAATTGTTTAGTTGTATTACATGAATCTCCCAGTATTTTAAGATAAGATAAGATAAGATAAGCCTTTATCAGTCCCACAACGGGGAAATTCCAGGATTGCAACAGCACAGGGATAGCAACACTCAGAGCAACAATCAGAAGGCAAGAAAACAAAAACAAGCAAGCAAGAGCAGCTAATATACATATGTACATATTACTATAAAATATATATATACACACACACAGACACACAGTGCAGAGCATTGTAGCTGGATGGAATAAATATATGAATATATAAACACACAGTGCAGAGCATTGTAGCTAGATGGAATAAATATGTAAGTATATAAACACACACAGTGCGGAGCATTGTAGCTAGATGGAATAAATATATAGATATATAAATATGAACACACCCAGTGCTGAGCATTGTAGCTAGATGGAATAAATATGTAAATATATAAACACACACAGTGCAGAGCATTGTTGCTAGATGGGATGAAACAGCACAACCGTCTACTTAGTTATCCTACATGGTATGATTATGTGCCCATACATATTCTCACCCTCCATAGCGACCGGTATTTTCCTAGTTGTATGCCGGAGGGGACCATTGTGTAAGTCTATTGCATCTTTTGCATTTAAAAACTATTAGTTTGTTACGTCTTTTTGCTATCTCTGCGAGCAGCAGAACACGTCCATATGTCCAAACACGTTAAAAAAAAACAACACACAGGCTTATAGAGGGTATCCTAATTTTTTCACATAACTATATCTATAACTTGTCTCCTTGAACTACATAACTGGGAGTCTGTAAAGTAAAAGAATATACTTAATGATATAAGACTTAATATTAAAGTTAGCTGTGTGACCACAGATGGTGGAGTTTGTGAGGTTGCTGAAACTATGATTTAACAAAACTATAAAAACAGCTACTTTAGCAATTTTCCCAACAGTCTGGTGTAGTCTAATGGCTGTCAGCTGTCTGTCAATTGGTAAAATGATGTGTGTGTTCTTAATATACACTCTCTGGCCACTTCACATGGCACCAACTCAGTGCATTTAGATATGTAGACATGGTCTACAATTGTGGAGTTTTCCCCTACAGGTTCAAAGTGCTATGAGATGATTGTTGTGAAATGGCACTGTATAAATAAAGTTGAATTGAATTGAACTGAATTGAACTGAACTGAATTGAACTGAACTGAACTGAACTAAACTGAATTGAATTGGTCAAGACAAGCTGCCGAAGTTCAAACTGAATGGGGAAGTAAAGTCAGGTAACTTTGAATGTCACATGGTTGTTAGTACCAGATGGGCTGGTCTTAGCATTTCATAAATTGCTGATCTACTGTGATTTTCATACACAACCACTCTTGGGTTTACAGAGAATGGTGTGAAAAAGAGAAAATATCCAGTAAAAAGCAGTTATCTTCTTCCAAATTACTTCATGATGCCAGAGGTCAGAGGAGAATGGCCAGACTGGCTTGATCTGATAGAAAGGCAACAGTAACTCAAATAACTGCTCATTACAACGAAGGTATACAGAAGAGCATGTCTAAAAGCACAGCATATTGACTCTTGCAGCAGATGGGCTGCGGCAGCAGAAGACCTCAACTGGTGCTGCACTCCTATCAGCTAAGAATAGGAAACTGAGGATATAATTCACACAGGCTCAACAAAATCGGACAACAGAAGATTGGAAAAATGTTGCCTGGTCTGAGTCTCAATTTCTGCTGCAACATTTGAATGGTTGGATCAGAATTTGGTGTAAACAACATGAAAGAATGACTGCACACATGGAGTATCATGGATGTGCAGCCAACAAATCTGGAGCAACTGTGTGATGCTATCATATCAATATGGACAAATATCTCCGAGGAATGTTCTGAGCACCTTGCTGAATCTATGCCATGGGGAATTAAGGCAGCTCTGAGCAACAGGCAATAGGTAAGGTAGTGGCCAGTGACTGTAATGTACAGTTTATAAACCCATATAGCTTTATAAAGAGGCTCAAATTCTGCTTTTTTGCTGTCAGCTGACATGTGATTGGGTTTTTCTGCTCCATCAGCATGTCAGCAACCAGCGGTGTAGCACCATACTCATCCCAGCCAGGAAAATTATATCTCCATCAAGGGTTCTGGAAAATGAGTTTCATTGTTGCTGCATCCACTGTACTGCAGGCTGCTTAAGAGCAGAAAATATTTGTTTTATTCAGCTTTACACGTCTTTATGAAGCAGCCTGTTTTCAGTGGCTTATCTTTTGGATTTTATTGAATTTGGAATTGTGCTTTTAATAAACGTTTACACTAAATTGTACTTTTCTTAAAAAAGAAAGAAAAGCTTGATTTGAAATGTATTTTGAAAATGAAAATAAGTATAAATCCGACTAGTCCTTCATCACATTCATTTTCCAAATGTTGCCCTAAGGTGCAAAAAGGTTGCAGATCCCTGTATTAAAGTAACCAAAACCCAAGTAATCCCAGCAGAAAATATTTTTTAATAATAATGTAATGAGAGTTATTCACTTCATCCATTGTTGGTTTTAATCTAATGTCTGATGACTATTATTATTTTTATCATTTGAGCAATGATCATTCTAGTGTCTACCCCTCATTTTGAAGACATCATCCTGTCACTCATATACTGTAGCTCATCAAGCCAATCTGTGATGAAACCAGGTGACTCAAGTTTCTCCTCCATCATCTGATCTGCCTTTAGAGCTACCATCCTCCATAAATCTGTCCAAGTGCCGACACACCAGACAAGACAAATCACTGTAACCCCACTGAGGTGTTAATGTGAAGAAGAAAAAAACAGCAGCTCAGCAACATGGTTTTTGGCACAACGCAGAAACTAGACGCCACCTCGTTCTGACATGGCTTGACAGCAGTTCAGGAGGATTATATTACACATGCACTCACTCTTGACTTTGAATCCTTTGTGCAAGCACAAATTAATGTAATTAAATGCTCAGCAGTGAAGCCAATTTCAAGTATATTTAACTTCATGCATGATATTTTTCCCAAGAAAAGTTTTACAGTCAAGGGAATATTGCTGTTTGTCTGCAGAGTTTTATTTTTTATTGTGCTCAGCTTAGATGTATTTATCTGTTAGAGACTGTATGTACTGTGATATTTTAAAACAGCATGCTCCCATTTTTATTAAACTGATACACAGCTCCAGCATTTTAATTAAGCTGCCCAAAAGTGCCATCTGAGGGCAGTCTTCGGCAAAGACATCTTTGTCAGGAGTGGCAGAGAAGTACGTGAGGGTGGTGCAGGACAGGATGAAGGAGCGGCTGTGGCACAGGTGTAGTGTGGCCGACTACTGATCGGAGGGTCAGGGATTCGATTCCCATTCTGTCTGCAGTACGCATGTTGAAGTGTCCTTGAGCAAGACACTGAACCCCCAGTTGCTCCTGGTGGGTCAGGCCAGCACCGGTGCATGGCAGCTCTGCCACCATAGGTATGTGAATGTGTGTGTGAATGGGTGGATAGCAAGATCTGTAAAGCACTTTGGTCATCCAGAAATGAGAAAAAGCGCTATATAAGTGAACACCATTTACATGAGCTCCTTAAACTGTTAAATACAGTGACTGTATGGACCAGAGATGTTCACAAGTCATTTTCAGCAATTCCAATTCAAATCAAGTCACTTTATGGTTGTAATAGCTAAGGAACTTAAAATACAGTACTGTGTGTTCAAGAAACCAGATGGAAGGGGAGCGAGGCTAGGAGAATTGGAGGTGGATTTAAACTGTTCTACCATGGTGTAGATAGGAAGCGAAATGGAGTAGGAGTAATCTTGAAGGAAGAGTATGTGAAGAGTGTCTAGGAGGTAAAGAGGGAGTCAGACAGAATCATGAGTTTGAAGCTAGAAGTCAAAGGTGTGATGTTGAATGTTGTCAGTGTGTATGCCCCACAAGTTGGACGCCAAGTAGAAGAGAAAGAGGAATTCTGGATTAAGTTGGATGAAGTGGTAAAGAATGTTCCCAGGGGGAGAGTGTGGTGATTGGATGGACTTTAATGGCCATGTAGGTGAAGGGAACAGGGGTGAAGAGGAGGTCCTGGGTAGGTATGGTCTTAAGGAGAGAAATGTGGAAAACAGATGGTTGTGGATTTTGCTAAAAGGATGGAAATGGCTGTGGTGAACACATACTTCAAGAAAAGAGAGGAACATAGGGTGACTTACAACAGTGGAGGAAGATGCACACAGGTGGACTACATCTTATGCAGAAGGAGAAATCTGAAAGAGCTAGGAGACTGCAAGGTGGTGGCAGGGGAGAATGTAGCTAGACAGCATCGGATGGTAGTCTGTAGGATGACTTTGGAGAGCAAGAAAAGGAAGACAGTGAAGGCAGAGCTAAAGATTAAGTGAGGGAAGTTACAGAAGGAAGAAGGTCACACAGAGTTCAGGAAGGAGCTGATACAGGCTCTGGGTAGTAGGCAAGAATTACCAGATGACTGGAAAAGTACAGCAAAGGTACTGAGGGAAACGGGCAGAAAGGTATGTCATGTATCCAGTGGACAGAGGAAGGAAGACAAGGAGACTTGGTGGTGGAATGAGGAGATTCAGGAAAGTATTCAAAGGAAGAGGTTAGCAAAGAAAAAGTGGGATAGTCAGGGAGATGAAGAAAGTAGACAGGAGTATTTAGAATCTAGACACATGGCAAAGAGAGGTGGCAAAGGCAAAGGCAAAGGCATATAGTGAGCTGTATGAGAGGCTAAACACTAAGGAAGGAGAATAGGACTTGTATTGATTGGCTAGACAGAAAGAACGAGCTGGAAAGGATGTACAGCAAGTTAGGTTTGATTAAGGACAGAAAAGGTAATGTACTAACTAGAAAACCACTCGGAGAGCGCAGACCTCCGCCAAGTACCTCAGTTCCCCCTAATATTGGGATTTTCCCCAAATATAATAGTCCTACATTTATTTTATCTATATTTTCAGATTCCTTGACCATCAAAACATACCTTTAACAATTGTATTCACATTGATATCTTTATTAGTTCAGTAGTTATTGACAAAAATCACTTTTTCGGTAATGGCGGTTTTCTGGTGGCCATAGCTCCATAGCTTTTGAAGATACAACAAATCCATTGGCACACTACTGATTCCTCAGTGTCTTGTCTATATTTTGGGGTTTGTTGTATGTTTCTATCTTAATTTGTTACCTTACAGTGATGAAAATTCCAAAGATCCCCTATTATTTCCTGTTGTGGATCACAGTATCCGGATTTTTTGCAGGATCCGGATCAGTCTTTGATATTTCCTAGAACCTATTGGGATCTTATCCTGTATTTTTTGGGCAAGCGTTCTGACCATTTATTGTGGAGTTATATACACATATACTAAAAATGGCCTATCTCGCAATGATAAAGAATCATTTAAAAAATTCCTGGATCCAGACAGTGATCCAGATCACTCCCAAAATCTAATCATTTCTTCCTTGTCCTATTTCGGACTTGTCCTGAAAATTTCGTCAAAATCCGTTCATAACTTTTTGAGTTATGTTGGTAACAGACAGACAGACAAACAAACAGACAAACAAACCCCGGTAAAAACATAATCTCCTTCGTGGAGGTAACAAATGACGAGAGTGTGTTGAGAAGGTGGAAGGAGTACTTTGAAGAGCTGATGAATAAAGAAAATGAGAGAGAGAGGAGGATGGATGAAGGAAAGATGGTGAACAAGGAAGTCACGAAGATTAGCAAGGCAGAAGTGAGGGCAGCTTTGAAGAGGATGAAGAATGGAAAGGTGGTTGGTCCAGATGACATACCTGTGACGGTATGGAGATGTTTAGATGAGTTGGCAGTGGACTTTTTAACCAGAATGTTTAACACAATCTTGGAGAGTGAGAGGATGCCTGAGGACTGGAAAAGAAGTGTTTTGGTACTGATTTCCAAGAACAAAGGTGATGCTCAGAGCTGTAGTAACTACAGAGGCATAAAGTTGATCAGTCATACTATGAAGTTATGGGAAAGAGTTGTCAAAACCAGATTAAGAGGAGAGGTGACAATCAGTGAGCAGCAGTATGGCTTCATGTCAAGAAATCGAGTACTACAAATGCAATGTTTGCTCTAAGAGTGCTGATGGAGAAGTATAGAGAAGGTCAGAAGGAGTTGCACTGTGTCTTTGTGGATCTAGAAAAAGCATAAGATAGGGTGCCAAGTGAGGAAGCGTGGTACTGTATGAGAAAGTCAGGAGTGGCAGAAAAGTATGTGAGGGTGGTGCAGGACATGTATGAGGACAACGAGATGGTGGTGAGGTGTGCTGTAGGAGTGACAGATGGGTTCAAGGTGAGGGTGGGGCTACATCAGGGATCGGTTCTGAGCCCCTTCTTGTTTGCCATGGTGATGGACAGGCTGACAGAGGAGGTCTGGCTGGAGTCTCCATGGACCATGATGTTTGCAGATGACACTGTGAGCTGTAGTTAGAGTAAGGAGCAGGTGGAAGAGAACTTGGAGAGGTGGCGGTATGCTCTGGAGAGAAGAGGAATGAAAGTCAGTAGAAACAAGACAGAATGCATAAGTATGAATGAGAGGGAGGCAGGTGCAACAGTGAAGGTGGAAGGAGTAGAGGTAAGTAAAGTAGATTGAGTTTAAATACCTGGGGTCAACCATCCAAAGCAATGGAAAATGCACAACAGAGGTGAAGAAGAGATTGCAAGCAGGGTGGAGTGGGTGGAGACGAGTGTCAGGGGTGATTTGTAACAGAAAGGTAGCAGTAAGAGTGAAAGAGAAGATTTACAAGACGGTAGTGAGACCTGCAACGATGTATGGTTTGGAGATGGTGGCGCTGACAAAAAAGACAGGAAATGGAGCTGAGGTGGCAGAGTTGAAGATGCTAAGATTTTCAGTGGGAGTGACTAGGAGAGACAAGATCAGAAATGAGTATATCAGAGGGACAGATCCAGTTGAGCAGTTTGGAGACAAAGTAAGAAAGGCAAGGCTGAGATGGTTTGGACATGTGCAGAGGAGGGATAGTGAATATATTGGACAAAGGATGTTGAAGATGGCACTGCCAGACAGGAGGAAAAGAGGAAGACCACAGAGAAGATTCATGGATGTAGTGAAGGAGGACATGGGAGAGGGTTGGTGTTACAGAGGAAGATGCAAGGGATAGGGTGAGGTGGAGGCAGATGATCCACTGTGGTGACCCCTAAAGGGAACAGCCAGAAGAAGAAGAAGAAGAATTTTTTTTCAATAATTGACGGTTCTTTTCTTGAGAAACAGTCATGTTTCATGGATCCAATTATCTGTGTTGTTTTAACAGTGAAAATCACCTGACTTTTGTTTCTAAAGGAAATTCAGTGTTTTGGATGCTTTTGATGAAAACATTAAAAATAAAACATTTTTCACAAGTCTCAAGCCTTCTGAGTCCAAGTCAAGTCTGAAGTCCTTGTGTATGCGATACGCGACTTAAGTGCGACCTGAGTCCAATTCTAAGACTCAAGTCCTCATCTGGTATGTAGTCAAAAAAAGTAACTCATAATTTATTTCTTTTCTTATTTAATGTACCTGTGATAAAGGTGAACCAGCCAACACAGACAGATCTGTGTGAACTATTTTCTTAAAGGAAGTTATAGTTTGAAAGTGCAAAAATCTTTGTAAAATAGACAACACACTGTATGTGATGTCACTATATTATAATTTTGCATGATGCTATAGATCTTTCATTTTAATTGTGATTAGAGATACTGCTGGTGAAACAGGGTATCTGTACTACTCATAGCTAACTACCTGCCCCTTTAGACTTATATTCATGACTCAGTGTTTTGGAGTCTTCATCTAAATCTCTACTAATCATATTTTCGTAACTTAAATCCAGCTCCGCAACCTTAATCTCAACCCTAAACTAAATTAAGCAGCTATTAGCCAACATTTACAGTGTTCTGAACCTTCATGTCTAACTCTTGGAGGAGCTTGAATGTCCTTTTTTTTTTTTTTTCTAAATTTAAGATGACTACAAAAGAAACCAGACCAAAATAAAATAGCAAAAGAAAAGAAAACCTGCCTCCCGGGGATAGATGTTTTATGTTTGCGGTTTATACGGCTCAGTGTCAACATCACGTTTGACTGGCACATCACTCCTGAATTCAGGCCTAGCCAAAAGATAACTCCTGAATTCTCTACGCCTGCCGGCATGCCCACTGCTTCAGCGCACCAAACAACTATAAAGCCTCCAACTGCAAATGCAAACATGCACGCACATTGGAAATGTGCAAATGCATACTCGTGCACACAATACTATACACCCACACATATGGAATGACACTCAGAAATACATATTTATTTGCATGGTAATTAAAAGGACAAGTCAGGGCTGGGAAAAAAATTTGTCTGCGGTCTAATTAAGCAAATAATTTTATGACTTCACAATAAGGTTTCAAATAACAGATGGGGAGGAGCTGGCCTATTTTTAAAAAGTCAGAAATATTTATTTGTTTAACTTCAGACTGACCTATAAAGACAAGCGATAGTTGGTACATTTTTTTCTTACATGGCTCTTTGTAAGGTGCTGAGGCAAGGGGGGGCTGAATAAATCCAGGACTAACTTTATTAAATGCTTAATAATCACCCTTCACTTTGTCCATTCATGGTGAAGAATTAAGCGACACAACACAAACATGTTAAACAACGGGAATGGCATCCTAAATATTCAACACAAAGTCACTTTAAAATGCAAGTTACCATGGAGCTGCCCTGTGCAAATGACTGGGGAGGAAGACAACATGACAGCCTTACCAGCCCACCCCCAGTCACACACACACACACATGCATACACACGCACGCACGCACGCACCACCACAGAAAATAACTGCAGCGTGGCTTCTCTCCTGCTTTAGATTCCTCTGGCCACAGCTGTGGAAAAGTTCGGAGGGAAAAGCAGAGCGAAATGGGGAAAAAGTGAGAATTGGGACAGAGGGGCATGGAAACTAATATCTGCAAGAGTTTTGACTTTATTTTAACAAAAAAAAATGGGGGTGGAGGAGGGCTGTAAAGTCAGGAGCACAACTGAGCCAACAGTAGCTTGAAGTCAAACACAGAGGCCTTCTACTTCATGGCCTCGCAAATCCCACTTCATTTCTAGCAGTACGGCACGCCAACAAACGGCAACCTGCACACATGGCACATCCTATGTTTCCTGTGGTAAACACTGTCAGAACAGCATGCACGCTCACGGGCACTGAAGCTTGCACACATGCAGGCAACTCCAGGGAGCAACAACGGAGTGATGGAGTGAAAAGAGACCAAAACAGCAAAGTGTCAATGTAGGACGTTACAATAAGTGCTAAAATACAGTATGGGTATTGGCAGGTATTACCTACCTTATGACCTATCTATAAACATGGTGTCATTTATGGATTGTCGAGTCTGATGTGTATCTAATGTGTCCAACTGATTTTGAGAAAATACAGTGTGGCAAAGGACTGACAAATAATGGAACAAATACTGGATATTGGTCAAATTATCCACAATCAGTGCATTCCAATTAAACACTGTGGTTAATCTGGCGATCTGCTTTATTAGCAGTTAAATTAATATGGTAAGGACGAGAAGAGCTACACTTAATTCTATGAAACTACATTTAAAAATATTAAAATTGTAACCATCCATGATGTGTAACCAGTGTAATGCACTGAATTTTCTTTGAATGAAACATGAATTCCTGGAACTGCTATTAAAATTGTCTTTTTTTTTTGTCATCAGCTACATGTTCTGAGGTCAGCGTCTATGACAACACCAATGAGATCCTTAATTTAGAATATCCACAAACTGGGTAAGCTCCACCTGCTTAAAAGCATTGCCTTATTCGCAAGTTATGATAATGTGCCCCTTCCAACACTGTATAAACATTAAAGTTGGCTTCTGGGCACCCGTGTGGGCTTATCTGATGCACTCATGCTACTGTATCAGTGGTCACCATCAGTGGCTTTATGATGCAGATGTTTCCAGGCTTTCCAACATCATTACAAAGCAGAACATGAAGACAAATTCAGAAAATAATATCAAATGCTCACATCGTTTGTTCAATCGTCAAATCATGGATCACATTCACACACAGACGCCACCACCACTAACGCTCTATAGAAGAGTGAGTTAGTTGTTACTGAACTACACAGTGAATAATCCGGCCTACTGCCTGATGTGCTATTGATTTTGGTGTTAAAATGCACCTAAATTAGTATAAAGGACAGAACCCGCCACCAATTAGAGAGGGTTTTTTTTTATAAGGAAAGCAAGAGGTCTGAGGTGTCTCATCCCTTTGCTTTGCATCCAGAAGAGTAGGAGTGCAGGGTTTGGACCGCCACCAGACGGAGTCTACTATGAGTGGAGGAGGATGGCAGTAATCAGAAGGAAGGAGGAGGGTGAGAGAGGTCTCAGACTTAGAGGATCCACAGGAGCTGAGGCCATGCCGTGTAGCCTTCCTACCTGGCTGCTGTTGCTGCTGCAGTCGCGGTGACTTGACTGTAGGTGACTTGGTCTTGACAGGTTTACCTCCTTGGCTGGATCCCTGAACTCCAGCTTTACAGCCTGTGAGGCTAGACTGAGGACTAGAGCGGTCCTGACTCTGGTGGCCTCCGCCCCGGGGCAAAGATGAGCCTTCAATCCTCTGCTTCATCTCAGAGGACAGCAAGCGGCCTTTGTGCATCCATTCTTGCATCTTGTTAACAGTGACACCATGGCCTTTGTTGACCGAGCTGACCACCTGTGTTTGGACTTCAGTCAGCTCTTGCTTGCTGTCACGATCCTGATGGGTTGCCGCCTCGGTACTGCTGTCTGACGAACCCGTGAGGCTGTTGACCGAGCCGCTGCTCTCATTTAGGTGCATCTCCTCGCTGCTGATGGCTCTGCCAATAAACTGAGGTTCACACAGCTCACCGTCTCCAGCTTCTTCACCCATTTTCGTCTCAGTAACATCTTCCTTATCACAAATGTCTAATCTCTGGGTTTCAGGGGCATGAAAATAGGCTGAGGATCTGTCTGGATACCTGATTGCTCCATCACTAGCAAAGCGTGATAACGTAGAGGCTTTAGCAAAAGAAACATCGGGCACACTCTTACTCCTCAGCCTGCGTCTGAGTCCTGACTCCACGCTCCCACTGAGGCAGAGCAGGAGCGAATCGGCGTCCGAATCCTGCTGAGGGCTGTGGTCCTCCCTCGATGACCACGAGTCACTGTCCCTGTGTTTCAGAGACAGCCTGGAGCACAGGCTGTCTCTGGAGTGGCTACTACAGGAGGAGGCAGCCTGCTGCTCAGTTAGACCTCCACCCATCTGTTGGACATCCATGTTGATATCATTCATAGCATTGATAAGAAGGTAATAAGCTTCTTTCAACTGGTTCCTAAGCCTGTCTGTTTCCTGAGCACTCTTACTCTCATCGGCCTGCCCTTTATCCTGACCAAACCGGGTGAGAGCAACAACTTCTGCCCTCTCACAATCATTTTTTGCTGCTATTTTCTCATAGAAGGGCAAAATTTCATTGTCATAGTAATCATCATCCTCACTGTTTAAAGAGTATCTGAGTGACCTTTCTGACACGTTAATGTCGCATATTTCTAACTCAGTGGGGAAAAATGTTGGGCTCTGGACGACCGCAGTCCCTCTGATTTCTGCTACGGGTTCATAGCTTTCAATATTTCTGATTAAAAAGTTTTCCTCGGTGTTCGGGGAGTTCGTCTCCAGAGGTGGACTGCTGCTGCCCGAACTCCAGTTGGCGTTGTTCTCCTGCACAGCCACCACAGTCCCGACCATGTGCCGGGAGAAGGCTGTGCCGTCTCGGAGCCGTGGCGCCTCCACATCTGGCGCCTGTACCTGCACCCGCGCTCGGTATAAAACCGGATTTGAATTGTCCCCGAACCCGATTGAATCACCGACCGAAATGAAGTGCTTTCTCTGAGCGTGTGGTCTCGGGATGGAGGGTCTGTCGGCGGATTTGGACCCCTGGCGGCTGCAGTGTCCCTCCCCAAACGCGTCTCTTTGAAGTGGGACCCCCGGGAGCTCTTCATTAACCCGAGCCCTGGGACGCGAGCCGGCCAGCTCCGCCGCGCAGCTCTCCGGGACTATTATGACCCCCCCTGTTTGCACCACCGACCCGACCACACAATTCTCGTACGTGCTCATTCTCTCTGTCATGCAATCCAGCCTGGTGAGCAAGACTACCGGGCGAGCCTCGTCGGCGGAGTCTCGCCGCGTCTGCGAAACTTTTTCTTTACCTTCTCGGCCCCCGTTCGCCGCGGCGGCAGGAGCGGATCCGCCGTATCCGCCGCCGAGCGTCGCTTCTTTCTTGGATTTCTTCCCCCTGAGTTTTGCTAGTAAAGTCCTCCGCAGAGGATCGGCCATTCCTCTTGCTCTGTCGCCAGTTTAAATCCCGTCGGTTTCTTTCAGCACAAGAGACAACCGACGGAGGGAAAAGGACCGAGTGTGTTCTCCTCGCTGGCCGCGGTCAAGGCTCGCCGGGCGGACGGGGCCCTTTCCATTCTCCGCTGTCACCTCCGCTCTTTCCCTGCTCGCTTCACTACACCACCTCTCTCTCTCTCTCTCTCTCTCTCTCTCTCTCTCTGCCTCCCACCCTCCCCTCATTTTATCTCCTTTTTTTCTTCCTTTCTCTCTAGCGCCTCACCTCACCCGCTCCACGTGTTTGCAGCCAAAATATTTTGATCAGTTTATTATTATGAAAGCTCTGTGGGGTGGGTCAGAAGTTCAGAGGAAATAAAAAGCGAATAAGAAATCTGCATAGCTATTATTTTCACTCACTGCCAGCGAAAATGCAACACTCTAGAAGTTTGATATTTTTACAGTTTTTTTTTTTATGGAAATGGTCAATGAAAGTGTGGAGAAAAAGGAATAGGTGAAGGCAACGAGCTGGACGACACAAGGCTTTATTATTTCTCCAGTATAACAGCAAACAGCTTCTGAGCTCTGCTGAGCTACTGCGCTAGCTGGGTCTCTGAACATTCCTCTTTTATACTTTTAATTTCCATATTAGAGACCCAAAGCTTCCGACCCTCATACATTGTTGTGTGAACAAAGAGAAATGCAGCACATTAATATAATATAAGCAGGTTCTGCACAAACACACTTCTTCTCTCCTGTATTTACTCCTCTCCCTGGGGGGCAAGTCTCAACAGTCGCGTTTGATACCCCCCGATGACACTTCCTTCTTCAGTCCATTATTCTCCCCTTCCCCCTGCCTTCTGTGTGTGAGCAAACCCCCAAACTGTGCCCCCACACAGCCCCCCCCACCCCACCCCAACACCCAGAAGGGGCTCTAACCCCTCGGTCCTTTGGGCTCGAGCTGGCACTCATAGCGGCTGTAGCAGGGGGTTGCCAGTCCAGTAAAGCAGTCCTGCTGGTGAGGTGTATCGGAGGGCATGTCAGTCTGTGGAGGGAACGGGGGGGGGGGGGGACACCTTATGCTTCGCCCCAGGTTCTGGCACATTGAACGGTCTGTTGTACGATGGGCGCAGCGGGGTCCGGTGCGCATCTTGCCTGATGGAAACAAAACCGGTATCTGCAGGCTTTTTGGGATGAAGGTGTGGCGAAAGCAATGGTGGGCCGGCCCAGTACATTAAAAGCCTCCGGCCACGCAAAAATTGCATGGGCGGATCAGCCTCTGATTTTCCCATAAAAACTCTCTGGTGATCCGCAGCGGCTGAGAAAAACAAGTTCTGCTAAATCAACCGTAGGGCAGAGAGCAGCCCTGAAAGAAACTCTGAACAGGCAGTCAACCCAATTTGGGTTTTCTTTGTTTGTTTTTTTTTCCCCCCTTGTCCTGTCAGGCAGCTAGGCAAACAGAACAGGGCTCTGTCACCCTTACTGTGCCAAAACAGATTTACTTTGCCAAGAGGAGCTTATACAGTACCTAACCGTGTATTGTATATTGTTGTAAACTCCTCCTGTAATAACTTTTAATACTTTATTTTAATTGTTTTACCCACGGAAGACCCAACAGGATGGAGAAGAGGGAAAGGAAGTGTGTGAAGGGGGAAAAGAAAAGGGAGGGGAACAAACAAAAAAAAAACCAACAACAACAACAACTAAAACAAACAAAAGACAAACTGCTTCTTCCACCGAAGATGTCTCAACACGAGTCTGGTTTCCGCACCTGTTAAAGGAGAGACACTTGTGCGTGTATGTCTGTGTGCATATATATGAGAACACGCGCAAAATAAGTGTGTGCATGTGAGTGGTTTGTCAGGAAACATACGAAGTGGAGGGCCAGTCGCAGCAGCTCTCCCCCCGGGAAGCCCAAGCAGGCAAGGCAGCGCCACCAACCCCCAGCTCCGAGGTCAGCAAGCCCCAGGAAAGCCAGGCATCCGCCCCTGGAGGGACGATCAAGGGAGGCCAGGGTGCTCGGCGACCGGTGCGGTAAGCCCACACCCCGAACCCGCCCGATCCCCCCCCCCCCCCAGCAGGGCCAACGTCCGCCCCCGGGCCCCAGGCACCAGGAGGACAGCGACCCCACCCCCCAGGGCAGAGACGGCCCGCACCCCCTGCGCAAGCTCCCCCCAGGCACCCCCACAGCGGGCCCTCCCCAGAGCCTCTGTCGCACACCCGGGGGACCCCCACATCCAAAGAAGTCCCCCCCGCCCAGGGGAGCCCACGTTGCCAAGAGGCACTACCCCCCTTAATCCAGCACCTCCCGACTCACAGACACACCCCTCCCCACACCTTCACACCCACATGCTCCCATGCACACCCCTCTCACTCACCCAGACCGACCCATTCTCTCTCACTCCTGTACCCATTCAAACTCACCCCTCATTCACCTTCGTTTCATAAGGCGGCTGCGAAGCAGATGCAGCGAGCCTGAACACGCACCAGTGCCCAGCAGTGACCAGGGAGACCACCGGCGCAGGCCACAGAAGCAGACCCCCACCCCCGGCGCCTATCTGAGCGAACAATCAGCAGACCACCGCAGGCGCCCCGAGATGCCACCCGGCATGCAAAGCGCCGCACAAAACCGACCCACCATTACCACTTCCATTCATCACCCCCTCACTTTCACTTAGACTCATATTCAGCCCCCCTCTCACTTCCTTGGTTGTATCTATATATTCAGTAACACCCAGGAATTTTGACAACATGATAGGTCCCAGGCTCCCCACCAGGCCCCCACGCCCCCAGCAAGAGCAGGGCAACAGGGGTGGGGGAAGACTCCCACCCCCTCCCCCCCACACAGAACATGGTGGGTGTGTGTCGGTTATATGATATAATTGTGTGTAAATGTGTGGACTACCAAAGTGCAATTAAAATTGGGGGGATAGTGATTGGAGCACCGCTAGCCACTGCAATGGGCAGCAGGGCCCCCATCCCCCCCAAGCCCTCAGTGTCTAAAATGCAATTAAAATTGAGGTGAGTGCAGCCCCACCACGCAACAAAGGTATCCCCTTCACTGACACAGTGTGGCACACCCCCATCCCAAAGCCCTAAATGTAACAAAAAAGATGTATATTCCACCCAGAGTCAGGGGGAGGGGGAGGGCGGGAAATAAGACTGGGAGGTAGGTGGTCTAAAAGTGAGACTGTCCCCCCCAGAAGCCAGCTTGCAGACTGGTTCATGAGGCCACCCACTGCCTCCAAATCCCAACCCAGGGCGAGGGCCACCAGTGGAAGCAGCCCAGGACCCACGAGTATCACGCCCCGGCGCTCCCAGCACCACTAACATGATGGGGCAGCCATACGTATTTCCACTCATCTTACACATACAAACATGGACAACAACAGTCACAATAGTGAACAATGGGCCGGACCCACACGGCGCCCAACATGCCAGGCGACACACCCGAGCGCCCACGCAGGCCCAAGACCACCCATCCCAGATGCACACCAACAGCCGCAGGCCGCACTGCAACCACAGCCACCCCGGAGCAACCCGATGGAAACACGGCCATCAACTCGCGCCAATGGCCCCCAACCACCCCCAAGCACCAACACACACCCGCCGCCAATGACACCAGAGGCAATGCAACAAACCACCTCACCCCGCAACACAACAGCAGGTAGGCCGGGACAAGCAGGCCCCGAAACGCCAGCCCCCATGCCACTAGATGGACTGCCCAACCCCTGTCACCCAACAAAGTTCTCCTACCCATACACACATCCTCCACCCCCCAGACATCTACCCACAAGTAACCTCTTCCATACACACACATACCCCCACCCACCATCACACATGCCCACCTACACCCACACACAGCCCCACCTGCCCACTCAACACGCACCCACTTCCGCATCTGCTCATACACAAGCCCCCACTCACGCCCACTCTCACACACACATACACACACACACACACGCACACCCACACCCACAGACCCCAGTGGATGGGGAGGGCGACCTAGAATGCAGGCACCAACCCCAGGGTGCCACCAGGGCACCAGGGAAAACACCACCCCGCCGTGCAAGGATGCACCGGGGACAACCCCCACCACTGGCGCACACCCGACCCCGGCCCGGGGGGGGGGGGGATGCCCCCTCCCCCAGCACCAGGGGCCCAGGGCCAGACCCAGACCCCCCCCCCCCCGAGGGGCAAGGCCAGCCAGCCGGGGGCCACAGCCCAACCCCCCCGGCCCACTCCACAGCCCCCCTCAACCCCCCCCCCCCCCCCCCCCCCCCCCCAGGGCAGACAGATGGCCATCCCGGAGCAGGCCCCCCGGACACCCGCAGTTGGGGCGCAGCCAGCCGCCAGAGGTGCCAAGGAGAGCGAGTCACCGCCCACCACCCCTCAGATTATAGAATTAATAAGCGGGGACCAGAGAGAATTGAATTCTGCCAGTTGATTATTTGAGGAGGCTGACAATCTCTCCAGGCTAATATAATCCAATAGTAAGTTATTATAATAAGTCATGCATAAGTTATTTCTTGATTTCCAATTCATGAGGATAGTTTTCTATGCGATGCTTAAGGCAGTGAGAGCCATGTGTGACATCCTTGCATCTATATTTATTTCACTTAAATCACCCAAAATGCAAAGTGTGGGTGAGGGTGGGACACTATACTCAAGCCATGCCGACAGATCTTCACATGTCTTCTGCCAGAACTTCTGAACCAGTGCACAGGACCACATAGCATGCATATAGCTATCCGAGACGTTGCTAGTGCAGTGAGAGCAGATATTTGTGTGACTCAGGCCCATTTTGAACATCCTTTGTCCTGTGTAATGAATTCTATGTAGAACTTTATACTGTATAAGTTGTAAGTTAGAGTTTTTAGTCATCTTAAAAGTGTTTCAACATATTTGTGTTCAGAAACTTTCCTCCTTATTAATCGATAAGTCTGTCTCCCATTTTGATAATGGAAGAGATACAGACTCATCCAACTTTGATAATAGTCCATGTATTTTCGATATCAGTTTAGGGGAACAGAGATTTGGGTCGACCCAGTTTGTGTCTGTAAGTGAAATGTCCTGATGTAGGATCCACTGGCAGCCGTCAAATCCTCCTTAGGTGCGGAGCACAGCCCTAAAAGAACCCAGGGAAGGTGTTCGGCCCAATTCCCCAAACAAATGTCCTGATGGTGGATCCATTGGCTGCCGTCAGATCCTCCTTAGGTGCTGAGCGCAGCCCTAAAAGGAACTCTGGCAGGCAGTCGACCCAATTTGTGTCAAAATTGCGCAGGTGGATCAGCCTCAGCACGAGGTTTCCCGGTACAAATTTTCTGGGGGTCAGCAGTGGCTGAGAAACGATGAGTTCTGCTGGGGAGGCTGCTGGGGAGGCTGCCAGTGGGTCAGCGGCTCCTGGAGCAGGCTTGTCACCTGTTGTGTGGCACGTGCGTCCGGCACCACGACTTTGTTGTAACATTTTGTGTCATCCATAGTTATCCCATGGAGTGCGCTGGGCTTCCATCTGTGAAGACCACGCTGCCAGGTCGTGAAGTCAGAAGTTCGGGAGCTTGACTGAAACAGCGCATGTGGCGCTGGTGTTCTACCTCCAGGAGTCTCCAGGTCGTTGCTCGGCTCGCTATCCATGGCGCGTCAGGGGTCACCAAATGTGGAGAAAAAGGAATAGGCGAAGGCAACGAACTGGACGACACAAGGCTTTATTATTTCTCCAACATAACAGAAAACACACTTCTGAGCTCTGCTGAGCTACTGCGCTAGCTGGGTCTCTGTACATTCCCCTTTTATACTTTTATTTCCATATGTAGAGACCCAGAGCTTCCGACCCTCATACATTGTTGTGTGAACAAAGAGAAATGCAGCACATTAACATAATATACGCAAGTTCTGCACAAACACACTTCTTCTCTCGGGCATTTACTGCCCGAGAGAAGAAGTGTGAAGAACCAGAGGTCTTCACACTCCCAGACCATCCAGAGTGTGAAGAACCGGATGGTCTGGGATTCCTCCCAGACCATTCAGTTACCACCCAGTATCAGCAAGCACTCGGAAAAAGCACAATGGGACACAGGAGATGCAGGTGAGAATTGATGGATGGCACAGGCAGCAGAGAGCAGTAGAGAGAGCTCAGCAGTGATGGTAGGTGGCTGTAGCTGACAACCCCCCCTTGCCCTTTTATTTATAGGTGGTAAAAAATAAGAGGGTACTTGCCGTTATTCCCATTTTGCTGCCGCTGGGGAGTCAGACGATGTTACGTATGGCTCTCGCGAGCCATACAATGAGAGCTAAGGGCAGACCAGTGAGTTTGCGTATTTTATTGTGAAAAAGGGGAAAAAGGAACAAAGGAACAGGGCCTCGTGGGGCCAAAACACAAATGATCATACAAGGATAAACACTTACACACAATGCCGAATGACGAGCGGGTGGCTGGCACCAGACGAAGGGGTTCCAGCCTTACCCACGCCCGAGAAGAGCGTGGATAATGGTGCGAGGTCACAGCCCCGAATGATCGGAGCTGCTCCCTTTTATACTGGTTGACAGCGCCTCAGCTGATGAGGGGTAATTGGGCTCCAGCCGTCCCGTAGAGCTTGACAGCTGGGAGCCCGCTGAGACGCTGTCACAATAAGAGCTGGGCTGAGGAGGAACATGGCCTGAGCGCCGGATAACATGGCGTCTCACCCTTAAGACAGACGATCCATCCTGGGAACAGACATGGCTCGTCCAACGAGGCGCCACTGCACGGTGGTGTGGGGCTGTGTTGAGGAAGGAGGACATGGAGGGCTGGAGCACCTCCGCCGGAGATGAAAAGCTGGGCCGCTGTGTCCGTTTGCGCCGGCACGAGCCGTGTCCCTCGGCTCGTGTAGGTCCCCCTTCTCTTCACTCGTCTCCCACTATTGTGATGGCCTCACCAGCTCCCAGAGCATTTGCTGCAAGTTGGGGACAGAGTGCAGAAGTCCAGTGAGCTGGGGATACCGCTGCAGAGTGGGAAAAGCCCCGATAAACTCTTCGGCTATAGTGAGGAACATCAGGGCTTCTCCTGGCGTGCGGGAGGTGCGGGCTGCCTCGATAAGGTCCTCGACACTGGAAGCCACCCAAACTTCCTCTTCTTTGAGGCTCATTGATTTGAACTTTAGGTCTGCTGGATCCATGTCAGGCTGCGTCCTACTGTCATATTTGATATACAGCGTGGAAAATAAGTATTGAAGACATCAACATTTTTCCCATTAAACATATGTCATCAATTGGCCCCTCAGGGCAGAACAAAGACCCAAATGCCCGCTGTGAGTTTGCAATGTTTAATGACAAAAACACAAAAATAACAAAGACAAAAACTTACACATAACATAAACAGGAGCAGGTGGAAGGTAGGCGTGCAGGGATGCCAGGGGAAAATGGGGCTCACATCTGGAGGAAAAAGAACAGCCTGGATGGGACCAGGCTGAGGCATATGAGAATGCCAGGAATGCAGGGAGGAAAAGATGGAGCACGCCCGTTAAAACATTGGGGAACACTAAGGAAAATCATAATAACACTGCAACGCAGTCTGTTGCTGCAAAGCTTAAATAACACAAGGGAATAATGAGCAAATGGTAAACAGATGTGGGTGACATGAGCGAGGAGTAATTAGACAAACAAATGACAGCCCGCGAACAGAACTTGAACAACCGGAAGTAACAAAGACAACTGTCACAGTCCTTGGATAATTTTTCCACGCATAAGGAGTTGTTCAGAGCTCCGTATAAGAACTCCTTATACAAAGATATAGAGTGATGATAATCAAGTCAGTGGCGGTAACGCACCTGTAAGTTGGTTATCAACCGCCAATCAAATCTAAAAGAAGAAGAAGAAGAAGAAAAGCACAGAAGAAAATGGCAAAGGCAGCTAACTACAAACACACTAAACACCAAAATAAGAAACAAACCAGATAATGTAAACAGAGAGAATCATAACGGTGCAATTGAGGTAACTACAACAACTGGAATCAAAATTACAAGAAGAGGGCTGAGAACAAGGGTGAGGGTAGGCTCATGGCAAAACAGATAACATAAAAATATCAAACTAGATGGACAAGGGCATAATAACAACTTAGACAGGACTAGGAATACCAAACTAAGAAACAGGAATACTAGTAACACACAGAAACAAAAGGCAACTCAAAAATATCAAACATAAATACAAAACAGAAATGGAGGAATACAGAAACAATCCAACACAAACTGAAAGCATGAGCAAGGTGCCCCACCCCCTCCGTGCTCAGCATCATGACAACATATTTCTGATGAAGCCACTGACCTGAGATTTTCACCAGATATCAGCAACAGCCCAAGTAATCCATCCATACAAAGAAATCAAGGCAAATGTATTCACAAAACAAGTTATATTTATTAAAGTGGAATGACACAGTGAAAAAGTATTAAACATGTTTGGTGAAATTCATTTAATATTTAGTTGAAAAGCCTTTGTTGGTAATAACAGCTTCCAAATGCCTCCTGTATGGAGAAACAAGGCACAGGTATTGCTCAGGAGTGATTTTATCCCATTCTTCCACACAAACTGTTTTCAAATTTTGAAGGTTCCGTGGGTGTCTTCTATGAACTCTGATCTTCAATTTGTTCCATAAATTTTCAATTGGATTCAGGTCAGGTGACCAATTGGGACATTGTCGTGACTTTATTTTTCTTCTCTGGAGCCAGTTGCAAGTTTTCTTAGCTGTGTGTTTGGGATCATTGTCTTGCTAAAATGCCCACCCTTGTTTAATCTTCAGCATCTTGGCAAATAGCAACAGGTTCTAATCAAGGATGGCTCTGTACATTTGTCCATTCATCTTTCCTTCAATTATATGAAGTCTGCCTGTACCACGTGCTGAAAAATACCTCCACATCATGATGCTCCCACCTCCAAACTTCCCTGTTGGGATGATGTTTTTGGGCTGATGTGCAGTGCCATTTCTCCTCTAAACATGCAGTGTGTTGTGGCCAGTGTTGAGAGTAACGTGTAACGCCACTACTTTTGCAGTAACGTGCTGTGTAATGAAATTACTGTTTAAAAATTCAGCAATGCATTACTGAAATTTGACCAGATGTGTTACTCTCATTTTATTAATATGGATAGATATTTTTAGTGCAAATAAATATAGAGTGACCCTACCATAACTGGCACAGCTGACAGTCTCCTCTGTCGGTCTGTTTCCTGTCCTGCTCACACCACAACCCAGTGGGGAGAAATGCCGTGGCGATGGCGACTTCTCATATCGAGCCTTTATCACCTGTTGTCTGAGCGGTGAGTAGCCCCAACATCAGCTCCTACATCTGTGGTTAAACATGAGTATTTTTAGAGCAAGAAGCTCACATTTAATGTCCGCAGTTGTGTAAATTACCGCACAGTGGAAAAGTGACTGTGATTTGTTGCAGTAATTCTAAGGTGAACTTGTGCACTGAGTAGGGGGTTTCTCTACCCAGTGTCGGAAGTCAGGGGGAGACGGATAAGAGGACTGAAGGAGGAAGAGGCATGGGGGGTCTTAGATGTAACAGAAGGGACTAGCCGCACCCCGGTGAGTCAGGAGACACCGGAGTTCGCAAGAGTGTGAGGGGGGTGATAAGCAGGGTTTCATGTTCTGCAATGTTAATGTGCCAGACAGGCTTTGTGTACTGTGTGTACTGTCTTTGACTCCCTGGGTCTCACTGGGCAGAAAGAAGGAGGTATAAAAGGAGGTGCCCAGAGACCCCGGGAGAAGTTTTCTGTGTTTTATGTTGGAAGGTGAATAAAGTTCATGTGTCGTCCAGCTCGCTGTCTCATTTGCTTTCATCTTCCACATTGGTGGCCCTAAGACGTGCAATGGACAACGAGCCGAGCACTGCCCCGGAGACAGCCCAGAGGGAGAACCAGCGCAGTATGCGCTGTCACAGTCAAGCTCCCAGACTTGTGGCTTCACAATCCGACTGCTTGGTTTCTACATGTGGAAGCCCAATTCGCACTCCGCAGATCTCCACGGACGACACCAAATATTATCATGCGGTCACTGCGCTGGATGTGTGCACCACACAGCAAGTAACGAGCCTGCTCCAGGAGCTGCCAACCCAGGGGAAATACGATGCACTCAAGCAGATGCTGCCTCAGCGTTATACCCTGTCAGACAGTGAGAGAGCAGAAAAACTCACGCGCTCACAGTTGGGTGACAGATCAGCTGTGGAGCTGATGGAAAGCATGTTAGTGCTGAGGGAGAAGGACGACAAACCCTTCCTGTACGCCCACCTCTTCCTCAGGAACGTACCAGCTACAGTGAGGGCAATCCTGGCCAATTCACTGCTGCTGGTGGCCAAGAACTACCGTGCCCTGGCACAAGAAGTGGACCGTATCATCCTGGCGAACAGAGCTGTCAGCGTACATGCAACAACATCAGCAGCCATGAAGGACTCCAGCGAGGTAGAGGAGCTGTTGGGGGTGGCTGGGACGGATGCTAAGAGATGCAGGAATGGGACGCTCTGTTTCTCTCACCACCGGTTTGGCTCGAATGCCCAACGCTGTCTGTCGTCATGCCAATTCAAGAAGCCAGGGAAACGGCACTGCCAGTAGTCAGTAGCAGCTGCGACCGCTGGCAATAGGAACAAGCTGCTTTTATCACAGACACATATTCGGGGAGACATTTCTTGCTGGACTCTGGCTCCCAGAAGAACCTCATCCTGCCGGTCAGCATGGACAGGTCGCAGAAGGCTGTGGTCCTGAGCTTAAGGCCGCCAACGGATCCAAAATCAGGACGTCTGATGAACTAACATTGACAGTATGCTTACACGGACATAATTACCAGTGGGGCTTTGTGGTAGCTGCATGTTCTGTTCCCATTTTAGGTGCTGATTTTTTATGTGCTTACAGATTGTTAGTCAAATGTTACCAACAGACGTTTAGTGGGTGCTATTTCTTTTTCCTCCTTGCCCTGCACAGCTTGGGGAGTTGGGCCAACAACACATGCTAATGTTATAGCTCCAGGGGGTAAGTACTAGCATTTGCTTTCACAGTTCCCAGCACTCATGGTTCTGATTTTTTGTGCTATGGTAACCAAACATGGGGTCGAGCATTTCATAAAAACAAAAGGTCCGCTGGTTTTCACGCACCCTCGGCGCCTGGACGTGGTTAAGCTGACCAGCGCGCTCGAGAAGTTCGCTAACTTAGAGCAACTGGGCATCGTTCGGCACTCCACCAGCCCATGGGCATCTCCACTACACATGGTGCCCAAGGCCGATGGGTCGTGGCAACCATGCAGCGATTTCCGACACGGAACACGACCAGTATCCTATCCCACACATCCAGGATTTCTCCGTGCATCTGGGCTGCACGGTGGCGCAGTGGTTAGCACTGCGGCAGCACAGTTTACCCTTGGCCGGGGGATCGTGGGATCGTGGGTTCGATCCCAGCCCCCGACCAACAGTGATCTGTGTGGAGTTTGCATGTTCTCCCTGTGTATGTGTGGGTTTACCCTGGGATTTCTCCGGTTTCCTCCCACATGCCAAAAACATGCAGGTTAGGTTAATTGGAGACTCTAAAGTGGCCCTAGGTGTGAATGTGTGTGTGAATGGTTAAAGGATAGCGCCGTATTGTGGCTGCTTCATCCATCCAGGTGGTGGATGACCCTCAATTTCCCCTCTGGGGATCAATAAAGTATACTAAATCTAAAAAAAAAAAAGGATGCATGTTTTTTCAAAAGTGGACCCGGTCCACAGTTACCACCAGGTCCTGGTACACGTGGAGGATGTTCCCAAAACAGCGGTAATCACTCCTTTGGGCATTTTTGAGTTTTCATGCATGCTGTTTGGGTTAAAGGTTGTGGCACAAACTTTCCAAAGAATGATGGACAAGGTGCTTCATGACTTGCTTTTCGTATTTGTCTACTTAGACGACATTTTGGTGACTAGCGCATCAGAGGAGAAGCACCTCGCCCATATCAAACTCGTTTTCCAGCAGTTGGAAGTGCACGGGCTTATCGTTAGTGTTAGAATAATTTTGAGCTTAAATTATTCAAAGTCAAATACTCAGGCAGAAAGCTGAATTTATGTACCTCTGTTACAAAAATATAAGGAATCACCCCATTGGCCACCTTGAGGGAGAGGTTACAAGGCATGACATTCAGACACACCTAGAATTCTCTAAAGGATCCATTCTTCTAAGTCTGATATACACTACCGTTCAAAAGTTTGGGGTCACTTAGAAATTTCCTCATTTTTGAAAGAAAAGCACTTTTTTTTCAATGAAGATAACTTTAAACTAATCAGAAATACACTCTATACATTGCTAATGTGGTAAATGACTATTCTAGCTGCAAATGTCTGGTTTTTGGTGCAATATCTACATAGGTGTATAGAGGCCCATTTCCAGCAACTATCACTCCAGTGTTCTAATGGTACAATGTGTTTGCTCATTGCGTCAGAAGGCTAATGGATGATTAGAAAACCCTTGTGCAATCATGTTAGGTCTGCAATGCTGTAATTGCTGCAAATGGAGAATTCTTTGACGAAAGCAAAGTTTGAAGGAAAAAAATGTTATTTCAAATACAAATCATTATTTCTAACCTTGTCAATGTCTTGACTATATTTTCTATTCATTTTACAACTCTTGGTGGTAAATAAGTGTGACTTTTCATGGAAAACACAAAATAATTGTCTGGGTGACCCCAAACTTTTGAACGGTAGTGTATGTAGGAAGGGAAGGGACAAAACAGGACAGTTCTGATAACTGAGCTTATCCAGGCAGACGTCAGACACTCTGGAGACGTGGGTCATGTAGACATGAGATTCATAAAACTAACAGAATGTCCATGAAACACTAACATATAAGATGAGGAGTTCCTGTGCATTCCTGTGACCCGAAACAGGACATGTCAAAGAGATTTTAATAAATGGCTTAGATCATTCCTTACACATGTACTAACCCTGTCTGAACTCTCTGAAATTGCTCACAGAAACAGGCCAAGAATATATAAACTTATCCTATATGGAATGCACATATAAACATTAAACATGGCATATGAAAGGTATGATACTTCTCAAATATAATAATACATTATTAATATCAATAATAGTATAGATTATATTCCCCCTTGATGCTTAATAAAGCATCAGGATTAAAAGAAAAATAATAAAGTGAATGAATTAATATGTGTAAGAATTTACATGCTGTTATGTGTCTTTGCAAGTTAAAAATGTGTATAGAATATATCAAAAGTGAATATGTATGATGTGACCAAAAGTAATCTCAGACAGTGTCAAATAAGAACATAGAAAATAATATGAAACAGCCTTAAAAACAGCCTTAAATTATATTGCGACCGTCAAAAACATCCTCAGGCCAGTATTGCCCCTCTCACCATCCTCCTCATCATATTAAGGACTCACACAAGAAAAATCTGAAGTTATAAAAATCATTACCAAGTTTATGATGAGACTTCTCCATTAAGAGAAACACTAACTTCTATGAGCATCTGAGGTATCAATATGATCATTTGCATCATTTTCATGGATAGAAGTAATACAGTAATCTCCTATAATAGGGCCTACACCCCTACGGGTGGTAATTAGTCAATCAAGGACAATTCTATCCTTTGTCATAATTTTGTAAATAATTGTAGCCTACAATTAAGTGTTTTATGTTACGATCCTAGCGCCGGTCTTGTCCGCGCTCGGGCCACACATAGCTCGCTGCCAGCTTTGACAGCTGTGGGTTATATTCTGGCTTCACCGGGCTCTTATTGTGAAGGTGCTCGGTGGGGATTCCGGCTGTCAAAGACGGTCAGCTGTTTGTCATCACTGCTCGTTAGCGCTCGGCTTTATTAGGCAGGCGCTGAGTTGAGGCGCTCAAGTTGCGGGAGTATCGTCAAACAATCGTCAGACCTTCTTCGTCATGTTCATGTCAGGTTGGTGCTTTCTTGTTATGTCATAGTTTAGCTCGTAGTGGCTGGGGTTAGCCCTATGAGCCCCTGTACCTCGTAGTGTGTATTTTTACCCTTAGCAGCTCATAGTCTTGTGTCACGTCTTGTCCTGTCCTGTAAATAAACATCATTGCAAAACTCACCGGTGACTCTTGGCGTCTTATGGTGATCCGCGAGGATCACCGCATGACATTTTAATCCCTAAGGTATTTTGTTTCTACTCTCACTCAAAGAAACAATGAACAAAACCTCACTCCTGTACTTTTCATCTGAAATTGCATTCATGTTTCATGAATGGCATCATGTAGTAGAAAAGCATCTCTCTTCACCCTGCCCACCTGCCCTGCCGACATGATGAGGGTATGGTCAGTTGCCAAAACGGGGTACACAGATGTGCCCAGTGTCCAGCCAGATGCGAATAAGCCCAATGACTCAATGACCTTTGACAATGTAGGTCCTTGGTATAACACTTGCTCACCTCGTTGGTCAAGCAGGGTAGCAGTACAGGGGAGAGACGCACTGTAAGCCATTGCATACTCAGAGAGTGTTAAACTGTTGAAAAGGGGACATCCCCACTTCAGAAAGAGGAGTTCCCTGATGAAATTGAATTGGTGAATTCAAAAAGGGCCTAAGTCCACACTTTTTCAAAGGGGACTTGGGCCCCTTTTGAATTCACCGATTCAATTAACCTTGCATTCGCAGAGTAAGGAGTGTCATCATGTTTCTAATCAGTGGAGTGATGTGTTGTGTCAGGTGTGATTCAAAATGAAGTTTGCTAGGTTATTTCTGTATATAGCCTGTCTTAAAAAAAAACAAACAGCCTGTAGTTGCTGCACTCTTTTAGCAATAAAGATATTTTGCCTAACTGTTAATGTTATTAAGGAGCAAACATAACAATTCTTTACAGTGTATAAGCATTGGAACAACTTAATAAACAATATTAAGTATTACTAGAGGATGATGAGGATGATAAGGTAACAACACTAACCACACCTTTCTTTCCCTTGTATTTTTTCCCCTGTCATGATAAACAAACAGCCTGCTTCTCTATTAGCAGAGGTTGTTACTGGATGCCAAGTCATCAGCTGACACTGGCATAGAGAAACAGTTAGACAGTCATTTGTTGTTTTCCTTTTTTTTTTTTTTCAAAATAAGTATACAATATATATACTGTATACTAAGTACTCTCTTGCTGAGGGTTTCAGGTGGGGTAAAACGTTAGATGCATCCAAGTGTCACATCCTTCGCTTCCCACGGCTGTTTAGGTCAGCAGGATAACCTTTGTGCTGTCCTTGCCAGGGAGTTTTGGTCCAGTTTCCATTGATGACCAGATCCCCTGGTTTGCTCAAGAGATGGGTGCACCTCCTACGGTTCCTTCGTCACATGGTCCCTCCTGGGAAGGGCAGTATGGATGACATCGCTGTCAGTTGTCATTCTTTGCATATAATCACCCAGAAACCCTTCCTCATCACGTACGTTAAATGGCTTCAATAATAGGGTTTGTCATTCACAATCTCCCTATTTTCTTATTTGAATATTATACTAATCTTGTAAATTGTTGATAGTAAGCTAAGTGGTTTCCTAGGTAAATGTTTGGTACTAATAATTTAGGAACTGCACTTAAATGTTACATGATTTGATTTACAAAGTGTATTCCATTTCCATTATCTAAGTAAATCATTTCAGCTATTTTAAATCTTGATATTGTTTTATTTAAAACAATATAAACAATATAAATAACTAGCAATATTTAAATTAGTGTAGAGTAAAGCCTTTGTACAGCCGTGGACAAAATTGTTGGTACCCCTCTGTTAATGAAAGAAAAACCCACAATGGCCACAGAAATAACTTGAATCTGACAAAAGTGGTAATAAATAAAAATTCTATGAAAATTAACCAATGAAAATCAGACAATACTTTTGAATTGTGGTTCAACAGAATTACTTTAAAAAACAAACTCATGAAACAGGCCTGGACAAAAATGATGGTACCCCTAGAAAAGATTGAAAATAATGTGACCATAGGGACATGTTCAACCAAGATGTGTCCTCTAATTGACATCACAGGTGTCTACAAACTTATAATCAGTCAGTCGGCCTATTTAAAGGGTGACAAGTAGTCATTGTGCTGTTTGGTGACATGGTGTGTACCACACTAAACATGGACCAGAGGAAGCAAAGGAGAGAGTTGTCTCAGGAGATTAGAAAGAAAATTATAGACAAGCATGTTAAAGGTAAAGGCTATAAGACCATCTCCAAGCAGCCTGATGTTGCTGTGGCTACAGTTGCACATATTATTCAGAAATTTAAGATCCACAGGACTGTAGCCAACCTCCCTGGACGTGGCCGCAGGAGGAGATGGATAATACGAATGGTAACAAAAGAGCCCAGAACAACCTCTAAACACATTCATGGTGAACTCCAAGGTCAAAGTACATCAGTGTCAGATCGCACCATCCATAGTTGTTTGAGCCAAAGTGGACTTCATGGGAGACGACCAAGGAGGACACCACTGTTGAAAACAAATCATAAAAAAGCCAGACTGGAATTTGCCAAACTGCATGTTGACAAGCCACAAAGCTTCTGGGAGAATGTCCTATGGAGAGACAAGACAAAACTGGAACTTTTTGGCAAGGCACATCAGCTCTATGTTCACAGATGCAAAAATTAAGCATACCAAGAAAAGAACACTATCCCTACTGTGAAACATGGAGGAGGTTCTGTTATGTTGTGGGGCTGCTTTGCTGCATCTGGCGCAGGGTGTCTTGAATCTGTGCAGGGTACAATGAAATCTCAAGACTATCAAGGTATTCTAGAGAGAAATGTGCTGCCCAGTGTCAGACAGCTTGGTCTCAGTTGCAGGTCATGGGTCTTGCAACAGGATAATGAGCCAAAACACACAGCTAAAAACACCCAAGAATGGCTAAGAGCCAAACATTGGACTATTCTAAAGTGGCCTTCTATGAGCCCTGATCTAAATCCTATTGAACATCTGTGGAAAGAGCTGAAACATGCCATCTGGAGAAGGCACCCTTCAAACCTGAGACAACTGGAGCAGTTTGCTCATGAGGACTGGGCCAAAATACCTGCTGAGAGGTACAGAAGTCTCATTGACAGTTACAGAAATCGTTTGATTGCAGTGATTGCCTGAAAAGGTTGTGCAACAAAATATTAAGTTAAGGGCACCATAATTTTTGTCCAGGCCTGTTTAATGAGTTTGTTTTTTTAAAATAATTCTGTCGAACCACAATTCAAAAGCATTGTCTGATTTTCATTGGTTAATTTTCATAGATTTTTTATTTATTACCAGTTTTGTCAGATTCAAGTTATTTCTGTGACCATTGTGGGTTTTCTTTCATTAACAGAAGGGTACCAACAATTTTGTCCACATGTGTATGTTCAATAAGTGTGTAAATAATTTCTAAACATTTTTACCTTCACTCTTATTTAGCTCAATGAGATCCATGCAAAGGTTTTGAAAAAAAAAAGTTTATGCAGGGAAAATCAAATTATTTTGCTTTGAGCTCCCTAAGGCATTGTTCCCTTAATTGAGTAAGAATCTGTATTGTCTTTGTAGTAGATTCTAAATCAAGTCCCACAGTAAACATAAATTCAGCACAAGTTGGACTTTCCTTAGACATTTGGAACTTTTCTCATATATTTGCATGATTTTCTTCCTTATCAGTCTACCTTGTTCCTTCTAAACATGATATTTCCTTTACAATAATCTACAGATATTTCCTTAAATATCTGGAAATTTATTGATGTAACTTCTAACTTCTCCTATTGAATGTTGTGATTTCATTACCAAGCAGTTTCATTTATATTTTTCTCTTCATTATTGATCATCTATTGATAATTTTTATGTATTATCTATTTTTTCTGAGGATTGCTAATTAATGTCTTTGGTACACCCCTTTTGATGCATGGAGACACACATGCAGCAAAGTTACAAGGTATTTGTTTGATGGGTAGTTACCACTTTTATGTGTTACACACAGTTAATTTAGATGAAAATTTGTGAGTATTATAGCTCCTTCAAAATGAGGTTTCGATAATCATGGCTTCCTTTGTGACATCTCTCGAACTAATTTACAAATTCCATTTAGGAAAAAGCAATATAGCTGTCTGTGCAGACTTGATGTGGTTTAGCATTGATAACTAAGACCAGTTTGTCCAGTTGAACACAGACAGGTTGAATTTGTGTAAGTGAATCCTCGTGAAAGGTTGTGTCACACTCCTTCAGTCAGTGGAAAGGTGGACATTTTACCTAATTAGAATTTGGCTTAATTTTGTACAAGGAATGCCTCATTTATACATTCCTTGGTAAATTATGGGGTGGACTGTAGTCCCGAGGCCCAGCTCGGCCACGGATAAGCATCAGGAAAACACATTCCTTATTACTGTCACATTTCTGAAATGTGATATTGTCATACCATTATGTGGTGAGTGGCATCAGATGTATCCTGCAGTGTGAAGTCATATGATTGATTGATTGATTTTTATTTGAACATTGTTAAAGAAAGAAAAAAGAGAGTTCAAAACACAACAAAAAAACAAACCAAAAATAAAATGTTCAAAAGGAGTGGGAAGAAGCCAACGCTTATACAGTCCCACCCCTTCTCCACACCAAACAAATTACAGTATTACTCATAATCATCGTTATAAGGGACAGCGCAGGCTGTTCCTGCTGAGGAGACTCAGGTCTTTTGGTGTACAAGGGGCGCTGCTGAAGTCATTCTATGACACAGTGGTGGCATCAGCCATCACTTTTGGAGTGGTCTGCTGGGGCAGTGGCATTACTGCAGCCGATAGGAAGAGACTGAACAAACTGATTAAGAAAGCTAGCTCTGTCCTGGGGCAACGCCTTGATCCGATGGAGGAGATAGGAGAGAGAAGGACAGTGGCTAAACTGTCATCTCTGCTGGAGTCCGAGTTCCACCCTATGCAGGACATACTGGATGCACTGAGGAGCTCATTTAGCAGCAGACTACATCATCCCAGGTGCACAACCGAGAGGTTTCGTAGGTCCTTCCTACCAACGGCTGTCAGACTGTACAACCTAAGCAGGGCTGCTCGCAGAGATAGCAAAAAGACGTAACAAACTAATAGTTTTTTTTTGAATGCAAAAGATGCAATAGACTTACACAATGGTCCTCTCCGGCATACAACTAGGAACATACCGGTCGCTATGGAGGGTGAGAATATGTATGGGCACATAATCATACCATGTAGGATAACTAAATAGACGGTTATGCTGTTTCATCCCACCTAGCAACAATGCTCTGCACTGTGTGTGTTTATATATTTACATATTTATTCCATCTAGCTACAATGCTCTGCACTGGGTGTGTTTATATTTATATATCTATATATTTATTCCATCTAGCTACAATGCTCAGCACTGGGTGTGTTTATATTTATATATCTATATATTTATTCCATCTAGCTACAATGCTCCGCACTGTGTTTTTATATATCTACATATTATTCCATCTAGCTACATTGCTCTGCACTGTGTGTGTTTATATACTTGCATATTTATTCCACCTAGCTGCAATGCTCCGTACTGTGGGTGTTTATATATTTACATATTTATTCCATCTAGCTACAATGCTCTGCACTGTGTGTTCATATATTCATATATTTATTCCATCCAGCTACAATGCTCTGCACTGTGTGTCTGTGTGTGTGTGTGTGTATATATATATTTTATAGTAATATGTACATATGTATATTAGCTGCTCTTGCTTGCTTGTTTTTTTCTTGCCTTCTGATTGTTGCTCTGAGTGTTGCTATCCCTGTGCTGTTGCAATCCTGGAATTTCCCCGTTGTGGGACTAATAAAGGCTTATCTTATCTTATCTTATCTTATCCCACAACCACATTCACCGTAATACACCCATAGTCAAATTATACAACAAAAATGACACAACAATGACAGTCCATATCCAACAATATTCGTGTCGGCCTCCGTCGGTCTATGATGACCATGGAAGAGAATCCTAAACGTCTACTCTGCTGGAACAGCACTGCCTGTGGCTGAACAGGCCAATGCGCACCGGTGTTCTACCTTCCAGCGTTGGTAGGATTCAAGCCTGGGCAGGAAGATATGGAGGACAAGATGTTACCCATGCAGCATGTTCCCCCTCTCCACGTCACTGATGAATCCAAAGGAACAGCAGGGCTGCTATAGTTTGGCACCAGCGCCGTCGCAGGAGCTGCCAGAACGATGTTGAGCACAACATAGAACTGCCTTAGGGGCTCCGACTCCGGATTTTTCCTCAGGGTTGACTCCCGAAGCCTTTCCCGTGACCGGGTGTGCCACAAGGCAGCGGAGGTTTGAAATCAGGGTTTACCTTCCCCTAGATGGGCTACCTTCCCAGGTTGACGAGCCACCATCTACCCGAAGCATCTGGTTTTAAGGCGCCAGAGATCCGCCCTCGCCCCTTCTCCTATTAGTAAAAGCAGTTCCGCAGGGCTTAGAGACTAAACCACACAGGCAGGCTAGGAGTTGGACTTAGTTGTCAGAGGCTTTTCGAGACACACGCCGTAAGGAGCATTTTATGAGCACTGGGAGCTTAACCCCAGTGCCGCTCCTGGCTATGACAACCTTGGAACCAACAATATTACAACAACAATAAACATACAATTCTGGCATGTTCAATGCAAACACAAACAACACCATCACCTTCACAATCACCATAACACACAACAACCTTCCCTCACTGAAGACACAATGTAACATCACTGCCCTTCATTCTCATACTGCTCAAAAATCATTTCTTTATATGTTGATTTAAATATATGGATGTTGGGACATTGCCTGTGTTTCTCCCCCAACCCATTCCACAATTTTACCCCACACACAGACACACAAAAACTCTTCCGTGTAGATCTTACTAAGTGAATTTTAAATTTTGTATTCCCCCATAAATTATATTTCCCTTCTCTCTCCCTGAATAGATTCTGTATATTGTGTGGCAAGAGGTTTTTACTAACTTTAAACATTAATTGTGCTGTGTAATAATGAACCAGATCCCATAATTTCAATAACTTCGAATGTAAAAACAATAAATTAGTATGTTCGAGGTACCCGACTTTGTGTATAACACGAACTGCCCTTTTTTGTAATATTAATAATGAATTAAGTTTACTTTTATAACTGTTACCCCAAACTTCTATACAATAAGTCAAGTATGGAAGTATTAATGAACACTACATTTTTAAAGTCAGAGTCATTTAAATTGTTATGCTTTATGTCATTTGCAATGTCATTTGTTCTACTTAGCTTCAAAAAATGCTTGTCAACTGAGCGGTCCTTCCCCCTGTGGTCCCTCCAGCCAGTGAGCCTGTCACACACACACCGTCCGGCCTCCTCACATCTCCCACAAAGATCAAATGTCGGTGTCATCCTGCAAAGAAAAATTTGGCTGCACCTTCAGTATTTACATCAACAGGAGTGCAAATTTTATCACCTCATAAAATGATTTTACTAATGTTCCAGTGATCATCATTATTTTTATGTCCCTTAAATGTTTACATCAGTTGTTTATTATAACGTGTAATGTTAAGAAACACAAGTGATTTATTGTTTTTTTTAATTATTTTATTACATATTGCATATGTCACCAAGGATTTATTAAATTGAAAGGTAATGGTGATGTTACGATTCCTTGTTAATTTGGCAAATCTAATTCCTAGTGAAAAAGAAAAAAAAATTGTGAATGCTTTCCCTTTCCTGTTGAAAAACCAAGAATGAAGAATAGCAGAAAAACCTTTAAATTACACCTAAGGCTTCCACAATTTGAATGTGTTTTTGCTATTCACAGCAAGTATTCGCTAAATACTCTGTGAATCAGTAAATGTTTTACCAATTGACATGGGTAATCACTAGTTAAGGACAGTATCATATGTTAGAAGCCTTAAACCAATGCAGCAGTTAGAATTAGTAACTGGAAATGCAGGCCTATTCTCTGTTTTCAGAAATTTATGGCACAGGACCTCAATCCGTGGTCTGTGTGTGTTTTTTTTTTTTTTTTTTTTTTTTTTTTTTACCATCTCCCGATACTAAAACATTTCATTCTCATCTTGCTGTGTTCTTTTAGGAGGGACAAAGTCACAGCATGAACTGTCTCAGATCCTGCTCTTGTGTTCTCCCCCACCCCTTTTTTTACATGGACAGGCCTAGGGTCAGAATGTAAACAAGATTGCATATGTCATTTATTAAAAAGTGAGTATAGTATTATTTAAACAAAGCAACAATATGACATACAATTACTAAGACCTCTGTTTGATAATCAGTAGTCTCTAGCAAATCATATGCACAAACACATTAATTATCAATCTTTTTTGAACCTCTATGCTTTGAATCATGTAATATAGGATACAGTGATCCCTCACTTATCGCGGTTAATGGGTTCCAGAACCGACCGCGAAAAGTGAAAAACCGCGAAGTAGCGTCACCCCCCTTTGTGGAATTCCAGGCTGATCTCGTTAGTTTTTTGATACATAAAATAATGTATAAATAATACGTACGTTCATTCTCTCACTCTCTCTCTCTCGGGAGAGAGAAAGAGCGAGAGAATGAAAAGAATCTCGTGAGAGTGCATCTCTCGCGAGATTCCCGAGCCGAGTCAACACGAGAACAAAATCTAGAGTCGGGAGCGATCTCTTAGGGGGGAGATGCTGGCCAGCGAATCAGAGAGGTGAATTTTGAGTTGTGCGGGCTCTCCGTGTTGATACGTGATGTTATAATGTATTTTTTCTCAATTTTGAATTTTTGATGAATATTTTTGAAAAATCCGCGATGCACTGAGGGTGCGAAAGGTGAAGCGCGAAGTAGCGAGGGATCACTGTATACATAAAGCCTTCAGTGATTAGACATTATTAAGTGACAGCATGATATTGTAATGTTCAGTTAATCTCATCATTGTCATGCTTGCAGCATTGATTAAGATGCAAGCATTTGTACTTAACTTAGATGTTCATCCGCCTCTTTGATGTTGATGGGGGGGAGAGCACAGACAGTGACGAGGCTGGGTCTCAGAGGCCAGTTTTGTTTTGGCAGGGGGAAGGAGAACGTCAGTCCTGCGTCCTTTTTCCCTGTAAAGTGCACTGTTATGCTTCAGTCAAAGAAAAAAAAGAAAAGTCAGTGATACGTCAAAAAATTGAATAAAAATAGCTCAATGTTTTTCATTTTCCAAAGAAAAAAACCGGAGGGAATGAAAATATTGGCTTTAAAAATATGTAAATAGTTCATCACATATGTAACATTAGAGTGAAAACCCACAAAGTTAGACGGAAAGAAAACATAAAACCCCAAAACTTTGCAAAAATACCCATATATAGATTGTTTTTTTTTCTCCCCTTTTACCAAGTTTTTACACACAAATCAGGTAGCTACACAGCCTTTTCTATTTCTTTTCCCAAGTTCTCTCTCTCTCTCTTTTTTTTTCCTTCTTTTTTTTTCTCTCAAGGACACACATACACACACAGACAAACAGGGTCCACACAGAAATGCTCTCTTTTCGTGTTTTCTCCACAAGGTCATGCAATAAAGACTTTTAACTTCATGCCAAAACCCAAAACAGCATGAGAATTACCTCAATTAATCTCCGGAACTGGCAACTCTTAGCGGAAAAAAAAATCGCAGATATGGCAACCCCCACACACTGTCACTACAGCGTGAAGCTCCCTTTTTTTTAGAATGCCGTAAAAACACAACACCAGTCCACTGTTTTTGCTCAAAGCTACTCTTTTCAAATACCTATAAATTTAAACTTAAACACTTCTCAAAAGGATAACAATTAACTAATCAATCCTTTTATGCTAAAAAAAATCACAAACAACAGTTTTACAACCTGCTCCTTCTGCCTCTGCAGAGAACTCTCACTTGTTTTTTTTTCTTCCACACCGGAGCAGATTACACAGAGACAAAACAACCCAGACTGCAGTAACTTTTATCTAAAACTCACAAAATAAAACATTTCAACGGTGGAGGTCGGAAACGAACTGGGGGCCCCTGTCAGACGTGATGTCAGACAGAGCGCCAAAACGTGCCACCCAAGTGGTCAAAAAAGCGTGTGCTACTCCGGGTGCGCCAGAGAGTGAATCGAGTCGAAAACACGGCGGCGCCAAGTGTGCAGGATGACCAGGCTCGGACAGCCTTTGGAGACGTCACAAAGTAGGGACGGGCCCCCATCTCACAGTACTCTGCTCTCCAGCCTTAACCCTGTTGGTCCAGACTGGAGTGTGTAAATGTTGGCATTGCCGGGTTGCTCGGCGGCCATGGCAATGTAATCTATCCCTACTTGGATTGGGGCCACGAGCACATGTGAGAGGCAGTCCACCACCATGCTGAGTTTACCTGCCACATGCTGTATGTTGGTGGTAAACGCTGAGATTGCAGCTAGCTATCTTTGCTGCTGGGCCGACCATGGCTCCAAAACCTTGGCCATGGCATATGTTAGCGGCTTGTGGTCCACAAACGCTGTGAAACTGCGACCTTCCAGCCAGAACTGGAAGTGGCGTATGGCCAGGCGGAGAGCCAGCAGCTCCCTGTCAAACGGACTGTGTTTATGCTCGTTGTCGCACAGAGACCTGTTGAAAAAGGCGAGCGGCTGCCAAGAACCTGCGATGCACTATTCTACAATGGCCCCTATGGCCACGTCCGATGCGTCAGTAGTGAGCGCAATCTGTGCCAATGGGTCTGGGTGTGCCAGTAATATGGCTTTGGCAAGTGCATCCTTGGTATCCGCAAACGCCTGCTCCTGCTCAGGGATCCAGTCAATGCTGTCCACTGGTTTACATTTCTTAAGTGCGCCGTATAATGGCTACATGAGCTGGGCTGCGCGAGGGAGGAAATGGTTGTAGAAGTTCACCATTCTTAAAAACTCCTGGAGTGCCCTTACGTTCTGAGGACGTGGAAAATTTGCCACCGCGCGCACCTTGTCCGGTAACAGGATCGTGCCCTCCGGTGAGATGCGGTGGCCCAAAAAGTCAATCGTCGTAGCTCCGAACTGACACTTCGCTGGGTTGATTATTAACCTGTGCTCCTCCAACCTCTGGAAAACCGTCCTGAGGTGGGCAAAGTGTTCATCCTCGGACATGCTGGCCACCAGAATGTCGTCGAGGTAGACAAAGACAAATGGCAGGTTGTGCAGCACAATCCGTCATGCATTGGAAGATCTGTGCTGCACCTTTCAACCCGAACGGCATGCGTAAAAATTCGAAAAGGCCGAACTGGGTAATCACTGCCATTTTGGGTATGTCTTCGGCACACACTGGGACCTAGTGGTACCCGTGGACCAGGTCCACCTTGGAAAAAATGCGTGCCCAGGTGAGGTGGATGGAAAAATCCTGAATATGGAGAATGGGGTAGCAATTGTGTGCTGTAGCATTGTTTAACCGGCGTAAGTCTCCTCATGGTGGCCACGACCCCTCAGCTTTAGGCATCATGAGCAGTGGGGACACCCCCGGGCTATTGGAGCGCCTGATGATGCCTAATCTCTCCAAATTGGTGAACCCCTCAAGTGCACTGGCCAGTTTAGCTGTGTCCAGGTGGCGAGGGCGCGCGAAAACAGGCAGCCCCATGGTGTGGATAAAGTGCTCGATGCCATGCTTAGTGACGGCCACCAAAAACGTCAGAACTGTAAGTGCTGGAAACTGGATGACGAGAGCAGTGAGCTGAGGAGTGGAGTAAGGGGAAATGGGCGAGCCAAATTGCCACTTACTTGAGAAATCCAGAGAGGACCGGCAGGACCCAGTGGGGAATAGATGAACCAGTAGGGTAAGGGGGAAAGGTGAGCTGATAGTGCCTGACCGGGTGGAGTTGATTGCTGAAGGAACGGTGTGGTGACGCAGGACAGCGCGCGCAGTCCCGGAGACACACCTACACAGTGGCAGCAACCTGAAAAGAAGGAGAAGGGAGTAATGGTTAACGAGTTGTTAACATGTTACGGCTTGTTTGCTTGCCTGAGAATGGGCAGTATACCCAGAAGAGCCAGCATTGACTATGTGGAGGAGGCCTCCTTATGTACGCTGGCTGATGAGCGGGTGCAGGTGTGTCTTCTGCCTCAGGTGCAGTGATGAGTTTGTGAAGGTGAGACCGGAGGGGAGGGGTGCGCTCTCACTGCCCATGACAGGTCCCCCCCCCTTCTAGGAATGCCTCCTGGCGGTCCGGAGGGCTTGTCCGGGTGAGCACGGTGGAAAGCCCGGAGCATTCCCTTGTCCAGTAACCGTGACGAGGGGGTCCAGGATTGTTCCTCCGGGCCGTAGCCCTCCCAGTTGATGAAATATTGTAGACCCCAGCCCCCATGGTGGACATCCAGAATCTGCCACATCGTGTAGGCAGGGTGGCCGTTGGTGATGCGGGGAGGAGGCGGCGGCTTGGGGGGGGGGCACTGGCCAAGAGGGGCTTGATATGACTAACGAGAAAGTTGGGGTTCACCCGTAGGGACGGGGCAACTTAAGCTGAACCGATGCGTTGTTAATCACCCGGGAGATGGGGTAAAGCCCAAGGAAGCGGGGGGACAGTTTCCTTGACTTCTCCTTAAGAGGAATCTGGCTAGCTGCCAGCCAGACCTGCTGTCCCACGGTGTATTTGGGGGACGGGACCTGCCTCCTGTCAGCAGTGGCCCAGGTGCACTCTGTGGTGCGGGCCAGGGCAGCCCGAGTTGACCTCAAGACGCGTCGGCAGCACAGAGCGTGGGCCCCTACGGATGGAACCGAGACCTCCCTCTCGGCCATAGGGAGTGGAGGTGGGGTGTACCCCAACGACGCCTCCAAAGGGGTGAGTCCAGTAGCTGAGGATATCGCAGAGTTCATGGAGTACTCCACCCAGGTCAGATGAGTGCTCCAAGATGATGCGTTTTTGGCTGCTACACACCGCAAGGCAGCCTCCAAGGTACTGATTGGTGCGCTCCACCTGCCCATTGCTCTGTGGATGATTTCCTGAGGAGAGGCTCACAGTAGTTCCCAGGGTCTGGCAAAAGGCCCTCCAGACCTGGGACATGAATTGTGGACCCCGGTCAGACACACTGTCAATAGGGATGCCGTGGACCCGGATCCCGTGATCGGTGAGGAGGACTGCAGTCTCCAAGGCAGAGGGGAGTTTAAGAAGGGCCACCAGATGGACTGCCTTGGAGAAGCGATCCACGATGGTCAGGATCACCGTCTTGCTGTGGGAGGAGGGCAACCCGGTCACAACGTCCATGGCGATGTGGGACCACGGCCGACCAAGGATAGGGAGAGGATGGAGAAGTCCCGATGGTGGGGAGGAGTCAGATTTACCCCGGACGCACGTCTGGCAGGCTCTGACATGCTCCCAGATGTTCCACCGCAGCGTAGGCAACCAGAACACCCGTTGGACAAAGTCGATGGTCCGTGAGATTCCAGGGTGGCACGCGAAGCGACTGGTGTGACCCCATTGGATGACATCACTGCGGAGGGCAGCCGAGACATACAGACGGCTCTGGGGGCACCCTACTGGCACAGGATCCTGGGACTGGGCCTGGGGGACCCTTCACTTGATATCCCAAGTAAGGGCTCCAAGGACGCATGAAGGTGGTATGATGGTTTGGGGGGGGGGGGGGGCTACGTCCCTGGAATCAAACTGGCACGACAGCGCGTCCAGTTTGGTATTCTGGGCGTCAGGCCGGTAGGTGATGGTAAAATTAAATCGCTGGAAGAACAACGACCAGCCGGCCTGCCTGGCATTAAGTCGGCGGGCCAACGAAGAAGAATCCGGTTCCAAGTGGAGCCGAAGATGGACAAATTAGGCCGGCGTTCAGCGACTCCTTAATGTATTGCTCCATTGCCTCCCTCTCTGGGCCAGAAATGCTATACAGTCAGCTGGACGGCAGCCTTGCCCCCGGGATGAGGTCTATAGCACAGTCGTAAGAGCGGTGAGGTGGCAGCGACAACGCTCTCGACTTGCTAAAGACCTCGCCCAGGGGACGAGGCTGAGGTCCGGTGACTTGGCCCGAGAGGGAGGAACAGACAGAGATGAGGAGCATTCAACTGAACACATACAGTGGGCCAAACAAAACGGGCTCCAGGCAGAGATGGCATTTTTGGCCCAATTAATTGTTGGGTTGTGCCTCTGGAGCCATGGATAACCTAGAACTACCGGGGATGATGAAGCGGGGAGAACCAGGAACGATAGTTCCTCCTGGTGGTTCCCGGAAAGAAGGAAGTATATGGGCACCGTGCTATGAGTGACCACCGTGACCTCATGGCCAGATATGGTGGTGATTCTCTGATCACAGAGCAATTTACGTGTGGGAATGCCCACCTGCTTCACGAACTCAGCAGACACGAAATTACCCTCCGATCCCGAGTCAATCAGCACCATAACCCTCCTCTTGACCCCCGGCAACTGTACGAGGGCCGAAATAGAAAAATTACCGGGGGAAGTGGATTTGGCCCCGCCCGCCAGACCCCCCCATGGCTACTGACAGGTTACATCTTTTTGGCCGCTGGCGGCACTCGTCCAGACTGTGGTTAGATAAACCACATTACATGCATGCGCCGACCCTTTGCCTTCACCGGCGCTCATCATCGGTCAAGTGCTGAGAGAGCTGCTTCGGTTCAGGCGAAGAGTCGGCACTGCCAGTGTCAGTAACCACGGTGGGTACGCGTTCGGCGCATGGGTGAGAGGAGGACTCATGATCCCTCGCGCGCTCATGGTACCAATTGTCCAACCCAACTGCCTGATCTATGAGGCCGTTGAGCGTCTCTGGGACAGGGTGGACTGCCAGATCGCCACGGAGTTGGTCATTCAACCTGTTGAGGAACGGGCTGCGTAACGCAGTCTCGTTCCACCCCGAATCGGATGCCACAACCCGGAACTCCACCGAGTACTCGGCCACCGACTGAGTGCCTTGGCGGAGCGTCATCAGGCGGCTCATCACATTGCCTGACTCTCGGTCCGACCAAATGTGCAAGCGAATGTGGCTACTAATTGGTCAAACGTATAACGACGCCCCTCGGGATTGTCTAGAGTGGAGTGTGCCCACTCCAGGGCTCGATCCCTGAGTAACAGAGTAAAAAACTGGATCCTAGCGACATCCTCCGGATACTCCTCCCCAACCTGCTCCAGGTACATTTGAACTTGAAGAAGAAAAGCCTTACATTTCCCCACCTCCCCCGTGTATGGTGAAGGCAAGGGAATGGAGGTAGTATGGCGCACTGTAGTGCGCAGAGCAGGCTGAGGGAGGGCAACCGAAGGACGTGCTGTAGACCACAGCATCATCATGTTTAATACCTGCTGCGTCAGCGGAGTGAGTTGATGCTCAGTCGCCGCTAGGCGTTCCAGAGCTGACAGATCCTGTGGTGAGGCACCGGCTGAGCTACCATCCTGGCTGGCTTGTTCTGTCATGACATATTAAGATTTGACAACTCACGGGCACAATGGCAAACACAGGAAGGAACCACACAGAGGGGCACGTTTGACAGTTTTATTAATATCAAAATCCAAAGCACACAGCTACAGAAACAGTCACTCGCCAGAGGAAAGGACCTGTGAAGAGAAGACGAGAGCAGTGAGCTGAGGAGTGGAGTAAGGGGAAATGGGTGAGCCAAATTGCCACTTACTTGTGAACTCCAAAGAGGATCGGCAGGACCCAGCGGGGAATAGACGAACCAGTAGGGTAAGGGGGAAAGGTGAGCTGATGGTTGCCTGACCGGGTGGAGTTGATTGCTGAAGGAAGGGTGTGGTGAGGCAGGAGAGTGCGTGCAGTCCCGGAGACACACCTACACAGTGCCAGCAACCTGAAAAGAAGGAGAAGGGAGTAATGGTTAACGACGTGTTAACGTATTATGGCTTGTTTGCTTGCCTGAGAATGGGCAGTATACCCAGACGAGCCAGCGTTGACTACGTGGAGGAAGCCTCCTTATGTGCGCTGGCTGATGAGCGGGTGCAGGTGTGTCTTCTGCCTCAGTTGCAGTGATGAGTTTGTAGAGGTGAGACCAGAGAGGAGGGGCGCGCTCTTGCTGCCCATGACATTCTGATGGATTTCAGCTGGTTTCTTGGCTTTCTATGCCTTTTTGCACCTCTTTTTCTTCATGTGTTCAATACGTATTCCCTGTATTATTCCACTTTATTAAATATAACTTGTTTTGTGAACACAGTTGCCTTGATTTCTTTGTATGGATGGATTACCTGGGGTATTACTGATATCTGGGGAAAATCTCAGGTCAGTGGCTCCATCAGAAATATATTTAATGAGAAAAAATGTTGATGTGTTCAGTACGTATTTTCCATGCTGTATATTATATAATTATTTGTATTATATAAATATAATATCCATCCATTCATCCATCTTCTTCTGCTTAATCCTTTTTGGGTCGCGGGGGGCTGGAGCCTATCCCTGTCATCAGTCTGAGCCCAGAGCTCAGACTGTCTATGCATTTTTTGAGTATCTTATGTCTGTTATTATTTTCTTGTCAGTTTTCTGTTATTTTGGTTGTGTGACACAAGCCTCCTTCCTCATCTCCCAAACACACCCACCATTCACTCAGTTTGTTTTCCAGTTCCCAGCTGTGAATGCTTGTGTATTAGGACACTTGCTACTCTCCCACTCACTGCTCTCAGTCTGCTCTCCTATCAGCTGGGAGCAGTTATGCAATCAGTCCACCTGTCAGCTCAGCTCTCACACCTGCTGCTCATTATGTTCCATGTACTTAAACACTGCCTGTCCACTCTGTATTTGCAGCAGTCATATATGGATGTAAACTGGATTATCTACCCTGTTCCTCCTACCAACACTTGGGGAGTGATGTCGGCTCCGGAGTGTTTTTGCCTGTAAGTTTTCCTTATTTATATTTTTGTTCATCATGCACTGTTTTGATTCTTATTTGTCTTTTTGTTGAATAAATGTCACACTACAGTCCAGCGTGTAGACCTGTCTTTCTGCCCCGGAGGGGCCCATTCCTGACAATCCTAGCATCTTTGGGCGAGAGGCAGGGTACACCCTGGACAGATCACCAGTCCATTGCAGGGCCAACACAGAGAGACAGACAACCATTCACTCTCACAGTCATACCTAAGGACAAATTAGAATCCCCAGTTGATGCCAATTAACCTAACTTGCATGTTTTTGGCCTGTGGGAGGAAACTGGAGAAATCCCGGAGTAAACCCACGCAAACACTTGGAGAACATGCAAACTCCACACGGATCACTGTTGGTCGGGGGCTGGGATCGAACCCAGGATCCCCCGGCCAAAGGTGAGTTCCTGTGCTGCCACAGTGCTAATCACTCCACCACCGTGCTGCCCTTAAATATAATATATAAATAATATTTATATTATATTATAAATATTGTATATGGGCTTTCCTGTAACTGATTGCAGTTTAAAAAGATTCTAACTGTAACTGATTTTTTAACTGTATCTAGAATATGTTTTGCTTAACAGCTAAAATAACAAAACTTGTGTCACTGTTCCAATACTTTTAGAAGCGAGTGTATACATCATATAAATTTCTTGATAAAAAAGATTATATTAGGGAATTTCTCTTGCAATTCCAAAATGAAGCACTGAACTGTTTGCAACAAAAAAATTGAAAGGGACACCCCTTCCAAAAAATACATGTTATTTTCCTTGAATCGGCAAAACTTGTAAAGAAATGTTAAAAAACAACACATCAGTAACGGAAATTGTACTCAACAGAGATGCAGATCCACACCCTGGAGCCCTATCCTAATTGGGGTAGAAGTCAGTGGTAAATTCTCAGGATCTCATTCCCTATTGAAATGAGAATGTCCAGATTAATTAGAATCAGAGCCTACCAATTGTATGTTGCATGACATTATAGGTTATATACAAATTCTGCTAGTACTAAACCTGATCATAAAAGCATCATAAACACATTTAAAAGATAGGCTCTGAAGCGACCTAACTTTAGCCCCTATCAATCTTCGAGGTCAAGCCAAGGTCTAGGTCATTTGACATTTGTTATGTGCTCAAGACACCATTGCAACATGTGAACAAATTTCTTGCCCTTGACTCTAACATTAAAGTCACTATTGACCAAAATCAATTTTGATCTTTTGTGACCCTGTGACCTTGACCTTTGACACTGTAACTTCCAAAACATAGTAACACATGCTAAGCCTAAGGTTCACTCGTATACCAAATTCAGTGACTTTACTAGCTTCATTCTTTCTCAAGTTACAGTCCGGGCAGACAAATGTACAAACGGACAGATGGAGGCGACCATCCTACCCATGCCTTGACTCTGGGTAAACATGCTCTTCTAACAATCTTTTTTTTCTCTTCCCCTTGTCCTGTCAAGCAGCTAGGTAAGTAGAACAGAAATCTGCTTCCCTTATTGTGCCAAACAGATTTGCTTTGCCAAAAGGAGCTTCATACAGTGCATACTGTATCTATGTACTGTATATTATTTATAGACTTCTCTTGTAATAACTTTTAATACTTTATTTAAATTATTTTATCCATGATAGACCCGCCAGGGGGAAAATGGGGGAGGGAGAGGTGGGGAGGGGAGGGGGAAAGAAAAGAAAGAGGAACAAACAGAAAAAACGAGCAAACTGACACAACTGAAACAGACAGAAGACAAACTGTGTCTTCTTCTGAAAAGGTCTTATCATGAGTCTGGTATCTGCCACTGTAAAAGAACATACAGTTAGGCCCAAAAATATTTGGACAGTGACACAAGTTTTGTTATTTTAGCTGTTTACGAAAACATATTCAGGATACAATTATATAATCAATATGGGCTTAAAGTGCAGACTCTCAGCTGTAATTTGAGAGTATTCACATCCAAATTGGAGCAAGGGTTTAGGAATTACAGCTCTTTAATACGTAGCCGCCTCTTTTTCAAGGGACCAAAAGTAATTGGACAATTGACTCAGAAGGCTGCAAAAAAAAAATAACAAGGCTGCATGGGCTCTTCCCTCGTTAACCTGTCATCAGTTAAGCAGTTAAAAGGTCTGAAGTTGATTCCAGGTGTGGCGTTTGCATTTGGAAGCTGTTGCTGTGAACACACAATATGCGGTCAAAGGAGCTCTCAATGGAGGTGAAACAGACCATCCTGAGGCTGAAAAAAAAGAAGAAATCCATCAGAGAGATAGCAGAAATGTTAGGAGTGGCCAAACCAACAGTTTGGTACATTCTGAGAAAAAAAGAGTGCACTGGTGAGCTTGGGAACTCAAAAAGGCCTGGACATCCACAGAAGACAACAGTGGTGGATGATCACAGAATCCTTTCCATGGTGAATAACAACCCTTCACAACATCCACTCAAGTGAAGAACACTCTCCAGGAAGTAGGTGTATCAGTATCTAAGTCTACCATAAATAGAAGACTTCATGAGAGTAAATACAAAGGATTCACCACAAGGTGCAAACCATGAATCAGCCTCAAAAATAGAAAGGCCAGAATTGACTTTGCCAAAAAACACCTGAAGAAGCCAGCCCAGTTCTGGAACAGCATTCTTTGGACAGATGAGACTAAGATCAACCTGTACCAGAATGAAGGGAAGAAGAAAGTTTGGAGAAGAATTGGAACAGCTCATGATCCAAAGCACTACATCTTCTGTAAAACATGGTGGAGGCAGTGTGATGGCATGGGCATGCATGGCTTCCAATGGCACTGGGTCACTTGTGTTTATTGATGATGTGACAAAAGACAGAAGCAGCTGGATGAATTCTGAAGTGTATAGGGATATACTTTCTGCTCAGATTCAGCCAAATGCAGCAAAGTTGATTGGACGGCGCTTCACCAATGATCCAAAACATACTGCAAAAGCATCCCAGGAGTTTTTTAAAGCAACGAAGTGGAATATTCTGCAATGGCCGAGTCAATCGCCAGATCTCAACCCAATCGAGCATGCCTTTCACTTGCTCAAGACAAAACTTAAGGCAGAAAGACCCACAAACAAGCAACAACTGAAGACAGCTGCAGTAAAGGCCTGGCAAAGCACCACAAAGGAGGAAACCCAGAGTTTGGTGATGTCCATGGGTTCCAGACTTCAGGCAGTCATTGCCTGCAAAGGATTCTCAACAAAATATTGAAAAGTAACATTTTACTTAGGGTTATGTTTATTTGTCCAATTACTTTTGAGCCCCTGAAATGAGAAGCATTTGTATAAAAATAGCTACAATTCCTACATATTTAATCATATATTTTTGTTCAGCCCCTTGAATTAAACCTTAAAGTCTGCACTTCAATTCCGTTGTAGTTGTTTCATTTCAAATCCAATGTGGTGGCATGCAGAGCACAAATCATGAAGATTGTGTCACTGTCCAAATATTTCTGGGCCTAACTGTATGTGTGTGTGCATGTGTGTGCATGCATGTGTATAAAAGGGTGCACAAAGTAAGTGTGTGCATGTGAGTGGTTTGCCAGGAAAGAGGGCAGAAGGTTCCAACACCCCCCCCCCCCCCGAAACGCTGAGCAGGCAAGACAGCGCCACCAACCCCCACAGGGCACAAATGTCCCAAAGCCAGCAAGCCCCAGGACAGCCATGCAACCGCCCCATAAGGGACGGCTGAGGGAGACCGGTCCATGAAGTGCCCCCCTCCCCTGGACCAGCCCACCCCTGCCTTTCCAGCGGGGCCAACACCCTCCCTCCCTCCAATCCTGGGCCGGAAACTGGCCTGTGCCCCCGGCACAAACCCCCCAGACCGCCCCCCCCCCCCCCACACACACAGTGGGCCCGCACCCATCGCAGTACCCCCGACCCACACCCTGGAAGCCCCAGGCCCCCACGCCCAGGGAAGGTGGCAGAAACTGGCCTGTGCCCCCGGCACAAACCCCCAGACCCCCCCCCCCACACACACACACAGTGGGCCCGCACCCATCCCAGTACCCCCCGACCCACACCCTGGAAGCCCCAGGCCCCCACGCCCAGGGAAGGTGGCAGAAAGGCACGGGGAGCCCCACGGGGGGCCAGCCCCACCGGTCCAAGGGAGCCCATGTGGCCAGGAGGTACCAGGAGGCGCCATCCCCTCAGTATATAGCACCCTCCATCAGCACATACACACGCTCACGCACTCACACCCTCATGCTCTCTCACACACTCACTTACTTGTACTCACACGCACTCGCTCACTCACTCTCACTCACGCTCTCACTCACCTTCTTCTTCACACAATCCTACACTCACACTTCCCCACTCAGACTCATTCACTCTCACCCACTCCCATACTTGTTCAGTCTCGCTCCCATTCCCACTCGCCCTCACAGTCGTTCGCACTCACCCATGCTTCCTTCCACTCATGCTCACTTATATATAGTATACACTCTAATTCTCACTCTTACTCACTCACATTTACTCGTGCTCTCTCTTACACACTCACTTATTCACCCTCAACACTTGAGGCAGCCGCGGTGCAGATGCAGTGGGCACGAATGTGCACCAATGCCCAGCAGCGGCCCCGTGGCTGCCAGCGCAGACCAGCAGCCACACCCCCGCCAACCTGCCCCAGGGCAGCTGTGGCCGCAGAAGCAGCCCACCGCCACCAACACCCACCCGGAGTGAACAGCCAATGGACCCACCACACATGCTCAGAGACGCCGCCTGACATGCAAAGCACCACACAAATCCAATCCCTCACCACCATCATCATCACTACTCATCACTCCCTCACTCTCACGTACTCACTTGCTCATACTTACTCATTCTCTCTCTCTCTCTCTGATGGCAACCTTGGAAATGCCATCTCCGTCTATCCGCCAGGGGGGTGAGGATCGTTCCCCCGGACAGCAGCGTTACTGTGGAGGAGGTCCTTCTGGCTGTGGGTGAGCAGGTGGGCCATGATGCGATCTGCTTTGCGTCCCGAATGAATAGAGCTGTAGTTGTGTTTCTGGCTGCTGAGGAGGATGTCCACACTCTGATTGGAAGCGGTGTTGTTATCGGGGATACGTATGTACAGGTGTCCCCCTTATCTGTCCCATCAGCGCGTATCACCGTCTCAGGTGTTCCTCCTTTCATTACTGACGAGCAGTTGGAGACGGAGCTCCGCAGATTTGGGAAGTTTGCGGGCCCGTTTAGAACTGTGACTTTGGGGTGCAAGGATACCAAGTTAAAACATGTGAAATCACTCAGGCGACAGGTGTTCATGTTTTTGGACTCGCCCACTCAAACTCTGGAAGTGTCCTTCCGGGTCAAACACAGGGACGGCTCCTATATGGTGTATGCGAGCTCAGGACAGATGAAGTGTTTTGAATGTGGAGATGTGGGCCATAAACAGTTCGCTTGTCCGCACAGGCAGCGGGCGGGGGGCTCTGATGGAGCCGCGGCTGGAGTCGGCGGTGCGGCCTCCGCTCCCGCCGCTGCTGCGGACGGCGTTGTGGGGCCTTCCGCCGCGGCTGAGGCCGGCGGTGCGGCCTCCGCTCCCGCCGCTACTATGGACGACGTTGCGGGGCCTTCCTCCGGTCCTGCTCCGGAGCCTGGGAGCGTCGCTGGTGATGGCGCCCAAACAATCACTGATGGTGCGTCAGAATCTCGCTGTGTGACATCAGCGGCGCCTGTGCTTCCAGTGGCTGCTACCGTTTCAGAGCAGCAGACGGAACAATGCCAGTCAGCTGCTGTAGGTGGCGTCCAGGAAAATGTGGCTCATGATGAATCAGCTGGGCCAGCTGAATCAAACAGTCAGCTGAGTTGCGCTGACAAGAAAATGGATTCTGATTCTGACACTGTGTCTAACACTGAGTCTATTGGGGCAACTTGCAGTACAAACACGAGTTTGTATTCACTGGAAGAAATAAATGCTTTTCTGGATGACATCTATAACAGGGCCATTAAAGTCACTGATTACTTCAGTGACACTGATAAATTTATTAGGTCTGTTAATGTGCTAAAAGGGCAGGTTGGTCTTGACCTCCTGGATGAAAGGAAACATTTTTGCCTCAAAAAGCACCTAACAGCCCTGCGTAAAGCAGCAGGAGGACAAAAGGTCAAGCGCGCCTAACAGAAGAAATAAATGACGGTCTTTCCTCTGACTTTTTTAAGCATTTTTGGGATATTGTTGGATCAGACTTTTGACGTTCCAATTGATTGTTACAGAACTGGATCTTTACCGGTCTCCTGCCGGCGAGCAGTACTATCTCTGCTGCCCAAGGACGGGGACTTGGCCTGGCTTAAAAACTGGAGGCTTGTGGCTCTTCTTTGCACGGACTACAAGGTCACGATTTACTCGCCTGCAGGACATAGATGCCCCAACATCTTTTTTCTTCAATCTGGAGAAGCCTGCTGCAAAGATGACTTGCTTAAAACTCTCACATGGTCAAAGGACTACAAATCCATCTGAGATGAGGAGCCAGGATTCTTACGGGGCCCTGTTTGGTGCAGAACCATGTTGCATAGACTCTCAACACCAACTCTTTGAAGGTCTTCCCAGGCTCAGCCCAGAGGACAGGGCTGTTCTGGACTGTGAACTGACTTTGGATGAGTTAACTGTAGCAGATAATCAAATGTCTCTGGAACGTGCACCTGGACTTGACAGTCTTTCTTCTGACTTTTTTAAGCACTTTTGGGATATTATTGGATCAGACTTTTATGACGTTCTAATTGACTGTTACGGAACTGGCTGCCGGCGTGCAGTGCTATCTCTGCTGCTGAAGGAAGGGGACTTGGCCTTGCTTAAAAACTGGAGGCCTGTGGCTCTTCTTTGCACGGACTACAAGGTGGAGTATTCGTACTATGAGATGGTGGACAATTTGGAGGTGTTCACTGATAGATGGACTGTGGGGAATCTTTTGTGTTCTGTCGGAGGGGGGATGAGTTATGTTTGCACTTTTGAACTGAGAGACACTTGGTGGGATGATGGTGTTGGTGATCTTGCATTTTGGAAGTGTACAATAAAGGGATTTTTTAAACCTCTCTCTCTCTCTCTCTCTCTCTCTCTCTCTAGGAGCCTGGTGGAGGAGGTTCAGAAGATCATCGTGGATTTCTTTTGGTCTGGTCGACATTGGGTCCGTGCGGCTGCTCTCTACATGCCTGTTGCCGAGGGAGGACAGGGCCTGGTGGACATACACTCGAAGATCGCCTGTTTTAGGCTTCAGACTGCACAACGCCTCCTTTACGGATGTAGCCCCTGCTGGATGGACACTGCAAAACTGCTCCTGAGGAGAGTTGGCCGCTTGGGCTATGATAAGCAGCTCTTCCTCATGACATCTGGGGAGGTGAACCTTACTGGACTTTCTGCTTTTTACACATCCGTCTTGCATGCATGGCAAGTCTTCGCCGTAGCCCGCTTCCCTGACGAGACACTGGGCATGTGGCTGTTCGAGGAACCACTGTTTTTCAATCAATTCATCGACACTCAGGTGGTGCAGTCGGTCAGTCTGCGAACTTGTTTACGACAGGCACGCTGTACCAAGCTTGATCATCTTATGAAGATGTCGACCACATCGATGGAAACGCTGAGGCGGAGTGCCAACATTACATCTGTCAGACTGCTGCAGAGGGTGGTGGGGGAAGTGTGCGCCGCCCTGCCACGACCGCTCCGAGCGTTTGCGGAAAACCGTACTCTTTCCACTCAATGGAATGACAACACTGTGTCCAGCTTTCCTGCCCTTTCCATAAGTCCAGCTGTGGGGGAGTGGCAGGGGGGAGAGGATCACCTGCTGGCCTTCAGAAATCCTCGTCTGGGCAAGTTCCAGTTTGTGGGGACGAAGACAGTGTATCACATCTGTGTGAAAGTTCTGAATCTGCGCTCTCTGATGGACGTGAAGGAGTCGAAGTGGGCGGGGTTTTTGGGGACAGAGGTCTCCCCAAAAGGCAGCTGGCGGTGCATGTACAAGCTCCCTATTGAGAAACGGACAGCAGATCTCCAGTGGAGGATTGTTCATGGGGCAATAGCTACGAATAAATACAGAGCACACCTGGATCCAACTGTGGGGGAGGAATGTTTGTTTTGCTCCCAAGTTGAGACCCTGGAGCATTTGTTTGTTCAATGTTTTCATTTATCTGGGCTTTTTGATCTTTTGAAAGTGTGGTTTCGGGCTTTGGGTGAATGTTTCTCTTTTGGTTTGTTCATTTACGGTCCAAAGTATAAAGTGGCGAAGAAGTCTGCGCACACTTTGATGAACTTCCTATCTGGTACTGCTAAACTTGCCATCTGGCTGACAAGGAAAAATTGGGCTACCAACGCTGGCAATGTGGATCCTGTGTCTGCTTTCAAGGCCTTGTTGAAAGTCAGACTCCAGGTGGAGTTCTCTTACTATCAAATGGTGGACAATTTGGAGGCATTCACCAATAGATGGGCTGTGGGGAATGTTTTGTGTTCTGTGGGAGAGGGGGATGAGTTATGTTTGCACTTTTGAGATGTGACACACTTGGGGGCATGATATTGGTGTTCTTACATTTTTGAATTGTACAATAAAGCCATTTTTTAAAACTCAAACTCTCTCTCTCTCTCTCTCTCTCTCTCTCTCTCTCTCTCGCTCACTCACTCCCTTGCTTGCACCTATTCACTCGTGGTAGCACCTTGGGATAATGACAGCATGACGGGCCCCAAGTCACCAGCCAGGCCCCTAACAACCTTTTTTAAGATGGGTCTCTGGCATCAAATTCAAAAGTCCTTTCTTAATATTTGGCTGTATGTTTTAAAGGGTCTTTCCCTTTTTTCTGTTATTCATATTCTACACAATTACTACATTTTCTCTCCAGATGTTTTCTACTTTAAACCTAAGATCTGGTATGTAAAACATTTTTCCACTGAAATGCAGCACATATTTAACCCCAAAATGTGAATTAAATCCAGTTGGAGACCACTAAGCTGGGACTTCAAATTACCACTTTCACTGGTAGCTGTGAATGGATTTCAGCAAACAGCAGGAAAAACACTTCTCATCAGATAGGACGTGCTCTGCTCAAGAAAGAGGAAAATGAAAGTAGGAGCATAGTGAGACAGCACCCACTCTAGTTCATCTTATGCTCTTTACAAGCAAGCAGGATTTTGTCTGTCTTTTCATGTCTTGATTATCATACCAGCATGAAGTCTATTTTAATCCCTCCCTCTATGATAGTACTAACCTACAGGCATGTCTCATGATGGATCACTGCTGATTACTGGAATGACACTTTTATCTGAAGTGTATCTCGTGTAATTCACTCCTCTTTGACCTTGCGCATAACCTCTGTCCCCGCTCACAGCACAACCTGAGGCTTAAGAGCCCAAGACAGAAGAGAAAGGAATGAAACATTCTTCACTTGAACCTTGAGCCATTTGTTTGCTGTTGCCTCCACTTGGAATGTACAAGAGGATGAACTGCTAAAAGCTGCAGTGGGTGCGTGAGTGCTCATGCGCTATGTATACCCCTCCCTTTAGGTTGAAAGTGAAGCCATTATAGGAGTCCAGGCATAACTATTCGCCTGCAGAAGGTACAATCTTTACCCATGATTGACGGTATGCGTTGTCAGAGCCATTTATTGCAGGGCCCCAACATCCCACATTCACACCCCACCAGCCACGGTCTCCACCACCCTCAGTAAAACATGATAAGCATCTGTTATTGCCCTGCAGGAGCCGTGTGGGCCCCGACGCCTCGGCCTGCCTTCCCGACTGAGTGACTAGACCCTGTCTGGGCAGTTATTCACAGGTCAAAACCTGCAGGCTGCATAGTGTGTGTTTGTTTGTGAAAGAGGAAAAGCTTTGTTTGGTATAGTTTAGTTTAGTTTAATGTTTATTTGAAAAAGACATTACATACTAATGAACATTAATACAAATGTCAGTATGCCAGATTTAGCAATACTGCTAATTTGCATCTGTAGTCCCCCAGCGGGTCACAAAAACACACAAACAATGAGAAGGACATCTGCAATAAAACTGTACAAAGTGGATATGCTAAAGTGCAAGAGGTGCTACAATACAAAACATTCAAATGTCACACGTGTGAAATGCTGGGTATGCATGCATACACACGTGCACCCAAGCACCTCACAACAACAACAAACAACAGCAACAAACAAGAGGCAGGGCATATGTGTATGACGCATGGGCACATACGTACATATGCACGTGCCACAGAGCATCCACTTGTTATGGGTATAGTTTTGGTTGTTTAAAAGCCAATTTTTACAAAGAGTCTTAAAAGTGTTTAGTGTAGTACATTCTCTGATTGCAGATGGTATATTATTTTAGATCTTGGTGCCCCTCACTGACAGCACAAATTGAACAAATGTGGTGTGTCTGTGGGGGACCTCACAGTCTCCTCTAGTGATTGCTCTGGTGGTGTACTAGTGGCAGTCCTCATTTTAACATATCCTCCCAGGGGTGGTGGTGCATAGCCATTTAATATTTTATAAACTGAACAGGCAAATTTGAGAGTCTTATAATTTTCAAAAGATAGAAAATTGTATTTCTTGTAAATGTGACAACAATGATACTGTATGTGGGATCTTTCTTATCAAAGATTTTTGTGGCTTTTTTGTATCAGGATTCAGTGGGTTTGATTATGGTTACACCAGTGAGTAATCAGTTGATAAAACAGTAATCGATGTGTGAGAAGATCATTGCATGCAGAAACATTTTGGCCGCATTAACTGTCAGCGATGGTCTAATTTGTTTAAAATTTCTTAGATTGAATCTTATTATGTTTGAATTTTTTTTAATGTCTTTTTTAAAGTTAATGACAAATCTAAAATTACGCCGAGGTACTTAAATTCTTCAACTAATTGCAGCTCCTCCCCCATCCATCCATCCATCCATCCATCTTCTACCGCTTCTCTGGAGGTCCGGGTTGTGGAGGCAGCAGTTCAAGCAGAGAAGCCCAGACTTCCCTCTCCCCAGCCACCTGCTCCAGCTCTTCAGAGAGGATACCAAGGCATTCCCAGACCAGCTGGGAGACATAAGGCGCTTTTCCACTAGCCCCACTCAGCCCCGGTTTGCAAACCCGGCTCTACTCACTTCGGTTCGGTTCAGCCTCAGTTGCTTTTCAACTACTGCTGGCGCACCTGCTGGCACACCTGCTGTGGGTGGGATTTGTTGAACAGCAGGCGGCGCCACACCCTCGTGACGTGAAACACACGCGACTGAATCCTCCACAACAAACATGGCTGATGAAGAGGAGAGAAGGAAGGAGGAATGACTGTGACATAAAACTGGTTAAATCTATGATGCTGACTTGTGCTCTGCACAATCTGTGTGAGAGTCATGGAGAGACGTTTGACACTACATTGGATGATGCAGTAGATGAACCAGTGGTGGCAGCGGCACAGAGAGCAGAGGAGCAGGGTGGTGATATTGTAGTGAACTCAATATAAGCACCCTACTTGGCTTGACAAGTGGGTTGACCCTATTGGCGACACAGGTAGAGTGCAGGATTCCGGCGCGAGAGGCGTGAGTTCAAACCTGCTGGTGGGACGTCGCCATGTTGAGCTGCATGTTACAATATAACATGCGATGCAATACTTGTCTATTTTGTCCACATTTATGTGCATACATATTTCAAAAATGTTTTTTGTAAATAAAATGTTGTGCATGGTCCATCTACCTGTCCTCTTGTTCATAACGCTTATCTGTTAAGAAGGTGCGAAGCCATCAGCCTAATGATGAGTCCACACTTCTGTTGTGATAATTGCTCACGCTGAGCGCTCTGACAGCCCCGTACACTGTGGGGGTCACACACGTGTTCCTCCCCACACTCTCAAATTTTTTTCCCGTATATTTTTCTCTTTGGCGTACAGAAATGGCAATACGCCCGTATTTGCTAAAACTGCATTTTCCCCGTATTAAAATACGGCGAAACCATATCACTTGCCAGGTATGTAATTACATGCAGAAACACCGCACAGGCCATCTTCACAAAAATCCAGCTCGACAAGCCACTTTTGCTTAGGTGGAAATGCAAATTGAACTATAAATCATGTGCTGATACATGTCATATTTTCCCATGTAAAGGTCTCCCACTTTTACTTACAAATTGATTTTTAATTTTTGGGAAAAGGAAATATAAATTTTGCACTTGTTGGTAACAACAGTTGTGTGCAACAAAAGCACAGTTGTGTATCCTTGTCCGATCTGTCTACTGTTATTAGTGCCAAATTTTTGCTAGATTCCTTCTTAATTTATTAAATTTTGACTGGTGATGCAACATTCAACTTACATGTACTTACCTTTAGCAGTGTCTACAAGTTCAAGCACACCTGTACAACTGCTTATAACCTAAAAAATGTACCCGTTCAAGAGAAATGGATTCAGCACTGCAAATTTGTTTAAAATAAAAAAAAACCTACCAAGACATTACGTTTCGTTGTGTTGTTAAAAATTAAATTACCATTAGAAGGCTATACACCTGACCTGATGAACAGCAGCATGTGGAGTGAACAGAGAATGGAATGTGTATGTAATTATTGGCTTTTCTCATACGGTGTCATAACAGATAAACCAGACTTTTGATGCAAACAATACAATTTTATTCCAGAAGCAAAATTTACAAACAAAAAAACAGACTGGGCGATGACATCTCTGCGAGCGCTTCCCTTCGTAACACAGCGTCCTGTTCCAAGGCTTCATGCGCATCTGCCCGCACATCTGCAGCCACCTGTCGCAAATGCTGCATGTACTCCTGATTCTTGCCGCTGGTCATGTTGCCGTTCCAAGAGCCGCATCTCTTCGTCATGCATGTTGACCATCGCTGATGTAAGGTCAGCGATGGGAGTTGTCTGTTTTCGTCTTGCCTAGATGGAAAGACAGAAAGGCATGGTCGTTAAAGCTGGATCACTACATATATTATGGAATTACACAGGTGAAAGTCTGTGGTGGAATGTCACTATTATATTATGCTTCATTGCTGTATATAAGCTGAACTGTCATGTTGCTGCCCCTCAGTAGAGCAGATTTTGCAACACGCAGGGTGCTGTCTTCGGCTGCAGCCCCCCTGCAAAACTAAAAAGGATTAAGATTAAGAATATGGATGGATGGATGGATGGGTAATGTTTAAACTAGTTGCTTGTAGTGTGGCCGCAGAAATCTGAATGGGTTAATACAGTCAGCTGACGTGAATCATTTCAATGAAGCATGTTGATTTCAACAGCAGTTCATGAGCTTTGTTTGTCTAAAACAGGAGTTACAACAGCACCAATCACCACACCTAAAAATGGTTGTGGAACACCGATAAGTGAAGACCAAAGAATAACCTTTTTGTACATTTAAAAAGACATTTTCAATTAATTAATATGCAGCTACAGGAAATTGTATTAATCAGTTTGGTACATAACTTGTTAGGCTCCAGCCCCACCGCAACCTGTAAAGGATTAAGCGGTAGAAGATGGATGGATGGATGGATTTTCGACCCTGGTTTCCGCTGCTGGACCTGTTTCAACCAAAAAAAAAAATCGTGGTTATTGTGCCTTACCAGCACTTGAACGTGATCCAGATGGAGCTGGTGATGTGGAGCTGATCCAGCTGGCGCTCAGCCAGACGCACACGCAGACGCAGCGCCACGAGAGTCCGCTGTGTCTGTCATCTCCACTGAGGTGGACCCCTGTGATATGAAATGCGATTCAAGAAAGAAAATGCACGCAATTTAAAACTTAACACCAAAGTGCAACATGTACACAACACTCTCAAGTTTTTAACCGGAATACAATAAGCGTAATTCAGCGTTTTGTTCGCGCTAATACTTAACACAAAGCAAGCGTGAATCTGCAGTTGGCTGCAAAACAATACGCAAGCCTCAGTAACAACCGTTACTCACAATCTAACAACCTTCCTATTTCTTAAGAACAGTGAGCTTGGCATAGAACGGATCAAGTGGCGAACAGATGCGCAATATCAAATAAACACTCACCATCCACGGTTTCCAAGGGCCGTGACCGTGACGGTGTGGAGCCCAATGTCTCTCAGCAAACCACTTCCACTCCTTCCATCCGCTGAACTTGGAGCAATGTGGTCCTTCACTGCTCGGTAATCGCTTTTCAGCTTTTTCAGCTTCTCCCAACACTGTTTGGCAGTACGGATGTGCCCTTGAGAAGCCATCTGCTCGGACACCTACATTTCAAGTAGATCCGTCCAACTCGCGCTGGATGCGATCATTGCCTAATATAGAAAGAAAATTGCGCACCTCCTAATATATAATATTAGGAGTATATTATTATATAAGTATATTATACAGTATATTAATATAATATACCGTATTAAAGGGGCGCACTGTGTTCACTGCTGAACAATTACAAATGGCGGTCTTGGAGTAAATTCAGCAGAAAAAGTCGCTTTCATGACGTTACAACCTGACCAATCAGCGGCGACCAGTCTCTTAAAGTCATATCACAGCCCTACTCAGCCCTACTCGGCCCGGTTAGACCCTGCCCTGGATCAGGTATGAAAAAAGTACCTGCTTAACCGGTGCTGGGGCTAGTAGAAAAGCGCCTAAAGTGGGCTGAGTGGTGCGGTGTAGGGCCAAGTGAGGCTAGTGGAAAAGGGCCTATAGTCTCTCCACCGAGTCCTGGGTCCTCCCAGAGGGACGTGCCCGAAACACTTCAAGTGCGACGTGTCCAGGAGGCATCCTGATCAGATGCCCATACCACCTCAACTGGCTCCTTTCAATGTGGAGGAGCAGTGGTTCTACTCTGAGCCTCTCCCGGATGACTGAGCTCCTCACCTTATCTCTGAGGGTGAGTTCAGCGATCCTACGAAGAAAGCTCATTTCAGCGGCTTGTATCCGTGATCTCATTCTTTCGGTCATTACTCAGGAATGTAGATTGACTGGTGAATCAACAGCTTTGCCTTAGAACTCAGCTCCCTCTTCACCACAACAGACTGGTACAACGTCCGCATCACTGCAGATGCTGCTCTGATCCATCTGTCAATCTCTTGCTCCATTCTCCGCTTACTCGTGAATAAGACCCCAAAATACTTAAACTCCTCCACTTGGGGCAGGAGCCTGTCCCCAACCCGGACAGGACAATCCACCTTTTTCTGGCTGAGGACCATGGACTCAGACTTGGAGGTACTGATTCTCATCCCAGCCGCTTCACACTCAGTGGCAAGCCGTCCCAGTAAGAACTGTATGTCATTGCTGGATGAAGCCAGCAGGACAACATCATCTGCAAACAACAGAGATGAGATACTGTGGTCACCAAGCATGACACCCTCTGTTCCCTGGCTGCACCTAGAAATCCTGTCCATGAAAATTATGAACAGGATCGTTGACAAAGGGCAGCCCTGGCGGAGTCCAACTCTCACTGGGAATGAGTCCGATCGAGTGTTGGCAATACAAACCAAACTCTCACAACGGTCATACAGAGACCGAATAGCTCATAAAAACAAGCCCGATACCCCATACTCCCGAAGCAACCCACACAAAAAAACACGAGGGATGCAGTTGAATGCCTTCTCCAAGTCCAAAAACACACGTAAACTGTTTGGGCAAACTCCCACGAACCCTCGAGGATTCTCGAGATGGTAAAGAGCTGGTCCAATGTGCCACAGCCAGGACGAAAACCACATTGCTCCTCCTGAATCCGAGGTTCAACCAACGGCCGGACTCTCCTCTCCAGTATCTTGGCATAGACCTTCCCAGGGAGGCTGACGGGGGTGATCCCTCTAGAGTTGGAGCACACCTTCCGGTCCCCTTTTTTGAAGATAGGAACCATGGTTTGCCCTGCCAAAGGCACTGCCCCCAACCTCCACGCAATGTTGCAGAGGTGTGTCAACCATGACAGTCCTACAACATCCAGGGCCTTGAGGTACTCAGGGTGAATCTCGTCCACCCCCGGGGCCCAGCCACCAAAGAGATTTTTAACCACCTTGGCGACCTCAGCCCCTATGATAGGCGAGTCATCCCCCTCGTCCACAAGCCCTGCTTCCTCTGTGGAAGGCGTATCAGTGGGATTGAGGAGATCCTCGAAGTATTCCCTCCTCCGCCCGATGATATCCCCATTCGAAGTCAACAGTGCCCCATCTGCACCATACACAGTGTGGACAGGGAACTGCTTCCCCCTCCTGAGCTGCCAGACAGTTTGCCAGAATCTCTTCGAGGCCGACCGAAAGTCTTGTTCCATGGCCTCACCGAACTCCTCCCATACCAGGGTTTCTTCTTCAGCAACCACCCGAGCTGCACTCCGCTTGGCCTGCCAGTACACCTCAGCTGCTTTGGGAGTCCTACAAGCCAACCAAGCCTGATAGGACTTCTTTTTCAGCTTAATGGCCCCACGAAATGCCCCGACAACCTTGCAGCAGCAGCTCTGGGCCACTGCTTCAACAATGCTTCAACCTCCATTGTTGTTCTCTGCAGCTTCTCCCCTTTTAAGAAAATGTTTGAGTTTGTAATATTTGATGGTTGTTTGGTAAACGTCATGCAGCTTTTTTAGTATTTAGTAGGAGACATGAATTATTAAGCCAGTCATGGATTTGAGTCATTGCTATTGTAAGAATATGAGCGGCTTGTTGTGTGTTTTTTGCTGGTGTGAATATTACTGTGTCATCTGCATACATTTGTATATGAATGTTTCTGCATGCATTTGGCAAATCCTTTATGTATTAGGAGAATAATATTGGTCCAAGAATGGAGCCTTGTGGGACTCCCATATGACAGTTCAGATATGGTGATTTGACACTGTTGACCACTACACATTGCTGTCTGTCAGTTAAATAATATTTCATCCATTTGATAGCTGTTCTAAAAAATTAAACTGAGTTTGGTCAAAAGGATGTTGTGATCAACAGTATCAAATGCCTTCTCCAGATCTAAGAACACAGCACCTACACAATTGCACTTATCTTAAAAAGATTTAGTTTTCTCTAAAAAACTTACTGCAGACTCTGTTGAGTAGTGGGCACGGAACCCAAACTGTGCATGATGCGGGGGGGGGGGGGTGTTCCCATAATTCAGATGTTCATATCATAATGTAGCTTATGGCGGCACATGGGGAAAGCATAATTGTGTAGCATCTTGGAAAAGATCAAAGAGCAGAGGTTCCCTGGTGAGATAACAGGGAGGTGTGAAGGATGAATGCAGTGTGACCTTTTGTGTTAGAAACTTCTAGAAGAATGGTAAAGGATTAAGGAAGTGAATGCAATGTGACCTTTTGTGTGTTAGAAGCTTCTAGAAGAATGCCATAGTATTTAAGAGAAGAGTCTTTGCTGAGATGCCATTCTGTCTGTGCTTCTTGTGTGAGACGTGTAATAAATTGCCTGAACCAAATCTGCCTCTTTACACGCTCCACACTGGTGACCCAAGACGAATCATGGAACACAACGAAAGATCCCCGGAGCCAGCCTCATTGGGAGCCCCCAGCCAAGCATGTGCTGTTGCAGTCAAGCTACCGGATTTTTGGCAGCACAATCCACGCTCCTGGTTCCACCTAGTTGAGGCGCAGTTGGCCCTCCGGGGGATATCGGCGGATGACACGAAGTTCCACTATGTGGTCGCAGCGCTCGACGCCCGCACGGCTCAGCATGTGGAGAGCCTGCTCGATCAGCCACCAGCCAACGACAAGTACGGTGCGCTGAAGGCTGCACTCATCCAGCACTACACACTCTCGGATGGTGAGAGAGCAGAGAGACTCCTGATGCGGACTGGGTTAGGAGATGGGTCGGCCATTGACCTGATGGAGAAGATGCTGAGATTAAAGGGCACGAACGACGACCATTTCATTTTTACCCACCTCTTCCTCCGGAACCTTCCGTCAGCGACGAGAGCGACCCTGGCCAATTCGCCGTTGCTGGCCAAGCGGAACTATCGTGCGCTGGCCCGAGAAGCAAACCGGATCATCATCGCCAGCAGAGAGTTCACGACCATGGCGGCAGCGACGGAGCTCGGCGCGACAGCCGGAGGAGGCGAGGAGCCATCGACGGCAGCAGCAGAGCCACCAACGACAGCAGCAGCGGGGGCCAAGGAACGCGGGGGAGACACCCTTTGTTTCTACCACCGCCGCTTCACAGAGAGGGCACGCAAATGTATACCACCGTGCCAGTTCAAGCGCTGGGGAAACGCCAAGACCGGGGGTCGGTAGCAGCCGCGACTCTCGGGGAGGAGAACAAGCTGCTCTACTTGACGGACGCACGCTTGGGGAGGCATTTCCTCGTGGACACCGGCGCCCAGAAGAGTTTCATCCTGCCTACCTACGCTGACCAGCTGGCAGGATCTAGCGGCCCCGAGATGGCAGCAGCAAACGGCTCGGAGATTAGGACCTTTGGTGAGAAGACTCTACTCCTCTCTCTACACGGCCGTACATTTGAGCGTACTTTTGTCATAGCAGCATTGAATTTCAATATACTGGGGGCTGATTTTTTGTGTACACATGGTTTGTTGGTTGATGTTGCTAACAGGCGCCTAGTTAATGCACTGTCCTTTGATTCTCTCCCCTGTATAGCTCGAGTGACCCGGCCAACAGCACAAGCCAACGTCACAGCTGCATGCGGTAAGTTCCACACACTGCTCACTCAGTTCCCAGCACTCACTGTCCCGACATTTTCGGCAGCCATCGCTAAGCACGGGGTGGAGCATTTTATCACCACCACTGGGCCGCCCGTTTTTGCAAAACCTTGGTGCTTGGACGCAGCTAAACTGGCCATTGCGCGCGAGGAGTTCGCCAACCTGGAGAGGTTGGGCATCATCAGGCGTTCAAACAGCCCATGGGCTTCCCCGCTACACATGGTCCCTAAAGCTGAGGGTTCGTGGCAACCTTGCGGGGATTTCCGCAGGTTGAACAATGCCACAGCGCACGACCGCTACCCACTTCCTCACATTCAGGATTTTTCCGTTCACCTGGCAGGAGCGCGTGTTTTTTCTAAAATAGACCTGGTCCGCGGTTACCACCAAGTCCCAGTGCGCGCTGAGGACATACCCAAAACAGCGGTGATAACTCCGTTCGGTTTATTCAAGTTTTTGCGCAGGCCATTTGGGCTTAAAGGGGCCGCACAGACGTTCCAACGCATGATGGATGCAGTGCTGCGTGATCTCCCTTTCGTGTTCGTCTACCTGGACGATATCTTGGTAGCCAGCGCATCCGAAGACGAACACGAAACCCACCTCACGACGGTTTTCCGGAGGTTGGAAGAGCACAGGTTAATAATCAACCCAGCGAAATGTCAGTTCGGGGTGATGCGGATTGATTTTTTAGGGCACCGCATCTCTCCCGAAGGAGCGGTCCTGCTGCCTGACAACTTCCTTGTGGTAACGTATCGTCACTTCCTGTTTTGCTGTCTGTCTGTGTGGTTTGCTCTCCTCACTCTCCTGAGCTTTGGGTTAGCCAGTAGTGATGGCTACTAGCTCTCCTTCCTCTCCTCCTCTGGTGTGCTCTCTCTGTCAGATGTTTAGCTACACCTCTGCCTCTTTTAGTGATAACGGTAAATGTAATAAATATTGTCTTTTTGAGGCGCTCGAGGCGAGGTTGTCTGATTTGGAATCCCGGCTCCGCTGCATTGAAACACCGTCTGCGCCAGTTACTCTTGACGGACGTCCCTTAGCTGCAGCGGAGCTAGCTAGCTTAGGCCCCCCTGTTAGCGGTCCTCTGGCTCTCCTCAGCAGCCAGGAGACTGGGTGGGCGACGGTGAGAAGGAAGCCTAGTCGCAAAGCCCCGGTACACCTCCAACCTGTTCACGTTTCTAATCGTTTTTCCCCGCTCAGCGACACACCCGCTGAGGAAAAAACTCATTGGCAACTCTGTAGTCAGAAACGTGAACCTAGAGACTCCAGCAGCCATAGTCAAATGCATTCCTGGGGCCAGAGCAGGCGACACTGAGTCAAATTTGAAAATGCTGGCTAAAAGTAACTGTAAATACTCCACAATTGTTATTCACGCTGGCATTAATGACATCCGTCTCCGGCAGTCGGAAGTCACGAAACTTAATGTAGAATTGGTGTGTGACTTTGCAAAAATGATGTCTGCCACTGTAGTATTCTCTGGGCCCCTCCCCAATCTGACCAGTGATGACATGTTTGGCCGCTCGTCATCCTTGAACCGCTGGCTGTCTGTGTGGTGTCCTGCAAATGACATGGGCTACATAGACAATTGGAGCTCTTTTTGGGGAAAACCTGGTCTTATGAGACGAGACAGCATTCATCCCACTTTGGATGGTGCGTCTCATTTATCTAACAATCTGGCATCTTTTTTATCCAAATTTCCAAAACATTGACAACTCAGAGTTGGGACCAGGAAGCAGAGTCGCAGTCTTACACGCCTCTCTGCAGCTCCTCTTCATCCGCCACCCCTCAACTTAGCCCCTGTCTTCCCCATCAGAGAATCATTGTCTGCTCCCTTCAAAGTAAATAAAAATATAATATATAAGCATCCCAAAGTGATTAAGCAAAATATTGGTAAAACTCAAATTAAACATAAAGCCTCTAAATTGAATGATTTGGCCTCTGTTCCTCCTCATAATTTAAAAATTAAATGTGGTTTATTAAATATTAGATCTCTAACTCCCAAGTCTCTGTTAGTCCATGATCTGTTAATTGATCATCAGACTGATTTAATTTCCCTTACAGCGACTTTTTAGGTTAGGGCAAGAGGATTATGTTGGTTTAAATGAATCAACTCCCTCTGGTTATTTAAACTGTCAAAATCCCAGAAGTTCTGGTCGTGGAGGAGGAGTAGCAACAATTTACCATTCCAAATTACTAGTTAATGTAAAGCAAAAAACATGTTATAATTCCTTTGAGGGCCTGGTCCTCAGTATTGGGCACTTCAGCAATTTTAGGGTAAACCCAATTTTATTTGCCATAGTTTATCGTCCCCCATCAACCTACTCAGAATTTTTATCTGAATTTGCTGATTTCTTAGCTGATTTAGTGCTGAAATCTGATAGAATAATTATTGTAGGGGACTTTAATATACATGTGGATGTAGACAGTGACTGCCTTAATGTGGCATTTAATTCAACATTAGACTCGATTGGGTTTTCTCAGAAAGTAGGAAATTCTACTCATTACCTCCACCATACATTGGACCTTGTTCTGACATATGGCATAGAAATAGAAAATCTTGTAGTGTCTCCTCATAACCCTGTACTGTCAGACCATTGTCTGTTAACCTTTGATTTTACTATTTCTGACTATTTGGCTCCTAAAGAAAAATATTATTACAGTAGATGCCTCTCAGATGATGCTGTTACCAAATTTATGCAGATTGTTTCCTCTATGCCATGTGTCAACACAACGGAAATAAGCTATAGACAGCTTGCTCCTTCTGTAATTGATAACATGGTGGATAATGTTACAGCTTCTCTGCATCAGACTCTAGACTTGATGGCCCCCTTAAAAAAGAAAAAGTCTAATCAGAGATTTCTAACTCCTTGGTTCAACACAGAAACTCGTAGCTTAAAACAGAAGACTCGTCAATTAGAAAGAAAATAGCGCTCCACTAATTTAGATGAAATCTATTTAGCTTGGAGAAATCATCTTTTAATTTATAAAAAAAATCTCTTAGAAAAGCTAGAACAAGTTATTACTCTGCATTAATAGAAGAGAACAAGAATAATCCCAGGTTTCTTTTCAGCACTGTAGCCAGGTTGACAAAGAGTCAGGACTCTGTCAATCCTAGCATTCCCTTAGAGCTTACTAGTCAGGACTTTATGAACTTTTTCAATAATAAAATTTCATTCATCAGAGATAAAATCAATCAGATTCTTCCCACAGTTAACTTAAATACTGTAACTACTACAACTCCTTCTATTGATGTCTGTCTTGATGAGTTTACTCCAATCGACCTTTGTGAGTTAGACAAAATAGTTTCCTCATCCAAACCTTCAACTTGTCTTTTAGACCCTATTCCTACCAGGTTATTTAAAGAAGTCTTCCCACTTATTGGTAGCTTTATTCTTCATATAATCAATTCTTCATTAACTTTAGGCCATGTTTTTTTTTTTTTTTTTTTTTTTTTTTTTTATTTTAACTTTTTTTTAACAGTCTTACAAGAGGTAAGAAGGATAAGATAAAGTAATAAGAATAGTAAATAATAATAAGATAAAGTAACTAAAAGCATAATAAAAGTAGACAAAAAGAGAAACGGGGGGTTCTTTTCAGTCCAGAGTGTCCAGAGTTCTAGGGGTTTTCCATGAGTTTCCGATCATCGACCAAACAGTGGAGTTTCACAGCATTCCGCTTCTTCATGTGTTTCAGTGATGAGAAAAAAAGGCAGAGTTCTTTATGAAATACATTAAAATTTGGCTTGCATTTTAAAAATCTATTTTTGTGTACATAAAATTTTCCCAAGATTACGAGGGTGTTAATAGACATATCATGCAATGAGTTCTTAATAATAAAGCCATACAAAATATTCTGACAGTTAAAAACAGGGGTTGGTACATGTTTAGATAACCAGTGATGAAAATCATCCCAAAACGCAATGGTGTACATACAGTAAAAGAAAATGTGATCTGTACTTTCTATATGTTCATTACAAAAGGAACAGTTATTGTTCTCAAAGCCAAAGCGTTTACTTAGAAACTCAGCAGAAGGATAAATTCCATTTAAAACTTTATAGTGGATCTCTTTTGCTTTCGGTGAAATAGGAAATTTAAAGAATTTAGATCTTAGAATTTGAGCTTCTTTTTTGGAGAAAAAATTAAGAATAGCAGCTCTAGAAACTGTTGCTGGGAAGATTTCTTTATTAAATATTTTCCTAATCGTTAAATTGTTTAATTTTGAGTCATCTAGGCGGAAACCATTCACCAAAAGCAAAGGGAGGTTTGGGCAAGAGCCAAATCTATTTAAAGTTGAGGCCATTAGTATAACTGTCTGAGGTATTGCCTCCATTACTTGGTTATATTCTCGTTTATCATTTATGTTATATTTAGCACAGAAGTTCTCAAAAGTTAAAACATTCCCTGTGCCGTCTAATAAGTGTAGTACAGACCAAATGCCCTTATTTTGCCAGTTTTGTAGGAATATTGATTTGTGTTTATATAGTACATATCTACAATTCCACAGAGGGGTCATATGAGGGCTAAAATTATGTTTATAAATCAATCTCCAATATAGTAAGACCTGTTGATGAAATGAGGAGAGTTTATAGGGGAGCTTTTTTAGGTCATAGTCACATCTGAGCAGGAATTCAATGCCCCCAAATTTAGCAAAAATTTCATTGGGAATATGAAACCAGAAATGTTTGGGTTGTTTAATAAATTGTCTCAGCCAGTTAATTTTGATGGTGCCATTAGTGCATTCAAAGTCTATTGCTTTAACACCACCTTCCTCATATTCTTGAATCATGGTACCTTTTTTAATATAATGTGTTTTCCCTTTCCAGATATAATTGAAAATGGTTTGGTTGATGGCTTTAACGGCATCTTTGGGCATTGGTAATGAATGGGCTGGATAAATAAATCGGGAGATGCATTCCATTTTTGTCAGAAATGTTCTTCCTATGATGGAAATATCTCTTTGAGACCAGGAGTTGAGATAAGTTTTTGATTTCTCCAAGCAATTCCATATATTGAGCTTGACTAATTGATCAACATCTTTAGTGATATGCATGCCCAAATATTTCACTGTTTGTTTGACGGGAATGGTATGAATGGCTGATAGACTGCAATCATGAATAGGTAATAATTCACATTTACCTAGATTCAGTTTAAGCCCAGAGGCTTTAGAGAAAACATCTATATAATTAAGAATTTTAGGGACTTGATCAGAGTTGTGCATGAATATGGCTGTGTCGTCAGCCAGTTGGCTGATTGTTAGTTGTCTTCCAAATACTGTTAATTTATCAAAGTCAGAGTTTTTTATAAAAATTGAGAGCATTTCAGCTGCTGCAATGAACAACAGAGGCGAAATCGGGCAGCCTTGTTTTATTCCTTTACCTATTGAAAATCTAGGGGAGGTACCATGTGGTAATAGAACTGAGCTGTTGGTATCCGTGTAAATTAGTTTTATAAAGTCTAAAAAGTGCTCCCCAAAACCAAAAAGCTCTAAGGTCCTAAACATAAATTTGTGTTCAATCATATCAAAAGCTTTAAAAAAATCCAAAAATAAAATAAACCCCTCGTCAATTAGGTCCCTATAGTCAAGTAAGTCCAATACCAGGCGTATATTGTTGTGTATTGAGCGCCCTTTAATAAAACCTGATTGTGTCTCTGAGATAAGATCAGTGATGCCAGTTTTGAGTCTGTTGGCATAAATATGTGTTAAAATTTTGTAATCATTATTAAGTAAAGTAATTGGTCTGAGATTATCAATCAATTTTGGGTCCTTGCCAGGTTTGGGAATTAATGTGATGACTCCTTGTTTCATAGTATTTGGTAAAACTGATGTAGCACGAATTTCCTTTAACATATTAAAAAATAAGTCTTTTAGGTTAATCCAGAAGTGCCTGTAAAAATTGGCTGTCAAGCCGTCTGAGCCAGGTGATTTGTCTAGAGCTAAGGATTTTAAAGCTTTCTCAACTTCCTCCATTTGGATCTCTGCGTCACATGATTTTCTAAAATATTCATCAATTTTCGGTATCCGTCCTGAAATGGATTCAAAGAAACCCTCTGCATTAGTATGCGAGTAAGAGGAGGAGTATAATTCACTGTAAAATTTAAATATTTCTTTAGAGATCCTCACAGAATCAGTACATTCTTTACCATCAATTATAAGAGACTTAATGGCATTTCGTTCTTGTCTTCTTTTCTCAAGCCTACAGAAGTATGCTGAGCTTCTCTCTCCCTCCTCTATCCATTTCGCTCTTGACCTAATATATGCTCCTTTGGCTTTATTAATATAGATGTTATCTAGGGAAGAGTGCAATAAAATCAGTTTTTGTTTGTCCTCTTCACATAAGGAATGTTTGTTGCATATTAAATGGATCTCTTTTACAATATCCATTTCTTTTTGTTTATTGGCTCGGCTTATGACTTTGCTGTATGAAATGGAGATCTGACGGATTTTAAATTTAAGAAATTCCCATTTCTCCCTGTAAGTTGACAATAATGTATCTTTAGTTATACTGTCGATTGTCCTTTTAACATCCTGACAGAAAGGGTCATGTTTTAGAAGATTTGAATTAAATTTCCAGTAGCCTTTATTTCTTCTGACTGCACTAGTGGGAGTTATGGTTAACTTGATCATACAATGATCTGTAAGCGGAGCTGCAGAAATTGAGGTATTTATGTCTATATTAGGTTGGAATTCAGAAATAAGCCAGTAGTCTAATCGCGATTTAATGGTGCCATCAGGTTTAAACCAAGTAAAGGTTTGAGTATCTGGATTTAACGCACGCCATATGTCACTAAGCTGAAATGTGTTACAGAAGTCTAGTAAAGTGGTATTATACTGATGATTGGGAAATCTTGAAGGTTGCCTATCAAGCCATTCATCCATAACCATATTGTAGTCGCCACCCAACACAAAAACAGGATTGATATATATTTGGGATAATTCCTTCAATATGTTAGTCACGTCTGTAATTAATTGTTTGTTCTGACTGCGGTTAATAAATCCATAAATGTTAACAAGAATCAAGAATTGTTTGTGTATTTCAAAAACGCAAATAATCCAGTGTCCTGTGACATCTCTTTTGGTTGCAACTACTTTCCCAGGAAAGTTATTTAGGAGTATGGCGACCCCTGCTGATCTATTTGTGCCATGACTATAGTATATTTTTTCTCCCCATTGATTTGTCCACATTTTTTCATCTGTATTGTTGCTGTGAGTCTCCTGAATAAGATAACAATGTGCTTTTTCATTTTTAAGGAATAGAAATGTAGCCTTTCTTTTTATAGAGTCTCGTAAACCCCTAGCATTAAGTGATGCAAAAGAAAAGGTTGTAATAAAAGACATAAAGGATAAAAAAGAATAAGGAAAAAATTAAAATAATAATAAAATAAAAATAACAAGTAGATAAACGGTTTAGGTTGTTACTTTGGACCAAGTACACTTGAAGAAAGCCCCTGATTAAATTGCTAAATATATGTTTTAACTCATAACTTTTTTCCCCTTTTTTTTTTCCTTCCCTTTTTTCCTTTTTCTTCCTCTTTTTTCCTTCTCCTTCTTTTCCTTTTTTCCCTTTTCTTTCCCCTTTCCCTTCCTCCTTTTCCCCCAAGCTGCACGCTTGTTATGACAGAATCCAAAAACCAAATCTATAAAATTATCGAAAATATGTAATGCAAATTATCAAAATGGCATTGAAAAGGAGCTGCCTTATAAATCTACCCTTCAAAAAAAAAGGATTCAGGAACCTGAGTAAAAGTAGCATGTAAACATATCCAAATGCCAGCTGCCAGGAACACAGCGTACTTCAAAAGGGGACTATGAAATGACTCCCTATAAAGTAAACATTGAAGTAGCTTAGCAACATGTACAGAACATTAAAGAGTCAAAATGCTTGTTCAGCCATAGTTGTGAACCAGACCCTTAGATGCTGACTCTTCTACCATCGATGTATCCCACATGGCCTTTGTACCAGACGTTTTTCCCAGCTGCACGGGCTTGCTCCATCTGTGGCCATGCTGCTGCGCGGGCATCCCTGTCGGCTTTACAGAAATCTTGCTTGAATCGGATCCCGGCTACTCTGCAGAATTTGGAGTTTTTGCTCAGCCTCCAAATTTCTTCACAGTGGTATCTCATGACAAACTGAAGAATAACCTGGCGGTTTCTCCCATTTTCACGTTTTCCCAGGCGGTGGACATTATCAACAATAGTGCCCATGGTCGTTGCCCACTGCGGTGCAATTTCTGACAGAATGTGGATTACCTCCTCACGGATCATTTCGTTATCCTTTTCTTTGATCCCGTGTATTTTAAGGTTCCAGCGCCTCTTGTACCTCTCCAGCTCAGTAATCCTTTCCTTTAGCTCTTCGTTTTCTTGTATAAGCTTGGGGATGTCTCTCTCAAAGCTCTGTAGTTTGGTCTGGCAATTTTTGATGTCAGCAGTATTAATTTCAACAAGACGGGTGATGCTGGCTACCATTGTGGCGGTCTCCCTTAACTGCGCTCCAAAATCATCAACTTTGGTGGTTAGTTTTGTGATAGCATCTACCAAGTTGTCGTAAGATTGCTCTTGGGCGGTTTTCATCTTTGAAAGTGGCGGAGCAGAGGACTTAGTTGGAGTGACGGGAGAACTTTTTCTCTTACCAGGACCGCTACTAACAGAGGTTTCCATCGGGGTGTAGTCATGGTCAGTAGTAGCTGTTGTTAGCTTAGCGTTCGTTTTCCCGCCGGACATATTAGTCGGATTTGATTAGTTTCCTGTGACAGAAACTTGCGTTCAAAATCACCAATTGAATTTACTTGCTTTGAAGCTGTCAGCTCTGAAAATGTTTTCAGTCTGAATATGAGTTATTGTCCAAGTTTCGGGGCTGGAGAATGCGGGTTTAGAAGAGCGAACTGGTCCGGATCGCCATCTTCCGGAAGTCATCTCTCTCAACTTTAGGCCATGTACTGCAGGCTTTTAAAACGGCTGTAATTAAACCCTTACTCAAAAAGCCAACGCTAGATCCAGGAGCTTTAGCTAACTATAGACCAATCTCTAATCTCCCTTTCATTTCAAAAATCTTAGAAAGAGTTGTTGCTACGCAATTATTTGACCACCTGCAGGGAAATGGTTTACTTGAAGAGTTTCAATCTGGGTTTACTGTAGAATCCATCATAGTACTGAAACAGCCTTAGCGAAGGTCACTAACGACCTCCTCATCGCATCTGATAATGGACTGGTTTCTGTACTTGTCCTTTTAGACCTTAGTGCAGCTTTTGATACTATCGATCATAATATTCTACTTGATAGATTAGAACACTATGTTGGACTTAATGGAACTTCGTTGCAGTGGTTTAGATCTTATTTATCTGATAGGTTCCAGTTTGTTCATGTAAATAATGAGTTTTCTTTCAACTCAAAGTTTAGTCATGGAGTTCCACAGGAATCTGTGCTAGGCCCTACTCTTTTTAGTTTATATATACTTCCGTTAGGCAACATTATTAGAAAGCACTGTATGCATTTTCATTGTTATGCAGATGACACACAATTATACCTGTCAATGAAGCCAGATGATAGTAATCAATTAGCCAAGTTAGAAGCCTGTCTTAAGGAAATCAAAGCTTGGATGACTTGTAATTTCCTGCTATTAAATTCAGATAAGACTGAAGTTATTCTTGTTGGTCCAAAAAAACCTTAGAAATTCCTTTCCAAATCAAACTTTCAGTTTGGATGTGGTTACTCTTTCTCTTAATAGCTCTGTGAGGAACCTTGGAATTATTTTTGATCAAGATTTGTCCTTCAATTCACATATTAAATTTGTTTCTAAAGACTGCCTTCTATCATTTGCGTAATATTGCCAAGATTAGGAGCATCTTGTCTCAGATTGATGCTGAGAAACTGATCTACGCTTTTGTTAGCTCGAGATTAGATTATTGTAATTCTTTATTATCAGGTTGTCCTAAAACATCTTTAAAAAGTCTTCAGCTAATCCAAAATGTTGCAGCAAGAGTTTTAACAGGTACTAGAAAGAGAGATCATATCTCTCTGGTTCTGGCCTCCCTTCATTGGCTTCCCATAGAGTTTAGAATTAAGTTTAAAATCCTTCTTCTTACTTACAAAGCTCAGGCTCCTTTTTATTTAAAAGATCTGATACTACCGTATTATCCTAACAGAGCACTACGCTCCCAAAATGCAGGATTACTTGTAATACCTAGAATCTCCAAAAGTACAATGGGAGGCAGAGCCTTCAGTTATCAAGCTCCTCTCCTGTGGAACCAGCTGCCAATCTGGATTCGGGAGTCAGACTCGATCTCTGTTTTTAAGAATAGGGCTAAAACCTACCTTTTTGATATAGCCTACAATTAGGGAGGGATCATGTGTTTCTGAACCCTCCCTTAGTTATGCTGCTAATAGGTTTAGTCAGCCGGGGGACTTCCAGTAATGCACTGGGCCTCACTCCTTTCCTCACTCTCAATGAAATATTTTTTTTTGCTGGTCATTAACATTTGTTTGTTCTCTCCCATAGATTGAGTCCCCATCGTGCTGTTTGCTCTCTACGTGTCTGTTCTTTTCATCTTCTCTATCCCCTCACCCCCCAGCCAGTCGCAGCAGATGACTGCCCCTCCCTGAGCCTGGTTCTGCTGGAGGTTTCTTCCTGTTAAAAGGGAGTTTTTCCTCTCCACCTTCGCCAAGTGCTTGCTCACAGGGGATCGCCTGATTGCTGGGGTCTTTCTGCAACTGTGGGGGTTCCCCCTACAGTTGATAGTGCTATGAGATGACTGTTGTTGTGAAATGGCACTATATAAATAAAGTTGAATTGAATTGAATAACCGTTTCCTTCCCCGCGCAGCGCAGCTCATGCAACCACTGTACGCCGCGCTCAAAAAACAGAAACCCGCGGATAAGATCGAGTGGTCTCCGGAGCGAGAGCGGGCGTTCTCGGAAGTCAAAGCAGCCCTGGCAAATGCTGCATTGCTGGCACATCCAGACTCGACAGCCCGCATAGCGCTCACCACTGACGCGTCAGATGTGGCCATAGGGGCGGTCGTGGAGCAGTGCGTAGCCGGGGCTTGGCAGCCGCTCGCCTTTTTCAGCAGGACTTTGCGCGACAGTGAACGTAAATACAACGCGTTCGACAGGGAGTTGCTGGCTCTCCACTTGGCCATTCGCCACTTCCAGTTCTGGCTAGAAGGGCGCAGTTTCACCGCGTTCGTTGACCACAAGCCACTAACATTCGCGATGGCCAAGGTTACAGAACCGTGGTCGGGCCGGCAGCAGAGACAGGTGGCCGCGATCTCAGAGTTTACTACCGATATTCAGCATGTGTCGGGTAAACTGAATGTAGTGGCAGGCTGCCTCTCGCGTGCCGTGGCTGCCCCGGTCTGCGTGGGGATAGATTACACAGCCATGGCCGCGGAGCAGGTTAGTGACGCGGACGTGCGCGGGCTCCAGTCTGGACCAACAGGGTTAAGGCTGGAGAGCAGGGTACTGCGAGACGGCATACCCCCCCCTAATCTGCGATGTCTCCACGGGGCGCCCACGTCACATGGTCCCGGCCACGTGGCGTCGCCGCGTGTTTGACTCGGTTCATTCTTTGGCACACCCGGGAGTGCACGCGTCGATCAAAATGGTAGGGGAGAAATTCGTGTGGCCGAGCCTGCGTAAACAAGTGAAAGAGTGGGCGGTAGCCTGCGTGGCGTGCCAACAAGCTAAAGTATACAGACACACGAAGGCTCCCTTGGAGCCATTTCATATTCCGGCTAAGAGGTTCGACCATGTTCACGTGGACCTTGTGGGCCCCCTCCTGCCATCACAGGGGTGCACGCACCTTCTGACAATGGTGGACTGCACCACGCGCTGGCCGGAAGTGGTTCCACTGGCCGCAACCACAGCCAAGGAGGTGGCGCGTGCGTTTTTAACAGCATGGGTGGCACGTTTTGGACTCCCGTCGGATATTACGTCCGACAGAGGCCCTCAATTTGTTTCCGAACTCTGGTCAACAATGGCCCGCAGCCTGGGTGTCACAATTCACCGCACAACCACGTACAATCCACAGGCTAATGGGTTATGCGAACGTTTTCATAGATCATTGAAAGCGGCTCTCAGGGCTTCACTGACTGATGCAAATTGGGTAGACAAGCTACTGTGGGTTTTATTGGGGTTACGTTCTGCGCCTAAAGAGGATCTGGAAGCTTCCCCAGCTGAACTCGTTTTTGCGCAACCACTTCGGCTGCCCGGGGAGTTTCTTCCAGATAATCCCGCGCCGGGCAGCTCCCCGTCTCAGCTGTTGCAGCGTAGCATAGACACAAGCACGCTGCCGGGCCCTGCCCACCACAGTTTTCCACGCGTTTTGTGCCTAAAACTTTGAAAAATGCGGAGTTCGTTTTTGTCAGACACGACGCTCATCACCCTCCACTGCGCCCACCTTATGATGGACCGTTCAGAGTGCTGGAAACAGGGGACTATGGAGATGTGTGGAAAGGATGAGGCTGAGTTATTTCTCAAGTTCCATTTTATTCTCAACACACTCTCCAACAATCAAAATCAGAAAAGAGACAGAACCCCCAACATCTGCCAGTCTTATACCCCTGACATCAAAGCACAAAATCCCATTGTCTTTAAATCCCAAACACAATGCATCCCCCCTGCAGTTCCCATCTCCTTCACCCCAACCTGGGTGGTCAGGAAATCCTTCATGTCCATCTCTTTGCATATCAAAAGGCCAACTCTCACATCCTCCTCATCTCCCTAGGAGGTCCAGACCTTTTGTTCCTCTTCAGACGTGAAGCCAAAAATAAGCACACAGGAATATACATGAGGGCATATGAACAGTCATATACATGTGGGCCCGTGAAACTACATATGTGCACCACAGGACAAGCATTTTTTGCTAGATTTGGGGGGTAGGAGGGAAAAGATTGGCATAGACAGACTCAAACCCGCTTTCGTGGTGGCGGACGAGCAAGTGCTGTTGGCGAGGGCCCCTCGGCGTGGAAGACCGCCACGGGGAGCTTCCCAGAGAAAAGATTCCCCAGAACACCCACACGGACAGACAAAAAGTTTTCACCCCCAAACATCAACCTGAAAGGGTTAATGTATAGTTAGTGCCAGAATAATAATTCTGTAGGTGATCTCCCATTATGCTCTACACATATTCTATACAAATTCTGTTTGCATGCTTATGAACAATTATGTTGTGGTAAACTGATAAAACAGGAATGAGACAAAGGTATAGAGCTCTCTCTCTCTCTTTTTTCTCTCTTTTAAGTCAGGTCTTTCACATTAGTTACACACCCAAAACAACATTCTCACACACACTTTTGATAGTACATTTTAGGAGAAACTAACGTGAACAGCGGATGGCCTGTTCACGTCAGAGTTAAACTGGCCAATCAGACGGTCGCGTATAAGCCCATCCTATTGTACTGGGTTGCCCCACCCAAGAGAATAACTGTAACACGCACCCGGAAGTCGGGGTTCAGTGTGGCGACGCTCCAGAGGGAGCTGCGTCATGCTGCACCCAGCGCTGCTTGCTTTACATGTGACTTCTAAATAAATGTACCAATCTTTAAATTGAAGAAATCTCCGGTTTGTTCTTGGATCTTTCAATCAAAGAATCGGGTATTTTTCTAACAAATTGGTGCCGTGACCCGGATTGAATTATTCCGAGACGAGCCTGAACACACCACATCGGAAGGACCCTTTTGCAGACTACTGTGGCACCTGAATAAAAATAAGGTAAGCAGAGCCTTTTGTCTACAAAATTCTGCAGTTTGGCCATTTTAAATTTACAGTCGTCTGATTAAGGGGTACATCCGATCTCTAAATTTTAAACCGTTTGCGGGATGGAAGTCTGCGGTCACATGTAAAGCATGAACCACGTGGTCTTGCACGAGGGAGAGTGAAAATGTCCTAGGATCAAGTAGCCGCTTTTTTACGAACAAGGAAGATTTGCAATGCAAGAATCTTTTTTAGATCAATAGTGAGCATATATAAAGGTACTCTTAATACGTTATAAGAATCTCAGACTACATCATGAGTGAGTAACGTAACAAGCAGCCACAAGAATCTTTTTCCCACCTTTAGTGAGGGTCTGCTCATAAGTATAAAAAAAATAACTTACAGAATGGTACAAGAATCTTTTCTCCATCCTTAGTGAGTGACCATTCATAAGTATAAAAATAATAACTTACAGAATTGCATAAGAATCTTTTATTCCAACAATAGTGAGTGCATTCATAAGTATAAAACAATAAAATAGCTTGTTAAAATCAGTATAAGACTGATCTTTATGATAAGATACCTCTTGTATCAATTAATAAAAAATAACTTACAGAATGGTACAAGAATCTTTTCTCCATCCTTAGTGAATGACCATTCAAGATACCTCTTGTATCGATTACCTGACGAGGTTCCGATGAAAGTATCCTCTACATATAAGTTAAGCTATAAGTAATGAGTACACGCAAATCTGCGGCAAATTCTCCATCGTGCAAGCTGATCTCTGTAAAATTTTGTGTCTTTAAGGGGATAAAAATGTGATTTGAGAAATACCAGGGGTTGGAAATATCTACTGACCTATCCCATAGTATGATTTAATTCAATGTCTCTAGGGGATAAAAGTGTGGTTTGGGAAATACCGGGAGTTGGGAATATTTATTAAAAATTTTTCCCATAATGATTTAACTAATGGCGGGCTCTAGGTCAGAACAAAGGAAAGTATGCGCCCCCACCACCGAGTGCGGGCTCCAGACCGCGTGGTCAGAACAAAGGGAAGTAATGGACCCCCACCACCGAGTGGAGGGGAAATTGGTAAAACAGGTTACTGAGAGGAGAATTATTTGAGGTAACAGCATTAAAATGAAGCGCTAAATTAAAGTTGTAAAGCTATTCTAGTGTGCTAGTGTGTGTATAGCTGGGGTTAACCACTTGCACTCCGGGCAATTTTCCTAAAAATGCCAAAAAATAACGTGCCCAAAGTAAATCGAAAGCTGTTCTTCAACCCTTTGCAGCATCTTCATGGGGTTGGTCTCATTTAAAAGAAAACACTTTGAATTTTTTGGCAAAAAAAACATAATCTCTCTACGTGCTCCGGCCACTGAGTTACAGTCATCTAAACATACTGAATTTGAAGAAAAAAAAATTGGACACAGTGTTTTTTTGGATACAAATGCTTGTAAATAACACACAGCTGTCCGATCCGGCTGGAAAATGCAACAGAAATGTAGAACCAAGTGTTATCCAGCTGAGATCCAAATTTGGTAACAATACCACAAAAAATGAATATTTTACACAGCTTTGTTCTCAGGCTGTTCCCAGGCGTTTTGGAACTGTGCCAAATTGTGCCAAATGGCACAGTTTGGAAAAACGTCTGTAACTTTTGAATGATTCAATGTAGAAGCTTCATTTTAGGCTCAAAGGAAAGGTTACACTCAGGGCTGTGTCTGTGTGTGTGTGGGGGGGGGTCGTCCCCCCCCCCGCTATCAAGGACAGAGTTCGGCCCTCGCTACATGACAGATTACACTCGTTGCATGTTTCCACAGCAACGCTGTCACAGTGGCTCCCCCCCCCCTCACTACTGTGTGTGTGTGTGGGGGGGTTGTCCCCCCCCCCGCTCGCTACAGAGGATGGACTTTAGCCATCGCTACACAATGGATTAGCCTTATGTGGTGATGTAGGACAGCAGTGCAGTCACCGCGGCTCCCCCCCCCCTCGCTGCAGAAGAATAGCGGGGGTGGGGGGGCGTTCACAGCCTGTACACTGCGAGCAACCCCTTGTACCGCGGCGCACGAACTTCAGACTTCGTGAACCGCACAGCTGTAATTTACTGATCGGTCAAAAGTCATTTTGGATTACAATTTTCAGGGATAGAGAATAATTTAGCTTATAACACCTTACCTCTTCACAGCGGAGTCTTGGCGAACTTGTCTTCCTCATTGTCGGACGAACGCGACGCTGGTCCGCTCTGGTTCTGGTCTCGCGACTCGATCAAAACATAATTCTATTATTGCGGTTTTGTGCTTCCATGATTGCGGTTTTTGGCGAACGATTTTTCAAAACAAATAACAGTAGTAATTAAAAAAAGACTGGCGAAGGCGTGTGTTTCACTCAGCCTTCGTCGTCAGCCTCCGTCGGTCTATAATGACCATGGAAGAAATCATAACGTCTACTCTGCTGGAACCAATACAAAATAAGCACCGCCTGAGGCCGAACATGCCGATCCACGAATGGCACTCCCTGTCACACAGGTTGCATCTGTGGATGGTCTCCGTGCTGCTGGGTCTGTGGAGCTCTTCCTGTGTCCTTTTTTGATCCGCTGCAGCAGCCAGTCTTCACCCAGCCTTAAAAAAAAAAACAGCTCACGAACTTCTCTGCTTCAATTGGCTCACTGCATTCAAAGCGTTGGGAGGCGGGTCCTCCTTCCTAGGTTTTCATTCATTGGTTCTTCAAGGTTTCAGAAACCCAATTCAAGGCTCTTATTAGTCGAATGAGAGGTCAATCAGATGAACTAATCTGTTCGCGGCTGTGTTTGCAGATTTTTTTTTCAGTGGCGCTTGGAGGCCACACCACCTACACCACCACCATCAATATCCTTATCATGCGTCATGCGCACGAGGGCGCACGAGTGCGCTCTCGTGCACCCTCGTGCGCCCTAGGATGCAGAGACTTGCCCGCCCGCGGAACAACGGAGTGCAAGTGGTTAAGGAGGCAGTGCTCCATTTTCTTAAATTAAAAAAAAAAACAAACAAAAAAAAAACACGTGGTTTGTGAACAATAGGCTCAGGGGCCATCTTGCACGTGTTCCATTTACTGCGCATGCGAGGGCACCATCTTGAATCACCTTCGAGCTGTAGCACAGTGCCTCCATCGTGTGGCCGAATATAGGAAGTGCACTATTTCACAAAATTACTGCCAACAAAAACTTAAATCTTAATAATAAATCTGGAACTTTACCTCTCTGGCTGAAAGGAAGGCTTTAAAGTCCATGCATGGTAAATAAAAAACAAAGACCTCAGGGGCCTGCTAAATGCAGGTTTGCCTATAATGAGGCAAAGCATGCCATTCAGCTGGGAGAGAAAAGGCTCAACTTTAAAGGCCAAATGTCATGTAACAGGGTCCTTAAAATGTCTTGAAACTAGATATAAAAGGGAACCGATCCGTTCGGGTCTTGGTGCATATGCTTCAGTAACGCTGGAATATTCGTTAATTTAAAACTGCCGCGCTTGGCCTGACGTTCCTACTCACGGCCCCCGGAATCGCCTGGGGAAGAAGGCGGAAGTGACGAAATAGATTGTACCTTTTAGTTTGATGCTTGGGGTATCCCGATTGATTGTTTATATGGAGACTGGAAGAGGCACCGCATATTTTTAATACATAGACAGTTTTTTTTCCTTTGTTTGTGGAAGGCAATCACTATTTTTGTTCTTAGTTACCCCTCGTTACCAACGTAACAACGACCAACAATTTTATCCTTAGAAATAAATCATCTATCGTATTGCTGGATGGCACCGTAAAACGGGGCTATAAGGGACGGCTTGGTAATAAGGGACACTTTTCTGGGAAATGTTTTAAATGTAATTCGTGTTGTTATTGTCAAATATTTTAAGGATTCATGGATATTTGACAATAACAACACAACTCAGCGTCCTGCTCAAAATGAAAAAAGCAGAATTCTGGATTTGGAAGGTGATTCCTCTCTGTTCCGCAGCCGCAGGACAGTAGAAAGTGTGAGGCCATCAGCCTAATGACTTCTCATTGTAGTGATAATAGCTCACGCTGAGCGATCTGCCCGCCCCGGCCATCAGCCTAATGATTGAGTCCACACTTCTAACTGTTGTGAGAATAGCTCACGCTGAGCGATCTGCCAGCCCCCTAGCTGTGGGGGTCACACACACGACGTGTTCCTCAACACACTCAATAATTTTTTTTCCCATATATTTTTCTTTTGGGCGTACAGAAATGGCAATACACCCGTATTTGCTAAAATTGCATTTTCCCCGTATTAAAATACGGCGAAAACGTATCACTTGACAGGTATGCGCCTCCATTCTCATTCTGATCTGGTCAATTTCTTGACAGCAGCGGCTCTCCTCCACTGTTGGCATTGCTTGGCAACACTCACAGGTGCACCTATTGAAAAATTCAAGTACAAGAATTTGCAAATATTTTCAGAATGCATGTATACATAAATATGCTTGTTTGTTGATATTGTAAGCACAGGTTTGTTGATATTGCAGTTGTGAGCTTTTATAAATTTTGTAACAATATAATATATATAATATTCAATAATGTGTTCACATCCTGTCCATATTATTTACACCATATCCACCTCATAAATGCCTTGCAGAACTCATGTAAAATAAAGTGAAAAGATCCATTGCATTATTCATGTTGTCTTTGTTTATTAATAGAACTTTCAAGCCCTCCCCATGAAGTGCCATGTGCTAGAGACATAGTTTTTTCCCAATTATTTCTAGTTATCAAATTGAAGCTGGCGTACAAAACAACAAGCTAGATTTCTAATTCGTCTACAGTGAGAAAGGAACATTCCTGGTTATGGCCCTATACACACGATCCTGGGGATTTTAAACAAGTCATTTTCCACAATTACTTCCATTTCATCCTTGATTTTGTTGCTACAACTGAATGAGGAAAGAAAGGGTTCTACTGTAAGCTAGCGCCCCACTGTATCGTCATAATAATGGCTTCCGAAAAATCAATATTTATGGGGCACCCTCGACAGACCCCCTTCGGCTTCCCAATTCTGGAGGCGATTAATGTCCAATTCAATGACATTTTCCACTGGTTCTGCTCTCTGGTCATCGTCGGAACTGTTGTCATCAGACAAAGCATCTGATTCCATCTCGGACGGCTCGAACCTGTAAGGTTCTATGCCTCTGTCACTGTCTGAACCACTGACAAAAAATGACAAAAAGGAAAAGACAAAAAAAAGACAAAAAAAAGACAAAACTAAACTAATTTGTTCACAATCGCTGTCACTTTCCGTCATGATTGTCCAATGTTTATGAGTGTGAATGTGGATAGGCAGGGCAGCCAGGGTGAAATTTGTGACGTCAAAATCATGGCCCCGGTCTGGATTGGCTGTCACAAGCCAGCGAGCAAGGCAGGGCCTTCGCCTGGTGTATTTTGTGCAATTATGTAAATACGGGTGGGTGATATGGTCTCCGGTATGAATATTTGGTTTAAGCTATGTGTATTTTATCAAAATTCATTGTCATTTAGAAAAAAAAATTACGTGACATTTGACCTTTAAATTAGGCAGAGGGAAGTACCGTAAAACGGGGTTATAAGGGACGGCTGGGTAATAAGGGACACTTTTCTGGGAAATGTTTTAAATGTAATTCTGCTTTTTTTTTATTTTGAGCAGGACGCTGAGTTGTGTTGTTATTGTCAAATATCCATGAATCCTTAAACAAATCATGGTATGTTGCATATTTCTTTTTGCTTTCCTGTAGATAGATATTAGTTTTAAGAAATTTGTCGAAAGTGTCCCTTATTACCTAGCCGTCCCTTATAGCCCCGTTTTACGGTATACAATACAACTGGAGAATAAGGAGATTTATTCCTCAACAAAACTGTAGGAAGTCCTAGGTGGACACTATATAAAGGTGAGAGAATTTAAATGAAAAATTGCAGGTTGGTACAGATAAGTAAATATATAAATGAATTAAATTATAAATACAAAATAATTGAATAAATACAATAAACTAAAATGAATGAATGAAGTAAATAGGAGTTTTTGTTGTGGAGATGAGAGTGGGCAGAATATGGAAACGGAAATTTGTTTTTGAAGAAAATTGAAAACCGATGAAATGTTAAAGTTTTGTGCAGGACACAAGACAAAAATATGGAGAAACGATTGGAGGAAGAAAAAAAAACATAAGAATGAGAGACTTATGCTGCAACGGTGAGAACAAATGCAAAATAATCAATAAATACGATATAACAGAAAAGGACAAAAACACGCTGTTTAATAGCCTGTTTCTCTCCATTAAATTTGAGACAGTATTGGCTGTGGACGACCCCTCCCCCAGCAGCTGCGTCCATCCTCCTCTTTCACGCCATCAGTGACCCCCTCCTCCCTCCACTTCGCTGTCCCACTCCAGTAATCAAAGAAAGCAAAACAATGGGTCAAAGAGGAACAATTGAGCACATCAGCAGAGTGAGTTCTCACACATCTGATATTGTATAGTATTCCTGTATATGTATCAAGCCGCTGAGGCTGGTAGAAAATTAAGTTTGTTATTCTCTATTTGTGAAATGTGGGGTGGTTCATCACTCAATTGATATCTTTACTGTATTCCTGTGTGTGTATCAACCAGTTGAGACTGATTGAGAATCCCACACAGCAAAACAGATCTTGAGTGATAGTATAAATACAAGGGGTTGGACTAGGATAGCAGGAATACAAGCAGATATGGTACCACTGTTGCCCTGAGTTAAAACGTGTAGATAGGCTGGCGTTAAGTCCCAGCTAACAGGTGCACAGACGGCTAGCGTCTGTGTAGAAGCTTCCTGTTGGGGTCTAAATACACGGACAATACGTCACTCAGCTACAGCAAAGGGTACGGGTAACACCAATATGAAATGTCTCAAGAAACAATGGAACGACAGCAGGCCTGTAAGCCTGCTCCCTGGGGTCAGCACTATCCTAGACAATGGCTAGATGGCTGACAAAGGTCTCAGTCACAGATCAAAAGAAAGGAAGGGAGAGATTTGCCAGATGGGTCAAACAAATGCAGGACAGAGGAATGTTTGCAGGATGTGAAAACAGCCCCCCAACCAGAGGGATCTGGCTATGTTTATGAGACAAGCTAGAGGGGGGCATGAGCAGGCAAGCAATAAGCACCAGGAGGCCAGTTTATTTAGGAGGGGGAGAACAGGGAAGGAATTAAAAAGAGCAGGAGAATTTCTCACAGACTGTCAATGTTTTTTGGGGGAAATTAAACTCACCCTGCAGAGGATGTCAGGTAACAGGTACCGACCAAGACACATCATCTGTCAACGCCCTCACTGTAGCCCTTCAGGATATGGGAACATATCCACATCATGCTGCCTCCTCTGCAGAACACAGCCCACACATGGCAGCCCACACACCTAGCCATGGTAACGTACACACAGGTATGGATAGAAGCCATGCCCCCAAGCGAGGCAAATGCCACTGACCACGGCGACATCAGTTGGAGGCTGTGTGACCACAAACTACACTCCATTTTCACTCCAAGACACAGCCTTGATAAAATCACAGCTGCCAAATGCAACCACCTCAAGACCTCACACTACAGCAATATAGACCTTACCCGGACACCCAACCTAGTCTGACCCATCAGTATCAACTGCATGACCACAGGAGGACAGAATAGTCAGAGGCCCCCATGGGACAAATACTTCCTATGTTAAGCAATTTGACCACTGAGCTCAAACACCCACAAGGGCACCCGGGGGGTCCCCCAATTAGCAACACAATGGGTATCCTTCCCTACAGGATGTTGAAAAAGAACCGGCTTTGATATTAAGCCGTTCTGTTTCAAGGGGGGAGAGGTCAAGACGAGAGGTCAAGACAGGAACAGATAGAAAAGTTACTAATCCATTAAGGTTTGAAGGCTCCATTAAGGCTTGAAGTCTTATAGCTGAGAGGTCGGTGTGCTTTCTCATCTAAAATGCTACCATGTATGCAAACTATTGAGTAGCTACAGAAAGAGCGCATAAATATGAATGAATTTTTATTTTTTGAAAAAAGATTAAAAGAAAGGAATAGAACAATATATCAAGGAAAAATCCAACAGGAACAAATTAAACAATGACTCCTCTGATTGCACAATTCAACATAAGTTATCCAAAAAGCGTGATGGCTGAGGCCGCAGCTTATATTGCCCACCCATTCTCCATCTAAGAAACATCTAATAAAACAAAGGCTAGCAACTAAGACCAAAATCTGAAAATTCTTGACGCTTGAAAGGTCATTATTCCACAGAATATCAGGCAGTGGGAACTTTTGCTACAAGAAAACTAGCCACCTACTGACCAAGAGAAATGAGGCAGGTTTAGGGCTCCTTAATGCTGAAGGGCCAAATACATATTTGGAGGTTCCCAGACCCTCCTATTTGTATTTTTTGCACATTTCCCAAAACTTTATGGATATGAACTAAACTTATTAGCACATTTTCTAGTCTCAAAGACAACCACTAGTGCTAGCCCTCTATTCTGGGTGCCTATAGGAGAGGGATGTCTGGGGACAATTTGGAACAACCAACTAACCAAACATGTGAGAGCAGTGCAGCCAAGAGTTCAAGAAAAGCTAGAGAAAAGTATTGCTTATGCTTTACAAATCTGGTGAAATCTAATAACATTGTTAAAGATTTGCAGTAGGCATTTTTAACTCAACATAAGGTATGAGCATGTGAGGGTAAAACAAGTACGAATTTGTAAGATCGAGGTGCAAAATATGATAAAAACGCTGATTTACAATCACAACTTAAGACAAAGGTTGAAAATTTATGCAAAAGGTACAAGGGTAAAACTGCAAGGTTCGGAGGAAATTGCACAATTGAGGAAATTTGCCAAATATTAGAAAATGTCACAAATTCCTGAAAAAGGAACTTGCAAATTTACAAGGAAAAATCCAAAATTTGTTAGGAGAAAATAACTATTAAGAGAAAAGGTTGCAAAGTTAGAAGGGAAGTGTTTAAATTTGAGAAAAGCTGTAAGCTCACATGAAAGCCACATTAAGATAAGATGAGCCTTTATTGGTCCCACACCGGGGAAATTCTAGGATTGCAACAGCACAGGGATAGCAACACTCAGAGCAATAATTTAGAAGATATGAAGATAAGAGCAGTGAATATACATATGTACACATAAATATAAATACACAGTGTGGGGCATTACAGATTTCCTTACACTTTGTATGGAGATGGGGGATGACAGCGTAACAAGGGTTATGGTTTTTGATCATCCAGAGATGAGTAAAAAGCACTATAGAAGAAGATGAATTAAAACAAACACGATTAGAGTAGACTAGAGAAACAAGAAGATAATTTGGGGTAAAAACAGCAAACACTTGGCCGAATAGACTCAAGAATGAAGCATATACATACATATAGCTGTGTGCACACCAGCCTTATCCAAGGGGTACAAGCATCATAGACGCACGCACAGAGCGGAGGTGGAGCATGAACAAGGCTTTAATGACACCCACAAGACAACCAATGTAGCTTGACAAACAAACCAGCGGTTCACACCCGCATGGTCTGTGTGTCACATGGTTAAGTCCTGATTTAAATATTATTTAGAATTGTTTTGGGGGGCTAATGAAAGTTTTATATTTTTGTATCTAAAATTGTTATAGTTTTGTAGGCATAATGTTAGTTCGTCTGGAGGTTATCTGTTCAGAAGAAAAAAGACAGAAGACTCCACCACACCAAGATACAGTTGACTCTGGTATACTTAAGTTTTCATAGTAATCAGCAGATGTCTTATTTTAATACATTCCTTGAAAGGCACACCAGATGTTCAGACCCAGAGGCATTATTTAATTCCAAAACAAATTCAAAAGGTCAGTAATTAAAAGGCGTCCAATGCCAGAGTAGAAATCAAGAGATGAGTTTTGTCACAAAACAGAATTTTGAATTGAGCCATGTTGGTTTATTATAAAGCTGACTTTTCAGAATGAAACCGATCACTTTCATGTGCAGGATCTTGCATGGAGCATTAGCTGTGGACAGCAGTCAGTAGTGTGAACGACGGGACAGTGAATCATGAATAAGACAAGCAGGTGGTAACAGAATGTTGATGAAAGCTGATGGACCGATGGACTGATGGAAGGCTGAAGAGAACAGAGACCAGATAGACGGAAGGAAGTTTTAATACTGAAAGAGGTTATAGATGTGAGATGTTTCATCATCTAGTCCAGGGAAAGGTGAAGTCTTGTACACAGATGGATAGTGGATGGTAAGGATTGAGTGAGTGTTCTGATGGAAAAAGTACATAGGGGAAGAACGGTGGATTTAGCAAGTGTAGAAAATATTTCTGATGTTGAGATGGAAATGGAAAAAGAAATGAAAGCAGAGTATGTGTAACCAAAGAAAAATAAAGATCCATGTAAGATTTGCAGCTGTAGCTTTAGAAAAACAAACAAACAGAAAATCAACAATAAATAAATTAAATTTTTGCTTAAGAGTGTCAGGAAGAAGTCACAAATGCAGGTAGCCATCTTAAATGTTTCCAAGTACTTAAAGCAGCAATGAGACATTAGGTGTCCATTCTTTCAGTGAATTTCCTTAATTGTGAATATTAACATCAATGAGCAAACACTCACAGCAAAGATTATAGCCTTATTCACAGTCATTTAAAGTCAATCTAACAACCTAGTTATGTTCCTCCTCAACAGAGGGTATGCATAGGATGTCATTGAACAGAACTCTTGGAAGACAAACCCTGAGTGGAAGGAATTGGTGGCAGCATGGAGGTGTATGCCAGTGCAACACGAAGGTCCACGCAGCATTCAATTACAGTAGTGCAGATAATATCCGTTGGCATGGTGGAGAGTTAATCTTATTATCCCATCTTATATTAATTAGGAAAATTAAATGAAGACTTTGAAGCAGTTCTTTTCTTGACTCAAGGTTGGAAATCTAGATAAGAAGGGAAAAGAAAATTTGGAGAAAAACTGAACTTATTTATGGAATGGCTGACACACGGGGAGCCTGAGGCTCCCCATGAATCTGTTTCTCTTATAAAAGGAGGCCAAGAGGACAAGGGGGGAGGACGGCAAGGAGGAGGAGGAGGGAGCATGCCCCACAATGGCCGCTGCTGTCAGGATAGAGGCGTCCACCTCCACCACTGAAAAACTGGACTGCATACTTAAAGACTAGAACAGATAAGTGGACTCACTTCTACACGTATGCAGAAAATTAGCAAAAATTAAATTATTGCATGTAAAGTAAGAACTCAGGGTAATGACATACAGGACTTTTCAAGGTCAGAAAAGTAACGATCAAATTCTGCAAATGGCAAGCTACCAGTAGAACACCTATCAACATCTGTAAAAGTAGCAATACACCCCATGTACTATAGGCAATTGAATGGATCTGATCCAAATTGTGAACATCCATTATTTGCAAATCCATCCTCCAGATTGGTCATAAAATTAGACTGATAAACAAAGAAATGTGTGGAAGCATCCATTGTCCTAATTGAAGAGGATAAGAGACATTTCAACACATTTCCACACATCCTGCTGGTTAGACCCAAACACATGGATTGGAAAATGTTGGACATATTGTCACCTCTACTGCGGAATAGAGCCATCCATGGAAAACCAATACCTGACCTTAACATAGAATATTCTCCCAAAATAAAACCATAAGCATTGTCTCTTAATTGGGTAACCACGGCACAAAAAGCGGCACACAAAGATGCCCAGAAATCTCCGATGTGACCAATCTTAACATTAACAAATGAGGGGATGAGGAAAATTTGAATTCCAAATTGGTTATGGGAAAAGGATAACCAGATGTAGATCTAATAAAAGGAGCAGAGTACAACACTATAGGCCATGTATTCAGAAGCCCAGAAGGGCATTAACAAATGCAATTTTCCACAGTGGGAGTCGTCAGCAAATCTCATACCAATTGCTGGGTCGAGAGGAAGAGCTGAGGACCCCAAGACGGAGGATGATGACGAGGAAGACCATTCTGCCATCACAGACTATTTGTAAACACAGTGTGCTAATGATAATACATAAATCATACATAGCTCACCACACGGATGTAGGGGTGTAAGACTTATAGGGTTCTTGCGTTATTTATCTCCATCTTGCTAATTACGGTTAGGTAGTCTGAATAAGGGTGAAGGTTAGAAGCTCTGAATGCCTGAATACAACAATGCATGGATATGGATGTCTCCTAACGTTGAACAATATTGTTTACTACCTACCCACTGAACATATAGGTCCCATCACCCAACACACACAGCACAACACAATCACCACATGCAGATCTCATATAGTCAACAATCACACACTCAAGGCTACTGGGAGATAACTTACAACAGCACCTAGATAACTACAGATGTAGTGAATAAGGATAAAACTGTACAGGCTCCATACATTGTGATGGCAACCCCTCAGGCCATTATTGGTCCTGCCCCAGCTGAGCCCTTTGTATCGGCACTTGATTAAAGGTGTAGGGTACAGGGAAGATTCATGCCGGAGAGCACCAGACCATCATGACGTGTGCCCGCGACATTGAAAAGGTCGTAGGGCGAGTGACTGTATGACTTCAGTCCCCAGAAGAAGAATGGACTGGTACCCGAGCGCATCCACCGCACCTCCAGCATCCAGGGTGGAGCCAGAAGCTCGAGCCTTACCAACACCAGCATGTCCACCTCTTTCCAGCGGCAGGGGGGTGGCATCCCTGGGACAGCATCACTGAACTGTTCACTGGCTGGACTGGATGTTACATACCCTCTGCTGCACCCACCAGACTGTCCTGTAGACCTCATGGGATGAAGTGTGCCTCTGAGAGCGGGGACACACAGTTGTTTCGCTTCTGTGTCAACAAGATGGAACTGTGCTCCACAGCTGCAGATACGGGAAGCAGACACAGAGGAAGGTCAAACCTCTGTCGCAACCATGTGATGAGTGCAGCTGAATGATGTGAGCCCTGGCAAGGGTCAACCGGTGGATAAAGGTTTCGTGGACTTTGTGGACTGACTCTATTCTACCCTATGACCCCTACATGGTCCACTCCACTGGACAAAGAACTATGATCAGGAGGAGACCTCGAGGGGGGTACAGGACCTGGTGACAGTTCACCTCTTAGACATCGCTGCACCGTGCTAAAGTGTCCACAAGGGGGGAGGCAAGGGTAGCAGAACCAATGGTGCAAGCCTCTTGGGTTGACACACAATGCAGGGACCTGCCTTATTCACCATCTGTTAATTGCTAGAGTCTCTCACACCATACATGGTTGACATGATAAAATCATGTCAAAGGGGGGGAATGAAAGGGTTAATGTATAGTTAGTGCCAGAATAATAATTCTGTAGGTGATCTCCCATTATGCTCTACACATATTCCATACAAATTCTGTTTGCATGCTTATGAACAATTATGTTGTGGTAAACTGATAAAACAGGAATGAGACAAAGGTATAGAGCTCTCTCTCTCTCTTTTTTCTCTCTTTTAAGTCAGGTCTTTCACATTAGTTACACACCCAAAACAACATTCTCACACATACTTTTGGTAGTACATTTTAGGAGAAACTAACGTGAACAGTGGATGGCCTGTTCACGTCAGAGTTAAACTGGCCAATCAGACGGTCGCGTATAAGCCCATCCTATTGTACTGGGTCGCCCCACCCAAGAGGATAACTGTAACACGCACTCGGAAGTCGGGGTTCAGTCTGGCGACGCTCCAGAGGGAGCTGCGTCACGCTGCTCCCAGCGCTGCTTGCATTACATGTGACTTCTAAATAAATGTACCATCCTTTAAATTGAAGAAATCTCCGGTTTGTTCTTGGATCTTTCAATCAAAGAATCGGGTATTTTTCTAACAAACCCCCCAGCTTGACAGTGCCACGGAGGCGGTGAATCCTGGTTACAGCAGATACGGGAGAAGACTGAAGCCCAAGCAGCATGCGGATTGATGTTTAATGGTTCTATCACAGCATACGGACTGTTATTCTTTTGTTCTATCCAATATGCTCGGGGGGGTGGTATGGCGGCACATGGGGAAAGCATAATTGTGTAGCATCTTGGACAAGATCAAAGAGCAGAGGTTCCCTGGTGAGATAACAGGGAGGTGTGAAGGATGAATGCAGTGTGACCTTTTGTGTGTTAGAAACTTCTAGAAGAATGGTAAAGGATTAAGGAAGTGAATGCAATGTGACCTTTTGTGTGTTAGAAGCTTCTAGAAGAATGCCATAGTATTTAAGAGAAGAGTCTTTGCTGAGATGCCATTCTGTCTGTGCTTCTTGTGTAAGACGTGTAATAAATCGCTTGAACCAAATCCGCCTCTTTCTTTACACGCTCCACAAGCTACCCATTTTTCAATTATTTTGGAGATGACAGGTAAGATGCTGATTGGTCTGTAGTTAATTTATATCAGTTATTAATCCCTGTTTTGAAAATTGGTCTAACCACTCCTACCTTCCAGGCAGTTGGGATGACAGCATGTTTGACAGATTGATTAAATTAGTAATTGGACAGATGAGAGATTATTTCTGTTCTTTTTAAAAATTGGTGTTGTGTTTGAGCTATTCAACGAGCTGATAATATTTGCGACTTCATTTTCAATTATTTCTAATATATGTAAAACTGGTTGTGTGGGGTTAATAGGACTAAAATTGTGATCAGGTGGTATAAATGAATGGGATATTTCTAGCAGAGAGTTTATGAAAAAGTTATTAAACTCCATAGCAATGACCGTGGGATTCTGTATCAACTTGCTATTAATGTTAACTTCCATGTCTCGGTCATCTTTTTTGTTCTGTTTATTTGTCAATTTGTTAATATCATTCCAATTTTTTATTTTTTTTTTGCCATCTCCTTTTGCATTTCAATGGACTGGCGATCTGTCTAGGGTGTACCCTGCCTCTCGCCCAAAGATGCTGGGATAGGCTCCAGGCCACCCACCCCCCATGACCCGAAAAAAGATTAAGTGGAAGAAGATGGATGGATGGATGGATGGATGGATGGATATAAAAAAAGTTTGGCTTAGCCTTCCTCAGAGTTTGTGTTACCTTATTTCTGGCAGATGTAAATCTTTGTCTGTCTGTTATTAAACCTGAATTTAGAGCTATTTTAAGAAGTTGATCTCTGGTCTTCAAAATAAAGACCTCAGATCAAATCAAACACAATCAGACATGTCCTCCTTCACTACATCCATGAATCTTCCCTGTGGTTTTCATCGTTTCCTCCCGCCTGGCAGTTCCATCTTCAACATCCTTTGTCCAATATATCCACTATCCCTCCTCTGCACATGTCCAAACAATCTCAGCCTTGCCTCTTTTACTTTGTGTCCAAATCACCCAACTTGAGCTGTCCCTCTGAAATACTCATTTCTGATTGTGTCCCTCCTCATCACTCCCAATGAGAATCTTAGCATCTTCAACTCTGCCACCTCCACCCTTTTCGTCAGTGCCACCGTCTACAAACCATACACCATAGCAGCTCTCACTACTGTCTTGTAAATCTTCCCTTTCACTCTAGCTACTGTCCTTCTGCCACAAATCACCCCCAACATTCATCTCCACTCACTCCACCCTGCCTGCACTCTCTTCTTTGTTTCTCTTGTGCACTGTACATTGCATTGGATGGTTGACCCCAGGTATTTAAACTCATCTGCCTTCACTACCTCTACTCCTTGAATGTGTTAAGCTGCCTCCATCTCATTTACACACATGTATTCTGTCTTACTTCTACTGACTTTCATTTCTTTTCTCTCGAGCATATCTCCACCTCTCCAGGTTCTCTTCCACCAGCTCCCTACTGTCACTACAGATCGCAATGTTGTCCACAAACTTCATAGTCCATGAAGACTCCTGCCTGATCTTGTCTGTCCTCCTGTCCATCGCCATGGCAAACAAGAAGGGGCTCAGAGCAATCCCTGATGTACCCCCCCCCCCCCATCCCGAATCCATCTGTCACTCCTACAGCACACCTCACTGACATCTTGCTGTCCTCATACATGTCCTGCATCACCCTCACATATTTGTATGCCACTCCTGACTTCCTCATACAGTATCAGACTTCCTCTTGGCACCCTATCATATGCTTTCTTCAGATCCGGGATCTCCAACCATGTGCTATGGAGGGTCAAGACCCCTGCAGGTTTTTTCTTCCACCCAGTCTCTTCAGCACATGTTTTAAATGCTCAGCAATCAGTGGGAAGAAATTCAATGAATTCACCTGCTGAAGACATTGGTTGGAGGTAAAAGCTACAGATTCTTGGCCTCCATTGCACATGGTTGGAGACCCCTGCTCTAGATCCACAAAAACACAGTGCAACTCCTTTCTGACCTTCTCTATACTTCTCCATCAACACTCTTGAAGCAAACATTGCATCTGTAGTACTCTCTTCCCTCTCTTCTCAACCTAGCTTCAACAACCCTTTCCCATATCTTCATAGTGTAGCTGATCAACTTTATGCCTCTGTAGTTACTACAGCTCTGAGCGTCACCTTTGCTCTTGAAATTGGTTCCACAACACTTCTTCACTCCTGAGGCATCCTCTCACTCTCCAAGATTGTGTTAAACAATCTGGTTAAATAGTCCACTCCCTTCTCAGAGTATTCCTTCCACCTTCTCAACACACTTTGGTCACTTGTTAGTACATTACCTTCTTTGTCCTCAATCAACCTAACTTGCTGCACATCTTTTCCAGCTCAATCTCTCTAGCCAATTGATACAAGTCCTTTTCTCCTTTCTTAGTGACCAGCCTCTCATACAACTCACTATATGCCTTTTCTTTTGCTACCACTCTCTTTGCCATACACCACTTTTTCTTTGCCAGCCTTTTCCTTTGAATGCATTCCTGTACCTCCTCATTCCACCACCAAGTCTCCTTGTTTTCTTCCCTCTGTCCAGAGGATACACCGCACACCTTTCTACCAGCTTCCCTCAATACTTCTGCTATATTTTCCCAGTCCGCTGGTAATTCTTCCTTACCACCCAGAGCTTGTATCAGCTCCTTCATGAACTCCAACCTTCTTCCATCTGTAACTACCCCAATTTAATCCTTGGCTCTGCCTTCACTCTTCTTTCTTTCAAAAGTCATCTTACAGACTACCATCGGATGCTGCCTAGCTACATTCTCCCCTGACACAACCTTGCAGTCTCCTATCTCTTTCCGATTTCTCCTTCTGCATAAGATTTAGTCCACCTATGTGCACCTTCCTCCACTCTTCATTATCATTAATATTGTTAGCGTTTGTGGTATTTCTTGCTGCATGACTACCAAACAGCAGAAACTTATTTTATCCACAACAGGATATCGCTTACTTGCACTGATGACATAAAATACTATGAGCACAGACCAAACATGGTTCTCTGCACAGCGACTTAATGCAGAAGTGAGTTTGTTGGCCCTTTTTTCTTTTCCCCCCACTACACCAGTCACTTGCGCCTTTTGTGAAGGCAGTAGCAGAACATCTGCTTAGCTGGCCCCCTTTCAGATGCCCTGGTCAGCATCCAAGGAGAAAAAGTGAATGTGTCTGTGTGAGAGGAGGAAAATAAAAGGAAAGGAAGCAAGTGTGTGTGCAAGTGTGCATGTGCACATATTTGCAAGTGCATGTGAGTGTGTTGGATTTCAGGGCTTTGCAGCTGTTGGGGCTCTCCTCCTGACGGCTGACCATTGTTTCCTCTCTCTGTGACTGCCTCTGTCTCTCTGTCCTGCTCTGTTTATGCACCCCCCCCCCCCCACACACACACACACACTGCACACCACAACTAAATTTACGCTTTCAGACAGAACCCTTTTTTTAAGGTTTAAATTAAGCAGGATGATCCCTGTGAAAAATTGCATCATTAAGACACTGCAGCTTTACATTCCAGAGAGAAGCACTGTTGTCGTACTCATTCATGTACAGTGGATTTTAATTCCAAAACAGCTCTCATTTCCTGTCTCATCCATAACAGCATCTTGTTAAGACTAGATAGATATCCTGTGCTAAGCAAAGAGCCATTCTGAGAGATTTTTGACCAGCAAAATCTGCATGCAGCCACAAAAATATTTGAGCCTGAAAACTAACGTAAACTTCAGTATTACCAAACTGGCCTGACACTATCAATATTAAAAAGATTTTCCTCATGAAATTACAACTTTTCTTCCAATATTTGTGAAATTTTTTGAGGGGGCATAAATTTCCTGGCTTTCTAATAAATTTGTCATATTTTTCTAAAAAATTGCAGCTTCTTTACACATAAATTTGTGACATTTTTTCCTCGTAGAAATGCAATGTTTCCAATAAGTTTGTAAATTTTTTTCTGATTTTTTTTTTTTTTCAAATTTGCAAGAGTGTTCTTCCCACAACTTTTTTCCCCACTAAATTTGTCATATTTCTGGCATAAATTTTCTCCTTTTCTAGAAAAATTGCTCTTTTCTCCCTTGGAAATTTGTCACCCTTTTCAGGTAAATTCACAGCACTTTTCACATAAATTGTAACACTATTAAAAAAACCAAAACAAAACATAAAAAACACACAACTTTTCCAGTAAATTTATTATTTATTCCCAGAAATTTTGTGACAATTTCTTGCAAGTACGAATGTTGTGAGAAATTTTTTTGCACACATTTCCAGCTTTTGTTATAAATTTGTTATTTTTCTAGTAAATTTAGGCCTTAAGGAGCTACTGGTTATGGGCAAAAGAGCCACATGTGGCTCCAAAGCCGCAGGTTGCAGACCCTCGGTGTAGACAATAAGAATTTATACAGATAGCATTGATGCACCAGCAGAAAACCACTGAATGATTTAGATGCACATATAATCAGCAGTCTCCTTGTGCCTGCTTCAGTTTGTTATCAAAAGAGAACCTCTGACATTTATTGTGACACGAGGTCAGACTTCTCGTCTCTCGCTCCACTCTCTATCGCCTGAGGATGATGAAAGTACATTCCTTCCTCTGAACACAGCAATCTGTTCACTCTGCCTGTTCCAAAACTAAATCATTATCTATTCGCCATATCCCACGTTAAAGGTTAAAAGCAGGAAACATAAATATAAAACTTATACATGGTTAATCTTGTGCCCCCAGAATATGTCCCTTAAGTGTCTGATCCATAATAGAGACACCAGACCACCATGGAAAACAACATATTAGTTTTCAGACAACACATTTCCTGTTAGTGTTTGGAATATTTGGGTTCAGCTATAAAACAAATGCTATAAAACAAAGGTTTCCTTTGCTGCTAGTAGCTTTTCTGTTCACTTATTACTTGCAGCAACATTATTTTTGCTTTTTCTCGCAGTCTGTTCTTCTCTGAAAATCTTTACAGAGCTTCTTGGGTGGTACTGAGAACTGGAGAAAAACCTTTGGAAATATTCTGCTGCAATCAATCGCCAAAACCGCAATGTTACCTTAAATTACAGTATCGTGTTACTGTCTGACCATCATCTGGAAAATTCCAGCCTACATTCAAAGTCAAACCAGGACAGAAGAACCTGCGGTTCATGAAATGTCTGCTCTGAACCTGTAATTTTAGCCCATTTGGGTTTTTTTCTAAAGTAGACACAATTAAGATACTGTTACATACTGGAAATATATTACTAATCAGAAATAATCCGTTTCACGACTGTTTTATATAAATGACCTGATTACTTGTGTGGAAAGCAGCTGATTGTCTCAAGAAAGCACAAGGAAACAATGGAAGATTCTAAACAAGTCAGTGCAAGTGTTGACAAAATCAGCATCTCAAATCTGAGTGACAATCATCTGATGAGGAAGATTAAACTCTAAATGTTCCCACAGTAGAAGCATTGGTGTAGCTACAGTTTAGACTGAAATACATCAACACGTAATGGACTGCAACTTTACTCTCTAGATTTTTGCCGTCAGACAGCACCCGGGACAAACATTTACGTACAAGCTGCCACATTGTGCTGACTGTGTGAAAATGTCATAAGTCATGTAGAAGCAGCTGTTGGCGGCCGGCCAGTAAAGGCCTCTGAATACTCAATGGCCATCAGGAGGGCCTGACCTTCCAGTTAATGTGTCAGTGTGATAAAACGATGGTGGAACAAACACTTTTCACAGCCCACAGCAATCAAGGAAGTAGCCCTGAATAATCAGGATACCTTGTGATTTAGCCAATAAGTTGTAATTTAATTAAAAAGTGGCACAAACTGACCTTCTTCATCCTTTAATTTCATCTGTTTCACCCAGTTAAGCTCACATTTTTAACTCTATTCAATCCTAATCCATTTTCTTATCTTACTTGACACGTCACAGATGCTAGTGTTTTATTCTGAAAGTTCATTAACTGCTGAACAGATACATCTTTCTTTGTAAAACCAAAAATAATTCAGAATTCTGTATTACTTTACAATTACAAAAAATCAACAAAAAAAATTCTGTTATATGGGCTGACAAATCCTTCTAGTGCATCTAGAGTATCATGATTCAATAATTTCATTCAAAGCTAAGTCATAATCATCTTAATTTCAAAGGAAAAAATCTTGAAATAGATGACTTTCTGTGTGATGAATATAAAAAATATGAATGACTTTTCTGAATAGAATTCTCAAAAACTTCTTCACGATTCTTTTTTTTAGATGCACTTGTATTCAGCACTGCTTTGCAAATGTAACTTCTCAGACACTTTTTCTGGTATATTTTTGTAGATTATTATCTCATCATTGTCATTCCTTGTGAGTTTTTCCCCTCCTTTCTCTTGAAGCACAATGATTTCGCTCAGAATTAATGAAGTTCTTGAAATGTTCGAGTCCAACAATGAAATCAGGGTTTGGCAAACAATTCCTTTAGCTTTTCCCATTCCTTTCAATATCTATCCTTTTAATATGGCATTTCAAACAGTAACTTTTGATCATTTACCTTTTGGGGCCTATAAGCCTCAATAGAAACAGGAGCAGTGAAGTGAGACAGGAACTGAGGTGAAGAGCACAGGGAGAGACAAGCAAGAAAGATCATCCTAGCCGACACTGGAATGGGGCAGATCAGCGGCATGCTCTTTACAGATTCACGACTGCTGTGCCGCCAGGTGCACCAGTTTACCTTTTTTAATTAAGAATGCATCTATTCACTGAATTAAAGTGATAATCTACACCCCCCCCTCCCCCCGGGGTCTAATGACAGCCTTCAAATCTTAATAATCTTTAATTTCACTAAGATGTAGAAAAAAATGAATGATGAAAAATGAATCAATACAGCTTCTAAGATGTGACAAACTGTAAGGGTGAGATGAGATTTTTTTTCTAACTAAACAAATAGGTCAACCATTTGTGAGGAAGCAGGAATCAAAGCGCTCTCATTAATCTATGACAATGGATTAAGCGGTAGAAGATGGATGGATGGATGGATGGACACAGATGCTGTAGTCAGGGTAGGAAAGAAATCACATCAAAGACAGTATCAATCCAGCATACGGTGCTGTGAAAAAGTATTTAAGTACACTTAAATACTTCAGATCAAACGAATTTTAATATCAGAAAAAGAAAACCCGAGTAAATATAAAATGCAGTTTTGAAATTATTCATTCATTCATCTTCTTCCGCTTAATCCTTTTCGGGTCACAGGGGGGCTGGAGCTTATCACTGGCCACACCCATACCTGATTATTGCCAGTCCTGCTGAATCAAGAGATCACTTAAATAGAACCTGACTGACAACGTGAAGTAAGCTTAAAGATCTCAAAAAGCAACACATCATGCTGCAATTTAAAGAAATTCAAGTACTGATGAGAAACAAAAACCCAGAAGAACATTTAAAGAACTGCAGGCCTCACTTGCCTCAATTTGGACACTGGTCCATGATTTAACAGTAAGAAAGAGACTGGGCAAAAACGGCATCCATGAGAGAGTTCCAAGGTGTGGAGGCCTGGGGCTGCTTTGCTGCTTCAGGACCTGGACGACTTGCTGTAACTGATGGAACCATGAATACTGCTCTCTACCAGAAAATCCTGAAGGAAGAATGTCCGGCCATCAGTCCATGACCTCAAGCTCAAACTCTCCAATGTGGCTGAATTAAAACAATTCTGCAAAAAGGAGTGTGGGTCAAAATTCACCACCAGCAATGTAAAAGGCTCATTATCAGTTATTGCAGACACTTGATTGCAGTTGTTGTCTCCAAGGGTGGCACAACCAGTTATGTTTAGGGGGCAATTACTCTTTCACATAGGGCCAGGTAGGTTTGGATAGCTTTTCCCTTAATAAATGAAATCTTTATTTAAGAAGAGCAGTCTGAGGCAAGTGCAGTATCCCCCATCTCCATTTTCTTTGAAGAGCCCAATATTACTGAAGGAAAGCAGTTTTCAACTTTTACATAAAATTATTGAGGCAGAACCAAATTATGATAAGCCTATCATCCATGAATATACAACAGAAATAGCTGAATACAACCCATAGTTGTTGGTCGGGATCCCAAGGTGAACCTGTGCAAGTTTAGCTTCTCTAGTGAGAAGGCAACGGGAATGCTAACCTTAACCTTTTGACCACAAACGCATAGTAAGACGTCTGGATCCCAAGGTGAACTTGTGTAGCAAGTATGGCAACCCTAGCTTTCTTTGTTGTTGAGATATAGTTTATAAGCCATTTTTATGTTGACCGTTGACCCTGCGATCCCAAAACCATAGTCACACTTCAGGGTCACAGGGTGAACCTGTGTACCAAGTTTGGTGACCCTAGCTTTACTTGTTGTACAGTAATAAGGCATAAGGAACGTTAACCTTGACCTTTGACCCCAAACCCATAGTCAGGTCAGGGTGTAAGTCATCCAAGATGTCTCTTAGATACAACTACTGTATCGATTTGAAAAGCCTACATCATTTCTTTCAGTGGTTATTGCGTTTACAAGATTTAGGGAAAATGTGACCTCTGACCTTGACCTCAAAGTTATCCAATCAGAGTCAAATTACAATATGAACATCATCAGTGTATATCAGACCCTGGCAGCAAGTTTCAAAACTTTTGGAACAAAACTGTAGGAGTTGATTTCACAAGACAGTTACCGCCTATTAACTGAGGTGAAACAGGAGAGCATAAGTCAGGGGCTACAAGCCCTGCAAAAAATCATCTGATCGGAGCCAAATGGCAACATGCACATCATTAGTGTGTATCAAATCCTGGTACTAAGTTTCAAAACAATTGAAACAAAACTGTAGGAAGGGATGATTTCACAAAAGTGGGACAGACAGGCGGACGGATGGACGAACTGCCCCATAACATAATCCCCCTTTGGTCTTCATCCAGCAGAAGATTAAAAACTGCATTTTGTATTTACTCATGTTATCTTTGTGTAATAATAAAATGTGTTTGATGATCTGAAACATTTAAGTATGACAAATATGCAAAAATATAGGAAATCGGGAAGGGGGCAAATACTTTTTCATAGCACTGTATAAAACTAAGATAAGCTGGAATCATACTTCAGGACATTGCAAAACATCCATCTTCTGGGAAATATACAGATCCCAGACTGATGATGAATCATTTCAAAGAATGATGGATATGAACTCGCTGCCCGTTGCTCATTCACTTGGTGTGGAGAGAGGATTATTCATTCGTAAAAATAAGGCTGATAAAATCAGTCCACCTCTGCCGTTATGGACCAGGTACACATTTCAGACAAGGCCAGGCACATACCTGGATGATGGAATTTTATCAGAAGCACATTTACCACCATGTCATGTCATCTCAGGACGACAGACGGGCCAGGAATTCCTCTGATCACTAAACTGTTGCAAAGTGGAAACTCTCTCAATGCTTGAAAAAATATTTACTCCGCTGGCCACAGAAATCTAAAGGATGAAAGCTGGAACGAAGAGTTACCTAAATAATACTTTAAATTCTTAAAGCATTTTGAACAAACAATGTAAAATAGCTCTTCACTGAAAAACTGTATTGCCTTACAGGTGCTGGGTGACAGTTCCCTGGAAAAGCTGTAAAATTTTCCTTGCAACCGGTTACAAAGAATGCACATGATAACTGGAGGAAATAACGCTTCAATAAAACAATCCAGTGCCCCATTATTCTCATTTATTAAAGGAAATTTTTCCATCGCTGGTTGATATTGTGTAATACAAGGTACATGAGACTGAATAAACAGCCAGTATGGATCAGGTATCTCAAGACAACTGAGATGAGACAAACTCCCACATCGAAGAAAAGTACTCACTTCATACTGTACATACGACTGAAAACTGTCCTTCAATCACAGATTTTTTTTTCCAACAATGACTGAAAATTCTGAAAGCTGTCATTTGACAGATTACACTGAGGGTGATCCAATTAAAATGACAGAGCAAAATAGATTGACAAAATTTTTTTACAAGCTTGTTTGCCAAAATGAGAGAGAACAAAAAAAGTGTAGCGCAACCTCCAATACACACCCTGTCAGTAATTTTACCATCACAGAGAAGACCAGGGTGACCGTTTTACAGGAGGTTAAGGGTGACATCTAGTGCCCACAAGAAGGTGAACAACATGTTTCAGCGTGTGGTTCCAGATTCTGTCTTAAATGAAAACATGTGGCTTTAAAAAAAAGAAAGACTCCTCTGTAGCCCACAGCTCTTAATCGTTTGCATGAATTTAGCTTGATCCAACAATTTAGTCATTTACTGGAGTTTTAAAGGGGTCATTAACTGTACAGTCGTGAAAAAATTAGGACACCCTGTATGAGCCTGTGTGTGTGTTTTTTTTTAACATATGGATATTTAATATCAATGTTCAAAATACTGGGAGATTCATGTAATACAACTAAACAATTAAAAATGAATTAAAGACTTTTTTTCAAATTTTCTGTAAAATGTAATTTTAAGATAAGACAAGATAAGCCTTTATTAGTCCCACAATGGGGAAATTCCAGGATTGCAACAGCACAGGGATAGCAACACTCAGAGCAATGATTTCGAAGATAAGAAACAAATAAAGAGAGTTTTACATTTCATTTTGAAAAACCTACAAAAAACACCATTTTTCAGTCAATGACCCCTTTAACGCACTCAATTATAAAAGGTGAACGGTATTTTAGTACAATAAAACACAAAGCATGACCACAGACCAACTAAACCATCACAACCAGACATCACTCTTATTTTAAACGCACACACACAGGTAAATACAACTAGTCACACCCCTGATCTATCTGCCACAGCAAGTTCAACCTATATTTAAATATCTTTGAAGAGCTCACCAAGGGCTTCTATAGTAACTTGGCTTATTTGCTGTGAAATGTGATTTGTGCTCACAATAATCTGAAAACAAATTTTGTGAATTACAGCATAACAATATATAACAAACAAACAAAAAAAAAGATGTAATACTAGACACTAAATACTGTGAATGATCCCAGCCTCACTCAATGTTTTGCCTGAGGATCCTTTTCTCTTCCTCTACAAAGTTCTTATCAGACGTGGCTTGTCCCATGTCCCGCTTCCTTTTCTCCTTCTGCCGGAAGGTCTCCACTCGCTGTTTCTTGGCAGACTGAGATGAATTCTCCGGTTCCTCATCTGGTACCCAGACAGGAAGGTGGAACGTTTGAAAGATTTTAGGCAAGTATGAAGAGAAAGTGGGGAATTATTTGAAATTAATCCAACAGTACACAATTTTAGAACAAAAAAAAAAAGAATTTCTGAGTAGCTGTGAATCAGAAAGTGGAGCAAATTCAGGAGCAACAGGGGCAGCTGATTCTTATTGTGCATTTTCTTCAGCATTGAGTAGGATGGTATACAGTAACTGTGGTTCTGTTTTGCATCACTGCATGATCAATCTCAATACGAAAAAAAAACAACAACAACAAAACAGACAGCATTGAAGAACTCACCTGATTCAGAGGACTGCTCCTCGGCTGGTAAGAAGCGGGCTTTGCCACTGTAAGCTTGTGGTGCATCCTCTCCATTGTCTTCATACACGTTGGACCACTTTATCGCCATGTCCATTCCTGGGGGAGGTCCCTTCTTCTTCTCTGGCTCTGCAGTGTAGCTCTCAGGAGGAGGCACTGCATTTGTTTTCCATGGTTTAAATTCTCTGGCAGGCTATGTGTGAGAGAAGAAAATGGGAGAAAATTGGATACAAAAAAAAAAAAAATGAAGATAAGATAAGCCTTTATTAGTCCCACAATGGGGAAATTCCAGGATTGCAACAGCACAGGGATAGCAACACTCAAAGCAACAATCAGAAGGCAAGAAAAAACAACAGCAGCTAGTATACATATGTACAAGAAAGAAGAAACTATGCTCAACTATTCTGTCCCCAATAAGTGAAATAAAGATCACATCATATTGGCTTCTGTAAATAAATATGACATACAAATTCTCTGGAATAACAATTTACTTATTTAGTAAACACAACATTTAATATTGAACTATTTTGCTAATCAAATCTGAAAGCCTGTTCTTTAGGCAGCAGCTACAGGTATGGAACCATATGCATAGAATGCTTGCTACAGATGCAGCTCAAATCTGATTGACCAGTACGTTCTATTAATGCTGCATCTTAAAGTCAGCAAGCTACTGAAATCTGAGGCATTTATCAACAACTTAAGAAAGGATATTTCTCATCTTAACCCATAATTTGTTTCAGTTTTTTAATTAATATCGATTTACTGCCTTTTTAACCTTACCCTTTCCCAAATCCTAAGGCTAATCTCTTAATTTTAATTTAGGATTCTGAAATTCCGTCTCATGGACAGTAAGATGGCGTGGACAGGGCGGCAAGAGCAGGAAGCGAACAACCGACCATCCGATCAGAAGTCAACCATACAACCTCTTTAACAGTAAATTAAAATATTGAACAGAAACAATTTAGGTTCAGGGAAAGTGAAGTAATCACACATAACTGACATTATGATGTTAAACACTTCTGCAATTGACTTTGTTAAACATTTTTAAAAAACACCCTTTGATCGCTAACATCCATCCATCCATCTTCTTCCATTTAATCCTTTCCAGGTCGTGGGGGGGGGGGGGGGGGGCTGGAGCCTATCCCAGCATCTTTGGGCGAGAGGCAGGGTAAGCCCTGGACAGATCGCCAGTCCACATGGTGTCTGCAGGTTTTAACAAGTGCAATTTTAGACTTTTTTAGACCTTTTTTAGACCATCATGGATTAAATTTAAGACCTTCACGAAGTATTAAAAAAAGAGAGAACAAACCCAGATTGCGGTCAATTGACGTTTATTGTCAATGAAACGAACATATATACACCCATTATTTTCATTATTTTACATGCTTCTAAGCTCTGCACTTTTGGTGGCAATTTCGTCCTCCAGAACCTTAAGCTGGGAGAGTTTGTCTTTAGCAGCCCTCCTCAGAGCATTTGATTTTGAGAGGAGCTGTGCCATTTTGCTCCCAGCCTTGCCCTCTGCTTGCTCTGCCAACTCATCTGCATCTTTGCCCAGGCTCTCAATGACTGTATGCAGACTGTCCCTCTTGACTTTCAGGTCTTGTAACTGCTCCTCCGCGTGTGCCCTTTTCTTCCCTTGTGTCTCTGCCTCCTTCCTCTTCCTCTCTTCGTCCAAATGCACACGGTACCGTGACCTGGCAGCCATGACAGATTTCATTAAGTCAGGTGTAAGTGGAACCCTGGTAACGCCCCCATGTATTGCAACGTAGTCGCAAACAAGCCTGTGTGCAAACCTTTGAGATGCAATCTTTCTTGACGAACTCTGCTACTCCAAATCGGATGATATAGGCGGTCTTGTCTCTCCCGCATTGGAATGTTTTGGCTACTGTCGAGTCGGGAAACATTGCTTGAAACAGTTCCCCGATGTCGTCATTAGCTCTGTATGACTGGTGTTTAGCCACGGTGTTAAGCGCCCACAGAACTTCTGCCTTCATCGTTTCAGTCGAGCCCATTAGATCGCGAATATCATTTGTATTATTTCTTGACGTGCTGCTTGCAACCGAACAGAACTGAACAATTCCATGAGAGTTGCGTGCTGCATTTGCTGATTCCTGGTGTTTGCTAGCTTTGATGTGTGACTCCAGTGCCCTGACGCCCAGGGTCCCGAGTTTAAGTGTTCTTTTGCACAACGTGCAGTACGCCTCAGTGTCGTCGTTGGGAACGCGTTTGAGCCAGTCTGCAAAGTCATCTCTTGAGAGCCAACTGTCATTAAATTTACATTTGCCCATCTTTTTAGTTTTGTCCTGCTAGCTTTCTCTCCTGCCATTCGCACGTTACTTCACAACTATTCCCGCCTTGCTCGCGCACACAGCTCATTCAGACCAGAGCCAAAATGCTTGCTCCAGCATCCTGTGACGACAGTACATTTCCGTTTCACATCTGTAGTTTTATTGTGCGTTCCACTAACAGCAACATTTCATGTAGAACAGGGGTCGGGAACCTTTTTGGCTGAGAGAGCCATGAACACCACATATTTTTAAATGTAATTCCGTGAGAGCCATACAATATGTTAAAACTAAAAATACAAGTAAATGTGTGCATTTTATGTAATTTCAACACTTTTAAAGTACAATAAGTCTCTGAATTCTTTTTAATAACATTGTTATGCTGTTGCTAATCAATGATGAGTATTTCTTACCATTAATGCGACTTCTGGTGCTCTGGAATACCCGGATGTGCAGCGGCTTTTGGGATATTCAAATTCAAACGCTTATTTCAAACTCAGGGTTCATATTAAATGCAGAACTGAAACGAGTAGAAAATAAATAAATAAATGTTTAAATTCAGCGTGCCGTCTCGTGTGATCTGAGCTCGTAATGGCCGATGTTTCTAAAACTATGCGATCTGGATCAATATTGGCTGAGCCTGGAGTACCCGGATGTGTAGCGGCTTCCGGGATATTCAAATTTAAATTCAAACGTTTATTTCAAACTCAGGGTTCATATTAAATGCAGAACTGAAACGAGTAGAAAATAAATAAATAAATGCTTAAATTCAGCGGGCCGTCTCGTGTGATCTGAGCTCGTAATGGCTCGTAATGGATCTGAGCTCGTAATGGCCGTGTGGAAAAGACATAAGAACAATACTTTAAAAAAAAAACATTAATCCTTTATCGATATTTTGCATTGAAACGTAGGTCTTAAATTACTCAAACTCAATTTTAGACTCACAGTGCAAAATATCCCTGTATTTTAGACTTTTTTAGGCCTAAAATTGAAAATGTGTAATTTTAGACTTTTTTAGACATCACGGGCACCCTGAGTCCATCGCAGCGCTAACACAGAGAGACAGACAACCATTCACTCTCGCAGTCATACCAAAGGACAATTTAGAATCCCCAGTTTGATGCCAATTAACCTAACTTGCATGTTTTTGGCCTGTGGGAGGAAACTGGAGAAATCCTGGAGTAAACCCACATAGACATGGGGAGAACATGCAAACTTCACACAGATCACTGTTGGTCGGGGGCTGGGATCGAACCCAGGATCCCCTGGCCAAGGATGAGTTGCTGTGCTGCCGCAGTGCTAACCACTCTGCCACTGCGCCGCCCTTGATCGCTAACACTGCATTTTTATTTTTACATTTTAGTGCTCATTTTTTACAATATGTGGATAGAAGATCTAAGACTTCTATGCATGAAGAAGACATTTTAATCCTGTTTGAGGACATTTTTCAAGCTAAAATATACAAATTTTGCCCAACACACAGCCACAGACGTAACGGTGTGCAAAAAAAAATGACATTCTGACTGCCAGTGTTACCCAGATCAGATGCTGGACGCCCAGTACCTTCTGTCCAGACGGAACTGCACAATGAAGAGTGACTTTCTACAGAGAACAGTCCTAGGCACCACAGTGCAACACACATGCTGTCTTATCAGCACATTCATTTTGACTTTTATTTCACTGCCTCCTCCGTGGATCGCATCTTATCGTGGCGGAGTGGCCTCCATGCCCTCATGATCCCAGGAGCTTTGGCGTTGAGGGCTACCTGTCCCTGGCAGGGTCTCCCAAGACAAACTGGTCCTGGGTGAAGGGCTAGACTAAGCATGTGCCAGTAGATCCCTATGGAAAAAAGTTACATTAAGGAACCGGTGTACCCAAAGGAGCCCCGTGGGTCCACCACCTGCAGGAGGGATCATGCTGCTGTGTGACCAGGGTGGCAGTCTGGGCTACTCTGGACTGCTGCCCACGTGACCCAGACAGCTGAATAGGCGGTAGAAGATGGATGGATGGATGGATGGATGACAGACAGTATGAACCCAAGATGACACAATCTCATGCATCACACGGTGGCGCAGTGGTTTAGCACTGTGGCAGCACAGTTTTACCCTCGGCCGGGGGATCGCGGGGATCATGAGATCGTGGGTTCGATCCCAGCCCCCGACCAACAGTGAGCTGTGTGGAGTTTGCATGTTCTCCCCGTGTTGCGCGGGTTTACTCCGGGATTTCTCCGGTTTCCTCCCGCACACCAAAAACATGTAGGTTTAGGGCGCTCGCGCACGCAGCGACCAGCAGCCGGTGGCTTGTCACCAGACTGCAAACCAAATCTACCTACGGGTACAAATAAGTAACAAAAAAAAATTTACAGATCTAGCACAAATTTCGACTTTTTCTTAAATAACGCGCTATTTCCATGCAGCCAGCATCAGCTCAGACAAGTGTGTCTGACAGAATGAGTGCAGTAGACCATGTTTGTTTGCAGTAAACCATGTCTGTTTGTGTACCTCTTCGGGCGCTTTAACTGCCAGGCTGTCCCAATCTATCTGCTTGTTGAGTGGGTTGTAGAGGAAAGCTGGCTTCGACACGGAGCGGAACAGCTCGTCAGGTTTTGGTAAAGGAGCTCCGCCGGAGGTTCTCTTGGTCCCCTGTTCGGAGGACTGACTTCCGCCGTCCGGAGCTCTAGTCCCGGGTCTGGTCCTCCGATTTTCTCGCTCCTCGCCGGAGTCGCTGTCGTTGCTGCTGTCGCTCAAATCGTCGTAGCTCGAAAAGAAACCCAAAGAGCCCGTCTTCTTTTCTTCTGTCATTTCAAATAATTTGTTTATTTAAAATAAGAATGAACTAGAACTGACAGTAGTTTCAAGTTAGAGCAAAAAAACTGAAATCTGTTTAATTTGAGCTAGAAGTATCTACTCCATTTTGAATCCGCCTCCAAAACAGTCGTAAAGCTGGTAAATACTGTCGTAATCATTGATACTCTGCGTCTTTGCGCATGCGCAGACCCATGTTCTGCGCTTTGGGCTATTCAGCGTGGTTTTGCTGGTAGGTAAGTAATGCTGAAGAACTTATCTGTACTTAGTGTCTTCTGACTTCCACACATGCAGCTATAGTTCAAGAATGTAGTGTCTTCACAGTTTCTTGACTTGTAAACGTTTATGCGCGGTATGTGCATTCCTGAAACAAACGGGCCTCACGACATGATAAATCACAAACGGACCTGTCCCTGCCTGATCGGTTCCGGGAGCAAAATCGGTACCACACGCATGCGCAAACCATGCCACATTGGCGGCAGGGTGTAATGTATTTTACATATGTGTGTTAATTATTTTTACAGTATATTGAGTTGGGATAGATAATTTTTTGTAACCGAAGGTTATTTTTTATATTATAAATATTTAACTTTGTAAAAAAAAAAATCAGTATAGTAGAAATATGTTAACTTTTATTAAAAGTCTTAGTGATGTCTGCAAAAGTGGGTAGTAAATACCCACATACATGTTTAATATCAAGCTAGGACTGGAATACTAGGACATATTATATAATAAAAACATCCTTACCTCCCATAAAATGTTCAGTGGCCTAAGTGGTCGCACAATCATTTCAACGGGCAGATTGGTATTTATCAATCTGAACGTGATACCGGGCGCTCAAATCTCACATTAGCTTTGAGTTGGGGTGCGCAAATTTTCATCTTTGTTGACTCCTGTGCAGCAGAGAACCGTGCAGTGTGGGAGAATTATTACCTCCACCAAGGGAGGATGAAGGTAATGTTTTTGTTCGCGTTGGTTTGTTTGTTTGCTGGTTGGTTGGTTGGTTTGTCTGTTACTTGTTATGTCAGGAAAATGTGGAAGGAACCAACAGAGAGCGTCTTGCTGGGAACACAAACTTTATTACAAAAAACCTTACTACGGGGCTACAGAGTGTTGTCGGTTGGGAGGTTAAGCCAAAGAGAGAAGAGATGCTGCAAAATTGGTGTCCCTTACATTTATATGTTCAGTGTGATGATGTCACCGAGCGGCCACGTCATCACGCCAACACTGACCAAACTTGTGGTTTCAGAACACCACATTTATCCCCCCCCCCCCCCGGAAAAGAAGAAAAACACATATGAGCGAATTAACCCTCCCCAATTTGGTACACAAAGAACACATGGCCTAGCGTGGCTGAGTGGTTTATTGTGCCACTATTCGCTGGCAGCCACACCCCTAGCTACACAGACTGCCTTCTTTTTTAATATTGAGGAAGGCAGTTCAGTTCAAGGGGCCCTTGAAGCCCCGATGGCCCGTGGTGGATGCGCCCCTGGAGGCACCAGCTGCAGCGGACCAGGGTGCCATCCTGCTGGAGCGACAGCTCGCTCATCAGCAATGTCTCAGCCAGGATCCCACACCAGCTGGGTCGGCTCCAACGCTGCGTCTTGATCCGCGGGAGCTGCTTTTACCTTCCGCAGATGGCTGGCTTGGCATCTCGAACCATCAGCTATCTGATGGTTATCTAACCCCTAGTGCACAGACAACCTCCGGCCATGCACACTGTGGAGTTATGGTCTGAGGAGACAATGGACACTCTAAAGGACTGTTTTGAAGCCACCGCCTGGAAGCAGCTCTGCGATCCACATGGTGAGGACTAGGGATGGGCATAATTTACCGATTAACCGATAATTGATCATTAAGAATTTCACCGAGGAAGTTCATTTTCGTCGACAAACCGTTTTTTTTTTTTTAAACAATCCGAGGTTATTAGGCCTAGTGCACGGCCGTCCTCAAACAATGCAATGGCAAAATTTGGGCACCAGGGGGCAACATTACACCATCGCCATACCCTGGCGTGCCTCAGTTGATACATGCGCGCTTCCGTAGGGCAATCGCCAAATCATGAAGCGGTTACGGCGAAGTGTTGCGTGGGACCATTTCAGTTTAAAAAATGACCAGGTGTACTGCAATCACTGCAATGCAGCATACAAATATACCTCATCGACAGGGTCCATGGAACACCCTTATTACGCGAAGAAACCGCCAACAGTGGTTGCGCGCTGAGTAATGGCGGTCGTGAAGATTCTTTTTTTTTTTTTCAGAAACTTTATTGAGAAGGTCATGAAGATTCGGTAGAAGACACACACACACGTGTGTGTGTGTGTAAGTGTACATACATACGTAGATGTAAATAAAGTGTACATAAATATGTTTTTAGAACTCTTTTATTCTTATAACAAGATACGTAACTCAAGATGAAAATGATTTACTGCACAGGTTAATGAGAGCTTTACTGCTCCTCAGGTGCTAGAGGCGCAGAATCGTCGAGAGAAGCAGCAGGAGGCGGCGTAGTGGCTCGACGGGAAGACTATTTCGCACAAAATGGCACAAGAGAACAGCAAAAAGTTCCGCGCGGCTAGACTAAGTAACACGAGCGATAGAGCAATGAATGCGGTCTTCGTTTGTTGGGTGGCGAGTGGCACAGAAGCTGGGTAAAACGTCTCGGCCAATCAGCTTGCGGGGTGAAACGTCTCGGCCAATCAGCTTGCGAGATTCCCGAGCGAGCCAACACGAGAACAGAGAGAGAGAGAGATTTGAGAGAGAGAGGTGGATTTGAGTTGTGCGGCTCTCCGTGCACCTGATGTTCTAATGTAGTCTACCTGCCTTGTTACGTACCTAAAAATGTTAATGATTAACCGATTATTAATCATTAATTCTCCCGACGATCGGTGAAGAAAATTTCGCCGAATGCCCATCCCTAGTGAGGACATCGATGGCCTCATTCACACCTTCACGGGCTACCTCAGCTTCTGTGTGGACAAATCCGTTCCCACCAAGACCATACGGCGTCACTCAAACAACAAACCCTGGATCAACCCTGAGATAAAAACACTTCTGAGAGAGAAGAAGAGGATCTTCAGGTCGGGGAACAGGGAGATGCTGAAGTCCGTACAGAGGGAGCTGAGGAGAAAGATCAGAGAAGGCAAGAACAGCTTCAGGAAGAAGATGGAGGACAAGCTGCAACAGAGCGACATCAGCGGGGTCTGGAGAAACCTCAAAACCATCTCGGGGCTCCAGAATACCTCCCCCCAGGCCACGGGGGGCAGGGAGTGGGTGAACAACCTGAATCTGTTTTTCAATAGATTTGACCAACCGCCCTCCCCCCTGTCTGCACAACAACCACTGCTGCCTCTAAAAAATCAAGTCCTGCTGCCCACTCCCCACTCCACCGACACCCCCCCCCCACTCCCAACACACAGCCCCCCATCCTGACCCTGACCAAGACCCAGGTGAGGACGGAGCTGAGGAAGATCAAAGTGAGGAAGGCGCCGGGACCGGACGGCATCAGCGCAAAGCTCCTCAAGTCCTGTGCAGACCAGCTGTGTGGGATTGTGACGTATATCTTCAACATGAGCCTGAAACTGGGGAGGGTACCACAGCTGTGGAAAACATCTTGTGTGGTACCTGTACCAAAAACTTCCCACCCCAAAGACCTGAACAGCTACAGACCGGTGGCCTTGACGTCCCACTTGATGAAGACCCTGGAGAGACTGCTCCTTGCTCACCTCCGCCCCCTGGTGGAACCAGCGATGGATCCACTCCAGTTCGCCTACCAGCATGGCATTGGGGTGGAGGATGCGGTGATCTTCCTCCTTCACCGTTCTCTGTCCCACCTGGAGAAGCCCGGGAATATGGTGAGGCTCATGTTCTTTGACTTCTCCAGTGCTTTCAACACCATCCAACCGATGATCCTGAAGGACAAGCTGCTGCGCGCAGGGGTGGACCAGCACCTGTCATCATGGATCCTGGACTACCTCACGAACCGGCCTCAGTTTGTGAGAACCCGGGACTGTGTGTCCGACACAATCATCAGTAGCACGGGGGCCCCCCAGGGAACGGTGCTGGCTCCCTTCCTGTTCACTCTTTATACTGCGGACTTCTCACACAACACAACACACTGCCATCTACAGAAGTTCTCTGATGACTCTGCGATCGTTGGCCTCATCTCCAATGGAGATGAAGCTGAGTACAGAGGGCTTATCCAGGACTTCGTGGACTGGTGCCATCGTAACTGCCTCCAGATCAACGCGAGGAAAACTAAGGAGCTGGTGGTGGACTGCTGCAGGCATGGGCAGCCCCTCACAGCACCAGTAAATATACAGAGAACAGACATCGAGATGGTGACATCCTATAAGTACCTGGGTGTTCATCTGAACAATAAACTAGACTGGTCACACAATACTGACGCACTCTACAAGAAGGGACAGCGCAGGCTGTTCCTGCTGAGGAGACTCAGGTCTTTTGGTGTACAAGGGGCGCTGCTGAAGTCATTCTATGACACGGTGGTGGCATCAGCCATCACTTTTGGAGTGGTCTGCTGGGGCAGTGGCATTACTGCAGCCGATAGGAAGAGACTGAACAAACTGATTAAGAAAGCTAGCTCTGTCCTGGGGCAGCGCCTTGATCCGATGGAGGAGATAGGAGAGAGAAGGACAGTGGCTAAACTGTCATCTCTGCTGGAGTCCGAGTTCCACCCTATGCAGGACATACTGGATGCACTGAGGAGCTCATTTAGCAGCAGACTACATCATCCCAGGTGCACAACCGAGAGGTTTCGTAGGTCCTTCCTACCAACGGCTGTCAGACTGTACAACCTAAGCAGGGCTGCTCGCAGAGATAGCAAAAAGACGTAACAAACTAATAGTTTTTTGAATGCAAAAGATGCAATAGACTTACACAATGGTCCCCTCCGGCATACAACTAGGAACATACCGGTCGCTATGGATGGTGAGAATATGTATGGGCACATAATCATACCATGTAGGATAACTAAGTAGACGGTTATGCTGTTTCATCCCATCTAGCAACAGTGCTCTGCACTGTGTGTGTTTATATATTTACATATTTATTCCATCTAGCTACAATGCTCAGCACTGGGTGTGTTTATATTTATATATCTATATTTTTATTCCATCTAGCTACAATGCTCCGCACTGTGTTTTTATATATCTACATATTGTTCCATCTAGCTACATTGCTCCGCACTGTGTGTGTTTATATACTTGCATATTTATTCCACCTAGCTGCAATGCTCCGTACTGTGGGTGTTTATATATTTACATATTTATTCCATCTAGCTACAATGCTCTGCACTGTGTTCATATATTCATATATTTATTCCATCCAGCTACAATGCTCTGCACTGTGTGTCTGTGTGTGTGTGTGTGTGTGTGTGTGTATATATATATTTTATAGTAATATGCACATATGTATATTAGCAGCTCTTGCTTGCTTGTTTTTTTCTTGCCTTCTGATTGTTGCTCTGAGTGTTGCTATCCCTGTGCTGTTGCAATCCTGGAATTTCCCCGTTGTGGGACTAATAAAGGCTTATCTTATCTTATCTTATCTGGATGGCGGCTGGTCTCAGCTGCACGGCGATCTTCATGGGTATCAGTGGTGGTGACGATGTTGAGGTCGACTGCGGGTCCGGGCGTTTGCATATGCGGACCCAAACCCAGTCCATCATTGCGAGTGGCACTCTGTTTGGCTGCATTCGGCGTCGTGGTTGTGATGACGTGGCTCTCACATCTGCCGTGGGGCATCCACCAGGTTGTGGTGATTCTGCTGCATCCTGTTGGGTCACGGACTCTTCATCCTGCAGCTCAGTGGCGGCTCCTGGAGGCTGAAGCTTGGTGCCGATTCAAAAGCAGTCCAGTGGCTCTACTGCATTTTGTTGGATCACAGACTCTTCATCCTGCAGCTCAGCGGTGACTCCTGGAGGCTGGTGCCAGGTGTGGATTTGGAAGTAGTCCGGCCTCTTCTCCCCCTCTCCTGGGAAGTCTGGTTGTGGCGATGTGTAGCTGTCACTGTTGATAGAACTTGCGTAGGGTTGTTGTGTCCGGGGTTCTTGAGCTCCCTCTCCTGCAGCTCTGCAGCGGCTCCCTGAGGCTTATGCTGGGCAAGGATCTGAGGCGAGTCTGGTTTGTGCTCTCTCTGTGCTGTGTTCACTCTCTGTGCTGTGCTCTTTGGCTGTACCCACATCCATGAAATCACACTGTCCCTCCTGTGATGAGGCTGCGGTTTGCGAACACTTGTGCTGCATGTGGACAGGCTCTGGTTCCCGCATGGCTGCAGACTGGGGCTTTTGTGGCTGCTCCGGTTCTGCTAGGCTCCATTCGGCGTGTGGTATGAGGCAGGGAGCGGTCCCATCCATGTCCAAGCGCAGTGGACTCGAGCCATCATCGTTCAAACTGAGTTTACTGTTGGGTCGTTGCACTGTGGTGCCCTGCTGTCCCGCGGTGTCTACCTCGGGGCCCTCCCGAGAAGGCGTGGGGTTGGCGGGCTCAGCAACTGGGGCCACTGTACCAGTGGAGCTGACTGTGGAGAGCGCGGGCCAGGGCCGGCTAGCCACGATGCTACCTGGGTCGTTATCACCAGCTGGGCCGCTAATTCCATTGCCTCTGTTTCCGATATGAATTGCATCATCTCCAAGTGTCTCCTGTAGCTCTTTCATCGTGTGTGCCACTGTCTGGTCATCCGGACCTGCCTCCAGCATGGCCGTATCACCGAATTCATGGCGTACCACTTCAACTGTGACTGTATCAATATGTCCTCTATGTGTCCAAACTCGCACGTGCTAGCCAAACAGTGAAGGGCGTCTACATACTGTATGAGCGACTTGTCCTCTTGCTGTTGGCACTGGTAAAACACGGCCCTCTGGGCCATCATGTCCTGTGGGGCAGTGAAATGCTCGGCCATCAAGGTGGCACATTCGCTGAAAGTCTCCGCAGGACCCAGTGCCTTCAACACCCGCTGTCCCTCGAGGCCGAGGTAGTACCATAGCACTGCAAGTAGATGAGTCTCGCTAGCGTTAGCTAGGTCCTTAGCTGACACAAATGCTTGAAGCATCTCAAACCAATGGGGCCACAGGATGGGCAGTTCACCTGGTGTGGAGAAACAGTGGTGGGAATAAGATGCACCCTTCCTGATGCGCGTCTGTCTTCAGGAAAAACGTATTTTCCTCCAGAAGACCCATTTTTCTCCTCGTCGCCATTTGTTATGTCAGGAAAACGTGTAAGGAACTGGCAGAGAGCGTCTTGCTGAGAACACAAACTTTATTACAAAAAAACCTTACTATGGTGATACAGAGTGTTGTTGGTTGGGAGGTCGAGCCAAAGAGAGAAGAATAGGCTGCAAAATGGCCGTCCCTTAAATTTATATGTTCGTCGTAATGACATCACCAAGTGACTGTGTCATCACACCAACACTAACCAAACTTGTGGCTTCAGAACACCACATTACCAACATAACTCAAAAAATTATGAATGGATTTTGATGAAATTTTCAGGAAAGGTGTGTAATGGCATGAGGAACAGATGATTAGATTTTGGTGGTGATTCGGGTCATAATGTGGATGCAGGAATTTTTTTGAATATTATTTTATATATTAATCTGGTGATTTTCATGTACTATCCCTTTAAGACGTGCCCGCTCAGTTACATGCGTGGTCATGCCATAGGGCCACTTGCCTTGGCAACCCAGAAGCCAAACACTGCAGAAAAAGTATTCAGGAGCATGTCCACCAAACTCGTTTTTTCTGCTGTGGGCAACTATTTTCTATTCATTCTCTATGTAGTCCAGCCTTCGGCGCTGAAACGCTTTTAGCGGTGGCTTCTTTTTGTTGCAGTGCTCAGGGCTGAAAAAAGTCCAGTTTGTCAGACTACTGTACAGGTACGCTTGTCAATGTCAGACCTTTCTAAGCAGCCAATCAGAATTAAGGAAGGGCAGGACATAGGACGCTGGTACAGGAAGACAAGAATGGTAGTTTTTTTTTTTTTTTTAAGAGCGTTTATTGGACATTTGAACAAATTACAAATAGGATTGAACAATTATGAACGAATTACAAACAGGCATTGAGTATCACATAGAAATATCCTTAAAGAATTCTAAGCAGCATACAAAGGAAAATAACTAAAAAAATAATATGAATGAAAAAAAAATTCTAATTCTGGGTGTTTCATTCATATATATACTGCAAGATTATCTGACAGTTTAAAGGCTTCTCCTTTTTGTATTTTTCTAATTGATTTGTATACACTTTTCAAATCATTTTTAAATGCAGCAAAAGCTGGAGCAATCTTGAAGAACCTACATTTACGGTATGAATAAAAAAAATTGCTATAATTTTTGGTATGCGGGAGGAAACCGGAGAAATCCTGGAGTAAACCCACGCAACACGGGGAGAACATGCAAACTCCACACAGCTCACTGTTGGTCAGGGGCTGGGATCGAACCCACGATCCCCACGATCCCCCGGCCGAGGGTAAACTGTGCTGCCGCAGTGCTAAACCACTGCGCCACCGTGCAGCCCATGATGGTGAGTGTTTTGTGATGGTGTTGATTTGTGTGTAGCCATTTATTTCATTGATTATCACAGAAATAATAAAAACTCACTGCCGAATTTACAAATGGCAGTTTTGAATCTTGTGAAGACATCGCTCTCATCCATTGATGTTATGCCCTGGTCAATCGGTGGCCTGCAATCTGTTGCCGTCACATTTTCAGCTCGACTCAGCATGGTTGGAACCTCACTGAAATAGGTCCCAAAAAGTACCAGGTACTAATGGAAAACCCCGCAAACCAAGTAGAGTCGAGTTGAGTAGAGCTGAATAGGTACTAGTGGAAAAGGGGCTTCTTTTTGTCAAAAGCAACTAGCGACAAATCTAGCGACTCCTCCTGGTATTTTGGAGACTCTGACGTGAAAGCACTTTTGTTCTGCCATTACTGTCCTCAACAAGCAGCGGGTGCTACTGTGAGCCTCTCCCCATCCCAAGGCACTCACAGACAGTCTCACAGTAGCCTCGTGCAGCAGTTGGCTGCAATCAGAGAGGAGACCCACGTTACTCATGTCCAGACTGCAAATGAATTGCGCGTGTGCAAACCCCATGCCAATCCCGCCCTGTTTTACAGAGCGGGATGTAAATGTTTCTTCACTGTTAGTGTCACAATAAATCACTGCATTTGACTTACAGCCTGAGTCACGTACTCACCTTGTCCACTGCGTGTGTGTCTCTCTGTGACATAAACTAAACATCTAGCTAGGTAACTCATCCTGTCGCAGTCTAAACTGTACACTCAAAAATACAGAAAGGAGTGGGAATTGGAGAGGATCATTGGTACCGACCTACCCTCCATTGAGAACTTATATCGGTCCATAACCAGGAAACGGGCGGGAAACATCTGTGCTGACCCATCACACCCCGGCCACAAACTATTTGAACTTCTATCTTCTGGTCGTCGTTACAGATCACTGAAGGTCAAAACCACCCGTCACAGGAACAGTTTCTTTCCTCAAGCCATCACTCTGATGAACTCCTAACATTCACCTAGTCCTACCTGTTGCTGTACTCATGACTTTTCATCCATTATTACATTGCACATAACTCTCACACTGCTTTTTACTTCATTCACATTATATCACTGAATCTGAGTTCACATTGAAATACTGTGTGACTGTATATTTTTTCATATATTTCTGCAAGTGTGGTTAGTCTGAGTAAATAACTGCATATATTCCTGTATATATATATTTGCATCCTTTTACAGAAACGTGGACAGACTGTAATTTACTGTACATACTCTGTTGTCATTTAATTCTTATTTAAATCTTATTTAAATCCTCCACCTGAACAACGAGAGCAAGTTTTTAGCCAAAGTCAAATTCCTTGTATGTGTTGTGCATACTTGGCCAATAAAGCTGATTCTGATTCTGATTCTGAATCAAACCCTGAATTCTAAGGCTGCTTGAAGCCGTTTATTGGAGACGATACACAGACAAACTGTGTACTGTCTCAAGCCTGGATAAAGGAGGAGGATTGGGCGTAGATGTAGCAATTCCACCCCACATAACAGTCTTTTGATTAAATTTGATATTCTAACATTTAACAATGCGGGACAAAACTGAGTTATATAATGTGGGTCTAGGCAAAGCGTTCAAGTCATGAAGTTATTTTGAGAAGTGATGGCCTGTTTAAATGGCAAAATTAAAACAAACCAAGAATCAACAGAAGAAAGTTAATTTGTAATTCTAAACATATTGAGGGTGTTTTGTACTCACTTTTTGTCTCTCCCACGACATTATTCTTCCCTCCTACAGCACCCATTACAGTTACATGCAAATGACCAATTATGCAAATTAGGCGATGAAGACATTTAGTGACTTCTAGTGACTTCTAGGACAGCCAGTAGCTACTTTCCTTACTGAGGAGTTGGCAACACTGGACCTCTTGCACAGTGTAGAGTAACGTACTTCCACATTCCAGTCCACCTGCAGTTTCGGTTCTGCTTCTATTATATTTTCCCATTCCCTGGTGCTTTCTCATCAATAAATCAATTTTATCACTTTTGCTTATTGTAGAGGCTTGGAAATAGTTAATAGTTATGTAAAAGGTGCTAAAAAGACATTTGGATAAAAAAAAAACAGGCACCCCTACAATTTTTATTTTATTCTTTGTTTATTTTTCTACAATGCATTTGTAATTCATCTGGTTCCATGGTTCAACTCATGTGAGTTGAGTGCAGTTCCGTACGCCAACCAATAGGTGGCGCATGTCGCACAATGATAGAGAGTAGACTCGCGCACCGGAGGATGAAGAATAAACTCCTCTGTGTGAAGTTAACGGCACGAAACGTGTGATCTGTCTATTCTTTTATCACAGGTTGGTAAACACTAATAATTCAAGAGTGCAATATAAACTGTTAGAGTCCTAAGATGTCCGAGATTATATTGTGATAAGTGTGAGACGAAAAACGGGTTTGTAAGGGTATTTCTGTTAAAGTTGATGTGGTGTTGTATAAGCTAACCTGCTAATGCTAACGATCGAGTATATGGGACGTGCAGCAATGGTGAAGTCCGCCCACATGTTAGGAACCATTTGATTACTTTATTTAAAGACATTTATGAAACGGTTTTCATACAGTATGACATTTACTGGTTTTATTTGTCACCAAGTGTGCATAATTCGGGTTTATTACAGTGCATAAAATGATTAAATGTAAATTCATGGGTTATTGTTTAAAATATAAATATTTGAACAAGTTAAAAGCTATATACATGGGAAGGGGATATAAAAACAATTCATTTCATGTTAAGATAATTTGTTAAAAATGTTAAGTATACAGTTAATGTCACATTGAAAATTGTGATAAATGGACATGATTGTGTTTTGTTTAATGGTGATGTGATCAGATAATAAGAGAGAAACTATGGACTTTGATAGTAAATACTAGTCAGTCGATGTTGGTCATGTGAATGATTTGGACGAAGAATAAACTCCTCTGTGTGAAGTTAACAGCACGAAACGTGTGCTCTGTCTATTCTTCTATCACAGGAGAGTTGACTTCTACATACACGTTGCCTCCTCCTGTGCCGCTACCCAGGGGAGCAACAATTTTGGGGGGCTCGTCCGGGATTAGCGCCACCTACTGGTCTGGCACTAATCATTGAAGAACCAAGGGATGCTGATCACCTGTTCCTGAGCCATCGACCTAAGCGACTGACTACAGGAAACCACAGCCATGTCTGCTCTACATGACCTGAGATGGGAAATCCAGCAAGAGCTTCACCAGCTGACCATTGCCCGCTGCAGAAACATTCTTTACAAGCTGGCTGAGTCATTCAAGGATGAGGCGGGAGAAGATTTGCCAGGTGCAGAATCGACCGAAGTGGAACTCTTCGACTTCATTGTTGACTCGCTGAGAAGTTCACAACTGAAGAGCCTTGAGGACCAGGGGATGTCTCGCCTGCTTGCTTTCCGTGACCTCATCATTGAACTGCAATGGCCCACAGCAGCTGGAGAAGTGGATGCAGAGGTGTCACCCGACGATGATCCGGTCATAGTAGTTCCTGTGACCACTGGAGCTGCAGCACCATCAGGGAAGAACCATCCAACATCACCATCTGTAGTTCCTGACCCAGGGTTAGTCAGACTGACTGAACTTACGTCACTGTTGCCACGTAGAGAGTACAAGATTCATGGTGGTCAAATCTCTGATTTTGATTCTGATTTGAGTTACAATAACTTGTGCAAACAGCTTGATGAAGGGCTACCTGGTACCTTTAAAGATATGCTTGTAACCAAAGATAGCCTTACTGTAGCTGAGTTAAAACGTTTCTTAAGGACACATCTACATGAGAAAAGCAGCACTGAATTATTTCAGGAGCTGAGTAATGCTATGCAAAATGACAAAGAAACACCACAACAGTTTATGTATAGACTAATGGGGCTAAAACAGCGTGTGTTGATTGCATCTAAAAACAGTAGTGGGTTTCATTATGACAACAAGTTGGTACAAGGCGTGTTTATCCATTCACTGTATCAAGGTTTGAATGAAAAATACTCTTATGTCAGGAGAGACCTTAAACCTCACATCTCAAACACCAGTGTCACAGATGACTCCATCCTGGAGCTCATAACAAATTCTGTTAGTGAAGAGACAGAGAGATTAAGTAGGTTGGGACAAAGTCACAAACAGAAAGTCACCAGTGTTAATGCGGCACAGGTAAAGACAGCTCAAAGCTCTATTAAAATGCACACTGAAGTCCAAGCTAATCATGTAGCTATCCAGGAGCTGACGGCACAGGTCTCCTCCCTAACCAAGAGTTTAGAAAAGGCCCTAACCCCAATGGTAAATACAGTAAACACCAGTCCCACAGCACCTGTCCCTAAACAGCCAGCACTGAAACCTGCAGTGAAAGGAAAGTGCCAAAAGTGTATCGCCCGAGAGACTGAGCACTGCACACACTGTTTTCGATGTGGAAAGGAGGGGCACAGAGCTATAGGTTGCCTTCAGAAAAGCAATGTGTCGGGAAACTGGAGGAGGTCGCTGGGGAGGGACCACCAGTGATTGAACCACCAGCAGAGTCCCACAACACTAAAAGACTGAACTCCGAACAGACTACTGCCAAGTCCCAAAAGTTATCCAACACAAAGCGTGTGGCACAGCTCATTGGCGGTAGGTGTATGATCAGTTGCCAGTTAAATGGAGTAAACCTACAGATGTTATTGGACAGTGGGGCACAAGTAAGCATTGTTGAAAAGTCATGGGTACAAGCAGCCTTACCAAATGTAAAAATACAGCCATTTCAGAGCCTACTCCCAGACCATCCACTCGAAATCACCGCAGCCAATGGAACGGATGTTCCGTTCGAGGGGTGGATAGATGTCCTGTTCGAGATCACAAGTTCACAGTATGGTTCTGTATCCTTGTATGTTCCAATGCTTGTCAGTCAGCAGCGTTTAAGCACTCTGCTGCTGGGCTTTAATGTGATCCAAGAGATAATAATGGAAAACAGTGAACAAAGTGACGATATTAGCTTAGTGGACTTACTGTCAGAGACTTTAAAGGTCCAGAAAGGTAATGTTGAATCACTCATCTCTGTTGTCCACGCCAAGTCAATAGAAAATGAACCAGAAAGTCTAGTGGTGAGAGTTGGAAAAAAAGGACTCACTGTTCACAGTAACCAAATCTGTATGGTAAAATGTCACATCAGAGCATTTCCTGGAGGAGGAGAAATGTTGTTTGAGCCAGCTGTGAAATGTAACTTACCGGATGGATTGGAGTTATTCCCAGCTCTTATTGATGTACCTGCTGGTGCTTCAAAAACTGTCAAAATCCCAATCCAAAACTCAACAAAGCACAACATTTTTCTAAATCCAAAGACTGTTTTAGGACTTATTTCAGAAATCACTGAATACAAACCTGTAAATGTTTGTTCCAGTGCTGAAAATGCAACCAAAACTACAGACAAGCCATTTTGTTACTCTGCTCAAGTGACATGTGACAGTCAAGGTGAGGGTGAAGAAACATTAAGCACTGCTCCCTCACACCTGAGCTGGCACCCTAATGTCAATTTAGACCATCTGTCAGAGGGTGATCGGGAGGTGGTTCGGCAGATGCTCTATGAACAGTCTGATGTGTTTGCTCATGATGAAGGAGACATTGGATGTATTCCTGGACTACAGCTAAAAATCGACACCACTGACAACACACCTGTGCAGAAAAGTTACAACTCCATTCCAAGACCACTGTATAAAGAGGTGAAGGAGTATGTTCAAAACCTTTTAAGCAGGGGCTGGATCAGAAAATCAGTGTCAAACAACTTGTCGCCAGTAGTGTGTGTGCGTAAAAAGAACAATACTTTGCGCTTGTGTGTTGATTTTTGTGAGCTGAACCAAAAAACCATACCTCACAGGCATCCGTTACCACGGATACAGGATCTACTGGACAGTCTTGGGGGTAACTCCTGGTTTTCCATATTGGATCAGGGAAGTGCCTACCATCAGGGTTTTGTAAGTGAGGAGTCAAGACATTTAACTGCTTTTAGCATACCCTGGGGACTATATGAGTGGGTGCGGGTTCCATTCGGGTTGTCAAACGCACCGGCCGCATTCCAAAGGTGTATGGAGGGGGTGTTAGAAGGGATCAGAGACGAGTGTTGCGTGCCTTACTTGGACGATGTACTGTGTTACTCCAAAACCTTTGATGAGCACGTAGAACACCTTAAACAGGTTTTGTGCAAAATTTGACAACACGGTATAAAACTTCGGCCAGCCAAATGTGAGCTGTTCAAAAACCAAATACGTTACCTGGGTAGACTAGTGTCAGGAGAAGAAGTCCAGATTGACCCAAAAGACTTGGATGCTGTTTTCGCTGTGAAAGACAAGAAACCTTGCACAGTTGGAGAACTCAGAATGCTACTGGGTTTTCTCAGTTATTACCGATCATTTATTCAAGATTTTTCACGTCTGGCGAGACCCTTGTTCGAACTCCTCCAGAGCACTAATGAAACAAGCAATGACAATAAACCAGCACCAAAAAGGAGTGAAGAACAAACAAAGAAAGGAGACAAAAACCAGCTTCCTTCTCGCACACCAATAATATGGACCAGTGAACATCAGGAAGTTGTATCAAGATTTGTGGACATTCTGACTAATCCTCCCATTCTAGCCTATCCCAATTTGGACCTTCCATTTGTATTGCATACAGATGCGTCAAACAAAGGCCTGGGAGCCGTCTTATATCAAAAACAAGAAAACAAACTTAAGGTGATTGGCTATGGATCCAGAACTCTCACACCTGCCGAGAAGAATTATCACTTACTAGGAGGAGGTCAAACATGCTTCCTGAACCAAAACAATAAAAAATAACCACAGGCACTGAACTCAAACAGTAGCATTCACGTTAATAATTCCAACAGTATGACCAGGCGATGAGGGTTAACTGAGCAGAAGCGGACGACCCCCCCTTCCCCCACTGAGCGTCCGGCAGAGGGGGTGCGGAGGAAGACAGGGCAAGCATGCAGCACACCACTACGCCGAGAGCGCCCTGGCCCCGCTGCAAAAGAGCAAAAAAAATGTGTGTGCGTGTGTGTGGGGGGGGAGTGGGGCTCAAAGCAGCCGGGGGTGCTGCCCAAGGAGGGGGAGGAGGTGAGAAAAGAGAGAGGTAATGAGACAAGAGGTGAAGGATAAGATAAGATAAGATAAGATAAGCCTTTATTAGTCCCACAATGGGGAAATTCCAGGATTGCAACAGCACAGGGATAGCGACACTCAGAGCAACAATCAGAAGGCAAGAAAAAACAAGAACAGCTAGTATACATATGCACATGTTACTATAAATATACAGTATATATATATAGACACACAGTGCGGAGTATTGTGATTGGTGAATGTGCAGCAGAAAGTCTAAGCTCTCTCTCCGCGGATGCGGCGGGCCAGCTGGATGTCTTTGGGCATGATGGTGACCCTCTTGGCATGGATGGCGCACAGGTCGGTGTCCACGAAGAGACCCACCAGGTAGGCCTCGCTAGCCTCCTGCAGAGCCATGACGGCGGAGCTCTGGAAGCGCAGGTCGGTCTTGAAGTCCTGAGCGATCTCCCTCACCAGGTGCTGGAAGGGCAGCTTACGGATGAGCAGCTCCGTGGATTTCTGGTAGCGACGGATCTCTCTCAGAGCCACGGTACTGGGCCTGTAACGGTGAGGCTTCTTCACTCCGCCGGTGGCCGGAGCGCTTTTTCCGAGCAGCCTTGGTGGCTAGCTGCTTCCTGGGGGGCTTTTTCCTCCAGTAGATTTACAGGCGGTCTGCTTGGTTCTTGCCATCGCTCTTTATTATTCTGTCTTATATTTCTTGCACGCTGCCTAAACTCCAGCCCGGCACCCACGTCGTTTTCACTACAGTTCCTCGGTATGTCGAGTTTCTCCGTTAGCACCGGGTGGCGGTTGAGTGCTAGCTAGCACTAGCTCTTCCCTGCTGTATCGTCTCCTGCTGTAAACAGTGGCTCCGTCCGCCGACTCGGGAGACCTTTGGGGCAATCTGTGTGTCCGTGATATATATATAGAGAGTGAAAGGTGTAGAAAGAAGAAGGAAGATTAAAAAAAAAAAGGCAGTTGCAAAAGGCAGCCAACTTGTGTGTGCCGCCGGTCCGGCGGAACCGGAACCGAAAAAAAAAAAAAAGACAGGGCAAGCATCCAGCACACCACTACGCCGAGAGCGCCCTGGCCCCGCTGCAAAAGAGCAAAAAAAAGGTGTGTGTGTGGGGGGGGGGGGAGTGGGGCTCAAAGCAGCCGGGGGTGCTGCCCAAGGAGGGGGAGGAGGTGAGAAAAGAGAGAGGTGATGAGACAAGAGGTGAAGGAGGAGGTGGACGTTAGGAGGCAGAAGCACCCAGAAATAAACAGGAAGCAGAAGCACAGAGGTACAGATATTTAGCACCGTAGGTTTTTTCTAGGTCTTTTGGTGTACAAGGGGCGCTGCTGAAGACATTCTATGACACGGTGGTGGCATCAGCCATCACTTTTGGAGTGGTCTGTTGGGGCAGTGGCATTACAGCAGCCGATAGGAAGAGACTGAACAAACTGATCAAGAAAGCTAGCTCTGTCCTGGGGCAGCGCCTTGACCCAGTGGAGGAGATGGGAGAGAGAAGGACGGTGGCTAAACTGTCATCTCTGCTGGAGTCCGAGTTCCACCCTATGCAGGACATACTGAATGCACTGAGGAGCTCATTTAGCAGCAGACTACATCATCCTAGGTGCACAACCGAGAGGTTTTGCAGGTCCTTCCTACCTACAGCTGTCAGACTGTACAACCTAAGCAGTGCTGCTCGCAGAGATAGCAAAAAGACGTGACAACCTATTAGTTTTGAATGCAAAAGACGCAATAGACTTACACAATGGTCCCCTCCGGTATACAACTAGGAAAATACCGGTCGCTATGGAGGGTGAGAATATGTATGGGTACATAATCAAACCATGTAGGATAACTAAGTAGACGGTTGTGCTGTTTCATTCCATCTAGCCACAATGCTCCACACTGTGTGTGTTTATATATTTACATATTTATTCCATCTAGCTACAATGCTCCGCACTGTGTGTGTTTATATATTTACATATTTATTCCATCTAGCTACAATGCTCCGCGCTGTGTTTATATATTCATATATTTATTCCATCTAGCTACAATGCTCCGCACTGTGTGTTTATATATTTACATATTTATTCCATCTAGCTACAATGCTCCGCACTGTGTTTATATATTCACATATTCATTCCATCTAGCTACAATACTCCGCACTGTGTGTTTATATACTCATATATTTATTCCATCCAGCTACAATGCTCCGCACTGTGTTTATATATTTATATATCTATCCCATCTAGCTACAATGCTCCGCACTGTGTGTCTATATATATTAGGGATGGGCATTCGGTTAAATTTTCTTCACCGATCGTCGGGAGAATTAATGATTAATAATCGGTTAATCATTAACATTTTTAGGTACGTAACAAGGCAGGTAGACTACATTATAACATCAGGTGCACGGAGAGCCCTCTCTCTGTTCTCGTGTTGGCTCGGCTCGGGAATCTCGCAAGCTGATTGGCCGAGACGTTTCACCCCGCAAGCTGATTGGCCGAGACGTTTTACCCACCTTGTCTCCCTGCCGAGTGGCCACCCAACAAACGAAGACCGCATTCATTGCTCTATCGCTCGTGTTACTTAGTCTAGCCGCGCAGAACTTTTTGCTGTTCTCTTGTGCCATTTTGTGCGAAATAGTCTTCCCGTCGAGCTACTACGCCGCCTCCTGCAGCTTCCCTCGACGTGTGTACACCGAATCTTCATGACCTTCTCAATAAAGTTTCTGAAAAAAAAAAAAGAATCTTCACGACCGCCATTACTCAGTGCGCAACCACTGTTGGCGGTTTCTTTGCGTAATAAGGGTGTTCCATGGACCCTGTCGATGAGGTATATTTGTATGCTGCATTGCAGTGATTGCAGTACACCTGGTCATTTTTTAAATTGAAATGGTTCCACGCAACACTTCGCCGTAACCGCTTAATGATTTGGCAATTGCCCTACGGAAGCCCGCGTGTATCAACTGAGGCACGCCAGGGTACGGCGATGGTGTAATGTTGCCCCCTGGTGCCCAAATTTTGCCATTGCATTGTTTGAGGACGGCCGTACACTAGGCCTCGGATTGTTTAAAAAAAAAAACGGTTTGTCGATGAAAATGAACTTCCTCGGTGAAATTCTTAATGATCAATTATCGGTTAATCGGTAAATTATGCCCATCCCTAATATATATATATTTATATTTATATGTACATATGCATACTTGCTGCTCTTGTTTTTTCTCTTGCCTTCTGATTGTTGCTCTGAGTGTTGCTATCCCTGTGCTGTTGCAATCCTGGAATTTCCCCATTGTGGGACTAATAAAGGCTTATCTTATCTTATCTTATCTTCCATTACGGTAAATTAGAATTTCTAGCTCTCAAGTGGGCCATCTGCGACAAATTCCGCGACTATCTGTATTATGCACCGACTTTTACTGTCTATACGGATAACAATCCTTTAACCTACTTTATGTCTACAGTTCAGCCAGGTTGAATGCAGTGGGTCATAGGTGGGTTGGGGAGTTGGCTGACTTCCATTTTGATATCAAGTATAGGCCAGGGAAAAGGAATGCAGATGCAGATATGTTGTCCAGACACCCATTAGATCTGCAAGAGCAAATGAATGAGTTCACAGAGACAGTTTTGCCAGAAGTAGTTTCCGCAGTGTGGCAAGGGAGTAAGGCAGCACAAAACAGTGATGTACCATGGATAGATGCCTTACAACTGAGTTCTAGTGACAACAATGTGCCAACTGACAGTGTTTTGAGCATGACACCTAAAGACATCAATGCTGCTCAACAAGATGATGAGTCAATTAGAGAAGTAATCTCACTCAAACTCAAAGGATGGACACCAAACGATAAAGATAAACAGACAATGAGTAAACAAACACGGAGACTACTGTATGAGTGGAACAAGTTGGAAGTTGACAATGGATTATTGTACAGAAAAAACAGGGCACAACAAACAACTTGTCCTACCTGAACAGCTAAGGCCGATGGTGTTAAAGAGGTTACACAATGACATGGGTCACAGGGTGTGATAAGGTGATACATCTGGCCCGTGAGCGTTTCTATTGGCCGTATATACAACAAGATGTTGAAGATTATGTAACAAAAAAATGTCAGTGCATCAAACAAAAATGCCCAGAGAGCTCCAATGGGATCTATCACAACCAATGCTCACTTTGAGTTAATCTCTATCGACTACTTACACCTTGAGCCAAGTAAAGGAGGGTATGAGTACATCCTCGTTCTAGTGGACCATTTCACTCATTTCGCACAGGCATACACTACAAGGAATAAATCAGGCAGAACAGCTGCAGAAAAGATATTTCAGGATTTTGTTCCTCGTTTCGGGTACCCTGAGAAGTTGCATCACGATCAGGGATGTGAGTTTGAAAACAGTCTCTTCCACAGATTACATTAACTGTCTGGAATTTCTCACTCACGAACCACTCCATACCATCTGCAGTGCAACCCCGTGGAGCGCCTGAATCGTACACTACTCCAAATGCTTTGTACCCTTCAGGAGGAGGAAAAAAGTGAATGGAAGGATCACCTACCCCAAATTGTACATGCTTACAATTGTACAAGACACTAGTCAACAGGCTATTCTCCATTTTTTTCTTTTATATGGCAGAGTCCCAAGGTTGCCTGTAGATCTACTATTGAACCAGACAAAAGACACTGACACACACTGACACACACAACCACTGACCACACTACGCTAAAAAGTGGGCTGATAGGATGCGTGTTGCTTACAAAATCGCTGCAGACAACAGTCAAAAGTCTTCAGATAAAGGCAAAAAGCAGTACGACAAACGCTTAAAAGGTGTCACACTCCAACCAGGCGACAGGGTGTTTGTCAGAAACCTCTCTGAAAGAGGAGGTCCAGGGAAACTGCGTGCTTACTGGGAGTCAGCAGTACATCGCGTAGTTGAGAGAGTGGGAGATGGACCAGTCTATAAAGTACAAGCAGAGAGACGCAGCAAAGTGATGCAAGTGTTACACAGAAACCTGTTGTTGCCTGTAAATGACTTACCTTTAGAAGAAGAACTGCCTGCAAAAAAAAAAGACAAAACAGAAACGAAAGAAGAGGACAGAGACACATCCTAACATTGACAACACAGACAATGACAGCTCGGAGGAAGAAGAGGAAAATACTTACCGCTACAACCTCCGTAGCCAAATCCCATGTTACAGACTCGTAAATCCTCAGCAAAATGCCTCAAATCTCCCAGACCAGAACACTCAGCAACCAGTACCTGTCATGCCAGAGCAAAATCCTCAAAATCAGCAAAGGCTTCGTGCAACAGCTAGAGAGTTCTGCCCACCAGTAAGACAGGAACCGGTCCCTGTTCAGCGGGATGCTGAGGAGCAAATGGATGGACCAGCTTTGCTGCAGGAAGAACGTCAAGGACAAGTGGAGGTGATGGATGGAGATAATGGAGAACAGGAGGAACTGAGAAGGTCACAGCGGAGAGCAAGGCCAGTAGAGAGACTTACCTACGACGCCCTGGGACAGCCATCGTACCAGCCTTGGACTGCAGGTGTAAGACCTCTCTTACTCCCTACCCCTGTGCCGCTAACTCAAAACTATATGCCATTCCCATACCCCACCCAACCTCAGTCCTATGGTTATAACTGGTACACGCTCATGCATTAAGTCACCCTAGAACATGAAATGTCGGGAGACACTTATTTGAAGTGGGGGAGAGTGTAGAGACTTGGAAATAGTTAATAGTTATGTAAAAGGTGCTAAAAAGACATTTGGATTAAAAAAAAAAACAGGCACCCCTACAATTTTTATTTTATTCTTTAATTGTTTATTTTTCTACAATGCATTTATAATTCATCTGGTTCCATTATAACTCATGTGAGTTGAGTGCAGTTCCAAACGCCGACCAATAGGTGGCACATGTTGCACAATGATAGAGAGTAGACTCGCGCACCGGAGGACGAAGAATAAACTCCTCTGTGTGAAGTTAACGGCACGAAACGTGTGCTCTGTCTAGTCTTCTATCACAGGTTGGTAAACACTAATAATTCAAGAGTGCAATATGAACTGTAAGAGTCCTAAGATGTCCAAGATTATATTGTGATAAGTGTGAGACGAAAAACGGGTTTGTAAGGGTATTTCTGTTAAAGTTGATGTGGTGTTGTATAAGCTAACCTGCTAATGCTAACGATCGAGTGTATGGGACGTGCAGCAAGGGTGGAGTCCGCCCACATGTTAGGAACCATTTGATTACTTTAGTTAAAGACATTTATGAAACGGTTTTCATACAGTATGACATTTACTGGTTTTATTTGTCACCAAGTGTGCATAATTCGGGTTTATTACCGAATACCAGGAATACTATTGTAAAAGTGTATTAGATACACAGTGGCCAGGTTAATGCATTGTTAAGAACAACACCACATACTGTACATTTATGACAGTGCATAAAATGATTAATTTAAATGTAAATTCATGAGTTATTGTTTAAAATTATCTACATATTATCTACATAATATCTACATATTATTCCATCTAGCTGCATTGCTCCGTACTGTGGGCGTTTATATATTCACATATTTATTCCATCTAGCTACAATGCTCCGCACTGTGTGTTTACATATTCATACATTTATTCCATCCAGCTACAATGCTCTGCACTGTGTGTCTGTGTGTGTGTGTATATATATATTTTATAGTAATATGTACATATGTATATTAGCTGCTCTTGCTTGCTTGTTTTTTTTCTTGCCTTCTGATTGTTGCTCTGAGTGTTGCTATCCCTGTGCTGTTGCAATCCTGGAATTTCCCCGTTGTGGGACTAATAAAGGCTTATCTTATCTTATCTTATAAAATATAAATATTTGAACAAGTTAAAAGCTATATACATGGGAAGGAGATATAAAAACAATAATTCATTTCATGTTAAGATAATTTGTTAAAAATGTTAAGTATACAGTTAATGTCACATTGAAAATTGTGATAAATGGACATGATTGTGTTTTGTTTAATGGTGATGTGATCAGATAATAAGAGAGAAACTATGGACTTTGATAGTAAATACTAGTCAGTCAATGTTGGTCATGTGAATGATTTGGACGAAGAATAAACTCCTCTGTGTGAAGTTAAATTAAATTTAAATCACCCTTATTGTCATTCAGTTGTACAACCAATCATGTACAGCAGAACAAGATTGTGCTTTACCTATCTACAGTGTAAATCACACACACCCCAAGTGCAGAATCAGAGGGCCGCTGCCATGCAAGGCGCCGCCACAGAGTTCCCTCCTCCATTCCATTTATTGCTGAGCACCAAGCTGGATGGCAGGAAGTTCCACTTTTATATGGTCTTCGGCATGACCCGGCCGGGATTTGAACCCCTGCCTCCCGGGTGTGGGGCGGATGCTGTACCAACTGAGCCACCACTCCGGTTAATGGCACAAAACGTGTGCTCTGTCTATTCTTCTATCACAGGAGAGTTGACTTCTACATACACGTTGCCTCCTGGGCCGCTACCCAGTGGAGCAACAATTTTCATTGTACATACTGGAAATAGTGTGCGATCAGATCATTTTTTCTTTATAAAGTTTGTGTTTTACATTCTGATCATTTTTGTAACCATACTGAGCCGTTTAATAGTTCACCATTTAGCTTATCGGCTAGCAGCTATCATGTTTGTTTATGTCTGTGCCATTCCAAATACCACTGCATGGGCTGTAATAAACCTGTGTAATGGAGATATGTTGTGCAAAGTCTTTACATGAGCTCATTCACCTTCATTTGAGTCCATGCAATGTTATTAGGAGTGAGTCTAAGGGCGCATTCATATTGCCACTGTTTGGTCTAGACCCAAGGACTATCCGTGGATAGTTCGGTTCGTTTGGTGCAGTCTGAATGCGGGCTGGAACTATGGTGCGCACCAAACAAGCGAAGTCTGGTCCCCCTGAAAACAGGGGCCTCGGTTCACTTGCAAATGAAGTCTGGTGAACTTCACTTGCAGTGTGAATTCAAACGGAGTATCCAGCAGACCAAAGGGCAGAAGTGTCCCTCGGCGTTTGTGTAACCATAGCAACACATAGTCTGAGAAGAGGAAGTGGCATTTACCATAGTACATTTTGGGTGAAAATAACAATAAAGACAACTGTGCAAATCCGAGAAATCCGTTTTCTGGAGAAAAGTTAAAAAATGCCTCGTTTGTGGCGGACAAACAACCCAGTTGAAGGGAACGGATTTTCATTTTCGGTCCTGGCCAATCAATGAGCCGGATTTTTCTTCTTCGCCAAGGTTTTTTCTTCCTGGTCAGTGGTGGTTTTGGCTACAGCACCCCAAACGAGCAGTTGTTGTGACACCGTGACGTTGTCCTGGCAGTTTGGTCCGTTGCAGTGTGAATGCAAACCAAACCAAACAAAGGTGCAAAAATTCTAGGCATTCCACGCCTAGACAAAGCGAGGCGTCTGGATTATTCTGGTCTGAATGGACAGGGCTTGACATTAATGCCTGCCAACCCACTACTGGCGTGTGGATTTCACCAGTGGCAGGTAAGACAGCCACTCCCACTAGCCACTTTGGGGGTTTGTAGTTTTTTCAAGTGACAACTAAGTAATAAGCCTATTGCAGTGTGAGACTATGAAACTACAACTCCCATGAGCACTGTCTGCACACATAGTGTATTCTCATTGGTCCACTGTTGCTGCGGGTGCTCCACTGCCAGTCTGATACTCTGGAGGAGTCGTGGACGGATTCTGTCTCTGCTCCAGGCTGGGTACAGGAGAAGCTGCGGATGGTCAGTTCCGCAGGTCGGTTCATTTTCTGTCAGGTTTGGAGAAACGGCGACGAACTGACAGCAGCCAGCAGAACACACCTATCCCCACTCTCAGTGATCAGAACACCGGGGCTACTGCCCCTGATCCCCCATAGGGAGCCTATGCTCCCTCTCGTGTTAGTTCCTACCTCTGTGGTTAAATATGATTATTTTTAGAGCAAGAAGCTCCTGTTTACTGTTCACAGTTGTGCAAATTCAAGTTTTTGTATGACAGAGAGAAAAAGTGACTAAACTTTGATATGTTGTTGTAAACAGTAAATGAAGCTTCTTCTGAGGTGAACTTTTGTTTATCTGTAATTATCTATGATATCTGTGATATGTGATGTGATATCTGTGATAAACCTCTAATTATGTATTTTTAATGTGCTGGTCCAGGGCCGTCAAACATGTGGCCCGCCAGGAGGTCCAAGTTTTTCTCTGAATTTACATCTTTCTTTCTAGTAAATTTCTGACTTTTTCTACTGATTAGAAATGTTCATGTAAATTTGACACATTTTTTCTCATCAGTTTTCTTTTTCTTCTTTTTGTCTGGTGAAAACAGGTAGTGTAGATTCAACCCTGCTTCATGCTACACCTCTGCTGTCCGTGTACGTGTAACCAGAAACCTTGTGTGACGAAATTTATGTCATCGTTTCCACTCCGCTAGTGTCCGGAGTGCTCAACCGCGGACGACCGTGTGCAGCCCAAATTTTGTGACCGAGCCGCCTGCCCACAACCTGAACACGTTAAAAAGCACATGCACAAGACTGAACATCCCATTCAGAAGGTGGCGATATCGACACAGCAGCATTCATCAGTAGACGAAGAAGACAACGAGGAGGTGGAAAACGAGAATAAAAACATACATGAATCATACGTACATACTTTCTTTCACAGCGGTAGCAGCATCTTACCATCGTACCATAAATTCCGGACTACTGAGCGCACCTGAATATAAGCCGCACCAATTAAATTTAAAAAGAAATTTTTTTTTTTTTACATATATAGGCCACACTTGTCTATAAGCCGCAGGTGTCCACGTTGTAACATGAGATATTTACACAGAAAGATTTTTTTAAATTTTTAATTAAATAAATGCATTTTTCCAAACAGTGCCTGTAACACGGCAGTAAAACGACTGCCTGCAGTAACACGGCTGATTAAAAAAATAACCAGCCTACCAGAAAAGTCATTGATCGCTGTCTTCATCTTCCTCCTGCGCACTAAAACCACTGAAGTTGTCTTCTTCGGTGTCGGAATTGAAAAACCTCAGGATGACTTTGTCACACACTTTCTCAGTCTCTCTTTCGTTGTTGCTCTCAATGTCACTTTTGTCTCGAGGCGAATTTGTGCTTGTGCTGTCCTCGTCATCACGCAGCAGTCCAGCCTTTCGAAACCCGTTGGTGATTGTGGATTTTTTCACACTGTTTCACGCTGTCAGGATCCACTGGCAGACTTGAGCAAAAGTTGCTCTTCGCATGCGGCCAGTTTTGGTGAATGATTTCTTGCCGCTAGTCATCCAAGCCTCCCACTCAGCTCGGAGTGCCACTTTAAATGCACGATTCACACTGATGTCGAGTGGCTGCAAATACTTCGTTGTGCCCCCAGGAATCACAGCTGGAATTGACTTTGTCCTCTTGATGGCTGCTTTCACAGAATCTGTTATATAGTGGAGAAAAAAGTATTTAGTCAGCCACCAATTGTGCAAGTTCTCCCACTTAAAAGATGAGAGAGGTCTCCAATTTTCATCATAGGTATACCTCAACTATGAGAGACAAAATGAGAAGAAAAAAATCCAGAAAATCACATTGAAGGATTTTTAATGAATTAATTGGTAAATTCCTTGGTAAAATAAGTATTTGGTCAATAACAAAAGTTCATCTCAATACTTTGTTATATACCCTTTGTTGGCAATGACAGAGGTCAAACGTTTTCTGTAAGTCTTCACAAGGTTTTCACACACTGTTGCTGGTATTTTGGCCCGTTCCTCCATGCAGATCTCCTCTAGAGCAGTGATGTTTTGGGGCTGTCGCTGGGCAACATGGACTTTCAACTCCCTCCAAAGATTTTCTATGGGGTTGAGATCTGGAGACTGGCTAGGCCACTCCAGGATCTTGAAATGCTTCTTACGAAGCCACTCCTTCGTTGCCCGGGCAGTGTGTTTGGGATCATTATCATTCTGAAAGATCCAGCCACGTTTCATCTTCAATGCCCTTGCTGATGAAAGGAGGTTTTCACTTAAAATCTCACGATACATGACCCCATTCATTCTTTCCTTTACACAGATCAGTCGTCCTGGTCCCTTTGCAGAAAAAACAGCCCCAAAGCATGATGTTTCCACCCCCATGCTTCACAGTAGGTATGGTGTTCTTTCTCCTCCAAACACGACAAGTTGAGTTTTTACCAAAAAGTTCTATTTTGGTTTCATCTGACCATATGACATTCTCCCAATCCTCTTCTGGATTATCCAAATGCTCTCTAGCAAACTTCAGACGGACCTGGACGTGTACTGGCTTAAGCAGGGGACATGTCTGGCACTGCAGGATTTGAGTCCCTGGCGACGTAGTGTGTTACTGATGGTAGCCTTTGTTACTTTGGTCCCAGCTCTCTGCAGGTCATTCACTAGGTCCCCCCGTGTGGTTCTGGGATTTTTGCTCACCGTTCTCATGATCATTTTGACCCTACAGGGTGAGATCTTGTGTGGAGCCCCAGATCGAGGGAGCTTATCAGTGGTCTTGTATGTCTTCCATTTTCTAATAATTGCTCCCACAGTTGATTTCTTCACACCAAGCTGCTTACCTATTGCAGATTCAGTCTTCCCAGCCTGGTGCAGGTCTACAATTTTGTTTCTGGTGTCCTTTGACAGCTCTTTGGTCTTGGCCATAGTGGAGTTTGGAGTCTGACTGTTTGAGGTTGTGGACAGGCGTCTTTTATGCTGATTGTAGAAGAGCTTGAAATGACTAGGCGATTTGATATATAAACCAAAGTTTATTTATCAGCTGTCCTAACAAGTCTCATTCAGTGCAGAGGTGGTAGAAGGAAAAGAGAGCGAATATCTCCGGCTCACTGACTTTATACTTGCACATAACAAAAGACATGCATAACAAAGGCTGACATCCCTCATTATCTTAATCCCCCCATTGTCTTGGTATTTCCTCTCCTCGCCCCAGGGGGTGAGGGTAGCTCCTCCGGTCTCCACCGCAGTGTCTGGGAACGTCTTTGTTCTTCACTTGGCGGTTGAGAGCCTTTGTCCTTTCAGAGGTGTGAAGTTGCTTTACATATGTAATTACCAAACATTTCCACATGCTTCAACATATGTAGGTTATGGAATATATGATTAATATAGACCACAGGCCCCCCAAACAACTAAGAAAGGACAATAGAAAGGTTCACAGTCTAAGATAATTACTATGACATACTAAGTGTTACATCTCTTGCCACAGAAGAAACTTTCCAGCAGCCATGCTCCTAAGAGAGTTCAGTGGTAATCATAACAGCATAGTAAAATCATAAGTCAGTCCTAAACTGTTGCAGCACAATTAGTGAACAATTGTGGAGTGGTATGCATCAGTCCCTGTGCTGTCTGGGTTTTAATCTTCTCCCAAAACTGCTGTAGGTTGGTTTAGGCGTCCTGCTGGGACCTTCTTGTGAGGAATCTGCAGCGTGGGAAGGAGAGTGGTTAATTGTTGCCTGCAGGGGGGCTGAGTCTTTTCTCTTGGGGGGGTCTACCCCGCCGAGGTGCTCTCGCCAACTGTGCAGGCTCGTCTTTCAACAAGAAGGCAGGCTTAAGTCTGTCAATGCTGACTGTTTCTTTTCTATCCCCAAAATCAAGCACAAAGTGTTTATCACCATGTTCCAGCACTCTGAATGGCCCATCGTATGCTGGGTGGAAAGTTGGTTTTAAAGCTTCATGCCTAACAAAAACGAACTCAGCGTTTTTTAAAGCTTGAGGGACAAAAACCCGTGGGAAGGAGTGATGAGCTGGACCGGGGAGAGAGTCCGGTCCGTTGCTGCCTAAAAACCTTGGGACTGGAAGGTGCCCTGGCTCTGGGTTCTCTGGTAAAAATTCACCTGGGAGCCTGAGAGGTTGTGCAAAAACTAGTTCTGCAGGAGAGGCGTCTAGATCCTCTTTAGGTGCAGCACGCAACCCCAATAAAACCCAGGGAAGTTTATTTACCCAATTTGTGTCCGTTAGTGAGGCTCTGAGGGCAGCCTTTAAAGACCTGTGAAAACGCTCGCATAACCCATTAGCCTGAGGGTGATAAGCGGTGGTGCGATGAATTGTTGCCCCTAAGCTGCTGGACATGGCTGACCAAAGCTCTGAGACAAATTGAGGCCCCCTATCTGACGTGCTGTCCGATGGGACGCCGAACCGTGCCACCCAGTTTGTCAAAAAGACGCGAGCGACTTCCTCCGCTGTGGTTGCCGCTAGAGGGACTGCCTCTGGCCAGCGTGTGGTGCGGTCTATCATTGTTAACAGGTGTGTGAAACCTTGGGAGGAAGGTAGTGGTCCCACGAGGTCGACATGAACGTGGTCGAACCTTCTAGCAGGAATTGGAAAAGGCTCCAGAGGGGCTTTTGTGTGTCTGTGTATTTTGGCGCGCTGACAAGAAATGCAAGTTTTTGCCCATTCTTTTACGTTTTTGCGCAGGCCTGGCCACACAAACTTTTCGGCGACCATTTTAACCGAGGCGCGCACACCTGGGTGCGCGAGGGAGTGAATTGCGTCGAAAATACGGCGGCGCCATGTAGCTGGTACTAACGGGCGAGGTCGGCCGGTTGAAACATCGCATATTGGGGGGGGGGGCACGCCGTCGCGTAGACCCTTTTTCTCCAGCCTTAACCCTGTTGGTCCAGACAGGAGTGCGCGCACGTCCGTGTCACTGCTTTTTCCTCTGCCATGGCTGCATAATCTATTCCTGCATGGATAGGTGCTGCGTATGTGTCTGCGTTAGTGAAGAGTTCTGCTGCTGAGGCAGTATAATCTGTCTCCTCGCGCTCTGGTGATGTCACAGCGCGAGAGAGGCAGTCTGCTACCACGTTAAGTTTGCCTGCCACGTGTCGAATGTCTGTGGTGAACTCTGAAATCGCAGCCAGCTGTCTTTGTTGCCTGCCTGACCATGGTTCTGAAATTTTAGCCATAGCAAAGGTGAGCGGTTTATGGTCTACAAAAGCCGTGAAACTCCGCCCTTCTAACCAGAACTGGAAGTGGCGGATGGATAAATGAAGCGCTAGCAGCTCCCTGTCAAAAGTGCTGTATTTACGCTCAGTTTGGTTTAGCGATTTGCTAAAGAATGCTAAAGGTTGCCAGATCCCGCTGACATGCTGTTCTACAACTGCCCCTATAGCCAGGTCCAAAGCGTCTGTGGTTAGCGCGATGCGGGCCGAGGGATCTGGGTGAACTAACAATGTGGCGTTAGCTAGAGCGCTCTTTACTTCCGCGAAGGCGTGTTCGTGCTCCGGGGTCCATTCGACCGCGTTGGAAGCTTTCTTTTTTTTGAGCGCGTCATATAGTGGCTGCATGAGCTGAGCTGCGTGGGGGAGGAAACGGTTGTAAAAATTAACCATTCCTAAAAATTCTTGTAGCGATTTGACCGTCTGTGGCCGTGGGAAACTTTTTATCGCGTGAACTTTGTCTGGAAGTGGAACTGCCCCCTTCGGAGAGACTTTGTGTCCTAAAAAAATCAATTTGTGACACGCCGAATTTGCATTTGGCTGGATTGATTATTAGCCTGTGCTCTTCTAGCCTCTGAAAAACCGTAGTGAGGTGCTGCTCGTGTTCTTCCTCAGACGAGCTGGCTACCAGCATGTCGTCGAGGTAGACGAAAACAAAAGGAAGGTCGCGTAATACTGCGTCCATCATTCGTTGAAAAGTTTGAGCAGCGCCTTTGAGGCCGAAAGGCATTCGCAGAAATTCAAAAAGACCGAAAGGGGTTATTACAGCTGTTTTGGGAATGTCCTCCGCTTGGACTGGGACTTGATGATAACCGCGGACTAAGTCTATTTTTGAAAAAATGCACGCGCCCGCCAGATGTAGTGAAAAATCTTGAATGTGAGGAATTGGGTAGCGGTCATGCGCTGTAGCATTGTTTAATCTGCGGTAATCTCCGCACGGTCTCCAAGAACCGTCGGATTTCGGAACCATGTGAAGTGGCGAGGCCCAAGGGCTCTTCGAGCGTCTAACAATGCCCAGTTTTTCAAGGGTCGTAAACTCGTCCCGTGCTATGTTGAGCTTGGCCGCGTCTAAGCGGCGAGCTTTGGCAAATACGGGTGGGCCCGTTGTGGGAATAAAGTGTTCAACCCTGTGTTTAGCCACAGTGGCTGAGAATTTGGGAATTGTGAGTGCTGGAAATTGGGTGAGGAGTTGCTCAAACTTACCTCCTGCCGTGGTGACGTTAGCCTGCACAGGTGGTGGAGAAACTCGAGCTGAGCATGGAATAGAAGCAAAGGACAGTGCATTAACCAAGCGCCTATTTGCTAGATCCACTAATAACCCATGTGCACACAAAAACTCTGCGCCTAACAAGTTAAACCTCACCGCAGCTACAACAAATGTCCATCTGTAGTTGCGGCTGTGGATGTGGAGATGCAGGCTCTTTTCGCCGAAAGTGTCGATGTTAGAGCCGTTGGCTGCCACCGCTCCGTTGCCCCGGGTGCCCATGGCTCGATCTGCGTGGGAGGGCGTGACGAAACTCAGCTGAGCTCCTGTGTCGATGAGGAACTGCTTGCCGGTGTGTCCATCCGTCACATACAACAGCTTATTCTTCTCGCCGAGAACTGCTGCCGTTAACGGCTCTCGGCTTTGGTGTTTAAATTTGCAGGGGGGAACACATTTGTGAGCGTTCTCGGCGAAACGGTGGTGATAATAACAGACATCGCTCAGTCTGTTAAGTTTTGGCCGTGTCGCTGTCACCACGGGCTGGATCTGCTCAGTGGGTTGTGGCTCTTCGTGGTTCTGGGTGTCAGCATTGAGGTCTGCGGATGCTGCTGTGGGTGTCAGCTCCTTGCAGGTGTTGACGAGCCGTTGAGCTTCGTTGGCGAGCACGCGGAAGTCTTGCTGGGTGCTGCATCTCGTGTTGGCGAGTGTCCCTCTCATGTGTGGCGGCAGCGTGCTGAGGAATATGAATTGGAGGAGGAAGTTGTTGTTGTCTTCTTCTTTAAGCTGCAGCAAATCCTCCATGAGGGCTTTAGGCTTGCACCCTCTGTGGCCGTAGACCGCCAGGATCTTCTCGGTTCTCTCTTCAGCTGAGGGGACGTAATTTGCCACGATGGTTGCTTTCAGTATTTCATACTTGTCTTGGGCCGGCGGCCGCTGGATCATGCTCCGCACACACCTCGAAGTGGCGGCGTCGAGTTTGGAGACGATATGATAGAATTTCATATCGTCAGCCGTGATGCCCACCAGTGCAAACTGAGCTTCAGCTTGCTGAAACCACGAGGCGGGGTCTTCTTGCCAGAAGTCTGGTAGCTTGACAGCGACGGCATTCGTGTATACCATCACTGCTGTGTCCGCAGGGTGAGAATGCCTTGTTTCTGCTCTCACAGCGGTGCTGGTGCTCGGTTGAGCCCTCTCAATCCCTTCTGCCGGGGGGGGAAAATGTCCATCTGTTCCCCTGTCTGCGTGGGCGCTGGCGTCTGCCTGGGTCGCCACGGATGAGTCGATTGCGGGGGAACGCCTCGGGTCCATACTTGCGTCAGGGTCACCAGTGTAGAAGAGCTTGAAATGACGAGGCGATTTGATATATAAACCAAAGTTTATTTATCAGCTCTCCTAACAAGTCTCATTCAGTGCAGAGGTGGTAGAAGGAAAAGAGAGCGAATATCTCTGGCTCACTGACTTTATACTTGCACATAACAAAAGACATGCATAACAAAGGCTGACATCCCTCATTATCTTAATCCCCCCATTGTCTTGGTATTTCCTCTCCTCGCCCCAGGGGGTGAGGGTAGCTCCTCCGGTCTCCACCGCAGTGTCTGGGAACGTCTTTGTTCTTCACTTGGCGGTTGAGAGCCTTTGTCCTTTCAGAGGTGTGAAGTTGCTTTACATATGTAATTACCAAACATTTCCACATGCTTCAACATATGTAGGTTATAGAATATGTGATTAATATAGACCACACTGATAATGAGTTCAAATAGGTGCCATTAATACAGGTAACGAGTGGAGGACAGAGGAGCCTCTTAAAGAAGAAGTTACATGTCTGTGAGAGCCAGAAATCTTGCTTGCTTGTAGGTGACCAAATACTTATTTTACCGAGGAATTTACCAATTAATTCATTAAAAAATCCTTCAATGTGATTTTCTGGATTTTTTTTTCTCATTTTGTCTCTCATAGTTGAGGTATACCTTTGATGAAAATTGGAGACCTCATCTTTTAAGTGGGAGAACTTGCACAATTGGTGGCTGACTAAATACTTTTTTGCCCCACTGTACAAACCATCTTAACCTTGCCTCTCTTACTATGTCTCCAAACCTCTCAACCTGAGCTGTCCCTCTGTTCTCATTTCTGATCCTGTCTGTCCTAGTCACTCCCAGTGAGAATCTTAGCATCTTCATCTCTGCCACTTCCAGCTCTGCCTCCTGTCTGTTCGTAATTGTCACCATCTCTAAACCATACATCATAGCAGATCTCACCACTGTCTTGTCAATCTTCCCTTTCACTGTAGCTGCTATCCTCTCGTCACAGATCACCCCTGACACTTGTTTCTAGTAATTCCACTCTGCCTGCACTCTCTTCTTCACCTCTCATGTGCGTTGTCCATTGCATTGGTTGGTTGACCTAGGTATTTAAAATCACCTGCTTTCACTACCTCTACTCCTTGCATGTTTATGGCTGCATGTGCCTCCGTCTTATTTACACACATGAATTCTGTCTTGCTTCTGCCAACTTTCATTTCTCTTCTCGTTAGTGTGTACCTCCACCTCTCCAGGTTCTCTTCCACCTTCTCCCTACTCTCTCTACAGATAACAATGCCATCTGCAAACATCATAGGTACGTCAGATGCTGCATGCTCGCTCTCGTGCATTTAAATCAAGCTGTGAGATCGAGTACAAAGCTGCAAAGTATGGACTGAGAAAGGCTATAACAACAGCCAAGAGGCAGTAGAGAGAAAAGCTGGATAGCCTCTACTCCACTCCTGACCCTGGGCACATGTGACAAGGCCTGCAGCACATCACAGACTACAAGAGGACCAACAGCAGCACCACTAGCTGTACAGACAGCCTGCCGGACGATCTCAACATCTTTTACACCCGCTTCGAGACCATCAGCCACAGCACAGAGAAGAGACACACACTCAACCCCCCCCCCCCCACTAAGACTCTCACCAGGCCAGGTAAAGAAAGCACTGAGGAATATCAACCCCTGCAAGGCAGCAGGACCAGACAACATCCCTGGGTGGGCCCTCAGAGCATGCGCTGCAGAGCTGACTGATGTTCTCACAGCAATCTTCAACCTCTCCCTCAACCAGAAGATAGTCCCCTTCTGCTTCAAAATGACAACCATCATCCCCCTCCACAAAAGGAGCAGGCCGACCTGTCTGAATGATTACAGACCGGTAACACTCACTCCAATCATCATGAAGTGCTTCGATAGAGTGGTGCTGCCCCTCATTCAGGACAGCATACTGGGCACCCTGGACCCCTGCAGTACGCCTACGGGCCAACAGGTCCACCTCAGATGCCATCGCTGCAGCACTCCATTATTCTCTCTCCCACCTGGAAGATAAAGACTTCTACATTAGGATGCTCTTTGTTGACTACAGCTCCACCTTCAACACGGTCATTCCTCACAAACTCACCGACAAACTGTCTTCACTTGGCCTGCACCCCACCCTCTGCAACTGGCTACTGGACTTTCTAACTGACAGGCCCCAGTCTATCAGGATGGGTAACAAGACCTCAGACAGCATCATCACAAACACAGGCGTCATACAGGGTTGTGTTCTCAGCTCCATTCTCTACAGCTTCTTCACTCATTACTGTGTTGCCTCCCACAAGGACAATATTATCCTAAAGTTTGCGGATGACACAGCAGTGATAGGACGCATCACTGGTGATGATGAAGCATTCTACAGGAGGGAGGTGGCCAACCTGGTGTCATGGTGTGAGGACAACAACCTCACCCTCAACACGAACAAGACAAAGGAGATGATAGTGGACATGAGGAAAGAGAGGAGGAGTCCCCATTGGCCGATGTTCATCCGGAAGCTTGAGGTGGAGAGGGTGAGCAGCTTTAAATACAGCTTTAAATACCTGGGCTTCCACATCAGCGAGGACCTTAAGTGGACACTCAACACCACAGAGCTGGTTAAGAGAGCTCAACAGGCACTGTACTTTCTGAGGAGGCTGAAGAAGTTTGGCATGTCCTCCAGGATCCTCAACAATTTCTACAGCTGCATCATCGAGAGCATCCTGACCAACTGCATCACTACGTGGTATGGCAACACCACTGCCCTGGACTGCAAACACCTGCAGAGAGTGGTGAAGACAGCGGAGAAGGTCATCAGGACTCCACTTCCCTCTCTGCAGAGCATCTACCACCGCAGAGTCCAAAGGAGAGCTGACGCCATCCTCCGGGACCCCACCCATCCCCAGCACAGACTGTTCACACTTCTACTCTCAGGCCGGAGGTACAGAAGTGTGAAATGCAGGACAACCAGACTGATAAACTCCTTCTTTCCCACTGCCATCAGACTCCTGAACAGATAACAACTCCCAAAACTCCGTAACACAGCTTTGCATGTAGGAACTCATACACTGGCTGCTAAATTTGCACACTGCTCACCTGTACAGTAGACATAGTCTCACCCGTCTGATGTCCATATCATCTCTGCTGCTACTTATCATGCACAGTCTACTGATACTACCGTTACAGAAATTTGCATCGGGTGCTAATTTGTAATTATACACTGCTCGTTGCACAGTGCTCATTTGCACACTGTACATAAATCTATGCCATCTCAGGTTCACATCAGGTTGCACAATGCTCATTTGCACACTGTACATAGGTTCATGCCATCTCAGGTTCACATCATCTCTCATCAATATACCACTATCACTTTAGTCATCCAGTGAATTTTCAATTTCATTCCTCTTGTATGACTGCTTTAACTGCCCAAATTGCCTAGAGTGTGTTATTAGTACTCATTAGTTTTAGTACATAGTATCAAGGTGTGCTTAAGGAGTCCTAACTGCCTAATTGTGTGTTGGTGTGTGTTATTAGCATCCATTAGTATTAGGATTGAGTTACTGTGTTAGTGTGTCATGCCCTTATTAGAATTGTTGTTTCTGTACCTTTTACCTTGGCATTCGTTCGGAGAGCAAAGTAAAAATTTCGTCGCTCAGGAAATGTAGCATTTCTTAACTGTGCACATGATAGTAAAGCCTTTGAATCTTGAATCTTGAATCATAGTGCATGGAGACTCCTGGCTGACCTTGTCTGTCAGCCTGCCCATCACAACTGTAAAAAAAGAAGGGGCTCAGGCCAATCCCTGATGTGATCCCACCCCCACCATGAATCCATCCATGATTCCTATAGAATTTTTGCGTAGGCTCGTAAAATTCACGTGACTCGCGGGGGTAAACATAAACACGCCGTAGGTGCCGCCATCTTGGATGGCAAGAGCAGCAGTTGCACTGTGACAACCCAGGCGTAACTTGTACTGTTTAGCGATCAGAATGAGTGAGGAGAGCACACAGTCACAGTCTGACATAATAACATCCCTATCATCCTCATCAACAACTGACACTGTGGCCTCTGACACTGTGTCTGCGATGTCTGTGTCACATTCAGTGGAGTCATTGTCAGCAGTCATAACAGCAGACAAGTGTTTTTAATCTTGCTCCTGTGCGCTCCTCTGGTGTGCCAAAATGCCTCAGTTGAACGGAGGTGGCGGGTGTGGGGTAACGCCCACAGCCACGGACAAGCAGAGTGCACAGCTGGAGCAATTAGCAGAACAATGACTGCCAGTAATCTGCACAGCGGGGATGATTTGGGGGCAAACGATGAGATGATATCTTTCAAAGACGAAGGGGAGCAGGAGGAAAAGATATCAGAAAACGTGTCAGCGGAAAGGGATCTGGATGATGTGAAGTCTTCGCTGGTGAACGAGTCGGAAAACAGCAGCAGCTCCTCGGACTCAGAGGTGAGTGAAGCGCGCTGCGTGTTTTTTTTTTTTTTTTTTTAAAGGCTCTCCACGGCGTGCCGCGTTAAAACGTACCTGATTTTATGCACATTTACAATATTTTTCTCCCCTTTCATGTGTGCATTGTCCTTTGTAGCAAGCAGAGAGGCGCCCCCAAACCAGACCCGACTCAGAAAGTTATGAGAAAGCGAGAGATTACGTCAGTGAAGGTAATTATTCAAAAATCCAACTTTTTTTTTTTTTTGCATTTCACACCAGCCATTTAATTCCCCGCTTATCCCCTTATCATTAATGACAACTTTCCCCTCATCCTTGCAGCATTGAGAAGGCAGCAAGATGGATCTCTGCATGTTTCCAAGCCAATCATTTCTGCGATTTTCATCTGCTGGGAACCTGTAGAATGACACATTTTCCAGTCCTGGTTGGCCGTATCTGTTGGTACATCCATGGGCAGCACAGGAGAACACCATTTTGCCGAGTTTGTAGGTACACGTGAGCTATGTGGTTTGTTTCACCCTGCTGCTGCTGTTGGTTCTTGCCATCCAATATGGTGGCACACTCTTAACGGGCCAGTGCGGCATGCCCCCTGATGCCATGTGCAAAAACTCAATAGCACACCTCATCACTGTCTTGCTGTCCTTATGCATGTCCTGTACCTCCCTCACATACTTATTGGCTGTGGTCACTAGTGTGTTATATCTTTTTAGGTTATAATGGTATACTGTAAGTGGCCATGAAATTGTTGTCTGTCATTTGTCCTGTTATTGCTGATCTTCTGAAAATGTGGTAAAATTAATATCTTTTATTTAGCCTCTTACTTTACATCTGAAAGTTTACATTTCAATATCATCTTCATTTCATTTCAAATTCATTGTGGTGGTATTCAGTGGAAAAATGACAGTGTGACTCTGACCAACTACTTGTATACCTTAATGTATTTAAAGTGGTTAGTATTTTGGTAAAATGAGGACTTACTAATTTTTGCTCCATTAACAAATCTCTGCAGAAGGACAGCTTTTCTATGGGAATAAGAGAGCTATTAAGTGGAAAGAGGAGGCAGCAAAGCTCTTTAAAGAATTTCATTCCATCAGCCATTGGTGGGCATTCAGGTATCCCGAAAACAAGGACCGCACTGTGCACCAGATTTTACTGGCTTGGCATGTTTGTCGACACTGAGAATTGGGTATGTATTTCAGCTATTGATGCGTTCAAGTGGTTATGAAATTGCATAAATATTTTAACAGGCAGTTTCTTTAAGGTGTTGGAATGTGATGAATGCCAGAAAGTTGGTAAACCTTTGACTGCGACACAGCCATTGGAATGTATGAAGGTAAGTGGGTACAGTGGATTGTTAATAGTATATACTGGCTCTTATAAAACAAATGGTGAAAATATAAACTTGTATATATTGTCTTTACATTGATAGGTGTCTGCAGTGTGGGAACTCATTAGCGTTTGTCTCACAGGACCTCTCCCCAAAACTCCCAGTGATTTCAGTACGTTCTGATAGCCAGTGATTATTTTTCAAAATGGGTTGAAGCCTACCCTTCAAAGGCCAAATCAGCAGCTGAAGTGGGGCGCCATATTTGCTCTATTATATACAGACATGGTTGTCCCAAAAGAATTGTGTTGGACCAAGGAAGATAATTTATTCATGAGGTATGTAATATTTAAATGTGAGAATGAGTTATACACTACCGTTCAAAAGTTTGGGGTCACTTAGAAATTTCCTTATTTTTGAAAGAAAAGCACTTTTTTTCAATGAAGATAACTTTAAACTAATCAGAAATACACTCTATACATTGCTAATGTGGTAAATGACTATTCTAGCTGCAAATGTCTGGTTTTTGGTGCAATATCTACATAGGTGTATAGAGGCCCATTTCCAGCAACTATCACTCCAGTGTTCTAATGGTACAATGTGTTTGCTCATTGCATCTAGAAGGCTAATGGATGATTAGAAAACCCTTGTGTAATCATGTTAGGTCTGCAATGCTGTAATTGCTGCAAATGGAGGATTCTTTGACGAAAGCAAAGTTTGAAGGAAAAAATTATTATTTCAAATACAAATCATTATTTCTAACCTTGTCAATGTCTTGACTATATTTTCTATTCATTTTACAACTCATGGTGGTAAATAAGTGTGACTTTTCATGGAAAACACAAAATAATTGTCTGGGTGACCCCAAACTTTTGAACGGTAGTGTATGTAAAAATGATATTACTGCAAATACAATCCAGGATCTAGTTTTCTGTTTTCTTCAACTATGTTTCAGCTCAGCAATACTCTCTGTAACATCTTGGGCATTGAGATACTGTAAGTGTTACTGTTGCATATCATCCCCAGACCAACGGCTTGGATGAGAAAACAAATCACAGTTTAAAGCAGTAGGTTTTCATCCAGCTTTAGAGCTTTGTGACATGCTTATCTCACAAAAATACTTTTAATACCCCTCTGTCATTACAAGAAAAGGAACTGTGTTGCTTTAATCTTGAATACATAATAACATGAGCAATTTCTGCTGGTATTCATTTCATGTCGTCAGTCTGTTATACGATGCTTGGTGGGAAAAATACATTTTCAGTCGGTTAAGAGCAGGTTAATGTTCAATGTCTTCCTTTTTTATATCTTAGAGTTCTTCAAAAATTGGTGAAGGAAAAGCAGGACAGCTGAGATGTGTTCTTGGATACTGCATTGTTTTTGTTAAGGTCCAAGATCCACACCACCACAAAACATTCTCCCTTTCTATTAATGTATGGAAGAGAGGCAGTTTTTCCCTCTGAGGTTCCTGTGGACATGCCGGTTAGTTTGTTTCTGGAGACCTTTTACAAATAATGCTGGGTGTTGTCTTTGTGCATGAGAAGTTCAATAATTCACTATTTGTTGTTGTTGTTTTTTTAAACATATGTCAGCTTTCAACCATACTTCTCCCTGAGGACGGCACTTATGAGACCTTTGTAGCGGATAAAAAAATGTCAATGAATGTTACAAAACAAACAACTGAGCAGAACATCTCAAAATCACAAACCCGACTGAAAGCAGCATATGCATAGAGAGTACAAAAGAAATACCCACACATTGTCTATCATGTTGGAAATGAGGTGCTTCTGTTTAACATGAGGAAGCGGGAGACGAAGGGAGGAGGAATGGAGCCTGATTTTTCCAGACCTTATGTTATACAGTCAATACTCGGAAAGCTTGTCATACTTACAAACTTTGAGGGGGTTACCTTAAAGAATAAATATAAAATGAGTCACATAAAGCCATACCATACTAGAACATGATGCTCACTGAAATTATAGAGCATAATTTGGCTTCCATTCATAACTCATTTCAATATGTGTGATTACCAGCTGATGTACAGTGGTGTGAAAAAGTGTTTGCCCCCTTCCTGATTTCTCATTTTTTTGTATGTTTGTCACACTTAATTGTTTCAGATCATCAAACAAATTTAAATATTAGACAAAGATAGCACAACTAAACACAAAATGCAGTTTTTAAATGAAAGTGTTTATTATTAAGGGTAAAAAAAAATCCAAACCTACATGGCCCTGTGTGAAAAAGTGATTCCCCCCTAAACCTAATAACTGGTTGGGCCACCCTTAGCAGCAACAACTGCAATCAAGCGTTTGCGATAACTGGCAATGAGTCTTTTACAGCACTGTGGAGGAAGTTTGACCCACTCATCTTTGCAGAATTGTTGTAATTCAGCCACATTGGAGGGTTTTTGAGCATGAACCGCCTTTTTAAGGTCATGCCACAGCATCTCAATCGGATTCAGGTCAGGACTTTGACTTGGCCACTCCAAAGTCTTCATTTTGTTTTTCTTAAGCCATTCAGAGGTGGACTTGTTGATGTGTTTTGGATCACTGTCCTGCTGCAGAACCCAAGAGCCCTTCAGCTTGAGGTCACGAACAGATGGCCGGACATTCTCCTTCAGGATTTTTTGGTAGACAGCAGAATTCATGGTTCCATTTACCACAGCAAGTCTTCCAGGTCCTGAAGCAGCAAAACAGCCCCAGACCATCACACTACCACCACCACCATATTTTACTGTTGGTATGATGTTCCTTTTCTGAAATGTTGTGTTACTTTTATGCCGGATGTAATGGGACACACACCTTCCAAAAAGTTCAACTTTTGTCCCGTCAGTCCACAGAGTATTTTCCCAAAAGTCTTGGGGATCATCAAGATGTTTTCTGTCAAAACTGAGACAAGCCTTTATGTTCTTTTTGCTCAGCAGTGGTTTTCGTCTTGGAACTCTGCCATTCAGCCATTTTTGCCCAGTCTCTTTCTTATGGTGGAATCATGAACACTGACCTTAACTGAGGCAAGTGAGGACTGCAGTTCTTTGGATGTTGTTGTGGGGTCTTTTGTGACCTCTTGGATGAGTCGTTGGTATGCTCTTGGGGTAATTTTGTTTGGCCGGCCACTACTGGGAAGGTTCACCACTGTTCCATGTTTTCACCATTTGTGGATAATGGCTCTCACTGTGGTTCACTGGAGTCTCAAAGCTTTAGAAATGGCTTTATAACCTTTTCCATACTGATAGATCTCAATTACTTTGTTTATCATTTGTTCCTGAATTTCTTTGGATTGCAGCATGATGTCTAGCTTTTGAGGATCTTTTAGTCTACTTCACTTTGTCAGGCAGGGCCTATTTAAGTGATTTCTTGGTTGAGAACAGGTGTGGTAGTAATCAGGCCCGGGTGTGACTAGAGAAATTGAATTCAGCTTTCCAAAGATGTGATAAACCACAGTTAATTTATGTTTTAACGGAAGGGCAATCACTTTTTCACACAGGGCCATGTAGCTATGGATTTTTTTTTTTACCCTTAATAATAAACACCTTCATTTAAAACCTGCATTTTGTGTTTACTTGTGTTATCTTTGTCTAATATTTAAATTTGTTTGATGATCTGAAACATTCAAGTGTGACAAACATACAAAAAAAAAGAGAAATCACCACTGTATGTCATTTTGGAGTGTTAAGACCCTTCTGCTCTTTTTATTTTATTTTATTTTTTAACTTTTCTCCTTGGGTACAGTATCTCTTCCCAGTGGGCACATGTTGAATATTTATCTTTTGTTCTTATTAAAGACAAGAATAGAAAGGAGATGTCGTTACCTTCTTAACATGTTTCGACTGTACACTACAGCCTTAGTCAGAAGAGTCAGCTGATTGCTGCCAGGTGACATTTATCAGCTGATTTTCGTAGGCGGGGCCAGCTCAGCAGATCTGTCAGATCCACCGAGCCGGCCCCGCCTTCCACCGTCAGATGGTCTCTGGAGAATGTGATCCCAGGTGTGGGAAAGCATAAAGGCCCCCTCATCTCGGTTCATGGTGTCTTTTCCCCGCTTCCTGATTTCTGTGGCCTCCTTGACCCAGCGTTTGTGTCTGTTGCTCTCTGATACAATAATTTTTGCGTTGTCTCAGTCCATGATGTGATTATTTCTTTTGAAAAATCAGCTGATAAATGTCACCTGGCAGCAATCAGCTGACTCTTCTGACGAAGGCTGCAGTGTACAGTCGAAACATGTTAAGAAGGTAAAGACATCTCCTTTCTATTCTTGTCTTTAATAAGAACAAAAGATAAATAATTAAAAGAAGACAAAATGAACCTACTGGAGCTATTACATGTTGAATATGCCAACTATGACAAGCAGTTACGCAGGGCATATTTGTGCAACACTTGCATCAATTTTTGTTGTTCTTTTTTATATCTTCTCTTATAATTTTTATGTATTATGAAACCAAACCAAATAAAATTAAACTAAACTAAATAATTTTCTGCTTCAGTGTGTTCTCAGTTTAAATCTTCTGTATATTTTTACATTTGTTATACATAAATGGTAGTTTTGAGCACTTAAAAACATTAGCGTGGTCTTTTTTATTTTTAACTCACTTCAAATCACCTCCCCAGGCTCTGACGGTGCACTTTGAATGGCTGGATGTGTAAAATAACCTGTCTTTGCTGGGAGCATTATTTGCTAGGTGTCACAAGTCTGTCAAAATAGGTTAACTATACATTTATATTTCAGAAAATGTTAAAAGAGTATCAAAATATGTTTCCCATGCTCTGGCAGTGTCCTTGATATGGCTGGAGATGTAAAATAGTGTTTACCTACTAGGGGTGGGGGATGGGGAATCTATGCATCTGTGGTGGACCCAGTCAGTGTGTTCTCTCCTCAGACTGAATAGCACGACAGGAGGAGATGCATAAGAGAGGAGAAACGGATATGCATTCTCCTCCGGTCTGCATAATAATGCACCGACAGGCTGGGTGACAAAAGCAATTGTCATGGGGGGATGTATGTGTGTTAATGCAAACAGTGACAAAGGAGATTGTCATGATAAATGTATTCATGTTAATGCGAACACCACAGGTTGCAGGGCATGTGGTATGGTATAAAGAGAAAGGTGCCCACGACCTGGTTTTTAGGCTTCTGATTCTTGTTAATGTTAGAGAGAGATTAATAAAGTCTGCTCTGCTCCGGAACCACCTCGCCTGATTATTCCTCTCTCTACACATCATAGTATTGCCATACTTCGTGGTGGTGATACTATTGAATCAGAGACACAGTATTGTGATACTTTATCGAAATTATTAATAAATATTTCAAACACAAACTTGCCTATGTAGGAAAAAGTAATTAAAATCATTTGACTTTTCAGTCCACTAAATAGGGCTGGGGTGGGGCAAAGATTGAGTCGGTGTAGTATCGCAATACTTGACACAGTGATGCACTGATCCCTAGGTGCATGTACCAGTCTTTTATTAATTATATAGTTTTAATTTATGGTATTGCAATACTTAAGGAATCGTATTGTGATATAGATATAAATATGCTTCGATTGCTTCAACTGGGCTTTAGTCTCAGGATTATAGTGATGGACCCATTTTTCATCCTACATGATTAGTCTGTTGATGAGTTCCTCCTTGTTTTCTTGGCACATGGCCAAAAGAGCCGAGCAGCACGTGACTCGTTCCTGCTCCTGGAAAATGAGCAACCGGAGGAATCCATCATGCAGACAACTTCCACATGTGCAAATGGTCATGGACGATTTTCCACAGGCCCCACACTAATGTTGACATCTTGGGCTAGTTGGTGAACGGATCCTCTAAAATTGTTTCCTCCACTTCCTGGATGGCATCTTCATCAGCGGTGCACAGTGGTCGCCCAGGAATGGGTGCCGTTTCCAGCAATGTCCGACCACACTAGAACTGTCAAAGCCAGTGGTTGACCATGTCATATGATGGCGCATCCTCCCCACAAGTGTCTTTTCTCTCATTGAATGTCTCTTGTGGTGTGCAGCCTCTCAAGTTCATAAACCTGATGACTGCTCTGCATTCATCTGGCTCCATTATCACACCTTAGCAGTTGTTCAGATCTGCAAATTACCACATGATCTACAGTATATGTATTATTATAGTACATGTACAATTTCAGCCTTCGACAGTAACTGGAAGTGGCTCAGGGGAAACCTAATGAGTAGCCTTCATATGGAACAGTTCAAGAGAAAACTCTTAAAAGTAATATAAAATGTCTGTATACAAAATTAGCACGTGACGATAACATTAAAAATGCCTTTGTGTATTTTCTTGTAGTCACAGGTTCTGCTGGTCTTGCATTGTTACATATTGTTACCACTGGTATTATATTGTTACCATTTTGTTTACTAAAAAAATACTATACACTCCAGCAATCCCACACCATTAAATCTCATTGACATCTTTTGACCAGTAGAGTGCAGTGTTGTCATATTAATAAAACAGACTACTTTATAAGGGGGACCCTATTTAGTTATGGTTCTGTGCAACATAAATATGCCTAAATATGTCATTTTTGCTTCTGCAAAATGAAAAAACCTTCAGAAGTCTCCTTTGCTGTTTGTACCTTTGGACCTACCTGCTAGATTTTGTTTAGAACTTAAACAGATGGTTTGTTGCTCTCGAGCCTCCCAGTCCTCCTGAATACCAAAATGCTAAAACCATTTTATTCTGTCAGTCCTTCTCCCGTTAACTAAGAGGCACTTAGTGGATTAAACTTGGGTCTAGGGTTTCTTTGAGACAGCCAGACTTCAAGGGGCCAGCATCTGCCCTCCTGCACCGGTCAAACACCTGCTACAGACCCCATACTAGACAGTAAAACATAAATCCACCAGATATATTGCTCACATTCTCTTGTCTCTGTCTTCCCCTCCTCCCTGTGCTCACTAATAACATGCTTCAGAGTTGGTGTTGTGCATTTGTAGTTGAGCTGGAGGTGAAATCTGCAAAGAAGTTTACTGGAAGAAAAATACCCTAAAGGTAAAAGGGATTCGTGTTCACGCGTGAGAACATTTCCGTCATTTTTTTTCCTACTGTGAGGCTCAGAAACATGAATGATTGTGCCTTCTTCTTTAGGTTACAGAGCAGATGTAAATAGCAGTGACTTTAACAGGAACAATAACAAATATAGCCACAAGCGGCGATCATCGTGTCCCAAGCAGATTAAGACTTCAAGGTCTTGTATTGTTTAGCAACAGTGAACACATACAGTAAGTGTGCTAAACATTCCTCTTCAAAGCAGCATTGTGTAACTTTGTTTCTTGTAGAAACACTGGAAAAGTTACAACCACGGCGATCATGACTCAAGTCCCAACAGCCAACCACAGGGCACTTTGTTGGTGGCTAAAGTTGGGCCCATTGAATTGCTGCTGAAACCAAGGCCGCAGTTGCTGTCCTCCCAGTGATCCCACCAAAAAAAAAAGCTGTTGCAGGCAATATGGGCCCACTTAGGCCATGGGGGAAGTGATTCACTCGCTCATATGTGGATGCATCATCAAAATCATTTTGTAAACATTATTTTGAGGTGAAAATCTTACATAGTTTGCTTTAAACTGCACAGGAGAGGCATGTTGTATATCAGTTGTTCAGAAGAATACTGTAAGACTTCCCTGGCAAGATTCAAACCTGAGACCCCCAGCATACCAGGCTATTGACAAAACCACAGTACCACACAAGTACATCAACCACACTAACTTTCTCAAATGATAAATGTTTGATTCACAAGATTTCCAGCAGCAGTAGAGCAACAGCTTTTAAAACTTAATGTGTGCTGCACATTGTTTTCAAATGCACAAAAGAGGTATGCTGTACTTTCTCATACACTAACAAACTTTGACAAGGCATAAAGGCTGATAGATATTTCATAAAGATGATTTTTGGAACATGAACACAATTGCAAGAAGTTTGGTGTTTTGCTGAAGAACTGATTGTGACGTTTCATCAAATTTGGATGAGTACATCAGAATCCAAAAATACATGCCAAAGAGAAACTATAAATTGACTGGTCTAGACATTTGTGGATAGTTCTGACATATTTTCATTATCAATATCTGTAGATGATCTCTGCTTGTTTTCTAGTTAATTGGATGAATGTCCTAGGAGGAGGAGTTCTGACTCTATTTGCACATTTTTGAAAATAGGGTGCAGAAAACTTTATTTCTAGAGCTTAAGACCAGCAGCTGTAGCGCAGGTGTAGCGTGGCCGACTACTGATCGGAGGGTCAGGAGTTCCAATTCCCGCTCTGTCTGCAGTCTGTATGTCAAAATGTCCTTGAGCAAGAGACTGAACCCCCAAATTGCTCCTGGTGGGTCAAGCCAGCGCCTGTGTATGGCAGCTCTGCCGCCATCAGTGTGTGAATGGTTGGATAGCAGGATCTGTAAAGCACTTTGGTCATCTAGAGATGAGAAAAAGTGCTATATAAGTGAACGCTATTTACCATTTATGGCAGAAAAAAGTTGCTGAAGAGTTCAGAGAACAGTAGTAGTTCCATTGAGAGGCAACCTCTCTTTTTCAAAGACGCCCTGTTCACACTCATACATTCACAGCAGGAAACTGCCCAGTACAACCACAGACTGGCCTGTGGCCACTGAGCAGCTCCACTGGAGCAGTTGGGGTTAGGGGCCTTGCTCAAGGGCACTACAGTGGGGTTGAGGAGGGTGGGGCAAACACTGCTATGTTATCTGGCCCACCCAGATCTGATCCTGCCGGTCCTGGGATTGAACCAGTGACCCTCTGTTCACCAATCCACATCCCTAACCATTAGGCCACCACTGCACTGACAATGTACTGACAATGTAATTAATTTTGACAGAACAGAAGAAAGTGGAACCTTAAACAGAAGTTGGTTCCTGTCCCGACTGTTTTTACATGGCGCACAACACCAGCCCTCAGGTCGGCACGTTGCAGTTGTGCTGTCTGGACATATGGACCGTAGATTAATAATGTAATTAATTTTAATATAACAAAAAAGCAGACTCTTAAACACTCAAGTTGGCACCTGCCAGACAGTCTTTGGGGCACAAAGATATGTTCATATTTATGGTCGTGGCACACAACACTGGCAAAAAAAACCTCCTCATTTTATTAAGTCTGGGTGTTAAAATTACATTCAATGCCTGTGTTTGAAATGAGGGTATGTGGCAGACATCCTTGAAGCCTGACGGTGAAGGGGGCGGGTCACCTGACTTGCACAGCTGCAGCTAGACCAAAACATGGAAAGACTGAAAACGGCGTGTAAGAATGCTTTTACTTTTCATTAGAAGTCTAATATTTATGCTGCACACTGTCAGATTCACCAGCATCATTAATGCTAAGTGTTTCAACACATTTCTGACTCTGAAGAAGATGCAGAAGTGTTGAAAACTTATTATTCAGTTCAACTTTAATACAGACCACACTTTACATGACTGTGCATCAAAAGAAACAAAAAAGACACAACAGCAGTGTAATGAATTGAGTTCCAGAGATTATACTGCGTATTTATCTTCTAGCCTCACTGCTTTAGCTGTGAGAATATAAGTTAATCAAATCAATTTCTTAGAATGAACATTTCAAACTACCTTGTTATTTTCAGTACATCATCTCATGTCTTGAATGTAAACATAAAGTGGGATATTGAGAGTGTGACTTACTTCGCTCCTCCGTGGCTCGCCACTTTATCATAGCAGAGGGGTTTGAGTGCCCTAATGATCCCAGGAGCTATGCTGTAGGGGGGCAACTTGTCCCTGTGTGTCCCAGACAAACTGGTCCTGGGTGAAGGGCCCGACCAAGAGCGGTCCAGCGGATCCCCATGAAAGAAAAGTTACATCAAGGACCCAGTGTACCCAAATGAGGCACGTGGGTCTGCCCTCCAGTTGGCTCACCACCTGCAGGAGGGATCATGAGGCTCACGGTGCCATTTGGACTCGGCAGCAGTTTGGACTACTCTGCTTTGACAGCTTCCCCCGCAATCTGGACCACCGGATAAGTAGTAGAAGATGGATGGATGCATTTATTTCAAGTCATTTATTTTGCCTCGTAATTTCCTTCATTAGACCATGGTAAAATGAGTGTTTTCATGTTTCTTATTTCATTTTTAAATCCATAGATAGATAACAAAGGACTGATGTCTTGGAGCACCTTAATAATGCAGGGATTCTAAAAAAAAGATTGTTAGTTTGGCATGGTAGATGCTATCCTATAGCTGGTGCGGTTTGTGCTTCTTTTTGGCACAGCCTCTTCTCCTGCATCCACTGCCTGATCTTAATGTGAGAAATTCCACACAGGGGTGAAAGGCTGCACCTCCCCAAGGCTCTATTTAATGTAACCATTCATAATATCGTAGATGTCTTCTTGCATCCATGAGCTGACCTCAGGTCAGAATAAATCCATGTCATGTATAGCAGTGGGTGCTTTACTAATTATTAAAGAGATCACTGGGGACATGTTATGTTGTTGGGGTTTTTTTTACCTTTGTATCTAAATAAATGCCTACACATTCAGGTTGAATTTACCCTTTAATTATGGGCTAGCACATGACCAAAGATGTCAATTATTTTGATGAATTGTTGCAGCATCTGCATGTGTTTTCCCCTCTAAAGTGGTGATTCTAAGCAGATTTGGGTGCTTAGCTGTAGAAATCCTGTTTACATTTGAGATAATTAAGGCACTAACTATTTTGAAGCCAAACAACACCTGGAGGATGAAAACAGTGGTTTGGTGATGTGCCTGTTAAAACCAGATGTTTCCTTTTATCCACGTCTTCACTTTGAATTGGATATAGCTTTGGTCAAGAAAACTATCAAAGATTTTTTGTTAATATATTAAAGTCCTTATCACTGCGATTTGAATCAATATGTATGTTCTTGGTGCAAACAGAACCCATGCACAACAATGGCAAATTATTTGCAACGCTTTGGACCAGTTAACAAGTTAGATAATTCAAAGATTTTTATTTGTCAATGCTTCTATACATACAAGACATACAGGAGAATTGAAATGCCATTTCTCTCTCTCTTAGTGGAGTGCGCAATATATAAGTAAAGAAGGAATAAGGATGAAAAACAACAGCAGTCTATGTACAGTAGTGCTACCCATAGTGCAAATAAAGATAAAACCCAGCAAATATTTTCCCACAAAAACCTGAACATAACTGGGCTCCCTGGTTGAAAAATACTCTGCTAAAGTAACCTAGGAGCCAAGGGCACCTCCAGAAATTTTTCATGGGGGGGGCCACATGAAGGCCACTGAAAATCTTGGGGTGGCACATCAAAATCAAAAGCCAATACTCAAGTCCAGAAATTCTCTAATGTTGTTGTCACACTGGCACCCCCAGGTGGTTGTCACTGTGATGTCATAGGCTTATATAGACTAGTTGAAAACTTTCATTTCGAGTAGTACCTTTTACGGTTGATATGCATCGACTAAAAGCAGAACAATTAAAATTTTGAGCACCACAACAAACCGCTTTTCATAGTTGTTGGATGGTGTTGAAAGCACTGGAGGTCAAAGAACATGATCCCCACCATGCTCCCAGGCTTCTCCAGGTGGGACAGGGAACAGTGTAGGAAGAAGATCACTGCATCCTCCACCCTGATGCCATGCTGGTGGGCGAACTGGAGTGGCTTCATCGCTGGTCCCACCAGGGGGCGGAGGTGGGCAAGGAGCAGCCTCTCTAGGGTCTTCATCAGGTGAGATGTGAGGGCCACTGGTCTGTAGTTGTTCAAGTCTCTGGGGTGGGAAGTCTTTGGTACGGGTACCACACGGGATGTTTTCCACAGCTGTGGTACTTTCCCCAGCTTCAGGATCAGGTTGAAGATGTGAATAATAATGTGAATAAACATGAACTTGTTTTCTTTGCATTATTTGATTCAAATGCACATCAAAAAGCAACATCAACAACAGCAGTATGACGAGTAAGACACAAGTGTCATGAGTCGCCCTTTTCAAGGGCAAGAGTGAGGACACCACATGCCAACTGTGAGTTACAACATTTATTAACTTAAACACAAACAACACTTACAAATAAGGAATGATGAGAGAAACACTGGAGGAAACGGGGCTCACGACTGGTGAGGAGAGTGAACAGCCTGGACGGAACACTGGTTGAGGCGCTCAGACATGCCAGGGAAAAAGAGACAAAACCCAGATGGAGTCACACCTGAACAGAACCGGGGCTCACGCCTAGGGAGACGGGAAAGGAGATGATTCCCGGACGGAGCACACCTGTTCACCTCTGTGGGAAAAAATACTTTCACCCAGAGTTTGACCGTTGCTCTGAGGAAACAAACAGTAGGACACGGCAACTGGGGAACCATTGCTGTATCCTTAAATAGGTAAATGGGAATGAACCAATGAATGACAGATGTGGATCACAAGAGTGAGGAAATAATCAGGTCAACAGCTGACAGCTGTCAAAACCCGCAAACAGGTCTTGACAGCAGGAAGTAAACAAGGGCTGTCAAAATAAAAGCACAAACCGTGATAAACGAAAATCAAGAAATAATCCAGTGAACAAGAATACACTAAACAGAGGGACCTAGGGAGAGGGTAAGAAAAAAAGAAATACAAAACCAACCAGAGCTAATGATACAAAACTACAAAAGGAGATCTAAGAGCAAGGACAAATACAAACACAGGAAAATAACTAGAAGTACAAAATACAACGAACTAAACTAAATGCAAAATTAACAAAGATGCAGAAATACAGAAAGTGACGACAACAACTTAGAGACAGAACAGCTCCCACTTTTGCTCAGGGTCATGACAAGTCCATTTTAAGATTCTTAAAAATGTATTCTTGAGACTTTTTAAATCGAAAGGTTAATATTAACAGAAATTCCTGTACATTCTATGATTCCATCATTGAGAAAGGAGAACATTTTTTCCTGTAATTTCACAAAGTTTCTGGCAAACTTTACAGTTCTGGATAACATCTAACAAACTTCTCCAACTTTATTGGACCATATAAGATTTGGCCGTAAAATGCAAAAAAAAAAAAAAGAAAAAAGACTAATCATTTGGAAAAGTTTTTCATGCATAAATGTAGTTGCTTTAAAATTAGTCCAATTTTTGATACTGTCTTGAACAAAATAAAACTGTATAAAGTCTTAAAACACCGTAAAATTATATCCATCCATCCATCCATCTTCTTCCACTTAATCCTTTTCGGGTTGCGGGGGGTGGGGGGGAGGGGCTGGAACCTATCCCAGCCATTTGGGGTGAGAGGCTGGGTACGCCCTGGACAGATCGCCAGTCCATTGCAGGGCCAACACAGAGAGACAGACAACCATTCACTCTCACAGTCATACCTAAGGACAATTTAGAATCCCCAGTTGATGCCAATTAACCTAACTTGCATGTTTTTGGCATGTGGGTGTGTGACGACGAAGTGTCCCCACTGTTATGATTTATTGTATGTGTGATTATGTTATATTTGTAATATTGTAAATGTTATTATGATTATTTGTAAAAGTACACACATTATTTCTAGGATCTGTCTTTGTCTAATTTGAATGCCTTTGAGATAATTGACAGATCAGGAAGGAGAAGGAAGCAGCGCTGAAAAGTGGAGACAGGGGCTGCTACAGGGAGGTTAAATATCGGTTTAGCAGAGAGCTGAGGAGAGCTAAATCTGTGTATTCTGAGAGACTCCAGCAGCAGTTCACTGCTAATGACTCGGCTTCTGTGTGGAGAGGACTGAGGCAAATCACCAATTATCGGCCTCAGGCTCCTAAAGGTCAGGATGACAAAGCCCTTTGTCAAAGATTGTCCCAACACTATGCCCGTTTTGACACCCCGTCATCTGTGTCCAACTCCCCCCCTCCCTCCAGCTCCACAGCCTCCACGATCCCTACTTCATCAAAGGCGCCCCCCCTCCTCCCCCCCTGCCCTTGTCATCAGTGAGTAGGACATGCTCAAACAGTTCTCCAGACTGAACCCGCGCAAGGCCCCCAGTCCGGACGGCGTGTCTCCCTCCACCCTGAGACACTGTGCGAAAGAGCTGGCTCCTGTCTTCACAGACATTTTTAACACCTCCCTTAAGCTATGCCACGTGCCATCCTGCCTCAAATCCTCCACCATCATCCCTGTCCCCAAGAAGCCACGGATCACTGGACTTAACGACTACAGACCTGTAGCGCTCACCTCTGTAGTCATGAAGTCCTTTGAGCGCCTGGTCCTGCCCCACCTCAAGTCCATCACCACCCCCCTCCTGGACCCGCTGCAGTTTGCCTACCGAGCCAACAGGTCTGCAGACGACGCAGTCAACCTGGCCTTCCACTCCATCCTGCAGCACCTGGACTCCCCGGGAACCTACGCCAGGATCCTGTTTGTGGACTTCAGCTCCGCATTCAACACCATCCGCCCTGCTCTGCTCCGGGACAAGCTGTCCCTGCTCAACGTGCCTGACTCCCTCTGCAGGTGGATCACCGACTTCCTGACGGACCGGAGGCAGCATGTGCGGCTGGGAAAGACTGTCTCAGACTCTGCTAGCATCAGCACCGGATCACCCCAGGGCTGTGTACTTTCCCCCCTACTCTTCTCCCTTTATACCAACTCCTGCACCTCCAGCCACCAGTCTGTCAAGTTGATCAAGTTTGCGGACGACACCACCCTCATCGGGCTCATCTCCAACGGCGACGAGTCCGCCTACAGGAGAGAGGTGGCCCAGCTGGCGTCCTGGTGCAACAACAACAACCTGCAGCTGAACGCTCTGAAGACAGTGGAGATGATTGTGGACTTCAGGAAAGTCACAACCCCTCTGCCCCCCCTCACCCTCACAGGCTCTCTCATCACCACTGCTGATTCCTTCCGCTTCCTAGGCACCACCATCACCAGGGACCTCAAGTGGGAGCTGACCATCAGCTCCCTCATCAAAAAGGCCCAGCAGAGGATGTTCTTCCTGCGGCAGCTGAGGAAGCTCAAGCTACCCACCAAGATGTTAATGCAGTTCTACACAGCCATCATCGAGTCCATCCTCACCACCTCCATAACCGTGTGGTACGCAGGAGCCACTGCCAGGGACAGACTAAGGCTGCAGCGCGTCGTGCGCACTGCTGAGAAGGTGATCGGCTGCAAGCTCCCATCTCTCCAGGATCTGTACATCTCCAGGACCCGGAGGCGTGCTGGCCGGATCATAGCCGATCCCTCACACCCTGGTCACGTACTGTTTGCCCCTCTCCCCTCAGGTAGAAGACTTCGGTCCATCCAGACTAAAACCTCCTGTCACATGAACAGCTTCTTCCCCTCTGCCATCAGACTGCTGAACACTAAGTGACTTATTGACTCTTGTGCACTATGTACAGCAGCTCAACCAGACTCATGTCAATCATCACTGTTTTCTTCCTGCATTACCGACTACACTATATGGTTCTCCACATTATCTGCTGCTCGCTAATATATTTAAACTGCTGACTAGTATTACTCACTCTTATTCTACACTTTATTGCATGTATAGTTTATTTCTTTTATTTTATCATGTTTAATGTTGCAGCATTGCACCGAGACAAATTCCTAGTTTGTGTACTACATGAACAATGGCAATAAATCTGATTCTGATTCTGATAATTGCTATGGTTAATTATTTGGGTAAACAATTGGTAATTATTTAATCCACATACCTTTGCCAACGTGCTTCCTGAGGGTGTCCGGGCAAAAGACTCTGTTAGGGGTTGAATGCCTTTTAAAGGACACCAGCAGGAAGAAAGCATGTTATGGTGAGTTAGAGGGGTGATTTAAATTTGTAAATAGGGGTTAAATTATTTATTGAATTATTTATGGTGTTATTTATTGTGTGTTAGTTATATTTATTCTGTATTTAGGTGGGGAATTATTTATGGTCTTTTAGATGTTAGTGGGTATATGTGGAAAATAGAAAAATGTTATTGTTTTACCTGGGACATATGGTATGTTCTAATTGATGTTAATTATCTTTAATAGTATTAACAGCTGTTGTTGGTTAGTGGTCAAGTTGTCGAGAGTTGTTGAGAGTTGTCAAGTGTTGACGAGAGGATCGATGATAATGATTGATGGACAAATTCAAGTCGTGATAAATCGTGTCGGATGTTTTGGAATTAATACCTGTAAGTTTTTGGAATAAATTGAAAAACTGTTAATTGAAAAATTGATTGAAAGCCTCTTGCCTTCAGCCACAACGTTACAGGGTGGAAACCGGAGAAATCCCGGAGTAAATCCACGCAGACACGGGGAGAACATGTAAACTCCACACAGATCACTGTTGGTCAGGGGCTGGGATCGAACCCCGGATCCCCCGGCCAAGGGTGAGTTGCTGTGTGCTAACCACTCCACCACCGCGCTATCACTACCCAGAATGCATTGCGACGTAAACAAAAATGGCAATTTACATCGTAATAAAGTTTTTTAAAAATATATAAAACTGGGAATTATTTTCAAAAAAATGATATTATAGTTATGTTACTAACATAAAAATAAAGCATATAGAGCTAACATGCCAATATAATCGGAGTTCCTTTTAAAGGACATAATGTAGGATTTTTCTTTAAAGAATGCCAAAAGAAAGCACTTCTAAAAAGGTAAGACATGCTCTTTGCAGCTTTTCAGCCAGCTGTGCAAGTTTTTCCAATTTACTCCCGAGACCACAAAGGCTGGTTCTTCAGCAGGCTGGCTGTGGCCTTCTCTTATGCACTGAAGAAGGAATTGGTTTATTGTACAAAGTCCCATCTGAAATTCAATCTGAGGCAAAAACACATCACAAATCCATTTCTTCCGATGTTGGTGGTTTAACAGTTTGAGTGTGACTGTCACCAAACTGCGACATAACCCCTAGTGGTCAACAGTGGTAAAGATTTTTTTTCAAGAAGCTAGTCAGATCAGATGTTACAAGTTTCCAAGGCTATAACTTTAAAGTGGTAAGAGCTAATGGCTTACTGTCAAATAGAAAGATGTAAAATATGATCCAAAGTTTCAGATAGGAATGAATTTATGCATCTAATTTGGATAATGCCACAGCAGCTATATTGAATTACATAACTCAGTAAAAAGCAGACCTTGGACATATTTACACAAAGAATGGTTCAGTCTTTTGACACTGTTTTTTGTACAGGGGTACGTTGTCATCTTATCTTCAAAGTATATGAACAAGAAAATCAGTACAATGTAAAGAAACAAAGAAATTCATCACTTACCAGCGGCAAAGGGGATTCGCTCGCTGGAGTGCGTGGTCCGTTTTCGTCCACCGTGGCCATTGTTTTCTGTTCTGTTGGTCATTTGCACTCTCTCCCACATCTAGACACTCTTAAGATTATCCCACATCAATGAGTCCGTGACATTTGCTGTGGTGGATGGCTCTCACGACTGCTGTGACTGATGCCAGTTTAGCTCCGAGGTTAGCTTGTCTGCGGCCTCCAACTGGAGAGCTAGTTCGACTGCTCTGGCTAATGCTAAGTCATTCAGCGCCATTAGTAGCCTAGCTCACACTGCAGCGTTGCATGTGTGCTCTGCTAGCTGGTCGCGCACCATTTTATCTTCCAGCTGTCCAAAGCAGCACTCGCTAGCTAGCTGTCTTAAGTCAGCGACAAACTGGTGGATGGGTTACCACTTACACATTGGTGTTGCTGCTGAAAATAATTCTCTGTACAGTCACGCTGTCTGGAGTATGAAAATGGTTGGCTAGCAACTCCATGATCTCCTCAAATGAGTTTGATGCACCAAGCGTCCTCAGGACTTGCTGGCCCTCAATACCCAAGTTATGGATGAGAAGCGCATGTGCCCGCAACTTGTCGAGCTGCCTGAGGTCCAGCGCGGTGATGTAGGTCTGAAAAGCCTCGAACCAGCGCGGCCAAGGCACCGGTGGTTCACCCAGGAGCTCGGGGAAGGGACGGAGTGGTGTTATGCATGCCTCCATGAGTTAATCCTCGGTCAACAAATGTTATGTATGCAAACCTGGTGATGAATGAAGCAAAGATGAAGGTAGCATCGAACATAGCTTTATTGATGTTTTGGAACAGCAGTACACAGCAAGCACCTGACGTGGGCATCCGGCACAAGAGGAAGTGCTATGCAGCTTGCCCCGCTATATAGGGCAGTGCGGTGACGTGACAGGAAGTCGACATCACCACACTGCACTTCATAATAAAGTACTGTCATCACACCCACCACAGACAACAGACAAAACCAGAAAAAGCACAAACACATTTTTAAGTAAGTATTAAATGGCTTATGTTGCATTCCCATTAGCACTCGGCGTCCAAATAAGGCACCAACCAAGCCTGCAAGCCAGCAACTGTATAGCTACATAAAGCTACGTGTCTACCTAGGCATCTGTTGACAAAAGCTCCCCACACCTCCTCTGCAACGGGATGCGTCAGGAGCGTGAAAGGGGCGTAGCAGGGTGAGAGTCCCAAGCCCACTCTAGTGTCACCCCAAGAAACTTATTTTCCTGTACTGTTTCTATTCTGGTATCATCTATCGATACCGTTATTTCATGATTTATTTTATAATTTCCAAACAACATAATCTTTTTTTTTTTTTCAGATTTAGAGATAATTTATTTTTGTTGAACCACTGTGTTAACCTTTTCATTTCTGTTGTGACCACCTCTAAAACCTGCTGCAAATTCTCACCAGTGCAAAGTATATTTGTGTCATCCGCAAACAAAATAAATTTCAGAATTTTTGATACTTGGCATATACCATTAATATATAAGATAAAGAGTTTGGGTCCTAAAACTGACCCCTGGGGCACACCACAAGTGATGTTCATGAAGGGTGATTTGTGTTCACCTATTTGCACAAATTGTTGTCTGTTACTTAAATAACTTTCCACCCAACTCAGTCCGACCCCCTTATCCCATATCTTTCCAATTTCCTCAGTAAAATTCTGTGATCAGTGGTGTCAAAAGCTTTCTTTAAATCTATAAATATTCCTACAGCAAACTTTTTTTTTATCTATACAACTAGTAATTTCTTCTATGAATTTGATCAGTGCCAAAGATGTAGATTTGTCTGCTCTAAAACCATACAGACTGTCTGTAAGAAGGTTATGTTTTTCAATGAAATTATCCAGTCTCTTAGTGAAGATTTTTTCAAGTATTTTGGAGAATTGTGAGAGTAAAGAGACAGGCCTGTAATTCGTAAAATGATGACTGTCTCCTGTTTTGTATAGTGGTATTCCTTTTGCTATTTTCATTTTGTTTGGAAATGTACCAGTTTGAAATGACAGGTTACAGATGTGGGTGAGTGGTTTAGCAGTTCCTTTAATTACTTTTTTCACTATTGTCATGTCAATTTCATTCCAGTCAGTTGATTTTTTGTTCTTAAATTTACTCACAGTCTTGATAATTTCCTTTTCAGTTACTGCACCCAAAAAGATTGTGTTTGGATTTCTATCTTCTATTCCATTTACAGACCCACCATCGTTTGTTTCTGGTGTCATTATTGTTTTTGCCAATTCTGGACCAGCTTTTACAAAAAATTTATTAAAACCACTAACCACATCCTCCATATTATTTATCAAATTGTTATATTCAATAAAATATTCTGGATAATTTGCATTCTTCGATCGGTTACTAATAATTCCATTTAGCACTTGCCATATTCCTCTTAAGTTATTCTTATTATCCTCTAATATTCTGTTGTAGTATTCTTTCTTGCAAGTCCTCATTATATTAGCTTATTTTTTTATATCTTTTATATTTGATCTCAGCCTCTACCGTTCTACACTTAGTGAATTGTTTATATAATGTATTCTTTTTACATGTATTTATTAACCCCTTGGTGACCCATGGAATATTTTTGTTTTGTTGTCTGTCACTGTATTGTTTTAAAGGACAGCTTTTATTGTACAATGATTTGTAAAAATTCATCATATGCTTTATTTACAGCATTTTCATCACAAACTATCTTCCAGTCTTGCATTAATAATTCCTTTGCCAGTAAATACATAGATTCTTCAGTTCTTGTTATTTTATAGTTAATATTTTTTGGTATACTTTTTCTTCCTATAATCACATTGATAGACAACAAAAATCGGCAGGTGGTCACTGATATCATTCAATAAAAGCCCACTCACGATATTATTTTCCATAATGTTTGTGAATATGTTATCTATTAGTGTGGCACTGTGTGACGTGATTCTGCTAGGTCTGATGATTGTTGGATGTAAGCCCATACTGTACATTGTGTTGGTAAATTCTTCTGTCATACTATGTTGTTTTGAGTTCATAAGATCTATATTGAAATCCCCACAGATGAACATAACTTTATGAGTAAGTTTTTCATACATTTTTGCCATCCAGTCCTTGAATAAGTCAATATTTGATCCAGGTGTTCTATATACACAGCTCACTATTATATTCTGCATATTGTCTAAACAGATTTCTTCTGAAACACATTCAAATAAATCATTCACAGTCACTGTCAAATTTTCAACAACCTTGTATTGCAAGCACTTATCAACATAAATTGCAATTGCAAATTGCAACTCCTCCTTTTTTTCACTTTTCTATTCATATAATTTAATTCGCAGCCATCCAATGTAAGTCCACTCCTTTCTCTTCACTGAGCCACGTCTCTGATATTGCCACTATACTGAATGGCTCTTTAAACTGATGTAAATAATCTTTAATGTTATCAAAGTTAGCATAGAGACTTCTGCTGTTGAAGTGGATCATAAATATATTAAAATCAGATATGAACATTGCGTTAAACTGTTCATCTGTGTAGTAACTACAGTTATTATTGATGGAGGTTAATAAATTATTGTCAGGGTCTATGTCATATTCCACGTCCTGTGGGTTGTGATCCGTATATTCAAAAACTTTTAGTTCCTGTTGTTCCTGTTCGTTGATCTTTTGTTTCATGTAGTTATATGTCCTGTTGCAGATGAGTGTGATCCTTCAGTGTCCTACAGTTGTCTCTTGTTGCTGTCGACTCCAGTTCATAATGTTCATTGATATTTGTCCAGTTCCATAATATTTCGGATGTTAATGACTTTGGCTTCTTCAGGTGATCCGTTTAATTTGATGTATATTTAACAGTTTGTTGTCCAGGTGTTTTGAATCTTTTTTTTGCTTTCTCATGTATCTTGCTTTTCAATTCAATTCAATTCAACTTTATTTATATAGAGCCATTTCACAACAACAGTCATCTCATAGCACTTTCAAATGTAGGGGAAACCCCCACAATTGCAGAACGACCCCAGCAATCAGGCGATCCCCTGTGAGCAAGTGCTTGGTGATGGTGGAGAGGAAAAACTCCCTTTTAACAGGAAGAAACCTCTAGCAGAACCAGGCTGAGGGAGGGGCAGTCATCTGCTGCGACTGGCTGGGGGGTGAGGGGATAGAGAAGATGAGAAGAACAGACATGTAGAGAGCAAATATTAAAGGGGAGAAGCCCAGTGCATTATTGGAGGTCCCCCGGCTGTCTAAATCTATTAGCAGCATAACTAAGGGAGGGTTTAGAGACATATGATCCCTCCTAATTGTAAGCTATATCGAAAAGGAAGGTTTTTACCCTATTCTTAAAAACAGAGATCGAGTCTGACTCCCCAATCCAGATTGGTTACTGGTTCCACAGGAAAGGAGCTTGATTACTGAAGGCTCTGCGTCCCATTGTACTTTTGGAGATTCTAGGTATTACAAGTAATCCAGCATTTTGGGAGCGTAATGCTCTATTAGGATGATAGGGTAGTATCAGATCTTTTAAATGAAAAGGGACCTGATTGTTAAGAGCTTTATAAGTGAGAAGAAGGATTTTAAACTTAATTCTGAACTCTATGGGAAGCCAATGAAGGGAGGCCAGAACCAGAGAGATATGATCTCTCTTACTAGTAGCTGTTAAAACTCTTGCTGCAGCATTTTGGATCAACTGAAGACTTTTTAAAGATATTTTAGGACAACCTGATGATAAAGAGCTACAATAATCTAATCTAAAGCTAACAAAAGCATGGATCAGTTTCTCAGCATCATTCTGAGACAAGATGCTCCTAATCTTGGTAATATTATGCAAATGATAGAAGGCAGTCTTAGCAACAAATTTAATATGTGAATTGAAAAACAGATCTTGATCAAAAATAACTCCAAGGTTCCTCACAGAAGTATTAAGAGAAAGAGTAACCACATCCAAACTATGAGTTTGATTTGGAAAGGTATTTCTAAGGGTTTTTTTTGGATCAACAAGAATGACTTCAGTCTTATCTGAATTTAATAGCAGGAAATTACAAGTCATCCAAACTTTGATTTCCTTTAGACAGGCTTCTAACTTGGCTAATTGATTACTATCAACTGGCTTCATTGACAGGTATAATTGTGTGTCATCTGCATAACAATGAAAATGTATACAGTGCTTTCTAATGATGTTGCCTAATGGAAGCATATATGAACTAAAAAGAGTAGGGCCTAGCACAGATCCCTGTGGAACTCCATGACTGAGCTTTGAGTTGGAAGAAAACTCATTATTGACATGAACAAACTGGAGCCTATCAGACAAATACGATCTAAACCACTGCAATGAAGTTCCATTAAGTCCACCATAGTGTTCTAATCTATCGAGTAGAATATTATGGCCGATTGTATCAAAGGCTGCACTATGGTCTAAAAGGACAAGTACAGAAACAAGTCCATTATCAGATGTGATAAGGAGGTCATTAGTGACCTTCACCAAGGCTGTTTCAGCACTATGATCAATTCTAAACCCAGATTGAAACTCTTCAAATAAACCATTTCCCTGCAAGTGATCAAATAATTGTGTAGCAACAACTCTTTCTAAGATTTTTGAAATGAAAGGCAGATTAGAGATTGGTCAATAGTTAACTAAAACTCCTGGATCCAGCATTGGCTTTTTGAGTAAGAGTTTAATTACATCAGTTTTAAAAGCCTGTGGTACATGGCCTAATGTTAAAGAAGAATTGATTATTTGAAGAATACGGCTGCCAATAAACGGGAAGACTTTATTTAAATAACCTGGTAGGAATAGGGTCTAAAAGACAAGTTGAAGGCTTGGTTGAGGAAATTATTTTATCTAACTCTAAAAGGTCAATTAGAGTAAACTTATCCAAACAGATATCAATTGAAGGAGTTGTAGTAGTTACTGTATTTAAGTTAACGATGGGAAGAATCTGACTGATTTTGTATCTGATAGATGAAATTTTTTGATTGAAAAAGTTCATAAAGTCCTGACTAGTAAGCTCTAAGGGAATGCAAGGATTGACAGAGTCCTGACTCTTTGTCAGCCTGGCTACAGTACTGAAAAGAAACCTGGTATTATACTTGTTCTTTTCTATTAATGCAGAGTAATAACTTGTTCTAGCTTTTCTAAGAGATTTTTTATAAATTAAAAGATGATTTCTCCAAGCTGAAAAGTTTTCATCTAAATTAGTGGAACACCATTTTCTTTCTAACTGACGAGTCTTCTGTTTTAAGCTACAAGTTTCTGTGTTAAACCAAGGGGTTAGAAATCTCTGATTGGACTTTTTCTTTTTTAAAGGGGCCACCAAGTCTAGAGTCTGATGCAAAGAAGCTGTAACACTATCTACCATGCTATCAATTACAGAAGGAGCAAGCTCTCCATAGTTTATTTCTGTTGTGTTGACATATGGCATAGAGGAGACAATCTGCATAAATTTGGTAACAACATCATCTGAAAGACATCTGCTGTAGTAATATTTTTCTTTAGGAAACAAATAGTCAGGAATAGTGAAATCAAAAGTTAACAGACAGTGGTCTGACAGTACAGGATTATGAGGAGACACTACCAGATTTTCTATTTCTATGCCATATGTCAGAACAAGGTCCAATGTGTGGTGGAGATAATGAGTAGTTTTCTACTTTCTGAGAAAACCCCATCGAGTCTAATATTGAATTAAATGCCTTATTAAGGCAGTCACTATCTACGGCTACATCTACATGTATATTAAAATCCCCTACTATAATTATTCTATCTGATTTCAGCACTAAATCAGCTAAGAATTCGGCAAATTTGGATAAAAACTCTGGGTAGGCTGAGGGAGGACAATAAACTATGGCAAGGAAAATTAGGTTTGACCTAAGATTGCTAACATGCCCAATACTGAGGACCAGGCCCTCAAAGGAATTAAAACATGTTTTTTGCTTTACATTAACTAGTAATTTAGAATAGTAAATTGTTGCTCCTCCTCCTCCATGACCAGAATTTCTGGGATTTTGATAGTTTAAATAACCAGAGGAAGTTGATTCATTTAAACCAACATAATCCTCTTGCCCTAACCGAGTCTCTGTAAGGGATATTAAATCAATCTGATGATCAATTAACAGATCATGGACTAGGAGAGACTTGGGAGTTAGAGACCTAATATTTAACAAACCACATTTAATTTTTAAATTATGAGGAGGGAGAGATGCCAAATTGTTAAATTTAGAGACTTAATGTTTAATTTGAGTTTTACCGTTTGTTTAATCATTTTGGGATGCTTATACATTATATTTTTTATTAACTTTGGAGGGAGCAGACAATGATTCTCTGACGGGGAAGACGGGCTAAGTTGAGGGGTGAGGGATAAAGAGGAGCTGCAGAGAGGTGTGTATTTATCAAGTTTTGTTGTATTTGTCTTGGGTTAAAATGTTTTGGGTAACGGGAGACAGACACAATCTCTATGGGGTTATGAATTGAAGACTGATCTAAACAGTGAGAATTATTTGGATTAATAGGATTAACATGAGAAGTGGAAGCAAAAAAGGGCTGGTGGGCAGACCCAGGTACTTCGGGGAGAGTTAACATACCAGCTTTCAGTCACTGTACTAAAAAATGTGGAGTGGAATAAAACAGATTGTCCCTTAGACCATGTGCACTGAGTCTATTTGGATGGATGCCATCTGGCTTCATAAATATGGACGGTTCCAAAACAGGTTGAAATTGTCTATAAAACCAATGTTAAAAGTAGGACATGTTGAACACAACCAGGTATTAAGGCTGAGAGTTCTGCTAAAATAATTGCAACCTCTTCTAAAAGGTGCAAGTGGCCCAGAAATAAACACATGTCTGCCACAATTCATAAGAGTGGACAGAAGGCTCCTGAAGTCTCTCTTTAAGATCTCAGACATTTCATCTGGGATGTTGTTGCATCCAACATGCACAATAACAGTTTTAGCGTGGGGGTATTTATTTAATAGGTCAGGGGTAAGAGCCTCATTGTCTGACACTTTAGCCTCAGGAAAAAATTTTGTAACACAGTACCTGCTTCTGACGTTCCTCATTATTGAATCACCAATTACCAGCATCATATGGGGGGGCTTTGGAGGTGGCTTCTGAAATGATGGATAATTTTGCCATAGTTGCTGCTGTGGCAGCGGGGTGCCGATGCGGGGGGGGGGGGATGCGCTTTCTTTTTTTTGAAGAGAAGAACCGGGGCTTGTGGGTTTGGTCCGCTGCTGAACGAGTAGGGGGGGCCATGGGAGGATGATCGAAGTCCAGGTGGGGGAAATATTCCAGGGAAAGGATGTCAAATCTGTTTTCCAGCAAAAGGGGAAGGGAGGAGGCGTGGCCATGTCTGGTCAATCCCTGACGTTTGCTATTTGGCTCAACCATGGTCCAGGGCGCGCATTGAGGCTGTGACGAACCACCTGGGGCTTTGGGTTTAGCTCCGAGCTGAAGCCAGTGTTTGATGCTGGAGTCCTGGACAGCTGAGGTGACCGGAGCAGGGGTGGAAGTGGATGGCAATGTGCTAATTTCACCCAGGTAAGTAGCCATCTCTGCTAGCTGTGAGTCCGTTGCTGGGGCCGATGTCAGTCCAAAAATAATAGTGTCCAGGTGGTTTTTAGTCTCCCGAATCTTATAAACGTTAGAGAGTCTCAATTCCAACTCAGAAACCTTCTTAGAGAGGGAGACACAGCTGACACAAGTAGGGGATGGAGTCTTGGCTTTCCAGGCCAGAAGTGGCTAGCTAGCTAGCTAAAACAGGCTAGCCTAGCCCGGTGAACAGCCCTGCCCAGGCTCTGATTCACCTGTGTGCCTGATCGGGCTTTCGTATTTACTATACTAGCACTAAGTAAAAAGTTAATATTAGTAAAAGAGATAAAGAGATAAAAAGCTAGTACAACAAACAAAAACAGACAAGATAACACTTTGACAGCATTGTGACAGTTTACAAACAGACGCTGCCACATGTGCACAACGCCAACTAAGTGGGCTATCTTTTCTGGCTATTTGTGCGTTTTCTTTTGTAAGGTGCTCGTTTATATAGATGCTTGTTTCTTTCAGTTTCCTACCTTGTTTTAGCAGCACAGTCTTGTGTTTTCTGTTGGCAGACCTCATGATTGCAACTGGTTTGTTGCTGTTTTTCCTGGGCAGAGGGTGGCAGACCTCAATGGTGTTACAGTTCAGCTGGATTCCTTTGGACTGCAGGAAGGCCGCCACTTGTTGCTCAGTGGATTTGGCTTCCAGTTCACCTAGTCCCCCTCCGCTGTCGGCGGCCACTGCCCGAGCATATGATCGGGGTTTAATGTGGAGCCCTATAATGATCCCGTTGTTCACCCTGGTGTATTGATCAAGGTCCACCACTCTGCTCTCCAGATACGCCAGCCTCTTGTCCTTCTTGGCATTCTGGATCTGCAGCACTTTCACCTCCTCGACCTGGTCCAGAATGTTTTTTTGCTGCAGCTTAACAGCAGAAATCTCTTCAGCCAAGAAGTCGAGCAATCTTTTAATATCGTCCACTTCCTTAGCCTGCTAAGCTTTCTTGGGACCCATGATCCCGGACGATTTATTTAGCTGTTTAGCTAGCTGAGTGGCTGGCCGCTCCGCTCTTGTTTTCCCAGTCCGTAAATGCCGTTATCAACATCTTAAGTAAGGCAGGGGTCAAAACAAGGATGTCCAGTCCGTAATCCAAATTCAGTTATCAGAAGCCAAAACAATAGTCAAAAACCGAGCACCAAAACACAGAAATCCACCGATTGACAGGAGCTGACAGCAGGTTGACATGAACAGGAATGAAATGGAATGACAAAATGGATGCATCCCATAAGAGAAAAATGATCATAAGAGAAAAAAAGAAACAATAAAGCTGGGATGACTACAGTGAATGTGCTTGTGGTACTTATCCATTTTTATTAAGAAATAATAACTTTTCAACAGTCTCTGGACTAAGGCATTTTGTTTTTTAGATTATTTCTCCAACTTTGGAGAATACTGTGAGTACAGAGGATGCAGGTGTGCAAAGGAAGGCTACTGCAAGTTTGTACAGTGTAGGGTAGACACATTTCTGTCATTCCCAGTACATTCATCTCTGTCCTTATTCTCATGCAGGGCACAATAGTGCCTCAGCATAATGATCCAAGCTCTTTGAAACACAACAGACACTTCACCTTGCAAATAAAAATAAAATTACAAGAATGGCCTAGCTGCAACTTGAACCCCAGCCTCCCAATTGCAGGACTGATACTTTACTGCTAGGCCATCACTAGAGTTATGGAAAAACATCCACTATCTGTGAAAAATGTATCAATGGGAGAAATGAGATCAACCTGTTCCCAAACTGGAGATGTCGGTGTTTTTGGTGCTGGCTCCATCTGAAAATTGGCTGTGACAAATCCCTTACACAGTCAAACATTGACAACAGAAAACGTGAGGGACGGGGATTTCCATTGTGTGTCGCTGCTCACTTATTTCATGCTGCGTGCAAAATCATGAATGGCTTCCTAACCCAGTCACGTGGTACAATGTCAGCAATACATGCCTTGAAACGCGCTTTGTCAAATATTTCCTGGACAAGCTCGGAGCACCCTCAAAGCTCCAGAGCCTGCTGTCCCATCACTACATGACAATAAAGGCATTTTAATTTTTTAAAAGAGAGTGCCTTGGAAAGTTTTTTTTTGTTTTTTTTTGTTTTTTTAATATTTAAACCTTTCCCGTCCAAAGAGCACCTCCAATGGATTCTGTGAATCCAGGAAGTCCTCCTACACAGTAATTTTTAATCGTTGATTAGTGTCATCCTCTAAATTCTGGCATTTAGGCTGGTGCCAATCATGATGCTGGTGTTGTGTGTATGTGTGCAAGAGGGATTAAACTGACTTTTGTGTTCATGCTGAAGTAGTCAATAGTATGTCACACTGCAAAACAAATGAAATCTTAGTAAGATCAAATATCTTAAATCAAGGCTATATGCTTGATTTTCTCTGACAAGATAATTTTGACAAGAATTTCTCTTTGTTGTGCAGTTTTCTGTAAGATTTTACTTGCTTTAAGATAGTTTTTTTCCAACTTATTTTAAGCAATTTAATCTTACTTTTTTTGCATAATTTTCCCAAATTTTAAATAAAATTATCTATTGCCAGAAAATTTTTGGTTATTTTAAGTAAAATTATCTGCCAAGAGAGCAAGAAAATTTGGTTTATCAAATTGCTTAAAACAAATTAAAAACTCTCTGAAAGCATGTAAAATTTTCTTACACAAAAACTCCACACCAAGAATAAATATCTTCTCAGACAAAAAAACAAGCATATGTAGCCTTAATTTAAGATATTTCATCTTACAATTTGAGTTTTGGCATTATCTATGGATACGAAACCATACCCATAAAATTCTTGTTACAGACACAGCTTAAATCTGATTGCCAGCACGTTCTATTAATGCGTGTTTTGAAAGCAGCAGGCTACAGGTATGGAAATCTGAGGCATTTATTTGTTTCAAAATTTTAATTGATATCTATTTACTACCTTTTTAACCTTACCCACTCCCAAATCCGAAGGCTAACCTCCTAATTTTAAGTTTAAATTTCATCTCATATCAAGTAAAATGTTTTGGACAAGGTGCCAAGAGCAAGACGGGAACCAGAAACCTTCTGATCACAGGCACCAGCAGCAGCTGGCTTGGAGTTGATCTGAAAAGTTTTTGTCAGATTGTCAACTCTTCCGTACCAATAGAAATTTTTGTATAGGGATACAGCTTCCATATCCATAGCCACTACCTTGAGTTTTTGCACTATAGTTGTTTTCTTGCATTGTATCATTTTTATACTGAGATTCTGTTGGGAGGAGTGGAAGGGAGGGTCTACAAAACCTCTCAGCCCCAGGGCAAGTTGAGGTGGCCCTGATTGTTTGAGATAATTTTATGTAATTCTAATTTTTTAAGAAACTGAATTTGGGGTTTTCATGAGCCATAATCATCAAAATTAAACACTTGAAATATATCACTCTATGGTTAGTGACTCTATATAATATACAGTAGGAGTTTCATTTTTTGAATTGAATTACTGAAGTAAATGAAAGCATCAAGGTGCTGTGCCTCAGTGCTTGTGGCATGGTAGCATGGGGGGGGGGGGGGGCTGTAGAAAAAGTGGCACTCGGACCTTTGGATAGTTAATTACAATAATTTTCTTTTTCACAGCTCCATGGGCAGAAATGGTGAACTATATTTGTGTTTGTTTTGAAAACAAAGCCTTATCTGCAAATTCTGGCAAATTGAAAGTATAGAAAATATGGCAATACAATGATGCAAGCCTTTAGTTCTACTCAATTTTGACCAGGAGAGCTGAAAAGCTGGTAACAGACAGATAGACAGACACACACACACAGAGAATGATTTCCATATGCCTTTGTTGCACCGAGGCATAATTTTTTTTTTTTTTTTTTTTAGATTTAGTATACTTTATTGATCCCCAGAGGGGAAATTGAGGGTCATCCACCACCTGGATGGATGAAGCACCCACGATACGGCGCTATCCCTTAACCATTCACACACACATTCACACCTAGGGCCACTTTAGAGTCTCCAATTAACCTAACCTAACCTGCATGTTTTTGGCATGTGGGAGGAAACCGGAGAAATCCCGGGGTAAACCCACGCATACACGGGGAGAACATGCAAACTCCGCACAGATCACTGTTGGTCGGGGGCTGGGATCGAACCCACGATCCCACGATCCCCCGGCCAAGGGTAAACTGTGCTGCCGCAGTGCTAACCACTGCGCCAGCGTGCAGCCCAATCTAATCATCTCTTTGATAACATTCCACTTTATTGCAATGCACCTATACCTTTAAAGTAATTGTAATTTTAATTGATCACTTTCTTGCAACACAAAAGTATTTATTATTGTATTCAATTACTGTTAAAAGTAATTGTATTTATAATTGATTAGTATTTAGACCCAACTCTGGTCATCTGGCAAAACTTTTCACTTTCTAGTTATTTTTTTTTTTTGTAACTTTGATTTTTATTCATTTGTCATCATACATATTACATTCAGATCACAGTCTCTATATTTAAAAAAAGGAGCTAACCATACAGCCAAAAAAAAAGAGAAGAAGAAAAAAAAAGAGAAAAAAAAGGGGGGGGGGACAAATGTTGGAGCATCAAGTTTTTAGTTCCCATCTCTAGATTCTTCTGGTTTTTCAGTGTCTTTGGTTATTCTTTCAATTTCTGTCTCGTTGTTGCACTTTGTATTGTGTCCATTTCCACCATTTTTTTCATATTGTCCTTCTTGCATTCTTTGTTGATATGTTAGTTTTTCCATTAAAGGTATATCCTCAACAATGTCTGTCCATTGCTCTTGGTCAGGAAGAACTTCTGATTGCCATTTTCTTGTGATTGTTTTTTTACATGCAATCAGTATGATTTTAACTAGATATCTGTCCTCAGCCTGTATTACATTGTCCCTTTTAAGATCACATAAATACATCAAGTTACAGTTCATTGGTATATTATATCGTAATATCCTCTGTATTGTCACATGTATAGATTTCCAGAATGATGAGATTTTGCAGCATTTCCAAAACATATGCGAGTGGTCTGCATTTTGAGCCCCACAGCCCCTCCAGCATATAGATTTGGTATTTGTATATTTTCTTTGGATCTGTGGTGTAATGAAATAGCGAATCAGGTTTTTCCATCCAAATTCCCTCCATGTCCTTGAACTTGTTGATGTGTGTTGTGTTTTCCATATTTCTTGCCTGTTTTCTTCTGTTATGTTTAAATTTAGCTCTTTCTCCCATTTCTCCTTTATATAGTTACTTGAATGTTTGTTTGCCGTAAGTTTCTGATATAGCTTTGAAATAATTCTTATTTTATTTCCTGCATACAAGCTTAAAATGAATTGTATAATCTCACTCACATCTGTGTGGAGGTTATGCCTAATCTTTCTCATATAATAATCTCTCATCTGCAGATATCTGAAGAATTCAGATTTTTCTAGTTTAAATTTTCTTCTCATGTTTACAAAACTCCCGAAATCTTTTTTTCCCATATTGCCCCATGCTGTGATTCCCTTGTTCACCAGATTTTTGTATCCCTTATCTTGCTTTGCCGGTTCAAACTGACTGTCAAATGCTACTCATTTCAATAGTTTTATGTCCTCCTTTATATTATACTTTTATACTATTTTATACCACAATTCCAAAGTAAATTTAGTGATTGGGTGTATTTGTTTGATTTGCTTATATGCATCCTTATCTCCTATTGTGCTTTGCACTGGGAGTCCCTCAATTTCCTTTTCCATTTCTTTCCATTTTGCCTCGTATCCTCCGTCGCACCAACATATGATATATCTTACTTGTGCTGAGTAGTAATATTCCTTTAGACTCGGTAGACCCATGCCTCCTTTCTCTTTTGGTAATTGGAGAGTTTTATATTTCACTCTTGGCTTTTTACCTCCCCAAACAAATCTTGATATCGTCCTGTCCCATTTTGAGAACTGGGCACCAGGATTCTCTGTTGGTAGAGCCTGGAAGAGGTAAAGCAGTCTAGGTTGTATGCTGATTTTGACTGTCTTAATTTCTGAATTCAGATCCATGTTTAAGATTGACCATCTATCAATATCTTTTTTTATTTCTTGTTCTAACCTATCATAGTTTGCTTTATAGATTTTGCTTAAATCTTTAGGTATGTTCACTCCAAGGTATTTTATTTCTTTTTGTTTCCAGTTTAGTTTGATCTTTTAGGTTTTTTTTTTTTGTTTTGTTTTTTTTTTTTTTCAAGATGGCGACCGGGATGGTCACACTTTTTCAACGCTGAGACAAAGTCGCTGATTTCTTCCCATTAAAAGAACCTAATCAACAGCGATCGGCGCTCGTGACGGACCCCACGGGCTGAATTTCCACCCCCGTCAGAATCCCGTCGGATTGCCCCTTTAATCGGGTAGAACCGCTGCGCTCTATCTGAAGCTTCTGCCAAGCTAATACTGGTTAGCTTAACACTAGCCCCTGTGCGTCACCTAACTCCGACACGAAGCGGCTCAGTCCCCGGTGAGGGCTTACCGGACGAACCTACCAAGGCGGCGATTGGGAGCTCGAGCGCGGCGTTGGTGAGAGACGGGGGCCACCTGGATTCAGCAGGACAGTGGCCTGAATCGGAGCCCAATTTGCGAGGCCCACCCGAGGAACTACCAGACTGACGGCGGTCGGTGACGGGGCCTAGCGGAAGAGCCACCCAGCCAGACGACAGCGAGCGACGGTGATCGGCCACCGATCGGCGGAGGTGATCAGTGGATTAGAGCTACGCCGGCGGAGTGCGACATAACTGGCGGTGACGGGGCCCAGCGGAGGAGCCACCCAGCCAGACGGCGACGAGTGGCTGTGATCGGTGGATTCCGGCTGCGCCGGCGGTGTGCGACATAACTGACCAGGTAGACGGAGGCAGGCGCCGGCGATAGCCTAGCCGGATTCTCTGTTTATTTCTATCCACAGGTCAGTAAAATGCCACCCAAAAAAGAGGAAATGGAAGAAATTAAAAAATCTCTGAACTTTGTGTTAGAAGAATTGGCCAAAATGACTAACCAACAGGCCAAAATAATAAACCTAATACAAGAGGTACAAGCCCTACATTCAATAATAAAAGAAAAAGACAAAAAAATTATGGACCTAGAGCAACACGGGCGTCTTTTGGAGCAACGCGTCGAGGATCTTGAACAAGGTTCTCGCATTGATGACCTAGTTATAAGTGGACTAGACATCAGATATCAGTCCTACGCCCATGCCGCAACAGGACTGAGTGGTGAACATGCTTCCATAAGTGAATCAATGTCCCTAGAAAATCAAGTGCTTCAGTTCCTTAATGATAAAGACATTAAGGTAGAAGCCAATGCGATCTCAGCCTGTTATGCTTTACCGAAGAAAGATAACAAAACAAAGAAATCAATTGTGATGCGCTTTGTGAACAGGAGGGTGAAAAATGACATACTGAGGCAGGCCAAAAAACTAAAGGAAACTCAAGTTTACCTAAATGAACACCTGACAAAAAAAAACGCTGAATTAGCACGGCAGGCACGGATGCTAAAAAAACAAAATAGGATACAGTCAACCTGGACAAGAAATTGTAGAATTTGGATTAAACTAAATGGAACACCTGAGCAAGCAAAAAGTATAATGATCAGAGATGCTACTGACTTAGATAAATACAAATGAACACTGTCTATGAAACACAGAGTGAGGAAACTCAAACTCTAAAAATATGCCACTATGCTGAACATAAACCACAAGAGATGGAGAATGATATTGATCCCGATAACCACTTTTTCAATAATATTCATAACCACTGTGAATATTACACTGAAAAGCAATTCAAAAGTCAAGTGCAATTAGATGGTAAACTGTCAATAATACACTTCAATAGCAGAAGTCTTAACAAAAACTTCTCACAGATTCAGGACTATTTAAAACAGCTAAACAGAAAATTCACAGCCATTGCAGTCTCGGAAACCTGGCTTAATGAAGACCAGGCTCCCCTGATGGCAATAGAGGGATATCAGATGTTTAACATTAACAGATCTCAAAAAAAGGGTGGTGGTGTTGCACTGTATGTTGATGACCTATATAGATGTAAGCTTGTAAATGAAATGTCCTCAGCACTACCAGGGATTTTGGAATGTGTTACTGTTGAGATTGACCTAGACAAAACAAAAAATCTAATCATAAGCTGCATATACAGAACGCCGGGAACTTGCATTGAGACATTCAGAGATAAATTAGTCGAGCTGTACAATAATATTACTAGTAAGAAAATGGTAGCAATTGGTGGAGATTTCAATATTGACCTACTTAATCCACATCAACAAAATGTAGTTACAGAGTTCATGAACTCTATGTACAGCATGAGTCTATATCCCACAATAACACATCCCAGTAGAATCACAGTTCACTCTGCTACACTTATTGACAACCTGTTTGTCAATGTTCTCGATAAGAAAATAGAAAGTGGATTATTGATAAATGATATAAGCGACCACTTGCCAATCTTTGCACTTATCCATGGCCACACGGGGCCCAACCCAGAAAAAATCTCAAAATCGTTCAGACACAAATCACCAAACGCAATCAGTTCTTTTAAAGAGGACTTGCTGAAGCAAGACTGGACAGAAGTCTATGTATCAGATGTAAATGAAGCCTATGACACATTTATAAACATTGTAACCACTCTTTATGAAAAAAACTGCCCATTAGTTAAAAAAAAGCTTAAACACAAATTTGCTGACAAACCATGGTTAACCAAAGGACTACAAAAGGCGTGTAAAAAGAAAAATTTATTATATAAAGCTTTCATAAAGAAAAGGACAAAAGAAGCAGAGCAACGGTATAAAACATACAAAAATAAGTTAACATATATAATAAGATGCAGTAAAAGAGACTATTACAGTAAAGAAATGGAAAAAAACAAAGACAATATTAAAAATACATGGACAATAATCAACAGTATCCTTGGAAATAAAAGCAGAAATACTAGCTACCCAACTAATATTCCAAAAAATAATAAATCGACTCCGAATGTGAATATAGCTTCACCTGCAGATGAATTTAATAATTTTTTTGTTAACATTGGACCTAAACTGGCCCGAGAAATACCCACTACGGCGCCTACAGGTGATACAATATGCAATAACACTGCTGTAAAAGACACCATCTTCATAAAGAACACAGACGAAAGAGAGGTCATTGAAATTGTTAAATCGTTCAAAAGTAAAACATCTACTGACTGCGATGGTATTGACATGCTACTAGTCAAAACTGTTATCGAATGCATAGTGAAACCACTGACGTATATCTGTAACCTGTCTCTCCAATCAGGTATATTTCCCAATGCAATGAAAATAGCTACAGTAATTCCGATTTACAAGACAGGCGACAGAGGGGAACTCTCCAACTACAGACCAATTTCACTATTACCGCAATTTTCCAAGATACTTGAAAAAATATTCTATGAGAGAATTGACAACTTCATACTGAAGAAGGATTTATTGTGTGAGCAGCAATATGGGTTCAGACACAAAAGGACAACAGCATATGCCTTAATGGAATTTACAGAAAAAATATCAACAGCCATTGAAAATAAAGAGTATTCAGTTGGAGTATTCCTGGATCTTAAAAAAGCATTTGACACAGTAGATCACAATCTATTATTAAAGAAACTACAAAATTGTGGTATTAGAGGGGTAGCACTGTCCTGGTTAAGTAGTTACTTAAAGAATAGATATCAGTTTGCATGTGTTAACAGCAAAAACTCAGAGTTACTGAAGGTCACCTGTGGAGTCCCACAGGGTTCAGTTTTGGGACCATTATTATTCAATATGTATATAAATGATATATGTAAAGTTTCAGAAAAAATGGACTTAATATTGTTTGCTGATGACACTAATCTGCTATGCAGTGGAAACAATTTGGAACAACTTCTGGATACACTCGGAAAGGAATTAGGAAAGCTGAAACTGTGGTTTGATTCAAACAAATTAACGCTCAATTTAAGCAAGACAAAATTTATAGTCTTTAACAACCATCACAACTACCCAGTACCCAAACTCAGTGTAAATGGTGTAGAGATTGAAAGGGTATCCGAAACTAAATTCCTTGGAGTAATAACTGATAACAAACTGTGTTGGAAGCCACATATTAATTATATAAAAGGTAAAGTATCCAAATCAATTGCAATATTACACAGAGTGAAAAATTTGCTGAATCAACCCACACTATCAACCCACACTGTGTCTGTGTGTGTGTGTGTGTGTATATATATATTTTATAGTAATATGTACATATGTATATTAGCTGCTCTTGCTTGCTTGTTTTTTTTTTTTTTTTTTTTTTTCTTGCCTTCTGATTGTTGCTCTGAGTGTTGCTATCCCTGTGCTGTTGCAATCCTGGAATTTCCCCGTTGTGGGACTAATAAAGGCTTATCTTATCTTATCTTATCTTACTATACACCTTGTACCATTCATTAATACTCCCATACATAACATATTGTAATGAAGTATGGGGAAATACATATAAAACAAACATATATCCACTCTTTATGCTTCAAAAGAGAGCTATTAGAATAATCAACAAAGCAGCTTACAGGGAACCAACAAACCCACTTTTTCTTAAACAAAAAACTCTCAAGTTGAAAGATCTGATTGACTTTAAAACCGCAATAATAATGTTCAAAGTGAAGAATCTATCACTGCCCGCAAATATCCAAAAGTTGTTCCAAACAAGGGAGAAACGATATCACTTCAGAGGAACATGTATATTTCAAAAGCCTACAGTGAGAACAACCACCAAGCAACACTGTATTTCAGTGCAAGGAGTCAGATTATGGAACGATTTTGGACCTGAATTAAAATCATGTACAAAGCTTGGACAATTTAAACAAAAACTAAAGGAAGAAATACTCCAAACATATTTACAAGACGACATGTAAACTCACATAAGGATTGACATTTCCAGCCTGTGTTGTGTTGTAGCTTAGTTTTTTCTTTTTTTCTTTTTTTCTCTGTGACACTATGCCTTAGATTTGTTTTTGAATAGTAACCGCTTAACTTAGACTAGCTCAGTTTTCTTTTTCTCTCAGTCACATTTTGTCTTAGCCTTGTTTTAAATTGTAATCGCTCTTGTCTTGTTTTCTCTTTTTTCTCCTTTGAATTCTTGGATGGAATATGGGTGGGCAATATAAGCTGCGGCTTCAGCCATCACCCATTTCGGATAACTCACGTGGAATTGTATAGTAGAAGGAGTCTTTGTCTAATTTGACCTTGTTGTTATATTATACACTTTCTTTTAACCTGTAATGTACTATCCGAAATAAATAAAATTCATTCATTCATTCATTCAAATAAAATTAATTAATTCATTCATTCATTCATTCATCTTATCAGTTATCTGGTTTAAAGGGTTATAGTGGAATGTCAGTATTTGTGTTTTTGGTATGTTTATCTTGTATCCTGATAATTTTCCAAAATTTTCAATCAAGTCCATCATTTCCATTATTGATTCATCTGGTTGTTCAAGGTAAACTATAATATTGTCTGCAAACAGCCCAATCTTGTGTTCCACTCCCTTTATTGTTACACCTTTTAATTTCTTATTTTGTCGTATCGCTTGAGCCAGTGGCTCTATGAACAGAGCAAACAAGGTGGGCGATAGGCAGCATCCCTGCCTAGTTGATCTTTGTATATTTACTTTGTCTGTTAAGCTACCGTTTATCTTGATTCTTGCCACAGGTTTTTGATAGTGTCTTTATGCATTGCACTGACTTTTCATTAAATCCAAAGCGTTCCAGCACATTATATAGAAACATCCAATTAACCCTATCAAATGCTTTTTCTGCGTCTAAACTCATTATTACTGCACTTTTCTTTTCTTTATGTATTTGATTAATTATGTGTATTGTTCTCCTGATATTATCATGTGTTTGGCGTCCCTCTATGAAACCAGTTTGATCGTCCACTATCAATTCTGTCAAGAATGTCTTTATTCGTTTACAGATAATTGTTGTATATATTTTATAATCCACATTTAATAAAGAGATTGGCCTATAGTTTCCGCATTGTTCCCTAACCTTCCCTGGCTTTAAAATAACTGAAATAATGGCTTCGTTCCATGATGGAGGTATTTTGTTGTTGTTTGATATCCAATTAAATGACTTTAGGAGCTGTGGCGTGAGTTCTTCTATAAACAGTTTATAGAACTCAGATGGGTATCCCTCACTACCTGGTGATTTACCATTTTTTAGTGACTTAATCACATCTTTAATCTCTTGTGTTGTTATTTCTGCTGTTAGCGCTTCATTTTGTTGGTTTCCTATTGATGGCAAGTCCAATGTGCATAGAAATTTTTTAATATCCTTAACATTTGTCTCTTCAGGTTGCGAGTATAGTTCTTGATAGAATTTATGGAATAATTCTTCGATGTTTTCTGGGGTAACTGTGGATTTATTTGTGATGGGGTCCTTAATCTTATATACATTATTCACTGTTTGTTGTTTTCTTAACCGTTTTGCCAAAAGTTTTGTGGCCTTTGGCCCCGTTTCATAATATTTTTGTTTTAAATATCTATTTTTCCTTTCAATTTCATCTATTTGTATTTCTTTTATCTTTATTTTTTCTTCCTTAATTTCTTGATATATTTTTGGGTCATTTGTGTTTTGATGTTTACGTTCTAATTCCCTCAGTCTCTCACATCTTTGTTCATATGATTCCAGTTTAGACTTTTTTGCTTTTCCTGATTCAACAATTAATTTACCTCTTAACATGGCTTTTAGTGCGTCCCATAGTATTGTTGGGTCCACTTCTCCATTATCATTCTCCTCGATATACTCATTTATGTTTAACTTTATTCTTTCCTTCATTTTCTCATCATTTAATAGTCCTACATTAAGTTTCCATGTTGTTTGTCGTTTTCTATAGTTTAAATATATTTCCATGTATATAGGATTATGATCTGATATTTCTGCCCCTCCAATCCGACAATTTCTCACCCTGTGTCTGTCACCTTCATTCATAAGGAAGTAATCTATTCTAGAGTGTACTTTATGGACTGCTGAATAATGTGTATAGTATTTTTCGAGTGGGTGCAGGTCCCTCCATATGTCTACCATACCCATTTCTGCCAGTGAGGTTCTTATGAACTTTGTTACATGTTTTTTTGTCTTCTTAACACTTGTTGTGTCAACTTCATGATCCATGACGGCATTTAAGTCTCCTCCACAAATTAGGACTCCTTCACTGTGTGTTGCTATGAGATCAAACAGATGTTGAAAAAAACCCTTGTCACTTTCTGGTGGAGCATACTGTAGATGTTCACTAATGTGATCTGCATACCATCTATTCTTCCCTTTACTATTACATATCTGCCTTCTTTATCCTGGATTTCTTGTTCACATTCAAATTGTATTTTATTTGAAATTAGTATCATAACCCCCCTTTTAGTTCCTCCCTTAAATGAACTGTAGTAGGAGTTCTTATAGCTAAATCTCTTTAGTTTCTCATGTTCTGTCTTGTTCAAATGTCTCTTGCATAAATATAATTTCAGCTTTTTCCTTCTTGAATTTTCTTATTATTCTTTCCCTTTTAACAGGTGGGTTCAGACCATTCATGTTTAATGTCATTATCTTAAGATTTTTAACCATATTCATTTTTTTCCATTTTTTTAACTTGTGCTCCTAGCCCCTTTAACAACAAAACTAACACATATATGTACAAAAACACATTAACGAACCTCGACCTCCGTACTTTGGGCCTTTCTTCTGCCCATTGGTCCCTGTTGGAGGGTAGAGGGAATGTCCTCACCGAGTGGGGGCCCTCCCTAGACCTGTAGTTACTATCCAAGTAATAGTCATTAGTCTAGAAATGTCCAACAAAAATCATCTTAACCTTTCCTAGCCGTTTGTTTCTCTTTTACCTTGTCTTCTTGGCCTTCATTTCTTCTATGCCCTTCTTAATCTTTGTTATAATCTAAGCTTTCCGTTGAAAGCCTTGCAGTTTTTCTTGGGCTCGGTGCGCCACGTCCATCTCCCGCCCTCTGCCGCTCACTTGCCTCCACTCTGGCTGTCTCGGTGCGCTCCGTGCCGCCGCTGCTCCAGCCGCTTCTTCGGGTACGCTCACCACAAAGCCTCGCTCCTTCATGTCCCGTGCTGCCTCTCTGGCCATGTTGTAGGTTTTCATGCCATCATCCCAGTGAATTCTCATCTTCGTAGCGACGTTTGGAATCTAATTTTTTTCCCTTTCAGCATTTTTTTAATGTTGGCATATTTCTTTCACTGCTGTACAATTTCTGTCGGGTAGTCATGATCAAAGAATATCTGTTTGTCGCCAACTCGTATCTTTTTTTTCCACGCTTGTGTCAGGATTCTTTCCTTTACGTCGTATTTTAAAAAGTTTACCACAACTGACCTGGGTGCAGAGTTTGAGTTCGGGTTCTGTGCCAAGGCTCTGTGCGCACGTTGGATCTACAGGTCTGTTTCATTGGGCAGCTCAAGCTCTTTTTTAAAGAATTGATCTATGAATTTCGTCATCGAGTTGCCTTCAGTGCCCTCCGGAATCCTGAAGATGCGTATATTGCTCCGTCTGGACCTGCTCTCCAGGTCGGTTATTTTTTCCTGCATCCTCTGTGTTTGTGCCGTCAGAGTCTGTAGCAGCTCGCTTGCCTCGGTCTTCCAGTCTTCCAACTCTGATATTCGAGCCTGTGCTTCTGCCAAACACGTCCGTTGAGTGCGCAGCTCCTCCATGTTTTCTGCTAGCTTGCGGTCCATTTCTTTTCGGAGACCCATAATTTCCTCCTTCATCTCTTTTTTCAGTTCTTCCTTAAGAGCCGTTAAATCCTGTTGGAGTTGTCGCTTGAGGTCTTTTATGTCCTTACTTATATTGGCGAAGCCAGTGTTCATAACATCAAGGTTGGCGTCCTCCATTTTCTCTGAAGTCTCCTCGTTTTTGTTGGCCTCGTGTTCAGCGATTTCTCCAGTGTTGTTGAAGAGGGATTCTTTAGTTTTACCCTGCTTTTGTCCGTGTGCCCGGCTTCTTCGTGTTTTCATTCCTTGGTTTATTGACCTATTTATGTCGAGTTGGCCATTTACCAAAGATTTTTAATCTGACTAGGGAGAGCTCTCTTTTTAAGCGTTATGCCTCTCCGCCATTTTCCCGGAAGTCCCACTTTCTAGTTATTTTTAAATGTTGTCTTAATTTGCAGTCAGAGCGTGAAACACAAACTATAACATGTTTTTATTGTAACAGAAAAGGTGAACATGGACAGCTCTAACTCTTCCACAGCAGTGTCTGTGAAAACGAGACGTTAATTCTCACCTTGTGCCCCCCCCCCCCACCCAGCATCTGTGCATACAGTTAAACACCATATAGCTGAGAAAGAAAATCATGCAGGATCATGACTGGTCTTTTTTTCTCATTTCTTCCTGAGTGGAGAAAAAAGGACATGCATCTGTTGTAGTTGGAAATAGAACAGAAACACTCAGGTTAAAACTTGTGTTTTCACATTTACACATACCAAGTGAATTTGTATTAGGATAACACAACATAAAGATAATTTTTTTGTAAGTTGTCTGTGTTTTTTCAACTGATTTAAGACAATTTTGCACCGCTGAATCCAAGAATGACATCCATTTCTCTCAAGCAGGTCAGGTCAGGTTTTGATGCTAAGTTGTAAGCAGTTGTACAGTTGTACTGTAAATTGAATAGTAGACACTGATAAAGGTAAGTACATGTAAATTGAATGTTACATCATCATTGTTCAAAATTCAGAGAATTTCAAGAAATAAAAAAGAATTTTGCATCATATAAAACGAAAATACCCGTACATGTTCACAAAAACATAAAAAACATGTGGCCATAGTTCAAAACGTTGATCTGATTGGGCAAAACCAATGTGATTTTTGGATTCAGCGCATCAAAATTGTCCTAAATCAGCTAAAAAAAACTTAGACAATAAATATGGTGTTGACCAGTGTAATTTGCATCTAAACTACTTTCCTTGTCCATCAACATTCTTTTCATGTTGCTCTTTGTCATACAGCCGAACAGTCAAGGTGTGTGCCACAGAAGAGCTAGGCTTCAAGAATTTGTAACAAGCATTTTTCCCATTTATTTCAAACATTGTGCAGGCAAACAACTTACGTCTAAAACATCCGACACCCAGCCCCAACCACATGAAAATCACCTGCTAATATACCCAGTGAGATAATTAGTCTGATTAGAACATACCAGTGTCCACAGGTAAGGCAATAAATATCCACATTTCACATATACTCAACAATACCTTAAAATATTCATTAAACATATACTGTAAATAGTTTTCACATAATATTTACAAAATCACACATAATAAAAAAACACCCATAAATAGTACAATAAATAGTATAAACCATTATTTACATTTAAATCCACCACCAACTTCCCCCTCTACTCATCTATTGCATACTTTTTCCTCCTGGCACCCTTTATAAGGCACTCGAGCCCCTGGGGAATCTTTTGCCCGAGACACCACCAGGAAGTATGCTGGCAAAGGTAATTGGTTCTGTATTTATTTGCTTCACCCAATTGACTTAATTATCAACATTAGCTCTTTATCTCACAAGTGGACTTCAACTCACCCAGAAAAACGGATCTCCAGCCCACAAATAAATACCATTTACAACTTCCTATTCTGTGTGTATTTTTATACATTAGAATACATTTTAACATTTGAAAGTTATAAATTCCCTTACACATAATATACCATCTAATTAAAGAGGTCCATACCAGTGGCGACACTCTGTCGTCACAACTTTTTTCTTTTTCCCTTCACTTTTGCCTTTTGCTCTTCCACTTGTTAAAACAAATGCACACAGACAAGCATACACTCCACTGTGTTTTCTCTAGTCACTTAACACTGAGTGATTGGAGACCAGAGAGGTGGCATTCTTTGGCTCATTACATTAATTCGAGTTGGGGCTCGTGGCTGGAGACCGGAACATGGCGGGTGGAGGGAGTAAAAGAGAAGAAGGAACGAGGGGCTCCCTGTGAGAAGGTGTGCGAGATCTGGTTCAAAAGGACAGTTTGCGGGCCAGCTGGGGTGAGATGTGGTGTGGGTGAAGAGGAGAATGTTGGGGTTGATCATCCCCATCACATGTTCCACGATGTCCTGCAGTGTGGATGGCTGTGGACTAAACACCTACAGCACACTCAACCTCATGCCCTTCCTGGTGCTTTGATTTTCACCGCTCTCCCTAATCTACCCTCCCAGGCAAGTACACACACACACACTTACTTCTTATACATGAATGAATATGATACATTCATTCAGACAAAACAGTCAGTAAGACTGAATATTTCCCGTTTTCAGTGTTGTAGCACTTATATGGATGTCAGAATGATAAATGGGGTTGTATGACATAAAATTTTCAATGTCTTGGAGAAAAACAGACAACAACAACAAAAAACAAATTCCATGTAAAGTCAATTTCAGTTTGTGGTGAGGGTCCAAAAGAGATGAGCCATAGGATCCAGTGGCCTGCCCGTAAAGACATAGGCCAATCCCCGACCCAAATTAAGGCCCTTACTGATGCTGACTGCAGCCCAATAACCATAAGACGGCATCTACAAAACAAGGGCTTAATGAACAAAAAATTTCTTCAAAGGTCACATCTCCCCTGACGCCATGAGCTTGCCTATTTGGACTTTGCAGGGGAGCACCAAACATGACACACTGAAAGGTGGAGGAAAGTTTTGTTCTCTGACGAGAAAAAAACAACAACCTTCAATCTGGACGGTTCTGATGGTTTCCAACGTTACTGGCAGGTGGATCCCACTGGAGGTGTTTTCTATGGGCACAGTGGAGGAGGCTCCATGATCTGGGGTGCTTCTTAAGTGGAAGGATGCCACTGCAGGTTGTTGAAATGGTGGCTAGCCATGTCTGAGCATCCCTCTTGACTGAGGACCCTCATCTGTGTGGTAATGACTGGGTCTTTCAACAGGACAACACTGCAGGTCCCAAAGCCCACTTGACAAAGGACTTCTTCCAGGAGAATAACGTTGCTCTTTTGGGCCATCCTGCATGTTCCCCTGATCTAAATCCCATTGAGAACATTTGGGGATGGATGGCAAGGAAAGTTTACTTAAACAGAAGTCAGTTCCAGACCGTGGATGCCCTTTGTGAAGTCATCTTCACCCACCAGTCTCCTGGAAACACTTGCATCAAGAATGCCTAAACACATTTTTGATGTGATCAACAAGAGCGGTGGGGTTACTCACTACTGAGTCCTGACATTTGTCCTTGACATTTTTAGTAACATTTTTTTTTTTTTTTTGGGGGGGGTGGCATTGGTCTTAAATGTTTGATCAGCTGATGAACAGACTGTTTGGCTTTAAATACAGTTTTCAATAAATTGCTTACTCTCTTTTTGTCTCTTGCTCCAGTTTCTTCTTTTTGCACTTTGAAGCTCTACTTACTGTAGGGATGGCTGTGGTGCAGGTGTAGTGTGGCTGATTACTGATAAGTGGTTCAATTCCTGCTCTGTCTGCAGTTTGCATGTCAGTGTCCTTGAGCAAGAAATTGAATCCCCCCCGGTTGCTCCTGATGGGTCAGGCCAGCAACTGTGCTTAGCAGCTCCGCCGCCATCAGTGTGAGTGTGTGTGAATGGATGGATAGCAGGATCTGTAAAGCACTTTGGTCATCCAGAGATGAGTAAAAAAGCACTATATAAGTGAATGCCATTTACCATTGTTAGTTGCATGATAGAGGTCCCACCCCTGTTAGAGGACTGGGGTTGACTTCCTGTAATGTGCCCGGGAAAGGGGAATAATAAAAAAACCCAAGTTGGTCATGAACAGAAGCCACGTCTCATCTGTGCTCTTTGGTTAGCCCATAACCCTAATATAACATGGTGTCAGAAGTTTGCTGTCACGACAGTGTAATAAGTTAGAGTCGCTCATCTCGTGTCACCGAGAGAGCTCATGTCACTCTGATAAAGTTTTTTCCACGATGCAGTGAGGCTAAGCTAAAGTGAGAAGCTAACACGCCCACCCGACAGCATGGAGTGTTTCCAAGTTGTGCCGTCGCCGAAGTTCGACTTCAGCAGGCCGGAGGAGTGGGCAAGTTGGATCCGCCGCTTTGAGAAATTCAAGATAGTATCAGGGCTAGAGTTACAGCCAGACGAAAACCAAGTAAATACTTTCATTTACACCATGGGTGAAGAGGCAGAAGTGATCACTTCACTGAGACTAATGGACAAGGAGGTGAATGATTATAACATGCTAAGAGCAAAACTGGATGCATATTTCACTGTGCAAAGAAATGTTATATCTGAACAAGCAAAATTTAACCAGAGACAACAAGAAGAATGGGAAACTGCAGACAGTTTCATCACAGCTCTTTACTGCCTAGCAGAGCACTGTGGATATGGAGTGCTGCACAGTGAAATAATAAGAGACAGACTTGTAGGAATAAAAGACAAGAGGCTCTCAGAACAGCTGCAGATGGACCCGGAATTGACCTTGGAAAAAGCAGTCACCAAAACCTGACAGAGTGAACTAGTGAAAAAGCAGCAGGATTTGCTAAAAAACAACTTCAAGTCAGACAGTCAGCCATGCAATGTGGACAGCATTAAAGCACAGCCAAAACCTTTCAAAGCTGCAAGGCAAGCACAGCAAAGCAGGAAATGGGCTCAATGGAAGAACAAGAAAGGAGTAAAAGAGATGCAACAATGCAACAGATGTGGCAAGATGCCTTCTCATAGTAAATGACTTTGCCCAGCCAGAGATGCACAATGCAATCAGTGTAAAAAGAGACACTATGCTAGAGTGTGCAGGTCAGGAGCAGTTGGAGAAGTTCAGATGGGTGATGAGGCGGATGATGAGGGCCATGTTGTGCTTTTCGGATTAGTAACAGCCAGTGAGACAGATAAGGCGTGGGTTACACCTGTAAAAATAAATGGCCAAAAGTGCAAGCTCAAAATAGATAAAGGAGCAGATGTAATTATGCTACCAGAGAGTGTATACCTAACATTAGTCCAGACCAACATTGCACCCCACAAAAATACAACTGTTTGGTGCAGGTGTGGCGCATATGTTGGGTTCATATTTTCCACAAATGTATGGCTGTATGTTTATTGGGTACTTCACGTCTCGAGGGACAAAGAGATCTGGATCTGTTGAAGTCTGCAGGAGATAACGAGGAGGTGTGAGATTCAGCCTTTGTCTCAGAGAAGATGCCCCAGAGGGATTTCCGGATCATCGAAGAATAAGAGACAATGGTGAATGATCAAAGAGTTGCATTGTGACTGGGATTGAGTACCATGTGACTGTATGTTTGCTAAAGCACCATGTGACTTAAGTTTTGATGCTCCAGAAGTATAAGAGCGTGATGTGATAGTGTTCTGTCTCTTTTCCTGCTTTGAAAATGCTAGAGATGTGTTCTGTTAATAAAGCTGAACCTGAGAAGTAAAACTCAGCCTCATCCTTTGAGCACATCCTCTACACAGGTATGTTTCCACTAGCAGTCAGAGGAAAATTCACAGCCGAGTTGACTACAGGCAGCAAAAAAACAAAAAAAACAAAAAAAACAAGCCTGTGTATGTAGTAGCAGGGTTAAAACAGGGACTGCTAAGCCGTTTGGCAAGTGTGGATATGGGGTTAGTGGCAAGAGTAGATTCAGTACAAAGCAACACAGTTCAGTCAGTGAAAGAACAGTTTCCAAAATTATTCACAGGCCCAGGGAAAATGCAGGCTGAGTATAAGATAGAGCTCAAAGAAGATGCCAAGCCATTTACTCTGTCAACTCCTAGAAGGGTACCCTTGCACCTCCTTCCAAAAGTGAAGAAAGAGTTAGCACAGATGGAAGAGTTAGGTGTGATCTAAAAAGTAGAGCAGCCAACAGACCAGTGTGCTGGAATGGTACCAGTGCTGAAACCAGGCAACAAAGAAGTACGCCTCTGTGTAGAACTCATAAAATTGAACAACTCTGTAAAAAGAGAAAGACATGCTTTCTTCAGCAGAACACACTCTAGGACAGCAAGGTGCCAAAGTTTTTTTTTTTTTTTTCAAAACTAGATGCAAATTCAGGATTTTGGCAAATTCCTCTGTTAAAAGAATCAGCCTTGCTCACCACATTTATCACTCCATTTGGGAGATATTGCTTTAATAGGCTCTGTTTTGGAATCTCTTCTGCACCTGAACATTGCCAAAAGCGAATGTCTCAGCTGCTAGAAGAATTAGAGGGAGTGGTGTGCCAGATGGATGACGTTCTTGTTCATGCAGGAACACAAGCCCAGCGTGGCAAGAGACTTTTAGCAGTTCTTCAAAGACTGAACCAAGCAGGCCTGACATTGAAGACAGAAAAGTGTGAGTTTTCAAAAACATCTGCCAAATTCCTGGGACAGATCATTGATGGAAATGGTGTAAGAGCAGACCCAGACAAAGTGAGAGCAGTCACTAATATGAAGGAGCCCATAAACATCAGTGGAGTCAGAAGATTCCTTGGAATGATCAGTCATCTTGGAAAATATCTACCCCATGTAGCAGAAAAGACCAAACCACAGAGAGCTGCTGAGTAATAAAAACATGTGGATGTGGGGAGATGCACAGCAGAAAGCATTTGACAGCATTAAACAAGAGTTAAGCAACCCCTTGGGACTAGCGCTCTACAATGCCCAAGCAGAAACAACAGTTTTTGCAGAAGTATTTTCATATGGACTCGGAGCAGTACTACTTCAGAAACAAACTGATGGCACAGTAAAACCGGTAGCATAAGCTTCCAGAGCACTCACCATCGCCGAAAAAAGATATGCCCAAACTGAGAAGGAGACACTAGCCATCAGAATAGAATAGACTTTGTTGTCATCAGTGGTGGACCCTCAGGGCCAGCAAAGCCTTCTCTGCTGGCCTAAACACTATCAGAATTACATTTACAACCTTTACAACATATTTGGTCTATGAGAACGTGTTAAATTATTCCCAATAGTCTATTCTCTTCATTTTGTAGCTTTTCTCTTGGTTGCACTCCTTCCAGCAGTGTAATGCAAGTTAGTTTTTGTCCAATCATATTTCAGTCATCTGTGTTGCCAGGGTCAAGCAAATCTGCCTTGGGCCTTCAGGAATTAACAGTGCGGCTCTGTAGGTTAAATTAACTGTTAAACTTATCCTGTTGCTTTAACCCATCAGATGTGTTCTGTATGTCCAGGGGTACGCATAGAAGGCATTCAAGAACGTCAGCATTTTTACGTCTTTTGATTGGATGGTTAGTCTCCTCCACCTACAATGCAGAGGATCCTAGTTAGCAAAATGCCAGTGCAAGGACTTGCTTAAGCAGCTACAACATACTGTATCTGTTTAAATATAATAGTTGTTTTTCCACCTACAATGGCTGACGGGAGAGGAAAATGATTTGGTGACTGAATCCTCCTCCAGTGTTCTGACATTTTGGCATATCTATCAGAACAACACAGGAAAGATGATCGTAAAGACTTCAGTTAAATGTAAAAAAACCCCTGACAGGTCCTGTGTGTTTAGCTCTGTGTGTGTGTGTGTGTGTGTGTGTGTGTGTGTGTGTGTGTGTGTGTGTACGCATTGCGGGCAGAGAGCTTTGTATGGGTTTTTCCTGTGAACCAATGCTGCAAAAATGTAATTTGCACCGCAAATGCGGGACGTTATCAGCCATACACTGAATACGAAAATTTTCAGCATGCTGAAAATTAATTTTCAGAGAAGCTCAGTGAACAACACCGTATACCAGCATGTTTCAGCATGCTCTTAACTTAGACAAAACTGAGCCATAACGAATTCACGTACCTCAGCGTATTCTCCAAATTTTTCATACGTTTTGCAAACACTGCCTAGATCATCTAGGTGTGACAGGGCCTTAACCAAGTCAGCAGCGAGACACCAAAGCACAGCTGCCAGCTGGACAAGCAACAGCAGTTTGGTTTTTTTTTTTTTTTTTTTTTTTGTACTTATTATGTACCCGTAGGTAGATTTGTTTTGCAGTCTGGCGACAAGCCACCAGCTGCTGGTCGCTGTGTGCGCAAGTGCCCCGTATCCCTAACCTGCATGTTTTTGGAATGCGGGAGGAAACCGGAGAAATCTCGGAGTAAACCCATGCAACACGGGGAGAACATGCAAACTCCACACAGATCACTGTTGGCCGGGGGCAGGGATCGAACCCACAATCTCATGATCCCCGTGATCCCCCGGCCGAGGGTAAACTGTGCTGCCGCAGTGCTAACCACTGCGCCACCGTGCAGCAGTGGTTAGCGGTTGAGTAAAACGGCCCAAGGGTTATGCAGCAGTTTTAAACCTTTGGGGAAACAAGAGTGGATCTGCAGCTCAACGAACAAGTGCACAAGGAAATGGAGCTCTACAATGAAAAGGTAAAGATTTTTAAAACTATAATTTTATAGTTAAAGTTATCTTTAACATGCTTTGTGTGGATGGCCCTATAGGCTATTATTATGGTACTTGGTGTGAATGGCACTTAAATCAGGTAGATCACCACTGAAGGCCTAGTTATAAAATACATGGTCCGCCACTGATTGTCATTGTGTGGTAATACAGTACAACAAAATTGTGGGTACTCCACCAAGCTACTGTGCAATAAAGTAAGAAAGAAGGATTAGATAAAACAGTTACAGAGCACACAGTTAAACACACAACTGAAATAAAAATAAATGAAAATAAAAATAAAATAAGAATAAAAAGGGCCCAGGATTATGGAAATATACAGAGGTATGGTAGTGGGTACGGGGGTGAAGCTATGTACATCAGAGTGCAGACACACAATTGAGTAAAACGGCCCAAGGATTATGGAAAATATACATAATGGTGGTTTCACGGATGGGTCATTATACATGAAAGTGATGAGTGCAATGACAGGTGAGTTACTGTGTTAATTAAAAGGTCCTCAGTTCTGAGCAAGTGAGCGTCCGGAGGGAGCGGGAAGGGGCCTCTGTCTATTTGCAGTTTGGATGGCCCAGGGAAAGAAACTGTTTGTCAGTCTGGAGGTGTGGGACCTGATTGATCTGAATAGTCATCCAGAGGGAAGCAGGTCAAACAGGTGGTGGGCGGGATGTGAGGGGTCTACTGTGATGGCCTTTATCCTTCTGAAACAGGAGGATCAGAGGGCTCCGATAATTTTTTGGGGGTGGTGTTCATGACCCTCTGCACAGCCTTTCTGTTCTCGGCTGTGGAGCCAGCGTACCACACACCCGGGCAGTAGGTGAGCACGCTCTCCACTGAGCAGCAGTAGAAGGCTAGCAGCAGCTGCTGGTCCAGGTTGTTCTTCCTCAGGACATGGAGGAAGTGCAACCGCTGCTGGGTTTCTTCACCAGGGCCTTGGTGTTGACAGTCCAGGAGAGGTCAGAGATGTGGGTGGCCAGGAACCTGAAGGTAGGGACAGCTTCCATGCAGTCACTATTTATGAGGAAGGGGGAGTGGTCCTGTCTGTTCTTTCTGAAGTCCAGTATGAGTTCTTTGGTTTTTTGGACATTCAGTTCCAGGTTATTTGCTTGGCACCACAGCAGCAGATTCTCTTCCTCCACCCTGTATGCCTTCTTGTCCTCATCGGTGATGAGCCCAACCAAGGTGGTGTCATCCACGTATTTCACGATGACTGTGGTTGGATGGGTTGGAATACAGTCAAAGGTGTACAGGGAGTACAGTAGAGGGCTTAGCAAGCAGCCCTGGGGGGAGGCAGAGCTAAGAGACTGTGTGGAGGAGTGGTGGGAGCTGAGTCTGACTGTTTGTGGGCAGTTAAAGGCCCATTTCCATTAATATCGCCTTGGCCTTACTTACTTCTACTCAATTCACTTTCTCACCATTTCCACTGTACCCAGCACGCTTTAACCGACACTATTTTCATGCCTCTTAAGAGGCAGGGTATAACCGTGCGAAAGCGAGCCGAGATGTGACGTCAATTGACTGCTAGCCACTGATTGGTCAGGGCGTAACGTCACGAAAGCGCCCGTCTTCGTTGAAATCTTTACGACCGCCATTTGCAATCACGGACTAACTCGGTCACGGAGTAAATACGATATTAATACAGACAGTGTTGTAGGTTTTTCGGAAATCTACACCGTGGTCCAACGAAGAGGTGCGGAGTTTTCTCTGCTTGGTGGCAGATACACAATGAGAGGAGTGATCCAGACCCATACAGATGGCAGCCCAGAATAGAACCGTAATACTGACAAGCTGAAGACGAACGTGAGAGAACCATCGATGGTGAGTGATTTGTAATAATGTGCATCTGTTCGCTTATTTATCCTGTTGGTGGTAAGCTCACTTTTTTTGAGCAATACAGCGCTGTTCTGTGCTGGCTAACGAGTGTTAGCTAGTAGCTAGCTAGTACCAACTGCTGATTCGCGCTTGTTTTCTCCTAAATATTCGCTTGTGAGAGCAAAACGATGAAATATGTTAATCCTGGTTAAAGTCCTGGTTTTTGTTTTGTATTGCACTTTGGTCCTGCGCATTAAATTGTGTGCAATTTAATGCTAGAATGTGTTTCCACATGCCAGGGGTTAGCCTCCCTGTTTATAGTGGATACTGGTGAGACCACAGGAGCCGAAATCTCAACAATATAAAAGTGCTTTTTCAAACCAGTGATTTATAAAGTCATTCATATAATTTTCTAAAGCGTCAGAATAGACCCACACACCTATTCTGTGGATTTTCCATAAAAGGTGCTGGAACAGTATTGTGCTGTTCCACCATAAATCACAGTGATATATTTCAAGCATTTATTTATTTTAATTTGGATGATTATGTCTTACAGCCCCTGAAAAACCCAAATTCAATTTGGCAAAAAATTAGAATATTACATAAACTTTAAAAAATAGTTTTTAAATAGAAATATTGGCCGCTGAGGTGTTGGTTAATATGGGCTGTAGCCATAATCATCAATATTAAAATAAACGCTTTCAATATATCACTGTCCCTGTAATGAATCGATATATGGGTTTCACTTTCTGAAATGAGTGACAAAAATATTTAACTTTTTCATGATATTCTAATTTTTGAGATGTGCCTGTATAAGTGTTGAACTTGCTTGAAACTAACCATCATCCATTTCTGTCGTTCGTCTAGGCAGGAGGGAATCAGCCGCTCAACAACGGACGTTGCCACTGTGGAAAGTACTGAAATCCTTTGCTTTTATAGGTAAAGTGTCAGAACCAAAGTAGCACAATTTCCACTTAATATAAAAGGGACTGAACTGAGATTTAGTTGATTGTGTGAGTATTAATTACAGAATAATTGAAAAAGACTGGCACATCAACTGTAAAATAAACCACTTGTTAATGTATTTATTTTTTTTGTCAGATCACTTGTGTGATCCTTTGTGAGTTATGTTCATAACTGTATCTTTTGGGGAATGGCAGTTGTTCAGTCATCAATATAATTTAGTTTATATGTGTAGTTTATACTCTATCATCAATAAACTCATGCAGTAACAGGACACATTACAAATATTTGAGACCCATTGTAGTGCATCCTTTTATATTTTAGCAATAAAAGTACAAAACACCGCCCACACTAGAAGCCAGGGTAAGAAGAGACACTTTTACAGACAAGACAAACTTTTATTGATAAAAACTCCATATTTTGACTGAGCGACTCCATACTCAGTGATGCACACCCTCAGTTAAAGTACTATATTCCATTCAAGTGAATGTATTAATTCATTCTGATTGCTGAGGCCACAGTAAAAATAGATGATTTTAAATGTAAGCCAGCCCTTGTAAAATCGACTTTACATCAGTGCAGCTACATGAAAATTGTGGTTAAATACAACAACGAAGTACTTTATTGTCACACTGGAATTGGAATTGCTCCTGTTTTGTTTTTCTTTTGAATTCTTGGATGAAATATTGTGGGCAATATAAGCTGCAGCTTCAGCCATCACCCATTTCAGATAACCTATGTTGAACTGTATAATCAGAGGAGTTATTGTTTAATTCGACCTTATTAGATTTTTTTCCACTTTGTTATATTATTCCATTTTATTTTAATCTATCCGAAATAAAGATTCATTCATTCACATTCCACCACTGCTTTTTAGCAACAAGTGTATTTCCTAAATATGTTTTAAACTTCCTTTATTTAACCACCACCCATTTCTGTCTTTTGTCTAGGCAAGAGGTAAACGATCGATCCACCCCAAACTGGACCTTGCGTCACTATTTACAGAGATGCAGGCCTAAGATCTACTGATCTGAAACCAGTGTGAGCTGCACATCCCAGCTGCTGAGTGAACCAGTCTTACAGTTTGAGTTTTGCACATTCTGAATAATCTGAAATTTGCTGCTGATTGTAATAAACAATGTAGTGAATTATGTGTTTGCATCATGATTTATATTTTTGTCTGTTAATACACTGGTGGGAAAAGAGGCAATAGTACAAACCATTAATGGGTGACCTTGAAAATAATGGCTCATTTTTAAGAAATTTATGTCACATGGTGGTAACCTTCACATATAAAAAAGAGACATCTGCAAAAACTTCAGAGGTTTATTGTCAGTGCAATACTACATGAATGCATGTAGTACATGCATGTATGCATGTATACATACATGTATGCATACATACATGTATACATACATACATACATACATGTATGCATGCATACATGCATCAATGCATGTATAGTACATTGTTGATGCAGAGAGTATATATTTCTACAGTATATGTATCTAGTAAATTAAGCATTTTCCATGTAACCTTGTGACTGCATTATTTTAATTGCTTTTAATCCTAGATCAAGTTTGTTTTGGCCTAAAATGCATCATAACTGTCAAATATATCTAATTATACCTAACTCAGTACTGTTTACTTTTTTGAATATATATTTTGTGGCTAATATAGTTATTAACCTGGAGATCAAGTTGTGTCAGCTGATCATTTTTTGCTATGACACCATCTCAGACTCAGTGCAGCTGGAGAAGGTACGTCCATGATGTCTCAACAGTCCATGATTTTCACGCAGATCAGAGCAATTTTTTTTTTCCCCACAATATTTTTTTTTTTTTTTTTTTAATTTAAGTTTTTGTAAAGGGTATACAGGTCATTACAGCATTGCATTGTTTACATTTTCATCACATGTTCCCTTATTTTTTGCTATTTTACAACATTGGTAGGATAGTTATTACAACAACCCCCCCCTTTTTTTTTAAGTGAAAGAAAAAGTGAAGTTAAGGAGAATTAAATAAAAAACAAACAAACAAATGAATAAACAAACAAACAGAACAGCAAAAAACAAACAAACAGAAAATTAAGTAAAAGAGCATCTGAGTAGCGTTGGAACAAAGAGCGGGACCATTATTGAAATGGTATTTGTCAAAGATTAGTTCTAATGGAAGACACATATGCGATCCAGGGTTGCCAAAAGTTTATGAACCCATCCATGTCCTGTCTCAGTGCGAATGTCAACTTTTCCATCGAGTAAATGTCTTGAATCACGTTAATCCAATCTTCAGGTGTAGGACAGTCCTTCAGCATCCATTTTTTAGTTAGGGCTTTTTTACTTGCCAATATTAAAACATTGAATAAGTATTTATCTCCTCGTCTTTCCAGTGAGTCCGGTAATAAACCCAAATACAAAGTTACAAAAGAAAAGGGAACTGTTATTTTGAATATTTTCCCCAATATTGTCTGTACGTTGGACCAATATTGGTGGATAACTGGGCATGACCAAAACACATGAAAATGATTTGCAGTCTTTTCACCACACAAGCGCCAACAGTTCAATCCCTTATGGGTAAATTTGTTTTGTGCAGGTGTTCTGAAAAATCTTACCAAGTTTTTCCATCCAAATTCTCTCCACTGCAGGGATGAGGTACTTTTCCATTGCTGTTTACTACTTTACTACTACTACTTTACTACTCGAGGGACAGCGCGGTACTTTTCCGCGCTGTCCCTCGAGCTGCGCTGGGATTATCTGATCACGTGATGGTTCACCTCATTCCCACATACAGACAGAGATTGAAGCTCACTAAACCTGTTGTGAGCACTACGAAGATACGGACCAGTGATGCTGAGGAGAAGCTGGAAACGTGCATGGAAATATCTGACTGGGGCATGCTTAAAGGAGCCACGCATGATCTGGATGAGTACACGGACACTGTGAACTCATATATCCACTTTTGTGAAGAGAACATTCTTCCATCACGCACCAGGGTGAGTTACTCTAATGACAAACCCTGGTTCACAGCTAAGCTCAGACAGATCAGGAAGGAGAAGGAAGCAGCGCTGAAAAGTGGAGACAGGGACTGCTACAGGGAGGTTAAATACCGGTTTAACAGAGAGCTGAAGAGGGCTAAATCTGTGTACTCAGAGAGACTCCAGCAGCAGTTCACTGCTAATGATTCGGCTTCCGTGTGGAGAGGACTGAGGCAGATCACCAACTATCGGCCTCAGGCTCCTAAAGGTCAGGATGACAAAGCCCTTTGTCAGAGACTGTCCCAACACTATGCCCGTTTTGACACCTCGTCATCTGTGTCCAACTCCCCCCCTCCCTCCAGCTCCACAGCCTCCACATTCCCTACTTCATTTAAGGCACCCCCCCCCCCCCACCTCCCCCCCTCCCCTTATCATCAGTGAGCAGGATGTGCTCAAACAGTTCTCCAGACTGAACCCGCGCAAGGCCCCCGGCCCAGACGGCGTGTCTCCCTCCACCCTGAGACTCTGTGCGAAACAGCTGGCTCCTGTATTCACAGACATTTTTAACACCTCCCTTAAGTTATGCCACGTGCCGTCCTGCCTCAAATCCTCCACCATCATCCCTGTCCCCAAGAAGCCACGGATCACTGGACTTAATGACTACAGACCTGTAGCGCTCACCTCTGTAGTCATGAAGTCCTTTGAGCGCCTGGTCCTGTCCCACCTCAAGTCCATCACCACCCCTCTCCTGGACCCGCTGCAGTTTGCCTACCGAGCCAACAGGTCTGTAGACGATGCAGTCAACCTGGCCCTCCACTCCATCCTGCAGCACCTGGACTCCCCGGGAACCTACGCCAGGATCCTGTTTGTGGACTTCAGCTCCGCATTCAACACCATCCGCCCCGCTCTGCTCCGGGACAAGCTGTCCCTGCTCAACGTGCCTGACTCCCTCTGCAGGTGGATCATCGACTTCCTGACGGACCGGAGGCAGCATGTGCGGCTGGGAAAGACTGTCTCAGACTATACTAGCATCAGCACCGGATCACCCCAGGGCTGTGTACTTTCCCCCCTACTCTTCTCCCTTTACACCAACTCCTGCACCTCCAGCCACCAGTCTGTCAAGTTGATCAAGTTTGCGGACGACACCACCCTCATCGGGCTCATCTCCAACGGCGACGAGTCCGCCTACAGGAGAGAGGTGGCCCAGCTGGCGTCCTGGTGCAGCAATAACAACCTGCAGCTGAACGCTCTGAAGACAGTGGAGATGATTGTAGACTTCAGGAAAGTCACTACTCCTCTGCCCCCCCTCACCCTCTCAGGCTCTCCCATCACCACTGTTGATTCCTTCCGCTTCCTAGGCACTACCATCACCAGGGACCTCAAATGGGAGCTGACCATCAGCTCACTCATCAAAAAAGCCCAGCAGAGGATGTTCTTCCTGCGGCAGCTGAGGAAGCTCAAGCTACCCACCAAGATGTTAGTGCAGTTCTACACAGCCATCATCGAGTCCATCCTCACCACCTCCATAACCGTGTGGTACGCAGGAGCCACTGCCAGGGACAGACTAAGGCTGCAGCGCGTCGTGCGCACTGCTGAGAAGGTGATCGGCTGCAAGCTCCCATCTCTCCAGGATCTGTACATCTCCAGGACCCGGAGGCGTGCTGGCCGGATCATAGCCGATCCCTCACACCCTGGTCATGTACTGTTTGCCCCCCTCCCCTCTGGTAGAAGACTTCGGTCCATCCAGACTAAAACCTCCCGTCACATGAACAGCTTCTTCCCCTCTGCCATTAGACTGCTGAACACTAAGTGACTCTCGTGCACCATGTACAGCAGCTCAACCAGACTCATGTCAATCATCACTGTTTTTCTTCCTGCATTACCGACTGCACTATATAGTTCTCCACAGTATCTGCTGCTGGCTAATATATATTTTAACTGTTGACCAGTATCACTTAATCTTATCCTACACTTTATTACATGTATAGTTTATTTCTCTTATCTTATCATGTTTAATGTTGCAGCATTGTACCGAGACAAATTCCTAGTTTGTGTACTACATGAGCAATGGCAATAAACCTGATTCTGATTCTGATTCTGATTCTGATTCTGTTTATTTAGCTTTTCCCATATTTCCAATTGTAAAGTGAAATTCCCCTCTTTTTCCCATCTCTCTTTTATATACGATGTGTTGTCTCCTTTTAAGTCTTGAAGACCTTGGTATATTTTAGAAATGTATCTGATCCCTGGGATCCCTTTATATGCCATTAAGAAGACCTTCAGAACACCTGACTGGGCCCTTTCCAAATCCTCCTTTTTAAGTATATTGTTTATGTGGTGTCTAAGCTGAAAGAACCTGTATAGATCTTAATTTATTAGACCTTGTTTTTTCAAATCTTCAAAACTTCTTAAAGTTTGCCCCTTAAAAAAAATCGTAATATTTTATCAGCCCTTTCTCTTTCCACTCTTTAAATCTAGTGTCTGTTTTATTGGGGGTAAAGTCTTGATCATAGGCAATCCATTGCAGAAGTCGATAGGGCTCTTTAGCTTGATTCTCTCTGACTATCTTAAACCAAATTTTTAGCGGGGTCTCTATCCACGGGTTAGTGTTATTCAGGAGTTTAGTTAAGGCATTGTTCCCTATTATCGCCTGTAGGGGGATGTCACTTGTTATTTGGCATTCCATCTCCTTCCATTGTGCAGTGTAGACTGGGTTACATATCTCTACTAAAGTTTTAATTTGTGCAGCTATAAAATAGTCCCTGATATTTGGCAGTGCGAGCCCACCTTTGTCTTTGTTTAGCTGTAGGGTTCTATATCTGATTCTAGGTCTCTTACCCTGCCATATGAATCTTGAGATCCTTCTGTCCAGTTCCTGCCATGTTTTTTTGGGAGGTTCTACCGGTATTGTTTGGAAAAGGTATGGAAGACGTGGAAGTATATTCATTTTGACTGCTTCAATTCTTTGTGCGGTACCTAAGAATGGTATCATATTCCATCTTGCTAGGTCAGATTTTATTTTTGTCACCAGTGGATCATAGTTTAGTGTTATAATTTTGTCGAGTTGTTTCGGGATATTGACCCCCAGATATTTCATAGAATCCAACTCCCAGTTAGTTTTGAGTTCATTTAGTGAAAAATGATTTGGGTCATAGTTGAATGTTAAAACTTGGGTTTTATGCATGTTTAATTTGTACCCTGATAAATCTCCATAGTCTGAAAAAACTGAGATTAGTTCTGGTAGAGAAGTGTCTGGCTGCCCTAGGTATATTAAAATGTCATCAGCAAAGAGTGCTATTTTATGTTCTTTCTGACCAAGTGTAATACCTTGAATTTCTTGATTTTGTCTTATCCATTGGCTCAGAGGTTCTATGAAGATTGCAAAGAGCAGTGGAGACAGGGGGCAGCCTTGACGACATCCTCTTTCCAGCTCAAAAGATGATGATAAATTACCGTTAATCCTTATTTTAGCTGTTGGTTTTTTATATAATGCCTGTATAGTTCTAATGAAGTTGTTATGAAAATTGAAACTGGATAAGATTTTATAGAGGAAAGACCAGTCAACCGAATCGAATGCTTTTTCAGCATCTAATCCCAATATGACTGCATTTAAGTTATATTTTTTTATATGATGAATTATGTGTAAAGTGCGTCGAATGTTGTCTTGTGTCTGTCTTTGTCTTATAAAACCTGTTTGGTCTAAGTGAATTAAGTCTGTCAGTATGTTTTCTAACCTTTTGGCAAGGATAGTGGTAAAAAGCTTATAGTCCTGATTTAATACACTGATTGGTCTGTAGTTGGAGCAATCTAGTTTATCCTTTTCAGGTTTAGGTATGACTGCAATGACCCCTTCTCTCCAGGAGGGGGGGATTTCCCCTGTGTGGAGGACATAGTTAAATGTTTTCAGGAGGAGAGGAGATAGTTGCTGTTTAAAGGTTTTGTACCATTCTGCTGTATAGCCATCTGCTCCTGGGGATTTGTTAGCTTTAAGTTTCATAATTGCTTTTTCCAATTCTTTAGGTTGTATTTCTGACAGTAGGGTTTTATTTTGTGATTCCGTAAGTTGGGGAAGGTTTAATGTGTTTAGGAATGTCTCGGATGCGTTTTTATGTTTTTTGTGGGAGTATAAGTTCTTGTAGTAATTCTCGAAGCTTTTAAGAATATCCTGAATTCTGAATTTTATTTCCTTTGATACTGGGTCTCTGATTTTGTAGATTGCTCTTTCCGTTTGTTGTTTTCTCAATTTATAGGCTAGTAATTTTGCCGATTTACTGCCTGCTTCATAGTGTTTTTGTTTCAGAAATGTAAGTTTCTTCTGGATTTCTATTGTGTAGATCTCATTTATTTGATTTTTAATTTCTTTGATCTTGAGCGAGCCATTAGAATGAGTGTTATCTTTGTGTTCTTTTTCTAGGTTCTTGAGCTCTGACTCTAGTGTGGTTAGTTTTTCTTGTCTCAGTTTCTTTTGGGTTGCCAGTTTTGCAATAATTTTTCCCCTTATTACAGCTTTGCACGCATCCCACAGTATTAAAGGGGATACTTCTCCATTATCGTTTTCTTCCAAATATCTGAGAATATCTGATTCCAATTCATCTTTCAGTGGCCCTTTGAGGACACTTGAATTCAACCTCCAGGAAAATGTATTATTTGTGTATTTTTGGATGTTTAAATCCATATAGATCGGACTGTGGTCGGAGAGATCCATCAGTCCTATTTTACATGTTTTTACTCTTCCAATGTCTCTACTAAACATAAAAAAGTAATCAATCCTTGAGTAAGATGAATGTGGCGTTGAATAAAAAGTATAATCTTTTACACTGGGGTTGAATTCCGTCCATACGTCACAGATTCCCATTTCTTTTAGTAGCATCCGAGTATTCCTATTTTGGGTGTTATTTTGATGTGAAGAATTACCTGTTGCATCCCAGTATGGATTCAGTCTTAGATTGAAGTCTCCACCACATATCACTAAACCTTGGGCTTTAGTTATCATTAGGTCGAATACATTTTTATAAAATTTCCATTTAGCCCCTGGTGGTGCATATATATTCAGCAGGGTGATATCTTCTCCCTCTAGCCGCCCAGTTACCAAACTGTACCTCCCTTCTTTATCTTTGTGTTCTGATTTTTTTTCAAATGTAATTTTGGTTGATATCAATGTCGCTACTCCCCTCCTCCTCCCTGATTTATATGAAGATGAAGAGATCATTTTAAACCCTTGTCTACTGAGGTTAGTGTGTTCCATGTCTGTTAGGTGGGTTTCTTGTAAAAATACTATTTCTGCTTTGTCTTTTTTCATTTTGCGTAGAATCTTGGATCTTTTAACTGGATTCAGGATCCCTTTCACATTATATGAGGCTATTTTGGTTACACCCTGTTTCTCCATTGTATTTTCTTATTTAGTATAACAGTGTAGTGGCCCTCTTTTTTGCTACTCAGAAACTGAAAGATCATTAAGAACATAAAAAACATTAAGTACATAATGAACGAAACTTTAAAACAAAAAACTGTCAAAAAAACTTCCTGAGCTGGGGTCTCTTTAAAGACCCTGTAAGAGCCCTGATGGAGTATGGGCTCTGAGGGAAATTCCTCAAACTCTGTTACGTGCTGAGGGCCCACTCTTACCCCTGTAAGTTGTCCCATGTTTTTAACGTGAATTTCAGATCCCAATCCGAATTTGCAATGATTTATTTATTTATTTATTTTTTTTTTATGCCTATACTCTATGAGCTTGTGTGCACCCTCCCACCCCCATCACAGCAAACATTCACTCTAATACAGTATTTGTTAGTGTGGGGAGAACATGTGGGTCATTGTTACATTTCTATTTTAACATGATTTTTTTTTTCCCCTTTAAATTAAGAAGACATTTGTTTCTAATGCTAAAACTGCTCCATGAAAGGTTTTACCACATGCTGATTCTGCATCTTCTTTAATGTTTGTTACCTTGTAGGAGGGGGGATGGAAGTGCAGAGTGACTGTAGAGAGAAAGAAAAAAAAACAAACAAACAAAAAGGTCGCTATTCCTTTCTGGTACTGGAAAGCTTATCTTTGTAGCTCTGGGGCTGGGTGTTCCCGCTGCTGGCCCGTGGATTTTGAAGGTCTCTGAGTGGACCACGTTTGAGCTCTGATTTTCACGCTCAGATCCGCTGCGGGTTTAAACACCGTGACCGGGAGTCCTCTTCTTGCCATGTCAGATGTTGCTTCTTCCGCTGAATTGTAGAGACATGACTCTTCCCCGTAAAAGACCCTTAGCTTCGCCAGAAATGGCGTCTGAAAGCGTAGATTCTTTTCCCGTAAAACCTTTTTGGCATCGTTATATTCCCGTCGCTTTTAAAGAACTTCAGGGGCGTAATCGTGTTCCACGAAGACTTTTCTTTCTTGATGCATAAATCCTTTCTTCTGCCAAGCCCGTCTTACAACTTCTTGTTTTATTTTGAAGTCGGAGAATCTTACCAACACTGAACGTGGGGGCGCTTCCGGGGCTGGCTTTGCGGCTAATGTGCGATGTGCCTTTTCTATCTTCAAATCTGTGGATTGTGGAATATCCAACTTCTCTCTCAATAAGGATTCCACGCATTCTGCCACTGTGTTGAAACCATCTTCAGCTCCTTCTTTCAGACCGTGAATTCTGATGTTGTCCCGTCTCTGTCTTCCTTCTTGGTCGGCTAGCTTAGCCTCCAGCCTTGATTGTTTTCTGTGTAAATCCAGCACAGAATCTTCAAGCACTTTTATTCTGTCTTCAGCTTCCAAGATTCGGTTTTCGGCCTGGTCCAATCTGCTGTTCGCCTTTTTTAGATCCTCTCTGAATTCAAGAAATTCGGCCCGAAATCGTCGTAATTCGTCAAATAGCGATTTCAAGCTAATCCTTTTGTTAGCTAGGCCCAGGCACTCGTCTTCTGAACGGAGGTCTTCTGGTTCCGATTCTGCGGCTGCTGTGCGTCCTGATCTGGGGAATGTCAGTTTCCTCTGCTTTTGGTTAGGCATGGTGTTATTGTCTTTTGAATTTTAATCTTCCAAAAATCCGTTAGGTCTGATTTTGAGGAGGTTTTCCTTGGATTGAGTCTGGGAGTTTCACCGTTAGGTTGCTATCACCATGGCGTCCAGACCGGAAGTCCCCACAATATTTTTATTGAACCTTTTTTTTTTTTTTTTTACAAACAGCACACACAGTCAGACACTAACACAAAAGTAATTTAAAAACTAAAAAGAACAATAACAAAATAACAAAAAAAGGGTAATAAAAACAACAACCATCAACAAAAACAAGTCAACAACAATGCTCCTCTGTTTAGTCTAGGTAATCTATTACATACGAAAACATAATATACATTCACCAGCTTGGAATTTGCAAGGTCCACACATATCATTCACCTTCTTCTTCAGAAGTTATGTTTAATTTCTTTACATAATCAATGAAAGGTCTCCATATATTCTCCAACACATTTTCCTTTGATTTCAGTATGTATGTTATTCTTTCTAGTGGAAGGTTGGTAACATCTGTCTTAACCACTGAGTCACATCTGGTCTATGAGTTTTTCCACAGTAATGCAATACATTTTTTGGCAAACTGAGGTCTATGAATGTTCTTTCACTCTTATTAAAGTTATGTTTTTCTGGATACAGACCCAACAAAAACAGTTTAGGGTTCAATGTGATTTGTTTTGAAATTATTTTTTCAATTGTTACCCTCACCTCTTCCCAAAACATTCTGAATTTTCTACATTCCCATAAACAGTGAAATAGGGTTCCTTTACTTAGATCAGAGCAATTTTTTGCACAGGAAATAAACCAGACATTCTTAAGCTCTACAACCACTGATCGTTTGTGAAGCTGTGCTGACATCAGTGACAGGCTGTGCCGAACGCCAGACTGACTGTATATTTTGTGGCTAATATAGTTATTAACATGGCGATCAAGTTGTGTCAGCTGATCATTTTTTTCTATGACCATCTCAGACTCTGCTGCAGAAGCAGGTACGTGCATGATGTCTCAACAGTCTCTCCATGATTTTCACGCAGATCAGAGCAATTTGTTGTACAGGAAATAAACGTTTCTACAGACATTCTTAAGCTCTATAACCACTGATCGTGCTGTGCTGTGCTGACATCAGTGACAGGCTGATGACATCCGTGACAGGCTGTGCTGAACGCCCAGACCGAATGAAGCAGTAATTTCCCCACAACAGAGCCATCTGAAACACACACAGCGTACATATTTTAGTACCTAACAGCGATAACTTGCAGAGATTACAGTGTAGTACGACGTACTTATAGCAAACTAGCATTAGCAACATTAGCTTACCGTCACATATGACCTAGTTTGTATCCTCACGTCTTCGGCTCTCCCAGAAGCTGCAAAACTATTCCAGAGTGTTTTCGTCTCACTGCCTGTACCCTTGTCTGGTGGTCCTTCTTGGCATTTACGGTGAAAAAAGCCACAGACCGAGGAGTCGCCTTGTAAAGCCGCCATGTTGTGTTTGGCTTGGGGCGTGTTTTACGTCACGGGAGTGTGGCGCCGCCTTGCTGTAAAAAAAATCCCGCCCACCACAGCTTAACCCCGCTTTACCCGGCTGCAATGGAGACACAACCGCGGCCGAAACGAGTAGTAACGAAACGAAACGAGGCGAGTCGAACTGGGCTAGTGGAAAAACGGCTAGTGAGAAAGTTTTTTATCCGGGAGCAGGTGGGGGAAGGGGGCTCTGGAGGAGGTGCAGTTTGTTGATCAGAATGTCCGGGATGATGGTGTTGAAAGCTGAGCTGTAGTCCACAAAGAACATGGGTTTTCCAGGTGGCTCAGCGCTCTGTGTGTGTGTGTGTTGGGGGGGGGGGGGTGGAGCTCAAACTGGGCAAAAAAGCTGTTGAGCTCTTCTGCCAGAGTGAGGCTGCTATCTGATGTTGGGGAGCCCTGGCCCCTGTAGTTGGTGAGAGCCTGGATACCTCTCCACATCTGTCGGGGGTTGTTGTCTGTGAGGAATCCCTCCACTTTCCTCCTATAGGCAGAGAGCTGTCCCTCTGTTTGAAGACTGAGTTGTAGGTTCTGATCAGAGCCTGGACTTCACTGGTCATCCAGGGTTTGCGGTTTGGAAAGATCCAGATGTGTTTGGTGACTCACAATTCTCTAAGCAGCATTTGATGTGGAAAAGGACAGACTCGGTCTAGGAGTCCAGGTCCTGCTGTTCAAAGATGCTCCAATCTGTACAGGCAAAGCAGTCTTGTAACTGGAGGAGAACATTTTCAGGACAAGTTTTGATTGTTTGTTTGGTTGGGGGTAATCACTTCCTGAGGGGGGTGTAAGCAGGTATTAGAAGCAGAGAGAGATGGTCTGATTGTCCAAGGTGGGGGAGGGGGTGGCTCTGTAGGCATGCTTATTGTTGCTGTAAACATGAGCCAGTGTTCTTTCCTGTCTAGTGGGGCACTTAACATGTTGGTGGAATTTGGGGAGTACAGTCTTTAAGCATGCTTTGTTAAAATCCCCTGCAATAATGTGGACTGCATCAGGGTGATCTCTTTGCTGCCTGCTGACAATGTGCTGAAGGTGATTGAGTGCTAAGCTAACCACAGAGCACCCAGGGGTCTGCGATCTCCTCAGGGATGTGGTGGAAATTACTGGAATGGGAGCTGGAGATGCCAGAGGTAAGTTGGCGACCGATGCCTATAAGTTCTTGGCGACTGTAGGTAATTAGTCCGTCACAGAAGGAGCACAGAAAAAGGCAGAAAAGACACAAAAGAGAACACAGTAGTCCAGAGCGTCTAGCTGCTGCGTTCACACGTGCCGCCATCTTGACGATATCACATGTGAGCAATGTTCAGACTTACAGGTCAAAATTGTGTTCCATATAGAGACAGATCATAAACCTCTAGTACCCCTTTTGGGAACAAAGAATCTGGATGAGTTAATGCTGAGAGTACAGAGACAAAGAACAAGACTGATGAGATACACATATGCAGTCTCACATGTTCCAGGCAAAAATATAGCAACGGCTGATGTGCTGTCTAGAGCGCCAGAAAAAGAAACAGGTGACAAAAATCTGGAAAGGGAGATTAACCTCTATGCACATCAAGTGATGTCATGTTTGCCTGCAATAGAACAAAAATTGCAACAAATCAAAAAGCATTAAGACAAAGATGAGGTCCTTCAACCCTTACCATCAACATGCAGGAGATCTGACTGTTGAGAATGGATTGTTATTGAAAGGCACATGCTTAGTGATTCCAAAGTCTCTACAAAGAAATTCTGGAAAAGTTGCACACAGGTCACCAAGGAATAACAAAATGCTGTGAGAGAGCGAAACAGTCCGCATGGTGGCCAGGACTAAGCTCACAACTCCAGCTAGTGGAGGGATGCGAAACATGTGCAAAAGAAAGACTGAATCACAAAGAAACATTACTTCTGACTGAATTCCCAAGCAGACCATGGGAAATGGCTGGTGGTGATTTATTCGAGTGGAACAATAGTATCTAATCCATCCATCCATCCATCCATCCATCCATCTTCTGCCGCTTAATCCTTTGGGCGAGAGGCAGGGTACATCCTGGACACATCGCCAGTCCATCGCAGGCCCAGTATCTAATCATTGTGGATTATTTTTTAAGGTATGTTGAAGTTGCTAAATTGTTATCCACCACCACAGCCTCTGTGATAGATCATTGTAAGTCTATATTTGCACAACATGGCATTTATAGAGATGAGGATGGACAAAGGACCACAGTTTTCAGCAGAAATTTTCCACACGTTTGCTAAAGACTGGGGCTTGGTTCACTCCACTTCCAGCCCAAGATACCCTCAAAGTAATGGGGAGGCTGAAAGAGCAGTGCACACTGTAAAAAGTATGCTGTAGAAGGGACAAGACCCATATTTATGCCTTATGGCATTTCGTGCTACACCACTTGCCAATGGACAGAGCCCAGCAGAATAATTAATGGGAAGGAAAATACACACCACACTGCCAATACTTCTATCTTCCTTGGATCCAAGATGGACAAACATCACTGAGCTGAGGAACAGGGAACAAAGAGAAAGGGAAAAACGAAAAAGAAACTACAACATCAAACACAGAGCTGATGACCTTTCAGGATAAATCCATGAGATTCTGTGTGGGTCTCAGATATGAGGGAGAAAGGAGTAGTAAAAGCCAACACAGACGCACCTCGATCTTACATGGTTGAGACATGAAACGGGACTTTGCGTTGCAATCAAAGTCATCTTGTGACCCTACCAACAGCTAGTGAGGAACCAGCAAGCATGTACACAGATTCCTGATCCACATGAAAATATCACAAAGACCAGTAACTCTAATCCACAAGCTTCGGAGTCACTAAAGCGTCTACGAGGAGAGAGGAAGTTTCACACAAGGGAGAGAAAACCCCCAAGGTACTTTAAGGACTTTGTATTAGATAGAAGGTACTCTCGGAGGCCTGAGTGACCTACCAGGGGCAGAATGATCCCCTCACTCAACTGAAGGAATGGGGAGTGTATCCCACCTTCACAGTGAAAGAAATGTAACATGTTGAAAGAAATAATGTGAAAAAAAATTGAGTGTTCATGAATTCCATCCATCTATCCATCCATCCATCCATCCATCCATCTTCTACCGCTTAATCCTTTTCAGGTCACGGGGGAAGGGGGGGCGTTTGGAGCCGATCCCAGCATCTTTGCGCGAGAGGCAGGGTACATCCTGTCATATCCGGCTCTAGGGAGCCGGGCAATCAGAGCCAGGGGCAAGCCAGTGAGTCGTGATATTTTATTCAGGGTAAAGGGGAAGGGATGAGGAGAGCACAGATACTCATGCAGACGTACACTCACAGGTTGCACAGCGCAGAGGTAAGCAGCTCGTACCGGACGTGGGGGTAGCAAGACGTACATACTCACAGCGGGATACAAACACAGGAATGCTGCAAGAGGAGTATAAGCTGACACCAGACGAAGGGGCTTCAGCTTAGCAATGTGTTTATGTCGCAGCCCCGAGTCATCGAGGCTGCTCCTATTTATCCTCATTGGCAGCGCCCCAGCTGATGAAGACTAATTGGCCCCAGCCGTCCATAATGCTGCCAGCTGGGGGCCAGCTGAGACGCTGCTCAATGGGAAGCAGGGATGAGGGAAAACATGGGCTGAGTGCCGAGACGGCATCTCAACCCATGGTGACAGAGCCCCTCCCTCAAGGTCGGGCTCCTGAACGACCAGGAACATCCCAGCCCCCCCCCCCCCCCCACCTAGGGTGGGAGGAAGGGAGGCGGACCGGAGGGGAAGAAGCCAAGGGAAGGACAACACCAATGGGGCAATGTAGGGTAGCGGGAAAGAAAAACCCAAATACAATACTGACAAAACAGAATAATTAACCCAGGTACAGATGGGGAGAAGAACTGGGTCAGCACGCCGGTTACATACTACCCAGAGAGTACCAACCATGCGTGACCCAGAGCAAGGAAAAAAAGAACCACCAAAAAGGTACAGGGCAAAAAATGCTGAGTACGGTTTAAATAAAGGGGAACCTATACACAGTGCTAATTTAAGTACATACACACACAGTCACCAAGAAAAGTGAGGGTGACTGGAACAAATGACAATTATAGAGCATGGTGTTACGGAAAACAAGGCACATGACTCTATAATGAACCAACAGGACAAAAAAGAAATACTGAGTGCAGGCAAAGAAAAACCCACACACACGAATATATAAATACCCAGTCACCTAAAGAAATGAAAGTGACTGGAATAAATGGATAACTGCAGAGCATGGTGTTACGGAAAACAAAACATAACTACAATACAAAAAACGAGGCTAAAAACATGGCACAAAAAGTAAAATGCTGAGCATGAGCGATGGAAAACACAGCACTATAAAAACGAATCCACCAACAGGACAACACATTACACCCGAGTGACCTTAATAACAAAAGAAAAAGTGACACCCGAGGTGAATGGCAGGCAGAGTCCAAAAATGGCCGAGATGGCTCGAGATCTCCCCGCCCATTGTCCAGCTGGCGAATCAGGGAAAGAGAAGTGTTCGGACGGCGAACTCTGGACCCAGATCCCAGGAATCCAGTCCACCGGCAGCCGAACCAGGCTGCCCAGAGGGAAACACAGACCAGTGGGGGGAACCAGATCACCGAACCGAAAGTTCTGTGGGTCGGGTCGTCGACCCGCATCACTCAACCACCAGGACCGTTGAGACGGGCGAAGGATCAGAGCGGATCCCGGTGGAAGAGGCTCAGGGGAGAGCTGATGACGAGGGCGGCGGGCGTCAGGCCGCAGGAAAACGGCCACCTCCTCACTGGACCTGGACAATACTGGGGCAGCACCCACGTCGGACCCCGATCGGGCCTCAGGCGAACCCACGTTGGACCCCGACTGGGTCTCGGGCGAACCCACGTTGAATACTGCACCAGAACTGACCTCCAACGTTGAACCCGGACCCTCCAGCACCACGAGGAACAGCAACTCCTTGCCGGTGACCCTGGAAGAAGGCTCAGAAGAGAAAACAGAACCGGGATCAGGATCACCGGCAGCGCCAGAACCCGGCGAGACGAGCTCAGACGCAGCGGACGGCTGCACCCGGCTCGTCTCCCCTGGAGATAGGCTGAAGTGCTCGGGGATAAAAAGAGAGAAAAGAAAGGAGAGCACTCGCCTGATCTCGGGTTCTGACGCCGTCCAGGACTGCGAAGATCCAGGATCCGTCGTCAGGAGGTCGTTGTCAGGCTCCCATCTAGCCGCGTCGGGCCCCGCAGCCAGCATGATGGTCAGCGCAGCTTGAGATCCCTCCAGCTCAGGTAACCCCGCCGACGATCCACTCGGCGTGAAGCCAGAAGAATCTCGTCCCGCCGGACCGAACCGCTCCTCCGTGGAGACCCGGGGACGCTCAGTCGTCGGCGTAGACTCCACGCAGCAGTCAGTCCCCCTCCTCCGTCCGCAATGTAGTTGCGGAACCACAGGCCCTCTCCATATCCCACCACGTTGACCCGGAGCCGGGGACCGCTCGGCGGAGAGAGACACAGAGGATGCGGGATTAGGAATACAAGTTACAGCAGGTGGGGAGAGTTCAGGGAGCTGCGAACCCTGAACTTCTCCTCCAGGGATGTGACAGAGCAAATCATTAAGCAGGTGTGAAAAAACAATGACTTGCCTGCCCCCTGGAGGTTGAGTATCGCCTGGTGTAGTGGAATCTGCTTCTTCCTCTCCCCGCCCGGCGATAACGGAGGACCCCCCGGGAATTCGTCTGAGGGTCGCTCGCGTTGTCTCCAGCAGAGAGCTCACCAGGCCGGGATTCCAGGCACACACAGCGGTCAGGAAGCGCGTCGAGGAGGAGGGGGAAACAGCCGGGGTGAGCCAGCCCGAATGTCCAGGAATGACAGCGGGGGAACGAGGCTCAGGGGACGAGGCTGTAGAGTCTCCACAATGACGAGGCGAAGGGATGACAGCTGCGTGGGAGGAACGGTCCTGACGATGACCCAGAACTGGATCCGGACGAGGTTCGTGCAGAGGTGACTCGGCGATGTGATGACGACTACTCCCAGGGGACGAAGCGAGGGGGAAACCCAGGATTCGCCGCTCCAGATCGGAGATCGAGACGAGGAAGGCGTCGAGCACGGGAAAGCTTCGTAGCCCTGAAGTCCTCACCATCAATCTCACTGCCGCCGCCACATGCCTGAAGGTGGTGACAGGAAACACAGTAGAGCTCGCGACAGCCACTCGACCCCGGACATAACTGCTGTCAGCTGCGGCTCCTTGAAGGGAATCCCGAGTGACGTGGCGCAGGTCGGGGGAAGTCCTCTGGTTGGCGCGAACTCCCGGACTGGAATGGCGGCAGGAACGGGACTCCGAAGCGGGGAAAGATGTCGCCCACTTCGACTCCCTGCCGGGATTTCCATCCACCCCGTGGAGCTTCTCTCGCTGTGTACCTGCAGCGTCTATCCTGGCACTGTCCTCCAGATGGTACAGAGAGTGAGGGTGACAGTCCAGGAGTTCCTCAGCACGGCCCGGATGCCAGCGTCTCGCGTTGGAGGCGTCGTGCAGGGTGAAGAACCTCCCGTCGACAGCCTCCGAGATAAACCTCAGCTCGTCGCCCTGGCGCCGGAAGTGACTCCTGGGAAATGGCATGCTAGCAGCGCTGACACCCGGACAGAAAGGTACATTTCCACGGCGACTCACGGCCGCCGGTAGCTCTTCTGGCTGCGACATACTGTCATATCCGGCTCTAGGGAGCCGGGCAATCAGAGCCAGGGGCAAGCCAGTGAGTCGTGATATTTTATTCAGGGTAAAGGGGAAGGGATGAGGAGAGCACAGATACTCATGCAGACGTACACTCACAGGTTGCACAGCGCAGAGGTAAGCAGCTCGTACCGGACGTGGGGGTAGCAAGACGTACATACTCACAGCGGGATACAAACACAGGAATGCTGCAAGAGGAGTATAAGCTGACACCAGACGAAGGGGCTTCAGCTTAGCAATGTGTTTATGTCGCAGCCCCGAGTCATCGAGGCTGCTCCTATTTATCCTCATTGGCAGCGCCCCAGCTGATGAAGACTAATTGGCCCCAGCCGTCCATAATGCTGCCAGCTGGGGGCCAGCTGAGACGCTGCTCAATGGGAAGCAGGGATGAGGGAAAACATGGGCTGAGTGCCGAGACGGCATCTCAACCCATGGTGACACATCCTGGACAGATCGCCAGTCCATCGCAGGGCCTGTTCATTAGTTATGTTGATAAACTGTTAACTGCGAAGTTAGTGAATTGACACTGAGCAAATAAAATCTTCTAGGGTGGGAGGTTTTAACAAACATGTTGTACTTATAGTGGATATAAAAAGTCTACACACCCCTGTTCAAATGCCAGGTTTTTGTGATGTAAAAAAATGAGACCAAGATAAATCATTTCAAAACTTCTTCCACCATTAATGTGACCTATAACCTATACAACCCAACTGAAAAACAAACAAATCTTTTAAGGAGAAAAATAAAAAAAAATTACAATAACCTGGTTGCATAAATATGCACAATCTTAAACTAATATTTTGTTGCAGCACCTTTGGCTTTTATTAAAGCACTCAGTTAGTAGTTCCTGGTTACCAGCAGCGGTGAGTTGGCCAGGATCGCCCTCGCTGCAGCAGGTAGGTTCCTGAGGAAGAGCTGGGCGAAAAGGAAGGGTTCATCGTTCTTCCCCCTCAATGCTAACATGCTTTCCATCAGCTCCACAGCTGATCTGTCACCTAACTCTGAGCGTGTTAGGAGTCTCTCTGCTCTCTCACTGGCCGACAGGGTATACCGCTGAATCAGCATCTGCTTGAGCACGTCGTATTTCCCTGGGCTGGCGGTTCCTGGAGCAGGCTCGTCACTTGCTGTGTGGTGCACAAATCTAGCGCAGCGACCATATGATATTTGGTGTCATCCATTGTGATCCCGCGGAGTGCAAATTGGGCTTCAACATGTAGAAACCAAGCGGTCGGATTGTGAAGCCAAAAGTCCGGGAGCTTGACTGTGACAGCACATGCCGCGCTGGTGTTCTCCCTCTGGGTTGTCTCTGGGGCGATGCTCGGCTTGTTGTCCATTGCACGTCTTAGGGTCACCAATGTGGAAGATGGAAGCAGATGAGGCAACGAGCTGGACAACACACAAACTTTATTCCGCTTCCAACATAGGTTTTAGAGTTTCTGTGTCTGAGTGCCTGAGCGAACTCCTTTATACACTTTAATTCCTGCCTCCGGCACTCAGGGTAAACACATTAACATTCAGACTGCAAGACATGCACACACATTAACATAACATTGACCCACACTTCACAGAGCAGGTCTTGGTACAATACATTTGCACCCCTGCATCCTCAGGTTTCAGCCTGGTGTGGCAGGGGGCGAAAGGCACATCTTTGTTTGGTAGGCTTCTCTCAGCTTTCCCCATTAGCATCTCTAACTATCTTCTCCCCCACCAACCCCCTTGTCCTGGGTGGATTGCCACGTGCATTGTGTCCACCACACAGCCCCCCCCCCGAACACCCAGAAGGGGCTCTAACACTCTGGCACCTTGGGCTTGAGCCCGCGCCCGTAACGGCTGTAACGTGGACCGGCCGAAGTGTCTTACTGTTGAGGAGGGCAGGAGACAAACTCGGTCTCTGGTGCACAGTCCTGTGGAGGGGGAAAACCTAGTCTGCTGCCAACAGTTCTCTGCAGGGGGAGCACCAACTTGCAGAGCCACTGTAGGTGGACATCCTCACCGGGGAACTTGAGCCTACACCATCTGTTTGTCTGGCAGCACATAAGCGGGCTTAAGCCTGCCAATGCAGACGGTTTCCTTACGCACTCCCCCCCACCCACCCACCCAAGTCTAACACAAAATGCTTTGCCCTGGTTTCCAGCACTCTGAATGGTCCATCATACGGTGGGTGTAGCGGGGTTCTGTGTGCGTCGTGCCTAACAAAAAATGAACTTGGTGCTCTGTAAGCTCTTTGGGACAAAGGTGTGGGGAAACAATGGTGTGCCAGACCCAGCACGTTAACGGCCCCTGTACTGTAAAATAATTGCGCGGGCGGGTCAGGCCCAGGTGCAGGGTTTTCCGGTAAAAATTCCCCAGGGATTCATAGCGGCTGAGAAAGTTCTGCCAGGGAGGCTGCCAGATCCTCCTTAGGGGCAGAGCGCAACCCCAATAGGACCCAGGGCAGGCGGTCGACCCAATTTGCATCCGTGAGTGAGTTTCTGAGCGCTGCTTTAAGCAACCTATGAAAGCGTTCGCATAACCCGTTAGCCTGAGGGTTGTATGCGGTGGTGCAGTGGATTTTGACCCCCCAGGCTCTGGGCCATCGTGGACCAGAGTTCCGAAACGAATTGTGGACCCCTGTCAGAAGTGATCTCCAATGGGGATCCGAACTGTGCAACCCAAGCTGACACAAAAGCGCAAGCCACTTCCGCAGATGTGGTGAAAGCCAGCAGGACCACTTCAGGCCAACGCATTGTGCGGTCCACGATTGTCAAAAGGTGCATGAACCCTTGCGACGGTGGGAGGGGGCCCACCAAATCCACGTGGATGTGGTCGAACCTCCTGGCTGGAATGTGAAATGGCTCAAGGGGAGCTTTGATGTGCTTGTGCACTTTGGCCTGCTGGCACACAGCCCACTCTTTCACGTCCCTGCATAAGTGAGGCCAGACAAATTTCGCCCCCACCAGTTTAACCGAGGCACACATGCCGAGATGTGAAAGGGAGTGGACTAACTCAAAAACGCAGCGGCGCCAAGAGCTCAGAACCACCAGGTGTTGGCGGCCAGTGGAGACGTCGCAGAGCAACGGGGAGGGCACCCTTCTTGCACCACCCTGCTCTCCAGTTTTAACCCAGTAGGTGCAGATTGGAGTGCGCAAATGTCCGTGTCTCCGGTTTGCTCCACAGCCAAGGTGGGGAAATCTATTCCCATGTAGACCGGGGAGACTAACGTGCATGACAGGCAGTCGGCCACGACATTAAGCTTACCAGCTACGTGTTGAATGTCGGTTGTGAACTCCGAGATTGCTGCCGGGCCGACCACGGTTCCGAGACTTTTGACATTGTGTACGTTAGTGGCTTATGATCAACGAATGCAGTGAACCCGCGCCCTTCCAGCCAAAACTGGAAATGGCCCATCGCCAGGTGGAGGGCCAACAACTCTCTGTCAAACGTACTGTATTTGCGTTCGTTGTCACGCAAAGTGTGGCTGAAAAATGCGAGTGGCTGCCACGAACCAGTGACATACTGCTCCACCACTGCCCCTATGGCAACGTCAGATGTGGTACATGGCATTCACTTATATAGCACTTTTATTCTCATTTCTTGATGACCAAAGCACTTTACAGATCCTGCAATCCACCCATTCACACACTGATGGCGGCATGCTACCCAACATGGCACTTCCAGACCCACCAGGAGCAATTGGGGGTGAAGTGTCTTGCCCAGGGACACAACGGCAGGATATCTGGGGAGAGCGGTATTCAAACCACCAACCATGCGGTTCTTGGATGATCCATTCTACCTCCCGAGCCACTGCCGCCCCCATGTGTCAGATGTGTTAGTGGTGAGTGCTATCCACGCTGACGGGACAGGGTGGGCTAGCAAAGCAGCGATAGCAAGCGCTGTTTTGGCATTTGCAAATGCCTGAACTTGCTTGGGGGTCCAGTCAATGTTTTCCGCGGGCTTCTTTTTCTTGAGCGTGGTATACAATGGCTGCAGCAGCTGGGCTGCTTGGGGGAGAAAATGGTTGTAAAAGTTGACCATGCCCAAAAATTCCTGCAGGGCCTTCACGGTCTGCGGGCGCGGAAAATCCGACACGACACGCACATTAAAAGGCAGCCGAATCGCACCCTCCAATGAAATGCGGTGACCCAAAAAAATCAATCACTGGCACACTGAACTGGCACTTCGCTGGGTTCACAATAAGCCTGTGTGCTTCCAACCTCTGGAAAACTAGTTTGAGATGGGCGAGGTGCTCCTCCTCGGATGCGCTAGCCACCAGAATGTCATCTAAGTAGACAATAATGAAGGGCAGGTCACGGAGCACCATGTCCATGATTCTTTGGAAGGTTTGCGCTGCACCCTTTAACCCGAACGGCATGCATAAAAACTCAAAAAGGCCAAAAGGAGTTATTACTGCTGTTTTGGGAACATCCTCCGTGCATACTGGGACCTGGTGGTAACCGTGGACCAGATCCACTTTCAAAAAAACACGCGTCCCAGCCAGGTGCATGGAAAAATCCTGGATGTGCGGGATGGGATACCGATTGTGTTCCGTGGCGTTGTTCAAGCACTGGAAATGGCCTCACGGTCGCCACAACCCATCGGCCTTTGGCACCATGTCTAGTGGGGATGCCCACGGGCTGTTGGAGCACCTAACAATGCCCAGCTGCTCTAAGTTGGTGAACTCCTCGCATGCACTGGCTAGTTTAACCGCGTCCAGGCACTGTGGTCGCGCAAACACCGGTGGGCCTTTTGTGGTTATGAAATGTTTGGCCCCATGTTTGGTTACTGTAGCAGAAAATGTCGGAACCGTGAGTGCTGGGAATTGCGAAAGTAAATGCTGGTACTTACCCCCTGGAGCTATAATGCTAGCCTGTGTTGTTGGCACAACTCCCCGAGCTGTGCAGGGCAAGGAGGTAAAAGAGACAGCATCCACTAAATGTCTGTTGGCAACATCGACTAACAACCCATAAGCACATAAAAAAACTGTGCCTAAAATGGGGACAGATCATGCCACCACCACAAAATCCCATTGGTAATTGCATCCGTGTAAGCACACAGTCAACGTACGTTCACCAAAACATCCTGATGTTGGATCCGTAGACAGCCGTGAGCTCAGGACCGCTGCCTCCTGCCGATCTATCTGCGCTGACCGGCAGAATGAGGCTCTTTTGGGGGCTGGAGTCCAGTAAGAAACGTCTCCCAGAACGTGTGTCTGTGATGAACAGCAGCTTGTTCCTGTCACCAGCAGTTGCAGCTGCTACTGACTGCTGGCCGTGCCGTTTCTCGGCTTCTTGAATTGGCACAGTGGCAGACAGCGTTGGGCATCTGAGCCAAAGCAGCAGTGATAGACACAGAGCGTCCCATTCCTGCATCTCTTGGCGTCCATCCCAGCCACCACCAACGGCTCCTCGACCTCGCTGGAGTCCTTCCCGGATGCCGGTGTCATTGCGTGCAAGGTGAAAGTTGTGGTCGCTAGGATGAGGCGGTCCGCTTCCTGCGCCAGAGCGCAGTAGTTCCTGGTTACCAGAGCGGTGAGTTGGCCAGGATCGCCCTCGCTGTAGTAGGTAGGTTCCTGAGGAAGAGGTGGACGTACAGGAAGGGTTCGTCATTCTTCCCCCTCAATGCTAACATGCTCTCCATCAACTCCACAGCTGATCTGTCACCTAACTCTGAGTGCGTTAGGAGTCTCTCTGCTCTCTCACTGTCCGACAGGGTATACCGCTGAATCAGCATCTGCTTGAGCACGTCGTATTTCCCCTGGGCTGGTGGTTCCTGGAGCAGGCTCGTTACTTGCTCTGTGGCGCACACATCCAGTGCAGCGACCACGTGATAATATTTGGTGTCGTCCATTGTGATCCCGCAGAGTGCGAATTGGGCTTCATCATGTAGAAACCAAGCGGTCGGATTGTGAAACCAAAAGTTCGGGAGCTTGACTGTGACAGCGCATGCTGCGCTAGTGTTCTCCCTCTGGGTCGTCTCCGGGGTGGTGCTTGGCTCGTTCTCCATTGCACATCTTAGGGTCACCAATGTGGAAGATGGAAGCAGACAAGGCAATGAGCTGCACGACACACAAACTTTATTCCACTTCCAACATAAACACAGAAACTCTAAAACCTGAGTGCCTGAGCAAACTCCTTTATGCACTTTAATTCCCACCTCTGGCACTCAGGGTAAACACATTAACATTCAGACTGCAAGACATGCACACACATTAACATGACATTGACCCACACGTCATAGAGCTGGCCTTGCTACAATACATTCACACCCCTGTGTCCTCAGGTGTCAGCCTGGCACGGCAGGGGGTGAAAGTTACATCTTTGTTTGGTAGGCTCCTCTCTGCTTTCCCCATTAGCATCTCTAACTACTGTATCTTCTCTCCCACCAACCCCCTTGTCCTGGGTGGAGTGCCATGTGTATTGTGTCCACCACGACAGCAAATTTAGACCCCATATTGGTATTGACATAGTCCTCTTGACAGCTCTGACAGCCTTGTGATAATGGGATATCCACATAATGGTTTGTTGTATTTTTTGTTACCATAGAAGGAAGCTGGAACGTTATAAGTGAGCTGGAACGTTCTAAAGACAAATTTTAAGTGTATACTTCAAATAAGTGTAATGTAGGCATTTATATTGGGACTTTCAATAAAGATGATTCCTTTGCACAGCCTTTCACTTTTTTGTCTCAGCCTTTGCCATGTATCTTCTAATTTCTACTCATGATTTGTATTTACCTGTATCAGATCTTGGGATTACTACTACTACTACTACTACCCTATGTTATGTATTGTGACGTTTGCGAGGTTCACACAAAGAAGAGGAGCAAGATGGTTGTGACGAACAGGCTTTATTTACACACCACCAACCCCAACTACCTCTGAGCACAGAAAGGAGGGGAGGTCATCCTCCCAGACCTCCGTTTCAATCATGGTTACACACACACATGATACATCTTGCCCTAATCCTGCCTATAAACACTGCTGGGTCATTATAACGCAGTTATAATGACACAGCAGTATAATAACTCAGTAATAACACATTTAATACACACACACAGTAACGTTTTCAACTGGCAAAGCATGCTGGGAAATCCCTGCCCCCCTTAACATGGCCCCGACATTACACTGCCTTCCCCTGGACTGGTTTCTGTCCCCAGAAAATTCAAAGTCCACTTTCAGAAATCCAACGCGAGTCAGCCCGGTACCGGGGCGGCACGCACGGGCCATCCAGTGTCCATCTGAGTCTCGGTCGGAGTATCTGGTTGGGGTAGGGTTTCGGTTTGGCCACCAGCGGGCGGATGGACACATCTGACAGCCTCTGTAGGACCACGCACAGTCCCTTTCCTGGAAGCGGGAGTCCCATGCCCGCTCCGGCCGACTCCCACCGCTGCCAGGTCTCCCAGGCGGCCACTGGCCCGCGTCCATACGTCCAGCCCTTGCCGCGCCTGGAAAATGGCCGGATCTTCGTCCTGCTCGCTCCGCTGCTGCGCGTCGCTGCTGCGCGTCGCTGCTGCGCGTCGCTGCTGCGCGTCGCTGCTGCGCGTCGCTGCTGCGCCGAAGGCCTCCGTGATGTCACTGAAAGGGGAAGCATCTGCGGGTGGCGGTAGGACACGCACAATTCCTCCCCTGGCAGTGGGAGTCACGACTCCCACTGCTGCCAGGACCTCCCAGGCGGCCTCCTCCCACTCGCTCTCAGCACGGCGGTTTCCTCCGATGACCAGTCGTTCAGCGCGGCAGCCAACTCGACCTGGGCCAGGTGGTCATCCAACAGGTTCTTGCCGTTGTAGCGGGGAATCTTGGCCCACTGCCAGATGGATGGGACGGTCACCTCCCGGTCGATCGCTGCTCGTAATCGCTCTGGAATCGCCAGCCCGTCCTGCCCTGAAAAGGGCGGGAAACGGGGTTGGTTTGCTCTGCTCGGCCCACTCTGCAAGGCAGAGCAGTCCCGTCAGGTCCGCTGCTCCGTCCATCGCGGCGAGCCACTCTGGGGGCCGGCGTCTCAGCTCTACGCTCCGTTCCCAGCCGAGCGATGAACTGCTCCGGCCGCTGGACCTCCGCCTGGATCCTCATCTTGCTCCATCCCCACTCCTTACACCAGTGTGACGTTTGCGAGGTTCACACAAAGAAGAGGAGCAAGATGGTTGTGACGAACAGGCTTTATTTACAGACCACCAACCCCAACTACCTCTGAGCACAGAAAGGAGGGGAGGTCATCCTCCCAGACCTCCGTTTCAATCATGGTTACACACACACATGATACATCTTGCCCTAATCCTGCCTATAAACACTGCTGGGTCATTATAACGCAGTATAATAACTCAGTAATAACACATTTAATACACACACAGTAACGTTTTCAACTGGCAAAGCATGCTGGGAAATCCCTGCCCCCCTTAACATGGCCCCGACGTTACAGTATGTAATCAGAGACTGGAATTGTCTTATGCCAAGCAACAAACAGCACTTTATTAAGGGGACACAGAAGTATATACACAAAGGCCGCAGCCCGCCTGACATGATTCCGCAAGGTGGGTATGGCCAGTCCCAAGGGCCCAATTTATACACAATACCCTAAACTGAAAGGTTGACTGTACAGCAGTGAAGTGCACAACCCATCGTAAATTAGCTAAATCGCATTCAACTCACTGACATTTTACTATATAGTTTCGGTTCAGATAATTCTGTCTAATCTGGCAAAATAATCCAGTGTATTCAAGAGTTGATAATTTAGTAATCAGCACACTGAAGCCATAATATAAAGGTATTGTGGAGAACGTGTTCAAGGATGAGGCTGAGTTTGTTCCTCAGATTCAGCTTTATTCACAGATCACATCTCCATCAATCTCAAAGCAAGTCAAGAGGAAGTTTTCATCTCACATCAGGGGTTATAAGGCCGAATCTCACACTCTTCTGCTGAATCCCAGAGTCTCAGTCCCTTTTGTTCCATGAGACGTGAAGCACACAATAAACATACAGCAACACATTTGTGGGGAATATGTAACCAACATATGTGCCACATGACCCCCCCCAAACGTCTAAAATGGGACAAACATAACCAGAGACACATGACATAATAACATTACCACACATCAGTCCACCAGTTGCTTAACTCTCAGTCTCCTGCCGTATCTGCTGAAAGCCGGCTTTGCTGCTTCTGCAGCGTCCTTCTGCCTCTGTGGATTAGAACTGTTAGACAATCTCTGTGGGAGTCCTGTAGAATGCCCTCTAGGGGGTCTACCGCGACGGGGGGCTCTTGCCACCTGCACCTCTTCATCCGCCAAAACAAAAGCAGGTTTGAGTCTGTTTATACAAATCAATTCTTTTCTGCCTCCCAAATCTAGTAAAAAATGCTTCTCTCCTGTTTCCAACACCTTGTACGGCCCATCGTAAGGCGGGCACAGGCTGGGGCGACAAGCATCATGTCTCACAAAAACAAATTCCGCATTTTTTAAAGCCTTCGGCACAAAAACGCGTGGGAAACTGTGATGAACCAGGCCAGGAAGCGTGTTTGATCCTGTGCCGCTCTGCAACAGCTGAGCGGGGGGGCAATTTGGGGCAGGATTATCGGGAAGAAATTTCCCTGGCAGACGGAGAGGCTGTGCAAAAACTAATTCCGCTGGAGAGGCTTGCAAATCCTCCTTAGGTGCAGAACGCAACCCCAATAAGACCCATGGTAACTTGTCAACCCAATTTGTATCCGTAAGCGACGCTCTGAGGGCCTCTTTCAATGACCTATGAAAACACTCGCATAAACCATTAGCCTGGGGGTTGTACGCGGTGGTGCAGTGGATCTTTACCCCTAGGCTGTGGGCCATCGACGACCAGAGTTCGGAAACAAATTGAGGACCCCTGTCCGACGTTATGTCCGACGGAACTCCAAAACGCGCTACCCAAGCTGTTAAAAACGCGCACGCCACTTCTTTCGCTGTGGTTGACGCCAGAGGGACCGTTTCTGGCCAATGCGTGGTGCGATCCACCATCGTCAAAAGGTGTGTGTACCCCTGTGACGACGGAAGGGGGCCTACCAAGTCGACATGCACATGATCAAAGCGCTTAGCAGGAATGTGAAAAGGCTCCAAAGGAGCTCTAGTGTGCTTGTGTATTTTGGCTCGCTGACACGCTACGCAGGCTGTCGCCCATTCCTTGACCTGTCTGCGCAACCCCGGCCATACAAATTTCTCCCCCACCATTTTGACTGATGCACGCACCCCCGGGTGCGCCAGAGAATGGATCGAGTCAAAAACGTGGCGGCGCCACGCAGCTGGTACCACGGGGTGCGGCCGTCCCGTGGAGACATCGCAGATTAGGGCAGGCATACCCATTTGCAGCACCCTGTCCTCCAGCCTTAACCCTGTTGGTCCAGACTGGAGCGCGCGCACGTCCGCATCGCTAACCTGCTCCGCGGCCATGGCTGCATAATCTAACCCTACGCGGGCCAGGGCCGCGCACGCTCCCGCGTCGCTACCCTGGCCCGCGGCCATGGCTGCAGAGTCTGCCCTCAAGTGGTCTGGCGCCGGCACGGCACGCGAGAGGCAGTCTGCCACTACATTATGTTTACCTGCGACATGCTGGATATCGGTGGTGAACTCTGATATCGCGGCCAGCTGTCTTTGCTGCCGGCCCGACCAAGGTTCCGAAATCTTGGCCATCGCAAAAGTCAGCGGTTTGTGGTCCATAAACGCGATGAAACGGCGCCCTTCCAGCCAGAACTGGAAATGGCGGATGGCCAAGTGTAGGGCCAACAACTCCCTGTCGAACGCGCTGTATTTTCGATCGCTATCGCGCAAGGTTTTGCTGAAAAACGCGAGCGGTTGCCAGGTCCCCGCTACAAACTGTTCAACGACCGCCCCTACCGCTAAATCGGACGCGTCAGTGGTGAGGGCCATGCAGGCTGTTGGAACTGGGTGTGCCAATAAAGCCGCGTTTGCCAGCGCTGTTTTGACTTGAGAGAATGCGCGCTCCCGCTCAGGAGACCATTCGATTTTATTTGTGGGTTTTTGTTTTTTTATTGCTGCGTACAATGGTTGCATGAGCCGCGCTGCGCTTGGGAGGAAACGGTTATAAAAATTAACTATTCCCAAAAACTCCTGTAACGCTTTGACCGTTTGAGGTTGGGGAAAATTTGTTATTGCGCGCACTTTATTGGGCAGAGGGACTGCTCCTTCTGGCGAAACGCGATGCCCCAAAAAATTAATCTGCGCTATCCCAAACTGACACTTCGCTGGGTTAATTATTAAAATCGTGCTCTGCCAGCCTCCAGAAAACTGCCGTGAGAAGGTTTTCGTGTTCGTCTTCGGATGTACTGGCTACTAAAATGTCATCCAAGTAGACGAAAACGAAAGGGAGGTCACGCAGCACCGCGTCCATCATGCGCTGGAGCGTCTGCGCAGCCCCCTTGAGTCCAAAAGGCATGCGCAAAAACTCAAAAAGCTCGAAAGGAGTTATTACCGCTGTTTTGGGTATGTCCTGGGCGCGCATTGGAACCTGATGGTAGCCGCGCACTAAATCTATTTTAGAAAAAATGCGCGCCCCTGCCAAATGAACCGAAAAATCTTGAATGTGTGGGATCGGGTAGCGGTCGTGTGCAGTGGCGTTATTCAACCTGCGGAAATCACCGCAAGGTCGCCACGAGCCATCAGTCTTTGGGACCATGTGCAATGGTGAAGCCCAGGGGCTTTTCGAACGTCTGATGATGCCCAGTTTTTCCAGGTTGGCAAACTCCTCGCGCGCTATGGTCAGTTTAGCTGAGTCCAGGCGCCAAGCTTTTGCAAAAACGGGCGGCCCGGTGGTAGTGATATAATGCTCTACCCCATGTTTGGCCACTGTCGCCGAAAACGTTGGGACTGTTAGTGCTGGGAACTGAGTGAGGAGTGCGTGGAACTTACCACTCGCAGTTGTGACGTTGGCTTGTGCAGTTGGCGGTGCCACTCGTGCTGTGCAGGGAATAGAGTGAAAAGACATTGACCATTGCCATTAACCAGACGTCTATTAGCAAGATCAACCAATAAACCATGTGAGCACAAGAAATCAGCCCCTAACATGTTGAAATTGACTGCAGCTACAACAAAAGTCCACTCAAATGAACGACCCTGCAAAGACAGAAACAGAGTCCTCTCACTGAAGGTCTTAATAGCTGAGCCGTTCGCTGCTGACACTGACACCCGGGGAACCTTGGACGGCATTAGCCGGTCCACGTAGGAAGGCATGATGAAGCTCATCTGGGAGCCTGTGTCCACGAGGAATTGGTTCCCCGAACGTGCATCCGTCAGGAAAAGCAGCTTGTTCTCGTCCCTGAGGGCCGCAGCCGCTACCGACCCTCGGTCTTGGCGTTTCCCGAACGCCTGAAGTGACACGGTGGGAGGCACTTGTGTGCCCTCTCTGCAAAACGGCGATGATAGAAGCAAAGGCCGTCGCCTGCTCCGTGTCGCTTGGTGCTGACTGCTGCCGCCGTCGGCGCTTCTGGTGCTGCAACCACTGGCCCCATGCCATCTCCGGGCGTCGCTCCTAGCTCCGCTGTTGCAGCCGAAACTGCGCTTCGCTTGTGGGCGTCGACGAGTCGCTGCACCTCCTTGCTCAGCCCGTGGTAGTCTCGCTTGGCCAACCGGGGTGAATCTGCCAGGGTAACTCTCATCGCTGGCGGCAGGGTCCGGAGGAAAAGGTGGGCGAAGATAAATTCGCAGTCCTCGGAGTCTTTCAGCCTCAGCATTTTGACCATCAGATCTACAGGTCTGTCGTTCTCCGACTCCGTCAACGCCGGGAGTCCCTCTGCTCGCTGTTGCACGGAGGGGGTGAAATGACTGACAAGCGCAGCTTTCAAGGCGCCGTATTTGTCGCTGTCTGGTGGGTGGTTGACCAGGTCTTCCACCCGTTGGACTGTGTGGCTGTCCAGCTTCGCCACCACATGGTAGAATCTCGTGTCGTCCTTCGAGATTCTCCGGAGGTTGAACTGCGCCTCGACCGTGCTAAACCAGGAGCGCGGACTATGCTGCCAGAAGTTGGGCAGCCGGAGTGTGGAGGCAGCCATCAGGCTGGCTTCTGCCGAGCCCCGCTTGGGAGAATTATTTCTGCTCATTCTAAGTCGTAAGGTCACCAGTGTGGAGAATGTGTTCAAGGATGAGGCTGAGTTTGTTCCTCAGATTCAGCTTTATTCACAGATCACACCTCCATCAATCTCAAAGCAAGTCAAGAGGAAGTTTTCATCTCACATCAGGGGTTATATACCCCGGGCACGAAACAGCAGTCACATGGTGTTTAATCAAACATACAGTCACATGGTACTTAATCTCAATCACAAAGTAACCCCTTTGATCTCACACCATTGTCCTCTAGTCTCTGTGGTCCGGAAATCTTCCCTGGTCGTCTCCCGGAAACAAAGGCCGAATCTCACACTCTTCTGCTGAATCCCAGAGTCTCAGTTCCTTTTGTTCCATGAGACGTGAAGCACACAATAAACATACAGCAACACATTTGTGGGGAATATGTAACCAACATATGTGCCACAATATGGCTATAGTAGTAGTAGGGCTGTCGCGATAACTGCAATTATGTAATACCGCGCTATAGACAATGCTATGTCTGTAAATAGACTATTAATAATGAGGCCAGGTGCACAACTGAACTTAGCTTTATTGAAGTCACAGGCTCCATATAACAACCGCCAGGCAGGGGGCCAGACCTCCCTGCCCGCTGTTATTTATAGGCACGGTGTAGTGGCGGAAACGGCGGAAACGCCATACTTCACAAATAAGAGCATATTGAACTATATAACACCCCCCTCCCCTGCCCGTAGAAAAGTCCAAAACACACACAATTAAGACCCTCCCCAATTTAGGACCTGAATCACACGCTAAAAAAAAATCTAAACTGAAATCATTAAAGGGCTATCACATTCACACAACAAACTAAAACTAGGGGGGACTGGTCGACTATCATCCTATCCCCACACAGTGAGGTGGATTATTCTGCCACCCATAAAATAAATAATTATAGTCTATTAATAACACAAAATCACTGCCATGTTTCCTAAACTAAACAAAACACATAAAATTATCCCAGAACCATATACAACAATATGAACATCAAAACTCTCATCTTTTCACACATGCATACATATATGAACACTGAAACTTCACTTGGTCATTATTATCCCTCTACTTTAAAACACCAGCAAATCTACAAAAATCACAACAGTAGAACTCTCGTTTTTTTACATTATCATTATTGTTATATCACTTCAAGCCCTTATCTGAAAAAAAAAACACATTATTATAACTTGTTTTACTCTATCATATATACAGAGTCACAGTCCACATGGCATGCTTCCATGGTTTATCCTCGTTGCCAGAATGTTATGTGTGTAAATACACTATTAATAATGAGGCCAGGTGCACGACTGAACTTAGCTTTATTGAAGTCACGGGCTCCACATTACAACCGCTAGGCAGGGGTGTTGGCAAAGAGGCCGGACCTCCCTGCCCGCTGCTATTTATAGACATGGTGTAGTGGCGGAAATGGAAGTGGGTTCAATATGCTCTTATTTGTACTTCACAAATAAGAGCATATTGAACTATACAACAGACAAGCCTACCGTGGAGGATAACGAGCAACTGCAACAACCACGGTGTTCACTTTTTTGTGTGTGGCTAAATCTCATTCATTTATGTGCCCCTATTGATTAATAAATAAACTGTTAAATGTTAAGTGTATTTTTATTGCCAACACCATGTTTGCACCTGGTACTAATGGCGGCAGCACCCGGTGCTGTGGAAGCTTCCATAGCACCCGGTGCTATGGAAAGGCACTCTCTCCAAGGAAGATAATCAAGCAGTTCGCAACATACCAGAAGACGAGCAACTCCATGTTTTGTCACTTTACAAGATCTCTGACCAGGATGAATTTGGTCAGGTTGAAGCCCAGTGGGCCAAGATCTAAAGTGGGGCATTGCAAGTCCTGTCTTCATTTCCCCTTGAGGTTTGTCTCCTGGCTGAGCCAGTAAAATCAGCCTGTAAAATGAGGCAGGAAGCTCAACTGAGGGCTCAAATAGAGAGATTGGAGAAGCAGCTTGGGCGCCTCTCACTCCTGGAAAACTGACCCCCCCCCCCCCCCCCCCCCAAAAAAAGAGCCACAGAGCTTCTGCAGCACCAACAGACTACCACCTAGACCTGACAGTGCTAGACGGTACCAACCAGAGAAGGATCACTCCAGCAGTTACAACCAGAGCACCAGCAGATACCCCACTCTGAGTGCAGCGTTCACCCCACAGAGCCCACAGAGAAGATGAAGTATGTGAGGACCCACTGTCTACTTTAGTCACTGTTATGTGTCTTTCTGTCAGAGAGAAAAGGGTTGGAGGAAAGGCTTTTCGGCTCACGTTCTTCCATTTTTTGCTCCATCAAAAAGGAGCTGCTAGATTTGCACTTTGTCAAAAAAGAGAAAGAAAACCTGGGGATTGAGCTGTGTCAGAAAAGCACTCCTGTTACCTTACAAAGGTTAACCATCAAAATCAAACCTACTTCAGGTGGCTTGTTACCAAGTGTTCAGTCTTTGGCAGAGAAGAGAAATCTGAGTTTTGTACAGGCTGTAGCTATTGAGGCCTTGACTCAATTGGCAGCTATACCTCAGAGTACTCCAGAGTCTATAAAAGCTGAAAATAAGCCTGAACTACCTGATTCTACTGCAATCCCATTTTCAGCCTCCAATACATGCCAACAAGAAGCCAAAACCACAACAGCTATCCACTTAAAGAAAGTCTTGGTCATCAGCTCACCTATACACCAGATGTCTGTTTTACACTCTCCATTGGCCAGACAAGAAAATGTTATCCAGTGCTCTTGGGGGCTGAACTCTACCACAAAACAGTCTCTGAAGAGCCACTCAGAAGGGGATTCACAAAAGGCACCGCATACGTAGGACAGAGCAGGACTATCGTTCTCATGTTAAGTCTGAAAACGTCTATAATGACCCAAATGACATGCGACTACCCATGTGTGGCGTCGAGTCACTTGGTCAGATTGGCTCCCAAAAACTGTCTTTTTAAAAAAATTTTCAGCCACTGTCAACTGGTACACTTCTGGCTAACTGTTTTTATCTATGACACCTGCATAATAACGGTCTGTAACCATCTGATTGCTATTCACTGGGCTTGTTGTTAGCTTGCTGGTTAATACACACTAACAGCTGACAGCACCATGGTTGGTTGCAAAGTTTTCCTGCTGGAGTACTCACAGCTGAAAGAGGACATCAGACGACTTTAATAGGACCTTGGAGACAAAGATGACATGATCCTGGAGTTTTCATCTATTGCCACTATGCAAGCGAAACATCTTGCGGTGCTCCGCGCTGGGTCCTGTGGCAGAGGACCTGCTCTGGATGTGGATCGGAGAGCGGTGTCAAGCTGCCCTGGTCTGGGTCTGCCATCACCGATGGAAACTCCATTGTGTCTGCCAACGTCTGGTCCTCCCTGGGAGTTAAGCCCAAGTCCCAAGCCTGCTCAACTCCATACAACTTGGAGCTATGTGTGTCGGTTAAAAAGAGCAAACAATAGGTTTTGGCAATGAAACACGTGCTCAAGATGCCATGTCAAAATTGACTGCTGAATGCGCAGCAACCATGAGGATGGAGAGGACAATGCCATCAACATAACAGGTAACCATTTATTATTCTATATTATTATTGTGTTTTCCAAACCTCTCTGAGCCCTTACCCAAGAAGTCACTCAATGCCAGATCCCAGCCTCAGACCTCAGGCCTCTAATAACTTCCTATATTTTAAAGAAGTGGCAGACTGAATGGGACACATGTACTGCAAATAAACTGCATGATATTAAGCCTGCCATAAGCCATAGACACTTGTATCACTTTCAAAACCGACATGAGGTAGTGTACACTAGATGCCGTATTGGCCACTCAAGGGTCACGCACAGCTTTTTATTAAAAGGTGAAGCACCACCATCTTGTCAGTTTTGCGGAGGTTTTTGATCAATAAAGCACATTTTACTTGACTGTCCTGCTCTCATGACAGCAAGACAATGTTTTTATACTCAAAAGTCACTGAAGGATATTTTTTTTTTTTTAATTTAAATTTTTGTAAAGGGTATACAGGTCATTACAGCATTGCATTGTTTACATTTTCATCACATGTTCCCTTATTTTTTGCTATTTGACAACATTGGTAGGATAATTATTACAACACCCCCTTTTTTTTTAAAGTGAAAGAAAAAGTGAAATTAAAGAGAATAAAATAAAAAAAACGAACAAACAAACAAACAGAACAGCAAAAAACAAACAAACAGAAAATTAAGTAATTAAAAGTAAAAGAGCATCTGAGTAGCGTTGGAACAAAGAGCGGGACCATTATTGAAATGGTATTTGTCAAAGATTAGATCTAATGGAAGACACATATGCGATCCAGGGTTGCCAAAAGTTCATGAACCCATCCATGTCCTGTCTCAGTGCGAATGTCAACTTTTCCATCAAGTAAATGTCTTGAATCATGTTAATCCAATCTTCAGGTGTAGGACAGTCCTTCAGCATCCATTTTTTAGTTAGGGCTTTTTTACTTGCCAATATTAAAACATTGAATAAGTATTTATCTCCTCGTCTTTCCAGTGAGTCCAGTAGTAAACCCAAATACAAAGTTACAAAAGAAAAGGGAACTGTTATTTTGAATATTTTCCCCAATATTGTCTGTACATTGGTCCAATATTGGTGGATAACTGGGCATGACCAAAACACATGAAAATGATTTGCAGTCTTTTCACCACACAAGCGCCAACAGTTCAACCCCTTATGGGTAAATTTGTTTTGTGCAGGTGTTCTGAAAAATCTTACCAAATTTTTCCATCCAAATTCTCTCCACTGCAGGGATGAGGTACTTTTCCATTGCTGTTTATTTAGTTTTTCCCATATTTCCAATTGTAAAGTGAAATTCCCCTCTTTTTCCCATCTCTCTTTTATATATGATGTGTTGTCTTCTTTTAAGTCTTGAAGACCTTGGTATATTTTAGAAATGTATCTGATCCCTGGGATCCCTTTATATGCCATTAAGAAGACCTTCAGAACACCTGACTGGGCCCTTTCCAAATCTTCCTTTTAAGTATATTGTTTATGTGGTGTCTAAGCTGAAAGAACCTGTAAAGATCTTGATTTATTAGACCTTGTTTTTTCAAATCTTCAAAACTTCTTAAAGTTTGCCCAAATTTTTCCATCCAAATTCTCTCCACTGCAGGGATGAGGTACTTTTCCATTGCTGTTTATTTAGTTTTTCCCATATTTCCAATTGTAAAGTGAAATTCCCCTCTTTTTCCCATCTCTCTTTTATATATGATGTGTTGTCTTCTTTTAAGTCTTGAAGACCTTGGTATATTTTAGAAATGTATCTGATCCCTGGGATCCCTTTATATGCCATTAAGAAGACCTTCAGAACACCTGACTGGGCCCTTTCCAAATCTTCCTTTTAAGTATATTGTTTATGTGGTGTCTAAGCTGAAAGAACCTGTAAAGATCTTGATTTATTAGACCTTGTTTTTTCAAATCTTCAAAACTTCTTAAAGTTTGCCCCTTAAAAAAATCGTAATATTTTATCAGCCCTTTCTCTTTCCACTCTTTAAATCTAGTGTCTGTTTTATTGAGGGTAAAGTCTTGATCATAGGCAATCCATTGCAGAAGTCGATAGGGCTCTTTAGCTTGATTCTCTCTGACTATCTTAAACCAAATTTTTAGCGGGGTCTCTATCCACGGGTTAGTGTTATTCAAGAGTTTAGGTAAGGCATTGTTCCCTATTATCGCCTGTAGGGGGATGTCACTTGTTATTTGGCATTCGATCTCCTTCCATTGTGCAGTGTAGACTGGGTTACATATCTCTATTAAAGTTTTAATTTGTGCGGCTTTAAAATAGTCCCTGATATTTGGCAGCGTGAGCCCACCTTTGTCTTTGTTTAGCTGTAAGGTTCTATATCTGATTCTAGGTCTCTTGCCCTGCCATATGAATCTTGAGATCCTTCTGTCCAGCTCCTGCCATGTTTTTTTGGGAGGTTCTACCGGTATTGTTTGGAAAAGGTATAGAAGACGTGGAAGTATATTCATTTTGACTGCTTCAATTCTTTGTGCAGTACCTAAGAATGGTATCATATTCCATCTTGCTAGGTCAGATTTTATTTTTGTCACCAGTGGATCATAGTTTAGTGTTATAATTTTGTTGAGTTGTTTCGGGATATTGATCCCCAGATATTTCATAGATTCCAACTCCCAGTTAGTTTTGAGTTCACTTAGTGAATAATGATTTGGGTCATAGTTGAATGTTAAAACTTGGGTTTTATGCATGTTTAATTTGTACCCCGATAAATCTCCATAGTCTGAAAAAACTGAGATTCGTTCTGGTAAAGAAGTGTCTGGCTGCCCTAGGTATATTAAAATGTCATCAGCAAAGAGTGCTATTTTATGTTCCTTCTGAGCAAGTGTAATACCTTGAATTTCTTGATTTTGTCTTATCCATTGGCTCAGAGATTCTATGAAGATTGCAAAGAGCAGTGGAGACAGGGGGCAGCCTTGACGACATCCTCTTTCCAGCTCAAAAGATGATGATAAATTACCATTAATCCTTATTTTAGCTGTTGGTTTTTTATATAATGCCTGTATAGTTCTAATGAAGTTGTTATGAAAATTGAAACTGGATAAGATTCTATATAGGAAAGACCAGTCAACAGAATCGAATGCTTTTTCAGCATCTACTCCCAATATGACTGCATTTAAGTTATATTTTTTTATATGATGAATTATGTGTAAAGTGCGTCTAATGTTATCTTGTGTCTGTCTTTGTCTTATAAAACCTGTTTGGTCTAAGTGAATTAAGTCTGTCAGTATGTTTTCTAACCTTTTGGCAAGGATAATGGTAAAAAGCTTATAGTCCTGATTTAATACACTGATTGGTCTGTAGTTGGAGCATTCTAGTTTATCCTTTTCAGGTTTAGGTATAACTGCAATGACCCCTTCTCTCCAGGAGGGGGGGATTTCCCCTGTGTGGAGGACATAGTTAAATGTTTTCAGGAGGAGAGGAGATAGTTGCTGTTTAAAGGTTTTGTACCATTCTGCTGTATAGCCATCTGCTCCTGGGGATTTGTTAGCTTTAAGTTTCATAATTGCTTTTTCCAATTCTTTAGGTTGTATTTCTGACAGTAGGGTTTTATTTTGTGATTCCGTAAGTTGGGGAAGGTTTAATGTGTTTAGGAATGTCTCGGATGCTTTTTTATGTTTTTTGTGGGAGTATAAGTTCTTATAGTAATTCTCGAAGCTTTTAAGAATATCCTGAATTCTGAATTTTATTTCCTTTGATACTGGGTCTCTGATTTTGTAGATTGCTCTTTCTGTTTGTTGTTTCCTCAATTTATAGGCTAGTAATTTTGCCGATTTACTGCCTGCTTCATAGTGTTTTTGTTTCAGAAATGTAAGTTTCTTCTGGATTTCTATTGTGTAGATCTCATTTATTTGATTTTTAATTTCTTTAATCTTGAGCGAGCCATTAGAATGAGTGTTGTCTTTGTGTTCTTTTTCTAGGTTCTTGAGTTCTGACTCTAGTGTGATTAGTTTTTCTTGTCTCAGTTTCTTTTGGGTTGCCAGTTTTGCAATAATTTTTCCCCTTATTACAGCTTTGCACGCATCCCACAGTATTAAAGGGGATACTTCTCCATTATCGTTTTCTTCCAAATATCTGAGAATATCTGATTCCAATTCATCTTTCAGTGGTCCTTTCAGGACATTTGAATTCAACCTCCAGGAAAATGTATTATTTGTGTATTTTTGGATGTTTAAGTCCATATAGATCGGGCTGTGGTCAGAGAGATCCATCAGTCCTATTTTACATGTTTTTACTCTTCCAATGTCTCTATTAAACATAAAAAAGTAATCAATCCTTGAGTAAGATGAATGTGGCGTTGAATAAAAAGTATAATCTTTTACATTGGGGTTGAATTCCCTCCATACGTCACAGATTCCCATTTCTTTTAATAGCATCCGAGTTTTCCTATTTTGGGTGTTATTTTGATGTGAAGAATTACCTGTTGCATCCCAGTATGGATTCAGTCTTAGATTGAAGTCTCCACCACATATCACTAAACCTTGGGCTTTAGTTATCATTAGGTCGAATACATTTTTATAAAATTTCCATTTAGCCCCTGGTGGTGCATATACATTCAGCAGGGTGATATCTTCTCCCTCTAGCCGCCCAATTACCAAACTGTACCTCCCTTCTTTATCTTTGTGTTCTGATTTTTTTTCAAATGTAATTTTGCTTGATATCAATGTCGCTACTCCCCTCCTCCTCCCTGACTTATATGAAGATGAAGAGATCATTTTAAACCCTTGTCTATTGAGTTTAGTGTGTTCCACATCTGTTAGGTGGGTTTCTTGTAAAAATATTATTTCTGCTTTGTCTTTTTTCATTTTGCGTAGAATCTTGGATCTTTTAACTGGATTCAGGATCCCTTTTACATTATATGAGGCTATTTTGGTTACGCCCTGTTTCTCCATTGTATTTTCTTATTTAGTACAACAGTGTGGTGGCCCTCTTTTTTGCTACTCAGAAACTGAAAGAACATTAAGAACATAAAAAACATTAAGAACATAGTGTACGAAACTTTAAAACAAAAAACTGTCAAAAAAACTTCCTGAGCTGGGGTCTCTTTAAAGACCCTGTAAGAGCCCTGATGGAGTGTAGGCTCTGAGGGAAATTCCTCAAACTCTGTTACGTGTTGAGGGCCCTCTCTTACCCCTGTAAGTTGTCCCATGTTTTTAACTTGAATTTCAGATCCCAATCCGAATTTGTAATGATTTTTTTTTTTTTATGCCTATACCCTATGAGATTGTGTGCACCCTCCCACCCCCATCACAGCAAACATTCACTCTAATACAGTATTGTTAGTGTAGGGAGAACATGTGGGTTATTGTTACATTTCTATTTTAACAAGATTTTTTTTTTTCCTTTAAATTAAGAAGACATTTGTTTCTAATGCTATAACTGCTCCATGAAAGGTTTTACCACATGCTGATTCTGCATCTCCTTTAATGTTTGTTACCTTGTAGGAGGGGGGATGGAAGTGCAGAATGACTGAAAAGGAAAAAAAACAAAAAGGTCGCTATTCCTTCCTGGAACTGGAAAGCTTATCTTTGTAGCTCTGGGGCTGGGTGTTCCCGCTGCTGGCCCGTGGATTTTGAAGGTCTCTGAGTGGACCACGTTTGAGCTCTGATCCTCTGGCTCAGATCCGCTGCGGGTTTAAACACCGATACCGGGAGCCCTCTTCTCGCCATGTCAATTGTTGCTTCTTCCACTGAATTATAGAGACATGACTCTTCACCGTAAAAGACCCTTAACTTCGCAGGAAATGGCGTCTGAAAGCATAGATTCTGTTCCCGTAGAACCTTTTTGGCGTCGTTATATTCCCATCGCTTTTTAAGAACCTCCAGGGCGTAATCATGCTCCACGAAGACTTTTCTCTCTTGATGCATAAATCCTTTTTTTCTGCCAAGCCTGTCTTACAACCTCTTATTTTATTTTGAAATCGGAGAATCTTACCACCACCGAACGTGGGGGCGCTTCTGCCGCTGGCTTTGCGGCTAATGTACGATGTGGGGCGGCATGAAATAAAGCGGCGTTGTTGGAGGTTTTAAGTAGAGTTTTATTATCATACCGCCGTCACGGGATCCCCTCTCCAGCCCAAGTGTGTGCAGGCTGGATGGGGATCCTCTGGCTCTCAGAGAAGGAGAGGAGAGGCGGACACGTGTGTGTCCTACAGCAGAGGTTGAGAGAAAGAGAGGAAGTGTTACAGGACCTGTGCAGTATTTATACCCAACCCAAACAATACATCAAAGCAGATTCACAATGGTTGGTCTGATCAAAGGGACTGCAGGACAGGCATGAGATATTTGCATTTGTGAGACACAGACAGGATGCATGAACACAATGCATGGGTGGCACATTAACCTCACAGCAGTGAAATGCATAGATGGCTGATTAGATCACAGCATGCAGCGGAAAAAACCAGGAGTAGCGAGTTGTCTGTCCTTAGTCTGTTTGTGGGGGGTTTCCCAAACCGCCACAGCTCCCCCCCCAGAGGGCTCGGCAGGTGGTCGAGACCTCGATAGTGCAGCTTGGGCAGCGAGCAGGGAAAAGCTCTGTGCAGGAGGGGGTGGAGGGGGGTGGGGGTAGTAAAAGCCGGCCGGAGACGATGAGAAGTCTGGGCCGCGCAAAAAATTGCTTGCTGCTCCGCGACGTCGAGGGGTTGTCCCGTTGCGCGTGCGGAGGTCCACAAGAAGAAAAATTAGTCACTGGCTCCTCTCGCGATTAAGTCCTGCAAGGATTAATAGCGGCCATGAAGAAAAGACGAGGCTGCGTGGCGGCTGTGATGAGAACAGAGGGACTGGCGTGTTGGCTTTAGGTGCGGGCACAGCCTTAAAGCGCTTGGGAACCGCAAACCGCTGAATTCCCTATGTGTGCCGTGGCTGAGACTGTTAACAAATCCTTCGAGCATGCTGCATACGTGCCTCAGGTGAGCGAGCAGCCCTGAAGGGCAGCGGCGAAGGAGGAAGGCAGTCTGTGGAGCCGTATGTGTCCCGTGCGTGGTGCGCCGTGCCCGTGACTCCCCGGTGCGTGTGCCGGGGCTCCGTGCGTGGGTGGGCCGCTGGAGAGGAGAACCAGGGTCAGGGAGCTTGCTGGAGATCATCCCTGTTGTCTGTTGGAGCGGTGAAGGAAAGTAGACGCTCTGTCACTCGCTCGGTCATGGTGCGTTCAGGTCCACGTGTGCTCCATCGGCCATGGGGATCGCCGTCGTGGAGAGGGGACGAGGTGCATGCGCTCACGGTGTGGAGGAGCTGTGAGCGCGGCCGGTCCAGCGTGGATGTGCCGATCTAGGCGTGCAGATCTCGCCATGAAACGTTGCTCAGCTTTCCCGGTCGTGGGTGTTCTCCGTGGAGTTTCGCCTGGAAGCTCCGCGTTGAGGTCTCCCTGAAGCAGAAGGGAGGGCAGATCAGTCAGGCTGCCGCGTTCGCTGGTCATCGGAGAATCACCGCCGGGCGTTGCGTTCGCTGGCAGCGTGTTCGTTTCAGCGTCGGGTCACCAGTGTGGCGGCATGAAATAAAGCGGCGTTGTTGGAGGTTTTAAGTAGAGTTTTATTATCATACCGCCGTCACGGGATCCCCTCTCCAGCCCAAGTGTGTGCAGGCTGGATGGGGATCCTCTGGCTCTCAGAGAAGGAGAGGAGAGGCGGACACGTGTGTGTCCTACAGCAGAGGTTGAGAGAAAGAGAGGAAGTGTTACAGGACCTGTGCAGTATTTATACCCAACCCAAACAATACATCAAAGCAGATTCACAACGGTTGGTCTGATCAAAGGGACTGAAGGACAGGCATGAGATATTTGCATTTGTGAGACACAGACAGGATGCATGAACACAATGCATGGGTGGCACATTAACCTCACAGCAGTGAAATGCATAGATGGCTGATTAGATCACAGCATGCAGCGGAAAAAACCAGGAGTAGCGAGTTGTCTGTCCTTAGTCTGTTTGTGGGGGGTTTCCCAAACCGCCACAGATGGGCCTTTTCTATCTTCAAATTGGTGGTTTGTGGAATATCCAACTTCTCTCTCAATAAGGATTCCATGCATTCCGCCATTGAGTTGAAACTATCTTCAGCTCCTTCTTTCAGACCGTGAATTCTGATGTTGTCTCGTCTTTGTCTTCCTTCTTGGTCGGTTAGCTTAGCCTCCAGCCTTGACTGTTTTTTGTGTAAATCCAGCATAGAATCTTCAAGCACTTTTATTCTTTCTTCAGCTTCCAAGATTCGGTTTTCGGCCTGGTCCATTCTGCTGTTCGTCCTTTTTAGTTCCTCTCTGAATTCATGAAATTCGGCCCGAAATCGTCGTAATTCATCAAATAGCGATTTCAAGCTAACCTTTTTGTTAGCTAGGTCCAGCTCCTCGTCTTCTGAACGGAGGTCCTCCGGTTCAGATTCTGCGGCCGCTGCGCGTCCTGACCTGGGGAATGTCAGTTTCTTCTGTTTTTGGTTAGGCATGGTGTTTTTGTCTTTTGATTTTTATTCTTCCAAAAATCCGTTAAGTCTGATTTTGAAGATGTTTTCCTTGGATTGGGTCTGGGAGCTTCAGCGTTAAGTTGCTATCACCATGGCGTCCAGACCGGAAGTCCTCTGAAGGATATTTTTAATAAGGCACCACCAAAGAAAATTTTAGGGTTTTTAGCACATGTGCATCTGAAGCATCTTATTTAATTTGTCTGTTTTATTGTATCTACATATGTATCTCGCTGTATTTATTTATTTTCATTTATCATACTGTCTCTATATAATTTTTAACTCAATTTTCTTATTAGTTCTAATTTTGCCATGAAATAGCCATAGATGCTGACATGGCACTAAACAAGAACACTCACTCACTCCAAACCTCTCTAGCAACATGTATTAAAATGTTATCAACTCTATCAGTCAGCAGCAGAGGAAGAACCTGGGCCTTCAGCAGAAGACAACTTGTGTGACTTTTTGGATGGCAGAGTTGGTTTGTATTATGTTATTACTTCAGAGTTTTCTCTGGTAACATTTCTGCGTGGCATGCCGGCACCCTTGGATTTATGCCACCACGCTAAGTAAATATGAATTTAAGAAAAAAAATATGTAGGAATGACACTCCACAAGCTCGCACACGAACAACATGTGTGACCAGTATCCACGTGGAGTTTGGAAGCGCGCCACCCACGTCTGTTCCAGTCAGCAGGCAGAGTATCTCTAGGGCGGGGCTCTTGAAATCGCGGACCCCAATCCGGACCCAATCACAATTCAGTCCGGACCCGAGCGCATGCCACATTATGTGCATTTCTTACCAACTTTGCTGTGCTGCCTGAGTGTTGCATACACGCGTTGTGTGACACCGTTGCACAGCGCACGCCTGTCCATGTGTGTGCGCATGTGTTCGTTCAGCCCACTTCCAAACATAGGAGGGCTGCTGAACGCTACTACCAGCTTGCTGAGACCTATGTGAAGTTGGCTCCCCGTCTTGCAGAGCTGTCATCGCTTGTGTCTGACGCTCATTGCCCGTATGTGAACGTGCCTGTTTCTCGTGTATGTAAGCCCATCAACCCCGGTGCAATTACATGCAGTAATGTTTTGTAACTGTAGCCGTGATGTAGCTAATACCAAATGGTATGTCGCTTTCAAAGTTGGCACTACCAAAATTTAAAAAAAAAAAGGAAGGGCGATCAAAAAAGCCGAGAATTCAAAGAGGAAAGGACAAAAAATGTGCGTTCATTCTGGAAGAGTCCAGTATAAAACCAATGTGCCTGATTTGCAGTGACACGGTTGTTGAATACTGAGGTGAGGTCAAACAAACTTGCTCAGCTGAAATCTTCATATTAAGCTACAGACTGTCAGATCTATGACCCAGCAAGAAAGAGCAGCTGAGGCCTCACTCAGAGTGGCCTGGGTCTTGCAAACCAGCTAACTGGTGATATGAAGAATTAACAGTGCATTAGCTGTGGACGAATCAACAGACTGTTCAGACAATGCACAGTTATGTACATGTGTCTTTGTCAGATATTACAGTGACGCAAAGGGGGAATTTTGTGAAGACATTTTAGGTGTCAAGCCCCTCCATAGTTAAACAAGAGGTGAGGATATTTATGAAGGCATCATGCAGATGCTGAAAGAAAGACAAATTGACCTCAAAATGGTGGTGTCCACTGCAACTGTTTGAAATCCAGCCATGAATGGGAGAGAGAAGGGAGCTATCCAGCACATGAAATAGCACCATCCAGACCTGCTGTCATGTCACTGCGTCGTTCACCAGGCAGTGCTGTGCGCCAGTCTTAGAAAAGAATATTCAGGTGTGATGGAAACTATTATAAAACTTGTGAACTACCTGAGATCCTCTTCAGCTCATCAGCACTGCCTTATACGTGCCTTTCTGAATAAGGTGAGTGGATCCTGTGGTCACCAAGCATGACACCCTCTGTTCCCTGGCTGCGCCTAGAAATCCTGTCCATAAAAATTATGAACAGGATTGGTGACAAAGGGCAACCCTGGTGGAGTCCAACTCTGACTGGGAATGAGTCCGATCGAGTGTTGGCAATACAAACCAAACTCTCACAACGGTCGTACAGAGACTGAATAGCTCATAACAACAAACCCAATACCCCATACTCCCGAAAACCACATTGCTCCTCCTGAATCCGAGGTTTGACCAACGGCCAGACTCTCCTCTCCAGTATCTTAGCATAGACCTTCCCAGGGAGGCTGAGGAGTGTGATCCTTCTAAAGTTGGAGCACACCCTCCGGTCCCCTTTTTTGAAGAGAGGAACCACCACCCCGGTTTGCCATGCCAAAGGCACTGAATCTGACCTCCACGCAATGTTGCAGAGGCATGTCAACCATGACAGCCCTACAACATCCAGGGCCTTGAGGTACTCAGGGTGAATCTCGTCCACCCCCGGGGCCCGGCCACCAAAGAGATTTTTAACCACCTTGGTGACCTCAGCCCCTGTGATAGGTGAGTCATCCCCCTCGTCCACAAGCCCTGCTTCCTCTGTGGAAGGCGTATCAGTGGGATTGAGGAGATCCTCAAAGTATTCCTTCCACCGCCCAACGATATCCCCAGTTGAAGTCAACAGCGCCCCATCCGCACCATACACAGTGTGGACAGGGAGCTGCTTCCCCCTCCTGAGCCGCCGGACAGTTTGCCAGAATCTCTTCGAGGCCAACCAAAAGTTTTGTTCCATGGCCTCACCAAACTCCTCCCATACCCGAGTTTTTGCTTCAGCAACCACCCGAGCTGCACTCCGCTTGGCCTGCCGGTACACCTCAGCTGCTTCGGGAGTCTCACAAGCCAACCAAGCCTGATAGGACTCCTTCTTCAGCTTAATGGCCCCCCTCACCACTGGTGTCCACCACTTGGTTTGGGGGATGCCACTACGAGATGCCCCGACAACCTTGTGGCCGCAGCTCTGGGCCACTGCTTCAACAATGAAGGTGGAGAGCATGGCCCATTCAGGCTCCATGTCTCCAGACTCCCTCGGAATGTGGTTGAAGTTCTTCCGGAGGTGGGAGTTGAAGACCTCCCAGACAGGGGCCTCAGCCAGACGTTCCCAGCACACCCTCACTATACATTTGGGTCTACCAGGTCTGAATGGCATCCTCCCCTGCCATCGGATCCAACTCACCACCAGGTGGTGATCAGTTGACAGCTCTGCACCTCTCTTTACCTGAGTGTCCAAGACATACGGTCGCAGGTCTGATGACACGATAACAAAATCGATCATCGACCTGCGACCTAGGGTGTCCTGGTGCCAGGTCCACATATGGACACCTTTATGCTTGAACATGGTGTTCATTATGGACAAACTGTGGTTAGCACAGAAGTCCAATAACTGAACACCACTCGGGTTCAGATCGGGCAGGCCGTTCCTCCCAATCACCCCCTTCCAGGTTTCACTGTCGTTGCCCACATGCGCATTGACGTTCGCCATTAGGACAATGGAGTCTCCAAGAGGAGCACCCTCCAGCACCCCAGTCACAGACTCCAAAAAGGGTGGGTACTCTGAACCATCATTTGGTGCATAGGCACAAATGATGGTCAGGACCCGTTTCCCAACCCAAAGGCGCAGGGAAGCAACCCTTTCATCCACTGGGGAAAACTCCAATATGGAGGCAGCAAGGTGGGGGGATACAAGAATACCCACCCCTGCTTGTCGCCTCTCACCAGGGGCAACTCCAAAATAGGCCAAGCTCCAGCCCCTCTCCAGGAGACTGGTTCCGGAACCGGAGCTGTGCGTCGAGGTGAGGCCGACTATATCTAGCTGGTATCTCTCAACCTCATGCACCAGCTCAGGCTCCTTCCCCATCAGAGAGGTGACATTCCACGTACCAAAAGCCAGTTTAGAAAGCTTGGGATCAGTCCGCCAAGGTGTCCGCCTTTGACCGCCACCTAATCCACATAGCACCGGACCCCCATGATCCCTCCTGCAGGTGGTGAACCCCTTGGAGGGCGGACCGATGTAACTCCTTCAGGCTGAGCCTGGCCGGGTCCCATGGGTGGAAACCCGGCCACCAGATGCTAGCCACGCTAGCCAGTGTCTTAAGTTGATTTATTTCATTAAATACAATTTTAAGAATATTTTTTCTTTGAAATCAGAGTTAAATTATTGTTGTGTTCTGGATCTGCAAAATTATGGTCAAAAATGTAAATTGTTATAAGGAAAAAGTAAAAATAAAAAAAAAATTACCCCAGTCTGTTTCAAATTTGTTAAAAAAAACATTAATTTTATTTTAAAAAATAGACAAACATTCATAAAAGAATCCACAAATTTATAATATAGTGTCAAATGTACAAGAAAAGTCAATTTTACAAGATGAAATTACAAATTTGAGGAAAATGGTTTCAAATTTAGATAAATTTTCAGAGAAAAGTAGAAAACTATCAGCGTCTTGCGGTAATAGCCAGAGCAGGGGGGTGGCAATCCTTATTCATAAACATTTGCAGTTCAAGTGTCTAAAAGAGATTAGTGATGATGATGGACGACTCCTTATAATTCTTATAGAAATTCAGGGCCATAGGATGATACTCGCTAATGTTTATGCACCAAATATAGTTGATTGTGCATTTTTCGCACAATTGGAACACGAATTAAGCGAAATGGGTAATTATCCCATTTTAGTAGGCGGGGATTTTAATCAGGTCATGAACAATATTTTAGATCGGAGCACCCCCTCACAGCGTTCATCTAAATCTGGCTCTATATTGAAAGATATGTGCAATGCAATTGGTTTGGTAGATGTTTGGCGGCTTTTTAATCCGTCCACAAGGGATTACACTTTTTATTCCACTGTTCATAATGTCTTTTCCAGGATTGATTATTTTTTAATGTCAAAATTTTCTGTTTCTTCTGTAAATTCGAGCTTCATTGGTAGCATAATACTATCAGATCATGCCCCTGTTTTTCTACATATGATCCCGCCTTGTCAGTTGAAAAAAAATTCTAGATGGAGGCTTAATTCAAGCTTTCTTTTTAATCCAGATTTTGTGTCCTCTTTGAAAGCAGAGATCTCCTTATATCTTGAGACAAACTGGGATTCTGCTCCCTCTGCCAGGGTTGCTTGGGAGGCCTTTAAGGCATTTATTAGGGGACATATTATTCAATATGCATCTTTTAAAAAGAAAACTAACATTGCTAAACAGATTGATTTGGAGAGGAGAATAGCTATATTAGAGACTTCATTCAAACAAGACACAAATTTAGTAAATTTGTCACCCCTTCTGAAGCTTAAGTATGAGCTGAATTCAATTCTAACACAAAAAGTTGAATTTTCCCTATTTCGTCTTAGGCACAAACAATTTGAGGAAGGGGATAAAGCTGGCAAAATGCTGGCTAGATATATTAAAATGAAAGAAGCTCAGTGTACTATATCTGCTATTAGGACACAGGATGGTACTCTGGTGTCAGACTTAAATGAAATTAATGGTGCTTTCAGAGAATTTTACACCTCGCTTTATTCTTCTGAAATGGAGGCTGGATCTCAAGAGATCTATGCATTTTTATCATCCCTATCTTTGCCCTCCTTAACGAAGGAACAAATAGACTTACTTGACGCCCCAATTACTAAAGAGGAAATTGTGAAAGTGATTAAGAGCTTCCCGACTGGAAAGGCACCGGGCCCTGACGGATTCACTGCAGAATTTTACAAGGCCTGTGTTGATGAGCTTTCTCCTTTACTTTTAGAAATGTTTGCGGAATCTTTTGAACAAGGCCGTTTGCCCCCTTCTTTAACAGAGGCTTTCATTTCACTTATTTTAAAAAGCAATAAAGATCCGTTAGAATGTAAGAATTATAGACCAATTAGTCTTATAAACTGTGACTGTAAAATTCTCTCCAAAATTTTGGCATTAAGATTAGATAAAGTAATGATATCTCTTATAAATCCTGATCAGGTGGGTTTTATTTGTACCAGGGGTGCGGCAGACAATATTAGGTGATTTATTGATATCATATGGTTAGTTCAAAATGATCCCTCACTTGCACACCTCTCTCCAGTGGCAGCCCTCTCCCTGGATGCTGAAAAAGCATTTGACAGGGTTGAGTGGCAGTATCTCTTTGCAACTCTAGAGACTTTTGGTTTTGGTTCAAAGTTTCTTTCTTGGATTAAATTACTATATAATGAACCTAGAGCTTCAGTGATATCAAATCGAGTTACATCACAATCTTTTAGACTTTATAGGGGTACGCGCTAGGGCTCCCCTTTAAGTCCCTTGCTTTTTGCTTTGGCATTAGAACCATTAGCTGTTGCTAACCGCAAAGACGGCAATTTTCCAGGTATTCAGGTCCATGGCAGTACCCATAAGATAATGTTGTATGCTGATGATGCATTGGTACTGATTACACAACCTCAAAAATCAATTCCAGCTCTCCTTAAAATTATTAACCAATTTTCACGTTTGTCTGGTTATAGAGTTAACTGGATAAAATCAGAAATTCTCCCTCTAACATCTTATTGCCGTAAAACACTGTTTACATTTGGTCAAAATATAGGCTTCTCTTGGCCAAAATTAGGAATTAAATATCTTGGCATCCTGTTTCCTCACATTTTATCAGATCTGATTCAGATTAATTTTGAACCCTTGCTTGAAAAATTTAAAATAGACATAGAAAGGTGGTCACCTCTTTTTTTGTCTCTCTGGGGCAAGGTCAATGTTATTAAGATGATTTGTGCACCCCGATTTAATTACCTTCTGCAATCTCTTCCTCTTAGGATCCCAGTTGGTTATTTTCGACAATTTGATAGGTTGTGCAATAAGTTTTTATGGAATGGTAAGCGCCCTAGATTAAAGTTGAAAAGATTGCAGAAGTCTATAGATTCAGGAGGTTTGGGGGTCCCAAATTTGGTTTTATATCATTACGCTTTTAGTCTTAGACATTTGATTCATTGGGCTCTCCCCCCTGAGAGAGCTCCCCCTTGGTTTTATTTGGAGAGTTATTTGAGCAGCCCTCTTCCCCTAGTACATCTAATCACAATTAAACTGTCTCCTGAATTTCAGTCGCATCCTATTATATCCTTTTTACAATACGTTTGGAAGAGAGTTGCTTCTATACTAGAGTTTAGCTCTCATCTTCATTCTATGGCTTCTATCTGGCTTAACCCAAGTCTCCATATTGGAAAATCCCCATTTATGTGGAAAATCTGGGTGAAAAAGGACATCTTGATGTTAAAAGATCTATATGAAGGGGGAGCTCTCAAATCATTTGATGTTCTACGGGCACAGTATGGACTACCACAGAATCAGTTTTGGAAATATCTACAACTTCGACATCTGCTGTGTCAAGTCTTTGGATCTACAACTACCCCTCCTCCTGATGTAGATTGGCTCATCCAGGCTTTGAGTTCCTGTGGCAAAAGATCTAAGGCCTCAAATTTCTATTTAATGCTCCTTAAGAGCTCAAATAAAGATTCTACATTCCTTAAACACGTATGGGAAAAAGATCTGAATTCACAATTTACTGATGTTGAATGGGCAAATATTTTAAAGAATGGGAAGAAAGTGTCTAGGGAATTGAAAACCAGACTTGTTCAATTTAAAATTTTGAATCGATTTTACTGGACACCTCGTAAAATGTTGAGAGCGAATCTCACTCACTCTTCAAGCTGCTGGAGATGTCTACAGGGGGAGGGGACATTAATCCATATGATCTGGAGTTGTTCGGTAATACAGGACTTTTGGTTGCAGATCCATAGACATATTATGACAATTGTTAAGCGAGAAGTGCCATTTACTCAGAGACTTTTTGTCCTTGGGGATCCATCAATGATTCAGGACCCAATCTCTGATGCCGAGTGGATCCAGACTGCTTTGATGCTGGGCCGAAAGTTGATCACTTTTTACTGGAAATCTTCCTCTGCCCCACCCGTAGCTCAATGGCTCAGGGAGTTGGGCAAGCTTGCTGCACTAGAACGCCTTTCATATAAGCTTCTGGACAGGATGGACAGCTTCTATAATAAGTGGGGATCCTATCTTACCTTTATAGGTGTAGTAGATTAAGCTAATCATCTTAAGAGTATTAGGGTGGAAATGGAATGTTTTATCCTCTCACTGGGTATACTTGTTTTTTTTTTTTCTTTTTTTTTTTTCTTTTTTTGTGTTTGTCTCTGTTTTGTTTTCTAAATTGAAAACCCAATAAAATTCAAATTACAAAAAAAAAAGAAAACTATCAGAAAATTGTTAAAAAAATTTAGATAAAAACCTCAAACCTTCAAGACTGAAGTCATTACTCAAGTTTTTAAGTGGGTGCTCTTTGTACCCTTAACTCAACTATATTATAATATTAATTATAATATTAATATTAATATTAATTATATTATATTATATACGATATTTTTGGCTGTCTACTTTTAATTATTAATTTCATAGCACTGCTTTTACATGAGTAGAATTTCTGGCTACTACCACCTCTGATCATTTAATTTAAGTATGCATGTATGAGTAAATTACTATTATGAATATTTTTTCCCTTCCCTTTTCTACTCTTTCTCAATGGAAAAAAAGAAACACTAGAATACAAATACAAAAAATTACACATATTTTTGTCATTTATGTAAACCATGACCAAAAAAAAAAAAATCCTGCAGGACAAAACATGACATTTGGTATTTTCTAACCTGTTTGTATGCCACCATAGACAGAGAGAGAACCTGAATTAGACAGGGCTCAGAGAGGGCAAGATGAGACAGAAGAGAAGAGCCAAGGAGAAGAAAGTGTTCAGGCAGACGGTCGAGGAAAGGTGAGAGCAGAGGAAGGAGAGAAGGATAACACCAGTAAAAAGTCCAAACACAGGACGTCTGGGTGGGACCCCAACTGGCCCAATATTCCAACATTCAAGCCTTGGTTGTACAATACTTTAAACGGTAAGTTTCATATGCAAATTTACTATGCAAAATTAATAATTAATAAAAAAGAAATAAATAGTATAAAATTAACATATTCCAGTTATAATAGTGCCCCCCCACCCCCACCCCTGGGGGTGGGGGTGGGGGGGCACTATTGTAACGTGATGGCAAAATATGTTGCCACCACGCCAAGGTCTTTAAGCCAGAGGAAACACTGTACGTTAAGCACCATTTTCTTATTATAACATTGTGGAGCGTGTAAATGAAGAGGCAGATTTGTTTCAGACGATTTATTACACACTCTCACATTTCAAGCATAGACAGAATACATTCCAGCAGAAGCTCCTCTCTTAAATACCATGGCATTCTTCTAGAATCTTCTCACACACAAAAGGTGACCTTCGCGTCACATTGCATTCAACTCACTCATCCTTAACACCTCCCTGTTATCTCACTAGGGAACCCCTGCTCTTTGTTCCTGTCTGAGATGGAACACAATTAGGCTCTCCCCAGGTGCCCCCCCCCAGCATCTTAGATAGGACAATAGGATAACAGTCCACATGCTGTGATAGAACCATTAAACATCAGTCCACATGCTGCTTGGGCTTCAGTCTTCTCCCGTATCTGCTGTAACCAGAATTCACCGCCTCCGCGGCGCTGCCCTGCCTTTGTGAGGCTGTTGTTTGGGGGGGAAACCTTTCTATCTGTCCGTGTGGGTGCTCTGGGGAATCGTTTCTCTGGGGAGCTCCCCGTGGGGGTCTTCCACGCCGAGGGGCTCTCACCAACAGCACTTGCTCGTCCGCCACAACAAAAGCGGGTTTGAGTCTGTCTATGCCAATTTTTTCCCTCCTACCCCCCAAGTCTAGCAAAAAATGCTTATCCCCTGTTTCCAGCACTCTGAACGGTCCATCATAGGGTGGGCGCAGTGGAGGGCGGTGGGCGTTGTGTCTGACAAACACAAACTCCGCGTTCTTCAAAGTTTTAGGCACAAAAACGCGTGGAAAACTGTGGTGGGCAGGGCCTGGCAGCGTGCCTGTTTCTGCGCTACGCTGCAAAAGCTGAGACGGGCAACTGCCCGGCGCGGGATTATCTGGCAGAAACTCCCCGGGCAGCCGGAGTGGTTGCGCAAAAACGAGTTCTGCCGGGGAAGCTTCCAGATCCTCTTTAGGCGCGGAGCACAACCCCAATAAAGCCCACAGTAGCCTGTCTACTCAATTTGCATCCGTCAATGAAGCCCTGAGAGCCGCTTTCAATGATCTATGAAAACGTTCGCATAACCCATTAGCCTGTGGGTTGTACGCGGTTGTGCGGTGAATTGTAACACCCAGGCTGCGGGCCATCGCTGACCATAGTTCAGAAACAAATTGAGGGCCTCTGTCGGACGTAATGTCCGACGGGACTCCAAAACGCGCCACCCATGCTGTTAAAAAAGCGCGCGCCACCTCCTCGGATGTGGTTGCCGCCAGCGGAACTGCTTCCGGCCAGCGCGTAGTGCGGTCCACCATTGTCAGGAGGTGAGTGCACCCCTGTGATGGCGGGAGGGGACCCACGAGGTCCATGTGAACATGGTCGAACCTCTTAGCCAGAATACAAAACGGCTCCAAGGGAGCCTTCGTGTGTCTGTGTACTTTGGCTCGTTGGCACGCCACGCAGGCTGCCACCCACTCTTTCACTTGTTTGCGAAGGCTCGGCCACACAAATTTCTTTCCTACCATTTTGACTGACGCGCGCACTCCTGGGTGCACCAAAGAGTGAACCAACTCAAACACGCGGCGGCGCCATGCGGCCGGGACCACGGGACGTGGGCGACCCGTGGAGACATCGCAGATTAGGGGGGGCATGCCGTCTTGCAGCACCCTGCTCTCCAGCCTTAACCCTGTTGGTCCAGACTGGAGCGCGCGCACGTCCGCATCACTAACCTGCTCCGCGGCCATGGCTGCGTAATCTATCCCCACGCAGACCGGGGCCACCACGGCGCGTGAGAGGCAGTCTGCCACTACATTCAGTTTACCCGACACATGCTGAATATCGGTAGTAAACTCTGAGATCGCGGCCAGCTGTCTCTGCTGCCGGCCCGACCACGGCTCTGAAACCTTGGCCATCGCGAATGTTAGCGGCTTGTGGTCAACGAACGCGATGAAACTGCGCCCTTCCAGCCAGAACTGGAAGTGGCGAATGGCCAGGTGATCAAACGTGCTGTATTTACATTCACTGTCGCGCAAAGTCCTGCTGAAAAAGGCGAGTGGCTGCCAAGCCCCGGCTACGCGCTGCTCCACGACAGCCCCTATGGCCACATCTGAAGCATCAGTGGTGAGCGCTATGCGGGCCGTTGGGTCTGGATGTGCCAGCAATGCGGCGCTTGCCAGGGCTGCTTTGACTTCCGAGAACGCCCGCTCTCACTCCGGGGTCCATTCGACCCTATCCGCGGGTTTCTGTTTTTTGAGCGCGGTGTACAATGGTTGCATGAGCTGCGCTGTCGGGGAAAGAAACGGTTATAAAAGTTCACCATTCCCAAAAATTCTTGTAGCGCCCTGACCGTTTGCGGCCGGGGAAAATCCGCCACTGCACGCACCTTGTCAGGCAGCGGGATCGCTCCTGCGGGAGAGACACGGTGCCCCAAAAAAATCAATCTCCGTCACTCTGAACTGACATTTCGCTGGGTTGATTATTAACCCGTGCTCTTCCAACCTCCGGAAAACCGTCGTGAGGTGGGTTTTGTGTTCGTCTTCTGACACGCTGGCTACTAGGATATCGTCCAGGTAGACGAACACGAACGAGAGATCGCGCAGCACTGCATCCATCATGATCTGGAACGTCTGTGCCGCTCCTTTTAATCCGAATGGCATGCGCAGGAACTCGAATAAACCGAACGGAGTTATTTTTGCTGTTTTGGGTATGTCCTCAGCGTGCACTGGGACTTGGTGGTAACTGCGGACCAGATCTATTTTTGAAAAAATACATGCTCCGGCAAGGTGAACGGAAAAATCCTGTATGTGGGGAATTGGGTAGCAGTCGTGCGCTGTGGCGTTGTTCAACCTGCGGAAATCCCCGCACGGTTGCCACGAACCCTCAGCTTTAGGGACCATGTGTAGCGGAGATGCCCATGGGCTGTTTGAGCGCCTGATGATGCCCAACCTTTCCAGGTTGGCGAACTCCTCGCGCGCTATGGCCAGTTTAGCTGCGTCCAAGCGCCGAGGTCATGCAAAAACGGGCAGCCCGGTGGTGGTGATAAAATGCTCCACCCCGTGTTTAGCGATGGCTGCCGAAAACGTCGGGACTGTGAGTGCTGGGAACTTACCACCTGCTGCTGTGACGTTGGCTTGTGCTGTTGGCCGGGTCACTCGAGCTATGCAGGGGAGAGAGTCAAAAGTGCATTAACTAGGCGCCTGTTAGCAACATCAACCAGTAAACCATGTGCACACAGAAAATCAGCCCCCAGTATATGGTAATTCAATGCTGCTATGACAAAAGTCCACTCATATGTACAGCCGTGTAGAGACAAGAGTAGAGTCTTCTCACCAAAGGTCTTAATCTCTGAGCCGTTTGCTGCCACCATCTCGGGGCCGCTAGATCCTGCCAGCCGGTCAGCGTAGGTCGGCCGGATGAAACTCTTCTGGGCGCTGATGTCCACGAGGAAATGCCTCCCCGAGCGTGCGTCCGTCAAGTAGAGCAGCTTGTTCTCCTCCCCGAGGGTCACGGCTGCTACTGACCCCCCGGTCTTGGCGTTTCCCGAGCGCTTGAATTGGCACAGTGGTGTACATCTGCTTGCCTTCTCTCCGAAGCGGCAGTGGTAGAAACAAAGCGTGTCTCCCTCACGCTCCTTGGCCCCCGCTGCTGCTGCCGTCGGCGGCTCCTCGCCTCCTCTGGTCGTCTCATTGAGCTCCGTTGCTGCCGCGATGGTCGTGAACGCCCTGGTGGCGATGATGATCCGGTCTGCCTCCCGGGCTAGCGCACGAAAGTCCCGCTCGGCCAGCGACGGCGAATTGGCCAGGGCCACTCTTGCCGCTGTTGGAAGTTTCCGGAGGAAGAGGTGGGTAAACAGAAAGTCGTCGTCGTCCGTGTCCCTCAACGTCAGCATCTTCTCCATGAGGTCTATTGCCGACCCATCTCCCAACTCGGTCCGCGTCAGGAGCCTCTCTGCTCTCTCACCATCCGAGAGAGTGAAACGCTGGATGAGCGCAGCCTTTAGCGCCTCGTACTTGTTGCCGGCTGGTGGCTGATCGAGCAGGCTCGCTACGTGCTGAGTTGTGCGGGCGTCGAGCACTGCTACCACATAGTGGAATTTGGTGTCATCTGCCGTTATCCCCCGGAGGGCGAACTGTGCCTCGATGAGGTGTAACTAAGAGCGCGGGTTGTGCTGCCAGAAATCTGGTAGCTTGACTGCGACTGCACATGCATGGCTGAAGGTTCCCGTCGAGGTCGGCTCCGGGGATCTTGACTAGTGTTCCATGATACGTCTTGGGTCACCAGTGTGGAGCGTGTAAATGAAGAGGCAGATTTGTTTCAGACGATTTATTACACGCTCTCACATTTCAAGCATAGACAGAATACATTCCAGCAGAAGCTCCTCTCTTAAATACCATGGCATTCTTCTAGAATCTTCTCACACACAAAAGGTGACCTTCGCGTCACATTGCATTCAACTCACTCATCCTTAACACCTCCCTGTTATCTCACTAGGGAACCCCTGCTCTTTGTTCCTGTCTGAGATGGTACACAATTAGGCTCTCCCCAGGTGCCACACCATCATCATCATCATCATCATAATAGCAGTCTGTCGGGGGCCACAATGACTGTTTCATTTAAGTTCAGATCAGATTCCTCCACACAGCTCTGTCCTTTGCCTTCCGCTGCATTCTCCATCCAGTGATTTATAAATGCTGCCCCAGATGAAAACCAGTCTGTGGGACTATAATGTTCTGAATGAGGCTTTAGAAAATTATGAATCACTTTGTAAATCACTGGATTGAAAATGTACAGATTGAATACCGGGGTCCACCTGGGGTGCTCACTTTAGTGTGCTCACTTGGTCAGGGCTCCATTTCACCAGATCACGTTTACACAGTAAAACAAAGGAATAATAACTCAGACATACACAACACAGTTCCTTTTTTTTTTACAGGAAAAAATAGCCTACAGTGAAATAAAAATTATACTAAAAAATTATTACATTTTTCTGTAATATACACAGTAACAAATACCCCCCCCCACCCACGACGCACACAAAAACGTCGCCATGCGGGACCCTTATAATTACCGATTGGTCAAAAGTTATTTTTATTACTATTTTTATCGATAAAGAATAATTTAGATTATAAGACTTACCTATCCACAACCGCATTGTCGTTGTCGGGGTTCCTCATCACAGCGGCAGAGTCAAAAGAGATTTTACGCACGGGAACGCATGGCATTTTATCGGAAATATAAACACAGAACCAGTACATGTAGGGTGTCATTGAAGTCAGAAATTGATTGGCTAAACGACACATCCATCGTCAGATTACTCGGCTTCAATTGGCTCGTTGTATTTGCGGTCGTTGATGGGCAGATACTTCTTGCTAGGTTTTCAATCATTGGTTATTCAAGGTTTAAAAACCCAAATCAAGGCTGTTGTTGGTCGAATGAGATGACAATCTCATTCTAAACCAATCAAACACTCCTTTGGCTTTCTGTTTATGGCTGTGTCTGTACTGGAAGACCGGAAATACAGCTTTTTTTTTCATTGCGCACTGAGACGCACTAAGACGCAGAGATGTGACCGGCCGCGGAATTTCCCAAGTTTAACAGGATAACCTTCACAATTCTTGTATCCATTGAACTTGGAAGTTTTTGGAGAGTTTCTGCTTGAATTTCTTTGCAAGATGTCACAATAGCCTCCCACAGCTGCTGTTTTGATGTTAACTGCCTCCCACCCTCATAGATCTTTTGCTTGAGGATGCTCCAAAGGTTCTCATTAGGGTTGAGGTCAGGGTAGGATAGGGGCCACACCATGAATTTCTCTCCTTTTATGCCCACAGTAGCCAATGACACAGGCATTCTTTGCAGCATGATATGGTGCATTGTCATGCATGAAGATAATTTTGCTGTGGAAGGTACGATTCTTCTTTTTGTACCATGGAAGAAAGTGATCAGAAACTCTATACTTTGCCAAGGTCATTTTCACACCTTCAGGGACCCTAACGGGTCCTACCAGCTCTCTCCCCATGATTCTGGTCCAAAACATGACTCCACCACCCCCTTACTGATGTTGCAGCCTTGTTGGGACATGGTGGCCATCCACCAACCATCCACTACTCCATCCATCTTGACCATCCAGTGTTGCACGATACTTATCAGTAAACAAGACTGTTTGAAAATTAGTCTTCATGTATTTCTGGGCCCACTGCAACCATTTCCGCTTGTAAGCATTTGTTAGGGGTAGCCAAATAGTAGGTTTATGCACAACTGCAAGCTTCTGGAGGATACTACACCTTGAGGTTAGTGGGAGTCCAGAAGCACCAGCAGCTTCAAATACCTGTTTGCTGCTTTGTAATGGCATTTTAGCAGCTGCTTTCTTAATCCGATGAATTTGTCTGGCAGAAACATTCCTCATTATGCATTTATCTGCACAAACCCATCTGTGCTCTGAATCAGGCACAAATTTCTTCACAGTATGATGATCACGCTTAAGTTTTTGTGAAATATCTGTTTTCATACCTTGCCCAAGGCATTGCACTATTTGATGCTTATTGGCAGCGGCGAGATCCTTTTTCTTCCCCATATTGCTTGAAACCTGTGGCATGTTTAATAATGTGGAGCACCCTTCCTAAGTATTTTTCCTTTGATTGAGCTTTCCTGGCAAACTAATTATCAATCAATCAAACTTTATTTGTATAGCACTTTTAAAACATTAGATGCTGCACAAAGTGCTTTACATAGATAAAAACAGACACATTTAGTTACGTATTTTACATGATACATCCCCACACCTTCCAACCCTCCATAAACATACCCACAAACACAACACACACAGGCACATACATCATCCCCTACTTCTCATACACACATATAAAATAAGAGACTTTGCTCGGCACTGAGACACCACGTGAAGGAGCAACCATCCTGTGGAGCCCTCCATGCCGGGATACCACACAGCCAGTAACCACAGAAGGCGCCACAAGGGCCGCCCCAACCAGGACAGGCTGGGGCCCGCACCACAGCTGTAGGCAGTGGTATAAAGCCCCCACCCACCCAAGCTAGAGCGACCCACTAGACCAACACCCCTGCAGATGGGTCAGGCAGCATCAGGCACGAGGGGCCCCGCTGAGGAAACACTGGAGCTAAAGCACATTAATACAAAATAAAACTAAGAACACACAGAGCAAAGGGAACTAAAGACCCATACTTATAAACTGAGCTAAGAACACATCAAAATAAGAAAATCTAAAAGCAAATGGAGCTAAGAAGAATGTAAAAACAATGGAACATAAATGACTACTTCAATAATAGTTAAACGATTTGTTAAAAGCCAAAATTTAAAAAAGGTACAAAAAGAACTAAGAACACACAAAAACAAGAACTAAAAACCCATACTTAAAAACTGAACTAAAACACATCAATAAGAAGATGAGAAGACCTAAGAACAAATGGTGCCAAGAAAAACATAACATAAAACAATGGAACATAAATGACTACTTCAGTAATAGTTAAACAGGTATATTAAAAGCCAAATTAAAAAGGTGGGTCTTGAGCCTGTTCTTAAAAACATCTACTGACTCTGCAGCCCTGAGGCTCTCTGGCAGGCTGTTCCACAGACGAGGACCGTAATAGTGAAAAGAAGCTTCACCAAAGGTCTTGGTCTTGACTTTTGGAACCATTAAAAGGCCAGTACCAGAGGACCTCAGGGTTCATGAGGGCTCATAAGATAAAAGCAGCTCAGATATATAAGAAGGCCCAAGACCACTGAAGCATTTTAAAAACTACTTAAAGAACCTTAAAATCGATCCTAAAACACACAGGGAGCCAATGCAGTGATTCTAATATGCACCCGCCCCTTGGTCCTTGTTAACACTCGTGCAGCTGAATTTTGGAGCTGTTGGAGATGTGATATTCTTTTTTGAGGAAGACCAGAGAGCAGGGCATTACAATAGTCTATATGACTAGTAATAAAAGTATGCATCTGACATAATGCACGGCTCAGGAGACGCACACACACAGGCTCAGAGTAGCTCAAATAGCTTTATTAACAACAGGAGTGTATGAATGTGTGTCTGCGGGACGTAAATGTGTTGGTGGCGGCGTCTGCTTCGGGCACAGAGGCAGGAGGCCGTACAGCCGGACAACCCAAATGGGAAAAGCACAGGGAGAAGGGTGACGGGCACACACCAACACAGGAGATATATGAGCGAGAGAGGAGCTTACTTGGACAGGACGGATGACTGGCACAGCAAGGGACGAGGTCCAGTAGACAGCCACCTGGGAGGCCCGTTGCAGCAGCGAGGAACAGGCGATGGAGAGGAGTAGTCCGCCGCCGGGAAATCCACCTGTGCACAGGGGAGCAGACTTGGAGGAGAAAAAAGGTAAGATCTTCTTACCGGAATGATCAGCTGAGAAGGAAAGGAAACTCACAGTGATGCGTAGGGAAGTCTGACGGCTTCAGGCCGAAGCCCAGGGCGAGGCGGCTTAAATCCCTCGCCGCTGATGATGTGCAGGTGTGCGTGCAGGTGGCGCCGCTGATGAGCGGCGCGATGTGACAGTACTCCCCCCTCTAGCAGCGCCTCCTGGCAATGGCTTCTCTGGGTGCGCTCGGTGGAAATCAGCGATGAGCGATGGGTCTAACACAAACGACGAGGGTACCCACTGCCGATGTTCAGGCCCATAGCCCTCCCAGTCCACCAAGTACTGCAACCCACGGCCCCGGCGCCGGGAGTCCAGGATGGAGGAGACGGGCCAGGCCGGATGGCCATCAATCATCCGGGGCGCGGGTTGCGCAGCAGGAGGAGGGCAAAGGGGGTCGGAGACTGCCAGCTTCACCTTGGACACGTGGAAGGTGGGATGGATGCGGAGGGAGGGGGGAATAGCTACACGCACAGCCACCGGGTTGATGATCCTGGTGATGGGGTATGGGCCCATAAAGCGCTGTGCCAGCTTCCTCCTCTCGCCCTTTAAAATCACGTCCTGGGTCGACACGTAGACTTGCTGACCAACTCTGTACGCCGGGGCAGGTCTTCTGTGCCGGTCCGCCACGGCTCTGTTGCGCTCCGCCGTGCGTAAAAGCGCATTGCGCGCTGACGCCCAGATGGAGCGGAACTGCCTGAGATGCGCCCGTACTGAGGGGACAGTTACCTCACTCTCCTGCGCCGGGAACAGCGGGGGGTCGTAACCCAGGGACGCCTTAAAGGGGGACATTCCTGTAGCAGAAGAGTGAGCGGTGTTGCGGGCGTATTCAACCCAGGCGAGGTGGTTACTCCAGGACGTTGGTTTGGACGCCGTTACACAGCGGAGTGCAGCCTCCAGCTCCTGGTTGGTCCGCTCACACTGCCCGTTGGATTGGGGGTGATGGCCGGAGGAGAGGCTCACCTTGGCTCCTAAGGCGTTGCAGAACGACCTCCAAACTTCTGACACAAATTGGGGGCCCCGGTCCGAGACCACGTCCACCGGAATCCCATGCAGCCTGGCCACGTGCTGGATTAGGAGGTCCGCCGTCTCCAGGGCAGTTGGGAGACCTCGTAGGGGGACGAAGTGTGCCGCCTTGGAGAAGCGGTCCACGATGGTCAGGACGGTGTCGTAGGTGTTCGAGACTGGGAGTCCAGTGACGAAATCCAGGGCGATATGCGACCAGGGCCTGCCAGGGACGGGCAGAGGCTGGAGCAAACCCGCTGGAGGGGCATTACCCGATTTGTTGGTGGCACACACTGGACAGTCCCGGGCGTAGCGGGCAGCGTCCCTCCGCAGGCCCGGCCACCAGAAGGACCGCTGGAGGAGGTCAATCATCCGGGAGGAGCCAGGGTGACAGGTGAGCTTGGATGTGTGTAACCAGTGGATGACCTCCCCCCGAACCGTGGATGGCACGAACAGCCTCCCCTCCGGTCCGCCGCCAGGGTCAGGTTCCACTTCCTGCGCCTTCCGGATCTTGCTCTCAATGTCCCAGGTGACGGCTCCCACGACGCACGACCTGGGTAGGATGGTGTGGACCGTGTCCTCCGACTCCTCAGGGGCGAATTGCCTAGAGAGGGCATCGGGCAGGCCGTTCTTGGAGCCAGGCCTGAAGGTGATGGTAAATTGGAACCTGGCAAAGAACAAGGACCAGCGCGCCTGGCGGGCGTTCAGGCGCTTGGCAGATCTAAGGTACTCCAAGTTCTTGTGGTCCGTCAGGACCACGAACGGCAGGTCCGCCCCCTCTAGCCAGTGACGCCACTCCTGTAGCACAAGCTTGATGGCGAGGAGCTCTCTGTCACCCACGTCGTAATTCCTCTCCGCCGGGGACAAGCGCCGGGAGAAGAAGGCGGTGGGCCGTTTGATTCCGTCATCTGGCGACCGCTGGGATAGCACCGCCCCCACTCCTGTGTCCGAAGCGTCCACTTCCACGATGCACTGCAGCGCAGGGTTGACTTGGCTAAGGACCCGGGAGGAGGAGAACTCCGCCTTCAGCGCCTGAAAGGCAGCTGCGGCCTCTTTGGTCCACCGGAACGGGACCTTAGGGGACGTGAGGCGGGTCAGCGGGCCGACGATGGTGCCAAAATTTGGGACGAAGCGGCGGTAGAAGTTCGCAAACCCAACGAACTGCTGCACCTGCTTTCTTGACGCAGGTGTGGGCCATTCCACCACCGTCTTCACCTTCTCTAGGTCCGGAAGCACCTGGTCGTGGGAGATGATGAACCCGAGGAAGGATGTTGTCTTCGCGTAAAACTCGCATTTCTTGGCCTTCACGTACAACCGGTTCTCCAGCAGCCTTTGGAGGACCCGCCTCACGTGGACCTGGTGCTCGTCCCTGGACTTGGAGAAGATGAGAATGTCATCCAGGTAGACGAACACAAAAAGGCCGATGAAATCCCGGAGGACGTCATTGATGAGGCGCTGAAAGACGGCTGGAGCGTTGGTCAACCCGAACGGCATCACCAGGTATTCGAAGTGGCCGTTCGGGGTACGGAAGGCTGTCTTCCACTCATCTCCCTCCCGGATCCGGACGAGGTGGTATGCGCTGCGTAGATCCAGCTTGGTGAACCAAGTCGCCCCCTGGAGGGAGTGGAAGGCGGTATCCATGAGGGGCAGGGTGTAGCGATCCTTCTCTGTAATGTCGTTAAGGGCACGATAGTCAATGCAAGGACGGAGGGATCCGTCCTTCTTACCGACGAAGAAGAATCCTGCCCCCACAGGTGATGACGATGGGCGGATTATCCCAGCACTCAGCGACTCCTTGAGGTAAGAGTTCATGGTCTCCTTCTCTGGTGTCGATAGACTGTAGAGTCGCCCAGAGGGTAAGGGTGCCCCCTGGCGGAGGTTGATTGCACAGTCATAGGGCCTATGAGGAGGGAGAGACATCGCCTTGGATTTGCTGAATACCATACCCAGGTCGTGAAATTCCAATGGCACCAGGGACAGGTCCGGGGGCGCAGCGTCCGTAGGTGAGGGAGAAGCGGACGGAGAGCAGGCAGCGGACTGTAGACAGGTGCTCATGCAGAACGTGCTCCATGCCGACACCCCGGCGGACTTCCAATCCAAAACGGGGTTGTGGAGGCGTAGCCAGGGATACCCCAGGATGACGGGCGACACAGAGTTGGGCAGGACGTAAAAGGTTATCTCCTCCCGGTGGTTTCCAGAGACAATAACCGGGACGGGGATGGTCTGGTGTGTAACTCTCCCAAGGGAGGCACGAGAGAGGTTGACCAGGGAGATAGGGTTCCTTAATGCCTGACAGTGGATGCCCAATCGGGTTGCCAGGCTTTGAGAAATAAAGCTGCCTTCCGCGCCCGAATCCACCAGTGCGTGGGTGAGATGCCCAGTGGAGTTGTGACAGAAACGGATGGGCAGTTTCAATTGTGTGAGGGGACTTAACCGATTGACGTCCGCGAGGCCCCCTACAGTGACTCGCGGACCCCACCGACTGGCTTTCTGTGGGCAAAGCTTCACCGTGTGTTGGTCATCTCCGCAATACATGCAGAGATCCAACTCACGGCAGCGTTGTCTCTCCGCAGGGGAAAGCTTTGTCCAACCCGTCACCATCGGCTCCGACTCCTCGGGGCACGATGGTGGCGGCGTCGCCAGGGGGCGAGCTTGGAACAGGCGCGGCGAGACTCCACGAGGGCGAGAAGAAGACGACTTCCGTCCCGAGGAGCGCTCGCGCAGCCTGTTGTCCAAACTGATCGCTAGGGATGTTAGCTCCGCTAGCGTCTCAGGGATATCCCGCCCAGCCAGTTCATTCCTCAGATCATCGTTGAGACTGCGGAGGAAAAGGCCACAGAGGGAGCGTTCCTCCCAGCCCAATTCCTCCGCCACTACCCGGAAGTCGACCGCATAGTCCGCTGCCAACCGGCTTCCCTGCTGGAGGGCGAGAAGCCGATCGACCTGGACCGTCTCGGTACAAGAATGGTCAAAGACCTCTAGGAAGCGTCTCACGAATTGGTCATACGTGAGGGTGGCATAACTGGGCCTCGCCATTACGGCGTAGGTCCAGGTTAATGCTCGCCCCTCTAGGAGATTCCCGATATAACCAATTCGGCTATGATCTGAGGGAAAGTCTCCGGGCACACGGTGAAACACGGACTCACATTGCATTATGAACCCCCGCGCTCCGCCGAGCTTTCCGCTAAAGCGGGTGGGGGTTGGAATGGGCGTGAGCCGAGTTGGTGCCGCCGGAGCCTGCTGGATGGCCGCTGGAGCAGCAGGAGCCGCGCCACCCTGACGAGCCGGGGGGAACGGCTGTTGGGGGTCCAAGCGGTCCAATCGGTTATTTATAATAATCAACTGATTAAAAATCACCTGTTGCTGAAAAGCTACTTGGTCCACCCGAGCCTCGAGAGTGGTAAGCCGGTGTGCAAGCCCGCCGTCTGCCGAGCCGCTCTGCTGAAGCCGTACTGACATAACGCACGGCTCAGGAGACGCACACACACAGGCTCAGAGTAGCTCAAATAGCTTTATTAACAACAGGAGTGTATGAATGTGTGTCTGCGGGATGTAAATGTGTTGGTGGCGGCGTCTGCTTCGGGCACAGAGGCAGGAGGCCGTACAGCCGGACAACCCTATGGGAAAAGCACAGGGAGAAGGGTGACGGGCACACACCAACACAGGAGATATATGAGCGAGAGAGGAGCTTACTTGGACAGGACGGATGACTGGCACAGCAAGGGACGAGGTCCAGTAGACAGCCACCTGGGAGGCCCGGTGCAGCAGCGAGGAACAGGCGATGGAGAGGAGTAGTCCGCTGTCGGGAAATCCACCTGTGCACAGGGGAGCAGACTTGGAGGAGAAAAAAGGTAAGATCTTCTTACCGGAATGATCAGCTGAGAAGGAAAGGAAACTCACAGCGATGCGTAGGGAAGTCTGACGGCTTCAGGCCGAAGCCCAGGGCGAGGTGGCTTAAATCCCTCGCCGCTGATGATGTGCAGGTGTGTGTGCAGGTGGCGCCGCTGATGAGCGGCACGGCGTGACAGCATCAAGACCTCTGTGCTGGCAAGAGATAGAAAAGGGTGGACTCTGGCTATTTTCCTAATGTGGTAAAATCTGATTTTTGTTACATTTTTAATGCGTGAAATAAAATTAAAGTCAGAGTTTAAAAGAACGCCCAGGTTCTTGACACAATGTGTAGGTTTTAGACCTAGCAATTTGGTAGAAGTTTCTCTCTCTTGTCTTCAGGACCAGTGATTAAAACTTCTGTTTTGTCCTGGTTGAGCTGTAGGAAGTTCTCTGGCATCCATGGCTTTGTATCTAAAATACAGTTCAAAAGGGCATTAATTGGTTTTGTGTCATCAGGAGACGTGGCAATGTACAGTTGTGTATCATCAGCATAGCTATGAAAATTGATGCCATGTCTCCTGATAACGTCCCCAAGTGATAACATATAAAGATTAAAAAGTATTGGCCCTAAAATTGAACCTTGGGGTACCCCACACTTGATTTCATGGATTGCCAACGAACATGTATCCATACTTACAAAATAACAGCGATCTGTGAGATAGGAATGAAACCATTCAAGAACAGTACCTGAGAGGCCCACCAGGTGTTTGAGTCTGCTTAATAAAATGTGGTGATCTACTGTATCAAAGGTAGCACTGAGATCCAGCAGCACCAGGACTGAAAGTTTGTGGGAGTCCGTGTTACACCTTATATCATTAACAATTTTTAAAGGGGCTGTCTCGGTACTGTGGTTTGTCCTAAAACCAGAGTGAAATTTCTCAAAAATGTTGTGGTCAATAAGAAAATTGTTTAACTGGTTAAAAACAATTTTTTCTAAAACTTTATTTAAAAACAGTAAGTTGGATACAGGTCAATAGTTACTGAGGATATCAGGATTTAAATTACTCTTCTTCAAAAGGGGCTTCACCACAACCATTTTAAAGGCAGCGGGTGAAACACCAGTCTGATGCGAGCAATTTACAATGTTTAAAATCTCATGTTCTAAGAATCCATAAAATGTTTTAAAAAAGTGATGTGAGAATCAGATCTAAAAGGCAGGAGGTCATTTACCTGGGAGAAAACTCTACCAAGCATCTTAGCATCAATCAGGGCAAACAGTCCAGTATTTTCTCAGCTAAAGGTGAGTCCAAGATTCCATTAAAAGCAGTCTTCTGGTCAGAAAAAATGTTGGCTCTAATAGAATCAACCTTGCACCTGAAGTGGTCTGCAAAACTCTCACAGATCGAGTCGGATGGCAGGTTTGTGTTTTTATTAAAATCTGGGTTGATTAAGTGATCAATGGTTGCAAAAAGGACTTTAGGGTTATTGTTATGGGTTGAGATTATGCTAGCAAAATACTCTGCTCTCGATGTTTTGACTACATTATTGCATATTTTTAATTTATTCTGTAGTATTTGGTAATTGATAGTTAATTTGTTTTTCCTCCATTTCCTCTCAGCCATCCTGCACTCTCTTTTCAGATTTTGAATTTGGTTATTTCTCCATAGAGGCTTTAGTTTATTCCTAACTGTCCTTGTGACTACTGGGGCAACTCTGTCAATGGTTGATCTTAATTTACTGTTAAAATTATCAACAATAAAATCACACAATGCAGATGAAATAACTGCAGGAGTGTTGCATAAGAATTTGATAAAATCAGCAGCCACTTCAGGTGTCAGATGGCGCTTTCTCACAGTTCGCATCGAGGTCGCCCGTTGCATAAAACCAGTGATGTTAAAAAACACACAGTGATGGTCCGATACAGCCAACAACAGAGGACACACTCATTGGCAGGCAATGGCTAATGACAAGATCCAGAGTGTGTCCCCAGTTGTGAGTCGGCTGCATGACATGTTGAGTAAAATTCATGGACGTGAGCAGGTCATTAAAATCTTCCGACATATGGTCGCCCTACTTATCAATGTGTAGATTAAAATCACCTGAAATAAGAATAAAATTATATGAGGAGTGGATTATTGATAAAATCACAGAGAACTCATTAATAAAAACAGGGCATTATGTGGGTAGTCTGTAAACTGTGACGCATAAAATTGCGGGGCTGCTAAAGACAAAAGCGTGGTGCTCAAATGTGGTATACTGATCAGGTAAAATTTGCTTTATTGCAAGTGAGGAAGAAAAAATAGAAGCAGTAGTCCCACCCTTCCTGCCCTTTCTTATGGAAAAAACTGAACTAAAATTTGGGTGGGAGGCCTCAACCACTAGTGCATCCGTGCCAAGCCACGTCTCTGTTAAAAATAAGCAGTCAATCTTATTATCTAAAATCAGATCACTGATGATAAAAGTCTTGTTAGCAAGTGACCGTATATTTAAAAGAGCCATATTTAGGGTAGGTAGTGAGTTATTTATGGGTGGGTAATTTGTTTTCTGTGGACTATTGTTTGGAGTCTGATCCACAGAATGTAGGCAGCGTGGGCATGAGTTCTTGTGAACGGTATATTTTTTGGATGGAGGTCTGTCAGTGATCAATGTCCTAATGGGGAAGGTGGGTAGTGAATGAATTTCCAGACCAGATGGTGGAGACTGACAAAAACGGGACTGGTGCTGGATAGTCCCTCCTGGGGGTCAGAGATGTGAGTGGATCTGGAGGGGAGGGGTCGTGGGATGTATACAGTCAATTGCGTGTTGTGGTTTGAATGATATGCATCAGGTTTGCTACTAAAAGCTGGCTACCTGATGCATTTAAATGTATGCCATCAGATTTATAGAGATTGTGGCAGCCCCAAAACAAGTTAAAATTGTCAATAAAATTAATGTTGCTGCTGCAGGAGGACTTGAGCCAAGTTGAGAGGGCAAGAATACGGCTAAAACGGTCTGATCCACGGTGCAGTGTGGGAATGGGGCCAGAAATAAAAACAGACTTTCTGCTGTTTGATAAAATATTAAAAAGTTTGCAGAAGTCATTTTTAAGATAAGATAAGATAAGCCTTTATTAGTCCCACAATGGGGAAATTCCAGGATTGCAACAGCACAGGGATAGCAACACTCAGAGCAATAATTAAGAGGATAAGAAAAATAAAAATAAGAGCAGTGAATATACATACAGTATGTACACATAAATATATAAATATATATACACAGTGCGGAGCATTGTCGCTAGATGGAATAAAGAGCATAACCGTCTACTTAGTTATCCTACATAGTGACATAACGTTCGGCTCAGGAGACGCACACACACAGGCTCAGAGTAGTTCAAATTGTTTATTAACAACAGGGGTGTATGGGTGTGTGTCTGCGGAATGTTAATGTGTTGGTGGCGGCGTCTGCTTCAGGCACAGAGGCAGGAGACCGTACAGCCGGCAACCCTATGGGAGAGAACAGAGACACAGGGTGATGGGCACACACCAACACAGGAGGAGAATAGGCGAGGGAGAAGCTTACTTGCTTGGGACAGATGACTGGCACAACAAGGACGGGACCCCGGGAGACAGCCACCTGCAGGACTCGGTGCAGCAGCGAGGAAGGACGAGGGACGGAGTAGTCCGCCGCCGAGGAATCCACCTGTGCACAGGGGAGCAGACTGGAGAATATGAGGTAAGTGGTTCTTACCGCACAGCGTCGTGCTGAAGAAAGAGTTGCGTCACGTAGACGGGGAATGAAGTCTGACGGCTTCAGGCCGAAGCTCAGGGCGAGGCGGCTTATATTCCTCGCCGCTGATGATGGACAGGTGTGCGAGCAGGTGGCGCCGCTGATGAGCGGGGCGGCGTGACACATAGTATGAATATGTACCCATACATATTGTCACCCTCCGTAGCGACTGATATCGTCCTAGTGGTATACTGGAGGCGACCATTTGTGTAAGTCTGTTGCATCTTTTGCATTCAATACTATTAGGTCGTCACGTTTTTTTGCTATCTCTGCGAGCAGCCCTGCTTAGGTTATACAGTCTGACAGCCGTAGGTAGGAAGGACCTGTGAAACCTCTCGGTTGTGCACCTAGGATGATGTAGTCTACTGCTAAATGAGCTCCTCAGTGCGTTCAGTATGTCCTGCATAGGGTGGGACTCAGACTCCAGCAGAGATGGCAGTTTAGCCACCATCCTTCTCTCTCCTATCTCCTCCACTGGGTCAAGGCGTTGCCCCAGGACAGATCTAGCTTTCTTGATCAGTTTGTTCAGTCTCTTCCTATCGGCTGCTGTAATGCCACTGCCACAGCAGACCACTCCAAAAGTGATGGCTGATGCCACTACCGTGTCGTAGAATGTCTTCAGCAGCGCCCTTTGTACACCAAAAGACCTGAGCCTCCTCAGTAGGGACAGCCTGCGCTGTCCCTTCTTGTAGAGTGCATCAGTATTGTGTGACCAGTCTAGTTTATTGTTCAGATAAACACCCAGGTACTTGTAGGATGTCACCATCTCAATGTCTGTTCCCTGGATGTTTACTGGTACTGTGAGGGGTTGTCCTTGCCGGTGGCAGTCCACCACCAGCAATTTAGTTTTCCTCGCGTTGATCTAGAGGCAGTTCCGATGGCACCAGTCCACGGAGTCCTGGATAAGTCCTCTGTACTCAGCTTCATCTCCGTTGGAGATGAGGCCGACGATCGCAGAGCTGTCAGAGAACTTCTGTAGATGGCAGTGTGTTGTGTTGTGTGAGAAGTCCGCAGTATAAAGGGTGAACAGAAAGGGAGCCAAAACCGTTCCCTGGGGGCCCCCCGTGCTACCGATGATCGTGTCGGACACACAATCTCGGGTTCTCACAAACTGTGGCCGGTTAGTGAAGTAGTCCAGGATCCATGATGACAGGTGCTGGTCCACCCCTGCGCACAGCAGCTTGTCCTTCAGGATAATCGGTTGGATGGTGTTGAAAGCACTGGAGAAGTCAAAGAACATGATCCTCACCGCATTCCCGGGCTTCTCCAGGTGGGACAGAGAACGGTGAAGGAGGAAGATCACTGCATCCTCCACCCCAATCATGCTGGTAGGCGAACTGGAGCGGATCCATCGCTGGTCCCACCAGGGGGCGGAGGTGAGCAAGAAGCAGTCTCTCCAGGGTCTTCATCATGTGAGACGTCAGGGCCACTGGTCTGTAGCTGTTCAGGTCTTTGGGGTGGGAAGTCTTTGGTACAGGTACCACACAAGATGTTTTCCACAACTGTGGTACCCTCACCAGCTTAAGGCTCAGGTTGAAGATGTGCTCCACAATCCCACACAGCTGGTCTGCACAGGACTTGAGGAGGTTCGCGCTGATGCCGTCTGGTCCCGAGGCCTTCCTCGCCTTGATCTTCCTCAGCTCCGTCCTCACCTGGGTCTTAGTGAGGGCCAGGTTGGGGGGCTGTGTGCTGGAAGTGGTGGGGGGGGGGTGTTGGTGGAGTGGGGTGTGGACAGAAGGTCTGGATGACTTTAGAGACAGCAGTGGTTGTTGTGCAGTCGGGGGGGAGGGCGGTTGGTCAAACCTATTAACCTCTTGCACTCTGGTGTACCACGGACGGGCACGTCTCTGTGTCTCTGCGCACGAGGGCGCTGCGTCCAAGCGTGCGCTGAAAAAAAAAGCTGCATTTCCGTTCTTTCACTACAGACACAGCCGCGAACAGATCAAATATGATTGATCTCTCATTCGACTAATAAGAGCCTTGAATTGGGTTTCTGAAACCTTGAAGAACCAATGACTGAAAACCTAGCAAGAAGGACCCGCCTACCAACGCTGTGAATGCAGCGAGCCAATTGAAGCACAGAAGTTCACAAGCTGTTTTGTGTAAGGCTGGGTGAAGACAGACTGCTGCAGCAGATGAAAAAAAGGACTCGCAGGAAGAACCTGCCACAGACCCAGCAGCATGGAGACCATCCACAAGTGCGACCTGTGTGACAGAGACTGCCATTCGCGCATCGGCCTGTTCAGCCACAGGCGGTGCTTTTTTTTTTTTATTCCAGCAGAATAGACATTTAGGATTCTCTTCCATGGTCATCATAGACCAACGGAGGCCGACGACGAAGGTCGTAAATCATTCTCCAAAACCGCAATCATGGAAGCGCAAAACCGCAATAATGGAATTATGTTTTGACTGGGTCGCGAGACCAGAACCACGAGCGGACCAGCGTCGCGTTCGTCTGACAATGAGGGAGAGAAGTTCGCCAGGACACTGCTGCTGTGAAGAGGTAAGTGTTATAAGCTAAATTATTCTTTATCCCTGAAAATTGTAATCAAAAACGACTTTTGACCTATTGGTAAATTACAACTGTGCAGCGCACGAAGTCCGAAGTCCATGCACCGCGGTACACGGTTTGTGCGCCATGTCCGGACCGTGAACGCCCCCCCCCCCCGCTACTCTTCTGTAGTGAGGGGGGGGAAGCCGCGGTGACTGCGCCGCGGTCGCCACATCGCCACATGAGTCTATTCAGTCATGTAGCGATGGCCGATGTCCGTCCTCTGTAGCGAGGGGGGGGGACAACCCCCCCCCCACACACACACACACAGCCCTGAGTGTCACCTTTCATTAGAGCCCAAGATGAAGCTTCTATATTGAATCATTCAAAAGTTACAGACGTTTTTCCAAACTGTGCCATTTGGCACAATTTGTCACAGTTCAAAAACGCCTGGGAACTACCTGAGGAAAAAGCTGTGTAATATATTCATTTTTTGTGGTATTGTTACAAAATTTTGACCTCAGCTGGATAACACTTGGTTCTACATTTCTGTTGCATTTTCCAGCCCGAATCTGAAGCTGTGTGTTATTTGCAAGTATTTGTATCAAAAAAAAAAGACTCAGGCCAAATTTATTTTCTTCAAGTTCAGTATGTTTAGATGACTGTAACTCAGTGGCCGGAGCACTTAGCGAGATTATGACTGTTTTGCCAAAAAATTCAAAGTGTTTTCTTTTAAATGAGACCAGCCCCATGAAGATACTGCAAAGGGTTGAAGAACAGCTTTCGATTTACTTTGGGCACGTTATTTTTAGGCGTTTTTAGGGAAATTGACTGGAGTGCAAGGGGTTAAAAAAACAGGTTCAGATTGTTCGCCCACTCCCTGCCCCCCGTGGCCTGGGAGGAGGTATTCTGGAGCCCAGAGATGGTTTTAAGGTTTCTCCAGACCCCGCCGATGTCGCTGTGTTGCAACTTGACCTAGTGATTGTCCTAGTGACCTTTTTAGTGATTTCAGACTGTCTGCGGATGGTGTCGTTAGTCCCTACATGCATAATAATCGGTGTGATGGAAGGAGGTTGTGACTGCAGCAGATCCGGGAGCTTTTCTAACAGGTGGGGGACAGTAGCTCCTGGGAAACAGTGAGTGACAGAGTTAAAATGCCTGGTGTGCCTAATGATGGCGTCACCGACAATCATCGTGGTTGGAGAAAAAAGTGGGCGAGATGTTGGTGGTTGCAGGGTCCCTTGGCGAGAGTCAGTGCGGTGAGGTGGCGGCAGAGTGGGGGCCCCGTCGTTGGGGCAGGTGGTTCCCCTTACCTCACCAGCCGACGAGCAGGGCAGTGAAACGGCGCCAGAACCGGAGGAGGGACTCTCCAACTGCTCCGTGCAGTGTGGCCTCCCGGAGTGCCAGTGAACAGCCTCCCTCAGGATCATACATCAGGCACAGGACTCTCCAGAACGGGGCCAAAGCCACTGTGGCTCAGCTGGGACCATGCCAGCCGCCCCACTGCCGTCAGCCCTCAGTGGAGGAAAGGCCGCTAGGTCTTCCAACGAAGGGACGGGTGCGACACTAGCAGGGGCTGTGCGCCGAGCGGAGCCGGGGCAAACTGGAACTGGTAAAGCTGGAGCATTGGTGGAAGGTGGATTATCAGCCATTGACAGAGCCTCATAGCGGTTGGAAACAGGCAGAGGAGGGCTGGTGGTTGACACGTCTGAGGCCCCTTTCCTGCCCCAGTCCACCACCTCAGACCAGGCCATCTGATTCGGCGTTGAGCAGGAGGAGGGCTGTGGACAGGCAAAAGGGTCCCAGGCGACTGTGTCTCGGAGGGCTGAGTCACTCAAGGCCGTTTTTTTGGACTCCTGGGCCTCTAAAAGACTCATCATCTGTGACAGCAGAGGAAGACGTAAGCTGAAGTTGGAGAGGGACGTGTCTTTCTGCTGCAGTTCATCACAGAGTCATCGGATATCCTCCTCCAGGTCAGCAATTTTCTTTTGTGCTTTCTGCAATAGAATTTTATCACCCCCCAAGCACTGTCATGTCCATTTTTGACTAAAAACATTAACGGTCCAGCCATTGGATGTTGTATGATCAGTATAGCCGGTCAATAAAGTTCTAGCTCCAGTTTAAAATGTTAATATCCCTAAATAGAAAGGTAATATCAATAAGAGATTTTAAAAAAAATTAAAACAGAGTAGGTAAAATAAAAACAGATAAAATAACCAATACGTGTAAGAGTGACTGAAGTTTCAAACAGACGCCAACACATGCGCAGTTTGTTCAAATGTTCAAATGGAAGCGTTGACAGGTGATTGTGATTATGACAGGTGCCTGAGATTGATATCAGTGATCTAAAAAGCCCTGAGACACAATACCATCCATGAGTTTAATTGAAAAACAAACAAAAAAAATGTTTATGACACTAAAATCGTATTTGCATAATAATTTAGAACGTGGTGTATATCTCAGAGGTTTTGTTGGCTGAAAACTGTCCTTCAACAGAATTTTTTTCAGCAATGACTAAAAATTCTGAAAGCTGTCTATCATTTGACAGATTACATGGAGGGTGATCTAATTAAAGTCAATTAAAATGATAAATAACAGATTAACAGAATTTTTACAAACCTGTCTCAGAAAATGATAGATAACACATGGCAGTGCGGTGGAGCAGTGGTTAGCACTGTGGCAGCACAGCAGCTCACCCTTGGCCATGGGATCCCGGGTTCAATACCACCCCCTGACCAATGGTGATATGTGTGGAGTTTGCATGTTCTCCCCGTGTCTGTGTGGGTTTGCTCTGGGATTTCTCTGGTTTCTTCCCACAGGCCAAAAAACATGTAGGTTAGGTTAAATGGAGACTCTGAAGTGGCCCTTGGTGTGAATGTGTGTGTTAATTGTGAAGGGATTGGCGCCGTACAATGGCTGCTTCATCCATCCAGGTGGATGCGTTGAATTTCCATCTGGGGGGCAATAAAGTACACAAAATAAATAAATTACAAAAATGTGCAGTGCAGCCTCTGATATAGAGTATTGAGGCTTTTTCAGGTCTTCCACTCAGATGCAGTTCTGACAGTCAGCAGATGGGACTCTTTATTAAATGCTTCATAGCACTGTGTCGCTCATGAAGCAACTGTCTCAAAGTTGTTCATTGTTTCATGAGGCCTCAGTTTCACCATCACTGTTGGACCATAACACACTCACCGACACAATAACTACCTCAGCTATTTGCACAGAAAGACTTAGCACACCAACAGTAATACATCTGCTGCTGTATGTCTCTGCACCTTACTGCAACCATTTACACAAATGCCATACCTGCTGCTGTCTGTCTGTATTGCAATATTGATCATGTGCAGTCCAATCTGTCACTGTCTGCACCTACACTACCGCATTGAACTTGCACTTACGGGTATTATAGCTCTACTTTTTATGTACTGTATATAGGATTGCTGGGTTTTATCATTTGTCTATTTGCACTACGGCATAGCTGGGTTTTATCTTTATTTGCACTATGGATAGCATTACTGCTGTTGTTGTTTTTCATCCTTTTCAAGATTCAAAGGCTTTATTATCATCTGCACAGTTAAGAAATACTACATTTCCTGAGCATTGAAATTCTTACCTTGCTCTCCGAACAAATGCCAAGGTAATAGATACACAACAATACTAATAAGGTAATAACACAATAACTCAATCCTAATACTAATGGATGCTAATAACACACACACCAACACACAGTTAGGCAATTAGTACTCCTAAGCATGCCTTAATACTAAATACTAATACTAATGAGTACTAATAACACACATTAGGCAATTTGGGCAGCTAAAACAGTTGATGCAGTCAAACAAGAGGAATGAAATTGAAAATTCACTGGATGACTATGGTGGTAGTGGTATATTGATATCAGAGATGATGTGAATCTGAGATGGCATAAACCTATGTACACTGTGCAAATGAGCATTGTGTACATAAACCTATATACAGTATGCAAATAAGCATTGTGCAGCGAGCAGTATATAATTATAAATTACAAATTAGCACCTGGTGCTAATTTCTCTGTAACGGTTGTGCACACCACTAAGAGAGAGAGAAACAGCATTTCAGTTCTCCTGTATGTCTTGTATGTACAGTCAAGTGAAAAAACTAGGATTCCCTGTATAAGCCTATGTGTTTGTTTTTAACATATTTGGACATATGGATATTTAATATCCGTGTTTAAAATACTGGGAGATTCATATAATACAACTAAACAACGAAAAATGAATTAAAGACTTTTTTCAAATTTCATGTAAAATATAATTCTAAACAAATAGTGAGGAATAAATTAGGATACCCCCCATCTTTTTTAGGACACCTCCACATTTATTCCCACTTAAAATAGCTAAAATAAATGTTAAAAAAAATGCAAATAAAAACAAAAAACAAGGTTGGACATTTGTGAACATTTGTTACTAAAGAACTGAATATTTAATGGAGTATCCTAATTTTTTCACATGGCGGCGGCCTCCGTCGGTCTATGATGACCATGGAAGAGAATCCTAAATGTCTACTCTGCTGAAACAGCACCGCCTGTGGCTGAACAGGCCGATGCGCGAATGGCAGTCCCTGTCACACAGGTTGCACTTGTGGATGGTCTCCGTGCTATTGGGTCTGTGGCGGTTCTTCCTGCGGGTCCTTTTTTCAACTGCTGCAGCAGTCAGTTTCTCTTCACCCGCCTTGAGCTGTCTGGTCAGGGTGCCTCTCCATTTGGAGAGGTCCATTGCGAGGTCCTCCCAGTGCTCTGTGTTGATCTCCAGGACCTTCATATCTCTCTTGCAGATGTCCCTGAAGCGCAGCTGTGGACGGCCAGCGTCTCTCCTGCCAATCGCCAGTTGTCCATAGAGGACGTCTTTGGGGATTCTGCCATCCTCCATACGGTGAACATGGCCTAGCCAACGGAGCCCGCGCTGCCTGAGTAGAGTGAACATGGAGGGAAGGCCGGCGCGGGATAGGACTTCTATGTTGGGCACTTTGTCCTGCCAGGATATGTCCAGGATGCGGCGAATGCAGTGCAAGTGGAAGGAATTCAGTCTCTTTTCCTGCCGGGCGTATGTTGTCCACGTCTCACTCCTATAGAGCAGTGTGCTGATGATGCAGGCGTTGTACACTGCCATCTTCATCTTGACAGAGAGTTTGGGATTCTCCCACACTTGTGTGGTGAGACGAGCGAGTGTGGAGGTTGATTTTCCAATCCTCTTGTCGATCTCTGTATCAAGGGAGAGGTTGCTTCTAATCGTGGACCCCAGGTACGTGAACTGATTCACAACCTCCAGCTCGTAGTCGTCGATGGTGATGGTTGGTGGTGCTTCCGTGCCTTGCGCCAAGACATTAGTCTTCTTCAGGCTGATGGTAAGCCCGAAGTCCATGCATGCCTAGGAGAAACGGTCCATCAGGGTCTGAAGCTCCTGCTGTGTGTGGGTTGCGACTGCAGCGTCGTCTGCGAACAGCATATCTCTGATTAGGGCCTCACGTACTTTGGTTCTGGCTTTCAGGCGGGCGAGGTTGAAAAGCCTGCCGTCAGATCTTGTATGCAGATAGATTCCCTCTGTTGCTGTGCTGAAGGCATGCCTCAGGAGCATAGCAAAGAAGATCTCAAAGAGGGTTGGCACAAGTACACAGCCCTGTTTCACTCCACTGTGTATAATGAATGGCTCTGAAACGTTGCCGTTGTACTGCACCATCCGCTGCATGTTGGTGTGAAATGATTCGATGAGGCTTTGCAACTTTGGTGGGCATCCTATCTTTGGCAGGATCTTGAAAAGGCCCTCTCTGCTGACCAGATTGAACGCTTTAGTGAGGTCGATGAAGGCAACGTACAGGGGCATGTTCTGTTCTCTGCACTTCTCCTGAAGTTGACGGATGGAGAATATCATGTCTATCATTGATCGCCCAGCGCGGAAGCCACACTGAGGCTCAGGGTAGACAAGTTCGGCAAGCTTCTGTAGATGAATGAGGACAACTCGTGTGTAGACTTTGCCAACAATGCTGAGGAAGATGCCCCTGTAGTTGTTGCAGTCGCTTCTCTCCCCTTTGTTTTTGTAGAGGGTGATGATCTTGGCGTCCCTCATGTCCTGTGGTACGGCACCTTCCTTCCAGCACTGGCATAGAACATCATGCAATGGCAACAGTAGGGCGGTCTTGCAGTGCTTGATCAGGTCGGGGGGTATGCCGTTGTTGCCGGGAGCCTTGCCAGTGGCCAAGCTATCAATGGCCTTGCTGAGTTTGTCGATGGTTGGCTCAGCGTCAAGTTCATCCATGGATGGCAGGCAATTGATGGTGTCAAGGGATGACAGTGTCACACGTTCTGTCTGGAGTAGAGGTCGGAGTAGTGCTCCACCCATCTCTCCATCTGCTTGTTCTTTTCTGTGATCATCTCCCCAGTGGAGGATTTGAGGGGGGCCGTCTTGCTCTGAGCCGGACCAAGTGCTTTCTTGATGCCGTCGTACATACCACAGATGTTTCCTGTTATGGCAGCGGTTTGAATGTCTTGGCTGAGCTGAACCCAGTACTCGTTGGCACAGCGCCGAGCAGTCTGCTGAACTTTGCTTCTCGCAGCCCTGAGAATCTGGAGATTCTTCTCATTTGGGTACTTCTTATACTCAGCAAGTGCTGAGCACTTGGCTTCAATGACGGGGGTCATCACGGTCGACTTGGCATCAAACCAGTCCTGTGACTTCGAGGTCTTCCTCCCAAAGGTAGCCAAGGCTGTGCGGTGGATGGTGTTTCGCAGCTCTTCCCACTTCTGCTTAGCAGACTCTCCTTCTTGTGGTTCACCAAGTTCCTTCACAAAGGTGGAGGCAAACTGCTCAACAAGTTCTGGTTGGGCCATCTTGCTGGTGTCAATCCGTGCCTTTCCAGGCTGTCTGGTGTGGTGGAATTTCTTCAGCTGCAGCTTGACCTTGCAACACACCAATGAATGGTCTGTGTCGCAATCTGCACTCTGGAACGAGCGGGTGATTAGCACATTCTTCAGTGAGGTGCGCCTGGTCAGGATCAAGTCCAGCTGGTGCCAGTGCTTTGAGCGCGGATGTCGCCAGGAAACCTTGTGTTGGGGCTTGGTCTTGAAGAACGAGTTTGTGATGCACAGATCATGATGTGTGCAGAATTCGAGCAGACGCTGTCCGTTGTCGTTCATTCTGCCCACGGCAAATGGTCCAAGACAGGAGGGCCAGGAGTCGTGGTCAGCACCCACTCTGGCATTGAAGTCTCCAAGGATAATGAGTTGTTCAGAGTTGGGGATGATCCTGACAGTTGTTGCGAGATTCTCGTAGAACTCGTCTTTTGCCTCTGGTGTGGCTGTCACTGTTGGGGCATATACACTGACGAGGGTGACTGGGCCTTGAGTGGTGTTAAGGTGGAGGGTGAGGAGTCATGGACAGCCATTGCTGCCCGGTTCCACCATCTTCAGCAAGGTGTTCTTCACTGTGAAGCCCACTCCGTGTTCCCTGTGTTCGTCACTGCCCTTTCCCTGCCAGTAGAACGTGTAGTCCTTCTCTCTCTGTGTGCCTGCGTCAGCCAGCCGTGTTTCTTGGAGAGTGGTGATATCCACTTCCAGTCTCTTCAATTCATTATTGATGACGGCAGTCTTCTTGGTGTCGCCGATGTCCTTGAGGTTAGCAGCGAGTCCTGTCATCATAGTGCGGACGTTTCAAGTTCCCAGTTTTAAAGTTGGTCTCTTTTGTTTTGTTGTCTTTCCTGATGCAAAGGTTCTCAGCCTGCCGTTCGGACTTCACCTCATCCCCATGCACCCAATGAGGAAAGCAGGCTGTGGCGGGACAACACCTTATTGGCTGGGGGCTGCCCAGCTTGAGGTGGGCGGTAGCTGTCCAGTGAGATCAGATGATCCCTTCCACCGTCGGGAACAACCCGTGGCGCCACGCTCTACGCCAATTGAGCGGTGGCTTATAACCGGTAACTGTCATTCCCCGTGTTTTATCTACGCCAAAGGCGAAGCTGGAGTGTCCTCTCCGGTGATCCAGTGTTCTACCTTCCAGCGTTGGGCGTTGGTAGGATTCAAGCCTGGGCAGAAAGGTATGGAAGACAAGATGTTGCCCATACAGCATGTCCCCCATCTCCACGTCAGTGATGAATCCAAAGGAACAGCAGGGCTGCTACAGTTTGGCACCAGCGCCGTCGCAGGAGCTGCCAGAACGATGTTGAGCACAACAGAGAACTGCCTTAGGGACTCCGACTCCGGATTTTTCCTCAGGGTTGACTCCCAAAGCCTTTCCCGTGACCGGGTATGCCGCAAGGCAGCGGCGGTTTGAAATCAGGGTTTACCTTCCCCTAGATGGGCTACATTCCCAGGTTAACAGGCCACCATCTACCCGAAGCATCTGGTTTTAAGGCGCCAGAAATCCACCCTCACCCCTTCTCCTATTAGTAAAAGTAGTTCCGCCGGGCTTAGAAACTAAACCACACGGGCAGGCTAGGAGTTGGACTTGGTTGTCAGAGGCTTTTTGAGACGCACGCCATAAGGAGCATTTTATAAGTACTGGGAGCTTAACCCCAGTGCCGCTCCTGGCTATGACAACCTTGGAACCACATTGGTTCCAACCTTGGAACCTTTTTCACATGACTGTATAATAAAACCCCCAACAAACACTCAGAGATACAGCCCGACTGAAGACAAAATGGTAAATGCCAGCCCAGATCTGGTTTCTTCCTCAGCTTATTTTGTTCAATTTGTATATGCTCCCTTTGGGTCAAATTTTACAAAATTTTAACATTGATTATCAGTTACGCAGATGATACACAGCTACGTGTCTCTGTCACCAGATGACTGCAGACCATAGGGGTTAAAGCAAAAAAAAAAAAAATCCTGAGCCTGAACTTTTTTCTGGGGGCAGTGTCATTGGGGTGGACAAACACATGCACACACACATTTAAAATATATACAGTGGTGTGAAATAGTGTTTGCCCCCTTCCTGATTTCTCATTTTTTTTGTGTGTTTGTCACACTTTAATGTTTCAGATCGTTAAACAAATTTAAATATTAGACAAAGATAACATAAGTAAACACAAAATGCAGCTTTTAAATGAAGGTGTTTATTATTGGGGGGGGCAAACCTACATGGCTCTGTGTGAAAAAGTGATTGCCCCCCCCCGATAAAATATAAATTAACTGTGGTTTACCATATCTTTAGAAAGCTGAGTTCAATTTCTCTATTCACACCCAGGCCTGATTACTGCCACACCTGTTTTCAGTCAAGAAATTAAATAGCACCTGCTTGAAAAAGTGAAGTAGACCAAAAGATCCTCAAAAGCTAGACATCATGCTGCAATCCAAAGAAATTCAGGAGCAAATGAGAAACAAAGTAACTGAGATCTCTCAGTCTGGAAAAGGTTGTAAAGCCATTTCTAAAGCTTTGGGACTCCAGTGAACCACAGTCAGAGCTATTATCCACAAATGGCAAAAACATGGAACAGTGGTGAACCTTCCCAGGAGTGGCTGGCCGACCAAAAGTACTCCAAAAGCACAGAGATGACTCATCCAAGAGGTTGCAAAAAACCCCACAACATCATCCAAAAAACTGCAGGCCTCACTTGCCTCAGTTAAAATCAGTGTTCATGACTCCACCATAAGAAAGAGACTGGGCAAAAATGACCTGCATGGCAGAGTTCCAAGGCGAAAACCACTGCTGAGCAAAAAGAACATAAAGGCTCATCTCAGCGTTATTGTTGTTATATACCCTTTGTTGGCAATGACAGAGGTCAAACGTTTTCTGTAAGTCTTCACAAGGTTTTCACACACTGTTGCTGGTATTTTGGCTCATTCCACCATGCAGATCTCCTCTAGAGCAGTGATGTTTTGGGGCTGTCGCTGGGCAACACGGACTTTCAACTCCCTCCAAAGATTTTCTATGGGGTTGAGATCTGCAGACTGGCTAGGCCACTCCTGGACCTTGAAATGCTTCTTACGAAGCCACTCCTTCGTTGCCCGGGCAGTGTGTTTGGGATAATTGTCATTCTGAAAGACCCAGCCACGTTTCATCTTCAATGCCCTTGCTGATGGAAGGAGGTTTTCACTCAAAATCTCAGGGTACATGGCCCCATCCATTCTTTCCTTTACACGGATCAGTCGTCCTGGTCCCTTTGCAGAAAAACAGCCCCAAAGTATAATGTTTTCACCTCCATGCTTCACAGTAGGTATGGTGTTCTTTCTCCTCCAAACACGACAAGTTGAGTTTTTACCAAAAAGTTCTATTTTGGTTTCATCTGACCATATGACATTTTCCCAATCCTCTTGTGGATCATCCAAATGCTCTCTAGCAAACTTCAGATGGGCCTGGACATGTACTAGTTTAAGCAGGGGGACATGTCTGGCACTGCAGGATTTGAGTCCCTGGCGGCATAGTGTGTTACTGATGTAGCCTTTGTTACTTTGGTCCCAGCTCTCTGCAGGTCATTCACTAGGTCCCCCCGTGTGGTTCTGGGATTTTTGCTCACCGTTCTTGTGATTATTTTGACCTCACGGGGTGAGATCTTGCGTGGAGCCCCAGATCGAGGGAGATTATCAGTGGTCTTGTATGTCTTCCATTTTCTAATAATTGCTCCCACAGTTGATTTCTTCACACCAAGCTGCTTACCTATTGCAGATTCAGTCTTCCCAGCCTGGTGCAGGTCTACAGTTTTGTTTCTGGTGTCCTTTGACAGCTCTTTGGTCTTGGCCATAGTGGAGTTTGGAGTCTGACTGTTTGAGGTTGTGTACAGGTGTCTTTTATACTGATAATGAGTTCAAACAGGTGCCATTAATGCAGGTAACGAGTGGAGGACAGAGGATCCTCTTAAAGAAGAAGTTACATGTCTGTGAGAGCCAGAAATCTTGCTTGTTTGTAGGTGATCAAATACTTATTTTACCAAGGAATTTACCAATTAATTCATTAAAAATCCTTCAATGTGATTTTCTGGATTTTTTTTTCTCATTTTGTCTCTCATAGTTGAGGTATACCTATGATGAAAATTGGAGACCTCTCTCATCTTTTAAGTGGGAGAACTTGCACAATTGGTGGCTGACTAAATACTTTTTTGCCCCACTGTACGTGTCAGTAATTATTGGAATCATGCACTTCACATCTTGTTTGGAGCAAATCGGTTGATGGAGCAGAGCAGTGAACCGATGAATTTATGATCAGTCCAAGCAGGAAAACGACAGGGCCACCCACATATATCATGTCTGTTGTGGTCCAAGCTTGACAATACCCCCATCATCCTCGGCGGCACTCCTCTTCAGCAGCCTGGTGCTGCAACAAGTCTATGTTGTCCATCATATCAGTATCAGTGTAAATAGGATGTATGCTGTATGTTTCTGCTGAGCAGCGTTCAGCATACACTCAGGTTGTTTTGTGTTGGCTGTCAGGTGCAACAGTGTGTGGTCTTGTATCTTCACATGGCTCAGCTTCTTCTCATCCTAGTCTACAACGTGGGGTGGTGATTGTGGCTAATCACTCGCATCTGCTTCTATTCCTCATCTGGTCTGGATTCTTCTGGCTTGACTCCTGGGACCTTTCTGCAATGCGTTGCGTGAATCCACGTTGCCCTCTCAGCGATTTTCACAGCCGTAAACGTCGTCAAAAGAACTTGGTATGGACCCAGCCACCATTTGCTGTGCTAATTCTTCTGTTTGAAACTCTTGACCACCACCCAGTCACCTGGTCTTATGTTGTAGGGAACTCCCTCTGCTGGCCTGGGCAGGGCAGCCTTTACCTGCTGTGAAATGTTTTGAAGTTGGCAGTACAATGCAGAGCAATAGGATAACATGGCATTTTCAAAATGTGAAGTGGTTAGAGGAGGCGGTGTTTTCCTCTCCGCAGAGAAACCTAAAAATGGGGGGCGAGCAAACAAAATCTCGAAGGGTGACATGTTATATTTCTTTCTAACTCGCATGCGCATGTACATGAGTGCTAATGGGAGGCACCTAGTCCAGGGTAGGCCAATTCCATCTCCAAGTTTGGCTAGTTTTCTTTCAAAGTACCATTTTCATGCTCGATGGTGCCACCTGATTGTGGGTGGTAGGCACAATGTTTTCTCAAATCAAAGTCCAATGTAGTACTCAAATTGGTCAGTGCTTCATTTACAAAGTGTCTACCATTATCACTGGAGATTTTCTCTGGTATTCCCCATCTGGGAATGATTTCTGACAGTAATGCTCTGGCCACAACGGTGCTTGTTGCATGCTTAGCTGGAAAGGCTTCTACCCATTTGGACCACATGTCAACCATTACCAAACAGTATTTTTTGCCCTCCTGCAGGGGCCGGGTGAGCTGCTGGAACCGGTTTGGGGACCCTGTGAGCATTGTTAGTGGCACAGATTAGACACTTTTGCAAAAATTGTCAGCATAAACAGAACCAGTTTGCATATCATCCCTTCTCTTGACACACGGTCTTTCCCATGTATCAATTTAGCAAAATGATGGAAGAAATCCTGGTCTTTGTGACATCCTTTCTTGGCCCATTTCTGACGTTCCTGTGGGGAGGAAAAAGACTGCATGGTAATAAGTGAGTCAACAGGAGAGGGGGGTTGGTTATTAGGAGGGCAGACATACGAAGGGGAAGAAGGGGTCATAACATGGGCTGCAGCAAGAGACAGGGCTGCAGCTTTAGCCGCAGCATCAGCACGTGTGTTACCTTTAGACGCAGGGTCAGAAGATGAAATGTGGGCTGTGCATTTGCACACCACCACAGATAAAGGAAGGAGATTAGCTTCCAGCAGGCGTGACACATGTACAGAATTCTTCACTGGTGAGCTTGCAGAGGTAAGGAAGTTATGTTCACGCCAAAGGGCACCAAAGTCATGCACCATTTCAAAAGCATAATGAGAGTCAGTGTAAATAGTGACCGATTGCCCCGTAGCATAAGTGCATGCCTCTGCCAAGGTAGGTAGTCCTGCAGCCTGCGCAGAAAGATGAGATGGCAAGGAGCCAGAGAGCAACGTACAGTGGTCATCACATACCGCCCAACCCACTTTGTTGCAGCCTACAGAGAGGTCAACAGAGACAGAGCCGTCAACATACAGGACAAGGTCTGGGTTCGGCAGTGGAGTGTCGGAGAGGTCAGGTCTGGGAGAGGTGACTAGCAAGGACAAGCAATCATGGTCACAGTCTGTGTCATTGTCACAAGAAGGTAGGGGGAGATTGGTGGCTGGGTTAATTGACTGTGCACAGCGTTTGACAGTAAGGTTTGGTGGTCCGAGGAGGGTAGAATAAGAGTGGCAATAGGAAGCCATGCCAAGAAAAGAAAGGAGCTCCTTTTAGTTTTAGGCCTGGCCATGTGACAAATAGCATCCACACGTTTGGGAGAGAGATTTGCCCTGAGCCGATATCTGATGACCCAAAGAGGCTATCTCAGGTTTACAAACTGTAGTTTGGGCTTGGAGGCTTTGTGGCCTTCATCAGCCAAATAGCAAAGAAGTTTGATGGAGTCTGTTTAACACTGTGATTCATTAGGTGCACACAGCAAGAGGTCATCAACATACTGAATCAGGGCAGAACCCTCTGTGAGTGTTAATGAGCTTACTGAGTCTTTTCAAGCAGCATTATAGATAGTAGGGCTTTCATAATAATATCCTTGAGCTAAACTGGTGAAAGAGTAGAACGCCCCATTGAGCTGGAATGTAAACCCAGAAGAGATTCAAACCCTGAAGTGATGCTGTCACGTGCCTCTGGTCTGAGTGGGTATTGCGAGTATTTAGGTCTGAAATCAGACTTTAGCGTGATTACCACTGGGGAGCAGTTCTTTACAAGACCAGCATCATATTTGCGCTTTGCCCACAAAGATAAAGGGACATGTGGTAGCATGTGATCCTCCCCTTCAGATGTAGCAGACAGAGCAAATGGGCCTACCCATCTATACTGTCCGTCCACATCCAAAGTTTGTATGAAATGTTCACAAGGAAGTGAAACTGTGTACTCTGCTCTGTACATCTGGAGAGAGGGAGGGAATGTGACAGCAGTAAACTGTAGATGAGGAAGTGGTGTGCATGGAACCCAATCATCTGCGCAGTATGTAGCCAGGGCACGAGGACCCATTTCACACCACGCTGAGGATGAGGTTTTGTAAGAGAAACATGTGGGTGACTGTGTGGAATCAAAGTAAAGCAGACGTCAGCCACCCATACGATATGTGTTGTTTGCAGTGGTGTGGGTTTAACTTGTAACCATTGTTTTTCATATGCTGTGTCAGAGCCCCATGACAGGTGTGATGTGCAATGCGTCCTGTGCGGTGGCGTGGAAACTGTGGCATGTGGCGAAAGTTTCTTTCCCATTTCAATCAAATGGGAGCTTCGCCCTTCATCTGTCAGTGCCCATTCATAAATGTACAGCAAAGATGGTATTTTGGCAAAGGTTAAACTGGGAGTTTCAATTTGAGTCCCCTGCGGTGTGCAGGAGAGAGAGAGTGACAAACTGCACATTAAATCTCTGCCTAACAGGCTGAAGGGACACTGAAGTGAAAACAGGAAGTTATGAGTAAATGTTTTCCCATCCACCATACATGACAATGGTTCAGTGAAAAACTCATGTGTGAAACCTCCACTTGCCACTTGTGGTGTGAGTGAGCGGGAGGTGAGAGGGGGCTTTAACCCAGAGGCTGATGACAACACTAAATTAGTAGCCCCAGAGTCTGTCATAAAATCTATCATTTTCCCTGAAACCTTAACAGGTAGAATCGGTAAATTTCTGAAATGAGAAGTAGAATATGATGCAAATGTCATTGCTGGCATGTTATCAGTATGGTGTGTGTGTGTGTGTGTGTGTGTGTGTGTGTGTGTGTGTGTGTGTGTGTGTGTGTGTGTGTGTGTGGCTGTAGCACGATTTTTGTTGGCAAGCATATGTGTGGCATCTGCTGGGGGTGAAGGTAGAGAAAGCACACATGTTCCAGTCTTATCTGCCTGGCGTCACTGCTGTGGCTGTTGAGGCTGGAGTTGTGGTGGTAGCGGCTGAGGGAAAGAGTGTGGTGACTGGCCAGAATTTTGTCGGGCCCAGGGTCCACGGCTGCCTTGCTGGAAGTTACCTCTGCCTCTTCCCCTTCCATGGGGCCTGGACCTTGGTCTTACAGGGCATGCTGTAGCCCAGTGTCCAGCTTGCTTGCAGTAGCTGCAGGTTGACAGTTGTGGGCACCGTCGCATCCAGTGTCCATCTTGGCTGCAGTAGCAACACTGATTAGGGCCAGCAGAAGAGCCTGGGCTTGACTGACTTGGGAGTGGGGACCCACTGAGCCATTGTGAGCAGGGCCTTTTCCAGGTGATCTTCCTTTGTCCTTACTTTCTTCTTTGTAACTGTCTCATGCTTTCTGTAATGATGTTCAGCATGACGGAGTACCTTTTCCAGGGCTTGAAACTCCATCCAATACAGGTTTGTTTCACGTCTACTGCCAAGTTGTTAAGAGGTCCCGCCATGAACTACATGTTCAGATGAGTACCATAGGCCCCTTTGTCCATCATGTAGTCTGTCGGGCATTTCATGGCCGCTGCCCCATTGAATACCTTCCTCAACCAATGAAAATAATCGCCAGGGGTCTCATCGTCTTTCTGCCTACACTGTGCTACCTTGGTCAGGTCTGAGGTCTTTCTACAATGTTCAATGATGACCCCCATGAGCCTGTTAACAGCACGCTTGTAGTCCTTATTGTGCTCATCCTCTGTGGTGCCCCAATCCTTATGATCTGGCCTGATCTCCTCTTCAAAGTGTGACATTAATTTTGCCATATTGGTGGGAGTGAACTTTTGGGCCATTATACGGCTCAGCTCATGGAACGTGGGGCAATACGTCTGGCAGAACGCCTCGAGCTGCTCTCAGAAATACACTGGATCATTATCCAATTGGGGCAGCGTGGCAGCAAACTTTGGAATATCCTCCGGTGCCCACGGCCTAAACACCACTTGGGGTCCATCGGGGCCCATGACTTCTGCCATAGGCAAAGACTTTCATCAATCCATCAAGTTCCTTGCTACCCTTGTGTTTCAAAGCAGTCAGCAGGGTCAGCTGGTTATGTTTACGCTCAAGAGGAGACATGTCATCTTCAGGTGTGAATGAATGTGGCCCAGGCAGAGCTGGATACAATGCCACAGTGAAGGATTAGTAGGATGGGGGCGAGGGGTAGAGGACAATCACGCCCACAGGGTGGGGGCGTAGGATCCCCAGCAGAGTGTGAAAATTGCTTTTGTGTGGTGTGTGTGCTTTATATTGTCTGTCTTTCTTTGCCTGTTCATTCTTTTTTCTTTTTTCCACCCATTTCCTGCTTATCTCTCCATGTCTTTGCTTCAGTTACCCACATTTCCACTGCAGTTTTTTTTCAAACTGCAACTGCTTCAACTTTTTTTTTGATAAATATTCAGTGAATCACTAAATCTATTTGTTAAAAATGCACAGACTTGATCCTATTTTAAGATCACTCTTGAATAAACATCAGCATTTGATAGAATCCTTAAGCAAAAAATGGGTATTCTGTAGGAGGGAATCACACCATGTCACATTTAAAATCAAAGTCAAAGTGCCTTTATTGTCATTCCATTGCTAATAAACAATGCAATGAAATTGAGATACTGCTCCCTAAAAACAAACTATCACACTCACAGTTCACTCATGCATTTAACATTCTTATATCTTTTGGTGTACAAGGGGCGCTGCTGAATCATTCTACGACACGGTGGTGGCATCAGCCATCACTTTTGGAGTGGTCTGCTGGGGCAGTGGCGTTACAGCAGCCGATAGGAAGAGACTGAACAAACTGATTAAGAAAGCTAGCTCTGTCCTGGGGCAGCGCCTTGATCCGATGGAGGAGATAGGAGAGAGCAGGACGGTGGCTAAACTGTCATCTCTGCTGGAGTCCGAGTTCCACCCTATGCAGGACATACTGGATGCACTGAGGAGCTCATTTAGCAGCAGACTACATCATCCCAGGTGCACAACCGAGAGGTTTCGTAGGTCCTTCCTACCAACGGCTGTCAGACTGTACAACCTAAGCAGGGCTGCTCGCAGAGATAGCAAAAAGACGTAACAAACTAATAGTTTTTTTGAATGCAAAAGATGCAATAGACTTACACAATGGTCCTCTCCGGCATACAACTAGGAACATACCGGTCGCTATGGAGGGTGAGAATATGTATGGGCACATAATCATACCATGTAGGATAACTAAATAGACGGTTATGCTGTTTCATTCCATCTAGCTACAATGCTCCGCACTGTGTGTGTTTATATATTTATATATTTATTCCATCTAGCTACAATGCTCCGCACTGTGTATATTTATATATTTATTCCATCTAGCTACAATGTTCCGCACTGTGTGTGTTTATATACTTGCATATTTATTCCACCTAGCTGCAATGCTCCGTACTGTGGGTGTTTATATATTTACATATTTATTCCATCTAGCTACAATGCTCTGCACTGTGTGTTCATATATTCATATATTTATTCCATCCAGCTACAATGCTCTGCACTGTGTGTCTGTGTGTGTGTGTGTATATATATATTTTATAGTAATATGTACATATGTATATTAGCTGCTCTTGCTTGCTTGTTTTTTTTCTTGCCTTCTGATTGTTGCTCTGAGTGTTGCTATCCCTGTGCTGTTGCAATCCTGGAATTTCCCCGTTGTGGGACTAATAAAGGCTTATCTTATCTTATCTTATTTAGGTTATTCCGAATAATATGGATTGCTCTGAAGTTACTTTGAAGGCTTAATTTGGTTATAAATCGGCTTTAAAGATTAAAAGTTTAAATAAAAGATGTAGTCCCTATGTTTGACCACAAGGTGGAGGCAGTTTTCGTCTGCATTCCCAGAAGAGGAAACCCAGTGATGTCACTAAGGGCCCATGGTCTCTACTCTAAGATGGCGGCTAAAGGGCATTTGCTTTAAGTGGACTTAAGATGGCATCGCTTGGCTGATCCTACACATGCGCAGTGTAAAGTCATCTAGTGACACGCGGATGTTGGCGTGTTCGTCCTCACGACAACGAAGCATGCCTTGTTTTTCAAAAGCGGGAGAGCTTAAATCTCCTTAAAACTTTATTCATTGACGACTAGTTTACACAATGGTCAGTTCAATTGATTTCCACAGGGATTCCTTTGCATGTGGATTTGAACCAACGGAAAACAAATGGGCAGCGCGGTGGCAGAGTGGTTAGCACTGCGGCAGCACAGCAACTCACCTTTGGCTGGGGGATCCTGAGTTCGATCCCAGCCCCCGACCAACAGTGATCTGTTTGGAGTTTGCATGTTCTCCCCGTGTCTGCGTGGGTTTACTCTGGGATTTCTCCAGTTTCCTCCCACATGCCAAAAACATGCAAGTTAGGTTAATTGGCATCAAACTGGGGATTCTAAATTGTCCTTAGTGCGGCGGCATGAAAAATAAGGCAGCGAAGTGAAGTTTTTAAGTAGGTTTATTATCATGCCGCCATCATGGAGCTCGCTCCATGAGTGAGCCCGGAGGCTCTCCAGCAAAGTGTGCAGATGAGCAGTAGTCGTCAGAGTGAGAGTGAGAGAATGAACATGGATTTCAGTCAGCTTATATACCCAGTTACAGACAATACATGAAAGGCATGGTATCATCAAAGAGACTGCAGACAGGCATGGCACATTTGCATTTGAGAGACACATATAACAATAAGGAGATTGCTGGCCGTAATTCGCCTGTGCTCCGGAGCTGCAGGACAAAAGAGGTTACAAGGCACATCTACATATTGTTATCAGTGTATAGACACAGTAAGGGCAGGAAGCATGAACACAATGCATGAATGGCACATTAACATCACAGTACTGAGCCGGAAAAAGCCAGAAGAAGCGGGGCTGCCTGTTGACATTAATACACACATTTCACTGTTCTGTTAATTGCTCTAGCCGAGCGCTGTGCCTGTCCCAGTCTGTTGTGGGGGTTACGCCACACGCTCCCCCCCAGAGGGCTCGGCAGGCGGCCGAGGCCTCGATAGTCCGGGTTTGGCAGCGAGCTGGGAAAGCTCTGTGCAGGCGGAGGTGGAGGGGGGTGGGGGGTAGTAAATGCCGGCCGGGGGCGGTGAAATCGTCTGAGCCGCGCAAAAATTGCTTGTGGGTCCGCGATGTTGAGGGGCTGTCCCGTTGAACGTGCGGAGATCCACAAGAAGAAAAATTAGTCACTAACTCCTCTCGCGATTAAGTCCTGCAAGGATTAATAGCGGCCGTGAAGAAAAAAGGAGCGGCGAGGATTAACAGCGGCCATGAAGAAAAACAGGGGCGGCTGTAAGAAAAAAAACAAAAGCAAAGGGGCTTGGCGTGTTGACTTTAGGTGCGGGCACAACCTTAAAGCCTTCGGGGACCGCAGACTGCTGAATTCCCGTTGTGCGCCATGGCTAAGACCGTTAGAAAATCCAGTGAGCAAGTGAGCGCCTCAGGTGTACGAGCAAGCCTGAAGGCTCTGTGTGCAGCGGCGAAGGAGGATGGCGGTCTGTGGAGTCGTATGTGTTCCATGTGTGGTGCGCCATCCTCGTAACTCCCCGGTGCGTGTGCCGGGGTTCCGTGCGTGGGTGGGCCTGCTGGAGAGGGAGAGTCAGGGTCAGGGAGCTTAATCATCCCTGTTCAATGTGTTGGAGCGGTGAAAGGAAATAGATGATCTTTGTCTCTCGAGCTCATGCAGATGCGTTGGAGCGGTGAGAGGGAGGAGACGATCTTTGTCACTCGCTCGGCCATGGTGCGTTCAGGTCCACGCGCTGCATTCTCCGTCAGCCATGGAGGTCGCCGTCATGGAGAGAGGACGAGATGCGTGCGCTCTCGTGTGGAGACACAGAATCGTGTGTCAGAAGCTGTGAAAGCGGCCGGTCCAGCGTGGATGTGCCGATCTAGGCGTGCAGATCCCACCATGAAGTTTTCTGCAGCTGTCCCGGTCGTGGGTGATCTCCGGAGAGTTTCGCCTGGTAACTCTGCGTCGAAGTCTCCCTGAAGCAGAAGGGAGGGCAGATCATTTGCGTCAGGCTGCTGCGTTCGCTTGTCATCGGAGAATCACCGCCGGGTGCTGCGTTCGCTGGCAGCGTGTTCTTTTCAGCGTCGGGTCACCAGTATCATGTTGGGGTCACCAGTGCGGCGGCATGAAAAATAAGGCAGCGAAGTGAGGTTTTTAAGTAGGTTTATTATCATGCCGCCATCATGGAGCTCGCTCCATGAGTGAGCCCGGAGGCTCTCCAGCAAAGTGTGCAGATGAGCAGTAGTCGTCAGAGTGAGAGTGAGAGAATGAACATGGATTTCAGTCAGCTTATATACCCAGTTACAGACAATACATGAAAGGCATGGTATCATCAAAGAGACTGCAGACAGGCATGGCACATTTGCATTTGAGAGACACATATAACAATAAGGAGATTGCTGGCCGTAATTCGCCTGTGCTCCGGAGCTGCAGGACAAAAGAGGTTACAAGGCACATCTACATATTGTTATCAGTGTATAGACACAGTAAGGGCAGGAAGCATGAACACAATGCATGAATGGCACATTAACATCACAGTACTGAGCCGGAAAAAGCCAGAAGAAGCGGGGCTGCCTGTTGACATTAATACACACATTTCACTGTTCTGTTAATTGCTCTAGCCGAGCGCTGTGCCTGTCCCAGTCTGTTGTGGGGGTTACACCACACTTAGGTATGACTGTGAGAGCGAATGGTTGTCTGTCTCTCTGTGTTGGCCCTACGATGGACTGGCGATCTGTCCAGGGTGTACCCTGCGTGTCGCCCAAAGATGCTGGGATAGGCTCCAGCCCCCCCGCGACCCGAAAAGGATTAAGCGGAAGAAGATGGATAGATGGATGGATGGAAAACAAATAGGATTGGTTCGCTATTTGTTCCCAGGCCTATTTTAATTGTTCAGCGTGTAATCACGCTTCTTAAGCATGCATTAAACAACAAACAGAAATGACTGAGCAAAGTGAGGTGGGGGAAGCAGCAGACAAAGCGATTCACTTCCCCCTTCCCTTTCACTATCAGCGCGCACACACACACAATATACTGCCCAGAGAGCGGGGGAAGAGTGGTTGAATTCCCCCCTCCCCCTCGCGCTCCACATTTTATTTATTTAGCGAATGCAAAGTCCTTAAGCCAAGCAGTTGCCTCCTGGTTTGCTGTATGGAGGGTGTGTAATCCTCCTTCCAGTCTTTGGAGCGGGCAAGCCTCTATGATGTGTTCCATAGTTTGCTCCTCTCCACATGCGCACAGTGGGCTAGGGCTACTGCCCCATCTGTGAAGGCTGGCCAAGCAGGGGCCATGTCCAGTCCTGAAGCGATTGAGTGTAGACCACTGTCTCCTTGGGAGGTTGGTGCCCGGGACCTGTTGGTTGGGGTTTATCACCAGCTGTTTGTTTGGGACCTCCTTAGTCTCCCATTCCTCTTGCCAAGCTGTCTGGATGGTAAAGTCAGCTGGGGGAGGGTTTTTCCAAATCGGCCGTCTGGATGAAAGTCGGGCAGTGGGTGGGGTGTAGATATCTGCATGGATTGGTAAGTGAGGAAAATCTTTAACTTTTTGGAGCATCCTTTGAGTTAATGCTGCTCGCCGGATGTGTGGAGGGGCTATGTTTGGCAAGATCTTCCGTGAGCACCCGTTCCAGTGGTTCAAAGTCTGGTGCTTGGAATGCCAAACAGATGTCGTCTGCATAGATGAATTTGCGGGATTTTGTAGTAGGCAGGTCGTTTATGTAGAGGTTGAACAGAGTTGGAGCTAGAACTGAGCCTTGTGGGAGTCCATTTTTCTGCATTCTCCATGCACTTGTGTTCTGACTGAGGTGGACTCTGAACCTTCGGTTGGTCAGCAGGGTTTTTATAATCGCTGTTGCCCAAGCAGGGATCGCCTTTATAAGTTTCAGGAGGAGGCCTTTGTGCCAGACCGTATCATAGGCGGCTGTAAGATCGATAAACACAGCCCCTGTCTTCAGTCTGCTCTCGAAGCCATTTTCAGTGAAGGTGGTTAGGGCCAGTACTTGTTCTCCTGTACTGCGGTCCTTGTGGAAACCTGCTTGATCCACACTTAGAATATCCTCTATTTCTGGGGAAATGCGTTGCAGTATTAGGCGCTCCATGATTTTGTAAGGAACGCTGAGTAGGGAGATTGGGCGGTAGCTTGCTGGTAGTTTGTGGTCTTTGCCAGGTTTTGGGATGGCAATGACCTTTGCTGTCCGCCATTTCTTTGGGATCGAGTTCGTTTGTGTGATCCTTATGTAGAATTGTGTCAACCAGGTTAGGGCTCGGGGGCCAAGATTTTTCATGAATTCTGGGAAGATGTTATCGTATCCTGCTGCCTTTCCACATTTCAGGCCCCGTAGGACTTTCTCCAGTTCAGCAGCTTCGAAGGGTTCAGGGTTCGTTTCCTCTACAGGCATTTTTTGGTGTTTTTTTAGCTCAGTTGTAACTGCTCTTCTGGTGTCTTTGTCTTGGGGTGCTTTGGCGATAGTCAGTAGGTGGGATGCAACTTGGTTGGGTGTGACGGATGCTCGGCTTTGGCTAGGGGGCTTCTGTGCAGCTCCTAGGCGACGGATGAGGCTCCAACATTTCCTGCTAGAGTGCGTAAAGCTCCGGTCAGCAACTGTCTCCTCCCATTTCTTTCGCCGGGCTGTATTTAGCGATTCAATGAGATGGTCTGCTATCTCTGGGTCCCCTGATGTTTGATAGGATTGTAGGAGGGCAGCACTTTCTCCGTCCAAACATGGGACATAGAGGGGTCGGTAGCCTCGTGGGATTGCAGTATGGGCAGCCTTGAAGATTGCGCTGCAGAAGCGGTTGTATGCTTCATCTACAGTGATGGTGGGGAGTGGGATGGTAACAACGCTCCGGTCCAGAGTTTCACTGAATTTCTTCCAGTTGGCTTTGCGGAAGTTCCAGCGCATCTTCCTTGGGCTGTATATGACTGGAAGTTGTAGGCCAATGTGTACAAGCAGGGGCCGGTGTTGGCTGTGTGGAAAATCATCAAGAATGAGGATCTGTGTAGGATATGGCTCCCCATTCAAAGAGCTGACCCAACACAGGTCAGGAGAATAGTCCTTCTTCCACCTAGCAGAGTGGAAGGTTCCTCTTTGTTTGGGGTCGTATATCAAAGCGAGGTCATTTCTGGATGCCCAGTCTGAAAGTGCCTCCCCATCACTGTCCACTGCTGGGTACCCCCAGTCAGGGTGATGGCTGTTAAAGTCCCCCACATAGATGGCAGGGTGGGGTAGGGTGGGTAAGACCTGCAGATCCCAGTTGGCATTAGGGGGCTTGTACACATTGACAATATGGAAGCCACCAATGATTATGGTGTCTGAGAAATGTGTTGTTATCAGGTGATTTGCTTCAACTATGTCAGAACGCACATAGGTGGCACGTCCATGTTTAGCATGTAGAACATAGCACAGGAGGTCAAAGCCTTTGATGGTGAAGCGGCCAGCTTCCTCTGTGCCAATATGAGTCTCTTGGAGGCAGATTACATCAATCGAATGTTGGAAGGCGAGGACTTCGATAAGGCTTCGCTTGGCTGCAGATAGGCCTTCAACGTTTAGTTGTAATATGCGAAGGGCAGATCCTACCACAAAGTGCTCTTGGGGCTGTTTGCTTTCAGCTTTAGGACTGTGACTAGGATTCTTCTTTGACTTGGCACAGAGGCGTCGTCTCTTCGAATTTAGTCTGCTGGTAGGATCATTAGCTTCCCCAGGCGAGCCCGGGTACTGGCGGAGGGCGCGACGAGAACGCTGATCCATTGCCCCCCGCGCTCCACAGAAACACACAGACAATGACTGCAGGAGTCACAGGCCTGCACCGAGAATTGCACCACCGCTGTTTTAAAAATTATAAGTTTAACCAAACCACACACTGTCGTGTTAATAAAACACTACGTGAGTCCAACTGTAGTTTTTAACGTCACTTTTTATTGCACCAAATGTCAACCTCGCTGCTAGTCTGTCACTCTCCCGCCAGTCGCCTCCGTGATGTCATTCTTGCGCAACTTTGTAGTTCTTTTCCAAAAACTCAATTACACCACATCTCCCCTTTCTAGTATCAATGGGTAGACTGCCATTGATTCATCAGACCTTAGAGGATTATTCTGCCTCTGTGGCTGGAAGATCTGGTCCTACCTAATACCATTCACACACACAACAGACACACTGCAGTTTACCCTTAGCACTGAACAATATGTGCAAAATCAAGTACAATACTTCCATCCTAAACCCTGTACTGTTCTGTCCTCACTCTAGACTCTGAACTTGAACATTTACATTGAAAAGAGTGCAAAATCTGAAAAATAGTGCAATACATTTGCAACCTTTTTTTTTCACTATTATTTTCAAACGTTCAATCTTCATAATTGTTTATAAGTCCAACCGGGTTGGTTTTACAACCGCTCTCCCAGACCTGGTTCTAGGAGTAGGAGTAGATGGTGGTTCAGGAACGTTCTGCTGTGATGATGTTGCTGCCGGTTGTTCTGCTGAAGGTTGTTCTGGAACACCTTCCGGGAACTGCTCAGCTGCAGCACTGTTGCTCTGCTCCGATGAGGAGTTCCAGGGAATGAGATGACGACGGTTTCGCCTGATGGTCCCATGGGGTCCCTCCACCAGATAAGAGCGCGGTGTGGTGTGATTTCCGATGACAGCACCTGCTGCTCCTTGATCGGTCACCCACACGTCCTGTCCTGGAGTGAGTCTGTTGAGATGCTTTGCACGGTGTCTCAGGTTGTAGCATTGCGCATCCTTTGTTTTCCTCTTCTCTTCGTTCAGCATAACAGCATTTCTATCCGGAAGAGCAGGACTCAACAACGCAGGAAGAATAGGCACAGTTGTACGAAGCCGCCTTCCCATGAGCAGTTGAGCTGGGCTATACCCATTTTGGAGAGGGGTACCCCTGTAGGCCAGTAAAGCAAGATAGGGGTCATCTGACTTCTTCAAAAGCCCCTTCACTGTCTGCACTGCACGTTCCGCTTCAGCATTGCCTTGGGGATATTTTGGGCTGCTGGTTACATGCTGGAACCCGTACAACTTTGCAAATGCTGCAAAAGCTGCTCCAGAGAATTGTGGCCCATTGTCTGTCACCAGGGTCTCACAGATTCCATGACGTGCAAAGATTGACTTAAGGTGGTGGATCACATCATTAGATCTTGTGGGAGTTAGTAGGGCAATCTCCACATATCTTGACATGTAGTCCACTACTAGCAAGTAGGTCTTGCTCCCTAACATGAACAAGTCTGCTCCCAACTTCTGCCATGGTCTGTCTGGGTATGGTGTCGGCATCAGTGGCTCCCTGTGGTTCTGTCTCTCCTGACAGCATGCTCTGCAGTTGAGAACCAACTCATTCAGCTGCTGACTCAACCCTGGCCACCATACTGACTGTCGTGCCCGTTCTCTACACTTAACCACACCCTGGTGTCCTTCGTGCAGCTTAGCGAGAACATCATTTCTCATGGTTGAGGGTATGACGAGCCTTTCTCCCTTTAGCAATAGACCATCCTGGACAGTAAGGAATGCTCTGTCAGTCCAGTGTAGCTTGAGTGCAGGTTCATTTATGCCATGAGCTGGCCAGCCACAGCTGCATCACTCGAGTACACACACTGTCCCTCTGCAGCTGCTCTCTCAGCTCCTCCAGATAAGCAGTGCTTGCAGGTAGGTTCTCCATCACCATATCCACGTAGATATTTGTGTCTTCGAACAGCTCTTTGTCAGCTGGTGTCCCTTTTCTTGTGATCAGCTGTCCACAGGCACTTCCCTGGCACATGAGATATGGAGTAGGAATAGCGCATAAGACGCATTCGAAAGCGTTGTATCCGAGGGGGTAGAGCGTCCAGTGCTTGAGACCCCAGGAGACTCAGGAGAGGCTTGTGATCTGTCTCCAACTGGAAGTGTTTTCCAATGAGGAAGTTGCTGAACCTCTCGCAAGCCCAGGTCAGGCTCAAAGCCTCCTTTTCCACTTGTGCATATCTCTGCTCGGTGGGTGTGAGAGACCGCGACATGAAGGCTACTGGTCTCCACTCCTCACCCCAGTTTTGTAGCAGGACTCCTCCAAGTCCGTAAGACGACGCATCTGCTGTAACTTTGCATTCTCTGTTAGGATCATATACGGCTAGCACCGGTGGCGACGTCAGGGCATCCTTTAAGTCCTGGAAGGATTTAGCCTGGTCAGCGCCCCACACCCAGCAGTTCTTCTTTGAAAGGAGATCTCTGAGGGCTTTATCCCTCTCAGCTAGCTGCGGGATAAACTTGCCTAGCTGGTTTACCATTCCAAGGAAAGATCTTAGTTCACTCACTGTTTTTGGTTCAGGCATTTCCCTCACAGCCTCCGTCTTGCTCGGGTCTGGACTGATGCCGCTGGCGGAGATCACGTGGCCCAGGAAGGTCACCTCAGACTTTGACAGATCACACTTGCCAATGTTAAGTGTGATACCTGCCTCCTGAATCTTTCTTAGCACGGTATGCAGGCGATCATCATGCTCCTCTTGCGTACGACCCCACACCAGCACGTCGTCAATGTGACAAACCACGCCTTCGAGCCCTTCTGTGACCTCCGTCACCATTCTGTTCTGAAAGTGTGCAGGGGCAGACGCAATGCCAAAAGGTAGCCGTTTGAAATAATAGCGTCCAAAGGGTGTGATAAACGTTGTCAGTTTCGCTGAATCTTCTGTCAATGGGATTTGCCAAAACCCCATATTTGCATCCAGCTTACTAAATATTTTGGCTCCAGCCAGCCTCCCAAATGTTTCCTCTACTGATGGTAGAATGAACTTTTCTCTACACACGGACTCATTGAGGTTAGTGAGGTCGACACATATTCACACAGGATCCATCTTGTTCTTTCTGGGCACTACCACGATGCCAGCACACCAGTCTGTAGGCTCCTCAATTCTGCATATCACCCCGAGGCTTTTCATGCGGGACAGCTCTTGCTTGACTTTGTCCATTAGTGGCAATGGGATCCTCCTTGGTGTCTTGAGTGAAAATGGTTTGGCACCTGGTTTGAGCTTGATGGCATATGCCTGGCGCACCTCACCTAGTCCGCTGAATAGTTTTGGATAGTTCTCCTTTAATGTCTCTATAGTGACACTGTCAAGGCGTGCAACAAGCCCTAGTCTGCAGCTCACGGACCTCCCTAGCAGGGCAGTGTGCACATAACGGACAACATACACCTCCTCCATCTCCTCTTTCCCACCAATTCTCAACAACAGCTTGGCAACGCCCACAACATCAAGTGGCCTCCTCCCTGGTCCCAGGAGCGGCTTAGGTGCTTTGTGGAGTGCAGGTGGGTTTTCTCTGAATATTTTCTGGAACACAGCATGTGGCAAAACTGTGACATCAGCACCTGTGTCAATTTTGAATGTCACGCTGCTGTCATGAATGTCAATGTTGACCATCCAAGGATCACCGTCTGTTGTAACACTGCCGAGGAAGATGGCATCCTCATCCTCTTCCACCTCAAGTACAGATTTTACGGTCTTGCACACATGTTTATAGTGACCCTTTCTCCCACAAGCATGACAGTTCACTTCATTTGCAGGGCACTCCCGTTTTGAATGTGATGGAGAGCTGCCACATTTATGACATTTTAACTGTGTCCCCTTTTCCTTGCTGTTCTGAGTACTGTGTGGTTTGTGAGCACGCTGAGGTTTGTTTTTAGCAGGCTTCCTACTTCCCTTGAACACTCTATCAACAGACATTGCCTCACTTGCCTGAGTTCTGGTGTCTCCTCTCAGAGAAGCTTGCTGCTTTTTCACCTCCTCACTCTGCCGTGCCATCCTGATTGCTTTCTCCAAAGTCAGCTCTGCATCTAGCTGCATGCATTCAGGCAGCCTCTTGTCTAACAGACCGACGACGAGTCTGTCCCGAAGTAGCTCATCATGCAGCACACCATAATTGCAGTGTTCAGCCAGCGCATATAGTGCAGTAACAAAAGAATCTACTGTCTCACTTTCTCTCTGTTTTCGCAGGTTGAATTTGGCACGTTCATAAATTACATTTTTTTTAACCACAAAGAAGCCTTGAAAGCCGTCACGCACCGCTTCATACGAGCTGCGTTGAGCATCAGTCAGAGCCAGCCCACGTAAAACATCATCCGCCTCGTCTCCCATGCAATATATCAGAGTATTAACTTGATTCTCTTCAGAGCTTGCATTCAGATTACTTGCCAGGCGAAATCTGTCGAATCTCCGGATCCATTTGGCCCACTCCTGCGGCTTAGAAAAGTCAAAGGGCTCCGGCGGCTGGATGTTAAACGTAGCGCACGGACCCGCTGCCACAGCGGTTCTCGGAGCGGTTGCTATCCCTCCATTTGCATCTTCGTCTTCACTCATCGTGTCCGCAAACTCCCCTCTCTTCCTCCGCGGTGTACAAACGATCCTTTTCTTTCCGGGCTTACCTCTCTACGTTAACTACAGGACTTCTGACACCATGTCGTGTTATTAAAACACTGCGTGAGTCCAACTGTAGTTTTTAACGTCACTTTTTATTGCACCAAATGTCAACCTCGCTGCTAGTCTGTCACTCTCCCGCCAGTTGCCCCCGTGACGTCATTCTTGCGCGAATTTGTAGTTCTTTTCCAAATAACTCAATTACACCACACACACAGCTTATGCCTTATTGTTTCAAGTGAAAAGGATCTCCCCCCCCCCCCCGGAAGAAATTCAGTTTGGCAGATCTATTTTTCACCAACTTCACGGTGGCACCGTCACCCTGCTCCGAACCAGCAGAGAGAAGACTCCACCTCTCAGACAGCAACTTTCCTCTCATCGAGCAAGCACTTTATCAGAGAACAGCAAGTTATGCAAAAAGTACTGAAGCATTTAACAGTTGGACATGTGCATTCAAAAGTTTGAGAAGGTCAAATTAAATTCACCTATAAAGTTTGTAGTGTGGAGAGCGTGAAAAGATGAGGCTGAGTTTATTTCTCATTTCTGGTTTATTAATCATTCACGTATCTCCAACATCCTCTCAAACAGAAAAGAGACCCTTCCTCCCACATCTGTCCCTTTTATACCTGGGACATCAAAGTACAGAGTCACATTGTCTTTAATCCCAAGACACAGTACATAACCCCCAGGTCTTCTCCTCTCCCCCAAAACCCTGGTGGTCAGGAAGCCTCTCAAGGCCATCTCAAAAGGTCACATTTCACATCCTCCTGTCATCCCCAGGAGGTCCAGACTTATTGTTCATTCTGAGACGTGGGCAACAGTAATATACATATGCAGCCTAAGCAACTCAAATATGTGTGCCACATGACCCCCCCCAAACGTCCAAAATGAAACAATACAACACAGTCTGCACATTATGGTAAAATCACAAACATCAGTCCAAGTGCTGTTTGGGTTTCAATCGTCTTCCAAACTTGCTGTAGGCGGGCTTTACCACTCCCGTGGCGCCATCCTGCTGTGAATCTGCTATCTGAGGATGAGAACTGTTAGTCAAACCCTGTGGGGGCTCTGGAGCATGCTCCCTGGGAGGTCTGCCGCGTCGAGGAGCTCTCGCCAATGGCACAGCCTCGTCAGCCATCACAAAAGCAGGTTTGAGTCTGTCAACGCCAATTGTTTCACTCCTGCCTCCCAAATCTAGCAAAAAATGCTTATCACCTGTTTCCAGCACTCAATGTGGGCCATCATAAGGAGGTCGCAGGGCTGGGCGTTGAGCATCGCGTCTGACAAAAACAAACTCGGCATTTTTTAAAGCCTTAGGTACAAAAACGCGCGGAAAAGCGTGATGAACGGGGCCCGGAAGCGTGCTCGCTCCCGTGTTGCTCAGCAACCGCTGAGCAGGGGGGCACTCCGGCGCAGGATTATCTGGGAGAAACTCCCCCGGCAGCCGAAGCGGCTGTGCAAACACCAACTCAGCTGGGGAGGCTTTTAAATCCTCTTTAGGTGCAGAACGCAACCCCAATAAAACCCATGGTAGTCTGTTTACCCAATTTGCATCCGTAAGCGACGATCTGAGGGCTGCTTTCAATGACCTATGGAAATGTTCGCATAAACCATTAGCCTGGGGGTGGTACGCGGTAGTGCGGTGGATCGTTACCCCTAGGCTGCGGGCCATCGCCGACCAAAGCTCAGAAACAAATTGAGGACCTCTGTCGGATGTAATATCCGACGGAACTCCAAAACGCGCTACCCAAGCCGTTAAAAACGCGCACGCCACCTCCTCGGCTGTGGTTGCTGCCAGTGGGACCACTTCAGGCCAGCGCGTGGTGTGGTCCACCATCGTCAAAAGATGTGTGCACCCCTGTGACGGCAGGAGGGGGCCTACGAGGTCGACGTGCACATGATCGAACCTCTTAGCCGGGATGTGAAACGGCTCTAAGGGGGCTTTAGTGTGTTTGTGTATCTTGGCCCGCTGGCAAGCCATGCAGGCTCTTGCCCACTCCTTAACGTGTTTGCGCAGGCTCGGCCACACAAACTTCTCTTCTACCATTTTGACCGATGCGCGCACCCCCGGGTGCGCCAGAGAATGAATAGAGTCAAAAACACGGCGGTGCCATGCGGTCGGGACCACCGGGCGCAGTCGCCCGGTGGAGACATCGCAGATTAGTGGGGGCATACCATTTTGCAGCACCCTGCTCTCCAGCCTTAACCCTGTTGGTCCAGACTGGAGCGCGCACACGTCCGCATCGCTAACCTGATCCGTGGCCAAGGCTGCATAATCTATCCCCACGCAGACTGGGGCCGCGCGTACTTCCGCGCCGCTATTTTGTTCCGCGGCCATGGCAGTATAATCTACCCCTGCGCGGACTGGAGCAGTTACGGTGCGCGAGAGACAGTCTGCCACTACATTAAGTTTACCCGCTACGTGTTGAATATCGGTAGAAAACTCTGAAATTGCAGCCAGCTGCCTCTGCTGCCGGCCCGACCACGGTTCTGAAACCTTGGCCATCGTGATAGTCAGCGGCTTGTGGTCGACAAACGCGGTGAAACGCCGACCTTCCAACCAGAACTGGAAGTGGCGAATGGCTAAGTGGAGCGCCAACAACTCCCTGTCGAACGCGCTGTATTTTCGCTCGGCATCGCGCAAGGTCCTGCTGAAAAAGGCAAGCAGCTGCCAAGCCCCGGCCACATGCTGCTCTACAACCGCCCCTATGGCCACGTCTGATGCATCAGTAGTAAGCGCTATGCGGGCCATTGGGTCTGGATGTGCCAACAACGCAGCATCTGCAAGGGCTGCTTTAACCTCCGAGAAAGCGCGTTCCCGCTCCGGGGACCATTCGATTGCGTTTGTGGGTTTTTGTTTTTTTTTAGCGCGGCATACAATGGTTGCATGAGCTGCGCTGCGCGGGGGAGGAAACAGTTATAAAAATTCACCATTCCCAAAAACTCCTGTAATGCTTTGACCGTTTGTGGTTGGGGAAAATTTGTTACTGCGCACATTTTGTCGGGCAGCGGGACCGCTCCTTCTGGAGAGACGCGGTGCCCCAAAAAATCAATCTGCGTCACCCTGAACTGACACTTCGCCGGGTTGATTATTAACCCGTGATCTCCCAACCTCCGGAAAACTGCCGTGAGGTGTTGGCTACCAAAATGTCGTCCAGATAGACGAACACAAAAGGGAGCTCACGCAACACCGCGTCCATCATGTGTTGGAACGTCTGCGCGGCGCCTTTAAGCCCAAACGACATGCGCAAAAACTGAAAAAGGCCAAACGGAGTTATTACCGCTGTTTTGGGAATGTCCTCAGCGCATACTGGGACTTGATGGTACCCGCGGACCAAGTCTATTTTAGAAAAAATGTGCGCCCCCGCCAGATGAACGGAAAAATCTTGAATATGGGGGATTGGGTAGCGGTCGTGAGCTGTAGCGTTGTTCAACCTGCAGAAATCACCGCAAGGTCGCCACGAGCCGTCCGCTTTATTGACCATGTGGAGGGGGGAAGCCCATGGGCTCTTCGAACGCTGGATGATGCCCAACTTTTCAAGGTTGGCAAACTCCTCGCGCGCTATGGACAGTTTAGCTGCATCCAAGCACCGAGCTTTTGCAAAAACGGGGGGACCAGCGGTAGTAATAAAATGCTCCACTCCGTGTTTAGCGACGGCTGCTGAAAATGTGGGAACTGTGAGTGCTGGAAACTGAGTGAGGAGGGTGTGGAACTTACCGCCTGCCGTAGCAACGTTGGCTTGTGCTGTGGGCGGGGTCACTCGAGCTGCACAAGGGATAGAGTAAAACGAGAGTGCATTAACCAAGCGTCTATTAGGAAGATCAGCCAACAGCCCATGTGAGCACAGAAAATCAGCACCTAACATGTTGAAACTCACCACAGCTATAATAAAAGTTCACTCATAGGTACGGCCATGCAGGGACAGAAGCAGAGTCCTTTCACCGAAGGTCTTAATGCTCGAGCCGTTCGCCGCTGATGCTCCGTGACTCCCGGGGCGTGTCAGCCGGTCAGTGTAGGTTGGCGTGATGAAACTCACTTGGGAGCCTGTGTCCACGAGGAATTGCCTCCCAGAACGCGCATCCGTCAAGTAGAGCAGCTTGTTCTGTTCACCGAGGGCCGCAGCTGCTACCGACTCCTGGTTCTGGTGTTTCCCGAGCTCTTGAACTGACACGGTGGTATACACTTGGGTGCCCTCTCTGCGAAGCAGCGATGGTAAAAACAGAGGTCGTCTCCTCCGCGATGTTTGATCTTCACCGCCGCTGTTGCCGGTGGTTCTGCCTCCGCAGCCTCTGGCCCCCTGCCATCCCCGGCCGTCGCGCCGAGGTCTGTCGCTGCTGCAGTGGGCGTGTGCCGTCTGCTGCCGTTGAGAATCCGCTGTGCCTCCCAGGCCAGCGCGCGGAAGTCCCTCTGGGCCACCAACTGCGAACCTGCCAGGGTCGCCCTCGTCTCCGACGGTAGGGTTCTCAGGAAAATGTGGGTGAAGAGGAAATCGTTGTCGTCTGAGCCTCTCGGCCTCAGCATGTCTTCCATCAGGTCGACAGGCGTGCTTTCTCCCAAGTCGTTCAGGGCCAGGAGTCACTCAGCTCTCTCCTGGGCTGATGGAGTGAAACACTGAATGAGCGCAGCCTTCAACCCGCCGTATCTGTCGCCAGCGGGTGGGCGCTGCACCAGGCTCTGCACATGTTGAGCTGTGCGGTTGTCAAGCTTGGCGATAACGTGGTAGAATTTCATGTCATCTGCCGTTATTCCCCTGAGAGCGAACTGAGCCTCGGCCAAGAGGAACCAGGAGTCCGGGTTGTCCTGCCAGAATTCTGGTAGTTTGACTGAGACTGCGTTTGCCCGGCTGGTTCCTGACGAGTCCGGTTCAGGGGAATCGTTTCTGCCCATTATACGTCGTAAGGTCACCAGTGTGGAGAGCGTGAAAAGATGAGGCTGAGTTTATTTCTCATTTCTGGTTTATTAATCATTCACGTATCTCCAACATCCTCTCAAACAGAAAAGAGACCCTTCCTCCCACATCTGTCCCTTTTATACCTGGGACATCAAAGTACAGAGTCACATTGTCTTTAATCCCAAGACACAATACATAACCCCCAGGTCTTCTCCTCTCCCCCAAAACCCTGGTGGTCAGGAAGCCTCTCAAGGCCATCTCAAAAGGTCACATTTCACATCCTCCTGTCATCCCCAGGAGGTCCAGACTTATTGTTCATTCTGAGACATGGGCAACAGTAATATACATATGCAGCCTAAGCAACTCAAATATGTGTGCCACAGTAGTGCATTTTAGGTGCATCCGGAAATTTCACCCGAAAGTCAAATATCCCTAACTTTATGTGAGTAGTGTATATATGTGTGTATGTGTATGTACAGTATCTCACAAAAGTGAGTACACCCCTCACATTTTTGAAAATATTTTCTTATGTCTTTTCATGGGACAACACTGAAGATTGATACAATGTAAAGTAGTCAGAATACAGCTTGTAAAATCTATATGGATCTCAATGCTTCAGTACTTTTTGCATAACTTGCTGTTCTCTAATAAGGTGCTTAATGGCAAAATTCCACAACAGGTGTTCGATCCAGCTGGTCCAACTGACCAATAAATGTTATGGTTCAATTAGAATTGGTATTGAAACAGTCCTCTTCATCATGCTATTCACATTTTGACATCATGAGACCAAGATGACACCTAACAATTGATTAACAGTACTGTTATGTGTGGAAACTGGGAATGATGCACAGAGAGTGGCATCTGCTCATTACACAAATTTTATTACAACAAGCTAGTTAACATACAATACAGTTCTATTACTACATAGAGTCAACCGGGAAAGAGGCTGTGAGATGGCCAACTCTCCCCTTATATGGGCTGGCGTGATGACATCACCAGCCAGCTGCGTCATCATGTCACGACCTATTATTAACCACTTCATTACATCCCCCACCCCCCCGGGAAAAACACAGAACACATTGCCCAATTTGACCCTCCCCAATTTGGTACAATAACATTAGGAACACTAGCTAAGGCTAGCAGGTGGACCACCACATAGCCCAGCATGGCTGAGTGGGTTATTCTGCCACTCTGTAGTTGGCAGCTGTGCCCCTAGCAAACCAGTCCCTTTTTTTCACACTTTTCCATGCGGAAGGCAGTTCTGCTGGAGGGGCTTTGTAGCGAGCCCATGGTGGACGCGCCCCTGGCAGTGCTAATTTCAGCAGGCCCAGGTGCCATCCCTCTGGAGCCATGGCATGCTCGTCAACAATGTCTCAGCCTGGATCCCACACCAGGTGGGTCAGCCCCAACACTGTGTCTTGATCTGCAGCCGTTGCTTTCCCCTTCCGCAGACGGCTGGCCTGCCATCTCAATCCATCTGCCATCTGAACGGCAGCTGGTCTCAGCTGTGCCGTGATCCTCATACGTGTCAGTGGTCGTGATGATGTTAAGGCCGACCGTGAGCCCGGTTGTTGGTTCTGCGGACCCAAACCCAGTTTATCACTGTGAGTGGCACTCTGAACGGCTGCATTTGGTGTTGTGGTTGTAATGGTGTGGCACTCACATTTGCTGTGGGGGTCCACCAGGCTGTGGTGGTTCTATTGTGTTCTGCTCAGTCGCAGACTCTTCATCCAGCGGCTCGGTGGTGGCTTTTGCAGGCTGGTGCTGTGCATGGATTCGGAAGCAGTCTGGTTCCTTCTCTCTTTCACCTGGTGCTGGTTGAGATCGGGGTATATGTCGCTGTTGTCGGTAATGGGACATGTGCTGGGCCGTCTTCAGTCACCGGGGTCCCCTTTCTCCATGAACTCCCTCTCCCGCAGCTCCACAGCAGCTGTCCGAAGCTCATGTCTGGCGAGGATTGCGGTTGAATCCCCAATCCTCTGGGCAGCATTCCTCCTGTGCGCATGGGACAGCTGTACTCTCGTCGTCGTTGTTCCGGATAGATGCGGGCTCCCACTCCTGCAGTGGCTCCCTGAGGCTCAAACTGGGCAAGGAACGGAGGCGAGTCCGGTCACTGCTCTCACTCTGTGTTGTGTTCTTTCTCTATGTTGTGTTAACCCCCTGTGCTGTGGTCACCCTCTGTGCTGTATTCTCCCTCTGTGTTGTGCTCTTCTTCTACCCTGTGGTCATTCTCTGTGCTGCATTCTCTCATTAGCTTGACACTGATTTGCTTGTCTCTTAAGAGCCCAAAGGCGCACATGTTCGCTAAGATTCGGACCTCCAAGACATAGCGTTGAGTTGACTCACCCGCCATTTGTTTGCGCCCAAAGAAAGCAAACCTTCAGGCCGTAACATTGGTCCGGCCATAGTAATGTCTCTCCATCAGAATTGCACATTCGCCAAATGAGTCTGCTTGACCTAGAGTACAGAACATGTGCCGTCCTTCCTTGCCTAGACTGACAACCAGTACACTCTTTAGCTTCTTGTCATCAGTGCCCTTCATGTCAGCCACGTCAATATAATCCTTAAACGTGTCGAACCAGCAGTACCATTGAGACGGGCGGCTCACCTGGGGTTTCCAGAAACGGTCGAAGTTAACCCACGCACGCGTCTATGGTTTTACTCTTGTCGCCAAATGTTATGTCTGGAAACTGGGAATGATGCACAGAGAGTGGTGTCTGCTCAGAACACGTATTACAACAAGCAAGTTAACATACAGTACATTTCTGTTGCTGCATAGAGCCAACCGGGAAAGATGCCATGAGATGGCTGACTCTCCCCTTATATGGGCTGGCCTGATGACGTCACCAGCTGGCTGCATAACACCTATTATTAACCCCTTCATTACAAATACCTTGCCATTGCGAGGCTTCAAACTGGATGTTCTCAGAGGGAAGTGGCCACTGAGCTTAGAGTGTCAGAGTGTCATCAGCAGGTTGCAACAGAGATACAGAGAGACTGCAAGAGTCACAGAAAGGCAAAGAAGTGGACGTCCTTCGGCCACATCCCACGCTGATGACAGCTTGATTGTGAACAGTGCCCTGTGGAAGTGGATGATGAATGCCACTCGACACCAGGCACAGCTAAGGGAGGTGAGAGGCACCCAAGTGTCACGTCAGACCATTCTAAACTGTTTACATCAGCGTGGTCTGCATGCTAGATGACCTGCAAGGGTACTTGACCACATCAGCAGGCACATGCGTCATCATCTTGCATGGGCCAGCGAGCATTTACGCTGGACAAGGGACCAGTGGACTGATAAAAGTTGATTCACGATGAGCAGAAATGATGGCTGACAATGTTGGAGATGTCAAGGAAAGCGCTATGCATCAGCCACTGTTGTCACCAGACGAGTGTTTGGTAGTGGTGGTGTTACAGCCTGAGCAGGTGTGCCTAGTCAATCCAGAACTGCCCGACACCTTGTGTGATGGTACAGTGACAAGCTGATACTCCCTGAAAAACATCATGAATCCAGTCATTGTGCCCCTGCATCAACAACAAAGACCTAATTTCATCTTCAAGGACAACAATGCTCCAGCTCATCAAGGTCGCATCATTAGGGAACGGCTTCTAGAGGCTGGGGTACCTCAAATGGAGTGGCCTGCACTTTCTCCAGACCTGAATCCTATAGAAAACCTATGGGATCAGCTGAGTCGCCATGTAAAGGCTTGTAATCCTGCACCCCACAACCTCAATGACCCAAGGGCCACCCTTCAAGAAGAGTGGAATGCCATGCCTCAGCAGACAATAAGTCAACTTGTGAACAGCAGGAGATGTCATTGTCAAGCTCTAACGGATGCTCAAGGGCACATGACAAGTTATTGAGACACTGACATTTTTTGTTGCGGTATACCCTCCACTGTTGTTGGCTTTTGTTTCAATAAATTGTTTTGAGATGAGGAAATCACCATTGTATGGTACTACATAAATGCCCTACTTTCATGATATAATATCACTGTAGCGTGAACTTTTAACATTTTCCATAAATTTCACCCAAAAGCCAAATATCCCTAACTTTTTGTGAGGTGTGTGTGTGTGTGTAAAAGCAGGTGCTTTTACTGTCAAAAATTCTTTTAATAACTTTAATTACATATACTTTAGTGATTTTATTCACTCTATTTTAATAATATTTTAACCTCTTGATTCTTTTATTGTTCAAACATTTTGCTTTATTTCCTCTGTATGTTGTATTTATGTACAGTGGTGTGAATAAGTATTTGCCCCTTCCTGATTTCTCATTTTTTGTATGTATGTCACACTTAAATGTTTCAGATCATCAAACAAATTTAAATATTAGACAAAGATAACACAAGTAAACACAAAATGCAGTTTTTAAATGAAGGTGTTTATTATTAAGGGGAAAAAAGTCCAAACCTACATGGCCCTGTGTGCAAAAGTGATTGCTCCCTAAACCTAATAACTGGTTGGGCCACCCTTAGCAGCATCAATTGCAATCCAGCGTTTGCGATAACTGGCAATGAGTCTTTAACCACGCTGTGGAGGAATTTTGAAACACTCATCTTTGCAGAATTGTTATAATTCAGCCACATTGGAAGGTTTTTGAGCATGAACTGCCTTTTTAAGGTCATACCAGAGCATCTCAATCGGATTCACGTCAGGCCTTTGACTCGGCCACTCCAAAGCCTTCATTTTGTTTTTCTTAAGCCATTCAGAGGTGGACTTGCTGGTGTGTTTTGAATCATTGTCCTGCTGCAGAACCCAAGTGTGCTTCAGCTTGAGGTCACGAACAGATGGCAGGACATTCTCCTTCAGGATTTTTTGGTAGACAGCAGAATTCATAATTCCATTTACCACAGCAAGTCTTCCAGGTCCAGAAGCAGCAAAACAGCCCCCAGACCACCACCATATTTTACTTTTGGGATGATGTTCCTTTTCTGAAATGCTGTTACTTTTATGCTGGATGTAATGGGACACACACCTTCCAAAAAGTTCAACTTTTGTCTCATCAGTCCACAGTCTTGGGGATCATCAAGATGTTTTCTGGCAAAACTGAGACAAGCCTTAATGCTCTTTTTGCTCAGCAGTGGTTTTCGTCTTGGAACTCTGCCATGCAGGTCATTTTTGCCCAGTCTCTTTCTTATGTTGGAGTCATGAACACTGACCTTAACTGAAGCAAGTAAGGCCTGCAGTTCTTTGGATGTTGTTATAGGGTCTTTTGTAGCATCTTGGATGAGTCGTTGCTGCACTCTTGGGGTAATTTTGGTCGGCCGGCCACTCCTGGGAAGGTTCACCACTGTTCCATGTTTTCGCCATTTGTGGATAATGGCTCTGACTGTGGTTCACTGGAGTCCCAAAGCTTTAGAAATGGCTTTATAACCTTTTCCAGACTGAGAGATCTGTTACTTTGTTTTTCATTTGCTCCTGAATTTCTTTGGATTGCAGCATGATGTCTAGCTTCTGAGGATCTTTTGGTCTTCTTTACTTTGTCAGGCAAGTCCTATTTAAGTGATTTCTTGATTGAAAACAGGTGTGGCAGTAATTAGGCCTGAGTGTGGCTAAAGAAATTGAACTCAGCTTTCCAAGGATGTGATAAACCTGTGATATTGATAGAAAGGTCAACTCAGGTGCAGGGTGCTACACCAGAGAGAACACACACGACACAGAGAAGCTACATTCAAACAGTTTATTAACCCCCAAAATAAGGAGCACAGTTACAGAAAGACGTCACTCGCCAGAGGAAGACTCAGACGGTGGGGAGAGATGAGAGCTGCTTAGTGGGAGGAAGGAGGTCGGGAAGTGGTGAAGACAAATGTGCCACTTACGTGTGCTGAGCAGAGAACCTGACAGAGAAACCCAGCAGGAATAGACAAACCAGCAGGATGGAGCTGCAGGGAGTAGAGAAGGAGAGGAGCTGGGTGGTGTCTGACCGGGTGGAATCAGGCAGCTGAGGCGGAGGTGAGGATGATGGAGCAGGTGAGTGCACAATGATCCCCGAAGATGCACCGCACAGATGGCAACAACCTGGGAAGAGGAGAAAAAGAGGAATTAAGCAATAAATCCTCACAGTAGAAATACAACTTGCTTGCTTGTTAAACAGGCAGTATACCCAACGAGCCAGCACTGAAACTTTCGCAGGTGGATCCTTATAAGTGCTGGCTAGGCGGAGACGGCAGGTGCGTCCACTCACGCAGGTGAAGTGATTACCTGCGGAGTCGGGGAAACTTTCACAGGAAGGGAGGAGGGCGCACACTCACCTGATCATGACAAAACCACAGTTAATTTATGTTTTGACGTTGGGGGGAGGGGCACTTTTTCACACAGGACCATGTAGGTTTTTTTTTTTTTTACCCTTAATAGGAAACACCTTCATGTTAAAACTGCATTTAGTGTTTACTTGTGTTATCTTTGTCTATTTAAATTTGTTAGATGGTCTTAAACATTAAAGTGTGACAAACATACAAAAAAATTAGAAATCAGGAAGGGGGCAAACACTTTTTCACGCCACTGTAAATGCATACTTAAATCATCTTGCACACATAGCAAGATAACTTAATTAATGGATTACCTTACGGGCTTATTTTGGGTGAAAACAGACTGTTGGGTGAAAACAGACTGTTTCAGACAGAGCTTCACAGACAGTTTTTTAATGTTGGTGTTGCAACACTGCATAAAGCTGTCCATGTTTTCTTACCTTTATGTTATGGATTAATCCAGTGTGCAGTGATCCACACAAAATGTCCATTATCCAAAGTCCAAATGTCTGCTGTGACAGAGACATGATCCAGTCCCTCAAATTCCTTTTGGAGATCAAAATCCATTGTTGAATAATCTTTTTCAAGGTAGCAGGTAAAAGCATTTTAACTTTAGTGAATCACAGTCCAGCTGTCCTTTGGAAAGCCACTGCTGATATCACGTCTTCAGTCTGTAATGATGTGTCTGGCAATTCGTCGGTTTAATTCTTGCTGGTGCAGCGGCATGAAATAAAGCGGCGTTGTTGGAGGTTTTAAGTAGAGTTTTATTATCATACTGTTAGAAAAATACCCGATTCTTTGATTGAAAGGTCCAAGAACAAACCGGAGATTTCTTCAATTTAAAGGATGGTACATTTATTTAGAAGTCACATGTAAAGCAAGCAGCGCTGGGTGCAGCGTGACGCAGCTCCCTCTGGAGCGTGGTCAGACTGAACCCCAACTTCCGGGTGCAGGTTACAATTATCCCTTTGGGTTGGGCGAGCCAGTACAATGGGATGGGCTTGTACGCGACTATCTGATTGGCTAATCTACCTATGGCGGGAACAGGCCATCCACTGAACACGCCTCTTCATTCTAGAATGTGCTATCAACAGTGTGCGTGGGTGTTGGGTTTGGGTGTGTATCTAATGTGAAAGACCTGACTTAAAAGAGAGAGAGAAAAGACAGAGAGGGCTCTATACCTTTGTCTCATTCCTGTTATCAATATACCATAACATACTTGTTCATAAGCATGCAAACAGAATTTGTATGGAATATGTGTAGAGCATAATGGGAGATCACCTACAGAATTATTATTCTGGCACTAACTATACATTAACCCTTTCAATCCCCCCTTTGACATGATTTTATCATGTCAACCACGTATGGTGTGAGACACTCTAGCAATTAACAGATGGTGAATAAGGCAGGTCCCTGCATTGTGTGTCAACCCAAGAGGCTTGCACCATTGGTTCTGCTACCTGTGCCTCCCCCCTTGTGGACACCTTAGCACGGTGCAGCGATGTCTCAGAGGTGAACTGTCACCAGGTCCTGTACCCCCCTCGAGGTCTCCTCATGATCATTGTTCTTTGTCCAGTGGAGTGGACCATGTAGGGGTCATAGGGTCGAATAGAGTCAGTCCACAAAGTCCACGAAACCTTTGTCCACCGGTTGACCCTTGCCAGGGCTCACATCATTCAGCTGCACTCATCACACGGTTGCGACAGAGGTTTGACCTTCCTCTGGGTCTGCTTCCCGTATCTGCAGCTGTGGAGCACAGTTCCATCTTGGTGACAAAGGAACGAAACAACTGTGTCCCCGCTCTCAGAGGCACACCTCATCCCATGAGGTCTACAGGACAGTCTGGTGGGTGCAGCAGAGGGTATGTAACATCCAGTCCAGCCAGTGAACAGCTCAGTGATGCTGTCCCAGGGATGCCACCCCCCTGTCGCTGGAAAGAGGTGGACATGCTGGTGTTGGTAAGGCTCGAGCTCCTGGCTCCACCCTGGATGTTGGAGGTGCGGTGGATGCGCTCGGGTACCAGTCCATTCTTCTTCTGGGGACTGAAGCCATACAGTTACTCGCCCTACGACCTTTTCAATGTCACGGGCACACGTCATGATGGTCTGGTGCTCTCCGGCATGCATCTTCCCTGTACCCTACACCTTTGATCAAGTGCCGATACAAAGGGCTCAGCTGGGGCAGGACCAATAATGGTCTGAGGGGTTGCCATCACAATGCATGGAGCCCGTACAGTTTTATCCTTATTCACTACAACTGTAGTTATCTAGGTGCTGTTGTAAGTTATCTCCCAGTAGCCTTGAGTGTGTGATTGTTGACTATATGAAATCTGCATGTGGTGATTGTGTTGTGATGTGTGCGCTGGGTGATGGGACCTATATGTTCAGTGGGTAGGTAGTAAACAATATTATTCAACATTAGGAGACATCCTTATTCATGCATTGTTGTATTCAGGCATTCAGAGCTTCTAACCTTCTCCCTTATTCAGATTACCTAACCGTAATTAGCATGATGGAGATAAATAACGCAAGAACCCTATAAGTCTCACACCCCTACATCCGTGTGGTGAGCTATGTATGATTTATGTATTATCATTAGCACACTGTGTTTACAAATAATCTGTGATGGCAGAATGGTCTTCCCCGTCATCATCTTTCGTCTTGGGGTCCTCAGCTCTTCCTCTCGACCCAGCAGTTGGTCTAAGACTTGCTGACGACTCCCACTGTGGAAAATTGCATTTGTTAACGCCCTTCTGGGCTTCTCAATATATGGCCTATAGTGTCGTACTCTGCTCCTTTTATTAGATCTGCATTTGGTTATCCTTTCACCATAACCAATTTGGAATTTGCTTCAAATTTTCCTCACCCCCTCATTTGTTAATGTTAAGATTGGTCATATAGGAGATTTCTGGGCATCTTTGTGCCGCCTTTTGTGCTGTGGTTACCCAGTTGAGAGACAATGCTTATGGTTTTATTTTGGGAGAATATTCTGTTAATATTCTGTCACTGCTTTTCCATGGATGGCTCTATTCTGCATTAGAGATGACAATATGTCCAACATTTTCCAATCCATGTGTTTGGGTCTAACCAGCGGGATGTGTGGAACCCCCCATCGGTTGAAATGCCTCTTATCCTCTTCAATTAGGACAATGGATGCTTCCACACATTTCCTTGTTTATCAGTCTAATTTTATGACCAATCTAGAGGATGGATTTACAGATGATGGTAGTTCACAATTTGGATCAGATCCATTCAATTGCCTAGAGTACATTGGGTACAATGCTACTTTTACAGATGTTGATAGGTGTTCTACTGGTAGCTTGTCATTTGCAGAATTTGATCGTTATTTTTCTGACTCAGAGTCCTGTATGTCATTACCCAGAATTCTTACTTTACATGCAATAATTTAATTTTTGCTAATTTTCTGCATACGTGTAGAAGTGAGTCCACTTATCTGTTCTAGTCTTTAAGTATGCAGTCCAGTTTTCAGTGGTGGAGGTGGACACCTCTCCTGCCAGCAGCGGCCATTGTGGGGTGTGCTCCCTCCTCCTCCTCCTCCTTGCCGTCCTCCCCCCTTGTCCTCTTGTCCTCCTTTTATAAGAGAAACAGATTCATGGGGAGCCTCAGGCTCCCCTTGTGTCAGCCATTCCATAAATAAGTTCAGTTTTTCTCCAAATTTTCTTTTCCCTTCTTATCTAGATTTCCAACATTGAGTCAAGAAAGGAACTGCTTCAAAGTCTACATTTAATTTTCCTAATTAATACAAGATGGGATAAGATTAACTCTCCACCATGCCAACAGATATTGTCTGCACTACTGTAATTGAACCTTGTGGACCTTTGTCTTCCAAGAGTTCTGTTCAATAAGGTTTCAATAGTCACAGCTTAACCAGTTTACAAATTTCATTTAAGACAAACAAAATAACCACCTGTGGATTTTGATATGCTTCAGCATTGATAAATAAGATCAGTTTGTCCAGTTGAACACAGACGGGTTGAATTTGAATAAATGAATAAAAATTGCGTCACACTTTCAGTCAACGGAAAGGTGGACGTTTTGACTAATTAGAATTTGATTCAAAAATTTTTTTTTTTCTTGAATGCCTCATTTTATATATTCCTTGGTAAATTGTGGAGTGAATGTAGTTTACCCTGACCCAGCTTGGCCACCGCCGAATCAGGAAAAATCACATTCCTCATTACTGTCATATTCCTGAAATATGACGTATCATATATCACATATCACACCATTATGTGGTGAGTAACATCAAATGCATACCCTCTGTTGGGGAGGAACATAACTGGGGTGTTAGATTGATTTTAAGTAACCGAGTATATAGTAAGGTTATAATCTTCGCTGTGAGTGTTTGCTCACTACTAAATAAATGTCAATATTCACAATTAAGGAAGTGCACTGAAAGAATGGACACCTAATGTCTCATTGCTGCTTTAAGTGCTTGGAAACATTTAAGACGGCTACCTGCATTTGTGCCTTCTTCCTGGCACTCTCAGCCAAAAATTTAATTTATTGTTGATTTTCTGTTTGTTTGGTTTTTAAACCTACTGCTTCAAATTTTACGTGGATCTTTATTTTTCTTTGGTTACACATACTCTGCTTTCATTTCTTTCCCCATTTTCATCTCAACATCAGAAGTATTTTCTACACTTGCTAAATCCACCGTTCTTCTTCTCTTCCCCTAAGTACTTTTTCCCATCAGAAACACTCACTCAATTCTTTTCCATCCACTATCCATCTGTGTACAAGACTTCACCTTTCCCTGGACTAGCTGATGAAACATCTCACATCTATAATCTCTTTCAGTATTGGAACTTCCTTCTGTTCACTGTCCCGTCGTTCATACTACTGACTACTGTCCACAGCTAATGCTCCATGCAAGATCCTGCACATAAAAGTGATCGGTTTCATTCTGAAAAGTCAGCTTTATAAATAAACCAACATGGCTCAATTCAAAATTCTGTTTTGTGACAACACTCATCTCTTGATTTATACCCTGGCCTTGGATGCCTTTTAATTACTGACCTTTTGAATTTGTTTTGGAATTAAATAATGCCGCTGGGTCTGAACATCTGCCTTTCAAGGAATGTATTACACTAAGACGTCTGCTGATTATTATGAAAACTTAAGTTTAACAGAGTCATCTGTATCTTGGTGTGGTGGAGTCTTCTGTCTTTTTTCTTCTGAACAGATAACCTCCAGATGAACTAACACTATGCCTACAAAACTATAACAATTTTAGATACAAAAATATAGAGCTTTCATTAGCCTCCAAAAACAATTCTAAATAACATTTAAATCAGGACTTAGCCATGTGACACACAGACCATGCGGGTGTGAACCGCTGGTTTGTTTGTCAAGCTACACTGGTTGTCTTGTGTGTGTCAGAGCTGCAGATCTATGTGCACAGGACATTAAAGCCTTGTTCATGCTCCACCTCCACTCTGTGCGTGCTCTATGATGATCCCTTGGATAAGGCTGGTGTGCACACAGCTATATGTATGTATATGCTTCATTCTTGAGTCTATTCGGCCGAGTGTTTGCTGTTTTTACCCCAAATTATCTTCTTGTTTCTGTAGTCTACTCTGGTTGTGTTTGTTTTAATTCATCGTCTTCTATAGTGCTTTTTACTCATCTCTGGATGATCAAAAACCATAACCCTTGTTACGCTGCCATCCCCCATCTCCATACAAAGTGTAAGGAAATCTGTAATGCTCCGCACTGTGTATTTATATTTATGTGTACATATGTATATTCACTACTCTTATTTTCTTATCTTTTAAATTATTGCTCTGAGTGTTGCTATCCCTGTGCCATTGCAATCCTAGAATTTCCCCGTTGTGGGACCAATAAAGGCTCATCTTATTTTAATGTGGCCTTCATGTAAGCTTACAGCTTTTCTCAAATTTAAACACTTCCCTTCTAACTTTGCAACCTTTCCTCTTAATAGTTATTTTCTCCTAACAAATTTTGGATCTTTTCCTTGTAAATTTGCAAGTTCCTTTTCAGGAATTCGTGACATTTTCTAATATTTGGCAAATTTCTCAATTGTGCAATTTCCTGAAAGTTGCAGCTTTACCCTTATACCTTTTTGCATAAATTTTCAACCCTTGTCTTAACTTGTGATTGCAAATCAGCGTTTGGGCAGCACGGTGGTGCAGTGGTTAGCACTGTTGCCTTACAGCTAGAAGGTTCCTGGTTCGAATCCCCAGGCTGGCAGGGGTTGGAACCTTTCTGTATGGAGTTTGCATGTTCTCCCTGTGCTGTGTGGGTTTACTCCGGGGGCTCCGGTTTCCTCCCACAATCCAAAGACATGCATGTTAGGTTAATTGGTTGTTCTAAATTGTCCCTAGATATCTGTTTCCTATAGGCCCTTAGAATAGGGGGTTAGTACTAGTGAAAGCGCTTTGAGTGGTCTTTGTGACTAGAAAAGCGCTATATAAGTACAGGTTAGTTAGTTATCATATTTTGCACCTCCATCTTACAAATTCGTACTTGTTTTACCCTCACATGCTCATACCTTATGTTAAGTTAAAATGTCTACTGCAAATCTTTAACAATGTTATTAGATTTCACCAGATTTGTAGAGATGTGCAAAAAATACAGATAGGAGGGTCTGGGAACCTCCAAATATGTATTGGCCCTTAAATATTAAGGAGCCCTAAACCTGCCTCATTTCTCTTGGTCACTAGGTGGCTAGTTTTCTTGTAGCAAAAGTTCCCACTGCCTGATATTCTGTGGAATAATGACCTTTCAAGCGTCAATAAATTTTCAGATTTTGGTCTTAGTTGCTAGCCTTTGTTTTATTAGATGTTTCTTAGATGGAGCATGGGTGAGCAATATAAGCTGCAGCTTCAGCCATCACGCTTTTTGGATAACTTATGTTTAATTGTGCAATCAGAGGAGCCATTGTTTAATTTGACCCCGTTGGATTCCTCTTCCTTAACACATTGTTCTATTCCTTTAATGGAGCCTTCAAACCTTAGTGGACTAGTAACTTTTCTATCTGTTCCTGTCTTGACCTCTCCCCCCTTGAAACAGAACGGCTTAATATCAAAGCCGGTTCTTTTTCAACATCCTGTAGGGAAGGATACCTGTTGTGTTGCTAATTTTGGGGGACCCCTCGGGGGCCCTTGTGGGTGTTTGAGCTCAGTGGCCAAATTGCTTAACATAGGAAGTATTAGTCCCACGGGGGCCTCTGACTATTCTGACCTCCTGTGGTCATGCAGCTGATACTGACAGGTCAACTTAGATGGGGCATGGGTATGGCTTTTTTGAAGATTGGTCATGTATTGTGTCTGCTCAGTATGTGGTCTTGGCACATCTCTGATATGGAAGGCAACAATACTGTATAGCTAGGTCTCCCTGGTGGGGGGGGCTGTTTTCACATCCTTCGAACATTCCTCTGTCCTGCATTTGTTTGACCCATCTGGCAAATTTCTCCCTTCCTTTCTTTTGATCTGTGATTGGGACCTTTGTCAACCATCTAGCCCTTGTCTAGGATAGCGCCGACCCCAGGGAGCCGGGCTTACAGGCTAGAGACATTTCATATAGGTGTTAATCAGTCTCAACTGGTTGATACACACACAGGAATACAGTACAGATATCAACTGAGTGATGAATCACCCCACATTTCACAAATAGAGAACAACAACCTTAATTTTCTACCAGCCTCAGCGGCTTAATACATATACAGGAATACTATACAATATCAGATGTGTGAGGACTCACTCTGCTGGTGTGCTCAATTGTTCCTCTTTTGATCCATTGTGTTGCTTTCTTTGATTGCTGGAGTGGGACAGCGAAGTGGAGGGAGGAGGGGGGGTCACTGCGTGAAGGAGGAGGCAGCTGCTGGGGGAGGGGTCGTCCACAGCCAACACTGTCTCAAATTTAATGGAGAGAAACAAGCTATTAAACAGCGTGTTTTTGTCCTTTTCTGTTATATCGTGTTTATTGATTATTTTGCATTTGTTCTCACCGTTACAGCATAAGTCTCTTATTCTTACGTTTTTTCTTCCTCCAATCGTTTCTCCATAATTTTTTGTCTTGCGTCCTGCACAAAACTTTAACATTTCATCAGTTTTCAATTTTCTTCAAAAACAAATTTCCTTTTCCATATTCTGCCCACTCTCATCTCCACAACAAAAACTCCTATTTATTTTATTCATTCATATTTTCGTTTGTTGTATTTATTTAATTATTTTTGTATTTATAATTTTAATTCATTTATATATTTACTTATCTATACCAACCTGCAATTTTTCATTTAAATTCTCTCACCTTTATATAGTGTCCACCTAGGATTTCCTAGTTTTGTTGAGGAATAAACCTCCTTATTCTCCAGTTTTATTGTAAACCTCCTTCTGCCTAATTTAAAATTGAACCTTTCATCTCTCCAAGCCGAACGGGTATGCTTTGCCTCATTATGGGCAAACCTGCATTTTAGCAGGCCCCTGAGGTCTTTATTGTTTTTTCACCATGCATGGAATTTTTAAAGCCTTCCTTTCAACCAGAGAGATAAAGTTCCAGATTTACTATTAAGATTTTAAGTTTTTGTTGGCAGTAATTTTGTGAAATAGTGCACTTCCTATATTTGGCCACATGATGGAGGCACTGTGCCACAGCTTGAAGGTGATTCAAAATGGCGCCCTCGCATGCGCAGTAAATGGGACACGTGCAAAATGGCCCCTGAGCCTATTGTTCACAAACCATGTGCTTTTTTTTTTTAAGTTTAAGAAAAATGGAGCACTGCCTCCTTAATCCCAGCTATACACACTACCATAGCTTTACAACTTTAATTTAGCGCTTCATTTTAATGCTGTTACCTCAAATAATCCTCAGTAACCTGTTTTACCAATTTCACCTCCACTCAGTGGCGGGTCCATTCCTTTGTTCTGACCATGCGGTCCGGAGCCCGCCATTAGTTAAATTTTACTAAATATTCTCAGCTCCCGGTATTTCCCAAACCACACTTTTATCCCCTAGATACACAAAATTTTACAGAAATCAGTTCTATACTTATGAATGCATTCACTATTGTTGGAATAAAAGAATCTTATGCAATTCTGTAAGCTATTATTTTATACTTATGAGCAGACCCTCACTAAAGGTGGAAAAAAGATTCTTGTGGCTGCTTGTTACGTTACTCACTCATACTGTAGTCTGAGATTCTTATAACGTATTAAGAGTACCTTTATACATGCTCACTACTGTAATCAAAATCAGGCTAACCCTGGATGGTTAATTTGGGAGACATCTAAGTCTCTTATTCCAGCACAGACTGTAACTGAAATTTGCTGGCCCCCCAGGCTAATCCGGGCCCTTTAATTTGGGAGACAAATGCGGCTGATCCCGCAGTTCTCTAAGTCTCTTATTTATTTCGCAACAGACTGCTCCGAAATACTTCACCAACGTGGCATCGTTTTTTAACGGCATCGGGTCGATTCTTTAACCCCCCCGGCATCAGGCTTAACCCTGGAGATCAATTTGGGAGACGAATGCAGGTGATCCCACTATTCCCTAAGTCTCGTATTTATTTCGCAACAGACTGCTCCGAAATACTTCACCTACGTGGCATCGTTCCTTTTAACGGCATCGGGTCGATTCTTTAACCCCCCCGGCATCAGGCTAACCCTGGATATCAATTTGGAAGACAGGCACGGCCGTTGCCTCCTATTGTCTTATCAATTCTGGGTACAGACTGCAACCCAGAATCTCGCCGATCCATTTAATCTTTTGTCAAACAGAGGGTACTTTCGCTGAGGTCTCGGCAGATCCCCCAATGCACAAGCGGTACCGTGATTGGCTCTAATCACAGCGGACACTTTCCCTCGTGGCCTCTTTTCGACTACGAGAACAAGCGGTGTCTTGTGTTTAGCAAATTAAATGATCGCGGCTTCACTCCCAGAGTGGCATCGGGTCGAACACTTCCATGGCTCCCCCCGGCATCAGGTTGCTAAAACCTGGCTCTTTTCATTTGGGAGATGAACCTGGGTGATTATTAGTCACCCTGGCATCCTAAGTCTCGTCATTTTGGCTCAGACTGAATCCAAAACGTTTTAAAATTTGGCGGACCATGCACCCGTCATACATCTCCAGGGCCGCGGGCGTTCTATCTCCGACTGAACATAGAACACGTGCACTCTCTTTAACTTTTCAAACTATTGTTTAAACTTTACATGTGACTCCCAACCAAATGATAAATTTCGAGATCGGATATACCCCTTAATCAGACAACTGTAAATTTAGAATGGCCAAACTGCAGAAATTTGCGTAAAAAGGCTTTCTGCTTACCTTTTTGTTTCATTCAGGCGTCGCCACAGTCGACTAAAAAGGGTCCTTCCGATGTAGTTTTTTCAGGCTCGTCTCGGAATACGTAATTCAATCCGGGTCACCGGCACCAGTTGTTAGAAAAATACCCGATTCTTTGATTGAAAGGTCCAAGAACAAACCGGAGATTTCTTCAATTTAAAGGATGGTACATTTATTTAGAAGTCACATGTAAAGCAAGCAGCGCTGGGTGCAGCGTGACGCAGCTCCCTCTGGAGCGTGGTCAGACTGAACCCCGACTTCCGGGTGCAGGTTACAATTATCCCTTTGGGTTGGGCGAGCCAGTACAATGGGATGGGCTTGTACGCGACTATCTGATTGGCTAATCTACCTATGGCGGGAACAGGCCATCCACTGAACACGCCTCTTCATTCTAGAATGTGCTATCAACAGTGTGCGTGGGTGTTGGGTTTGGGTGTGTATCTAATGTGAAAGACCTGACTTAAAAGAGAGAGAGAAAAGACAGAGAGGGCTCTATACCTTTGTCTCATTCCTGTTATCAATATACCATAACATACTTGTTCATAAGCATGCAAACAGAATTTGTATGGAATATGTGTAGAGCATAATGGGAGATCACCTACAGAATTATTATTCTGGCACTAACTATACATTAACCCTTTCAATACCGCCGTCACGGGATCCCCTCTCCAGCCCAAGTGTGTGCAGGCTGGATGGGGATCCTCTGGCTCTCAGAGAAGGAGGGACACAAAGTCTGTGTCCTGCAGCAGGGTTGAAGTCAGAGTGAGAGTGAGAGGATGTGTTACAGAACCTGTGCAGTATTTATACCCAACTCAAACAATACATCAAGGCAGTGTCACAGCAGTTGGTCTGATCAAAGGGACTGCAGAACAGGCGTGAGATATTTGCATTTGTGAGACATACATCACAATAGGCAGGTTTGCTAGACTCTGCTCCAGGTGCAGAACAAAGAGGTTAACAGGCACATCTACATATTGATCTGAGTCTCTAGGTCACAGTAAGGACAGGACGCATGAACACAATGCATGAGAGGCAACATTAACATCACAAGGCATGAATGGCACATTACGTCTCAGTAGTGTAGCGGAAAAAAACCAGGAGTAGCGAGTTGTCTGTCCTTAGTCTGTTGTGGGGGTTAACCGAACCGCCACAGCTCCCCCCCAGAGGGCTCGGCAGGTGGTCGAGACCTCGATAGTGCAGCTTGGGCAGCGAACAGGGAAAAGCTCTGTGCAGGAGGGGGTGGAGGGGGGTGGGGGTAGTAAAAGCCGGCCGGAGATGATGAAAACGTCCGGGCCGCGCAAAAATTGCTTGTGGGTCCGCGATGTTGAAGGGCTGGTCCCGTTGAACGTGCAGAGGTCCACAAGAAGAAAAATTAGTCACTGGTTCCTCCCGCGATTAAGTCCTGCAAGGATTAATAGCGGCCATGAAGAAAAGACGAGGCTGCGTGGCGGCTGTGATGAGAGCAGAGGGACTGGCGTGTTGGCTTTAGGTGTGGGCACAACCTTAAAGCTCTCGGGAACCGCAAACCGCTGAATTCCCCTTGTGTGCCGTGGCTAAGACCATAAAATCCAGTGAGCAAGCTGCGTGCCTCAGGTGAACGAGCAAGCCTGAAGGGCCAGTGTGCAGCAGAAGGAAGGCCGTCAGAAAAGCCGTATTTGTCCCGTGCGTGATGTGCGCCGTCCTCGTAACTCCCCGGTGCGTGCGCCGGGGTTCCGTGATGGGTGGGCCAGCTGGAGAGGAGAACCAGGGTCAGGGAGCTTAATCATCCCTGCTCAGTGTGTTGGAGCGGTGAAGGGAAGTAGACGCTCTGTCACTCGCTCAGTCATGGTGCGTTCAGGTCCACGTGTGCTCCGTCGGCCATGGGGATCGCCGTCATGGAGAAAGGACGAGGTGCATGCACTCTCGAGTGGAGGAGCTGTGAGCGCGGCCGGTCCAGCGTGGATGTGCCGATCTAGGCGTGCAGATCTCACCATGAAACGCTGCTCAGCTTTCCCGGTCGTGGGTGTTCTCCGGGAAGTTTCGCCTGGAAGCTCCGCGTTGAGGTCTCCCTGAAGCAGAAGGGAGGGCAGATCAGTCAGGCTGCCGCGTTCGCTGGTCGTCGGAGAATCACCGCCGGGCGTTGCGTTCGCTGGCAGCGTGTTCGTTTCAGCGTCGGGTCACCAGTGCGGCGGCATGAAATAAAGCGGCGCTGTTGGAGGTTTTAAGTAGAGTTTTATTATCATACCGCTGTCACGGGATCCCCTCTCCAGCCCAAGTGTGTGCAGGCTGGATGGGGATCCTCTGGCTCTCAGAGAAGGAGGGACACAAAGTCTGTGTCCTGCAGCAGGGTTGAAGTCAGAGTGAGAGTGAGAGGATGTGTTACAGAACCTGTGCAGTATTTATACCCAACTCAAACAATACATCAAGGCAGTGTCACAGCAGTTGGTCTGATCAAAGGGACTGCAGAACAGGCATGAGATATTTGCATTTGTGAGACATACATCACAATAGGCAGATTTGCTAGACTCTGCTCCAGGTGCAGAACAAAGAGGTTAACAGGCACATCTACATATTGATCTGAGTCTCTAGGTCACAATAAGGACAGGACGCATGAACACAATGCATGAGAGGCAACATTAACATCACAAGGCATGAATGGCACATTACGTCTCAGTAGTGTAGCGGAAAAAAACCAGGAGTAGCGAGTTGTCTGTCCTTAGTCTGTTGTGGGGGTTAACCGAACCGCCACACTGGGTCACAAATTGTCCAGATGCATACCTGTGGCTGTTTAGACAAGAGTATTTCCACTTTACATCCTGCTGTGGCTGTTCAGATAGTAGATCCACTTCAAGGTATTAGCTGTTAGCATAGCTAGCCGTGACTTAGCACTAGCTTTGTTGCTGTTTTCAGGCACTTCTGAAGATTGCAGTACGTCTCAACCAGCACTTAGCTTGCAATCCACCAATATGCTTTTGTCTTAACCATAACAAAGGAAAATTAATCTGTCTATTTCGACAAAAACAAAGTAGCTTCATCTTTTCCTTCACTCTGTCATGAAGATTCAGGACACATCGACTGACAGCTTGTCTCAGCTATGGTAGGGTCAGTTTGTATATTCATTTTTTTGCGCTAAAAATATCTATCCATATTAATAAAACGAGTAACAAGTAATGCATCTTATCAAATTTCAGTAACTGTAACACATTACTGAATTTTTAAACAGATAATTTTGTTACACAGCACATTACTGCAAAAATAATGGTGTTACTCCCAACACTGGTAATTCGTAGCAAAATTCAGTTAGGATCAAAAGATAGTTTCTCTCTTGCCATTCACTTCAAAGGAGACTGTTTTTCCGATTTAAGGTCCCAAACAGCGGGGGAAGTAAGTATTGACCACATCAACATTTTTCTCATTAAACATATTTCTGATGGAACCATTGACCTGAGATTTTCACCAGATATCAGTAACAACCGAAGAAATGCATACTGTACATACTGTACAAAGAAATCAAGGCAACTGTGTTCACAAAACAAGTTATATTTAATAAAGTTGAATGACACAGGGAATAAGTATTGAACACATGAAGAAAAAGGCAAAGAAAGCCAAGAAACCAGCTGAAATTCATCAGAATTTCGGAAGCCATCCCATTCCCCATCAGTGCAAATTAATTTCAGCTGGTTAAGTCCTAACTGATAGCATGTAAAAAGGTCTGTGAGTATCAGATTGTCACACCACAAAGAACGCATGACGGGTAGAAGCAAAGAGCTCTCTCTAAACCTTTGCAACCTTGTTGTTGCAAAAGATAATGATGGCACTGGTTATAGGCACATCTCTAAACTGCTGAATATTCCAGTGAGCACTGTTGGGATCATCATTCAGAAGTGGAAAGAACATCATTTTACCATAAACGGCCACAACCAGGAGCTCCTCGCAAGACTTCTAACAGAGGAGTCAAAAGAATTACCAAAAGAGTTATCTAAGAGCCAAAGACCACTTGTGGAGAGCTCCAGAAAGACCTGGAATTAACAGGTACTACTGTTTCAAAGAAAACAATAAGTGAATGCACTTAACTGACATGGGCTCTATGCTTGCTCACCTCGCAAGACTCCATTGCTGAAGAAAAAGCATGTTGAAGCTCATTTAAAATTTGCTGTAGAACATTTGGGAAAGCCAGTAAAATACTGGCAGAATACAGTCTGTTCAGATGAGACCAAAATTGAACTTTTTGGATGTTACAACACACAGCATGTTTGGAGAGAATTGGCACTGTACATCAGCCCCAAAACACCATACCAACAGTGAAGTTTTTTTTTTTAGCACATGGTACACAGGCAGACTTCATATAATTGAAGGAAAGCTGAATGGACAAATGTATAGAGACATCCTTGACAAGAACCTGTTGCCATTTGCCAAGATGCTGAAGATGAAACGAGGGTGGACATTTCAGCAAGACAATGATCCCAAACACACAGCCAAGGAAACTGTCAACTGGCTCCAGAGAAGGAAAATAAAGGTACTAGAATGACCCAGTCAGTCACCTGATCTGAATCCAATTGAAAATCTATGGAATGAACTGAAGATCAGAGTTTATAGAAGACATCCACAGAACCTTCAAGAGTTGAAGACAGTTTGTGTGGAAGAATGGGATAAAATCACTCCTGAGCACTGCCTGAAACTAGTTTCTCCATACAGGAGGAGTCTAAAAGCTGTTCTTACCAACAAAGGCTTTTCTACTAAATATGAAGTGAATTTCACCAAGTGTGTTCAATACTTATTCCCTGTGTCATTCCACTTTATTAAATACAACTTGTTTTGTGAACACAGCTACCTTAATTTCATTGTATGTATGGATTACTTGGGTTGTTATTGATATCACTGATAGTGAAAATCTCAGGTCAATGGTTCCATCAGAAATATGTTTAATGAGAAAAATGTTGACGTGTTCAGTACTTGTTTTCCTCACTGTATATACTCAAATACGTTCACACGCTCCAGTACTACTGACTGATTCAGTGAACAAATATTTCAAACAAATGTTTTTAATGAACGAACCAGAAGTGAGCACGTTTTAGTGAAGTGTGGATCCGATCACTACCATGAAATGAAGAGTCACCACATACGGTATATAGGTATTATGGTTAACTAATCAAGATAATGAATTTCTCTTCAGCACACCAATTATGTTGAAATCACAGGAGCCGGCATCCTGGGTTAATTTTATTTGGATGTTTTCAAGATGCCAAAGGGCACTTCTGGGTCATGGAAGGCTAGATTTTGAGGACTGTCTATCTTCAAACAGCACCTCACTGTGGAAATACAATCCTTATACTGTAAGAAGCCACTGATGGTTACAGTTATTTAAATTACAACACTGCTGAATTGGAGTAATACACAGCTGGAGAATACACAAAGTTACTCCTAAAATCCCTATTGTCCAATCAAATTGCTTGGTTGGAACTAACTGTTGTATAATTTTACATACTGTATTAGCTGGATGGTTTGTTGAGTAAAAAGGTTTTGAAGCAGGGAACAGCATGCTTGAACAGATGAGCTTTAAGGCTGTCTGCAAAACATATTGGTCATTGCATGGAAAAGCCTCAGTCTCTGTATGTTCTGCACATGTAACACAGGAATGCTTTAAGCTGAGGCCAGCAACATTTACGCTTCAAATGCACAATTCAAATGGCTTTGTTCAGCTCTTAGTAAAAAAGCAATGAAACAAACAGGAGAGTAGGACAGTGTATCAAGGGTCTTCATATAATGTACAGTATATGCATTGCACAAGTGTTTTTAACAGGAGACAAGGGTAAATAAGCATGGGCTTGTGCAAGGTAAACTGCAAAAATAAGAGCACTATTAAAATTCTACAAAAAAAAAAAAGATACCCAACAGTTCCCCATTAAAAAAGTACTTGGCAACAGTCGGGAGACAAACCTTGAATTGATTTGGGAGAAAAGAGAGTTGAGAGGTTTTTTTTAACAATTCAGCAATTTACTGTGAACAAAAGAGAAAAAACAATACAGGAGATGTCCAGACTCTGCTGCCAGAAGTGGTGGGCAGATTGAACCAAATATTGATAATATCAATACAAGCATTGGTACCAGAGGTTGGCAGTTCGAATCCCGCTCTCCCCTTACATCCTGCCGTTGTATCTGTTAAAATCCCGATTCTTTGAAAGATCCAAGAAAAAGCCGGAGAATTCTTCAATTCAAAGATGCAACATTTATTTAGAGGTCACATGTAATTTTTTTTTTTTTTAATTTGATTTTGTATACTTTATTGAGGGGAAATTGAGGGCATCCATCTGGATGGATAAAGCAAGCAGCGCTGGGTTCAGCGTGATGCAGCTCCCTCTGGAGTGTCACCAGACTGACCTCAACTTCCAGGTGCAACTTACATTCATCTTCTCAGGTTGGTTAGACCAACCCCGTACAATAGGATGGGCTTGTACACAACCGTCTGATTGGCCAGTTTAACTCTGACGTGAGCAGACCATCCGCTATTCACGTTATCTATCTCCTAAATGTACTATAAAAGTTTGTGTGTGTGTTGGTTTGGGTGTGTAACTAATGTAATAGACCTGACTAAAAGAAGTGAGAGAGAGAGAAGAAAGAGGGCTCTATAGCTCTGCCTAATTCCTGTTTATCAGAGTTTAACACAACATATTTGTTCATAAGAATGCAAACAGAATATATATAGAATATGTGTTGGACATAATGGGAGATTACCTACAGAATTATTATTTTGGCACTCTAACTTTTCATAACCCTTTCACTCCCCCCTTTGACATGATTTTATCATGTCAACCATACATGGTGTGAGAGACGCTAGCGGTTAGCAGATGGTGAATAAGGTAGGTCCCTACATTGTGTGTCAACCCAGTCAGTCAACCCAAGATAGGCTTGCACCATTGGTTCTGACACTCTTGCCTCCCCCCTTGTGGATACCCCCAGCGTGGTGCATCGATGTCTAAGAGAGTGTACAGATGCATGTTGCCTTTGTCCAGATGAACTGCAGTCACATAATTGTCCTTGTTCACCAAGTTCTGCACCCCCACCAAGGTCTCCTCCTGATCATCATGTGAATAGTTCTTTGTCCGGTGGAGTGGATCATGTGGGGGTCATAAGGTCGAACAGGGCCAATCCACGAAGCGCACAAAACATTTTGTCCACCAGTTGAGCTTCGCCAGGGCTCGCATTGTTCAGCTGCAGTCATCACACGGTTGCGACAGGGGTTTGACCTTCCTTTGTGTCTGCTTCCTGTATCTGCAGCTGTGGAGCACAGTCCCATCTCATAGACACACACCGGTACCATTAGAAGCAAAACAACTGTGTGCTCACGCTCTCAGAGGCACATCTCATCCTATGAGGTTTATAGGGCAGTCTGGTGGATGCAGCAGAGAGTAGACAACATCCAGTCCAGCCAGTGAACAGTTCAGTGATGCTGTTCCAGGGATGCCACCCCCCGGTAGTTGGACAGAGGTAGAGATGCTGGTGTTGATGAAGCTTGAGCCCCTGTGCCCACCATAGCTTCCATTGTGAGGGGTAGCATTAGAAAATGCCGTCTCCTCCATGTGGCTGATCTGGCTCCACCCCGGATGCTGGAGGTGCGGTGGGTGTGCATGGGTACCAGTACCAGTCCATCCTCCTTCTAGGGACTGAAGTCGAACAGTCACTAGCCCTACAACCTCCTTTTCTACGTCGCAGGCACATGTTGTGATGGTCTGGTACCCCACTGCATGCACCTTCCCTGCACCCTACGCCTTTGCTTGTGTGCCAATTCAAAGGGCTCAGCCGGGACAGGATCAATAATGGCCTGAGGGGTTGTCACTACAATGGCTGGAGCCTGTACCGTTTTATCCTTATTCACTGCATCTGTAGTTGACAATGTACTGTTGTAAGTTATTTCCCATCAGCCTTTGAGTGTATGATTGTCGGCTATGTGTAAGCTACAGGCAGTGGTGGTGTTGTGATAAGTGTGCTGGGTAATGGGACCTATGTGTTCAGCAGTAGATTTGTTATGGTGAGTAAGCTGAGTGATGTGACCTATGTGTTCAGCAGTGGGTGTGCTATGATGAGTGAGCTGGGTGATGAGACCTATGTGTTGCAGTGTAAGTAGGTAGTAAACAAAATTGTTCAAAGTTAGGAGACACCCTTATCCATGCTTGTTGTATTCGGGCCTCTAGAGCTTCTAACCTTCACAATTATCCTGACTACCTAACCATAATTAGCATGATGGAAATAAATACACAAGAATACTATAAGTCTCACACCCCTATGTGTGTGTGGTGAGCTATAAATGATTTATGTATTATCGGTAGCACATTGTGTTTACAAATAATCCGTAATATCGCAATGTCTTCCTCGTCATCATCTTCGGTCTTGGGGTCTTCAGTTCCTCCTTCTCCGGGCTCAGAGAGGGGAACCAATGGGACTACTTCCTCTGGGCACTGCACCATCTGATAGCCAGGTGGAGCAGGGAATTTTTCATTAATTGTGGTGGTGATGCATTTTAGGCATAAGTGGCGGATACAGGGTATGCAGCAGCATCCACATAAGGCGAGAGTGGTTACTGCTGCTACCAATGACATAAATATCGAAGTGACCAAGGTTTTCCATTTACCAAACGTTTGGTCTAGCCAATTTCCTAGTGGGTCGTTAATGCCTGAGTAGTCTGCCAATTCTTCGGACAGGGTTTTTAGACCTAATAAGGCACGCGTTATAGATCCATCTGGAGCTGTGCTGTTAGGGATAATGATGCAGTAGTCCTATGCAAACACAGAGCATACGCCACCCTTTTCAGCCAGTAGGAAATCCAATGCCATCCTATTGTGGTAGGTCATTAAGGAAGTTGCAGCCAGTTGTTCATGCAGACCAGTAACAGCATCTCTAGTCATATTGTTGAGCCATTGTACGTTGAAATGGATGTAATTAATACGATCTGTATTCTTACTGGCAGTGATTATTGGCCCAATGTACGGTATCATTAACTCAAACCCAGATGCCACCTGATCTACTAATTTATATTGGTCGGGAACCCCTCTGGGTATCCCTATAGCATCAATGTACATAGGAGAGCCTGCATACAGGTCAGAAGGGTTAGTTGCGCTTCTACCAACTTTACCTCGTCTTGGGTTCGACAGTGGATCAAAGCTGGCTTGCTGCCATAGGTTGTTATCAGATACTGATGCGGGAATTACCTTAATGGGTGCTATTAACAACACTATGGTGCAGGTGCCTGACCAGTCATGGGGAAGTGTGTTCCTTAATTTGTAACCTCCACAGTACCAATAGACATCTGAGCGGGCATAATTAAGTTTGGTGGCATTTGGCCAAGTTGTGGCATTGATTAGCTCCGTACACCAGTAATCCAGTAAGTGTCCTACTGGGTGTCCGATGAGGTTGTATTTTGTGATGCAGGTGTAGTTCTTTGCTACGGGAGTAAAGATAGGTGGATGCGTCCCTTGTGGTGCCAGTGGGTATGGGGTTTCTAAATGTTTACACTTAGACTCAGGATGTTCAGTCATGTATAAATTCACCATACAGTAGATCTCACTGTAGGAGAATAATGACGGCACAGTCAGGAGCGCCGAGCGGGAAGAGGAACAGGCAATACAATCATCTCTTGTTACAGATTTAGCAGTACTACTTATCCAATCTAACCAGTAATTCTTCTGTGCAAACCCAGTCTCAATTTCCATTGTTTTTGTAACAGGTATCTCCTGTGGGGTTAGGACAGTAATCTTTTTTGCTTCCCCCTGTCTACCCTTAATTGTCTGCCAGTTATTGGTCTTGTTGTTGCTTGGGTCTCCCTTAACCTGTAGGTTGAATGTTCCCACTGGGTCTGTCCCAGTCACCCAAGCCCCTAATGCAAAAATACCCACATCTGAAACACATGGGGTTTTTAATGTAATAAAGATGGGGTTGCACTTTCCAGGGTTACATTTTCCGGGGGGTGTCCCTTTTAACAGTGACATTTGCTGTAAGAGATTTTGTCCATCACAGACTCATCATTGTGCTTCCCGTGGGGTGTACCCCCATGACCGGGGTCCAGTGTTCCATCCTACCCATTCTCATTCTCGACAGTTGTCACTCCACCCATTAGATCCCTTATAAATAATACACATGTATTTATCTGCCCTTTGTAACTGTTTCTGGTCTGCCCATCCCTTACAGTCCACTATGTCACAAAAGTCAATTTGGATAGTAGAGGTGTTATCTCATTGGAAAGTCAAGGTTGGTGTAGTGGTTCTTTTGTCGAGTCGGCATCCTCCTATTTGTCTATGTAGTAACCAGATAGTGGAACCTGTAACCACGATGGTAATGACTGTCACCACTATTACCCCCCACGTCCAACTACATTTCCCTCCTTTCCAACAGGTGGGTCGTCTTCTACCAAGTTGATCATTCGTCTCTGCCCCCCCTTGTTCCTGTCCCAAGTCCTCTGAAATTGGGTGAAATCGCATCATCTTCCCCTCATATCCCGTCTAAGTCTGTCCGTATGGTTGTCAGTGTCCGGTCTGTGGGATCTCTGGATGGTGTGCAATGAGTCTTATGGATCCAATTACTCAACCTGTCTTTCGTCAGCCACACCTTTACACAGTGTGATGTCACCTCGGCTACCTTATATGGTCCCTTCCACCTAGGGGAGGGCCAGTTGATCTTGTATACCTTCCTCAAAACCCAATTGCCCACCTGCACATGTGATGTGTCGTGGTCCTGCTCCTTAGTAAGGATCTCGGTGACCTGTTGGGAGATATTCCTGACAGTGTTATTTAGTTGGTTGACATATTCACTCATGTTCTCATGTTGCACTAGCACAGGTGGAGCGTCAGAGGGGGCAGTAGTAAATGGGCAAGGCATCTTCCTTCCTGTCAAGATCTCATGTGGGCTGACATTCAGGGTGGCATTTGGGGTCAACCTGAGGTTGAACAATACAATAGGTAGAGCCTCAACCCAGGTTAGTTTTGTGTCTGCGCAGACTTTGGCCAAACCCTCCTTAATTGTCCTATTTGCCCTTTCTACCAGCCCCTGTGAAGAAGGGTGGTAAACGGCTCTAAAGTTATGATTGATCCCAAACATTCTTTCGACCTGTTGTAGGTCCTCGTTAGAGAAATGGGTACCATTGTCTGATCTTATCACTTCAGGTATCCCAAATCTCAGGATGATTTCTCTAGTGAGCCACCTGATTACTTCCTTCCCCTCTTCTGTTTTGGTGGGGGTGGCTTCTACCCACCTTGAGAAGGGGTCGACACAAAAAAGCAAATACCTAAGCAAATACCTTTTACCCTCCGTTCTATGGTCTGCCCCCATGTCTGTGAAGTCAATGACTATCTCCTTCCATGGGGCCCCCAGGACTGGGAGACTTCCCAATCCTGTTTTCAATGAAATCTTGGGATTGTAACATTCACAAATTCCACACGACTGTACAAAATATTTACAAATGTCCTTTAAAAAGGGATGTCACCAGTGCTATGAGATGAGGGTATTCACCTTGAAGCTTGCACAGTGTCCTCTACTGTGGGCTTCCTGATACAGCAAATTTAGTAGCCCAGCCGGCGCTACTATTTTACCCTCATGATTCCTCCAGAGCCCTGTGGGATCCTTCATGGCAACCTTCTCCCTCCAAGCTTGCTTTTCTGTCGGAGCTGCAGCTTCCTGTATTTCCTTGATATCGTGTATACTCAGCTCTCTGTGCGGTCTATCGGCTGCCCTCTGATTCATCTGCTTCCTTGCATTATATCATGCAACTGCCTGAGCTGCCACATCTGCTGCATTGTTTCCTCTCACTATTCTACCATTTCCTTTTTGGTGCCCTCTGCACTTGACAATCGCTACTTGTTTGGGTTCTAATAGTGCATAATATAATTTCAATAATTGATCCAGATGTTTTACCGGTGTGCGAGCTGAGGTTACAAACCCTTTTCTTCTCCAGTGGCACATGTCCACACGTCCAGCTTGTACTGCGTATGCTGAGTCTGTATATATTGTTGCCGTTTTCCCTTTCGCTAATCTACATGCTTCTACCAATGCCACCAATTCTGCCATTTGTGCTGATGCTGGTTGTGGGATGATCTGTGCCTGCTTCGTTTCCAGGCCCTCCAGCATTTCTTGTACTATTGCAAATGAGGCTATCAGTGTGCCTGCCTGTGCGTTATGGCTATCATCGGCCTCCGTCGGTCTATGGTGACCATGGAAGAGAATCCTAAACATCTACTCTGCTGGAACAGCACCGCCTGTGGCTGAACAGGCCGATACGCGAATGGCAGTCCCTCTCACACAGGTCGCACTTGTGGGTGGTCTCCGTGCTGCTGGGTCTGTGGCGGTTCTTCATGCGGGTCCTTTTTTCATCTGCTGCACCAGTCAGTCTCTCTTCACCCGCCTTGAGCTGTCTGGTCAGGGTGCCTCTCCATTTGGAGCGGTCCGTTGCAAGGTCCTCCAAGCGCTCTGTGTTGATCTCCAGGGCCTTCATGTCTCTCTTGCAGACGTCTCTAAAGCACAGCTGTGGGCGGCCAATGTTTCTCCTGCCAGTCGCCAGTTCTCCGTAGAGGACGTCTTTGGGGATTCTGCCATCCTCCATACAGTGAACGTGGCCTAGCCAGCGGAGCCTGCGCTGCCTGAGTAGAGTGAACATGGAGGGAAGGCCGGCGTGGGACAGAACTTCTGTGTTGGACACTTTGTCCTGCCAGGATATGTCCAGGATGTGGTGAATGCAGCGCAAGTGGAAGGAGTTCAGTCTCTTTTCCTGCCGGGCGTATGTTGTCCACGTCTCACTCCCATAGAGCAGTGTGCTGATGACGCAGGCGTTGTACACTGCCATCTTCGTCTTGACAGAGAGTTTGGGATTCTCCCACACTCGTGTGGTGAGGCGAGCAAGTGTGAAGGCTGATTTTCCAATCCTCTTGTCGATCTCTGTATCAAGGGAGAGGTTGTTGCTGATCATGGACCCCAGGTACGTGAACTGATTCACGACCTCCAGCTCGTAGTCGTTGATGGTGATGGTTGGTGGTGCTTCCGTGCCTTGCGCCAAGACGTTAGCCTTCTTCAGGCTGATGGTAAGCCCGAAGTCCTTGCATGCCTGGGAGAAGCGGTCCATCAGGGTCTGAAGCTCCTGCTGTGTGTGGGTTGCAACTGCAGCGTCGTCTGCGAACAGCATGTCTCTGATTAGAGCCCCGCGTACTTTGGTTCTGGCTTTCAGGCGGGCGAGGTTGAAAAGCCTGCCGTCAGATCTTGTGTGCAGGTAGATTCCCTCTGTTGCTGTGCTGAAGGCATGCCTCAGGAGCATAGCAAAGAAAATCCCAAAGAAGGTTGGCGCAAGTACATAGCCCTGTTTCACTCTGCTGCGTATGTTGAATGGCTCTGAGACGTTGCCGTTGTGCTGCACTATCCCCTGCATGTTGGTGTGAAACGATTCGATGAGGCTTTGCAACTTTGGTGGGCATCCTATCTTTGGCAGGATCTTGAAAAGGCCCTCTCTGCTTACCAGATCGAACGCTTTGGTGAGGTCGATGAAGGTGACGTACAGGGGCATGTTCTGTTCTCTGCATTTCTCCTGGAGTTGGCGGATGGAGAATATCATGTCTACCGTCGATCGCTCAGCGTGGAAGCCACACTGAGACTCGGGGTAGACACGTTCGGCAAGCTTCTGTAGACGAACGAGAACAACTCGTGCGTAGACTTTGCCAACAACGCTGAGGAGGGAGATGCCCTTGTAGTTGTTGCAGTCGCTTCTCTCCCCTTTGTTTTTGTAGAGGGTGATGATCTTGGCGTCCCTCATGTCCTGTGGTACGGCACCTTCCTTCCAGCACTGGCAGAGGACGTCATGCAATGGCAGCAGTAGGGCGGTCTTGCAGTGCTTGATCAGGTCGGGGGGTATGCCATCGTTGCCGGGTGCCTTGCCAGCGGCCAAGCTATCAATGGCCTTGCTGAGTTCGTCGATGGTTGGTTCGGCATCAAGTTCGTCCATGGATGGCAGGCAGTCGATGGCATCAAGGGCTGACGGTGTCACGGTGTTCTGTCTGGAGTAGAGGTCGGAGTAGTGTTCCACCCATCTCTCCATCTGCTTGTTCTTTTCTGTGATCATCTCCCCAGTGGAGGATTTGGGGGGGGGGGGCCGTCTTGCTCTGAGCTGGACCAAGTGCTTTCTTGATGCCATCGTACATACCACGGATGTTCCCTGTTATGGCAGCGGTTTGAATGTCTTGGCTGAGCTGAGTCCAGTACTCGTTGGCACAGCGCCGAGCAGTCTGCTGAACATTGCTTCTCGCAGCCCTGAGAATCTGGAGATTCTTCTCGTTTGGGTACTTCTTGTACTCAGCAAGTGCTGAGCGCTTGGCTTCAATGACGGGGGTCATCTCGGTCAACTTGGCATCAAACCAGTCCTGTGACTTAGAGGTCTTCCTCCCAAATGTAGCCAAGGCTGTGCGGTGGATGGTGTTTCGCAGCTCTTCCCACTTCTGCTTTGCAGATTCTCCTTCTTGTGGTACACCAAGTTCCTTCTCAAAGGTGGAGGCAAACTGCTCAACAAGTTCTGGTTGGGTCATCTTGCTGGTATCAATCCGTGCCTTTCCAGACTGTCTAGCACGATGGAATTTCTTCAGCTGCAGCTTGATCTTGCAACACACCAATGAATGGTCAGTGTCGCAATCTGCACTCTGGAACGAACGGGTGATTAGCACGTTCTTCAGTGAGGTGCACCTGGTCAGGATCAAGTCCAGCTGGTGCCAGTGCTTTGAGCGCAGATGTCGCCAGGAAACCTTGTGTTGGGGCTTGGTCTTGAAGAATGAGTTTGTGATGCACAGATCGTGATATGTGCAGAACTCGAGCAGCCGCTGTCTGTTGTCGTTCATTCTGCCCACGCCAAATGGTCCAAGACAGAAGGGCCAGGAGTCGTGGTCAGCACCCACTCTGGCATTGAAGTCTCCAAGGAGAATGAGTTGTTCAGAGTTGGGGATGATCCTGACAATTGTTGCGAGATTCTCGTAGAACTCATCTTTTGCCTCTGGTGTGGCTGTCACTGTTGGGGCATACACACTGACGAGGATGACTGGGCCTTGAGTGGTGTTGAGGCGGAGGGTGAGGAGTCGTGCAGAGTCATTGCTGCCCGGTTCCACCATCTTCAGCAAGGTGTTCTTCACTGCGAAGCCCACTCCGTGTTCCCTGTGTTCGTCACTGCCCTTTCCCTGCCAGTAGAACGTGTAGTCCTTCTATCTCAGTGTGCCTGCGTCAGCCAACCGTGTTTCCTGGAGAGTGGCGATATCCACTTCCAGTCTCTTCAGCTCATTATTGATGATGGCAGTCTTCCTGGTGTCGTCGATGTCCTTGAGGTTAACAGCGAGTCCTGTCATCATAGTGTGGACGTTCCAAGTTCCCAGTTTTAGAGTTGGTCTCTTTTGTTTTTTTGTCTTGCCTGGTGCGAAGGTTCTCAGCCTGCTGTTCGGACTTCTCCTCATCCCCATGCACCCAATGAGGAAAGCAAGCTGTGGCGGGACAACACCTTATTGGCTGGGGGCTGCTCAGCTTGAGGCGGGCGGTAGCTGTCCAGTGAGATCCGATGATCCCTCCCACCATCGGGAACAACCCCTGGCGCCACGCTCTACGCCAATTGAGCGGTGGCTTATAACCGGTAACTGTCATTCCCCGTGTTTTGTCTACGCCAAAGGCGAAGCTGGAGTGTCCTCTCCAGTGATCCAGTGTTCTACCTTCCAGCGTTGGGCGTTGGTAGGATTCAAGCCTGGGCAGGAAGATATGGAGGACAAGATGTTGCCCATGCAGCATGTCCCCCCTCTCCACGTCACTGATGAATCCAAAGGAACAGCAGGGCTGCTACAGTTTGGCACCAGCGCCGTCGCAGGAGCTGCCAGAACGATGTTGAGCACAACAGAGAACTGCCTTAGGGACTCCGACTCCGGATTTTTCCTCAGGGTTGACTCCCAAAGTCTTTCCCGTGACCGGGTGTGCCGCAAGGCAGCGGAGGTTTGAAATCAGGGTTTACCTTCCCCTAGATGGGTTACCTTCCCAGGTTGACGAGCCACCATCTACCCAAAACATCTGATTTTAAGGCACCAGAGATCCGCCCTCGCCCCTTCTCCTATTAGTAAAAGCAGTTCCTCCGGGCTTAGAGACTAAACCACACGGGCAGGCTAGGAGTTGGACTTAGCTGTCAGAGGCTTTTCGAGACGCACGCCATAAGAAGCATTTTATGAGCACTGGGAGCTTAACCCCAGTGCCGCTCCTGGCTATGACAACCTTGGAACCATTATGGCTATGGCCATCACAAAATAAGATCATCTCAGCACTATCTAGTAGTTCCACCTGTAAGTTATCATATAGCTTCATTTCTCGTTTTGTTTCAACAGCACAATCTTGGTCTTGTGTGGTGTCTATCTGTGAGGCCATGTTTCCCCCTGTGCTGGTAAAATGTATTTGTGGTTTATCAAGTAACTGCTGTAATCCTTGAGCCCTGTGTGCTGATAAAGTGAATGCATTTGAGTCAAGAAAGGCTTTGACATAATGTCTGGCCCAGGAAACACGCACGCAGGCTCAGGGTAGATTTAACAGCTTTATTCAACAAGCAGATGTGTCTGAATGGATGTATGCGGTATGTGTATGTGCTGGGGTGAACGCCGATGCGCAGGTAGCAGAGCAGCGCGCCGTTCAGCCGGACAACCCTATGGAGAGAAAGCAGAGGACAAGGGTAACGGGCACCACACCGAGACAGGGATAATTAGTCAGAGTGTTGCTTACTTGCAGGGACAGGTGGCTGGCATTGGCAAGTGATGAGCCCGGGAGACAGCGTCCTGCAAGGCCTGCGTGAATGGTGGAGATGAGTCGGCGATGACGGGGGAAATCTGCCGCCGGGGAGTCCACCTGTGCACAGGGGTGAAGAACTTTGGAGACAAGGTAAGGGATGCTTACGTGTCGTAGTAATCTTGCTGGTGATCTGAGGTTGATTCACGAGCTTTGGAAGTGCCGACGAGAACAGACAGCTCCAGACCGCAGCACTGGGCCGAGTGGGCTAAATAGCCCGCTGCTGACGAGGCGCAGGTGTGCGCGCAGCTGAAGCCGCTGATGAGCGGCGAGTCGTGACAGTACTCCCCCCCCTAGCAGCGCCTCCTGGCGCTGGTTTGTCCGGATGCGCCCGATGGAACTCCTTGATGAGACTTTTGTCTAACACCCAAGAAGAGGGCACTCAGGACCTCCATTCTGGACCGAATCCCTCCCAGTCCACCAAGTACTGCAGCCCGCGACCTCGGCGCCGGGAGTCCAGGAAGGAGGCGACTCTCCAGGCCGGGTGGCCGTCGATCATCATAGGCGCGGGCAGCGCTGCAGGCGGGGGCAGAGGGGGTCGGAGACATAGGGCTTGATTTTAGAAACATGGAAGGTAGGGCAAATGCGGAGGGAGGGGGGAGGGCCAGACGCACAGCCACCGGGTTAACAATTTTAGAAATGGTGTGGGGACCAACAAAGCGTGGGGCCAACTTCCTCTTCTCTCCCTTGAGGTGGATATCCTGAGTGGCCAACCAAACCTGTTGACCCACCTGGTAGGCAGGGGCCGGTTTCCTGCGACGGTTAGCTGTGGTGCTGTTGCGCGCCGCCGTGCGTAGGAGCGCGTCGCGTGTCTTGGACCACAGAGCCTGACAATGTCTCAGGTGCGCCTGGATGGAAGGGACCGCCAGCTCCGCCTCCTACTCCGGGAACAAAGGTGGATCATAGCCCAGGGACGCCTTGAAGGGAGACATCCCTATAGCAGAAGACCGAGCGGTGTTGTGGGCGTACTCTACCCAAGACAGGTGCGTGCTCCAGGAGGACGGGTTAGAGGAAGTGACGCAGCGTAGGGTAGCTTCCAGCTCCTGGTTGGCCCGCTCACACTGCCCGTTGGATTGCGGGTGGTGACCGGAGGAGAGGCTAACTGTGGCCCCCAGGGCGTTGCAAAAACACCTCCAAACCTCAGAGACAAACTGGGGACCCCGATCCGAGACGACGTCCACCGGTATCCCGTGTAGCCTGACCATGTGCTGAACCAAGAGGTCCGCTGTCTCCTGCGCCGTTGGAAGACCCCAAAGTGGCACGAAGTGGGCGGCCTTGGAGAATCGGTCCACGATGGTCAGCACGGCGTTATAGGAGTTAGAAGTGGGGAGACCAGTGACAAAGTCGAGGGCTATATGGGACCAGGGTCTGCCAGGGGTCGGCAGAAGCTGAAGCAAACCCGCGGGAGGAGAATTACCTGGCTTGGCGGTGGCACACACAGGGCACGCCCGGACGTAGTTGGCGGCATCCTTCTGCAGACCCGGCCACCAGAAGGAGTGCTGGAGGAGATCCATTAGCCGTGATACACCAGGGTGACAGGCGAGCTTGGAGGTGTGGACCCAATGGATGACCTCCCCCCGGACAGAAGATGGAATGAACAACCTTCCCTCTGGTCCACCGCCAGGGTCTGGTTCAGTCTCCTGCACCCTCCGGATCTTGTCCCTGATGGACCAGGAAATCGCTCCTACCACACACGAACTGGGCAGGATGGGGTGGCCCGGCTCCTCCGACGTCTCAGGGGCGAACTGCCTGGAGAGGGCATCGGGTAGGCCGTTCTTAGAGCCGGGGCGATAGGTTATGGTGAAGCGGAATCGGGCAAAGAACAGGGACCAGTACGCCTGGCGGGCATTCAGACATCTAGCAGATCAAAGATACTCCAAGTTCTTATGGTCCGTCAGCACCACGAATGGTAAAGCTGCCCCCTCCAGCCAGTGGCGCCACTCCTGCAGGGCAAGCTTGATGGCGAGAAGCTCCCTGTCCCAGACGTCGTAATTCCGCTCGGCCAGGGACAGGCGCCGTGAGAAGAAGGCGCAGGGTTGCTTGACCCCATCGGTGGGTGATCACTGGGACAGCACCGCCCCCACTCCCGTATCAGACGCGTCGACCTCCACCAGACACTGCAGCGCGGGGTTGACCTGGGTCAGGACCCGGGAGGAGGAGAACTCCGTCTTCAGCGCCTGGAACGCCGCAGCGACCTCTTCAGTCCAGCGGAAGGTGTTCTTAGGGGATGTGAGACGGGTCAGCGGGGCAATGATGGCACCGAAGTTGGGTACAAAATGGCAGTAGAAATTGACAAACCCAATGAATTGCTGGACCTGCTTCCTGGAGGTCGGCGTGGGCCATTCCACCACCGCTTTAACCTTAGCGGGGTCAGGTAGGACCTGGTTGTGTGAGATAACAAAACCTAAGAAGGAGGTGGTCTTGGCGTAAAACTCACACTTTTCAGCTTTTACATACAACCTGTTCTCCAGCAGCCGCTGCAGGACCCGCCTCACATGCACCTGATGTTCTTCTCGTGACCTGGAGAAGATGAGGATGTCATCCAGGTCCACGAACAGGAAGAGGCGCAGGAAATCACGCAGGAAGTCATTGATAAGGCGCTGAAAAACGGCAGGGGCGTTGGTCAGACCAAAGGGCATTACCAGGTACTCAAAATGCCCACTTGGCGTTCTAAATGCTGTCTTCCACTCATCCCCCTCCCTGATCCGGACGAGATGGTATGCACTGCGGAGATCCAATTTGGTGAACCAGGTCACCCCCTGCAGGGAGTGGAAGGCAGTGTCCATCAGCGGCAGGGTATAACGGTCCTTCTCCGTGATGTCATTCAAGGCCCGGAAGTCGATACACAGGCAGAGGGACCCATCCTTCTTCGACACGAAGAAGAGCCCTGCGCCGAGCGGAGACGAGGAGGGGCGGATGATACCTGCGCTGAGTGACTCCTTGATCTAGCTGTCCATTGCTTCCCGCTCCGGCGCTGACAGGCTGTAAAGATGACCCGACCGCAGAAGAGCCCCCGGGCGGAGGTTGATGGCACAGTCGTAGGGCCGATGAGGAGCAAGGGACATTGCCCTGGACTTGCTGAAAACAAGGCCCAGATCGTGGAATTCCGAGGGCACCAGGGTGAGATCCGGAGGCGCGGTGTCCTTAACCGGGGGAGGAGAAGACGGGGCGCAGGCTGCGGACTGTAAGCAGGTGCCCATGCAGAATGAACTCCAGGCGGCGATCTTTCCTGTCCGCCAATCCAGCACAGGGTTGTGCAGGCGCAACCAGGGATACCCAAGGATGACAGGCGTCACAGAGGAAGACAGGACGTAAAGGGTGAGTTCCTGTCGGTGGTTACCCGAAATTATAACTGGGACTGGTTGCGTGCGATGAGTCGCTTGCCCGAAGGGGCGCACGGGAAAGGGTGATCAGGCTGAGAGGAGCGGCCAGAGGGTGGCAGGGAATGCCCAATTGGGTTGCCAGGCTCTTTGAACTGAAGCTCTGCTCTGCTCCTGAGTCCACCAGTGCGTGTGTGAGATGCCGCGTGGCGTTGTGACAAAATCGGATGGGCAAGGACAGACTTGTGAGGGGATTTGACCGGTTAGAGTCCGCGAGGCCCCCTACAGTGACTTGCGGACCTCCCCGTTTGGCTTTTCTGGGCAATGCTTCACGGAATGTTGGTCGCCTCCGCAATACATGCAGAGACCCAACTTCTGGCGGCGCTGTTTCTCCGCTAGGGGGAGCTTTGACCGGCCTACCACCATCGCCTCCGATTCCTCGGAGGACTCCAGTGGAGGTAATGCCAGGGGGCGGTCTTGAGGCGTGCGGACGGAGCCTCCACGCGAGCGGCTGCTAAACTTCCGCTCGGTGGACCGTTCACGCAGCCTATTGTCTAAACTAATGGCGGTGGAAATCAACTCCGCCAGTGTCTCCGGAAGATCCCGACCGGCCAGTTCATCCCTTAGACCCGAGCTGAGGCTGCGGAGGAAGATGCCACAGAGTGCGGCCTCACCCCAGCCAACCTCCTCCGCTGTAACCCGGAAGTCGATAGCATAGTCCGCCGCTGACAGGCTTCCCTGTTGAAAAGCAAGGAGCCGGTCAGTTAGGATGCTATCGCGCCGGGAATGATCAAAGACCTCGAGAAAGCTCTGCACGAATTGGCTATAGGAGAGGTTCGCGTAACTGGGCTTCGCCATTACGGCGTAAGCCCAAGTTAGCGCTCGCCCCTCCAAGAGATTACCGATGTAGCCAATTCGGCTATGGTCTGAGGGAAAATCCCCGGGAACGCGCAGAAACACTGACTCACACTGCATAATAAACCCCCGTGCCCCGCCGAGCTTTCCGCTGAAGCGGGCGGGGGTTGGGATCGGTGTGAGTCGGGTTGGCGTTCCCGAGTTAGACTGACCGGGCACCGGAGCGGCAGGAGCTAGCCCACCCTGGTGAGCCGAGGGGAACGCCTGCTGGGGGTCCAGGCGGTCTAACCGGTGAGTAATGTTAACCAACTGGTTTAGGATCACCTGCTGTTGATGGGCTATTAAATCCCGAGCCTCGAGGGTGGAAAGACGGCGTGCGAGCCCGCTGTCTGCTGGGCCGCTCTGCTGGAGCCGTACTGACATAATGTCTGGCCCAGGAAACACGCACGCAGGCTCAGGGTAGATTTAACAGCTTTATTCAACAAGCAGGTGTGTCTGAATGGATGTATGTGGTATGTGTATGTGCTGGGGTGAACGCCGATGCGCAGGTAGCAGAGCAGCGCGCCGTTCAGCCGGACAACCCTATGGAGAGAAAGCAGAGGACAAGGGTAACGGGCACCACACCGAGACAGGGATAATTAGTCAGAGTGTTGCTTACTTGCAGGGACAGGTGGCTGGCGTTGGCAAGTGATGAGCCCGGGAGACAGCGTCCTGCAGGGCCTGCGTAGATGGTGGAGATGAGTCGGCGATGACGGGGGAAATCTGCCGCCGGGGAGTCCACCTGTGCACAGGGGTGAAGAACTTTGGAGACAAGGTAAGGGATGCTTACGTGTCGTAGTAATCTTGCTGGCGATCTGAGGTTGATTCACGAGCTTTGGAAGTGCCGACGAGAACAGACGGCTCCAGACCGCAGCACTGGGCCGAGTGGGCTAAATAGCCCGCTGCTGACGAGGCGCAGGTGTGCGCACAGCTGAAGCCGCTGATGAGCGGCGAGTCGTAACAGGCTTTAACTCCATGTGTTGTGTGAATAATGGTTTGATTGCCCATTGTCAGGTGTGATGTCTTTTCTATAGCCTTTCTTATAGCGGCCACATGTTTCACACAAGCCGGCTGACCTATTTCGACGTTATCTAATTTGCTACTATAGTACATTAGTACTTTCCTATCCGTGCTTGTCCCACCCTTCCCCTTTTGAAACAGAACGGCATTAACAAAGCCATTCTTTTCATCAACATCCAAATGGAAAGGTTTGGAGTAATCGGGTGCATGTAGAGAACATGCTGAGGAGAGAGCAGTTTTTAGTTCAATGAAGGCCTGATCTGCTTGTAATGTCCATTCTAGGGGAGAGTTGTAGTATTTGTATCCTGCTTGAGTGATTAGTGCTCGTAGGGGCGCCACTAATCCAGTAAAATCTGGCACAAAGTTCTTGCTGTATGTAACCAACCCCAGAAACTGCATCATTTCCTTCACAGTCATGGGTTTGGAGTGGCTAAGGATGTCAGTTTTGTGTGTAGCTGTCATACTACGTCCAGAAGTACCAATCACCTGGCCCAAAAAGGTAACCTTCAGTCATCCAATTTGTATTTTGGATTTGGATACTCTGAACCCACATGCAGCCAAATGATTTAGTACAGTGGTAGTTGCGGTCATGATTGATTCAGAGTCCGGAGCTGCTAACAGAATGTCGTCTACATATTACAAGAGTGTGACCCCTTCTGGCAGTGCAAGAGACTGTAGTTGTTGTTTTAAGACATGATTAAAAACGGATGGAGAGTCGACGAACCCCTGTGGCAGCTGGTTGTATGTGTATTGTGTTCCCTCGTAGGAGAAGGCAAACAATTGCTGTGAATCCGGATGGAGTGGTACACAGAAAAAAGCATTTGCCAGGTCAATGCAAGAAAAGAACTTGTGACTCGGTGAAATTGCATTCAGCATGGTGTATGGGTTAGGCGTGTCATAAAGAGTGGGTACTACCACTTTATTGATAGGTCTAAGGTCCTGAATCATGCGGTAATCTGATTTTCCGGGCTTAGGGACCGGGTTAATCGGGGTCTTCCGTGGGGACTCAGTGTGGGCCAGAACCCCTGATTGGATCAATCCAGCAATGGTGCCTTTAATACCTTCTATTTGATCCATGCGAAGGGGATATTGGGCACAGTAGATAGGAACAGTATTAGGTTTTAGGGGGATTGAGACGCGGGGATGTTGAGTAGACCCACGTCCGTGGAGCCTTGAGACAACAACGTCTTAGGGAGACTGTCTAACAATGACTGTGAGTGAGGGTGGTCTGTATTTTCTCTACCATGTGTGCGCGTGAGAAATCTTTTCTCAAGCTCCATAGTCACTGTGGAGCGATGTGCGATCCGATACATTTGCAAGGAAGGAGAGTATCGTAGACTTTTATTCTGCGTGGGTAATCAATCAGCTGTTGTTATGCAAAGTCTTTATCATCGGTTGCAGGTTTTTTGCTTCCCCTCCATCCATTATCTTCAGAGTCACATGAGGTGCCGATGTGGCAGTTAGTGCATATAAGGGTTGTAATGAGTCTGGTACAGTAACTGCCGCAGCCACTCCTTCCTTTCCCACATAAATGTCCTCACTCTCAATTGTTGGTTGTTCTGTGGTTTCTTGAAAATGATGTGCATATCCTTCCCATAATGCATCATAGTTCTCATCACAGAAAAGCTCATAATTGAATGTGCAATGGGGTCGGTCATGGGGATTTTCATAGGGGTACACTATGAATATCTAAGGAAGCCACTGTGAAAAGATGTCCGCTAAGTGACTTTGTTCAGTCAACAAGTAGCCCCCACCAAGCTTCCGCACCCATTTCAGTGAGTGGGTCACTTGGAATTGCAGGAGATTGTATCATTTGTCTCAGTGCCCGTTTGGGCATTGCACAGCGTTGCACTGAACCATCAGGAAAAGTTATGTCAACGTGGGTGGGTGCCAACAATAATGAAATGTTTTGTGAACACATTATGTCTCTTGCCACCAGGTTCACGGGGCATGTAGGTGATAGTCAGAAGGAATGTTCAAATCTCAGTGAATTCCACAAACAGGGAACAGGTCTGGACAGGGGCCACTCTTCTGTGTTACCCGAGAAGCCAACAACAGGTACAGTATCCATCGAAATGGGGAGTGGCGTGTTTAGGGTGGAATAACTGGCTCCTGTGTCAATCATGCACATATAATCTCAACCATCCACTGTCAACTTTACTAGGGGTTCGAGAAATAGATCTGTGGGACACAGAGAGTCACCTGCTGTCAGTCCTGGGCAGCCCTATTGTGGTAATTGGTGAGCTCCAGGGGCTTGGTGCCAATTATCCTGTGCCCGGGGAGGAGGAGGAGGACCATGTAGGGGAGGATACACATTGTGTTGATAATTGGGGGAGCCCCCTGGGTGCCTTTGTAAGTGTCGTTGTGGGCAGTGTTGAACCCAGTGGCCATATTGCCGACATAGGAAGCATCGGTCCCGTGGATCAGCCCCCCTCCCCGGGGTTTATCGTTAACACGGCCTCTGTCTCTATTATTAAATCTCTTATATCCTCTGTGGCCCTGCGGCTGACGCTGATATGGCAGATTAGGTAGGGTGTCTGGGTATGGTCCATATTGATGTAGTGTGAGGTCCTGGGGTGGTTGTATGGCTAGAGTTTGATGGGGGGTGGGTTGTTGTGGCATTTGATTAGCAGAGGCTTTATTTTGATTCACCTTATCTCTCATCTCTTTCAACTGTGCCTTTGCTACTTGTGATTGCAGAGAAGCCAATTCTTTCTTTTCCTGCTCACATTTCTTAATCTCATTATCAGTGTACTGGCTAACATGAGCTGACCAAATAGTGAACGGTAAGTTGGAGAGTCCAACCACTTGCTTCAACATTTTCTGTATGGTGGCGGGTAGTGAGGCCTCTACTGCTCCCCTAAAGAGCATTTCAATTGTACCGTTAGTGGCTGGGTCCTCACCTGTCCTATCTTGTCATAAATCTCACACCCGGAGTAAGTATGTAGCACCCTTCTCATGGTCGTTAGGTGGGATGTCACATAGCTCAGCCAATTTCATTTGAATGGGGAACTTTTCACAGATTATGGGCCACAATAAATACACTACTGCTGACAACGGGGATTCATCCCTTTCCAAATGTGTACCTCCTAGTAGTTCCACCTCCTGTAGCATCCCCAGGGAAGTACAGGAGGTGAATACCCGTCTAAGGTCTCCCAGAGCAGGTGCTATTCCAGCACAGGCCTCAAGGAAAGCTTTGATCGGTGGCGCACCGCCATTATGTATATCTGGCAGCTGTGATTTTATCAAGGCTGTGTCTTGGAGTGAGAGTGGAGTGTAGTTTGTGGTCACACGGCCTCCGGCTGACGTCGCAGTGGTCAATGGCATTTGCCTCGCTCGGGGCGCGTGGCTCCTATCCATACATGTATGTACGTTACCATAAACAGGTCTACGGGCTGCTATGTGTGGACTGTGTCTAGCAGAGGTGGCATCATGTAGATTTAGTCCTATGTTCTCAAAGGCTGAAGTGAGGGTGTGTACAGGTGATGCACCTTGGTCAGTGGCTGTCTCTGCATATGACCTGGTGACAAAAGTACAATCTGAACTTGCCCCTGTATTATCAGGGGCGTTTACAGCATGTTCCATGTCTTTTTCTAAAAATACTTAGTTTTCTCATTATCTCCTGGCTCCCCCTGGGCTGGAGTTGTTTGTAACAGTCCATTTTTAATCACCACCAGGGGGGCCATTATCGTGGGTGTTGATTGGGTAGACTCATTCGGCACCTGTGCCAAGACAGAAGGTTGATTAATGTGATTTTGGGACCTCTCTGATAGAGCTTGTGCCCGTGTAGGGAGGAGGGGGTGCTATTAGACGGCGTGTCTCCCTCCACCCTGAGACTCTGTGCGAAACAGCTGGCTCCTGTATTCACAGACATTTTTAACACCTCCCTTAAGTTATGCCACGTGCCGTCCTGCCTCAAATCCTCCACCATCATCCCTGTCCCCAAGAAGCCACGGATCACTGGACTTAATGACTACAGACCTGTAGCGCTCACCTCTGTAGTCATGAAGTCCTTTGAGCGCCTGGTCCTGTCCCACCTCAAGTCCATCACCACCCCTCTCCTGGACCCGCTGCAGTTTGCCTACCGAGCCAACAGGTCTGTAGACGATGCAGTCAACCTGGCCCTCCACTCCATCCTGCAGCACCTGGACTCCCCGGGAACCTACGCCAGGATCCTGTTTGTGGACTTCAGCTCCGCATTCAACACCATCCGCCCCGCTCTGCTCCGGGACAAGCTGTCCCTGCTCAACGTGCCTGACTCCCTCTGCAGGTGGATCATCGACTTCCTGACGGACCGGAGGCAGCATGTGCGGCTGGGAAAGACTGTCTCAGACTATACTAGCATCAGCACTGGATCACCCCAGGGCTGTGTACTTTCCCCCCTACTCTTCTCCCTTTACACCAACTCCTGCACCTCCAGCCACCAGTCTGTCAAGTTGATCAAGTTTGCGGACGACACCACCCTCATCGGGCTCATCTCCAACGGTGACGAGTCCGCCTACAGGAGAGAGGTGGCCCAGCTGGCGTCCTGGTGCAGCAATAACAACCTGCAGCTGAACGCTCTGAAGACAGTGGAGATGATTGTAGACTTCAGGAAAGTCACTACTCCTCTGCCCCCCCTCACCCTCTCAGGCTCTCCCATCACCACTGCTGATTCCTTCCGCTTCCTAGGCACTACCATCACCAGGGACCTCAAATGGGAGCTGACCATCAGCTCACTCATCAAAAAAGCCCAGCAGAGGATGTTCTTCCTGCGGCAGCTGAGGAAGCTCAAGCTACCCACCAAGATGTTAGTGCAGTTCTACACAGCCATCATCGAGTCCATCCTCACCACCTCCATAACCGTGTGGTACGCAGGAGCCACTGCCAGGGACAGACTAAGGCTGCAGCGCGTCGTGCGCACTGCTGAGAAGGTGATCGGCTGCAAGCTCCCATCTCTCCAGGATCTGTACATCTCCAGGACCCGGAGGCGTGCTGGCCGGATCATAGCCGATCCCTCACACCCTGGTCACGTACTGTTTGCCCCCCTCCCCTCTGGTAGAAGACTTCGGTCCATCCAGACTAAAACCTCCCGTCACATGAACAGCTTCTTCCCCTCTGCCATTAGAGTGCTGAACACTAAGTGACTTATTGACTCTCGTGCACCATGTACAGCAGCTCAACCAGACTCATGTCAATCATCACTGTTTTCTTCCTGCATTACCGACTGCACTATATAGTTCTCCACAGTATCTGCTGCTGGCTAATATATATTTTAACTGTTGACCAGTATCACTTAATCTTATCCTACACTTTATTACATGTATAGTTTATTTCTCTTATCTTATCATGTTTAATGTTGCAGCATTGTACCGAGACAAATTCCTAGTTTGTGTACTACATGAACAATGGCAATAAACCTGATTCTGATTCTGATTCTGATTCTATTAGTTCTCCACCCAGAGGGGGAGCTGTTGATTTATCAGCAGGTGGTCCAATAGTCTTAGGCTGTATTTCTGCCTTTGTGATGGAGGCTATTGATGTCAGTGGGGAGGCATTGGCGTGAACTGACATTTGAGGTGAACTCTGCATAGGGAACATCCTCTGTAGGGTAAACTTAATTTCCCCCAAAAAACACTGACAGTCTGCCAGAAATTCTCCTGCCCTTTTTAACTCCTTTCCTGTTCTCCCCTTTCAAAATATACTGGCCTCCCGGTGTTTACTGCTTGCCTTCTCATGCCCCCCTCTTGTCTGTTTCATAAACATAACAAGGTCCCCCGGTTCAGGGGGCTGTTTTCACACCCTGCAAACATTCCTCTTTCCTGCATTTGTTTGACCCATCTGGCAAATCTCTCCCTTCCCTTCTTTCGATCAGCGACCGGCACCTTTGTCAACCATCTAGCCATTGTCTGAGATAATGCCGACCCCAGGGAGCTGGGCTTACAGGCCTGCCATTGGTCTATTGTTTCTTGCGACATTTCATACAGATATAACCAGTACCCCTTGCTGCTACAGGTGACGTATTGTCCGTGTGTCTAGACCCCAACAGGAAGCTTCTACACAGATGCTAGCCTTCTGTGCGCCTGTTAGCTGGGACTTGACGCCAGTCTTAACACACGTTTTAACTCAGAACAACAGTGGTACTGTATCTGCTTGTACTCCCGCTATTCCAATCCAACCCCCTTGTATTTACACAATCACTCAAGATCTGTTTTGCTGTGCGGAATTCTCATTCAGTCTTCACTGCTTGACACACACACACAGGAATAGAGTAAAAATATCAACTGAGTGATGAACCAACCCACATTTCATAAATAAAAAAATAACAAACTTGAATTCTCAATCAGCCTTGGCTGCTTGATACACATACAGGAATACAATATAATGTTAAATGAGTGAGGACTCACCCCTGCCTTGCTGCGTGGAATTCTCAATCAAACTTGAATTCTCAATCAGCCTCGGCTGCTTGATACACATACAGGAATACAATACAATATCAATTGAGTGATGACTCACCCCACATTTCATGAAAATAACAAACTTATTCCTACGTCCTCATGACAACAAGGTTTTCTCTCCCTGCATTTCTCCACTCTCAGCATATAACGTCCACTCCCACAATGCTCATCTCCACACTTCTATTTATTTAAATATTCATTTATTTTTATTTTATTTATTTATGTATTTACTTATTTATCTATTCCAATTTGCAGTTTTCCTTTGTTCTTTATTTAAGTTACCTCACCTTTATATATTGTCCACCTAGGATTTTTCTACACTTTTATTGTATAAGTAGGAGTAAATGTCCTTATTCCCCTCTGTCCAAATTAAAGTTGAACCTTTTTTCTCCAGCTGATTGGGCAGGCCTTGCCTCACTACAAAACCCGCATTGGTGAGTGTGGGAGGGCTTTATTTTGCCGTGCAAGGACTTAAAGCTTTCCTTTCAACCAGAGAGATAAGGTTCCAAATTTATTAGGAAGATTTGAAGCTCTATTTGGAAGTAGATTTATGAAAGAGTGCCCTTCCTACAGTTGGCCACACGATGGAGGCACTGTGCCACAGTTTGAAGGTGATTCAAGATGGCGTTTACCCACGCATGCGCACTGAATGCCACGTGGCCACTTCTGCCACGTACAATTGTGAACACGCAAGATGGCCCCGGAGCCTATTGTCCACAAACCACAACTTGTTTTTCAAAGAAACTGGAGCGCTGCCTCCTTAACTTCAGCTGTAAACATGCCAGAAGAATCTTACAACTTTAATTTAGTGCTCCACTTTACTATTGTTACCTCAAATGATCTCCTCTCAGAAACCTATTTTAAACAATCTCTGATCTCCACCCAGGAGTGGGGTGGATTGCTCCCTCCTTTGTGGAAAAACATACACCCACCTTTGTTCTATCCACACGGCCTGAAGAGAGCCATTAGTTAAATCATACTATGGGAAAAGGTTAATAGATATTCCTAACCCCCATTATTTCTCAAACCACACATTTATCTCCTAAAGACACAGAGTTAGCACAGACATCCGCATGCACAATATAGACACTACAAACAAACCCTCAAGACACAGAATTAACACAGAGATCAGCATGCACGATGTGGAGAATACAAACTGAGGTTATTGTGTGTTCTTTCCTGCCACAGATTTGCATGTACTTGTTTTCTCATAGCTTAACTTTTATGTAGAGGGTACTTTCATTGAGACCTCGTCAGGTCATCGATACAAGAGGTATCGTATCATACCTTACACTGATTTTAACAAGCTATCTTTATTGCTGTGTACAGACACTCACTAATGATGTATAAAATGATTCTTATGCTGTACTGTTAGTCATCACTATTTTTATTCTATGAACAGTCACTCACTAAGGATGTAAAAAAGATTGTCATGCTGTACTGTAAATTATTACTTTTATACTTAGGAACAGACACTCATTAATGATGGTAAAAAAAGTTCTTGTGCTGTACTGTAAGTTATTACTTTTATCCTTATGAACAGACACTCACTAATGATGGTAAAAAGGTTCTTGTGCTGTACTTTAAATTATTATTGCTACATTACTCACTCATGATTAAGTTTGAGATTCATATAATGTATTAGAGTACCTTATTTATGCTCACTATTGATGTAAAAAAGATTCTCACATTGCAAATCTTCCCTATTCATAAAAAATGGCTCTTTGATCCTAGGACATTTCTTCACTCTCCCTCGTGTGAGACCATGTGATTCATGCCTTACATGTGACGCTGATTTCCATCAGACAAACAATTCCTCTGGAGTATAAAATTTTATTCCCCATGTTATAAAATTTGGAGATCGGCTATACCCCTTAATCAGACAACTGTAAATTTAGTATGGCCAAAGTGCAGAAATTTGTGTAAAAAGGTTTTCTGCTTACCTTTCTGTTTGGGCACCACAGTCATCTAAAAAGGGTCCTTCCAATCTGTTCCCGCCTCGTCTCACAATAGTTCAATCCGGGTCGCCGGCACCAAAATTGTTAAAATCCCGATTTGTTGATTGAAAGATCCAAGAAAAAGCCAGAGAATTCTTCACTTCAAAGATGCAACATTTATTTAGAGGTCACATGTAAAGCAAGCAGTGCTGGGTTCAGCGTGATGCAGCTCCCTCTGGAGCATCGCCAGACTGACCTCGACTTCCGGGTGCAACTTACATTCATCTTCTCGGGTTGGTTAGACCAACCCCGTACAATAGTATGGGCTTGTACACAACCGTCTGATTGGCCAGTTTAACTCTCACGTGAACAGGCCATCCGCTATTCACGTTATCTATCTCCTAAATGTACTATAAAAGTGTGTGTGAGTGTTGGTGTGGGTGTGTAACTAATGTAATAGACCTGACTAAAAGAAGTGAGAGAGAGAAGAAAGGGAGCTCTATAGCTCTGCCTAATTCCTGTTTATCAGAGTTTAACACAGCATATTTGTTCATAAGAATGCAAACAGAATATGTATAGAATATGTGTTGGGCATAATGGGAGATTACCTACAGAATTATTATTTTGGCACTCTAACTTTTCATAACCCTTTCATATCCCTGGGTAAGACACTTTACCCATCTTGCCTCCAGTGTCCATAACACTAGGTAGTCGTCAGAGAAGCCATTGATGTGGATTGGCAGTCACGTTTCTGTAAGTCTGCCCAAGGGCAGCTGTGGCTACAGTAGTAGCTTACTACTACCATTTTCTATCTGGAGTGAATGAATAATGGACTCACTGTCAGCACTTTGAGATGTCACTTGACATTTTAAAGCGCCATATAAATCTAATCCATTATTTTTATGATTATTACCTACTCCTTACTTCCTCCTCCTCCCGCTTGTGTTTTTATGTTGTACCATTACGTGACTCAGCAGCGCCAGGTAAACAAGCTAGCAAGCAGCAGCTGCTGGTGTTCTGACATTTTAACATACTTTCTCAGAATACCATCCCCATAAGGCAAACCGATAGATGGAGCTATCAGTTTAATATACTTTGTCAGAATCCGTTGCACTGCAAATATGACACGAACATTGCATAATTGCTCACATTCCATCAGCTGGGCAATGGTATGCTATTGTTTACCCTCCGTCAGCTGTATTGAGTAATTTTTAACAGCAGGAAATATATATATATATATATATACACACACACACACACACACACACACACACACACACACACACACACACACACACACACACACACATATATATATATATATATATATATATATATATATATACAGTCGGTGCATCGTGACATGCACTACACAAAGAGCAGAGATAAACAAACCTATCATCGGGTCAGTCACTGCAACAGATACTGGAGTCAGTTTGTCTTGGTCTGTCCTTGCCACTGATAATACCTCTATTTGCCAAGAATGTGCCGCTAGTCCAGCAAAAGCTAGCGGTACTCAAATACTTTGCAAGCAGTTTCATGAAATGTTCAGTCAGAAAGAAACTCATACCGGCTCGGATGTCGCCCAGGTAAACAAGGTCCGCACTGATCTGTTCACACTCCGACAGGCAGCAAAAAGTACGTTAGGAGCAGGACGAGAGAAGAAGAGGAAAACAGCAGCCTTGTGTGTAGCAGAGTGGAATGTATGCACTCTGATGGACAGATCACCATCACAGCACCCAGAAAGACAGACCGCGCTTGTGGCCTTGGAAATGAGCAGGTACAATGTAGACATAGCTGCACTTAGTGAAACAAGGTTGCCTGGATATGACAGTTTGGAAGATCATGGGTACATCTTCTTTTGGAGTGGGAAATCAACTCATGAAAGGAGAGAAGCAGGAGTAGTCTTTGCAGTTAGAAAGGAGATAGCAGAAATGCTTGATGAGGAACTGGTGCCAATCAACGACAGGATAATGACATTGAGACTCCCACTACAGCGGAAGATGTATGCTACACTCATCAGCGTGTATGCCCCAACAATGACTAACACAGAAGAGGCGAAGGAAGAGTTCTACACTGATTTACGAGAGACTATCGGGCATGTACCATCTGGTGACAGGCTTATACTCATTGGAGATTTTAATGCTAGAGTTGGTTCAGACACTGAGAAATGGAAGGGAGTGCTAGGCAGTCATGGAGCAGGCAAGTGCAATGCTAATGGAGAACTTCTACTTCCACTATGTTCAGAATACAATCTTGTGATAACCAACACCCTAATTAAGCACAAGGACACACACAAGAAGACATGGATGCACCCAAGATCCAAGCACTGGCACTTGTTAGACTACATCATAGTAAAGCAGAGAGATACTGTATAAGGGATGTATTGGACACCAGAGCAATGAGAAGTGCGGACTGTGGTACTGATCACGTTATGCTGAGATCTAGATTAAGGATTTGCAGAAGAAAACAGCACTGCAGGACAGGTGCAAAGCCACCACGGAAGCTAAACACTAGTGCACTGAAAGGCCAAAAGAAGCAGGAAGAACTTACACAGGAAATGGATGAAAACTTGAAAGACTGGGACAGCAACAACTCAGAGAATGACATAGAAGAGAAATGGGCAACACTGAAGGATACAGTGTATCAGACTGCAAGTGATGTTTTAGGCCACCCTGAGAGGAAACAACAAGATTGGTTTGATGAGCAGTGATAAACACCTAAAGAAACTACTAGAAGCGAGGAATACAGCTAGGCAGGAAAATCTATAGTGTAACACAAGGTCGAAGAAGAAGAAATACTTAAAAGGCTCAGAGTGAGCTACAGAAGTACACCAGAGTGATGAAGTCCAACTGGTGGAATGAAAAAGTGGAGCAACTTCAAACTGCAGCAGGAAGAACATGAAAACATTCTTCACAGGTTTGAGAGAAATCTATGGCCCTAAACCAAGAGCATTGATCCAACTAAAGGCTACGGATAGTGAAACGGTTTTGCAGGAGAAAGACAAGATCCTGGACAGATTTGCAGACCACTTTGACCAACTACTAAACAACCCTGGAGATCTCACTGAAGAGGCTAAAGAAGCTCTAGTGCAGCGACGTGGCTTTAAAATTGGAAGAAGCACAATGGACATAATTTTCTGCTTGAAACAGTTTCAAGAAAAGTGTATCGAACAGAACATGCTGCTTTAAGTAGTCTTCATTGACTTCAGTAAATCCTTCGATACTCTATCATGACAAGGACTCTGGCAGGTACTCAAGAAATATGGCTGTACAGAGAAGTTTGTCAACCTGATCAAGGCACTCCATACAGGTATGCAAGCAAACGTGGCAATGAGTGGTTCAGTATCTAAAGACTTTTCAGTAAGCAACAGGGTGAAACAAGGGTGTGTACTGGCGCCTACACTCTTGTCATTATATCTGTCAGCCATGCTTGAGGTGGCCTTCAAAGACACTTCAGAAGGAGTATACATTCAAACAAGGAAAGAAGCAGACTTGTTCAATGTGGCACAGTTTAAAGCCAAGAGTAAGACATCGATAAAGGTAGTAAGAGAAATGCTTTTTGCCGATGACAGTGCTGTAGTTGCTCACAGTGCGGAAGATATGCAATCTTTAGTGGAGACATTTGCAAGAGCAGCTAGCCAATTCAGCCTCAAAATCAACATCAAGAAGACAGAGCGCCTCTATCAACCTGCCAATGTTCCAGCTATCAACATCACTACCAGAAGAGATCAGCACTGTTACAGAGCCACTATTCAAGTCTAAGACTTTCTAGTACATCGGGAGTAGTGCTTCAGAGAATGCTAGGCTGGAGGATGAACTATCTCTCAGAATGGGAAGAGCGAGTGCTGTGTTTGGAAATGAGGGAGAGACTGTGGAACAATCAACATGTGTCTATCCGTGTGAAATGCAAAGTGTACAGAGCGACAGTACTGGCTACTCTATTGTACAGTGCTGAAACTTGAACTGTCTACAGGGGACAGGTAAAGAAACTCCATGCGTACATGATGAGACACCTTCAAGCCATAATGAATATCTCATGGAAAGACAAGATAACCAACATAGGCGTGCCAAAATGAGCTGGCCTACCATCAGTGGAGGACATGTCAATACAGATGAACCTAAGATAGCTCGGACATGTTGAGAGGATGGGTCACCAGCAACTCCCTCAGCAGTTAGATTACTCACAGTTATGCGAGGGCATATGCAATTAGGGTAGATGGAGCACAGTTGTGACAATGTGAGGTCCCATTCCGACTCCACTTGGATCTCCTGGAGGGACACCATGTCCCAGAGGGGTCCGTGCAGCGCGATGACTAGATCTGCCCCCTAGGGGTTGTTTTCGTCCGGTTGTGAGGTGTTGGTCGTGGCACGGAACAGGAGGTCTGCCACTACATTCTCTTTGCTAGGGGTGAACTGGGTAGTGAAGTTGTAGGCCCGCAGCTGTTCAGTCCACCTGTGGATCCACAGGGGCCAGTGTCCCGAACCTGTCGTCTCCAGCAGCGTCATCAGTGCCCGGTGGTCCGTGCGCAGGGTAAAATGGCATCCATAGAGGTTAATGTGCCACCATTCGCATGCCCAGACACATGGAAGTGCCTCTCTCTCACCCACAGTGTACTTCTGTTCAGGTGGTTAGAGGGACCTCAACGCGAACACCACTGGGCGCTCCGTACCATTTAGTATTTGGGAAATAACTGCCCCCATCGCTGAACCAGATGCATCACAAGTCACAAAGTTGGCCATTTTGGATCAAAGTGGGCCAACATTGGCGGGGAGGTGAGTTGGGACTTCAGCCTAGCGACCGCCACTGAGCAGGCCGGAGTTCATTGCTACGGAGCATCCTGCTTCACAAGGGCTCGGAGGGGTTTGATAGTCTCTGAATAATGGGGAATGAAATGCCCGTAGAAGTTCACCATGCCCAGAAACGATGAAATTTGTACAGGCGTTGTGGGGTCAGGGAGATGCAGGACCACCTCCATGTTCGAGTGCAGGGGGCTCAAGCCCTCAGCTGCTACCCGGAACCCAACAAACTCAATGGAATCTGCCGTGAAGATGCACTTTTCCCCGTTCAGCGTGACCCCGTGCTACAGCAGCACCTCCATTACTCGTCCCAAACGATCGTCATGTGCTTCCTGTGACGCACCGTGGACCACAATGTCGTCCAGGTACACCACTACACCCCTGAGGCCAGCGAGAATCGTAGACATAATTTTTTGAAAACAGCTCATCACTGAGCTCAGACCAAAAGGCATGCAGGTGTGCCTGAAAACGCCCATGTGAGTCATGAACGCTGTTAGATTATGGCTGGCCAGGTGGAGGGGCACCTGAAGATAACCCTGGCGAAGGTCCAGCTTTGTGAACACCTTTGAGCCGCTGAACATTGCTTTGAGTTCCTCCATCGTGGGGAGCAGGTATTTATCTGGGATGATCGTTTTATTAACCATCCTGAGGTCAATGCACAGCTGAATGCCACCCGTCTTCCTCTTGGAAACCACGATGTTTGAGATCCATGGCGAGGCATCCACTTTCTCGATAATGCCTGTTCTAAGCAATTTATTAATTTCCACCGTGACGTCGTCCCGCAGAGCGAGGGAAAGCCACCCTAACGGTTGGGCCTGGGTCAATGAGCGGACGGTGATTGAAAGACTTTATACATCCCAGGCCCACGAACAACTCCGGCCAGCAGGCCCGCCACCCGGGAGACCCGGTCAACACCATTGAACCTGCTGGATCCGTGATGGAGAATCCTAACTCTCCCAACAAATCAATTCCCAACAACAACAACAAATTAATTCCGTGGCATGAAACCTGGAAAGTAAATGTGGGAATAGTCTTTGACCCACATGTTACCAAGAAACTGGCTGTGGCCACCATTCCAATTTTAGCGTGACCGTGACCAAACATTTTCACAGCACCCTCCTTAATGGCTTTTCTCGGGAAAAATCTTCTCAACGTGGACATGCGCAGTATGGCTTTACCAGCACCCGAGTCCACCATAAGCGGCACATCGACCACGTCAAGCTGCAAACACTTTAACGGCCACTTCCTAGTGCTTGCTACACACACTGACATCATGCCTTCATGCTCTGAGTCTGTTGGCCTGTTGGCGGTGGTGCAAACCCTGGCCCAGTGATTAGAACGGTCGCAGTTGTAGCACTTCCTCCCTCTGGCGGGGCAAGTGGATGCACCTGCCCAGTGACGAGGATAGCCACAGCCGCCACACAGTCCCCGAGATCCAGCTCCTGCCCGTGCCAAAGTCCACCACCTTTTGGGGGTCCACCCCGAGAAGTTAGCAGTGTTGCTAGTTGTTTGATGGGGGACGGAGGGGGGGGGGGGTAAGCTAGGTTCTCTTTAGATAGTACTTGTAGACCTAGCTGGGTAGTGGACTCTATTTGGCTGGTCAATTGTATTACTTGCTTCAGCGTGAAGACATTCTTAGTTAGCATTAGCTTCTCTTTGAGCCGCACGTTGCTCATACCGTGTGGTAGCTTATCACGGTTTAGCTCTTCCTCTTCAGGCCCAAAAGCGCACGTGCTCGCTAGGTTATGGAGCTCCATTAGAAAGTGTTGGGTGGACTCATCGGCTTGTTGACAGCGGTCGAAGAGCCTGCGTCTTCGCACCGTGATGTTGCACTGATCAACAAAGAAGTTGTCCATCATGTCCAAACACTCCTTTAATGAGTTCTTGTTACCCAGTGCGCGAAACACACGTTGGCCTTCCTTACTGAGGCAATGGATTAGCATGCTCTTCCCTCTCTTTTCATCGGCACCGGCAGTGCCATCCTGATTGAACCACCAAAGGCACAAGTTCACAAAAAGTATGTGATTGTATGCAGAACCATGACTTCCATGAGCAGTGATAGGTTGGTCCCCATCCGCATCCTGAACACCTGTTATGAATGAATGAATGAATGAATTAAGTTTATTGTTAATACCACCATACGCCCACAGCGGTCGACATGGTGCTTCGCTGCGCTCTTTGTTTGTTTTTGTTTGTCAATTGTGTGTCTGCTTGCACTTATACCCGTGAAGAACTTTTAAATATCAGGACTTTCACCCCCACGGACCTCCTCCCAGTTTTTCTAGCCCCTGCCGCCGATCTGGTTTATTGTTTGGCTCGGAAAGTGAGACGGCGGAAGAGAGGAAGACGAGCGGGCGCTCTCGTGCGACTTCGCAGGAGAGGCTCGCGAACGGCGCTGCCTGGCATATTTCTGTCCAATACCAACTCTCTCTCTAACAAGGTGGATGAACTGAGACTGCTGATGCGTTTTAAGGACCTCGCCTCCTCAGCTGTCCTCTGCTTTACTGAGACCTGGCTCCGGGAAAATATACCGGACAGCGCGCTGCGCCTCGACGGCTTCCAGCTCTTCCGTGCTGATCGTGACACAGAGCTTTCCGGCAAGACCACAGGAGGCGGAGTCTGCTTCTACATCAACTGCATCTGGTGCTCTGATGTAACGGTAATTTCCAAACACTGTTCTCCTGCCTTGGAATTTCTTGTTATCAATTGCAAGCCCTTCTATTCCCCGCGGGAGTTTGCTTCTTTCATAATGATCGCTGTGTATGCCCCTCCCGACGCGGACACGCGCGAAGCTCAGCGCGTGCTCGCGGATCACATTCAACACACAGAGCGGAGTTTTCCAGACTCGCTGATTATTGTGGCTGGCGACTTTAATCAGTGCAATCTGAGCCACGATCTCCCCCGCTACAAACAGTTTATTAAATGCCCCACCAGAGGATTAAACACACTGGATCACTGTTACACCACAGTGAAAGACGCATATCGCGCTGTCCCTCGAGCTGCGCTGGGATTATCTGATCACGTGATGGTTCACCTCATTCCCACATACAGACAGAGATTGAAGCTCACTAAACCTGTTGTGAGCACTACGAAGATACGGACCAGTGATGCTGAGGAGAAGCTGGAAACGTGCATGGAAATATCTGACTGGGGCATGCTTAAAGGAGCCACGCATGATCTGGATGATTACACGGACACTGTGAACTCATATATCCACTTTTGTGAAGAGAACATTCTTCCATCACGCACCAGGGTGAGTTACTCTAATGACAAACCCTGGTTCACAGCTAAGCTCAGACAGATCAGGAAGGAGAAGGAAGCAGCGCTGAAAAGTGGAGACAGGGACTGCTACAGGGAGGTTAAATACCGGTTTAACAGAGAGCTGAAGAGGGCTAAATCTCTATACTCAGAGAGACTCCAGCAGCAGTTCACTGCTAATGATTCGGCTTCCGTGTGGAGAGGACTGAGGCAAATCACCAACTATCGACCTAAGGCTCCTAAAGGTCAGGATGACAAAGCCCTTTGTCAGAGACTGTCCCAACACTATGCCCGTTTTGACACCTCGTCATCTGTGTCCAACTCCCCCCCTCCCTCCAGCTCCACAGCCTCCACATTCCCTACTTCATTTAAGGCACCCCCCCCTCCTCCCCCCCTCCCCTTATCATCAGTGAGCAGGATGTGCTCAAACAGTTCTCCAGACTGAACCCGCGCAAGGCCCCCGGCCCAGACGGCGTGTCTCCCTCCACCCTGAGACTCTGTGCGAAACAGCTGGCTCCTGTATTCACAGACATTTTTAACACCTCCCTTAAGTTATGCCACGTGCCATCCTGCCTCAAATCCTCCACCATCATCCCTGTCCCCAAGAAGCCACGGATCACTGGACTTAATGACTACAGACCTGTAGCGCTCACCTCTGTAGTCATGAAGTCCTTTGAGCGCCTGGTCCTGTCCCACCTCAAGTCCATCACCACCCCTCTCCTGGACCCGCTGCAGTTTGCCTACCGAGCCAACAGGTCTGTAGACGATGCAGTCAACCTGGCCCTCCACTCCATCCTGCAGCACCTGGACTCCCCGGGAACCTACGCCAGGATCCTGTTTGTGGACTTCAGCTCCGCATTCAACACCATCCGCCCCGCTCTGCTCCGGGACAAGCTGTCCCTGCTCAACGTGCCTGACTCCCTCTGCAGGTGGATCATCGACTTCCTGACGGACCGGAGGCAGCATGTGCGGCTGGGAAAGACTGTCTCAGACTATACTAGCATCAGCACCGGATCACCCCAGGGCTGTGTACTTTCCCCCCTACTCTTCTCCCTTTACACCAACTCCTGCACCTCCAGCCACCAGTCTGTCAAGTTGATCAAGTTTGCGGACGACACCACCCTCATCGGGCTCATCTCCAACGGCGACGAGTCCGCCTACAGGAGAGAGGTGGCCCAGCTGGCGTCCTGGTGCAGCAATAACAACCTGCAGCTGAACGCTCTGAAGACAGTGGAGATGATTGTAGACTTCAGGAAAGTCACTACTCCTCTGCCCCCCCTCACCCTCTCAGGCTCTCCCATCACCACTGCTGATTCCTTTCGCTTCCTAGGCACTACCATCACCAGGGACCTCAAATGGGAGCTGACCATCAGCTCACTCATCAAAAAAGCCCAGCAGAGGATGTTCTTCCTGCGGCAGCTGAGGAAGCTCAAGCTACCCACCAAGATGTTAGTGCAGTTCTACACAGCCATCATCGAGTCCATCCTCACCACCTCCATAACCGTGTGGTACGCAGGAGCCACTGCCAGGGACAGACTAAGGCTGCAGCGCGTCGTGCGCACTGCTGAGAAGGTGATCGGCTGCAAGCTCCCATCTCTCCAGGATCTGTACATCTCCAGGACCCGGAGGCGTGCTGGCCGGATCATAGCCGATCCCTCACACCCTGGTCACGTACTGTTTGCCCCCCTCCCCTCTGGTAGAAGACTTCGGTCCATCCAGACTAAAACCTCCCGTCACATGAACAGCTTCTTCCCCTCTGCCATTAGACTGCTGAACACTAAGTGACTCTCGTGCACCATGTACAGCAGCTCAACCAGACTCATGTCAATCATCACTGTTTTCTTCCTGCATTACCGACTGCACTATATAGTTCTCCACAGTATCTGCTGCTGGCTAATATATATTTTAACTGTTGACCAGTATCACTTAATCTTATCCTACACTTTATTACATGTATAGTTTATTTCTCTTATCTTATCATGTTTAATGTTGCAGCATTGTACCGAGACAAATTCCTAGTTTGTGTACTACATGAACAATGGCAATAAACCTGATTCTGATTCTGATTCTGATTCTGATACATACAGGAGAATTGAAATTTGACTTGGCATTTGGGCCTGCTCTATGTCAGCGCACATCCAAGGCCGGAGCAGCCACAAACAGGCGCCAGTCATAGTGAGGGTAAAAAAAAAGAAAGGGGGGGGGATGACACAGTAGGCGAGAGAAAAAAAACATGTTTATCAGAATAGAGCTCAGTGAGCGGGATTATGATTACAAGAAAAAAAAACCTCAATGCACATTTAGCAGACAACAAGAGATCACACAATGACAAAGCAAGTTGATAGAGTCAGTGTATTGTAAAATATATATCAGTAATTGTATCAGTGGTGTAATGTTGAATGCAGTAGTGTAGGTGTGTCAATAAGTCTATCACATTAAAAAGGAACACTCAGGTGGCAGATGTATCCCCCTCTGTTACTGCTGAAGACCTTGATGGGACTCTTGAACCAAAGGCACCAGAGACATTCAGTGCCCAGAGTCAAACAGTGTATGCTGAGGCAGAAATCAGTCATGGCCCTTTGCCACATTCAAGTTTCCATGACAACCTGCAGAAGCTAGGGCTAGAGGATTTAAACATCGGCACTTGTGAGGTTTCATACCACTGGAAAGCCCAAATCCTACAGCTTATACATCAATATGAGGACATGTTTTCAAAAAGTAAACTCGACTGTGGATTGGCAAAAGATTTTGTTCATCGTATCCACTTATCTGATGATGGACCATTTAGACTTCCATATCATCATGTTCCACCAGCCCAGTATCATAAGCTGCGACAAGTACTGATGGAGATGGAGGAACATGAGCTTATTCACAATAAGCACCAATCCACAGAAGATGCCATCGCTGCTGCTCTCCATCCAGCCCTCACCCACCTGGACTCAAAGAACTCCTACGTGCGAATGCTGTTCTTGGACTTCAATTTAGCATTCAACACAATCATCCCCCAGCTCCTAATACAAAAACTCAGACACCTGGGACTCAAAACCTCTCTCTATAACTGGGTGCTGGACTTTCTCATAGGGAGGCCACAGAAGGTGCTGGCAGCAACACCTCCAAGACCATCACACTGAGCACAGGGGCCGCACAAGGGTGCGTGCTCAGCCTGCTGCTCTTCACCCTGCTGACCCATGACCATGACTGTGTACTAGCCAACAGCACCAACCACATCATCAAGTTTGTGGATGACATGACGGGGGTGGGCCTCATCACCAACAATCAGGAGGCCAACTACAGAAATGAGGTGATCCAACTAGTCCAGTGGTGTAAAGACAATAATCTCTTCCTGAACGTGGGAAAAACCAAGGAGATTGTGGTCGACTTTAGGAGAGGACACGCACAGCATCCCCCTCTGATCATCAATGGAGCAGCTGTGGAGAGGGTGAGCAGTGACCAAGTTCCTGGGGGTGCACATCTCTGAGGACCTCTCCTTGTCCAACAACACCACATCACTGTCCTTTCACCCCTTCTTTTTGTTATGTACACAGACCAGTGTAGGAGCAATTATGGGGGCAGCTATATTGTCAAATTTTCTGATGGCACAGCTTTGCTGTCCCTTCTTCAAGGTCCACAATTAAGAGTATGGGTTGGTTCTTAATGATTTTATCTCCTGGTGTGATGACAACGTTTTGGATTTAAATGTGTCTAAAATCAAGGAATTAATTCTTGATTTTAGAACAAAAAAAGAAGCTGTTCAGGAGACCAGAATTCACAATGACAAAGTCAAAACGGTAAGATCATGCAAATACCTTGGTACGTATTTTGATGATCAACTGAAATTCAGTGTGAAGTCGTTGCAAAGAAAGGGCAACAGAGAATCCACCTTTTAAGGAAACTGAACTCCTTTTCAGTGAGTCAAATGATTCTGTCATTTTTTATCAGTCTTTTATTGAGAGTTTGCTTTGTTTTTCTTTTATTTACTGGTTTAATAGTCTCACAGTTAAAGATAGAAATAGTCTGAAGAATATCGTGAAGATCTGTTCCAAGATTATTAGTGTGAGACAGAGAGATCTGAATTCCTTTTGTAACCAGCAGATCATTCGGAAAGCAGAATGCATTTTATCTTTTCCTGATCATGTCCTCTCTAATGAATTCTCTCTTTTGCCATCAGGGTGCCGTTATGTTTTACGTGCTAGCAAAACTAATTGGTATGCCTAGTCCTTTATTCGCTTAGCAATAAAGCTACTAAATGCTGCTTAAGGTTGTTAAATGTCATGCATAGTTTAAAAAAAATATTATTTATTATACATGTTTTAGGTTTTTGTTTTTATCATTTTATCTTTTATTCTTTTAGTAACCCCCAATCTTATCTTATTGTTGTATTTTTTTATAGTACAATTTATTATAGTACTTTCTCTAATGGTTGGTTAGATGTGACTTTTAGCTTCTTCCTGTATTGTCTATTGTGTTTGCATAACTTGGTGCATCAGTGTACAAGTTGCTTTTTAAATTAATTGCCCCTTGAGAGATAAATAAAGTTGTTTGGATTGAATTGAATTAGGCTCAAACTCGCCCCTATGTCCTCTGCAACCTGAGGAGAGCATGAGTCCCACCCCCATCATGTGCTCATTCTTCCGGGGCCCCATTGAGAGCATCCTCACCAGCTGCATCACGGTGTGGTACGGAAGCTGTACCACCTCCTGCAAGAAGACATTACAACTCACAGTGAAAGCAGCCAGCAAGATCATCCCCCCTCTCGGATATCTACCACACCCACCTCACCCGCAGAGCCATCAACATTGCAGGCGCCATCTCCTACCTCTCACACTCCCTCTTCAGCCCTCTGCCCTCAGGGAAAAGGTACCAGAGCCTCTGGGCCCGCTCCACAAGACTGCTAAACAGCTTTGTTCATCAGGCCATCAGGACCCTGAACTCTGCCCACTCCCCCCACCCCCATCCCCTAGACCGTAGCACACTCACCCACACAATAACTACCTCAGCTGTTTACACAGAAAGACTTGGCACATCAGCAGTAATACATATGCTACTGTATGTCTCTGCACCTTACTGCAACCATGTACACAAATGCCATACCTGCTGCTGGCTGTTATTGAAATATTGTTCATGTGCAGTCCAATCTGTCACTGTCCGCACCTATGCTACTGCTCTGAACTTGCAATTATGGGCATTACGGATCCACCTTTTCTGTATATAGGACTGCTGAGTTTTATTGTTTATCTTTATTTGCACTATGGGATTGCTGGGTTTTTATCTTTTATCTTCATTTGCACTACAGGTAGCATTACTGTACATAGACTGCTGTTGTTTTTCATCCTTATTCCTTCTTTTCTTATACATTGCGCTGTAGCATCAGTTCCTTTGGCTCCAATCTATAAAATCACTCTTCACCTTAAAGAAATTGTTTCACCCAAAAGTATGGTCAAGAATTGTTTCCTTCACCTAAGAACCACAGTTTGAAAACACATTCCATGGTAAAAGGGATGATAAGGATCTCATTTCGTGCCAGGAACGGATTAGTCTGCAATCATAAACCCTGGAACTTCCTCCCCAACCAGGCTGTTTTATGCTTCAAGTACTGTTTGAAACATCCCAGATACCTTGACCAAATTCCACAGGTCTCTAGGAATTATCCACAGCTCAACATTCCCCCCTTCTGTTCATCTTAGGAACGTGTTGGATCTAATCAACATTGGGATTTTGTTTTATCTGCCTGAAACAATCCTCTGTCCTCAAGACTTTGATATTTTTCCAGGAAATACTGTTCAGAACACAGTTGAAGATGACCGCCTCTGTGTTGGAAAATGATGGACTTGAAATGTTTCATTAATCATTGATTTAAAATATATTTCATGTCTGAAAATGTTTAAATGAGTTATAAAAGTGCATGCTCACTGAAAGTTAGTCAAGAATCACTGAAGTTAGCTTAGATTTTATATATACGTATATAATGTGAATTTCACAGTTAATATGTCTGTTTGCCTTCTAAAAACTTATGCCAGCCGTCTGACTGGTACCAACCAATCACCAGGCTGTCTCTGTTGGACGATGCCCCCTTTCATTCTATTGGTCGGTTACAGACAAAAGAACCGCTTTCTTATTGGACCATAGCCCATTCAAATCTCCCACGATAGCCGATAATTGGCTTTTCCTGCTGCCAGTCACATGTTGTGACCAAAGGATCACCCTTAGTTAAATAGGGAGAAACACTCTAGTAGTAAAGAGTTTTTTTGTGTTCTCTAAGGTTTCTTTAAGTTGTCTTTTGTTGTCTTGAAGTTAAGTCTTTTCCTGTTCTCTCTGAAGTTTTTTTGTCTCTTCTGTGTGAGTTTCCTGGTACCTGAGGAGGGGATTATCTTTTCTTGTTGAGCTTAACCCTTCTTACTTGGAGTAACACTCCAAAATGCCATTTTTCTCCCTCTCCTCAGACGCCGTGTTTATTCTGCTAAACTTTTTCTATTGATTTTCCTTAACTCACCGTTAAAGTGGCCTGATAGTGATTTTTGAACTTTTTTCCTCGAGACTGCCTCACCCACGTACCACGACGTCAGAAGAACTAGGACTTTGTGGGTGGAACTGTTGTACATACATTTTTCCTTCAGCCTGTGGTTCTTGTCGGCTGGTGGACATCCCAAAGTTGCGGGCCAGGAAAGGATCTGTTGCCTAAGAGAAGACGTCACACCTGCCCTGGGCCAGCTGCACACTCTACTGCCAGCTCCACTGTCACCCTTCTGCTGAGTCTGTAAAAGCTATAACTGCTGTAACGATTTGAAAGGACTGCGGGCAGTCTTTTCCCCTTTTTGCCATCTGCTGGTGCTCAAGATCATCGTTGGACTCTGAAGACACAGCTGTTCGTAAGCCAGACTCCAACTTTTTATCTGCTGGGCTAAATGTGATGTCTAATTCTCATTGAATATGACCAGTTTTTCATGTTAAAAGTTAGTCCAAAAGCTACGATAGGAGTTATAAAGCTGAAGGAAAAATAATATTCTCCTTTTCAATAACCTCCATTCTTTTTGTAGAGTAACTCAGAATTTCCATTTTCATATAATCAGCTTTTTTCATTTTCTCCATAAAATTGCATCCAATTTTATGCATATTTTTGTTACAGTTACTTCACAGTCTTCCATTGCATTACAGTTACAAATTCAAAATCTGGTTTCTTTTGTTTCCACAAAGGTTTAATTATAGACTTTATGCTCAGGAATCTGTAACCAGTTAATCTGATATTTGATACTTGTTGATCATTCCACCTGCTTACAAATCAATTGAATGTAATATCACTTAATTTGAGTTTGATTATTAAAACTGTTAACGGTATATAGAAGTTTCTGCTTCATTTCTTTTGTGTGTGCTTTCCTGGGTCACGGAAGAAGAATTCACGAATATTGAGACTGGTTAATGAAAGGTTTAAGGATTAGTTATAAATAAATTGTCCAAGTTTGGACTGGTGCCCCTACGAGTGTTTCCCTCTTGTTCGGGAGTGTTTGTGGTCACAAAGTAAACCCCTGTTTCCACCCACACCTCTAAGTAATTCAATTCAACTTTATTTATATAGCGCCATTTCACAACAACCGTCATCTCATAAGTATAAATTAAATAATCCTTGTACCTTGTCATACTTATAATTGTTCCTACATGCGCACACCACCAAGAGACAGAAATGGCATTTCAATTCTCCTGTATGTTCTGTACATATAGAAGTATTGACAAATAAAAATCTTTGAATCTTTGTACTTGATCCTGCCCATGGCGAAGAACAACTTGCTGAGTCCTTCAGCTTCAAGATGAAGTTGAAGTTTAGCATTCCTAGAAGCTGCTATGAAGTGAAGAATGGTCTCGACCCGGTGAAGATAGTTCAACATAGACCGGAACATTACATTCTTGGCCTTTTGTTCCTCCCACTTCTGTAGCCTTCTTCATCACACTGGCTTGGGGCATCTTTTGCAGGAGACTGGCACTGGTTTGCTTCACAGACTCAGCTTTTGCCTACTTGCTTGCAAAATGTATGTTTGGACACAAAAATGATTTAACTGTGGTGCACATATGGGGGTTTCATATGCTTCACATGTGTATTACTGTATGCTTATTGTTTGCTTCACGTCTCAGAGGAACAAAAGGTCTGAACCTCCTAGGGGTAACAGGAGGATGTGAAGTCTGGCCTTTTGTATGCAAAGAGATGGCCTTGAGCGATTTTCTGACCACCAGGACTTTAGGTGGAGACGAGAAGACCTGGAGGGGGATGCATTGTTATTTGGGATTAAAAGACAATGGACTGTGTGCTTTGAGGTCCTGGGGTATTAAAGGGACAGATGTTGGGGGATTCCTTTCTCTTTCTGTTTTTGGATGTTGGAGAATGTGAATGTGAATAAAACTGGTCTTGAGAAATAAACTCAGCCTCGTCCTTCCACACATCTCCACACTGGTGACCCTAAGATGTATCATGAGCGGAGACGAATCTCCCGAGCCAGACTCGTCAGGAGCCAGCCAAACGAATGCAGCCACAGTTCAGCTACCGGGCTTCTGGCCGAACAATCCGCGCTCCTGGTTTAACGCAGTCGAGGCACAGTTCCACCTCCGGAGGATTTCGGCAGACGCCACAAAGTTCTACCATGTGGTTGCAAAGCTGGACAACCACACAGCCCAGCGGGTGGAGAGCCTGATCAACCACCTGCCGGACAGCGACAAGTACAGCACGTTGAAGGCTGCACTCATTCGTTACTTCATCCCCTCGGTGGAGGAGCGAGCAGAGAGGCTCCTGCCGCTGACTGAATTTGAGAGCGACAGACCTGCAGACCTGATGGGGAAGATGTTGAGGTTGAGAGACTCCGAAGATGATAACTTCATCTTCACCCACTTTTTCCTCAGGACCCTACCGTCAGCGGTGAGAGTGACCCTGGCCAGTTCACCACTGTTGGCCCGACGGGACTACCACGAGCTGGGCCAGGAGGTGCAACGACTTGTCGACGCCAATAAACGGCGCGCGGCTACGGCTGCGGCAGCGGAGCCAGGCGCAACGTCCAGAGAAGGCAGGGGGCCAGAGGCTGCAGCACCAGACTCACCGACGACGGTGGCGGTAGGGGCCAGGAAACACGGAGCAGACGACGTCCTTTGCTTCTACCATCGCCGCTTCGCAGAGAGGACACGCAAGTGCATTCCACCGTGCCATTTTAAGCGCTCGGGAAACGCCAAGACCGGGGGTCGGTAGCAGCTGCGGCCCTCGGAGAGGAGAACAAGCTGCTCTACTTGAGGGATGTGCACTCGGGGAGGCATTTCCTCGTGGACACGGGCTCCCAGCTGAGTTTCATCACACCTTCCTACGCTGACCGGCTGGCACCTTCCAGTGGTCCCCGGGTGTTAGCAGCGAACGGCTCGGCGATTAAGACCTTCGGTGAGAGGACTCTGCTTCTGTCTTTACACGGCCGTACATTCGAGTGGACTTTCGTCATAGCGGCAGTCAATTTCAACATGTTAGGGGCTGATTTTTTGTGCTCACATAGTTTGTTGGTAGATCTTGCTAACAGACGCCTGGTTAATGCACTCTCTTTTCAATCTATTCCCTGTACAGCTCGAGTGGCCCCGCCAACAGCACAAGCCAACGTCACAGCTGCAGGTGGTAAGTTCCACACACTGCTCACTCAATTCCCAGCACTCACGGTCCCAACATTTTCGGCGACCGTGGCTGAACATGGGGTGGAACATTTTATTACTTCTATGGCGCATATTTAGAGTGCATATATGGCATTCATATTCACCCACATATACCTAGTAGGCATGACGGTGCATATTCTGGAAGCTTCACGTCTCAATGGCCAAAGAGGACCTGACCCTGCAGAGACCTACGGGAGGTGTGAAGTTGGTTGCTTAGGAGACGAGAAGTGGGAGAGAATGTCCCAGCAGGAGCCCCGGAGGCTAGAAGGATGAGAGAGACAATGGAGACGCCAAGGAGCCTCGGGGGCTGTATGTTTGCTCAAGGACTGTGGGTTGGGGGTGTGTTATTTGATGTTGGGGGTTTTGTGTCTTTGGAGGGTATAAGAACTGTGAAGGATGATTGTTCTACCTCTTTTCTGAGATTCTGTTCTTGTTGGAGGATGTGACCTCTCAATAAACCAACCCTGAGAAATAAACTCAGTCTCGTTTGTGAAAGGCATCCTCTACACTGGTGACCTACGACAAACTATGGCTGGTGGTGACCATCTTCCCGCACCGGACTCTTCAGGAGCCAACTGGGTTAATGCAGCTACCACACTACAGCAGCAGACGTGGCGCACGCGTTTTTAACGGCTTGGGTCGTGCGTTTTGGAGTCCCGTCAGACATAACATCTGACAGGGGTCCGCAATTCGTTTCCGAGCTCTGGTCATCCATGGCCCTCAATCTGGGGGTGAAAATTCACCGCACTACCGCTTATAACCCTCAGGCCAACGGTTTGTGCGAACGCTTTCACCGGTCATTGAAAGCAGCCCTCAGAGCGGCTCTCACAGGCACAAATTGGGTTGATAAACTTCCATGGGTTTTATTAGGGTTGCGTTCAGCACCTAAGGAAGATTTACAAGCCTCTCCGGCTGAGCTAGTTTTTGCCCAACCCCTCCGGTTACCGGGCGAATTCCTTCCAGAGAACCCTGCACCAAATCGCCCACCCGCTCAGCTGCTGCAGAGCGACATGGGATCAAACACCCTCCCCGGCCCAGTTCATCACAGTTTCCCACGCGTTTTTGTGCCTAAAGCCTTAAAGAATGCAGAATTTGTCTTTGTCAGACATGACGCTCAGAGGCCAGGTTTAAGACTGCCTTATGATGGACCGTTCAGAGTGTTAGAAACTGGGGAAAAATATTTTTTGCTCGATTTGGGTGACAGGAGAGAATTAGTCTGCATTAACAGACTCAAACCCGCTTTTGTGTTGGCTGATGAACAAGTGCAATTAGCCAGGGCCCCCCGCCATGGCAGGCCACCGGGGAGACACTCTTCTAAGCTTTCACAAGGATGTGCTAATGACTCTGATCCACAGATGCAAGAAACAGCTACAGGCAGATCGAAGCCTGCTTACAGCAGTTATGGCAGGAGGTTGAAGCCCAAGCAGTTGGAAGTGTGATATGTTGTGTCATTTTGCTGTTCTGTGTGATATGATATGTTTCTATGCATTTTGGGGTGTACTTTGTCCTTATTTAGACGTTTGGGGGGGTTATATGGCGCATATTTAGAGCGCATATATGGCATTCATATTCACCCACATATACCTAGTAGGCATGACGGTGCATATTCTGGAAGCTTCACGTCTCAATGGCCAAAGAGGACCTGACCCTGCAGAGACCTACGGGAGGTGTGAAGTTGGGTGCTTAGGAGACGAGAAGTGGGAGAGAATGTCCCAGCAGGAGCCCCGGAGGCTAGAAGGATGAGAGAGACAATGGAGACGTCAAGGAGCCCCGGGGGCTGTATGTTTGCTCAAGGACTGTGGGTTGGGGGTGTGTTATTTGATGTTGGGGTTTTTGTGTCTTTGGAGGGTATAAGAACTGTGAAGGATGATTGTTCTACCTCTTTTCTGAGATTCTGTTCTTGTTGGAGGATGTGACCTCTCAATAAACCAACCCTGAGAAATAAACTCAGTCTCGTTTGTGAAAGGCATCCTCTACACTACCACCAGACCGCCCGTTTTTGCAAAAGCTCGGAGCTTGGATTCAGCTAAACTGACAATAGCGCGCGAGGAGTTCGCCAACCTGGAAAGGTTGGGCATCATCAGGCGTTCGAAGAGCCCATGGGCTTCACCGCTTCACATGGTCCCGAAAGCTGATGGCTCGTGGCGGCCTTGCGGTGATTTCTGCAGGCTGAACAACGCTACAGCGCACGACCGCTACCCGATCCTGCACATCCAAGATTTTTCAGTTCATTTGGCAGGGGCGCGCGTTTTTTCTAAAATAGACTTGGTACACTGTTACCACCAGGTCCCAGTGCGCGCTGAGGACATACCCAAAACAGCGGTAATAACTCCTTTCGGGCTTTTCGAGTTTTTGCGCATGCCGTTTGGGCTTAAAGGCGCGGCGCAGACGTTCCAACACATGATGGACGCAGTTTTGCGCAATCTCCCTTTCGTGTTCGTCTACCTGGACGGCATATTGGTAGCCAGCGCGTCCGAAGACGAAAACGAAAACCACCTCACGGCAGTTTTCCGGAGGTTGGCAGAGCACGGGTTAATAATTAACCCAGTGAAGTGTCAGTTCGGGGTGATGCAAATTGATTTTTTGAGGCATCGCGTCTCCCCAGAAGGAGCGGTCCCTCTGCCTGACAAAGTGCGCGCAGTAACAAATTTTCCCCAGCCACAAACGGTCAAAGCGTTGCAGGAGTTTTTGGGAATGGGGAATTTTTATAACTGTTTCCTCCCCCGCGCAGCACAGCTCATGCAACCATTGTATGCTGCACTAAAAAAACAAAAACCCACAAATAAAGTCGAATGGTCTCCGGAGCGGGAGCGCACATTTTCTGAAGTCAAAACAGCCCTGGCAAACGCTGCGTTGTTAGCACATCCAGTCCCAGCGGCCTGCATGGCGCTCACTACTGACGCATCAGATGTGGCCATAGGGGCGGTCGTGGAACAGTTTGTAGCCGGAGACTGGCAACCGCTCACCTTTTTCAGTAAGACCCTGCGCGACAGCGAACGAAAATACAGCGCATTCGACAGGGAGTTGTTAGCTCTCCACTTGGCCATTCGCCACTTCCAGTTCTGGCTGGAAGGACGCCGTTCCACCGCGTTCGTTGACCACAAGCCGCTGACTTTCACGATGGCCAAGATTTCAGAACCTTGGTCGGGCCGGCAGCAGAGACAGCTGGCCGCGATATCGGAGTTTACTACCGATATCCAGCATGTGGCGGGTAAACTTAATGTAGTGGTGGACTGCCTCTCGCGCGCCATGGGGGCTCCAGCCCGCGCAGAGGTAGATCCTGCAGCCATGGCCGCGGAGCAGGTTAGCGACACAGAAGTGCGCGCGGCCCCGGTCCGCGTGGGGATAGATTATGCAGCCATGGCCACGGAGTAGGTTAGCGACGCGGATGTGCGCGCGCTCCAGTCTGGACCAACAGGGTTAAGGCTGGAGAACAGGGTGCTGCAAGACGGTATGCCCCCCCTAATCTGCGATGTCTCCACTGGGCGGCCGCGTCCGGTGGTTCCAGCCGCGTGGTGCCGCCGCGTTTTTGACTCGATCCATTCTCTGGCGCACCCGAGAGTGCGTGCGTCGGTCAAAATGGTGGGAGACAAATTTGTGTGGCCAAGCCTGCGCAGACAAGTTAGAGAGTGGGCAGCAGCCTGCGTGGCTTGTCAGCGGGCCAAGTTTCATAGACACATGAGAGCTCCCTTGGAGCCATTTCACATCCCAGCTAAAAGGTTTGATCATGTCCACGTGGACCTCGTGGGCCCCCTCCCGCCCTCACGAGGGTGCACGCATCTTCTGACAGTGGTTGACCGCACCACGCGCTGGCCGGAAGTGGTTCCGCTGTCGTCAACCACAGCCGAGGAGGTGGCGTGCGCGTTTTTAACGGCATGGGTGGTGCGTTTTGGAGTCCCGTCCGACAGAGGCCCGCAATTTGTTTCCGAACTTTGGTCAGCGATGGCCCGCAGCCTGGGGGCAACGATCCAGCACACGACCACGTACAACCCGCAGGCTAATGGGTTATGCGAACGTTTTCACAGGTCACTGAAGGCGGTTCTCAGAGCGTCACTTACGGATGCAAATTGGGTGGACAAGCTACCATGGGTTTTATTGGGGTTGCGTTCTGCACCTAAAGAGGATTTAGAAGCCTCCCCAGCTGAGCTAGTTTTCGCACAGCCACTTCGGCTGCCCGGGGAATTTCTCCCAGATAATCCAGTGCCAGAGTGTTCCCCGGCTCAGCGGTTACAGAATAGCACGGGCCCGAGCACGCTACCTGGCCCCGTTCACCACAGTTTTCCGCGTGTTTTTGTGCCTAAGGCTTTAAAAAATGCGGAGTTTGTTTTTGTCAGACACGATGCCCATCGTCCGCCTTTACGCCCGCCTTATGACGGACCATATAGAGTGCTGGAAACAGGGGATCTGCATTTTTTGCTAGATTTGGGGGGCAGAAAAGAAATGATTGGCATTAACAGACTCAAACCCGCTTTTGTGGTAGCCGACGAAGTTGTGTAGTTGGCTAAGGCTCCTCGGCGTGGCAGACCCCCTAGAGAGCATTCCCCAGAACACCCACAGAGGTTGACTAACAGTTCTCATCCCCAGGCAGCAGCTCCACGGCAGGAAGACGCCGAGGAAGTGGTACAGCCTGCTTACAGCAAATACGGAAGAAGGTTGAAACCCAAGCGGCACGTGGACTGATATGTAGTGATTTTATTATGACATGCAATCTGCGGTTATGTTGTTCCATCTTAGACGTTTGGGGGGGTTATGTGGTGCACATATGGGAGTTTCATATGCTTCACATGTGTATTACTGTATGCTTATTGTTTGCTTCACGTCTCAGAGGAACAAAAGGTCTGAACCTCCTAGGGGTAACAGGAGGATGTGAAGTCTGGCCTTTTGTATGCAAAGAGATGGCCTTGAGCGATTTCCTGACCACCAGGACTTTAGGTGGAGACGAGAAGACCTGGAGGGGGATGCATTGTTATTTGGGATTAAAAGACAATGGACTGTGTGCTTTGAGGTCCTGGGGTATTAAAGGGACAGATGTTGGGGGATTCCTTTCTCTTTCTGTTTTTGGATGTTGGAGAATGTGAATGTGAATAAAACTGGTCTTGAGAAATAAACTCAGCCTCGTCCTTCCACACATCTCCACATAACTACATAACTTCGAAACTGAGATATTGCAAATTTGAGTATAGAACAGTGGCCATTTGAAAAATTCAAGATGGACACTATAAAATGGTTAGAAAAAAATGTAAACATTTATTTTCATGTTCAGTAGATCCTAAAGTTTCCAAAAATGTATAGTTTTGCTATTCTCCAAGAAAAGTGAACAGATATTTAAATCTGTACAGAGGGAACTGGACTAAAGAAAATAAAGCCAGAATGTCAAAAATATTACTTTGGACATTACCCAACAATTATTTTGCTCCTGAGATGATCGGATAGTGATCCAGCTTTCCGCACTGTCTTTCCCTCTGTCCTTTCCTGCTGTAGGTCTCCTGTGTGATGGGGCATGTATGAAAGGAGTTGGTGGCATATTTCACACCTTCAGGGCAGCTTGGTGGGGGGTTGGCAGCAGCTTGATGAACAAAGTGCAACTGGCTGTAAACTGAGGTCTCCCTGCTACAGACATGGTTTATAGATCAAAGGGGTAATCCCCACTCCACACACTCTTCTACCCAGTTCACTTCCCCTTAAAACACTGGAACTTGTATTGTTTTAGCACAACAGTTTCAAGTCTGACAGTCTGAAAAGGCATTTCTTTTTAACACTTCTTGTTCTTGCGCCTATATTCTTCAGGGTACCTTTTCCCCCTGATGTCCATGGTGAACCCTGGAGCCCTGGCAGTGGGATTTTCTGACTCATTAGCTCTGTTCACTCAAGTGGAGCAGCCTACAGATTCCTTCCAGCCAGGTTCATCAACCCAGCCAGTAGCTCTGACTGTGAGGTGATACAAGGGACAGGGCTCCAACCATTGGACCCTGCTGTGACTTTGTTTAGTGTGAAATGAGATGGGGTTGGAGGGGGTGAGTAGAAGCAAAGGGGAAGAAGATGGGAATGCTAATCAAAGCCTGCAGATGGGTTTTGATGAGGTTGGGTATGGGCAGTAGGGCACCATGGCACCCTAACGCAGTGCAGCGTATTTAACACAGCTTAGCAGTGTAGTTACGGGAGTGTTAACGCCTGTCAGTTACACGGCTGCTCGTCTTGGCAGCAGGTACTGTATCTGTTTGACCCAGGTTTAAAGCTCAGACAGTGTCGTTTTGACCCAGATTTTTTGAAGGAGTATGATGAACAACAGGGACAGACCACCTTTTCTAGTGGGTACTTGAGGCTGCAGTCATAATGTTTTTGAGTGGCACTCTGCATGGCTCTGACAGTTAAGTTTTCCTAGACCGAGATTAGCTTTTGGGATGGGCATCATGTTGACTACACCAACCTATTTCAAAACCAGTTTTATTAATTTACTATGATCTACTATGGCATTTCAAGCATGTATTCATTTTATTGTTTTCCACCAAACATGAGATGTTCCAAAACATAAAATCTTTGATATGTCAACAGTGATAAAAGAGCACTTCTTCTTTGCCAAGATAATCTATCCACCTGACAGATGTTGCATATCAAGATGCTGATTAAACGGCATTGGTGCTTGTTGCACAAGTGGGCCTTGGGCCAATCTTGCAGGGTAGAGGCTGCTTGGAGTAGGTCTCTAAAACAAAATATTTTTGAGCCATAATGAAAAACAGATACTTCATTACAGACATTTGAAGTTCTGTAACCATATAAAGCATGATATTTCTCCATGGTATAGCCTTCATTGATGCTTTGGACAGACAGAGGGATACTGTTGCATTGTCATATAGGACAGGATGGTCACTCAAATTTGAAAACGTATGCACTGGGTTACTCCTGTGAAAAGACACATTTAAGGCCAAGCTACAATCTTTTAGTTAACCCTAACAAATTTATGCTAATCAAGCAGTTTTAGTGCATAAACCAGAGCACTGTGTTTAATGCCTAAACCAGAGGGTAAAAGTGAAAGTAAAAATGAGCTTTGGGTGTACCAATATGGAGGCCAGGTGGCTTCACTCGGCTCTGTACTGGCTAATGGGGCATATGCAGGGCTTGACATTAACTTTTTTACTCACCCGCCACTGTGGCTAGGGAATTTCCAAAGTTACTAGCCACTCAGCCTTTTCACTAGCTACAATTTTATGGTTATGTTTAATATGATCAAATTTGACCGTTGCATGCTAAAATTTACTTGAACTAAATTTACAACCTTTTTAAATGTAAATGACCATTATACATAAATAAAAACAGCAAGAGAAACACTGTTTAATTATTTATTAATAGCAGTAAATACTGTAAAACGTACACAAATATTTGCAATGTGAAGTACAGGTAGATTAAATGTCATCACAGCTTTCATCATCAAAGTCATCCCTTCTCTGCTTTTCTGTCTGGTCCATAAAAACGGGCCTTCGAGACCGGAGGCTTCCAGCATGCCACAACTTGATGGTGTGGGGCCGGATCAAAGTCACTGATTGAAGCAGAGGATAGCTGTACAGTCAGCAGGTTTTACAATGTCTGACTCTTAAGACTGGACCGCCAGTCACTTTTGACCAGCTTCATGGCACTAAATCCTCGCTCACAATCAGCGGTTGAAGCAAGGGTGCAAAGGATGAGGTCAATCATATGCAGTATTTCTGGGCAGACTTGGTCAAGCTGCCAATTAACCTCAGGCCAGGAGATGTTTTATAGAACACTGTGATACTGGTACAGCCTCAACTTAAGAGCAGTCCACTGGTCCAGGATTTCTGCCACCTTCACTCCAGATGTCAGCAGCACAGGTTCAAAGTTTGTGAGGAGCTTTTGCACATCAGTCACCAAAATCAACAATAATAAAGATATACTGTAAGATGTAGAAAATGTGTTAGACAAAATGACATGAAAAATCAGTAACTTGAATGCTTTGTTTAGTCATTTAGGATACAAAACAACCTCCAACTCACCAGCATTTCTGTCTGCCTCTGGCCAGTATCGGAAGTTGGTAATCCACATGGCTTGTAGGACCCCATGGCTCACATCTCCAAACCTGTTGTACATTGTCTTTGACAGCAGATCAATGAGGTGCTCTTTGGACTGATTCAGGGTGTGGTCATCATAGGGCTTTAGGCTGACACCCTCATACTGGTTTGTTCCCAGCACTGTCTTGAGCATTGGCCCAGGTCTCCAAATTATCCGAGACAGGGAGGGAGACTTTTTTTAATTTTGTTTTTTCATTTTGTATACTTTATACTTAAGTGTACTTAAGTACCTGGGTGTTCATCTGAACAATAAACTAGACTGGTCACACAATACTGACGCACTCTACAAGAAGGGACAGCAGGGGTGTTCCTACTGAGGAGACTCAGGTCTTTTGGTGTACAAGGGGCGCTGCTGAAGACATTCTATGATACGGTGGTGGCATCAGCCATCACTTTTGGAGTGGTCTGCTGGGGCAGTGGCATTACAGCAGCCGATAGGAAGAGACTGATCAAACTGATCAAGAAAGCTAGCTCTGTCCTGGGGCAGCGCCTTGACCCAGTGGAGGAGATGGGAGAGAGAAGGATGGTGGCTAAACTGTCATCCCTGCTGGAGTCCGAGTTCCACCCTATGCAGGACATACTGAATGCACTGAGGAGCTCATTTAGCAGCAGACTACATCATCCTAGGTGCACAACCGAGAGGTTTCGCAGGTCCTTCCTACCTACGGCTGTCAGACTGTACAACCTAAGCAGGGCTGCTTGCAGAGATAGCAAAAAGACGTGACAACCTAATAGTATTGAATGCAAAAGACGCAATAAGATAAGATAAGATAAGATAAGATAAGATAAGATAAGCCTTTATTAGTCCCACAACGGGGAACCTCCAGGATTGCAACAGCACAGGGATAGCAACACTCAGAGCAACAATCAGAAGGCAAGAAAAAAAACAAGCAAGCAAGAGCAGCTAATATACATATGTACATATTACTATAAAATATATATATACACACACACACAGAGACACACAGTGCAGAGCATTGTAGCTGGATGGAATAAATATATGAATATATGAACACACAGTGCAGAGCATTGTAGCTAGATGGAATAAATATGTAAATATATAAACACCCACAGTACGGAGCATTGCAGCTAGGTGGAATAAATATGCAAGTATATAAACACCCACAGTACGGAGCAATGTAGCTAGATGGAATAATATGTAGATATATAAAAACACAGTGCGGAGCATTGTAGCTAGATGGAATAAATATATAGATATATAAATATAAACACACCCAGTGCTGAGCATTGTAGCTAGATGGAATAAATATGTAAATATATAAACACACACAGTGCAGAGCATTGTTGCTAGATGGGATGAAACAGCATAACCGTCTACTTAGTTATCCTACATGGTATGATTATGTGCCCATACATATTCTCACCCTCCATCGCGACCGGTATGTTCCTAGTTGTATGCCGGAGAGGACCATTGTGTAAGTCTATTGCATCTTTTGCATTCAAGAAACTATTAGTTTGTTACGTCTTTTTGCTATCTCTGCGAGCAGCCCTGCTTAGGTTGTACAGTCTGACAGCCGTTGGTAGGAAGGACCTACGAAACCTCTCGGTTGTGCACCTGGGATGATGTAGTCTGCTGCTAAATGAGCTCCTCAGTGCATCCAGTATGTCCTGCATAGGGTGGAACTCGGACTCCAGCAGAGATGACAGTTTAGCCACCGTCCTTCTCTCTCCTATCTCCTCCATCGGATCAAGGCGCTGCCCCAGGACAGAGCTAGCTTTCTTAATCAGTTTGTTCAGTCTCTTCCTATCGGCTGCAGTAATGCCACTGCCCCAGCAGACCACTCCAAAAGTGATGGCTGATGCCACCACCGTGTCATAGAATGACTTCAGCAGCGCCCCTTGTACACCAAAAGACTTGAGTCTCCTCAGCAGGAACAGCCTGCGCTGTCCCTTCTTGTAGAGTGCGTCAGTATTGTGTGACCAGTCTAGTTTATTGTTCAGATGAACACCCAGGTACTTATAGGATGTCACCATCTCGATGTCTGTTCCCTGTATATTTACTGGTGCTGTGAGGGGCTGCCCATGCCTGCGGCAGTCCACAACCAGCTCCTTAGTTTTCCTCGCGTTGATCTGGAGGCAGTTCCGATGGCACCAGTCCACGAAGTCCTGGATAAGCCCTCAGTACTCAGCTTCATCTCCGTTGGAGATGAGACCAACGATCGCAGAGTCATCAGAGAACTTCTGTAGATGGCAGTGTGTTGTGTTGTGTGAGAAGTCCGCAGTATAAAGAGTGAACAGGAAGGGAGCCAGCACCGTTCCCTGGGGGGCCCCCGTGCTACTGATGATCGTGTCGGAAACACAGTCCCGGGTTCTCACAAACTGAGGCCGGTTCGTGAGGTAGTCCAGGATCCATGATGACAGGTGCTGGTCCACCCCTGCGCGCAGCAGCTTGTCCTTCAGGATCATCGGTTGGATGGTGTTGAAAGCACTGGAGAAGTCAAAGAACATGATCCTCACCATATTCCCGGGCTTCTCCAGGTGGGACAGAGAACGGTGAAGGAGGAAGATCACCGCATCCTCCACCCCAATGCCATGCTGGTAGGCGAACTGGAGTGGATCGATCGCTGGTTCCACCAGTGGGCGGAGATGAGCAAGGAGCAGTCTCTCCAGGGTCTTCATCAAGTGGGACGTCAAGGCCACCGGTCTGTAGCTGTTCAGGTCTTTGGGGTGGGAAGTTTTTGGTACAGGTACCACACAAGATGTTTTCCACAGCTGTGGTACCCTCCCCAGTTTCAGGCTCATGTTGAAGATATACGTCACAATCCCACACAGCTGGTCTGCACAGGACTTGAGGAGCTTTGCGCTGATGCCGTCCGGTCCCGACGCCTTCCTCGCCTTGATCTTCCTCAGCTCCGTCCTCACCTGGGTCTTGGTCAGGGTCAGGATGGGGGGCTGTGTGTTGGGAGTGGCGGGGGTGTTGGTGGAGTGGGGAGTGGGCAGCAGGACTTGATTTCTTAGAGGCAGCAGTGGTTGTTGTGCAGACAGGGGGGAGGGCGGTTGGTCAAATCTATTGAAAAACAGATTCAGGTTGTTCGCCCACTCCCTGCCCCCCGTGGCCTGGGGGGAGGTATTCTGGAGCCCAGAGATGGTTTTGAGGTTTCTCCAGACCCCGCTGATGTCGCTCTGTTGCAGCTTGTCCTCCATCTTCTTCCTGAAGCTGTCCTTGCCTTCTCTGATCTTTCTCCTCAGCTTCCTCTGTACGGACTTCAGCATCTCCCTGTTCCCCGACCTGAAGATCCTCTTCTTCTCTCTCAGAAGTGTTTTTATCTCAGGGTTGATCCAGGGTTTGTTGTTTGAGTGACGCCGTATGGTCTTGGTGGGAACGGATTTGTCCACACAGAAGCTGAGGTAACCCGTGAAGGTGTGAATGAGGCCATCGATGTCCTCACCATGTGGATCGCAGAGCTGCTTCCAGGCGGTGGCTTCAAAACAGTCCTTTAGAGTGTCCATTGTCTCCTCAGACCATAACTCCACAGTGTGCATGGCCGGAGGTTGTCTGTGCACTAGGGGTTTGTACACCGGCCGGAGATGAACCAAGTTGTGATCCGATCTCCCGAGTGGGGGGAGTTGTGATGAGGTGTACGCCTCCTTAGTGTTTGTGTAGAATAAATCCAGTGTTTTATTGTCTCTAGTGTGGCATGTGACATACTGGGTGAACGTGGGTAGAATGGGAGACAGTGAAACGTGATTGAAATCGCCTGAGATGAGGAGAAGAGCATCTGGGTGTTCTGTCTGCAGCCTGCTGGTTACTGAATGGATGACGTCACGCGCTGTCCCAGCGTTCGCCGTCGGATTTGCATAAACAACAATGCAGATCACGTGTGAGTGTTCTCTCGGGAGATATATAGGCCTCATGCTAACAGCTAGCAACTCAATGTCTTTGCTGCAGTGTCGTTGTTTAACAGTGATATGTCCCGGTCTGCACCAGTTGTTGTTAACATACATTATCACTCCACCGCCCCTTGCTTTGCCACTGTCTGGTGTTCGGTCAGCTCGTATCATGTGAAAACCCTCCAGCTCAATGTTAGCATCTGCTGCTAGTTCAGTTAGCCACGTCTCAGTAAACAAAAGGAGAGAGCACTCCCGGTAAGTGCTATCATAACGGGAGATAGCCGCTAGCTCATCTAACTTTCCCAGTATCGACCGTACATTTCCCATGACAACAGATGGAAGGGAGGGTCTGTACCTTATATTTTTTGTCCTCCGCCTTACTCCAGCCCGGCAGCTGCGACGCTTAAATAGACGCAATAGACTTACACAATGGTCCCCTCCGATATACAACTAGGAAAATACCGGTTGCTATCGAGGGTGAGAATATGTATGGGTACATAATCATACCATGTAGGATAACTAAGTAGACGGTTGTGATGTTTCATTCCATCTAGCTACAATGCTCCGTACTGTGTGTATTTATATATTTATTCCATCTAGCAACAATGCTCCACGCTGTGTGTGTTTATATATTCACATATTTATTCCATCTAGCTACAATGCTCCACACTGTGTTTATATATTTACATATTTATTCCATCTAGCTACAATGCTCCGCACTGTGTTTATATATATATTTTATTCCATCTAGCAACAATGCTCCACACTGTGTGTTTATATATTTACCTCCGCCAGGCCGAAAAGGCCTGGAGGAGGTTATGTTTTTGCCAGGGTTTGCGTGTTTGTCTGTTTGTCTGTCTGTCTGTCTGTTGGTTAGCAAGAGAACTCAAAAAGTCTTGGACGGATTTCCATGAAACTTTCAGGCATTGTTGGAAATGGTACAAGGAAGAACTGATTAAATTTTGGGGATGATCCGCATCACCGTCTGCATACAGGAATTTTTTAAAGCATTTTTCCACACTGTGACATATGGCCATTTTCAACATGTGCGCAGGCGCAATGGAGGGCGCTGGGCGTTGTGTCTGACCAACACAAACTCCGCCTTCTTCAACATTTTAGCCACAAAAGTATGCGGAAAACACTGCTGGCCTGGGCCCGCCAGCCATAGGCGCTGCGCACATTGCGCTGGTCGTCGTGTCTGACCAACACAAACTCCGCGTTCTTCAACGTCTTAGGCACAAAAGCACGCAGAAAACACTGCTGGCCTGGGCCCGCCAGCGTGCGTGTTTTTGCGCCACGCTGCAAAACCTGACACGGACACCTGTCCGCCGCCCGATTATTTGCCACAAATTCCCCGCCCAGCTATAGGCGCTGCGTAAAAACGACCTCTCTGCCGGGGAAAATTCTACATTCTGTTTTGCCACCGAGCGCAACCCCAATATAATATAAAACCCACGGCAACCTGTCTAACCAATCTGCATCCGTCAGTGGAGGAGATGGACACACCAACACTTCAGTTTAGTACCTCCGCCAAGGAGGCAATGCTTTTACAACCGTAAAACGGGGCTATAAGGGATGGCGGGGTAATATGGGACACTTTTCTAAATGTAATTCTGCTTTTTTAATTTTGCTTCCGCCTACATTTGATGACGGATTCATGGATATTTGACAATAACAACACAACTCAGCATCCTGCTCAATTAAAGTGTCCCTTATCAACCCGCCGTCCCTTATAGCCCCGTTTTACACTACTGAGCCACTAATCCTATCACATCATTGATTGTCATTCATTAATTGTCTGTTTATTGCACTGTCCATGTCAAATAAACAAATAATCATTGTGAATCCAATTGCTAGTCATATCTTTTCATGCTCAGGGAATCTGAAAACGTACACACAAACACTGTATGGGGGGAACTGTGCCGCTTGGCGGAGGTCTGCGCTCTCCGAGTGCTTTTCTAGTTACATATTTATTCCATCTAGCTGCAATGCTCCGTACTGTGGGTGTTTATATATTTACATATTTATTCCATCTAGCTACAATGCTCTGCACTGTGTGTTCATATATTCATATATTTATTCCATCCAGCTACAATGCTCTGCACTGTGTGTCTGTGTGTGTGTGTGTGTGTATATATATATTTTATAGTAATATGTACATATGTATATTAGCTGCTCTTGCTTGCTTGTTTTTTTTCTTGCCTTCTGATTGTTGCTCTGAGTGTTGCTATCCCTGTGCTGTTGCAATCCTGGAATTTCCCCATTGTGGGACTAATAAAGGCTTATCTTATCTTATCTTATCTTACATATTTATTCCATCTAGCTACAATGCTCCGCACTGTGTTTATATATTCATATATTTATTCCATCTAGCTACAATGCTCCGCACTGTGTGTGTTTATATATCTGCATATTATTCCATCTAGCTACAATGCTCCGCACTGTGTGTGTTTATATATTTACATATTTATTCCATCTAGCTACAATGCTCCGCACTGTGTGTTTATATATTCACATATTCATTCCATCTAGCTACAATACTCCGCACTGTGTTTATATACTCATATATTTATTCCATCCAGCTACAATGCTCCGCACTGTGTTTATATATTTATATACCTATCCCATCTAGCTACAATGCTCCGCACTGTGTGTGTGTATATATATATATATATATATATATATATATATATATATATATATATATGTAGCGCCCATAATGGTAACATTATGTAGCTCACATATTTTACTGCAGAGACCCAAGCATAGAAGGACTTTAAGCTTGCGGTGTGTATTGACATCACGCCTCAGATGGACAATGAGTCTGGACCACCTGCGGACTTGGGAGGAAGTCAGAGGATCTGGAGCTAGAGCCTGAAAGGACTGTCTGACCTCCTGGGGTCAGACAGAAGAGCAAAGAGGACTTTGAAGTGATTAAGTGTAAATAGAAGGATTTGACTTGATTGTGTGATTCTGTGTTTGATGTGTGGGTATAAATGTATGTGGGTTTACCGCAGCTCTTCCTCTTTTTTCCTGACTGAGAGAGAGAGAGCTGGGGACTTGAGATGAATAAACCATACTGAGAAATTATCCAGTCTCATCATTTCATGATCCCCACATTGGTGACCAAGACGTACGATGCCAGGAGAACGTTACCCTGACCCGGATTCACCGGAGACCGACCGCACGAGCACAGGCTCGATTAAGCTCCCCAAGTTCTGGCAAGACGACCCGCACTCATGGTTCCAACACGCGGAATCGCGGTTCGTGCTTGGGGGAATATCAGCAGATGACATCAAGTTACATAATGTCATCGCAAGACTCGACAGCCGCACAGCTCGATGTGTGCGGAGCCTGGTGCAGCAGCCGCCCGCTGCTGGCAAGTACGACGCGCTGAAAGCCGCCCTCATCGAGAGTTTTGTGCCATCAGCTGAGGTGAGGGCCAGGCAGCTTCTGGACCTGCGTGACAGAGGAGGACGCAGAGCGACCAACCTCATGGAGGACATGCTGCAGCTGATCGGGACAGACAGCGATGCGTTTCTGTTCAAACACATCTTCTTGAGGACCCTCCCAGCACACATGAGAGGTACCCTGTCTGGCATGAGGTGTGTGAACCAGCAAGACTTCCGCGCGCTGGCCAGGGAAGCGCAGCGGCTCCTCGACGTCTGCGACGAGCAGGACACTTCCGTGGCAGCAGCAGACCTCGGCGCGGCGGCCGGAGGCAGTGAGGAGCCGGAGGCAGCAGGAGCAACCCCAGCGATGACGGCAGCGGCGCGGTCCCGAGGCAGAGGAGGGGACGGCCTCTGTTTTTACCATCGACGCTTCGCTGAGAAGGCATACAGATGCATCCCGCCGTGCAGTTTCAAGAAACAGGGAAACGCCCGGGCCGGGGGTCGTTAGCAGCTTCGACTCTCGGTGAACAGAACAAGCTGCTTTATCTAACAGACGCGGGCTCCGGGCGGCAATTCCTCGTGGACACCGGAGCCCAGAGGAGTTTCATCACCGCGACCTATGTGGATTGTGTGGCGGGGCCCCGCGGAGAGGGAGCAACGGCGGCGAACGGTTCGTCGATCAAAACGTTCGGGGAAAGGACTCTACGCCTGTCCTTGCACGGCCGCACCTATGAACGGACCTTCATAGTAGCGGCGGTGAGTTTCAACATGTTAGGCGCTGACTTTTTGTGCTCACATGGCTTGTTAGTGGATCTGGTTAATAGACGCCTAGTAAATGCACTCTCCTTTTGTTCTATCCCTTGTGCAGCTCGGGTGTCCCCGCCGCCAGTACAGACCAATGTCGCCACAGCAGGCGGTAAGTTTCACACTCTTCTAACCCAGTTCCCAGCACTCACAGTTCCCACGTTTTCAGCTAAGGTTGCGAAGCACGGGGTGGAACACTTTATCACCACAAGTGGCCCACCAGTTTTTGCGAAAGCTCGGCGCTTGGATGCAGCTAAGCTCTCCATTGCGCGCGAGGAGTTCGCCAACCTGGAAAGGTTGGGCATAATTCGCCGCTCGAAGAGCGCCTGGGCCTCTCCGCTGCATATGGTGCCTAAGGCTGACGGCTCGTGGAGACCTTGTGGTGATTACCGCAGGTTAAACAATGCCACAGCGCAGGACCGCTACCCAATTTCGCATATCCAGGATTTTTCAGTGCACTTAGCGAAGGCGCGCATTTTTTCTAAAATAGACCTGGTCCGCGGTTATCATCAGGTCCCGGTTCGACCAGAGGACATTCCCAAAACAGCGGTAATAACCCCGTTCGGACTTTTTGAATTTTTACGCATGCCTTTTGGCCTTAAAGGCTCCGCGCAAACTTTCCAACGAATGATGGATGCCGTGTTGCGTGACCTCCCTTTCGTTTTTGTCTACTTGGACGATATTTTAGTCGCCAGTGCCTCCAAGGAGGAACACGAAAAACACCTCACCATGGTTTTTCAGAGGTTGGGAATGCACGGGTTGATAATCAACCCAGCCAAGTGCCATTTTGGCGTAGCGCAAATCGATTTTTTAGGACACCGCGTCTCCCCAGAGGGAGCAATCCCTCTGCCGGCCAAAGTATGCGCAGTGGCGGAGTTTCCCCAGCCACAAACGGTCAAAGCGTTGCAAGAGTTTTTAGGAATGGTAAATTTTTATAACCGTTTCATACCCCACGCAGCGCAGCTTATGCAACCGTTATACGCCGTGCTTAAAAAGCAGAAGCCCTCCAATGCGATCGAGTGGTCCCCGGAGCGGGAGCGCGCATTCACAGAGGTTAAAAAAGCACTGGCAGACGCAGCGCTGCTGGCTCACCCAGACCCATCAGTCCGCATAGCGCTAACCACCGACGCGTCAGATGTGGCCATAGGGGCCGTTGTAGAGCAGCAAGTCGCCGGGGTTTGGCAACCGCTCGCTTTTTTCAGCAGGTCCTTGCGCGATGCTGAGCGGAAATACAGCGCGTTTGACAGGGAGCTGCTAGCACTCCACCTGGCCATTTGCCATTTCCAGTTCTGGCTGGAGGGGCGACGTTTCACCGCGTTTGTCGACCACAAACCGCTCACTTTTGCAATGTCCAAAATTTCAGAACCGTGGTCAGGACGGCAGCAGAGACAGCTGGCCGCAATTTTGGAATTTACCACCGATATTCAGCACGTGGCCGGTAAACTCAACGTAGTCGCGGACTGTCTCTCACGCGCGGTAACAGCGCCTGTCTGCGCGGAAGCGGGTTGTACTACCGCAGACGCGGGGCGGGGTAACAGCGCGGACGAGAGCAAAAGTTTACAAACCGGTTCACCCCCTCTAATCTGTGACGTATCCACCGGGCGCAGTCGCCCGGTGGTACCGGCCGCGTGGTGCCGTCGCGTTTTTGACGCGGTGCACCCGGGAGTACGCGCTTCGGTGAAAATGGTAGCGGAGAAGTTCGTTTGGCCGAGCCTGCGCAAGCATGTGAAAGAGTGGGCGAAAGCCTGCATGGCTTGCCAGCGGGCCAAAGTCCACAGGCACAAGAAGGCCCCTTTAGAACCGTTACACATTCCGGCTAAGAGATTTGATCATGTGCACGTAGACCTAGTGGGCCCCCTGCCGCCGTCACAATGGTGGACCGAACCACACGTTGGCCGGAAGTGGTCCCGTTAACGTCGACCACAGTGGCAGAGGTGGTTCGCGCTTTTTTTAACAGCCTGGGTAGCGCGGATATTACGTCCGATAGGGGACCTCAATTTGTGTCGGAGCTGTGGTCAGCAATGGCCAGCGGCTTAGGAGCGGCAGTCCACCACACTACCGCTTATTACCCCCAGGCCAACGGTTTATGCGAGCGTTTTCACAGGTCTTTGAAGGCAGCCCTCAGAGCGTCGCTCACGGATGCAGATTGGGTAAACAAACTACCATGGGTTTTATTGGGGTTGCGTTCGGCACCCAAAGAGGACTTAGATGCCTCACCCGCAGAATTGGTTTTTGGGCAACCTCTCAGGCTGCCCGGCAAGTTCCTACCAGCCCATGCGGCACCAGGGCGCCCCCCGGTGCGGGGACCTCTGATTGGCACGGGAGCAGAAATGCTCCCGGGCCCCGCTCATCACACTTTTCCGCGTGTTTTTGTTCCCAAGGCTTTACAAAACGCTGAATTTGTTTTTGTCAGGCACAACGCTCAGCGACACAGTCTCCGCCCACCATATGACGGTCCATTTCGAGTGCTGGAAACCGGGGAGAAATATTTTGTGCTAGATTTGGGGGGCAGGAAAAAAACAATCAGTATTGATAGATTAAAGCCTGCCTTTGTGTTGCATGACGAATCTGTACGACCGGCGAGGACGCCTCGATGCGGCAGACCACCCAAGGAATGGCCCCTGGAGCCCCCGCAGGGGACAAATAACCTTTCTCCCCCGCATTCCACAGATTCGCTGCAAGACGGCACAACACAGGCTGTGAAACCTGCGTACAGCAAGTTTGGGAGGAGGTTGAAGCCCAGACTACGGGCAGAGTGATGTGTGTTTCGATCAAACTGTGTAGGCCGTGCTGTAAATTCCGCAGGTGGGGGGTGACATATGCTGTATTGCCATTAGGATACGGTTATCGGGTGTGTCCATTCTTTGGCGTTTGGGGGGGGGGGTGATGTAGCGCCCATAATGGTAACATTATGTAGCTCACATATTTCACTGCAGAGACCCAAGCATAGAAGGACTTTAAGCTTGCGGTGTGTATTGACATCACGCCTCAGATGGACAATGAGTCTGGACCACCTGCGGACTTGGGAGGAAGTCAGAGGATCTGGAGCGAGAGCCTGATAGGACTGTCTCTCACGCGCGGTAACAGCGCCTGTCCGCGCGGAAGTGGGTTGTACTACCGCAGATGCGGGGCGGGGTAACAGCGCGGACGCGCACGCGGCCCCTGTTCACGTGGGGATAGATTATGCAGCCATGGCAGCGGAGCAGAGCGGAGACGCAGACGTGTGCGCGCTCCTGTCTGGACCAACAAGGTTAAGGCTGGAGAGCAAAAGTTTACAAACCGGCTCACCCCCTCTAATCTGCGACGTATCCACCGGGCGACCGTGGTGCCGTCGCGTTTTTGACGCGGTGCGCTCCCTGGCGCACCCAGGAGTATGCGCTTCGGTGAAAATGGTAGCGGAGAAGTTTGTTTGGCCGAGCCTGCGCAAGCACGTGAAAGAGTGGGCGAAAGCCTGCATGGCTTGCCAGCGGGCCAAAGTCCACAGGCACACGAAGGCCCCTTTAGAACCGTTCCACATTCCGGCTAAGAGATTCGATCATGTGCACGTAGACCTAGTGGGCCCCCTGCCGCCGTCACAAGGGTTCACACATCTCTTGACAATGGTGGACCGAACCACATGTTGGCCGGAAGTGGTCCCGTTAACGTCGACCACAGCGGCAGAGGTGGCTCGCGCTTTTTTAACAGCCTGGGTAGCGCGGTTCGGGGTTCCGTTGGATATTACGTCCGATAGGGGACCTCAATTTGTGTCGGAGCTGTGGTCAGCAATGGCCAGCGGCTTAGGAGCGGCAGTCCACCACACTACCGCTTATTACCCCCAGGCCAACGGTTTATGCGAGCGTTTTCACAGGTCTTTGAAGGCAGCCCTCAGAGCGTCGCTCACGGATGCAGATTGGGTAAACAAACTACCATGGGTTTTATTGGGGTTGCGTTCGGCACCCAAAGAGGACTTAGATGCCTCACCCGCAGAATTGGTTTTTGCGCAACCTCTCAGGCTGCCCGGCGAGTTCCTACCAGCCCATGCGGCACCAGGGCGCCCCCCGGTGCGGGGACCTCTGATTGGCACGGGAGCAGAAATGCTCCCGGGCCCCGCTCATCACACTTTTCCGCGTGTTTTTGTTCCCAAGGCTTTACAAAACGCTGAATTTGTTTTTGTCAGGCACGACGCTCAGCGACACAGTCTCCGCCCACCATATGACGGTCCATTTCGAGTGCTGGAAACCGGGGAGAAATATTTTGTGCTAGATTTGGGGGGCAGGAAAGAAACAATCAGTATTGATAGATTAAAGCCTGCCTTTGTGTTGCATGACGAATCTGTACGACCGGCGAGGACACCTCGACGCGGCAGACCACCCAGGGAACGGCCCCTGGAGCCCCCGCAGGGGACAAATAACCTTTCTCCCCCGCATTCCACAGATTTGCCGCAAGACGGCACAACACAGGCTGTGAAACCTGCGTACAGCAAGTTTGGGAGGAGGTTGAAGCCCAGACTACGGGCAGAGTGATGTGTGTTTCGATCAAACTGTGTAGGCCGTGCTGTAAATTCCGCAGGTGGGGGGTGACATATGCTGTATTGCCATTAGGATACGGTTATCGGGTGTGTCCATTCTTTGGCGTTTGGGGGGGAGTGATGTAGCGCCCATAATGGTAGCATTATGTAGCTCACATATTTCACTGCAGAGACCCAAGCATAGAAGGACTTTAAGCTTGCGGTGTGTATTGACATCACGCCTCAGATGGACAATGAGTCTGGACCACCTGCGGACTTGGGAGGAAGTCAGAGGATCTGGAGTGAGAGCCTGAAAGGACTGTCTGACCTCCTGGGGTCAGACAGAAGAGCAAAGAGGACTTTGAAGTGATTAAGTGTAAATAGAAGGATTTGACTTGATTGTGTGATTCTGTGTTTGATGTGTGGGTATAAATGTATGTGGGTTTACCGCAGCTCTTCCTCTTTTTTCCTGACTGAGAGAGAGAGAGCTGGGGACTTGAGATAAATAAACCATACTGAGAAATTATCCAGTCTCATCATTTCATGATCCCCACATATATATATATATTTAGATATTCGAGATGGTGACATCCTATAAGTACCTGGGTATTCATCTGAACAATAAACTAGACTGGTCACACAATACTGATGCACTCTACAAGAAGGGACAGCGCAGGCTGTTCCTGCTGAGGAGACTCAGGTCTTTTGGTGTACAAGGGGCGCTGCTGAAGTCATTCTATGACACGGTGGTGGCATCAGCCATCACTTTTGGAGTGGTCTGCTGGGGCAGTGGCATTACTGCAGCCGATAGGAAGAGACTGAACAAACTGATTAAGAAAGCTAGCTCTGTCCTGGGGCAGCGCCTTGATCCGATGGAGGAGATAGGAGAGAGAAGGACGGTGGCTAAACTGTCATCTCTGCTGGAGTCCGAGTTCCACCCTATGCAGGACATACTGAATGCACTGAGGAGCTCATTTAGCAGCAGACTACATCATCCCAGGTGCACAACCGAGAGGTTTCGTAGGTCCTTCCTACCAACGGCTGTCAGACTGTACAACCTAAGCAGGGCTGCTCGCAGAGATAGCAAAAAGACGTAACAAACTAATAGTTTTTTGAATGCAAAAGATGCAATAGACTTACACAATGGTCCCCTCCGGCATACAACTAGGAACATAACCGGTCGCTATGGAGGGTGAGAATATGTATGGGCACATAATCATACCATGTAGGATAACTAAGTAGACGGTTATGCTGTTTCATTCCATCTAGCAACAATGCTCTGCACTGTGTGTGTTTATATATTTGCATATTTATTCCATCTAGCTACAATGCTCAGCACTGGGTGTGTTTATATATTTATATATCTACATATTATTCCATCTAGCTACATTGCTCCGCACTGTGTGTGTTTATATACTTGCATATTTATTCCACCTAGCTGCAATGCTCCGTACTGTGGGTGTTTATATATTTACATATTTATTCCATCTAGCTACAATGCTCTGCACTGTGTGTTCATATATTCATATATTTATTCCATCCAGCTACAATGCTCTGCACTGTGTGTCTGTGTGTGTGTGTATATATATATATTTTATAGTAATACGTACATATGTTTATTAGCTGCTCTTGCTTGCTTGTTTTTTTTCTTGCCTTCTGATTGTTGCTCTGAGTGTTGCTATCCCTGTGCTGTTGCAATCCTGGAATTTCCCCGTTGTGGGACTAATAAAGGCTTATCTTATCTTATCTTATCTTATCTTTATATGTACATATGTATACTCGCTGCTCTTGTTTTTTCTCTTGCCTTCTGATTGTTGCTCTGAATGTTGCTATCCCTGTGCTGTTGCAATCCTGGAATTTCCCCATTGTGGGACTAATAAAGGCTTATCTTGTAGCACCTTGGGGGAGCCAGATCCTCAGACAGGAGACAGTGGATAAGCATGGGAGAACAAAGAGCAGGAGGTTCCTGGTGAGATAGCAGGAAGGAGTCAAGGATGAAGGATGTTGAATGCAGTGTGATGCAAATGTCATGTTGTGTGTGATGTAAATGCCATGAAACTTAAGAGTAGAGTTTCTGCTTAAATGTTCAGTCTGTTCTGTGCTTGAGAGATGTGAGTGTGTAATAAATCGTCTGAAATGAATCTGCCTCTGATTTCACACACTCCACACTGGTGACCCAAGACGTATTATGGAACACGAGGCAAGATCCCCGGAGCCAGCCCGGTCAGGAAGCTACAGCGAGGCGGCAGCCATCCCACAGACGGCCCGGATTCAGTCAAGCTACCGGATTTCTGGCAGCACAACCCGCGCTCTTGGTTCCACCTCACCGAGGCCCAGTTTGCCCTCGGGGAGTAACAGCAGATGATACCAGATTCTACCATGTGGTCGCAGCGATCGACGCCCGCACAGTTCAGCAGGTAGCGAGCTTGCTCGATCAGCCACCAGCCAGCAGCAAATACGAGGCGTTCAAGGCTGCGCTCATCCAGCGCTACATGCTCTCGGACGGTGAGAGAGCGGAGAGGCTCCTGACGCAGACCGAGTTAAGATAAGATAAGATAAGATAAGCCTTTATTAGTCCCACAACGGGGAAATTCCAGGATTGCAACAGCACAGGGATAGCAACACTCAGAGCAACAATCAGAAGGCAAGAAAAAAAAAAAAAAAAAAAAAAAACAAGCAAGCAAGAGCAGCTAATATACATATGTACGTATTACTATAAAATATATATATATACACACACACACAGACACACAGTGCAGAGCATTGTAGCTGGATGGAATAAATATATGAATATATGAACACAGTGCAGAGCATTGTAGCTAGATGGAATAAATATGTAAATATATAAACACCCACAGTACGGAGCATTGCAGCTAGGTGGAATAAATATGCAAGTATATAAACACACACAGTGCGGAGCAATGTAGCTAGATGGAATAATATGTAGATATATAAATATATAAACACACCCAGTGCTGAGCATTGTAGCTAGATGGAATAAATATGTAAATATATAAACACACACAGTGCAGAGCATTGTTGCTAGATGGAATGAAACAGCATAACCGTCTACTTAGTTATCCTACATGGTATGATTATGTGCCCATACATATTCTCACCCTCCATAGCGACCGGTAAGTTCCTAGTTGTATGCCGGAGGGGACCATTGTGTAAGTCTATTGCATCTTTTGCATTCAAAAAAAACTATTAGTTTGTTACGTCTTTTTGCTATCTCTGCGAGCAGCCCTGCTTAGGTTGTACAGTCTGACAGCCGTTGGTAGGAAGGACCTACGAAACCTCTCGGTTGTGCACCTGGGATGATGTAGTCTGCTGCTAAATGAGCTCCTCAGTGCATTCAGTATGTCCTGCATAGGGTGGAACTCGGACTCCAGCAGAGATGACAGTTTAGCCACCGTCCTTCTCTCTCCTATCTCCTCCATCGGATCAAGGCGCTGCCCCAGGACAGAGCTAGCTTTCTTAATCAGTTTGTTCAGTCTCTTCCTATCGGCTGCAGTAATGCCACTGCCCCAGCAGACCACTCCAAAAGTGATGGCTGATGCCACCACCGTGTCATAGAATGACTTCAGCAGCGCCCCTTGTACACCAAAAGACCTGAGTCTCCTCAGCAGGAACAGCCTGCGCTGTCCCTTCTTGTAGAGTGCATCAGTATTGTGTGACCAGTCTAGTTTATTGTTCAGATGAATACCCAGGTACTTATAGGATGTCACCATCTCGATGTCTGTTCCCTGTATATTTACTGGTACTGTGAGGGGCTGCCCATGCCTGCGGCAGTCCACCACCAGCTCCTTAGTTTTCCTCGCGTTGATCTGGAGGCAGTTCCGATGGCACCAGTCCACGAAGTCCTGGATAAGCCCTCTGTACTCAGCTTCATCTCCATTGGAGATGAGGCCAACGATCGCAGAGTCATCAGAGAACTTCTGTAGATGGCAGTGTGTTGTGTTGTGTGAGAAGTCCGCAGTATAAAGAGTGAACAGGAAGGGAGCCAAAACCGTTCCCTGGGGGGCCCCCGTGCTACTGATGATCGTGTCGGACACACAGTCCCGGGTTCTCACAAACTGAGGCCGGTTCGTGAGGTAGTCCAGGATCCATGATGACAGGTGCTGGTCCACCCCTGCGCGCAGCAGCTTGTCCTTCAGGATCATCGGTTGGATGGTGTTGAAAGCACTGGAGAAGTCAAAGAACATGATCCTCACCATATTCCCGGGCTTCTCCAGGTGGGACAGAGAACGGTGAAGGAGGAAGATCACCGCATCCTCCACCCCAATGCCATGCTGGTAGGCGAACTGGAGTGGATCCATCGCTGGTTCCACCAGTGGGCGGAGGTGAGCAAGGAGCAGTCTCTCCAGGGTCTTCATCAAGTGGGACGTCAAGGCCACCGGTCTGTAGCTGTTCAGGTCTTTGGGGTGGGAAGTTTTTGGTACAGGTACCACACAAGATGTTTTCCACAGCTGTGGTACCCTCCCCAGTTTCAGGCTCATGTTGAAGATATACGTCACAATCCCACACAGCTGGTCTGCACAGGACTTGAGGAGCTTTGCGCTGATGCCGTCCGGTCCCGGCGCCTTCCTCGCCTTGATCTTCCTCAGCTCCGTCCTCACCTGGGTCCTGGTCAGGGTCAGGATGGGGGGCTGTGTGTTGGGAGTGGGGGGGTGTTGGTGGAGTGGGGAGTGGGCAGCAGGACTTGATTTCTTTAGAGGCAGCAGTGGTTGTTGTGCAGTCAGGGGGGAGGGCGGTTGGTCAAATCTATTGAAAAACAGATTCAGGTTGTTCGCCCACTCCCTGCCCCCTGTGGCCTGGGGGGAGGTATTCTGGAGCCCCGAGATGGTTTTGAGGTTTCTCCAGACCCCGCTGATGTCGCTCTGTTGCAGCTTGTCCTCCATCTTCTTCCTGAAGCTGTCCTTGCCTTCTCTGATCTTTCTCCTCAGCTCCCTCTGTACGGACTTCAGCATCTCCCTGTTCCCTGACCTGAAGATCCTCTTCTTCTCTCTCAGAAGTGTTTTTATCTCAGGGTTGATCCAGGGTTTGTTGTTTGAGTGACGCCGTATGGTCTTGGTGGGAACGGATTTGTCCACACAGAAGCTGAGGTAGCCCGTGAAGGTGTGAATGAGGCCATCGATGTCCTCACCATGTGGATCGCAGAGCTGCTTCCAGGCGGTGGCTTCAAAACAGCCCTTTAGGGTGTCCATTGTCTCCTCAGACCATAACTCCACAGTGTGCATGGCCGGAGGTTGTCTGTGCACTAGGGGTTTGTACACCGGCCGGAGATTAACCAAGTCGTGATCCGATCTCCCGAGTGGGGGGAGTTGTGATGAGGTGTACGCCTCCTTAGTGTTTGCGTAGAATAAATCCAGTGTTTTATTGTCTCTAGTGTGGCATGTGACATACTGGGTGAACGTGGGTAGAATGGGAGATAGTGAAACATGGTTGAAATCGCCTGAGATGAGGAGAAGAGCATCTGGGTGTTCTGTCTGCAGCCTGCTGGTTACTGAATGGATGACGTCACGTGCTGTCCCAGCGTTCGCCGTCGGATTTGCATAAACAACAATGCAGATCACGTGTGAGTGTTCTCTCGGGAGATATGTAGGCCTCATGCTAACAGCTAGCAACTCAATGTCTTTGCTGCAGTGTCGTTGTTTAACAGTGATATGTCCCGGTCTGCACCAGTTGTTGTTAACATACATGATCACTCCACCGCCCCTAGCCTTGCCACTCTCTGGTGTTCGGTCAGCTCGTATCATGTGAAAACCCTCCAGCTCAATGTTAGCATCTGCTGCTAGTTCAGTTAGCCACGTCTCAGTAAACAAAAGGAGAGAGCACTCCCGGTATGTGCTATCATAACGGGAGATAGCCGCTAGCTCATCTAACTTTCCCAGTATCGACCGTACATTTCCCATGACAACAGATGGAAGGGAGGGTCTGTACCTTATATTTTTTGTCCTCCGCCTTACTCCAGCCCGGCAGCCGCGGCGTTTTCGCCTCAGTTCTCTCGGTATGTCGAGTTTTTCCAATGGGACCGGGTGGCGGTTGAATGCTAGCAGCTGTTCTCTGCTGTATCGTATCCTGCTAAAAACAGTGGCTCCGTCCACCGGCTCAGGAGACATTTAGGACGATCTGTGTGTCCGTGATATAAGTGGGGTGAAAAAAAAAAAAAAAAAAAAAAAAAAAGACGGATCAAAAGAGAGAGGAAGGGAAAAAGACTCGGAATCGAGCCGCTGTTGCAAAAGGCAGCCGACTGGTGTGGCGCCGAGAGAAAAAAAAAAAAAAAAAAAAAAAAAAAAAGTTAGGAGTTAGGAGATGGTTCGGCTGTAGACCTGATGGAGAAGATGCTGGCGTTAATGGGCACGGACGACAGGCACTTTCTGTTTGCCCACCTCTTCCTCCGGAACCTTCCTACAGTGGCGAGAGTGGTTCTGGCCAATTCGCCGTGGCTGGCCACGCGCGACTACCATGCGCTTGCCCAGGAGGCAGACCGGATCATCATCACCACCAGGGCGATCACAGTCAACGCGGCAGCAGCGGAGCCCAGCGAGACGACCAGAGGAGGCGAGGAGCCACCGACGGTAGCAGCAGCGGGGGCCAAGGAGCGCCAGAGAGACACGCTCTGTTTCTACCACCGCCGCTTCGGAGAGAACGCACGCAGATGTGCGCCACCGTGCCAATTCAAGTGCTCGGGAAAACGTGAAGGCCGGGGGTCGGTAGCAGCCGCGACCCTCGGTGAAGAGAACAAGCTGCTCTACTTGACGGATGCACGCTCGGGGAGGCGTTTCCTCGTGGACACCGGAGCCCAGAAGAGCTTCATCTGGCCGACCTACGCTGACCAGCTGGCAGGACCTAGCGGCCCCGGGATGTTGGCAGCAAACGGCTTGGAAATTAAGACCTTTGGTGAGAGGACTCTGCTCTTATCTCTACACGGCCGTACATATGAGTGGACTTTTGTCGTAGAAGCACTGAATTACCATATACTGGGGGCTGATTTTCTGTGTGCACATGGTTTACTGGTTGATGTTGCTAACAGGCGCCTGGTTAATGCAGTGTCCTTTGACTCTCTCCCCTGTATAGCTCGAGTGACCCAGCCAACAGCACAAGCCAACGTCACAGCTACAGGCGGTAAGTTCCACACACTGCTCACTCAGTTCCCAGCACTCACGGTCCCGACGTTTTCCACGGCCATCGCTAAACACGGGGTGGATCACTTTATCACCACCTCTGGGCCGCCCGTTTTTGCAAAACCTCAGCGCTTGGACGCAGCTAAACTGGCCATAGCGCGTGAGGAGTTCGCCAACCTGGAAAGGTTGGGCATCATCAGGCGCTCGAACAGCCCATGGGCATCCCCGCTACACATGGTCCCTAAGGCTGGGGGTTCGTGGCGACCGTGCGGGGATTTCCGCAGGTTGAACAACGCCACAGCGCACGACCGCTACCCAATTCCCCACATACAGGATTTTTCCGTTCACCTTGCCGGAGCACGCATTTTTTCCAAAATAGACCTGGTCCACGGTTACCACCAAGTCCCAGTGCGTGCTGAGGACGTACCCAAAACAGCGGTAATAACTTCGTTCGGTTTATTCGAGTTCCTGCGCATGCCATTCGGGTTAAAAGTAGCGGCACAGACGTTCCAGCGCATGATGGATGCAGTGCTGCGCGATCTCCCGTTTGTGTTCGTCTACCTGGACGATATCCTGGTAGCCAGTGCGTCTGAAGATGAACACGAAACCCACCTCACGATGGTTTTCCGGAGGTTGGAGGAGCACAGGTTAATAATCAACCCGGTGAAATGCCAGTTTGGCGTGACGGAGATTGATTTTTTGGGGCACCGCGTCTCTCCGGAAGGAGCGATCCCGCTGCCCGACAGAGTGCGTGCCGTGGTGGATTTTCCCCGGCCTCAGACGGTCAGGGCGCTGCAGGAATTTTTGGGAATGGTGAACTTTTATAACCGTTTCCTTCCCCGCGCGGCGCAGCTCATGCAACCATTGTACGCTGCACTCAAGAAACAGAAACCCGCGGATAGGGTCGAATGGACCCCGGAGCGAGAGCGGGCGTTCTCAGAAGTTAAAGCAGCCTTGGCAAACGCCGCACTGCTGGCGCATCCAGACCCGATGGCCCGCATAGCGCTCACCACCGACGCTTCAGACGTGGCCATAGGGGCTGTCGTGGAGCAGCACGTCGCCGGGGCTTGGCAGCCGCTCGCCTTTTTCAGCAGAACTTTGCGCGACAGCAAACATAAATACAGCGCGTTCGACAGAGAGTTGCTGGCTCTTCACCTGGCCATACGCCACTTCCAGTTCTGGCTGGAAGGGCGCAGCTTCACCGCGTTCATGGACCACAAGCCGCTAATATTCACGATGGCCAAGGTTTCAGAACCGTGGTCGGGCCGGCAGCAGAGACAGCTGGCCGCGATCTCAGAGTTTACTACCGATATTCAGCATGTGTCTGGTAAACTGAATGTAGTGGCGGACTGCCTCTCGCGCGCCGTGGTGGCCCCGGTCTGCGTGGGGATAGATTACGCAGCCATGGCCGCGGAGCAGATTAGCGATGCAGACGTGCGCGCGCTCCAGTCTGGACCAACAGGGTTAAGGCTGGAGAGCAGGGTGCTGCAGGATGGCGGCCCCCCTCTAATCTGCGATGTCTCCACGGGTCGCCCGCGTCCAGTGGTCCTGGCCGCATGGCGCCGCCGTGTGTTTGAGTCGGTTCACACTCTGGCGCACCCAGGAGTGCGCACGTCGGTCAAATTGGTGGGAGAGAAGTTTGTGTGGCCGAGCCTAGGCAAACAAGTGAAAGAGTGGGCTGCAGCCTGCGTGGCGTGCCAACGAGCCAAGGTACACAGACACATGAAGGCTCCCTTGTAGCCGTTTCCTATTCCGGCTAAGAGGTTCGACCATATTCACGTGGACCTCGTGGGCCCCCTCCCGCCATCACAGGGGTGCACGCACCTCCTGACAATGGTGGACCGCACCACGCGCTGGCCAGAAGCGGTCCCGCTGGCGGCAACCACGTCCGCGGACGTAGCGCGCGCTTTTTTAACAGCATGGGTGGCGCGTTTTGGAGTCCTGTCGAACATTACGTCTGACAGGGGCCCTCAATTTGTTTCCGAACTCTGGTCCACGATGGCCCGCAGCCTGGGTGTTACAATTCACCGCACAACCGCGTACAACCCACAGGCCAATGGGTTATGCGAGCGTTTTCATAGATCACCGAAAGCAGCACTCAGGGCATCACTGATGGATGCAAATTGGGTAGACAGGCTGCCTTGGGCTTTATTGGGGTTGCGCTCCTCGCCGAAAGAGGATCTGGAAGCTTTCCCGGCAGAGCTCGTTTTTGCGCAGCCACTACGGCTGCCCGGGGAATTTCTACCAGATAATCCCGCACCGGGCAACTCCCCTTCTCAGCTTTTGCAGCGTAGCGCAAACACAGGCACACTGCCGGGCCCTGCCCACCACAGTTTTCCGCGTGTTTTCGTGCCTAAAACTTTGATGAGCGCGGAGTTCGTGTTTGTCAGACACAACGCCCACCGCCCTCCATTGCGCCCACCCTATGATGGACCGTTCAGAGTGCTGGAAACAGGGGATAAGAATTTTTTGCTAGACTTGGGGGGTAGGAGGGAAAAAATTGGCATAGACAGACTCAAACCCGCTTTCATTGTGGCGGACGAGCAAGTGCTGTTGGCTAAGGCCCCTCGGCGTGGAAGACCCCCACGGAGAGCTCCCCAGGGAAACGATTCACCAGATCAGCCACACGGACAGACCGAAGTGCCCCCCCCCCCAGCAACAGCCCACCCGCAGTCAGACACACTCCCAGCAGCCCCCCACCGGCACAGCAGCGCCGCGGAGGCGGTAAACCCCAGTTACAGCAGATACGGGAGGAGACGGAAGCCCAAGCAGCATGTGGACTGATGTTCAATTGTTCTATCACAGCATGTGGACTGTTATTCTATTGTTCTATCTAAGATGCTGGGGGGGGTAGTGTAGCACCTTGGGGGAGCCAGATTATCTAGCATCTCAGACAGGAGACAGTGGATAAGCATGGGAGAACAAAGAGCAGGAGGTTCCTGGTGAGATAGCAGGAAGGAGTCGAGGATGAAGGATGTTGAATGCAGTGTGATGCAAATGTCATGTTGTGTGTGATGTAAATGCCATGAAACTTAAGAGTAGAGTTTCTACTTAAATGTTCAGTCTGTTCTGTGCTTGAGAGATGTGAGTGTGTAATAAATCATCTGAAATGAATCTGCCTCTGATTTCACAATCTTATCTTATCTTATTGATCCCCAGAGGGGAAACTGAGGGCATCCACCTGGATGGATGAAGCAGCCACGGTACGGCGCTATCCCTTAACCATTCACACACACATTCACACCTAGGGCCACTTTAGAGTCTCCAATTAATCTAACCTGCATGTTTTTGGCCTGTGGGAGGAAACCGGAGAAATCCCGGAGTAAACCCACACAGATACAGAGAGAACATGCAAACTCCACACAGATCACTGATGGTCAGGGGCTGGGATCAAACCAGGGATACCATGGCCAAGGGTGAGTTGCTGTGCTGGTGCAGTGCTAACCACTGCACCACCGCACCGCCCAAGACACTACTTGGGAGACACTACTTGGGAGACACTACTTTGAGTGATTTAATTTTTATATTAATAATATAAAATATTAAACATGAACATTTAATGCTAAATAGAACCTATTTGGTTGTTCACCTGAATTTGTACTGACTTGTGGAGCGTGTAAATAATGAGGCTGATTTGGTTCAGGCGGTTTATTACACGACTCACACAAGGAGCATAGACAGAATGGCATACAAGTAGGAACTCTTCCCTTAAATAACATGACATCCTTCTAGACTCTTCTCACACACAAAAGATAATCTCCTTCTAGACTCTTCTCACACACAAAAGATAATCCCCTGTCCGACTGCAGTCAGTCCATTCATCCTTGACACCTCCCTGTTATCTTACTAGGGCAGGGGTTCTCAAAGTTTTGATGGGTGAGGGCCAATTTGGGAATCCAAAGTTGAACCGAGGGCCACCAAAGGGACGGAGGCAAAAAAAAAAAAAAAAGACTGAAAATTCAATTTAATCCTTTTAATTATCAGATTTAATTAGTTTGGGTAAAGTCATATTAACAGTAAGAAATTGGGACTGATGAAAATACAATTTTAGTTTGTCCGTGCTTTCATCCGTCCATGCTTTTTTTTAATATCCGTGCTTTCATCCAGTGCGATGGAAAACGCTCCCTTTTCTAGCCCCTCCACACGTATCGCCAGTTGGTCCTTCAAATCATTTGCCAGATCTTCAATTCGTCTTGTGACTGTGTCATTCGACAAACATACGTCACGGAACTTTGTTTTTTGGTCTGGGCATACACGCTCTGCCACTTTTAGCATACAGTCTCGAACAAATTCTCCGTCACTAAACGGCTTGCCCCGTTTAGCTATTTCATGAGCTACCACATAGCTAGCCTCTGTTACTGCTTCGCTGGTTTTTGAAAATTGCGTGAAGACTGACTGTTGTGCTGTGTAGCCCCTTTTAAGTTGTTCCATCTTTGTGGTGCGATCCTTGCCACTGAATTTTTCATAATTTTTGTGTTTTGTTTCGTAATGGCGCCTGATGTTAAAGTCTTTTCGCACTGCGATTACCTGTCTGCAGATGATGCATACAACTTTATCTGACCCGTGAGGTTCAACGAAATAGTCCAAAGTCCATTTTCCCTGAAACTGCCTTTTTTCCTCGCTGACAGTTCTCGGTTTCCTCGAGTGAGCGGTCTCCATCTCTGCCTCTTTCTCTCGCTGATCCATCTTTATTTCCACACTTCGACTTCCACAAGCACTAATATTTATTTCTTATTCTTCTTCTGACTCAAAATGGTGCTCCGAAACCGTTGCCAACCAACACTTCTGCACTGTGCGCTGAACGTTCCATCTCCCATAATACAATTGGACTAGCTGCTGCAATGAAGTGATCGCAAGGTCGACAACACATGTAATTACGGCTTGTGCCTACAGATGGCGCCAAAGACCACTAAACGTAGATGTGTATCGGAATTTTTCCAAAGCAATTAGTTCAGATCATATATTGGTTAAGACGTTAACAGATTGGCCGCGGGCCGCCAGAAATGTTTTCACGGGCCGCCATTGGCACGGGGGCCGCACTTTGAGAAACATTGTACTAGGGCATCTAGAAACTTCTCACACACAAAAGGTTAACTTTGCATCCTTTGTTCCTGTCTAAGGTGGTAAACCATTATGCACTCCCCAGGTTGCCCCCCCCCCAGCAACTTAGATAGGACAAGAGAGTAACAGTCCACATGCTGTGATAAAACCATAAACATCAGTCCACATGCTGTAGAACAATCAACATCAGTCCGCATGCTGCATGGGCTTCAGTCTTCTGTCGTATCTGCTGTAGCCAGGATTCGCTGCCTCCGTGGCGCTGCCATGCTGGGGGGCTGATGTCTGGGGGTGAAAACTTTTTGACTGTCCGTGTGGGTGCTCTGGAGAATCTTTTCTCTGGGAAGCGCCCCGTGGGGGTCTTCCACGCCGAGGGGCCCTCGCCAACAGCACTTGCTCGTCAGCCACAACGAAAGCAGGTTTGAGTCTGTCTATGCCAATTTTCTCCCTCCTACCCCGCAAATCTAGCAAAAAATGCTTATCTCCTGTTTCCAGCACTCTAAACGGTCCATCATAAGGTGGGCGCAGTGGGGGGCGGTGGGCGTCGTGTCTGACAAACACGAACTCTGCGTTTTTCAAAGCTTTAGGCACAAAAACGAGCGGAAAACTGTGGTGGGCAGGGCCCGGCAGTGTGCCTGTGTTTGCGCTACGCTGCAAAAGCTGAGAAGGGGAGTTGCCCGGTGGTGGGCAGGACCCGGCAGCGTGCTTGAGTCTATGCAACGCTGCAGCAGCTGAGACGGGGAGCTGCCCGGCGCAGGATTATCTGGCAGAAACTCCCCAGGCAGCCGGAGCGGTTGTGCAAAAACGAGTTCTGCCGGGGAAGCTTCCAGATCGTCTTTAGGTGCAGAATGTAACCCCAATAAAACCCATGGTAGCCTGTCTACCCAATTTGCATCCGTCAGTGAAGCCCTCAGAGTCGCTTTTAACGACCTATGAAAACGTTCGCATAACCCATTAGCCTGCGGGTTGTACGCGGTTGTGCGGTGAATTGAGACACCTAGGCTGTGGGCCATGGTTGACCAGAGTTCAGAAACAAATTGAGAGCCTCTGTCAGACGTAATGTCCGACGGAACTCCAAAACGCGCTGTTAAAAACGCGCGCGCCACCTCCTCGGCTGTGGTTGCCGCCAGCGGAACCGCTTCTGGCCAGCGCGTGGTGCGGTCCACCATTGTCAGGAGATGCATGTACCCCTGCTGCAGCCCATGTTATGACCCCTTCTTCCCCTTCGTATGTCTGCCCTCCTACTAACCAACCCCCCTCTCCTGTTGACTCACTTATTACCATGCAGTCTTTTTCCTCCCCACAGGAACGTCAGAAATGGGCCAAGAAAGGATGTCACAAAGACCAGGATTTCTTCCATCATTTTGCTAAATTGATACATGGGAAAGACCGTGTGTCAAGAGAAGGGATGATATGCAAACTGGTTCTGTTTATGCTGACAATTTTTGCAAAAGTGTCTAATCTGTGCCACTAACAATGCTCACAGGGTCCCCAAACCGGTTCCAGCAGCTCACCCGGCCCCTGCAGGAGGGCAAAAAATACTGTTTGGTAATGGTTGACATGTGGTCCAAATGGGTAGAAGCCTTTCCAGCTAAGCATGCAACAAGCACCGTTGTGGCCAGAGCATTAGTCAGAAATCATTCCCAGATGGGGAATACCAGAGAAAATCTCCAGTGATAATGGTAGACACTTTGTAAATGAAGCACTGACCAATTTGAGTACTACACTGGGCTTTGATTTGAGAAAACATTGTGCCTACCACCCACAATCAGGCGGCACCATCGAGCATGAAAATGGTACTTTGAAAGGCAAACTAGCCAAACTTGGAGATAGAATTGGCCTACCCTGGACTAGGTGCCTCCCATTAGCACTCATGTACATGCGCATGCGAGTTAGAAAGAAATATAACATGTCACCCTTCGAGATTTTGTTTGCTCGCCCCCCATTTTTAGGTTTCTCTGCGGAGAGGAAAACACCGCCTCCTCTAACCACCTCACATTTTGAAAATGCCATATTATCCTATTGCTCTGCATTGTCCTGCCAACTTCAAAACATTTCACAGCAGGTAAAGGCTGCCCTGCCCAGGCCAGCAGAGGGAGTTCCCTACAACATAAGACCAGGTGACTGGGTGGTGGTCAAGAGTTTCAAACAGGAGAATTAGCACAGCAAACGGTGGCTGGGTCCATACCAAGTTCTTTTGACGACGTTTACGGCTGTGAAAATCGCTGAGAGGGCAACGTGGATTCACGCAACGCATTGCAGAAAGGTCCCAGGAGTCAAGCCAGAAGAATCCAGACCAGACGAGGAATAGAAGCAGATGCAAGTGATTAGCCACAATCACCACCCCACGTTGTAGACTAGGATGAGAAGAAGCTGAGCCATGTGAAGATACAAGACCACACACTGTTGCACCTGACAGCCAACACAAAACAACCTGAGTGTATGCTGAACGCTGCTCAGCAGAAACATACAGCATACATCCTATTTACACTGATACTGATATGATGGACAACATAGACTTGTTGCAGCACCAGGCTGCTGAAAAGGAGTGCCGCCGAGGATGATGGGGGTATTGTCAAGCTTGGACCACAACAGACATGATATATGTGGGTGGCCCTGTCGTTTTCCTGCTTGGACTGATCATAAATTCATCGGTTCACTGCTCTGCTCCATCAACCGATTTGCTCCAAACAAGATGTGAAGTGCATGATTCCAATAATTACTCTACTGACACGTACAGTGGGGCAAAAAAGTATTTAGTCAGCCACCAATTGTGCAAGTTCTCCCACTTAAAAGATGAGAGAGGTCTCCAATTTTCACCATAGGTATACCTCAACTATGAGAGACAAAATGAGAAAAAAAAATCCAGAAAATCACATTGAAGGATTTTCAATGAATTAATTGGTAAATTCCTTGGTAAAATAAGTATTTGATCACCTACAAACAACTTCTTCTTTAAGAGGCTCCTCTTCCTCCACTCGTTACCTGCATTAATGGCACCTGTTTGAACTCATTATCAGTATAAAAGACACCTGTCCACAACCTCAAACAGTCAGACTCCAAACTCCACTATGGCCAAGACCAAAGAGCTGTCAAAGGACACCAGAAACAAAATTGTAGACCTGCACCAGGCTGGGAAGACTGAATCTGCAATAGGTAAGCAGCTTGGTGTGAAGAAATCAACTGTGGGAGCAATTATTAGAAAATGGAAGACATACAAGACCACTGATAAGCTCCCTCGATCTGGGGCCCCACGCAAGATCTCACCCCGTGAGGTCAAAATGATCACGAGAACGGTGAGCAAAAATCCCAGAACCACACGGGGGGACCTAGTGAATGACCTGCAGAGAGCTGGGACCAAAGTAACAAAGGCTACATCAGTAACACACTACGCCGCCAGGGACTCAAATCCTGCAGTGCCAGACGTGTCCCCCTGCTTAAGCCAGTACATGTCCAGGCCCATCTGAAGTTTGCTAGAGAGCATTTGGATGATCCAGAAGAGGATTGGGAGAATGTCATATGGTCAGATGAAACCAAAATAGAACTTTTTGGTAAAAACTCAACTTGTCGTGTTTGGAGGAGAAAGAACACCATACCTACTGTGAAGCATGGGGGTGAAAACATTATACTTTGGGGCTGTTTTTCTGCAAAGGGACCAGGACAACTGATCCGTGTAAAGGAAAGAATGGATGGGGCCATGTATCCTGAGATTTTGAGTGAAAACCTCCTTCCATCAGCAAGGGCATTGAAGATGAAACGTGGCTGGGTCTTTCAGCATGACGATGATCCCAAACACACTGCCCGGGCAACGAAGGAGTGGCTTCGTAAGAAGCATTTCAAGATCCTGGAGTGGCCTAGCCAGTCTCCAGATCTCAACCCCATAGAAAATCTTTGGAGGGAGTTGAAAGTCCGTGTTGCCCAGCGACACCCCCAAAACATCACTGCTCTAGAGGAGATCTGCATGGAGGAATGAGCCAAAATACCAGCAACAGTGTGTGAAAACCTTGTGAAGACTTACAGAAAACGTTTGACCTCTGTCATTGCCAACAAAGGGTATATAACAAAGTACTGAGATGAACTTTTGTGATTGACCAAATACTTACTTTACCGAGGAATTTACCAATTAATTCATTAAAAATCCTTCAATGTGATTTTCTGGATTTTTTTTCTCATTTTGTCTCTCATAGTTGAGGTATACCTATGATGAAAATTGAAGACCTCTCTCATCTTTTAAGTGGGAGAACTTGCACAATTGGTGGCTTACTAAATACTTTTTTTCCCCACTGTATGATAATGACTGTGGTGACTGTGTCAATAAAGACTAATTAGTGTATAAAATAGATAGCCCTCCCCATACCTGCCATATTATATTCCACCTTTGCTTGCCCTTCATTGAGTGCGTATCCGGAAGCAGCCTCTTGTGACTCTTTGCACATGCCATAATTCTATGTCACTGTCCATGATGATGTGGGCAGCGCAGTGGCGGAGTGGTTAGCACTGTGGCAGCACAGCAACTCATCCTTGGCCAGGGGATCCTGGGTTCGATCCCAGCCCCCAACCAACAGTGATCTGTGTGGAGTTTGCATGTTCTCCCTGTGTCTGCGTGGGTTTACTCCGGGATTTCTCCAGTTTCCTCCCACATGCCAAAAACATGCAAGCTAGGTTAATTGGCATCAAAAACTGGGGATTCTAAATTGTCCTTAGGTATGACTGTGAGAGTGAATGGTTGTCTGTCTCTCTGTGTTGGTCCTGCGATGGACTGGCGATCTGTCCAGGGTGTGTACCCTGCCTCTCGCCCAAAAGATGCTGGGATAGGTTCCAGCACACCCCCCCCGCGACCCGAAAAGGATTAAACGGTAGAAGATGAATGAATGAATGTCCATGATGTGATAGTATAAACTTAATTAGGGTGTACTTTCACTGATGTTTGCTTTGGCTGTCTTGTACATTATGTGTGATCATATATGATCAAGAGAAGGGAAATGTGGTAGAAATTTATTTTTCACATGTTCATCATGGTGGAAATTTACTACTTATACACTAATCTGTTGTGTAATTTAGGTGATGTGCAGTTATGTTTAAATGCCTTTTTCTTCTGTACAATTGCCGCTAATACATGCCCTGAGTGTGACTATGGTCAATTGAAGGCTACTGCCAGAATGTTCTAGTACTTGCTCAGCCAGTTTCTATGTATCCATATAAGGTAATATGGGAGGGGCTCTGGGGGAGCCTTTAAAACCAGATGCCTCCTTTGTTTGAGCAGAGCAGTGCAGAAACCTCAGGCTTGCTGGTTCTGCACTCCTCTCCTGCCGGCAGTAATAAAGGGAATTCAACATGGCAGATTCATCTGATTATTTTCTCCAGGACCTTATAAGTGGGTTAGAAAATATTCGGTTACGCTGAGATGAGCCTTTATGCTCTTTTTGCTCAGCAGTGGTTTTCGTCTTGGAACTCTGCCATGCAGGTCATTTTTGCCCAGTCTCTTTCTTATGGTGGAGTCATGAACACTGATTTTAACTGAGGCAAGTGAGGCCTGCAGTTTTTTGGATGATGTTGTGGGGTTTTTTGCGACCTCTTGGATGAGTCATCTCTGTGCTTTTGGAGTACTTTTGGTCGGCCAGCCACTCCTGGGAAGGTTCACCACTGTTCCATGTTTTCGCCATTTGTGGATAATAGCTCTGACTGTGGTTCACTGGAGTCCCAAAGCTTTAGAAATGGCTTTACAACCTTTTCCAGACAGAGATCTCAGTTACTTTGTTTCTCATTTGCTCCTGAATTTCTTTGGATTGCAGCATGATGTCTAGCTTTTGAGGATCTTTTGGTCTACATCACTTTTTCAAGCAGGTCCTATTTAATTTCTTGATTGAAAACAGGTGTGGCAGTAATCAGGCCTGGGTGTGAATAGAGAAATTGAACTCAGCTTTCCAAAGATATGGTAAACCACAGTTAATTTATATTTTATCCGGGGGGGGGGGGGAATCACTTTTTCACACAGAGCCATGTAGGTTTGCCCCCCCACCACAAATAATAAACACCTTCATTTAAAAGCTGCATTTTGTGTTTACTTATGCTATCTTTGTCTAATATTTAAATTTGTTTGATGATCTGAAACATTAAACTGTGACAAACACACACAAAAAATGAGAAATCAGGAAGGGGGCAAACACTATTTCACACCACTGTATATATTTTAAATGTGTGTGTGCATGTGTTTGTCCACCCCAATGACACTGCCCCCAGAAAAAAGTTCAGGCTCAGGATTTTTTTTTTTTTTTGCTTTAACCCCTATGGTTTGCAGTCATCTGGTGACAGAGACACATAGTTGTGTATCATCTGCGTAACTGATAATCAATGTTAAAATTTTGTAAAATTTGACCCAAAGGGAGCATATACAAACTGAACAAAATAAGCTGAGGAAGAAACCAGATCTGGGCTGGTATTTACCATTTTGTCATCAGTCGGGCTGTATCTCTGAGTGTTTGTTGGGGGTTTTATTATACAGTCATGTGAAAAAGGTTCCAAGGTTGGAACCAATGTGGTTCCAAGGTTGTCATAGCCAGGAGTGGCACTGGGGTTAAGCTCCCAGTACTTATAAAATGCTCCTTATGGCGTGCGTCTCAAAAAGCCTCTGACAACCAAGTCCAACTCCTAGCCTGCCCGTGTGGTTTAGTTTCTAAGCCCGGCGGAACTGCTTTTACTAATAGGAGAAGGGGTGAGGGCGGATTTCTGGCGCCTTAAGACCAGATGCTTCAGGTAGATGGTGGCCCATTAACCTGGGAAGGTAGCCCATCTAGGGGAAGGTAAACCCTGATTTCAAACCGCCGCTGCCTTGCGGCGTACCCGGTCACGGGAAAGGCTTGGGAGTCAACCCTGAGGAAAAATCCGGAGTCAGAGTCCCTAAGGCAGTTCTCTGTTGTGCTCAACATCGTTCTGGCAGCTCCTGCGACGGCGCTGGTGCCAAACTGTAGCAGCCCTGCTGTTCCTTTGGATTCATCACTGACGTGGAGATGGGGGACAGGCTGTATGGGCAACATCTTGTCTTCCATACCTTTCTGCCCAGGCTTGAATCCTACCAACGCCCAACGCTGGAAGGTAGAACACTGGATCACTGGAGAGGACACTCCAGCTTCGCCTTTGGCGTAGATAAAACACGGGGAATGACAGTTACCGGTTATAAGCCACCGCTCAATTGGCGTAGAGCGTGGCGCCAGGGGTTGTTCCCGACGGTGGGAGGGATCATCTGATCTCACTGGACAGCTACCGCCCACCTCAAGCTGGGCAGCCCCCAGCCAATTAGGTGTTGTCCCGCCACAGCCTGCTTTCCTCATTGGGTGCATGGGGATGAGGTGAAGTCCGAACGGCAGGCTGAGACCCTTTGCACCAGGCAAGACAACAAAACAAAAGAGACCAACTTTAAAACTGGGTACTTGAAACGTCCGCACTATGATGACAGGACTCGCTGCTAACCTCAAGGACATCGGCGACACCAAGAAGACTGCCGTCATCAATAATAAACTGAAGAGACTGGAAGTGGATATCGCCACTCTCCAAGAAACACGGCTGGCTGATGCAGACACACTGAGAGAGAAGGACCACACGTTCTACTGGAAGGGAAAGGGCAGTGACGAACACAGGGAACACGGAGTGGGCTTCGCAGTGAAGAACACCTTGCTGAAGATGGTGGAACCAGGCAGCAATGGCTCTCCACGACTCCTCACCCTCCGCCTTAACACCACTCAAGGCCCAGTCACCCTCGTCAGTGTATATGCCCCAACTCTGACAGCCACACCAGAGGCAAAAGACGAGTTCTACGAGAATCTTGCAACAACTGTCAGGATCATCCCCAACTCTGAACAACTCATTCTCCTTGGAGACTTCAATGCCAGAGTGGGTGCTGACCACGACTCCTGGCCCTCCTGTCTTGGACCATTTGGTGTGGGCAGAATGAACGACAACGGACAGCGGCTGCTCGAGTTCTGCACATATCACGATCTGTGCATCACAAACTCGTTCTTCAAGACCAAGCCCCAACACAAGGTTTCCTGGCGACATCCGCGCTCAAAGCACTGGCACCAGCTGGACTTGATCCTGACCAGGCGCACCTCACTGAAGAACGTGCTAATCACCTGTTCGTTCCAGAGTGCAGACTGCGATACAGACCATTCATTGGTGTGTTGCAAGGTCAAGCTGCAGCTGAAGAAATTCCATCGTGCTAGACAGCCTGGAAAGGCACGGATTGACGCCAGCAAGATGGCCCAACCAGAACTTGTTCAGCAGTTTGCCTCCACCTTTGAGAAGGAACTTGGTGTACCACAAGAAGGAGAATCTGCAAAGCAGAAGTGGGAAGAGCTGCAAAACACCATCCACCGCACAGCCTTGGCTACCTTTGGGAGGAAGACCTCAAAGTCACAGGACTGGTTTGATGCCAAGTTAACTGAGATGACCCCCGTCATTGAAGCCAAGCGCTCAGCACTTGCCGAGTACAAGAAGTACCCAAACGAGAAGAATCTCCAGATTCTCAGGGCTGCGAGAAACAAAGTTCAGCAGACTGCTCGGCGCTGCGCCAACGAGTACTGGACTCAGCTCAGCCAAGACATTCAAACCGCTGCCATAACAGGGAACATCCGTGGTATGTACGATGGCATCAAGAAAGCACTTGGACCGGCTCAGAGCAAGATGGCCCCCCTCAAATCCTCCATTGGGGAGATGATCACAGAAAAGAACAAGCTAGATGGAGAGATGGGTGGAACACTACTCCGACCTACTCCAGACAGAACACCGTGACACCGTCCACCCTTGATGCCATCGACTGCCTGCCATCCATGGACGAACTTGACGCCGAGCCAACCATCGACGAACTCAGCAAGGCCATTGATAGCTTGGCCGCTGGCAAGGCACCCGGCAACGACGGCATACCCCCCGACCTGATCAAGCACTGCAAGACCGCCCTACTGCTGCCATTGCATGACGTCCTCTACCAGTGCTGGAAGGAAGGTGCAGCACCACAGGACATGAGGGACACCAAGATCATCACCCTCTACAAAAACAAAGGGGAGAGAAGTGACTGCAACAACTACAGGGGCATCTCCCTCCTCAGCGTTGTTGGCAAAGTCTACACACGAGTTGTTCTCATTCGTCTACAGAAGCTTGCCGAACGTGTCTACCCCGAGTCTCAGTGTGGCTTCCGCGCTGAGCAATCGACAGTAGACATGATATTCTCCATCCGCCAACTCCAGGAGAAATGCAGAGAACAGAACATGCCCCTGTACGTCGCCTTCATCGACCTCACCAAAGCGATCGATCTGGTAAGCAGAGAGGGCCTTTTCAAGATCCTGCCAAAGATAGGATGCCCACCAAAGTTGCAAAGCCTCATCGCATAGTTTCACACCAACATGCAGGGGATAGTGCAGCACGACGGCAACGTCTCAGAGCCATTTAACATACGCAGCGGAGTGAAACAGGGCTGTGTACTTGCGCCAACCCTCTTTGGGATTTTCTTTGCTATGCTCCTGAGGCATGCCTTCAGCACAGCAACAGAGGGAATCTACCTGCACACAAGATCTGACGGCAGGCTTTTCAACCTCGCCCGCCTGAAAGCCAGAACCAAAGTACGCGAGGCTCTAATCAGAGACATGCTGTTCGCAGACGACGCTGCAGTTGCAACCCACACACAGCAGGAGCTTCAGACCCTGATGGACCGCTTCTCCCAGGCATGCAAGGACTTCGGGCTTACCATCAGCCTGAAGAAGACTAATGTCTTGGCGCAAGGCACGGAAGCACCACCAACCATCACCATCGACGACTACGAGCTGGAGGTCGTGAATCAGTTCACGTACCTGGGGTCAACGATCAGCAACAACCTCTCCCTTGATACGGAGATCGACAAGAGGATTGTAAAATCAGCCTTCACACTCGCTCGCCTCACCACACAAGTGTGGGAGAATCCCAAACTCTCTGTCAAGATGAAGATGGCAGTGTACAACGCCTGCGTCATCAGCACACTGCTCTATGGGAGTGAGACGTGGACAATATACGCCCGGCAGGAAAAGAGACTGAACTCCTTCCACTTGCGCTGCATTCGCCACATCCTGAACATATCCTGGCAGGACAAAGTGCCCAACACAGAAGTTCTGTCCCGCGCCGGCCTTCCCTCCATGTTCACTCTACTCAGGCAGCGCAGGCTCCGTTGGCTAGGCCACGTTCACCGTATGGAGGATGGCAGAATCCCCAAAGACGTCCTCTATGGAGAACTGGCAATTGGCAGGAGAGACGTTGGCCACCCACAGCTGCGCTTTAGAGACGTCTGCAAGAGAGACATGAAGGCCCTGGAGATCAACACAGAGCGCTGGGAGGACCTTGCAACGGACCGCTCCAAATGGAGAGGCACCCTGACCAGACAGCTCAAGGCGGGTGAAGAGAGACTGGCTGCTGCAGCAGATGAAAAAAGGACCCGCAGGACGAACCACCACAGACCCAGCAGCATGGAGGCCACCTACAAGTGCGACCTGTGTGACAGGGACTGCCATTCGCGCATCGGCCTGTTCAGCCACAGGCGGTGCTGTTCCAGCAAAGTAGACGTTTAGGATTCTCTTCCATGGTCATCATAGACCGACGGAGGCCGATGAGGATCCCTCAATCAGTGGTCTCAACGAAGAAGAAGAAGACCCACCAGATGGAGAGCAATAGAATGACAACAACTGCTGCACGTCAGAAAAGATGCCATGAAGATGAAACACCTGAGGTTCCAGCAGTACATCGCACCCGTCTGAGACAGGAGGACACCCTTCACCAGCATAGGACACGACAGACTTTAAAGCATGTTTCTAGGACATCATAGGATGGCCTATGATCTCTGCTTCATCATCATAGCGTGTCCTATGAACTCAGGCATCATAGGACGACTCGCCATGCCTACATGACGGCAAATGTGTAACCTTGATGAATGCCAGTCTACACTACAAATGTGTAAAATGCCAAGCAAAGCGCTGATTTTCTCTGGGTGCTCCAGTTTCTTGGTTTCTACGGGCATGCATGGGCCTTCCTGAATAGGGTTGAAAGCCACTTTTTCAGGATCGTGCCCATGAACTGGAATTACGACGCACCTATCCCTCAACCAGTGGTCTGAATGAAAAAGAAGAAGACCCACCAGATGGAGAGCAATAGAATGAGGAGAACTGCTGCACGTCAGAAAGGATGCCATGAACTTGAAACACCTCAGGTTCCACCAGTACGTTGCAGGCATGACTGTGAACAACACAGCCGTCTGAGACAGGAGGAGACCCTTCAGGTCTGAACGAAGAAGACCCACCAGATGATGTCTGTATGACGGCACATTTTCTTGCTTGCGGTTGTCCATCGAGTCCGATGATGACGTCCACTTCTATCGATGAGTCCTTTGATGGCTGTGTAGTCCTATCCTGGACCCACATGTCCTGTTGCAGGTAGGGCATGTAAAAGTTGTGGTAGTGGCAGCAGGGGTTGCAGGTGTATTCCTCCTCAGTCTTCTCTCCTGTCTCCTGGCTGTTCTGTCCTCCTCCATCATACATGGTCCCCACAAGGCACTGCTGTCGCCAGGTGTTCCGGTCAGCAGCAGCCTCCTCCAGAGCCTCAGGTCTGATCCCGCACTTCTTTAAGGCCATCTTTAGCTGGTCCTTGTAGCGCTTCTTCTGCCCTCCAGCAGAGCGTTGACCATGGTGTAGCTGGCCATATAACACCCTGCGAGGCAGCCAGTTTGGGGGCATCCTCACCACATGTCCCAGCCAGCATAGCTGGTGCTGGGTGATCGTTGCCTCAATACTTCTACAGCTGGTCTTAAAGAGTATCTCAGAATGAGGCACATGGTCACGCCAGGTGATTCCCAGGATGCGCTGAAGGCAGCATATATGGAACCGCTCTAGATCCCTAATGTGGTGGCTGTAAGTCACCCAGGATTCACAGCTGTAGAGGAGAGTAGTGACACAGACTGCCTGGTAAACAGAGATCTTCGTTTGGAGATGGAGGTTCTTGTTCTGGAAGACCCGACGCCGGAGTCTCCCAAAAGAAGCTGATGCCTGCCTGATCCTGTTCTGGACCTCACTGTCAATGGTGTTGTCTACAGAGAGGATGCTTCCCAGGTACTTGAAAGATGGAACAACAGACAGCTGTTCACCAGCAACAGTGAAGGTAGGTGGAGTAGATGGGATATTGGTGCTCCATTGGCAGACGACCTCTATTTTGATGGTGTTCACCGTCAGTCCCATCCTGCTGTATGCTCTCACCGCAGCAGTAAGAACAGACTGGAGATCTTGTGGGCTATGAGATACCAGAGCACATTCATTTGCATACTGTAGCTCAATGACTCTCATCCTTTGCAGTTTGGTGGTTGCCTGGAGCCTCCTTATATTAAAAAGGTTGCCATCTAGACGGAAGTCCACTGTTACACCGCTGCTGTCCTCAATCTCCTTGTGGAGAAGCTGGGTGACACAGAGCAGGAAGATGTTAAAAAGTACTGGTGCTAATACACACCCCTGCCTAACCCCTGTACAAACGGGGAAGGAAAGAGATTCCTGTCCTCCTATAGTCACCCGAGCAGTCATACCATCATGAAATTGGCGGAGGATATTGACAAACTTGCTGGGGCAGCCAAACTTAAGAAGAACTTCAAATTTAAAAAAAAAACTTCCCATAGGAGTTCTCTATGGACAGTGTCGAAAGCTTTGGAGAGATTGACAAAGGCCATGATCAGGTCCTGGTGTTGCTCCCGACATTTCTCCTGCAGCTGCCGAGTTGTGAAAATCATGTCCACCGAGCTCCTGCCCTTCCTGAAACCGCATTGCGATTCAGGCAGCACTGATTCTGTGATGTTGTTGATCAGCCTGTGAAGCATCACCTTCGCCAGGACCTTACCAGCAACAGCAAGGAGCAAAATACCCCAGCTGTTGCCGCAGACAGCCTTGTCACCCTTGTTTTTATAAATGGTGACAATTGTGGTGTCTCTCCATTGTTGTGGGATGTTATCATCGGCCCAGACCTTGGTGATGTACTTGTGCAGGGTTTTTGTACACAAGTAGCCTCCTTGTTTCAACAGCTCGGCAGGGATGTTGTCATTACCTGGGGACTTGTTGTTTTTGAGAGAGCGGGTAGCTGATAGAACCTCCAGGAAGGTTGGGGGCTGATCCAGGTCTTGCATCGGAGGAAGTGTAGGCAAGTCGTCGAGAACAGTGGGGTCTGCATCTGAGTCCTGGTTAAGCAGGGTACTAAAGTGTTCAGCCCATCTCAGCAAGATGTTAGGCTGATCCTTTAGGATTCTCAGCCCATCTGCTGTTTTCAGGGGAGTGATGCAGCAATTTGTTGGGCCATAAATCTTCTTGACAGCATTATAAAAATTATGCATGTCATTTTTATTGACAAAGGCCTGGATTTCATGTGCCTTTTTTGTCCACCACTCGTTCTGCATTGTCCGAGTAGCCCTCTGTACATCCTGCCGAGCTCTCTGCCATTGAGGCCTGATGATAATGGATGAGGGGTTCCTTAAGGTTGCCTGATGTGCTCTGTGCTTGTCCTCCAACAAGTCGTGGATGGTGTCCGAGTTGTCATCAAACCAGTCTTGCTGGTTCTTTCTCTTATAGCCAATCGTTTGGGCTGCTGCCTCACAAAGAGCCAAGCAGATGAAGTCCCACTTCTGGTCCATGGTCTTCTCAGGCAGAAGACTCAAGAAATGCTCCACCCCCCCTAGTTTCTCAACCAGGGAGCGACGAAAGTCATTTCTTGCATCCAGATTTGCCAGACGGGAGCAATCAAGTTTCCTCCTTTTGGGCCCTTGTAGTTGCAAGGGGGGGGGGGCGCACTTGCATGTGGACCTTGGCCACAATCAGCCGGTGATCTGTCCAGCATTCTGCACCTCTCATGGCACGGGTGATGTGGACATCTCTGATGTCACTGCGCCTCACAATGATGTAATCAATCAGGTGCCAGTGTTTAGAGCAAGGGTGCATCCATGATGTTTTGTATTTGGTCTTTTGCTGGAAGATGGTGTTGGTTATGCTCAGGTTACGCTCAGAACAGAGAGTGAGCAATCTCACTCCATTTGCATTAGCCTGGCCAACTCCGTGTCTGCCAAGCACTCCACTCCATATCTGATTGTTCTGACCCACTCTGGCGTTAAAATCTCCAAGTAAGAAGATCTTGTCATTCTTGGGGATCCGGCGGAGAGTTTTATCCAGTGACTGGTAGAAGGAATCCTTGGCCTCACTCTCCGATGGCAGGGTCGATGCATAGGCACTAAAGGGCCATTTCCATTAGTATCACCTTGGCCTTACTTGTTTCTACTCTATTCACTTTCTCGCTATTTCCACTGTACCCTACACGCTTTAACCGACACTATTTTCATGCCTGTTAAGAGGCAGGGTCTAACCGAGCGAAAGCAAGGTGTGATTTGACGTCAATCGACTGCTAGCCACTGATTGGTCAGGGCGTAACGTCACGAAAGCGCCCGTCTTCGTTGAAATCTTTACGACCGCCATTTGCAATCACGGACTAACTTGGTCACGGAGTAAATACGATATTAATACAGACAGCGTTGTAGGTTTTGCAGAACTCTACACCATGGTCCAACGAAGAGGTGCGGAGTTTTCTCTGCTTGTTGGCAGATACACAGTGAGGAGTGACCTGATGGCTGACCAGCATACAATCGGACTATAGACAAGCTGAAGACGAACGTGAGAGAACCATCGATGGTGAGTGATTTGTAATAATGTGCATCTGTTTGCTTATTTATCCTGTTGGTGGTAAGCTCACTTTTTCTGAGCCTTATACAGTGCTGTTCTGTGCTGGCTAACGTTTTTTAGCTAACGTTTTTTGTAGCTAGCTAGTACCAACTGCTGAATCGTGCTTGTTTTCTCCTAAATATTCGCTTGTGAGAGCAAAACGATGAAATATGTTAATCCTGGTTAAAGTCCTGGTTTGTGTTTTGTATTGCACTTTGGTCCTGCGCATTAAATTGTGTGCTGTTCTGTGCTGGCTAACGTTTTAGGGAGCGTTTTTTTTGCTAGTGCTAGCTAGTACCAACTGCTGAATCGCGCTTGTTTTCTAACTAACTAACTAACTAACCTGCACTTATATAGCGCTTTTCTAGTCACAAAGACCACTCAAAGCGCTTTCACTAATACTAACCCTCTATTCTAAGGGCCTATAGCAAACAGATATCTAGGGACAATTTAGAACAGCCAATTAACCTAACATGCATGTCTTTGGATTGTGGGAGGAAACCGGAGCCCCCGGAGTAAACCCACGCAGCACAGGGAGAACATGCAAACTCCACACAGAAAGGTTCCTACCGCTGCCAGCCTGAGGATTTGAACCAGGAACCTTCTAGCTGTAAGGCAACAGTGCTAACCACTGCACCACCGTGCTGCCCAAATATTCGCTTGTGAGAGCAAAACGATGAAATATGTTAATCCTGGTTAAAGTCCTGGTTTGTGTTTTATATTGCACTTTGGTCCTGCGCATTAAATTGTGTGCAATTTAATGCTAGAATGTGTTTCCACATGCCAGGGGTTAGCCTCCCTGTTTATATTGAGATACTGGTGAAATGGACCACACGAGCCGAAATCTTGTCATATTAAAATTGCTTTTTCAAACCAGTGATTTATAAAGTCATTCATATAATTTTCTAAAGCGTCAGAATACACCCACACACCTATTCTGTGGATCCTGCAGTGCTTGTCAGGGAAACGAAGCATTTTTGTCACATCCCACCACTCACTCATTTCAGAAAGAGAAATCCGTATATTATATAGATTCATTACACAGACAGTGATATATTCGAAGTGTTTATTTTAATTTTGCTGATTACGGCTTACAGCCCCTGAAAACCCCAAATTCTATTTTGCAAAAAATTGGAATATTACATAAAATTAACTTTAAAAAATAGTTTTTAAATATAAATGTTGGCCGTTGAGGTGTTGGTTAATATGGGCTGTAGCCGTAATCATCAGTATTAAAATAAACACTTTCAATATATCACTGTTCCTGTAATGAATCTATATATGGGTTTCACTTTCTGAAATGAGTGACAAAAATATTGAATTTTTTCATGGTATTTTAATTTTTGAGATGTGCCTGTATATGTATTGAACTTGCTTGAAACTAACCAACATCCATTTCTGTCGTTTGTCAAGGCAAGACGAAATCAGCCGCCCCACAACCTACCTCGCCTCGCCACTGTGGAAAGTACTGAAATCCTTTGCTTTTATAGGTAAAGTGTCAAAAGCACAATTTCCACTTAAAGTAGAACTGTCATAACTCTGGCTCTCACGAGCCAGAAAGGAGATACGAGGGCGACCAGTGAGTTAGCGTAATTTATTAACACAAAACACACACTACACTAAATAACGGACAGCAAAGTAAAGAGCCACGTGGGGCTAAAACACACACAGAACTAAGGGTAACATACCACCCAGGGAGAAAGGCTAGAGAGGCGGCGAGGGAAAAACGCACGCCGAGTCGCAACACTTACTTTGGGTGAAGCGCCGAGGTAACGGCGAACTGAAGCTAGTCGTAGGAGCTAACAGTCGTGGGAAACACAAGGCATGTCTTCCCATAGCGAGGTCGCAGCAACGAGTAACTCTCGGCTGCTCGCTTAAATGGGGAGATGATTGGGGATAGGGGAAAGCTGTCCCAGCGCAGCTGAACTAGACAGCTGGCAATCAGCTGGGCGCTGTCAAAGAGTGGGCCATGGAAGACCCGGCACGGACTACCCCGGAGCAGGAGCGACACTGGACAACCTGAACGCAGAGAAAAGATAGCGTTCAGGTCGTGACAAGAACTGAACTGAACGACATTGAACGGCACTGGGTGATAGTACATACAATTATAAAGATAATTTATCATTGGCACCCCCTCCACAAACCCCGGAATCTTGGAGAAAATCGCGATTTAGAATTTCCCGCCCTGAAAAATCAGACAAATCCGCCGAAGCGCAGCCGGAGTTCCGCGTGACGTCACGAGTGTGACCCAGTCCTCATGTTTACCATTGCGAGCACGTCGACACTGGTTGTTTTTGGTGCATTTTGTCGTGATAGTCGACTGCAAAACACTTCCAACACCTGGGAAGATCTGTTCAGTGGCCAAGGAAAGCTGTCATGGCGACGAAAGAAAAGAAAGGAGGAGGAAAAGCGACCGGGAAGCGATGCGTTTCTAGATATACAGTGATCCATCACTTATCGCGTTTAATGGGGACCAGAACCGACCGCGAAAAGTGAAAAACCGCGAAGTAGCGTCACCCCCCCCCAAGGGCGTCACAAGCACTATTTTGCACAAAAAGGCACAAGAGAACAGCGAAAAGTGCCACTAAGCAACACGAGCGATAAAGAAGGCGCTCTGCAGGGAGAGAAGCTGGGTAAAACGTCTCGGCCAATCAGCTTGCGAGGTGAAACGTCTCGGCCAATCAGCTTGCGAGATTCCCGAGCGGTGAAGAGGTGGGCGGAGAGGAGTGGAGCGTTGGTCAGAGAGGTAGATTTTGAGCTGTGCGGGCTCTCCGTGTTGATACCTGATGTTCTAATGAGAAGGCAGGGAGACATTAGAACATCAGGTATCAACACGGAGAGCCCGCTCTCCCCGGCTCCCCAGCCCGCTCGGGAATCTCACAAGCTGATTGGCCGAGACGTTTTACCTCGCAAGCTGATTGGCCGAGACGTTTTATCTCGCAAGCTGATTGGCAGAGACGTTTTACCCAGCTTCGCTCCCTGCCGAGCGCCTATACCCAGCGAAGGAAGACCGTATTAAACGCGATAAGTGAGGGATAACTGTAATAAGTTGGAAAAATGCTGATTTTTTTTTTTCCCTTTCTTTTTTATTGTTAATTTTCCTTATCCTGACACCCCAAACATGCCAAAGTAAAGACTCACCATTCTGTATTCAATAAGCGACTCTCCTCCCCATCACTGCTGCGGTCTGAGTCGGTGCTGGAATCCCCCGAAAATTCTGGCTCTAATCTGTACGGTTCGATGCCTCCCTCGCTCTCTTCCTGTTCACTTGACACTCCTGCATCCTCCTCTGTCTTGTCACCAATCCTGAATGCCTCTTCACTCTGAAAACTCTGGTGTTCTTGACTGCTGGAACTGCTATCATCTGCCATTGTTGTTTTGATAAGGGTCACACTCGTGACGTCACGCAGCGTCGTCTGCACTACTTCCGGTTTGTTTGGCACTGCCAGCCAGAGGCAAGTTTATCGGCTTATAGCTTGGCCATCGCACGGCCTAAAAATTTCTTTTATGTGCTGAAAAATACAATAGGTAATAAGGAATTAATCTGCTATTATACTTTTTTGGCAAAAAGGTGAGTTCAGTTCTACTTTAATATAAAAGGGACTGAACTGAGATTTATTTGATTGTGTGAATATGGCACATCAACTGTAAAATAAACCGCTTGTTAATGTATTTATTTTTTTGTCAGATCACTTGTGTGATCCTTTGTGAGTTATGTTCATAACTGTATCTTTTGGAGAATGGCAGTTGTTCAGTCATCAATATAATTTAGTTTATATGTGTAGTTTATACTCTATCATCAATAAACTCATGCAGTAACAGGACACATTACAAATATTTGAGACCCATTGTAGTGCTTCCTTTTATATTTTAGCAATAAAAGTACAAAACACCACCCACACTTGAAGCCAGGGCAAGAAGAGACACTTTTACAGACAAGACAAACTTTTATTGATAAAAACTTCATATTTTGACTGAGCGACTCCACACTCTGTGATGCACACCTTCAGTTAAAGTATTATATTCCATTCAAGTGAATGTATTAATTCATTCTGATTGCTGAGGCCACAGTAAAAGCAGATGATTTTAAATGTAACGCAGCCCTTGTAAAATCGACTTTACATCAGTGCAGCTACATGAAAATTGTGGTTAAATACAACAACAAAGTACTTTATTGTCACATTGGAATTGGAATCGCTGCTGTTTTTTTTTTTTCTTTTGAATTCTTGGATGGAATATGGTGGGCAATATAAGCTGCAGCTTCAGCCATCACCCATTTCAGATAACCTATGTTGAACTGTGTAATCAGAGGAGTTATTGTTTAATTCGACCTTATTAGATTTTTTTCCCCCTTTGTTATATTATTCTATTTTCTTTTAATCTATCCGAAATAAAGATTCATTCATTCACATTCCACCACTGGCTTTTAGCAACAAGTGTATTTCCCAAATATGTTTTAAACTTCCTTTATTTAACCACCACCCATTTCTGTCTTTTGTCTAGGCCAGAGGTAAACGATCCACCCCAAACTGGACCTTGCGTCACTATTTACAGAGATGCAGGCCTAAGATCTGCTGATCTGAGACCAGTGTGAGCTGCACATCCCAGCTGCTGAGTGACCCTTTCTTACAGTTTGAGTTTTGCACATTCTGAATAATCTGGAATTTGCTGCTGATTGTAATAAACAATTTAGTGACTTATGTGTTTGCATCATGATTTCTATTTTTGTCTGTTAATACACTGGTGGGAAAAGAGTCAGTAGTACAAACCATTAATGGGTGACCTTGAAAATAATGGCTCATTTTTAAGAAATTTATGTCACATGGTGGTAACCTTCACATATAAAAAGAGACATCTGCAAAAACTTCAGAGGTTTGTCAGTGCAATACTACATGAATGCATGTATAGTACATTGTTGATGCAGAGAATATATATTTCTACAGTATATGTATCTAGTAAATCAAGCATTTTCCATGCAACCTTGCGACTGCATTATTTTAATTGCTTTTAATCCTAGATCAAGTTTGTTTTGGCCTAAAATGCATCATAACTGTCAAATACATCTTATTATACCGAACTCAGTACTGTTTACTTTTGAATATACATTTTGTGGCTAATATAGTTATTAACCTGGAGATCAAGTTGTGTCAGCTGATCATTTTTTGCTATGACCACATCTCAGACTCAGTGCAGCTGAAGCAGGTACGTCCATGATGTCTCAACAGTCCATGATTTTCACGCAGATCAGAGCAATTTTTTTTCACACAATATTTTTATTGAACTTTTTTTTTTTTTTTTTTACAAACAGCACACACAGACACTAACACAAAAGTAATTAAAAAACTAAAAACAACAATAACAAAATGACAAAAAAAAAAGTAATAAAAACAACCATTAACAAAAACAAGTCAACAACAATGCTCCTCTGTTTAGTCTAGGTAATCTATTACATTAGAATACATAATATACTGTACATTCACCAGCTTGGAATTTGCAAGGTCCACACTTATCATTCACCTTCTTCTTCAGAAGTTATGTTTACTTTCTTTACATAATCAATGAAAGGTCTCCATATATTCTCAAACACATTTTCCTTTGATTTCAGTATGTATGTTGTTTTTTCTAGTGGAAAGTTGTTAACATCTGTCTTAACCACTGAGTCACATCTGGTCTATGATTTTTTCCACAGTAATGCAATACATTTTTTGGCATTAAGCAAACTGAGGTCTATGAATGTTATTTCACTCTTATTAAAGTTATGTTTTTCTGGATACAGACCCAACAAAAACAGTTTAGGGTTCAATGTGAATTGTTTTGAAATTATTTTTCCAATTGTTACCCTCACCTCTTCCCAAAACATTCTGATTTTTCTACATTCCCATAAACAGTGAAATAGGGTTACATTACTTAGATCAGAGCAATTTTTTGCACAGGAAATAAACCAGACATTCTTAAGCTCTACAACCACTGATCGTTTGTGAAGCTGTGCTGACAGTTGACAGGCTCACTCAGCCTGTCACTCAATTGACAGGCTGTACATGAACGCCAGACTGACCGTTTGAAGTGGTAATTTTCCCACAACAGAGCCATCTGAAATACACACAGCGTACATATTATAGTACCTAAACCAGGGGTCACCAACGCGGTGCCCGCGGGCACCATGTCGCCCACAAGGACCACATGAGTCGCCCGCAGGCCTGTTCTAAAAATAGCACAACTCGCAAGTTTATTTATTTAGCGAATGCAAAGTCCTTAAGCCAAGCAGTTGCCTCCTGGTTTGCTGTATGGAGGGTGTGTAATCCTCCTTCCAGTCTTTGGAGCGGGCAAGCCTCTATGATGTGTTCCATAGTTTGCTCCTCTCCACATGCGCACAGTGGGCTAGGGCTACTGCCCCATCTGTGAAGGCTGGCCAAGCAGGGGCCATGTCCAGTCCTGAAGCGATTGAGTGTAGACCACTGTCTCCTTGGGAGGTTGGTGCCCGGGACCTGTTGGTTGGGGTTTATCACCAGCTGTTTGTTTGGGACCTCCTTGGTCTCCCATTCCTCTTGCCAAGCTGTCTGGATGGTAAAGTCAGCTGGGGGAGGGTTTTTCCAAATCGGCCGTCTGGATGAAAGTCGGGCAGTGGGTGGGATGTAGATATCTGCATGGATTGGTAAGTGAGGAAAATCTTTAACTTTTTGGAGCATCCTTTGAGTTAATGCTGCTCGCCGAATGTGTGGAGGGGCTATGTTTGACAGTACAGAGAGCCAGGGGAGTGGTGTTGAGCGGATTGTTCCAGTTATAGTGCTCATGGTTGAGTTGAGCTGGGTGTCTACATGGTGTGTGTAGGATGACCTGGACCAGACAGGGGCACAATATTCTGCTACAGAGTATGAAAGGGCCAGCGCTGAGGTGCGCAGGGTGGAGACTGCCGCCCCCCATTTTGCACCAGCGAGCTTGCAGAGCAGGTTGTTTCGTACTTTCACCTTAGCAGCCGTCCCCTTTAGATGTTCCTTGAAGGATAAGGTCCTATCAAGGGTCACTCCAAGATAAGTTGGATTTGGGGCATGCTTAAGCTTGAGTCCGCTCAGGTGGATGTTTAGTTCTCTGGCAGCTTTTGCATTGTGGAGATGAAATACACTGGAGACGGTTTTTGCTGGGCTTGGTTTTAGGCGCCAGATTTTGCAGAACTGGTCCAGTTTAGCAAGATTTTCCGTGAGCACCCGTTCCAGTGGTTCAAAGTCTGGTGCTTGGAATGCCAAACAGATGTCATCTGCATAGATGAATTTGCAGGATTTTGTAGTAGGCAGGTCGTTTATGTAGAGGTTGAACAGAGTTGGAGCTAGAACTGAGCCTTGTGGGAGTCCGTTTTTCTGCATTCTCCATGCACTTGTGTTCTGACAGAGGTGGACTCTGAACCTTCGGTTGGTCAGCAGGGTTTTTATAATTGCTGTTGCCCAAGCAGGGATCGCCTTTATAAGTTTCAGGAGGAGGCCTTTGTGCCAGACCGTATCATAGGCGGCTGTAAGATCGAGAAACACAGCCCCTGTCTTCAGTCTGCTCTCGAAGCCATTTTCAACGAAGGTGGTTAGGGCCAGTACTTGTTCTCCTGTACTGCGGTCCTTGCGGAAACCTGCTTGATCCACACTTAGAATATCCTCTATTTCTGGGGAAATGCGTTGCAGTATTAGGCGCTCCATGATTTTGTAAGGAACGCTGAGTAGGGAGATTGGGCGGTAGCTTGCTGGTAGTTTGTGGTCTTTGCCAGGTTTTGGGATGGCAATGACCTTTGCTGTCCGCCATTTCTTTGGGATCGAGTTCGTTTGTGTGATCCTTGTGTAGAATTGTGTCAACCAGGTTAGGGCTCGGGGGCCAAGATTTTTCATGAATTCTGGGAAGATGTTATCGTATCCTGCTGCCTTTCCACATTTCAGGCCCTGTAGGACTTTCTCCAGTTCAGCAGCCTCGAAGGGTTCAGGGTTCGTTTCCTCTACAGGCATTTTTTGGTGTTTTTTTAGCTCAGTTGTAACTGCTCTTCTGGTGTCTTTGTCTTGGGGTGCTTTGGCGATAGTCAGTAGGTGGGATGCAACTTGGTTGGGTGTGACGGATGCTCGGCTTTGGCTAGGGGGCTTCTGTGCAGCTCCTAGGCGACGGATGAGGCTCCAACATTTCCTGCTAGAGTGGGTAAAGCTCTGGTCAGCAACTGTCTCCTCCCATTTCTTTCGCCGGGCTGTATTTAGCGATTCAATGAGATGGTCTGCTATCTCTGGGTCCCCTGATGTTTGATAGGATTGTAGGAGGGCAGCACTTTCTCCGTCCAAACATGGGACATAGAGGGGTCGGTAGCCTCGTGGGATTGCAGTATGGGCAGCCTTGAAGATTGCGCTGCAGAAGCGGTTGTATGCTTCATCTACAGTGATGGTGTGGAGTGGGATGGTAACAACGCTCCGGTCCAGAGTTTCACTGAATTTCTTCCAGTTGGCTTTGCGGAAGTTCCAGCGCATCTTCCTTGGGCTGTATATGACTGGAAGTTGTAGGCCAATGTGTACAAGCAGGGGCCGGTGTTGGCTGTGTGGAAAATCATCAAGAATGAGGATCTGTGTAGGATATGGCTCCCCATTCAAAGAGCTGACCCAACACAGGTCAGGAGAATAGTCCTTCTTCCACCTAGCAGAGTGGAAGGTTCCTCTTTGTTTGGGGTCGTATATCAAAGCGAGGTCATTTCTGGATGCCCAGTCTGAAAGTGCCTCCCCATCACTGTCCACTGCTGGGTACCCCCAGTCAGGGTGATGGCTGTTAAAGTCCCCCACATAGATGGCAGGGTGGGGTAGGGTGGGTAAGACCTGCAGATCCCAGTTGGCATTAGGGGGCTTGTACACATTGACAATATGGAAGCCACCAATGATTATGGTGTCTGAGAAATGTGTTGTTATCAGGTGATTTGCTTCAACTATGTCAGAATGCACATAGGTGGCACGTCCATGTTTAGCATGTAGAACATAGCACAGGAGGTCAAAGCCTTTGATGGTGAAGCGGCCAGCTTCCTCTGTGCCAATATGAGTCTCTTGGAGGCAGATTACATCAATCGAATGTTGGAAGGCGAGGACTTCGATAAGGCTTCGCTTGGCTGCAGATAGGCCTTCAACGTTTAGTTGTAATATGCGAAGGGCAGATCCTACCACAAAGTGCTCTTGGGGCTGTTTGCTTTCGGCTTTAGGACTGTGACTAGGATTCTTCTTTGACTTGGCACAGAGGCGTCGTCTCTTTGAATTTAGTCTGCTGGTAGGATCATTAGCTTCCCCAGGCGAGCCCGGGTACTGGCAGAGGGCGCGACGAGAACGCTGATCCATTGCCCCCACTCGCAAGTGAGCTGCGTCTAAGATGTAATTTTTTCTGCCACTATTTTTTAAAATCACACTTGCATTTATATAGATTTTAAAATGGCAATGTCTTAAAAATTAAAAAAAAGAAAATATGTTTATTATACGTAAAGTTAAGGTGAATCTGACCTAGTTCAAAGGTCAGTATTGCGCGCATGACAAAACCTTCACGCTTGTGGAGAGTAAGCTAGCGGGCAGTGAAGATGGTGACCGCAGTGCAGTTTCCTAGCCCAAAAACATGGCAAAAAAAAAAAAAAGGCAGAAAATTTATCATTTTCAAAGTGAGCGGGAGGAAGAGTTCTTTTTCCCTACCGTGAAAGGAAGCTGCGTGTGTTTCATTTGCGGGGTGACGGCGAAGCGCCACTATGTGGACCTTGTTCTCAATAAAGTTTTGGAAAAAAACCCAAAACTTCAATACGCGTCATGAAACTGCTGCCCACTCATTTTTTTTTTTTTTTTGTACCCGTAGGTTGATTTGTTCTGCAGTCCGGTGACAAGCCTTAACTCCCTAACCTGCATGTTTTTGGCATGCGGGAGGAAACCCACGCAAACACGGGGAGGACATGCAAACTCCACACAGATCACTGTTGGCCGGGGGCAGGGATCGAACCCACGATCCCCGCGATCCCGCGGCCGAGGGTAAACTGCTGCCGCGGTGCTGGTTACTCCAGCATGATTCTTGGCAAGAACTGTATGGATATAATTCCAGTGAAGAAGAACACACAAAAGTGTGTTTATTAAATGTAACAGATTTTGAGCAGAATTGCAGCAGATTTGTTCAGTTAAAAATGTGATCAGATTTATTTAATATGCAAGTTGATTTTTCTTAAATGTTGCATAACTTTTTCAAACATGGTTCAACATAGTTCATGAATTAAAAGGGTTTAGTTTTTTATGGTTAAAAGGGACTGGTGAAAACTGGACATTTTTTTAATGAAATGTAGAAGTGATCATCTGAACAACTGCTGAGATTAATAAAAATAAAGTGTTGAATATTGATCTTGTCTGTTACCCACTCTAAGTTATTGATAATTATTTATTTATGTATGTATATATACTGTATATGTCTATGTGGAGTTATGGTCTGAGGAGACAATGGACACTCTAAAGGACTGTTTTGAAGCCACTGCCTGGAAGCAGCTCTGCGATCCACATGGTGAGGACATCAATGGCCTCATTCACACCTTCACGGGCTACCTCAGCTTCTGTGTGGACAAATCCGTTCCCACCAAGACCATACGGCGTCACTCAAACAACAAACCCTGGATCAACCCTGAGATAAAAACACTTCTGAGAGAGAAGAAGAGGATCTTCAGGTCGGGGAACAGGGAGATGCTGAAGTCCGTACAGAGGGAGCTGAGGAGAAAGATCAGAGAAGGCAAGGACAGCTTCAGGAAGAAGATGGAGGACAAGCTGCAACAGAGCGACATCAGCGGGGTCTGGAGAAACCTCAAAACCATCTCGGGGCTCCAGAATACCTCCCCCCAGGCCACGGGGGGCAGGGAGTGGGCGAACAACCTGAATCTGTTTTTCAATAGATTTGACCAACCGCCCTCCCCCCTGTCTGCACAACAACCACTGCTGCCTCTAAGAAATCAAGTCCTGCTGCCCACTCCCCACTCCACCGACACCCCCCCCACTCCCAACACACAGCCCCCCATCCTGACCCTGACCAAGACCCAGGTGAGGACGGAGCTGAGGAAGATCAAGGCGAGGAAGGCGTCGGGACTGGACGGCATCAGCGCAAAGCTCCTCAAGTCCTGTGCAGACCAGCTGTGTGGGATTGTGACGTATATCTTCAACATGAGCCTGAAACTGGGGAGGGTACCACAGCTGTGGAAAACATCTTGTGTGGTACCTGTACCAAAAACTTCCCACCCCAAAGACCTGAACAGCTACAGACCGGTGGCCTTGACGTCCCACTTGATGAAGACCCTGGAGAGACTGCTCCTTGCTCATCTCCGCCCCCTGGTGGAACCAGCGATGGATCCACTCCAGTTCGCCTACCAGCATGGCATTGGGGTGGAGGATGCGGTGATCTTCCTCCTTCACCGTTCTCTGTCCCACCTGGAGAAGCCCGGGAATATGGTGAGGATCATGTTCTTTGACTTCTCCAGTGCTTTCAACACCATCCAACCGATGATCCTGAAGGACAAGCTGCTGCGCGCAGGGGTGGACCAGCACCTGTCATCATGGATCCTGGACTACCTCACGAACCGGCCTCAGTTTGTGAGAACCCGGGACTGTGTGTCCGACACGATCATCAGTAGCACGGGGGCCCCCCAGGGAACGGTGCTGGCTCCCTTCCTGTTCACTCTTTATACTGCGGACTTCTCACACAACACAACACATTGCCATCTACAGAAGTTCTCTGATGACTCTGCGATCGTTGGTCTCATCTCCAACGGAGATGAAGCTGAGTACAGAGGGCTTATCCAGGACTTTGTGGACTGGTGCCATCGGAACTGCCTCCAGATCAACGCGAGGAAAACTAAGGAGCTGGTGGTGGACTGCCGCAGGCATGGGCAGCCCCTCACAGCACCAGTAAATATACAGGGAACAGACATCGAGATGGTGACATCCTATAAGTACCTGGGTATTCATCTGAACAATAAACTAGACTGGTCACACAATACTGACGCACTCTACAAGAAGGGACAGCGCAGGCTGTTCCTGCTGAGGAGACTCAGGTCTTTTGGTGTACAAGGGGCGCTGCTGAAGTCATTCTATGACACGGTGGTGGCATCAGCCATCACTTTTGGAGTGGTCTGCTGGGGCAGTGGCATTACTGCAGCCGATAGGAAGAGACTGAACAAACTGATTAAGAAAGCTAGCTCTGTCCTGGGGCAGCGCCTTGATCCGATGGAGGAGATAGGAGAGAGAAGGACGGTGGCTAAACTGTCATCTCTGCTGGAGTCCGAGTTCCACCCTATGCAGGACATACTGGATGCACTGAGGAGCTCATTTAGCAGCAGACTACATCATCCCAGGTGCACAACCGAGAGGTTTCGTAGGTCCTTCCTACCAATGGCTGTCAGACTGTACAACCTAAGCAGGGCTGCTCGCAGAGATAGCAAAAAGACGTAACAAACTAATAGTTTTTTTTGAATGCAAAAGATGCAATAGACTTACACAATGGTCCTCTCCGGCATACAACTAGGAAAATACCGGTCGCTATGGAGGGTGAGAATATGTATGGGCACATAATCATACCATGTAGGATAACTAAATAGACGGTTATGCTGTTTCATCCCACCTAGCAACAATGCTCTGCACTGTGTGTTTATATATTTACATATTTATTCCATCTAGCTACAATGCTCAGCACTGGGTGTGTTTATATTTATATTTATATATCTATATATTTATTCCATCTAGCTACAATGCTCTGCACTGTGTTTTTGTATATCTACATATTATTCCATCTAGCTACATTGCTCCGCACTGTGTGTGTTTATATACTTGCATATTTATTCCACCTAGCTGCAACGCTCCGTACTGTGGGTGTTTATATATTTACATATTTATTCCATCTAGCTACAATGCTCTGCACTGTGTTCATATATTCATATATTTATTCCATCCAGCTACAATGCTCTGCACTGTGTCTGTGTGTGTGTGTGTGTATATATATATATATTTTATAGTGATATGTACATATGTATATTAGCTGCTCTTGCTTGCTTGTTTTTTTTTTCTTTTTTTTTTCTTGCCTTCTGATTGTTGCTCTGAGTGTTGCTATCCCTGTGCTGTTGCAATCCTGGAATTTCCCCGTTGTGGGGCTAATAAAGGCTTATCTTATCTTATCTTATCTTATCTTATACAGTATATACACAATTTGTTATTTTAGAGGAGTGTGTCAAGTTGGTGCCCTTCACATGACTCGATACCCATGGAGTAGCTCTTGTGTTCAAAAAGGTTGGTGACCCCTGACCTAAACAGTGATACCTTGCAGAGATTACAGTGTAGTACGACGTACTTATAGCAAAATAGCATTCGCAACCATTAGCTTACCGTCACATATGACCTAGTTTGTATCCTGACGTCTTCGGCTCTCTCCAGAAGCTGCAGAACTATTCCAGAGTGTTTTGTCTCACTGCCTGTACCCTTGTCTGACGGTCCTTTTTGGCATTTACGGTGAAAAAAGCCACAGACCGAGGAGTCGCCTTGTAAAGCCGCCATGTTGTGTTTGGCTTGGGTCGTGTGTTTTACGTCACGGGAGTGTGGCGCCGCCTTGCTGTAAAAAAAATCCCGCCGACCCCAGCTATACATGGCTTTACACGGTTATAATGGAGGCACAACCACGGCAGAAACGAGTAGTAACGAAAAGAAACGAGGAGAGTCGAACTGGGCTAGTGGAAATGAGGCATAAGAAGTGTAGCAAAGCGATTCTTAACCAGGGGGATACAGAGTGTCATCAGTCTCTCATTAATGCCAACAGGTGTTTCACTGAGTCTTGGTAGAAGGGTGTTTTTGATGGCCAGTCCTACACCATGCAGATGTTGTTCTCCTGAGGGGTAACCCCTCCAGAAGAATGTGTAGCCCATCCCTTCCTCTGTTAAAGAGCCCTCATCTAGGAGCCTGGTCTCGCTCAGTGCAACAATATCAATGTTGTAGCGACTCAGTTCAGCAGCAACCAGAGCTGTTCTCCTATGGGGTCTATCAGAACCTCGATCCAGGAGTGTCCTTACATTCCATGTTGCCAGTTTTAGGTTGCATGTTCTCTTTTCATTGTTTCGACCGCAGAGGTGGAATGACCCAACAGGCGCGGTAACCTGTTCAGGTGAAAGATGGGTGGGCAATTTTTAGGCCACTTTTTCTAGGCCCCTCCCCAGTTGGGGTGAGCAGTGCTGTCCTAAATAGGGCTGCTCAATCACACAGGGATCTGCCGAAAAGAAGCTGCCACCCCAGCTGTTAGCGACCATAATAGCCTTGTGCTGCTGACGTGCAGGGTTATAGCTAGGAGCTCCCAGTAACATTCATACCTGCTCCCGTCGCCACACACCCTGTCGCCACCAGACTTCAACCAGATGTCCAGGAAGGTAAGGCCCACCATGGTCAGAGGTGGACACCTGCGCACTGAATTATTTAGAGTGCCATAGGGGGCGCGCTCTTCCCAATAGCACTGTCTTCACGATGATGAGGTAAATCCGGTGGCGTGGGTAAGCCCATGACAACCAGTCTCTCAACATGGCTGCAGGAGGCTGCCGGGTCCTTGGTCTTTTAAGTCCTGCCTTTTGCGCACCACCAGCGCATTGCTTTTCTGTCAGGGGTTGCTCCCTTAGCCTTCACCTTAATAGATTACCCACAAGGCAGTGGGGCTATTTACCCATAGTTGGGGCAAGGGTTGATGGGCGTCAGGGCGTGTCCACACAGGGTGGGCCTATACGCCGCGTCTCTGGGGCCCCCTGCTGCTCCGAGATCCCCTCCAGTTTAGCCTGGGACCGCAGGGTACCCAGTTACCATGTGTGGCCACGAGGAGGCACTGCAGGGGTCTTGGTGGTGGAGAGGCTATGTACCAGCAGGAGGAGACTTATGCACTCGACTCCTCTTTTCACCCCCAATGGGGCTAGCTGGCGGCGGTAGCTGTAAGCAGAGCAGCAAGCAGAAAGCAACATGCAACATATGCCATGCAACATGCACTATCCACAAACATCTCTACGTTACTATACTACTGCACTAGGCGCTTCACACACACCCTGTGTAACCCTGTGTCACACGCACACACATGACAGCACATAATGCATATGACTCCCTACAAGACATATATATAGACACAGGTAAGCAACATAACACAGAACAGTGACAAGCAGGAGAAGAAGTAACAAGCAGGGGAAAACAGCCCCAGATGGCAGGGCATATTTTGTGTGATTTTTATGTTTTGCTGCATACAAAAGCCATCACATGTGATTGCCACTTAGTGCTGTGTCGCTATACTAACTGCCCTGTAACTGGCAAGAATTCTGTTCCAATGCATCCCCTCTACAGGCATGCACGGGTTTCTACGGGCATGCACGGGTATGCACTAGTTTCATCCAATTTCAGAAACTAGTGTCACAGTATGATATCAATGATAACAAGTTTCTTGAATACCAACAGCTTAAATCCATAATAAAAGCAAGATTCAGTCTTAATCAGACAGATTTAGAGGTACCAGCTAAGGTGACATTTCTAAATCTTCGTTCCCCTAAATTGATATTGAAAATACACGGACTATTATCAAAACTGGATGAGTCAGTATCTCTTCCAAAATCAAAATGGGAGACGGACTTATCGATCAATAAAGATGAAAGTTTCTGTACACAAATATGTCTAAACATTTTTAAGATGACTAAAGACCAATTTACTACCCATACAGTACAAAGTTCTACATAGAACTCATTACACAGGACAAAAGATGTTCAAACTGGGCCTGAGTCACACAAATACCTGCCCTGACTGCACCAGCAACGTCCCGGATAGTTATATGCATGCTGTGTGGTCCTGTGCACCAGTCCAAAAGTTCTGGCAGAAGACATGTGAAGACTTATTGGCATGGCTTGGGTATCATATCCCATCCTCACCCACACTTTGCATATTAGGTGATTTAAGTGAAATAAATATAGAGGCAATGATAGAAAAATTCCATATTATCTGTACTATTATTGATATTAATAATGTATTATTATTGATAAGTACCATACCTTTCATATGCCATGTTTAACCCCTTGACGCCTGAATTTATTTCCAGTTGTTAACAAATTTTTATTTATTTTTTTTTTCATAATTGAAAATCGTTGTTTTTTTTGTTTTTTGTTTTTTTTTTTTTGGTTTGATGCAAATTCGCGACAATAGGCGTCAAGGGGTTAATGTTTATATGTGCATTCCATATAGGATAAGTTTATATATTCTTGGCCTGTTTCTGTGAGCAATTTCAGAGAATTCAGACTGAGGATCAGTACAGGGTTAGTACATGCGTAAGGAATGATCTAAGCCATTTATTATAATCTCTTTGACATGTCCTGTTTCGGGTCACAGGAATGCAAAGGAACTCCTCATCTTATAGATTAGTGTTTCATGGACATTCTGTAGGTTTTATGGATCTCATGTCTTCATGACCCATGTCTCCAGAGTGTCTGACGTCCTTGTGGATAAGTTGAGTTATCAGGACTGTCCCGTTCTGTCCCTTCCCTTATCCTCATCCTCCCTCTCCTTTCTCCTACCTATAGTATATCAGACTTAGAAGAATGGATCCTTTAGAGATTCTAGGTGTGTCTGAATGTCGTGCTTTGTAACCTCTCCCCCAAGGTGGCCAATGGGGTGATTGCTTATATTTTTGTAATAAATGTACATAAATTCAACTTTCCACCTGATTATTTGACTTTGAATAATTTAAGCTCAAAATTATTCTAACAGGCAAGGATGTCCCACATGTTTCTCACTGCCTTATGCATTGCAAAGAAAACTATCCTCATGAATTGGAAATCAAGAAATAATTTATGCACGACCCACTATAATAACCTACTATCAAATTATATTAGCTTAGAGAGAATGTCTGCCTCCTCAAATAACCAATTGGCTGAATTCAATTCTCTCTGGTCCCCTCTTTTTAATTCTATAACCTGAGGGGTGGCAGGCGGTGGTTTGCTCTCCTTGGCACCTCTGGCAGCTGGCTGCACCCTGACCATGAGTTAACCCACTGGGGCCGGTGTCCGGGGGGGGGGGGGGGGAGGGTTGCCCCCCCCATCCTCCAGGGCCTGTGGGTGTGAGTGTGTGTATGTGTGCGCATGGAGGTGTGCTTGAGTATGGGTGTGAGTGGGTTCATGTGTGTGTGTGGGTGAGAATGTGGGTATGTGCGCATGTGTGTGTTGTGTGTGGGCATGTGGGGCTGTGTGTGGGTGTAGGTGGGCATGTGTGATGGTGAGTGTGTGCACATGAGGGTGGGTGGGGTGTGTGTGTGTGCGGGTACGGACACCTGTGGGTGGATGTGCAGGGATGGAGGATGTGTGTGTGGAAGGGGGAACCTCGATGGGTGGCGGGGATGGGATGGACCATCTGGTGGCCTGGGGGTTGGCGATTCGGGGCCTGCTCATTCCGGCCGCCCTGCCGTTGTGTCACAGGGCGGGGCGCTTTGTCGCATTGTCACATTGTCACTGGTGTCTTTGGCGCTGTGTGTGTGCTCGGGGGTGGGCGGGGGGCATTGGCATAGATTGGTGGCCGTGTTGCCGTCAGTTGCTCCAGGGTGGCTGTGGGGTCGCCTGCTGCTGTTGGTGTGTCTGGGGTGGGTGGTTGGTGGGCTTGCGATGGGCGCTTGGGGGTGTCGTTTGGCGTGTGGGGCGCCGTATGGGTCCGGCCCATTGTCTACCATTTTGACTGTTGTTGTGTATGTTCATGTGTGCAAGATGAGTGGGAGAGGGAGTGGGTGTGGCTGCTCCATCATGTTTGTGGTGCTCAGAGTGCTGGGGTGTGACACTGGTGAGTCCTGGGCTGCTCAGCCTGGCGGCCCTCGCCCTGGGTTGGGATTTGAGGGCAGTGGGTGGCCTCCTGAACCAGTTTGTAAGCTGGCTTCTGGGGTGGGACGGGCTCTCTTTGGACTGCCACCTCCCAGTCTTATCTCCCTCCGCCCCCCCAATTCTGGTTGGAACATACATCTTCTTGGATACACTTAGGGTTTTGGGGTGGGGGTGTGCCGCACTGTGTTGGTGAAGGGGATACCTCTGCTGTGTAAGGGGCCTGCCCTCATCTCAATTTTAATTGCATTTTAGACACTGAGGACTTGCGGGGGTTGGGAGCCCCGCTGTCTATTGCAGTGGCTAGTAGCACTTCAACCACCATCCCCCCAATTTTAACTGCACTATGGTAGTTCACACACCTGTACACAATCAATAGATGTGAGCAAGGGAGTGAAAGAGTGATTGAATAAGAGAGTAAGCGAGAGTGAGCGAGTGATGAGTGGAGATGGTGGGTCAGTTTTGTGTGGCGCTTTGCGTGTTGGATGGCATCTTGGAGCACCTGCAGTGGTCCACTGATCAGTCGCTCGGGTTGGCGCTGGGGGGGGGTGGTTTGCTTCTGTGGCTGTGACCGCCCTGGGGTGGGTCGGCGGGGAGGTGGCTGCTGACCTGGGCCGGCAGACTCCTCAGCCACTGGTGCGCGTTCATGCTCGCTGCATCTGCATCGTGGTCGCCCTAAGTAATAAGGGTGAATGAGGGTGGGTGAGTGTGTGGGGGAGAGCACGAATGGATGTGAGTAGGTCAGAGTGTGAGTGAGGGTGTGTGGATGGGTGAATGTGAGTGAGTGTGGGTGACCCTGAGGGTGAGTGGGAGTGAGATTGAGCGGGTACAGGAGTGAGAAAGAATTGGTGGGTCCGCGAGTGTGAGTGTGGGATTGTGTGGGAGAGAGGGTGAGCAAGTGTGAGTGAGTACATGTGGGTGCGTATGAGAGCTTGAAGGTGTGGGAATGGGTGTCTCTGCTAGTTGGGAGGTGCTGGATTGAGGGGGTAGTGCCTCTTGGCTGCGTGGGTTCCCCTGGATGGTGGGGGGCCTTCTTTGGACATGGGGGTCCCCGGGGTGTGCGGCGGTGGTGCTGGGAAAGGGGGCACTGTGGGGGTGCCTGGGGGGCTTGCACCAAGGGCGCGGCACAGTTTCTGGTCCAGGGGGTGGGAGCACTGGCTTCCTGGTGCCTGGAGCCCGGGGACTGGTGTTGGCCCCGCTGGGGGGGTGGGGGGTTGGCGGACCCAAGGGTGTGGGCCTGCAGCTCTGGCTGCCTGGCCTCCCTCGGCCGTCCCTCCTGGCGTGGATGCTTGGCTTTCCTGGGGCTTGTTGGCCTTGGACATTTGTGCCCTGTGGGGGTTGGTGGCGCTGCCTTGCCTCCTTGGGGTTTCCGGTGGTGGTGGTGGGGCGTTGCTGCAACCAGCCGCCCTCTTAGTATGTTCCCTGACAAACCACTCAAATGCACACACTTATTTTGCGCGCACTCTCATATACATGCACATGGCTGGACATACACAAATGTCTTCCCTTTAACGGGTGCGGATACCAGACTTGTGTTGAGACCTCTTCGGTGGAAGAAGCAGTCTGTCTTCTGTTTGTTTTAGTTGTTGGTTTGTTTGGCTTTTTTGTCTGTTCCTCTCCCTTTTCTGTCCCCCCTCCCCACACTTCCTTTCCCCATTCCCCATCCTGTACGGTCCTTCATGGGTAAAGTAATTTAAATAAAGTATTAAAAGTTATTAGGAGTATATACCTATATACTGTAGGTATATATGTAGGTACAGTATTCACATACTGTACCTACATATAATATACAGTACACAAAGAGCAGAGATAAACAAACCTATCATCTGGTCAGTCACTGCAACAGATACTGGAGTCAGTTTGTCTTGGCCTGTCCTTGCTACTGATAATACCTCTATCTGCCAAGAATGTGCCATTAGTCCAGCAAAAGCTAGCGGTACTCAAATACTTTGCAAGCAGTTTCATGAAATGGTCAGTCAGAAAGCAACTCATACTGGCTCGGATGTTGCCCGGGTTTGCAGGGTCGGGAGTTCCCGACAGCAGAGGGCGGGGGACAGAGCTGCGTAGAGGAATCTGATCAGACCTAAATGAAACAGTCACTGTTGCCCGCGACACACTGCTATGATGATGATGAACATAGACAGGTACTGTATAAAGCTCCTTTGGCAAAGTTAAATCTGTTTTGGTACAATAAGGGTAGCAGATTTCTGTTCTGCTCATCTAGCTGCCTGACAGGACAAGAAAAATAATAATAATTTTTAAACCATTTAAGAGCCTTAGAACCAAAGCCAGCATTCCTGCATTTGTCTAAAAGTAGTTCATGATTCACAGACCTGTTGCCCTGACCTCTGTGGTCATGAAATCCTTGGAGAGATTGGTGCTGAACCACCTGAAGGTCATCACAGGCCCCCTGATGGACCCACTGCAGTTTGCCTACCGGTCAAACAGGTCAGTGGATGATGCAGTGAATATGGGACTACATTACATCCTGCAACACCTCGACTCCCCAGGGACGTACGCCAGGATCCTGCTTGTCGACTTCAGCTCAGCGTTCAACACCATCATCCCAGGCATTCTTCATCAGAAACTCCTCCAGCTCAAGGTGCCCCCCTCCACCTGCCAGTGGATCTCCAGCTTTCTGACTGACAGGTGGCAACAGGTGAAGCTAGGGAGATTTACATCCAGCTCCCGAAAAATTAGTACTGGCGCCCCCCAAGGATGTGTCCTTTCCCCACTGCTCTTCTCCCTCTACTCCAACGACTGCACCTCAGAGGACCCTTCGGTGAAGCTCCTGAAGTTTGCGGACGACACCACAGTCATCGATTTGATCCGGGATGATGATGAGTCTGCATACAGGCGGGAGGTGGAGCAGCTGATCCTCTGGTGCAGCCAGAACCATCTTGAACTTAACCCAGCCAAAACGGTGGAGATGACTGTGGATTTCAGGCGACACCTCCCTTCATTCCCCCCACTCACCATCCTCAACAGCACAGTGTCCACTGTGGACTCCTTCAAGTTTCTGGGTACCACAATCTCCCGGAACCTGAAGTGGTCCTCCCATATAGACACTGTCCGGAAAAAGGCCCAGCAGAGGTTGTTTTTTCTGCGTCAGCTCAAGAAGTTTGATTTGCCTCAGGAGCTGCTGGTTGTCTTCTACACCGCCATCATCCAATCTGTCCTCTGCTTTTCCATCACTGTCTGGTTTGGATCTGCCACTAAACAGGACAAGACCAGACTGCAGCGGATCATTAAGTCTGCGGAGAGGATCATTGGTACCGACCTACCCTCCATTGAGAACTTATATCGGTCCATAACCAGGAAACGGGCGGGAAACATCTGTGCTGACCCATCACACCCCGGCCACAAACTGTTTGAACTTCTATCTTCTGGTCGTCGTTACAGATCACTGAAGGTCAAAACCACCCGTCACAGGAACAGTTTCTTTCCTCAAGCCATCACTCTGATGAACTCCTAACATTCACCTAGTCCTACCTGTTGCTGTACTCATGACTTTTCATCCATTATTACATTGCACATAACTCTCACACTGCTTTTTACTTCATTCACATTATATCACTGAATCTGAGTCCACATTGAAATACTGTGTGATTGTATATTTTTTCATATATTTCTGCAAAGTGTGGTTAGTCCGAGTAAATAACTGCATATATTCCTGTATATATTTGCATCCTTTTATAGAAACGTGGACAGACTGTAATTTACTGTACATACTCTGTTTGTCATTGAATCCTTATTTAAATCCTTCACCTGAACAACGAGAGCAAGTTTTTAGCCAAAGTCAAATTCCTTGTATGTGTTGTGCATACTTGGCCAATAAAGCTGATTCTGATTCTGATTCTGACTAGATCAAACGCTTTTGAAAGATCTACGAATAAGGCGGCACAATGCTGTTTTCTGTTCAAGGCACCAATGAGATCAATAGTCACAGCCATGGCAGCAGTGATAGTATTGTGACCACTTCTAAAACCAGACTGAAACTCACATAAAATATTATTATCGGATAAAAATTGTTTCAACTGTAAATTGACATGAAATTCAAGAATCTTCGCAAGAACAGAGTTTGGAAATGGGGCAATAGTTGTTTAACTCAGAAGGGTCTCTACCTTTATGTAAGGGGAGAACGTATGCAGCCTTCCAAATTTTAGGTATTGTGTTTAATTGGAGATTTAAATTAAAAATTCTAGTGCATGCCCGTAGAAAGCAAGAATTCCTTTCTGAAACAGGTAGCCCAATTAGGCTTTCCAGGCCCAAATGTAGGCTGTGTTTGAAAGTGGAATACAGAGGTGTAGCCTATATGTAAGCAGTCACATGTTAGACTTTGACAAATATGAAAGGTGCTGAACTGAGATTTATTTGATTGTGTGAATATACAGAATAATTGAAAATGAATGGCACATCCAATATTAACCACCGTTTCAGAACCGCTTGTTTATTTTTCTGTCAGATCGCTTATTTGTGTGATCTTTTATGACTTATATTCATAAATGTTTTATCTTGCACTTTGGGGAATGCGAGTTGTTCAGTAATCATTATAATTTAGTTTATATGTGTAGTTTATAGTCTATCGTCAATAAACTCATGCAGTACTATAACAGGACACATTTACAAATATTTGAGACCCATTGTAGTGCATTCTTTTTGACATGAATCCGGGTTTGGAGGCCAAACCCGATTCTGACTTATTGTTATGCTTTGGCCTAGTTTTCCTCCTGACAGCTCTGGCACGCCCCCTCCTCCTGTCAAGTGCTGTCAGCTGCACTGACATGGGTGTTCACACACATACACACACACACACACCACACATGTACACGCTTCATTCATTCCCATTCACACGCTCTTACATGCTCTCTCACACACCTGGTGCCAATCAGTTCTGCCCACGCATTCTCGCACCGGCAAACTCTTTCCTCGCTAGCTTCAGGAGTATATGTTCGCCGCTTCTGAGGAAAGAGATTGTCGGGGCATTCGCCTCTATACGCGGCAGCTAGTTCTTCCCGTATATTGTCCACTCCCTTCGCTGTTCTCCAGCCGTTCACTTCACTCGGATTATTTCCCTTGGTGGTTCGGCTGGCCCTGCACTCCACTTCATCCACCAGACTGCTTGGTTTTGCCCCGGATTAGCTCCAGACCTGCAAATGTCTTTTTGCCTTTTCTCCTGTGCTGGCAGCCCTGCAGCAGTAGGCAGCTCGCCTTTCCTGTTTCGTGCATAACGCAGCCCTGCAGCACTAGGCTCCGTATTCACCAGGCTGTAGAGCATTCGGCAGGCGCCCTGTATGTTTGGTGGCCCAACATCCATCATTACATCTTTCTGTATTTATGTGGTTTAACTGAACTGAACTTGGTGATAACTGGACTTGTTATTTTGTTCGTGTTTGTGAATACTAAAAGTGCACCATCAACTCTTGCAATTGGGTTATTCATTCTGTCTCTCGTGCGCTGAGCCATGGCGGACGGGGGTTTATGACACTTTTATATTTTAGCAATATTATAAGTACAAAACACCAAACAACAACATTTTTTTTGTATTTGTATCTTGTATACTTTATTGATCCCCTGAGGGAAATTCAGGGCATCCACGTACAGCGCCGATCCATTCACCATCTCCCCCCCACACACACACACACACACAGGAGAAAGCCGTTTGGCTGCAACTTTTGCATCAGTGTTGCCCATTTATCTGTAAATATTTAAATAAAAATGATTTATTTTGTTATTTGGGCATTTTTGCATCTTGTTGTCGTTTAGTCAAACTGTGCATACAGTATGTGTCTGCATGTAATATAAGATAAGATAAGATAAGATAAGATATGCCTTTATTAGTCCCACAATGGGGAAATTCCAGGATTGCAACAGCATAGGGATAGCAACACTCAGAGCAACAATCAGAAGGCAAGAAAAAACAACATCTAGTAAACATATGTCCATATTACTATAAATGTATATATATAGACACACAGTGCAGAGCATTATGGCTGGTGGATGTGCAGCAGAAAGTCGAAGCTCTCTCTCAACGGATGCAGCGGGCCAGCTGGAAGTCTTTGGGCATGATGGTGACCCCCTTAGCGAAGAAGAGACCACCAGGTGGGTCTCGCTGGTCTCCTGCAGAGCCATGATGGCGAAACTCAGGAAACGCAGGACGGTCTTGAAGTCCTGAGCGATCTCCCTCACCAGGCGCTGGATGGGCAGCTTACGGATGAGCAGCTCCGTGGATTTCTGGTAGCGACGGATCTCTCTCAGAGCCACGGACCTGTGGCGGCGAGGCCTCTTCACTCTGCCGGTGGCCAGAGCGCCTCTCCAAGCAGCCCTGTGGCTAGCTGTCTCCTGGGGGGCTTCTTCCTCCAGTAGATTTTACGGGCGGTCTGCTTGGTTCTTGCCATCGCTCTTTATTATTCTGTCTTATATTTCTTTCACGCCGCCTAAACTCCAGCCCGGCACCCGCTTCGTTTTCGCTACAGCTCCCGGTATGTCGAGTTTCCCATTAGCACCGGGCAGCGGCCAAGTGCTAGCTAGCACTAGCTCCTCCCCGCTGTAACGTCTCCCGCTGCAAACCGTGGCTCCGTCCGCCGACCCGGGAGACCCCCGGGGCGATCCGTGCGTCCGTGATATATATACAGAGTGAAAGGTGTAGAAAGAAGAAGGAAGATTAAAAAAAAGGCTGTTGCAACAGGCAGCCGACTCGTGTGGCGCCGCCGGTCCGGCGGAACCGGAACCGGAAATCATTATGATCATTATGCTCCATAATGATGCAGTAATCGGGACTGTCGTCTACCACTAACTGGGCAGGCTGAGCGTGCCTCCCCGGGAACGATCATGGAGTGCCCTGTCGGACATTGGTGTTGCCTGGTTCACGGGACTCTTGGCTGCTGCTTTACCCATGTGTCAGTGATGTCCTTTGAGGCACCACGGGTCCCCTCCAGCGACCCCCCCACCCACCCCCGCACCTCATATTCTCCATACCGAATTATAAGACCTATGCAATCACAGCTACTTTATGGTATATATTTTGACTGAGCGACTCCATGCTCGGGGATAGCACTTAAAAAATCTTTGTTTGCGAAGCGCTGTAGTGTCTGACAGGTCGTGATGTTGTGTGTTATCCGATCAGCGTGGTCGTGATGCCGTGTATTGTCCAATCAGCATGGCCGTGATGCGGCGTATTATCCAATGAGCACGGAATCAATCCGAAACCCCGCCCCCACTTCTCGAAGCCAGGAGATGAAGACACAGAACGTTCACAGAGTGGTTGCTAAACTTTTATTGATAAAAATTACATATTTTCACTGAGCGAGTCCATATTCGGGGATGCACACCCTCGTAACATCAGGAAAGCACGTTTAAAATCTTTGGCTAGTCTGACGAACAGTTTGAGAGATATCTGAGGAACACACACACACAGACACAGACACACACACACAGACAGAGATTTCTTGCATTTAAGATAAGATAAGATAAGCCTTTATTAGTCCCACAACGGGGAAATTCCAGGATTGCAACAGCACAGGGATAGCAACACTCAGAGCAACAATCAGAAGGCAAGAAAAAAAACAAGTAAGCAAGAGCAGCTAATATACATATGTACATATTACTATAAAATATATATATACACACACAGACACACAGTGCAGAGCATTGTAGCTGGATGGAATAAATATATGAATATGTAAACACACAGTGCGGAGCAATGTAGCTAGATGGAATAATATGTAGATATATAAACACAGTGCAGAGCATTGTAACTAGATGGAATAAATATGTAAATATATAAACACACACAGTGCAGAGCATTGTTGCTAGATGGGATGAAACAGCACAACCGTCTACTTAGTTATCCTACATGGTATGATTATGTGCCCATACATATTCTCACTCTCCATAGCAACCGGTATTTTCCTAGTTGTATGCCGGAGAGGACCATTGTGTAAGTCTATTGCATCTTTTGCATTCAAAAAACTATTAGTTTGTTACGTCTTATTGCTATCTCTGCGAGCAGCCCTGCTTAGGTTGTACAGTCTGACAGCCATTGGTAGGAAGGACCTGCGAAACCTCTCGGTTGTGCACCTGGGATGATGTAGTTTGCTGCTAAATGAGCTCCTCAGTGCATTCAGTATGTCCTGCATAGGGTGGAACTCGGACTCCAGCAGAGATGACAGTTTAGCCACCGTCCTTCTCTCTCCTATCTCCTCCACCGGATCAAGGCGCTGCCCCAGGACAGAGCTAGCTTTCTTAATCAGTTTGTTCAGTCTCTTCCTATCGGCTGCAGTAATGCCACTGCCCCAGCAGACCACTCCAAAAGTGATGGCTGATGCCACCACCGTGTCATAGAATGTCTTCAGCAGCGCGCCTTGTACACCAAAAGACCTGAGTCTCCTCAGCAGGAACAGCCTGCGCTGTCCCTTCTTGTAGAGTGCATCAGTATTGTGTGACCAGTCTAGTTTATTGTTCAGATGAACACCCAGGTACTTATAGGCTGTCACCATCTCGATGTCTGTTCCCTGTATATTTACTGGTGCTGTGAGGGGTTGTCCTTGCCTGCGGCAGTCCACCACCAGCTCCTTAGTTTTTCTCGCGTTGATCTGGAGGCAGTTCCGATGGCACCAGTCCACGAAGTCCTGGATAAGCCCTCTGTACTCAGCTTCATCTCCATTGGAAATGAGGCCAATGATCGCAGAGTCATCAGAGAACTTCTGTAGATGGCAGTGTGTTGTGTTGTGTGAGAAGTCCCCAGTATAAAGAGTGAACAGGAAGGGAGCCAGCACCGTTCCCTGGGGGGCCCCCGTGCTACTGATGATCGTGTCGGACACACAGTCCCGGGTTCTCACAAACTGAGGCCGGTTCGTGAGGTAGTCCAGGATCCATGATGACAGGTGCTGGTCCACCCCTGCGCGCAGCAGCTTGTCCTTCAGGATCATCGGTTGGATGGTGTTGAAAGCACTGGAGAAGTCAAAGAACATGATCCTCACCATATTCCCGGGCTTCTCCAGGTGGGACAGAGAACGGTGAAGGAGGAACATCACCGCATCCTCCACCCCAATGCCATGCTGGTAGGCGAACTGGAGTGGATCCATCGCTGGTTTCACCAGGGGGCGGAGGTGAGCAAGGAGCAGTCTCTCCAGTGTCTTCATCAAGTGGGACGTCAAGGCCACCGGTCTGTAGCTGTTCAGGTCTTTGGGGTGGGAAGTTTTTGGTACAGGTACCACACAAGATGTTTTCCACAGCTGTGGTACCCTCCCCAGTTTCAGGCTCAGGTTGAAGATATACGTCACAATCCCACACAGCTGGTCTGCACAGGACTTGAGGAGCTTTGCGCTGATGCCGTCCGGTCCCGACGCCTTCCTCGCCTTGATCTTCCTCAGCTCCGTCCTCACCTGGGTCCTGGTCAGGGTCAGGATGGGGGGCTGTGTGTTGGGAGTGGGGGGGTGTTGGTGGAGTGGGGAGTGGGCAGCAGGACTTGATTTCTTTAGAGGCAGCAGTGGTTGTTGTGCAGACAGGGGGGAGGGCAGTTGGTCAAACCTATTGAAAAACAGATTCAGGTTGTTCGCCCACTCCCTGCCCCCCGTGGCCTGGGGGGAGGTATTCTGGAGCCCAGAGATGGTTTTGAGGTTTCTCCAGACCCCGCTGATGTCGCTTTGTTGCAGCTTGTCCTCCATCTTCTTCCTACAGCTGTCCTTGCCTTCTCTGATCTTTCTCCTCAGCTCCCTCTGTACGGACTTCAACATCTCCCTGTTCCCCGACCTGAAGATCCTCTTCTTCTCTCTCAGAAGTGTTTTTATCTCAGGGTTGATCCAGGGTTTGTTGTTTGAGTGATGCCGTATGGTCTTGGTGGGAACGGATTTGTCCACACAGAAGCTGAGGTAGTCCGTGAAGGTGTGAATGAGGCCATCGATGTCCTCACCATGTGGATTGCAGAGCTGCTTCCAGGCTGTGGCTTCAAAACAGCCCTTTAGAGTGTCCATTGTCTCCTCAGACCATAACTCCACAGTGTGCATGGCCGGAGGTTGTCTGTGTACTAAGGGTTTGTACACCGGCCGGAGATGAACCAAGTTGTGATCCGATCTCCCGAGTGGGGAGAATTGTGATGAGGTGTACGCCTCCTTAGTGTTTGCGTAGAATAAGTCCAGTGTTTTATTGTCTCTAGTGTGGCATGTGACATACTGGGTGAACATGGGTAGAATGGGAGATAGTGAAACATGGTTGAAATCGCCTGAGATGAGGAGAAAAGCATCTGGGTGTTCTGTCTGCAGCCTGCTGGTTACTGAATGGATGACGTCACGCGCTGTCCCAGCATTCGCCGTCGGATTTGCATAAACAACAATGCAGATCACGTGTGAGTGTTCTCTCGGGAGATATGTAGGCCTCATGCTAACAGCTAGCAACTCAATGTCTTTGCTGCAGTGTCGTTGTTTAACAGTGATATGTCCCGGTCTGCACCAGTTGTTGTTAACATACACTACCGTTCAAAAGTTTGGGGTCACCCAAACAATTATTTTGTGTTTTCCATGAAAAGTCACACTTATTTACCACCATGAGTTGTAAAATGAATAGAAAATATAGTCAAGACATTGACAAGGTTAGAAATAATGATTTGTATTTGAAATAATAATTTTTTCCTTCAAACTTTGCTTTTGTCAAAGAAGCCTCCATTTGCAGCAATTACAGCATTGTAGACCTAACATGATTGCACAAGGGTTTTCTAATCATCCATTAGCCTTCTGACGCAATGAGCAAACACATTGTACCATTAGAACACTGGAGTGATAGTTGCTGGAAATGGGCCTCTATACACCTATCTAGATATTGCACCAAAAACCAGACATTTGCAGCTAGAATAGTCATTTACCACATTAGCAATATATAGAGTGTATTTCTGATTAGTTTAAAGTTATCTTCATTGAAAAAAAGTGCTTTTCTTTCAAAAATAAGGAAATTTCTTAGTGACCCCAAACTTTTGAACGGTAGTGTACATTATCACTCCACCGCCCCTTGCTTTGCCACTGTCTGGTGTTCGGTCAGCCCGTATCATGTGAAAACCCTCCAGCTCAATGTTAGCATCTGCTGCTAGTTCAGTTAGCCACGTCTCAGTAAACAAAAGGAGAGAGCACTCCCGGTAAGTGCTATCGTAACGGGAGATAGCCGCTAGCTCATCTACCTTTCCCAGTATCGACCGTACATTTCCCATGACAATAGAATCAGAATCAGAATCAGATTTATTGCCATTGTTCATGTAGTACACAAACTAGGAATTTGTCTCGATGCCATGCTGCAACATTAAAAACATGATGAGAAAAAGAGATAAACTAAAGGACTGAAAACGTAGATGGAAGGGAGGGTCTGTACCTTATATTTTTTGTCCTCCGCCTTACTCCAGCCCGGCAGCCACGGCGTTTTTGCCTCAGTTCTCTTGGTATGTCGAGTTTTTCCAATGGGACCGGGTGGCGGTTGAATGCTAGCAGCTCTTCCTTGCTGTATCGTATCCTGCTATAAACAGTGGCTCCGTCCACCGGCTCAGGAGACATTTGGGACGATCTGTGTGTCCGTGATATAAGTGGAGTGAAAAAAGACGGATCAAAAAGAGAGGAGGGGAAAAAAGACTTGGAATCGAGCCGCTGTTGCAAAGGGCAGCCTACTCGTGTGGCGCCGGGAGAAAAAAAAAAAAAATTAAAAAAAATAAAATAAATATATATATATACAGTATATATATATATATATATATATATATATATATATATATATATATATATATATATATATATATATATATATATATATTATAGATAGATATGCAATAGGCTCAGCAATAATATCTGCAGTTATCTTTAAGAGGTAAGGATCCAAGTTGTCTGGACCTGCAGATTTTTTTGTGGTCAATGTCTTTTGGGGCTTTGTGAATTTGGGTGACTGACATGGGTTTAAAATCAAACAAATCCAGACTTACATCAGTTACTGTGGGTGAAAAGCAGGGGTCAGAGGTCTTTACATAAATGCTGTCAAATATAGACCCTGCACTGATAAAATGTTTATTAAACTGATTCACAATAGTATATTTGTCCTTTAATTCAACTGAGCCAACCAGAATGTTGTCAGGAAGACCTGAACCAACATTAGCATTTGATTGGGATTTGATTATTTTCCAGAATTTTGATGGGTTATTTAAGTTCTCTGTGACTGACTTGAAATGAAACTCAGATTTAGACTTTCTAATCATTAAGGTGCATTTATTCCTTAAGGTTTAAATGTAGTCCAATCAGCAGAGGAGGTTGAGAATCTAGCTTGAGCCCAATATTTGTTTCTTCGATGAATTAGCTCTGATAGACTTTCTGAAAACCAGGGATTATTCCTTCCACTAACCCTGAACTTCTTCACAGGAAAATACTTATTAGAAATAAACAAGAAAATTGAGAGAAAATAGTCCCGTGCCAATTTAACCTCTGGAATTTGAGTGACTCTACTAAGATCACTATTGTACAATTCATGTAAAAAGGCCTGTGCATCAGAATGTTTAAGTTGCCTTTTAAAAATTAAGTGTGGTTTTGTTTTTGGGATTCTTGTATTTCTGACACAGGCACAGTGATCACTGCCGTCATTACAGAATACACCATTTGAGGAGTATTTGTGAGATGCATTTGTTATAATTAGATCAAGCAAGGTAGATGTACTTTCTGACTTAAGATTTGGCCTTGTTGGAGCATTAATGAGATGCACAAGGTTTAGAGAGTCACATAATTCTTTAAAACAATTTGAGGTCCAAGAAAGCCAGTCCCAATTTAAATCACTCATAAGGATGAATTCAGAATCATTTAAACCATGAAGAGTCTCTGATATGGATTTGAAGGCATCTTTTGAGGCAGATGAGTCTGTAGCAGCCAACCACATTGGCATGAGTACTTTGACACACCCACTTTAACAACCAAGATCTCAAATTCTTTAACTTTAGTGACTGACAATGAAACTGAGCTGATGAGCTTAGATTTGACATACATGGCAACCCCTCCACCTTTACCTACCCTATCAGTTCTGTACACTTCGAAGCCATCAATAAAAATTGAGTGATCAGGAATACATTTCTTAAGCCAAGTTTCTGATAGAACCATAATGTCAGTATTTGTTGTTTTTGCCCAAATCCTGATCATATCCATCTTGAGGACAAGACTTCTAACATTTAAATGTACTAGTGCATACCTGTGCATGCTCATAGAAACCAAGTATAAGCAAGTATTTCTGCATGCCCGTAGGAGGCAGGTGTAAGCAAGCATGTCTGCATGCCTGTAGAAAGTTACTCTTACCATTGCAACAGTAACCATGGTGATGCCTGCTTTTGATCTTTGACAAGGTTAAGCAAGTATTTCTGCATGCCCGTAGAAACCAAATATAAGCAAGTATTTCTGCATGCCCATAGAATGTTACTGTTACCATGTCAGCAGTAACCATGGTGATGCCTGCCTTTGATCTTTGACGTCACCACTCGTTCAGTGATGCCTGCCTTTGATCTTTGATGTCACCACTCATTTAGTAATGCCTGCCTTTGATCTTTGACGTCACCACTCATTCAATGATATCTGCTTTTGATCTATGATGATGTCAAAGCGAGTTCTATGACCGTGACACACACACACACATACCCATGCATGCCTGTAGAAACCAAGTATAAGCAAGCATTTCTGCATGCCCGTAGAAAGTTACTGTTACCATGGTAATAGTAACCATGGTGATGCCTGCCTTTGATCTTTGACATCACCACTCGTTCAGTGATGCCTGCCTTTGATCTTTGATGATGTCATAGCGAGTCCTATGATGTCATAGCCATGTCGTAGCTAGTGGAAATCTTTAATGAACGCCCTTAGGAGAGCTATGGGCATTCATTAAAGATGTCCTCTCCTAAATTTCCGCATATCCGAGGAGGCCAAAATTCGGGCATGCACACCCTCGTGACCTCAGCACAGCACGTGCGAAATCTGAGCCCGGTCTGACAAATGGTTCAGAAGATACGCGCGGAACTGACATACACACCACCACCACCACCACCATAGCAGTCTGTCGGGGGCGACAATGTACTCAAATACTTTGCAAGCAGTTTCATGAAATGGTCAGTCAGAGAGCAACACACACAGACATAGATTTCTTAAATTAATAGACTACTGCATACCCGTGCATGCCCGTAGAAATCAAGTGTAAGCAAGCATTTCTGAATGCCAGTAGAAAGCAAGTGTAAGCAAGCATTTCTGCATGTCTGTAGAAAGTTATTGTTACCATGGTGATGCCTAACTTTGAGCTTTGACATGGTTATCATGGCAACCGCAACCATGGTGAAACCTGCCTTTGATCTTTAACCTCACCACTTGTTCAGTGATGCCTGCCTTTGATCTTTGATGACGTGTCTGCCTGGCAACAGTAACCATGGTGACGCCTGCCTTTGATCTATGACATCACACATCTGTGCATCTATGATGCCATAGTTATATCATAGCTATGAACGCCCATAGGTGAGCAATGGACATTGATTTAAGATTTCCACTGCTAAACTTCTGCATATCCGGGGAGGCTGATACAGGCTGACATCAGGCATCACTGAGCCTATGATGTACCTATGATGTCTATATGACATCATATAGACACCATTGTCATGGACACCATACGACAGGGTATACCCTGGACACCATATACTGTATACAGTATATACACAGTGGGGCAAAAAATTATTTAGTCAGCCACCAATTGTGCAAGTTCTCCCACTTAAAAGATGAGAGGTCTCCAATTTTCATCATAGGTATACCTCAACTATGAGAGACAAAATGAGAAAAAAAAAATCCAGAAAATCACACTGAAGAATTTTTAATGAATTAATTGGTAAATTCCTCGGTAAAATAAGTATTTGGTCACCTACAAACAAGCAAGATTTCTGGCTCTCACAGACCTGTAACCTGTTTGAACTCGTTATCAGTATAAAAGACACCTGTCCACAACCTCAAACAGTCAGACTCCAAACTCCACTATGGCCAACACCAAAGAGCTGTCAAAGGACACCAGAAACAAAATTGTAGACCTGCACCAGGCTGGGAAGACTGAATCTGCAATAGGTAAGTAGCTTGGTGTGAAGAAATCAACTGTGAGAGCAATTATTAGAAAATGGAAGACCTACAAGACCACTGATAATCTCCCTCGATCTGGGGCCCCACGCAAGATCTCACCCCGTGAGGTCAAAATGATCACGAGAACGGTGAGAAAAAATCCCAGAACCACACGGGGGGGACCTAGTGAATGACCTGCAGAGAGCTGGGACCAAAGTAACAAAGGCTACCATCAGTAACACACTACGCCGCCAGGGATTCAAATCCTGCAGTGCTAGACATGTCACCCTGCTTAAGCCATTACATGTCCAGGCCCATCTGAAGTTTGCTAGAGAGCATTTGGATGATCCAGAAGAGGAGTGGGAGAATATCATATGGTCAGATGAAACCAAAATAGAACTTTTTGGTAAAAACTCATCTTGTCGTGTTTGGAGGAGAAAGAATGCTGAGTTGCATCCAAAGAACACTATACCTACTGTGAAGCATGGGGGTGAAAACATCATGCTTTGGGGCTGTTTTTCTGCAAAGGGACCAGGACGACTGATCCGTGTAAAGGAAAGAATGAATGGGGCCATGTATCGTGAGATTTTGAGTGAAAACCTCCTTCCATCAGCAAGGGCATTGAAGATGAAACGTGGCTGGGTCTTTCAGCATGACAATGATCCCAAACACACCGCCCGGGCAACGAAAGAGTGGCTTCATAAGAAGCATTTCAAGGTCCTGGAGTGGCCTAGCCAGTCTCCAGATCTCAACTCCACAGAAAATCTTTGGAGGAAGTTGAAAGTCCGTGTTGCCCAGCGACAGCCCCAAAACATCACTGCTCTAGAGGAGATCTGGATGGAGGAATGGGCCAAAATACCAGCAACAGTGTGTGAAAACCTTGTGAAGACTTACAGAAAATGTTTGACCTCTGTCATTGCCAACAAAGGGTATATAACAAAGTATTGAGATGAACTTTTGTTATTGACCAAATACTTATTTTCCATCATAATTTGCCAATAAATTCTTTAAACATCAGACAATGTGATTTTCTGGATTTTTTTTCCTCATTTTGTCTCTCATAGTTGAGGTATACCTATGATGAAAATTGCAGACCTCTCTCATCTTTCAAGTGGGAGAACTTGCACAATTGGTGGCTGACTAAATACTTTTTTACCCCACTGTATATAGCGATGACATCATATAGATGATGCAGATATGCTGTCAGGCAGACACACTCATATGTATTAGAGCAAAAATGATTAACTAAATGACTATCAGAGGAAGAAGAAGAAGAAGAAGGCAATTCGAAGAAGAGGATAACTCCTGAGGGAAGGCGTCGAAGAGAAGAAGAAGATTGGGACCACATTTACGTCTGTGTTGGGCTGGCGGTAGGATTGATTTGCTTGTGGCGGAAAGCAAAAACTGTGCGCAGTCTGTAACATTATGACATCTAGCTCTGATGGGTACGACCAAGATGAAGTGGGCTGGACACTATTCAGGCCTGGGGGCCAAAAAGAGCAGCTACGGGGGCACCAAAACTTAGAAGCAGCTCAAATGACAGTGATGCGGGAGAAAGTAACAATGCAAAGAAAACACAAACTGGCTAAAATGGATGGCAGTTTGAGGATGTAGGGAATGACTGCAAGGTTGTCATTGAGTTCAATCAGGGTGGGGGGCACTATCACCCGGTTAAGCTAACAAAAGCAATTGAGAAAGAAATTGGGAGAGTTAAGTTTGCAAAGTTCTTGAAGATTACCCGGCTGTTAATTCATGCCACAAGTAAACAACAGCAACAGAAAATGCTGACAATGACATGTAAATGGAGAACAAATGAAGGCGCGTGTTCCTGGCGCAACAGCTAACTTGAGGGGAGTTATATCAGGTGTCCCTTTGTGCATGTCTATGGAAGAAGTGAAAAACGAGATCCAAGGAGGAAAGGTTAAGGATGTGAAAAGGCTACAGAGTAAAAAAGCTTGCTGAAGGACACACAGTCTGTCATGATTCAGTTTGAGGAAACACCCCCTAAATCAGTCCTAATAGGATACATGTATTTCAGTGTCAGAGAATATGTCCCAAAACCACTTAGGGCTGCATGGGTTTACTCCAGGATTTCTCCGGTTTCCTCCCACATGCCAAAAACATGCACATTCGGTTAACTGGCATCAAACTGGGGATTCTAAATTGTCCTTAGGTATGACTATGAGAGTGAATGGTTGTCTCTCTGTGTTGGCCCTGCAATGGACTGGCTATCTGTCCAGGGTGTACCCTGCCTCTCACCCAAAGATGCTGGGATAGGCTCCAGCCCCCCTGCGACCCGAAAAGGATTAAGCGGAAGAAGATGGATGGAGAATACGTCCCAAAGCCACTCAGGTGCTACAAATGTCAAAGGATGGGTCACACTGTTCTGCAATGTAGGGGAAAGCTAAGATGTGCTAGATGTGGAGGGGAGCATGAATATGGTAAATGTGACAAGGATGCCAAAGTAAAGTGTTGCAACTGCGGGGGCGAGCACAGTGCTGCATATCGAGGATGTGTTGTGCAGAGGGAAGCTAGACAAGCCCAGGAAATCAGAATAACTAAGAAAATATCATATGTGGAAGCTCTAAAGACAGTTAGAGAGGCAGGAATAGTCAGAAACACAGCAGGCCTTCCTCATAGAAGTGCAGTTCAAATGGAAGCCCAGCAATCAATGGGTCCCATGCAAGCACAGGAATGTGCAGCTGCAAGGAATGTTTGTGTTCACAAATGCAAAATGGATGATGACACATTGATAGTTAAGAGGACAAACTTTATAGCTTTTATCTGCCACACCATGAATGTTGCTGCACAGCTATAGAAGAAAAGTGACAGAATGAAAACCATTGTGGAAGCAGCAGAAAGCTTCCTAGATGTGAAAGATAGCACAGCTGACCAGATTCATGCTTTATTGAAAGCTGAAACTGGGAAGACTGCACATGCTGAAACAAGACCTTAATTATGGTACTACACATACTACAGTGGAATGCGAGGAGTCTTACAGCAAACGGACAAGAACTCAAGAAGTATCTTTACAAACTAGAAGTTGTTCCACAGGTAGTGTGTGTACAGGACACATGGCTTCAACCTCACTTAGATTTTGTTATTCCAGAATACAGTTCAATGAGACAGGATAGAATTAACACTGAACATGGAGGAGGATGTGCCACTTTCATTAAAGATGGCCTGGCGTATAGGGTGATTCCCTCCCCTGAGGATATAGAGTGTAATATTATTGAAATATGTAGGCCAAATGGACAAGGAAATATTAAGCTGATTAATTACTACAACCCATGTAGGAAGTTAACAGCAGATATTTTCAGTGCTATGGCAGGGGAAGGGCATATGAACGAGGTATGGTGCGGAGCCTTTAATGCCCACAATAGCTTGTGGGGAAGCACACATACAGATAACAATGGAAATGTTGTGGAAAAGATGTTACATGAAAGATTGTTACTTTGTCTAAACAGTGATGAAGGTACCAGGGTGGACGTGCATAGGGGCACATTCTCATGTATTGACCTGACTCTGGTATCTGATTCTTTAGTGAGCACCTGTGAATGGACAGTTATGAACAGGACAACTATGGGAAGTGATCACTTCCCAATACTTAGAGTCATTAAAACTGAAGTATGTATACAAGAGGGAAGATGTTTTACAAGATTGTGTTTTGACAAGGCAGATTGGGAAAAATTCAGGCAATACTGTGTTCAATCATGTCATTTGGTAGCATTAGAAGGTGCCACAGAAGAGTGTTCAAGTCAGGTAACCAATCATATTCTGAATGCTGCAATAGCAAGTATACCTAAGAAAACAACACAGGGTAGGAAGAAGGTTGTACCCTGGTGGAATGGCGAATGTAGTATTGCAATAAAAGACCGAAACAAGGCATTCAGACAGCTGAGGAAGAATGTGACTAGTGAAAACTTAATAGAGTATAAAAAGAAAAGGGCAGTAGCTCGAAGAATTATTAAAAACAGGAAAAGATCAACATGGAGAGAATTTTGTTCCACCCTTGGTAGGAAAACAGAACTAGGTGATGTCTGGGGTATGTTTAAAAAAATGAGTGGGAAAAGGGTATCAGTTAAAATTCCAGCTTTAGTAGATGGAGACAAAATGGCTGTATCAGACAAAGAAAAGGCAGAAATCCTAGGTAGAGCATTTGCAGCAGTGCATAGAGGAGACCATCTTGGTGAGAGCCATAGACAGCAAAGGCAGCATAAACTCAGAGAAAATGCAAATTTACAAAATGATTAAGCGGAAGAAGATGGATGGATGGATGGATGGAAGTGAAAGAGGACATGACTGTGTTAGACCTCGAGCTCACAATGTCAGAGGTTAAGAGAGCTTTGCAAGATAGTGGATACACAGCTCCAGGATATGATCAGTTAAGCGATGCTATGTTCCGGCTGTTGCCGAGGCAATCAATGCAACTGGTGCTGAAATTGTTTAACAGGATATGGAGGGAGGGGGTTATCCCAAGTGGGTGGAAAAAGGCTGTAATTTTACCATTTAATAAGCCAGGGAAAGATCCAGCTCATCCAGGCAACTACAGGCCAATAGCATTAATGTCATATTTAGGGAAATGGATGGAGAAGGTGTTAGTTTACAGACTCTCATATGTATTAGAGCAAAAATGATTAATAAACGACTATCAGAATGATTTTAGAAGAGGAAGATCCACAGTGGATGCTCTAGTTAGGGTAAGTAATGATATTGAAAAGACTCTCAGAATGAAAGAAGTAATGATTATAGTTTGTGTGGATATTGAAAAGGCTTATGACTCACTGTGGAGGGACAGTCTTCTTATGAAACTGAATAAAATGGACATTGGTGGTAGGATGTATAATTGGATAATGGATTTTTTTTAAACACACAGGACAATTAGGGTTAAAGTAGGATCAGAAGTTTCTCATGACTTTGAAATAGCAAATGGTGTTCCTCAGGGGAGTGTGATAAGCCCTGTTTTATTCAATATAATGATTAATGACATGTTTGAGGATCAAGAGGGGTCCATCAAAACAGCACTATATGCAGATGATGGAGCCATATGGACGAGGGGAAGAAATGAGAAATTTGTGTTCAAAAACATCAGGAAAGCAATGGAGAAAGTGGAGAAGTGGTCATATGACTGGGGATTTAAATTTTCAAACAGTAAAACCTGCTATATGACTTTCACAAAAAAAAAAAAAAAAAAAAAAAAAAAAAGCAGAACTGGTACAGAACCATGAACATTATATAATCAACCAATAGAGAAAGTCAGGGAGTTCAAAAACCTAGCACTGTGGTTTGATAGTGCATACATATGGAGAGTTCATGTTGAAAATCTGGAGACAAAATGCAAAAAAGTCATTAATCTCATAAAAGCTGTAGCTGGACACGAATGGGGTGCAGATAAACAGGCATTAATTGACATTTTCAGAGCACTAATGCGATCAACAATAGACTACAGATGCATGATTTATGGAGCAGCGGCAAAGACGACTCTGGAAAAAATAGACAAAATGCAGTATAGAGTGCTTCGCCTGTGCATTGGAGCCGTCAAAACAACACCAAACAATGCAGTTTTAATAGAAGCAGGAGAAATGCCACTGGATTTGAGGAGAGATAAACTTGCATTATTATACTGGGTCAAGCTGAAAGGAAGTGACGAAGCAAATATTTCAAAAACAACACTACAAGACTGCTGGGAATACTCTAATTTCCAGGGACATGGGTTTGGGTGGACAATTGAAAGAAGGACCAGAATGTATGAGCTGCACACTATTGATATAGCTAACACCAGTCCAGTGAGTAATGTTCCCCCTTGGCTGTTTCCGGGAATAGAAGTAGACGCTAGTCTGCTAATGAGGAAAAAGGATTGGCATATGAGTGAAGTTGGTGTTAAAACAAGCATTTACCTCAGGAACAACTACTATAATTTCTTACAGCTCTATACCGATGGTTCAAAGAATAAAGAGGGCTTTGTTGGAGTTGAAGTGTACATCCCAGAATTTAAAGTGACCATCGCAAAAAGACTCTCCAACAATACATCCGTGTTTACAGCAGAGATGGTGGCAATAATTATTGCTTTGCAGTGGGTGGAGGAGGTTAGACCGGACCGGGTGGTGGTGTGCACGGACTCACTTGCAGCGCTAAAAACCATACAGACACTAAAATCTACAAGGGAAGACCTGGTCATTGAGCTATATCACAGTTTATTTAGGGTACACAGGGGTGGTGGAGAAGTTCAGTTTTGTTGGGTTCCTGCACATGAAGGGTTGAAAGGGAATGACCGTGCAGACAAATTAGCAAAAAGTGCTCTTGGAAAAGAAATAACTATACCATTGTCTCTTGGAAAAGGTGAAGGGAAAGCAGTAATCAAGAAAAAAGGAACTGAGCTATGGCAAAAAAGATGGGATGAAGATCATAAAGGTAGGTCATATTACAAAATACAAAAATCTATTGCAATAAAGAATTTCATAACAACCAAAAGGAGGGAAGACATCATAATGGCAAGACTCAGACTGGATCATGCAGGTTTAAATGGCTCTTTATTCACCATGGGAAAAGCGAAAGTGACAAATGTAGACAATGTGGAGTAAAAGAAAATGTCGAGCACATCTTATTACACTGTCACAAATACGGAAATGAAAGACAGATAATGGAAAATGAAGTTTGAGAGGCCGGTAGGGAATGGGATTTAACTGGGATTCTGGGAACAGATGGAGATGGAGAGGCAATAAGAATCATGAGAAAGACTCTTTTCTCTTTTTTAAATAACACAGGATTAAGTCATAGAATTTAGGGGTCGGGCTCAGATGACATAATGTTACACACTCTTGTACAGAAGGTGGCAGTATGCACCTTTCAATTGTTTGCTATCCGCCAATAACCGAGAGAAGAAGAAGAAGAACCGCCAATCAAATCTAAAAGAAGAAGAAGCAATGCATAGAGGTGGTAGGCCCTGGATTAGGCTGACCACCTCCAGACAGCAACAGTAAAAGTATGACCATACAGCACCATTTTAGTTTGCTACGAAATGATTTGTCAGAACCTCTGAGACTGACAAACTGTAGAGACGAGTCATCTGAAATAGTGAAGTAGTTCTTCAGCAGCATCGGTTTCTGAAGACTATGGAGCCCCTCCATTTGCTCTTGTGAGTGGTCAATCTTCAGCTGATGATATGGGCTGATGGACTGATGGGCAGGCTTGAGAATTAGTACTGAAGAGCTTGGAAGTTGTCTGAACTGTGAAAAAATAAATCCATCCACACTGTCAACCCCCTTTAGTTCTTTTAGTTCAGGGCTCCACAAAATAAGCATCATATATATAAAGAAATACATGGTGCTGACATATTGATGTTTGGCCTGCATTTAGGTTTGACAAAGTATTGTTGTGGAATTCATTACAGTGAGCCACAGAAGTAGACAAATCAAAAGATCAGCAAACCAGAAGAGAGTCTATCCACTTCAGCCAAGTAGTTGTGCAGGATTTCAATACAAAGCACGGTGGATAAGCAGCAAAGGATGAAGACTACTCACAGTCAGTCACTCTGGCTATGGTCACACTGCAGGTTTCAATGCTCAATTCTGATTTTTTTGCAAAAATGTGACCCATATCAGATTTTTTCACACCAGACCCAGGCCACTTTCATATGTGGTCCTAATTCGGATATGTATCTGATATTTTCCAAAGCGACCTCAGTCTGAACAGTCATGTCGCATTTCATCTGACTTTTTCCTCATTGAAGTGAGACAGACACTACAATTCTGCGGTGGAGGATGCAGCCAGCAAAGCAGACACAGCTGATTTGAGCTATCTTTTTAATCAGTCTTCTTCCCTTTATCACTGGTTCGTAATTTTGTCAGCTCCAACTACACAATAACTCCAAATTTGTGTGTGTGTGTGTGGGGGGGAGGCGTTGGCGTTGAAACCGTCAGACATTACAGCTGCACAGTAACGGCACATTTACTGGACCCTGCAAATTCCTTTTTCCTTGTAAACAGAGTCCTGGCTGCTGTAATATCTAAAATGTAAAATTAATAATGACACTGTGGAGAGTGTAATTTACGGAGGCAGATTTATGCAACAGACGACTTTATTCACTCTCACATCAGTCATACACAGAAAAAGCATGTCTCAATACACCAGGGGCTCTCCATTTATATCAACTGCCCCTCTCACATCTGCATGACACCTCGCATCACAATACATTCATCCTTTCTCCCCCAACTCCTTCTTCCTGCTACCTCACCATAATCCCCATGCCTATTGTCCTTCTCTGTTTACCCTCTGCATCCAGTCTGAGATGATTAACCCAGCCTCTAGACCGCCCCCCCCCCCGAATCTCAGACCAAGTTTCAGCCCTCACGTCCTTTTGGCTTCAGTCTCCTCCCATATCTGCTGTAACGGGGTTTACCGCCTCCGCAGCGCTGCTGTGCCAGCGGGGGGCTCCTGGGGGGGTATCTGTCTGTGGGTGGGCCATGGCGAGGTGGGGGAAACCTTCAACTTGCCCGTGTGGCTGCATTGATGAATCATTTACCTGGGGAGTTCTCAGTGGGGGTCTTCCACGCCGAGGGGCCCAAGCCAACAGCACTTGCTCGTCCGCCACCACAAAGGCGGGCTTAAGTCTGTCTATGCACATTTTCTCCCGACGACCCCCCAAGTCTAACAAAAAATGTTTGTCCCCTGTTTGCAGCACTCTGAATGGGCCATCGTAGGGTGGGCATAATGGAGGGCGGTGGGCCTTGTGCCTGACAAACACGAACGCCGCATTCTTCAAAGTTTTTGGCACAAAAGCGCGTGGAAAACAGTGGTGGGTCGGGCCGGGCAGCGTGCCTGTGTCTACGCTATGCTGCAAACGCTGAGACGGGCAGTTGTCCGGCATGGGATTATCTGGCAAAAATTCCCCGGGCAGCCGCAGTGGCTGAGAAAAAACGAGTTCCACCAGGGAAGCCTCCAAATCCTCTTTTGGTGCGGAACGCAACCCCAATAAGACCCACGGCAACCGGTCTACCCAATTTGCATCCGTCAGTGAAGCCCTGAGTGCTGCTTTTAGTGACCTATGAAAACGCTTGCATAACCCATTGGCCTGTGGGTTGTATGCGGTTGTGCGATGAATTGCAACCCCCAGGCTACGGGCCATCGCGGACCAGAAGTCAGAAACAAACTGAGGGCCCCTATCGGACGTGATGTCCAATGGAATTCCAAAACGTGCCACCCATGTCGTCAAAAAAGCGCGCGCCACCTCCGCGGACGTGGTTGCCGCCAGCGGGACTGCTTCTGGCTAGCGTGTGGTGAGGTACACCACTGTCAGAAGGTGCGTGCACCCCTGCGATGGCGGGAGGGGGCCCACGAGGTCCACGTGAACATGGTCGAACCTCTTTGCCGGTATACAAAATGACTCCAAAGGAGCCTTCGTGTGTCTGTGTACTTTGGCTAGTTGACACGCTATGCAGGCTGCAGCCCACTCCTTCACTTGTTTGCCCAGGCCTGGCCACCCGAACTTCGCTCCCACCATTTTGACTGACACGTGCACTCCTGGGGGCGCCAGAGCGTGAATTGACTCAAACACGCGGCGGCGCCAAGCAACTGGGACCACCACGGGCGTCCTGTGGAGACGTCGCAGATTGGGGGGGCTGCTGTCTTGCAGTACTCTGCTCTCCAGCCTTAACCCTGCTGGTGCAGACTGGAGTGCGCACACGTCCGCATCGCCAATCTGCTCTGCAGCCATAGCTGTATAATCTATCCCCACGCAGACCGGGGCCACTACTGCGCGCGAGAGGCAGTCCGCCACCACATTCAGTTTACCTGACACATGCTGAATATCGGTCGTAAACTCCGAGATCGCGGCCAGCTGCCTCTGCTGCCGGCTCGACCATGGTTCCGAAACCTTGGCCATCGCGAGCGTTAGCGGCTTGTGGTCCACGAACGCGGTGAAGCTGCACCCTTCCAGCCAGAACTGGAAGTGGCGTATGGCCAGGTGGAAAGCCAGCAACTCTCTGTCGAACGCACTGTATTTACACTCACTGTCGCGCAAAGCCCTGCTGAAAAAAGCAAGCGGCTGCCAAGAACCGGCGACACGTTGCTCCACGACGGACCCTATGACCACGTCTGAGGCGTCGGTAGTGAGCGCTATCCCGGCCACCGGGTCCGGGTGCACCAACAGTGCGGCGTTTGCCAGGGCTGTTTTAACCTCAGAGAATGCCTGCTCCTGCTCCGGAGTCCATTCGACTCTGTCCGTGGGTTTCTGTTTCTTGAGCGCGACATACAATGACTGCATGAGTTGAGCTGCGTGGGGGAGGAACCGGTTATAAAAGTTAACCATCCCCCAAAATTCTTGCAGTGCCCTGACCGTCTGAGGCCGGGGAAAATTCGCCATGGTGCGCACTTTGTTGGGCAAGGGTATCGTTCCCTCCGGTGAGATGCGGTGCCCCAAAAAAATCAATCCCCGTCACACCGAACTGGCACTTCGCCGGGTTGATAATTAACCTGTGCTCCTCCAACCTCCGGAAAACCATCCTGAGGTGGGTTACGTGTTCGTCCTCGGACGCACTGGCCACCAGGAGGTCATCCAGGTAGACAAACACAAACGGCAGATCGTGCAACACCGCATCCATCATGCGTTGGAATGTCTGTGCCGCTCCTTTTAATCTGAAGGGCATGCGTACAAACTCAAACAAGCCGAACGGAGTTATTACCGCTGTTTTGGGTATGTCCTCCGCGCGCACTGGGACCTGGTGGTAACCATGGACCAGGTCTATTTAAAAAAAATGCGTGCCCCGGCGAGGTGAACGGAAAAATCCTGAATATGGGGAATCGGGTAGCGGTCGTGCGCTGTGGCGTTATTCAACCTGCGGAAATCTCCGCACGGTCGCCATGATCCCTCGGCCTTAGGGACCATGCGTAGCGGGGATGCCCATGGGCTGTTTGACTGCCTGATGATGCCCAACCTTTCCAAGTTGGCAAACTCCTCGCGCGCTATGGCCAGTTTAGCTGTGTCCAAGTGCCGAGGTCGTACGAAAACGGGCGGCCCGGGGGTGGTGATAAAGTGTTCCACCCCGTGTTTAGCGATAGCCGCCGAAAACGTCGGGACTGTGAGTGCTGGGAACTGAGTGAGCAGTGTGTGGAACTTACCGCCTGGAGCTGTGACGTTGGCTTGTGCTATTGGCCTGGCCCCTCGAGCTGTACAGGGGAGAGAATCAAAAGACATTGCATTAACCAAGCGTCTGTTAGCAACATCGACTAGCAACCCATGTGCACACAGAACATCAGCTCCCAGGATTGGGAAACTCAATGCCGCTATGACAAAAGTCCACTCATACATACGGCCATGTAGGGATGAAGTCAGTGTTCTCTCACCAAAAGTCTTAATGTCTGAGCCGTTTACTGCTACCAGCCCAGGGCCGCTAGCTCCCGCTAGCCGGTCAGCATAGGACGACAGGATGATGCTCTTCTGGGTGCCGGTGTCTACGAGGAACCGTCTCCCCGAGCGCGAGTCTGTCACGTAGAGCAGCTTGTTCTCTTCACCGGCGGTCACAGCTGCTACCGACTGCCGGTCTTGGCATTTCCCGAACGCCTGAATTGGCACGGTGGCACACATCTGTGTGCGTTCTCTCCAAAGCGGTGGTGGCAGAAGCAGAGCGTGTCTCTCTGGCGCTTCTTGGCCCCCGCTGCCGCTACCGTCGGCGGCTCCTCGCCTCTGCTGGTCATCTCGTTGGGTTCCGATGCCGCCGCGTTCACTGTGAGGGCTCTGGTGGTGAGGATGATTCGATCTGCCTCCCGGGCTAGCGCACGGTAGTCACGTGCGGCCAGCAACAGCGAATTGGCCAGAACCGCTCTAGCCACTGTTGGGAGGTTCCGGAGGAAAATGTGGGCAAACAGAAAATGCCCGTCGTCCGTGCCCATCAATGCCAACATCTTCTCCATCAGTTCGACCGCCGAACCGTCTCCTAACTCGGAGTGCATCAGGAGCCTCTCTGCTCTCTCACAATCCGAGAGCTTGTAGCGCCGGGTCAGCGCGGCCTTGAGAGCCCCGTATTTGTCGTGGGCTGGAGGCTGTTGCAGCAAGCTCGCTACTTGCTGAGACGTGCGAGCGTCCAGCGCTGCGACCACATAGTAATATTTGGTGTCATCTGCCATTATTCCCCGGAGGGCGAACTGAGCCTCGGTGTGGTGGAACCAAGACCGCGGGTCGTGCAGCCAAAAGTCTGGTAGTTTGACCGAAACAGCGCACGCGTTGCTGTGGGTTCCCGTCCAGGCTGTCTCTGGGATGCCTGCCGCGTTTGTGGGGCTTCCCGTCCGGGCCGAGTCTGGGGTTCTTGCCTCGTGTTCCATAATTCGTCAAAGGGTCACCAGTGTGGAGAGTGTAATTAACGGAGGCAGATTTATGCAACAGACGACTTTATTCACTCTCACATCAGTCATACCCAGAAAACGCATGTCTCAATACACCAGGGGCTCTCCATTTATATCAACCGCTCCTCTCACATCTGCATGACATCTCACATCACAATACATTCATCCTTTCTCCCCCAAGTCCTTCTTCCTGCTACCTCACCATAATCCCCATACCTATTGTCCTTCTCTGTTCACCCTCTGCATCCAGTCTGAGATGATTAACCCAGCCTCTACAACACGACTGTAGAACGGAATGGCCAGATAGGGAGACACACAGGAGAGGGGAGCCTTCGGCGGCTTCTCTTCATCTTGGATTTGATTAAAGGTGGAGCTGAAGTCTACAAACAGCATCCTCACATAGGTTTTGCTAATATCGAAGTGTGTGAGGGCTGTGTGGAGGGCTATTATGATGGCGTCGTCTCTCGATCGGTTTGCTCTGTATATAAACTGATGCGTTAGTTTATTTATTTATTTTGATAAGAATGACCCCAAATATAGTATACAAACATAGAGAATGTAAATATACATGGATCAAGGTCAGCAGAAATGATAGCCTTAATATGAGACAAAATGAGTCTCACAACATTTGGTGATGATGGGGGTTAGGGCAACTGGGCAGTAGTCATTCAGGCAGCTCACCGTGTTTTTCTTGGGCACTGGAACTATGGTGGCTGACATAAGGCAGCTTGGAACCACAGACTGCAGTAGCGAGAGGTTGAAGATGGCAGTAAAAACCCCCGCTAGCTGGTCTGTGCACGCCTTAAGTATTCTTCATATGACTCCATCTGGACCAGCAGCTTTCCTCACGTTGATTCTGTATAAGATGGTTCTTACCTGGTGCTGCTGCAGCTGGATGGGGGTGTCACTCTTCTCCGGAAGAAGAATACAGGTGCGGGCTTCTTCGTTGCATTGGTCAAAGTGGGCAAAGAACTGGTTCAGAGTGTTCGGTAGGTTACTGTCTGAGGAATCTGCTGATGTCTGCCTGTCCTTGTAGCCAGTGAGTTTCTTGATCCCCTGCCACATGTTTCTGGTGTTATTCTTGTCAAAGTTTTAGATGATACAGCATTTATATTTGCACTTAGCCATTTTGATGCCTCTCTGCAGAGACTGGTATGCTTCTTTACAAGGGGGGGGGGGGGTGGGGTGGATGAAAAGTTCATAGGCTGAAAAGTTCATAGTGGTCAAATTTGACCAAATGTGGTCTATTTTTCAACCGCAGGGATCCAAGCACTGCAACACCAATGGAAGAAGTCTGTGGACCGAAGGGGAGGCTGTTGAAAAATAAACCACATTTGGTCAAATTTGACCACTATGAACTTTCACACACACCCCCCCCCATAAGCCTGCTGGTCTCCTGACTTGAAGGCATCATCCGGTGTTCTAAGCAGGGTACGCACCTCACCATTGAGCCATGGTTTCTGGTTCGGGAACACTTTGACTGTGTTGGTCAAAATCACACTCTCAGTGCAACAGCTGTTACTGTACCTGGGGGGGGCGGCTGTGGCGCAGGTGTAGTGTGACCGACTACTGATCGGAGGGTCATGGGTTCAGTTCCCAGTCTGTCTGCAGTCTGCATGTCGAAGTGTCCTTGAGCAAGACATTGAACCCCCAGTTGCTCCTGGTGGCCAGGCTAGCGCCTGTGTGTGTATGGCAGCTCTGCCGCCATCAGTGTGTGAATGTGTGCGTGAATGGGTGGATAGCAGGATCTGTAAAGCGCTTTGGTCATCCAGAGATGAGAAAAAGCGCTATATAAGTGAACGCCATTTACGCCATTACCTATATAAAAAATAGCAAGAGAAACACTGTTTAATTATTAACAGCAGTAAATACTGTAAAGCAGTCAAGAAAAATACTTGCAATATGAGAGTGAAGTACAGGGAGATTTGGGGTCTGTCCCAATTCCCATTTGTACCTTTGCCTACTCCTACCCCTTGGTCCTTGAAATCAAAGGCCAAGGGGTAGGGGTTGAAAATGACCCCTATGAATGGGGACGCCACCTTCAGGGCTGCATGATGTCATTAGTAATTGCTGATGGATTGGATCTAAATGGACACTACTGATATGTCTGGGAAGCAAGGACCAGCGTATACATTCTGTGTGTGTTGAAGGTTAGCTATAATGAATAAGCTAGCAACACATGAAACAGCTACAGGAACAAGCTAACAACAGCTAACCGGAGTGAGGCACAGGCATTGCAGGCTAGAGGCGGAGTGCCAAAGAGAACATCTCCCACCGTCAGCCCCTTAACTGTTTAGCTGTCCCAGGTGTCGCTTGGCACCAAGACCCCTAGTGGTTAAAAGTGGTAAAGCTTTTTTGTCAAGAAAATAGTTCAGATTTCCAAGGCTATAACTTGAAAGCTGCAAGAGCTAATGGCTAGTACTGTCAATTAGAAAGATGTAGAATATGATCCAAAGTTTCAGATAGGAATAAATTTATGCATCTAATTTGCATAATGTCACGGCAGCTATATAAATTACATAACTCAGTCAAAAGTGGACTTTGGATATATTTACACAAAGAATGGTTCCTCTTTTTGTCACTGTTTATTGTTTTGGGGATTTTGTGATCTTATCTTCAAAGTATATGAACCAGAAAATCAGTACAATGCAGTACAATGTAAACAAAACAAGCCATATTCCTAACTTACCAGCTGGTGAAGGTGGCTCTCGCAGCGTTCATCCTGGTTAGCATTTCCTCTTCTGTCAGTCATTTTTGGTTTCTCTCCCACATCCAGAAATAGTTACGATTATTGCACGTCAATTTCTCTTTTATTCTGGTGCTATTTATGTTTCAAGGTAAGACAGCTGTGTTTTATATTAAACTATTTTCCTTCTTGCAATACTCTTTAGTGTTGTGTGTTTTAAACTTGCTCGTTTGCAATAACTCGCTGCCATCCGTTTCAAAGTGAAATGCCGGTTCCACGTTGTTGAAGCCATGCAGGGCTTAAATAACACTAAAACCTTTGGATTATCTTAGCAACTTTGAGCCTTTTGTGGTATACTGACTTGGCCGTTTTATACAAAGGTGGACTCTTCAACACTTGAGACTTTTAACTGGAACAGCAACCCCTTAAAGACGAAGCCAAAGTAAAATTTTAACATTCTGGTATGGAATCTGGTCCATCCCATGACGTACTTGGAATGTTTGAGTGCAGGTGCTCTGTAGGCAGAACTTTAAGGAATCCAATGATTTTTATTCTTAAATGCTCCCAGTTGTATTCAGATTGATTGTTTTTAGTTCAAGTCTTAAGTTGGTTGCAAATACTCTGCTTGCTTGAATTAAGATCTAAATGTGATCAAATGAAATTGTATGTTAAATGGCATACTGTATGATATAGTGTAGTTAGAAATGTACTTTAAGTGAGTTAACATTATTCTTAAAATGATGTTTTAAAAACTCAAAGCAATTAGAAAGTGGCCATAAGAACTGGAGGAGAAGCGGGGAAAAAAAAAAATCAGCAAAATTTAAAACAATGTGTCATGGGTTTAAATGTCCCCTGAAGCTTATGTTTCCTGAAATTGTGACTTAGATTAACCATTGGTGACTCTGTGAAACACTCATAGCTGCTCTGTTCATTCACAGACCAGAAAATTCACACTGTTATCCTGTTAAATCAAAGGGAATCTTCGTTCTTTTGCATGTCCTTTTGTTGTTAAAATTGTGTTAACAGGTCTGAGGAGTTGTTAGTTCCTGTCCAGCAGGTCAATTGGGAAGGGGGGGGGGGTAATCAGTGCTGCTGTTAAAGCCACATCACCCTTTAACCCTTTGGTTTCCATCTCAGCAGCAGCTCTGTTTGAATTGTCCTCAGAAGGGAACATGTAAATCGAGAGAGGTGTGAAGTTTGCCCCAGTGGTTCCCACTGATGTCATGGGGGGGGGTGATCTGTTGGGTGTCATGGGGTGTCATGTGTTTACTCCTCCTGGGTTAACTGGATTATTTCTGCTGCTGTAGATCACCTATTCCTCTTCTTCTTCTCCTTTTCTCTGCTGATTAGTGCAGATCTGCAGGATTTAACACCACCAAACACCACCATTTAGTTCCTCCTCACGGCTGTCATTTAAAAAAAAAAAAGGCCAACACACGCCAATTTATCACATCCTTCTTCATGTAAATTAGAAACATTCTTTTGTAAATGTGAAGATTTTTCTCATAAATTTGCAGGATTTTCCTGCAGAGTTACAGCCATTTTATTCAGAAATGTGCAGCTTCTTACTTGAAATTTTGCAGCTTTTAATTATTCATAATTATGCAGCTTTTGTCCTCATGAATTTAGAACTTTTCTTACTCTCGAATTTGTAGTTTAAAAAAAAAAGCTTAAATTTGCAGCATTTTACTCAAATCTTATATTTGCAGTGTTTTAGGTGGTAAACAGTTGGAAATTTACACCTTTTTTGTCTTTCTGCTAAAGTTACAGCTTCTTACCCATAAAATTCCACTTTTTTTGGTCAGAAATTGGCAGTTTTTAACTGAGACTTACACTCCCCCCCCCCTTTTTTTGTCAGGTATTGGCTTGATTGCTACTGGATAACCATGAAAACCGGTACTACCTGTCTCATGGGTCGGGCCGTCGGCGACTCAACCGGCATCCCCACCCTTCCGAGGGCGTGGAGGGTGAAGCAGGGCATCCTGGCAGAACTAAAAACAACATCTGCCACAGGTCTGTGGTGGACCACTCCCAGTTACACGGGGTGAGACAGGACATCCTGGCAGATAAACACATCTGTCTGTGGTGGACTGTGCCAGTCGGTGCATCGTGACATGCACTACACAAAGAGCAGAGCTAAACAAACATCATCTGGTCAGTCACTGCAACAGATACTGAGAATCAGTTTGTCTCGATTTGTCCTTGCCACTAATAATACCTTTATCTGCCAAGAATGTGTTGCTAGTCCAGCAAAAGCTAGCGGTACTCCAATACTTTGCAAGCAGTTTCATGAAATGGTCAATCAGAAAGCAACTCATACCGGCTCGGATGTTGCTCGGGCTTACAAGGTCCATGCTGATCTGTTCACACTCCGACAGGCAGCAAAAAGTAAGCTAGGAGCAGGAAGACAAAAGAAGAGGAAAACAGCAGCCTTGTGTGTAGCAGAATGGAATGTACGCACTCTGTTGGACAGAACAACATCACAGTGGCCAGAAAGACAGAGCGTGCTTGTGGCCTTGGAAATGAACAGGTACAATGTAGACATAGCTGCACTAAGTGAAACAGGATTGCCTGGATATGACAGCTTGGAAGACCATGGGTACATCTTCTTTTGGAGTGGGAGATCAACTCAAGAAAGGAGAGAAGCAGGAGTGGGCTTTGCAGTTAGAAAGGTGATAGCAGCAATGCTTGATGAGGAACCTGTGCCAATCAATGACAGGATAATGACTCCCACTACAGTGGAAGATGTATGCCACACTCATCAGTGTATATGCCCCAACAATGACCAACACAGAGGAGGTGAAGGAAGAGTTCTACAGTGATTTACGTGAGACTATCAGGCGTGTACCGACTGATGACAGGCTGATACTCGGAGATTTTAATGCCAGAGTTGGTTCGGACACTGAGAAATGGAAAGGAGTGCTAGGCAGTCATGGAGTAGGCAAGTGCAATGCTAATGGAGAACTTCTACTTGCACTATGTTCAGAGTACAGCCTTGTGAAAACCAACACTCTATTTAAGCACAAGGACACACACAAGAAGACATGGATGCACCCAAGATCCAAGCACTGGCATTTGTTAGATTACATCATAGTCAGGCAGAGAGACATAAGGGATGTATTAGACACCAGAGCAATGAGAGGCGTGGACTGTGGTACTGATCATGTTATGCTGAGATCTAGATTAAGGATTTGGAGATGAAAACTCACTGCAGGACGAGTGCAAAGCCACCATGGAAGCTAAACACTAGTGCACTGAAAGGCCAAAAGAAGCAGGAAGGACTTACACAGGAAATGGATGAAAACTTGAAAGACTGGGACAGCAACAACTCAGAGAATGACATAGAAGAGAAATGGGCAACACTGAAGGATACGGTGTATCAGACTGCGAGTGATGTATTAGGCCACACTGAGAGGAAACATCAAGATTGGTTTGATGAGCATGATGAACACCTGAAGAAACTACTAGAAGCGAGGAATACAGCTAGGCAGGAAAACCTTGTAACACAAGGTCGAAGAAGAAGAAATGCTCAAAGGCTCAGAGTGAGCTACAGAAGTACACCAGAGAGATGAAGTCCAACTGGTGGGATGAAAATGCGGAGCAACTTCAAACTGCAGCAGACAGGAAGGACATGAAAACATTCTTCACAGGTCTGAGAGAAATCTACGGCCCTAAACCAAGAGGATTGATCCAACTAAAGGCTATGGATAGTGAAACGGTTTTGCAGGAGAAAGACAAGCTCCTGGACAGATTTGCAGACCATTTTGACCAACTACTAAACAACCCTGGAGATCTCACTGAAGAGGCTAAAGAAGCTCTAGTGCAGCGACCAGCTGTATCAAGTATGGATGAACCACCAAATTTTGATGAACTAATGGCAGCTATCAGGACAACACAGGATGGTAAAGCTCCAGGAAGGGATGGAATTCCAGCAGAAGTGTGGAAATTTGGTGGTGTTCAGCTGACCAACCGCCTGCACAAGTTCATCCAAGAGATATGGGATGGCCAGAAAGTACCTCAAGACTGGAAGGATGCAAGTATTATGCCTTTGTTCAAGAAAGGTGACAGGAAAGATTGTGGAAATTACTGAGGTATATCACTGCTAGCCACCGTTGGTAAGATTCTCTCACGTGTACTACTGAACAGACTCAATGAACACATCTCGCAGAATGTACTACCGGAAACCCAGTGCGGCTTAAGAAGTGGAAGAAGCACAATGGACATGATTTTTTGCTTGAAACAAGTTCAAGAAAAGTGTATCGAACAGAACATGCCGTTTTATTTCATCTTCATAGACTTCAGTAAAGCCTTCAGTACTGTTTCGCGACAAGGACTTTGGCAGGTACTCAACAAATATGGCTGTACAGAGAAGTTTGTCAGCCTGATTGAGGTACTCCATACAGGTATGCAAGCAAACATGGCAATGAGTGGTTCAGTATCTAAATACTTTTCAGTAAGCAATAGGGTGAAACAAGGGTGTGTGGTGGCGCCTACACTCTTCTCGCTATATCTGGCAGCCGTGCTTGAGGTGACCTTCAAAGACACTTCAGAAGGAGTATACATTCAAACAAGGAAAGAAGCAGACTTGTTCAATGTGGCACAGTTTAAAGCCAAGAGTAAGACATCGATAAAGGTAGTAAGAGAAATGCTCTTTGCCGACGACAGTGCTCTAGTTGCACCCAGTGTGGAAGATATGCAATCTTTAGAGGAGAAATTTGCAAGAGCAGCTAGCCAATTCAGCCTCAAAATCAACATCAAGAAGACAGAGTGCCTCTATCAATCACCAAAGTTCCAATTATCAACATCACTACCAGAAGAAATCAGCATTGGTACAGAGCCACTAGTCAAGTGCAAGACTTTCAAGTATCTAGGAGTACTGTTTCAGAGAATGTTAGGCTGGAGGATGAACTATCTCTCAGAATGGGAAGAGCGAGTGCTGTGTTTGGAAACTTGAGGGAGAGACTGTGGAGCAATCGACATGTGTCTATCCATGTGAATTGCAAAGTGTACAGAGTGACAGTACTGGCTACTCTATTGTACGGTGCTGAAACTTGGACTGTCTACAGAGTGCAGGCGAAGAAACTCCACGTGTTCATGATGAGACACCTTTGAGCCACAATGAACATCTCATGGAAAGACAAGATAACCAACATAGAAGTGTTGAAACGAGCTGGTCTACCATCAATGGAGGACATGCTAATACAGATGAACCTGAGATGGCTCAGACATGTTGAGAGGATGGACCACCAGCGTCTCCCTCAGCAGTTACTCTACTCACAGTTATGCGAGGGCAAACGCAATCAGGGTAGGCCAAGGCTCAGATTTAAAGACACTGTAAAAAGAAACTTGAAGAAGCTGCATATAGACAGGAGTTCCTGGCAGCAGAAGGCTAAGGACAGAGCTATGTGGAGGAATCTGATCAGACCTAAATGAAACAGTCATTGTCGCCCACGACAGACTGCTATGATGATGATTTATGTTATAAAACAACACGAAAGTCGGAATCACCGACTGATCAACAATCAGTGATTGTTTCCCAAGGTCACATGGCGATGTGGCCAGCAGGTGAATATCATGCAGCTTTGCGCACCCTCTGTCATAACAAAATGATGTAAACATTTACCTTCATAACCTAAATAATCTCTGTTTTGAATCATAGTTGGCGAATTTGGGAGCTAATGCTCACACAGCCGTGCTCACAACGATCGGTAACTTCCATATGCGTTTGTGTACTCTAAAAGAAGAAGAATTTCTTCCTCGTTGATGTAATACAGATGTTTCCAGGTCAGCCATGATTCCGACAATGCAAGAGCACTAAGTTATACGTGTCTGCCACCTTGTGAGCTGGCATCATCAGTACAAATCCTCAGAAAAACTGCGGAGTGTTTGGAACATCAGTAATATGTGACAGGCGCAGTGCTGTGCTGCTAGGGATCCAATTTTTCAAAAAAAAAAAAAAACTGGACAGTTAAAGGGTCCCTTTATATACCCACAGCGCGGTGACGTCATCGCATGAATGCGTCCCCACATCCGTGGCACTTAAAGGCCAAATGTCACGTAACAGGGTACTTTAAATATCTTGAAACTAGATATAAAAGGGAACCGATCCGTTCGGGTCTTGGTGCATATGCTTCAGTAACAACGGAATATTCGTTAATTTAAAACTGCCGCGCTTGGCCTGACACGGCCCCTGGAATCGCCTGGGGAAGAAGGCGGAAGTGACGAAATCGATTGTACCCTAGTTTGATACTTGGGGTATTTCAATTGATTGTTTATATGGAGACTGGAAGGTTGAAGTGAGCAACAAGAAAGAAAAAATTGGATATTTCACCCATACCTTAAAACGGGACTATCAGGGACAGCTGGGTAATAAGGGACACTTCTCTGGGAAATGTTTTCATACCTGTCAAGTGAGACGTTTTCGCCGTACTTCAACACCGTAAAAAGCGGCTATAAGGGACGGCGGAGCAACAAGGGACACCTCTCTGGGAAATGCCCCAAATGCAACTCGTGTTGTTATTGTCAAATATTTTAAGGATTCATGGATATTTGACAATAACAACACAACTCAGCGTCCGGCGCAAAATAAAAAAAAAAAAAAGCAGAATTCTGTATTTGTAAGGCGATCTCTCTCTGTTCCGCAACCGCTGCACAGCTGAACGTGTTAAACCATTGTCCTAATGACTTCTCATTGTAGTGAGAATAGCTCACGCTGAGCGATCAGCCCGCCCCGACAATCTGACTAATGATTGACTCCACACTTCTCATTGTAGTGATAATAGCTCAGGCTGAGCCATCTGCCAGCACCAGCTGTGGGGGATCACACACAGGACGTGCTCCGCAACACACTCAATTTTTTTTCCCGTTTATTTTTCTTTTGGGCGTATAGAAATGGCAATACGCCCGTTTTTGCTAAAATTGCATTTTCCCCGTATTTTCCTTAAAATATTTGACAATAACAACACAAACTACATTTAAAACATTTCCGAGAAAAGTGTCCCCCACCACTCCGCCGTCCCCCACAGCCGCGCTTGGCACCAAAATACGGCAAAAACGTCTCACTTGACAGGTATGCGCCTCCATTTTCATATTGATCTGGTCAATTTCTTGACAGCAGCGGCTCTCCTCCACTGTAATAATAATGGATTCCGAAAAATCAATATTTATGGAGCGCCCTCGACAGACCCCCTTCGGCTTCGCAATTCTGGAGGCGATTAATGTTCATTTCAATGACATTTTCCACTGGTTCTGCTCTCTGGTCATCGTTGGAACTGTTGTCATCAGACAAAGCATCTGATTCCGTCTCGGACGGCTCAAACCTGTAGGTTCAATGCCTCTGTCACTGTCTGAACCACTGAAAAAAAAGAAGACAAAACTAAACTAATTTGTTCACAATCGCTGTCACTTTCCGTCATGATTGTCCAATGTTGATAAGTGTGAATGTGGATAGGCAGGGCAGCCAGGGTACAACTGGTGATGTCAAAAACATGGGCGTGGTCTGGACTGGCTGTCACAAGCCAGCAAGCAAGGTGGGGCCTTCACCTGGTGTATTTTGTGCAATTATGTAAATACAGGTGGGTGATATGGTCTCCGGTATGAATATTTGGTTTAAGCTATGTGTATTTTATCTAAATTCGTTGTCATTTAGAAAAAAAAATTACGTGACATTTGGCCTTTAAGGTGGTATTAGCAGTATGTCACATTTACCTCCCACTTGGAAAAAACAGAACTCCTGGTGATGGTTTTACCTTAGTTGGGTGTGGCGATGCAGTGGCATACAGCTAGCACAGCATAAACATCACCAGAACTATTTCATGTAATGTAGCACAGAGCTAGCTAACAAACCTGCATGGCCTGGCTATCAGCAGGTGATATATGTAACTGCGTGGTGTACACATGTATACGGCAGTATACTGTTACCAGTGCTGGGCTAACATACAGTGGGGTAAAAAAGTATTTAGTCAGCCACCAATTGTGCAAGTTCTCCCACTTAAAAGATGAGAGCGGTCTCCAATTTTCATCATAGGTATACTTCAACTATGAGAGACAAAATGAGAAAAAAAAAAATCCAGAAAATCCCATTGTCTGATTTTTAAAGAATTTATTTGCAAATTATGGTGAAAAATAAGTATTTGGTCAAAAACAAAAGTTCATCTCAATACTTTGTTATATACCCTTTGTTGGCCATGACAGAGGTCAAATGTTTTCTGTAAGTCTTCACAAGGTTTTCACACACTGTTGCTGGTATTTTGGCCCATTCCTCCATCCAGATCTCCTCTAGAATAGTGATGTTTTGGGGCTGTCGCTGGGCAACACAGACTTTCAACTCCCTCCAAAGATTTTCTATGGGGTTGAGATCTGGAGACTGGCTAGGCCACTCCAGGACCTTGAAATGCTTCTTACAAAGCCACTCCTTCGTTGCTAGGGCGGTATGTTTGGGATCATTGTCATGCTGAAAGACCCAGCCACGTTTCATCTCCAATGCCCTTGCTGATGGAAGGAGGTTTTCACTCAAAATCTCACAATACATAGCCCCATTCATTCTTTCCTTTACATGGATCAGTCGTCCTGGTCCCTTTGCAGAAAAACAGCCCCAAAGCACGATGTTTCCACCCCCATGCTTCACAGTAGGTATGGTGTTCTTTCTCCTCCAAACACGACAAGTTGAATTTTTACCAAAAAGTTCTATTTTGGTTTCATCTGACCATATGGCATTCTCCCAATCCTCTTCTGGATCACCCAAATGTTCTCTAGCAAACTTCAGACGGGCCTGGACATGTACTGGCTTAAACAGAGGGACACGTCTGGCACTGCAGGATTTGAGTCCCTGGCAGCGTAGTGTGTTACTGATGGTAGCCTTTGTTACTTTGGTCCCAGCTCTCTGCAGGTCATTCACTAGGTCCTCCCGTGTGGTTCTGGGATTTTTGCTCACCGTTCTCGTGATCATTTTGACCCCACGGGGTGAGATCTTGCGTGGAGCCCCAGATTGAGGGAGATTATCAGTGGTCTTGTATGTCTTCCATTTTCTAATAATTGCTCCCACAGTTGATTTTTTTCACACCAAGCTGCTTACCTATTGCAGATTCAGTCTTCCCAGCCTGGTGCAGGTCTACAATTTTGTTTCTGGTGTCCTTTGACAGCTCTTTGGTCTTGGCCATAGTGGAGTTTGGAGTCTGACTGTTTGAGGTTGTGGACAGGTGTCTTTTACACTGATAATGAGTTCAAACAGGTGCCATTAATACAGGTAACGAGTGGAGGACAGAGAAGCCTCTTAAAGAAGTAGTTACAGGTCTGTGAGGGCCAGAAATCTTGCTTGTTTGTAGGTGACCACTTATTTTCCACCATAATTTGCAAATAAATTCTTTAAAAATCAGACAATGTGATTTTCTGGATTTTTTTTCCCCTCATTTTGTCTCTCATAGTTGAGGTATACCTATGATGAAAATTGGAGATGTCTCATCTTTTAATTGGGAGAACTTGCACAATTGGTGGCTGACTAAATACTTTTTTGCCCCACTGTAAGCATGATGTTAAGTGTTATATTTAGCCAATGTTTAACCAGTGTTTGGGTACACATATTTGCCCGATGTCAATAGCACACTATGGTTTATTAGCTTCTAAACCCAAACCATAAATTACTCAAGGTTCCATACACCATAACCATTATTTTTAAACCATTATATGAAAATGGGCAGCCGGGTAGACTGTCGGTAGAACCCTGCATGGTTGAGTAGATTATTCTGCTGCTTGTATCAACCATCCTCTGTTTAAACATTTTTCAAAAACAGATTCATTTTCTTACTGTCCAACCTCAGGAGGCTCAGGCAAGCCCGTGGAGGGCGCGGCCCTGGGGGCACAGGCCACAGCAGACCTGGGTGCCATCTCGCTGGAATCATGGCTCGCTCGTAAACAAAGTCCCAGTGTGGGTCCCACATTTGCTGAGTCGGCTCCAGCGTCGCATCTTGATCCGGGGTGGCTGCTGATCTTACCCTCCGCAAATGGCTGATGTGCCATCTCGAACCATTGGCCATGTGGAAGGTGGCTGGCCCCAACTGTGCAGTGATCTGCATTTGCGGCAACAGGAGCATCTGCAGGTCGTCTGGGCATTCGGACTGGTAGACCTGAACCCAGTCAAGCACTGTGAGTCCGGACCTATTCACTTCATGCGTCACTAGCTTCTCCTGTAGCTTCGGTTGGTGGTGGTGTGCTCCGCCAACTTGTCTCACACAAACTTGTCTTCTAAGCATCCAAACCCACATGCACTAACCAAACAGTGGAGGTTGGCAACAAATTGCTGGACCGACTCACTTGCTCGCTGTCGGCACTGGCAAAACTTGATTCATCTAGCCATCACACCCTCGGGAGTTCACAAAATGTATGGCTAGCAATGTGATATATTCATCGTAGGCATCTGCTGGTCTCTGTTTTGTCGGAATTACCTTAGTAATGACGAGGCCAGGTGCACAGTTGAATGTCACTTTATTAAAGGGTGATCATACACAATACAGCCACCAGGCAGGGGCATCGCCAAAGAGGCCGAATAAAGATATCTGCTGGTATTTACAGGGAGGTGCAGTGGTGGAAGAGGAAGTGGCCACCACTACACCGCACTTCATAATAAAACACAACATCACCCCCCCACCCACCCACCCCCATAGAAAGTCCAAAACCACACATGCAATTGAGACCTCTCCAATTTAGGACCTGAATCGCGCACTAAAGCAAGAACTGAAAACACCAAATGGCCTAACACATTCACACAACAAACCAAAACTAGGGGGGACGGGGGGACTACCGTCCCACCCCACATGGCAAGGTGGATTATTCTGCCACCTGTAAAACAGTCCACAAGTCCATCTATAATGAGAATATTGCCATGTTCCTAAAATAAAACATACCCAGAACAATAACAGTTTAGTCATTTTGTCAATTTTTTTCTCATCTCAATATTTGTAACCACACCAGACAATGACATTTTCTCAATCTTATAGTACAAAACAATTCCAAAATGAGCTGCTTCTTCTTATGTTTTTTTTTTTTTTAACACATGCAAACATATCATCATCATCATCATCACTCTTCACTCTATAAAAGCAAGAAATCTCTGTCTGTCTGTGTGTGTGTCACGCTTCATAGGCCGTCCTATTTCATAGGACATCATAGGATGGCCTATGATCTCTGCCTAAACATCATAGGACGTCTTATGATCTCAGGCATCATAGGACACAAATGTGTGCACTAGTGAATATTGGAACATTAGAGATCTTGTGGGGCCCAGGGCAGACCCTCAGTAGACCCGCCCCTGGAAGCAGCATGCCACCAGGAACGTAGCTGGCCTCATAGATGAGAGCGCCTCTTCTGTTCGCCATCGACCACCTTTCTCATCCGGACCCGCCATCTGAAGCCTCCTCCGGGGCACGCCGCAGCTCACTGGCTATATGAGCTGCTTCATGCCTCCATGAGCAGTTCAACAGCTGGAAGTTGGCTGCGCCCTGCTCAACCACGATGCACAACTGTTCTTGTGTTCCTATGGCTGTCATTTGGCCAACATCTGCCATGGACGTCCCTTCCCTCAAGCCTGGACCAGGCCCATAACTCTCAGAGGAACTCTGCTCGGCCTTCAGTGTTGCTGATCGGCACGTGGTCCCTCCGTGCCTGTCGGTCTGGCCCCAACTCCTTGTAAAGCTGCTGCAGCAGTCGCCATTGTAGCTCCTGATCCTCCAGCCCACTGTGGCCAAGCTCCGGAGGAAACTGAGGCTAGCTCCTCAGTGCCACTCACCGACGCAGGCACCTCGCCACCATGCTCGGTACCCTCTCCTACCACACTCCAAGCGCCGGCACTGAGACCCTCCTCCGTCAAACCTGAGTTAGGCTGGTCCTGCTTGACTGCCGTGGTGCGCGGCAAATCTTCGTCCCACACAGCGTCGTCCTCTGCCACCAAAACCGGACGGTTCTGCTGGCCACAACCAGTCCACTCTTCCCCAGCGTCATCTTTAATGGCAAACCCCAGTCCATAAAACAGGTCACAGCTCATGATTTTGTTGCCTCGGGCCATCACGTGGAATGTGAAGTTAGCCATCACCACCGACTTGTACCGAGCTGTTAACTCCAGTGTTCCAACCGTGCGCAGTCTGCCACCTCCACAACCGTAGAGCGGCACTGGGTTACGTCTTATTCTGTAGTGGAGGAAATATTTCCTCACCTTGGCCCAATTCAATAACGATCCCTCCACCCGTGTCGACCAACAGTGGCACATCCTCACCATCCAGTGTCACCTTGCAGAATGCGGACCCGTTGGCACTTGGGGACACCGCATGGACAGTTGCCGGGGCGGGTGACTTTGTTGACAACACACCCTGGCATAATGGTTCAAGCGTCCACACTTGCTACAGCACTTCTCCCTAGCCGGGCATTCCCTAGTCTTTTTTTTTTTTTTTTTTTTAATGTAAGTTTTTGTAAAGGGTATACACGTCATTACAGCATTGCATTGTTTACATTTTCATCACGTTCCCTTATTTTTTGTTATTTGACAACATTGGAAGAATAATTATTACAACACCCCTTTTTTTAAGTGAAAGAAAAAGTGAAATTAAAGAAAGAACAAAAAAAACAAACAAAAGAGCAAAAAACAATAAAACAAACAAAAAAAATAAAAAAAATAAAAATAAATAAATAAAAATAAAAGAGCATCTGAGTAGCATTGGAACAAAGAGCGGTGCCATTATTTAAATGGTATTTGTCAAAGATTAGATCTAATGGAAGACACATATGCGATCCAGGGTTGCCAAAAGTTCAAGAATCCATCCATGTCCTGTCTCAGTGCGAATGTCAACTTTTCCATCAAGTAAATGTCTTGGATCACGTTAGACCAATCTTCAGGTGTAGGACAGTCCTTCAACATCCATTTTTTAGTTAGGGCTTTTTTACTTGCCAATATTAAAACAGTGAATAAGTATTTTTCTCCTCATCTTTCCAGTGAATCCGGTAGTAAACCCAAATACAAAGTTACAAAAGAAAAGGTGACTGTTATTTTGAATATTTTCCCCAATATTGTCTGTACATTGGTCCAATATTGGTGGATAACCGGGCATGACCAAAACACATGAAAATGATTTGCAGTCTCTTCACCACACAAGCGCCAACAATTCAACCCCTGATGAGTAAATTTGTTTTGTGCAGGTGTTCTGAAAAATCTTACCAAATTTTTCCATCCAAATTCTGTCCACTGCAGGGATGAGGTACTTTTCCATTGCTGTTTATTTAGCTTTTCCCATATTTCCAGTTGTAAAGTGAAATTCCCCTCTTTTTCCCATCTCTCTTTTATATATGATGTGTTGTCTCCTTTTAAGTCTTGAAGACCTTGGCAAATTTTAGAGATGTATCTGATCCCTGGGATCCCTTTATATGCCATTAAGAAGACCTTCAGAACACCTGACTGGGCCCTTTCCAAATCCTCCTTTTTAAGTATATTGTTTATGTGGTGTCTAAGCTGAAAGAACCTGTAAAGGTCTTGATTTATTAGACCTTGTTTTTTCAAATCTTCAAAACTTCTTAAAATTTGCCCTTTAAAAAAATCGTAATATTTTATCAGTCCGTTCTCTTTCCACTTTTTAAATCTAGTGTCTGTTTTATTAGGAGTAAAGTCTTGATCATAGGCAATCCATTGCAATAATCGATAGGGTTCTTTAGTTTGATTCTCTCCGACTATCTTAAACCAAATTTTTAGCGGGGTCTCTATCCACGGGTTAGTGTTATTCAAAAGTTTAGGTAAGGCATTGTTCCCTATTATCGCCTGTAGGGGGATGTCACTTGTTATTTGGCATTCCATCTCCTTCCATTGTGCAATGTAGACTGGGTTACATATCTCTACTAAAGTTTTAATTTGTGCGGCTTTAAAATAGTCCCTGATATTTGGCAGCGCGATCCCACCTTTGTCTTTGTTTAGCTGTAGGGTTCTATATCTGATTCTAGGTCTCTTGCCCTGCCATATGAATCTTGAGATCCTTCTGTCCAGTTCTTGCCATGTTTTTTGGGGAGGTTCTACCGGTATTGTTTGGAAAAGGTATAGAAGACGTGGAAGTATATTCATTTTGACTGCTTCAATTCTTTGTGCAGTACCCAAGAATGGTATCATATTCCATCTTGCTAGATCAGATTTTATTTTTGCCACCAGTGGATCATAGTTTAGAGTTATAATTTTGTTGAGTTGTTTTGGGATATTGACCCCCAGATATTTCATAGATTCCATCTCCCAGTTAGTTTTGAGTTTGCTTAGTAAATATTGATTTGGGTCATAGTTGAATGTTAAAACTTGGGTTTTATGCATGTTTAGTTCTTACCCCGATAAATCTCCATACTCTGAAAAAACTGAGATTAGTTCTGGAAAAGAGGTGTCCGGCTGCCCCAGGTATATTAAAATGTCATCAGCAAAGAGTGCTATTTTATGTTCCTTCTGACCAAGTGTAATACCTTGAATTTTTTGATTCTGTCTTATCCATTGGCTCAGAGGTTCTATGAAGATTGCAAAGAGCAGTGGAGACAGGGGGCAGCCCTGACGACATCCTCTTTCCAGCTCAAAAGATGATGATAAATTACCGTTAATCCTTATTTTAGCTGTTGGTTTTTTATATAATGCCTGGATAGTTCTAATGAAGTTGTTATGAAAATTGAAACTGGATAAGATTCTATATAGGAAAGACCAGTCAACCGAATCGAATGCTTTTTCAGCATCTAATCACAATATGACTGCATTTAAGTTATATTTTTTTATATGATGAATTATGTGTAAAGTGCGTCTAATGTTGTCTTGTGTCTGTCTTTGTCTTATAAAACCTGTTTGGTCTAAATGAATTAAGTCTGTCAGTATATTTTCTAACCTTTTGGCAAGGATAGTGGTAAAAAGCTTATAGTCCTGATTTAATACACTGATTGGTCTGTAGTTGGAGCATTCTAGTTTATCCTTTTCAGGTTTAGGTATGACTGCAATGACCCCTTCTCTCCAGGAGGGGGGGATTTCCCCTGTGTGGAGGACATAGTTAAATGTTTTCAGGAGGAGAGGAGATAGTTGCTGTTTAAAGGTTTTGTACCACTCTGCTGTATAGCTATCTGCTCCTGGGGATTTGTTAGCTTTAAGTTTCATAATTGCTTTTTCTAATTCTTTAGGTTGTATTTCTGACAGTAACGTTTTATTTTGAGACTCAGTAAGTTGGGGAAGGTTTAATGTGTTTAGGAATGCTTCGGATGCGTTTTTATGTTTTTTGAGGGAGTACAAGTTCTTATAGTAGTTCTCGAAGCTTTTAAGAATATCCTGAATTCTGAATTTTATTTCCTTTGATACTGGGTCTCTGATTTTGTAGACTGCTCTCTCCGTTTGTTGTTTCCTCAATTTATAGGCTAGTAATTTTGCCGATTTGCTGCCTGCTTCATAGTATTTTTGTTTCAGAAATGTAAGTTTCTTCTGGATTTCTATTGTGTAGATCTCATTTGTTTTTTAATTTCCTTAATTTTGAGCGAGTCATTAGAATGAGTGTTGTCTTTGTGCTCTTTTTCTAGGTTCTTAAGTTCTGACTCTAATGTGGTTAGTTTTTCTCGTCTCAGTTTCTTTTGGATTGCCAGTTTTGCAATAATCTTTCCCCTTATTACAGCTTTGCATGCATCCCACAGTATTAAAGGGGATACTTCTCCATTATCGTTTTCTTCCAAATATCTGAGAATATCTGATTCCAATTCATCTTTCAGTGGTCCTTTCAGGACATTTGAATTTAACCTCCAAGAAAATGTATTATTTGTGTATTTTTGGATACTTAAGTCCATATAGATCGGACTGTGGTCAGAGAGATCCATCAGTCCTATTTTACATGTTTTTACTCTTCCAATGTCTCTATTAAACATAAAAAAAATAGTCAATCCTTGAGTATGATGAATGTGGCGCTGAGTAAAATGTATAATCTTTTACACTGGGGTTGAATTCCCTCCACACATCACAGATTCCCATTTCTTTTAGTAGCATCTGAGTTTTCCTACTTTGAGTGTTATTTTGATGTGGAGAATTACCTGATGCATCCCAGTATGGATTCAGTCTTAGATTGAAGTCTCCACCACATATCACTAAACCTTGGGCTTTAGTTATCATTAGGTCAAATACATTTTTATAAAATTTCCAGTTAGCCCCTGGAGGTGCATATACATTCAGCAGGGTGATATCTTCTCCCTCTAGCCGCCCAAGTACCAAACTGTATCTCCCTTCTTTAGCTTTATGTTCTGATTTTTTTTCAAATGTAATTTTGGTTGAGATCAATGTCGCTACTCCCCTCCTCCTCCCTGACTTATATGAAGATGAAGAGATCATTTTAAACCCTTGTCTATTGAATTTAGTGTGCTCCACGTCTGTTAGGTGGGTTTCTTGTAAAAATGTTATTCCTGCTTTGTCTTTTTTCATTTTGCCTAGAATCTTGGATCTTTTAACTGGATTCAGGATCCCTTTTACATTATATGAGATTATTTTGGTTACACCCTGTTTCTCCATTGTATTGTCTTATTTAGTATAACAGCGTGGCGGCCCTCTTCTATGCTACTCAGAAACTGAAAGAACATTAAGAACATAAAAAACATTAAGAACATAGTGTATAAAACTTTAAAACAAAAAACTGACAAAAGAACTTCCTGAGCTGAGGTCTTTTTAGAGACCCTGGAAAAGCCTTGATGGAGTGTAGGCTCTGAGGGAAATTCCTCAAACTCTGTTACGTGTTGAGGGCCCTCTCTTACCGCTGTAAGTTGTCCCATGTTTTTAACATGAATTTCAGATCCCAATCCGAACTTGTAATGATTTTTTTTTTTTATGCCTATACCCTATGAAATTGTGTGCACCCTCCCACCACCATCACAGCAAAAGTTCACGCTAATACAGTATTTGTTAGTGTGGGGAGAACATGTGGATCATTGTCACATTTCTATTTTAACAAGTTTTTTTTTTTTTAAAGACTTACAGTGGGGCAGAAAAGTATTTAGTCAGCCACCAATTGTGCAAGTTCTCCCACTTAAAAGATGAGAGAGGTCTCCAGTTTTCATCATAGGTATACCTCAACTATGAGAGACAAAATGAGAAAAAAAAAATCCAGAAAATCCCATTGTCTGATTTTTAAAGAATTTATTTGCAAATTATGGTGGAAAGTAAGTATTTGGTCAATAACAAAAGTTCATCTTAATACTTTGTTATATACCCTTTGTTGGCAATGACAGAGGTCAAATGTTTTCTGTAAGTCTTCACAAGGTTTTCACACACTGTTGCTGGTATTTTGGCCCGTTCCTCCATGCAGATCTCCTCTAAAGCAGTGATGTTTTGGGGCTGTCGCTGGGCAACACGGACTTTCAACTCCCTCCAAAGATTTTCTATGGGGTTGAGATCTGGAGACTGGCTAGGCCACTCCAGGACCTTGAAATGCTTCTTACGAAGCCACTCCTTCGTTGCCCGGGCGGTGTGTTTGGGATCATTGTCATGCTGAAAGACCCAGCCACGTTTCATCTTCAATCCCCTTGCTGATGGAAGGAGGTTTTCACTCAAAATCTCACGATACATGGCCCCATTCATTCTTTCCTTTACACGGATCAGTCGTCCTGGTCCCTTTGCAGAAAAACAGCCCCAAAGCATGATGTTTCTACCCCCATGCTTCACAGTAGGTATGGCGTTCTTTGGATGCAACTCAGCATTTTTTCTCCTCCAAACACGACAAGTTGAGTTTTTACCAAAAAGTTCTATTTTGGTTTCATCTGACCATATGACATTCTCCCAATCCTCTTCTGGATCATCCAAATGCTCTCTAGCAAACTTCAGATGGGCCTGGACATGTACCGGCTTAAGCAGGGGGACACGTCTGGCACTGCAGGATTTGAGTCCCTGGCGGTGTAGTGTGTTACTGATGGTAGCCTTGTTACTTTGGTCCCAGCTCTCTGCAGGTCATTCACTAGGTCCCCCCGTGTGGTTCTGGGATTTTTGCTCACCGTTCTCATGATCACTTTGACCCCAAGGGGTGAGCTCTTGCGTGAAGCCCCAGATCGAGGGAGATTATCAGTGGTCTTGTATGTCTTCCATTCTCTAATAATTGCTCCCACAGTTGATTTCTTCACACCAAGCTGCTTACCTATGCAGATTCAGTCTTCCCAGCCTGGTGCAGGTCTACAATTTTGTTTCTGGTATCCTTTGTCTGTCTTCACAGACATTTTTAACACCTTCCTTAAGCTATGCCACGTGCCGTCCTGCCTCAAATCCTCCACCATCATCCCTGTCCCCAAGAAGCCACGGATCACTGGACTTAATGACTACAGACCTGTAGCGCTCACCTCTGTAGTCATGAAGTCCTTTGAGCGCCTGGTCCTGCCCCACCTCAAGTCCATCACCACCCCTCTCCTGGACCCGCTGCAGTTTGCCTACTGAGCCAACAGGTCTGTAGATGACGCAGTCAACCTGGCCCTCCACTCCATCCTGCAGCACCTGGACTCCCCGGGAACCTACGCCAGGATCCTGTTTGTGGACTTCAGCTCCGCATTCAACACCATCCGTCCCGCTCTGCTCCGGGACAAGCTGTCCCTGCTCAACGTGCCTGACTCCCTCTGCAGGTGGATCACCGACTTCCTGATGGACCGGAGGCAGCATGTGCGGCTGGGAAAGACTGTCTCAGACTCTGCTAGCATCAGCACCGGATCACCCCAGGGCTGTGTACTTTCCCCCCCTACTCTTCTCCCTTTATACCAACTCCTGCACCTCCAGCCATCAGTCTGTCAAGTTGATCAAGTTTGCGGACAACACCACCCTCATCGGGCTCATCTCCAATGGCGACGAGTCCGCCTACAGGAGAGAGGTGGCCCAGCTGGTGTCCTGGTGCAACAACAACAACCTGCAGCTGAACGCTCTGAAGACAGTGGAGATGATTGTGGACTTCAGGAAAGTCACAACCCCTCTGCCCCCCCTCACCCTCACAGGCTCTCCCATCACCACTGCTGATTCCTTCCACTTCCTAGGCACCACCATCACCAGGGACCTCAAGTGGGAGCCGACCATCAGCTCCCTCATCAAAAAGGCCCAGCAGAGGATGTTCTTCCTGCGGCAGCTGAGGAAGCTCAAGCTACCCACCAAGATGTTAGTGCAGTTCTACACAGCCATCATCGAGTCCATCCTCACCACCTCCATAACCGTGTGGTACGCAGGAGCCACTGCCAGGGACAGACTAAGGCTGCAGCGCGTCGTGCGCACTGCTGAGAAGGTGATCGGCTGCAAGCTCCCATCTCTCCAGGATCTGTACATCTCCAGGACCCGGAGGCGTGCTGGCCGGATCATAGCCGATCCCTCACACCCTGGTCACGTACTGTTTGCCCCCCTCCCCTCAGGTAGAAGACTTCGGTCCATCCAGACTAAAACCTCCCGTCACATGAACAGCTTCTTCCCCTCTGCCATCAGACTGCTGAACACTAAGTGACTTATTGACTCTCATGCACTATGTACAGCAGCTCAACCAGACTCATGTCAATCATCACTGTTTTCTTCCTGCATTACCGACTGCACTATATGGTTCTCCACATTATCTGCTGCTCGCTAATATATTTTAACTGCTGACCAGTATTACTCACTCTTATCCTACACTTTATTGCATGTATAGTTTATTTCTTTTATTTTATCATGTTTAATGTTGCAGCATTGCACCGAGACAAATTCCTAGTTTGTGTACTACATGAACAATGGCAATAAATCTGATTCTGATTCTTTGACAGCTCTTTGGTCTTGGCCATAGTGGAGTTTGGAGTCTTGACTGTTTGAGGTTGTGGACAGGTGTCTTTTATACTGATAACGAGTTCAAACAGGTGCCATTAATACAGGTAACGAGTGGAGGACAGAGGAGCCTCTTAAAGAAGAAGTTACAGGTCTGTGAGAGCCAGAAATCTTGTTTGTTTGTAGGTGACCAAATACTTATTTTCCACCATAATTTGCAAATAAATTCTTTAAAAATCAGACAATGTGATTTTCTGGATTTTTTTCCCCTCATTTTGTCTCTCATAGTTGAGGTATACCTATGATGAAAATTGGAGACCTCTCTCATCTTCTAAGTGGGAGAACTTGCACAATTGGTGGCTGACTAAATACTTTTTTGCCCCACTGTATTTGTTTCTAATATTATGACTGTTCCATGAAATGTTTTACCACATGCTGATTCTGCATCTCCTTTAATGTTTGTTACCTTGTAGGAGGGGGGTTGGATGTGCAGATTGACTAAAAAAATCATTATTCCCTCCTGTAAACGGCCAGTTTTTCCTTGTAGCTCCGACGCTGGGTTTCCCACTGCTGGCCCGTGGATTTTGAGGGTCTCTGTGTGGACCACATTTGAGCCTTGATTCTTTCGCTCGGGTCTGCTGCGGGTTTAAACACCGTTACCGGGAGCCCTCTTCTCGCCATATCCGCGGTTGCTTCTTCCGCCGAATTGTACAGACAAGTCTCATCGCCGTAGAAGACGCGCAGCTTCGCCGGAAATGGTGTCTGGAAGCGCAGTTTTTTCTCTCGTAGTACCTTTTTAGCGTCGTTGTATTCCCGACGCTTTTTAAGGACCTCCGGGGCGTAATCGTGTTCCACGAAAACTTTTCTCTCTTGGTGCATAAATCCTTTTTTCTGCCAAGCCAGTCTTACAACCTCTTGTTTTATTTTGGAGTTGGAGAACCTCACCACCACCGATCGTGGTGGCGCTTCCGCCGCCGGCCTAGAGGCTAATGTACGGTGCGCCCTTTCTATCTTCAAATCGGTGGATTGGGGAATATCCAACTTCTCTCTCAGTAAGGATTCCACGCATGCCGCCATTGTGGTGAAACCATCCTCGACTCCTTCTTTCAGACCATGAATTCTTATGTTGTCTCTTCTCAGTCTTCCTTCTTGGTCGGTTAGCTTAGCCTCCAGTCTTGACTGCCTTTTGTGTAGATCCAGCACGGAATCTTCCAGCCCTTTTATTCTTTCCTCTGCTTCCAAGATTCAGTCCTTGGCCTGGCCCACTCTGCTGTTTGTCCTTTTTAATTCTTCTTTGATTTCACAAAATTTGGCCCAACACTCTCGGCGAAATCGTCTTAATTCTTTAAGTACCATTTTCAAGCTAACCTTTTTGTTAGCTTCATTCAGCTCCTCGTCTTCTGAATGGAAATCCTCCGGATCAGATTCTTCGGCCGATGCGTGTCCTGGCCTGGAAAATGTCGATTTCTTCTGTTTTCCTTTAGGCATGATGACTTTGTCTTTCGATTTTCACTCTTCCAAAAATCTGTTAAATCTGATTTTCAAGGTATTTTCCTGGATTGGGTCTGGGAGCTTCAGCGTTAAGCTGCTATCACCATGGTGTCCAGACCGGAAGTCCATTCCCTAGTATTGGTGCTTCGCGGACCCACATCCCATGCACAAGGGTTTTCTCTGGGCAGACCTTTAGCTGATAGTATTGGTTTCTGCGTTGTCGTCGGCCAGCTATTAATGTTGTGGCGGTAGGCCCCCACTGCCTTTGTGATTGGCGCCACTTTAGATCCAAACCTAGCTTGTCTGTGGTCTCCACTTGGAGAGCTAGCTCGACAGCCTCGGATAACGTCAGGTCACTCGGCGCCGAGAGTAGCCTAGCTCGTAAAGCATTGCTGATTGTGTGCTCTGCTAACTGATCACGTATCATTCCCTCCTCCAATGGCCTGAAACAACACTCGCTAGCCAGCTGCCGCAGGTCAGCAACAAATTGGCGGACAGACTCACCCACTCACTGGTGTTGTTGTCGGAACCAAATCCTCTGGACGGTGACATTGTCATGAAAACTATTAATTTTCCTACGAAAGTCCAATTTTTCTCCTTGTCACCAATTGTTATGTCTGGGAAGCAAGGACCAGCTGATATGTTCTGTATGTGTTGAAGGTTAGCTTTAATGAATAAGCTAGCAACATGTGGAACAGATACAGGAGCAAGCTAACAACAGCTAGCTGGAGTGAGGTACAGGCAATGCAGGCTAGAGGCGGCGCAGCAAAGAGAGTATCTCCTTCCATTAGTTCCTTAAATCCTCGTGCAGTGACATCATCACATGAATGTGTCCCCACGTCTGTGGCACTTAAGGTGGTATTAGCAGTATGCCACAACTACCTGTTTTCACTACAAAAAAAGAAGAAAAAGAAAACTTACTAGAAAAAAGTCTCATCTTAAGGAGAAAAATGTCTCAAATTTACATGAACAATTTTAATCAGTAGAAAAAGTCAGAAATTTACTAGAAAGAGCGCTGAAAATTCAGAGGAAAACTTGGACCCTCGGTGGGTGGTTTTTGGCCCGCGGGCCACATGTTTGACACCCCTGGACCAGCACATTAAAAATACATAATTAAAGGTTTTACTTTCATGAAAAAGTTGCATACCACAGATATCATAGATAGGCACAGATAAGCAAAAGTTGACTTCAGAAGAAGCTTCATTTGCTCTTTACAGCAACATAAAATGTAGTTGCTTTTTCTTTCTGTCATACAAAAACTTAAATGGACAGTAAACTTGAACTTCTTGCTCTAAAAATAATCATATTTAACCACAGAGGTAGGAGCTAATGTGGGGGGAGAACAGAGGTTATTCTCAACAACAGGAGATCAGGGCAGTTGTTCTGTGATTTGATCACTGAGAGCAGCTGCTGTCTGTTCATGACCGTTCTCCAGACTAGAAATAAAATGAACCGACCTATGGAGCTAGGCTCCTGGGCTGCAGCTAGTTGACAGTGGACCAGTGAGAATATACTGTGTGTGCACAGATAGTGCTTATGGGAGTTGTAGTTTTGTAGTCTCAATTTATAGGTTTATTATTTAGATGTCGTTTGAGAAAACTACAACCTGTCAACAAGACAGCTGTAGCTGTCTTAAATGGTGTTCACTTATATAGCACTTTTTCTCATCTCTAGATGACCAAAGCACTTTACACATCCTGTTATCCACCCATTCACACACACACATTCACACACTGATGGCAGCAGAGCTGCCAGACACAGGCGTTGGCCTGACCCACCAGGAGCAACTGCGGGTTCAGTGTCTTGCTCAAGGATACTTTGACATGCAGACTGCACACAGCGCGGGAATCGAACCCCTGACCCTCTGATCAGTTGTCGGCCACACTACACCTGAGCCACAGCAGCCCCTTACCCGCCACAGATGAAATATACCCACCAGGGGCAGGCGGACGGGTGTTAATGTCAAGCCCTGGTTATTATTATTTTTTTTTTTTTTTTTTTTTCTTGCCTTCTGATTGTTGCTCTGAGTGTTGCTATCCCTGTGCTGTTGCAATCCTGGAATTTCCCCGTTGTGGGACTAATAAAGGCTTATCTTATCTTATCTTATTATATTGTGTTGTATTTTTACGATGTGCTTCGCTACTGGCTTTTGTATCATAAATTTAACATTTTAAGTTGTTTTCTCTAAAGTTCAGCTGATTTCTTAATTCTTAATGCTAATGTCAGTAATAAACATCATGGTGTGACGTGTTTGTTTCACTTGCTTAAAAATTCCTTTTACTGTCCTGTAGTGATCTTGGTTAGTTTACGTTATTACTAATGTATTGCTGATGTGACAGTTTGAAATATAACCCACTTGAGGCTATATTTTAGAGAGAACCAAGCAGTTTGTTAAACTGAGGAGGAACATCTGTAATAATTTATCTGATTATGCTAACTATAAAAATGTTCTGTCACATCTGTAATAATCAGATTTTTATTATGTTTTTTTTCTTTCCTCTTGTTTGTTTCACCAAGGTCCATGGTGGTGAACCTGAGGGTCATCAGTCAGCGCAGCTGTGAAGACAAGAGACTGGAAGCAAAATAAGAACATTTTCTCGTGTTTACTGTTGATACAAACACTGCTTGTGCATTTCAATAAATTATTTTTGAAAAAAAAAAAGTTTTTTGCAAGATAATTCAAGAAACATTCTAAATATTCATTATACACAGACAAACGTTTCAAACGTTCTCATTTAATCTATTTATAAAGACAAGATATCTCTGTCTGTGTGTTTGTGTGTCTGTCTGTGCATGTGTGTGTGTTCCTCAGATATCTCTCAAACCGTTCATTAGACTGGCCTAAGATTTTAAACGTGGTTTGCTGAGGTTACAAGTGTGTGCATCCCCAAATATGCGGTCACTCAGTCAAAATATGTCATTTTTATCAATAAAAGTTTAGCCACCGCTCTGTGACCGCTCTGTGTCTTAATGCCCTGTTTTCAAGAAGTGTGGACAGGGTTTCAGCTTGACTCCATGCTCATTGGATAATACGCTGCATCATGGCCATGCTGATTGGACAATATGCGGCATCACGACCTGTCAGTTACCACAGCGCTTCGCAATAAGTGCTTTGCTGAGGGTACGAGGATGTGCATCCCTGAGTATGGAGTCGCTCAACTTTATATCATAAAGTTGCTCTAGATCTGTGTGTGTATTCGCTGCAGGCAGCAGCCGAACAGAGCTCTGTACGGTTTTTCCTGTGAACAAACGCTGCAAATATGCCATTATAGGGTAGCTCCAAGTTAGAAACCCGTTCAGTTCAATAAATAAAATCTGTTTGAGCTTAGGCCCATTTGTGACAAAATTGGGGCTCGTCCGTCCATTTGAATCTAGACCCATTTGTTTGTCCGTCCATTTTAGAGTGGACCCATTTGTGACGAAGTAGGGGGGCTGTTTGAATCCGGACCCATTAATTCTTCTGTCCGTTTAATTGTGGGCTGTGAGAAAATAGGAGCTTGTTTGTTTGTTTTAGTGGATTCGCCCATCTGTTTTTAACTGGGTTTAATCCGGGTTAGCGTTTTCCGTGTATTTTGTTTTGATATCACTGAAAATTTCTCTTGTTAGGTTTAACATTGAATTCCATTTGGGGGTTTGCTGTTTGTTATTGTGGTGGTGAAAGCTGCCTAAGACCACATCCACGGGAACCTGCGACTCGCTGCGTAGCAGTTGCTTGTCAACCCCAGTGGGTTTGTGAGTAAAGAACCTCCTGCCAGTAACTGCACAAAGACTAGGGTCTACGTTATGTAGATAGAGATTTTTTTGACTAAGTAGTCAGGGTGAAGAATTTCCAGTGTGTCTTTTTTTTTTTTTGGAAACACTTTTTTCTGTTTGTTTGTCCAGTTCAGTTTGGTCTGGTTGCGCAGTGTACTCACGTGTGCGATTAGAGGCGTTGATGGCGGTTTTGTGAATGGACGGGTGGTTGTGGTGTCCATGTGGCGTAAGCGCTTGTTGTTGTGTAGCATTTTCTGAGTGAGCGCGCACTTGTTGGGGAGACACAGAGGTTGGTGAGTGTCTGAGTCAATTTGTAAATCTGTTTGTGGTGTTTTGTTGTGTTTGGAGCATGAGTTAATTGTTTTCGGGTTGTCGGGCAGAGTGCTGCACCTGTGATAATTTTACGCCTCAGTCTGGATTGTTTGTACGTGTTGACGTTTGTGTTACACGTGGTTATGATGTTAGCTGTAGAAGATTTTCTACATTTTCCTTCTGAGGGGGGGTTAGAACGGTGTTCACAAGAGCAACTCATTAAGATAGCGGAACGGTTTGAGTTGGATGTAGGGGACAAACAGTCAAAAGAAAATATGAAGCAGCTTATAAAAGTAAATCTGTTGGCCTAAGGTGTCCTCACATCTGCAAGCACCCTGATGGTGCTTCTGCGTCAGGTCTAACCGGGGGTGTTGCCAGGTTGACTTTTGAACAGTGTGAAAGGTTGTTAATGCTTGAAATGGAATTGGAGGAATGCAGAGAGAAACAGCTGCAACTGCAGAAATGCGGAGTGAGTGTTGATGTTGCTGGTGATGCTGGTTTAGGTCCAAACAGTACTCTTAACCATGCACACTCATTTGACGTTTCTTCCAATTTACATCTAGTTGCCCAGTTTTCTGAGCAGGATCCTGACACTTTTTTTTCTTTGTTTGAGTGGGTTGCTCATAGTCGGGCCTCGTCTGAGCGCACATTACTGCTGCAATGTAAATTAACCGGTAAAGCGCAGAAGTTTATACTGTGCTTAGTTTAGCAGACAGTTGGCTTTATGTATCTGCGAAAGCCCCTGTTTTAAAAGCGTATTAACTGGTGCCAGAGGCATACCATCAGAAGTTTAGCTCATGGAAAAATCCTGTAAGCAGACACATATGGAATTCACCAGAGAGCTTGTTACTCACTTTAATCAGTGGTGTAATTGATTGCAAGCTAATTCGTATGAAGCTTTGTGTGAGCTTGTAATTATGGAACAATTTAAAAACTCTGTTCCTGCCCACATTGCAACATGCATTAACGAACATAAAGAAAAAACTGTCATTGAAGCAGCTACTCTGGCTGATGAGTATTTATTAATTCATCGTGAAAAACGCGAGTATGATAAGCCTAACTTCTCAGGGTGCAGAGATGTTTTTTCACCAGGTAAGAGAGGGGGACAGCAAAATATTCAGCCGAGTCTGCGTTTTGATTCAAACAAAATCTGCAATTATTGTAAAGGTAAGGGACACTGGAAAGCAGATTGTCCAGTTAAATCTAAGAGCAGATTTGGTGACGTGCAGGTTAGACCTGTGGTGTTGGCGGCTCCGGTAAATTATGTCAACTCTAAAAACCTGTGTGTTGAACCTCCTCAGGTACAGTTTGTCTGTCATCATCATCAGCAGTCTGTCGGGGGCGACAATGACTGTTTCATTTAGGTCTGATCAGATTCCTCCACGCAGCTCTGTCCGCCTTTCACTGCCAGGAACTCCTGACCTTGTTCACGCGAGTGACGTCCGCGCCGGTAAACACCACTTAATGTGCCAGACAAATTGTTTTTTGTAAAATGAGTGGGAAGAGATCGCCGGAGCATTGCGCAATATACACAGTAGTGTTTTCTCTGTGTATGTAAGCCTACACTCCCTACGTTTATCTTTCAGCCTGACTAGCTAGTCTTCTCTAACGCTACTAGTCTATTTGTGGATTATCTGGTGCTGGCGGCTGTTCCTGCCTCGCCCTAATACAGCACGGACTGCCTTGGACCGCTCTAGCCCATAAGTTCCTGTTTGCCTTTCTCCCTGTGCTGACGGCTGTTCTGCGGCACTAGGCATTCCCCTTCCCCAGGCAGTTGAGCGTCTGTGTGGCATCCCTGTTTTTCCAGTGGCTTCAGTCACAATAATTTCAACGTTCTGTTTATTGTTGTGACTGTTTGCTGGACTTAGTTTGGGTTTTTGTTCAATAAAGTGCATGAAACTACTTCTGCTCATGGGTTTCCATTCCTCCTTCTGCGCACTGCGTAATGGCGCACGAGGGGTCATAACATTTTGTCTCTGATGGTCAGGTATCCCTGGGCAGTGCTGTTAAAGTGCCTGTGAAAATTTTAAAGGATACCAGTGCATTAAATTCCTTTATTTTAGAGTCTGCTTTGCCCTTTTCTGATGTTACAGCTATAAGTTATTATGTCCTGGTGAAGGGTATGGAGCTGTCGGTGTTGTTTTCTGCTCCGGTGCAAAAGTTTTATCTGGACTGTGGTTTGGTTTAGGGAAATGTGACCATGGCTGTGTGCCCCGCGCTGCCTGTTCTTGGTGTGCATGTCATCTTGGGGAATGATTTTGCGAGTGGTCGGGTTTGGGCAGAAGTACTTCCACCTCCCATTGTGACATCTGTTCCCTCTGTTTTAGAGACGGTGCATGGTCAGAGTGTCTGTGAAATGTTTCCAGCATGCGCAGTGACGTGCCCCATGAGCCGTAAGCAGGTTGAAACTGATGATAGTGGCCTAAGTGACACTGTAAAAATACCTGATTGACTCTTGTCTGTGTCCCGCACTGATTTAATAGCAGAACAACGTGCTGATTCATCACTGAGTGCGTGTTTTGATGTTGTTCCTTCAGATGCAGACAGTAAGGCTATGTTCACACTGCAGGTTTTAATGCTCAATTCCGATTTTTTTTGCACAAATGTGACCCATATCTGATTTTTTTAATGACAGTCTGAAAAGCGCATATCCGATTTTTTCACATCAGACCCAGACCACTTTCATATGTGGTCCTAATTCAGATATGTGTCTGTTAGTGGGCTATTACCACTGTTTTTATAAAAACTTTTCAACCATGGTAGCGCCCCTGATGGACTTGCTGAAGGCTGGAGCCCAGTATGTGTGGTCTGATATCTGTCAGAGGTCATTTGACAATATTAAGGCTCTCTTGTGTTCTCCCCCCATCCTGGCAGCTCCACATTTGGACCAGATATTTCAATTGCAGATGGATACCAGTGATGTGGGTGCAGGAGCTGTCTTACTCCAGAAGGGACAAGATGGTATTGACTGACCTGTGAGGGGTTTTTTTTCAAAGAAGTTTAATTCTTATCAACTGAATTATTCAGTGATTGAAAAGGAGGTACTGGCCTTGGTGTAGGCTCTTAAAACATTTTGAAGTTTATGTTGACTCTGGAGCCCCATCAAAATCTACACAGATCATAATCCACTGGTCTTCTTGAATTCTTTGACTTGTCCTAATCATAGACTGATGCGTTGGTTTTTGTTTTTACAGACCTACTATTTGGACATCCACCACATCAAAGGCTCAGAGAATGTTATGGCAGATGCCTTGTCTACAGCATCAAGTTCTTAAGTGTTAAGACTTAAAAAATCTCGTCTGTGGTTATCTAAGCCATCTGTTCTGCTTTTTGTTACTCTTAAAGTGCTTCTCGAGGTGCCGGAGTTGCTGGGTAGCTGAGGGTCTTAATGGGTTGGCTGGGTGCCTACATTGAGGCTTGGTAAGAGAAATGATAGCTCTGTATTTGTAGTATTTTATACAGTGGTGTGAAAAAGTGTTTGTACCCTGACTGATATCTCATTTTTTTGTATGTTTGTCACACTTAAATGTTTCAGATCATCAAACAAATTTAAATATTTGACAAAGATAAGTAAACACAAATGCAGTTTTTAAATGAAGATGTTTATTATTATTAAGGGGAAATAATCCAAACCTACATGGCCCTGTGTGAAACAGTAATTGTACCTCCCATTAAAACATAAATTAACTGTGGTTTTTCACATCTTTGGAAAGCTGAGTTCAATTTCTCTAGCCACACCCAGGCCTGATTACTGCCACACCTCTTCTCAATCAAGAAATCACTTAAATAGGACCTGCCTGACAAAGTGAAGTAGACTGAGACTAATTTTCAGCATAATTATTCTGAGTCAAAAATCAGGCGGAACATTCGAATATAAGTACAGTATTTTAGTGACACATGAGGAGCGCATAATGTTATAGCATCTTAGACTAGAACAAAGAGCAGAGTTTCCCTCGGAGGTAGCAGGGAGGTGTGAAGGATGAATGCAGTGTGATCTTTTGTGTATCAGAGACTTCTAGCAGGATGGTAAAGGATTAAGGAAGTGAATGCAATGTGACCTTTTGTGTGTAGAAGCTTCTGAGAGAATGCCATAGTATTTAAGAGAAGAGTTTTGTCTGAGATGTCCTTTTTCTGACTATGCTTCTGTGTGAGATGTGTAATAAACTGTCTGAGTCCAAGCCGCCTCGTTATTTACACACTCCACACTGGTGACCCAAGACGAATCATGCAACACGACGAAAGATCCCCGGAGCCAGCCTCGTTGGGAGCCCCCAGCCAAGCATATGCTGTTACAATCAAGCTACCGAATTTTTGGCAGCACAATCCACGCTCCTGGTTCCACCTAGTTGAGGCACAGTTCGCCCTCCGGGGGATATCGGCGGATGACACGAAGTTCTACCATGTGGTCGCAACACTCGACACTCACACGGCTCAGCGTGTGGAGAGCCTGCTTGATCAGCCACCAACCAGCGACAAGTACGGCGCGCTGAAGGCTGCACTCATCCAGCACTACATGCTCTCGGTTGGTGAGAGAGCAGAGAGACTCCTGACGCGGACTGGGTTAGGAGATGGGTCGGCTATTGACCTGATGGAGAAGTTGCTGAGATTAAAGGGCTCGGACGACGACCATTTCATTTTTACCCACCTCTTCCTCCGGAACCTTCCGTCAGCGACGAGAGCGACCCTGGCCAATTCGCCGTTGCTGGCCAAGCGGGACTATTGTGCGCTGGCCCGAGAAGCACACCGGATCATCATGGCCAGCAGAGAGTTCACGACCACGGCGGCAGCGACGGAGCTCGGTGCGACGGCCGGAGGAGGCAAGAAGCCATTGACGGCAGCGGCAGAGCCACCGACGACAGCAGCACCGGGGGCCAAAGAACGCGGAGGAGACACCCTTTGTTTCTACCACCGTCGCTTCGCAGAGAAGGCACGCAAATGTATACCACCGTGCCAGTTCAAGCGCTCGGGAAACGCCAAGACCGGGGGTCGGTAGCAGCTGCGACCCTCGGGGAGGAGAACAAGCTGCTCTACTTGACGGACGCACGCTCGGGGAGGCATTTCCTCGTGGACACCGGCGCCCAGTTGAGTTTCATCATGCCATCCTACGCCGACCGGCTGGCGGGATCTAGCGGCCCCGAGATGGCAGCAGCAAACGGCTCGGAGATTAAGACCTTTGGTGAGAGGACTCTGCTTCTGTCTCTACATGGCCGTACATTTGAGTGGACTTTTGTCATAGCAGCATTGAATTTCAATATATTGGGGGCTGATTTTTTGTGCACACATGGTTTATTGGTTGATCTCGCTAACAAGTGCCTGGTTAATGCACTGTCCTTTGATTCTATCCCCTGTACAACTCGAGCATCCCGGCCAACAGCACAAGCCAACGTCACAGCTGCATGCGGTAAGTTCCACACACTGCTCATTCAGTTCCCAGCACTCACGGTCCCGACATTTTCGGCAACCATCGCTAAACACGGGGTGGAGCATTTTATCACCACCACCAGGCCGCCCGTTTTTGCAAAACCTCGGCGCTTGGACGCAGCTAAACTGGCCATAGCGCGCGAGGAGTTCGCCAACCTGGAGAGGTTGGGCATAATCAGGCGTTCAAACAGCCCATGGGCTTCCCCGCTACACATGGTCCCTAAAGCTGAGGGTTCGTGGCGACCCTGCGGGGATTTCCGCAGGTTGAACAACGCCACAGCGCACGACCGCTACCCAATTCCTCACATCCAAGATTTTTCCGTTCACCTGGCAGGAGCACACGTTTTTTCTAAAATAGACCTGGTCCACGGTTACCACCAAGTCCCAGTGCGCGCCGAGGACATACCCAAAACAGCGGTGATAACTCCGTTCAGTTTATTCGAGTTTTTGCGCATGCCATTCGGGCTTAAAGGGGCTGCACAGACGTTCCAACGCATGATGGATGGAGTGCTGCGTGATCTCCCTTTCGTATTTGTCTACTTGGACGATATCTTGGTAGCCAGCGCGTCCGAAGACGAAAACGAAACCGGCGGTTTTCCGGAGGTTGGAAGAGCACGGGTTAATAATCAACCCAGCGAAATGTCAGTTCGGGGTGACGCAGATTGATTTTTTGGGGCACCGCGTCTCTCCCAAAGGAACGGTTCCGCTGCCTGACAAAGTGCGCGCGGTAGCGGATTTTCCCCGGCCGCAAACGGTCAGGGCGTTACAGGAATTTTTGGGAATGGTGAATTTTTATAACCGTTTCCTTCCCTGCGCAGCGCAGCTGATGCAACCACTGTACGCCGCGCTCAAAAAACAGAAACCCGCAAATAAGATCGAATGGTCCCCGGAGCGAGAGCGGGCGTTCTCGGAAGTCAAAGCAGCCCTGGCAAACGCTGCATTGCTGGCACATCCAGACCCAACGGCCCGCATAGCGCTCACTACTGACGCGTCAGATGTGGCCATAGGGGCGGTCGTGGAGTAGCGTGTAGCTGGGGCTTGGCAGCCGCTCGCCTTTTTCAGCAGGACTTTGCGCGATAGTGAACGTAAATACAGCGCGTTCGACAGGGAGTTGCTGGCTCTCCACTTGGCCATTCGCCACTTCCAGTTCTGGCTGGAAGGGTGCTGTTTCACCGCGTTCGTTGACCACAAGCCACTAACATTTCCGATGGCAAAGGTTTCAGAACCATGGTCAGGCCGGCAGCAGAGACAGCTGGCCGCGATCTCAGCATGTGTCGGGTAAACTGAATGTAGTGGCAGACTGCCTCTCGCGCGCCGTGGCTGCCCCGGTCTGCGTGGGGATAGATTACTCAGCCATGGCCGCGGAGCAGGTTAGTGACGCGGACGTGCGCGCGCTCCAGTCTGGACCAACAGGGTTAAGGCTGGAGAGCAGGGTGCTGCAAGACGGTATGCCCCCCCTAATTTGTGATGTCTCCACGGGGCGACCGCGTCCCGTGGTACCGGCCGCGTGGCGCCGCCGCGTTTTTGACTCGATTCATTCTTTGGCGCACCCGGGAGTGCGCACGTCGGTCAAAATGGTAGGAGAGAAATTTGTGTGGCCGAGCCTTCGCAAACAAGTGAAAGAGTGGGCAGCAGCCTGCATGGCGTGCCAACGAGCCAAGGTACACAGACACACGAAGGCTCCCTTGGAGCCGTTTCGCATCCCGGCTAAGAGGTTCCACCATGTTCACGTGGACCTTGTGGGCCCCCTCCCGCCATCACAGGGGTGCACGCACCTTCTGACAATGGTGGACCGCACCACGCGCTGGCCAGAAGTGGTTCCACTGGCAGCAACCACAGCTGAGGAGGTGGCGCGCGCGTTTTTAATGGCATGGGTGGCGCGTTTTGGAGTGCCGTCGGATATTACGTCCGACAGAGGCCCTCAATTTGTTTCCGAACTCTGGTCAACAATGGCCCGCAGCCTGGGTGTCACAATTCACCGCACAACCGCGTACAGTCCACAGGTTAATGGGACTCCACTGCGAACGTTTTCATAGGTCATTGAAAGCGGCTCTCAGGGCGTCACTAACGGATGCAAATTGGGTAGACAAGCTACCGTGGGTTTTATTGGGGTTACGTTCTGCGCCTAAAGAGGATTTGGAAGCGTCCCCGGCTGAACTCGATTTTGTGCAGCCACTTCGGCTGCCCGGGGAGTTTATTCCAGATAATCCCGATCCGGGCAGCTCCCCGTCTCAGCTGTTGCAGCGTAGCATAGACACAAGCACACTGCTGGGCCCTGTTCACCACAGTTTTCCGCGCGTTTTTGTGCCTAAAACTTTGAAAAACGCGGAGTTTGTTTTTGTTAGACATGATGCCCATCGACCTCCACTGCACCCACCTTATGACGGACCGTTCAGAGTGCTGGAAACAGGGGACAAGCATTTTTTGCTAGATTTGGGGGGTAGGAGGGAAAAGGTTGGCATAGACAGACTCAAACCCGCTTTTGTTGTGGCGGATGAGCAAGTGCTGTTGGCGAGGGCCCCTCGGCGTGGAAGACCCCCACGGGGAGCTTCCCAGAGAAAAGATTCCCCAGAGCACCCACATGCACAGACTTTTACCCCTCAATCATCAGCCCCCCAGCATGACAGCGCCGCGGAGGCGGTGAATTCTGGTTACAGCAGATACGGGAGAAGACTGAAGCCCAAGCAGCATGTGGATTGATGTTTAATGATTTAACCACAGCATATGGACTGTCATTCTATTGTTCTATCCAAGACGCTCGGGGGGGTCGTTTAGTGACACATGGGGAGTGCATAATGTTATAGCATCTTAGACTAGAACAAAGAGCAGAGTTTCCCTCGGAGATAGCAGGGAGGTGTGAAGGATGAATGCAGTGTGATCTTTTGTGTATCAGAGACTTCTAGCAGGATGGTAAAGGATTAAGGAAGTGAATGCAATGTGACCTTTTGTGTGTAGAAGCTTCTGAGAGAATGCCATAGTATTTAAGAGAAGAGTTTTGTCTGAGATGTCCTTTTTCTGACTATGCTTCTGTGTGAGGTGTGTAATACAGTGATCCCTCACTTATCGCGGTTAATGGGTTCCAGAACCGACCGCGAAAAGTGAAAAACCGCGAAGTAGCGTCACCCCTAATGACGTCATCCATAAATAATACGTACGTTCATTCTCTTACTCTCTCTCTCTCATATGATACGTGTGTGTGTGTGTGTACGTGTACATACATACGTAGATGTAAATAAAGTGTACATAAATATGTTTTTAGAACTCTTTTATTCTTATAACAAGATACGTAACTCAAGATGAAGATGATTTACTTCACAGGTTAATGAGAGCTTTACTGCTCCTCAGGTGACGCCTCATCGTCAGGTGCTAGAGGCGCAGGATCGTCGAGGGCAGCTGGAGAAGCTGCAGGAGGCAGCGTAGTGGCTCGACGGGAAGACTATTTCGCACAAAATGGCACAAGAGAACAGCAAAAAGTTCCACGCGGCGAGACTACGTAACACGAGCGATAAAGAGCAATGAATGCGGTCTTCCTTCCCTTCATGGGTGCTCGGCAGGGAGAGGAGGTGGGTGAAACGTCTCGGCCAATCAGCTTGCGGGGTGAAACGTCTCGGCCAATCAGCTTGCGAGATTTCCGAGCCGAGCCAACACAACAACAGCGAACAGAGAGGTGGATTTTTTGAGCTGTGCAGCTCTCCGTGTTGATACCTGATGGTCTAATGTAGTCTCCCTGCCTTCTGCTAGCGCCCGCCCATTATTTCTCAATTTTGAATTTTTGATGAATATTTTTGAAAAATCCGCGATGCACTGAGGGCGCGAAAGGTGAAGTGCGAAGTAGCGAGGGATCACTGTAAACTGTCTGAGTCCAATCCGCCTACATGGGGAGTGCATAATGTTATAGTGTGGTGGACACACATATGGGACCTGTTTTGTGACTCACATTTTAGGTCAGAACAAAGTAAGAGGCTTCCTTGGTGATGACGGGAAGCTGCAGGAATCTTAGCTTTGGTATGCAAGGCCCGAGACTGTGGGGGGTTTAATTAAAGGATTAAAGAAGGGATGCATTGTAGACTCCCCCCCTCATGGATCGTCACCTTATCGTGGTGGGGGGGTTTGCGTGCCCCAGTGATCCCAGGAGCTATGTTGTCCGGGGCAATTTGCCTCTGATAGGGTCTCCCAAGACAAACTGGTCCTGGGTGAAGGGCCAGACGAAGAACGATCCAACAGACTCTCATGATAAATTGTATATCAAGGATTCAGTGTACCCCGCCCGGTATGGGGTTACCGGGGCCCCACCCTGGAGCCAGGCCTGGGGGAGGGGCTCGAAGGCTAGCGTCTGGTGGCCGGGTTTCCACCCATGGGACCCGGCCGGGCTCAGCCCGAAGGAGTTACATGGGTCCGCCCTCCAGTAGGTTCACCACCTGCAGGAGGGATCATGGAAGTCCGGTGCTATGTGGATTAGGTGGCAGTCAAAGGCGGAGACCTTGGCGGACTGATCCCAAGCTTTCTAAACTGGCTTTTGGTACGTGGAATGTCACCTCTCTGGTGGGGAAGGAGCCTGAGCTGGTGTACGAGATTGAGCGATACCGGCTAGATATAGTTGGCCTCACCTCAACACACAGCTCCGGTTCCGGAACCAGTCTCCTGGAGAGGGGCTGGAGCTTGGCCTTTTCTGGAGTTGCCCCGGGCGAGAGGCAACGAGCAGGGGTAGGTATTCTTGTATCGCCCCACCTTGCTGCCTCTATATTGGAGTTTTCCCCGGTGGACGAAAGGGTTGCTTCCCTGCGCCTTCGGGTTGGGAAACGGGTCCTGACCATCATTTGTGCCTATGCACCAAATGATGTTTCAGAGTACCCACCCTTTTTGGAGTCTGTGACTGGGGTGCTGGAGGGTGCTCCTCCTGGAGACTCCATTGTCCTACTGGGGGACTTCAATGCGCACGTGGGCAACGACAGTGAAACCTGGAGGGGGGTGATTGGGAGGAACGGCCTGCCCGATCTGAACCCGAGTGGTGTTCAGTTATTGGACTTCTGTGCTAACCACAGTCTGTCTATAACGAACACCATGTTCAAGCATAAGGGTGTCCATATGTGCACCTGGCACCAGGACACCCTAGGCCGCAGGTCGATGATCGATTTTGTTATCGTATCATCAGACCTGCGACCGTATGTCTTGGACACCCGAGTAAAGAGAGGTGCAGAGCTGTCAACTGATCACCACCTGGTGGTGAGTTGGATCCGATGGCAGGGGAGGAAGCCATTCAGACCTGGTAGACCCAAACGTATAGTGAGGGTGTGCTGGGAGCGTCTGGCTGAGGCCCCTGTCCGGGAGGTCTTCAACTCCCACCTCCGGAAGAACTTCAACCACATTCCGAGGGAGTCTGGAGACATGGAGTCTGAATGGGCCATGTTCTCCACCTCTGTTGTTGAAGCGGCAGCCCAGAGCTGCGGCCGCAAGGTGGCCGGTGCATCTCGTGGTGGCAACCCCCGAACCAAGTGGTGGACACCAGTGGTGAGGGGGGCCATTAAGCTGAAGAAGGAGTCCTATCAAGCTTGGTTGGCTTGTGGGACTCCCGAAGCAGCTGAGGTGTACCGGCAGGCCAAGCGGAGTGCAGCTCGGGTGGTTGCTGAAGCAAAAACCCGGGTATGGGAGGAGTTCGGTGAGGCCATGGAACAAGACTTTCGGTCGGCTTCAAAGAGATTCTGGCAAACTGTTCGGCGGCTCAGGAGGGGAAAGCAGCTCCCCGTCCACACTGTGTATGGTGCGGATGGGACACTGTTGACTTCAACTGGGGATATCGTCGGGCGGTGGAAGGAATACTTCGAGGATCTCCTCAATCCCACTGATACGCCTTCCACAGAGGAAGCAGGGTTTGGGGACGAGGGGGATGACTCGCCTATCACAGGGGCTGAGGTCGCCAAGGTGGTTAAAAATCTCCTTGGTGGCCGGGCCCCGGGGGTGGACGAGATTCGCCCCGAGTACCTCAAGGCCCTGGATGTTGTTGGGTTGTCATGGTTGACACGCCTCTGCAACATTGCGTGGAGGTCGGGGGCAGTGCCTTTGGCATGGCAAACCGGGGTGGTGGTTCCTCTCTTCAAAAAAGGGGACCGGAGGGTGTGCTCCAACTTTAGAGGGATCACACTCCTCAGCCTCCCTGGGAAGGTCTATGCCAAGGTATTGGAGAGGAGAGTCCGGCCGTTGGTCGAACCTCGGATTCAGGAGGAGCAATGTGGTTTTCGTCCTGGCCGTGGCACATCGGACCAGCTCTTTACCCTCTCGAGAATTCTTGAGGGTTCGTGGGAGTTTGCCCAACCAGTTTACATGTGTTTTGTGGACTTGGAGAAGGCATTTGACCGCGTCCCTCGTGGATTTTTGTGGGGGGTGCTTCGGGAGTATGGGGTATCGGGCTTGTTGTTACGAGCTATTCGGTCTCTGTACGACCGTTGTGAGAGTTTAGTTCGCATTGCCAACACTCGGTCGGAGTCATTCCCAGTGAGAGTTGGACTCCGCCAGGGCTGCCCTTTGTCACCGGTCCTGTTCATAATTTTTATGGACAGGATTTCTAGGCGCAGCCAGGGAATGGAGGGTGTCATGCTTGGTGACCACAGGATCTCATCTCTGTTGTTTGCAGATGATGTTGTCCTGTTGGCTTCATCCAGCAATGACCTACAGCTCTTGCTGGGACGGTTTGCCGCTGAGTGTGAAGCGGCTGGGATGAGAATCAGCACCTCCAAGTCCGAGTCCATGGTCCTCAGCCGGAAAAAGGTGGATTGTCCTCTCCGGGTTGGGGACAGGCTCCTGCCCCAAGTGGAGGAGTTTAAGTATCTTGGGGTCTTGTTCACGAGTGAGGGGAAAATGGAGCGAGAGATCGACAGACGGATTGGAGCAGCATCTGCAGTGATGCGGACGTTGTACCGGTCTGTTGTGGTGAAGAGGGAGCTTAGTTCTAAGGCAAAGCTGTCGATTTACCAGTCAATCTACGTTCCTACTCTCACCTATGGTCACGAGCTTTGGGTAATGACCGAAAGAACGAGATCGCGGATACAAGCGGCTGAAATGAGCTTTCTCCGTAGGATTGCTGGACTCACCCTCAGAGATAGGGTGAGGAGCTCAGTCATCCGGGAGAGGCTCAGAGTAGAACCGCTGCTCCTCCACATTGAAAGGAGTCAGTTGAGGTGGTATGGGCATCTGATTAGGATGCCTCCTGGACGCCTCCCACTTGAGGTGTTTCAGGCACGTCCCACTGGGAGGAGACCCCGGGGCAGACCCAGGACTCGGTGGAGAGACTATGTCTCCCAGCTAGTCTGGGAACGCCTTGGTATCCCCTCTGAAGAGCTGGAGCAGGTGGCTGGGGAGAGGGAAGTCTGGGCTTCTCTGCTTGAACTGCTGCCTCCGCGACCCGGACCTCCGGAAAAGCGGTAGAAGATGGATGGATGGATGGATGGATGCATTGTAGACAGTGGAAGTGATATCATGGAGAGAGGACGCATTGTTACTGTCTTTATAATGCAAGGTGATTCATGTGACGTGTGAACTGTAAGAGTCCTGATATTTAAGGACGAGAGTTTCCTGTGTGGCTCTTACTGCTTTGAGACGATAGTGATGTGAATAAACCTGACTTGAGAGAGAACTCTGCCTCGTCATTCTCACATCTCCACACTGGTGACCCGAGACGTATCATGCAAGAGGAGAATTCCCCCGGGCCAGCCTCGTCAGGAGCCCCCAGCCAAGCGAATGCCGTTACAGTCCAGCTACCGGACTTCTGGCAGAACAATCCATGCTCCTGGTTCAACGCGGTTGATGTGCAGTTCAACCTCCGGGGAATATCGGTAGACGCCACGAAATTCTACCACGTAGTCGCAAAGCTGGACAACAACACGGCCCAGCATGTGGAGAGCCTGATCGACCAGCCGCCGGACAGCGACAAATACGGCACGTTGAAGGCTGCACTCATCCAACAATTCACCCCCTCTGTGGAGGAGCGAGCAGAGAGGCTCCTGGCGCTGACGGAGTCGGAAAATGACATGCCCGCGAACCTGATGGAGAAGTTGTTGAGGTTGAAAGACTCTGACGACGATCACTTCATTTTCACCCACCTCTTCCTCAGGACTCTACCGTCAGCAGCGAGAGCGACCCTGGCCAGTTCGCCACTGTTGGCCCTACGGGACTACCGCACGCTGGGCCGAGAGGCGCAGCGGATTGTCAACGCCACCAAGCGGCGTGTAACCACGGCCGCTGCAGCGGAACTCGGCGCGACGACCGGAGACGACAGGAGGCCAGAGGCAGCGGTGCCAGACTCACCGACAACAGCAGCGGCAGGGGCCAGGGAACGCGGATCGGACGTCCTTTGTTTCTACCATCGCCGTTTCGCAGAGAGGGCACGCAAGTGTGTACCACCAAGCCAGTTCGGGCGTTCGGGAAACGCCAAGACCGGGAGTCGGTAGCAGCCGCGGCCCTCGGGGAGGAGAACAAGCTGCTCTACTTGTCGGACGCACGCTCGAGGAGGCAGTTCCTCGTCGACACAGGCTCCCAGTTGAGTTTCATCACACCTTCCTACGCGGACAGACTAGCGGGTTCCGGAGGTCCCCGGGTGACAGCAGCGAATGGCTCGGAGATTAAGACCTTTGGTGAGAAGACTCTGCTTCTGTCTCTACACGGCCGTACATTTGATTGGACTTTTGTTGTAGCAGCAGTAAATTTCAATATGTTGGGGGCTGATTTTTGTGCTCACATGGTTTGTTGGTTGATCTCGCTAACAGGCGCCTGGTTAATGTCTTTTGATTAAAGACATTAAAGTAAAGTCTTTTGATTCTATTCCCTGTACAGCGTGAGTGGCCCCGCCAACAGCACAAGCCAACGTCACAGCTGCCAGCGGTAAGTTCCACACACTGCTCACCCAGTTCCCAGCACTCACGGTCCCCACATTTTCAACAACAGTCGCTAAACACGGGGTGGAGCATTTTATTACCACTACCGGACCGCCCGTTTTTGCAAAAGCTCGGCGCTTGGACGCAGTTAAAAATGCAGTTAAAATGACCATAGCGCACGAGGAGTTCGCCAACCTGGAGAGGTTGGGCATTATCAGACGTTCAAACAGTCCTTGGGCTTCCCCGCTGCACATGGTCCCGAAAGCTGACGGATCACGGCGACCTTGCGGGGATTTCCGCAGGTTAAACAACGCTACAGCGCACGACCGCTACCCAATCCCACATATCCAAGATTTTTCCGTTCATTGGGCAGGGGCACGCGTTTTTTCTAAAATAGACTTGGTCCGCGGTTACCACCAAGTCCCAGTGCGCGCTGAGGACATACCCAAAACAGCGGTAATAACTCTGTTTGGCCTATTCGAGTTTTTACGCATGCCATTCGGACTTAAAGGGGCTGCTCAGACGTTCCAACACATGATGGATGCGGTACTTCGCGATCTCCCTTTCGTGTTCGTCTACTTGGACGATATTTTAGTAGCCAGCGCGTCCGAAGACGAACACGAAAAACACCTGGCCACTGTTTTCCGAAGGTTGGGAGATCACGGGTTAATAATCAACCCAGCGAAGTGTCAGTTCGGGGTGGCGCAGATCGATTTTTTTAGGACACCGCGTCTCTCCCGAAGGGGCAGTTCCGCTTCCTGACAAAGTGCGCGCGGTGACAGACTTTCCCTGGCCGCAGTCAATCAGGGCGTTGCAGGAGTTTTTGGGAATGGTGAATTTTTATCACCGTTTTCTCCCCCGCGCGGCACAACTCATGCAGCTGCTGTATGCCGCGCTCAAAAAAAAGAAACCCGCGGATAAGGTCGAGTGGTCCCCGGAGCGGGACCAAGCGTTCTTGGAGGTGAAAGCAGCCTTGGCAAAGGCTGCGTTGTTGGCACACCCAAACCCAACGGCCCGCATAGCGCTCAACACTGACGCATCAGATGTGGCCATAGGGGCGGTCGTAGAGCAACATGTAGCCGGGGTTTGGCAGCCCCTCGCATTTTTCAGCAGGACCTTGCGCGATAGCGAACGTAAATACAGCACGTTCCACAGGGAGCTGCTGGCTCTCCATTTGGCCATCCGCCACTTTCAGTTCTGGCTAGAAGGACGCTCTTTCACCGCGTTTGTTGACCACAAACCGCTAACATTCGCAATGGCCAAGGTTTCCGAACCGTGGTCAGACCGGCAACAGAGACAGCTGGCCGCGATATCAGAGTTTACCACTGATATTCAGCATGTGGCGGGCAAACTGAATGTAGTGGCAGATTGTCTCTCGCGCGCTGTGGCGGCCCCAGTCAGCGTAGGAGTAGATTACGCAGCCATTGCCGCAGAGCAGGTTAGTGACGCGGATGTGCGCGCGCTTCAGTCTGGACCAACAGGGCTAAGGCTGGAGAGCAGGGTGCTGCAAGACGGTATGCCCCCCCTAATCTGCGATGTCTCCACCGGACGGCCGCGTTCAGTAGTACCGGCTGCGTGGCGCCGCCGCGTTTTTGACTCGATTCATTCTTTGGCGCACCCGGGAGTGCGCGCGTCGGTCAAAATGGTAGGAGAGAAATTTGTGTGGCCGAGCCTTCGCAAACAGGTTAAAGAGTGGGCAGCAGCCTGCACGGCGTGTCAACGAGCCAAAGTACACTGGCACACGAAGGCTCCTTTGGAGCCGTTTCACATTCCGGCCAAGAGGTTTGATCACGTTCTTGTGGACCTCGTGGGCCCCCTCCCGCCATCACAAGGGTGCACACACCTTCTGACAATGGTGGACCGCACCACGCGCTGGCCTGAAGTGGTCCCGCTGGCATCAACCACGGCCGAGGAGGTGGCGCGCGCGTTTTTAACAGCTTGGGTGGTGCGTTTCGGCATTCCGTCGGACATTACGTCCAACAGAGGCCCTCAATTTGTGTCCGAGCTTTGGTCGACAATGGCCCGCAGCCTGGGTGTCACAATTCACCGCACAACTGCGTACAATCCACAGGCTAACGAGTTATGCAAGCGTTTTCATAGGTCATTGAAAGCAGCTCTCAGAGCGTCACTGACGGATTCAAATTGGGTAGACAAGTTACCGTGGGTGTTATTGGGGTTGTGTTCTGCGCCTAAAGAGGACTTAGAAGCCTCCCCAGCGGAGCTCGTGTTTGCGCAGCCACTCCGGCTGCCTGGGGAGTTTCTCCCAGATAACCCTGCGCCAGACGCCTCCCCATCTCAGCTGTTGCGGAGTAATATAGAATCAAGCACGCTGCCCGGCCCCGCGCACCACAGTTTTCCGCGCGTTTTTGTGCCTAAAACTTTGAAGAACGCAGAGTTTGTTTTTGTCAGACACGATGCTCACCGAACCCCGCTGCGACTGCCTTATGACGGCCCTTTCAGAGTGCTACAAACAGGGGACAAGCAGTTTTTGCTAGATTTGGGGGGAAGGAAAGAGAAAGTTGGCATAAACAAACTCAAACCCGCTTTTGTGGTGGCAGATGAGCAGGTGCTGTTGGCGAGGGCCCCGCGGCGAGGTAGACCACTGCGGGGGGCTTCACAGAGTAATGTTTCCCCAGAACACCCACAGGTGCTGACAAAAGGTTTCCACCCCCAGACGGCAAACCCCCAGCGTGACAGCGCCGCAGAGACGTTGAATCCCAGCTACAGCAGGAGACTGAAGCCTATACAGCATGTGGACTGATGTGTATTGATACTATCACGGCACGCATGTTGTTATTTTCTTGTTTGTTCTGTTTTTTTCTAAAATGTTGGGGGGGCTTTGTGTGGTGGACACACATACGGGACCTGTTTTGTGACTCACATTTTAGGTCAGAACAAAGTAAGAGGCTTCCTTGGTGATGACAGGAAGCTGCAGGAATCTTAGCTTTGGTATGCAAGGCCTGAGACTGTGGGGGGTTTAATTAAAGGATTAAAGAAGGGATGCATTGTAGACAGTGGAAGTGATATCATGGAGAGAGGACGCATTGTTACTGTCTTTATAATGCAAGGTGATTCATGTGATGTGTGAACTGTAAGAGTCCTGATATTTAAGGACGAGAGTTTCCTGTTTGACTCTTACTGCTTTGAGACGATGGTGATGTGAATAAACCTGACTTGAGAGAGAACTCTGCCTCGTCATTCTCACATCTCCACAATAGCATCTTAGACTAGAACAAAGAGCAGAGTTTCCCTCGGAGGTAGCAGGGAGGTGTGAAGGATTAATGCAGTGTGATCTTTTGTGTATCAGAGACTTCTAGCAGGATGGTAAAGGATTAAGGAAGTGAATGCAATGTGACCTTTTGTGTGTAGAAGCTTCTGAGAGAATGCCATAGTATTTAAGAGAAGAGTTTTGTCTGAGATGTCCTTTTTCTGACTATGCTTCTGTGTGAGATGTGTAATAAACGGTCTAAGTCCAAGCCACCTCGTTATTTACACACTCCACAGTATATTTATTTTGACCCCATGGCCACTGGGGGAGAGATTACATGAGCGTGACACTACGCACACACACACCTAACCTCTGAACATACATTTCTAAGCATGGTGTTTTTATAGCTGTAGGTAAACAAGGGGGAGAAGGCCTTGAGCTCTCTGCAGAGCTATCCAGAGACATCTCCTGGAGACAGTCTAAGTATCTGATCTATAGCACATTCCTGGTATCCTAAACAGGTCAGGTCAATATAACAAGAGCAATATAACAAAACCGTATCCTGGGTCATTATTTATATCTTTGCTGACTTAACTTTACAGGCATCCGCACATTCACTCAAAACTCTTGGTACATGAAACAAATAATGGCTCATACAATGCACCAAAAATACATCAGATATAATATATAAAAGAATAATACATAAGAATATATGAACTTATTCTACATGGAATGCACATATAAACATCAGACATGAGATAGGAAAGTCATGGAATAATATAAGAATAATAATATGATCATATGGAATTTTTCTATCATAGACCAAAAGATCTTCAAATGCTAGACATCATGCTGCAATCCAAAGAAGTTAAGGAACAAATGAGAAACAAAGTAATTGAGATCTAGCAGTCTGGAAAAGGTTATAAAGCCATTTCTAAAGCTTTGGGACTCCAGCAAACCACAGAGAGAGACATTATCCACAAATTGCAAAGACATGGAACAGTGGTGAACCTTCCTAGGAGTGGCCGGCCAACCAAAATTACCCCAAGAATGCAACGACAACTCATCCAAGAAGTCACAAAAGACCCCACAACACTATCCAAAGAACTGTAGGCCTCATTTACCTCAGTTAAGGTAAGTGTTCATGACGCCACCAAAAGAAAGAGACTGGGTAAAAATGGCCTGCATGGCAGAGTTCCAAGATGAAAACCACTGCTGAGCAAAAAGAACAACAGCTCTTCTCAGTTTTGTCAGAAAACATCTTGATGATCCCCAAGACTTTTGGGAAAATACTCTGTGGACTGACGAGACGAAAGTTGAACTTTTTCGAAGGTGTGTGTCCCATTACACCCGGCGTAAAAGCAACACAGAATTTCAGAAAAGGAACATCATACCAACAGTAAAATATGGTGGTGGTAGTGTGATGGTCTGGGGCTGTTTTGCTGTATACAAAAAATGAGAAATCAGGAAGGGGACAAACACTTTTTCACACCACTGTATGTATATAGAGAACTGTAAATGTTAAAGAAAATTAGGAATATTTATTATTGGTTATTAGTTTTGTTTGTAGATCAGTTTGTGCTGGCCTTCCCGGTGGGAAGACCATTCTTTGTGTGTGTGTGTGGGGGTGGGGGTTACGGTCCCACTCCTTCGGGGGTGAGTCCTGGGTTTATCCTCTTTTTTTTATGTTGTAGGTGGAGCTGTGGAGGACCGCCCCTGGCCAACGGGTTTCTTATATAAGCCACACCTGCACATCTGTCAGCAGCTTTTGGCTCCTGTCTAAGCCGGTTGCCTTTCTGCTCTGTTTGCACTCTGCCCACTGCTCCTGTTTCCTGTGCGCTTCGCCGGGGCTGTACTGGTGGCTTCTGCTCATCCTGTCTGTGGCCTGTGGGTTCCTGTTTAGGCTTGCTACTGCCGTTGCTGCCGCTGATGCTCCAGACAGAGGCGTGCAGTCACTGGGTTGGCGAGTGACTGTTTTTTGTTCCATGCATCCAACACACACATGTACCATTGACATTTACAGACACGTTTATTTTCTTTATATAAATCTTTGGTTAATTGGCACCTCCGTATGGTCTCCCTTTTTGTCCAGCCTTGAGCCAGGTTGTGACACTGTTGCAGAATTTTACTAACGGCGGGTTTGATTCTTGTGAAGAAGTCGCTGTCATGACTCATCCAGTCATGTTACGCCCTGGCCAATCAGTGGCCTGCAGTCTGTTGACATCACATTTTCAGCTCATCTCAGCTCGCTTGAAACCCCGGCTGAGTAGGTACTAAAAAAGTACCTATACCAGGTACTACCATCTAATGGAAAACCCTACAAGTCGAGATGAGTAGGTACTCATGGAAAAGGGGCATTAGTCTAGTCCTTCACCTAGGACCAGTTTGGAGCAGGAGACCCTACCAGGTGCAAGTTGCCCCAGACAACATAGCTCCTGGGATCATTCGGCCACGCAAACCCCTCCACAATGGTAAGATGGCGATCCACAGTGGGGGCCTATATACTGAGAACTTTTGAAATGAGGAAATTCTGTGAAAGGTGGTGGCATCACTATCTTTACAGACAACATGCCTAGCTTACCTAAGAGAGGAGAACTAGTTTGGTTTTCAAATCTTGCAGCTCTCACAGCTCTGTCCCCCGCCCCTCCCCGAGAATGATATATGACCATGCACAGCTCACACATGGGAATCAGGAGTTTTAAAATGTACACTGGGCAAAACAGATATTGACTCATTTGCACTATGGTTGCTTTCACACTTAAAATTGTTTAGTCAAGACTTTCCAACTTTTGAGTTTGATCCCAAACCAAAATTTTAGGTGTGAAACCTCTCAAAGCTACTCAAAAGAGATTAAATCTGGTCAGGGAAAGATAGGTGATCTCAAACTGAGCGTTGGTATGGTTCATTTCAAGAAAAACATTTTTTAGAAAGATTCAGACTTTAGACAGACTTCCTAAACAGAGGAAGTTAATACGAGAACCGCTGGCATTGTAGTGCCCCCTACAAGCGCCGCAACGGTCTCTCAGATTGTCATAATTTCATTGTTTGGTACAGAAACAATTCTTGAAGTGGAAAATTATGTGTTCACGCTTCATTTACTTCATATTTTGTATGTGTGTGTGGGGGGGTGTCTTACAAAACTGCAACTAATGGTTTCTGCTGGTTAGATTTATTGACTGAAATTGATGATAGATACAGTATGTGCTCTGATGTAGAAAATATTTCCCTTTGACATATCTACTGAATCGGGCAGCGCAGTGGCGGAATGGTTAGCACTGCGGCAGCACAGCAACTCACCCTTGGCTGGGGGATCCTGGGTTCAATCCCAGCCCCCGACCAACAGTGATCTGTGTGGAGTTTGCATGTTCTCCCTGTGTCTGCGTGGGTTTACTCCAGGATTTCTCCGGTTTCCTCCCACATGCCAAAAACATGCAAGTTAGAATCCCCAGTTTGATGCCAATTAACCTAAGTTGTCCTTGGGTATGACTGTGAGAGTGAATGACTGTCTGCCTCTCTGTGTTGGCCCTGTGATGGACTGGCGATCTGTCCAGGGTGTACCCTGCCTCTCGCCCAAAGATGCTGGGATAGGATCCAGCCCCCCCGTGACCCGAAAAGGATTAAGCGGAAGAAGATGGATGGATGGATGGATATATACTGAATCATATTAACCAGAAGATATCTGAACAAACTCACTAAATAACAAAATATATGAGCACAAAACACAATCCAACTCCACCTGGTTTGACCGGGCATCAACTGTGGCACACAGGCGAAAACTTATGGTGCACTGCGGTCCAAAGCTTTATACCCTTGGGGAAGCCTACATTTCCCACAATGGGTCGCTTGCATCCCACCTCTTCCCTGCTCACGTGAGCTCTAGACTGCAAAACACACACATATAACCAGGGGTGGACCAGCACCTGTCATCATGGATCCTGGACTACCTCACGAACCGGCCTCAGTTTGTGAGAACCCGGGACTGTGTTTCCGACACGATCATCAGTAGCACGGGGGCCCCCCAGGGAACGGTGCTGGCTCCCTTCCTGTTCACTCTTTATACTGCGGACTTCTCACACAACACAACACATTGCCATCTACAAAAGTTCTCTGATGACTCTGCGATCGTTGGTCTCATCTCCAGCGGAGATGAAGCTGAGTACAGAGGGCTTATCCAGGACTTTGTGGACTGGTGCCATCGGAACTGCCTCCAGATCAACGCGAGGAAAACTAAGGAGCTGGTGGTGGACTGCCGCAGGCATGGGCAGCCCCTCACAGCACCAGTAAATATACAGGGAACAGACATCGAGATGGTGACATCCTACAAGTACCTGGGTATTCATCTGAACAATAAACTAGACTGGTCACACAATACTGACGCACTCTACAAGAAGGGACAGCGCAGGCTGTTCCTGCTGAGGAGACTCAGGTCTTTTGGTGTACAAGGGGCGCTGCTGAAGTCATTCTATGACACGGTGGTGGCATCAGCCATCACTTTTGGAGTGGTCTGCTGGGGCAGTGGCATTACTGCAGCCGATAGGAAGAGACTGAACAAACTGATTAAGAAAGCTAGCTCTGTCCTGGGGCAACGCCTTGATCCGATGGAGGAGATAGGAGAGAGAAGGACGGTGGCTAAACTGTCATCTCTGCTGGAGTCCGAGTTCCACCCTATGCAGGACATACTGGATGCACTGAGGAGCTCATTTAGCAGCAGACTACATCATCCCAGGTGCACAACCGAGAGGTTTCGTAGGTCCTTCCTACCAACGGCTGTCAGACTGTACAACCTAAGCAGGGCTGCTCGCAGAGATAGCAAAAAGACGTAACAAACTAATAGTTTTTTTTTGTTTTTTGTTTTTTTTTGAATGCAAAAGATGCAATAGACTTACACAATGGTCCTCTCCGGCATACAACTAGGAACATACCGGTCGCTATGGAGGGTGAGAATATGTATGGGCACATAATCATACCATGTAGGATAACTAAATAGACGGTTATGCTGTTTCATCCCACCTAGCAACAATGCTCTGCACTGTGTGTGTTTATATATTTACATATTTATTCCATCTAGCTACAATGCTCTGCGCTGGGTGTGTTTATATTTATATATCTATATATTTATTCCATCTAGCTACAATGCTCCGCACTGTGTTTTTATATATCTACATATTATTCCATCTAGCTACATTGCTCCGCACTGTGTGTGTTTATATACTTGCATATTTATTCCACTAGCTGCAATGCTCCGTACTGTGGGTGTTTATATATTTACATATTTATTCCATCTAGCTACAATGCTCTGCACTGTGTTCATATATTCATATATTTATTCCATCCAGCTACAATGCTCTGCACTGTGTGTCTGTGTGTGTGTGTGTGTGTATATATATATTTTATAGTAATATGTACATATGTATATTAGCTGCTCTTGCTTGTTTTTTTTTTTTGTTTTTTTTTTCTTGCCTTCTGATTGTTGCTCTGAGTGTTGCTATCCCTGTGCTGTTGCAATCCTGGAATTTCCCCGTTGTGGGACTAATAAAGGCTTATCTTATCTTATCTTATAACCTGTAGACCACACACACACACACACCACACACACACACACACACTTAGGCTATATATTTTCTAAATCAGCATGCAAGTGTACAGTGGTGTGAAAAAGTGTTTGCCCCTTCCTGATTTCTCATTTTTTTGTATGTTTGTCACACTTAAATGTTTCAGATCGTCAAACAAATTTAAATATTAGACAAAGATAACACAGGTAAACACAAAATGCAGTTTTTAAATGAATGTGTTTATTATTAAGGGAAAAAATCCAAACCTGCATGGCCCTGTGTGAAAAAGTGATTGCCCCCTAAAACTAATAACTGGTTGGGCCATCCTTACCAGCAACAACTGCAATCAAGTGTTTGCAATAACTGGCAATGAGTCTTTTACATGCTGTGGAGGAATTTTGTCCCACACATCTTTGCAGAGTTGTTGTAATTCAGCCAAAATGGAGGGTTTTCGAGCATGAGCTGCCTTTTTAAGGTCATGCCACAGCATCTAAATTGGATTCAGCTCAGGACTTTGACGAGGCCACTCCAAAGTCTTCATTTTGTTTTTCTTAAGCCATTGAGAGGTGGACTTGCTGGTGTGTTTTGGATCATGGCCTTGCTGCAGAACTCAAGTGTGCTTCAGCTTGAGGTCACGAACAGATGGCCAGACATTCTCCTTCAGGATTTTTTGGTAGACAGCAGAATTCATGGTTCCATTTACCACAGTAAGCCTTCCAGGTTCTGAAGCAGCAAAACAGCCCCAGACCATCACACTACCACCACCATATTTTACTGTTGGTATGATGTTCCTTTTCTGAAATGCTGTGTTACTATTACACCGGATGTAGTGGGACACACACCTTCGAAAAAGTTCAGCTTTTGTCTGGTCAGTCCACAGAGTATTTTCCCAAAAGTCTTGGGGATTATCAAGATAGTTTCTGGCAAAACTGAGATGAGCCTTTATGTTCTTTTTGCTCAGCAGTGGTTTTCATCTTGGAACTCTGCCATGCAGGCCATTTTTGAACAATCTCTTTCTTCATGGAGTCATGAACACTGACCTTAACTGAGGCAAGTGAGGCCTGCAGTTCTTTGGATGGTGTTGTGGGGTCTTTTGTGACCTTTTGGGGTAATTTTGGTTGGCCGACCACTCCTGGGAAGGTTCACCACTGTTCCATGTTTTCGCCATTTGTGGATAATGGCTCTTACTGTGGTTCGCTAGAGTCCCAAAGCTATAGAAATGACTTTATAACCTTTTCAGACTGATAGATCTCAATTACTTTGTTTCTCATTTGTTCCTGAATTGCTTTGGATTGCAGCATGATGTCTAGCTTTTGAGGATCTTTTGGTCTACTTCACTTTGTCAGGCAAGTCCTATTTAAGTGATTTCTTGATAGAGAACAAGTGTGGCAGTAATCAGGCCTAGGTGTGGCTAGAGAAATTGAACTCAGCTTTCCAAAGATGTGATAAACCACAGTTAATTTATGTTTTAACGAAGGGGGGATCACTTTTTCACACAGGGCTATGTAGGTTTGGATTTTTTTTTTACCCTTAATAATAAACACATTCATTTAAAAACTGCATTTTGTGTTTACTTGTGTTATCTTTGACTAATATTTAAATTTGTTTCATGATCTGAAACGTTTAAGTGTAACAAACATACAAAAATGTGAGAAATCAGTAAGGGGCAAACACTTTTTCACACCACCGTATATGTGTAGTTTATTGTCCATCATCAATAAACTCATACAGTACTATAACAGGACACGTTTACAAATATGTGACCTGTGCTGGCAAAATGAGTCACTTTGAGGAAATTATCAAAATTGAGGTAATGGTTTTTTTTTTTCCATGTTCTGTATTGAAAGACCTTCAAAATGATATTTAATTTGTAGGAAGTGCACAAATACGGACCCAGAAAAAAGCCGATCTGTTTATATTTTGGCTAGGTTTAAAACTTGCGTTCGATTGCTCGGGAGTTACGTCTTCCGCCAAAACATATGTATTTTTTGAAAGTACGATGTCTAAGCTTTACAGTCATACCAGGCACTCACGGGGGTTCTACCAGGACTTGCCGCTAGCAAACAAAGAAAGAGTCATGATTTATGACTTCTCCTGCCTGTAGCTCATAATGACGCGGTGCGCATTCCAACTCATTTTGCCAGCATGGGTCGCATATTTGAGACCCATTGTAGGGCATCCTTTTATATTTTAGCAATATTCTAAGTACAAAACTCCCAACATTATTATACACAGCAGAATGACCCATTAGGCTACTGTTGGATTAAATCCTGAAATGTTAAAGTATGCCCTTATATTGAATGTAACCTGAACACATCATCTTTTTTGATTTTGTAAACTTTATTGATCCCCTCTGAGCATGCACAAAATAAACGGGGCTCCATGTTCTGTTGATGGCCGCACCCCAAAGAGAACACCTGTGTTATTTCCTCTGTCAAGTGAGTCGGTTTTCCTCCTCTTCTTCCAAGATGACTGCACCAACAGGTTATGGACCCCAAAGAGAGCTTAGAGGCCGATGGCAGAGATTATGTTTCGACAGGGATGAGACGAATTACAAGCTGTGGGAAACTACAGTAAGTTTTTGGGGCGCCTGAAGTTGCTAGGCCTCAAGGAAACAATACTGAACGAGCCAACCTCCGGTGATGGTGAAGAAAACCGTGGAGACGTTATGAAAAATGAAGAGGCATAGACCAAATTAATAGTTTTTGGATGACAAAAGCCTTTCCCTCATCATGAGCGATGCAGCTGATGACGGGAGAAAAGTGTTGAAGATACTGCGGGGCTATTATGCTGGTAAGGAAAAGCCATGTGGAATTAGCCTCTTCACAGAGTTAACGTCCGTCCAGAAAGCCGCTAAAGAAAGCGTCATAGACTACATTATCCGTGCAGAGTGCACTAAGAAATGCAGAAGAAACGTTAAGTGATGGACTATTAATTGCCAAGATCCTGAAAGGTTTGCCTGCATCATTCAAGCCATTTGCCATACACATAACACCGAGTGATGAGAATGATTTTCAATGAATTTGAAACAAAGCTACGAAGCTATGAGAGCACTGAGATGTATAATGTTGACGTGAGTGATGACAATGTGATGAAGGCAAGTGGTGCAGCCATGACGATGAGCGGGAGAGAGAAAAATGGCACAGAAATGACATGCTACAACTGTGGCCAGAAAGGACACAAAGCCCAGAGTGTGCTGTGAGAAAAGAGCAGAGATGGTGGTGCAGCTTCTGTAAAAGTTCCACTCACAGAGGCGAAAACTGCCGACGCAAGAAGAGAGATGATGATGTGAAATATGCAGCTGATACTGAGGACCACACCTTTGGATTCAAAATGAACAACTGCGAGGTACGTGAACTAAAAGAAAAAGGGCTGATGGTTGGCACTGGCACAACATCACACATAGTCACAAACATTAACAACTTTAACACATTTGATGAGACTTTCTAACCAGAAAAACACTTCATGGAGCTAGCTGAAGGAAAAAGGACCAGTGGAATTGCACTGAAGAGAGGTGTTGCTGAGGTCTGCCTGAGAGACTGTGAGGGTTGTCATGAGACTGCGACACTGGAGAAAGCATTGTTCCCTCAGGACATTTTTTCAGTGAAAGCAGCTACAGCTAACGGAGTAGCACAAGAATGGTACCAAGTTTGACATCCAAAAGTATGGTAGACTTTACTATCTGAATACTGTGAGTAAAGAAGGTAATGATGAATGCCATGGGTGTTATGATATACAAACGTGGCATGAAATCCTTGGTCACTGTTATGATGAAGAAGTGTCAAAGCTAGAGAAAGTAACAGAAGGAACGAAGATCAAGGGTAAGACTGACATATCTAGCCTAAACTGTGATGTCTGTACATCCATCCATACATCTTCTACCGCTTTTCCGAAGGTCCGGGTCGCGGAGGCAGCAGTTTGAGCAGAGAAGCCCAGCCTTCCCTCTCCCCAGCCACCTACTCCAGCTCTTCAGGGAGGATACCAAGGCGTTCCCAGACCAGCTGGGAGACATAGTCTCTCCACCGAGTCCTGGGTCTGCCCTGGGGTCTCCTCCCAGTGGGACGTGCCCGAAACGCCTCAAGTGGGAGGCGTCCAGGAGGCATCCTAATCAGATGCTCATACCACCTCAACTGACTCCTTTCAATGTGGAGGAGCAGCGGTTCTACTCTGAGCCTCTCCCAGATGATTAAGCTTCTCCCAAGCTTTCTAAACTGGCTTTCTTCTAAACTGGTGATGTCTGTACAAAAGGTAAATTTGCTCAGAGTAGGAACAGAGAGCCTGATACTGTCACGAGGCTGAGTGCGGTTTGTCACCATGCTCAAGCTTTTTATTCATTCCGTGTGTGTTTAGGATGTGTTCTTTGTTGTCAGTTGTTCTGTTATGTTTTCATGTCCTTATTATTATGATGATGATTCTGTCAGTGTCTTTAGAGTTCCTGTGCTATTTTGCTCTCAGTGTTTATATTTTGTTTCCTTGTGACACAAGCCCTGCACCTGTTCCAGGCACTCCCACCTTGTAATTTTCTTGTTTGTGTGCTCCGTGTTTAGTAATTAGGTTTACCTGCCCGCTCATGTGATCCACACCTGAGGCCACTTGTTATGTTTATTTTCCTGCCCTATTTAAGACGGGTTCTGTTAGTCTCCTGTTGTCAGAGCGTCTTCTTACCCATGTATCTCTTGTCGGGACTCCATCCCTGTTCTGACACACTCCTTTGTGTTTTGTCTTCTCGACGTTCTCCTCTGTGTAAGTTTATTTTTTGAGGACTTTTTGGATTTTGTGTTTCCTTAATAAATTACCACAAACTGCAGTTCAGCTCTTGGGTCTTTTCTCTCTGCCCTGAAGGGGCAGTTCATGACAGATACAGCAGCATTTCAGCTTGTACTCACTGATTTAGCTGGCCCTATAGAGCCGGAAGTGAAGGATGAGTTTAAGTATGGCATAGCATTTACTGATGATCATTCAGGGGCTTTGTGTATTTTTTGAAAACAAAAAGTGATGCTGTAAAAGCTATTGAAAGATTCACTGCTGGCACTGCACCTTATGGAAAAATCAAGTGTATTAGGTCAGATAATGGGAAAGAGTTCATAGCGAATGACTTTCAGACATTTCTCAGTAAGAACATCATATGACATGAAACTTCAGCACCATACTCACCCCATCAAAATGGGACAGCTGAAATAAACTGGAGAACACTTCTTGAAAGATGCATGCTAATTGAGAGCAATCTTCCAAGAAAATTGTGGGCATACGCTGTAATGACAGCAGCAGTTATTTGCAACAGATGCTTTAGCAAACATACAGAACAGACTGCCTATTACATATGCTAACAGGTAGAAAGCCTGATCTTTCAAAAATGAGAATATTTGGATCTGTATGCTACAAACAAGAAAAGAAAAAGTTACACTCTAGGTGTGAAAAGGGGATCTTTGTAGGATACAACGAAAACAGTCTACCATATCTAGTCTACTACCCTGATACAGGAGGAGTCCTTAAGCACAGACTTGTGAAGTGCATTACAAAATGTATAATCAAATGCCAGACTCAAACAGATTTTGAAAAATGTGATGATGATTTTCATTGGAAGAGATTTGTATCCCCCATACCAAAAGTCCAAATGACTACTCAAAGTCCGCAAGAGGCACCGGAGCCACTGGCTGAAACATCAGGAGAGTGAAAAAGACACTGACATAGGACAGAAAACAGTCATAGTACTCACTATCCCATAAGAGAGAGTAAGCACCCTCAGTACCTAAATGACAATGAATGTAAAGTAGAATGTGATGATCAAACGTTAGATGATGCTGATGCTGACTACTGCTACAGAGTGATGTGTAATATTACACAAACTTTCAAAGAAGCCATCAATTCCACAAAGTCAGAAATGTGGGTTTGTGCAATGAAGGAAGAAATGGATTCTCTTACAGAGAAAAACACATTCACATTGGTTATACTGCCAGAGGGCAAAACTGCAGTTGGTGGGGGGCAGATGGGTCTATGCCAGGGATCTGTATGTGTTCTGTAGGCACCCTTGCACCCATGCATAACAACAGCAAATTATTTGCAAATCTTTGGACCAATTAATGAGTGAAATTAGAAAATTTCCCACAGAAACCTAAACATTCCAGGACCCCCAGGTTGGAGACCCCTGGTCTATGCTATCAAAGACAATGCAGATAAAACTAAAACATATAAGGCCAAATATGTTGCTAAGGGTTATAGTCAGATAGCAGCCATTGACCATAAAGAAACTTTTTCGCCTACTGCAAATATGATATCTGTAAGAACCTTAATGCAACTGGTAGCACAGTATAACCTACACCTGCATCAAATGGATGTTAAAACAGCTCATCTACATGCTCCGATTGACTGTGAGGTCTACACAGAACAACCAGAAGGATTTGAGGTGAAGTCAGACATAGGTGAAAAGCTAGTGTGTCAACTTAACAAGTCACTCTATGGTCTAAAACAGTCAGGAAGAAACTGGAACAAGATGCTACATGACCATCCATCCATCTTCTACTACGGTAGAAGCTACATGACCATCTATGTGAAAATGGTTTTAAACAAAACCCAGCAGATCACTGTGTTCATAATAAACAAACTAAAAATGAGAGGATAATTCTGATTATATGGGTTGATGACCTAATTATTGCAGCAAATGGCATCTACTCACTCAATAATGTAGAGGAAATGTTGAGTTCAACATTCAAAATGACAGACCTTGAGAAACTAAAGCATTTTCTGGGAAATGACTTTACACAAAATTAAGGTGAAATAAGCATGACCCAACAAGGCACATAGCAAAGGTACTGGAGAGGTTTGGTATGTGTGATTGCAAGACATGGTCAACCCCATGTGAACAGAAGCAAAATCTTGATGATGATGGTTAGTCTGTTGATCCTAAATGGTACAGAGAAGTGGTAGGTAGTTGGATATATGTAATGACATGTACAAGACCCGACTTAAGTTGGATTGCAAGTAAGTTATCACATTATCTATCAGAGCCAAAGGAACAGCACCTGACAGCAGCTAAACATGTGCTATGGTACTTAAAAGGTACAATGAACCAGAAGTTACGTTACAAGAAAAGTGAGGAGAAACTTATATTTGTGGCATACAGTATAGTGATGTCGACCAGGCAGCTGATCAAAGTGACAGATGCAGCACAACAGGATACTGTTTTAGTTTGACTAGAAATGGGCCTGTTATTTCATGGAAATCTAAGAAACAGCAGACTATTGCTTTGTCTACATGTGAGGCTGAATACATGGCACTAGCTGCAACAACACAAGAATGTTTGTATCTTGTACAGCTGTTGAATGTAATGGACAATGAGTGTCAATATACACCAGTAAAACTTTTTAAAGACAATTTGTCTTTCTAAGGACCCAGTGTGCCGTCAGAGATGTAAACACATCGACATTAAATTCCATTTCTTTCGATGTGCACTCAGTGATGGAAAAATCATGATTGTTAGAAAAATACCTGATTCTTTGATTGAAAGATCCAAGAACAAGCCAGAGATTTCTTCAATTTAAAGATGTAACATTTATTTGGAGGTCACATGTAAAGCAAGCAGCGCTGGATCAGTGTGATGCAGCCCCCTAGGGAATGTCGTCAGACTGATCCCGACTTCCGGGTGTGGCTTACATTAATCTTCTCGGGTTGGGCCAACCCCGTACAATAGGATGGGCTTGTACGTGACTGTCTGATTGGCCAATTTAACTCTGACGTGCACAGGCCATCCACTGCTCACGGTATTATTTCTAGAATGTGCAATCAACAGTGTACGTGAGTGCTGGATCCGGGTGTGTATCTAATGTGATAGACCTGACTATAAAAAGAGCGAGAGAGAGAGAGCTCTATAGCTCTACCTAATTCCTGTTTAACACAACATATATGTTCATGAGAATGCAAACAGAATATGTATAGAATCATGAGAATGCAAACAGAATATGTAGAGTCTGTGTAGAGCATAATGGGAGATTACCTACAGAATTATTATTTTGGCACTGTAGCTTTTCATAACCCTTTCATAACCATTCAGTATTGTTCAATTGCAAACATGGTTGCAGATGTTTTTTGCCAAGCCTGTAACCAAATGCAAGATTGAAAGGTTTAAAAGGTTTATGTTTGGAATGTAAACTGTGAGTTTTCAGTATAGGAGCAGGTGGGGGTGTTGGATTAAATCTTGAAATGTTAAAATATGACCTTATACTGAATGTAACCTGAACGCATCATGTTCTGAGCATGCACAAAACAAACAGGGCTCCATGTTCTCTTGACTGCCACCCAAAGAGAACACGTGTGTGTTATTTCCTCTGTTAAGTGAGCCGGTTTTCCTCCTCTTCTTCCGAGATGACTGCACCAACAGCTACAACTGTTGCATCAGTGTTGCCCATTTGTCAGTAAATAAAAAAATATTTATTTCATTATTTGGGTGTTTTTGTGTCTTATTTGGCCACTGTCATCGTTCAGTCAAAGCGTGCATACTATGTGTCTGCATATGATATGCAATTGATCTTGGTATTCCACTCCACAATCATGGTGGTATTATTATTAACTTTTAATTTTTAGACAGCCGCGCACCAGGAGAAGCGCCATGTTGAATCCGCGGTGCCACAAAGGACGCAAAAGACAGCGGTGGCGCACGGGTGAAGCAGTAGCCGAGACTCCCATTAACCCGGCAGGCTGGGCTTGGCTTCCTGGGAAGATACTGCGGTGAGGAGGTCCGGCTGCCACCCCCCCGCCCCCCGCCCCCAGCCCCCAGCCCCCAGCCCCCAGCGCACTTGCGCACCTCGTATTCTCCACATATGCCGAGTTATCCTTTAGATCAGGGGTCACCAACCTTTTTGAAACCAAGAGCTACTTCATGGGTATCGAGTCATGTGAAGGGCACCAGCTTGACACACTCCTCTAAAATAACAAATTGTATATATATATATATATATATATATATATATATATATATATATATATATATATATATATATTATATATATATATAAAAATAATTATCAATAACTTAGAGTGGAACAGACAAGATCAATATTCAACACTTTATTTTTATTAATCTCAGCAATTGTTCAGATGATCACTTCTACATTTCATAAAAAAAATGTCCAGTTTTCACCAGTCCCTTTTAACCATAAAAAACTAAACCCTTTTAATTCATAAACTATGTTGAACCATGTTTGAAAAAATCTGCTGCAATTCTGCTCAAAATCTGTTACATTTAATAAACACACTTTTGTGTGTTCTTCTTCACTGGAATTATATCCATATAGTTCTTGCCAAGAATCATGCTTGAGCAACCAGCACTGTCCTTTCATGAGAAGCTAAACAGCACTGAGAGTGCTTATATGCACGGTGGCGCAGTGGTTAGCACCGCGGCAGCAATTTATCCTCAGCCGGGGGATCGCGGGTTCGATCCCTGCCCCCGGCCAACAGTGATCTGTGTGGAGGGTGCATGTTCTCGTTTTTCATGCAAAAACATGCAGGTTAGGGAGTTAAGGGGCGCTTGCGCACGCAGTGGCTGGTGGCTTGTCACCGGACTGCAGAACAAATCTACCTACAGGTACAAGATAAGTCCAAAAAAAAAAAAAAAAAAGAGTGGGTAGTGAAGTGGCGCTTCGCCGTCGCCCCTCAAATGAAACACACGCAGCTTCCTTTCACGGTAGTAAAAAAGAACTCTTCCTCCCGCTCACTTTGAATATGATAAATTTTCTCTTTTTTTTTGCCATGTTTTTGGGCTTGGAAACTGCACTCCGCTCACCATCTTAACTGCCCGCTAGCTTACGCTCCACAAGCGCGAAGGTTTTGTCATGCGCACAATACTGACCTTTGAACTAGGTCAGAGTTCACCTTAACTTTACGTACAATAAACATATTTTCATTTTTTTATTTTTAAGACATTGTAATTTTAAAATCTATATAAATGCAAGTGTGATTTTAAAAAATATAAAATAAAAAACAGCGGCAGAAAAAATTACATCTTAGACGCAGCTCACTTGCGAGTTGTGCTATTTTTAGAACAGGCCTGCGGGCGACTCATGTGGTCCCTGCGGGCGACATGGTGCCCGCGGGCACCGCGTTGGTGACCCCTGCTTTAGAGCCACGCAATCACAGCAACATTATAGTATCATTTTTTAAGTATTAAATCTTCAGTATTCTCTTTTTTGAGTCAAATTTGTTGCTTTTCACTTCCTTGTTTTGTTTACGGAGCGCTTTGGTGGCTGGTTGTGATGCCGTGTGTTATCCAATCAGTACGGAGTCAATCCAAAACCCCGCCCACATTTCTAGAATCCAGAGCATGGGGATACGGAGCAGTGGCCGAACTTTTATTGATAAAAATTGCATACTTTGACAGAGTAACTCCATACTTGGGGATGCACACCCTCGTTACCTCAGCAAAGCACTTACAAATCTGAGGCCAGTCTGATGAATGGTTTGAGAGATATGTGAGGAACACACACAGACAGAGGTCTGTTGCATTTTTAGATAGATATTCCAGACTTCAGAAAATATAAAACACGCATATAGTATTTAGGAAAATTCATTGACTGGGAGACCTGTAGATTTTGTTCAAAGTTATTCACGTAATAAATTCACATATAAAAAACTGTATTTAACAATGCTGAGGTTGACATTATAAAGGATCGGATAACCGTAGAGTGTGGTTAACTAATGGAGGAAAAACACACAGTAGCCAGAACTCTGTTGAATACACGTGCTCGTTTTATTTTCTCCTTCTTTCTCTCTCCTGGAATGCAATGCGTGCTGCAAGGACGTCATCACGTAACAAAGAGTAGTATCAGCCAAGAGCATATCCTCCATTTTACATATAATCCAACACCCACACTTGCTCTAAGCTGATATACCATGTTCACAGTTTAGCACCAAACAAATAACTGTGGAAATTTTTACAATTAACCTTTGTAGCAGGTTTAGTGAACACATCTGCTACCATTTCACCTGTGGGACAGTACACAACATTTACTTTGCCATCATTCAACACCAATCTGATGAAGTGATACTTAATGTTCACGTGTTTGCATCTTTGTCGGTTCACTGGATTCTTTGACAAAGCAATAGCTCCTTGATTGTCCTCATGAATCTTCACAGGTCCATACTGACAGCTTTTGTCCATGTCATTCAATAGCTGCATGAGGTACAGGCCTTCCTGTGTGGCTGCCATGAGAGCCATGTACTCAGCTTCACAGGTCAACAGAGCTACTGTCCTCCTTTGCTCAAGCTGAAACAATAGCCTGTCGTGCTCCGTCTGTCATTGCAATCTAAAGCCCAATCAGCATCACAATATGCTATGAGTCCAAGTTTCCCTTCGTTTTTCTTGTAACATAGCTCATAATCCCTGGTCCCTTTCAGATACCTCAATACATGCTTAGCTGCAGTTAGTTGTTGTCCCTTAGGTTCTGACAAATACTGTGACAATTTACTCACAATCCAGCTTAAATCAGGCCTTGTACATGTCATCACATATATTAGGCTCCCCACTATCTCATGATATCGTGGATCTACAGGTTCATCATCATCTTTGAAATTAAGCTTCTGCTCAGATGGTGTTTGTCTAGGTTTACAATCAGTCATGCCAAACCTGTCAAGTATCTTGTCAATGTACTTCTTTTGATCCATCCTGACCTGTCCTTTCTCTTGTGTGAAGTCAATGCCTAAGAAATACCTGAGTTTTCCCATATCCTTTATGTTGAACCTTATCTTTAGCATTTCTTTCACATTGTTTAGTGAGTCTTTGTTGTCATGTGCTATTATAAGATCATCAACTCATATCACTAGTATTACTCTCTCTTTCAGTTTGCCTACTGTAAACACAATGGTCTGCAGGATTCTGCTTAAATCTATTTTCAGTTAGATGATCTTGTAGGAGTTTATTCCAATTTCTGCCTGCTTGTTTTAGACCATATAGGGACTTGTTTAAATTGCATACCAACTTTTCACCTGTTTTGACTTTATCTGAAAACCTTCTGGTTGCTCGATATAAATCTCACAGTGGGAGCATGTAAGTATGCAGTTTTAACATCCATTTGATGTAGCTCCAAGTCATATTGTGCCGCCATCTGCATTAAGCTGCGCACTGACGTCATGTCTGCTGTTGGAGAAAAGGTTTCTTTGTAGTCTATCCCTTCAGCTTGGCTGTAACCGTTTGCTACATATCTGGCTTTATGTATCTCTGATCCATCTGCATTCTCTTTTAATGCATATACCCACTTACCCCCTACTGTATGTTTATTTTCTGGAAGTGGGCAAAAGGTGAAGGTGTCATTTTCCTTCAGAGAGTTAAACTCCTCTTTCATAGCCTCCATCCATTTTTCTGACTCTGCTGATTTCACTGTCACAGCCCGCTCTCGCCTGTCTCCCGCTCCAGCTGCGCCTCATCAAGCCCGGGCTATTTAGCCCGCTCCACCTGGAGCCTCGGCCTGGAGCCGTCTGCTCTCCAACGATCGTGCTTCCCGCACTCGTCTTCTCTACCTCGACATTTCTGGACTACCAACCATCCCTTCTCACGTAAGCCATTACTCATCTCACCTTCTCTCCAGTCTCTCTCCCCTGTGCACAGGTGGATTCCCTGGCAGTGGATTCTCCCCTTGTCGTCAACCACTCCGCACCCACAGCGCCGAGCGCGCATTGGAGCGCTGTCTTCCAGGCAGGAGACCTGCGGCTTGCCGACGTCAGCCACCAAGAACATCTGCAAGTAAGCCACAGCCGTAATATTAATCCACTGGGTGAGACTCTGCAGCTAACCTCTCTTCTGCTCTGCCCTAGGGTTGCCTGGCTGCACGGCGCGCTGCTTCGCCCTCGGCGCATCCTGTCTTCCAGCATCACATTCACTCTCACTCTCACGCATCCACACACGCTTTATATATCCAATAAATCACTGTTGAAATTGACTCGAGCCTGTGTGCGTGTTCCCTGGGCCTGAACTCAAGTTATTCACAGCTTCTCTAAAACTTTGTGGGATGCCGCAAGTTGCCCTGTAACAGTAGTCAATGTCAAATGATGAATCATCCTCACATTCAACTCTGCATTCATAATCTGTCAGGTATTGCGGGGGGTTTCTCTCCCTATTTGATGTCCGAATAGCCTGACGGTCCTCTTTTTGCATCACTTGAGCTCCCTCATTGTGTTTAGGCTCTGCACCTTGAACTTCTTCTTTGTTAGGAGAATGAACTGTCTGGTTGTTTTCTTCCAGCATTATTTGAACTTCCATTGTACCTCTGCTCCCTGGCACAAAAGGTCTGAACCACTGTTCATCTAAGCTTTCATCAGACACACCTGGCTCTGTTCGTGTTTGGTTTTCGGCTGTATTTTTAGTGATAAACTTCACCAACCTGTGTCTTAGGACTTTTTCTCTCAGGGTAATATATTAGGTATGCAGGGCTATTTCGGTCATAACCTACAAATACTCCTCTGTCACATTTTGGGTCAACCTTTTTCTTATCCTGTTTGCATGTGTAACATGCAGAACCAAATGCTCTCATCCCCGCAAGGTTTGGTTTTATCCCTGTGATCATAAAATAAGGTGTCTGACCTGTGCATTTGCTGTAACGCCTATTTCAGATCACTGCAGCTGTCATTACAGCATAGGCCCATAACTCCTTCGGCAGTTTGCTTTCAATGAGCACGCACCTAGCCATCTCAAACAATGTCCTCCAGCTCCTCTCGGCTGTTCCATTTTGATGTGGTGAGTATGGTGCTAATCTTTCATGCTTTATAGCGTTTTTGCTAAGTAGCAACTCAAAGCTTTCTGCTGTAAATTCAGTGCCATTATCAGATCTAATGCATTTTATCTTCCCGTAGCGGGTGGTATCTGCAATGAATTTTTCTGTAGCTTTTGTAGTGCCACTCTTCGTCTTTAGGAAATACACAAACATAGCACCCGAGTAGTCATCTGTGAACGGTAGGGCGTATTTATATCCCTCTTTTGTTTCAGGCTCCATTGGGCCAGCTAGATCAGTGTGTATTAACACCAATGCGGCCTTTGCCCTTACATCTGGTTCTCAGTTTCTGCTCTGGGTAAACTTTCCCTGTATGCAAATCTCACAGCTTGAGGTATGTTTACTGTTTTTATCTTTTATTTTCATTCCTTCAGCAACGTCCTCTAACTTTAGTATGTCTCTGTGATTACAGTGTCCTAATATCTCATGCCAAGTTTGTATATCATTACATCCATTACACATATCATCAGGTTTTCCATCAACAGTGTCTAGATAATACAGTCTGTCACACACTTTTATATTAAACTTAGTACCGTTTTTGTGGATGAGTTGGTCTCGTCCCTGTTGAAAGTGCACTCTTGCTCTGTTGGCCGTGGCAGACTTGACTGAGAATATGTCCTGTGGAAAAGATGGGATGTATAACGCCCCCTTCAGTGTTGCCTTCACTTTGCGTCCTCCACTGTCGCGCAAGTAGATCTCAGCATCCCCCCTCTTTAAAGCTGCACCGCTGGTCCGTGCGCGGTCAGCCAACACTATAATGCGTTTATTCGGCTGGAATGACTCGTCAAATCTTTTGAACTTGTCCAGGTCTCTGATTATGTGGGACGTCGCTCCTGTGTCCACCATCAAACCACTTTCTCTCAGTCCGCTGACATTGTGTTCGCTTAGTTTAAAAGCGAATGTTTCATCCTTGTTGTCCATCACTAGCTTCACTCCGTCCTTTGTCTTTCGCCTGCAGTCTTCGTCCTCGTGGTCCGTCGCTTGCTCCACTCTGTCCTTTGTCTTTCGCCTGCAGTTTTCATCCCGGTGTGTGGGGCTTTTGCAGTAACTGCACCACTGTTTCTGTGCCATGCGCCCACTGGGACATGCCCGTGCTTTGTGGCCCTTTCGGCGACAGTTGCAGCACGTTATTGCTTGGTTTTCTCCACGCCTCGCCTCAGTTGTGTGGCTCCTCATCTTCATCACACTGTTGTCTCAAGTGGCATTAAACTTTTCAGTGCTCTCATAATCTCTGAGCTTTGTTTTAAAGTCACTAAAAGTAGTTCTGTCATCATTGTGTTACGAATATGGCAAATGGCTTGAATGATTCTGGCAAACCCTTTAGAAACATGGCGATAGTCAGCCCATCACTTAACGTCTCTCCTGCTCTTCTCAATGCGGTGATAGCAGTCTCTGCTCTGACAACACAGTCAGTCACAGTTTCTTCTGCCTTTTTCTGCAGTGAAGTCAGTTCTGTGTAAAGACTAATTATTTGCGCTTTTCCTTTTCCCGCGTAATGCTCTCTTAATATTTTAAATGCTTTCCTACCGTCGTCCACGGCGTCTCTTATGACAAGGGAGAGGCACTTATCGTCCAAAAACTGAATAAGCTCAGCGTAGGCATCTTCATTTTTCGTATTATCGGCTTCCACGCTGGCCGCTGCATTTTCTCTCTCTGGCGCTCTTGGTTCATTCAGCACTGTCTGTGTCCTTTAGGCCTAGCGTCCGCACATGGCCTACAAATCTGCTTCCCCACAGCTCCTAATTTCTCTCATCTCCATCGAAATATAACCTGCTCCACCTGCTTCCGGTATCCTTCCTGGGCCTATAACCTGTTGAGGTTGACATTATAAAGGATCAGATAACCGTAGAGTGTGGTTAACTAATGGAGGAAAAACACACAGTAGCCAGAATTCTCTTGAATACACGCGCTCGTTTTGTTTTCTCCTTCTTTCTCTCTCCTGGAACGCAATGCGTGCTGCAAGCATGTCATCATGTAGCATTACATAACAAAGAGTAGTATCAGCCAAGAGCATACCCTCCATTTTACATATAATCCAACAAACAATTTGAACAATTTTAAAGATACTGCCTTTAAAAATGGCATATTGGGTTGTATTTGGACAAAAGAAGCTTGCAAACTATTTTCACTTATTTTTACACAAGACTTGTTGGGTGAAATGATGATGTCATTTTTGGGGACAAATTATTCTCTCTTCTTATAAAGCTCATTGCACACTGAACTCACATCAGATGTTATCACTGTTTTGGCTAGTTAATGTTTGGGTTTCCATGCAGTGTCCAGTAGAGCCAGTCCACTCAAAACAAAGCTGTCGTGACATTGCTGAGGTTAGGTCCACTTCTGTCTAGACGGCTTGGCTTAATCAATCCTTTATGTTTAAGTTTACAACAGGATGTACTGCCAGGAATTACCCATGCTATTTTAATCACAGCTCCTCAAGGAAGAAGAACCACAACACATGGACAGGAAATAAATAGTGTGGTGCCTACTAGGCAACAAAGATGGAATAGTTTATCACACTGCACATGTCCTCTTTGCAGATGTGTTTTTTTGGGGGGTATACTTTGTTAATTCCAGAGGGGCAACACAGAATTTTAAGCAGGTGTAATTTAATGAGTAATATATCCACTAGCTTTCTTGATGAGAAGTCACAATCATAAAGAAGATATTTCCTTCTGGGTCTGATGGTTCACCAGTGTGACCTGTTATATTATTTAAGATAATTTCCAGCCAAAGTGTAATCCCCTGGTTACTTAGAAAGAGACATTTGTAAACCTTCCAACAGTACATATTTTGATCAAAACAGTTATTAGTCCATCCATGACCATAATTAATGATTTCCTTGCCTTGTCTTACTTGTGAGACTGTCCTCAAATACAAAATGACTTAAATGATCATTTTAACCAGCAGGGCTTACAACCTATACAGTGGTGTGAAAAAGTGTTTGCCCCTTCCTTATTTCTCATTTTTTGTATGTTTGTCACACTTAAATGTTTCAGCTCATCAAACAAATTTAAATATTACACTGTGGCAACCTGGGGAGTGCATAATGGTTTACCACCTTAGACAGGAACAAAGGACGCGAAGTTAACCTTTTGTGTGTGAGAAGTTTCTAGATGCCCTAGTAAGATAACAGGGAGGTGTCAAGGATGAATGGACTGACTGCAGTTGGACAGGGAGATTATCTTTTGTGTGTGAGAAGAGTCTAGAAGGATGTCATGTTATTTAAGGGAAGAGTTCCTACTTGTATGCCATTCTGTCTATGCTCCTTGTGTGAGTCGTGTAATAAACCGCCCGAACCAAATCCGCCTCATTATTTACACGCTCCACACTGGTGACCCAAGACGAATCATGGAATATGACGGAAGATCCCCGGAGCCAACCTCGACTGGAACCCCCAGCTTCGCGTGCGCTGTAGCGATCAAACTACCTGATTTTTGGCAGCACAACCTGCGCTCCTGGTTCCACCTAACCGAGGCGCAGTTCGCCCTCCGAGGGATATCGGCGGATGATACGAAATTCCACTATGTGGTCGCAGCGCTCGATGCCAGCACAGCTCAGCACATCGAGAGCCTGCTCAATCAGCCACCAGCCGATGGCAAATATGACGCGCTGAAGGCTGCCCTCATCCAGCACTACACGCTCTCAGATGGTGAGAGAGCAGAGAGGCTTCTGACGCGGACCGAGTTGGGAGACGGTTCGGCCGTGGACATGATGGAGAAGATGCTGAGGTTAAAGGGCACGGACGACGACCACTTCATCTTCACCCACATTTTCCTCAGGAACCTTCCGACAGCGGCGAGTGCGGCCCTGGCCAATTCGTCATTGCTGGCCAAACAGGACTATCGTGCGCTAGCCCGGGAGGCAGACCAGATCATCGTCGCCACCAAGGCTTTCGTGACCATTGTGGCAGCGATGGAGCCCGGCACGTCGACACGAGGAGGCGAGGAGCTGCCGACGGCAGCAGCAGAACCACCGACGGCAGCAGCAGCGGGGGCCAAGGAACGTGGAGGTGACACGCTTTGCTTCTACCACCGCTGCTTTGCAGAGAGGGCACGCAAATGTATACCACCGTGCCAGTTCAAGCGCTCGGGAAACGCCAAGACCGGGGGTCAGTAGCAGCCGCGACCCTCGGGGAGGAGAACAAGCTGCTCTGTTTGACGGACGCTCGCTCAGGGAGGCATTTCCTCGTGGACACCGGCGCACAGAAGAGTTTCATCTGGCCGACCTACACTGACCAGCTGGCAGGACCCAGCGCCCCCGAGATGGCAGCAGCAAACGGCTCAGAGATTAAGACCTTTGGTGAGAGGACTCTACTCTTGTCTCTACACGGTCGTACATTTGAATGGACTTTTGTTGTAGCAGCATTGGATTACCATATACTGGGGGCTGATTTTCTATGTGCACATGGGTTGTTGGTAGATATCGCTAACAGGTGCCTGGTTAATGCATTGTCTTTTGACTCTCTCCCCTGTATAGCTCGAGTGACCCGGCCAACAGCACAAGCCAACGTCACAGCAGCATGCAGTAAGTTCCACACACTGCTCGCTCAGTTCCCAGCACTCACAGTCCCGACGTTTTCAGCAGCTATCGCTAAACATGGGGTGGAGTATTTTATCACCACCACCGGGGCGCCCGTTTTTGCAAGACCTCGGCGCTTGGACGCAGCTAAACAGGCCATAGCGCGCGAGGAGTTCGCTAACCTAGAGAGGTTAGGCATCATCAGGCGCTCAAACAGCCCATGGGCTTCCCCGCTTCACATGGTCCCTAAAGCTGAAGGTTCGTGGCGACCTTGCGGCGATTTCCGCAGGTTAAACAACGCTACAGCGCACGACTGCTACCCAATTCCCCACATTCAGGATTTTTCCGTTCACCTCGCAGGAGCGCGCATTTTTTCTAAGATAGATTTGGTCCGTGGTTACCACCAAGTCCCAGTGCGCGCTGAGGACATACCCAAAACAGCGGTAATAACTCCGTTTGGTTTATTTGAGTTCTTGCGCATGCCGTTTGGGCTTAAAGGGGCAGCACAGATGTTCCAACGCATGATGGATGCAGTGCTGCACGATCTCCCTTTCGTGTTCGTCTACCTGGACGATATCTTGGTAGCCAGCGCGTCCGAAGACGAACACGAAACCCACCTCACGACGGTTTTCCGAAGGTTGGAAGAGCACAGTTTAATAATCAACCCAGCGAAATGTCAGTTCGGGGTGACGGGGATTGATTTTTTAGGGCACCGCGTCTCTCCCAAAGGAGCGGTTTCGCTGCCTGACAAAGTGCGCGCAGTGACAGATTTTCCCCGACTGCAAACGGTCAGGGCGCTACAAGAATTTTTGGGAATGGTGAACTTTTATAACCGTTTCCTTCCCCGCGCAGCGCAGCTCATGCAGCCATTGTACGCTGCACTCAAAAAACAGAAACCCGCGAATAGGGTCGAATGGACCCCGGAACGAGAGCAGGCGTTCTCGGAAGTTAAAGCAGCCCTGGCAAATGCCGCATTGTTGGCACATCCAGACCCAACGGCCAGCATAGCCCTCACCACTGACGCCTCAGATGTGGCCATAGGGGCTGTCGTGGAGCAGCGCATCGCCGGGGCTTGGCAGCCACTTGCCTTTTTCAGCAGAACCTTGCGCAACAATGAACGTAAATACAGCGTGTTCGACAGAGAGTTGCTGGCTCTCCACCTGGCCATTCGCCATTTCCAGTTCTGGCTGGAAGGGCGCAATTTTACTGCGTTCGTTGACCATAAGCCACTAACATTTGCGATGGCCAAAGTTTCAGAACCTTGGTCGGGCCGGCAGCAGAGGCAGCTGGCCGCGATCTCAGAGTTTACTACCGATATTCAGCATGTGTCGGCCAAACTGAATGTAGCGGCAGACTGCCTCTCGCGTGCCGTTGTGGCCCCGGTCTGTGTAGGGATGGATTACGCAGCCATGGCCGCGGAGCAGGCTAGTGACGCAGACGTGCGCGCGCTCCAGTCTGGACCAACAGGTTTAAGGCTGGAGAATAGTACGCTGCTTAACGGCATTCCCCCCTTAATCTGCGACGTCTCCACGGGTCGCCCACGGCCTGTGGTTCCGGCTGCGTGGCGCCGCCGTGTGTTTGAGTCGGTTCACTCTTTGGCACACCCAGGGGTGCGCGCATCAGTCAAAATGGTAGGAGAGAAATATGTGTGGCCGGGCCTTCGCAAACAAGTGAAAGAGTGGGCGGCAGCCTGCATGGCGTGCCAACGAGCCAGAGTTCACAGACACACGAAGGCTCCTTTGGAGCCGTTTCGCATCCCGGCTAAGAGGTTCGACCATGTCCACGTGGACCTCATAGGACCCCTTCCGCCATCACAGGGGTACACGCATCTCCTGACAATGGTGGACCGCACCATGCGTTGGCCAGAAGCGGTTCCGCTGGCGGCAACCACGGTCGAGGAGGTGGCGCGCACGTTTTTAACAGCATGGGTGGCGCGTTTTGGAGTTCCGTCGGACATTACGTCCGACAGAGGCTCTCAATTTGTTTCTGAACTCTGGTCAACCATGGCCCGCAGCCTAGGTGTCTCAATTCACCGCACAACCGCGTACAACCCGCAGGCTAATGGCTTATGCGAACGTTTTCATAGGTCATTAAAAGCGGCTCTGAGGGCTTCACTGACGGATGCAAATTGGGTAGACAGGCTACCATGGGTTTTATTGGGGTTACGTTCTGCGACTAAAGAGGACCTGGAAGCTTCCCCGGCAGAACTCGTTTTTGCACAACCACTCCAGCTGCCTGGGGAGTTTCTGCCAGATAATCCTGCGCCGGGCAGCTCCCCATCTCAGCTGCTGCAGCGTTGCATAGACTCAAGCACGCTGCCAGGCCCTGCCCACCACAGTTTTCCGCACGTTTTTGTGCCTAAAGCTTTGAAAAACGCAGAGTTCGTGTTTGTCAGACACGACGCCCACCGCCCCCCACTGCGCCCACCTTATGATGGACCGTTTAGAGTGCTGGAAACAGGGGATAAGCATTTTTTGCTAGACTTGGGGGGTAAGAGGGAAAAAAATTGGCATAGACAGACTCAAACCTGCTTTCGTTGTGGCTGACGAGCAAGTGCTGTTGGCGAGGGCCCCTCAGCGTGGAAGACCCCCACGGGGCACTTCCCAGAGGAAAGATTCTCCAGAGCACCCACATGGACAGTCAAAAAGTTTTCACTCCCAGACATCAGCCCCCCAGCATGGCAGCGCCACGGAGGCAGCGAATCCTGGCTACAGCAGATACGGCAGAAGACTGAAGCCCAAGTAGCATGTGGACTGATGTTGATGGTTCTACAGCATGTGGACTGATGTTAATGGTTCTATCACAGCATGTGGACTGTTACCCTTTTGTCCTATCTAAGTTGCTGGCGGGGTGGTGGTGTGGCAACCTGGGGAGTGCATAATGGTTTACCACCTTAGACAGGAACAAAGGACGCGAAGTTAACTTTTTGTGTGTGAGAAGTTTCTAGATGCCCTAGTAAGATAACAGGGAGGTGTCAAGGATGAATGGACTGACTGCAGTCGGACGGGGAGATTATCTTTTGTGTGTGAGAAGAGTCTAGAAGGAGATTATCTTTTGTGTGTGAGAAGAGTCTAGAAGGATGTCATGTTATTTAAGGGAAGAGTTCCTACTTGTATGCCATTCTGTCTATGCTCCTTGTGTGAGTCGTGTAATAAACCGCCCGAACCAAATCCGCCTCATTATTTACACGCTCCAAAACACAAAGATAGCACAAATAAACACAAAATGCAGTTTTTAAATGAAGGTGTGTATTATAAAGGGAAAAAAATCCAAACCTACATGGCCCTGTGTGAAAAAGTGATTGCCCCCAAAACCTAATAACTGGTTGGGCCACCCTTAGCAGCAACAACTGCAATCAAGCATTTGCGATAACTGGCAATGAGTCTTTTACAGCGCTGTGGAGGAATTTTGGCCCACTCATCTTTGCAGAATTGTTGTAATTCAGCCACATTGGAGGGTTTTCGAGCATGAGCCGCCTTTTTAAGGTCATGCCACAGTATCTCAATCGGATTCAGGTCAGGACTTTGACTAGGCCACTTCAAAGTCTTCATTTTGTTTTTCTTAAGCCATTCAGAGGTGGACTTGCTGGTGTGTTTTGGATCATTGTCCTGCTACAGAACCCAAGTGCACTTCAGCTTGAGGTGACAAACAGATTGCCGGATATTCTCCTTCAAGATTTTTTGGTAGACAGCGGAATTCATGGTTCCATTTACCACAGCAAGTCTTCCAGGTCCTGAAGAAGAAAAACAACCCCAGACCATCACACCACCACCACTATATTTTACTGTTGGTATGATGTTCCTTTTTGAAATGCTGTGTTACTTTTGCTTCGGATGTAATGGGACACACACCTTCCAAAAAGTTCAATTTTTGTCTCGTCAGCCCATAGAGTACTTTCCTAAAAGTCTTGGGGATCATCAAGATGTTTTCTGACAAAACTGAAATGAGTCTTTATGTTCTTTTTGCTCAGCAGTGGTTTTCGTCTTGGAACTCTGCCATGCAGGCCATTTTTGCCCAGTCTCTTTCTTATGGTGGAGTCATAAGTGAGGCCTGCAGTTCTCTGGATATTGTTGTGGGATCTTTTGTGACCTCTTGGATGAGTTGTTGCTGCACTCTTGGGCTAATTTTGGTCGGCTGGCCACTCCTGGGAAGGTTCACTACTGTTCCATGTTTTTGCCATTTGTGGATAACGGTTCTCACTGTGGTTTACTGGAGTCCCAAAGCTTTAGAAATGGCTTTAATACCTTTTTCCAGACTGATAGATCTCAATTACTTTGTTTCTTATTTGTTCCTGAATTTCTTTGGATCGCAGCATGATGTCTAGTTTTTGAGGATCTTTTGGTCTGCTTCACTTTTTCAGGCAAGTCCTATTTAAGTGATTTCTTGATTGAGAACAGATTTCTTGATTACTGCCACAGTTCTGAGTAATCAGGCCTGGGTGTGGCTCGAGAAATTGAACTCAGCTTTCCAAAGATGTGATAAACCACAGTTAATTTATGTTTTAACGAGGGGGGCTATCACTTTTTCACACAGGGCCATGTAGGTTTGGATATTTTTTCCCTTAATAATGAACACCTTCATTTAAAAACTGTATTTTGTGTTTACTTGTGTTATCTTTGTCTAATATTTAAATCTATTTGATGATCTGAAACATTTAAGTGTGACAAACACACAAAAAAATGAGAAATCAGTAAGGGGGCAAACACTTTTTCACACCACTGTATAAAATACTACAAATGCAGCCTCTTCCAGAGGACTAAAGTTGCAATGTATTTAAACTTGACATCTTTTCCTAACCATTACCATTTCCTCCACCTGTAAACTTATACTTAATGCACGAAAGAAGTTCTTTTGGACACCAGAAGTGAATCAAAAACAAGGAAATGAAATGGAACACAGACATCACTCATAAAAGGTCAAGAAAGGGATGTAAACTCTTGGCTCCATGCAGTTAGCACTATTTTTAGCGCTGGCCATCATCCACTGAACACCTTCTTACTTGTCGTGACGTTGTCTTTGTGGCAGTAGATTTTGCCGTATTTTGAGATTAGGAAGTGTCTGTCTTTATTATATACAGTAGTTGGAGGACTGACACGTGTTCACAACCAGGATGTGTTTGTCACCTCTATTGTTCATCTGGAACACTGACAGCTACAGAAGTAGCAGGGAGAGAAGCCATTCTGAAAACAGTGACACTGAAAAGTCAAACCTTCTCCAAGGTTCACAGGCAAATCACTGAAACTGAGTGATTTTAGGAAGCATGATGAAAATTTCCAAGATCCAAATATGTCTAAAACAGAATAAATAATTATTTCAAAGAGTGGAAAATACCTGATAAAAAGGTTTAAGTTGTGAAGTTATAAAAATTTTGGATAATTATTTTCAATGACAACTAAAGTGAGATTTGAATACAGGTGCTATCATTAGGTGGCATCAGCTGAGAATTGATATCCTTTACAAAGTGAATTAATCCATCCAAAATCTAATCATAAGCTGCATATATAGAACGCCGGGAACTTGCATTGAGACATTCAGAGATAAATTAGTCGAGCTGTACAATAATATTACTAGTAAGAAAATGGTAGCAATTTGTGGAGATTTCAATATTGACTTACTGAATCCTCATCAACAAAATGTAGTTACAGAGTTCATGAACTCTATGTACAGCATGAGTCTATATCCCACAATAACACATCCCAGTAGAATCACAGTTCACTCTGCTACACTTATTGACAACCTGTTTGTCAATGTTTTCGATAAGAAAATAGAAAGTGGATTATTGATAAATGATATAAGTGACCACTTGCCAACCTTTGCACTTATCCATGGCCACACGGGGCCCAACGCAGAAAAAACTTCAAAATCGTTCAGACACAAATCACCAAATGCAATCAGTTCTCTTAAAGAGGACTTGCTGAAGCAAGACTGGACAGAAGTCTATGTATCAGATGTAAATGAAGCCTATGACACATTTATAAACATTGTAACCACTCTTTATGAAAAAAACTGCCCATTAGTAATAAAAAAGCTTAAACACAAATTTGCTAATAAGCCATGGTTAACCAAAGGACTACAAAAGGCGTGTAAAAAGAAAAATTTGTTATATAAAGCTTTCCTAAAGAAAAGAACAAAAGAAGCAGAGCAGCGGTATAAAACATACAAAAATAAGTTAACATATATAATAAGATGTAGTAAAAGAGACTATTACAGTAAAGAACTGGAGAAAAACAGAGACAATATTAAAAATACATGGACAATACTCAACAGTATCCTTGGAAATAAAAGCAGAAATACAAGCTACCCAACTAATATTCCAAAAAATAATAAAACGACTCAGAGTGTGAATATTGCTTCACCTGCAGATGAATTTAATAATTTTTTTGTTAACATTGGACCTAAACTGGCCCGAGAAATACCCACTACGGTGCCAACAGGTGATACAATATGCAATAACACTGCTGTAAAAGACTCCATCTTCATAAAGAACACAGACAAAAGAGAGGTCATTGAAATTGTTAAATCGTTCAAAAGTAAAACATCTACTGACTGTGATGGTATCGACATGCTACTAGTCAAAACTGTTATCGAATGCATAGTAAAACCACTGACGTATATCTGCAACCTGTCTCTCCAATCAGGTATATTTCCCAATGCAATGAAAATAGCTAAAGTAATTCCGATATACGAGATGGGCGACAGAGGGGAACTCTCAAACTATAGACCAATTTCACTATTACCGCAATTTTCCAAGATACTTGAAAAAATATTCTATGAGAGAATTGACAACTTCATACTGAAGAATGATTTATTATGTGAGCAGCAATATGGGTTCAGACACAAGAGGACAACTGCATATGCCCTAATGGAATTTACAGAAAAAATATCAACAGCCATTGAAAATAAAGAGTATTCAGTTGGAGTATTCCTAGATCTTAAAAAAGCATTTGATACAGTAGATCATAATTTATTATTAAAGAAACTACAAAATTCTGGTATTAGAGGGGTAGCACTGTCCTGGTTAAGTAGTTACTTAAAGAATAGATATCAGTATGTATGTGTTAGCAACAAAAACTCAGAGTTGCTGAAGGTCACCTGTGGAGTCCCACAGGGTTCAGTTTTGGGACCATTATTATTCAATATGTATATAAACGATATATGTAAAGTCTCAGAAAAAATGGACTTAATATTGTTTGCCGATGACACTAATCTGCTATGCAGTGGAAACAATTTGGAACAACTTCTGGATACACTCGGGAAGGAATTAGGAAAGCTTAAACTGTGGTTTGATTCAAACAAATTAACGCTCAATTTAAGTAAGACAAAATTTATAGTCTTTAACAACCATCACAACAATCCAGTACCCAAACTCAGTGTAAATGGTGTAGAGATTGAAAGGGTATCTGAAACTAAATTCCTTGGAGTAATAATTGATAACAAACTGTGTTGGAAGTCACATATTAATTATATCAAAGGTAAAGTTTCCAAATCAATTGCAATATTACACAGAGTGAAATATTTGCTGAATCAACCCACACTATACACCTTGTATCATTCATTAATACTCCCATACATGACATATTGTAATGAAGTATGGGGAAATACATACAAAACAAACATATATCCACTCTTTATGCTTCAAAAGAGAGCTATTAGAATAATAAACAAAGCAGCTTACAGGGAGCCAACAAACCCACTTTTTCTTAAACAAAAAACTCTCAAGTTGAAAGATCTGGTTGACTTTAAAACCGCAATAATAATGTTCAAAGTGAAGAATTTATCACTGCCCGCAAATATCCAAAAGTTGTTCCAAACAAGGGAGAAACGATATCACTTCAGAGGAACATGTATATTTCAAAAGCCTACAGTGAGAACAACCACCAAGCAACATTGTATTTCAGTGCAAGGAGTCAGATTATGGAACGATTTTGGACCTGAATTAAAATCATGTACAACACTTGGACAATTTAAACAAAAACTAAAGGAAGAAATACTCCAAACATATTTACAAGACGACATGTAAACTCACATAAGGATTGACATATCCAGCCTGTGTTGTGTTGTAGCTTAGTTTTTTGTTTTTTTGTTGTTTTTTTTTCTCTCTCTGTGACATTCTGTCTTAGATTTGTCTTGAATAGTAACCGCTTAACTTAGCTTAGCTTAGTTTTCTTTTTTTTCTTTTTTTTTTTTTCTCTCAGTCACACTTTGTCTTAGCTTTGTTCTAAATTGCAATCACTCTTGTCTTGTTTACTCTTTTTTCTTTGAATTCTTGGATGGAATATGGGTGGGCAATATAAGCTGCGGCTTCAGCCATCACCCATTTCGGATAACTCACGTGGAATTGTTTAGTAGAAGGAGTCTTTGTCTAATTTGACCTTGTTGTTATATTATACAGTTTCTTTTAACCTGTACTGTATTATCCGAAATAAATTCATTCATTCATTCATTCATTCATTCATCTTCTACCACTTATCCAGGGGTCCGGGTCACGGTGGCAGCAGTCTCAGCGGAGAAGGCCAGACTGCCGCCCACTTCACATAGTACCATGATCCCCATGACCCCTCCTGCAAATGGTGAGCTCACTGAAGGTTGGACCCATGTGGCTCGCTCAGGCAGAGCCCAGCCAGGTCTTATGGACAGAAACCCGGTAACCAAGCACTTGCTTGCCTCAAGCCCCAATAACCCCAAAGGTGTTGGATATACTGAATCTTTATGAGGATCAGCTGGACCACTCTTGGTCTGGCCCTTCACCCAGGACCAGTTTTTCTTGTGAGACCCTATCATGTGCAAATTGCCCCTGACGACATAGTTCCTGGCATCATTAGAACACGCAAACCCCTCCACCATGATAAGGTGGTGATCCACAGAGGGGGGAATTAGTCCAGTGACTCTTGTTTTTTAAGTCTTTTATTCAGAACCTTTTAACATTCTCTTTTGTCTGCTGATTTTGGTAGGCCTAATGGTTAAGGCTGCATGTCCACCAAATGCATTTTTTGTCACCCGACTGCCCTGAGTTTTTTTTTTCAGCATTTGTACACTGCGCTCTGGGGGAAAAAAAAGTCTGTGCCTTGTATCCCTGCAACAGCTTGTCACTCTCAGCTCATCACTCCTGCTTTTCCTATTGTCAGACTTTCTACAGATTTTTTTAATAGCAGTCTCTAAATAACAATGGACAGGAAACGTTTTCTAGCAGCTCTGGATGTAAAATATGATGACACAGAAAGCAGGAGTCTGAGTACAGACTAGTACTATAGTCTGTTCCTTTAATTACATTAAAGGTAAAATATCCAAATCAACTGCAATACCACACAGGATGAAATATTTGCTGAATCAACCCACACTATATACTTTGTATCATTCATAAATACTCCCATACATGACTTAAGCCTGTTTTCCACTAGCCCAGCACACCTCGGTACTGCTCGATTCACTTCAGTACGGCTCGGAATGCTTCTGTCTCCATTAGCACGGTGTTGTGCTTGTGCTGTGATGGTTTGTGTTAGGAGGTTTTAGAAGCGGGGCGGCAGCAGATTCTCAGCGAGGCGGGGCCACACTCCCGTGACGTTATGCACCCGACTGAGTCCTTATTTACACGAGACAAAAAAGGATCCAAGGATTATTGCCTTGCTCGCTCTGTGGATTTATCTCACAATTAATTTTATCTCATAATTAAGCTGCAACAACACAAGTCACTTTTGTTTTGAATTAACTGCAAAATGACCTAGAAATAATGAGCTGAAACTTGTTTTTATTCATATTAAATAATAAGACGGTGGCACACTGTCCAACACCACATCCTAGGGCATTTTGGATGTACTGAATTAAAAAAAATCATGTTTTTCACCTTCAGGTCAACGTTTGGAACAACAGTATTATTATTTTCCGTTTAGATGATGCTACACTCCTTCTAAAGTATTGTAATTCTCTGAATTTGGAATGCCGATAGAACATTCAATTTACATATACTTACTTTTTTTACCTACTTTGACTTGTAAGCTTGATCAGTCTCTCCTGCTGCATTTTAAAGTCCAACTGTGCAACTTCTTATAAGTTAACATAAAAAATGTACCCAAAGTTTAGAACTGGATCATGTGGGGCTAATTTTTTATGATATTTCAATAAAAAGAACAGAAAGCTTACAAAAACATTTGTTTTTTGGTCTAGTTAAAAATTACATTACCTTTACAATGGTTGACCCCTGACAGGAAGATCAGATCAGACTAGGCAATGGAATTTCTATGTAATTATACTGTTTTATAATTAAGTGTTATAACAGACAAACCACACTTTCCAAAACAATTCCATTTTATTATATACAAAATATTAAAAGAAAAAAAAAACTTTGCAACACAACATGAAGGTTAATCGACATTTTATACACGCCGACCACTGAGTGTCTACACCAGCTTCCCAAACTGGGTCACGACTCGGATGAATGAAGCGTCTCTGCCAGCTGTGGGTCAGGAAGGCTCGGTTGAATAATCCGTGCGGGCTGTCGCGGCGGACGCGTGGGATGATTCTACAAGGAAAATACACACAATAAAATACAGCACGAAAGTGCAATATATACAGAAAAGACAATAGTTTTTAACAAGAATACATAAGCTTATTTCAGCGTATTGTTCACATGAATAATTAAAATAAAAGCTTTAGTCCGCAATGTGCTGCAATAAAGCAGTGATCCATCCACAAATGAACAGCTTTTTTATTGCATAAATAAACTGAGCGTCTTACCGAATATATTTGCGAAAAAACGCACAATAAAAAAAAATTAAAACTCACCGTTAAAGGACTCCGATGTCCAGACCTCCCGGTATATTTTTTCATTCCGGGCGGCTCCGTCTAACTCGCGCTGAATACGTTCGTCTGACAATGCAGTGAGTAGACACTGCAGCTCCTTATTGGTCCATGGAACACCCTTATTACGCAAAGACATTTTTGATAGAGAATAAATGAAAATAGCACAGCAATACACTGAAAAGGAACCGCCAACAGTGGTTGCGTGCTGAGTAAAGGCGGTCGTGAAGATTGTTTTTTTTTTTTTTCAAAAACTTTATTGAGAAGGTCGTGAAGATTTGGTAGATGAGGAGGAGGAGAGGGGCGGTTACAACCTGACCAATCAGCGCCGGTTACGACCTGACCAATCAGCGGCGACCAGTCTGTTAACGTCACAACACGGCACAGCTCAGCACTGCTGTACCCTGCCCTGCAGCGGGGCTGAGAATCACGGCTGTTAAACCATGTTGGGGCTTGTGGAAAAGCGTACAAAGCGTGCTGAGCCGTCCCGTGTCACGCTAAAGCGTGCTAGTGGAAAAGGCCCTATATTGTACTGAAATATGGGGAAATTGTCATGGCGGCCGCTGGGCCATCATCCAGCTCATCAGCTCCAGCCGTGCACAGATTAACAAGTGTTAATCAGCGGCTCTTAAAAGCCAGCGTCATGGACAGCTCGGCACGGAGTCGTCTGTCTACCTCGTCAGAGTATGAGCCAGAGCTTCGTTCCACAGCCATGTCAAGAACGCCACGACCAGATCTACCACGTAAGAAGACTATCTGCTTTTCTACGCCTAATCTTTACTCTTGTGCCCAGGTGGGCTTCCCAGGCGGCGGACCGGTACGCTCCCAGAGCTCCTCCTGGTCTACGGAGTCAGAGCCTCGTCTCATAGTCAAGCCAAGACCACCACGACAAGACCTACCACGTAAGAAGGCTATTTGCCTGTCTACGCCTAATCTTCACCCCTGTGCACAGGTGGACCTCCCAGGCGGCGGACCGGTATCTCAGACGGACAGCGAATTACCCTTTCCCTTCCGGAGCTCCTCCTGGCCTTCACTGATCCAGGAACTTCCTCCACTGCAGTTGCAGGTACTGTCACTCCCTCAGTCACAGGAATCATTGTCTCCACAGTTACGGACATTATCACTGTCACGGCTACGGGAACAGTCAACGTCACAGCTGTCAGTGCAGTCTTTGCTCTCACCACGAACTCCTCCACGGTTAGTGGAGTTATCACCGTCACAGCTTCAAGCACCAGAGTCACCACAGCACGCGGACATCGGAGAACGACTAGATACAGTCGGAGACAACCTAAAGTAAGCTGCACACCTGCACTTGTCCTTTTGTGCTGAACAGCCTTAACGGTTTCTGCTTGTGTGTTCTAGGGTTGTCAGGTCGTCCTCTGTATCGCTCAGCTCCGGTGACCAGGCCACGATATCAGCACTCACACTTGCACTACACTCACTTACACTTCACAATAAAGAATAACTATTTTGTATCTGCCCGTGTCTGTGTCTGTCTCTTGGGTCCTGAAACATAACAGTACGACTCCGTCACGTGACCCAATGGACAGCACACAGCCGCGCGGACTTAACACCCTTAGCGCCCGGGTAGACATGCTCGTACATCAGCAAACGATTATTCTTAATCAGCTGTCACAAATTAACGGCCGGCTGGATCGCCTGGAGGGACAACAGGCTTTTTCCCCGGTCGCTAGTGCCACAACCCCTGCAGGTTTAGCACCTACTCAAGCTAACACCACATTCGTATCTCGCCTCACCCCTGTTCCCACTCCAGCTCGTTTTAGTGGCAAACTCGGAGAGGCTCGGGGATTTATTCTCCAATGTGAGTCAGTTTTTCTCCGAGTCCCAGGGGACTTCGTCATTGATTCAAACAGGATAGGATATATCATTAACCTACTGGGTGGTAGAGCCTTAGATTGGGCCTATACTGTAATGGCAAGTCCAGGTTATCCCATTTTAACTTACCAGGAGTTTTTGGCGGAGTTTATGTCCGCATTTGATCATTCGGATAGGGGTGCGGTATTAACCGAACGGCTGTTGAGCCTGCAGCAGGGCGCAAGATCAGCTGCTGACTATGCAGTAGACTTCTGGGTCCTAGCCGCTGAGATTGGGTGGGGGGAACCGGCACTATGCGGTATTTTCCTCCGCAGTCTCAACGCGGAATTAAAGGACGAGTTAGCGGCACGGGACAAACCTGATAGTTTGAGAGAGCTAATTGCCCTTGCCATAAGCATAGACAGTAGATTAAGGGAACGAGCGGCAGAACGGCGGTCTACCGCCCGTCCGGTAAAACCCCGCCCTCGTTCCACCAGCTTTTCCCCGCTCGCTCTACCGGCATCAGGGGAGCTTTCAGATCAGGAACCCATGTTAATAGGACAATCTAAAGTATCAGCGGCCGAGAGACAGCGCCGCAGAAATTTAGGCCTTTGTTTTTATTGTGGAAAGGAGTCACATGGAGTTTTTGAGTGCCCAAAGTCGGTTAAAAGGGAGGGTCCGTGGATTGCAGTAGGGGGATTCACGGACACGGATCCAAAAAGACCCCTCACGAGTTTCAAAATACCCATTAGACTTATCCACAAACACGCAGAACATTCTACGCTAGCCTTAGTGGATTCAGGAGCTGAGCAAAACTTTGTTTCCAAGGACCTGGCAACCCAGATGGGCCTCCGCTGTCAGCCCCTGGATCTACCTGTCAGGCTGATTACGTTGTCTAAGACGTCACTGACCACCATAGCCTATCAGACGGCCCCAGTGTCCGTGATAGTCTCAGGGAATCACAGAGAAGAGATTAGGTTTTTAGTCTTGCCTGTCTCTTCTTCGCCTGTCATCCTGGGTTACCCCTGGCTCCACCTTCATAATCCCACCATCGATTGGCAAGGAGGGAGTATTACTGCGTGGAGCACTTTCTGCTTAAGCGCCTGCCTCCAATCGGCGGCATGCGCTCCCTCTGTCAAGGTGCCACCCCCCTCGACGCCAACTCAGGAGCTGTCCAAGGTACCAGAAGTTTACCATGATTTGGGACTAGTGTTCAGCAAGTCACGGGCGTTGTCTTTACCCCCTCATCGGCCGTACGACTGCGCTATAAATCTGAAAGCTGGGGCCCCTCTCCCTGCGAGCCGCCGGTACAGCCTGTCAGCCCCGGAGCGCGAGGCCATGGATACCTATATTAAAGAATCCCTGGCCTCAGGAATCATCCGCCCGTCGTCCTCGGCCGTGGGGGCCGGCTTTTTCTTTGTTGGAAAGAAGGACAGGTCGTTACGCCCTTGCATCGACTTCAGGGGGCTTAATGAAATCACTATAAAGGATAAATACACCTTGCCTTTGATGAATACCGCCTTTGACTCCCTCCAGGGGGCGAACTGGTTTACTAAGCTTGATCTCCGCAATGCCTATCACCTGGTGCGCATCAGAGAGGGGGATGAGTGGAAGACGGTGTTCAGGACCCCAAGCGGCCACTTTGAGTATCTGGTAATGCCGTTTGGGTTGACCAACGCTCCGGCCGTCTTCCAGCGGCTAATTAATGACGTGCTGCGGGATTTCCTTAACTCCTTTGTGTTTGTATATCTAGATGATATATTGATCTTCTCCCGCACTCTGGAAGAGCACCAGGTGCACGTGCGCAGAGTGTTACAGCGCCTCCTGGAGAATCAACTTTTTGTCAAAGCAGAGAAGTGTGAATTCCACACAAACCAGACCTCTTTCCTTGGGTTCATCATCGCCCGGAACCAGGTGCTTCCCGACCCAGCTAAGGTTAAGGCGGTAGTGGATTGGCCCACTCCGTCCTCTAGGAAACAGCTCCAGGGGTTCCTGGGCTTTGCTAATTTTTATCGCAGTTTTGTGCCCAATTTTGGGAACCTGGCTCGCCCTTTGACTGCGCTCACCTCCCCTAAGACTCCGTTTTGCTGGAGTGAGGAAGCAGCCAAGGCGTTTAAGAAATTAAAGGACGAGTTTGCTTCAGCCCATGTTCTCTCTCAGGTGGACCCGAATCTTCAGTGCTTGGTGGAGGTGGATGCCTCTGACTCGGGGGTGGGAGCGGTTCTCTCCCAGCATTCTCCTGAGGACGGCAAGATTCGGCCATGTGCATATTTCTCCCGTCGCTTGTCACCGGCAGAGAGGAACTACAGCATCGGGGACAGGGAGCTGTTGGCAGTGAAGCTCGCCTTGGAGGAGTGGAGACATTGGCTTGAGGGGGCCACTCAGCCGTTCGTAGTATGGACTGACCACCGCAACCTGGAGTACCTCAGGACAGCGAAGCGGCTGAACGCACGTCAGGCTCGTTGGTCTCTCTTCTTCGGCCGCTTCAACTTCTCCATCACCTATTGGCCAGGAAGCAAGAACGGTAAGCCGGATGCCCTCTCACGACAGTTTGACGCACCATCTTCCGAGGATCAGGACGCACCCATCCTACCACCCTCCTGTGTTGTGGGCGCGCTGTCCTGGGGTATCTGTACCAAGGTCCGGAGAGCGTTGAAGATGGAACCAGACCCGGGGGGGAAGGGGGCAGGCCGCTTGTTTGTTTCACGCTCTATTCGGGGCCAGGTGATTGAATGGGGTCACGCCTCCAAGTTGGCTTGTCATCCGGGAGTTGGCCGGACTGTGGACCTTCTCCAGAGAACCTTCTGGTGGCCAGGGCTATGGAAGGACGTGGTGAACTACATCCGGGCTTGCGCTCAGTGCGCCACCGGGAAAACGACATCTTCTCCCTCGGCGGGTCTGTTGCACCCCCTGCCCGTCCTTTCCCGCCCCTGGTCCCATGTGGCCATGGTTTTTGTGACTGGTTTGCCCCTTTCTGATACTTTCACCACTGTCTTGACTATTGTGGACCGTTTTTCGAAGGCGGCCCATTTTGTGCCTCTTCGGGGCTTGCCTTCGGCTCAGGAAATGGTGGACCTCCTTGTTAAGTATGTGGTTCGCCTCCATGGTATCCCCGCTGACATAATGTCAGATCGAGGACCACAGTTTGTCTCTCAGGTATGGAAGGCGTTCTGCGCAGCGTTGGGAGCCACAGCCAGCCTTTCTTCTGGGTACCACCCTCAAAGCAATGGCCAGTGCAAACGGGCTAACCAGGAGCTCGAGGCCGCACTGCGCTGTGTTATCTCCGCCTGTTCCTCCTCTTGGAGTAAACATCTTCCCTGGATTGAGTACGCCCATAATTCTACAATCTCTACGGCTACGGGCGTCTCCCCTTTCAAGGCTATGTTTGGATTTGATCCACCATTGTTCCCGGAGGAGGAGAAGGAGGTAGCGGTTCTGTCTGTCCAGGCCCAGATTAGGCGCTGCCGGCGAGTTTGGTCCATCGCCCGCGGAGCCCTTTTGAGGACCACTGAACGCAACATCCAGGTGGCCAACCGTCACAGGAGACCAGCCCCGGACTACAAGGTGGGTCAGGAGGTTTGGTTATCCACCCGAAATATTGGTGTACCGGCCGAAAAGCGTAAACTCACTAAGCGCTTTATTGGCCCCTACACCATCTCACGTATTGTCAACCCTGTGTCTGTGCGCTTGTCTCTCCCCCCTTCCATGCACATCTGCCCTACTTTTCATGTCTCCCAGGTTAAACCGTACGTTATGGACCCTGTGTGCCCGGCCCCTGCGGTGCCTGCCCCCCCCGAGGATGATCGATGGCCATCCAGCCTAGGGCGTGACTGCCATCCTGGATGTGCGCAGGCGGGGCCGTGGTCTTCAGTATTTGGTGGACTGGGAGGGGTTTGGACCGGAGGATCGTTCTTGGATTTGCCCAGCGTTGATCTTGGATAAGCAGCTGATCCGCGATTTCCATCGGGCGAATCCAGGTAAGATTGGGCAGGTGCCTGGAGGCACTGCTAGAGTGGGGAGTACTGTCATGGCGGTCGCTGGGCCGTCATCCAGCTCATCAGCTCCAGCCGCACACAGATTAACAGGTGTTAATCAGCGGCTCTTAAAAGCCAGCGTCATGGACAGCTCGGCACGGAGTCGTCTGTCTACCTCGTCAGAGTATGAGCCAGAGCTTCGTTCCACAGCCACGTCAAGAACACCACGACCAGATCTACCACGTAAGAAGACTATCTGCTTCTCTACGCCTAATCTTTACTCTTGTGCCCAGGTGGGCTTCCCAGGCGGCGGACCGGTACGCTCCCGGAGCTCCTCCTGGTCTATGGAGTCAGAGCCTCGTCTCATAGTCAAGCCAAGACCACCACGACAAGACCTACCACGTAAGAAGGCTATTTGCCTGTTTACGCCTAATCTTCACCCCTGTGCACAGGTGGACCTCCCAGGCGGCGGACCGGTATCTCCGACGGATGGAGAATTACCCTTTCCCTTCCGGAGCTCGTCCTTGCCTTCACTGATCCAGGAACTTCCTCCACTGCAGCTGCAGGTACTGCCACTCCCTCAGTCACAGGAATCATTGTCTCCACAGTTACGGACATTATCACTGTCACGGCTATGGGAACAGTCAGCGTCACAGCTGTCAGTGCAGTCTTTGCTCTCACCACGAACTCCTCCACGGTTAGTGGAGTTATCACCGTCACAGCTTCAAGCACCAGAGTCACCACAGCACGCGGACATCGGAGAACGACGAGATACAGTCGGAGACAACCTCAAGTAAGCTGCACACCTGCACTTGTCCTTTTGTGCTGAACAGCCTTAACGGTTTCTGCTTGTGTGTTGTAGGGTTGCCAGGTCGTCCTCTGTATCGCTCAGCTCCGGTGACCAGGCCACGATATCAGCACTCACACTTGCACTACACTCACTTACACTTCACAATAAAGAATAACTATTTTGTATCTGCCCGTGTCTGTGTCTGTCTCTTGGGTCCTGAAACATAACAGAAATACATGTAAAACAAACATATATCCAGTCTTTATGCTTCAGAAGAGAGCTATCAGAACAATAAACAAAGCTGCTTGCAGGGAATCAACAAACCCACTTTTTCTTAAATTAAAAGCTCTCAAGTTGAAAGATCTGGTTGATTTTAAAACTGCAGTAATAATGTTTAAAGTGAAGAATCTATCACTGCCCGCAAATATCCAAAAGTTGTTCCAAATAAGGGAGAAACAATATCATGTCAGAGGAACATGTATATTTCAAAAACCTTCAGTGAGAACTACCACCAAGCAACACTGTGTCTCAGTGCAAGGAGTCAGATTGTGGAACGCTTTTGGACCTGAATTAAAATCATGTACAACACTTGGACAATTTAAACAAAAACTAAAGGAAGAAATACTCCATATATACAAGATGACATGTAAAATCACATAAGGATTATCATATCCAGTCTGTGTTGTGCTGTTGCTTAGTTTTTTGTCACGTTTTGTCTTAGCTTTGTTCTGATTTGTAATCACTTTTATTTTATTTTCCTTTTGAATTCTTAGATGGAACATGGGTGGGCAATATAAGCTGCGGCTTCAGCCATCGCCCATCCGAGGAGTTATTGTTTAATTTGACCTTGTTGGATTATTTTTCCCTTTGTTATATTATTCTGTTCCTTTCTGTTAATCTTTTAATCTAATCTATCCAAAATAAAGATTCATTCATTCGTACTGGTGTCCTATGTCCCGCCCACACAGCAGTTCTGATTGGCTGCTTAAGGTCTGACATTGACGAGCTCAGCTGCAGTCTCTGAAAAGTTGAACTTTTTTCAACGCTGAGCGCCCTGAGCGCCGCGACAAAAAACAGCCACTGCCGAGAGCGTTTCAGCGCCGTGGGCGCTCAGCGCTGTAAACGCTGGACTACACAGAGAATGAATGGAAAATAGCCACCCAGAGCTGAAAAAAAACGCATTTGGTGGACACGCAGCCTAATAGCTTAAACAGTTCCACTAAGATCTGTTCAAACATCACTGGAGAAGTAAAGACATCTGAATTCATTCTGTAACCAAGAAAATGTTTCAGCTTTTCATGTTCTTGCCAGTGATTGTTTTCTTTTGCCTTTGTTACCTGTGTGTAAAATCAACAGGCATTCAAAGTCATTTGTCATCTCTGCAGTCTGTCTGTCAAATCCCCACCAAATGCTTCCCACATTAAGGTTCATATCAGCTTTGGTTTCTTGTGTGTATTTACTGTATCATTGTACTTATTTTTTCTATCTACTCCTTCACATTGACTTTTTATATGCCATATATACACTACCGTTCAAAAGTTTGGGGTCACTTAGAAATTTCCTTATTTTTGAAAGAAAAGCACTTTTTTCAATGAAGATAACTTTTAACTAATCAGAAATACATTCTATACATTGCTAATGTGGTAAATGACTATTCTAGCTGCAAATGTCTGGTTTTTGGTGCAATATCTAGATAGGTGTATAGAGGCCCATTTCCAGCAACTATCACTCCAGTGTTCTAATGGTACAATGTGTTTGCTCATTGCGTCAGAAGGCTAATGGATGATTAGAAAACCCTTGTGCAATCATGTTAGGTCTGCAATGCTGTAATTGCTGCAAATGGAGGATTCTTTAACGAAAGCAAAGTTTGAAGGAAAAAATTATTATTTCAAATACTAATCATTATTTCTAACTTTGTCAATGTCTTGACTATATTTTCTATTCATTTTACAACTCATGGTGGTAAATAAGTGTGACTTTTCATGGAAAACACAAAATAATTGTCTGGGTGACCCCAAACTTTTGAACGGTAGTGTATATTTTACTATTTTTGTTTAAAAAAAATATATGCTCTATCTTATGATGTTGGTTGAGGATGCTTTTTTATTGGTTGAGTTATGGCTGCTTCATATGATTGCCCCTAGAGGGAAAACAAAGTTGTATTGAACTGAAATGAATTCACCCAGAGGCCCAGTCTAAAGGCCAGCTTGTACTTTTAGCAAACATTTCTCAAACGGTTAGTGCTTTTGCTGTGAACATATTTTTGGCTGTAGAGTCATACAAACTTGGCACACTAGTGAACATTCAAAGCATGACAGATGGAAGTGAAATTGACTAAAAATGAAAGCTGGAAAGAGTGCTGTTGTTCACAGTAAAGGCCCATGTCATCATTAATAAAAGAAAATGAGATTGTCATGAGAAAAAAACAAAGTGTCATAGAAGACTTGAGGAATTTGACTTTACCACATTCACTGGCTTAAGTGATCTTTTCATATTTTATTTACTTATTACTGTGGCGTAACCCCCACAACAGACTGGGTCAGGCACAGCGCTCGGCTAGAGCAATTAACAGAACAGTGAAATGTGTGTATTAATGTCAACAGGCAGCCCCGCTTCTTCTGGCTTTTTCCGGCTCAGTACTGTGATGTTAATGTGCCATTCATGCATTGTTCATGCTTCCTGCCCTTACTGTGATCCAATGACTGATAACAATATGTAGATGTGCCTTGTAACCTCTTTTGTCCTACAGCTCCGGAGCGGAGGCGAATTACGGCCAGCAATCTCCTTATTGTTATGTGTGTCTCTCAAATGAAAATGTCCCATGCCTGTCTGCAGTCCCTTTGATGATACCATGCCTTTCATGTATTGTCTGTGACTGGGTATATAAGCCGACTGAAATCCATGTTCACTCTCTCAGTCTCTCACTCTGACGACTGCTTCTTCCACTGCAGCTGAGAGCCTGAGGACCCGCTCCCAGCCTGCTTGCACAAGGGCTGGAGCGGAGTTCCTATGATGGCGGTATGATTTAATAAACCTACTTAAAACCCTCACTTCGCTGCCTTATTTTATCATTCGCCGCACTGGTGACCCCGAAAATGCACACGCTTTGTGCAACGCAACCTTCTGGTTTGGACAGCCACGCTGGTGACCCGATGCTGAAAAGAACACGCTGCCAGCGAACGCAGCACCCGGCGGTGATTCTCCGACGACAAGTGAACGCAGCAGCCTGACACAAATGATCTGCCCTCCCTTCTGCTTCAGGGAGACTTTGACGCAGAGTTACCAGGCGAAACTCTCTGGAGACCACCCACGACCGGGACAGCTGCAGAAAACTTCATGGTGAGATCTGCACACCTGAGATCTATACATCCACGCTGGGACCGGCTGCTCTCACAGCTCCTCCACACGAGAGCGCACACACCTCGTCCCCTCTCCACAACGGCGACCTCCAGGGCCGACGGAGAACGCAGCGCGTGGACCTGAACGCACCATGACCCATCTACAACAATACATTGAACAGGGATGATTATCGGCGCCGACTACGCTGATCTCCAGCAAGCTCCCTGACCCTGGTTCTCCTCTCCAGCTGGCCCACCCACGCACGGAACCCCGGCACACGCACCGGGGAGTTACGAAGACGGCGCACCACGCACGGGACACATACGGCTCCACAGACCGCCATCGTCCTTCGCCGCTGCACACAGAGCCTTCAGGCTTGCTCGTACACCTGAGGCACATACGCAGCTTGCTCACAGGATTTTCTTATGGTCTCAGCCACGGCACACAACGGGAATTCAGCAGTCTGCGGTTCCCGAGGGCTTTAGGGTTGCGCCCGCACCTAAAGTCAACACGCCAAGTCCCTCTGCTTTTGTTTTTTTTCTTACAGCTGCCCCTATTTTTCTTCATGGCCGCTGTTAATCCTCGCCGCTCCTTTTTTCTTCACGGCCGCTATTTATCCTTGCAGGACTTAATCGCGAGAGGAGTCAGTGACTAATTTTTCCTCTTGTGGATCTCCGCACGTTCAACGGGACAGCCCCTCAACATCGCGGACCCACAAGCAATTTTTGCGCGGCTCAGACGATTTCACCGTCCCCGGCCGGCATTTACTATCCCCCACCCCCCTCCACCTCCGCCTGCACAGAGCTTTCCCTGCTCGCTGCCAAAGCCGGACTATCGAGGCCTCGGCCGCCTGCCGAGCCCTCTGGGGGGGAGCGTGTGGCATAACCCCCACAACAGATTGGGTCAGGCACAGCGCTCGGCTAGAGCAATTAACAGAACAGTGAAATGTGTGTATTAATGTCAACAGGCAGCCCCGCTTCTTCTGGCTTTTTCCGGCTCAGTACTGTGATGTTAATGTGCCATTCATGCATTGTTCATGCTTCCTGCCCTTACTATTATCCAATGACTGATAACAATATGTAGATGTGCCTTGTAACCTCTTTTGTCCTACAGCTCCGGAGCGGAGGCGAATTACGGCCAGCAATCTCCTTATTGTTATGTGTGTCTCTCAAATGCAAATGTCCCATGCCTGTCTGCAGTCCTTTTGATGATACCATGCCTTTCATGTATTGTCTGTGACTGGGTATATAAGCCGACTGAAATCCATGTTCACGCTCTCACTCTGACGACTGCTTCTTCCACTGCAGCTGAGAGCCTGAGGACCCGCTCCCAGCCTGCTTGCGCAAGGGCTGGAGCAGAGTTCCTATCATCCGCCGCAATTACAACTGAAACCACTTTCTGTCATGAATGGCCCTCCCCGAGGGCAAACAGGATGCCAAACGCTGACTGTGATCTTTCAAATTTATTAACTAAAAGAAACACAAAATACAAAACAAACACCAACGAGAAACTCAGCTTAGAGGTTGGGGCAGTGATCACCAAGATTAACAAAAACATGAGCAAGGACAGGAAAATAATAACTTAGCTGCAAAATGTCCTGGGGATTTCTGACTTGAGAGGATTGACGCCGTTGCACCAGGGAAGTGGCGCCCAAGGTTTAAATAGGCAACCCCCAGATTACAAACACCTGCGGGGTCATGAGCTGCGATCATTGCTGGCAGCTGTGACAACCCACGAATAGAATCTGACAGCCGGACGTGACCTGCGAGCTGTCACAGTGCCAGCAACGATCAAAACAATGAACCAAAAAAGGAAATACAGAAACCAACAAAGAACTAATCAAAACCAGGAAGCAAATACAACAAATAAGGTGAACAGGAAAAATAAACAATCTGAAAAGGGCAAAATTAATCAGACAACTAAGCATGGCCCCAGTCCGTCCACCGGATCATGACAGAGCCCCCTCTTCAAGGGGTGAAATCCAGACACCCCAGGGTAACATCACAGAAAAACAAAAAGAACCCCCCCCCCCCACACACACACACACGAGACCCTCTCCCCCTTCCCAACAAGAAAAACAAAGCATCACCAGGGGTGGGGGGGGGGAAATCCAGGCACGGAGGGGCCGAGACAAACCAAAAAAATGAACAAAAAAACCCAACAAGAAAACACTCATGATCCCCAACACAGAACAACAGGTGATGATGATTCAAGGGCCCCCGGGGAGAAACCGAGGCAGCTCGGGCAGCCTGCAAGAGTCCCAGGACCACCGGAGCATATGATCAAAAGCATCCGGTGGCCACCCAGAGTTCTTGAGCCACCTCTCCAGATGGCCTGGCCCGTCAGGTGGCCACCCGCCATCCCTGAGCCACCCAAACGGAGGACCCCATCTGTCCGGCGGCCTCCCAGTATCCCTGAGCCTGCGGGCCGCTAGCATTCCTCCCCTTCCGGGGTGGCAGCCGGATCCAGCCCCCACATGGACCATGGCAGCCAAGAGGCAACGTCCCTCTGCGACGGGTGGCCAACCAGCGGGAACCTCCAGCAGTGCCCGATGACCCACAATGAGCCCCGGTGAAGGCGAGGGACCCACGGCAACCTCAGGTGTAGCAGCACCCACGGCGGCCCTGGACTGGAGCGTAGCAGCACCCGCAGTGGCCCCGAACTGGGGAAAAGCAGCAACCATGGCGGCCCCGGACTGGGGCGTAACAGCACCTGCGGCGGCCCCAAACCGGGGCATAGCAGCATCTGCGGCAGCCCCGGACTAGGGCGTAGCTGCACCTGCGGTGGCCCCAAACTGGGGCATAGCAGCACCCTCAGAGACCACAGACGGCAGGAAGGCAACACCCTCGGAAACCACAGATGATGGAAAAGCAGCATCCTCAGAGACCACAGACAGTGGGAAAGCCGCACCCTCGGAGACCACAGACAACGGGAAAGCAGCATCTGCAGCAGCCTCAAATGGAGGCGCCACACCCATGGCGGTCTTGGACAGAGGCGTCGCACCCACGGTAGCTCCCGACGGAGGCGTTGCACTCACGGTGGCCCTGGATGGAGGTGTTGCACCCACGGTGGCCTCGGATGGCGGCGTCACACCCACAACGGCCTCGGACGGAGGCATCGCACCCACAGTGGCCCCCGGGCTGGGGCATAGCACCCATGGCAGACTCAGGCTGGGGTGCAGCACCCACGACAACCCAGGCGGAGAGGAAGCAGCACCCACGGAGACCTCAACCAGAGGGAGAGCAGCACCCACGGAGGCCTCCGTGATTCTAGATGGTGGCTCAGGCAAAGGAACAAAGACAGGAACACACACCAGATCAGGGTCACCGGTAGCACTGGAGCCCATTGGAGGAAGCCCAAGCGCAGCTGAGAGCTTCACCTGGTTCCCCCCACCAAGATCAAGGCAAGATTTCTCGGGGCTACATAAGGAAACTTGCCTGCGCTTGAGCTCCACCGCCGTCAAGGACTCCAGTTGGGACGTCTCAACCTCCACCACCAGGGCAACCTTCCCTGATGCAGCCACCTTGAGAGAAGGAGACAAAACAAACACTGGAAGCATCTCCAGCAGCAGTGGAGCCTGGTGAGGAGCGCTCAGGAGCAGAGGACATCTGCAACTGAATCTCTCCACCTCGAGCCAGACACCACTGCCGTCCAGGACTCCGGCAACCCTGCTGCGGTGGCCCGGACAGCAGGCATGGTGGCTGACACTGGCGGGACCCTGGGTGAGGCGACGGGTGCCGGTGGACCCTCTGATGCAATGGATTAAGCAGGGGGCACTCCAGCGTGGTGTGATGGAGCCAGGAAATGCCTCACCAATGGTATCGGGTCCACCAATGCCGAAACCAGGGGACTCACAGTCGGCTCAGGTTTCGGGCCACAGGGGGCTCTTCTCTCCTGTCTGGGGTATGGCTGCACAGCTGACGTTTGGTCCTCCGAAACCACTGGCTTTCTCTTTGTTCGGCGGCTCCCTCCCAGGACTGGTGGACAAACAGGGAAAACAGGGGAGGACACGGGAGAGGCAAGTGAAAATGACGAGATAACAGCAGCAGCAGGTGAGGAAGGCTCAGCCAACGTGTATGACTGCTGCTGAGCCTTCCCGCCAGGAACAAGGCAAGACAATCCATCCTCAGATGTTATTAAATGAAAAGTTACTTGTCTGTGCTCCCTGGGTGTAGTGGTGGCTGCTGCAGATGGGCCGGAAGACTCCTCTCTGCTGGCTGCAGGAGCCGAAGACACCAGTACAGATCCCGGCTGAGCTGGCCCTGCAGGCATGATGATGGGTGGGGCGGGACATCCTCCCTTGACCTGGGCCGTGAGTTCAGGAAGGAGCCTCAGCTTGTAATCCATGAGCAGCTCCACCTCTGCCGCCAAAACCTGCTGGTTCTCTCCCTGCTCCTCCGCTGATGGTGTGGGCCACTGTTTGGGAGGGGAAGGTGGGGCTACTGCTGCTGGGGAGCGGTGAGAGGCTCGTGACTTCTGCGCTGAGGGCTACTTCCTCATCGGCGCCGGCACAGGTGTAGAGGAGTTTTCCCCCAGCCCGTGGAGCATGACCGATGGGTTGATAACGGAAAGGAGAATGTCTGTGAGCTCCAAATGGCTCCACAGGCTGAGACATGCTCCAAGCACTTGTGCAGCACCGACCAGACACGCCCAAACCACCTTGGGAGTGTGAGAACCCTGAACCTCTGACAAAATGCTCTGAAGTACATTCACTGTCCAGCATTCAACCCCACTAAGCCCACACTGCCCATAATCCAAAGGCGCTGCCATATTGACAAAACAGATTTAACGAAAAAATATGGGAGGGAAGAAAAAAGCAAAAACTTACAATCTGCTGGCGTCCAGATGGCAGCGGCATACTGTCATGAATGGCCCTCCCCAAGGGCAAATAGGATGCCAAATGCAGACTGTGAGCCTTCAAATTTATTAACTTAAAGAAACACAAAATAGAAAACAAACACCAACAAAAAACTCAGCTCAGAGGCTGGGGTAGTGATTGCCAAGATAAACAAAAACATGAACAAGGACAAGAAAATAATAACTTAGCTGCAAAATGTCCTGGGGATTTCTGAAGTGGTGCCCAGGGCTTAAATAGGCAACCCCCGCATTACAAACACCTGCAGTGTCATGAGTGGCGATCATTGCTGGCTACCGTGACAACCCACGAACAGAATCTGACAGCTGGAAGTGACACGCAAGCTGTCACAGCGCCGGCAATGATCAAAACAATGAACCAAAAAAGGAAATACAGAAATCAACAAAGAACTAATCAAAACCAGGAAGCAAATACAACAAACAAGGTGAACAGGAAAAATAAACAATCCAAAAAGGGCAAAATTAATCAGACAACTAAGCACGGCCCCCGTCCGTGCACCGGATCATGACACTTTCCACCACTTCATCAAGCAACAAAGACACTATCCTCATTCTATATCATATTTCCCTACCAATTCCTAATTACAAACCATTTGAAATGTACATGAATGGGGTTATTCAAGCCAATTAACTCTCGCTGTAGGAAATTCTTATTCTCACATCTCTTTAAATCCAAGAAATGACCTAAGACTTAGCTCTTTCATGTCTTTGTTATAGTCCGTCTGGCAGCCTGGATAACATGCACATATGAGGTAATGGTTATGAAGCCTTTTGCTGCAAGGCAGACACACCAAACTGGGCTGTAACCCTGATAGCAAACATATGAGGTAGTGGTGATGGGCCCGTATGTGTCTGAGTCTGGATTTTTAACCTGTGCTCTGGTTGACAGGTGGCACAGCTCTACTTGAGCGGGCAGGACAGGATGTATGAGCTATTTTTCTCGTATTGGTGACAGAAGACGTTGACATGGGGATGGTGGGTAGATTCTAGAATTGTCTGTGGTACAGGCTAGAGGTTGAGGTACAGTGGTGTGAAAAAGTGTTTGCCCCCCTCCTGATTTATCTTTTTTTTGTATGATTGTCACGCTTAAATGTTTCAGATCATCAAACAAATTTAAATATTAGAGAAAGATAACACAAGTAAACACAAAATGCCGTTTTTAAATGAAGGTGTTTATTATTAAGGGTAAAAAAAAATCCAGACCTATGTGGTCCTGTGTGAAAAGGTGATTGCGCCCCTGTTAAAACATAAATTAACTGCGGGGCTGGGGCGCGCTGTCCTCCCACTCTCCCTCTGCTAAAACTGCCACTGATGGAACACTCAAGGAGGAAGGGGCCACGGCAGCAGAATTCCCTGGCGAAACCTCGAGTGAAGGGCCCGGGTGGTGACCGGAGTGACGCTTCCTTGATGCCCACCTCCTCGCTGGCTCTTTTGATGGCAGCTGGTCCTCACACGCCAGGAATAACACCTCCGGAGTGAGCCAGGGCTTATATTTTAGCAGAATGTCAGTTTATGCGAGGACCACGTGCCTCCGCTCTTCCTGCTCAAACACGTCCGCAGCCATGGCTGGTGGAATGGAAAGTAGACAGTGCAGGAGCGATGGGGAAGACAGGAGGTGACGCACTGTAGGCAGGAGTTGGGATTGGCAGCCCGGAGCCTAGCTGGACCGAGCAGAGCGAAGGGCCAATTCACATCAGCTCATCACAGAACTGAGCAATGTGGGAGCAGAGCTCGGACAATTCGGGGAATTACAGAAGGCCAAAGAACTGAGGATCGCCCTCACTTCCACCAGATCTGTGAGCATCTCCCACCAGCTGGACTGACCCAGAGCCCGGTCAAAAAGGAGAGACGCCCCGTCGAGGTCTTTTTCCACTGAACTCCGACTCAGCCCTTTCCTCCTGCTGAGTCTTTTTTTTGGTGGCGTCATTCTGTCATGGTTTGGTGGATGGAACTCAGATGCAGGCAGGAATACAATGCAAAAAATGATAATTTATTAAACAAACTTGAACAAAATAAGTGACAGCAAGTGGGCTGAGAATGAAACTAAAGATAAACTAACTAACTGACAACACAAAACATGGACATAAGAATCTCCAACAAGACTGACAAGAGACATTAAATGATGCCACACCTGACTAACGCAGAAAAGGACTTAAATAGGCAAGGGAAAAATTACAGAATGCAGAACAGGTGAGAATGATCACTGGCAAGCAGTGACACAGTGAGACAGAGACAACAAGTATGAAAGGGCAGAGCTGTACAGACAATCACACCAGGAGCTAAATATTAATAATAATGATAAACATGAGCCAAAACAGTGGAACAACATAAGAGACATAATAATGAAAATGAAAACCTGATGACAGCACAGACTAGTGCAACAACAGGGATGAAAGTGAAACACAGACAAACAGAATAAACTGAGGGCAAGGACATGGCTGAACTCATGCCCTGAAGATCATAAAAGATGCTGCTGAGTATGGCTGCACCTCGGACGCAGTCCGGGGACGGATGGTTTTTTTTTGCACATGGGGGGTTGTTCAGAGCTCCTTGTGGAAGGTTGTAGAGTGATGATAATCAAGTCAGTGGCAGTAATGCACCTGTAGGGTGGTTGCCAACCGCCAGTCAAATCCAAAAGAAGAAGAAGACGAAGACTGTCCCTCGGGGCAGAGAGAGAGAGACCCACACGCCAACTGCAGTTTGTGGTTTTTATTAACAAAAAGCACACTAAGTGCCAGAGTGAGACAAGACAAAAACCCAAGTACAGAAAATTAAGGTAAACTCACGGAACAGTACCAGAACAGGAATCAAATTCTGGTGGTGAGGAGAGAGGATTATTGTTGAGACTGCCGCAGTGAAAAAACAATCTGACAGTCTTTAAGTAGTTTGGGAACAAAATGAAACAATGGGCGGCAGGTGCGGGCTGTATGAGCGGGCAGGTGACCTAATGAGACAATAACTCACAGGTGAGATGATAAGGGAACAGGCAGTGAGAAGATGACAGGGTTGGAGTGTCTGGAAGAGGAGGTAAGGCATACGTGTCACAAAGAAACCGAAATATATATCCTGAATTGCAGAAACTGACAAAATAATAATAATGCTGAAGACATAAAAAACTAACAGAACGATAAACCATCAAGAAGACATCATGACTCAATACACAGGTAAACACAAAGCTACAATACAGAAAATATTCAAAAATAAATTAAGAGCCTGAGCCCGGTGAAAGACCGCGCTCAGTCTCATGACAATAACAACATAAAGCAAGGACATGAGCACAGCCATGGCCAGACTCTGACACTCCTTACTCTGGTTGTCAGTGAAAATATATAACAGAAGGACAAATTTTGACATTAAACCAAATTATTTAAGATCTAATCAAAATCTTGGCAAACTTACTGTAAAAATTCTTTTTTATATTCAGACATTTTTTTGTTACACTTCTGTTTCCTGTTGTTTATGTCTCCTTCACTTCCTTCGCCCTTCTCCTCAGTGATGTTATTGTGGAATCAAAGGATCACAGCAGGTCTTTTTCTTCTGCAGCTATAAACGTAAATGTCCTATCCTGAAACTGGTAACAATTTTCTGTCCATTTGTTTCAAGTTTTTTGCAGAGTGTATTGTTTTGTATGCTCACTCTCCCATGAATAAACATGTCTGTTTTTAATTGTTTCTATTTGAAGTTTGGAGTGGGTCCACTCAGGTACTTTACAAATCTGCATGCATGCTTGCACCTTCATCTGAAGGTTGGGAGTAAAAGAGGAAAAGGACCCAAATATTTCTTCGGGTGGCAAAATTGTCCATATCCACATTTATAAAAAGAGCATTATTAATCAGCAAAACACACATTAAAAATCATATATGGTGTGGTGTCTCTTAGAAAGTGTTTCTTTTGCTATTTTCTCTAAACACTCTACCACTCAACCAGCTGCCGGAGAGTATTTTTACCAGATGCAGAGACAATGCAGAGACAATTTCCTTAAGAATAGCTTGAATTTCTGTGATTGCTTAATTTGACTTATTTTATTTATAGATTGGAAAAAGTCAAACAAAACAAGAGGTGAGCAGAAAAAAAGCCACAGAATGTAGTTTTTCAAATTCCATGGCCTAGTACCAGACCCTCTCCAACCTTGACCTTTTTTTCAGAGAGGGAGTAAACCATACCGTATTATCTCCTAAGCTGCCTTCGCAATAAGCCACATATGAGCAGAGGCTAACCTAAAAGTTAAGGTCAGCTTGTGATCAAATCATACATCTGGAATGTGTGTGTGTGTGGGGGGGGGGGGGGCGCTGAAAAGTTCATAGTGGTCAAATTTGACCAAATGTGGTTTATTTTTCAACCGTAGAGATCCAAGCACTGCAGCACCAATGGAAGAAGTGTGTGGACCGAAGGGGAGACTATGTTGAAAAATAAACCACATTTGGTCAAATTTAACCAATATGAACTTTTCAGCCCCCCCCCCCCCCCATATTTATATCTACCTTAAGTGTGGGAGAGCTCTTTTTTAAGATAAGATAAGATAAGATAAGCCTTTATTAGTCCCACAATGGGGAAATTCCAGGATTACAACAGCACAGGGATAGCAACACTCAGAGCAATAATTAAGAAGATACGGAAGATATAAATAAGAGCAGTGGATATACATACATACACATCAATATATAAATATATATACAAAGTGCGGAGCATTGTAGCGAGATGGAATTAACAGCATAACTGTCTACTTAGTTATCCTACATAGTATGAATATGTACCCATACATACTGTCACCCTCCGTAGCGACCGATACTGTCCTAGCTGTATATACCGGAGGGGACTTAATTGGGGACTTTAACTGGATTCCTCCATCTATGGAACAACAAAGGAGTATCACTTGGCACAAAAATCAAAATTTACAAGTGCGGAGTTATTCCCCCTCTTCTATATGGCTGTGCTACTTGGGCCTTGAAACAACAACAGCAGCAGCGCCTTGATGCATTCCATCACTCATGCCTGCGGAGAATCTTAAAGGTTATGTGGGAAGAATGTGTATCCAACCTTGAGATAAGAAACAGAGCAGGTTGCTGTAGCCTAGCCATTTCCATCAGATACTCCCGGATGTTGTACTATGGTCATGTAGTGCCAATGCCTAGCGAGAGGTACCCAAGATTCCTGCTAGACTGGATCCCCACTCAAGGAAACCGAAGTGTCAGCCGACATAGGAATAACCTCATCAAGACCTACAGTATGAGAATGACCTAGAGGGGTTTCTTGGGCTCATTGCAGCCCAGGCCCTACTTCAAGCTCAAGATCGCACTGGCTGGCGCCATCTCTTGAAAGCCACCAAAACGTATGTTAGATTGTGAGCAGGCAGACCTATCTCAAGGTGGGTACAGACCTAACCAAGTTCAAGGAAACTATGGACATGCATTACTACCTGTGGTCCCTCTATATTCTTTTCTGCAACTCACTCTACAAGTGTTATGGGGGCATGGTCCACCTTCTGAGTATTTGATTTCTGTAACTTGGACTTATTAATATTATGAATTTCTCTGGTTTAGTTGTAGTTTATTTTGAAAGTACTTCCTGTACTTCTCTTGTTTTGCTGGGTTTAACTCAATTCCGATTTTATTTTGTAATGTATGGCCTCTTAGTTCTTTGTTATGATTTCCAGTTATTCCTGATTTTAATGGGGGTTTTTTTCTTGTAGTTATGCCTTAGTACTGGTTTTGTCTTTTCTGTTGTATTTCCTAGTGTCTATCTCTCTTCCTCCTGGTTATTGTCCTTTGTCTGTTTGTGCGCCTTCCATCCTCATTAGTATCGCTCCCCTCACCTGCCGGATTGTTTTCAGCTGTTTTTCATCCCTTGATTGTCTACGTTTTCCCCTGAAATTCAGTCTTGTCTCTCGCCTCCTCATGCCCTTGTGGGTGTTGATTCCTCTCTGTGCTCCTGGATGTTTCCTCCTGTGTTTCCTGGTTCATCTTTGCCCTTCCATTTAGTGTGTATTTTAGTTATTTAGTACTTTCAGCTTCTTGTCTTCCCAGTGTTTATGTTTAAGACAGAGGTGATGTGTCAGTAGAGGCTGCAAATGCATTTCCCCTTAAAATATTCAGAGATAAAAATATTTCCTAAATAAATCAATCGTGATATGCAAAATAAATGAGAAGCAGAGTATGTCCTTCTGTAGTTGATATGTAAGCTTCTGTAGCAGCAGCAATTTTAAATAACATTTCAATATGTAGGCTTGCATTATAGACCACTTCCAGGGTAGGGGTGCTGGTCTAACTAAGAATTATTGAAGACAGCAAACTAGCAAACTGTTATGCCCCATTTGAGCTGGAGCAGCTTTTCATTGGCCATCCAAAATTCGATTCTTGAGTTTGTATTTTTTATCTTAATGCGATTGGGAGTCGAGGCTGTCAATTATCAGATCTCTCCTGCTTGACAGGAAATTGACAGAGCAGCTAGCAGGTTCAGCATGAGTGAAGATGGCAGCGGAATTGAAGGAAAACTCGGTTGTTTCATTAAAGCGTACCTGTGGTGGTCGTGAAGACGCATTTAACTTGAAAACATTAGGAAAAGGTATTTGTTATTTGGGCAAATAATTGTTGCCAGCCATATACCACCTGAGATATATTGAAATAGGACCGCGGGCATGGCCAGCCAATGAAAACTATGGGCGCCGCCATGACATATGCGGAAGTGATGTCATACTGTGACGTAAGCAGGGTTCACACAAAGACAATGGAGCAGATGGCTGTGATCAACCTGATTTATTTTTCACACACACTCTGGGCACAGGCAGGAGGGGAGGTCATTCTCCCAGACCTCTGTTTACATCACGGTTACACACACATAACGTTTTCATCTGGCAAAGCATGCTGGGAAATTCACTTAACATGGCCCCAACGTTACACTGCCCCCCCCTGGACTGGTTTCTGTCCCCAGAAAAATTAAAGTCCAATTTAAAAGTCCAATACAAACTCATCCAGGTGTCGGGGCGGTCTTCGGCGCCGGCGGCCAACACGTACAGGCCCCCTAGTGTCCATCTGGGTTTCGGTCGGGGTATCGGGCCGGGATGGAAGCTCCGGTTCGTCCACCAGCGGTGCAGATGGCCGATACGGGGCGAGACGGTCACGATGAAGGACCACAACCCGGTCCCTTTTTCTAAGCCTCACCCTGTACACCACATCTGACAGTCTCTCCAGGACCACGCATGGCCCCGACCACTGGCTCGCCAGCTTCGGTGATCGTCCTCTCTTCCTCTCAGGGCAGAAAACCCAGACTCGATCTCCCGGTGCAAAGTCCCTCCCCTGGCAGCGGGAGTCGTACGCTCGCTTCTGCCGGCCCCCTGCCGCTGCCAGGGCCTCTCGAGCCAGCTCGTGCACCGTGTGGAGACGTTCTTTTAAACAAAAAAAATAATCCAATCCGGGTTTTCCCTCCACCTCCGGCTCAGGGGGGCAACCGAATACCAAATCCACCGGTGTGCGCAGCTCGCGTCCAAACATGAGCGCCGCAGGGGTGCACCGGGTAGATTCCTGAGCTGCCGTCCGGTACGCCCACAAAACAAAAGGCAGATGCAGGTCCCAGTCTCGCTGTCGCTGGTCCACTAGGATAGCGAGCTGGGTGGTGAGGGTCCGGTTGAATCGTTCGACCAGGCCGTCGCTCTGTGGATGCAGTGGGGTGGTCCGGGTCTTCCGGATGCCCAGCCATTAGCAGACCTCTCCGAAGACCTCCGCCTCGAAGTTCCGACCCTGATCGCTGTGCAGCTCCTCCGGTGCGCCAAACCGACAGAACATTTCATCCACCAGCTTTGATGCCGTCGTAGCGGCACTCTGATCGGGGACCGCGTACGCCTCTGGCCACTTAGTGAAATAATCCATCGCGACCAGCACGTAGCGGTTCCCCCGGTCCGTGGTCGGGAAAGGGCCCAGGATGTCCACTCCCACTCGCTCCATCGGTGCTCCCACCCGGTACTGCTGCAGGGGAGCGTGGGATCGCTGAGTTGGTCCCTTCTGAGCTGTGCATGTGTCGCAGCGATGAACGTGGAGCTCCACGTCCTGATGACAACCGGGCCAGTAGAACCGGGCCCGAAGGCGCTGCAGCGTCTTTGTCACTCCGAAGTGGCCCGTTCCTACCGCCCCATGAACCAGCTGGAGTACTTTGGGCCGGAGTCGACGAGGAACCAGCAGTTGCCAGACGTGCCGCTGCCCAGCTGGAGTCTGCCACTGTCGATACACCACGCCCTCGTGGCAGCGGAGGTTGGCCCACTGGGAGTGCAGGGCCTTAGTCTCTGGGTCCAGCGGTGACACAACCTCCCAGGCGGGCCGCTGTCCTGCGTCCAGCCACTGCCGAACCCGCAAAATGACCGGGTCTCTGTCCTGCTCGCTCTGCAGCTGCTGCGTGCCAAGAACCTCTGTGACATCATCGCTGGGGAGAGCTGCCTGATCATCTGAGGGGCTGTGCGTCGCTGCGTGATTCCTGCTCGCAGCGGCTCAGAGAGCAGCAGCCCGTGGGGCGGTTTGGTCCCGATCTTCAGCCCGTTGACAGTGACGACACTCCTCTGTCGCGCAGGGGCGCCGAGACAGCGCGTCAGCGTTGGCATGGAGGCGGCCTGCCCGATGCACAATCTGGAAATTATAATCCTGCAGTGCCTCCAGCCACCTCGCCAACTGTCCATCCGGTTCTTTGAAATTTAACAACCAGGTCAGGGAAGCGTGGTCCGTCCTGAGCTGGAACCTCCCCCCGTACACATACGGGCGGAAATGACGCAGTCCTTGAATGACAGCCAGCAGCTCTCTGCGAGTCACACAGTAATTTCTCTCGGCTCTGCTGAGAGTGCGGCTGAAGTAAGCGACTGCCTGCTCTCCATGCTCTCCCTCCTGGGATAGCACCGCCCCGATGCCCTGGTTGCTGGCGTCCGTGTCCACGATGAAAGGGCGGTTCGGGTCGGGATACTGCAGGACGGGGGCTCTGATGAGCGCTGCGCGAAGATGGGAGAAAGCAGCAGCACAGCTGTCACTCCACTGGAACGTGCGTCCTTTCTGCGTCAGCTGATGCAGCGGGCTGGCGATGGTGGCGAAGTCTTTCACAAACCTCCTATAATAGGAGGCCAATCCAAGAAAACTCCTCAGTTCTCCAACGTTCCGCGGCACTGGCCAGTCTCTCACTGTTGCCACTTTTTCCGGGTCGGTGGCGACCCCCGCTGCGCTGACGACGTGGCCCAAAAAGGTGGTCTCCCGCCGGAACAGGTGGCATTTCTTAGGGTGTAACCGTAGCCCCGCCTGCTGGATGGCTCCCAGCACCTCTCGGAGATTTGACAGGGCGCTGTCAAAATCAGCTGCATGCACCAGCAGGTCATCCAGGTAAACAACGCAGCGACTCTGGGGCATGTGAGCCAGCACTCGCTCCATCAAGCGCTCAAAGGTGGCCGGAGCGTTGCAGAGTCCAAACGGCATCACTTTAAACTGGTACAGTCCCTGCCCGATGGAGAAGGCTGTTTTTTGGCGGGCCTCGGGTGACAGCTCTACCTGCCAATAGCCGCTGCGTAGATCCAGCGAGCTGAACCAGCTGGAGCCGGCGATGTGGTCCAATGCATCATCGATGCGGGGCAGGGGGTAGGAATCTTTCCTGGTGGCGTCGTTCAGGCGTCGGTAATCCACACAGAACCGCCACGACCCGTCCTTCTTCTTGACCAGCACCACCGGCGCCGCCCAGGGGCTGCTGGAGGGCTCAATAACATCTGCCTCCAGCATTTCTCGCACTTTTTGTTCCGCCGCTGCCCGCCTTGAAAAGGGCAGCCGGCGTGGGTGGAGTCGAATCGGCCTGGCCTCACCGGTGTCGATCTCGTGCTGCACCAACCCGGTCCGGCCGCATTCCTCATCCTTCGCGGCGAAAACACCCATAAAACAGTCCAATAGCTCCCGCAGCTGGCGTCCCTGTTCCGGGTCCAGCCGGCTGCAGCTCCGCTGAAATAATTCCTCCACCGCCTGCTGCGTCTCTGCTGACACGTTGACCCCTCCCCTTGCTGTCCTTGTGTGCGTTCGTGCTCCCTCTGTCCGCGCTGGTGACGTCATCGTGTCCAGTCCTCGCGGTGGCCTGCCTGGTCCGGTCTGTCTTGGCGATCCCCCGATCGCGCAGGCCCCCGTGTTCCTTCTCTGGGTTCTGCTGTGGAGCGTGATGGTCCGGTTTCCCAGCTGGAGGGAAGGTCCCGCGGTGTCGATCTTGGCGTTCCAGGCTGTGAGCAGGTCTAGTCCAATAATACAGGGGTCTTGGATGTCAGCCAGCCAGAACGGGTGTCTTATGTTCTGACCGGCCACCCCCACCACCAAAACTCTCCGCCCCCTCAGTCTGGCGCGCTCACCGGTAGCCGTGGTGACGCAGCGCTTGGTGGGTTCCCACCCCCGTGGGGCCATCTTGTTCGTGCCCGGCAGCACACCGGGTCGAACCAGGGAGATTGTAGAGCCGGTGTCAATCAGGGCCCGGATCGACGTCTTCCCCAAGCTGCACTGTAGATAGATCCCTGGAGAGTGTCCAATTCGGCCCACGCGTGGTGCCGGCTCCTCGGGGGAAACATCTGCGGGAGGCGGCCTGTTCCCGTTCACGCCACCTCGCTCTAGTTTAACGCCGGCGAGGGGCGTTTTTCTCCGGGGACGCGCCGCCGTGGTCTGCCGTAATTCCTCCTCCTCCTCCTCGCTCTCCATCGTGGCCTGGAAGGTTCTCTGTCTGTGCGTTGGCGCTTCAACTGTGCGATTCATCAGCGGCTCCACCCGCTCTGCTTCTGCCACTGCAGTCTCCCAGTCGCTCGCGGCGTGGATCTGTACGTGGCTCTGGAGCTGGGCTGGGCGGAGACCTTGGATGAAGCTCCGGAGGGCGAGCTTCTCTACCGCCTCCGGTGCGAAATCTGGGTAGCTGCGCCGGGTTAGCAGCCGTATGTCTGCAGCATAGGTTCCTAGGCTTTCCTGGTTGCTTCTACGGCGGCGGGTCAGCTGTTCCTGGGCGTGCTCAGCGTCCGCCGTTCTCCCAAATCGTCTCTGGAGCGCCCCTTGTAGCGCTGGCCAGCTGTAGCGCTCCTCAGGCAGGAGATCAGAAAGCGTGCAGAGAGCTCTCCCTTCCAAGGCCAGCGCGACTTGCACGGCGGTTTCCTCTGGTGACCAGCCGTTCAGCGCAGCGGCCAGCTCGACCTGGGTCAGGTAGTCATTCAACGTGGCCTCGCTGTTGAAGCGGGGAATCTTGGCCCGCTGCCTAACAGATGGGATGGCCGCCTCCTGATCGATCGTCACTCTCAATCGCCGTGGGATCGCCAGCCCGTTCCTGTCCTGAAAAGGGCGGAATGCGGGGCTGGTTTGCTCTGCTCTGCCCGCTCTGTCTTGAAAAAGACAGAAGGCGGGGTGCGCTGGCCCCGTCAGGTCCGCTGCCGCTTCGTTCGTCCCGGCTCCCGGCTCCCGGGGGTGGTGTCTCGGTCCCATCGTCCATCATCAGCTGAGCAATGAACTGCTCCAGCTGCTGGATCTCCATTCTGATCCTGGCATCCATCTGCTCCATGCTCACTTCTGACACCAGTGTGACGTAAGCAGGGTTCACACAAAGACAATGGAGCAGATGGCTGTGATCAACCTGATTTATTTTTCACACACACTCTGGGCACAGGCAGGAGGGGAGGTCATTCTCCCAGACCTCTGTTTACATCACGGTTACACACACATAACGTTTTCATCTGGCAAAGCATGCTGGGAAATTCACTTAACATGGCCCCAACGTTACAATACTGTTGCTACTGAAAAGACAATACTCAGCGTTTCACCGGGACTACGGTGCTGTAGTCCGTTGTTTTTGTTCTATTATGGCTGAATTTTCTGACTCTGAGGAAGAATTCGTCCAACATGGCTACAGGTTTGAGCCAGAAAGGTCTTCTGAGGGTTAAAGTGACGAAGTGGTCCTCACACACAACGCAATTTCGTCTGAAAGGATTCACCTGTGCCCTGTTCCGAGATTGCGCAATCACTTTTCCTCTATGATCTTCGGACAAGGTGAGCTGGGTTTGGCTACACAAAAGAAGTGTTTATCTTTGTTTTTTCGCTTATTATTGAGACATCCAAAGGCTTTACATTCCGCCATGTTGCGATATCCATATCGCATTGTATGTTTTTGTTTTAACAAGAGCGCCGAGTGTCTGCTGCTCTGTATAACGGCGAGGGAGGAGCCGAATCATCTGCCGTGTTGCGGCAGTTAGGACCTCAGATCAGATGAGTTGACCCGCTGAATTTAAGCATTTATTTATTTATTTTCTACTCGTTTTAGTTCCGCATTTAATATGAACCCTGAGTTTGAAATAAACGTTTGAATTTTGGTCCTCCCACACAACGCAACGCGCCGAGTGTCTGCCGCTGTGTATAGCGGCGAGGGAGGAGCCGAATCATCTGCCGTGTTGCGGCAGTTATAAGCTCAGATCAGACGAGTTGACCCGCTGAATTTAAGCATTTATTTATTTATTTTCTACTCGTTTTAGTTCTGCATTTAATATGAACCCTGAGTTTGAAATAAACGTTTGAATTTGAATATCCCGAAAGCCACTGCTCATCCGGGCACTCCAGGCTCAGCCAATATTGATCCAGATCGCGGTGCCCACTTTATTACGTCACAGGAAGCGTCCTGGCAGGCCATGTAGCCGCTATTATGGCTGCACCCATGTTTTGCTGACATAGCTGAACCAGCACATCAGCAATGGATTTATATCAAACTGCTTTGAACATGAATTTCAACTTAAACTTGAACTAGAACGTGAGACAGGGGCTCAATATAATATCTTTTTTTTCACGACCACCACAGGTACCCTTTAAAACAGACACCATTTAATCAATGGTGAGATGTGAGAAAAAAAGAGGATGAAGCAGCTGGGACCTGATCGTCCAGATTTAATCATCCAGCAACAGGCCAAAGGTCACGGGAGGACTTACACAAGGAGCTTTTCTCAGAATATGTATGCTAACCGAAGTTGACTAGCTGGATGTCCAGTGAGTAATGCATTTTTTTTCTCTTGCATTTGATTTCAAAGTCCTGGCACAGAAACTTTATGGACAGCCACTGGGGTAAAGGACTTAAAACACCTCACGGAAAAATGCAAGCGACAAGAGAGCAGCCACAGCCACTTAGATAAGAGTATGAAGCTACATCTTTTTGGAATGCTAAGTATTGTCAAACAACTTGATGAAGGCTACAGAACAGGTATAAGAAAGAGAAATAATATAAGAAATAATGAAGAGGTAACAAAAAATCGACATGTCCTCTCCAGACTAATAGACTGTAAAATTCTGCGGAGCGTTTGAGCTGAAGGAGCACCTTGAGGTTGCAATTGCTTTTAAAGGGACATCAAATATGGTCCAGAATGAGCTACTTGACTGTATGCTGTCTGTTGTGAAGGAACAGATCATTAAAGAAGCCCAGAACAGTGATTTTCTATCAATCCAGGCAGACGAGACAATGGATATTAACACACAGATTCACCTTGTGCTTGTGCTTCGCTATTTTGATCACAGAAGTGATGTGCCGCCAGGAACAATTTTTTGAATTCATCCCTCTGCCGTCAGCAACAGCTGAGTCCATTACCATAGCATTAAAAGAATGAATTGCTGTAACCTTTCCTCATGAGCAGAAAGGGAAACTTATCTGCCAGGCATATGATAGAGCCAGCGTTATGAGGGGTGCCAGTTCAGGTGTTCAGAGGAAAATCCAGGATGAGTACCCAAATGCCCACTACATCCACTGCTACGCTCATCAGCTTAATCTCATAATGCAGCAGGCCACCTCTCACATCTCTGTAGTGAAATTTTTTTTTCTGACCTTGATGGATTTGCCAGGTTTTTTTTCAAGATCCCCCAAGAGGACCAGTGTCCTTGATGAAGTCGTGGCCCATGTTATGTCCACAAACCTGGCATGAAAGAGACAGACGAGGATATTGCACTGGAACTGGGCTTTATTACAGAACTGGTCACACTATATCATATACTGTTCGTGGTGGAGTCGTCCGGGCAAGAGAGCCCCCAAAGGCAGACGCTCCCTACTATATGTTGGTGTGATGACTCAACCACAAGGCGACGTCATCACACCGCACTTCACAATAAAACCCCATCATCACATTCTCCCCCCCTTACAAAAACACAAAACACATCCAATCAGACCCTCCCCAATTTGGTACACAGAAAACTCCCAATAACACACTAAAATAACAAGAACAGTAAACCCACCAAACAACAACTAAACTAGGGCGTGTGGGTGGACTACCACAAAGCCCAGCATGGCTAAGTGGAGTATTCTGCCACTTAGTGGTGGTCCCGCCATGCTCCAACCTAAACAGTCCTCCTTTTCTGTCTAACAGTCTTCCATGGGAGGAGCAGTTCTGCCTGGGGGGTTTTGTGGCAGCCCCGTGGCGGCCTCCTCTCTGGAGCTTTGAAACCTGCCCGTGGCGACCTCATCACTGGAGCTTTGAAGCGGGCCCGCAGCGGCCGCCTTCCTGGAGCTGTCGGACCCCTGGGGTCAATCTTCATGATGCTGAGGCCCAGGTCCCACACTCCAGCAGCCGATTCCCATGGAACACCGCCGCCTGGAGCAGCCACCCGGACACGCCGTAGTTGGGTCACGTGGCAAACCGAACCGTCTGTTGGCTCACTGTTCTCAGCCTCGCCACAATCCTCAACGGCACCTGATGTTTCGCTGGCTGCAACCCAGCCAGTCACCATCCTGGTTTCCCACCGGTGCAAACCCGAACCCAGTCTATGACATGGAGTGGCACCTTACTCGTTTTCATGTGTTGTCGTTGTGCTCCAGGTGGCTCTGTGTGCTCTTTCGGCCTGGGATCTCCGCCGTGCTGCGGCGGTTCAGTAGTCACTGTGTTCGCTGCGGACCCGTCACCCCTTGTCTCCATCATCGGTTGAGGCTCGTCGTGGGTACAGAAGGTGTCCGGTGCATCTCTGGTGTCGCTTGTTGGAACAGACTTCTCACCCGTCTGCTCAGTTGTAATCTCCGTAGCTTGTTGGGCGAGGGCACAGGAGCAGTCCCGTTCCTCCTCTTTGCCATCTGAAGTGCTCTGCAGTGCCGCGTCGTGCGATATCTCTGTGCCTGGCCGCTGCTGCCGTTCTTCAGGGATCTCTGTATGCTTGGGCTCCCTCTCCATGCGGCTCTCCTCCTGAGAGCATGAAGTGTGCGCTTTAGTGTTGGCACTGTTTATCATGATCTCGTCAGTGTCATTCCCGATGGGCACGGGTTCCCTCTCCTCCTGAGTGCACGGGGTGGATGGAGCATTGCCGGTGCTGTTTGGTATTACCTCATCCCATACCACAACGTCATCACCCAGGTCCGCTGTGCCCCAACTGCCGCATCCGGACCATTCAAACCCAGCGTTGTCTCTGTTAGCGAAACCCAGTTCGTAGAAAAGGTCATATCCCATAACATTGTCATCGCACACTGTCACCTGGAATGTGAAGTCATACACAATTTTGGTTTTGCAGCACAGTCAATTTCACTGTTCTGATATTGCACAGTCTGTGACCTCCATATCCATACAATGGTGTTGGGTTCTTCTTGATTTTGTAATTGGAGAAAAAACTTTTTCACCATGGCCCAGTTTAACATCAACCGCACCGCCACCGTGTCAAGCAGAAGTGGTATAGCTACTCCGTCTAATTCAACCATGCTGTACGAATAACCACTGATGCCGGGGCTTGCCGAATGAATGGCCCTTGTTGGCAGGTGGCCAGGCTCTCCCAGCGGGCCCCACGGTGCTGACAACCATCATACTCTGGTGAAATGGTTCAGGCTCCCGCATTTGTTACACCATTTTCTTCCTGCCAGACAAACTTGTGCTCCGTCCCAGTGCGTCAGAGACCCAAATTCCCCACAGATGGGGCCTCTCTGAGCAGACTTCCAGCTCACCGGATTAGCCTCGTATTCTTCTGCCATGCTCTCGCCATCCTCCGAGTCCACCGCATTAGCTAGCGTTGACTGTCCGGGTAGCCTCTGTGTTTGGCGCCCATTTAGCTCCGTGGCAAACCTCTCTGCTGCTTCCAATTGGAGCGCTAGCTCAACTGCTTTAGCTAGCGTCAGGTCGTTTGGTGCCGCTAGCAACCTAGTTCATAGCCCAGCATTACATGTTGGTCCCGCACCATTTCATCTTCCAGCAGCCAAAAATGGCACACACTAGCTAACTGTCTCAGGTCAGCGACAAACTACTGAAATGGCTCACCGACTCTCTGTTGTCTCTGGCGAAAGCAAATCTGTCATACCATCACGCTGTCCGGCATAGCAAAATGGTTAACTATTAGCTTCACAACTTCCTCATATGAGTCCGTCGTGCTGAGCGGAGAGTCCTTTGGCCCTCTAAGCCTAGGCTGTGGACAAGCAGCGCTTGCATCCTCACCTTGTCTAGCTTTCCCAGGTCCAATGCTGTAACATACGTTTCAAAAGCTTTGAGCCAACATGGCCATGGAACTGGTGGTTGTCCTGGGAGCTCAAGGAAAGGCTACAGCGATGTCATGCATGCCACCATGGTTTAATCCTCAGTCAAATGTTATGTCCACAAAACTGGCATGAAAGAGACAGACGAGGATGTTGCACTGGAGCTAGACTTTATTACAGAACTGGTCACACTACATCATATACTGTCCGTGGTGGAGTCGTCCGGGCAAGAGAGTCCCCAAAGGTGGCCACTCCCTACTATATGTCGGTGTGATGACACAACCGGAAGGTGACGTCATCACACCGCACTTCACAATAAAACCCCATCATCACTCCATAGACTGCCAGCATCCACCAACGTCAGATGGAACTTTCACAGCCATGCTGTCAATACCATGTATGAGCGCAAAGAAGACCTCACTGAAGGCTTTGAAAGAATGCAAGGATCCAGTGACTTTGACAGCAAAACAAATCAAGAAGCAGGGGGCTATGTTAGGCTTCTGGAAGAGCCAGATTTTAATTTCTTCCTTCAACTTTTTCACCACATCATACCACATGTAGACCTTCTCTTGGTCAAGCTCCAGAAGAAAAACAGATTCTGCTCATATAAATGGATGCATCTAGCAGTTTCAACTGGAAATGCAGAAAATCAGGTAGTAGCAGTATTTTTTATCATATATAACAACAGTAGTAATAATAGTACTTACCTTGAGAGTGATTGTTGAACAAACATTGGAATTTCAGAACAAGCTCGTCACCAACTTCATCAACTTTAAGAAAGCCTTTGATTTAGTGCACCGAGAGTCATTATGGATCATCATGAGGTATTATAGCAGGGGTCACCAACTGAAACTGCAAAAGGTCCGATAAGTCGGTCCTCCTCCCCAGCTGAGATCCGAACTAGGTGTGGGAATCTTTAGGCACCTCATGAGTCGATTATGATTCAGAACTACGACTTGATTCTAAAACCATTCTCAATGCACCTTGATGCATTTATTTCTATTCAAGATTTTTCCCCCCACTGTGTGACAACTTGGCCCTTTTAAAGTGAAGTATTTGCAATGACCAAAGAATTTACTTCCAACATCTTTTATTAAAACAAATGGAAGAGAAGTCTGACACATGGTGGGCAGTGGTGGGCTAATGGTTAGGGATATGGACTGGTGAGCAGAGGGTCATGGGTTCAATCCCCAGACCGGCAGGATTATATCTGGGTGGGACAGATAACATAACAGTGTTTTCCCCACTCTCCTTAACCCCACTGTGCTGCCCTTGAGCAAGGCCCTGTGATGATCTGGGAAGCGTGCTCCCCCTCCCCTCCTGTTCCTGTCATCTTGGCTCCGGAGGATCAGACACACCTGCGTGATTACACACCTGCTGCGTCCTGATGACCCAGTGTATTTAAGGGCCAGCGTGTGGAGCAAGCATCGCTGGATCGTTAGGTTTGCCACCGTGAAACATTCAAGCGTTCAAAACGTTGTTCTCTCTGGTTGGTCTATGCTTTGACTCCCGCGTCCTTCTGTCTCCCAGGTTTGCTGCCACCAGTAGGTGTGTGTTCCGGAGCTGATCACGCTAACCTGACCAAGAAGACGCCGGACGTCCACCCAGGTCACCGGCTTCCCCCTGCTCCCCTGGTCCACACAGGAGTTCCCTGCCAGGCTCCTCTGCTCTCCGAGTAAGAGTGCTTTCCCATTATTATTCTCCTCTTCTGGAGATTCTGTCCCTAATGACCTCTGTCTGCTCTTTCCCTGTAGGCTACGTGTGCTCCAGTGAGCACCAGTTTTGTGATAATTTAAGTGTGCGTTTTTGTATTGCACTTTTCTTCAGTTGTGCACCTTTATTAAGAGTTGTGTGTTAGTTTTATTTTTACAATAAACTGGTGAACTTTTTACAACTGAGTCTGAGTGTTCATTCTGGCAGCTCTGCGTTTGAGCCTCACCCGCACTGAATCATGGCAGTGCGGCGGCAGATAAAATAAAGGCAGCGAAGTGAGGTTTTAAATAGGTTTATTATCATACTGCCGTCACGGGGCTCGCTCAATGAGTGAGCCCGGAGGCTCTCCAACAAAGTGTGCAGATGAGCAGTAGCAGAGAATGAGAGAGAGGGTTACAGAATAATGCAGCTTATATACCCAACCACAGACAATACATGAAAGGCATTCACAGCAGTAGGTATGGGCATTTGCATTTGAGAGAGACACATAACAATAAGGAGACTGCAAGAGGTTACAAGGCACATCTACATATTGTCATCAGTGTCTAGACACAGTAAGGACAGGAAGCATGAACACAATTCATGAATGGCACATTAACATCACAGTAGTGAGCCAGAAAAAGCCAGAAGGAGCGAGCTGTCTGTAGACATTAATACACACATTAATACACACACAAAACCGCCACACGCTCCCCCCCAGAGGGCTCGGCAGGCGGCCGAGGCCTCGATAGTCCGGTTTTGGCAGCAATCAGGAAAAGCTCTGTGCAGGTGGAGGTGGAGGGGGGTGGGGGGAAGTAAGTGCCGGCCCTGGACGGTGAAATCGTCTGAGCCGCGCAAAAAATTGCTTGTTGGTCCGTGATGTCGAGGGGCTGTCCCGTTGAACGTGCGGAAATCCACAAGAAGAAAAATTAGTCACTGGCTCCTCTCGCGATTAAGTCCTGCAAGGATTAATAGCGGCCGTGAAGAAAAAAACAGGAGCGACGAGGCTGCATGGTGGCTGTAAGAAAAAAAAACAAGAGCAAGGGGACTTGGCGTGTTGACTTTAGGTGCGGGCACAACCTTAAAGCCTTCGGGGACCGCAGACTGCTGAATTCCCTTTATGCACCATGGCTAAGACCATAAAATCCAGTGAGCAAGCTGCGTGTGTGCCTCAGGTGTACGAGCAAGCCTGAAGGGCCAGTATGCAGCGGCAAAGAAAGAAGGCGGTCAGTGGAGCCGTATGTGTCCCGTGCATGGTGCGCCATCCTCGTAACTCCCCGGTGCGTGTGCCGGGGCTCCGTGCATGGGTGGGCCTGCTGGAGAGGAAGAGCCAGGGTCAGGGAGCTTAATCATCCCTGTTGAAGTTGTAGTAGATGGGTCATGGTGCGTTCAGGTCCACGTGTGCTCCGTCGGCCGTGGAGGTTGCCGTTGTGGAGAAAGGACGAGGTGTGTGAGCTCTCGTAAGGAGACACAGAATCGTGTGTCAGAAGCTGTGAGAGCGGCCGGTCCAAGCGTGGATGTGCCGATCTAGGCGTGCAGATCTCACCATGAAATGTTCCTCAGCTTTCCCGGTCGTGGGTGGTCTCCGGAGAGTTTCGCCTGGAAACTCTGCGTCGAATTCTCCCTGAAGCAGAAGGGAGGGCAGATCAGTCAGGCTGCCACGTTCGCTTGTCGTCGGAGAATCACCGCCGGGTGCTGCGTTCGTTGCCATCAGGACACCAGCGTGGCCGTCCAAACCAGAAGGTTGCGATGCACAAAGCGTGTGCATTCTCGGGGTCACCAGTGCGGCGGCAGATAAAATAAAGGCAGCGAAGTGAGGTTTTAAATAGGTTTATTATCATACCGCCGTCATGGGGTTCGCTCAGTGAGCGAGCCCGGAGGCTCTCCAACAAAGTGTGCAGATGAGCAGTAGCAGAGAATGAGAGAGAGGGTTACAGAATAATGCAGCTTATATACCCAACCACAGGCAATACATGAAAGGCATTCACAGCAGTAGGTATGGGCATTTGCATTTGAGAGAGACACATAACAATAAGGAGACTGCAAGAGGTTACAAGGCACATCTACATATTGTCATCAGTGTCTAGACACAGTAAGGACAGGAAGCATGAACACAATTCATGAATGGCACATTAACATCACAGTAGTGAGCCGGAAAAAGCCAGAAGGAGCGGGCTGTCTGTAGACATTAATACACACATTGCCGTGCCTGTCCAAGTCTGTTGTGGGGGTTATCCCAAACCGCCACAGCAGGCCCTTAACCACCAATTGCTCCAGTGGAGCTGCTCAGCGGCCACAGGTCAGTCTGTGGTTGTACTGGGCAGCTTCCAGGTGTGAGTGTGAACAAGGTATTCTTGAAAAATAGAGGTTGTTTCTCAATAGAACTACCCTGTATAAATAAAGGTTAAATAAAATAAAAAAACGTGGACAAATTCATCGCAAAATGTGCTTTTAAGAATTGTCATGCTTTCATTGACATTCTTTCAGAAGACCACAGCTGTCTCCAGAAAGGCCAATATCATTTAACTTGCTTTCACACATTATTTTATTAAGCTCATGTTTTAGCGATATATTAATTTTTAAAGAAAAAATATTAAAATGAATTCTTTGCTCACTTTCAAACAAAATGCAACATAAAATGTTATAATACAGGAGAACACTAAATGTGTTTGTTGACTCCAAATAAATAGGCCTAAAATTCTAAAATCTACAGCTAAAATCCTAAAAATGTTTTACAGGAGAACATGAACTAAATTGTATTGCATTTAAAAAAAAGATTAATATCTAAAAAACTAAATTTCACAAAAAATCCACCTCTATACAACATTTTCAGTACAGAAAAAAATTGTTTCAAACTAAGACAAAAAAACGGACACAAAATATAATTCCACATGACAGAATTCCTCAACATTTTTTTCCAATCTCAGCAGTAAATGCTGTTCCAGCATGGATGGAGCTGTAACTCCATGGTTACAGGGAGAGGGGACGTGGAACTTTTTATGTTCAGTAACACGTGGAGCTTTTTACGTGTTGGCCTTGTATGTGTGTGTGTGTTGGGGGGCGCCCGCAGCAAACCTGATTTTGCAACCCACTGACTCCCTGCAGATAGTGGCGTTCATGGGACAGTGAAGAGGGCAGTCTGCAGCAGGAGGACATCGCCCAAGGGCTTGTGCCATAATGTGTTGGCTGGTTGCCGATGCAGCATTTCACTTCCACCAAAATAAAAACAGTCTCCCTTTTCCCAAAATTGTATCAAACGGCTTTGTGGTCCGGACAGAGGACTCTCGAGGTCCTGATCCAGACCAGAGCCCACTAGTTCTGCAATATCTTCAGGAACATGTATGAGAATGCTTTTTACACTGTCAGAAGAGATGCTGGACTATCAAAACCTTTCCATGTGACAAGTGGTGCAAGGCAAGGGCATAACTTGTCTCCTTTCTTGTTCATTCTTGTCATTGATTGGCTGATGAGGAAGTGTGAAGAAACAGGAGTGGGTATATCATTCAACAAAGGAAGCTTGCGCGATCTAGATTTTGTGGATGACATTGCCTTACTAACAAACAACGAAATTGACATGAAGGTGCTGACAAACACCCTGGCACTTTTTGCAGGCAAGGTGGGTCTCAGAAACAGTGAGGAAAAAGCAAGATCATGTTTGCAGTCATTGCCAGTATAGGTCTATAAATTTGGCCATTTTTTCTTAGCATCATTTTTAAAATACCTCTCTGTCCCTGTAGATCTGTGGTACCATTCTAGGACACACCAGGGAACACTTTGCATTTTCAGACCACCTGGTCAGTGCCATGTTGCTTCAGGGGGACCGGTTTGAAGAATACCACAAGGCATTCCCTGCAGTTGCACTGGGCTGCATCTTGAAGGGATATCCAGTGCTCAATGGAAGCAAACTGAAGACAAAGCTTAGCCTCCTCTGCAGCAAGGATGAACTCAAATCCTGGTGTGGTGCCATGGATCCACTTCAGTTTTTCATGGACATTAACCTGTCAGAGGTATTCTCAGAGACAGTTAGACACCTGAAAATTATTATCACAACACCTATGACCACCGCGGAGGCTGAAAAGTGTTTATGGACACTGAAAAGGATTAGAACATTCCTCAGGAACACCATGACTCAGGAGAGACTGAATACCTTAGCCATTCTCTCCATGGAAAAAAAGCTTGTGACTAACATGACTGAATTTAACCAGAACGTCATAGAAAAATTTGCTAGCTTGAAAGACAGGAGAGCTAAATTTTTGTACAGATAGTGGGCACTACTATTGATGCTCATGCCAGAACCATTAGTACAAACAGATTTGTTCATAAATTTCATGATTATAAATAAAGACAGCTCACGTGCACAATGAAGCCACAAAGGAACAATCAAAACCACAACACACGTTTGAAGACTTATTAAATTCAAGAAGTCAGATGCACAGCTATGGAAAACGTCACTCGCCAGAGGAAATAGCCTGTGGAGAGAGAACGAGAGCTCTGAGAGGAGGAATGGAGATCGGAAAATGGGTGAGTCAAATTGCCACTTACATGAGGTAATAGGGACAACCAGCAGGGACCCCAGCGGGGAAGAGACGAACCAGCAGGGTGAGGTTTGTGGAGCTGGTGGTGTCTGACCGGGTGGAGTATGGTTGCAGTAGGGCGAGGATGATGGGGCAGGTGAGCACACGCAGTCCCCGAAGACGCACCCGCACGGTGGCAGCAACCTGGAGAAAAGTAAAAGGAAACAGGAACAGGTGATTGTGGAAACTTCACCAAAAGGCATAAACAATACTTGCTTCTGTAGGAACTGCTAGGCAGTATACCCAGACGAGCCAGCGTCAAAGCACTGAAGAGCTGCTCCTTTTAACGCTGGCTGATGAGAGGCAGCAGGTGCGTCTCCTCACCCAGGTGCGTTGATCACCTGAGGAGAAACAAACGGGAAGGAGGGGGTGCATGCTCACCAACCATGGCATGTGACATTTGATCAATTTGGTGAATCCTACAAGTTCACATGATCTGTTGTGTCTTGAAATTTAGTATATAGTATGTGCTAAATTTAGTATATATATATATGCTGAGTTATTGTTGAATATATATGCCGAGTACTATTATTATTGATATCATTATTACTAGAATATTACAGCGGTATTATAGTATTATGATTGTTGTTTAGGGTGGAATTATTTAAAGTATTATATAGGCCAGGTGGTATTATTATTGTTGTTATTGTAATTAATATATGGCTACCTATTATTATGGGTATTATTATATGGTTATTTATTGCGCCTAGGTATTGTAAGCCATGTGGGGGTATATGGTGGTATATATGGTGATTATGGTGATGATAATATTGTCTATAATTATATTAACATACCAGAAGTATTTACTTATTATTATAACAATTATTATTAGATGTTGGTATTATTGCCATTATAAACTATCATTGTTATATTATTTCTATTGCAAAATTTAATTATACGATGCATTATATATTATGGTATTGTATAATGAATGTAATTTTAGTATGGATAATGACTAGAATGATATAAGTTATTGGTTATGGAGAAGGGGTAGGACTGTATAAGCATCGGCTTCTTCCTACGACTTTTGAACAAGGCATTTTTTTTCTGTTATGTTTATATATTTTTTCTTGGTTTTGATTCTTTGTTTTTTAAATTTTTTGTCTTGATGTTCAAATAAATAATAAAATGAATGAATGAAAAACTAGAAAAGCACTCATAGAGCACATACCTCCACCAAGGCTCCTTCCGTTTCTCATGGATCATCTCCAAAATGTAATGGGTTTGTGTGTAGGCCTATAGCCACTTGTGGTGAAAATTGCATCAAAGTCTGTCCATCAGTTTTGGAGTATTGTTGCTACCACACTGTGAGAAGATAAGAGCCTTAGCTGAGGTATGCATTCTCAGATCATCACCAAAATATAATGGGTTCCTCTCTAGCCCAAGAACCACCTCTGGTGAAAATTTCATCCAAATCCATCAAGTAGTTTTTGTGTAATCCTGCTGCACAAATAAAAACAAAGCCCTTGGTGGAGGTATGCACTCTCAGATCATCACCAAAATCTAATCATCTGTTCCCCATGTCATTACACACCTTTCCTGAAAATTTCGTTAAAATCCGTTCATAACTTTTTGAGTTATGTTGGTAACAGACAGACAAACAGACAAACCCCGGTAAAAACATTACCTCCTTGGCAGAGGTAAAAATGAATGAGTACAGGTACTCACAAAATTTAGGAGTGGTCCAGACTAGTAAGAGTTTTGTGTCAATAGTTTGCTGTTATTCTAACCTAGTTTTCACTAAATGGCTTAGCATTTTGTCTGAATCAAGTATTACCCTATAAACTTAATTGGTTGACAAAACATTGGTCGTCAACATTGGTTGACGGTCTGTACGACCATTGTGAGAGTTTGGTTCGTATTGCCAACACTCGGTCGGAGTCATTCCCAGTGAGAGTTGGACTCCACCAGGGCTGCCCTTTGTCACCGATCCTGTTCATAATTTTTATGGACAGGATTTCTAGGCACAGCCAGGGAATGGAGGGTGTCTTGCTTGGTGACCACAGGATCTCATCTCTGTTGTTTGCAGATGATGTTGTCCTGTTGGCTTCATCCAGCAATGACCTACAGCTCTTGCTGGGACAGTTTGCCGCTGAATGTGAAGCGGCTGGGATGAGAATCAACACCTCCAAGTCCAAGTCCATGGTCCTCAGCCGGAAAAAGGTGGATTGTCCTCTCTGGGTTGGGGACAGGCTCGTGCCCCAAGTGGAGGAGTTTTAGTATCTCGGGGTCTTGTTCACGAGTGAGGGGAAAATGGAGCGAGAGATTGACAGGCGGATTGGAGCAGCATCTGCAGTAATGCGGATGTTGTACCAGTCTGTTGTGGTGAAGAGGAAGCTTAGTTCTAAGGCAAAGCTGTCGATTTACCAGTCAATCTACGTTCCTACTCTCACCTATGGTCACGAGCTTTGGGTAATGACCGAAAGAACAAGATCGCGGATACAAGCGCCTGAAATGAGCTTTCTCTGTAGGATTGCTGGACTCACCCTCAGAGATAGGGTGAGGAGCTCAGTCATCCGGGAGAGGCTCAGAGTAGAACCGCTGCTCCTCCACATTGAAAGGAGTCAGTTGAGGTGGTATGGGCATCTGATTAGGATGCCTCCTGGACGTCTCCCACTTGAGGTGTTTCAGGCACTTCCCACTGAGAGGAGACCCCGGGGCAGACCCAGGACTTGGTGGAGAGACTATGTCTCCCAGCTGGTCTGGGAACGCCTTGGTATCCTCTCTGAAGAGCCGGAGCAGGTGGCTGGGGAGAGGGAAGTCTGGGCTTCTCTGAATGAACTGCTGCCTCCGCGACCCGGACCTCCGGAAAAGCGGTAGAAGATGGATGGATGGATGGATGGTTGACAAAATTTAATACTTTGATTCAAGTATTAATTAAAATTAAAATAATTACAAATAATCAAAAGCAGTGTTATTTCAATGTCCAAATTATACAATGCAGATTATAAGGCTCTGTGTGTGTGTGTGTGTGCGCGCGCGCGTGCGCATGCATGTGTCACTAAAAGGACCAACTGAAATACAGTATCTCCTATAATCTGATGGATTCTTCCATTTTGCTAGTCCTCTGATTACACTGCGAATGCAGCTTAAATTATATATTTTTTTTTACCTTTTGGATCTCAGGCAGGAGAATTTTAGTTTCCCTCAAGATTTTTTTTCTTACACTTGGAAACCATTTTTGTGAATGAAACTTCTAGCCAGACAATGGGAAGCAGGGCCTTATATGTAGTGATGTTACACTCGACACCGCCCACTCATCAATGATTCAGACAATATAAAGCGGAAGTGTCTGAGCAGTGCATCGAGTGCAATTTCAGCACGCCCACAGTCACATGACCGTAGCAAGTGAGGCCTCATTATGTCGGTCACATCACGTGACTTGAGGGCTCGCGGGAAGTTTGAAAGGGAATTAGGCTTTTTTTGTTTATTTTCTTTGTATTGTTTGCTCCTGCCATCCAATTTTGAATAGACCTCGGATGGTCAAATGCTCAAAAAAAAAAAAAAAAAAAAAAGAGATTTTTTTCAGGTCTTCCATTCAGATGCAGTTCAGACACTCAGTCAGCAGATGGCACTCTTTATTAAATGTTTCATAACACTGTGTAGATCATGAAGCTATTGTCTCAAAGTTGTTCATTGTTACATAAGGCCTCAGTTTCACCATCACTACTTATATGGTAGTTTTAGGGCCTCAGTTATGCAAATCTTCAATGCGCTGATCTGTTCACACTCCAACAGGCAGCAAAAACTAAGCTAGGAGCAGGAATACAAAAGAAGAGTAAAACAGCAGCCTTATGTGTAGCAGAACGGAATGTACGCACTCTGTTGGACAGAACAACATCACAGCGCCCAGAAAGACAGACCGCGCTTGTGGCCCTGGAAATGAACAGGTACAATGTAGACATAGCTGCACTTAGTAAAACAAGATTGCCTGGATATGACAGCTTGGAAGACCATGGGTACACACGTGGACAAAATTGTTGGTACCCCTCTGTTAATGAAAGAAAAATCCACAATGGTCACAGAAATAACTTGAATCTGACAAAAGTGGTAATAAATAAAAATTCTATGAAAATTAACCAATGAAAATCAGACAATGCTTTTGAATTGTGGTTCAACAGAATTATTTTAAAAAACAAACTCATGAAACAGGCCTGGACAAAAATGATGGTACCCTTAACTTAATATTTTGTTGCACAACCTTTTGAGGCAATCACTGCAATCAAACGATTTCTGTAACTGTCAGTGAGACTTCTGCACCTCTCAGCAGGTATTTTGGCCCACTCCTCATGAGCAAACTGCTTCAGTTGTCTCAGGTTTGAAGGGTGCCTTCTCCAGACGGCATGTTTCAGCTCCTTCCACAGATGTTCAATAGGATTTAGATCAGGGCTCATAGAAGGCCACTTTAGAATAGTCCAATGTTTCACTCTTAGCCATTCTTGGGTGTTTTTAGCTGTGTGTTTTGGGTCATTATCCTGTTGCAAGACCCATGACCTGTGACTGACACCAAGCTGTCTGACATTGGGCAGCACATTTCTCTCTAGAATACCTTGATAGTCTTGAGATTTCATTGTACCCTGCACAGATTCAAGACACCCTGTGCCAGATGCAGCAAAGCAGCCCCAGAACATAACAGAACCTCCTCCATGTTTCACAGTAGGGATAGTGTTCTTTTCTTGGTATGCTTCATTTTTGCGTCTGTGAACATAGAGCTGATGTGCCTTGCCAAAAAGTTCCAGTTTTGTCTCGTCTGTCCATAGGACATTCTCCCAGAAGCTTTGCGGCTTGTCGACATGCAGTTTGGCAAATTCCAGTCTGGCTTTTTTATGATTTGTTTTCAACAGTGGTGTCCTCCTTGGTCGTCTCCCATGAAGTCCACTTTGGCTCAAACAACGACGGATGGTGTGATCTGACACTGATGTACCTTGACCTTGGAGTTCACCATGAATGTGTTTAGAGGTTGTTCTGGCCTCTTTTGTTACCATCCGTATTATCCGTCTCCTCCTGCGGCCATGTCCAGGGAGGTTGGCTACAGTCCCGCGGATCTTAAATTTCTGAATGATATGTGCAACTGTAGTCACAGGAACATCAAGCTGCTTGGAGATGGTCTTATAGCCTTTACTTTTAACATGCTTGTCTATAATTTTCTTTCTAATCTCCTGAGACAACTCTCTCCTTTGCTTCCTCTGGTCCGTGTTTAGTGTGATACACACCATGTCACCAAACAGCACAGTGACTACTTGTCACCCTTTAAATAGGCCGACTGACTGATTACAAGTTTGTAGACACCTGTGATGTTAATTAGAGGACACATCTTGGTTGAACATATCCCTATGGTCACATTATTTTCAATCTTTTCTAGGGGTACCATCATTTTTGTCCAGGCCTGTTTCATGAGTTTATTTTTTAAAGTAATTCTGTTGAACCACAATTCAAAAGCATTGTCTGATTTTCACTGGTTAATTTTCATAGAATTTTTATTTATTACCACTTTTGTCAGATTCAAGTTATTTCTGTGACCATTGTGGGTTTTTCTTTCATTAACAGAGGGGTACCAACAATTTTGTCCTCGGCTGTATGTGAGGGCAAACACAATCAGGGTAGACCAAGGCTCAGATTTAAAGACACTGTAAAAAGAAACTTGAAGAAGTTGGATATAGACAGGAGTTCCTGGCAGCGGAAGGCTAAGCACAGAGCTGTGTGGAGGAATCTGATCAGACCTAAATCAAACAGTCACTGTCCCCCATGACAGACTGTTATGATGATGAATGCTAGTGAACATGTGCTCACTTATGTATACAGGGGTGTGATTCACCATATTTGCCTAGACTGTTTACACACTTTTGTAGGAGGCTTACTAACAAAAGTATGTGGGATTTTCACATATTAACATACAGGTACATCTCAAAAAATTAGAATATCATGAAAAAGTTCAATATTTTTTGTCACTCATTTGAGAAAATTAAACCAATATTATATAGATTCATTACACAGAGAGTGATATATTTCAAGTGTTTATTATTTTAATTTTGATGATTATGGCTTACAGCCCACGAAAACCCCAAATTCAGTTTCTCAAAAAATTAGAATATTACATAAAATTAATTTTAAAAAATTGTTTTATAATAGAAATGTGGACCGACTGAAAAGTATGTCCATGTACACACTTAATACTTGGTCGGGGCTTCTTTTGGATTAATTACATATTTATTCCATCTAGCTACAATGCTCCGCACTGTGTGTGTGTTTATATATTTACATATTTATTCCATCTAGCTACAATGTTCCGCACTGTGTGTGTTTATATATTCATATATTTATTCCATCTAGCTACAACGCTCCACACTGTGTGTGTGTTTATATATTCACACATTTATTCCATCCAGCTACAATGCTCCGCACTGTGTGTGTTTATATATTCATATATTTATTCCATCTAGCTACAACGCTCCACAGTGTGTGTGTTTATATATTCATATATTTATTCCATCTAGCTACAATGCTCCGCACTGTGTGTTTATATATCTATATATTTATTCCATCTAGCTGCAGTGCTCCGCATCGTGTGTCTATATATTTATGTTTATATGTACATATGTATACTCGCTGCTCTTGTTTTTTCTTGCCTTCTGATTGTTGCTCTGAGTGTTGCTATCTCTGTGCTGTTGCAATCCTGGAATTTCCCCATTGTGGGACTCGTCGGCCTCCGTCGGTCTATGATGACCATGGAAGAGAATCCTAAACGTCTACTCTGCTGGAACAGCACCGCCTGTGGCTGAACAGGCCGATGCGCGAATGACAGTCCCTGTCACACAGGTCACACTTGTGGGTGGTCTCCGTGCTGCTGGGTCTGTGGCGGTTCTTCCTGCGGGTCCTTTTTTCATCTGCTGCAGCAGTCAGTCTCTCTTCACCCGCCTTGAGCTGTCTGGTCAGGGTGCCTCTCCATTTGGAGCGGTCCGTTGCAAGGTCCTCCCAGCGCTCTGTGTTGATATCCAGGGCCTTCATGTCCCTCTTGCAGACGTCTCTAAAGCGCAGCTGTGGGCGGCCAACGTCTCTCCTGCCAGTTGCCAGTTCTCCATAGAGGACGTCTTTGGGGATTCTGCCATCCTCCATACGGTGAACGTGGCCTAGCCAGCGGAGCCTGCGCTGCCTGAGTAGAATGAACATGGAGGGAAGGCCGGCGCGGGACAGAACTTCTGTGTTGGGCACTTTGTCCTGCCAGGATATGTCCAGGATGTGGCGAATGCAGCGCAAGTGGAAGGAGTTCAGTCTCTTTTCCTGCCGGGCGTATGTTGTCCACGTCTCACTCCCATAGAGCAGTGTGCTGATGACGCAGGCGTTGTACACTGCCATCTTCATCTTGACAGAGAGTTTGGGATTCTCCCACACTCGTGTGGTGAGGCGAGCGAGTGTGAAGGCTGATTTTCCAATCCTCTTGTTGATCTCTGTATCAAGGGAGAGGTTGTTGCTGATCGTGGACCCCAGGTACGTGAACTGATTCACAACCTCCAGCTTGTAGTCATCAATGGTGATGGTTGGTGGTGCTTCCGTGCCCTGCGCCAAGACGTTAGTCTTCTTCAGGCTGATGGTAAGCCCGAAGTCCTTGCATGCCTGGGAGAAGTGGCCCATCAGGGTCTGAAGCTCCTGCTGTGTGTGGGTTGCGACTGCAGCGTCGTCTGCGAACAGCATGTCTCTGATTAGAACCTCGCGTACTTTGGTTCTGGCTTTCAGGCGGGCAAGGTTGAAAAGCCTGCCGTCAGATCTTGTGTGCAGGTAGATTCCCTCTGTTGCTGTGCTGAAGGCATGCCTCAGGAGCATAGCAAAGAAAATCCCAAAGAGGGTTGGCGCAAGTACACAGCCCTGTTTCACTCCGCTGCGTATGTTGAATGGCTCTGAGACGTTGCCATCGTGCTGCACTATCCCCTGCATGTTGGTGTGAAACGATTCGATGAGGCTTTGCAACTTTGGTGGGCATCCTATCTTTGGCAGGATCTTGAAAAGGCCCTCTCTGCTGACCAGATCGAACGCTTTGGTGAGGTCGATGAAGGCGACGTACAGAGGCATGTTCTGTTCTCTGCATTTCTCCTGGAGTTGGCGGATGGAGAATATCATGTCTACTGTCGATCGCTCAGCGCGGAAGCCACACTGAGACTCGGGGTAGACACGTTCGGCAAGCTTCTGTAGACGAACGAGAACAACTCGTGCGTAGACTTTGCCAACAACACTGAGGAGGGAAATGTCCCTGTAGTTGTTGCAGTTCTCTCCCCTTTGTTTTTGTAGAGGGTGATGATCTTGGTGTCCCTCATGTGCTGTGGTACGGCACCTTCCTTCCAGCACTGGCAGAGGACGTCATGCAATGGCAGCAGTAGGGCGGTCTTGCAGTGCTTGATCAGGTCAGGGGGTATGCCGTCGTTGCCGGGTGCCTTGCCAGCGGCCAAGCTATCAATGGCCTTACTGAGTTTGTCGATGGTTGGCTCGGCGTCAAGTTCGTCCATGGATGGCAGGCAGTCGATGGCATCAAGGGCTGACGGTGTCACGGTGTTCTGTCTAGAGTAGAGGTCGGAGTAGTGTTCCACCCATCTCTCCATCTGCTTGTTCTTTTCTGTGATCATCTCCCCAGTGGAAGATTTGAGGGGGGCCGTCTTGCTCTGAGCCGGACCAAGTGCTTTCTTGATGCCATCGTACATACCACGGATGTTCCCTGTTATGGCAGCGGTTTGAATGTCTTGGTTGAGCTGAGTCCAGTACTCGTTGGCACAGCGCCGAGCAGTCTGCTGAACTTTGCTTCTCGCAGCCCTGAGAATCTGGAGATTCTTCTCGTTTGGGTACCTCTTGTACTCAGCAAGTGCTGAGCGCTTGGCTTCAATGACGGGGGTCATCTCGGTCAACTTGGCATCAAACCAGTCCTGTGACTTCGAGGTCTTCCTCCTAAAGGTAGCCAAGGCTGTGCGGTAGATGGTGTTTCGCAGCTCTTCCCACTTCTGCTTTGCAGATTCTCCTCCTTGTGGTACATCAAGTTCCTTCTCAAAGGTGGAGGCAAACTGCTCAACAAGTTCTGGTTGGGCCATCTTGCTGGTGTCAATCCGTGCCTTTCCAGGTTGTCTAGCACGATGGAATTTCTTCAGCTGCAGCTTGACCTTGCAACACACCAATGAATGGTCTGTGTCGCAATCTGCACTCTGGAACGAACGGGTGATTAGCACGTTCTTCAGTGAGGTGCGCCTGGTCAGGATCAAGTCTAGCTGGTGCCAGTGCTTTGAGCGCGGATGTTGCCAGGAAACCTTGTGTTGGGGCTTGGTCTTGAAGAACGAGTTTGTGATGCACAGATTGTGATATGTGCAGAACTCGAGCAGCCGCTGTCCGTTGTCGTTCATTCTGCCCACGCCAAAAGGTCCAAGACAGGAGGGCCAGGAGTCGTGGTCAGCACCCACTCTGGCATTGAAGTCTCCAAGGAGAATGAGTTGTTCGGAGTTGGGGATGATCCTGACAGTTGTTGTGAGATTCTCGTAGAACTCGTCTTTTGCCTCTGGTGTGGCTGTCTGTGTTGGGGCATACACACTGACGAGGGTGACTGGGCCTTGAGTGGTGTTCAGGCGGAGGGTGAGGAGTCGTGCAGAGCCAGTGCTGCCCGGTTCCACCATCTTCAGCAAAGTGTTCTTCACTGCGAAGCCCACTCCGTGTTCCCTGTGTTCGTCACTGCCCTTTCCCTGCCAGTAGAACGTGTAGTCCTTCTCTCTCAGTGTGCCTGCATCAGCTAACCGTGTTTCCTGGAGAGTGGCGATATCCACTCCCAGTCTCTTCAGCTCATTATTGATGATGGCAGTCTTCCTGGTGTCGTTGATGTCCTTGAGGTTAGCAGCGAGTCCTGTCATCATAGTGCGGACGTTCCAAGTTCCCAGTTTTAGAGTTGGTCTCTTTTGTTTTATTGTCTTGCCTGGTGCGAAGGTTCTCAGCCTGCTGTTTGGATTTCTCCTTATCCCCATGCACCCAATGAGGAAAGCAAGCTGTGGCGGGACAACACCTTATTGGCTGGGGGCTGCCCAGCTTGAGGCGGGCGGTAGCTGTCCAGTGAGATCTGATGATCCCTCCCACCGTCGGGAACAACCCCTGGCGCCACGCTCTACGCCAATTGAGCAGTGGCTTATAACCGGTAACTGTCATTCCCCGTGTTTTGTCTACGCTAAAGGCAAAGCTGGAGTGTCCTCTCCAGTGATCCGGTGTTCTACCTTCCAGCGTTGGGCGTTGGTAGGATTCAAGCCTGGGCAGGAAGATATGGAGGACAAGATGTTGCCCATGCAGCATGTCCACCCTCTCCACGTCACTGATGAATCCAAAGGAACAGCAGGGCTGCTACAGTTTGGCACCAGCGCCGTTGCAGGAGCTGCCAGAATGATGTTGAGCACAACATAGAACTGCCTTAGGGGCTCCGACTCCGGATTTTTCCTCAGGGTTGACTCCCGAAGCCTTTCCCGTGACCGGGTATGCCGCAAGGCAGCAGAGGTTTGAAATCAGGGTTTACCTTCCCCTAGATGGGCTACCTTCCCAGGTTGACGAGCCACCATCTACCCGAAGCATCTGGTTTTAAGGCGCCAGAGATCCGCCCTCGCCCCTTCTCCTATTAGTAAAAGCAGTTCCGCCGGGCTTAGAGACTAAACCACACGGGCAGGCTAGGAGTTGGACTTAGTTGCCAGAGGCTTTTCGAGACGCACGCCATAAGGAGCATTTTATGAGCACTGGGAGCTTAACCCCAGTGCCGCTCCTGGCTATGACAACCTTGGAACCATTGGGGACTAATAAAGGCTTATCTTATCTTATCTTAATTACTGTATCAATGTGGCGTGGCATGGAGGTGATCATCCTGTGGCACTGCTGAGGTGTTATGAAGGTCCAGGTCGTTTTGATAGTGACCTTCAGCTCATCTGCATTGTTGGGTCTGGTGTCTCTCATCTTCCTCTTGACAATACTCCATAGATTCTCTATGGGGTTTAGGTCAGGAGAGTTTGCTGGCCAATCAAACACAGTGATGCCATGGTCATTAAACCAGGTTTTGATACTTTTGGCAGTGTGTGGGGGGGTGCCAAGTCCTGCTCGAAAATGAAATCAGCATCTCCATAAAGCTTGTCAGCAGAGGGAAGCATGAAGTGCTCTAAAATTTCCTGGTAGACAACTGCGGTGACTTTGGTCTTGATAAAACACAGTGGAAAAACACCAGCAGATGACCTCTGTTCAAATAAAAGTATATTTTGCATTTCATTTGGAAATCAAAGTCCCAGAGTCTGGAGAAACAGTGGAGAGGTGTCATGAGCGTGCGTTTTTACGCATGCACAAAAATGGAGAGCGCGAGCCCACTTGCAGGTGCAGAGTGCATTTACTGAGTGAAAGAACAGAAATACAATTAGTGTTCAACATGCGCTATCCAAAATAATAATCTACACAACGGACAAGCACAGTTCAGCAGACTCAGCATTGGCTACGAACAAACCAGTTCTATGCACGCACCAGGGAAAGCAGGCCACTGGGGAAAACAAGAAATAGAAACCGGGGGAAGGACAGACAGGCAGACAGACAGACAGATACACACAGCCACACAGCCACAAACAGACGCACTAACTGATTACTGCATGCCTCTGTTTCACGGAGGCATGAAAATAAATTAAAGTTTTGAGTTTTAAATAATGTGAGTGCAGGACAGTGGCGAAAGTGGGGAGAGGGACATTTGCCTTCGGCAAGTCACAGATCAACTCGACCTAATGAAAGTGAGCCTTTAATTGAAATGTAATCAGTTCCAAGTTGGGGCAAGCTACACTCTGGTAATTTTTTTTTCCATGTCCATCGGGTTTTGCATACTCCTGCTCACAGACACAAATGTGGACGTAACAAAAGTAGGAATTCTACATTCACTCCACTACCTATTGATGTCACATTTTGAAGGAGCAGCATACAGTACCAGTCAAAAGTTTGGACATACAGCGGGGAAAATAAGTATTGAACACATCAACATTTTTCTTATTCAGCATATTTCTGATGGAGCTATTGATCTGAGATTTTCTCCAGATATCAGTAACAACCCAAATAATCCATATATACAAAAAAATGAAGGCAATTGTGTTCACAAAGTTATATTTAACAAAGTGAAATGACACAGGGAATAAGTATTGAACACCATCCATCCATCTTCTTCCGCTTAATCCTTTTCGGGTCGCGAGGGGGCTGGAGCCTAGCCCAGCATCTTTGGGCAAGAGGCAGGGTACACCCTGGACAGATCACCAGTCCATTGCAGGGCCAACACAGAAAGACAGACAGCCATTCACTCTCACAGTCATACCTAAGGTCAATTAAAATCCCCAGTTTGATGCCAATTAACCTAACTTGCATGTTTTTGGCATGTGGGAGGAAACCGGAGAAATCTCGGAGTAAATCCACCCAGACACGGGAAGAACATACAAACTCCACACAGATCACTGTTGGTCGGGGGCTGGGATCGAACCCGGGATCCCCCGGCCAAGGGTGAGTTGCTGTGCTGCCACAGTGCTAACCACTCCGCCACCGCGCTGCCCTACTATTGAACACACTTAGTGAAATTCATTTAATATTTAGTAGAAAAGTCTTTATTGGTAATAACAGCTTCCAGATGCCTCCTGTATGGAGAAACTAGGCACAGACATTGCTCAGGAGTGATTTTAGCCCATTCTTCCACACAAACCTTCAAATCTTCAAGGTTCTGTGGGTGTCTTCTTTGAACTCTGATCTTCAGTTTGTTCCATAGATTTTCAATTGGATTCAGGTCAGGTGACTTACTGGGCCATTCTAGCAGCTTTATTTCCCTTCTCTAGAGCCAGTTAAGTTTCCTTGGCTGTGTGTTTGGGATCAATGTCTTGCTGAAATGCCCACCCTCGTTTCTTGGCAGATGGCAACAGATTCTTATCAAGAATGTCTCTGTACATTTGTCCATTCATCTTTCCTTCAATTATATGAAGTCTGCCTGTACCATGGCTGAAAAACACCTCCACACCATGATGATCCCACCTCCAAACTTTACTGTTGGTATGGTGTTTTGGGACTGATGTGCAGTGCCATTTCTCCTCCAAACATACTGTGTGTTGTGGCATCCAAGAAGTTCAATTTTGGTCTCATCTGACCAGACTATATTCTCCCAGTATTTTACTGGCTTGCCCAAATGTTGTGCAGCAAACTTTAAACGAGCTTCAACATGCTTTTTCTTCAGCATTGGAGTCTTGCGAGGTGAGCGGGCATAGAGCCCATGTCGGTTGAGTGCATTACTTATTGTTTTCTTTGAAGGGGCAGTACCTGCTAACTCCAGGTCTTTCTGGAGCTCTCCATGAATGGTCTTTGGCCCTTGGATAATGCTTCTGATAATTCTTTTGACTCCTCTATCAGAAATCTTGCGAGGAGCTCCTGGTCATGGCCTGTTTATGGTAAAATGATGTTCTTTCCACTTCCGAATGATGGATCCAACAGTGCTCATTGGAACATTCAGCAGCTTAGAAATACACCTGTAACCAATGCCATTGTTATGTTTTACAACAATAAGGTTGTAAAGGTCTAGAGAGAGCTCTTTGCTTCTACCCATCATGAGTTCTTTGTGGTGTGACAATCTGATATTCACAGACCTTTTTAAAGGCTATCAGTCAGGATTTAACCATCCCTCCATCCATCCATTCATCTTCTACCCCTTTTCCGGAGGTCTGGGTCGTGGAGGCAGCAGTTCAAGCAGAGAAGCCCAGCCTTCCCTCTCCCCAGTCACCTGCTCCAGCTCTTCAGAGAGGATACCAAGGCGTCCCCAGACCAGCTGGGAGACAAAGTCTCTCCAGCGAGTCCTGGGTCTGCCCCAGGGTCTCCTCCCAGTGGGACATGCCCGAAACACCTCAAGCGGGAGGCGTCCAGGAGGCATCCTGATCAGATGCCCATACCACCTCAACTGGCTCCTTTCAATGTGGAGGAGCAGTGGTTCTACTCTGAGCCTCTTCCGGATGACTGAGCTCCTCACCCTATCTCTGAGGGTGAGTCCAGCAATCCTACGGAGAAAGCTCATTTCAGCCGCTTGTATCCGCGATCTCGTTCTTTCGGTCGTTACCCAAAGCTCGTGACCATAGACTTAACCATCTGAAATTAATTTGCACTGATGGGGGATGGGATGGCTTCCTAAATTCTGATGGATTTCAGCTGGTTTCTTGGCTTTCTATGCCTTTTTGCACCTCTTTTTCTTCATGTGTTCAATACTAATTCCCTGTGACATTCCACTTTATTAAATACAACTTGTTTTGTGAACACAGTTGCCTTGATTTCTTTGTATGTATCGATTACTTGGGTTGTTACTGATATCTGGTGAAAATCTCATGTCAATGACTCCATCAGAAATATGTTTAATGAGAAAAATGTTAACGTGTTCAATACTTAATTCGCCCCCTTTATCTACCCATTGAAAATGAATGTGTAGGTGTGTCTTTCCAAACTCAGCACACAACATGTGCCTAAGTTCTTAAAAGATACTGTGGTTGTCCCTGTTCCAAAATCCAGCTCTCTTAAAACATTAAATTATTTTAGACCAGTCACCCTGGCTTCAATTTTAATGAAAAATTTGAAGAACTGGTCAGATCTGAGGCCCTGAAGCAAACTGAACATCCACTGGATCCTTTGCAGTTTGCATACAGGCCTCACAGAGTAGTGGAGGATGCCACTATCGCTCTGCTTAACATGCTTTTTAAACATCTGGATTTTAATGGGACACACACCAGATTTTTATTTGTGTACTTTTCTTCTGCTTTTAATGCAATCCAACCTGACATTTTAATTGAATGGCTCCTACAGTAATTTGATTTGATTAATAATCTGATGGGCTGGATTCTGGATTTTTTTAACCAACAGGACGCAGAGAGTAAGTGTCAATGGTACATTGTCTGACTAAAAGTGTTCTTCTACTGGCTCTCCTCAGGGGTGTGTGCTGTCACCACTACTCTTCATCCTGTTCACAAACATGTGTCAGAGCAGATATGACAATAGACACATTATCAAGTATGATGATGCAGTTATTGGTAATCTCCTCTAGGATGGTGACAGCAGCCATGGCCCAGTAATTGATGATATTGATCACTGGTGTGAGGAATCCTACCTGCAGCTGAACACAAACAAAAATGAAAGATATCATTATTGATTTTAGGAGGAAAACTCCCAGGCATGAAGTCACTTTACTAAAAGGTCAGACCACTGAATGTGTGCAATCTTATAAATATCTTGGGACTATCATTGATAGTAAATTGAACTTAGAAGAGAACTGTGAAATGGTGTGCAAAAAGGGTCATCAACATTTGCATTGTTTAAGGAAACTTGTACACTTTCACATTGACTGAACTATAATCACTATGTTTAATTGGGCTTTTATCTCTGTTCTTTAGTGTCATGGTTTGGTCAGATAAAACTGAAACACAGGAAATCCTTAGACCAAGTAGTTAGATGGTCCAGTCATTTGTTTGGTGAGACACAGCTGAGTCCAGCATCCCTGTACACCAGACAGGTACAGAGGATCGCTAACTTCATTTTAAACAATGACTCCCACCCTTTGCACTGCCACTTTAAGCTTCCTCCTCCAGACAGAGGTTTACTGTCCCAAGATATAAAACCCAGCATTATAAAAACAGTTTTGTTCCTGCTGCTGTCCCAGAGTTGAACAAGCTGTATTGCACATTATTTATTTATTTATTTATGAATTTATTCTATATTTATGTAGGTTGTTTTATTGGGTTTAAAACCTTATATTGGTTTTTAGACTTTTTTTTTTTTTACTGTGACCCTTCTCTCTCTTTTATTTTTCTTCTATGTCCTGATTGGTGGAGCCTTGAGTACTTTTATTGTGTCTATAGTCAGCTTCATGTGCGTTGTGTTCATGTTACATATAATTGTGTTTTGTAAATATGTGTTCATAAGGATGTCATCATCTGACTGCAAAACAAATGTACCTATGGGTATAAATAAAGTAACCTGAACCTGAACTTTTGACTGGCAGTGTACGTATGTGTGGAGAGAAAGGTAAGTGTAGATAAGTTATGTGCACCATGGTATTAAAACGTGTCCTGTTGTTTCTTTTGTTCAGTGAATGTGTTCAGTATTTGTCAAATGGCAGGTGGTGTTCACCACCTGCAAGATTTTTACAACAAAACCTCTAAACAAGTAGTACTGGTCGTCATACCAACACAACGGAATGTGTAAAATAATATAATCTTTGATACACCCAGAGTGCAGTGATGTAAAACTACAGTTTGTTCATGTTCCCTGTATCTAACAAAAGTTTGACTCAAAGCATTTGTCTTAGACAAAGACAGTAGGGTAAAGTAACATTTCCTGGTTTCCATGGACAAGAAAATTGCAGGGAAAACACCTTCGAACAGAAAGAAGAGGAAAGAGCCCAAAAAACAAAGTGTAAAAAGACTTAAAGCCCAAGCAGGCTCCAAAATGTAATGTCATGTGTATTCAAACCTATGGGCCCATTTGGTGGGTCCACTTCCCTTCACGTTTCTTCTAGACATTATGTTTGTTTGATTTGGAGAATGCATTATTTTTCCTTACAGCTTTAGTATGAAAGATGGGAAAGCCATCTGTTTTTTGTTTTTTTTTTGGATGGAAGCCTGATAAACACAGGTGATTTTATTATCGAAGCAGCAGTAAGACTAAATAATGAGTTACCAAAGAGCAGCAGGTCTTTAGCGTACACTTTTCTTCTCTTTCTGCATCTATATCCCTGCCAAGATGCATTTTTTTTTTTTTTTTTTTTTTGCTGGGATATGATTAAATTCAAGTACAGACATTGTGAAACAACTGTTAATTGATGATGTTGGGAAAACCATAAATTCCTTAACATCCATCATAAACTAAAGGAGTTTATGATGCTGCAGCATGTGATTTTGGTTGCACTGAGATGCCAGAGGTTTTATAAAGTTGACAAATAACTTCTGCTGAACATGTGCAAAACCACTGAAAGACTGCTGGCAGCCCCTTTATGATGAATTCCTTATAATGGAGAAATATCAAAAAACATCTGTATATGAATGGATGATGAAATACCTCATGCGTTTCTGCATCATAAATGAAACCATAAAGTAGAGGCATCTTCCAAGACTAGCTGCAAAATTAAACAGCTAAAGCCACACATGATGTTGCATATCACTGTGCAGTCATTGTGCATTCATTCCTGTGTGCTGCTTCCACACGACCTTAAAGGGACTTTCACTTTTCCTTGCACACTTCCGAAAGCCCTTCCTGCCCAAACACCCCCTTTACCCTGGACTCCACTGGCCCCTTTGTGCTTTCCCACGATCCCTTAAGCACTGCAAACCACATCACTGTACACACATACACACACGTGCACGCTCTTACATGGAACATTGTTTCAGTTGTCAACTGCTTTGTATTCCACCATCTGTTAAGCACTCTCCCAGCTGTTGCCCACTATCTCCCGACTCGGCAAAATAGCAGCCCTATGAGGCGGTGACACGCACACAGGACAGGAATTACACAGGGCCGTGCCTGATAATTACAGACAGGTTTCAGTGCTTGGTCTGCAGGTAGGGAGAAACTAAGTGGTCGCACATGGACAGCCGGCCTCCAATTAAGCTCACAACAAACTTATAATGATGAGTTTACCTAATGAGGCACTCTTTAATCATGTCTGAAGCATTATGCTGGAAAAAAATGGACTCACTGTGGACACCTCATCACTGAGTCTATTGAAAAAATTGTGTTTTACGCTCTACCAGCTGCAAAGCTTTTCATCTTGTTTCTTTTTCTGTCATCAGTCTGGTTCACTCTCTGTTCATGGTTCTGTGAGAAAGAAAGTCTCCATACGTTTTACACCTTTACAAGCTGTTCTGTACTATGAAATGTAAACCTGAAAGACAATGCTCTCTCAAACTTGCCAATGGGATTTGGATCCGGGGCTTCCCGTTAGAATCTCTGGAGCCAAAGCCACTGAAGAGACAAGAGTGTGCAGGCAGAAATTTGTACATGTAGCTCCTGGGATGGAGGCCAGGAGCAGCGCTGTGTCCCAATCAAATGCAGACGGCTGTCAGCATATGCTGTATTTAACTATTATAGGACACTTATTGTATAAAAGCTGTTCTAATAATAATTTCTGCTATTTTAAAACGTAATCTAATCCCTGATCAGAAGGATTGTCTTTGTGACCAATGAATGGTGGTTACCCAATCACAGGGAGGAGCACAAGCCAGTGTACTCCCTGTGGTGGTCCTCAGCTCAAATAGATGGGTAGGGAAAGGCATCCAGAGTTAAAGTCCTTGCCAAATCGGCATGCAGATTATCTCAGTATCAGGTGATGATCTGCTGTGGTGACCCAAATGACAGCAGCCAAAGCAGGAAGAAAGAAGTTGGTACTGCCTCAAAAATACTGGTCTACATTTCGATCCAGACATGATCATAGTTAGTTTTCTTGAATAACTTCTGAAACCACATGGATCATGAGCAGAAGGGGATGTCATTGCGGACTTGTCAGCATCTGCCACTTCCTCAAGAGGGAAATATGATCTGACTCATTCACTCTTCAGGCTCAATGCTTTGGTGCTCAGTACACAATGAACTGATTAGTGCACATCTGGGAATATGAAAAAATAGAAACTACATGTTGAAGGCTTGCTGCAAAGCTCTTAAAAGCTGGCTGAAGGCATTTCATGAACGTCAGCATGTTGATGATGATAATAATGTAATAGTAAAGGTTTTATTTTCAATTATTTTTAATAATTTCTTTAATCTTTGACCATCACCGAAGGTTATATTGTATGCTTTTGAAGATTATTCAGACCTATAATGTTTTACACACAAATGCTCCAATGATTGATTTGCTAGTTGTCTTGATTCATGATCTAGTGAAAGAAGTAGCATCTCTACATTCTGTTTCCTGGAAGTGGACGAAAACATCTGGGTAAAGAATTGGCTGCTTGAGATAGTGACTGATGGCAAAGCCAGAAAGAGGGCATGCATCCCATGGACACTTCCTCCATAGAGACAACTGTCTTTGATGAAGGGGAGGGGGGAGTGGATGACCCACTATTGCAGACACACACAGACCTCTGTTGCACAAAAAGCCTCTGAAACTTGTAGTCACCACAAAAATGATTATTAACCTCATTGTTTATACTAGCTGGCAGGCTCACTTGGAGTTTCCATGTCACTTTGACCTTTCCTGCATTGCTCCATGTTTGGGCATCATAGCTGTGCGCTGTAACTGTGCACAGGTTTGGAAACCTTGGATCCTCCACCTGGAATTAGAGGAAGGAACTGCTCTGTCTTCTAGCATCCCCCCCAGTCCACTAAACTCCAAACCATATGGACTCACTCTCTGTTCAGACTGGGCTGAGGATGTGGACATCAGGATTGTGAGTTGGGGTATTCCCACAAACCCACAAAGGTTGGTTTGTTCCAGGTTAATGGGTTATGCTGGGATGAGTGGAAGTGGGCTAGAGCCAAATTGATGGCAGAGATAAAGAAAGGTGTCATTTTCAAGGAAAACTCTGCAGCGCCGAGTTAGGACAGGGTTGCAATGAAACAAAGAAGAGCTTTCCTCCAACTTCGATTGGTGCCAGAGCAGAAATGTTTTATGATAAATACTGCTAAGGTTTATACACCTAATAAATTTGTGTTTGTGTAAATCTCTGCAGATGAAACAAAAAAAATCAAAACCCCTTAAGCCACACAGCATGCTACCTAATCTCATAAACCATGTCAGTTTTCACATTTGCTCTTGATTGGTATCATATGTGTGTTTTATGAGCATAAATCATTCAGTAAATCACAATTCATTTTATGCAGCCTGAAGCAAACATGTGACCCATCTGAGTTAATATACTCACTATCCACTTTATTAGGTACACCTTGTTATTACTGGGTTGGATCCCTTCTCTTTGCTGCTGTAGCCAATCTACCACAAAGGTCAGTGTATTGTGCCTTCAAAGATGCTCATCTGTATACCTTAGTTGTAATAAATGGTTATTTGAGTTGCTGCTCTCAGCTTGAGCCAGTCGGGCCACTCTCCTTGGCCCGCTGGATATTTTCTCTTTTTAAGACTGTTCTCTATAAACCCTAGAGAAGATTGTGCATTAAAATCCCAGTAAATCAGCAGTTTCTGAAATACTCAGACCAGTCGGTCTGGCACCAACAACCACACCATGTTTGTGATAAAGGGTTAATCACAAGTAGTGGCGTGATGACGCAGATGGCTGGTATCGTCATCACGCCGGTCTATATAAGAGGGGAGTCGGCCATCTTAGCTCTCGCTGGAGCCATAGTCACCTAGGGCTCAGTACACAGCAAACCTGATAACCTGTATTGCGTTATCACTGCATCATGTAATAAACGTCGAGTTCCAGCACAGCTCTTCTCTCCGTTGGTCATTCCAGGTTTCCACACATTGCATTTGGCAACGAGAGTTAAACCATGGAGGCATGCATGAGGCCACCACAGCCGTTTCTGGAAAATCCCAGAAAGCCACCCATTCCATGGCAGTGTTGGTTTTATGCTTTCGCCACCTACATATTGGCACTGGGCCTGGACAAGTTAGACGGGGTATGGAAGTGAGTGCTGTTAATTCACTGTCTGGACATGGAAGGCCAATGTATTTTCTGCACGCTAGGACCAACGGACTCGTTCGCTGATGCTGTAGAACTGCTTGCTAGCTACTTTGCTGAGCCTGACAATATGTTGATGTCGTGCATAAGATTCTGCCAACGGCGACAGAGAAATGGCGAAACAGCATGACAGTTCGTCGCAAACCTTTGTCACCCAGCTAGCATGTGCAGTTTTGGTTTATTGGAAGATGGTACGGAACCAGCTGTCCGAGCACATTAGCAACCCACGACTGAGGGCGAAGATGCTAACGGCACCAAATGACATAATGCTAGCTAGCACTATTGAGCTAGCGTTCCAGCTTGAGTCAGCAGATAAGTTAGCATTAGAGCTAGGTGAGCGCCAACAGCAACAACAGCCAGGACAGACACCACCAAGCCCACTGGCCAAACAAAACCACCCACCCGCGATGACCATCCACACGGTAAGGCCTGAGAATGTGACATGTACATTCAGCATTGTGGAAATGGACAGCATTACTTTGCCGCTCCTGCTTGACACTGCTGCAGTGAGGTCGATGTTAAATTGGACTATGGTGAAGAAATTTTTCCCCAACCACAAGAGTGGCAAGAACCCAGCGGTGCTGTATGAGTATGGTGGCTACAGAGTTGGCAACGTAGGGACCATCACGCTAACGGTCCGCTACGCATCAAGAGTAGTTACTGTCATGAACGGGGTTGCTGTTCAACCCTGTTCCATGATCTGTGGATGTAGTCTCCTGATTGTTGATAATTATTTCCAGCTGACAGGTTATTAGAGCCTCTGAGTCTGGGCTCCCTGCCAGTCTACAGCCACGCCTCCTCCTCTTAGGCATTCACCAGCTGTGCCATCACCTTTTGTGTTTCCACACATACACGCACACACACACACACACACACACTTACTCACATGCTCTGACATTCACTCACGCACCTCCCCAACCACACTCCCGCATCCATTTGACATCATTAACTCACTGGGTATTTATGTTTGTCAGTTGGTGCACTCAGTGTGGCGACGATAGTCAATAGTGACAAGTCATAGTCATAGTCTAAGTCTGTAGTTAGACTAGTTTACGTTGATGTCCTGGAGCTGTTAGTTTCTCTTCCCTTGGACTACTCAGGCGTTGTTGTTTCTAGAGGCAGCTGCGCTCCAACGCCTTTGTAAGTCTTCCTTATTATTACTATTACCTGCCCTTCCTCTCTGCTGCAGCCCCATCTGGGAGCGCATGGGGCTCCTCCTCCTGCCAACTGAGCTCGGTCATCCGTCACTTTGTGTCCAGACTGTTTCTCATTGAGCATTTCATGTATTTGGTGTTTTCCCCTTTTTGTTAACAAACACGTTCACTTCACCTGCATATTGGGCTCGCATTAATTCATTGGTGGGCTGCACAAATTACGCAGCGTACATGACAGTTACTGACTTTGTTTTTCAAGTGATCATGCATGGAAACAACGTATTAGGATGTGACCTTTTTCACCAACTGGGTTTCTTCATCCTCGATAGTAACGGACTCAGCTCAACTGAACATGGTGGCTGGGATTCAACACACTCTGGTGACGGTGATGTGGTGTGGGACGAGATTGAAAAGGGCAACGCCGACGAGAAACCAGTCATCCCGTGTGCACAGGAAGAGCGCTGCCTGGAGGGGGCGCCGTGGCTGGACTCACCTCAGATGCTCGCCCAGCAGGAGTCTATGGGATCTGCTGCAGAGTTGCAGGAGAGGGAGCCCACGCACACAGAGAACCTCGAAACAAAACCACTCGGTACGGATGTTTTCTGCAATGGTGGTGACACAACACAACCGCATACATCAGGCAAGGGAGAAGAGGAACCAGACCGCTTCAGTATCCTCGCTCAGTACCAGTCTATGGGACCCACAGCTGAGCCGACGGATGAAGAGTCCATAACGATAAGCGACACAGGAGAGACGGCGGACGTCTTCAGGGCCCACGATCAGCTTTCAGTCAATCAATCAATCAAACTTTATTTGTATAGCACTTTTCAAACATTAGATGCTGCGCAAAGTGCTTTACATAGAGAAAAACAGCAGACACATTTAGTTACATATATTTACACGATACATCCCCACCCCTTCCAACCCTCCCATATGCACACACACACAGAGGCACATACATCACCCCCTATTTCTCTTACACACATATAAAATAAAAGACACATCGCTAGGCACCGAGGCACCATGTGAAAGAGCAACCATCCTGTGGAGCCCCCCACACCGGGAGACCACACAGCCCATAACCACAGAGCATGCCACAGAGGCCACCCCAACCAGGACAGGCCGGGGCCCACACCACAGCTGTAGGTAGTGGCATAAAGCCCTCACCCACCCAAGCTAGAGCGACCCACGAGATCAGCACCCCTGCAGATGGGCCAGGCAGCATCCAGCATGAGGGTCTCCACTGAGGAAACACTGGAGCTAAAACACATAAAATACAAGCTAAAACTAAGAGGGAACTAAAAACCCATACTTATAAACTGAGCTAAGAACACATCAAAATAAGAAAATCTAAAAGCAAATGGAGCTAAGAAGAACGTAAAACAATGGAACATAAATGACTACTTCAATAATAGTTAAACAGTTGGTTAAAAGCCAAATTTAAAAAGGTGGGTCTTCAGCCTTTTCTTAAACACATCTATTGACACTGCAGCCCTTAGGCTCTCTGGCAGGCTGTTCCACAGACGAGGACCATAATAATGAAAGGAAGCTTCACCAAAGGTCTTAGTCTTGACTTTGGAAACCATTAAAAGGCCGGTACCAGAGGACCTCAGGGTCCATGAGGGCTCATGAGATAAAAGCAGCTCAGATAGATAAAAAGGCCCAAGACCATTGAGGCATTTAAAAACTATGAAGAGAACCTTAAAATTGATCCTAAAACGCACGGGGGGCCAATGCAGCGATTCTAAAACTAATATAATATGCGCCTGCACCCTGGTCCTCGTCAACACTCGTGCTGCTGAATTTTGGAGCAGTTGGAGATGTGATATCCTTTTTTGGGGGAAGACCAGAGAGCAGGGCATTACAATAGTCTATATGACTGGTAATAAAAGCATGCATCAAGACCAATTTGTGATTTGTGAAATAAAATTAAAGTCAGAGTCTAGAAGAACACCCAGGTTCTTGACACAATGTGTAGGTTTTAGACCTAGCAGTTTGGGTAAAAGTTTCTCTCTCTTGTCTTCAGGACCAATGATTAAAACCTCTTTTGTCCTGGTTGAGCTGTAGGAAGTTCTCTGCCATCCATGACTCTATAGCTAAAATACAGTTCAAAAGGGCATTAAATGGTTTTGTGTCATCAGGAGACGTGGCAATGTACAGCTGTGTATCATCAGCATAGCTATGAAAATTGATGCCATGTCTCCTGATAACATCCCCAAGTGGTAACATATAAAGATTAAAAAGTACTGGCCCTAAAATTGAACCTTGGGGGACCTCACACTTGATTTTGTGGATTGCCGAAGAACATGTGTCCATACTTACAAAATAGCAACGATCTGTGAGATATGAATGAAACCATTCAAGAACGGTACCTGAGAGGCTCACCAGGTGTTTGAGTCTGCTTGATAAAATGTGGTGATCTACTGTATCAAAGGCAGTGCTGAGATCCAGCAGCAGCAGGACTGACAGTTTGTGAAAGTCCATGTTACACCTGATATCATTAATGATTTTAAAAAGGGCTGTCTTGGTACTGTGGTTTGCCCTAAAACCAGACTGAAATTTTACAAAAATGTTGTGGTCAATAAGAAAATTGTAACTGGATAAAAACAGTTTTTTCTAAAACTTTACTTAAAAAATGGTACGTTGGATACAGGTCGATAGTTACTGAGAATATCAGGATCTAAATTACTCTTCTGTATGTGTATGATCAATATAGCCGATCAATAAAGTTCTAGCTCCAGTTTAAAAGTTAATAGCACTAAATAAAAACTGAATATTGTGGGGGACCCATGCTGTAGAGTTCAGTAGTTTTCCTCTCAGACTGAGAGAGCATGGAGATCAAAGGGCTGGGGGGTAAGGGGAGTTGTCTTGGGGGAGTGAATGGTGAACGCAGGACTTCAGGTAGCAGGGAGGTGTGAGTTTTGGGATATAAAAAAGAGAGTCCTTGCTTCACATGTTTAATGTTCTGATTCTGGAAGATGTGAGAGTGAAATAAGGCTCATCTGCTCGGAAAGTTTGGTCTGGTTATTTCATCTCCACACTGGTGACCCTTGACGCAGAATGGAACACGAGGCGAACACCCCGGAGACGACCCAGACGGGAGATCCCAGCAATGCGTGCACCGTTTCGATCAAACTACCGAACTTTTGACTGCACAACCCGAAGTCTTGGTTCCTCCACACCGAGGCCCAGTTCGCGCTCCGGGGAATAATGGCAGATGGCACCAGATATTACTATGTGGTTGCAGCGCTGGACGCTCGCATGACTCAGCAAGTAGCGAGCCTGCTCCAACAGCCCCCAGCCCACGACAAATACGAGGCTCTCAAAGCCACGCTGACCCGGCGCTACATGCTCTCGGACTGCGAGAGAGCGGAGAGACTCCTGATGCGCTCCGAGTTGGGAGACGGATCGGCAGTCGAATGGATGGAGAAGATGTTGGCATTGATGGGCACGGATGACGGGCATTTTCTATTTCCCCACCTTTGGCACCAACTGAGCCACCACCAGAGTGGTGGCTCAGTTGGTAGAGCAGCCGCCCCACACCCGGGAGGCAGGGGTTCAAATCCCGGTCGGGTCATGCCGAAGACCATATAAAAGTGGAACTTCCTGCCATCCAGCTTGGTGCTCAGCAATAATGGAATGGAGGAGGGAAATCTGTGGCAGCGCCTTGCATGGCAGCGGCCCTCTGATTCTACACTTGGGGTGTGTGTGATTAACACTGTAGACAGGTAAAACACAATTTCGTTCTACTGTACATGATTGGTTGTACGGTTGAATGACAATAAAAGGGTGATTTTCCTCCAGAACCTCCCAACGGCGGCCAGAGCGGTCCTTGCCAACTCGCCGTTGCTGGCTGCACGTGACTACCGTGCGCTAGCCCAGGAGGCAGATCGGATTATCCACACCAACAGAGCCCTCACAGTGAATGCAGCGGCATTGGAACCCAGCGAGACAGCCAGCGGAAGCGAGGAGCCAACAATGGTAGCAGCAGCGGGGGCCAGGAAGTTCCAGAGAGACACGCTCTGCTTCTACCACCGCCGTTTTGGAAAGGATGCACGCCGATGCGTGCCACCGTGCCAATTCAAGCGTTCGGGAAACACCAGGACCAGCAGTCAATAGCAGCTTCGACCGCCAGTAAAGAAAGCAAGCTGCTTTACGTGACAAACTCACACTCGGGGAGACGATTCCTTGTGGACTCTGGCTCCCAAAAGAGCCTCATCCTGCCATCCTACGCTGACCGGCTAGTGGGAACTAGCAGCCCCAAGCTGACGGCCGCAAACGGCTCAGACATTAAGACTTTTGGTGAGAGGACACTGACTGTATCCCTGCACGGCCGTACGTACCAGTGGACATTCGTCATAGCAGCATGCAGTTTCCCAATCTTAGGCGCTGATTTTTTGTGTGCACACGGACTACGAGTCGATGTTACTAACAGACGCCTGATTAATGCAATGTCTTTTGATTCTCTCCCCTGTACAGCTCGAGGAGCTGGGCCAACAACGCTAGCCAACGTCACAGCTCCAGGTGGTAAGTTCCAACTGCTCACCCAGTTCCCAGCACTCACAGTCCCAACGTTTTTGGCGGCCATCACTAAACATGGGGTGGAGCACTTTATTACCACCAGCGGGCCGCCCGTTTTTGCACGACCTCGGCGCCTGGACACAGCTAAACTGGCCATAGCGCGCGAGGAGTTTGCCAACTTGGAAAGGCTGGGCATCATCAGACGATCAAACAGCCCATGGGAATCCCCACTACATATGGTCCCTAAGGCCGAGGGATCGTAGTGACCTTGCGGAGATTTCCGCAGATTAAACAACACCACAGTGCACAACCGCTACCCAATCCCCCATATTCAGGATTTTTCCTTTCACCTCGCCAGGGCACGTATTTTTTCTAAGATAGACTTGGTCCGTGGTTACCACCAGGTCCCAGTGCGCATGGAGGACATACCTAAAATGGCAGTAATAACCCCATTTGGTCTGTTTGAGTTTTTACGCATGCCTTTCGGGTTAAAAGGCATGGCACAGACATTCCAACGCATGATGGATGCGGTGTTGCACGATCTGCCGTTTGTGTTCGTCTACCTGGATGACAGTGGCCAGCGCGTCCGAGGACAAACACGTAGCCCACCTCAGGATGGTTTTCCGGAGGTTGGAGGAGCACGGGTTAATAATTAACCCGTCGAAATGCCAGTTCAGCGTGACGGGGATTGTTTTTTGGGACACCGCATCTCACCAGAGGGAGCGATACCCTTGCCAGACAAGATGAGCGCAGTGGCGAATTTTCCCTGACCTCAGATGGTCAGGGCGCTGCAGGAGTTTTTGGGGATGGTGAACTTCGTTTCCTCCCCCACGCAGCCCAGCTCATGCAGCCGTTGTACGCTGCGCTTAAGAAACGGAAGCCGGCAGACAGAGCTGACTGGACTCCTGAGCGGGAGCAAGCGTTTTCTGAGGTTAAAACAGCTCTGGCAAACGCTGCACTGCTGGCACACCCACACCCGGCGGCTCAGATTGCGCTCACTACAGACGCATCAGACGTGGCCATAGGGGCCGTTGTGGAGCAGTGTGTCGCCAGTTCTTGGCAGCCGCTCACCTTTTTTTAGCAGGTCTTTGCGCGACAATGAGCGTAAATACAGCGCGTTCGACAGGGAGTTGCTGGCTCTCCACCTGGCCATACGCCACTTCCAGTTCTGGCTGGAAAGGCGCGCCTTCACTGCGTTCATAGACCACAAGCCGCTAACGTACGCAATGGCCAAGGTTTCGGAACCATGGTCGGGCCAGCAGCAGAGACAGCAGGCCGTGATCTCGGAGTTTACAACCAACATTCGTCATGTGGCCGGTAAACTCAACGTGGAGGTGGACTGTCTCTCGCGTGCCGTAATGGCCCCAGTCTATGTGGGGATAGATTACACGGCCATGGCCGCAGAGCAGATCGGCGATGCCGACGTTTGCATGCTCCAGTCTGGGCCAACAGGGTTAAGGCTGGAGAGTAGAGTTATGCAAGATGGGCCCCCCCCCCCTAATCTGTGATGTCTCCACGGGCCGCCCGCGCCCGGTGGTACCACGCGCTTGGCGACACTGCGTTTTTGAGTCGGTTCACTCCCTGGCGCACCCAGGCGTACGCGCATCAGTCAAAATGGTGGCAGCAAAGTTTGTCTGGCCGAGCCTGTGCAAACAGGTGAAAGAGTGGGCTGCAGCCTGTGTCGCGTGCCAACGAGCCAAAGTGCACAGGCACACCAAGGCCCCCCTTGAGCCGTTCCATATCCCGGTTAAGAGGTTTGACCACGTTCACGTGGACCTCGTCGGCCCCCTCCCGCCATCGCAGGGGTTCACGCACCTCCTGACAGTGGTGGACCGCACCACGCGATGGCCCAAAGCAGTCCCACTAGCTTCCACCGCGTCTGCAGACGTGGCACGCGCCTTTTTAACAACATGGGTAGCACGTTTTGGCACCCCTTCGGACATCACGTCCGATCGGGGCCCGCAGTTTGTTTCCAATCTCTGGTCCACGATGGCCCGGAGCCTGGGCGTCTCAATTCATCGCACGACCGCGTACAACCCACAGGCCAATGGGTTATGCGAGCGTTTCCATAGGTCACTGAAAGCAGCACTCAGGGCTTCGCTTACAGATGCAAATTGGGTGGACCGGTTGCCATGGGTTCTATTAAGGTTGCGTTCCACACCGAAGGAGGATTTAGCGGCTTCCCCAGCAGAGCTGGTTTTTACGCAGCCCCTGCAGCTCCCAGGGAGTTTTTACCAGATAACCACGCGCCGAACACCCATCCGTCCCTGCGTTCGCAGCATAGCGCAGATGCACGAACGCTCCCTGGCCCAGCCCACCACTGTTTTCCCCGCGTGTTTGTGCCAAAAACCTTGAAGGACGCAGCGTTCGTGTTTGTCAGGTACAATGCCCACCGGACCCCATTGTGCCCACCCTACGGTGGCCCGTTGAGAGTGCTGGAAACCGGGGACAACCATTTTGTGTTAGACCTGGGGGGTCGCCCTGAGAGAATCTGTATAGACAGGCTTAAGCCCGCCTTTGTTGTGGCAGACGAGTAGCTGGAGTTGGCTCAAGCTCCTCGGCGAGGAAGACCCCCACTGAGAGCTCCCCAGGTAAATGATTCATCACAGCAGTCACACGAGCATGCTGAATGTTTCTCCCAACCCCTCCATTGTCCCCCCACAGACGAACGCACCCCCAGGAACCAGCGTCGCGGAGCCGAAGACCCCCTGTTACAGCAGATATGGGCGGAGACTGAAGCCACGAGGATGAGAGAGTTAACACCCAGTCTGAGACTCTGGGGGGTGGCGGTGTGGGGGACACGTGCTGTAGAGTTCAGTAGTTTTCCATGGAGATCAAAGGGCTGGGGGTTAAGGGGAATTGTCTTGGGGGAGTGAATGGTGAATGCAGGATCTCAGGTAGCAGGGACGTGTGAGTTTTGGAATATAAAAGAGAGAGTCCCTGCTTCACATGTTTAATGTTCTGATTCTGGAAGATGTGAGAGTGAAATAAAGCTCATCTGCTCAGAAAGTTCGGTCTGGTTATTTCATCTCCACAATATCAATAAAAGAGATAAAGATTTAAAATGGAGTAGGTAAAATAATTAAAAACAGACGCTGGGTGAAGAGTCCGTGACCAACACAATAACGACGGAGGTAAACGTAGCGTCACCGCGATCTCAATGGTATGTGAGACCAAGCAAAGCACCTCTTCAAGTGATGGACTGGGTATGAGTATGCACGGATGAGCAACTGGGCCTGTGGCCAGCAAAGTCCCATTCTACGAGACGCCCTTGAGGATCGTGGTGCAGCTGGGACCAGCGTGCTTCAGATTGACGGATGGTTTGGTACAACACACAAACTATCTCCGGCGCATTCGAGAGGCTGCTCTAGACGGCGAGGCTTTGCAGGAGTCTGTTGGTGCAGCGCAGGACCCGGCCCCGGCATTTTGAAGATTGGTCCTGGTCCAGGGGACCTAGCATCTCCAGTGGCGCGTCCACTGCGGGTCCACTACAAGGCCCCTCCAGCAGAACCGCTGTCCCCATGGAAGACTGTGAAAAAGAAAAGTGACTGTGCACATTAATCAACATATCAGCAGTATCTTTCCATGTAAATGTGCTGGAATTAGTACAATAGCTAAATTTCATCTGCAGTCCTAAAGCAGGTTTCACACACACACAAAACACAATTCATAAGACATGTTTACAGATACAGTGGTGTGAAAAAGTGTTTGTCCCCTTCCTGAGTTCTCTTTTTTTTTTTTTGTATTTTTGCCACACTTTAATGTTTCAGATCATCAAACAAATTTAAATATTAGACAAAGATAACACAAGTAAACACAAAATGCAGTTTTTAAATGAAGGTGTTTATAATTAAGGGGGGAAAAAATCCAAACCTACATGTCCCTGTGTGAAAAAGTGATTGTGTCACAAACCCTCGTCCGCCATAACACGGCACACGAGGGAGAGAATGGAAAACCAAATTGCAGGAGTAGAAAGTGTCATATTTATTATAGTTCACAAAAACCACAAGTTCAGTTCCACCACAGAAATACAGAGCGATGCAATGATAGGTTAGGCCACCAAACATACAGGGTGCCAGCCGGACTTTCAACAGCCCAGTCTATAGAGAGCCTAGTGCCACAGGGCTGCGTTACACACAACAACAGAAAAGGCGATCAGCCTAGTGCTGCAGGGCTGCTTAGCACAAGAGAAAAGGTGAACAAGACACTTACAAGGCTGGAGCGATTCTGAGGCGAAACGTGCAGTCTGGAGGAGGAGGCAGTGAAGTGAGATTAGCTGAAACACCAAGGAATGGATCATCTTAAATGTCCAGCTAAGTTGAGCGCAGGGAGTGATACTCAAACGGGGAGAACTGGCTGCCGCATATGGAGGCGAATTCCCCGACAATCTCTGCCCTGGGTCAACCTCACCATGAGTTGGGCAGTGTGACATTGATATAGAAATTCCTGATATAATGGAGCACACTTGCCTGAACTCTGGCTCCACCGCCGTCCAAGAATCCGGTGATCCTGGGTGCGCAGGTTCCTCCGGTCCGTCGGGTGCCTCATCCCCGTCGGCCTCCTCCAAGGAAGCTGGACCCACCTCATCATCAATGGGCACCCCAGGTGGTGGCAGCTCCTCTCCGGCGACCCTAGGATGGAGCTCGAAAGGAATAGGAGAGGGAGAGCGATAAGGGTCGCCAGCAGTGGCAGAGCCCGGCGAGGGGGGTCCAGATGCGGCTGGGGGCTGCACCCAACTCTCCTCCCCAAAAGCCAGGCAAGATCCCTCCACCATCAGCAAATGAACTACAGGAGAGACTGCTTGCCTGTGCTTAAGCTCTACCGCCATCCTGGACTCCGACAATGATGCCCCAGGTCCCATCGTCTGGAGGTCCGGTCTGGGGGATGACTCCACTGTGGCGGCCCCCGCAGTGGGCATGATGGTGGTAGCAGGATTGGGACTCTCATGCACCGTCCTCCACGCCTCCAATTTCTCCAAGCGTGGCGGCCGTGGACGATTCCTTTGCTGGCCCATGGGCTGGACCCTCCTGGTCCTCTGCCCCCCCCCCCCCCGAGCGACCTGGATCTGGGACCGATGGGCTCATGGGGGCACATAGAAAAGAGTCATTGAGACCAGGCACGAGAGTACTGTATGCCGCTGGGGCGGAGAACTAGGGGGACTGTACACCCCGAGTCTCCTCGTCAGGAGGCAGGCAAAATTGATCATTGACTGTGGAATTTGAATGAAAAGAAACTTGCCTGTTCTGCTGGCACTGGAGGTCCCCAGCGGCCTCCAAGGTGTCCTTTCTACTCTCCTGGTGTTCTTCATCAGGTTGAGGCTCCTCCTCCCTTGAGGAAAGCTCTTTAAGCCTTTCAGCCATCTCCGGGAGGATCCACGGCTTCACCTCCAAGATGAGGTCCGTTTCAGCCAGGAGAGCCCGCCTACGTTCCTCCATCTCTTCCTGTGATGGGGCGGAACATTGCTCGGAGCAGGAAGGCGAAGCTGCAGTTCGTGGGACTGGACGCTTCTTGCTGTGGGGCTTCCTCCCTCTGCTCCTCTTGGGTGACGCAGGGATGAGGTAATCCGGAACGTGGAGCACCATGCCGGGAAGCGGGTCACCCACGCAGAAAGACCCCGCATCCTCGGGAAGGAACAGCGAAGTGGACGCGAGGAGCTCGAGCGCTGAGAGATCCTCAGCCGATTCCTCACATGGGGCGGCAAAGATGTCCCAGAGGATCTCCATCGCCTCCGGATGATCCCAGAGGCTGTCTTTCTCCATCACCCTCCTCGCGGTGTCCCAAGCCTGACAAACTGTTGGAGAGGGACGGGACCTCTGCGTCCAGGAGAGAACCTTCTCCAGTAGACACAACAAGCACTGCTCCCGCACCAATTCCATCTCCATCTTCTCGTCCGCAGACAGGGTGGACGCTGGCCTGGGAGATGAAGGGGATCCAAGGAGGGAGGAAGTCTTCCTCTGACGAGGGGCCGGCTCCAATCGCAGAGAGGCATCCTCCGGCTCTACGTCAGGACTGGGGAGGATGGCGGAGAGGATGGCGTCCACCTTACGAATGGCCCGGATGTTAGGATGGTGCCGCTCAACGTCCTCCACGACGAATCACGCCCACTCCCGGTCCTCAGGACACCACTGAAAGGTGAAAATCGCCTCCTCCAGCAACTCCTGGGCTTCCAACTCCTCGTCCGTTCCCATCATCATGTCCATGTATGAGGAGAAAAAAGGAGAAGGGGAAAAAAAAACACAACTCTACTCTGCTGGGGTTTTTTTCACTGGTCGGGGCATTCTGTCACAAACCCCTGTGTGCCATAACATGGCACACGAGGGAGAGAATGGAAAACCTAACTGCAGGAGTAGAGAGTGTCATATTTACTATAGTTCACAAAAACCACAAGTTCAGTTCCACCACAGAAATACAGAGCAATGCACTGATAGGTTTGGCCACCAAACATACAGGATTCATGACAGATTGCCCCCTAAACCTAATAACTGGTTGGGCCACCTTTAGCAGCAACAACTGCAATCAAGCATTTGCGATAACTGGCAATGAGTTTTTTACAGCGTGGTGCAGGAATTTTGGCCCACTCATTTTTGCAGAATTGTTGTAATTCAGCCACATTGGAGGGTTTTTGAGCATGAACCGCCTTTTAAGGTCATGCCACAGCATTTCAATCGGATTCAGGTCAAGACTTTGACTAGGCCACTCCAAAGTGTTCATTTTGTTTTTCTAAAGCTATTCAGATGTGGGCTTGCTGGTGTGTTTTGGATCATTGTCCTGCTGCAGAACCCAAGCGAGCTTCAGCTTGAGGTCACAAACAGATGGCCGGACATTTTCCTTCAGGATTTTTTGGTAGACAGCAGAATTCATGGTTCCATTTACCACAGCAAGTCTTCCAGATCCTGAAGCACCAAAGCAGCCCCAGACCATCACACTACCACCACCATATTTTACTGTTGGTGTGATGTTCCTTTTCTGAAATGTTGCGTTACCTTTACGCCAGATGTAATGGGACACACACCTTCCAAAAAGTTCAACTTTTATCTCGTCAGCCCACAGAGTGTTTTCCCAAAAGTCTTGGCGATCATCGAGATGTTTTCTGGCAAAACTGAGACAAGTATAACCCACATGATAAAATGGGCTACATGTAAGACACTAAACATGCAGAACATCAAAGATAAAATAGTTAATTAAAATTAGTTACGCTTTTAAATTTTTGCTGTGAAAGATATCAATTATTGCGCTAAGAGGGAAAGAATATATTTTTATATCATTTTTGTAGCCGTTATTGGTCAAATGTAAAGTGGCACATTTTCACCCAATGAACAGTTCAGAATGTAGTTCCAAGATTGGCTCAGCCAATCCGAGATGTTGCCTGTGGCAGTTAGTCCCGCCCACCTGTTTGGAGAGTGGGTAACCTGTTGTTGGGTCAGAGAGATGTTTGGATTTCAACAGGAGAGTACGTGGTCATAGTGTACATGAGCGGGAGTACACAATAAGAAGCGGAGCGAGAGTGAAACGAGATAAACCTACAATATACTGAAGGTGAAAGAGTGAAGCTTCCCAACAGTTTTCTACAACTTGTTCTTTACTGCCTGAAGCTGAAAAGTAACACATATAATGTTCAATTAATATAGTTGTTTAATTTGTTGTCAGTGTGAGCTAACTTGTCTGGAAAGTAAAAGATTGCACTGCTGTATGTTTGTTGAGAGGCCTGTGGTTTAGCTGGGCACCTCCATTTCGCGCCATGTGCAAAACCCCCCAGAGAGATCCGTGAGCACGAGTTTGACTTTCCCGTAGAGGGATTTCATTCACTTTGCACCTTGTTAAGCTGTTTATTGCACAATTCTGGATTTTTCTACTGAATTTATAGCTGTTGAATATTAGGTTTATTTGTCATGTTGTTTAGTGAATATAAGCTATTGTATTTTTCTACTTGTTAAAGGAAAAAGTTATTTCATGGTAATTAAATTGCCATATGCACTTGTTTCATGGTGAAGCATTTTAAGAAAATGTAAACAGTGAAACATTTCACATTAATTGATGTTTTATTTTATTGTTAAAAGAAGTCAGTACAGATTTCATGATGTGACTGCAGTTAATAAGAGAACTATTTAGATAATTGACTTATGATATTTCTCTGACCCCGTCTGTTGACAGGTCAGGGTATTTTTTAATGTGCCTTGATTCTTTGATAATTGTCCTGCGTGATTCTGTCCTGTGAGGATCCACGCTTTGACCTTGATGGCGAGCCGTCCCAATGGGATCTAGAAATTCATCCAGATATCACTGAATGTTGGACCAGTTCTGCTGCACTCCTCAGTGTGGTAGGCCCAGTATCTGCAGACGCCTTCACACTCAGCCCATTACACAACCCCCCCCCCCCCAACAACGTCACACACACATTTCCCCATTTTCCCTTGGACTCTGGACACTACTGACATTTTTTCTTTTTTCCTTTTCCTGAGAACTGTGGACTTATTTTTGTGTTTTTGACTGTTTCTAATATTTTGGACTTGCCTCAACTACTGATTGCTAAATGCTAAAATTGTATACTGGCGCTAAAGTGCAGGGTATTGTCATGAACCGGGCTTGGGATCCTCCCGAGCTCGGCTTCATGGCTTTTTCCTGTTTCTTAGTTATCTGTGTTTCATGATACCTTTTGAGTTCCACAGTATGTTTCATTTCTGCCTTGTCATTGTCCAGCCTGTTGCCATGTTCTGTTGTATTTTTGGTGCTTATTATTTGTCTGTTTTTGTTCTTGGTCATTTGATTATCTTTTGAGTTATTTGTAGTTATTCCTTAGTCTGCTTTTGGTTTTGTGTTTATTTATTTTGTGACTGGCAGCCACTCCCCCCTCTCCTGTCAGTGCCTGACAGGTGATTTCAATCTGTCATTGCGTCTCCTCTCTGCTCAGGTCAGCCCACACACACACCACCTGTGGGCACTCATCTCCTTATGTCTTGTATTATTTAAGTTCTGTCTGTTCACCTAGGTTTTGTAGTCTTGTGGGTCCCAGTACACTCAGGTGTCCCAGGGAACGAGAGAGTTGACAAGCTGGCAAAGGAGGCAACAAGGAAGGAAATGGTAGACACTAGATTAAAGATGTCAAAGTCGGAGGGGAAAAGCATAGTGTGGGAAGAGCAAAACAACAGTGGCAGCAGATGTGGGACACAGAAACAAAAGGCAGACATTTGCACTCCATTCAGAATACAGTTGCTGAAACAAGAGGCAGGGGAACAAAAAGCAAAGAACAAGTATTAATAAGTAGACTGAGAATTGGGCATGGCTATCTCAACGGCACTTTATACATCTTAGGAAAGCACCCAACTGGTTTATGTGAAAATTGTCAGGAACCAGAGTAAATAAAGCATGTATTGTTATCTTGTAGGAAATTTAATCAGGAAACGGAGGAAATGATTTAACACCTACAGAAAATGAGATGGGTAGAAAAGACTGTAAAAAGCATACTGGACTATGGGGACTGTGTGCAGGGGAGGAAATGGATAATACAATTCCTAAGAGCGACCAGACTGGACAGACGGATGTAAAGCAGGATGATTAGAGGCAATGCAACAACACTAAAGAAGAAGGTTTTGTGGGTTCATTGTATTGTCTGCCTTGCACCAGAGCACGGTTAGCCCTTGTGCTTTCTTCACTGTAAGTACCAGCACCTGCTTGTTGTTAGAGTGTGTGGTTTTGAGAAACTTTTGAAATGGGGAATCATGCCTGAGTAAGACGTGTATCTCACAGCTCCCGCAGCCAAACATTGTAAAGCTGTGTGAAACAACATATCCGGGCTAGAAATTAATGTTAAACGTTTAGTAACTTTCTTTATTTTTTTTTTTTTTTTTTTTTCTTCTTCTTTTGCCGAAATGTCACTCGAATCGCAGCCATGCCTAACTGACTTCGTAAGAACACCGAAGCAGGCCACGCTGCCTCGGACTGCCCTGAGGAAGAGACGGCGTTTGTCAAGGCCCCAAGCCCAGACACCGGTACGGTGTTGGAAGCTATTGCCTCTCTCCATCAGGAACTACATTCATTCAGGGCAGAGATTGGAGACATAATTGATGCAAAAACTAACCAACTTTCGGCCACTATCAGGGGAGAGCTAACAGCCCTTAAATGTGAAACTACCTCTGCTATTGCAGCCGTGAATGCTTCCGTTACTGAACAAGCTAGCAAGCTAGCGGATTTGGAGCACAACGCGTCCAGCACCGCTGATACAGTTACCAAGCTGGGGCAGGAAGTGGGACTCTTAAGCAAATTGATAGACCAGTTGTCTGATAAATGCACTGATCTTGATGGGCGCAGCAGGAGGCAAAACCTGTGACTACTGTATGTTAAGGAGGGAGCTGAGTTGGGTAAGAAAACAAGAGACTTTGCTGCTCAGCTCCTGAAAGACGCACTCTCTCTTAAAGAACGTCCACTTATCAGATAGATGCCACAGAGCGCTCCGAGTCCACCCAGGTGATAATGAACGAGCTGGAGGAAATGCTACGGAAGGCGGCTGAAATGCAGCGAATTCACTTTCAATGGACATCGGATCCTGATATTCCCTGACTACCCAGCAACAGTTGTGAAGCGGCAGGCCATGTTTAAAAGAGCCAGAGAACTGCTGAGGGACAAACCTCGAGTGAGATTTGGCATGCAGTACCCAGCGAAGCTGAGGGTTACTATCAATGGCAAGGAACATTTCTTCATAAATCCCGATGAGGCGACTAAATTCGTGGAGCAGCACTTTGGAGTCATCTTCTCAGGCTGATTTGGCATGTGAACGATTAGGATTTGTGGCATGATTGCTGGCAATGAACTGATTATGTCAATGATCAGTTCTCTTGTGTTTGCATGCATTGAGTGGATAGATTGGTGGCGGGTGGACTATTTGTGTTGATGGCCCCGGTTGCATGGCCTTTATTGGATTGTTCTGTTTGTATGGTCACTTGAATTGTCGGATGACTGCAGGGGTCCAATCATGACCGCTTTATTAATGTACATGTAAACATGGTCATTGTCGGTATCAAATCATTGTGACTTTTTTTTTTATCCTCACCTGGAGTGATTTACTGGAGTTAATATTTTGATTTTCTAGATATTTTTGTTTTCACTGAGGTTACAGTATCCGTTTGTTTTTATTTATTTTTTTCTATTTATTTTTTTTCTCTTTTCTTCTTTTTTTTCTTCCTCTCTGACTCAGTGTGATGGGCGTGCTTTGATGATATTATTCTTAATTGAGCACTGATTTGGCGGTTAATGGTCGTTATATGTTTACTGTGTAGCACAGAAAAAGTGCTTAATGCATCAGCTACAATATTTGGAAGTAGGCCTGTCCCTTTTCCTTAATTCTTTTTCTTTTGCTCAATTACATTTGTTCAGAGCTCAGACTATATGCTCTCAGGTCACTCTGTTTTACTGTCCTAAATTGATGATGGCCTGTTCATTTTGTTTCTGTAAACTTTAGATTGCTGTAGTGCTATTTTACACCTCATTTACCAGAAAGTTGACATTAGGTCAACACATAGGTCATAAGGAGTTAGGATGTTTGTTTCTTGATTTTGTTTTATTTGTTTTGTCTTATTGTTACTGTTACTTTGTTTTCTAGTCTCCCTTATGGAGTTGCACAGTGTTTACTGTTTTTGCAGCGGCAAGACATTTTGGGGCTCTGTTTATATTAGAAGGGTATAGATTCTGCAATATAATGGATATTTCTTGTGAAGGAATTTCAAAGCTTTTGTCAAGTGTTATTTCTTTAATGCAGGACACAGATCTACGTCATGATAACAGACGAGGAGGCCTTACCTATGTCACTTGGAATGTGAAGGGGCTGAATCATCCAAATAAAAGGGGTAAAGTACTAGCCCATCTTAAATCCTTGTCTTCAGGCGTTATGTTTCTTCAAGAAACACACTTGAAGAACCGCTCCCAAACTAAGTTAAAAAGCATCTGGATCGGGCAAATGTATCATTCTTCCTTCTCTACTAAGGCAAGGGGTGTTGCTATTTTAATTCATAAGGGTGTGGCATTTAAACACTGTTCAATAATAACAGCTGTAGAGGGGCGCTACCTTATTGTTTCTGGGGAATTTCACTCTACCCCAGTAATTTTAGTGAATGTTTACGGTCCGAATTTTGATCATCCAGCTTTCTTTAGGAAAGTGTTCTCCCTAATAACAGATGTATCACAAACTAATCTTATAATTGGAGGAGACTTCAATTGTACGCTAGACCCTTATATGGATACTTCTGTGGCACATATGTTGGGTTCATATTTCCCACAAATGTATTGCTGTATGTGTATTGGGTGCTTCACGTCTTGCGGGACAAAGAAGGTCTGGATCGGCAGAGATCTGCAGGAGATGACGAGGAGGTGTGAGATTTGGCCTTTTGTCTCAGAGAAGATGCCCCAGAAGGATTTCCGGATCATTGAAGAATGAGAGACAATGGTGACAGATCAAAGAGTTGCATTGTGACTGGGATTAAGTACCATGTGACTGTATGTTTGCTAAAGCACCATGTGACTTAGGTTTCGATGCTCCAGGAGTATAAAAGTGTGATGTTACATTGATCAGCCTCTTTTCTTGTTGAGAGGATGATAGAGCATGTGTTCTGACAATAAAGCTGAACCTGAGAAATAAACTCAGTCTCATCCTTGAGCGCATCCTCTACACTGGTGACCCTACGACAAATTATGGCCAGTGACGACCTTCCCGCACCGGACTCTTCAGGAGCCAGCCGGGCTTATGCAGCTACCGCAGTCCAGCTGCCTGATTTCTGGCAACATAGCCCACGCTCCTGGTTTAACACTGTCGAGGCACAGTTCCATCTTCGGGGAATTTCGGCTGATGCCACGAAATTCTACCATGTAGTCGCAAAGCTGGACAGCCTCACAGCCCAGCGGGTGGAGAACCTGACTAACCACCCACCAGACGACGACAAGTATGGCGCAGTGAAAGCCGCTCTCATCCGTGCTTTCACCCCCTCGCTGGGAGAGCGAGCAGAGAAGCTCCTGGTGCTGACTGAAGGAGAGGCAGACAGGCCCGCAGACCTGATGGCGAAGATGCTGAGCCTGAGAAAGGACGAAGATGATGGCTTTATCTTCACCCATCTTTTCCTCAGGACACTACCGTCAGCGGTGAGAGTTACCCTGGCCCGTTCACAGCTGCTGGCCCACTGAGATTACCACAAGCTGGGCCAGGAGGCGCAGCGACTCGTCGACGCCCATAGGCGACACACGGCCACAACAGCAGCAGCGGAGCTGAGCGCAATCCCGGAGACAGTAAGGGGCCTGAGGCTGCAGCACCAGATTCGCTGACGTCAGCAGCGGCGGAGGCCAGGAGACACGGAGCGAGCGACGTCCTCTGCTTTTACCATTGACGTTTCGCCGAGAGGGCACGCAAGTGCATTCCACCGTGCCAGTTCAAGCGCTCGGGAAATGCCAGGACCGGGAGTCGGTAGCAGCTGCAGCTCTCGGCGCGACGAACAAGCTGCTCTACCTGACGGACGCGCGATCAGGGAGGGAGTTTCTTGTGGACACAGGCTTCCAGCTGAGTTTCATCACACCTTCCCACGCTGACCGACTGGCGCCTTCCAGCGGACCCCTGGTGTTGGCGGCGAACGGCTCGACGATCAAGACCTTCGGGGAGAAGACCCTCCCCCTGTCTTTTCACGGCCGGGCATTCGAGTGGACTTTCGTCATAGCGGCAGTCAGTTATAACATGTTAGGTGCTGATTTTTTGTGCTCGAATGGTTTATTGGTTGATCTTGCTAATAGACATCTAGTTAATGCACTGTCTTTCCACTCTATTTCCTGCACAGCCCGGGTGGTCCCGCCTACTGCACAGGCCAACGTCACAGCTGCAGGTGGTAAGTTCCCAGCACTACTCTCTCAGTTCCCAGCACTCACAGTCCCAACGTTTTCGGCGTCAGTGGCTAAACACGGGGTGGAACATTTTATCACCACCTCCGGCCCTCCCATTTTTGCAAAAGCTTGGCGCTTGGACTCAGCTAAACTGGCCATAGCGCACGAGGAATTCGCCAACCTGGAAAAGCTGGGCATCATTAGACGCTCCAACAGCCCCTGGGCTTCACCGCTACACATGGTCCCAAAGGCTGATGGCTCGTGGCGGCCTTGCGGTGATTTCCGCAGGTTGAATAACGCTTCAGCACATGACCGCTACCCGATTCCGCACATCCAGGATTTTTCGGTTCATTTAGCGGTGGCGCGCATTTTTTCTAAAATAGATTTGGTGCGCGGCTACCATCAAGTCCCAGTACGCGCTCAGGACATACCCAAAACAGCGGTAATAACTCCTTTCGGGCTTTTCGAGTTTTTGCGCATGCTGTTTGGACTCAAGGGTGCCGCGCAGACTTTTCAGCACATGATGGATGCAGTTTTACGCGACCTCCCTTTTGTGTTCGTCTACTTGGATGACATTTTGGTAGCCAGCACGTCTGAAGACGAACATGAAAGCCACCTCACAGCGGTTTGTCAGAGGCTGGCGGAGCACGGGTTAATAATTAATCCAGCGAAGTGTCAGTTTGGGGTGGCGCAAATTCATTTTTTGGGACATCGCGTTTCGCCAGAAGGAGTGATCCCTCTGCCTGATAAAGTACGCGCAATAACAAACTTTCCCCAACCTCAGACGGTCAAAGCATTGCAGGAATTTTTGGGAATGGTTAATTTTTATAACCGTTTCCTCCCTAGCGCAGCGCAGCTCATGCAACCATTGTACGCGGCACTTAAAAAACAAAAACCCTCAAGTAAAATCGAATGGTCTCCGGAACGGGAGCGCGCATTCTCCCAAGTCAAATCAGCCCTGGCAAACGCGGTTTTGTTAGAACACCCGATGCCAACGGCCCGCATGGCGCTCACCACGGACGCTTCCGATTTAGCGGTGGGGGCGGTTGTTGAGCAGTTTGTAGCAGGGAGCTGGCAGCCGCTCGCGTTTTTCAGCAAAACCTTGCGCGATAACGAGCGAAAATACAGCACGTTCGACAGGGAGCTTTTGGCCCTGCATTTGGCCATCCGCCATTTCCAGTTCTGGCTGGAGGGGCGCCATTTCACCGCGTTTGTGGACCACAAGCCGCTAACGTTTGCGATGGCCAAGATTTCAGAGCCTTGGTCGGGCCGGCAGCAAAGACAGCTGGCCGCGATATCGGAGTTCACCACTGATATTCAGCATGTCGCGGGCAAACACAATGTAGTGGCAGACTGTCTTTCGCGTGCAGTAGCAGCGCCAGGCCCCGTGGGGGCAGGCTCGGCAGCCGTGGCCGTGGCCTCGGGCCAGGGTTATGGTGCGGAAGCGCACGCAGCCCCAGTCCGCGTAGGTTTAGATTATGCAGCCATGGCCGCGGAGCAGGTTAGCGACGCGGATGTGCGTGCGCTCCAGTCTGGACCAACAGAGTTAAGGCTGGAGCACAGGGTGCAGCAAATAGGTATGCTCCCCCCCCTAATCTGCGACGTCTCCACGGGGCGGCCTCGCCCCGTGGTTCCAGCTGCGTGGCGCCGCCGCGTTTTTGACTCAATCCATTCTCTGGCCCACCCGGGGGTCCGCGCATAATGTCCGACAAGGGTCCCCAATTTGTTTCCGAACTCTGGTCATCGATGGCCCACAGCCTAGGGGTGAAGATTCACCGCACTACTGCGTATAACCCCCAGGCTAACGGTTTGTGCGAACGCTTTCATAGGTCATTGAAAGCAGCCCTCAGAGCGTCTCTTACGGATACAAATTGGGTGGATAAACTTCCATGGGTTTTATTGGGGTTGTGTTCTGCACCTAAGGAGGATTTGCAGGCCTCTCCATCTGAATTAGTTTTTGCACAACCCCTCCGTTTGCCAGGAGAATTCCTTCCCGACAATCCTGCGCCAAATTGCCCCCCCCCCCCGATCAACTGTTGCAGAGCGGCACAGGATCAAACACCCTTCCTGGCCCAGTTCATCAGTTTTTCACGCATTTTTGTGCCGAAGGCTTTGAAAAATGCGGAGTTTGTTTTTGTTAGACATGATGCACAACGCCCAGGTTTGCGGCCGCCTTATGACGGGCCTTTCAGAGTGTTGGAAACGGGGGAGAAGCATTTTTTGCTAGATTTAGGAGGCAGAGAAGAGTTGATTTGCATAAACAGACTCAAACCCGCTTTTGTTCTGGCTGATGAACACGTGCAGTTGGCGAGGGCCCCCCGCCGTGGCAGGCCGCCGAGAAGGCACTCTTCGGACCCCCCACAGAGATGTGCTAACAGTTCTGATCCACAGGTGCAGGAGGACGCTGCTGAAGGAACAATGCCGACTTACAGCAGATATGGCAGGAGGTTAAGACCTAAACAATTGGTGGATTGATTTTTGATGTGGTTATGTTTTCTGTCATTCATTTCTGATGATGTTTTGTCCCTTAGTAGATGTTTGGGGGGGGTTATGTGGCACATATGTTGGGTTCATATTTCCCACAAATGTATTGCTGTATGTGTATTGGGTGCTTCACGTCTTGCAGGACAAAGAAGGTCTGGATCAGCAGAGATCTGCAGGAGATAACGAGGAGGTGTGAGATTTGGCCTTTTGTCTCAGAGAAGATGCCCCAGAAGGATTTCCGGATCATTGAAGAATGAGAGACAATGGTGACAGATCAAAGAGTTGCAATGTGACTGGGATTAAGTACCATGTGACTGTATGTTTGCTAAAGCACCATGTGACTTAGGTTTCGATGCTCCAGGAGTATAAAAGTGTGATGTTACATTGATCAGCCTCTTTTCTTGTTGAGAGGATGATAGAGCATGTGTTCTGACAATAAAGCTGAACCTGAGAAATAAACTCAGTCTCATCTTTGAGCACATCCTCTACACTTCCTCTAAAAAAAACGGGCATCACATTCCAATACAAGGGATTTTTTTAAATGCATATATTAACAATTCGAATTTATCGGATGTTTGGAGATTTTTCCATCCCTCTGAACGAGACTTTTCATTTCACTTACATGTACATAATGTCTATACTCATATTGACTACTTTCTCATAGATTCTAAATTGATGGCTTGTATTGATAACCCTTGTTATGGTGATATTTTGATTTCAGATCATAGCCTGCTAATACAGCTGTGGACAATATTGTTGGTACCCCTCTGTTAATGAAAGAAAAACCCACAATGGTCACAGAAATAACTTGAATCTGACAAAAGTGGTAATAAATAAAAATTCTATGAAAATTAACCAGTGAAAATCATACAATGTTTTTGAATTGTGGTTCAACATTCATTCATTCATTCAGAATGATTTTAAAAAACAAACTCATGAAACAGGCCTGGACAAAAATGATGGTACCCTTAACTTAATATTTTGTTGCACAACCTTTTGAGGCAATCACTGCAATCAAACAATTTCTGTAACTGTCAATGAGACTTCTGCACCTCTCAGCAGGTATTTTGGCCCACTCCTCATGAGCAAACTGCTCCAGTTGTCTCAGGTTTGAAGGGTGCCTTCTCCAGACGGCATGTTTCAGCTCCTTCCACAGATGTTCAATAGGATTTAGATCAGGGCTCATGGAAGACTACTTTAGAATAGTCCAATGTTTCGCTCTTAGCCATTCTTGGGTGTTTTTAGCTGTGTGTTTTGGGTCATTATCCTGTTGCAAGACCCATGACCTGCGACTGAGACCAAGCTGTCTGACACTGGGCAGCACATTTCTCTCTAGAATACCTTGATAGTCTTGAGATTTCATTGTACCCTGCACATATTCAAGACACCCTGTGCCAGAAGCAGCAAAGCAACCCCAGAACATAACAGAACCTCCTCCATGTTTCACTGTAGGGACAGTGTTCTTTTCTTGGTATGCTTCATTTTTGCGTCTGTGAACACAGAGCTGATGTGCCTTGCCAAAAAGTTCCAGTTTTGTCTCGTCTGTCCATAGGATATTCTCCCAGAAGCTTTGTGGCTTGTCAACATGCAGTTTGGCAAATTCCAGTCTGGCTTTTTTATGATTTGTTTTTAACAGTGGTGTCCTCCTTGGTCGTCTCCCACGAAGTCCACTTTGGCTCAAACAACAATGGATGGTGCGATCTGACACTGATGTACCTTGACCTTGGAGCTCACCTTGAATGTGTTTAGAGGTTGTTCTGGGCTCTTTTGTTACCATTCGTATTATTCGCCTCTTCCATTTTCCATCAAGTTTCCTCCTGTGGCCACGTCCAGGGAGGTTGGCTACAGCCCCGTGGATCTTAAATTTCTGAATAATATGTGCAACTGTAGTCACAGGAACATCAAGCTGCTTGGAGATGGTCTTATAGTCTTTACTTTTAACATGCTTGTCTATAATTTTCTTTCTAATCTCCTGAGACAACTCTCTCCTTTGCTTCTTCTGGTCCATGTTTAGTGTTGTACACACCATGTCAACAAACAGCACAGTGACTACTTGTCACCCTTTAAATAGGCCGACTGACTGATTACAAGTTTGTAGACACCTGTGATGTCAATTAGAGGACACATCTTGGTTGAACATGTCCCTATGGTCACATTATTTTCAATCTTTTCTAGGGGTACCATCATTTTTGTCCAGGCCTGTTTCATGAGTTTGTTTTTTAAAATAATTCTCTTGAACCACAATTCAAAAACATTGTCTGATTTTCATTGGTTAATTTTCATAGAATTTTTATTTATTACCGCTTTTGTCAGATTCAAGTTATTTCTGTGGCCATTGTGGGTTTTTCTTTCATTAACAGAGGGGTACCAACAATTTTGTCCACGTGTGTATTTAAGCTCAATTTCAATGGCCTGCAAACTTCTCGGCCTTTATGAAAGATGGACCCTCAGCTTGTTAACGACCCTAAATTTTGTGATTATTTCCTCACACAAATGAAAATATTTTTTGAAGCCAATGACACCCCAGAGATCTCCCCATGCTTATTGTGGGAGACTCTTAAGGCATATCTAAGGGGTTGCACAATCCCCTATATGGGGCGTAGAAACAAGTTAAATAGAGAAAAGCTTTTAAGGTTGGAAGAGCAGGTCCATAAATTGGATAAAGAGAATTCACGCCACCCTTCCTTAGAGAAGTATAAGCAAATCATAGAGCTGAGAATTCAGTATAATCAGGTTGTTTCAGCCAAGATTTCTAAATCTTTCATTTTTCTCAAGCAGAAGCATTTTGAATTTGGTGAAAAGCCACAAAGGTTGCTTGCAAGACAATTACGCAAATTGGAAAATGATTGCACCATTTATAAAATTAAGTCCAAACGAGGAGCCTGCTTTACTTCAGCTAAAGATATTAATAACTGTTTTAAAAAAAATTATGAATCTCTCTACTCCTCCTAAACAAATGCAGGACCTCATGATATGGAAAACTTTTTGAGAAGCATTACTCTTCCTACTCTAAAACATGAGGATTATACTTTTCTAAATAAGGACATCACCCTGAGGGAGTTAAAGGATATGATAAGCACTCTAAAAAGTGGCAAAAGCCCTGGCCCTGATGGGCTTCCACCCGAGCTGTACAAGTCATTCGCTGATTCGCTTACACCTTATATGCTCAATATGTTTACCTGCGCCTTCAAAAATGATTTATTACCACAAACACTTGATGAGGCTGTAATTACTCTTACCCCATAAAAGGGTAAAGACCTTGAGGAGGTCGGAGGATATAGGCCCATCTCTCTCCTTAATGTGGATCAAAAAATACTAGCCAAAGTTTTTGCAAACAGACTTAGTAAATATATGAACAAACTTGTCCATCCGGGCCAAACTGGATTTATTCCTGGCAGAAACTCTGCTTCCAACCTTAGACCTCTCTTTAATATAATGTATCATTGTAAGTCTAGCTTGAGTAATCTTGTTGTAGTCTCTCTCGATGAAGAAAAGGTGTTTGACCAAGTAGAATGGTCCTACTTATTTGCTGTTTTAGACAAATTTAATCTAGGTGATAAATTTATTACCTGGATAAAACTTTTGTACAACTACCCCAGAGCTCAGATATTAACTAATGGAATGCTACCCCCCCCCCCCATTTTAGCCTGTTTAGGGGTATGAGGCAGTGCTGCCCCCTCTCACCCCTCCTGTTCGCATTGGCCATTGAGCCTCTCGCTGAGTCGGTTCGTACAGATCCAGATGTACATGGCATCAATATTTTGGACACGTCTGATAAGATTTCCCTTTTTGCGGATGACGTCCTGTTGTTTATTACGAAACCTCAGTCCAGTCTTCCTGCAATTCTAGACAAAATAAATATATTTGGAACTTTTTCTGGTTACAGAATCAATTGGACTAAGAGTAAGTTGATGCCCGTTGGTTTGGTGGATTTATCCCTAATACAGCATCTACCATTCAAAGTTTCTACTCAGGCATTCACTTACCTTGGGATTCAGATAACAAAAGAATTCTCTTCTCTTTTTAAAGCTAACTATCCCCTCTTGTGGCCAAATTGCAGACTAATATTCAGTTTTGGAGCTCTCTCCCTATTTCATTGATTGGGAGGATTAACGTAATCAAAATGATATTTCTTCCTCAGTTATTGTATCTCCTCCAATGTCTACCTGTGTTTTTACCAAAATCCTTTTTTTTTTTTTTTTTTTTTTAATTTAGACTGTTGTTTTACCCTTTATTTGGAATTAGAAAAACCACGGGATTAAAAAGGATCAGCTTTGTAAGCCCAGGCGGGTGGGTGGACTTGCTCTCCCTGACTTTTGTCTTTATTACTGGGCCATCAATATTAAAATAATTTCAAGATGGTTGGGTAACTCAATTTCCCTCGTTGGCTGCAGTTGGAGCGGGAGCATTGCTGCCCATACAGTTTGAGGGCAGTGATCCTGTCTCCTGTAACTTTAGATAAGTTTATTTATGATGAAAGTGTTGTTATAAACAGCACGATCAGAATCTGGAAACAAATTAAGATGCATTTCAGGGCTAAATCACTCTCCTTTTTACTTCCCATTGCTTGAAATCCATCTTTCCCACCATCTCAGTTTGATAGTGGATTTTTACAATGGAGAGACCTGTGTATTCACCCTATCGGTGATCTTCACCTGAATGGTACCTTAGCCTCATTTGAACAACTACAAGAAATGTATGAACTACCCAGGAGTAATTTTTTTAGGTTTCTACAAATCAGAAATTATGTGCGTACCCATATACCTTCTTCTGAAAGTGCATCAGCTACAGTCCTAGAAAAGTGCCTTCTTCAAAACGCAGGCTCTGATCGAAAAGTGTCATGGGCTGGGTTGGACGTCTCCAACCCCGTCCATGATTTGTGGCTGTATTTTCCCTGATCATTGTTTTCTTAATTGTCAGCTGGCAGTCATTAGGAGCCTCTGGGTCCTGGGCTTCCTGCCAGCCTACAGCCACGCCTCCCTCTCCCTGCCAGGCATCCACCAGCTGATGGTGATTATCATTATCATTTGCCTTGCACTCTCACTCACTTTCACACACACACTTGCACGCACTCACACATACATGCATCATTCAGTGTACACACACACACACACACACACACACGCACTCACACATTCTCGCATCACTCAGCACATGCACACCTGCCTACACTTGCGCACACCAGTAATTACTTGGCTCATTATGTTTGACATTACTTATACTCTGTCAGTTCTCCTGTCACTCTCTGGTTCATTGGATGTCATGCCCACTCCAGAGGTGGCCACTCTGTTGAGTCTCCAATTGTAAGTACTCTGCCCACCGTTCCGCCGGGGGGCTTTTTCTTATTATTACTGCCCTTTCTCTCCGCTGCCCAGTTCCGCCTGGGAGCGCGTGGGGCTAATCCTTCCTTCCTCCTCAGTTATCCAATGAACCGGAGAGAACAGTTGAGTTTATCCTGTGTCATCCTCTGCATGCTCATTGGAGCCTTGTTATCATTTTTATGTCATCACCGTGGGCTTAATAAACTAACACTCAATACTCTCATGCGTTGGGTTTTCATTTCCCATTCCCACATGCGTTGCGTTTTACGCACGCATTTGATAGAAAAGTGTCACATTTTTATGATGCCTTACAGTCCATCAATCCTCCCTCAATGTCCGAAAACAAAAATGATTGGGAAAATGAGTTGGGGACACAAATCGCTGACGGACTCTGGGATAAGAGTCTTGAAGTCATTGGTACTTGCTCTTTAAATTCTAGGCATTGTTTGATTCAGTTTTGTGTCCTTCACAGACTACACTATTCTAAATCCAAGCTTCACAAAATTTTTCCAGACGTCTCTTCACAATGTGATAAATGCTCTGTAGCAGAGGCGAACCTCGTTCACTCCTTTGTTTTTTGCCCCAAGTTAACAAGATATTGGACAAAAATTTTTGACGCCTTATCAAAAATACTCCAGATTAAAATTGAACCAGACCCCATCTTAATCATACTGGGAGTATCTGATAATATACTTATATTACAGAAAACACAAAATCGACTCCTCTCCTATCGTTTGATCGTAGCCAAAAAATTGATTCTGATGTTCTGGATAAAGAAGGAAGCTCCTACCTTTAAGCTTTGGCTTTAGGCATTAGCTGATACACTTCATTTGGAAAAAAATTTGATTCCTTTTAAAAAATAAAGAGTCGCGGTTTGATAAGATCTGGTCACCCCTCATCTCTTACCTAAAAAACAATTCTTCATTCATCTTCTGTACTGTCTATGCAGTGTAACTAACGCACTGCTTTTCCTGTTTGCCTCTTTGTTTGCCTTTGTCCAGCACAACAGCTGTCATACATCATGTTTTATTAATTTTGTTTTTGGTTATTTTCTTTTTCTTCCCCCCCTCTTTTTTTTGAAAAACAATGGAAAAAAACAAGATGTGCTTTATTATGTAATGTATATTGTTCGAGTACCCCACGACATGACCCCAGCAACCGCAAAAAGGCTGAAAGCAGCAGACCCTCCCAATCACACCGATTTACCCCCTATGAAAAGAAAATGGGGAATCCTGCTTCAAATGGCCCAAGAATACAGAAAACATCACAGGGAGGTCAGCCAGGGTCACGAAATCATCAGAGAGCACATACTCCTGTGGTCAGAAAGGACGGGAACAGACATGGCTGGTGAATCATAGAACTGAATGCAAAGCAATGTTGAAAGCATATGCCATGAAATGTAATATCTTGTGTAATCAGTAAAGCAAATGTATACTCTTTGATTAAGAACTATGTAATCAACAGAAATAATGAGTGTAGTCCAACTGTGATTATATGTACATTTTAACTGCACAATGGAAGGTTTATGTGGGGTCAGATTGTGAAATGTTCTGCCGGACCTATTGACTGAAAAGCATGTGACAAAAAGAGGAACTGAAAGTAACGGAGACAGCGAGTTGATTTATTTTGGTAATGGAAAATGATGAGATAAGCAGGACTTGGGAGACAGAGTGCTGAGATAAGCGGAACTTGACGACCACGAGGGAAAGAAGTGAGCGGTGCATGAGCAGCGTGTGGCCAATTACTGGAAGCAGGGGAGGGTGCGTGGCACATGGCTTTACTGGAACTCGGGGGGGTGGGGCATGTCCAGAATGAGGTAATGTTATATAAGAGTTAGCATTAAGCCAATCACAGAAGCCAAAAGCCTATGGGGAGATTGCTAGCCAATCACAGTTGAGTGTAAAAAAGGTATAAAAACTCTGTTCAAAAGCCCCAAAATGTTCATTTTCGGCAGTCTCCAGGACACCATCATCCCATGGCAGAAGAATTGAAGAGAAGGAAAAACCGCTGCAGGAAAATGAATCAAACACCATCTCAATTCTTCAATTTTTAACAACGCTGAATCTTCTGCTGCAAGAAGGGAGAAAATAGCACTTGGGTGAACAGAAAAAGGAAGTGGAGTCACCACAGCTGGCGGCTCTCCCGACATACTGCATTACATCATGGGTCCCCGCAGGAGAGAGCAAGAGAGCCGGGGCTGCAAGATTTCTCCGGCTTGAGGCCTCCACTTCAAGAGCCCCTATCGCCTTCCCCTCCCCGGCTGACGGCTACACAGAGCATGGGCCCCGCTGATGGAAGAACAGAAGACGGAGGCTCAAGAGTCAGCTTCCCTACCTCGCCTTTTCTTCCCCTTCTCCCCGAGAAAAGGGAGCATCGAAGGAGAAGACCAACAATTAATCATCTTTTTTTTCTCAATCTCCCCAGCAAGGCTTTTTAGACATTTATCCACAAATTGATTAGATGTTTTTACCCGGTTTTATGATTCAAAGGGTTTCTTTTATTTTGGACTCTTTCAGATTGTTCATATTTTTGGTTGATTTTTAAATTTTGATTTTCTGGATTGATCCTGGTGATTTTTGAATTTTTATATTTTTGAATGATTTCACTTTTTGATGAAATGACTGATTTTACAAATACCAACTTTTTGAATCAAGGTTTTTCAATCAGTTTGGGTTTTCTGATTTTGAATCCCTTTTTCCCCATTTTTGGTTTAATTTTGAATGTCATCGTTTTGATTTAATTGACTGTTTTCATGCAAGTACATATCCTGTTTTGGCTGAGCTTTGCAGACCTTCAATAAATACTACAGCATATTAAAAGACAGTATGGGAGTTTGTGAGATCACAGGTTCAGTGTCCATCTTTCCTGGTTGCTTTTCAAGAAGGTATTTTTCTACAAGAGGTGTTACATTTTTATGAGTTTTTAAAGGTTACACTTTAAGGTGTTTTTAAAACAGACCTCCTATCAATTTTCCTGATCTTAAACATTTATCCAGACTTTACCAAGAGCAATGTAAGACCATGACGGGCTGTCGTTAATACCAAGGGGGTATTCCAGGTGTCTGACTGGACAGGTCACTCAGTCAGAGGTCTGGTATACAGGTAGCTGAGGTCTCCTGGTAGACAGAAGACAGTGAAGCTGGGTTAACCCTCAGTCACCAAGCACACACACATACGTGACAGAATTTCCTATGAGGAAAATTCCTCTAGGAACTACAAGCTGGTGAACCTAACTTCAATCTTGAGGTACAAGGTCAAAGGGTCTTCAACAATATACAATATCAGGTTTTCAATAAAACACATTTGACAAGAGTGTGTGGTTTTTCCCTGTTTTTCCCCGGCGCTACCTTGGTGCAGCCTGTTGAGCTTTGGGTTGCCTGGCTCCGGTCTGCACTTTTGTTTCAGGAGTGTTCTGGGTTTTTTTTTTTTTTTGTTTTTTTGTTTGTTTTTTAATCTCTTTCCCTCCACTCACCATTTTTGCATGGAAGCGTTTGGGTTCATTTTTGCATTTTTGTCCATTGTTATTTCGTTTGGGGACAGTTTACACTGACTGTTGACTATACATGTTCACCTGTTTGTTCGTTGGAATTACTGTTTGGAAATTTATGTTAATAAACACACAACCTCCTGCAAGTGGGTTTTTTGTCTCTTCTGCCTCAGAGAGGCAGCAAATCATGATAGGTACTGTATCCTCCCTGTCTGAATGGTGTTTTTTACTGATTTGTACAATGAACTGTGAACTTAGAAATGAATTAGATAACTTGAATTTAAGTTACACTCCAAATTGAGGTAGCAAGGGTGCACCCAAGATCAAATTTGACTAAGATGAGATTTGAAGAAACAAAGGTAACAAACTTTTGGGTTGGTTTTGACCATTCACATGGTAGATGTTATATCCATTTCAGTTGTGTGTTGATAAATGTCTTTCTGTCTTGTTCATTTTATTTTTCATTTTTTACTAAAGTCGGCAATTATTCAATTTAACAATCCTGTCTTTATGCTTCATTTAAATGCTCCACTTTGCTCCAGCAGCCAAACCTACTGGTCCAACTGAGTAACTTGTATTGGTTAATCACTTATTTATTTTGAGTGACACAAATTATACACATAAGTTACATACATGTGGTGGTTAATATGTGCTACAGGTGTTATTACAGAATACAGGGTTACATGAGCCTTTATGTTCTTTTTGCTCAGCAGTGGTTTTTGTCTTGGAGCTCTGCCATGCAGGCCATTTTTTCCCAGTCTCTTTCTTATGGTGGAGTCATGAACACTGACCTTACCTGAGGCAAGTGAGGCCTGCAGTTCTTTGGATGTTGCTGTGGGGTCTTTTGTGACTTCTTGGATGAGTCGTTGCTGCGCTCTTGGGGTAGTTTTGGTCGGCTGGCCACTCCTGGGAAGGTTCATTGCTGTTCCATGTTTTTGTCATTTGTGGATAATGGCTCCCACTGTGGTTCGCTGGAGTCCCAAAGCTTTAGAAATAGCTTTATAACATTTTCCACACTGATAGATCTCATTTACTTTGTTTCTCATTTGTTCCTGAATTTCCTTGGATCGCAGCATGATTTCTGGCTTTTGAGGATCTTTTGGTTGACTTCAGGCAGGTCCTGTTTAAGTGAATTCTTGATTGAGAACAGGTGTGGCAGTAATCAGGCCTGGGTGTGGCTAGAGAAATTGAACTCAGCTTTCCAAAGATGTGATAAACCACAGTTAATTTATGTTTTAATGAGGGGGGCAATCACTTTCTCACGCAGGACCATGTAGGTTTGGATTTTTTTCCCCTTAATAATAAACACCTTCATTTAAAACCTGCATGTTGTGTTATCTTTGTCTAATATTTAAATTTGTTTGATGATCTGAAACACTTAAGTGTGACAAATGTAGAAAAAAATGAGAAATTTAGAAGGGGGCAAACACTTTTTCACACCACTGTACAGTATGTCACAACTAACAAAACAATACATGAGACAGAATACACAACATATCACAACTAACAGGACAATCCATGGCCAAAACACAAAAAACAAAAATGGACACATTTTACACGATAACCCAATAAATCCACTAACAGAATAGTTAAAAATCAGGACTTCCCAGAAGCCTGTAGATTTGAACATCTATAATGCAGAGATTTTCTGAGTACAAGACTGATTTGTCTTTAACCAAAGCTTAAGTTTCTTTTTAAAGATTAGATAGGTGTCACAGTCTCTGATATGAACTGGTAATTTATTCCACGAGTGTGTTCCTCTGACTGATACAACCTTTCGAGCAAATTCAGATTTACGCCTTGGTACATTACAATCTCCTCTGGTTTATGCTCTGGTAATTATCCTATTGCTGTGCTTTTTCTGAATAAAATGATTTCATGGTGAGGGGCAAGCTCATTTAAGACCTTAAAAATAAGGCACAAATCACTAAACATTTGGTAGCTGTCAAACTAAAATGTTATACTTACTAATGATGTTACAATGATGAAAATGAAAAGGCTTCTTATCTAGGATTTTAAGTGCCTTCTTGAAGAGAGACTTGATGGGTTTTAAATTACTTGCTGTTGTATGTGAACAGGTTGTAAAGCAATAAGTTATATGGGAAAAAAAAACCATTGCATGCATATAAGTTTTTGCTGACTGTAAAGTAAGAAATGGACTTATATGACAAAAATTTACCAGGTTAAAGTTTATTTTATTTGTGATCTTTTGAATGTGTTGTCTAAATGTAAGGTATGAATCAAAGACAACACCAAGATACTGAAATTGTTCAACCACATCAAGTCTTTCTCCATTCACATATATGTATACTTGGTTGATGTCTGTCTGCTGGTTGACGCAAGAAAAACATACATTAAATTGAAATTACAGGGCATCCACCTGGGTGGATGAGGCATCCACTGTACAGCGCCAATCCCTTCACCATTCACACACACATTCACACCTAGGGTGATTTTAGAGGCTCCAATTAACCTAACTTGCATGTTTTTGGCCTGTGGGAGGAAACCCAGGCAGACACGGGGAGAACATGTAAACTCCACACAGAATGGTCACTGATGGTCAGGGAATGGGATCGAACCCACAATGGTCAGGGGTGGAATCGATCTTGTGACCTTCTTACTGTGCTGCCACTGTGGTAACCACTGCGCACCATGCTGCCTTATTTACTTATTTATCTATTTATTTATTTTAGCAACATTACTCAAAAAGTTATGAATGGATTTTGATGAAATTTTCAGGAAAGGTGTGTTATGTCTGGGGATCGGACAGCGGAGACAGGCGCTATACAACTATAACTTTATTACAGATAGACAGAGATGGTACACGTGTTGGGGTTAATAGCTGGTAAGCTAACTATAGGCTTCTACGGGTTGTGGTTGGTTGGCTTGAAGGCAAAGCACCAAAGAGGATGACTCCCGCCAACAGTCCCCTTAAGTAAGCACGGTGTGATGACGTCACCCGTGCCTGCGTCCTCATGTCCACGCTGCCCATCTGTTAATATATTCATATCTAACATTTACCTCCCCCTTGAAAAGCCCACAACATTATGAACACATTAAACCTAGAGCTCACAGCAGCTCTCCCTTTTTTCCCAAAGAACAGAACCTGGGCCACCAGGTAGACCACTGGCAGACCCTGCACAACTGTGTGGATTATTCTGCCACTTAGAAGCAGTTGTGCTCTGCTGAGTAGTTCCAAACACAGTCACGGCTGAGATTCCAGTTGGGGCACCTGGTCAGCCCTCATGAGTGCGGCCCTGGAGGTGCTACGTGCAGTGGGTTTAGTTGTCCCGCTGCAAAATTCCAGTCCAGATCACACACTGGCTGAATCAGTTCTGGGGCAGATGTTCTCACCTTACACAGATGGCAGGCATGCCATCTCGATCCATCGGCCAGCTGGAAAGTGGCTGGCCTCAACTGCGCAGCAGTTCTCATCGGCAATGATGGGATCCCCTGCAGGTTCAGGCGTCCGGAATGTCGGACCCGAATCCACTCCAGCATTGCAAGTGGTGATTGGTTCCGCTGCACACGGCGTTGCTGTGGTAACGGGGTGCTCTTCGAGTTGGTGGCGGGACATGCCCCCGGTTGGCATTGTCCCGCTGGATCCTACTGGGCTACAAACTCTCAATCCTGCTGTTCTGTGGCGGCTCCTTGCTGTTTACACCAGGCACTGGTACGAGACGAGTCCAGATTCTGCCGCTCCTCCCGCTGCGTTCTCAAACTTGGAGCGACTGTGTCCCCATCCGGATGTGTTGTGCTCCCAACATCAGCATTCCAACAGAGCCCAAGGTTGTCGCAGATGGTAAAACCCAATTCGTAAAACAGGTCACAACCCACGATATTAGCCCCTTGTGTAGCCACCTGGAAAAAAACGCCAGAAGGGCCCTTGACCCGTAACAAACCACCAGCGACACGGTCCCTACTAAGCTGATGCGTGTGTGCCTGTAGCCATATAACTCCACTGGATTCTTCCCAATCGGGTGGTGGGGAAAGAATTTCTTCACTGAAACCCAATTCAGCACTGAATTCACAGCGGCGGTGTCCAGCAGCAACGGCAAGTAGACGTCCTCCAGCTTCACGGTGCACCACATGTACACTGACCCCCACCCCCAGAACTCACAGGGCGGCTGGTGGTCATTGGTAGGTTTTTTGGGCTGGGTGGCTGGTCTGATGTCCGCTGTGATGATTAGCACACCTTGGTGAAGTGGTTGACTTTGCCACAGCATCTCCATCACTGCCTGCTGGCCAGGCAGGAACGTGCTCCCTCTTGGGAGCTGCAGTTGCCACATTCCCAACATTTCATGGCACATACCTCAGCGTCCTCCAAGAAGAATGCAGTGTGGCCGGGTTCCTCTTCTTTTGGCTCAACTGTTTGCACTAACGGAGCTCATTGCTGTGACCCACCCAGTTGTGATTCCAGCTTGTCAGCAGCCTCCACCTGGAGCACCAACTCCACCGCCTTCGCCAACAGGCACCCTGATCAGCTCCGTCTGCAGCCGTGGGTTGTTGGTGTACACCGCTAGCTGGTCCCGCACCATCTCATCCTCCAAACTGTCAAACTCACATGTGCTCACCAGACCACGGAGGTCTGCCATGAACTGTTGGGTCATCTCACCTGTCTGCTGTCGGTGCTGATGGAAATGAACTCTCCTTGCCAGCACGCTTTCGGGTGGTGTGAAGTGTCCGGCCAGCAGCGCAATGCATTCCTGTGTGTGCTTGTCCTAAGGTATTAAATATCCGCTGATCCTCGCCGCCCTGGCAGTGAAGTAGAATTGCTCGCAGTCTAAGTTTACCATGTCTTCCTAGGTCCATCGCCACCAAATAAGTTTTTTAAAATACTTTATTTCGAACAAAAACAAAAAAATGGTAAATGTAATAAAAAAAAGTGGCATAGTGTATGTCACAGGGTGGAAGTATTTTATTGTGTTTTTTGGGGGTTTATATAGTTTTTAAGTTTATGTTGCATGTTTTGCAACTTTGCATGTTTTGTAGCTTTTATATTTTAACTGTGTGCTTTTAGTTGGACGTGTTGTCTGTTTCCACCCTGTGTTTCCCCTAATTACTGATCAGCAGCACCTGTGTTGATTGGGAATGTGCAGCACCTGTGGCTGCACATGATATAAAAGGTGTTCTGGCAGTCTAGAGGAGAGCCCTGCCTGAGGAGAGAGCCTTGCCAGGGGCAGAGAGCCCGGCCAGAGGAGGGCCTGCTTGTAGGAGAGAACCCTGTCTGAGGGAACCCCAGCTGGATGAGGGCCTGCTTGAAGGAAGAGTCCTGCCTGAGGAGAGACCCCGGCCGGAGAAAGAGACCTGGCAGGACAGCCAGCCGAATGAGAGCTCTGCTGGACAAGAGGAGGCTGCTGGGTCCAGGGAAAATGCCTGAAGGAGGGCATGACTGAGGAGGAGGAGCAGTAATGGCCCAGGACAACCATGATGCCGGCATTTGGGGGTTGACACTTCTGTGTGGAGCAGTTGGGGTGCTGCATGCAAAGGACAGCAAGAGGCAGAGCTCTGCCTTCGATTTAAGTATCTGGTTTCCAGATAGCAGCACCCCATGATGATAATGTTGATGATGGTGATAACAATGAGAAATATGGATATACAGTACAGTAAGTGTCTTCCCCTGTACAGGTTGCCTGAGGGCATCTGTCTTGGTGGCAGATGGAGCCTGGCCTGGAAGAGTGGATCCTCCTCCTCAGCTTTTATGGACTTTCATTTGTTTTTAGCCCACTTTTAGTTTTTCAGCTTAGGTTTTTAGTTAGTATTTTATTCCATCTTAGCCTAGTTTTTTTGCTTATTTTAAAGTAATTTTAATTCTTAGGTTTTAGTTTAGCTTTTTTATTTTAGTGGGTACTTGTACATATTTTACTGTAAATAAATTCCTTTGAACATCCTCATTTCAAAGTTTCCCCTTTGATTGCTACCTGTGACTCTTCACCTGGTTTTAAAGGAACCTGAAGTCATGCTTTTAATTACCCCTCGGCCTATATTTTACATGTACAGTGTTCGAAAAGGAGAAGTTAATACTTATTTACACCAACCCCTTTTTTTTCCCTAGATTCATACGACCCATGTGAAATACATACATATTACCTATATTGAGAGAGTCCAAACAGACGTTTTTAACTATATTTTTATACATATCAACATTTACACCCATCCATCCTTACATACATACAGTCCATACATATGCATACATTGTGGTGACCCACCACAATCTACATGGACATTCAATCTTCACACTCAGCTAGCCGGCAGGAAGCAGAGGACAATTTCCATACGGACAGAGAGCCCCTAGGAGACAATCAGAACAATGGACTATTGTTATACATCCGCAGATTAAGGAGAGGAAGTCCGGGCACCAGTTGGTCACGCGATTGATATGTATTGACTGATATGTATATCAATATGCAAATGTGCCATGCATTCTCTCTCTTTGTATAACATGTATAAAAGAGCTTGCTATACATGCCTCAATGGCACACACAGCACAACACAGCGCACAGCGCTACAGTGTGTCTCATGATGTTGGAGGAAAATAAAACTCTGCAACCTCTCAGCTCATCATACCTCGCCTGAACTTATTTTTTCCTCCACACTGGTGACCCTTGATGAAGAATGGAACACGAGGCAAACACCCCGGAGATGACCCCGACCGGGAAAGCCCCAGCACGTGTCATGGTGCACCCCTCGCCTGATCTCTTCCCTCCACACTGGTGACATGACGAGAGAGAATGACCGTCTGTTCCCTCTCACCGCGCTGTGGACACAGAGGACCAGAGAACGCCTGCAACCTCTTCATCCTCACCGGAGCACGCGCTCCAGAGCGCAGTGCTGGGACCAAAATGCACCATGAAAGACACGAGCAAATGAAAGAAGCAGCCTGAACGGGGACAATCATCAACACCGACTGCGTTGATTTCCACCAAGCTCCCCGACTCTGACTAAACTCTGGACAGCGGACCTCCCGCACACAGAAGTCCCGCACGCACACCGCAGGATTATGAGGACAGCGCAACTGCCAGTTATGTGGTCATGGCGCCAAGCGCGCGCCACGCACAGAGACGAACCGGCTCCACAGACTGATACAGCGTCCTCTGCCGCTGCACATGCCCGAGAAAAACGGCCGATCGCCACCCTCGGAACCTTCAGGGCTGCTCAAGCACCTGAAGCAGACGTGCAGCCCGCACACAGGACTTTGTATGGGTTTCTCAGCCACGGCGCACAAGGGGAATTTAGCCGATTGCTTTCCCCAATAACTTTAGGGCTGCTTGCCGCACCTAAAAGCCAAACCGCCTCACACCCTCACACAGCTGCAGTTGTTTCACAGCCGCTACGCATCCTCAGGGAATTTGTCCGCTCGCCTTCCCCACATCCTCGCTGGATCGAGCCGCGAGAGGAGTCAGGTAAAATGTTTTTTTCACAGCCGCTGTGGATCTCCACCAGGTTAACCGGGAAAGTCCCTCACCATCGTGGATCCACATGCAATTTTTGCGCGGCTCAGACACCTTTGACATCCCTGGCCGGCACTCACTTACTCCCACCCCCTCCCCCTCCTCCTCCACAGCACTTTTCCTGCACAATGGACTATTGTTATACATCCCCGGATTAAGGAGAGGAAGTCCGGGCGCCAGTTGGTCATGCGATTGATATGTATTGACTGATATGTACTGTATATCAATATGCAAATGTGCCACACATTCTCTCTCTTTGTATAACATGTATAAAATTGCTGGGGTCTTTCTGCAACTGTGGGGGTCCCCCCTACAGTTGATAGTGCTATGAGATGACTGTTGTTGTGAAATGGCGCTATATAAATAAAGTTGAATTGAATTGAATTGAATTGAAAAGAGCTTGCTATACATGCCTCAATGCCCTATATAGTGGGCTGGCCACCATGTTATGGCCTCTTTGACACCGGTGCCCATGCCAGGTGCCTGCCATGTTACCGCTGTGTTCCATCATCAATAAAGCTGTGTTCGCCAACCTTCATCTTGCCTCATTCATCACCAGGTATTACATACATAACATGCCCTCAGCACCGAAACACTTTGAGCGGTGGTCGCTTTTTGTTGCGGTGCTCAGGGCTGAAAAAAGTTCAACTTTTCAGACTACTGTACAGCTGCGCTTGTTGATGTCAGACCTTTCTAAGCAGCCAATCAGAATTAAGGAAGGGTGGGACATAGGATGCCGGTACAGGATGGCAACAAAGGTTGGTGATGGTGGAATAGGTGGAGGCCGAACTTTGCTGCATCAAACAACCCGGCACTCTGATCTGACAATTAAAGGATATCATGATCAAATTTAAAAGCAAACGCTTGGAGGAACATGTCTGCATCTGTTGACGTGCCAGATAAGCGTTAGTGCCTTTGTCATGGTCATATTTCTTACAAGTTTGTTGCGGTAGATAATATGGATACTATGTGAATTTGTATTTGATAACTGCAAAAAAAATGGTATGATACCACACTGTTGTTTAATACTGCTTAATAATTCTGAACCTTGTCAGTACACTGTAATGGAGAAGAGAAGAGTAAAAAAAAGAAAACTGACCTGAAAGATTCAATAAACTGTGGAGAGTGTGAATAACGGAGGCAGATTTATGGACAGACGACTTTATTCCACTCTCTCATCAGTCATACACAGAAAAAGCATGTCACAATCCACCATGGTTTCCCCTTTTATCCCAACCATTCATCTCACATTTGCATGACATTTCACATCACATTGCATGACATTTAACATCACAATACCTTCATCCTTTCTCCCCCCAACCTCTTCTTCCTGCTATCTCCCCACGATCTCCCTAGCTATTGTTCTCCTCTATTTACCCTCTGCATCCAGTCTGAGATGATTCACCCGGTCTCTACACCGCCCCCCCCCCCCAGAATCTCAGACCAAGTCTCAGTCCTCACATTCAGTTTACCCGACACATGCTGAATATCGGTCGTAAACTCCGAGATCGCGGCCAGCTGTCTCTGCTGCCGGCCCGACCATGGTTCCGAACTCTTGGCCATTGCGAACGTCAGCGGCTTGTGGTCCACGAACACAGTGAAGCTGCGCCCTTCCAGCCAGAACTGGAAGTGGCGTATGGTCAGGTGGAGAGCCAGCAACTCTCTGTCGAACGCGCTGTATTTACGCTCACTGTCGCGCAAAGCCCTGCTGAAAAAAGCGAGCGGCTGCCAAGAACCGGCGGCACGTTGCTCCACAACGGCCCCTATGGCCACGTCCGAGGCGTCGGTAGTGATCGCTATCCGGGCCGCCGGGTCTGGGTGCGCCAACAGTGCGGCGTTTGCCAGGGCTGTTTTAACCTCTGAGAACGCCTGCTCTCGCTCCGGAGTCCATTCTACTCTATCCGCGGGTTTCCGTCTCTTGAGCGCGGCATACAGCAACTGCATGAGTTGAGCTGCGTGGGGGAGGAACCAGTTATAAAAGTTAACCATCCCCAAAAATTCTTGCAGCGCCCTGACCGTCTGAGGCCGGGGAAAATTCACCATGGCGCGCATTTTGTCGGGCAAGCCTATCGTTCCCTCCGGTGAGACGCGGTGCCCCAAAAAATCAATCTCCGTCGCGCCGAACTGGCATTTCGCCGGGTTGATTATTAACCCGTGCTCCTCCAACCTCCGGAAAACCATCGTGAGGTGGGTTACGTGTTCGTCCTCGGACGCACTGGCCACCAGGATGTCATCCAGGTAGACGAACACAAACTGCAGATCGTGCAACACCGCATCCATCATGCGTTGGAACGTCTGTGCTGCTCCTTTTAATCCGAAGGGGATGCGTAAAAATTCAAACAAGCCAAACAGAGTTATTACCGCTGTTTTGGGTATGTCCTCCGCGCGCACTGGGACCTGGTGGTAACCGCGGACCAGGTCTATTTTAAAAAAAATGCATGCTCCGGCGAGATGAACGGAAAAATCCTGAATATGGGGAATCGGGTAGTGGTCGTGCGCTGTGGCGTTATTCAATCTGCGGAAATCACCGCACGGTCGCCACGATCCCTCAGCCTTAGGGACCATGTGTAGCGGGGATGCCAATGGGCCGTTTGATCGCCTGATGATGCCCAACCTTTCCAGGTTGGCAAACTCCTCGCGCGCTATGGCCAGTTTAGCTGCGTCCAAGCGCCGAGGCCGTGCGAAAACGGGCGGCCCGGTGGTGGTGATAAAGTGTTCCACCCCGTGTTTAGCGATGGCTGCCGAAAACGTCGGGACCGTGAGTGCTGGAAACTGAGTGATCAGTGTGCGGAACTTACCGTCTCGAGCTGTGACGCTGGCTTGTGTTATTGGCCCAGCCCCTCGAGCTGTACAGGAGAGAGAATCAAAAGACAGTGCATTAACCAGGTGCCTATTAGCCACATCAACTAGTAACCCATGTGCACACAGAAAATCAGCTCCCAGGACTGGGAAACTCAGTGCCGCTATGACAAAAGTCCACTCGTACATACGGCCGTGTAGGGATAGAGTCAGTGTCCTCTCACCAAAAGTTTTAATGTCTGAGCCATTTACTGCTACCAGCCTGGGGCCGCTAGGTCCTGCCAGCCGGTCGGTGTAGGACGGCAGGATGATGCTCTTCTGGGCTCCAGTGTCAATGAGGAAGTGCCTCCCTGAGCGCGAGTCCATCATGTAAAGCAGCTTGTTCTCTTCACCGGCGGTCACAGCTGCTACCGACTGCCGGCCTTGGTATTTCCCAAGCGCTTGAATTGGCATGGTGGCGCACATCTGCGTGCGTTCTCTCCAAAGTGGCGGTGGTAGAAGCAGAGCGTGTCTCTCTGGCGTTTCCTGGCCCCTGCTGCCGCTACCGTCGGTGGCTCCTCGTCTCCGCTGGTTGTCCCGCTGGGTTCCGACGCCGCCGCATTCACTGTGAGTGCTCTGGTGGTGAGGATGATCCAATCTGCTTCCTGGGCTAGCGCACGGTAGTCACGCGTGGTCAGCAACGGCGAATTGGCAAGAACCGCTCTCGCCTCTGTTGGGAGGTTCCGGAGGAAAAGGTGGGCAAACAGAAAATGCCCATCGTCCATGTCCATTAACGCCAACATCTTCTCCGTCAGTTCGACCGCCGAACCATCTCCAAACTCGGAGTGCCTCAGGAGCCTCTCTGCTCTCTCACAGTCCGAGAGCATGTAGCACCGGGTCAGTGCAGCCTTGAGAGTCTCGTATTTGTCATGGGCTGGGGGCTGATTGAGCAGGCTCGCTACTTGCTGAGACGTGTGAGCGTCCAGCGCTGCGACCACGTAGTAATACTTGGTGTCGTCTGCCGTTATTCCTCGGAGGGCGAACTGAGCCTCGGTGTGGTGGAACCAAGATGCACAGGTTGTGCAGCCAAAAGTCCGGTAGTTTGACCGAAACAGCGCACGCGTTGCTGGGGGTTCCCATCCGGGCCGTCTCTGGGATGCTTGCCGCGTCACTGGGGCTTCCAGTCCGGGCCGACTCTGGGGTTCTTGCCTCGTGTTCCATAATCCATCAAAGGGTCACCAGTGTGGAGAGTGTGAATAACGGAGGCAGATTTATGGACAGAGGACTTTATTCCACTCTCTCATCAGTCATACACAGAAAAAGCATGTCACAATCCACCATGGTTTCCCCTTTTATCCCAACCGCTCAACTCACATTTGCATGATATTTAACATTACAATACCTTCATCCTTTCTCCCCCCAACCTCTTCTTCCTGCTATCTCCCCACGATCTCCCTAGCTATTGTTCTCCTCTATTTACCCTCTGCATCCAGTCTGAGATGATTCACCCGTCTCTACAAAACCATGATATTGATTTAAGGTGGAATTGCCCAGCTCCAATGAATGGTCAATGCAATTATGACAGTCTTCCTATTACGCTGGTCAACACCAAATTTATTGTCTAAGTTTTTTTAGCTGATTATGAACAATTTTAATGTGCTGAATCCAAAAATCACATTGGTTTTGCTCAATCAGGTCAACTTTTTGAACTATGGCCACATGTTTTCTTACGTTTTTGTTTACATGTATGGGTATTTTCGCTTTATATGGTCCAAAGTTCTTTTTTATTTCTTGAAATTCTCTGAATTTTGAACAATGATGACGTAACATTCAATTTACATGTACTTACCTTTATCAATGTCTACTATTCAATTTACAGTACAACTGTACAACTGCTGTACAACTGCTTATAACTTAACATAAAAACCTGACCTGATCGAGAGAAACGGATGTCATTTTTGGATTCAGCGGCACAAAATTGTCTTAAATCAGTTGAAAAAACACAGACAACTTACAAAAAAATTAATTTTGTTATGTTGTTTTGTTATGTTGTGTTATTCCCCCTCATGGATCGTCACCTTATCGTGGTGGTGGGGTGTGTGTGCCCCAGTGATCCCAGGAGCTATGTTGACCGGGGCAATTTGCCTGGGATAGGGTCACCCAGGACAAACTGGTCCTGGGTGAAGGGCCAGACTAAGAACGATCCAACAGACTCTCATGACAAATTCTATATCAAGGATTCAGTGTACCCCGCCCGATATGGGGTTACCGGGGCCCCACCCTGGAGCCAGGCCTGGGGGAGGGGCTCGAAGGCTAGCGTCTGGTGGCTGGGTTTCCACCCATGGGACCCGGCCGGGCTCAGCCCAAAGGAGCTACATGGGTCCGCCCTCCAGTGGGCTCACTACCTGCAGGAGGGATCATGGGGGTCCGGTGCTATGTGGATTAGGTGGCGGTCAAAGGCGGAGACCTTGGCGGACTGATCTGAGCTTTCTAAACTGGCTTTTGGTATGTGGAATGTCACCTCTCTGGTGGGGAAGGAGCCTGAGCTGGTGTACGAGGTTGAGAGATACCGGCTAGATATCATCGGCCTCACCTCAACACACATCTCCGGTTCCGGAACCAGTCTCCTGGAGAGGGGCTGGAGCTTGGCCTTTTCTGGAGCTGCCCCGGGCAAGAGGCGATGAGCAGGGGTGGGTATTCTTGTATCCCCCCACCTTGCTTCCTCTATATTGGAGTTTTCCCCGGTGGACGAAAGGGTTGCTTCCCTGCGCCTTCGGGTTGGGAAACGGGTCCTGACCATCATTTGTGCCTATGCACCAAATGATGTTTCAGAGTACCCACCCTTTTTGGAGTTTGTGGCTGGGGTGCTGGAGGGTGCTCCATTGTCCTACTGGGGGACTTCAATGCGCACGTGGGCAACGACAGTGAAACCTGGAGGGGGGTGATTGGGAGGAATGGCCTGCCCGATCTGAACCCAAGTGGTGTTCAGTTATTGGACTTCTGTGCTAACCACAGTTTGTCCATAACAAACACCATGTTCAAGCATAAGGGTGTCCATATGTGCACCTGGCACCAGGACACCATAGGTCGCAGGTCGATGATCGATTTTGTTATCATGTCATCAGACCTGCGACCGTATGTCTTGGACACCCGGGTAAAGAGAGGTGTAGAGTGGTCACATGATCACCACCTGGTGGTGAGTTGGATCCGATGGCAGGGGAGGAAGCCATTCAGACCTGGTAGACCCAAACGTATAGTGAAGGTGTGCTGGGAACGTCTGGCTGAGGCCCCTGTCCGGGAGGTCTTCAACTCCCACCTCCGGAAGAACTTCAACCACATTCCGAGGGAGTCTGGAGACATGGAGTCTGAATGGGCCATGTTCTCCACCTCTGTTGTTGAAGCGGCGGCCCAGAGCTGCGGCCGCAAGGTGGTCAGTGCATCTTGTGGTGGCAACCCCCAAACCAAGTGTTAGACACCAGTGGTGAGGGGGGCCATTAAGCTGAAGAAGGAGTCCTATCAAGCTTGGTTGGCTTGTGGGATTCCTGAAGCAGCTGAGGTGTACCGGCAGGCCAAGCGGAGTGCAGCCCGGGTGGTTGCTGAAGAAAAAACCTGGGTATGGGAGGAGTTCAGTGAGGCCATGGAACAAGACTTTCGGTCGGCCTCGAAGAGATTCTGGCAAACTGTCCGGCAGCTCAGGAGGGGAAAGCAGCTTCCTGTCCACACTGTGCATGGTGCGGATGGGGCACTGTTGACTTTGAATGGGGATATCGTCGGGCGGTGGAAGGAATACTTCGAGGATCTCCTCAATCCCACTGATACGCCTTCCACAGAGGAAGCAGGGTTTGGGGACAAGGGGGATGACTCGCCTATCACAGGGGCTGAGGTTGCCAAGGTGGTTAAAATTCTCCTTGGTGGCCGGGCCCCGGGGGTGGACGAGATTCGCCCTGAGTACCTCAAGGCCCTGGATGTTGTTGGGCTGTCATGGTTGACACGCCTCTGCAACATTGCGTGGAGGTCTGGGGCAGTGCCTTTGGTATGGCAAACCGGGGTGGTGGTTCCTCTCTTCAAAAAAGGGGACCGGAGGGTGTGCTCCAACTTTAGAGGGATCACTCTCCTCAGCCTCCCTGGGAAGGTCTATGCCAAGATACTGGAGAGGAGAGCCGGCCGTTGGTCGAACCTTGGATTCAGGAGGAGCAATGTGGTTTTCATCCTGGCCGTGGCACATCGGACCAGCTCTTTACCCTCTCGAGAATTCTCGAGGGTTCGTGGGAGTTTGCCCAACCAGTTTACATGTGTTTTGTGGACTTGGGGAAGGCATTTGACCGCGTCCGTCGTGGTTTTTTGTGGGGGGTGCTTCGGGAGTATGGAGTATCGGGCTTGTTGTTACGAGCTATTCGGTCTCTGTACGACCGTTGTGAGAGTTTGGTTCGTATTGCCAACACTCGGTCGGAGTCATTCCCAGTGAGAGTTGGACTCCGCCAGGGCTGCCCTTTGTCACCGATCCTGTTCATAATTTTTATGGACAGGATTTCTAGGTGCAGCCAGTGAATGGAGGGTGTCATGCTTGGTGACCACAGGATCTCATCTCTGTTGTTTGCAGATAATGTTGTCCTGTTAGCTTCATCCAGCAATGACCTACAGCTCTTGCTGGGACGGTTTGCCGCTGAGTGTGAAGCGGCTGGGATGAGAATCAGCACCTCCAAGTCCGAGTCCATGGTCCTCAGCTGGAAAAAGGTGGATTGTCCTCTCTGGGTTGGGGACAGGCTCCTGCCCCAAGTGGAGGAGTTTAAGTATCTTGGGGTCTTGTTCACGAGTGAGGGGAAAATGGAGCGAGAGATTGACAGACGGATTGGAGCAGCATCTGCAGTGATGTGGATGTTGTACCGGTCTGTTGTGGTGAAGAGGGAGCTTAGTTCTAAGGCAAAGCTGTCGATTTACCAGTCAATCTACGTTCCTACTCTCACCTATGGTCACGAGCTTTGGGTAATGACCGAAAGAACAAGATCGCGGATACAAGCGGCTGAAATGAGCTTTCTCCGTAGGATTGCTGGACTCACCCTCAGAGATAGGGTGAGGAGCTCAGTCATCCGGGAGAGGCTCAGAGTAGAACCGCTGCTCCTCCACATTGAAAGGAGTCAGTTGAGGTGGTATGGGCATCTGATTAACGCCTCCCACTTGAGATGTTTCAGGCACGTCCCACTGGGAGGAGACCACGGGGCAGACCCAGGACTCGGTGGAGAGACTATGTCTCCCAGCTGATCTGGGAATGCCTTGGTATCCTCTCTGAAGAGCTGGAGCAGGTGGCTGGGGAAAGGGAAGTCTGGGCTTCTCTGCTTGAACTGCTGCCTCCGCGACCCGGACCTCAAGAAAAGCGGTAGAAGATGGATGGATGGATGTTGTGTTATTATCATTATAATGTAGTCATATTGTTGTTGTTTTTTTGCTGTTGTTTCTCTCTCTGTTAATAATAATAATAATAATAATAATAATAATAATAATAATCCATCCAACCATCCATCTTCTTTCGCTTAATCCTTTTCAAGTTGAAGGGGGACTGGAGCCTATCTCAGCATCTTTGGGCGACAGGCAGGGTACACCCTGGACAGATCGCCAGTCCACTGCAAATAATAATAATAATAATGAATTGCATTTATATAGCACCTTTCATTCAAATTTTCAGGAAAGATGTGTAATGGCACATTGAACAGATGATTAGATTTTGGTGATGATCTCAAAATGCATACCTCTGCCAAGGCTCTTATCTTCTCACAGAGTGTTAGCAACAATACTCCAAAACTACTGGATTGATTTGGATGAAATTTCACCAGAGGTGGTTCTTGGCCCAAAGATGAACTTATTACATATTGGAAGTAATCCGTGAGTGCATACCTCCGCCAAGGCCCTATCTCGCAATGTACAGATGGATAGTGATATGGACAGACAAAGGGATGAGGGGAGGACCAAGAAAGGGAGGGACGGAGCCTTGGTGGAGGTATGTGCTCTCTGAGTGCCCTCTAGTTGTAAATATGTTGGTGATGGTTTTTTTTCCTTGTAATTTTGTGGCTTTTTGTCAAAGTTTTGCACCTTTTGAAAATTTCAAGACTTTGAAATTATGGCAAAATATTTATGCAAATGAAATAATAAAGTAATTTCTTTCTTTCTTTCTCCAAAACCACAGGGATTCTCTTGTTAAGGGCAAAAGTAGGATAATTCTGACCTCTGTTGATGGTTGAATGCTGCCACTTAACAAGTTGTTAATAGCCGACATGAAGCCATGAACAAAGCTTCTAATATTAGAAGATTTACAGTAGGCTGGCAATTACTCAAGTAACAGGAGTCAGAGTGGGAGGGTGCCCTTACTTCGGCCCCTCAAAATGTCTCTGCACATCCCTGCGATTGTTGTAAGGGGGGAAGCTTTATGTTATGAAATTATTCCCAGTTATGCATCTTTTAAACAGGAATGTGATCATGTGACTAATTTTTCTATTCCCCTGTTTTGCATGTAACCTACTACTCAGCTTTACTGTTGCTTTGGGAATGGCACAAGACTTTTACATGTTTAACTGGACCGTCTGTGCTGTTGTTGTTTGACCGATCATGGTGGGCCGCCTGGACCATAAATGTCAGGACTGTTTTTTTGGTCCCAGTCTAGCCCTGCTAATTTTGCAATAACAAGCAAAGTGGTTGGTGACTCTATGTTCATAGCACACAGAGGTGGATTTACCATTAGGCAAAGGTAGGCGGCTGCCTTAGGCCCCGATCTGCTAGGAGCCCGATATTTTAAAAAAAATGTTTAGCATATAAGATAAGCCTTTATTAGTCCCACAACGGGGAAATTCCAGGATTGCAACAGCACAGGGATAGCAACACTCAGAGCAACAATCAGAAGGCAAGAAAAAAAAACAAGCAAGCAAGAGCAGCTAATAAACATATGTACGTATTACTATAAAATATATATATATACACACACACACAGACACACAGTGCATATTTAACATGATGTCCAAAAAATAACAATAAAGAAACACCAGTATTTACATAAACGGCAAATCAAATCATGAACGTAACATCCTCCCACTTCTCAGACTGCTGGACTCTTCCATGTTGTCTCTGAGACATGCGCACCGTTGCCGTTATGTCCACAAACCTGGCAATAAAGACAGATGAGGATGCTGTTGTCGAACTGAACTTTATTACAGAATTACTGTAATACAAAGCACGTGTGACACTTATCTCATACTCTAGCTGGCCGACTCCCAACTCACTCTCACACTGATGGCGGACCACCCAATATATATAGTGGCATGGCGACGTCAGCCACAGGCCACGTCCCACTCTGAATGTGTCCCCTTATTCATACACCACATTCATCCCCCCCTTGCAAAAATGCAGAACACAATGTAGAAAATGGCAAATCAGCCCTCCCCAATTTAGCCTACCAAATTCCCATTAACAGCCTCTACTATTAAACATATTAGCATCCTATTAGCATCAATCATCATCCTATTAGCATCAATATCTGTCAAAACATTTAACAGTACTGTTCAGGTTAACACACAACTACTTGTTTGCTTTTTTTTTTTTTCAAAAGAATACTCTTTTTTTTTTTTTTTTTTGAGAACACAGAACCAACACTAAGGACTAGGGTCCGCGGGTAGACCACTGCTGGACCCAACGCAGCTGACTGGTTATTCTGCCCCCATCTCAGCCGTGCTCCTGCCTGAACAGCTTTTTTTTCTTTACAGACTTCCACAGGGAAAGCAGTTCTGCCGAAGGGGCCTTGTTGCGGGCCCGTGGCGGACGCATCCCTGGAGCTATCAGATCCCTGGGGCCAGGGCCCCACACTGTGACAGCTGACTCCCGCGAAGCCTCGCCGTCTGGAGCAGACACCTGGACACGCCGTAGTTGGTTTGCGTGCTGAACCGAACCGTCTGTCAGTCAAAAGCACGCTGATCCCAGTTTCACCATGATCCTCAGTGGCACCCGTTCTCTCGTTGGCTGTGGTCCAGCCAATCGCTGATCCACTCTCTCGCTGGTGCGAACCCGAACGCAGTCCATAACTTGGAGTGGCACCTTGCTCTGTTTCATGCGTCGCTGTGATCCCGGTGGCTCTGTGTGCTCGTCCAACTTGGGACCTCCGTGGTGGTTCCGCTGTCACCGTATTTGTTGTGGATCCTTCACCCGTTGTCTCTGTCATTGTTACCATAGATTGAAGCTCGTTGTGGGTACGGAAGGTGTCTGGTGTCTCTCCGGTGTCACTCGTTGAAGCAGACTCTTCACCTGTCAGCTCGGTCGTAACGTCCGTAGCTTGTTGAGCGTGGGTACAGAAGCAGTCCGGTTCCTCCTCTCTCCCGTCAGAAGTGCTCTGTTGTGCTGCCTCGTAACCAGCGTTTGTGCCCGTTTGTTGCTGCTGTGCTTCGGGGCGTTCTGCATGCTCGGGCTCTCTCTCCTGTGGCTCTGGCTCTGGCTGAGCAAGGTACGGAGGCGAGTCCGGCTGCTGCCCCCTCCCGGGCAGCTCTCCACCTGGGACCATGGGGCAGATGCTTTGGTGTCGGTGCCGTTCTGAACTACCTCGTCCCACACCACATCGCTGTCATTGAGGTCCGTCATGCCCCAATTGCTGCACCTGGACCATTTGGACCCAGCGCTGTCTCCGATAGTGAAGCCCAGTCCGTAGAAGAGGTCACATCCCATAATGTTGTCATGGTGCGCTGCCACCTGGAACATGAAATCACACACAATCTTAGCGCCCTCCTTAACCCCACTGTGGTGCCGATGAGCAAGGCCCTTAACCCTAACTGCTCCAGTGGAGCTGCTCAGTGGCCACAGGTCAGTCTGTGGTTGTACTGGGCAGCTTCCTAGTGTGAACGAGTAACTGTGTGAAAAAGAGAGGTTGCCTCTCAGTGGAACTACCCTGTATAAATAAAGGTTAAATAAAAATAAATGGTAGGATTTCAATAAGGCCTGAAAAGAAAGTAGAACAAACAAAAAGTAGGGTCCCATTTCTATCTTTGCCTTGGACCCCAAATGGACTAAGTTTGCCCCTGATAACAAAACATACAAATTGTGCAAAATATCAATTTTTTATAGAATGAAAGAAGAGATCTGTGGGACTTCTGATCCAACCTGCTACCTCTGTATCTTCTGAACATTTTAAGGACAGCTTATTTTTGACACCCCACCTCCCCCAAAATAATAAAAATTAAAAAAAAAAAAAAATCTGTGTGCCACTTAGAGATGAGTAAAAAAAAAACCTTCTTTCCCCCAGAACAACTTATTAAGCTGCAGCACCTGGAAATGTGCTCGTCAGCAAACAACTGATCTTTTTTTTTGTCCCCTCCTCCGGCATTATGTTTGTGTGCGTGCATGTGCGGTGCGTGTGTGGCTGAGAACACATGCACTCCGCCCGTCACAGCCCACCTTATCCACGGTTTATTGTGTAATTAGTGAGCAGCACGCTTAATGGCACCTGCGGATTATTACAACCCCCAAAACAGCGGGGGGGAGGTTTGGATCAGAGGCCAAAAACTCTCCGTGATGTCACGAGTCGGAAACCGGTGAAATCCAACACCGCCAGCTGGTAGGAGCAGCGACGGGCCCCCTTTGCATCGGTGCAAGTCAAGGCACATAGCAGAAACCACAGCCTGGAGGTGAAGAGACGCGGAACAGGACTTGTTGGAAAGCAAGAAGAAGCCGAGTGCTGACTGTCTGTATCCCAAATAGCAGTCAAGTCAACACTGGTGTGCGCCGACTGTCCACCATCCAAGACCGCTTTTCTCTCTCTCTCTCTCTCTCTCTCTCTCTCTCTCTCCTTGGCAAGTGTTGCGCGTCTCCAGTTTGAATAGAAGACAGCCCGATAAGTGCGCGCCGCAGAGGATCTGCGGTTTGGATAGGGGTGGCTGCGGTCTCTGCGCCACAATGAGGGAGCTCTGAGGTGGCAGCGCGCCTCCGTCCGGCTTTCTGCTTCCCTTTGGCGCTCACCAGAGGCCGGCCCCCGTGCAGGTGTCCCCTTGAGTGTGATTCTGTTTTCACCCAGATCTCTGCTGCCTGGACAAATGCATACAAATGCATTTAGGAGCTCAACGGACAAGGAGTGGACGCGTTTCCGCGGCAGCAACGTAAGTGGCCCGTTTGTTCAGATGCTTTGCAGATGTCCGGCTGCGCTCGTGCGCCGCGGCTGTTGCTGCGCGGGCTCTCCGGGCGCGCTGCCCTGACAGGGGCGCCAGCTGACGAAGCAAGTCCCAGCAGATCTGCACTACCAAGACATGACTGGTTCAGTTCAGTTTTAAGAACTGCATTTAGGTGCTAGTGAGATCTCTTTTTTTTAGGATGATTCCAGCTAGAGCCCTTTGCATTTGCTGGTTTTTATTCTTTAGTTCTGCATGGAGGAATTGCACTGTAATTAATACATGAATTTAAACTTCAATTCTGAGTATATTAGAGTTTAAAATTAACTTGGAACTCACCATGTGAACTTGCATTGGTCCCGAAACTCCTTTTGAATTATCTTTTGCAGAAACACTGAAGCATGGTTCTGTTGAATGGAAGTAATTATGCTTATTTATTGATGCCATATTGTGATAAAAGAACACAATAAATGCCAAAGACTCGGGTTTAGCCATTTTAATACGTGACGGTTCTGGCCTGATTGTAAGAAAATCTGTTTAGCACCCTTAAGCCACACATTCCTCATGGACGTGTGTGTAACTGTCATCAGGTTTTGTTGTCCTGTCACATTCAGACGGGATCTGTGGAACATCAGAAATGCACACATGCTCAGAAGGCATTTAAACAGGAAATGTCCCACCAGGAGTGAGTCCAAGCTGTCTGCGTTCTGTTATGAATCCCATCCAGATATGACCTAAAACCTGAGATCACAGAGATTCTGTTGTTCTGCGCTGATTGTGTTTGGTCGGTGGAAAACAAAGCAGACCAGAAATCCCCGGTGATCTCAAGCCCCATTTTTTTTTTCCTTGTGTGCGTCCTTGGGAGCCTCCTGGGAGAAGAAGTGAGTTGACTGAGGATAAACGTGGCCTCCCTTGAATTCACAGACAGAGTTAGTGTGTATGCATCAGTGGCTAACTGGCTCCTGAACTCCAGACAATCACCCACTGTTGCACTCCTTGCTGATCCATTGCTGGCAGTGTTTGGACGATACTGCTGCAGGAACTCTGGCAGCATACTGTTAATAGTAGGTCTTAAAGCAGGAGAAAAGGTGAAGTATATTAGTTCTTCTGTAGAAGTGAATAAGAGCTGATCATTGCTATAGAACAGTGGTGAGATTAGAAGGAAAAATGCCCATGTGTATATGATTTCCATCCATACCTTATTGTGAAGGTTTTACAGTGTCACATGATGAGAAATGTTGATTGTTTTGACTTTACTATATGATGTAGGTGCTTTAATGTTATTCTGAAAACAATATCTGTAGAAACCAAGATCCCAAATACTACATCACTGAAGGTATTAACCCCTTGCACTCTGGTCAATTTCCCTAAAAACGCCTAAAAATAACGTACCCAAAGTAAATCAAAAGCTGTTCTTCAACCCTTTGCAGCATCTTCATGGGGTTGGTCTCATTTAAAAGAAAACACTTTGAATTTTTTGGCAAAACAGTCATAATCTCTCTAAGTGCTCCTGCCACTGAGTAACAGTCATCTAAACATACTGAACTTGAAGAAAATAAAGTTCGCCTGGGTGTTTTTTTGGATACAAATGCTTGCAAATAACACACAGCTGTCAGATACGGGCTGGAAAATGCAACAGAAATGTAGAACCAAGTGTTATCAAGCTGAGGTCAAAATTTTGTAACAATATCACAAAAAATGAATATATTACACAGCTTTTTTCTCAGGTTGTTCCAAGGCGTTTTTGAACTGTGCCAAATTGTGCCAAATGGCACAGTTTGGAAAAACGTCTATAACTTTTGAATGATTCAATATAGAAGCTTGATCTTGGGCTCTAATGAAAGGTGACACTCAGGGCTGTGTGTGTGTGTGTGTGGGGGGGGGGGGGGGTTGTTCAGTTATTCATGAATGAATGAATGAACAAACAAGCCCCCCCCCCACACAAAGAAGCATGCCACGTAAAAAATGTGTGGCCTTTTTTTACAAGAAAAAATAACCTACAGTGCACTAAAAATTATACTAAAATATCTGCAATGTAGAGGATAACAACTCCCCCCCCCCCCCTGCTACAGAGGAGCTCGGCGCATAAAAAAACGGTCCGTCAACGGTCCGTCATGTGGCGATGACGCACAGTTGTAATTTAAAAGTCATTTTTATTACTATTTTCAGTGATAAAGAATAATTTAGCTTATAACACCTGTCCACAACAGCAGTGTTGTTGGCGAACATCTGTTCCTCATTGTCAGACGAACATGAAGCTGGTCCGCTTGTTACGACTCGTGGTTCTGGTCACGCGACCCGGTCAAACCATGATTCCATTATTGCGGTTTTGCGCTTCCATGATTGCGGTTTTGGCGAATGATTTTTCAAAACAAATAAGAACAGTAGTAATAAAAAAAGACTGGCGAACGCTACCGTTACACACAGCGGCTTACACAAAACAGATTTTACGCACGGGACGCACGCTTTCAGTCGTCGAACTTCTCTGCTTCAATTGGCTCGTTGTATTCGCAGTCGTTGGTAGGCGAGTCCTTCTTGCTAGGTTTTCAGTCATTGGTTCTTCAGGGTTTCAGAAACCCAATTCAAGGCTCTTATTAGTCAAATGAGAGGTCAATCAAATCTAAACCAATCAAAGCACTCCTTTGGCTTTCTGTTCGCAGCTGTGTCTGTAGTGGAAGAACGGAAATGCAGCTTTTTTTTTTCAGTGCGCACTGAGACGCACAGTGCACACTAGGATGCACGAGGACGCACTTGGACACAGAGACATGACCGCCCGCGGTATCCCGGAGTGCAAGAGGTTAATTGACAGGACCATCTACAGCTCTACACACATGAAGTATAGAGACGGCACAGGCCATCATGTGACTGAGTTTGTTAGATTGTTAGAATAATTAATCTGACCTGAAGTCCCTGCAACATTATGTAACATTTTAGAAACAAATCAATAAAAGTTATCATATATATATATATATATATATATATATATATATATATATATATATATATATACATATATATATACATACATCTCTTTTGTCTTACAGTGATGATTAACTGGCGTATAAAGACACATTCCCCAAGGAAAATAAGACAACTACCTCAATTTAATCTGAAAATAAATATATGTTATGTATTTTCAGACAAATGTGCAAGGGGTAGGAGGCTTTGTATCCCTTTATATAATATTAGAATATACACAGTCTAGTGTGTTATCTCCTTGTGTCATGCACTTAATACGTTGGTTAAAAAGCATGTCTGCTGCTTGTCAATGGCTGCTAGCACATAGTCTAATGCTAATTTAGCATTAGCATCTGGAGCGCTGTTACCACAGCAATTGAAAACTGCTGTGGCAAACAGAAACTACCAGCAGCTCCAGGTCTGGTGAGCAGTACTTATCAATGACCACAGAGTTTGTAAGCAAGCCCTTATTCACATATATACATATTCTACTTCCACAGCTCTTACCAGATTTCTCTGTCTTCTGCTTCAGTGCAGTTAGCAGCACACTAGCTCAACTGCGGCATCTATGATCTTGGGTTGTAGCCAGCTTGATGATGCTCATCACAGAGCTGTCTACTATGGTTGGTCAGGTTATATATCCAGTTTTTGTTTGTCAATCTTGTTTCCAAGGGACTGGGCATTTGTGATTAAAAAAAAAAAAAAAGGCTAGGCAGTGTTGGTCTGTTCGAAGCCCTCTTAGTTGAGCCAAGTAACCAGACTGGCTTCCCTGCTTCTGTTTACATTGTCATTTACGCCTCCATCTCTGGAGAGCATAAACGTCAGTACCATTGTGGGAACTTGGCATATTCTGTCAATTGTAGAGTAGTTCCTGTCTGCTATAGAAGATGTTTGATATAATTCAACAGTGCCTAACCACAAAAAGTAATATAAATAACAACCACACAGCATTGTTTGAGGGAGTATGGTGCTACAGCATTCCAGCTTTGTGGGGGCAGCCATGTTAGTTGAGATACACTTGCTTGACGTAATGACGTCAGTCCCTTGCGCCGAGGGAAAAGCAGCAGAGCGTCACTCGAGACAGTCTACTGTAATGCTTTATCAGCTGTAAATATTAATTTTTGCCAATTGTGATAATTTTAAATGCTTTATTGGCTGATACCGATAGCATGCCAATATAAATATCATACAGTCCCTAAGATAGACATCTATTATTTTGGTGATGTACAGTAAGATGATTTAGAGGGACATTTCCAATTTTTTACATCAAGGAAAGTTCACCAACATTGCAAAAGGATGGGTTTTGTCAGGGTTCGAAAAAGTCTTAACCATCATGAACTGTTGGCCAACTGTTGTGTAACTTTTCATGAACCCTGAGGAAACCCCAACAATTACAATGTTCATGAATATTCCTCTGCATTCAACTACTCCATTTGGTACCACCCATAGAGATCTTGCCCTTCTTTTCAATCTAAGGCAGTTAAATGGCACACACCTTCCAAATCTCAGAATAGATACATAATCACATACAGTATTTCATGTAAATCTTAGAAGCAACAGCAATGACTTCCACAAATCTAACAATTTAGTATAGAAATATGCATAGTCTTTCTCACATTTAGATCTACAGCTCATCCCAAAAAAGTTTTGCTGAATGTTGTAGTGGTAATGTTGTTATTTCCTTCAGTTAAACAAAGACAAAACTGAAATAATAGTTTTTGGAGCCCAAGAAGAAAGACTTAAAGTTAGCACTCAACTTTAATCAGTGATAATAAAATGCAGCAGCCAAGCCAGAAACCTGGGTGTGGTTTGGACTCAGACCTGAATTTTAACAGTCACATTAAGACAGTAGTGAAGTCATCGTATTATCACTTAAAGAACATAGTGAGGATTAAAGGAGTGATGTCTCAGCAGGATCTAGAAAAACTTGTCCGTGCATTTATCTTCAGTAAACTGGACTACTGTAACACTGCCCTCACAGGTCTCTCATAAACGGTCCATCAGACAGCTGCAGTTAGTTCAGAATGCTGCAGCTCGAGTCCTCACTAAGACCAAGAAAGTGGATCATATAACTCCAGTCCTCAGAGCTTTGCACAGGCTTCCTGTCTGTCAAAGAATAGATTTCAAAATACTGCTGTTGGGTTATAAAGCTCTGAATGGTTTAGCACCAAAATACATTTCAGATCTGCTGGTCCATTACGAACCACTGAGAGCCCTCAGGTTGTCAGGGTCAGGCCTACTATCTGTGCCCAGAGTTAGAACTAAACATGGTGAGGCAGTGTTTAGTTTTTATGCCCCTCACATGTGGAACAAACTCCCAGAAGATTCAAGATTCAAAGATTTTTATTTGTCAATACTTCTATACATACAGGACATACAGGAGAATTGAAATGCCGTTTCTCTCTCTCTTAGTGGTGTGCACAAAACATAAGAAGGAATAACGATGAAAAACAACAACAGCAGTCTAGGTACAGTAATGCTACCCATAGTGCAAATAAAGATAAAAGATAAAACCCAGCAATCCTATATACAGAAAAAGTGGAGCCGTAATATCCATAATTGCAAGTTCAGTGCAGTAGTGTAGGTGCAGGCAGTGACAGATGTATTACGGTTGGTGTGCAAAGTCTTTCTGTGCAAACAGCTGAGGTACTTATTGTGTGGGTGAGTGTGTTATGGTCTGGGGGGGGGGGGGCAGAGTTCAGGGTCTTGATGGCCTGGTGAACAAAGCTGAAGTACTTATTTGTGGGTGAGTGTGTTACAGTCCGGGGGGGGGGGGGGGTGGCAGAGTTCAGGGTCTTGATGGCCTGGTGAACAAAGCTGTTTAGCAGTCTTGTGGAGCGGTTCCGGAGGCTCCAGTACTTTTACCCCGAGGGCAGAGGGCTGAAGAGGGACTGTGAGGGGTGGGAGGTGTTACCTGCAATGTTGATGGCTCTGCGGGTGAGGCGAGTGAGGTAGATGTCCGGGGGAGGGGGGCACCAATGAGCTTGCTGGCTGCTTTCACTGTGCACTGTAGTGTCTTCCGGCAGGAGGTGGTGCAGCTTCTGTACCATACTGTGAAAACATCAGAGCTGCTGAAACTCTCAGCTGCTTTAAATTAAGGTTAAAAACTTTCCTATTTGCCTTTTAGAAGAATAATTGTTAATCTCCTACAATACACTGCAACTTTTATTTCTTGCACTTTATCTGTCTTATTCTATTTTAACTTGTTTCTGTTTGTCTTTGATTTATTTTTTAGTTTGCTTTTAAATTCTTGTGTATTTCTTTTGCAACTTGCTGTCATGCTTTAATGTTTTTATATAAAACACTTTGAATCGTCTTGTACATAAAATGTGCTATACAAAAAAAATTTGCCTTGTCATCAAGACCAGACCAAGACCTGAGTGTACTGAGATCAAGCCAAGGCCAAGACCACTGTGTATGTGCATCTTGGTGTTGAATTGGTCTCAGTACACAATGATCTTGGTCTAGTCTTGGCTATAACACTATTTATCAGTAGCACTACCGGCCAGAAGTAAATGTAAAATTGATTTAACGGCAAATTTTGCATAAAAAGGTTTTGTGCAACAAGTTAGATTACCAAAAACAATATTATTTATACTTACATACTTACATAAGTTGACCTCTAAAGGGAGCAACTGAAAGATTTTTGTCCCCAAGATTTTAGTGATATGGGAACAAAATTACTTTTTCAAATATGAGAAAAGTAACAAACCTTCACAGTGGGGATGGGCGTATCGATACACAAGTATCAATACTTTGATGCCAGCTAGTCGATACTTATTTAACTTACTTAAATATTGCGATACCACTATGTTAATACAAAACGTGCAATTTGTTTTCACGTCTGAGAGTTTTAGGCATTAAATTTATGTGTGAAAACCGGTGAAAAACCAGCCCAGGCATATTTTTGAGATGGTCTGCAGTGTCACATGATTATGACAGCCTATCAGATGTCAAGCCGAAGACTCACTGCACACTGCACAGAGTGAGCTCAGCAGCATCGTGGGCGTCAGAAGTATTACTTCTGAAACGTTATACTGTTCATCCAAATTCTGTGGTGATACCAAGCAGCATAATTTTGAAAAATGAACCAAATGAGCACTATTTAAATTTGCAAAATAGTAAAGTAAAAATAAAATAAATAAATTATAAAATAAAAAACATTGCATTTTGAAAAAAATTAAACATATATGCTGCTTGGTATTCCCATAGAATTTGGATGAATGGTGAAACATTTCAGAAGTAAAAAATATTTGAATCCAGTTGACTTGACTGAGCTTTCATACAGCGTACTTACCCGCCTGGATGACTGAGAATCTTCACCAAATTAAGAAATTGAATTCATTTTGCATTAATTTTAAGTCTTAATTATTTTTATTATAATTGAAAGAAATCACTTTATTTTTATTTACTTTGCTCATTGTTCCATTTTATTGTCATTTTATAAGCATTTCTTTCAAGTTATTTATGTTCATGAGTTTTATTCTTATTGGCCTTGCAATAAAGTTGTTAATGAAGCTGCAGTCATGTGATTTTCCTTTAAGGGGCAAAAAGTATTGGTATCGAAGAAAAAGTGCCATAAATTAATGGTATAATATCGAAAAGAAAAATGTTGGTATCGCCCATCCCTACTTCACAGACACAGAAGCAACATAGAAACTACTGAAACAGATTTCAACATTACTAGTAACACTGATGTTAGTTAAGATTTATATTTTTACCCAAATTTAAAGGTGACTTTTTGATGACCTTTAGAGTTAAGATGAACCAATGCTCTTTTTTTTTTTAATTTTTGCATGAACTATCAGAGGCTGATAATCTTCAAAATGTAATGCGTAATGGGATCACAGAGTCCCCATCTTCCTGCTACAGTATGTGGACCTTCTCTGTATTAGTGGTAGTAGAGATTTTTGGTTATCTGAGTGAGTGACTGTATTTAACCCTCCCAACATCTGCAGGGTTCTCCTTAATAGGAAAAGAGTAAACCAAAAAAGGCCAGTGGAAGTTGACTCACATCTCTTTGTCTGCTGGACTAAGTCAATCTTTACCCTGGATTGCTGTGACCTCTTGACTCCATGTCTGTGGTTCAGCATATCCGTGAAGTGCTGCTTCTAAAAAAAAAAAAAGTCTGTTCAGATGCATTTTTTAGAATCAAAATTGCTCGAAGCACCACCGATTAGGTCATGATGCATCTCGTCTCTTGATCAATTAGATCTTGAATAGGTTTCAACTCTGCAATTAACATGCGGAAATGAGTCTATTGTTGCTTAAAGTTGTGTGGAAGTCATTGTCATCATAAGACTTGTAAAAGATAAGACAAAATAAGCCTTTATTAATCCCACAATGGGGAAATTCCAGGATTACAGCAGCACTGGGATAGCAGCACACAGAGCAATAGTTAATAAGATAATAAGAACTGATTAGCCAAAAGCAGTAAATGAATATACATATGTACACAAATATATACACAGTGCAGGAGCATTGCAGCTAGATGGAATAAACAGCATTATGGTTTAAATTATCCTGCAGAAAATGAATTTGTACCCAGACAGTATTTTTCGTATTTGAATCAACAGTGTTGTTGTCACCCTCAGTAATGATTGATATTGTCCTAGCTGTATAGTGGAGGGGACGATTTTTATTGTGCAAGGTTGTTAGGTTTTGTACATTCAATACGACCACTACAAGCAGCCCTGATTAGGTTATAAAGTCTGACAGTTGTAGGTAGGAAGGATCTGTGGAACCTCTCCGTCATGCACGTAAGATGACACAGCCTACCGCTAAATGAGCTCCTCAGTGCATTCAGTGTGTCCTGCATGGGGTGGGACTCGGACTTCAGCAGAGATGACAGCTTAGCCACCATCATCCTCTCTCCTATCTCCTCCACTTGGTCAAGGTGTCGTCCCAGAACAGAGCTAGCTTTTTTGATCAGTCTGTTCAGTCTCTTCCTGTTGGCTGCCGTGATGCCGCTGCCACAGCAGACCTCTCCAAATGTGATGGCTGATGCCACCACCGAATCGTAGAAGGTCTTCAGGAGTGCCCCTTGCACTCCAAAAGACCTGAGTTTCCTCAGGAGGAACAGCCTGTACTGCCCCTTCTTGCAGAGCTCGTTGGTGTTGTGTGACCAGTCCAGTTTATTGTTCAGGTGAACACCCAGGTACTTGTAAGATGCCACCATCTCAGTGTCTGTTCCCTGGATGTTTACTGGTGCTGTGTGTGTGTGTGTGTGTGGGGTGTCTTCACCTGTGGCAGTCCACCACCAGTTCCTTAGTTTTCCTCGCATTGATCTGGAGGCAGTTCCGTTGGCATCAGTCCACGAAGTCCTGGATAAGTCCTCTGTACTCCGCATCATCTCCATCAGAGATGAGGCCGATGATCGCAGAGTCGTCAGAGAACTTCTGTAGACGGCAGTGTGGTGTGTTGTGTGAAAAGTCAGCAGTATAGAGGGTGAACAGGAAGGAAGCCAGAACTGTTCCCTGGGGGGCCCCCGTACTGTAGATGATGGTATCAGACACACACACATGATGATGAGTGCTGTTCCATCCCTGTGCACAGTAGCTTGTCCTTCAGGATCACTGGTTGGATGGTGTTGAAAGCACTGGAGAAATCAAAGAACAGGATCCTCACAGTGCTCCCAGGCTTCTCCAGGTGGGACAGGGAATGGTGTAGGAGGAAAATCACTGCATCCTCCATTCTGATGCCATGCAGGGAGGCAAACTGAAGTGAATCCATCGCTGGTCCCTCCAGGGGGCGGAGGTGGGCGAGGAGCAGCCTCTCCAGGGTCTTCATCAGGTTTGATGCGAGGGCCACTGGTCTGTAGCTGTTCAGGTCCTTGGGGTGAGTGGTCTTCGGTACGGGCACCACACAGGATGTTTTCCACAGCTGTGGTACCCTCCCTAGCTTCAGGCTGGCGTGGGCACAATCTACCATTAGGTAATTCAATCTTTAAAAGTTGTTGATTTGCTAATTTTTGCTTGTGGCTATTTGGATATAAGAAAAGCCATCTTAATCCTTCCATACCGCATCAAAATACAGGTATTAAAGCTATAACACAGCCAGCAGGAGAAGGTATTGGCAGCAGATCTGTTAGTTCTTCATGTCCTGGGCTGCTTTTGTCAAAAAGGAGAAGCAAAGCATACGCAGACAGAGCAGGGATGCTTTCACTGAAAAAAATGTTAAGCTGTTTGATATCCTGTGAATGCTGTTGGCTGATCCTAGATCTTAACATGCAAATATATGTTTGCGATGGATGCAGTCTTGTTGTCAGCTTATGAGACCAAGTTCAGAGTTACTGCTTTCCTTCTGTTTTAAATTTGGGCTTCAGTAATCCAGGCTGTTGCCAAAGGAGTATAAAACAGTGAAAACTAGGTAAATGCCTGAATTTCAAGCTCTATAAACCTCAATTTTCTGAGTAATGACTGGGGCACTTCCAAAGACCACTACATGGACTGGGCAGATATGGGGCTGAAGTTTCAGTCAGCATGAGGGATGATATGACACAAGCCAAGGTGACTCCTGCCAGGCTTGTTTAGACACTCCTTTTAATCACAAACAAAGAAGAGCAGCTGTTATTTAAGCAATATTACATGAGGGGGAGTATGGTATCAATGAATGTATAGGCCAAAAACATGCAGGTTAGGTTAATTGGAGACTAAATTGGCCCTAGGTGTGAATGTGTGTGTGAATGATTAAGTGATAGCGCCGTACCGTGGCTGCTTCATCCATCCAGGTGGATGCCCTCAATTTCCCCTCTGGGGATCAATAAAGTATACAAAATCAAAAAAAAAAATAACTGCAATGACTTGTCGTAGGCCCAAAGACATCACTGCAGATATGTATTCTTAATACAGCATGACCGTACTGTTGCTTTTATACAATAGTCCCACAAGCACAGTTTATTAAATGACAGCAATACAGGACAAAATACTATGTTTTAATTTGTTTGACCAGTTATTTTGCTATGCTGACAAAAATAGTCCCTTCTGAATGGACCAAGTAACTGTTACTAAGCACCTCAATGGCCATAATATAGAAAGGAATAGGCCTATTATCATTTCTCACACGTAACTAGATTAAATATTGTGCAGTGCAGAAGTCAGTCTTTAAATACATCTACACCTGTTGAGTATGTTTTGCAAATCATCTTGAGTCACAGCGGTGGTTAGTTTGTTCTTGGCTTGTTAGTGATTTAGCTTCAGCACATCTGCGTGTAGTTCCTGTGCATTTTGCTCACTTTTTCTTGGCATTTTCAGATGAAACAAAGAGTCCACCACGACAAAGTTATTATGGTTGACTAATCAAGACAATAAATCTAACTCTAGCTTGTCTATTTTGTTGTAAAGAGACATGAAATATCTAGCCAGAAGGGCGGGATTTCCAGGTCATGGAGGTCTGGATTTTTAGGACCTTCTCTTTTCAAACAGCACCTTCCTGTGGAAATTAAGGTATCCAACACTGATAATAGCTGTAATTTAAAGATTATTAAAACACAACTGAAGCGGAATGATACATATTTGGTGAAACATCCAAGTGTGATTATCGGGGAATATAGTAACTCCTGAGATCTCTATTGTCAGATCAGGTTGCTCAGTCGGAACTAACTGTTCTATATAAAGCCGTTATATTTGTACCTTCCTTGCTTTATAATCCTCACTGTCTCCACTGACAGCTTTTCATACCTTGCTGCTACTTGGTATTTTTTAGAAATATCCAGTATACACCGCATACCATCTTTTCTAAAGTCACCTGCAAATTGACACTGAATGTCTAAAAGAGTGTTAATTTCATATGTTAAGTTAATCCCTTCCACAGCATGTGGGACATCATGTGGTGTATGGGGCAGCGCCTATCTCCGTTTCACTGACCCTAGGCCACACAGCTACTGTAAGTAGTCAAAGCTACAGTGGGGGGGTCAGTCCTCTGGTAGCTCTGTACGGTAACTTTCCTTTCCTCATTCTATTATGCTGAGCACCAAGCTAGAAGGCAGAAAGTACCATTTTTATATGGTCTTTGGTATGACCCCACCAGGATTTGAACCCATGACCTCCCGGATGTGGGGTGAATCCTCTACCAACAAGGCCACCACTCCAGTAATTTCATATATCCAAAATTAAAACCTCAACTTGAAGGCACTCACAGAGGGCATACCTCCACCAAGGCCCTGTATTGCAGTGTTATTGAAAGTGAAAAAGTGACCCAGAATCCGCATCCTGACCCAGATCACCTCCAAAATCTAATGGATTCATCTGTAGCCCAAGGGCCTCCTCAGGAGATGATTTCATCAGAATCCGTCCAGTAGTTTTTGCATGATTCTGTTGACAGACAAACAAACGGACAAACATGAAAACATTACCTCCTTTGTGGAGGTAATTAAGGAGGAGGTAAATAATTATCAGATGTTTAAATCTTCGTAATAAAGGTCCTAAAAAAGACCACCAACAATTTTGTGAATTTGTAGTTACAGATTTTGCAATTTTTAACATCACAGAAAGTGTATTGAGCAGAAAGGACAATAACCATTCCTTGCAAAATTTGCAGCTTTTATTGCATTAATAAGTGACTTTTCCTTCTACATTTCTGATTTATTTTTTTCTTCAAATTCTACATTTTTTTCTGATATGTGACTTTTTTTTTTTTCTTGTTAATCTGCAACTTTCAATTGTTAGGTTCAGTACTAGTTTCAGGTGTTTTACTTGAATAACTTAACTATCCAGTGGCAACATCAATCCTGGGGAAGTGCAAATGTAATGTGAGTTGGACTGATTCACTTCCTGTATATACTGATTGAACAAGGCTATTAATATTTTTGTGAATCTTCAAGTTCATTCAATGGCCTTAAAAGGTCTTAAACCTTTTCAGTTTAAGGTAAAATAAAATAAACCAAACCAGGATCCTCTTGTTGAAACAGATCTTTTATCTCAATGAGGATTTTTTCCTCTTGGTAAAATAAAGGTTAAATAAATTTTAAAAAATCCTTTATTGGTCCCACAATGGGGGAAATTAAGATAGAGTGATGTTTACTGAAATAGGCTAGAGTGAAGTATGTGGCGGTAATGCACCTGTAAGCTGGTTGCCAACCGTCAATCAAATCTAAAAGAAGAAGAAGAAGAAATTATAACATATTTACAGCTGCAGACACCATGTGATGTCAATCATAGGCATAAGAAAAGTTTTCACACTTCTTGCTAGGACTGTAAACTTAGTTTAGCTACTGTATTTTACCCAAATTTGCCAAACCTAATTGAGCTTACTGCCTTCCCATTTCCCCCTCAGCCTCTTTCCCCAGCTGAACGAACTATTGTTAAGAATCCAAGCTAATTTTTAAGAGAGAGGCAAGATCTGTTCCTGATAGAATGATTCATTGCAGAGGGGAGTTTTGAGTTGTGATTATTTATAGTCTTGACATCTCACCCACGCTCCACATAGTGGTATTTCCCTTAATCACCAGAGCACTGTTTGGGGAGCTTTGTCTTGCTTTTGGCAGTCTTTTCCATTAAGATCTAGGACATGTTGAACTGTCCTGTCCCTGCAAGGATCTGCACTTGCAGGTCTGCCAATTGGACCCAGTTCCTACACTTTTGCATCCGACAAATTAAAGGACTTCAGATGTTAATATTAGATTGGCAAAAGGCACAGGCACTCATCATCATAAATGTGCTGAATATGTTAATTCAAACCTGCTTTGTCGCAGAGCCTCAGGGATGCTTTATATAGGTCTGAACAGCGAGACTGTGTGGCAGACAGCGAAAACAACAGTTAAATCAGCATCAGATGGCTCTATAACTCCAAGGCTAATTTAAGTGATATGTGTTGTTTGTTCTTTTTTTTGTTGTTGGTTTACTTTTAAATCCTGCCAACTTCTAAACTAAACCATCTACTTGATGGCCTTATTCTTCTATCCTCTCTTAGAGGATAGAAGGAAGATAGAAGGAGGATTGTTGTTATGCATGTAAATAGGTTGTACAGTGGCAAGATGGCAGACCGGGGAATATGTCATGGTTTAGAGGGGGTTGGCACTCTACCCTGTGGTAGTGATGCCAACTGGGGTATAAGAGCAACGGTGGGGAGGAGCACTGCCTGTTTCGTCGTGGGCAGCCTGGTCGTCAGGGAGCGCCGAAAGCCTGTAGGGTGTCGTTATATTGTGTTCAATAAAGGTTCTCTGTTTGGACGTCACACCCTGTCTTCTTTGGGTCTAATTATAGATACAACATTTGGCGACGAAGTAAAAGCGGTTATGGAAAAATCAGTTGCCAGCTTTCGGCCATTTCTGGAGTCACCGGGCGAGCCTCCTGTGGCGTGGCCTGGATGGTTTGCTGTCTTCACAAACTGTGTGGTAGTTTTAACTCTTGGTGAGCTTAAGAAACTTCATGCCAGAGTAGTGTTGGTGCATAATTTGGGCATGGAGGGGCAAGGAATGTTGGAGAATCTCGGCGGAGCCGATAGTTTTGATGAAGTCATGTTAGTGGCGTGCTACTTTCGCGCCACTGGAAATATCACTGTCTGGCACATCCACTTTGGACAGCACCACCAGTAGACGGCTGTGTCCGTGAGAAGATTTATTGTGGACCTCTGGGAGCTGGCGAGGGATTCCAACTTCAGAAACCTGGAGGGTGAGATAATTAGAGACCAACTGGCGGAGCATGTTCAGTGCCCTGCGGCTCGGTCAAGGCTCCTAATCCTCCCAGGTGAGCTGACATTGAATGGCGCTATTGAGCTAGCGCAGCAATTCAAGGTAGCTGAAACAATAGTGAGGGGCTTCAAGAAGTGCTCACCTCTGACCCAAGGCAAACCTCATGTGATGGCGCTGCAGTTGGACCCTGGGGTTGAGGACAGCGGAGAAGAAGAGTTTGCCTCCGTTGAGAAAACAAGGTCCGCCCTGGGTACGCCAAGATGTGGCTGTGGGTCCCCCTTACACCGCTGTAAATCCAGGTTGTGTCCGGTGAAGAGCAAGCGTTGTGGGAAGTGAGGTCTGTTAAATCACTTCACCAGGGCATGCATCAACTTTGTGTGGAGGAATTGAGAGCGTGGAGCGGATTCTCCGCAGTAGGCTCCCATCATTGTGCACACGGTCTCCCCAGAGACCGCAGGCTGGACTGGCTGCACGATTGACTTTGATGGCATTGAGGTCCCGCTCTTATTGGATTAGGCCGTGAGCAGCTGCCACTTTTCGTTTAGTTTCGTGGCACCCAACGGGGAACTAAAATTTTAGTGTTTCTAAATTAAGATTACATTATTGTAAGACAAAATATCGATGTTCCCACTTCCAAAGGTGTGGATAGCTGTATGAAAAATGCGATTGAAGTCAGTCGGTAATAATTGTCTGGCTACCTTAAACATGGCCCAGTCCGGGACGTTTTAACCAATCAGCGTCGTCCCTTTGGTCATGTGACAACAAAATGGCAGTGCCCACAGGGGTAGCGTGCGCTGAAAGCCTCTCCTGTGTTATTCACATTTCCGATAAGTTTTCGGGCAGTATCACTCGTTTTACTGAAGCATCGTGGGCAAAAGTACGTGAGTGTGCCAAAAAATGGCTTGTACTTGACGGACCCCAACAGAAAGTAGCAGAACAACGTCGCGACTTGTTCGAGAAAGGTGGTGGCAGCCATTGTTTATGGTTGTACTGCGTGTGCCCTGGAGTCGTTTGGCTCCGATCATTTGTAACTCTAAATATGAACTAAAATGGAATCCTAGATGTCTAAAACTTTTGTCAACCGCTCACAGGGTGACCTAGTCCTGGTCTAAGACTATCTTGAAGAGTGACCGGAAGTTGTTTGCCCGGTTGGTGATCATTAGCAGGAGTCGATCAGTAGACATGAAAGAAGTCTTGTCGTGTCCCTTAAGTGTTGTACCTTCCTCATTGGCTTCACCTGATGGATCACTGGCAAAAACAAACAAAGCCATGCTGCTACAGTACATTGAGTCCAAATGCCCATCTATCACGGTGGACCACATCCCGGCCAAATCAGCACTGGTCATTGATGGCATGGGTGTTGTGCACGGCCTATCAAGGCCACTCCCAACCACATTCAGACAACTTGCAGAGTATGTTCTTCGTCATATCGTGTGCCTGGCAAAAATGCTGAAGTGTAGCCGTGTCGACTTCATTGGTGACAGATATCCCCCCGTCAGCATCAAGGAAGGAGAACATGCAAGAAGGGCAGCAGCGGGAAGCCAGTTGCGCAGAATTTTGTCGGAGGAACAGGAACTCCCTATTCAGTGGAACAGTTTTCTCAATCATGGAAAGAATAAGGAGGAGTTGATTGAGTTCTTCTTCCGTGCTTGGTCTACTATGTCAGTAGATCTGGAAGGCATTGACCTCTACATGGCACATGGCGAATCCTGTCACCTGATCTCTGCTACATCAGTGATGTCAGTACCAGAGTTGACCTGCGACCATGAGGAAGCTGATACCAGGATTGCGCTTCACTGCTGTCATGCCAGTAACACCTATGCGAACATTGCAGTCAAAAGTTCGGATACTGATGTGGCCATCATCCTTCTGTCTCTGATGGCAGACATTGGATCAGACATTTACTTTCTGACTGGTACCAAAAAAAGAAGGATTCTTGCTCTACAAAATGTGCGGGAGTCACTTGGTGACACTGTCTGTCGGTCATTGATAGGGTTACATGTCTTTACAGGATGCGACTCCACAAGTGCCTTTCATGGAAAAGGGAAACACCGTCCACTGGACCTTGTCCTGAAAAACACTGAATACCAGGAGGTATTCACACAGCTTGGGAGAGACTTTGATGTGGCTTCTTCTCTTCAGTCTTCACTCGAAAAGTTTGTATGTGATCTGTACGGTCAAAATACAAATGATGTGAATGAGGCTCGCTACAGTCTGTTCTGCATCAATGCCTCCTGCGATGATGCATTACCACCCAACCAGGATGCTCTTCGAAAACATGTGGAGAGGTCAAATTATCAAGCAGCCATTCATTGCCATGCCGTTCAGCAAACAATATCTGCCCCCAGTCCAGTGGGCCATGGCTGGATTTTGCTGCAGGAAGAACTGGCTGTAGACTGGATGGCAACTGGTCCGGCACCTGAAGAGATCTTGAACTACGTGCACTGTTCATGCAAGCGGAGTAGGTGCGAGGCCAACAGATGTACATGCAAGGCATCGGATCTCAGCTGCACTGATCTATGCGCCTGCATCGATTGCGTGAATCGTGTTCTTACAGAATCTGAAAGATCTGTGGAAGCAGAGGAGGAAGAAAATGAGGGAGATGATTCTGGTGATGAATAAGGTGGAGGTTGCATACAGGTTGTATCAGGATATGACAGCTATACATGTTGGATTTATGTAAATTAGCAGAGTTCTTTGACACTCAATCACATAACTGACCAGGAATCGATTTCTCGGGTCAACGTTATTTGGAAAAGATGTATCAAACGTGATTCTAGGTAGAGTGGTTAAGAAGTTAGGCTATCCATACCTATGACGGCCATCTTGGATTTATTTAAATGAGTGGAGTTCTTTGACCCTCAATCACACAAGTGACCTCAGAAATCAATTCCTGGGCATAACATTGTCCGAAAATGATGTCTCAAACGTGATTCTAGGTGGACTGATTAAAAAAGTTCATCCATCCATGACAGCCATTTTTGATTTATGCAAATAAGCAGAGTTCTTTGACCCTCAATCACATATTTGACCTCAGAAATTGATTCCTCAGGTCAACATTATGCAGAAAAGATGTCTCAAACGTGATTCTAGGTAGAATGGTTAAGAAGTTGGACTATCCATGCCTGTGGTGGCCATCTTGGATTTATGCAAATGAGTGGAGTTCTTTGAGCCTCAATCACAAAAGTGACCTCAGAAATCGATTCCTGGGCATAACATTATCGGAAAATGATGTCTCAAACGTGATTCTAGTTGTACTGATAAAAAAGTTAGGCCATTCATGGCAGCCATCTTGGATTTATGAAAATTAGTGGAGCCCTCAATCACATATCTGACCTCAGAAATCGATTCCTCGGGTCAACACTATCCGAAAAAGACGTCTCAAACGTGATTATAGGTAGAGTGGTTCAAAATATAGTCCATCCACACCCATGGTGGCCATCTAGGATTTATGCAAATTAGCGGGGTTCTTTGACCCTCAGTCACACTAATGACCTCGGAAATCGATTCCTCGGGTTAACATTAGCCGAAAAGGACGTCTCCAACGTGATTCTAGGTAGAATGGCTAAAAAGTTAGTCCATCCATGGCAGCCATCTTGGATTTATGCAAATTAGCGTGGTTCTTTGACCCTCAATCACACAGTCGACCTCAGAAATCGATTCCTTGGCTCAACATTATCCGAAAAAGAGGCCTCAAACGTGTTTCTAGGTAGACTGGTTGAAATGTTAGCCCATTCATTCCCTTGGTTAGTCGTGGCAGCCATCTTGGATTTATGCAAATTTGACATAGCTATCCACACCTTTGACAGTGGGAACATCGATTTTCGGATTCAGCAGGTTTTTTTTACATAGAAATCATCAAAGATCCCGTAGTTCCCAGTTGGGTGCCACGGAAATCATTTTCTAGCCACATTTTGAGGGAGCTGCTCACGGCCTAGATACGGGAGCGGCGATCTCCGTGTTAAATTTGGCCACAGTGAAGAGACTGTTTCCCTGCCACCGGATCCAGGGGCAGGAGGAGGTGTGGGATGCGGACTTGTTGGATGTGGCCAGGGAAGCGCAAGCTTGGCACCATGCGATGCCACCTAGGGATGGACCCAATGCCGTTACCCAAGCAGCCCTCGGTGTGGGAGCTGGGCGGCACGACGGGACCCCCGTAGGAACGCATAGGGACAAGGTGCCCGCGCTGAGGACTAAGGGGGCGAGACCGAGGAGCGCTGTTCTGAAACGCTCCAAGCGGAAACCTTTCAAGAGGTCGTCGGACCGGACCTGCGAGCCGATCGGTTCAGAAAAGGAAGGCCACTTGCAACACGGTGGTTCCAAGAAGAGTAGCAGGGCCTCCCTGCAGGTTGTTGATTTGGTCCGGCCTAGGGTTGAGGCCCGCATGAGCGGGGAACATGGTTTGCAAGAGCGACGAGACGACCGGAGACAGTTCCAGGTTGAGGCTGCTTGAGAGGATGGGTGTCTGGGCTTGTCCGAGGAAACGTGGAGACATCCTAACGACCTGCGCTGCGTGGTGGGGAGAAGCAGACGGCGCGGCTCGTCCCCAGATGCAAAGAGAATGCGGCACTCCGGGAGGGATCCCCCAGACGATGATCCAGGCGAAAGGACCTCCCTGGGCCTTGAAAGATGACTGTTGGATATTTTGGGTGTATTTTAGTGGTTAACCCAATGGCATTGTGTTAATAGTTTTCTTGTTGAGTCGGTGCCCTGAGTGTTTATTTGGAATGCTAAGAAAAATAATTTTATGTAATTTGATTGCTAAATTTTAAAGATGGCAAGGTTTTGAGGTATTTTAGTCTTGTGAGTTTTAAAATGAGCAATATTGTGAATGGTGTCACTGCTAAATTGTTTAATTGATATTTCTGTTTTGGTGAGTTACCAGGCATTGAGTTGTCTGTAATGCATGTTAAAAAAAAAAAGTTGAAATTTGAAATGTCGGCCAGACATATACAGTAACTGTTAAAGGGTAATTGTAATATTTGAACATGTTATGTAAATATTGTACAGGTGGAGTAAAACACTGATTAGTTTGGTACATGCATAAATTTGGTTTTGAATGGTTGAAAAAAAGAAAAAGAGAGAGTCAGTAAAATGTAACTTAATTGTTTAATTTAGGTGAGTAGTGGTTTGTACTGTTTGAAATATGTAGAGGTAAAACCCTTTTGGTGTTTGATGTGCCATTAATGGGTGCTCGAAGGCTTGTCCTGATATATTATCATATTGATTGACGATAGTGTGAAATCGTTAATGTCTATTTAAGATACCCAACACTGATTGTCTTGCCCTTGTGTGGGGGGGGTGTGTTGGTTGGGGGCCGCCAATAAGGGTTGTTTAGGTTTTGTTGAATTTGTACTTTTGCTGTTTTCTGTGTATATACATGTGTGTTTTGGGGATTAATTTAATTAGTTACACAGCTAGTTTTCTTTTATCCTGAACTATTAGGGACAAGGCGCCAGAATACCCTGCCAGCCATGTAGGGGGCGCTGGCAGTCTACCCAGCTCCCCCAGCCTTGGTTGTGTAAATGGACAGGCAGTTTGTTTCTTTTTGTACATATTTTATATTTAGAATGTGAATCGGGTGACAATTTTTTTTTTTTTTGGGGGGGGGGGGGGTATCTGTACGCATGGGTTTTTTTGAAGGGGGGGTGAAATGTTATGTATGTACAGTGGCAAGATGGCAGACCGGGGAATATGTCATGGTTTAGAGGGGGTTGGCACTCTTCCCTGTGGTAGTGATGCCAACCGGGGTATAAGAGCAATGACGGGGAGGAGCACTTCCACTTTCGTCGTGGGCAGCCTGGTCGGCAGGGAGCGCCGAAAGCCTGTAGGGTCTCGTTATATTGTGTTCAATAAAGGTTCTCTGTTTGGACGTCACACTCTGTCTTCTTTGGGTCTAATTACAAAGGGTTACAAAAAATTTTTTTTGTAAGTTGTCTGTGTTTTTTCAACTGATTTAAGACAATTTTGCACTGCTGAATCTGAAAATGACATCCGTTTCTCTCGATCAGGTGCGAAGTAAAAACCTGTACTTAGTACTCACTTAGTACTGTGCATGTACTTACCTTTATATAAAGGTAAGTACATGTAAATTGAATGTTACGTCATCATTGTTAAAAATTCAGGTAATTTCAAGACATAAAAAAGAATTTTGCATCATATAAAGCGAAAATGCCCGTACATGTAAACAAAAACGTACAAAACAACATGTGGCCATAACTCAAAAAGTTGACCTGATTGAGCAAAACCAATGTGATTTTTGGATTCAGCACATCAAAATTGTCCTAAATCAGCTAAAAAAACTGAGACATTAAATTTGGTGTTGACCAGTGTTATGGATACAATTGTTTCATTTTGTCTGCTATTTTTTCCTGCCCTGGGAATATGTGTGTCCCTCTTCTTGGAATGCTGCACCACATTCCAAATGGGGAACAGGTGACAGACACAGCTCATGGTGTTTCGACTTATAACACTTATATCTTAATTTCCTTGTCTTTTTTCTACTATTATGCTTTTTTTTTCTCTTGCATTTTATTCCTCTTGCTCTGCCTTTGATTACGTTGGTATCCTGTTGGGAAACAAATATGGTATCCCGTCTGTGTGTTCTCTGTCAAAGGGGGCCACAAAAACATTGGCATTCTGTTTGCTGACTTTATCTGATGCCATCATAGCAAAAGACGGTTGCAAGGCATGTGACACACTCTTTACAGCTATTACATTGGCACGGCAGTCTCTTTGGGTTTAAGATGAGACAGCAGCCTTTGATTGATGGTGCTCGTTTTAGTCTTTTCAAAGGTGACTATTGTCATGACACCATCTTGATGTCAGTTTTGGAAATGATGACACTAGTTGCAGGCACTATCAAGCTGGGCATGCAGCTGTTGTTTACAGGGTTGATGATGTGACTGATTTGAGTGCCTGCTTTGAAGCTTCACAATAAATATTAATGAGGTGCATTCGAACCAGTTGTAGATGTTATAGAGCAGTGGTTCCCAACCTTTTTTCCATGGAGCCCCCCTTTCTTGTGCCCAAAATCCCCCCCCCCCCACACACACACACAAAAAAAAAATCTTTATACGAATCATAAATGTAGAGAGGTTCCATCCATCCATTCATCTCCTACCGTTTTTCCAGAAGTCCAGGTTGCGGAGGCAGCAGTTCAAGCAGAGAAGCCCAGACTTCCCTCTCCCCAGCCACCTGCTCCAGCTCTTCAGAGAGGATACCAAGGCGTTCCCAGACCAGCTGGGAGACATAGTCTCTCCAGCGAGTCCTGGGTCTACCCAGAGGTCTCCTTCCAGAGGGACGTGCCCGAAACACCTCAAGTGGGAGGCGTCCAGGAGGCATCCTGATCAGATGCCCATACCACCTCAGCTGGCTCCTTTCAGTGTGGAGGAGCAGCGGTTCTACTCTGAGCCTCTCCCAGATGATTGAGCTCCTCACCCTATCTCTAAGGGTGAGTCCAGCGATCCTATGAGAAGAGCTCATTTCAGCCGCTTCTATCCGTGATCTCATTCTTTCGGTCATTACCCAAAGCTCGTGACCATAGGTGAGGGTAGGAACGTAGATTGACTGGTAAATCAACAGCTTTGCCTTAGAGCTCAGCTCCCTCTTCACCACAACAGACTGGTACAATGTCCGCATCACTGCAGATGCAGCTCCGATCCGTCTGTCAATCTCTCGCTCCATTCTCCCCTCACTCGTGAATAAGACCCCAAGACTTACTACTTAAACTCCTCCACTTGAGGCAGGAGCTTGTCCCCAACCCGGAGGGGACAATCCACCTTTTTCTGGCTGAGGACCATAGACTCGGACTTGGAGGTACTGATTCTCATCCCAGCCGCTTCACACTCAGCGGCAAACTGTCCCAGTAAGAACTGCAGTTCATTGCTGTATGAAGCCCGCAGGACAACATCATCTGCAAACAACAGAGGTAAGATCCTGTGGTCACCAAGCATGACACCCTCCGTTCCCTGGCTGCGCCTAGAAATCTTGTCAATGAAAATTATAAACAGGATCAGTGACAAAGGGCAGCCCTGGCGGAGTCCAACTCTCACTGGGAATGAGTCCGATTGAGTGTTGGCAATACAAACCAAACTCTCACAACGGTCGTACAGAGACTGAATAGCTCGTAACAACAAGCCCGATACCCCATACTCCCGAAGCACCCTCCACAAAAAACCACGAGGGACGCAGTCAAATGCCTTCTCCAAGTCCACAAAACCCATGTAAACTGGTTGGGCAAACTCCCATGAACCCTCAAGAATTCTCGAGAGGGTAAAGAGCTGGTCCGATGTGCCACGGCCAGGACGAAAACCACATTGCTCCTCCTGAATCCGAGGTTTGACCAACGGCCGGACTCTCCTCTCCAGTACCTTGGCATAGGCCTGCCCAGGGAGGCTGAGGAGTGTGATCCCTCTAAATTTGGAGCACACCCTCCAGTCCCCTTTTTTGAAGAGAGGAACCACTACCCCGGGTTGCCATGCCAAAGGCACTGTCCCCAACTTCCACACAATGTTGCAGAGGCGTGTCAACCATGACAGTCCTACAACATCCAGGGCCTTGAGGTACTCAGGGCGAATCTCGTCCACCCCCAGGGCCCGGCCACCAAAGAGATTTTTAACCACCTTGGTGACCTCAGCCCCTGTGATAGGCAAGTTGTCCCCCTTGTCCACAAGCCCTGCTTCCTCTGTGGAAGGCGTATCAGTGGGATTGAGGAGATCCTCAAAGTATTCCTTCCACCGCCCGACGATATCCCCAGTCGAAGTCAGCAGCGCCCCATCCGCACCATACACAGTGTGTACAGGGAGCTGTTTCCCCCTCCTGAGCCGCCGGACAGTTTGCCAGAATCTCTTCGAGGCCGACCGAAAGTCTTGTTTCATGGCCTCACCGAACTTCTCCCATACCCGAGTTTTTGCTTCAGCAACCACCCGAGCTGCACTCCGCTTGGCCTGCCGGTACACCTCAGCTGCTTCAGGAGTCCCACAAGCCAACCAAGCTTGATAGGACTCCTTCTTCAGCTTAATGGCCCCCCTCACCACTGGTGTCCACCACTTGGTTCTTGGGTTCAATTCAATTCAGTTCAATTCAATTCAACTTTATTTATATAGCGCCATTTCACAACAACAGTCATCTCATAGCACTTTCAACTGTAGGGGAAACCCCCACAATTGCAGAAAGATCCCAGCAATCAGGCGATCCCCTGTGAGCAAGCGCTTGGCGACAGTGGAGAGGAAAAGCTTCCTTTTAACAGGAAGAAACCTCCAGCAGAACCAGGCTCAGGGAGGGGCAGTCATCTGCTGCGACTGGCTGGGGGGTGAGGGGATAGAGAAGACGAAAAGAACAGTCATGTAGAGAGCAAACAGCATGATGGGGACTCAATCTATGGGAGAGAACAAACAGATGTTAATGACCAGCAAAAATATTTCATTTAGAGTGAAGAAAGGAGTGAAGCCCAGTGCATTATTGGAGGTCCTCTGGCTGTCTAAACTTATTAGCAGCATAACTAAGGGAGGGTTCAGAGACACATCCCTCCCTAATTGTAGGCTATATCAAAAAGGAAGGTTTTAACCCTATTCTTAAAAAACAGAGATCGAGTCTGACTCCCGAATCCAGATTGGCAGCTGGTTCCACAGGAGAGGAGCTTGATAACTGAAGGCTCTGCCTCCCATTGTACTTTTCTATTCTAGGTATGACAAGTAATCCAGCATTTTGGAAGCATAGTGGTCTGTAAGGATAATAGGGTAGTATTAGATATTTTAAATAAAAAGGGGCCTGATTGTTTAGAGCTTTGCAAGTGAGAAGAAGGATTTTAAACTTAATTCTAAACTCTGTGGGAAGCCAATGAAGGGAAGCCAGAACCAGAGAGATATGATCTCTCTTTCCAGTACCTGTTAAAACTCTTGCTGCAGCATTTTGGATCAACTGAAGACTTTTTAGAGATGTTTTAGGACAACCTGATAAAAAAAGAATTGCAATAATCTAATCTAGAGCTAACAAAAGCGTGGATTAGTTTCTCAGCATCACTCTGAGACAAGATGCTCCTAATCTTGGCAATATTACACAAATGATAGAAGGCAGTCTTAGAAATGAATTTTATATGTGAACTGAAAAACAGATCTTGATCAAAAATAACTCCAAGGTTCCTCACAGAAGTATTCAGAGAGAGAGTAACCACATCCAAACTAAGAGTTTGATTTGGAAAGGTATTTCTAAGGTTTTTTGGACCAACAAGAATGACTTCAGTCTTATCTGAATTTAAGAGCAGGAAATTACAAGTCATCCAAGCTTTGATTTCCTTAAGACAGGCTTCTAACTTGGCTAATTGATTACTATCATCTGGTTTCATTGACAGGTATAATTGTGTGTCATCTGCATAACAATGAAAATGTATACAGTGCTTTCTAATAATGTTGCCTAACGGAAGCATATATAAACTAAAAAGAGTAGGGCCTAGCACAGATCCCTGTGGAACTCCATGACTGAGCTTTGAGTTAGAAGAAAACTCATTATTGACATGAACAAACTGGAACCTATCAGATAAATAAGATCTAAACCACTGCAATGAAGTTCCATTAAGTCCAACATAGTGTTCCAATCTATCAAGTAGAATATTATGATCGATAGTATCAAAAGCTGCACTAAGGTCTAAAAGAACAAGTACAGAAACAAGTCCATTATCAGATGCGATAAGGAGGTCATTAGTGACCTTCACTAAGGCTGTTTCAGTACTATGATGGATTCTAAACCCAGATTGAAACTCTTCAAATAAACCATTTCCCTGCAAGTGGTCAAATAATTGCATAGCAACAACTCTTTCTAAGATTTTTGAAATGAAAGGGAGATTAGAGATTGGTCTATAGTTAGCTAAAATTCCTGGATCCAGCGTTGGCTTTTTGAGTAAGGGTTTAATTACAGCAGTTTTAAAAGCCTGCGTTACATGGCCTAATGTTAATGAAGAATTGATTATTTGAAGAATAGAGCTACCAATAAATGGGAAGACTTCTTTAAATAACCTGGTAGGAATAGGGTCTAAAAGACAAGTTGAAGGCTTGGATGAGGAAATTATTTTATCTAACTCTAAAAAGTCAATTGGAGTAAACTCATCCAAACAGATTTCAGTTGAAGGAGTTGTAGTAGTTACTATATTTAAGTTAACGGTGGGAAAAATCTGACTGATTTTATCTCTGATAGATGAAATTTTATTATTGAAAAAAGTTCAATAATAATATTAATATATTATATTAATATTAATATTAATAATATAATAATATTAATATTATTAATTAATATTATTAATATTAATAATATTATTGAAAAAAGTTCAAAAAGTCTTGACTAGTAAGCTCTAAGGGAATGCAAGGATTGACAGAGTCCTGACTCTTTGTCAGCCTGGCTACAGTGCTGAAAATAAACCTGGGATTATTCTTGTTCTCTTCTATTAATGCAGAGTAATAACTTGTTCTAGCTTTTCTAAGAGATCTTTTATAAATTAAAAGATGATTTCTCCAAGCAAAATAGATTTCATCTAAATTAGTGGAGCGCCATTTTCTTTCTAATTGACGAGCCTTCTGTTTTAAGCTTCGAGTTTCTGTGTTGAACCAAGGAGTTAGAAATCTCTGACTAGACTTTTTCTTTCTTCAATTAAATTAAAATTAAATTAAATCACCCTTTATTGTCATTCAACCAATCATGTACAGTAGAACGAAATTGTGTTTTACCTATCTACAGTGTTAATCACACACACCTCCTGTGTAGAATCAGAGGGCCGCTGCCATGCAAGGCGCTGCCACAGATTTCCCTCCTCCATTCCATTATTGCTGAGCACCAAGCTGGACGGCAGGAAGTTCCGCTTTTATATGGTCTTCGGCATGACCCGGCCGGGATTTGAACCCCTGCCTCCCGGGTGTGGGGCGGATGCTCTACCAACTGAGCCACCACTCCGGTTTTTAAAGGGGCCACCATGTCTAGAGTCTGATGCAGAGAAGCTGTAACACTATCTACCATGCTATCAATTACAGAAGGAGCAAGCTGTTCATAGCTTATCTTCATTGTGATGACACATGGAAAAGTGGAAACAATCTGCATAAATTTGGTAACAACATCATCTGAGAGGCATCTACTGTAGTAATATTTTTCTTTAGGAGCCAAATAGTCAGAAATAGTAAAATCAAAGGTTAACAGACAATAGTCTGACAGTACAAGGTTATGAGGAGACACTACCAAATTTTCTATTTCTATGCCATATGTCAGAACAAGGTCCAACGTGTGGTGGAGATAATGGGTAGAATTTCCTACTTTCTGAGAAAACCCCATCAAGTCTAATATTGAATTAAATGCCATATTAAGACAATCACTAGCTACATCTACATGTATATTAAAGTCCCCTACTAATAAAAATCTGATTTCAGCACTAAATCAGCTAAGAATTCGGTAAATTTGGATAGAAACTCTGAGTAGGTTGATGGAGGACGATAAACTATGGCAAATAAAATTGGGTTTAGCCTAAAATTGCTAAAATGCCCAATACTAAGGACCAGGCCATCAAAGGAATTATAACGTGTTTTTTGCTTTACATTTACTAGTAATCTAGAATGGTAAATTGTTGCTACTCCTCCTCCATGAGCAGAACTTCTGGGATTTTGACAGTTTAAATAACCAGAGGGAGTTGATTCATTTAAACCAACATAATCCACTTGTCCTAACCAAGTCTCTGAAAGAGATATTAAATCAATCTGATGATCAATTAACAGATCATGGACTAGGAGAGACTTGGGAGTTAGAGACCTAATATTTAACAAACTGCATTTAATTTTTAAATTATGAGGAGGAACAGAGGCCAAATCATTCATTTTAGAGGCTTCATGTTTAATTTGAGTTTTACCAATTTTTTGTTTAATCACTTTGGGATGCTTATATATTATATTTTTATTAACTTTGGAGGGAGCAGACAATGATTCTCTGATGGGGAAGACAGGTGCTAAATTGAGGGGTGGCGGATGAAGAGGTCCTGCAGAGAGGCGTGTAGGACTGCGACTCTGCTTCCTGGTCCCAACGCTGAGTTGTCAAGGTATTGGAAATTTGGATAAAAATGATGCCAGATTGTTAGATAAATGAGACATACCATCCAAAGTGGGATGGACGTTGTCTCGCCTAATAAGACCAGGTTTTCCCCAAAATGAGTTCCAATTGTCCATGTAGCCCACAGTGTTTGCAGGACACCACACAGACAGCCAGCGGTCGAAGGATGACATGCGGCTAAACATGTCATCACTGGTCAGATTGGGGAGGGGCCAAGAGAATACTAAAATGGTATATGGCATTCACTTATATAGTGCTTTTATTCTCATCTCTAGATGACCAAAGCACTTTACAGATCCTGCTATCCACCCATTCACACACTGATGGCAGCATAGCTGCCAAACATGGCGCTGTCCAGACCCACCAGGAGCAACTGGGGGTAAAGTGTCTTGCCCAGGGACACAACAGCAGGATATCTGGGGAGAGCGGGATTTGAACCGCCAACCATCTGGTTACTGGACAACCTGCTGTACCTCCTGAGCCACTGCTGCCCCTACTACAGAGGCAGACATTGTTTTTGCAAAGTCACACACTGATTCCACATTAAGTTTTGTGACTTCCAACTGCCGCAGTCGGATGTCGTTAATGCCGGCGTGGATAACAGTTGTGGAGAATTTACAGTTAGTTTTAGCCAGCATTTTCAAATTTGACTTGATGTCGCCTGCTCTGGCCCTGGGAATGCATTTAACTATGGCCGCTGGAGTCTCTAGGTTCACGTTTCTGACTACAGAGTCGCCAGTGATCAGAGTTTTTTCCTCAGCGGGTGTGTTGCTAAGCGAGGAAAAGCGATTAGAAACATGAACAGGTTGGCGGTGTATTAGGGGCTTGCAGCTAAGCTTCCTTCTCACTGTCACCCACCCGTTCTCTCCTCGCTGCTCAGGAGAGGTCGGAACCGGAGGATCGCTAGCAGGCCGCCCTATGCTAGGGAGCTCCACTGCAGCTAAGGGGCGTCCGTCATTATTAACTGGCGCAGACAGTGCTTCAATGCAGTGGAGCCGGGATTCCAAATCAGACAACCTCTCCTTGAGCACCTCAAAAAGACAACATTTATTACATTTACCGTTATCACTAAAAGAGGCAGAGGTGTAGCTAAACATCTGACAGAGAGAGCACACCAGAGGAGAAGGGGAAGGAGAGCTAGTAGCCATAGCTAGTGGCTAACCTGACGCTAACACAAACACAGATGAAAGGTGAACAGAAGGCTAAAGAGGGTGATTACATGACACTGAGTGTGCACACAGGTGCGAGAGGCTTGTTAAATAGAAGTGAGAGCTGACGGTAGATGGAAAAAAGTGATTAAAATACAATTAAAGGCAATAATCCTCAGGAGATTGAGGAGAGCTAACCACTGAGCAAACCAAACAGACAGCCAGCAATACAGGAAGTGATGATACGTTATAACAGGAAGCGTCTCAATGCCCCGACCACCTTGCGGCCGCAGCTCTGGGCTGCCGCTTCAACAATGGAGTTGGAGAACATGGCCCATTCAGACTTCATGTCGCTAGACTCCCTCGGAATGTGGTTGAAGTTCTTCCGGAGGTGGGAGTTGAAGACCTCCCGGACAGGGGCCTCAGCCAGACGTTCCCAGCACACCCTCACTATACGTTTGGGTCTACCAGGTCTGAATTGCATCCTCCCCTGCCATCGGATCCAACTCACCACCAGATGGTGATCAGTTGACAGCTCTGCACCTCTCTTTACCTGAGTGTCCAAGACATACGGTCGCAGGTCTGATGACATGATAAAAAATCGATTATTGACCTGCAATCTAGGGTGTCCTGGTGCCAGGTACACATATGGACACCCTTATGCTTGAACATGGTGTTCGTTATGGCCAAACTGTGGTTAGCACAGAAGTCCAATAACTGAACACCACTCGGGTTCAGATCGGGCAGGCCGTTCCTCCCAGTCACCCCCTTCCAGGTTTCACTGTCATTGCCCACGTGCACATTGAAGTCCCCCAGTAGGACAATGGAGTCTTCAAGAGGAGCACTCTCCAGCACCCCAGTCAGAGACTCCAAAAAGGGTGGGTACTCTGAACCATCATTTGGTACATAGGCACAAATGATGGTCAGGACCCGTTTTCCAACCCGAAGGCGCAGGGAAACAACCCTTTCATCCACCAGGGAAAACTCCAATATAGAGGCAACAAGGTGGGGGGGATACAAGAATATCCACCCCTGCTCGTTGCCTCTCGCCTGGGGAAACTCCAGAGTAGGCCAAGCTCCAGCCCCTCTCCAGGAGACTGGCTCCGGAACCAGAGCTTTGTGTTGAGGTGAGGTCGACTATATCTAGCCGGTATCTGTCAACCTCATGCACCAGCTCAGGCTCCTTCCCCACCAGAGAGGTGACATTCCACGTCCCAGAAGCCAGTTTAGGAAGCTTGGGATCAGACCGCCAAGGTCTCTGCCTTTGACTGCCACCTGATCCACATAGCACCGGACCCCCATGATCCCTTCTGCAGGTGGTGAGCCCACTGGAGGGCAGACCCAAGTAACTCCTTCGGGCTGAGCCCGACTGGGTCCCATGGGCGGAAACCCAGCCACCAGATGCGAGCCATCGAGCCCCTCCTCCAGGCCTGGCTACAGGGTGGGGCCCTGGTAAACCCATACTGGGCAGGGTACACTGAATCCTTGTTCTAGTATTTATCATGATAGTTGTAGAGAGGTTTCAAAATATAAAACAACTGTATTCTTACTTTTGTAACCCACAAAAATGACTCAGGAATGTAAATGTTTAAGACAGAGGCAATAAGTATTGTTATAGTTTTTTCTTTTTTGTATGTCTTATTTTTTGAATATTGTGAATGGGTGATGTGATTTAATGTTTTTATGATGGAGAACAATTTTAAAGTCAAGTTAGCTCAGAGCCCCATGGTTGATAGTCCCATTGCTACATTCAGCCAGTGTTTTGAGATGTTTATTAAAATGCTAAATGCAGCAGTATTCATGAGGATAGTTGTGGAAAAGAGGATTGCTTGTCAAAGCCCATAGACAAGGTACTGTGTGTATAGAACAATAATGGTGAAATTTTACATACTGACATTCCAGTTCAAGGTGTTAGAGACAACAGTCTGACCTCCTGGCCAGTAGGTGTCACACTTGCGTCTTGTACTAACTGCTTGGTAGAGACACGTGACATCAGCCCAGTTATGCTATTGGCCGTCACTGGATGTGACATCTTTACAAGCCTTAGATATGTAAACACTAGATGGACATGGTTAGTCACTAGGCTAATCACGTTCCATATACACAGCTTACATAGATGATTACAATAAATACAACAAACAACTGTTTGTGTATCCTGTTATCAGCATGTGAAGATGCTGCCAACTATTATAATTACCTACAGAATAGGATGCAAATTTGAAAATCCATTAGAAAATTTTAGTCATACTGTATTTATTGTATCATATACAGCAGAGAAAATAAGTATTGAACACATCAACATTTTTCTCATTAAACATATTTCTGTTGGAACCATTGACCTGAGATTTTCACCAGATATCAGTAACAACTCAAGTAATCCATACATACAAAGAAATCAAGGCAACTATGTTCACAAAACAAATTATATTTAATAAAGTTGAATGACACAGGGAATAAGTATTGAACACGCTTGGTGAAATTAATTTAAGATTTAGCCTTTCTGTGCGTTAACGCACAGAGCTGCCAGAGGACTGACCTCCCACTGTAGCTTTCACTACTTACAGTAGCTGTGTGGCTAAGGATCAGAGAAACAGAGATAGGCATCACCCCTATACATCACATAGTATCCCATTGATGAGGAAAGGAATTAACTAACTAAGAAAAGCCTTTGTTGGTAATAACAGCTTCCAGACGCCTTCTGTATGGAGAAATTAGGTGCAGATATTGCTAAGGAGTGATTTTAGCCCATTCCTCCACACAAACTGTCTTTAAATCTTGACGGTTCTGTTGGTGTCTTCTATGAACTCTGATCTTCAGTTCATTCTATAGATTTTCAATTGGATTCAGGTCAGGTGACTGACTGGGCCATTCTAGCAGCTTTATTTTCCTTCTCTGGAGCCAGTTGAGAGTTTCCTTGGCTGTGTGTTTGGGATCATTGTCATGCTGAAATGTCCACCCTCGTTTCATCTTCAGCATCTTGGCGGATGGCAACAGGTTCTTATCAAGGATGTCTCTGTACATTTGTCCTTTCATCTTTCCTTCAATTTTATGAAGTCTGCCTGTACCATGTGCTGAAAAGCACCTCCACACCATGATACTTCCACCTCTACACTTCACTGCTGGTGTGGTGTTTTGGGGATGATGTGCAGTGCCATTTCCCCTCCAAACATGCTGTGTGTTGTGGCATCCAAAAAGGTCAATTTTGGTCTCATCTGACCAGATTATATTCTCCCAGTATTTTACTGGCTTGCCCAAATGTTGTGCAGCAAACTTTAAACGAGCTTCAGCATGCTTTTTCTTCAGCAATGGAGTCCTGCGCGGTGAATTGGCATACAGCCCATATCGGTTGAGTGCATTACTTGTTGTTTTCTTTGAAACAGCAGTACCTGCTAACTCCAGGTCTTTTTGGAGCTCTCCACGAGTGGTCTTTTGCTCATGGATAACTATTCTGATAATTGTTTTGACTCCTTTGTCAGAAATCTTGCTAGGAGCTTCTGGTCATGGCTGGTTTATAGTAAAATGATGTTCTTTCCACTTTCGAATGATGGCTTCAACAGTGCTCATTGGAACATTCAGCAGTTTAGAAATGCACCTGTAACCAATGCCATCATTATGTTTTACAACAGGGGTGCCCGCACTTTTTTGGCTTGTGAGCTACTTTTAAAATGACCAGGTCAAAATGATCTACCTACATTTAAAAAATGCCAAATATGGCAATATATGTTGGCGTACATTATATAACTGCGTGAACCCTTATGGCACAATACAATTCAATACATTTACGACCATTACCTTACTCTGATGACTTGCACTGGATGGCGTCAGCCAGGGTTGCATAGTCCGGACAGTAGCTGCTGGTAGCTAGTCTCAAGCAGGCTTCCAAACAAACATCAGTCATGGTGGAACGGTATTTGGACTTAATAATCTTCATGTGGGAAAAGGCTGATTCACACAAATAAGTAGAGCCAAATAATACAGTCAAGGAGGTAGCACATTTCCTCATGTTTGGATACTTTTCCTCTGAGTAAGTTCCAAAACTGTCCATGAGCCCTGGACTGAAGCTCAGTGTCAGCCTGTAGTGTCAAAATCTCATCCTCCACTGCAGACGAGTTCAGATGAAACAGTGTTGCAATTTTTGATGCAAGTGAATCAACCTCAGCGTCATCCTTGAATGGATAGCACAAAAATGTAGCAACTGGCTCAAGTAAAGCAAAGTCTTGAAACTGTTTGTCAAACTCTGACAAACAATTTTCCGTCTGCTTGATGTAGCGCGCACTGTCAAGTTGTGCACGTGTCTTTTGTTACTTTTCCAGCTCTGACGTCAGGTTGAGGAAGTTCCCCAAATCATGGCACTACAGTTTTGAGGACATACACTACCGTTCAAAAGTTTGGGGTCACACAGACAATTATTTTGTGTTTTCCATGAAAAGTCACACTTATTTACCACCATGAGTTGTAAAATGAATAGAAAATATAGTCAAGACATTGACAAGGTTAGAAATAATGATTTGTATTTGAAATAATATTTTTTTCCAGGTACTCAACCTGCTCAAAGGAAGGTCAGTTTTATAGCTTCTCTAACCAGCTAAACTGTTTTCAGCTGTGCTAACATGATTGCACAAGGGTTTTCTAATCATCCATTAGCCTTCTGACGCAATGAGCAAACACATTGTACCATTCAAACACTGGAGTGATAGTTGCTGGAAATGGGCCTCTATACACCTATGTAGATATTGCACCAAAAACCAGATATTTGCAGCTAGAATAGTCATTTACCACATTAGCAATGTATATTAGATATTAGAGTGTATTTCTGATTAGTTTAAAGTTATCTTCATTGAAGAAAACAGTGCTTTTCTTTCAAAAATAAGGAAATTTCTAAGTGACCCCAAACTTTTGAACGGTAGTGTATGTTGCATTTTTTGTTTGAAAGCATTAACTGAGCTGATCAGGTTTACCACAGTTTTGTCCTTTCCTTTCAGTTCTAAATTAAGCTCATTCAACATGTTGGTTAAATCGGTTAAAAATGCCAAGTCTAGCAGCCACTGATCATCATCAAGTTGCTTGTATTCTGCATGTTTACTGAGGAGGAGAAACTCCTTTATATCCGGACAGAGCTCTTTAAATCACTGCAGGAATTTCCCTCTACTAAGCCATCTAATGTCAGTGTGTAGCAAGAGCTCAGAGTAGTTGCAGTCAGCCTCCTCCAGATGTGCTCGGAGCAGTCATCTTTGAAGAGATCTCACTCGAATACATCAAGCGATTTTTGTAGCCACATCCATTATCTCTTTCATATTTAGCATTTTAGCACATAATGCTTGTTGGTGGATTATGCAGTGGTAATTAAGGAAGTCGGGGAAATCATTGTCCTCCCTGCACTGTGCAATAAATCCATTTATTAGCAATGTATAGAGTGTATTTCTGATTAGTTTAAAGTTATCTTCATTGAAAAAAAGTGCTTTTCTTTCAAAAATAAGGAAATTTCTAAGTGACCCCAAACTTTTGAACGGTAGTGTATGTTTCTGGCCACTTATCAGAAGAGTTATCCAAGAGCCAAAGACCACTCGTGGAGAGCTCCAGAAAGACCTGGAGTTAGCAGATACTGCTGTTTCAAAGAAAGCAATAAGTAATGCACTCAACCGACATGGACTCTCTGTCTGCTCACTTCTCAAGACTCCATTGCTGAAGAAAAAGCATATTGAAGCTCATTTAAAGTTTGCTGCACAACATTTGGACAAGCCAATAAAATACTGGGAGAATGTAGTTTGGTCAGATGAGACCAAAATTGAACTTTTTCGATGCCACAACACACAGCATGTTTGGAGGGGAAATGGCACTGTGGATCAGCCCAAAATCACTGTACCAACAGTGAAGTTTGGAGGCGAGAGCACCATGGTGTGGGGGTGTTTTTCAGCACATGACAATGATCCCAAACACACAGCCAAGGAAACTCTCAACTGGCTCCAGAGAAGGAAAATAAAGCTGCTAGTCAGTCACCTGACCTGAATCCAATTGAAAATCTCTGGAACAAACTGAAGATCAGAGTTCACAGAAGAGACTCAGGAAACCTTCAAGATTTGAAGACAGTTTGTGTGGAAGAATGGGCTAAAATCACCCCTGTGCCTAGTTTCTCCATACAGGTGGTGTCTGGAAGCTGTTATTACCAACAAAGGCTTTTCTACTAAATATTAAATGAATTTCCCCAAGTGTGTTCAATACTTATTCCCTGTGTCATTCCACTTTATTAAATATAGCTTGTTTTGTGAACATAGTTGTCTTGATTTCTTTGTATGTATGGATTACTTGGGTTGTTAGTGATATGTGATGAAAATCTCAGGTCAATGGCTCCAACAGAAATATGTTTAATGAGAACAATGTTGACATGTTCAATACTTATTTTCCCCACTGTATCCATGTTACTGGCCACCACAGTTTCTTCATCCCTCTGCTCAGATGTAAATACTATGATCCCTATCTTCTCACAATGTTTAAATAAAATTATACAAAAACCACTGGACAGATTTTGATGAAATTTTCTCCAGAGGAGGCCCTTGGGCTACAGATGAACCCATTACATTTTGCTGGTGAACCATGAGTGCGTACTTTCACCACGGCCCAATCATCTTGCAATGTTTTCGCAGGATTATGCAAAAACTGCTGGATGGACTTTGATGAAACTCACCAGAGGTGGCCCTTGAGCTATGGATGAACCCATTACTGTACATTTTGGAGATGATCCAGGAGTGCATACCCCCATCAAGGCCCTATCTCGCAATATCAGTGTAATGTGATCGTCCATCCATCTGTTCATCCATCGGCAGGATTACGTAAAAACTACTGAAGGAATTTGGCAATACGAATGGAGGTATGGAGGATTGGAGGTATGGAGGGACAGAGACTGATAGATGGACGGACAGAGCCTTGGCAGAGGTATGTGCTGTCTGAGTGCCATCTAGTTACCTCTGCCAAGGGGGTTATATGTTCATTGCTGTCTGTCTGTCTTTCTGTCTGTCTTTTAGGGATTCTGCAAAAATACTTGTCACATTTTGTTGAATTTGTCAGCAGAGGTGGCCCTTGGGCTAAAAATGTACCAATTACATTTTGGGCCATATCTAGCTCAGTCTACATATTCTGGATCCCTTTTTCCCTTTTTTAACATTGTGAAATTAATTTTTTTAAAATACATTTTTGCTAATATCATAAAAAGTAATGGGCCAATCCACCCGAAAATACACTGGCAGATACAACTTATGATGTTGTGTCAATATAATATTTCAATCACATTTTATCAATGGACAGACAGCTTTGGCAAAGGTATGTATTTTATGAGTGCCTTCTAGCTGAGACAATGATATATAAAAGGGTGATATCATTGTTTATTAAGACTTATAATTAGAAGTTGTTTGCTTTAACCACCTTTTGAAATCAGAGGCCTTTCTTCTTCAGGTCATGTCTAAATAATGACACTATTGGTGGATTTTTTTTTTTTATTTTTTTTTTTTTTGTCGCAGTGACTTTAGGTACTGTAAAATGATAGTTAAAAGTTGTCACAATATTAATGCTATGTACACGTATGTGTTGTGTGAAAAATGCACAAAGCATGAAAAGATAAAAGCACTTCAATGGAACATGTAAATGCAGTTAACACATTTACATTTCTTTAACTACATGCTGTCCTTCTATAACTATAAGATCAGTACCAAACAAATAAAGAACTAGGGGGCACTCAGACAGTGCATGCCTCTGCCAACGCTGTTGTTCACCCAAACTCCACTCTGCCACTGCATATCGCCAGCAGGCAAAAATCTTGGCGGCGGTAAAAATCCATCCAGTAGTTTTTGCATAATCCTGCTAAACCATTGCTAGGACATTGATCCTTGGTGGAGGTGTGCAGTCATGGATCACCTCCAAAATGTAATGGGTTAGTGTGTTGGTCAAGAGCCACCTGTGGTGAAAATTGTATCTGTCAAGGTGTGTGCCTGGACTGGGCAGAAGAGAGGACCCAAACCCAGTACTCAAAGTTTCCGATGTTTATTTCGAGCTGGTCAAACCCACACCAGCTTGAGGGTGCAAAATAATAAATCCAAAACGACAGAACTGAAAGGCAAACAAAACATGAATAAACTAGGCTGAGCGGAAGTGTGGGGTCATACCAGAATTGATGAGGACACCATGCCCGGGTGAGGGGCAGCATCCCTTAAATGCAGACAGACAGGTGAAAATTAAATTACAAACAGGTGTGAACAATCAAGGATCAAACTAGGCTGGGGTGGAATGATAACGAGCACACATAAGCATGACTATGATACTAATAAACAAGACTGAGAGCGTAATCATAACTAACAGAGAAATAAATGTACAAGACTGAATAATAATGACAACCCAGGATGCAAAACATAAAAGCTATGATACTAATACTAAAAAGCAAGACAATTTTTTTTGTATTTTGTATACTTTATTAATCCCAGAGGGAAATTCAGGGCATCCACCTGGATGGAAGAGGCAGCCACGGTACGGCACCAATCCCTTCACCATTCACACACACACATTCACACCTGGGGCCACTTTAGAGTCTCCAGTTAACCTAACTTGCATGTTTTTGGCCTGTGGGAGGAAACCAGAAACCTAAAGCAGAGATAGACTAAACACAGGGCCATGACTATGATAATGAATAATAAATACAGAAAATCACAAAACGCAAACTTAAAGCGAGGACGTGGGCTGGGGCCCATGTTCTGGAGACAAGGAATATAAATTACAAGTCAGGGTGAAGACATGGAGCCCAGTCCACGTCTTTACAGCATCAAACTCTGTCCATTAGTTTTGGAGGATTCTTGCTAACACACTGTGAGAAGATAAGAGCCTTGACGGAGGTATGCATTCTCGGATCATCACGAAAATGTAATGGGTTCGTCTGTAGCCCAAGGACCACCTCTGGTGAAAATTTCATCCAGCTCCATCCAGTAGTTTTTGTGTAATCGTGCTGCACAAATACATACAAGGGCCTTGGTGGAGGTATGCACTCTCAAATCATCACCAAAATCTAATGTGTTCATCCCTAGGCCAAGGATCACCTTTGGTGAAAATTTCATCCAAATACATCCAGTAGTTTTTGCATAATCTTGCTAACAGACAAACAAACCAACAGATGAAAACATTACCTCCTTGGCAGAGGTAATTACAGAGTTAAAGGTCACAGCCTTCAATGTGACTTTGAGGCAGTGCACACGGCAACATTTTTACCCCAAACTCTGGAAATTCATCTATTGTTTAGCTGTCTGTGTATACTACTTGGAGGTGTGAAAGTGTAGAGGTTTGCTGGGTGCTGATTTTGCACATCCATGTGTACAGGAGTAAAGTGCAGCGCAATGTTACAGCCCCAATTTTCAATAGATCTCAGTCAATCCACACACCAAGGAGCATTGATTTTTCACAGAGAAATAGAAATGTGGAGCTTGTATTCTGTATTTCTCACAGAAATACAAGCTCTGTGATTAAACTTTAAGCCTGATGCATTTATAGTTAGGTTTAGGTTCAAAAAAGGCTCTTAATGATATCTGTAAAACCGCTTTTTTACACAGTAGATGCAGCCTCATATAGAAAAATGATCATCAAAATTATAACCAAGGAGGATGTCTACTGTTGCTGAATGATGAAAAAATCACTGTGGAGCAACCGATGTTTCAAATCCAGTTTTGCGCTGCTGCACAAATGATGTGATGTCAGCTGCAGAGGACATCACATCATATCACTTTTTTTCTTACTTGTAAAGCATTTGTAAAAGTTATGACTGAAGACTCCTTATCAAATATTCAAACCAGCTGTCAGTAAGTCAGATTTTTTTATTGTCTGCATTTATACAGGTTATTTATTTATTTAGCGTGGTTATCTATTTATTTATGATCACCTCATTCTTTCAGCTTAAAAAATTAATATAAATATTTCTTTTAGATGGAATCTGGTGTTTATAGTTAGAATCCAAAGTCCCTAGTAAAACGTCTACTTGTCATCTGTTAGGGTGGATTCACACTACCACGTTTGGATCAACTTTTACTGCCATTTTGGCAAACGTCTGGCTCTGCTGGCAAAAGTTGGTAAAAGTTAATGATAGTGGTGTTTGTTGGCAAACATTGATGAAAGTTGAATTCCTTGAAAATTTTCAGCATGCTGAAAAATTGCTGACATTTGGAAATAATATCGTTTTGGAAATAAACGTTGGTGAAAGTTGTGCTCAGTTTGTAAAAGTTCCTGAGCGCTGGGCTAAGTTATGCAGAGTTCACCTAAGTCGGCCTAAGTTAAGCTCCAGTGGCAAACGTTGACTGAAATGCTACTAGAAGCAAATGTTTCTAGACTGAAGCTCACTTCAGAGATGCACGGACGTAAGAGAAATGGTGAGAAGGGGGAATAAAAAAAAAGAAAATATATGTATAATCCCCCGACAGTGTGACAGCCCAAAAGAAAAAAAATCTCCCCATTGTGAAATTTACTGTTCTTAATTTTCTGCTCCATGCATAATCATTCTCCAGGATTTATTGGTTTGGCTTCCATTGTGGGGAATTGAAAAGCGCTGATGTGGTGTCAAAGAGTAAATGACATTTAGCGGGATTTTATGTTATTTTAATGGAGAGAGTTGTAACAGTCAAAATATAATCACCCATCATTTTATTTATATGATGATACACTAAATATTTTTTTTAGTGGTGTTGAACGATTAAAATTTTTAATCGTGATTAATCTTTTGGAATGTTGAGTTAATTGTGATTAATAACGTGTTAATCTCGTGTTTTTCCATACAGATACAGTGTACTTTAAGTCGGCAATTTTTCAAGTTTGTCATACTGTTATGAGCATGGGAGTGGACAAATATGCTTGCTGTCTTCACCTGCAGGTTTATTAAAGCTCTCAACATATCGAAAATGACAAAAACTATCCAGAATATTCTCCAGAAAATTCTCAAAAGTAGACTGCATGTGCAAACAACGGAATGTCAGGGCTCATTAACGTCACTGCAACACAACTCAGCATCCAGCCAGCCAGCAGCCACAAATGGAGCTTGCATTTTCTCCCATAGCAAACATTTACAGCTTTTAAGCAGATCAATACAAAACCATGGACCTCGTGTGTCACAACAGACACAATTTCCCTTTTAGCAGAAAAATTGCAAACATAACAGTTGTTTGTGGCGGCGCCTTGCATGGCAGCAGCCCCTCTAATTCTAGATGTGATTAACATTGTAGATAGGAGAAACATAATTTCATTCTACTGTACATGATTGGCTGTATGGATTGAATGACAATAAAGTTGGCTTCTTCAAACAAACTACTATCTAATCCGTGATGACACCCCACCGTGCTGCAAAAATGGCAGGGGAGTGAATGGACAGCTTGAGAGTTTCTTTAGACTGGTACTCACCAACAGTTGTACCCAAAGCTATGAGGATGAAAACAGGCAAATTTCTGTCTGTGTCAGCTGCTGGAGGTCAGCTACAACCTAGTATATAGCCAGCTTCCACAGAAGAAGAAGTACCTAACATCCAGACGAAGTTTTGGAGGAGGCTGTAACAATTATCTAGGTGAGAGCTCCAACAGACAACGTTGTAAACTTAAACATGACAGCACTTTGGGAATTTCCATAGCTGTACCCCAGCTTGTTTGACTTCGCAATGTCTGCATGGTGCGCACAGTGTCTGTGGCCAGAGCGGCTTTGGTACAGAGAGCCACTAGGCCAAAAAGTACTGTTTGCACTTTCTGCCATTAACTGCCGTTAAGCGTGATCACAAAATTTGTCGCTATTAACAGGGGCAAAGTGTTAGCGGGCGATTAATGCGATAATGCCAACACCACAAGTTTTTTTATTCCATCCACATTCACATTTTAATTGTGGACTTATTGTTGGAGTTTATAGATAGGCATTATTGTATTATTTTTTTCAGGGAATGAATGAATGAATGAACAGGGGAAAAGGGCATTCAGAAGTAATTACATAGGACTAAACAAAAATAAATACTGAAACGTATGGCCAAGGGAGATGTGTTCACTACAAAAGCAGGTCCAGAATGGCAGGAAGCCTCCACAGATGCTGATCTTTATGTGAGTGACACCTGACGCTGATTCCAGCTGACCTGCGCTGAGTATTCGTTTGCTTAAGTTAACCCAAGTTGGCAACAGCTACACATACTCTAGCCTAAGTGGGCAAAAGCTTGCCAACACTGAATGCAGTGCTGGGAAATGCTAGCAAAAGTTTTTAAAAGTTCATAAAAGTTGGTGCGAGCTGGATTAAAAAAAAAACCTGCTCACGAACATAATTTCACTGATGTTTGGACTAATTTCTCTGATTTTTTTAGAACGTCTGTAAAAGTCGGTCCCAACGCTATTAGAGTGAACCCAGCTTTAGTTACAATGGCAGTTTTCACACCTTCGGTGGATCCATGTGAACATGTGGTTGCTTCTTTGATGTGTTGTGTGCATACAGATGTTTCTCTCCGGGTTTAAACAAAAACGTTGTTGTGTGTACCAGGCCTAACTTTTATCCCTATATCCCACTGTGTCACTGTTCTGTTAAAAAAAAGTAAAATAAGTAGTTTGTTGTGTTGTGTTTAGTAAAATCAACTGGTAAAGGTCGTGGTAGAGGTCGCATTAAATGTACTAAACATAACAACTTTGCACAATAGAGATCGTTCCACCCAATACACAACTAAGACAAATACAATTATTCCTGAGGGTGGCAACAACACTGTTGATTCAAATGTGAAATATACTTTCTTGGTACATATTCATATTCTGCAGGGTAATTTATCAAACTGTAATGCTGTTTATACCATCTAGCTGCAATGCTCCTGGACTGTATGTGCATATGTATACATTTACTGCTTTGGCTAACCAGTTCTTCTCTTATTATCCATCCATCCATCTTCTTACGCTTAATCCTTTTAGGGTTGTGGGGGGGGGGGGAGGGCTGGAGCCTATCCCAGCATCATTGGGTGAGAGGCAGGGTACACCCTGGACAGATCGCCAGTCCATTGCAGGGCCAACACAGGGAGACAGACAACCATTCACTCTCACAGTCATACCTAAGGACAATTTAGAATCCCCAGTTTGATGCCAGTTAACCTAACTTGCATGTTTTTGGCATGTGGGAGGAAACCGGAGAAATCCCGGAGTAAACCCACGCAGACACGGGGAGAACACGCAAACTCCACACAGATCACTGATGGTCGGGGGCTGGGATCGAACCCAGGATCCCCCAGCCTAGGGTGAGTTGCTGTGCTAACCACTCCGCCACCACGCTGCCCTTATCTTATTATCTTGTTTACTATTGCTCTGAGTGCTGCTATTCCTTTGCTGCTGCAATCCTGGAATTTCCCTTGTGGGACTAATAAAGGCTTATCTTGTCTTATCTTAAACGTCATTTGAAAGCTGTTGGAAACGATGATCAATAAGGCAAAATCTTTACAACTTGAACAAATGATTTTTTTAATGCTGAACAGAACATTTCTCTTTAAATCTTAGCTGGGATTTTTTTTCCTGTCCATGCTTTGTTGAGTCTGTTCCATGAACCAGATTAACTTGTTATTAACCATAACAAAATTTATTATTGTCTGGAAACTGTAAAACACAACACTGAAATGTCATCTGCATTGCTTTTCACTACATCGGATATAAATACATCAAAGTTGAATACCTCCATAAACAGATAAGTCAGGGTGCTTTTTACACGACTCCAGGTACCGTTTTTACTTGTCCCATGATTGATTTTAGCTCAATATTGATAAAGACCACAGTGGTTATTTTGTGTTACTGATGGATTTAAAGGTAATTTAGAGGGTTCATTTATTTATTAACTCAGCCACAGGGAGTGCACAAGCCAGTGCACTCCTAGTTACGGTCCCAAGCACGGGTAAATGGGGAAGGTTGTGTCTGGAAGGGCGTCTGGTGTAAAACGTTTGGCAAATCAAACATGCGAATCGTGATAAATGAGACTTTCATACCGGATCGGTCAAGGCCAGGGTTACCAATGACTGCCACTGGTGCTGTTAACTGGTGGAAATTGGGCTGCTGTTGGTCGAAGATTGAAGAGTTGCAGAAGGGAAAGGTGTGTTTGGAGGCAGAGAGAGAAAAAGAAAGGCAAGAGTGTGGAGGTGAGAATAGGGATTTTAAATGTAGGGACCATTACTGTTAAAGGGAGAGAGCTGGACAGAAAGATAGCAGCGTGAGTGAAGGGGAAGATTTACTTTGAGACCTGCTATGATATATAGTTTGGAGACGGTGGCACTGGTGAAAAAACAGAAGGCAGAGCTTGAGGTAGCAGAGTTGAAGATTTTCATTGGGAGTGACTAGGAGGGACAGGATTAGAAATGAGTATATCAGAGGGACAGCTCAGGTTGAGCGGTTTGGAGACAAATTAAGAGAGGCAAAGCTGAGAAAGTTTGGACATGTGCAGAGGAGGGATAGTGGATGTATTGGACAAAGGATGTTGAAGATGGAGCTGCAAGGCAGGAGGAGAAGAGGAAAACCACAGAGAAGATTCATGGATGTAGTGAAGGAGGACATGGAGAGGGTTGGTGTTACAGAATAAGATGCAAGGGACAGGGTGTGATGGAGGCAGATGATCCACAGTGGCGACCCCTAAGAGGAGCAGCAGAAAGGAGAAGAAGATGATCAGTTTATTCAGTGAACAGTTTTTATTATAAAGTATGGGGTGTGGACAGCATGTCAGAAATCAGTTGCTCATAAAAACAAAGAACAAGTTAACAAGTATAAATTTCCCACCCTGTAATGCGTCTTGTGATGATGTGCATTAGATAATCTCCAAAAGATATAACTTTATAGTTTGCTACATTTAACTTTATCATTTCTGTCATTTAAACTTAACATTTTTTCTTGTGTTTTTATTTCACTTTAGGTGGAACTTCCTCCTGCTCCTGTCAGTATGCTCAGCAGTATTCTCTGGAGAAGACGAATTTGTTCAAGGTAAACTAACAAAATAAATTTTTGACATATATTTTAGTACTGCTACTTGAACCGTTTTTTTGATTCACATTTTTTTCCCGGAAGTGTTCCATGTTTTGCTAATGTTTACTATTTGGTCATGGACGTGATGAAATGGACCAGTTTATTCTTTTTTGGCTTTCTGTTTGGATCATCACATACACAGATCCAGTATTCATGCCGGATTTCAATCCCATTTGTGAATCCCACAAATTGATTGCACGCCCAGTGTTCTGCATAGGCGGTTTTCTTTAGTTTCTCTTGTCTTCTGTGTCTTCCTCAGATTGTTGAAGGTGTTTAGGCGAACAGTTTAGCACGCTTAGTCTTGCTTTGGTACTTGTTCATGAGTTGTTTTAGAGTTTCTCTTAAAGCCCGCAATTGTATTGTGGGCTTCTGACTAATTCATCTGAAGTAACATTTTTCATAATTCATCTGGAAACAACATTAAGTTAAATTATGAATGGTCGTCATGAAAGGATAAAAGAGAAGAAGGAGAAAAGAAGGCAGTGTGCTCCCATGCTAAACTTACAGGCTTGCCAGTATGATGTCAGTCAATTTTGACAGTGAAGAGTAAAAATGAAACAAACACAGTAGGCAAACAGCTTGGACTTAGAATTAAAGTCAAACTGAAAGAAAAACTGAAAAAAGCTAAAGTAAGCTAGTAAAATAAAGTAAGTTAGCATGCAGGTCTGTGCTTGCTTCTTGTTAAAAAAAGTTAATTATATTCGACATGTGGGACACCATCTGGTGTGTGTGTGTGTGTGTGTGGGTGGGTGGGTGTGGATGCCTATCTCTATTTCTATGACCCTAGGCCACACAGTTAGTCTGTGTGTTAACTATCCTGGTGTGTCAACTATCCTGTCCCCGTTCTATTATGCTGAGCACCAAACGAGAATGTTTCCTATTAGCGACAACTTAGCATGGCCATTTAGCATTTGCTGTTTTACAATGATGAGGTTAACGTTACTTACCTCCAATTAAAACGGGCTCAGTGGACTGTCCTCTCTGACACAGCACGGTGGAAAACAGTCCCACATCCCTGGCAAACAGCTGTAGCGGCTATTTGACCTAACCACTGGTTTTTAGTGAGCCGCTGTGCTAACCGCTGGAGTGACACATCTGTTGTGTTTCATGCATGTGTGTGTGTGGGGGGGGGGGGGGCAGGGTGCTGGCAAGTAGTATATGAGAAGCTCTGCTGAAGAACGGGGTATGTGTATTGTAACGTCGGGGCCATTTTAAGGGGGCAGGGATTTCCCAGCATGCTTTGCCAGATTGAAACGTTACTGTGTGTGTTAAATGTGTTATTTCTGAGTTATACTGCTGTGTCATTATAACTGCATTATAATGACCCAGCAGTGTTTAGCAGGATTAGGGCAAGATGTACCATGTGTGTGTAACCATGATTCAAACAGGGGTCTGGGGGAATGACCTCCGCTCCTGTCTGTGCTGAGAAGCAAGTTGGGGTTGGGGTGTACAAAATAAATCTGGTTGATCACAGCCATCTGCTCCATTTTCTTTGTGTGAACCCTTGCAAACGTCACACTGGTGTCAGAAGTGGGATATGGAGCAAGATGAGGGTACAGCGGCCGGAGCGATTCATCGCTCAGCCAGCAACGGAGTGTAGAGCTGAGACGCCGGCCCCTGGAGAGCTTCGCCGCGATGGACGGAGCAGAGCAAACCAGCCCTGTTTCCCGTCCTTTTCAGGGCAGGACGGGCTGGCGATTCCAGAGCGATTAGAAGCGGCAATCGACCGGGAGCAGCGGGCCAAGATTCCCCGCTACAACGGCGAGAACCTGTTGGATGACCGCCTGGCCCAGGTCGAGTTGGCTGCCGTGCTGATCATCAGAGGAAACCACCGTGCTGAGAGCGAGTGGAGGAGGAGCTACGGCAGATCACAGCAGCGCGTGCACGAAGGAAACAGCCGTGGCGAAGCGAGGAAGGACGGCTTCCGCTGCACAGAGCCAGGGTACATGGCATGGTACTGCCCCACACACAGCGCACGACAAACTGGCCCCTCGCGACGTTAAATTAGAGCGAGGTGGCATGGGCGGGGAAAAAGCCGCCTCCTGCAGATGCTTCCCCCGGCAGGTGACGTCACAGAGGCCTTTGGAGTGCAGCAGCAGTGGAGCGAGCAGGACAGATCCGGTCTTTTCTCGGGATCGGCAGGGGCTGGGTGCCTGGACGCGGGCCAGCGGCCGACTGGGAGGTCCTGGCAGCGGTGGGAGTCATGGACTCCCGCTGCCAGAGGAGGAACTGTGCGTGTCCTACCGCTACCCGATGCTTTTCCTTTCGGTGACGTCACGGAGGCCCTCGGCGCAGGAGCGACGCAGCGGAGCGAGCAGGACGAAGATGCGGCCACTTTCCAGGCGCAGCAAGGGCTGGACGCATGGACGCGGGCCAGCGGCCGCCTGGTAGATCTGGCAGCGGTGGGAGTCGGCCGGAGCGGGCCTGGGACTCCCGCTGCCAGGGAAGGGACTGTGCGTGGTCCTACAGAGGCTGTAAGATGTGTCCATCCGCCCGCTGGTGGCCAAACCGGAACCCTACCCCAACCAGATACTCTGACCGAGACTCAGATGGCCCGTGCATGCCGCCCTGGCACCGGGCTGACTTGCGTTGGATTTCTGAAAGTGGACTTTGAATTTTCTGGGGACAGAAACCAGTCCGGGGGGGGCAGTGTAACGTCGGGGCCATTTTAAGGGGGCAGGGATTTCCCAGCATGCTTTGCCAGATTGAAACGTTACTGTGTGTGTTAAATGTGTTATTTCTGAGTTATACTGCTGTGTCATTATAACTGCATTATAATGACCCAGCAGTGTTTAGCAGGATTAGGGCAAGATGTACCATGTGTGTGTAACCATGATTCAAACAGGGGTCTGGGGGAATGACCTCCGCTCCTGTCTGTGCTGAGAAGCAAGTTGGGGTTGGGGTGTACAAAATAAATCTGGTTGATCACAGCCATCTGCTCCATTTTCTTTGTGTGAACCCTTGCAAACGTCACAGTATTTTGCAAAATCCCGATATAAACAATAGAGTTTTATATGAAAAGATGTATGTTTTTATCTTGTCATTCAATATACAGTGGGGAAAATACAGTGGTGTGAAAAAGTGTTTGCCCCCTTTCTGATTTCTCATTTTTTTGAATGTTTGTCACACTTAAATGTTTCAGATCATCAAACAAATTTAAATATTAGACAAAGATAGCACAAGTAAAGACAAAATGCAGTTTTTAAATGAAGGTGTTTATTATCAAGGGGAAAAAAATCCAAACCTACATGGCCCTGTGTGAAAAAGTGATTGCCCCCTAAACCTAACAACTGGTTGGGCCACCCTTAGCAGCAACAACTGCAATCAAGCATTTGCAATAACTGGCAATGGGTCTTTTACAGCACTGGAGGAATTTTGGCCCACTCATCTTTTCAGGATTGTTGTAATTCAGCCACATTGGAGCATTGGTTTTCGAGCATGAACCATCTTTTTAAAGTCATGCCACAGCATCTCAATCGGATTCAGGTCAGGACTTTGACTAGGCCACTCCAAAGTCTTGATTTTGTTTTTCTTAAGCCATTAAGAGGTAGACTTGCTGGTGTGTTTTGGATCATTGTCCTGCTGCAGAACCCAAGCGCATTTCAGCTTGAGGTCACAAACAGATGGCTGGACATTCTCCTTCAGGATTTTTTGGTATACAGCAGAATTCATGGTTCCATTTACCACAGCAAGTCTTCCAGGTCATGAAGCAGCAAAACAGCCCCAGACCATCACACTACCACCACTATATTTTACTGTTGGTATGATGTTTCTTTTCTGAAATGCTGTGTTACTTTTACACCGGATGTAATGGGACACACACCTTCCAAAAAGTTCAACTTTTGTCTCATCAGTCCACAGAGTATTTACCCAAAAGTCTTGGGGATCATCAAGATGTTTTCTGGCAAAACTGAGATGAGCCTTTATTTTCTTTTTGCTCAGCAGTGGTTTTTGTCTTGGAATTCTGCCATGCAGGCCATTTTTGCCCAGTCTCTTTCTTATGGTGGAGTCATGAACACTGACCTTAACTGAGGCAAGTGAGGCCTGCAGTTCTTTGGATGTTGTTGTGGGGTCTTTTGTGACCTCTTGGATGAGTCATCGCTGCGCTCTTGGAGTAATTTTGGTTGGCTGGCCACTCCTGGGAAGGTTCACCACTGTTCCATGTTTTCGCCATTTGTGAATAATTGCTGTCACTGTGGTTTGCTGCAGTCCCAAAGCTTTAGAGATGGCTTTAAAACCTTTTCCAGACTGATAGATCTCAGTTACGTTGTTTCTCATTTGTTCCTGAATTTCTTTAGATCGCAGCATGATGTCTAGCTTTTGAGGATCTTTTGATCTACTTAACGTTAACTTAACGTAATTATATTCAACTAATCCATACTCTAAATAATGAATTAAATAAGCTTAAAAAATGGATGGATTGTAATAAATTATCACTAAATATAGATAAAACTAAGGTAATGATATTTGGTAATTGTAAAAATAAAGAAGATATACATATTCATATAGATAATGTAGTTATTGAAAAAGTTAAGGAGATCAAGTTTTTGGGTGTAATACTGGATGATAAAATTAGTTGGAAACCACATGTCAGATACATACAAAACAAAGTTGCAAAAAATATTGCAATTATAAATAAAATTAAGCAGGTCCTAGATCAGGGGTGTCCAACCATGTGCCATGGAGAGCCAAGACCCTGCAGGTTTTCTCTTCTACCCAGTCTCTTCAGCAGGTGTTTTCACTTATCAGCAATCAGTGGGAAGAAGTTCACAGAAATCTGCTGTTGAAGACACTGGTTGGAGGTAAAACCTGCAGGGTCTTGGCTCTCCACGGCACATGGTTGGACACCCCTGTCCTAGATTATAAATCACTTCATATCTTGTATTACTCATTAGTACTTCCATACTTGACTTATTGTGTAGAGGTTTGGGGTAACAGTTATAAAAGTAAACTTAATTCATTGTTAATATTGCAAAAAAGGGCAGTCCGTGTTATACACAAAGTCGGGTACCTCGAACATACTAATTTATTGTTTTTACATTCAAAGTTATTGAAATTATGGGATCTGGTTCATTATTACACAGCACAATTAATGTTTAAAGTCAGTAAAAACCTCTTGCCACACAATATACAAAATCTTTTCAGGGAGAGAGAAGGGAAATATAATTTATGGGGGAACACAAAATTTAAAATGCACTTAGTAAGATCTACTCGGAAGAGTTTTTGTGTGTCTGTGTGTGGGGTAAAATTGTGGAATGGGTTGGGGGAGAAACACAGGCAATGTCCAAACATCCACATATTTAAATCAACATATAAAGAAATGATTTTTGAGCAGTATGAGAATGAAGGGCAGTGATGTTACATTGTGTCTTCAGTGAGGGAAGGTTGTTGTTGTGTTATGGTGATTGTGAAGGTGATGGTGTTGTCTGTGTTTGTATTGAACAAGCCAGAAGTGTATGTTTATTGTTGTTGTAATATTGTTGGATGTTGGTATTGTTGTCAATATGGACTGTCATTGTTGTGTCATTTTTGTTGTATAATTTGACTATGGGTGTATTATGGTGAATGTGGTTATGGGATAATGATGATTAAGAGGGATACTGTAATTTGTTGGGTATGGAAAAGGGGTGGGACTATATAAGCGTTGGCTTCTTCCCACTCCTTTTGAACATTTTATTTTTGGCTTGTCTTTTTGTTTTGTTTTGAATTCTCTTCTTTTTTTTTTTTAGAATGTTCAAATAAAAATCAATGTCAATGTCAATGTCAAAACGTTGTCAGGCAGGTCCTATTTAAGTGATTTCTTGATTGAGAACAGGTGTGGGAGTAATCAGGCGTAGGTGTGGCTGGACACATTGAACTTAGCATTCCAAAGATGTCATAACGGGGGGGGGGGGGTCACTTTTTCACACAGGGCCATGTAGGTTTGGATGGTTTTTTTTTTGGTTTTTTTTTTTACCCGTAATAATAAACGCCTTCATTTAAAAACTGCATTTTTCTTTACTTGTGTTATCTTTGTCTAATATTTAAATTTGTTTGATGATCTCATGCATTTAAGTGTGACAAACACACAAAAAAATGAGAAATCAGGAAGGGGCAAACACTTTTTCACACCACTGTAAGAATTGAACATGCCAACATTTTTTTTTTTTTTTTTTTTTTTTTGTTACTTATTTGTACCCGTAGGTAGACTTGGTTTGCAGTCTGGTGACAAGCCACCGGCTGCTGGTCGCTGCGTGCACCCTAAACCTACATGTTTTTGGTATGCGGGAGGAAACCGGAGAAATCCCGGAGTAAACCCGCGCAACACGGGGAGAACATGCAAACTCCACACAGCTCACTGTTGGTCGGGGGCTGGGATCGAACCCACGATCTCATGATCCCCGCGATCCCCCGGCCGAGGGTAAAACTGTGCTGCCACAGTGCTAAACCACTGCGCCACCGTGCAGCCAACATTTTTCTCATTAAACATTTCTGATGGATCCATTGACCTGAGATTTTCACCAGATATCAGTAACAACCCAAGTAATCCATGCATACAAAGAAATCAAGGCAATTGTGTTCACAAAACAAGTTATATTTAATAAAATGGAATGACACGGGGAATAAGAATTGAACATGCTTGGTCAAATTCATTTAATATTTAGTAGACAAGCCTTGGTTGGTAATAGCTTCCAGACTTCTCCTCTATGGAGAAACTAGGTGCAGGCATTGCTCAGGAGTGATTTTAGCCCCTTCTTCCACACAAACTGTCTTTAAATCTTGAAGGTTCCATGGGTGTCTTCAATGAACTCTGATCTTCAGTTCGTTCCATATATTTTAAATTGGATTCAGGTCAGGTGACTGACTAGGCCATTCTAGCAGCTTTATTTTCCTTCTCTGGAGCCAGTTGACACTTTCCTTGTCTGTGTGTTTGGGATCATTGTCATGCTGAAATGTCCACCCTCGTTTCATCTTTAGCATCTTGGCAGATGGCAACAGGTTCTTGTCAAGGATGTCTCTGTACATTTGTCCATTCATCTTTATTATATGAAGTCTGCCTGTACCATGTGCTGAAAAACACCCCCACACTATGATGCTCCCACCTCCAAATGTCACTGTTGGTATTGTGATTTTGGGCTGATGTGCAGGACCATTTCTCCTCCAAACATGCTGTGTGTTGTGGCATCCAAGAAGTTCAATTTTGGTCTCATCTGACCAGACTATATTCTACCAGTATTAGACTGGCTTGCCCAAATGTTGTGCAGCAAACTTTAAACAAGTTTCAACATGCTTTTTCTTCAGCAGTGGAGTCTTGTGAGGTGAGCGGACATTTAGCTCATGTTGGTTGAGTGCATTACTTATTGTTTTCTTTGAATCAGCAGTACCTGCTAACTCCTGGTCTTTCTGGAGCTCTCCATGAGTGGTCTTTGGCTCTTGGATAACTTTTCTGATAATTCTTTTGACTCGTGTATCAGAAATCTTGTGAGGAGCTCCTGGTCATGGCCTGTTTATGATAAATTGATGTTCTTTCCACTTCTGAATGATGGCTCCAACAGTGCTCACTGGAATATTCAGCAGTTTAGAAATGTACCTGTAACCAATGCCATCATTATGTTTTGCAACAATAAGGTTGCAAAGGTCTAGAGAGAGCTCTTTTCTTCTACCCATCATGAGTTCTTTGTGGTGTGACAATCTGACATTCACAGACCTTTTTAAAGGCCCTCAGTCTGAACTTAACCAGCTGAAATTAATTTGCACTGATGGGGAATGGAATGGTTTCCTAAATTCTGATGGATTTCAGCTGGTTTCTTCGCTTTCTATGCCTTTTTGCACCTCTTTTTCTTCATGTGCTCAATACTTATTCCCTGTGTCATTCCACTTTATTAAATATAACTTGTTTTGTGAACACAGTTGCCTTGATTTCTTTGCATGTATGGATTACTTGGGTTGTTACTGATATCAGGTGAAAATCTCATGTCAATGGCTCCATCAGAAATATGTTTAATGAGAAAAATGCTGACATTGTGGAGGAATATATAAGGGGTACCAGTGTGGAGGCACGGAATAAGTGCAGGCTGACATGGCGAACTGAAGTTTAAAAGGGTGTTTTATTCATCCTCCATCATGAGAGTTCACCCCAGCGCTGTGGGAGCGCGCTGGAGCGAGCCCTGTGTCTCTAGTAGCAGCAAGTAATGCGTGTGATCAGCAAGAGAGAGTAAGAGAGAGAGCAAGCGATATGCAGTTGACTTATATACCCAGCTAGACAATGCATGCATGGCATATTAGCATCACAGTAAACAGCAGGAAGGCATGGACATTTGCATTAGAGACGCACATATCAATAGCAGGATTACTGGCACCGGAATTCCTCTCTACCTATTGATATCAGTCCATACATCTCACTGTTCTGCTAATTGCTCCAGCTGAGCGCTCTGCTTGACCCGTAGGCTGTGGGGGTCACCCACACCATGTTCAATACTTATTTTCCCCGCTGCATATGTCATATCACACAGCCCTAAGCTAGAAACCATTTTTATATAGACTCCTACATGGCAAGTTGTTCCTTTTAGGTTGGGTGAAGATATTCTCTGGTCCCAGTTTCTAGCTTGTCTCCATGAGCAGCACACCATATTTTCTCCCACAGAAGTTTCAGTCTCTTATCTGGCATTGCATGGAGTTGAAGCATGATTGGCTCTGGTTCTACGAAGTCTACACCAGCATGAAAAAAAGTTCCACAACAGTTTTTGACTTCTCAAATGAGAATACCTCTGGTGACACCACATGGGGTTTTTTATGTTTTATTAGCATAAACAATCTTACGGATATCCCCCTTAACACATTCAGACTCATTTTTGAAAGTGGTTATTACAGCAGAAAAAAATGTAACCTTTGTTGTAAATGCTGTTCTGATGGAAGTTTTTAAGCAGACAGTATCGTCACTTGCACACTGACATCACAAAGGAAGAGAAAGGAAATATTGCATGTGAAATACATGGTTAGCTTGGCATCTCAAGGAGAGTAAAGGCCATTACATAATCTGCAAGAAGGGAGAATTTTTTTCTTTTTCTTGAGGTGGCAAGAACAAGAACAAAGTTCTTTCTGGCAAGGACATTTCATACGTCACAAGAAACTCAAGTGCAGAACTCCTGGGAAATTCAGATTTCTGGCCAGTCACACAAGTTTTTGGACACCACGCAAGAAAAAAGTTCTACCACAATGATGAATGATGTGTCAAGAACAAGCTGCAAGAACTCCCAAACAAGGGCTGTAAGAACTAAATGATGTCATTTTATTCTTACAGCCCTGGGAGAGGGAACAAATTTCTTTGTTCTTGTGGAGTATATATAATCCTTAAGATAGAGTATTCAGACAGTGCCTGACGCAGCTTAAATTCTAATCTTAACCAAGGACAACTTTTGGAGTCCAAACAGAGAGGCTGCCATTAACCTCTGTGCATTTGACACTGGGACACCAAGTATATGCAGGCAGTACAGCAGCTGCAAATACCAGTCCTAGCTGTCGAGAAAAAAAAAAGATTCAGTCTTTTTATGGCTCCACTACAGCTACAGCGGTGGTCAGCTCCAAGTAACCCCTGACAGGGTGATGGCACTGTTATGTCCATAACGAATACTATAATAATGAGGCTGAAGATGCAGTCGAACGGAACTTTATTGAACAGACTCACACAACACTAAGGCGCTCCCATCAAGGCAGAGGTGCTGGTCGAAAAAAGACCGTGCCTCTTCCAGGTAGACCTTTTATACTCTGGGTGGTGGTGGAACTGGAAAGGTGTAGCCTTCACCCATAACACACAATGGTAATCATAATTAATGCACTACATTTTTCCCCCCGTAGAAAAGTCCAAGACATGCACCATTAGACCCTCCCAAATTTAACCCAAATCACACACTAACAGTAAATACAATAACAGGGCCTATCCATGCACACAAATAACGAAAACTAGAGGGGGACAGGTGGACCACTGTCCCACCTCCACACGGCCAGACGGGTTATTCTGCAATCTCTGTCATAAAACAGTACATAGGACAAGGTAAGCTGCCGTGTTCCTAATGTAAAACGTGAAAAAATAATCCCAAAACATATGTACAATCAAAGCCTATCAAAACACTCCATAAACGGTCAATATGTACATCCACACCCCTCTGTGCCAGCCCCCCACCCCAACACCCTCACCCCACAACTCAGGCAAATTACACATCACACATGCCATTAAATGCAGCAGTATACACAGTGTTGTTCTGTTTTTTTTGTTTTTTTTGTGTTTTTTTTCCAGAACACACACACAGGGCAATCCCACAGCAAGTGAGCGTGAGACATATCAACTACGTGGCTTCGGCAATTCACACCTATTAACATTTTCTGCACAAGCCCATTGACAAAGGCGGCTCTCACTCTTTTTTTAAAAACACGAGCCCTTAATCTAGCCACTTTTATGCATCTACCACGTTGACAAACAATAACAACGCAGCCCCGGTAGTGTACACATCAACATTACAGTCATTACCATGTTAAAGTGTCTGTGACACGATGTAGGAAGTATGGCTCAATATTCAGTATGAATTTATCTTCAATCGTCCACGTAGTTGGTTCTATTAACTTAGAACGCTAAATAAGTGGAAAAATATTTCTAAGTGAATTTAAATTTAGCGCCATGTTGCAGTAACGCGATATCCGGAGACTCGCCTTGTTTCTGGATATGACGTCATGAGAGGAGTTTAATCTCGGCTGATCCGTGTGCTATCAATGTAAACAAGCTGTTTAGCTTCTATATCAGCGAAGAAATGCCAAATTGTTGCGTGGCAGCTGGGTGTTCTTATTGCCCCAGTGAACATACACTACCGTTCAAAAGTTTGGGGTCACTTAGAAATTTCCTTATTTTTGAAAGAAAAGCACTTTTTTTCAATGAAGATAACTTTAAACTAATCAGAAATACACTCTATACATTGCTAATGTGGTAAATGACTATTATAGCTGCAAATGTCTGGTTTTTGGTGCAATATCTACATAGGTGTATAGAGGCCCATTTCCAGCAACTATCACTCCTGTGTTCTAATGGTACAGTGTGTTTGCTCATTGCGTCAGAAGGCTAATGGATGATTAGAAAACCCTTGTGCAATCATGTTAGGTCTGCAATGCTGTAATTGCTGCAAATGGAGGATTCTTTGACGAAAGCAAAGTTTGAAGGAAAAAATTATTATTTCAAATACAAATCATTATTTCTAACCTTGTCAATGTCTTGACTATATTTTCTATTCATTTTACAACTCATGGTGGTAAATAAAAGTGTGACTTTTCATGGAAAACACAAAATTGTCTGAGGTGACCCCAAACTTTTGAACGGTAGTGTATAAGCCTGTTTGCATTCCCAAAAGATGCCGATCTTCTTAAAAAATGGGTGAAGCAAGTACAGAGAACAAGGGACAAATGCAACCAACACCATCTTCTGTACTCTGTAGCGACCATTTCACTGCAGACAGTTTTGAGGAGGCGCCTGTTATATGGGAATCTTTAGGCATGAAAGTTTGTTACAAACAGGTTCTAAAACCGACTGCCATACCTACGGTTTTTGAACTCCTCTTAGCTGAGCCTTCGCCCTGGGTCGAACCATGTCAGCGACCCGCAGGGGAGCTCGAATCGGCTTCAAACTTCCACAACGTCTAGACCGGGCTTCCTCTCTGGGTCGAACCGCTCCACCGACCCCATACGAAGCCAGACTCGGCCTCCAGTGTTGCTGTGTGGCACGTCTGTCCACTGTGCCAGCCGGTCCTGCCCCGCTCTCTTTCATTTTGAACGCTGGCAAAGCCATTGCAGCCCCTTGCTTCTCAGTACATCCCAGCCGAATTCCGGAAGCAGAGGGAACACATCCTCACAGCTCCACCCGCCATCACGGGCGTTCCACTGTGCCGCCCAGTTCCCACATCCAGGGTAACTTGGGCCCTGGCGCCGGAACCCTCCCGCGATGGACCTGGGTGAGATTGGTTCTGTCCATCTCCCAGAATACTAGGCCAATCGTCATCCCATACAGCATCATCCACCACGCACAGAACCAGTCAGTCCCACAAACCAGGGCCCGATCACTCCTCCGATACCGCTGGTGATTGTAAAGCTCAGTCTGTAAAACAGGTCGCAGCCCATCACGTTCGACCCCTTGACAGTCACCATGAACTGGATATTGGACACCACAGCTGACTTGTACCTTGCCGTCAGCTCCAGCGAACCCACGATGTCTGTTACTTCCATAGCCACAATACGGCATCGACAGTCCTCTTACACGGTAATGTGAGAGCACACTCCTCATAGTAGGCCAGTTCAACACAGATGCCACTGCACCCGTGTCCACCAACAACGGCACTTCCATGCCGTCCAGCATCATGTCACAATAAATGCGCCCATCTGTGCTCGGGGAGACAGTGTGAATAACCGTAGGAGTCATGGTGGGGGAATACGTTCTGTGTCACCGTTCCCCTTGCTCAACCTTTTTGCAGGCCCTGGCGAAATGATGTAGGAGTCCACACTTGCCACAGCGTTTGCCCCTCGCTGGACATGCTCTCGCCTTGTATCGGTGCTTGGTGGACCTGCAGCCCAAAAACGTCTGGGCGACCCCGGGGCGGACCTAATCTTAATAGCGGTAGCGTAGTCTTCTTTATCTTCTGCGCTGTCATCGCTACCCGGGTCCACAGCCTGCGCCGCTGATTGTGAGTCAGACTGCCTTAACGTTGTTCTGTCACCAAGGTCCTTTGATAGATTATCTGCTGCTTCGTACTGTTGAGCTATCTCCACAGCTGCAGTCAACGTCAGTTCACCAGAGTGCATGAGGAGCCTGGACCGTGCCGCAGAACATAGCGCGTGCTCTGCCAACTGACTGCGGACCATTTCTTCCTCCAAAGCCCCGAATTGGCACTCTCCAGCCAGCTGGCGCAGGTCCGCAACATACTGTTGCACAGACTCTCCCGGCCGCTGGCGTCGCTGTCGGAAGACAATGACGTCCTCAGGAGCGCGAAAGTAGCGCACTATTTTCTCAACCACGTCCTCAAAACTATCACTCTTTCCCAGTGTGCTGAGAATACGTTGCCCTTCCATGCCGAGATTATGGACCAGTATTACTCGTGTACGTAGTTTCTCCAGTTCACCGAGGTTCACTTAAATAGGAAGTCAGTCACCTGACCTGAATCCAATTTAAAATCTCTAGAATGAACTGAAGATCAGAGTTCATAGAAGACACCCACGGAACCTTCAAGATTTGACGACAGTTTGAGTGGAAGAAGGGGCTAAAATCACTCCTGAGCAATGCCTGCACCTAGATTCTCCATACAGGGGGCATCTGAAAGCTGTTATTACCAGCAAAGGCTTTTCTACTAAATATTAAATTAATTTCACCAAGTGTGTTCAATACTTATTCCCTTTGTCATTCCACTTTACTAAATATACCTTGTTTTGTGAACACAGTTGCCTTGATTTCTTTGTATGTATGAGTTACTTGGGCTGTTACTGATATCTGGTGAAAATCTCAGGTCAGTGGCTCCATCAGAAATTTGTTTAATGAGAAAAATGTTGGCGTGTTCAATACTTATTTTCCCCACTGTGTATATACAGTAATTCTGTACAGGAGCAAATACATTTTATGCATGTACAAAAATGAGGTCCTGTTTCTTCTCTCAACATGTCTGCCATTGCTCTCTTTGCTCTTATCACTGGTTGATCAGGAAGCTTCAGAATATGTCACATGCAAATGTAACTGTAGACCATGAAGACTTCACTGGAAGTGAAGAACAATCCATCATAAAAATAGGAAATAGAAATTTCAGGTTAGCATGTTTCTGCAGCTGCTTCTCAGCTGGTCAGATGATGGTGAGAAGGCGACTATTTCATTGTGAATGGCTAGCTTTAGTATCATAAAGAGAAAGATTAAAAAAAAAAGTTTTAAGAAATGCGATTAAGTTTTGTGAAACTTCTTTTTCTTTTTCTAATTTTGAAATGACATGTCTCATGTGAAAAAACTGTCATGGTTCTGACTTGTTGTGAATTGCCCTAGTTTCCCCCTGACAGCTCTGGCACGCCCCTTCCTCCTGTCAAGTGCCATCAGCTGCACTGTCACGGGTGTTCACACACATACACGCACCCACACGCATACACACACATGCAAACGCTCCATTCACTCTCATTCGCATGTTCTCTCACACACCGGGTGCCAATCAGTCCTGCCCACGCATTCTCACACCGGCAATCTCTTTCCTCGTTAGCTTCAGGAGTATTTGTTTGCCGCTCCAGAGGAAAGAGATTGTCGGGGCATTCGCCTCTATACGCAGCAGCTAGTTCTCCCCATATATTGTCCACTCCCTTCGTTGGGTTTGGGTTTTTCATTCTCTCCCTCGTGCGTCGTGTTATGGCGCATGGGGGTTTGTGACAGAATGCCCCGACCTTAAAAAAAAAACAGCGGAGTAGAGTTGCATTTTTTTCCCTTCTCTTTTTTTCTCCTCATACGCGGGCACGATGATCTGAACGGACGAGGAGCTGGAGGCCCAGAAGTTGCTGGAGGAGGCAATTTCCGCATTTCAGTGGCTCCCCGAGGACCAGGAGTGGGCACGTTTCATAGCGGAGGATGTTGAACGGCACCATCCTAACCTCCGGGTCATTCATAGGGTGGACACCATCCTCTCCGCTATCCTCCCCACTCCTGACATAGAGCCGGAGGATGCCAGTCCGTGATCGGAGCTGGCCCGTCAGAAGAAGACTTCCTCCTTCCTCGGATCCCCTTCATCTCCCGGGCCAGTGTCCCCCCAGTCTTCGGATGAGAAGACGGAGGTGGAGCGCCACGAGAGAGAGACACGAGGATGCGCTTCTCCGGCAGAGAGGGTCCCTGCCCTCATGTCTACCCAATCCACGGACTCGACTGAGGAGGAGTGGCAGGCCCTGTTCGCTCTGATAGCTCGCCGGGTGAGGGAGGAACACCGGGTGAAGGAGGAGCAGAGACTGGCCCAGCGCAGCTGTTGGATGAAGGAAGAACTGGATAAGGATTCCCCAGCGCTCGAACTCTCCGTGGCCACTCCGCCTCCCTCTCCGGAGAAGACGGAATCTCTCTGTGTGGGTGACCCACTGCCCGGCACGGTGCTCCGCATCCCGGATTACCTCATGCCCGCATCATTCAAGCGTAGGAGAGGGAGGAAGCCCCGCAGTAAGAAGCGTCCTGTCCCACGTACTGCGGCCTCACCTTCCCGCTCCGCGATATGCTCTGCCCCGTCACAGGAGGAGATGGAGGAACGTAGGCGGGCTCTCCTGGCAGAAATGGACCTCATGTTGGAGGTGAAGCCGTGGCTCCTCCCGGAGATGGCTGAAAGACTGATAGAACTTTCCCCGAGGGAGGAGGAGCGTCAACATGACGAGGAACGCCAGGAGAGCACAGTTTCTTTTCATTCCATTTCCACAGTCAGTGATCAATTTTGCCCGCCTCCTGGCAAAGAGACTCAGGGTATGCAGTCCCCTGAGTTCTCCGCCCCAGCGGCATACAGTGCTCTCGTGCCTGGTCTCAATGACTCTTTTCTATGTGCCCCCACGAGCCCATCGGTCCTGGATCCAGGTCACTCAGGGGAGGAGGAGCCAGAGGACCAAGAGGGTCCAGCCCATGGGCCAGCGAAGGAGTCGTCCATGGCTGCCACGCCAGAGGAATTGGAGACTTGGAGGACGGCGCACGAGAATTCCACTCCTGCTCCCATCATCACACCCGCTGCGAGGGCCACCACAGTGGAGTCATACCCCGGACCGGACCTCCAGCCACTGGGACCTGGGGCGTAGTCGTCGGAGTCCTGGACGGCGGTAGAGTTTAAGCACAGGCAAATAGTCTCTCCTGTAGTTCATTTGTTGATGGTGGAGGGATCTTGCCTGGCTTTTGGGGAGGGGAGTTGGGTACGGCCCCCAGCCGCATCTGCCCCCCCCCCACACCGGGCTTTGCTGCTGCTGGCGACCCTAATTGCTCTCCCTCTCCTATCCCCTTTGAGCTCCATCCTTGGGTTGTCGGAGAGGAGCTGCCACCACCTGGGAAGCCCACAGACAACGAGGCGGGTCCAGCCTTCACGGAGGAGGCCGACAGGGATGAAGCACCCAACAGACCAGAGGAACCCGTGCACCCAAAATTGCCGGAGTCCTGGACAGCGGTGGAGCCAGAGTTCAGGCAAGTGTGCTGCATTATGTCAGGAATTTCAATATTATTGTCACACTGCCCGACTCATGGTGAGGTGGACCCGGGGCAGCTCACAGTAGCCCTCGGGACCGCCACACCGGGCTCCACCACTGCCGGCAACCCTGACCCTCTTTTTCTTTTTCTCCCTTCGGGCTCAGAGCCTCCGGCCAGGGTCGCCGGAGTGCTATTGTAGGCAACCGAGGATCGGGGTTCAACTCCTGAGGACGTGAGGATCATCACCTCCCTCGCTGGGGAGGCCACCGCTGGAGCAATGAGGCCCCCGATGGTGGTCACCATAGGTGCAACAGTGCTCCAACCGGAGCCCACCGCGGGTGCAGCAGAGCCTCAGCTGGGGTCCACCGCGGGTGCAGCAGAGCCCTGGCTGGGGTCCACCGCTGGTGCAGCAGAACCCTGGCTGGGGTCCACCGCTGGTGCAGCAGAACCCCAGCTGGGGTCCACTGCGGGTGCAGCCACGTCCCAGACCGGGACCATTGCGGGTGCAGCCACATCCCAGAACGGGACCATCGCGGGTGCAGCCACGTCCCAGACCAGGACCGCCGCGGTGCTACGGTGGCCCTGCTCCTAGCCTCGAACGGCAGGGGGGGCTTCTCTTCTTTGGCTTGGCCGCCGATGTTCCTGAATATGGAAGCTGCCTCTCCGCCTTCCTCGCAGGCCCTGGTGGCTCCACCGCACTGGTTGGCCACCCGAGGGACTTGGTTTATGGGTCGGGTGGTCCATCGACCCAGGCAGGCCTCCAGACACTATCCCACGGGCCGACTGCTGGACTTGGGACTTGGGCAGGCCACCCGATCTGCCACTCCTCACCACGCTGGGGGCCTGGGACTCTGGTCGACCTCCCAAACTTTGGGCTTCTGGGGAGGGGGGGTTAGGGCTCCAGGTTGGGGGTTTGTTAGGAGGGGTTGTTCTTTATTCTGTTTTTGTACTATTGTGTTTTCACTGGTTGCTTCCCTCCTAACCAGTTTGCCCCCACCTTCCACCCTGGGTTAGTGTTTGTTACCAGGGGGGAGGGGTTCCCTTGAGGGGTGCTGTTTCTTTTCTTTTTTGGCTGATGGTACTGGGGTGTCTGGTATCCACCCCTGTGGGGGGGGGGGGCCTCTGTCATCCAAACCCGGTTCTGACTTATTGTGAATTGTCCTAGTTTCCTCATGACAGCTCTGGCATGCCCCCTCCTCCTGTCAAGTGCCATCAGCTGCACTGTCACGGGTGTTCACACACATACACACACCCACATGTACACACACACCCGCACACACTCCATTCACTCTCATTCACACGTTCTCGCACACACCGGGTGCCAATCAGTCCTGCCCACGCATTCTCACACCAGCAATCTCTTTCCTCGTTAGCTTCAGGAGTATTTGTTTGCCGCTCCAGAGGAAAGAGATTGTCGGGGCATTCGCCTCTATACGCGGCAGCTAGTTCTCCCCGTATATTGTCCACTTCCTTTGTTGTTCTCCAGCCCGTCACTTCACTCGGATTATTTCGCTTGGTGGTTAGGCTGGCCCTGCTTTCCGCTTCATCCACCAGACTGCATGATTTCTCCCCAAATTAGCTCCAGACCTGTAAGTCTCTTTTTGCCTTTTCTCTTGTGCTAGCAGCCCTGCAGCACTAGGTTGCTCGCCTTTCCTGTTTCGTGCGTAGCACAGCCCTGCAGCACTAGGCTCCGATTGGGTTTTTCATTCTCTTCCTCGTGCGTGGTGTTATGGCGCACAGGGGTTTGTGGCAAAGACAATAGCATGCATTCACAGTATATTAAAGAAAAAAAGATTAGTACAACTCATATACTGGTTCATATCTTTAGATGTTTGTACGTTCTTTACTGCCTTTTGTAGGATCTGTACCATCTTCTGTGTCATCTTTTTGTCTGTATAGTAGATGAGCTCACACAGTCAATCCGTCATAACGAGGGAAGGAGGAATGCACCCAGAGTAGCTTGTCTTAACATTATGAGACCGGTTAGTTGGTATCTGGGCTGACTGTTATGTATGAGTAAAGGAGTCGGAGCCTCTCTTCATGCAGCAACCAACAACCACCCTTTATTATCAGAACTCAGAACTATATATACAAGTGGCCGTGCCCGCCTGACGTCACACTGTGGGCATGTACGGCACCACACACGCACACTACACAACTCTGACATTACTGCAGGCAAAGAAAGTCAAGGACATTCTGAATGTGCTTACATCCACTTCAGATAGACCTCATATTATAGCTGCAGAACTGAAAAATCCTCAGAAGCTTTCTTGATGGATATGTTTATTTAATTCAAACCACACAGTGTAATTTGATCATATTAAAAAGACTGTAGCAGCCTCACTTGAAGGAGGTCATGACTGCACTTTTTCCACCTTTTAACAGCTTACATGTGTCTTAATCAAGTTTTTGTGACATATTTTGTTCACATTTTCTTTATTTTTTAAATTACTGAAGCACATTTGTTTTGTATTTTCTCTGGCTTTCTTGAAATGCTCTGATTTAAAGCCTTTCACATTGACAAACATCCTTCACCTATTCAACTCTGCTCTCCCTCTTATGTCAGTTAGCCATTAGCTTACTAGCTTCTAGCTTTCAGCTTTTGGCGTCCTTCTAGTTTGGATAAACGGCGCTAGTTTACTGATCCATAGTCAGCGGCGCAGCACGCACCAGCCGCCTCAGGCCACCCCCAACTACCTCGCCTTGACTCCACAGCAGGAGTCAGGTTCCACTCAGGGTGTTGTCAAAGATCATGGTGGGACACGAGGCTTTTCTGAGGCTGTGAAAACTGCACTTGTCCACAATAATGACATTCTTGACAAAATCACAAAATACTTATTTTTATTTTATAAAAGACATTTTCACAGGCCAATGTTAGTTTCCGCTCGCATATTCAATAATAAAACAAAAAAACTCTCTTATTTCTCCAGTTTCTCCACAAAAATAGACCTCTGTACACCTGCAGCTTTGCACCGGAGTAGTGTTGCTGATGTGTGAAAAAAATTTGCAGCCAAATTATCCGCACTGCTGCACCATTTTTTTTTTTTTTTTTTTTTGTAGCAGTCTGACTCAGCCTTAAAAATAAAATGTCTCCACACAATTTGATCCGGTTTCAGGTAACTCTGACCACAGAGCGGCTGCTGTCTTCAGTTTGCCATAACCATAGAAACCAATAAATCACGCAATGTAATGGCATGATGTCATTACGCAGCCAAATCAGATTACCATGATATTAACCTTTATACCGGTGCTATTGTGAGCGATGCATTATATAAACCCATTTAAAACATATTTAAACATATTTTTGTTCACCATATAAAGATTTGTAATCAATCAATTTGTTCTTTGTTACATACAGTATGTGCAGGCCGAGAGTTAGAGGGTCATGGTTCATCTTGGACACAATATGGAATAATCCTTGGAAAATAGGTTGGAAACCACTGTTCTAAGTTGTCCAGGTGATCTGATATCATGAGAAAGTTTTTCAGATGGCCCAAACCATATTTAAGCATTTTTGAAATAATACTAATTATTGTCATGTAAAGTATTTGGCTACTGATTATGGAAATAATTGTACCTAATAACTGTGCACCAATGAGTAACATACTACATTTATAGTACAAGTTTAAGTCTAGCATGCATGCCTCTTGTCCAACAAATGAATTGGTCAGAACTCAGCTCATACATACAGTAATGGGTCAAATCTTTGAGAAATCAAAATGCCTTGTGTGTTAAGAAAATGGATGGCTGGATATTTTATTTTTGGTTCCTCCTATTGAATTTCATAGATCCATCCACTTCTTTAGTGGATGGATCTTTAGTTTTGTTCAAGGCAAACTGTGAACCAGTCTTAGTTACACTCTAAAAGATTTAGCACAATTATCTCTCAAAAAGCGATAATTTTGTCAAGTGAGGAACTGCGTAATCCAGTCTTGCTTTATTAACCTCACCCATGTCTTGTCTGTCTTTCAGGAGTGGACATCCTTTATCGATTGGGGCTCACAGCTCAAAGCAGCACAGACTCTCCCGATGTGAGGACAATCTCTCTTCCTCCCACCAATGTTCCCTTATCATTCGATGTCCCTGTTTTTGGATATGGGGTGCTGCTCAACTCAAACTCCCTCTATGAGGCTGCAGCAGCCAGTCTGTTCCTGTCGGAGTTTGGTGAAGAGTTTTCTGTTGTAGTTAGCTTGTGCTCCTGGCGAGCAAACAATGCTTTTCTTTTTAGTGTTAAAGATAGCAAGGACAGACTGCATTTTGGCATTCAACTGCTGCCACGACGAGTAGTGGTTTATACTTCAGAGAAAGCTTCAGTCTACTTTAATTACAACTGGCAGGATGGGCACCAGCACACGTTTGCTGTTGGTGTTCGTGCTCGCTCCGTGTCGTTCTATGCTAATTGTGGAGCGATGCAGCAGTGGGAGCAGACCCTTGGCCGATTTCAGTCACTTGGGGAATCCGGGGGTCTGTTCACTCTGGGAAGAATGAACTCAAAGGCGGCACCATTTAGTGGTCGAGTGTGCCAACTGGACATCTACCCTTCTGCCCAAGTTGCTGCACACTACTGCAAATACCTTAAAAAACAATGCCGGCTTGCCGACACTTATCGATTACATTTGCCACATCATGGTTTGGATTCTGAGGCCAATGATCGCTCCTCTAGTTCTTTGACACAGTCCCCTCTTGGAGTAGCAGCTACGCATCATAGCCCTGTGAAAATTGCAGCAGCTGACCAACAGTACCCAGACACTATGGTAACACATTATTCAGCTTTGAGTTCATCAGTACACCCTCATCTGGGAGATCAAAGCCACATTTCCACATTGGAAGTGCTACCCCAGTCTCACCACCCCACACCAAGCAGGCAAGGAGCTGTGGAAACTGCTGATGGCATATCTCTGATTATGGCCAAAAATATGTCGGCTAAAGGCAGTGAGCCCCAGGGGGACAGCAATCACTCTGAAAACAGCACAGTGGATGAGAGCTTGCAGACTCCAGATATCACTGCAAGATTGGCTTTCCCAGACAGACAAAGCCAACTGAAAGAAGGACTCAGGAATAACTCCATCACAAGCTCTGAAAAGTCTCACTCTAGGCCCTACCTGACTCAGCACATTCTGGAAACCAGTGTAAGAGCCAACGGCACCACGTTGTACATGGAGAATCAGGTGGACACCTCGGACCTGCAGGACTTGGACGGCAGCTATGATGATCTGGGAGGATATGATTATGGATATGAGGACTTCTTGTATGACTACGATGAGAGTTTTCGTGGCTCTAAAGGAGAGCCGGGTCCTCCGGTAAGTGGCTGAATTTATAATTGATAAGCAGCATAATCAATTGTTTCAACCAAAAGTAGACTAGGACCATTATTACACATAGATTTATCTATAATTTTGATTTTTTTGCATGCATTCTAGGTGATTTGGCATGAAAATTTACGATTTTTGTTTTTCTCCAGTAACATTGATTTTTTTTTCAATTTTACTCAATATTACTACAAACTACCAAAAAAAGAATAATTTATTGTGAAGGGTAACAGGGAAAGTTGTGCTTATGTGTTTTTGTTGTTGGCGAGGTAATAAACATGGTTCCTCAGTTCGTGTTTTTATCCGAAAGGAGCTAATGCAACAGGGCTGTGCCTATCGTCTGTCTGTCCATCGACATTTCGAGGGAATCACTACTTCATCTAGGCTCACCAACCTCAGGCACATTGATCTTCAGGTGGGTCGGCCTCCAAGTTGTGATCAAGGTCAAGATCAGGGTCAAAGGTCAGGAAATCTGGAAAACGATTTCACAAAAATTGAAACTTCTTCGAAGTAATTATGGCAATGGTCATTAAACTTGCACACAATGATCATCAGTTAGGTCTCCATCCAGGTTGTGAAAGGTCAGAAGACCTGGGAGCTCATGGGGTGGTTTCATCAGGCCTAAATGAACTGCTCCATCATTCATTTATAGACATAAAAAACATAAGCACAAGTTATAATGCTCAGTTATGGTCAGGGGTGGGTCTAAAAAAATTTTGATCAGGGGGCCGGGGGGGGGGGGGGACTTTCTCAGAGAAGGGTGGCACACTGAAGTAACAAATAAAACAGCCTACATTTCTAGATTCTCAAATTCACATTCAGTTCACATAACTTTATTAATCTAATAGGAACTTCATGTGTGGATGAGCATCAGTCTGTCCGAGACACCCGTTCCACCCAACAACACCCCACACACAACACACATACTACATACATCATAACTACAGTGTTGCATAGCTACACATCATCTATACACAATGGCACTGGACACTGAGCCTGAAAGTTAAAAGTAAATTTAAAAAAAGTTAAAAGAGCCATGACTCATCCATTCAAAAGTCTAATGCAGGCCTATTCAATTAGTGGCCTGCAGGCCACATGTGGCCCAGAACCAACCTCTGAGTGGCCCAGGCCATGCCAAGGAAATATAAATTTAAGAAAAAAATAGGAAGGAATGACGGTCCGCAAGAGCGCACACAAACGACGTGCGTGACCATCATTCCAAGGAGTTCAGAAGCGCCCTGCCCACATGAGCTTTCCAGTCGGCAGGCAGAGTGTTTCACTAGCGTCACTGTCCGAGAGAAACATGAGCTTATTAAAGTATTTTAAACGCGGGAAAAAAATCAGAAGAGTATGGAAGCAGTGGAGGCATTTATGGTGGTTTTAACCCGCTGCTAACAGGAACAATAATGAAGAGTCGCTTAGCTAACAGGTGTGGTTAGGATTCATATGCAGGGAAAGGCAAGAGTGATTGATGAATCGCTGAGGATTGACTTCACCAGCTACTACAATATTAACTAATAATTTATGTTCATTACTATGTACCTGACAAGTTAAGATGACCGAAATTCACGAAGTTAGTGACTTTAATCTCTCAGCGGCCTTCAGACAAACTAAATGGGCCAACATTTGGATTTCAAAATAAGGGAGGTTTTCCTGCTGTCTGGTTGGTGAGGAGAGTTCTAAGAAACTATAAATATGTAGAAATATTATCACAGAAATAACTGCATCTTTTGTCATTTAAGTTATTTCATTAAATACAATTTTATTAATTTTTTTCTTTGAAATCAGAGTTAAATTGTTATGAATGCCCCTTGCAGGGCATTAATGAGACGCCAGATGCCAAACAGTAAGTTTGCTCGTTTATTTACAAGAAGATGAAATGACAAAATAAACAGCCACGTGGGGCAGAATATGAACATATACTGAGATACAAAATAACAAACTCAGAAGATAAACTAGGAGGGACAGCGAGGACGGAGACTGCGCTGTACAAAAACACTTACAAAGACATGCAGCAAGGAGTTCAAGACACAGGGGAAGGCTGGAGTCGGGAATAGGAGCTCCAGTCCCTTGTGACGAAGACGCAAGATTGTGTAGGTTGCAGCGAGGAGTGAGCCTCAGCTGCTCCCTTAAATACCAAGCAAAAACAAATCAGAAAAGAGGTAATTAACAAAAATGACAAACAGCTGTCATGGCGCCAGCTCGGCTTTGACAGACGGAAGTGCGGCCGTGATGCTGTCATAATAAAAGCCTCTGAGCGGCCCTAATAACAAACCCTGGAATACTACGGTGGAAAAGGGGAAATACTGAGCAACCTGAGCGCGGACTGAATCAGCACTCAGATCACCACATAAATTATTGTTCTGTTCTGGCTCTGCAAAATTATGGTCAAAAGTGTAAATTGTATAAGGAAAAAAAGTCAAAATTTTACCACAGTCTCTTTCAAATTTGTTAAAAACAGTAATTTTAATTTAGAAATTGACAAAAAATAGCCATAAAATAACCCACAAATTTATAATGGTCTCAAATGTACATGAAAAGTCAATTTTACAAGAGGAAATTACAAATTTGAGGAAAATGGTTTCAAATTTAGATAAATTCACAGAGAAAAGTAGAAAACTATAAGAAAATTGTTATAAATTTTGGAGAAAATCCTCAAACCTTCAACACTGAATTCATTACTCAAGTTTTTAAGTAGGTGCTTTTTGCATCCTTAACTCTACTAGAAATTTTTGGTTGACTGATATGTGTGTGTAATGGAATGTGTAGTTATAAAAAGAGGTTCCTACTCACACATGTGGTGATTTAAAACAAAATAAACCACAGTGGTGGATGTGCAATGTTTGTTAATGTTATCAATCTTTTCTTGGGGGGGTCTGCGCACTGAAGTGTTTGACAGTTTATTTTTTATTCAGCTAAATGCACTTTGTGATGTGCCAAGGTCAGTTATGACCAGGATGTAGTATATTTTATTTCAAAAGGGAAACAACTGTTAATGCTACCAACAGTGCACATTGAGTTTTTATGCACTTTGAGACATGCCTGAGTGATGTGACCAAAATGATTATTTACAGAATTTTATTTTTTTCATTCTATTTATTTAATTGTTGTTCAAGAGGAAAAATATTTCTACTGCTTCAAGTTCTGCTCAGCGCCAGCACTGTTATTGTGTTATTATGCACTTTTGATGTGCCTTTGTCATGTGGCAAGTGCACATTTAAAACCAAGGCAGTGAATGAAAAGTGCCTATTTTTTGTCATATTGATCTGTGTTGGTTTGAAATTTGTCATATTCAACAGATTGCTGAGCATGTGCGGCCCAGTTACTGTACATGTCTTGATTTTAAATTGTGGCCCAACCGATTTTGTTATTCAATAGCCCTGGTTTAATGGATGTGGTAGAACGCTTACCATGACTCTGTTAGTCTTGGAGGTGAGTGATCTGAATCTTTGACCTGAGGTTAGGAGATTACTGACTGAGTAATGTGTGTGTGATATTTGAGGTTATTACAGCTCCTTTCATTTTAGTCCTATTATAAATGCTGATCACGGGTCCCTGCTGTTGTCCAATTATTTTACTGCTTATCGATCTGATTTTATGCAATAGACTGCATTGAATGTCAGACAGTGATCCAAACCAAGCAGTGGCATTGAAAGGTAAGATCGATTCAATGAAACAGTGTTGGTTTTTGGCCTTGTCGCATACATCCAAAAATGTCTCCAGATTCTTTGAATATTTTGAAGATATTATGGACTGTAGTTGATGAAATGCTTACATTGCTTGCAGTTGTACACTGAGAAACGTTGTTCTTCAAGTGTTGGACTATTTGGACATGCAGGTGTTTACAAAGTGTTGAACCTCTCCCCATTCTTGCTTGTGAATGATTGGGCCTTTTGGGGATGCTCCTTTTATACCCAGTCATGACACTCACCTGTTTCCAATAAATCTGTTCACCTGTGGAATGTTCTCAAAAGGTGTTTTTGAGCATTCCTCAACTTTCCCAGTCTTTTCTTGCCCCTGTCCCATCCTTTTATGGAATGTGTTGCAGGCATCAAATTCAAAATGAGTGAATATTTGATTAAAAAAAATAATAAATATCAGTTTGAAAATTAAATATCTTGTCTTTGTAGTGGATTCAATTGAGTATAGGTTGAATGGATTTTTAAATCATTGTATTTTGTTTTTATTTACCTTTTACACAACATCCCAACTTCACTGGAATTGGGCTTGTATTTGAAAAATGTCCCACATTTAATAAAGAAAAAAAACAAATTTATTAGATTAAAACTGTAAATTTACAAGTAAAATCTCTCAACTATATAAAAATGCCAAAGATTCAAAGGTACAAGTAAAAATTTACAAGTTTATGATCAACAGTGAATTTATGTAAGAAAAATATGAGAAAACAGTTATAAATGTAAGAGACTTCACTACTCAAGTCACATTTTTAGCAGATACTTGTTTTATTCTTCTCTTTTACGTATTAGTTGGTTTGGGTTACTTACAGGGCAGCGCGGTGGCGGAGTGGTTAGCACTGCGGCAGCACATCAACTCACCCTTGGCCGGGGGATCCTGGGTTCGATCCCAGCCCCCGACCAACAGTGATCTGTGTGGAGTTTGCATGTTCTCCCCGTGTCTGCGTGGGTTTACTCCGGGATTTCTCCGATTTCCTCCCGCGTGCCAAGAACATGCAAGTTAGGTCAATTGGCATCAAACTGGGGATTCTAAATTGTCCTTAGGTATGACTGTGAGAGTGAATGGTTGTCTGTCTCTCTGTGTTGGCCCTGCGATGGACTGGCGATCTGTTCAGGGTGAACCCTGCCTCTCGCCCAAAAGATGCTGGGGATAGTCTTCAGCCCTCCACGACCTGAAAAGGATTAAGCGGAAGAAGATGGATGGATGGATGGGTTACTTACATGGAACAGGAGGAGGCTGGAACACATTGTGGAAATATGTTGCAAAATTGCTGGCACAAATTTACACAGACTTGTTTATTTACCCAGCGATAGAGCCATAAGGAAAGCTCAGACTATTTTTCCTGACAGCAGTCACCCTTTATGTGCGGAGTGCAAGATGCTGCCATCAGGTAGAAGATATGCTCTGCCCAAATGCAGAACAGATTTAAAAATTAATTTTGTTATGTCTGCAAATACCTTTGTAATGACGAGGACAGGTGCACAGTTGAACTCAGTTTTATTAAGGGGTTGGCAGCACAATACAGCCACCAGGCAGGGGCATCGGCAAAGAGGCCAAATAAAGATGCCTGCTGGTATTTATAGAGCGGTGCAGCGACGGAAGGGGAAGTGGCCACCACTACACCGCACTTCACAATAATCGCACCAAACACAACACCACATTTCACCCCCCCTCCTGTAGAAAAGTCCAAAGCACACACACAATTAAGACCCTCCCAAATTTAGGACCCAAATCACGCACTAAGAAAACTGAAACTGAAATTACTAAATGGCCTATCACATTCACACAACAAACCTAAGCTAGGGGGGACAGGTGGACTGCCGTCCCACCCCACATGGCAAGGTGGGTTATTCTGCCACCTGTAGACTAACTGAAAGTCCATCAATAATTCAAAACATTGCCGTTTTCCTAAAAATATAAATACGCTCAGAACAATAACATTTTAGTCTTTTTTTTCTTTTAACATACACAAACATATGAACATTAGAACTATTTTTATTTCAATCCAACCCTACTGTCCTTCCGGCAGTGGCATGGAAGTGGCATGCCCCCAGGGTCGCAGCTGACCTCATGGATGAGAATTCCTCTTCTTCTCACCATCGGCTGTTTGTCTCATCCGGACCCGCTATCCGAAGACTCTTCCCGGGCACGCCGCAGCTTGTTGGTTTGCTTCCATGAGCCGTCCGACAGCTGGAAGTAGGCTGTGCCCTGCTTAACCACGATGCGCAGCCGCTCCTGGTGTTCCTCTGGCTGTTGTTTGGCCCATATCTGCCATGGATGTCCCTCTCCTTGACCCTGGACCAGGTCCGTAACTCTCAGAGGAGCTCTGCTTGGCCTGCAATGATGGCGTCTGGCACTCGGTCCCTCCGTGCCTGTTGGTTTGGCCCCAACCTCTTTTAAAACCGTTGTAGCAGTCACCATTGTAGCTGCAGATCCTCCAGCCCTCTGTGGCCAAGCTCCGGAGGAATCAGGGGCTAGCTTGTTGGTGTCACTCTCCGACGCAGGCGCCTCACCACCACACTCAGCACCCTCTCCTACCGTACCTCGAGTGCTGGCACTGAGACCCTCCTGTGTCGAACCTGAGTGAGGCTGGTTCTGCTTGACCGCCGTGGTGCGCGGTAAATCTTCATCCCACACAGCGTCATCCTCCACCACCGGAACCGGACGGTTCCACTGGCCATAACCAGTCCACTCTTCCCCTGTGTTGTCTTTAATGGCAAACCCCAGTCCATAAAACAGGTCACAGTCCATGATGTTGTCGCCCTGGGCCGTTACGTGGAACGTGCAGTCAGCCATCACCGCCGACTTGTACCAAACCGTTAACTCCAGTGTTCCAACCGTGTGCAGCCTGCCACTTTCATAACCGTAGAGCGGTGCTGGGCTACCTCTTATTCTATAGTGCGGGAAAAATTTCCTCACCATGGCCCAATTCAATAACGATCCCTTCGCTCCTGTGTCAACCAGCAGTGGCACCTCCTCACCATCCAGCATCACCTTGTAGAACGTGTACCCGTTAGTACTCGGGGACACCGCATGGACAGTTGTCGGGGTGGGTGAAGTTGATTTTCTCTGTGGGCTGTTCGGCTCGGACATACGGCACACCCTGGCATAATGGTTCAAGTGTCCACACTTGCCACAGCAATTCCCTGTAGCCGGGCAGTCCCTGGCCTTATATCGGTGATTCGCGGACCCACAACCCATACACAAGGATTTTCCCGGGGCAGACTTACGGCTGGTAGCATTGGTTTCTATTGTGTCATCGTCCATGCTATCCTCACTATTTGGGTCTGCTACTAATGCTGTGGCTGGAGGCACCGGCTGCTGTTGTGACTGGTGCCAATTTAGCTCCAATGTTAGCTTGTCCGCAGTCTCCATCTGGAGAGCTAGCTCGACAGCCCTAGCTAATGTCAGGTCACACGGTGCCTTGAGTAGCCTAGCTCGTAAAGCAGCGCTGGTTGTGTGCACCGCCAGCTGGTCACTTACCATTTCTTCCTCCAGTGACTCAAAACAACACTCGCTAGCCAGCTGCCGCAGGTCTGTGACAAACTGGCGGACAGGCTCACCCACTCGCTAGTGTCATTATCGGAACCTAATCCTCTGGACGGTCACACTAGCCGGGGTGTGAAAATGGCGCACTAGCAACTCAACTACGTCCATATACGAGTCTGAAGCCCCGAGTGTACGCAGGAAATGCTGGCCCTCAATCCCCAAATTATGCACCAGGAGCACACGTGCCCTCAGTTTATCTAGCTCACCCAGGTCGAGCGCAATGATGTAGTTTTGAAAGGCTGCTAACCATCTCGGCCAGGGCACAGGCGGCTCGCCTGGGAGCTCCAGGAAGGGCTGAAGCGGTGGAATACACGCCGCCATGGTTTATTCTCGTCACCAAAATGTTATGTCTGCAAATACCTTTGTAATGACAAGGCCAGGTGCACAGTTGAACTCAGTTTTATTAAGGGTTTGGCAACACAATACAGCTACCTGGCAGGGATATTGGCAAAGAGGCCGAATAAAGATGCCCGCTGGTATTTATAGAGCAGTGCAGTGGCAGAAGGGGAAGTGGCCGCCGCTACACCACACTTCACAATAATAGCACCAAACACAACACCACATATTTGTCCATGCTACCATTGGCCTCCAGAACAGAAATATCTAACCCTACCTAGGGACAACTTAGACTCCCCAATTAACCTAACATGAATATCTGTGAATTGTGGGAGGAAACCGGAGCCCCTGAAGTAAACCCACACAGCACAAGGAGAACGTGCAAACGCCACACAGAAAGTTTCTCACTCTTGCAAGCCTGGGGATTCGAACCTTTAATCTTCTAGCTGTAATACAACAGGGCTGCCCCATGCTCAATGACCTATCACATTCCCACTAATGTGGGGGTGGTACTTGGGGTGGCCAATGTGATTGTAGCAGTGGCTCTGATCAATTTATACTTCAATATATTTTGTAAGGTTCTCCTTTGTCATCTGTCACTTTTTATAGTTTTCCCTCAGTTATAAAGTTCCTGCAGACCTACTGCAGGGACACGGATTGGCCAGCACTGACTTATTATACTCATGTTACAGAGTTGATGAGGGTCAAAAGTTTTTTGACCATCCATCTGTCCATTTGTTTATTTGACATTTTCTGTTGTCATCAGTATATTTGATTTGACTTTAAATTTATGAATGACTTTAAATTTATGTAGAAGCTTTAACTCATCAATAGCTTGGATGAGTTCGATTTCGAGATAGAGCTGATGAGGGGTTAACCTGCAAGGTTAGTCAAAACCTAAAAGGATTTGAATATGAACTTTTTACTCTTGAAGAAGACACAAATTCCTCTGACTACATGCCAGGTTTATATTCGCATCAGACGAGGGCATACATTACATTGTTCAGTGAGAACTCTGATGTGGGGCTGCGGTGGGGGCGTAAGCTTGCTCACTAAGGTTTGTTCATTTGTTTGGATCCTGAAATGTTTCTCACTCACAGATGTGCAGATCATTCATCTAGGTGCTGTCATTGCTGTTCAATCTGTGTTTTAGCCCAAAAGGAGCTAATGTGATGGTGCTTTATGTGTCTGCCCATCTTCTGTCTATCTGTCCATTGACACATTACAAGAATCACTACTCCTCCTAGGCAACTGCCCTGATGCTCACTAAACTCACACACAATGGTCGTCAGGTAGGTCTGCATCCAGGTTGTGCTTAGGGTCAAGGTCAGTGTCAAAGGTCAGGAGAGCTGGGCATTTATGTGATTTCAGAAATATTGCTATGCTTCCTACACAATTGCTCCAGTGCACACCAAACTCATGCACAATGATTGTCAGGTGGGTCAGCGTTCAAGGCTGTGCTCATGGTCAGGGTCAAAGGTCAAGAGAACGATTTCACGGTGGTTTCATCAGACTGGTATGAGCTATTCCATCACTGAGGTCTTTTATAAAATTATTCTATCCAATAACATTTCCTATTCCTAAAGTTCAGTCACTGCTGTTTGGCTTATGTTATGGCTGTCTTCAGTGTGCGTGTCATGTGATTGTATGGACTCCTTTGTCATAGGTTGCTACTGTGCTTGTTCTGCCCAGGAGGCATAACTTACTACTTACTGCCTTACTTTTAGTTTTCCTGTAAACTTTAACACAAACAATGTTCTTTTGTAGTTTGAGAAAATAAAACAAGAAATGGGAAAACTCAGCAATGAAAAATTACATTTTAAATTGTATTTTTATTGAAGACAAAACATAAATTCCTAAAAACACAACTCAATCAGAAGTGTAATTAGGTTAGATCGGATATTAGAAGCTAGTAGATCTTAAGCCACATATTTTCTCCAGAATTTGGTGCAGTGTTGAGTTAGCTACAGTGTTTGTTCTTCTTTGTTGATATCTGTAACAGTCTGTATGTCTTGGCAACTCTGACTAGTCTGATGGAGGCATGTTTTGAATGCTGGGTCAGCTGAAGGTCATTTAAACTTGAGAACAAGCTGCCTTACTTCCTGAAGGGAACTATTTCACAGTTTTACTGTCATATATACGTAGCCTGTAATTTCCCAGTTTGGGATCAATAAAGTACATCTATCTATCTGATCCGATCAATTTGAGGAAATATAAACAGGCTGCCTCTAATTGTAGAAAATGCTCATCATTATTACTGTGAATATGTTTTGATATATTTTTTTATTATAATGGAAACTGAGTCATGTTTGATTCAGTTCACGTTTATAACTTTTAAATGTGAATTTATCATGACACATCAAGCTTTTGTTCCCTTTTCCTATTTTTTTTATTTTAATTTATTTTTCTTTGTATCACCATATCCAAAAAATTTACAGTAAGCAACCTCAAAATCTGTGTTTCAGATTATGACAGCATAAACATTGCATTCATAGTAATCATCCACCCATCCATCCATCCATCCATCCATCCATCCATCCATCCATCCATCCATCCATCTTCTACCGCTTTTCCGGAGGTCCGGGTCGTGGAGGCAGCAGTTCAAGCAGAGAAGCCCAGACTTCCCTCTCCCCAGCCACCTGCTCCAGCTCTTCAGGGAGGATACCAAGGCATTCCCAGACCAGCTGGGAGACATAGTCTCTCCACCGAGCCCTGGGTCTGCCACGGGGTCTCCTCCCAGAGGGATGTGCCTGAAACACCTCAAGTGGGAGGCATCCTAATCAGATGCCCATACCACCTCAACTGACTCCTTTCAATGTGGAGGAGCAGCAGTTCTACTCTGAGCCTCTCCCGGATGACTGAGTTCCTCACCCTATCTCTAAGGGTGAGTCCAGCAATCCTACGAAGAAAGCTCATTTCAGCTGCTTGTATCCGTGATCTCATTCTTTCGGTCATTACCCAAAGCTCGTGACCATAAGTGAGGGTAGGAACGTAGATTGACCGGTAAATCGACAGCTTTACCTTAGAGTTTAGCTCCTTCTTCACCACAACGGACCGATACAATGTCACTGCAGATGATGCCCTGATCCATCTGTCAATCTCTCACTCCATTCTCCCCTCACTTGTGAATAAGACCCCGAGATACTTAAACTTCCCCACTTGGGGCAGGAACTTGTCCCCAATCTGGAGAGGACAATCCACGTTTTTCTGGCTGAGCACCATAGACTCGGACTTGGAGGTGCTGATTCTCATCCCAGCCGCTTCACACTCAGCGGCAAACCATCCCAGTTAGACCTGTAGGTCATTGCTGGATGAAGTCAACCGGATAGCTCGTGACAACAAGCCCGATACCCCATACTCACAAAGCGCCCCCCACAAAAAACCACGAGGGATGCGGTCGAATGCCTTCTCCAAGTCCACAAAACACATGTAAACTGGTTGGGCAAACTCCCACGAACCCTCGAGGATTCTCAAGAGGGTAAAGAGCTGGTCCAATGTGCCACGGCCAGGATGAAAACCACATTGCTCATCTTGAATCCAAGGTTCAACCGACAGCCAGACTCTCCTCTCCAGTACCTTGGCATAGACCTTCCCAGGGAGGCTGAGGACTGTGATCCCTCTAAAGTTGGAGCATACCCTCTGGTCCCCTTTCTTGAAGAGAGGAACCACCACCCCAGTTTGCCATGCCAAAGGCACTGTCCCCAACCTCCACACAGTGTTGCAGAGGCATGTCAGCCATGACAGCCCTACAACATCCAGGGCCTTGAGGTACTCAGGGCGAATCTCGTCCACCACCGGGGCCCGGCCACCAAGGAGCTTTTTAACCACCTTGGCAACCTCAGCCCCTGTGATGTCCACAAGCACTGCTTCCACTGTGGAAGGCATGTCAGTGGGATTGAGGAGATCCTCGAAGTATTCCTTCCACCGCCCGACGATATCCCCAGTCGAAGTCAGCAGCGCCTCATCCGCACCATGCGCAGTGTGGGCAGGGAGCTGCTTCCCCCTCCTGAGCTGCCGGACAGTTTACCAGAATCTCTTCGAACCCAACTGAAAGTCTTGTTCCACGGCCTCACCGATCTCCTCCCATACCCGAGTTTTTGCTTCAGCAACCACCTGGACTGCACTCCGCTTGGCCTGCCGGTACACCTCAGCTGCTTTGGGAGTCCCACAAGCCACCACTTGGTTCAGGGGTTGCCACCATGAGATGCACCGACGACCTTGCGGCCACAGCACTGGGCAGCCGCTTCAACAATGGAAGTGGAGAGCATGGCCCATTCAGACTCCATGTCTCCAGACTCCCTCGGAATGTGATTGAAGTTCTTCCGGAGGTGGGAGTTGAAGACCTCCTGGACAGAGGTCTCAGCCAGACATTCTCAGCACACCCTCACTATACATTTGGGTCTACCAGGTCTGAATTGCATCCTCCCCTGCATGACCGGGATGCAGACCTGTGTATTGACGGCTTTGGAGCCCCACTTCGCTCGGATCGGCAGGAAGAGGTAACGGGGAAACGTCAGGGGGGTGGCGTATGTTTATACATTAATAAACAGTACTATACATCTGTCACAGTCAGAGAGCGCATCTGTACACCCGATGTGGAACTTCTGTCCGTATCGCTAGGCCCCTTTTATCTGCCCTGCGAGTTCCCCCAACTTTTCATAACAACTGTGTACATTCACCCGAGAGCGGATGCTGACTCCGCCTCCAGCACCGTCTTTGATGTGGTACAGCGGTTGCAGTCGATTTCCCCAGAGACTCCAAACCTTATTTTTTTTATATTTCATAACATGGGATTTTAACCATGTTTCTTTAAAGAAGACACTTAAAAATTTTTATCAGTATGTCTCCTGCCCAACCAGGCGAAAAAAAGACATTGGACCTGTGCTACGGCTCCATAGAGAGGGCCTATAAATCACTTCCCCTTCCTCCTTTAGGATCCTCAGATCACAACTGTGTACATTTGCTGCCCACATATAAAACTGCTCTCAGAAGAGACAAGGCGAAGACCAGAGACATAAACGTGTGGACAGAGGATTCAGTGCACTGCCTCCAGGAATGCTTTAACTGTACAGACTGGGAGGTGTTCACACTGGCCTGCGGAGAAGATTTGGACTCTTTGGTGGACGCCACATGCTCGTACATGGCTTTCTGTAGAGACATGATCGTTCCACGTAAACATGTCAAAATATATCCCAACAACAAGCCATGGGTTACAAAATCAGTTAAATCCTGCTTACAGAGGAAAGCACCTGCCTTTAAACAGGGGGATGTTTCGGAGCTGCAGGTTGCCACAAAAGAGCTGAAGTCCGAAATTTTAAGAGCAAAACAGAATTATAAATCAGAATTGGAAAGCAAGATGGCAGCAAAGAAACTTGGTTCAGCCTGGGCCGGTATGAAAACTATTGCAGGCCTTCAGAGCACAGAGCGCAGTAATCGTGTGTTTTTAGATGGTTTTAATTCAGACACAGAGCTGGCTAATGCTCTTAATTGTTTTTATGGTCGTTTTGATTCCTTTGATTTTAGCACAGAAACCCAAGATTTGAAACAGAAACTCAAAGACAATCAGCACTTTAATATTGAGGTGCAGGACATTAAAAGGGCGTTCTGTGCTGTAAAAGTGAGCAAAAGTCAGGGCTCTGATAATATACACTACTGTTCAAAAGTTTGGGGTCACTTAGAAATTTCCTTATTTTTGAAAGAAAAGCACTTTTTTCAATGAAGATAACTTTAAACTAATCAGAAATACACTCTATACATTGCTAATGTGGTAAATGACTATTCTAGCTGCAAGGGTCTGGTTTTTGGTGCAATATCTACATAGGTGTATAGAGGCCCATTTCCAGTAACTATCACTCCAGTGTTCTAATGGTACAATGTGTTTGCTCATTGCGTCAGAAGGCTAATGGATGATTAGAAAACCCTTGTGCAATCATGTTAGGTCTGCAATGCTGTAATTGCTGCAAATGGAGGATTCTTTGACAAAAGCAAAGTTTGAAGGAAAAAATTATTATTTCAAATACAAATCATTATTTCTAACCTTGTCAATGTCTTGACTATATTTTCTATTCATTTTACAACTCATGGTGGTAAATAAAAGTGTGACTTTTCATGGAAAACACAAAATTGTCTGAGGTGACCCCAAACTTTTGAACGGTAGTGTATGTGGGCGCTTGGTAAAGTCCTGTACACATGAATTGAGTCCTGTATTTCACTACATTTTCAATAAGTCCTTACAGACACAACATGTGCCTAAGATCTGGAAAGATGCTGTGGTTGTCCCTGTTCCAAAATCCAGCTGTCCTAAAATGGTAAATGATATTAGACCAGTTGCTTTGACTTCAATTTTAATGAAAATTTTTGAAAAACTGGTCAGATTTGAGGTCCTAAAGCAGACTGAGCATGCATTGGATCCTCTGCAGTTTGCCTGTAGGCCTCACAGAGGAGTGGAGGATGCCACTGTCACTCTGTTTAACATGCTTTTTAAACATCTGGATTTTAATGGGACACACGCCAGGCTTTTATTTGTGGACTTTTCTTCCGCCTTTAATACAATCCAACCTCATATTTTAGTTGAAAGGCTCCTGCAACAATTTGATTTGAGTAATAATCTGGTGGGTTGGATTCTGGATTTTTTAACCAGCAGGACACAGAGAGTAAGGGTCAATGGTACATTGTCTGACCAAAAGTGTTCTTCTACTGGCTCTCCGCAGGGGTGTGTGTTGTCACCACTACTCTTCATCCTGTACACAAACATGTGTCGGAGCAGACATGACAACAGACACATTATAAAGTATGCTGATGATTCAGTTGTTGACAGTCTCCTCCAGGATGGTGAGAATGGCCACAGCCCAGTAGTTGATGATTTTGTTCACTGGTGTGAGGATTCCTACCTGTAGCTGAATACAACAAAAACTAAAGATATGATTATTGACTTTAGGAGGAAAACTCCCAGGCATGAAGTCACTGTACTAAAAGGCCAGACCACTGAATGTGTACAATCCTACAAATATCTTGGGACGATTATTGATAGTAATTTAAATTTTGAAGAGAACTGTGAAAGGGTGTGCAAAAAGGGTCAGCAACATTTGCATTGTTTAAGGAAACTTGCATGCTTCCAAATTGACTGAACCATAATGACAATGTTTTATCGGGCTTTTATTGAATCTGTTTTATCCTTTTCTCTAGTGTCATGGTTTGGTCAGATAAAACTGAAACAGAGGAAATCCTTGGATCAGGTTGTTAGATGGTCCAGTCATTTGCTTGGTGAGTCACAGCGGAGCATGACATCCCTGTACGCCAGACAGGTACAGAGGATTGCTACCTCCATTTTAAATGATGACTCCCACCCTTTGCACTGCCACTTTCAGCTTCTTCCCTCCGGACGAAGGTTTGCTGTCCCAAAAAGCAAAACCCAGCGCTACAAAAACAACTTTGTTCCTGCTGCTGTCAAAGAGTTGAACAAGTTGTAACAATATGTTGCACATAATTTAGTTACGTATTAATTTCATTTTATATTTACTTATTTTTGTAGGTTTTTTATTTGGGTTCTAAATCTTTTATTGGGTTTTAGACTTTTGAGTTTTTAACCTCTTTGACTAGACTTTAACTTTTTAATATGACCTTTCTCTCTTATCTCTTTGTTTTTTCTCTTATCTCTTTGTCTTATGTCTTGATTGATGGAGCCTTGAGTACTTTTATCATGTTTATAGTCAGCCTCATGTGTGCCTGTGTTTGCATTCATGTTGAATGTCATTGTGGTTTGTAAATATGGATGTCACCTGACTGCAAAACAAATCTACCTATGGGTACAAATAAAGGAACCTGAACCTGAAGAGCTGTGTGTTGAGGCGAGGCCGACTATATCTAGCTGGTATCTGTCAACCTCATGCATCACCTCAGACTCCTTCCCCATCCGAGAGGTGACATTCCACATCTCAAAAGCCAGTTTAGGAAGCCTGGGATCAGACCGCCAAGGTCTCTTCCTTCGACCGCCACCTGATCCACATAGCACCGGACCCCCATGGTCCCTCCTGCAGGTGGTGAGCCCACTGGAGGGCGGACCCATGTAACTCCTTCGGGCTGAGCGCGGCTGGGTCCCATGGGCAGAAACCCGGCCACCAGGCGCTAGCCATCGAGCCCCTCCTCCAGGCCTGGCTTCAGGGTTGGGCCCCAGTAACCCCATAGTGGGTGGAGTACACTGAATCCTTGTTCGAGCATTCATTATGAGTTTGTTGGATTGTCCTTGGTCTGGCCCTTCACCCAGGACCAGTTTATCTTGGGTGACCCTACCAGAGGCAAACTGCCTGGACAGCAAAGCTCCTGGGATCACTAGGGCAAGCAAACCCCCCCACCACGATCAGGTGACTATCCCTGAGGGGTGAACAAAGAATTCATTTTAATATTTTTTTAAGAATTAATATAGAGCTAAAACCAGCTAAAATGTGAGCTCAATAAAATAATGTTGGAAAGCAAGTTAAATGATATTGGCCTTTCTGGAGACAGCTATGGTCTTCTGAAAGAATGCCCATAAAAGGATGACAGTTCTTAAAAGCACATTTTGAGATAAATTTGTCAATGTTTTTTATTTGTTATTTAACCTTTATTTATACAGGGTAGTTCCATTGAAAGGCAACCTCTCTTTTTCAAGGATGCCCTATTCACACTCACACAGTTACGCACTCACACCAGGAAGCTGCCCAGTACAACCACAGACTGACCTGTGGCCACTGAACAACTCCACTGAAGTAGTCGGGGTTAAGGGCCTTGCTCAAGGGCACCACAGTGGGGTTAAGGAGGGTGGGGAAAACACTGTTGTTATCTGTCCTCCCCAGATCTAATCCTACCGGTCCAGGGATCGAACCCATGACCCTCCACTCACCAGTCCACATCCCTAACCATTAGGCCACCACTGCCCACCATTGGCCCTTTTCCACTAGTACCTGTTTGGCTCTACTCATTTCGACTCGGTGCTCTTTGTAGGCTTTTCCATTAGTCCCTGGTACCAGCTTCCAGGTACTTTTTTCATACCCATCTGATTCAGGTTCCAGGCGAGCTGAGTCGAGCTGAAAATGTGACGTCAACAGACTGCAGGCCACTGATTGGTCAGGGCGTAACATCATGAGAGTGGCCTCTTCAACAGAATCTCCAGTCACCATTTGCAAAGACTCATCCGTGAGCCAGCAAGCAAGCGTCAGTATAACCAACAGCGATACAGTGGCTTCACAGAAATCAACACCATGGTCCAGCAGACTTTTCTGTGCCTTTGGCTGTTGAGAGAATCCAGAGGGAACTAGACGGAGCCACCCGAAATGCATTTACGGCCACCGACCGGCAAATAATGGGAGCACCTGACCATGGCAGTTGAAAGCCGTGATATTAGGATATAGAGGATGGTGAGTGATGTGATATGATGTGATATTATGCATCTTTTACTTTATTTAACCCAGCGGTGGAAAGCTTGCTTTGACCAAATAACACCATTGTTTCCTGTCTGCACAGAATGAGCTAGGTAGTTCGCCATCAATGCTAACTCCGGTTAAAAAACTCTGGCTAAATCCTGGTTAAAAAGGTGTTTTTTTACATGTTGCACTTTCATGCTATGCATGTAATTAAGTTGTGTGTATTTTCGTTCTAGAATCCGACCAGCATCTGCTTTGACAACACAACGTAGCACGACACAGCAATGTGTTATGACTGGTAAGTTGACCACCCCGTTGTTTTTCAGTAGTGGTTGACAAAAAAGTATTCAAATCCTTTGCTTTTTAACTTGAAGTATAGATAAAGTGCCAAAACTAAAGTAGCAAAATTTCCACTTAATATGAAAGGGACTGAACTGAGATTTATTTGATTGTGTGAATATTAATTACAGAATAATTGAAAATGAATGGGACATCCGATATTAGCCACTGTTTTAAGAACAGCTTGTTTATTTTTTGTCAGATCCCTTGTGTGATCTTTTTTGAGTTAGTTTATAGTCTATTGTCAATAAACTCATGCAGTACTATAAAAACAGGACACATTACAAATATTTGAGACCCACTGTAGTGCATTCTTTTATATTTCAGCAATACAAGTACAAAACATCACCCACACTTGAAGCCAGGGCAAGAAAAGACAGAGCGATGGCTAAACTTTTATTGATAAAGTTACATATTTTGACTGAGCGACTCCATACTTGGGGATGCACACCCTCAGCTGAATTACTAGATTCCATTCAGCTGAAGGTATTAACTCATTCTGATTGCTGAGCCCACAGTAAAAAACGATTTTAAACGAAACCCAGCCCTTGTAAAATCTACTGAAGCGCAGCTACATGAAAATTGTGGTTAAATACAACAACGAAGCATTTTTTTTGTCACATTTCACCACTGGCTTTTAGCAATAAGTGTATTTCCCAAATATGTTTTAAACTTGCTTTGATTAACCACCACCCATTTCTGTCTTTTGTCTAGGCAAGAGGAAAAGGATTCACCCCAAACCGAACCTTGGTTACTATTTACAGCTGAACTGGGACCAGTGTAAGCAGCACATCCAGTTGCTTCTCATTGAGGCAGCGTGGCCGACGTGTGTGACCCATTCGGAGTTGTTGTTGTTGTTTTTTTTTTTTTACAGTTTAGAGTTTGAATTTTGCACATACTAAATAATCTGGATTTTGCTGCTGATTGTCATAAACAATTTAGTGACTTGCATCATGATTTTCTGTTTTGTCTGTTAAGACACCAGTGGGAAAAGAGTCAACAGTACAAACCATTTATCAGTGACTTTGAAAATAATGGCTCATTTTTAAGAAAAAGTAACCAAAAACAATTATTTTATTTACTGTAGACGGTATTGTTGGACATGCCAGTGCAGAAGTACACTGCACACTTTAGTGATAGTACCAGTATATGGAAAAATTCTGGGCCATATTAGCATCTGTATTTCCTAATAATGGGTTAGGGCAGGGGTGTCCAATCATGTGCCATGGAGGGCCAAGACCCTGCAGGCTTTACCTCCAACCAGTGTCTTCAACAGCAGATTCCACCGAATTTCTTCTGCTGACTGCTGATCAGTGAAAACACCTGCTGAAGAGACTGGGTAGAAGAGAGAACCTGCAGGGTCTTGGCCCTCCATGGCACATGATTGGACACCCCTGGATTAGGGTTTAATCGATTTAACATTTTAACACAAACTGCTTTATGGCACATAATTCTGTTGGCAGACTTACACCAAACCTAAAGTGATTTCTCAAGCTGCTGGATTGTTCTTAGACAGTTTTTCCAATCTTTTAGTATTTAATTTATGTCGCTTGGTGGAAACCTTCACACATAAAACAAAAGTGGAGACAGATCTGCTAAAAGTACAAAGGCTTATTGTCAAAATTCCCAGTGCAATACTAAATTAATACATGTATAGTACATTGTTGATGCAGAGAATATATATTTATACAGTACATGTATACATCTATGTATTTCTCCATGTAACCTTGTGACTATTACTTTAATTGCTTTTAATCCTAGATCCAGTTTGTTTTGGCTTAAAATGCATCATAATTGCTAAATATATCTTATTGTACTTAACTCAGTACTGTTTACCTGTTGAAATATATATTTTACGGTTAATATAACCCCATAACTACAATATGGCACCAGGCGATCAAGTTTTGGCAGCTGATCACTTTTTGTCACGACACCATTGGCTGGAGCAGGTACATCCCATGATGTCTGAACAGTCTCTCTGTGATTTTCACACAGACCTTGTTGCACAGGAAGCTAAACGTTTCTACAGACATTCTGAAGTTCTGTAACCACTGAGCGTTTGTGAAGCTGGGGTGGCATCAGTGAGAGGCTGTGTTGAATGCCCAGACCCACGGTTTGAAGTGGTAATTTTGCCACAAGAGAACCATCTGAAACACACACACAGCATACATATTTTAGTACCTAATAGCGTTAACTTGCCGACATTACAATGTAGTACGGCGGACATAAAGCAATCTAGCATTAGCAGTCATTAGCTTACCTTCATATGTGATCTAGTTTGTATCCTCACGTCTTTGGCTTTATGGCTCTATGGCTTCCTAAACGCTCCAGTACTTTTCCAGAGTGTTTCATCTCGCTGCCTGTAGCCTTTTGTGGCTCTCCTTTTTTGCCCTTATTCTGACAAAAAGCCAGAGACAGAGCAGTTGCCTCATAATCTGCCATCTTGTGTTTTGCTTGTGTCGTGTGTTTTATGGCACAGAAGTGTGGCGCCACCTTGCTGTAAAAAAATCCCACCCACCTCAGGTGGTACTCAGCTGTAATAGAAACAACAGTGAACTGAGTTGAATAAAGCCGTGTCGAAGTGAGTAGAGCTATATAGGTCCTAGTGGAAAAGGGGCGCATGTGTCAGATTTTTCTTCCATTTGTTTTAATAAAGATGTTGGAAGTAAATTCATAGGTCATTGCAAATACTTTGCTTTAAAAAAAACAAATTGTCACACAGTGGGAGGGAAAAATCTTGAATAGAAAAAAAAAATGCATCAAGATGCATTAAGAATGGTTTTAGAATCAAGTCGGAGTTCTGAATCATAATCGAATCATGAGGTGCCTAAAGATTCCCACACTTAGTTCGGACCTCGGCTGAGGAGGAAGACCGACTTATCAGACCTTTTGCAGTTTTAGTTGGTGACCCCTGCTCTAGATCAAAGCGATAGACCCATGTTTAGTTCTGGCTGATTAGTCTGCTAAAGAAGTCCTCCTTGTTTTCTTAGCACATGGCCAAAAAAGCATTGGAGCACGTGACTCGTTCCATGTTCTGGAAAGGTGTGAGCTACCAGGGAATCCATCGTGCAGACAACTTCTGCATATGCAAATGGTCATGGATGATTTTGTCCACAGACCCCACACTGATCTTGACATCTTGGGCCACTTTGGCAATGGTTGTGCAGTGATCCTAAAAAATGGTGGCTTCCAATTGCCAGATGGTGTCTTCATCAAAGGCGCACTGTGGTTGCCTGGAAATGGGTGCCGTTTCCGCTGATGTCCCGACCACACTTGCACTGTCGATGCCAGTGCTTAACACATCATACGATGGGACATCCTCCGCATAAGTCCCTTTCATCTCGTCAAACATCTCCTGGAACCTGATGACCACTCTGCATTTAACTGGCTCCATTAGCACATCCTAATCCACCTTAGCACCTGTAAAAAACTCTTAGGAGTTCAGAGCTGTAAATTATCACATGATATATAGAGGTATGTATTATGTATACATGTGCAATTTCAGCCTCCTACAATAACTGGAAGTGGGTCAGGGAAATCTTTAATGAACAACAATTGTAATCTATCATTCTATGTAGACATATTAAAAATCTTTTCCAAAATTTTCAATGCTCTAAATATCTTTTGGTTTCAAAGTTCCAATGCATTGGTCTCTAAAAATTAGCATCGCTGAAATAAAGATGTTGCATGATCCCTACGTAGAAGCCTCTGAAATAAACAAGTTGACCTCTAAAATGAAAACATTTTTTGTTTTGTTTTTTTCAGTTACAGCAGAATTGGTCGGTGCTGTCTTTTTAATTTCCCCTCTAATACACTGTAGTTAAGGGTGTTACAGCATTGTTGGTGGAGACAAATGTACCTTGAACATAGTTGTATATTGTTTTAGGAGTGGGGGCTGAAAAGTTCATAGGCTGACTAAGAGAGAGTTATGCTTTTGAAGATCAAGAAGAGAGCTTCTATACTGCAGGGATGCAAGCACTGCAACTCCAATGGAAGAAGTGCGTGGACTGAAGGGGAGACTATGTTGAAAAATAAACCACATTTGGTCAAATTTGACCACTACATCATGGTCAACCAATGAACTTTTCAACACCCCCCCCCCCCCCATATATAGCAACTTATGTAGACAACCTAGAAATGTGGGATTAATTCCTCCTGCTTGTTTTCAGACTGGAAACACATGTGTGTGTTTTGTGGTTGCCAAGTATGTCAGTAAGTTTTATAACTGGTCATAATCTGGTATTGCTTATACTAATGGACAAATATGTAACCTTGTAATGTTATCCAAGCTAATATGCCTAACTCTTACCTTTCAAAATATGCCCAACATCACTCATTTACTGCAACTGGGTTGGATTGCCCTGCACAGACCATTGTTTCTGTGTGGTAAACCCCTAGGTGTATTAACCCTGAGTTCTACTTTAAAAAATTGTTATATTAGCTGACTTATTTTTTGCTTGTAAAACATAATGGAACAGCCTTAATTTATGTGATCATAGCAGTGATGTAGAAAAAATTCTAAATTCCAATTTCCAAAGTAGGGGAGAAGTGTTCAGAATTAGTCAGCCATCTCTTCCTTCATACTGTATCTGATAACCTTAATATGTAGGCTTCCTACTGCAGACAGCTTTTTGGTGAACATTTATCTGGGTGACAGACGGTGTGTGTCGTGTGTTTCAACTCAAGTTAATGTCACACAGTGCAGATGTTCCAGCTATGATTCATTCTGTCTTTTGGCTCTCCAGACAGTCGAGTTTTTGAATTGACTTGGGGAATATTTGACTTACTGACAGCATACTGGAAGCATGTCAGTGTTGTCATTTTGCTGCTTGAGGGACACAGCTTCTTTAGGCCTTGTTGTTGTGGTGAAGGCGGTTGTGTGCTCACACTTTCCATGTGTCTGTGTGTGGGAGTCCAGAGGAACAAACAGCTGTTTCTTTATTCATTTCTTGTCTCTTGCTTCTCTCATAATAGGGTTAGGGATGCTCGAGCGCAAAAATGGCTGATTTAGCTTCATTTTTTTCAACTGGTCATATTTGAAAAGGGATGTCTGTCTTTCCCTTTTTATCCCCCACTCGTCGATGTCCAACGGGGTCAAAGAGCAAAGGGGATTATGTTATGGGTCAGTCCGTCTGTCCATTTGTCCCATTTTTGTGAAATCAACTCCTCCTACTCTTTTGTTCCAATTGTTTTGAAACTTGGTACCAGAGTTTGATATACAATGAGGATGTGCACATTGCAGTTTGGCTCTGATCTGATGATTTTTGAAGGAGTTGTAGCCCCTGACTTGTGACCTCTTTTTTCACCTTACTTCATAGACAGTAACTGTCTTGTATAATCAACTCCTGTAGGAGTTTTGTACAACTGTTTTTAAACTTGGTACCAGAGTTTGATATACAGTGGTGTGAAAAAGTGTTTGCCCCCTTCCTGATTTCTCATTTTTTGTATGTTTGTCACACTTAAATGTTTCAGATCATCAAACAAATTTAAATATTAGACAAAGATAACACAAGTAAACACAAAATGCAGTTTTTAAATGAAGGTGTTTATTATTAAGGGAAAAAAAATCCAAACCTACATGGCCCTGTGTGAAAAAGTGATTGCCCTCTAAACCTAATAACTGGTTGGGTCACCCTTAGCAGCAACAACTGCAGTCAAGCGTTTGTGATAACTGGCAATGAGTCTTTTACAGCGCTGTGGCAGAATTTTGGCCCATTGATCTTTGCAGAATTGTTGTAATTCAGCCACACTGGAGGGTTTTCGAGCATGAACCACCTTTTTAAAGTCATGCCACAGCATCTCAATCAGATTCAGGTCAGGACTTTGACTAGGCCACTCCAAAGTCTTGATTTTGTTTTTCTTAAGCCATTCAGAGGTAGACTTGTTGGTGTGTTTTGGATCATTGTCCTGCTGCAAAATCCAAGTGCCCTTCAGCTTGAGGTCACAAACAGATGGGCGGGCATTCTCCTTCAGGATTTTTTGGTAGACAGCAGAATCCATGCTTCCATTTGTCACAGCAAGTCTTTCAGGTCCTGAAGCAGCAAAACAGCCCCAGATCATCACACTACCACCACCATATTTTACTGTTGGTATGATGTTCCTTTTCTGAAATGCTGCGTTACTTTTACGCCGGATGTAATGGGACACACACCTAAGAAGTTCAACTTTTGTCTCATCAGTCCACAGAGTATTTTCCCAAAAGTCTTGGGAATCATCAAGATGTTTTCGGGCAAAACTGTGACAAGCCTTTATGTTCTTTTTGCTCAGCAGTGGTTTTTGTCTTGGAACTCTGCCATGCAGGCCATTTTTGCCCAGTCTCTTTCTTATGGTGGAGTCATGAACACTGACCTTAAGTGAGGCAAGTGAGGCCTGCAGTTCTTTGAATGTTGTTGTGGGGTCTTTTGTGACCTCTTGGATGAGTTGTCGCTGCGCTCTTGGGGTAATTTTGGTCGGCCAGCCACTCCTGGCAAGGTTCACCACTGTTCCATGTTTTCGCCGTTTGTGGATAATGGCTCTCACTGTGGTTCGCTGGAGTCCCAAAGCTTTAGAAATGGCTTTATAACCTTTTCCAGACTGATAGATCTCAATTACTTTGTTTCTTATTTGTTCCTGAATTTCTTTGGATCGCAGCATGATGTCTAGCTTTTGAGGATGTTTTGGTCTACTTCACTTTGTCAGGCAGGTCCTATTTAAGTGATTTCTTGATTGAGAACAGGTGTGACAGTAATCAGGCCTGGGTGTAGCTAGAGAAATTGAACTCAGCTTTCCAAAGATGTGATAAATCACAGTTAAGTTTTAACAGGAGGGGCCAATCACTTTTTCACACAGGGCCATGTAGGTTTGGATTTTTTTCCCCTTAATAATAAAGACCTTCATTTAAAAACTGCATTTTGTGTTTACTTATTATCTTTGTCTAATATATTTAAATTTGTTTGATGATCTGAAACATTTAAGTGTGACAAACATACAAAAAAAACTGAGAAATCAGGAAGGGGGCAAACACTTTTTCATACCACTGTGCACTGATGTAGCACCCGTCCCATGTAGCTAATAATTAAGTCTACCTACAGACCAATAATAAGGATATAATAGTACTATGGATGGGGCCCTGGGTTCTGTTACTATTATGGCGTGCCGTTTATACCTGTATTGCAAAACAGTTATCTCAAAGAGTTGAACCTTTTAACATAGAAAAAACAAAATAGTCGGTGCCTGCACTTACCAGGATAATTAAATGAATTAACTTTTGCTCCTAAGAATTAAATTTATTTGCTATTATCTTTTTTTTAAATGCTTTCCCTTTTAAATGATTAACACATTTGAACTTGCAAAGAAACAAAAATATCACACACTTTTGAATCCAAAATAAGATGTTCTGTATTTAAAATTAATTAAATGAAAACAAAAAAATTTAAATAAATCAAGGTGGAATATACTTTTGTATTATAAAATGAATCTCTGAATACAACACAAATGAAACCGGATTAATAACTAAATCATGCACTCACTCACACAGGCACACACAAAATGCTACTAAAAAGTCCTTTTAAAAAACAAAACGTTGCAGGCCAGTGTCGATGCTTGGGAGCGGTGTGGTGTAAAACTGGTTGACCCCTTCATTTGCAAAGCAAGCAAAAATAAATAAAGAAAAAGAAAAAAGAAAGCACGTGTATTAGTTACTCACAGCCATGGAGTGTGTAACTGTCATGACGGATAAGATTATTCAGCCCACGTGCTAGGTGCAGCAACGAAGAGACAATCAAGCAGTATACACGTTTGAATGTTTTATTAAATAGCAAAACTCACACTGCTACAGAACAGTCACTCACCAGAGGAATGGGCCTGCGGAGAGAAAAGGAGAGCTGTGAGCAGAGGAATGGAGATAGGGATAATGGATGAGCCAAATTAGATTAGATTAGATTAGATTAGATTCAACTTTATTGTCATTACACATGTATGAATACAAGGTAACGAAACACAGTTTAGCATCCAATCAGAAGTGCAAAGGACAGCAGTGCAGTATATACAGTAATTAACAGTATGTGCAATTTAAGCAAATATATGCAAATATATGCAGCAGTGCAGAAAGTTAAAAGTACTGTTATGTGCAAATAATGTGCAATAAGTTAGATGTAGTTATGTAGTTATGCAGTTATGTACAGGTGAGGATGGTAAAAGATGATTGTAAAAGAGTCAGCGGGGAACTAAGTTCAATAACGTGACAGCTGTTGGAAAGAAACTGTTCCTAAACCTGCTGGTTCTAGTCCGAAGGCTTCTGAAACGTCTTCTGGAGGGGAGAAGCTGGAACAGTCCATGACCAGGATGGTTGGAGTCCCTAAGAATGCTGCGTGCCCGGCGCAGACATCTTTTCCTGTAGACGTCCTCTATAGCTGGAAGTGGAGTCCCTGTGATGCGTTGGGCGGTTTTCACCACCCGCTGCAGCGCCTTGCGGTCAGCTACAGAGCAGCTCCCATACCAGAGTGTGATACAGTTGGTCAGGGTGCTCTCTATCACGCAGCGGTAGAAGTTGCCCAGGATGTCAGTTGACAGATGGTTCTTCTTCAATGTCCTCAAGAAGAAGAGGCTGATGGGCCTTCTTGATCAGGCTGGTGGTGTTAACTGACCAGGACAGGTCCTCCGAGATGTGGGTCCCCAGGAATTTGAAGCTGGGGACACATTCAACAGCTATGCCATTGATATGGATGGGGTCATGTGTCTCTTCCCTCTCCTTCCTGTAGTCTACTATGAGCTCCTTGGTTTTGCTGGTGTTAAGGAACAGGTTATTGTCAGCGCACCAAGTAGCCAAGTGCTCAACCTCTGCCCTGTAATCTGACTCGTCGTTGTCCCTGATGAGTCCAATCACCGTGGTGTCATCTGCGAACTTTATGATGGAATTGGATCCATACATAGGCCTGCAGTCATGGGTGTAGAGGGAGTAGAGGAATGGGCTGAGCACACAGCCCTGTGGTACACCAGTGTTGAGTGTGATGACGGAAGAACGGTTGGGGCCTGACCTAACATGCTGGGGTCTGTTGGTCAGAAAATCCATGATCCAGTTGCAGGTGAAGGTACTGATTCCCAGGTCCCCAAGTTTGGTGAGCAACTTGGAGGGGATAACTGTGTTGAATGCTGAGCTGAAGTCAATAAACAGCATTCTTGCGTAGGTGTTCTTGTCATCCAGGTGTGAGAGTACATAGTGCAGCGCTGTAGAAACCGCATCCTCTGTACTCCTGTTGCTCCGGTAGGCGAACTGATGAGGGTCCAGTGTAGGGGGCAGGCCTTTTTTGAGCTGTGCCAAGACCAGTCGCTCAAAGCACTTCATGACTATGGGCGTCAGTGCCACAGGGCGATAGTCATTTAGGCACGATGGTGTTGAATGTTTCGGCACTGGTACTATTGAAGTGGTCTTGAAGCACGCTGGTACCACGGCCTGGGCCAGGGACAGATTGAAGATGTCTGTGAAGACCCCTGCCCTCAGCATGCCCTCAGCACACGCCCAGGAATGCCATCAGGGCCAGCAGCCTTACGTACGTTGACATGACTCAGTGCATTACGGATGTCGGTGTGGGTGAGTGTGAGGTGGTGGAGGTCATCAGAGGGTGGGAAATTGATGTTCTTTTCATTGTTGTCCTTGTCAAAACGAGCATAGAAGTTATTTAGCTCATTAAGAAAGGGCACAGTCATGGCTATAGGTATGGAGTTGCTGGGCTTATAATCAGAGATAGCTTGAATGCCCTGCCACATACGTCGGGGGTCAGAGTCCCTAAGATGTTCCTCCACCTTCAGCTTGTAGCTGTGCTTGGCCTTCTTGATGCCCCTCTTCAGATCTGCCCTGGATGAACTGTAGGCCTGTGCATCACCAGATCTAAAGGCATTGTTACGTGCTTTTAGCAGAAGTCGCACTTCTCTGTTCATCCACGGCTTCTGATTTGGGTACGTGGTGATCTGTCTTTCCGTGGTGACACTGTCAATAGTGGTGTTGATATGGTCCAGGACTGAGTGGGTGTAAGAGTTGATGTTTATGTGGGAGCCACAGGTAGCCTGAGAGGTGAACATACTCCAGTCTGTGTTCCTAAACTTCTCCTGGAGTACAGAGTCAACCCCCTCTGGCCACACTTTGATGGTCCTCACTGATGGCTTCACCCGGTTGATGAGTGGTACATACTTGGGGGTAAGGAACAAGGATAAGTGATCAGACTGACCTAGGTGGGGGGGGGGGGAAGTTGCTGTGTAGGCTCCCACAATATTGGTGTAAACATGGTCCAATGTTTTGTCCCCTCTTGTGTGACAGGAGACATGCTGGTAGAATTTAGGAAGCACTGTCTTGAGGTTAGAGTGGTTAAAATCACCCGCCACAATAAATGCTGCCTCTGGGTGTGCAGTTTGTTGTTTGCTAATAGCTGCATGCAGTTCTTTCATAGCAAGCTTAGCATTAGCATCCGGAGAAATGTAAGCGGCTGTTATGATGGTACAAGTGAACTCGCGTGGCAGATAGAAGGGTCTACATTTAACCATGAGAAACTCCAGGTTAGCTGAGCAGTGTCTCTCAACAGTGACAGAGTTCGTGCACCAAGCCTTGTTAATATAAATGCACAATCCCCCCCCTCTTGTCTTACCGGAGTCAACTGCTGCTCTGTCTGCCCGGAGCGTGTGTAGGCCGGCTAGCTCGATAGCATTGTCGGGTATTCCACTGTGAAGCCATGTTTCTGTAAAAATCATGATATTGCAGTTCATAAGTTTCTTATTGTTGGTGATCCAAAGCCGTAGTTCACTCATTTTGCTCGCCAGAGACCGTACATTAGCAAGGAAAATACTGGGTAGCGATAGCCGGTGCGGTGTTAGCTTTAGCTTAGCTCTTAGCCCACCGCGTTTACCCCTCCTCTGTTTACGGTCCTTACGCCGCCTGCGAGCACTTCCGGTCGGCCGGGAAGTCTGCCGAGCATCGGGAGTTCTCCAGAGCTCCGGGATGAGACGTAGATTCAGACGTAGGTTGCTGATAAAAAGGTCGTTATCGTTGTTTTGTAAACCAATATTCAAAAGCTCATCTTGGGTGTAAGATGTAAAAGCAGAGCTGTTCTGAACGAACATACCCGAAATGAGCAGAAATAACACTGCTAGTCCCCAGAATCTGATAGGACGCTGAGCCTCGCGTTGTGCACGCGCTGCCATCTTGTCCCACAAAAGAGAGGAGAGTCGGCAGAACTCCAGAGGGAAATAGACGAACCAGCAGGGCAAGGGACTGCTGGTGGAGTCTGACCGGGCGGAGGTTGCCGTCGTGGGAGAATTTGTGGCAGGAGAGCATGCGCAGCCCTCAGAAACACACCTGCATGATGGCAGCAACCTGCACCATGGACAAAAAGCACACGGATTGATAACTTCTTAACCGATGTGTGTATGATGACTTACTGTCTGTTTATGGCAGTATACCCAGACGAGCCAGCATTGAGTCACGGAAGGATGCCGCCTTAAATACGCTGGCTGATAAGAGGGCGCAGGTGTGTCCTCTCCCTCAGGTGCGCTGATGAGCAGCGGGGAGCTGAACGGGAAGTTGGAGGCGTGCTCTTGCCGCCCATGACAGGGCCCCCCCTTTTTGGAGCGCCTCCTGGCGGTCCATAAGGGTTATCGGGATGGTAGGACTGGAGCATCTGTTTATCCAAGATTCGGGCCGAAGGAACCCAGGATCGCTCCTCCGGGCCGTAGCCCTCCCAATCCACCAAATACTGGAGACCCCGGCCCCGACGGCGAACATCCAAGATCCAGCGGACCGTGTGGGCAGGGTCGCCGTTGATGATCCGGGAAGGGGGTGCGGCTTGGGCGGGGGCAGAGAAGACTGAACGAGAGGGGCTTGATGTGTGAGACGTGAAAGGTCGGGTTCACTTGGAGGGTAGGTGGGAGTCTCAGCCAAACTGAGGCGTCGTTGATAATTCTGGAGATCGGGAAGGTCCCAATAAAGCATGGAGACAGCTTCTTAGACGTAGTCTTCAATGGCACCTGACTGGCCACCAACCAGACCTGCTGTCCCACTGCGTACTTGGACACGGGTTTCTGATGTTTATCCACCACAGCCTGGTTGCGCTCCACAGAGTGAGTAAGAGCGGCGCACATGGACCTCCAGATGCGCCTGCAGCTGTGAGCATGAGCCCCCACAGAAGGAACCACGACCTCCCTCTCGGTCATGGGCAGTAGTGGAGGCATGTCCCCCAATAATGCTTCAAAAGGGGTAAGCTCCATAGACGTGGAAACAGCTGTGTTCATAGAATACTCCACCCAGGTTAGATGTGAACTCCACAATGAGGGGTGCTCGGCTACCACACACCACAAGGTGGCCTCCAAGGACTGATTGGCACGCTCTGCCTGCCCGTTGCTGTGGGGGTGGTTCCGAGAGGAGAGGCTCACTGTAGTTCCTAAGGTGTGGCAGAAGGCCTTCCAGACCTGTGATGTAAATTGCGGCCCCTGGTCAGACACGATGTCCACTGGGATGCCATGGAGTTGAATAACATGATCCGTCAACAGGACGGCCGTCTCCAAGGCCGAAGGGAGTTTGGGGAGCGCCATCAAGTGGACAGCCTTGGAGAAACGGTCCATGATGGTCAGAATCACAGTTTTGCCGTGGGAGGGGGGAAATCCAGTGACAAAGTCTACGGCGATGTGGGACCATGGCCGACCAGGGATGGGGAGGGGATGTAGGAGTCCAGATGGGAAGGAGGAATTGGACTTGCCCCAGACACAGGTCTGACAGGCCCTACGTAATCCCACACGTCCCGCCGCAGTGTGGGCCACCAGAACTCCCGCCGGACCAGATCAATAGTGCGGGTGATTCCAGGATAACAGGCAAAACGGCTGGTGTGACCCCACTGGATGACGTCACTGCGGAGGGCAGAGGGGATGTACAGGTGATCCTGGGGGCACCCTGCTGGCACAGGCTCCCGAGACTGGGCTTGACGGACCGTCCGCTCGATATCCCATGTAAGGGCACCAAGGATGCATGAGGAGGGAAGAATGGATTGGGGGAGGGAAGGGCGTGCTACCTCCTTGGAATCAAACTGGCGCGATAGCGCTTCCAGTTTAGTATTCCGAGAACCAGGCCGGTAGGTGATGGCAAAATTAAACCGCTGGAAAAATAAAGCCCAGCAAGCCTGCCTGGCGTTAAGTTGGCGGGCCGATCGCAAGTACTCAAAGTTCTTGTGATCGGTTCACATGACAATGGGGTGCATAGCCTCCTCTAACCAGTGTCTCAATTCCTCTAATGCCAACTTAATGGCGAGCAGTTCTCTGTCCCCTATGTTGTAATTTCTCTCGGCCGGTATAAGCCAACAAGAGAAATACGTGCACAGATGGAGCTTCTGATCAGAGGATGTGCGCTGCAAGAGGACAGCGCCCACCTCTAAATCAGAAGCATCCACCTCAAGGACAAACTGGAGCTGCATGTCAACCTGGGCCAAAATTGGTGTGTCAGTGAACAGGCCCTTTAATTTAGAAAAGGCCTGCTCCACTGCTTTGGTCCACCGAAAGGGGACCTTAACGGAGGTCAGCTATGTTAAGGGCAGTACTACCCCACTATAGTTCCTGATGAACCTGCGATAAAAGTTTGCAAACCTGAGGAAACGTTGAAGCTCCCTACAGGAGTGGGGTGTCGGCCAATCAAGCACTGCCCTCACCTTGGCTGGGTCGGCAATCAGTCTCCCTTCAGCTACTATGAAGCCCAAGAAGGAAGTAGATGTTGTGGGGAACTCGCACTTTTCGGCCTTAACGTAGAGCTGGTTCTCCAAGAGCCGTTGTAAAATGACCCTTACATGGACCTGATGTGCCTCTGGCAAGCGGGAGAAGATCAAAATGTCATCCAAATAAGCAAACACAAATTGGTAGAGCATATCACGGAGCACGTCGTTAATTAACCGTTGGAAGACAGCGGGGGCGTTGGTGAGCCCAAACGGCATCATTAAGTACTCGAACTGCCCCAAGTGTGTTTTAAACGCTGTCTTCCACTTGTCCCCCTCACGAATGTGAATGAGATGGTACACGTTACGTAGGTCTAATTTGGTAAACAATCGTGAGCAATGAAGGAGCTCAAACACGGAATTCATCAAGGGCAAGGGATATTTGTCCTTAACTGTTATAGCGTTGAGCTCACGGTAATCAATACACGGGTGCAGCGAGCCATCCTCCTTGCTGACAAAGAAGAATCCGGCCCTGAGAGGAGCCAAAGATGGCCAAATAAGGCCAGCGTTCAGCGACCCTTTAACATACTTCTCCATAGCCTCCCTCTCCGGCCCAGAAATACTGTAGATCCGGCTGGATGGCAGCTTTGCCCCCAGGACAAGGTCCACAGCACAGTCATAAGAACAATAAGGCAGCAGCGACAGCACTCTTGACTTGCTGAAGACCTCCCCTAAATCATGATAAGCCCGGGGAACGAGGCTGAGATCTGGCGGCTCAAACGGAGGAGGAGAGACCGGGAGAGATGGAGCACATTCAGCTGAACCTAAACAATTGGCCAAACAAAACGGGCTCCAGGAGGAGATGGAATTCCTCCCCCAATTTATTATGGGGCTGTGCCTCCGGAGCCACGGGTAACCAAGAATCATCAGGGATGATGAATCTGGGAGAACTAGGAATGTTTGCTCCTCCCGATGATTCCCGGACAAGAGGATGGCAACCGGCCGTGTGCGTTCGGCGATCACCACAACCTTGCTGCCAGATATGGTGGTAACATGTTGTTGATGGAACAATTTAAGAGTGGGAATTCCCAGGTCCCGGACGAGCCAGGCCGACACGAAATTGCCCTCTGCCCCTGAATCAACTAACGCCAAAACCCTCCTCTCGACCCCTGGCAATTGCACGAGGGCCAAAATAGAGAAATTGCTGGGGGGAGATAACTTGGTCCCGCCTGTCAGACCCCCATGGTTACTGACAGGCTGTGTCTTTTGGCCACTGGGGGCATTTGTCCTGACCGTGCTCCGGGGAAGCACAGTACAAGCACGTGCCAGCTCTCCTCCTTCGCCGACGCTCAGCCTCCGTTAGACAAACCCGGCTTAGGTCCATCAGCTTGGGAGGAGGACTGGCCCCCCCAGTGTCAGTCCTTGCGGCGAGCACACGCTCAGCGGACGAGCGAGAGGAGGCCTATTGCTCCCTCGCGCGCTCACGGTAGCGGTTGTCCAACCTCACAGCCTGATCAATAAGACCATTGAGCGTCTCAGGAACGGCATGAACCACCAGATTGTCGCAGAGATGGTCATTTAACGCGTGGAGGAGCGCTCTGCGTAATGAATGCAACCTCGTTCCACCCCGAGTCTGCCGCTTCGACCCGAAACTCCACAGAGAACTTGGCCCCAGACCGAGCCCCCTGGCGGAGAGTCATAAGGCGGCTCATTATGTTCCCCTGACTCTTGGTGTGGTTGAATGCGCGACAAAAAGCAGCCACAAATTGGTCAAACGTGTAACTACGGCCCTCAGGGCTGTCTGCTGTGGCCCGAGCCAAACTAATGGTTCAGTCCCGTAGCAGTAGGGTGAAAAACTGAATTTTAGCGATCTCCGTCAGGTACTCCCCTCCAACCTGCTCCAAATGCATCCATACCTGGTGTAAAAACTGCTTGCATTTCCCCACCTCCCCCGCGCATGGGGCAGGTGAGGGAACGGAGGTGGTACGGTGAACTGGTGGATGAATAACGGGAGCAGGCTGAGGAGGAGGAGCCGGAGGAGCCGTCCCAGCCAAATGACGCATGATGGTGTCCAATTGCTGCATCATTGTTTGCAGCTGCTGGTTCATCACGGTGTCCTGTTGCTCGGTCGCCTCTAAGTGATCCATAGCAGATTGTCCCCCTGTTGCACCTGCTGAGCCAAGGTTAAGGCTGACTCGTTCTGTCATGACTGATAAGATTATTTAGCCCACGTGCTAGGTGCAGCAACAAAGAGACAATCAAGCAGTATGCATGTTTGAATGTTTTATTAAATAGCAAGACTCGCACTGCTACAGAACAGTCACTCGCCAGATCTAGCCACACCCAGGCCAGATTACTGCCACACCTGTTCTCAATCAAGAAATCACTTAAATAGGACCTGCCTGACAAAGTTAAGAAAAACAAAATGAAGATTTTGGAGTGGCCTAGTCAAAGTCCTGACCTGAATCCGATTGAGATGCTGTGGCATGACCTTAAAAAGGCGGTTCATGCTGGAAAACCCTTCAGTGTGGCTGAATTACAACAATTCTGCAAAGATCAGTGGGCCAAAATTCCTCCACAGTGCTGTAAAAGACTCATTGCCAGTTATTGCAAATGCTTGATTGCAGTTGTTGCTGCTAAGGGTGGTCCAACCAGTTATTAAGTTTAGGGGGCAATCACTTTTTCACACAGGGCCATGTAGGTTTGAATTTTTTTTCCCCTTAATAGTAAACACCTTCATTTAAAAACTGCATTTTGTGTTTACTTGTGTTATCTTTGTCTAATATTTAAATTTGTTTGATGATCTGAAACATTTAATTGTGACAAACCTACAAAAAAAAGAGAAATCAGGAAGGGGGGAAATACTTTTTCACACCACTGTATATTGCTGTGTATATCACACTACTTAAATTGAGTCCAACTTTATTTATATTCGACAAAGGCAATGTTATCAGCTTCTATCTAACATGTCAAGCACATCATGAACTGAGTTTAACACTGTACATGAATTGTGAAACATTTCCTGTATTGCATATTGGGAATATTTATTTATTAACTGATTTAGGTACCTTAGGTATCTTGTTCATAGATCAAATCTTATACTGGGCTACACTGATAATGCGCATATTGCAATTTGGCTCTGATTGGATGACCTTGAAGTCAAAGGATAGAGGTCACATTTTCCCTAAATCTTGTAAATGCAATAGCTACTGAAAGATATGATGTAGGCTTTTCAAACTGATACATTAGTTGTATTTAAGACAAATCTTGGATGACTTACATCCTGACCTGACTATGGCTTTAGGGTCAGAAGGTCATGGTAAACATTCCCTATGCCTTATTACTGTACAACAAGAAAAGCTAGGGTTTCCAAACTTGGTACACAGGTTCACCTTGGGATCCTGACCTCTGACTATGGGTTTGGGGTCAGAAGGTCAAAGGTTAAGGTCAGCATTCCATTTGCACTATTACTATGTGACAACTATGTAATTATATATCCTCGTTGTATATTATAGTAACAGTAGAACTGTGATACAAGGGGCAGATTTCATAAGATTTTTTACTTCTTTCTGCTCCCTTTCATTCTTTCAGTTTATGGACATTTTGTCTTGTTTTGTTTTAATGTGTTGTTTTATTGAATGAAATAAAGTTGTAACTAAACTAAACTTGTGACAACTGTTATCTGACGTTCATTACGGGTCACATCAGCTGTTTTCAGCGTGACTGACCTGACAGATTTGAGAGCTCTGCCAGGTTGGTCATGCTCCCCGCTGTGTGATGGTCTTTGGAGGGGAGAATCCTCTCATTTGAACAAAGATGATCTCTTGCACACCAAGGACTCATGGATTGGGAGACTACAGCGGTTTGGCATGACTGCACGATGCAAAAGTTAGATTAAGCTATGCATAAGTTATGCATGAGCTAGACTATTGTTGCGCATAAGTATAAAGTATGTTGATGATTCAGTTATTGTCAGTCTCCTTTAGGATGGTGAGAGTGGCCACGACCCAGCAATTGGTGATTTTGTTTACTGGTGTGAAGATTCCTACCTGCAGCTGAATACGACAAAAACTAAAGATATGATTATTGACTTTAGGAGGAAAACTCCCAGGCACGAAGTCACTGTACTAAAAGGCCAGACCATTGAATGTGTGCAATCTTACAAATATCTTGGGACGATTATTGATAGTAATTTAAACTTTGAAGAGAACTGTGAAAGGGTGTGCAAAAAGGGTCAGCAACATTTGCATTGTTTAAGGAAACTCGCACACTTCCAAATTGACTGAACCATAATGACAATGTTTTATCGGGCTTTTATTGAATCGGTTTTATCCTTTTCTTTAGTGTCATGGTTTGGTCAGATAAAACTGAAACAGAGGAAAGCCTTAGACCAGGTAGTTAGATGGTCCCGTCGTTTGCTCGGTGAGTCACAGCTGAGCCTGACATCCCTGTACGCCAGACAGGTACAGAGGATCACTACCTCCATTTTAAATGATGACTCCCCCCCTTTGCACTGCCACTTTCAGCTTCTTTCCTCCAGATGGAGGTTTGTTGTCCCAAAATGTAAAACCCAGCGCTACAAAAACAACTTTGTTCCTGCTGCTGTCAAAGAGTTGAACAAGATGTAGCAATATATTGCACATAATTTAGTTATCTATTTATCAATTTTTATTTTATATTTCTTTATTCTTGTAGGTTTTTCATTTGGATTTCAAATCTTTTATTGGATTTTCGACTTTTATTGAGTTTTTAATCTCTGACTTAGTTTTTAACTTTTTTAATATGACCCTTCTCTCTTATCTCTTTGTTTTTTCAGTTGTCTCTTTGTCTTATGTCCTGATTAGTGGAGCCTGGAGTACTTTTATCATGTTTATAGTCAGCTTCATGTGTGCCTGTGTTTGTGTTCATGTTGAATGTAATTGTGGTTTGTAAATATGTGTCTAAAAGGATGTCACCTGACTGCAAAACAAATCTACCTACGGGTACAAATAAAGTAACCTGAACCTGATAAGTTGTGAATGCCAGCAACACGCTAAGCATTCGTTGGTATAAGTTATTTATAAGTTATTGAAACGTTCTATATAAATTACTAATACGTTATGTATGTCAAATATCTATCAGAGCAGCACTGGACAGCTGATGGTACAGACTGCAGTCAAAGGTAAAAACATGGCAAGGAGGGCAAAACAGCTATTTGGATCTTCATAGTATCCTGTAGCTTGAAAGTGTTACACTTAAGTTGGCTCGGACAGTCCCCGACAGGCCTCGTTATACGAGCAAATACGTGTGTTTAGCTCACTGTGCATGTGTGTATGTGCTGCAGGCAGCACCTGAGCTGATCAGAACAGAGAGCAGGTGGATCAGGTCAGTTCTTAATTAGTAAAGGTGTAACCTAGTCTACACAGAGACCATCACACAGTCAAAACATGTCAAGGTATGAAACATCTCTTTACTTTGTTTGAACAGAAGAACAAGACCAGTTTATCTGTACTTACGGGTTCCTCCTGTGAACCAATGCTGCAAATACACCATTATACTGTACCTGTAAGTTAGAAACCCATTAAGTAAGTTACACATAGGTTCAAAGCACGTTACTTATAAGTTAGAAATAAGTTTTTGGTACGCTAGACATTTATCAATGTATTTTGACTTATGAGTAACTTACAAGTAATGTGTGTGAACGAACACATAACTTATCTACAACTTATGCCCTGCATATGCAGGACATTTTAGCAATACGTTGAATATGTGGGAAAATTTTCAGAGGAGCTCGGCGTACACTGACATATACCAGTGTGCTCTTAACTCATTAAAAAACTTACCCATAACTTATTCGATGTACGCCAGCGTATTCTCCATATTTTTCATACATACGAGATATACTGCCTAAATCTTCAAGGTGTGACAGGGCCTTTAAATATATTTTGCCAATTTTCTTTTTACCAGCACTGTCAAGTGAATGAATTTGTTGTCCAGCCTAGCACCAGTCCCATGTCCACCCTGAGTTGTTATAGTTTACAGTTATACAGTTATAGTTTACTGTTATACAGTATATAAACTTGCCAACATAGGAAAAGTGATTATATATCCTTAGATGGAGGCCAAAGCTTAAAAATGTTATATTAGTGGTCCCCAAGTATGGGCCATGGAGGGCCAAGACCCTGCAGGTTTTACCTCCAATCAATGTCTTCAGTAGGTGGCTTTTCTGAATTTCTTCACACTAATTGATGATCAGTGAAAACACCTGCTGAAGAGACTGGATGGAAGAGAAAACCTGCAGGGTTTTGGGCCCTCCATCGTGCATGGTTGGAGACTCCTATTCTAGCTGACCAAAGACCTTAAAAAGGTTATTGACCTTCCTAAAAGAGCTGCTAAGCAGAAATATGGAACTTTCTTTTTTTACTTACTCCAAGGAGGTCACATTTTTACCCACATTTATTTGTTTCTGTTAATAGTATAAATTATTTATAAATTTAAATGAAATTTTCAGGAAAGAGAGAAACTGGACCAAGAGCCAGTTGATTAGATTTTCAGGGTAATCTGAACCATTATCAGTCTTCAGGTTGTTGTTTTTGTTTTTCCCAAAGGGGGAAATGAGTGCAATGCCTTGTCTGATGTTTTGATAGCAGGCTGTTGAAAGCTGACAAGGTGTTATGATAAATTAAAATTTGTGCGAGGAAGTCAGCTGCCATAGTGGAGGCTTGTGCTCTCCAAGTGCTTTCTAGTTGATCTTCATATAGAAGCTCTTACATAATTATAGAACATCCCATCAATTCAGACACCTGGATGATCAACTCCATGTTATTGCTTGTCATTAACAAGCAATAACATGGGGACGGCAGTGGCTCAGGAGGTAGAGTAGGTCGTCCAGTAACCACATGGTTGGTGGTTCGAATCCCGCTCTCCCCAGATATCCTGCCGTTGTGTCCCTGGGCAAGACACTTCACCCCAATTGCTCCTGGTGGGTCTGGAAGCGCCATGTTAGGCAGCATGCCACCATCAGTGTGTGAATGTGTGTGTGAATGGGTGAATAGCAGCATCTGTAAAGCGCTTTGGTCATCAAGAGATGAGAATAAAAGCGCTATATAAGTGAGTGCCATTTACCATTTACCATTAACACACTCTTTCCCTTTCCCTCTTTATTCCTCTCTTTTATCTCTGTCTACAACATCTGCTCCTTGCTCTCCCTGACCCTTTTCTGGTCTAGGGTCCACCTGGTCCCCCTGGTCTGCCTGGCCCACCAGGAAAGAGAGGTTCTCGGGTGAGTATTTGTCATAAATGTGGTGGTTAGCAATGGGATCCACCTTTATGTGAATACAAACACCATTTACAAATGTAATGATGACAAATCCAAAATGTTTGAAGGGTGTATTTAAGTGCTTAATTGATGTATCCCTGTGTTTTATTGTAGAAATCAGCAACTCTATCCAATTTGCCTGCCTTTAGATTCCCAGATCCAACTCTCTAGAAAGAAGTGACGATTGTTGTGTTGTGCTTACACTGATTAAAGCCACTCCGATGTAATGTTGTAATCTTCTGCTTACCCCTGAGGCATTTTTAAGCAGAACAGGATAGTTTTGATGTGTTACACGGAAGGTTTGTCAATATGTTGTAAGTATAAATAAATTAACTTCTGGTTTGTGTGCAAACCTATTCAGAAACCTAGTCATGGTTAATTTAACTCACTGATGGTAAATCAAAGACAACATCTTATACATTTACCTCGACTGAACATACTATAAACACTGCTTCTGCAACAACTGTGCTTTTTATTTTCCTTATATTCATGCCACTGACTATTCATGTGGTCAGTGTTAGTTTTTGTGCTTTAGTAGCTCAGTTCTGGTTCTTATTTGTGTGCTCCCATGTGTGAAGGATTATTTTTTTAAATAAAATCCTATACATTAAAGCTGTTTTGTATAATGGCAAACTGTTTGTTGTTGTTGAACTATTGTAATGACTAGGAGGTTTGGGTGTTCATGTCAACACTGTTGTGTATATTGTAACATAGAGGCATATTTGAAGGTAGACAGACCAACTGGTAGACAGAAGTAACTTCCAGTGAAACATGTCTCGTTGTACATGGTTTGGAAATCCACAGAATACCATAGGCCAAGTCACAAAGTGGAAAACCAATGAGACTTGGAATAATTATGTGGCGGATAGCTGTCTTTCCACAGACTCATTTGGTTGCAACTGATTATTTGCATTATCAGCCTGGGGCATACTATTTGGTGTGGATTTGTCATGGAAACAGTCTGCACTTTATTTCAGTGGCTTTTTGGCCATCTCCACAATAATATCCCTTTGTTTCAAGATGTATAACATCTTCTACATGTAGTCACTTCAGTGTTTGATGTTATTAGAACATGCATTATTTCTGGCATATCTGTGTAAAAAATAAGGTTATTACATGTTCATAGCTTGGAGTCAAAACTTCAGATATAATGTTTTAAACTAGGATTGGGCAACATTCGTTGATGACTTATATTATTAATTCTTGACTTATTTGAAGAAAAGAGCTGTTACCTCCCCCAAGCTAGTTTGCTACTAGAATGAGTTAATCTTCCCCATTTCTATCCCTTATCTGAATATGATCAAGACTGATTTTAAAAAATTGTGGTATTAAGAATTCTTATAAAAAAAAAAAAAACAGTGAGTGACATTTGACAATCTGCAGCTATCTTTTATAAGCATGAGTGCTGTTTGTACAATATATGAACAAATTATTGGGCCACAGCTCCCAATCATTGAATTCTGGTATTTAATTCTTGAGAAATCTTAATGGTTTTGCTTACCAAGACATTTTGCACAATTCTATGATGCCATCTTCATGGGAACAGTTTGGGGAAGATAATTTTCTGTTCCATGCAAGCAAGTGAAGGCAGAGCCATGGATTAAATGTTTAAAGTCACAGAAGGAAGAAAGTTGCACAGAATTCAGGAAGGAGTTGATACAGGCTATTGGTAGGGAGGAATTATCAGAGGACTGGAAAGTACAGCAAAAGTACTGAGGGAAATGGGTAGAAAGGTATGTGGTAGGGCTGTGCGATATGACAAAAAAAATCATATCACAATATAAGTCATCTTATATCATGTCATCATCATCATCATAGCAGTCTGTCATGGGCGACAATGACTGTTTCATTTAGGTCTGATCAGATTCCTCTACGCACCTCTGTCCTTAGCCTTCCACTGCCAGGAACTCCTGTCTATATCCAGCTTCTTCAAGTTTCTTTTTACAGTGTCTTTAAATCTGAGCTTTGGTCTACCCTGATTGCGTTTGCCCTCGCATAACTGTGAGTAGAGTAACTGCCGAGGGAGACGCTGGTGGTCCATCCTCTCAACATGTCCGAGCCATCTCAGGTTTGTCTGTATTAGCATGTCTTCCATTGATGGTAGACCAGCTCGTTTCAACACTTCTATGTTGGTTTTCTTGTCTTTCCATGAGATGTTCATTATGGCTCGAAGGTGTCTCATCATGTACGCATGGAGTTTCTTTACCTGCACTCTGTAGACAGTCCAAGTTTCAGCACCGTACAATAGAGTAGCCAGTACTGTTGCTCTGTACACTTTGCATTTCACACAGATAGACACATGTCGATTGTTCCACAGTCTCTCCTTCAAGTTTCCAAACACAGTGCTTGCTCTTCCCATTCTGAGAGATAGTTCGTCCTCCAGCCTAGCATTCTCTGAAACAGTACTCCCTAGATACTTGAAAGTCTTGCACTTGACTAGTGGCTCTGTACCAATGGTGATCTCTTCTGGTAGTGATGTTGATAACTGGAACTTTGGTGGTTGATAAAGGCACTCTGTCTTCTTGATGTTGATTTTCAGGCTGAATTGGCTAGCTGCTCTTGCAAATTTCTCCGCTAAAGATTGCATATCTTCTGCACTGTGTGCAACTAGAGCACTGTCATTGGCAAAGAGCATTTCTCTTACTACCTTTATTGATGTCTTACGCTTGGCTTTAAACTGTGCCACACTGAACAATTCTGCTTCTTTCCTTGTTTGAATGTATACTCCTTCTGAAGCCACCTCAAGCATGGCTGCTAAATATAGTTGGAAGAGTGTAGGCGCCACCACACACCCTTGTTTCACCCCATTGCTTACCGAAAAGTCTTTAGATACTGAACCACTCATTGCCATGTTTGCTTGCATACCTGTATGGAGTGCCTCGATCAGGCTGACAAACTTCTCTGTACAGCCATATTTCTTGAGTACCTGCCAAAGTCCTTGTCGCGAAACAGTATTGAAGGCTTTACTGAAGTCTATGAAGACTACATAAAGCAGCATGTTCTGTTCGATACACTTTTCTTGAACCTGTTTCAAGCAGAAAATCATGTCCATTGTACTTCCTCCACTTCTAAAGCTGCACTGGGTTTCCGGTAGTACATTCTGCAAGATGTGTTCATTGAGTCTGTTCAGTTGTACATGTGAGAGAAGCTTACCAACAGTGGCTAGTAGTAATATACCTCAGTAATTTCCACAATTTTTCTTGTCGCCTTTCTTGAACAAAGGCACAATACTTGCATCCTTCCAGTCTTGAGGTACTTTCTGGGTATCCCATATCTCTTGGATGAGCTTGTGCAGACAGTTGGTCAGCTGAACGCCACCAAATTTCCACACTTCTGCTGGAATTCCATCCCTTCCTGGAGCTTTACCATCCTGTGTTGTCCTGATAGCTGTCATTAGTTCATCAAGATTTAGTGGTTCATCCAGAGTTGACAAAGCTGGTCTCTGCACTAGAGCTTCTTTAGCCTCTTCAGAGAGATCTCCAGAGTTGTTTAGTAGTTGGTCAAAGTGGTCTGCAAATCTGTCCAGGATCTTGTCTTTCTCCTGCAAAACTGTTTCACCATCCATAGCCTTTAGTTGGATCAATCCTCTTGGTTTAGGGCCATAGATTTCTCTCAAACCTGTGAAGAATGTTTTCATGTCCTTCCTGTCTGCTGCAGTTTGAAGTTCCTCCACTTTTCATCCCACCAGTTGGACTTCATCTCTCTGGTGTACTTCTGTAGTTCACTCTGAGCCTTTGAGTATTTCTTCTTCTTCAACCTTGTGTTACACTGTAGGTTTTCCTGCCTAGCTGTATTCCTCACTTCTAGTAGTTTCTTCAAATGTTCATCATACTCATCAAACCAATCTTGATGTTTCCTCTCAGGGTGGCCTAATATATCACTCGCCGTCTGATACACCATATCCTTCAGTGTTGCCCATTTCTCTACTATGTCATTCTCTGAGTTGTTGCTGTCCCAGTCTTTCAAGTTTTCATCTGTTTTCCTGTTTAAGTTCTTCCTGCTTCTTTTGGCCTTTCAGTGCACTAGTGTTTAGCTTCCGTGGTGGCTTTGCACCTGTCCTGCAGTGCTGTTTTCGTCTGCAAATCCTTAATCTAGATCTCAGCATAACATGATCAGTACCACAGTCCGCACCTCCCATTGCTTTGGTGTCCAATACATCCCTTATGTCTCTCTGCCTTACTATGATGTAGTCTATCAAGTGCCAGTGCTTGGATCTTGGGTGCATCCATATCTTCTTGTGTGTGTCCTTGTGCTTAAATAGAGTGTTGGTTATCACAAGGTTGTACTCTGAACATAGTGCAAGTAGAAGTTCTCCATTAGCATTGCACTTGCCTACTCCATGACTGCCTAGCACTCCTTTCCATTTCTCAGTGTCCAAATCAACTCTGGCATTAAAATCTCCAGCGAGCATCAGCCTGTCGGTACATGCCTGATAGTCTCACGTAAATCACTTTAGAACTTTTCCTTCACCTCCTCTGTGTTGGCCATTGTTGGGGCATATACACTGATGAGTGTGGCATACATCTTCCGCTTCACTGATTGGCATCAGTTCCTCATCAAGCATTGCTGCTATCTCCTTTCTAACTGCAAATCCCACTCCTGCTTCTCTCCTTTCTTGAGTTGATTTCCCACTCCAAAAGAAGATGTACCCATGGTCTTTCAAGCTGTCATATCCAGGCAATCTTGTTTCACTAAGTGCAGCTATGTCTACATTGTACCTGCTCATTTCCAGGGCCACAAGCACGGTCTGTCTTTCTGGGCGCTGTGATGTTGTTCTGTCCAACAGAGTGCGTACATTCCATTCTGCTACACACAAGGCTGCTGTTTTCCTCTTCTTTTGTCTTCCTGCTCCTACCTTACTTTTTGCTGCCTGTCGGAGTGTGAACAGATCAGCGTGGACCTTGTTAGCCCGGGCGATGTCTGAGCAGGTATGAATTGCTTTCTGACTGACCATTTCAAGAAACTGCTTGCAGAGTATTTGAGTACTGCTAGCTTTTGCTGGACTAGCAGCACATTCTTGGCAGATAAAGGTATTATCAGTGGCAAGGACAAGACAAGACAAACTGACTCCAGTATCTGTTGCAGTGACTGACCAGATGGTAGGTTTGTTTATCTCTGCTCTTTGTGTAGTGCATGACACGATGCACCGACTGGCGCAGTCCACCACAGACTTTGCGACAGATGCGTTTATCTGCCATGATGTCCAGTCTCACCCCATGTAACTTGGAATGGTCCACCACAGACCTGTGACAGATATTGTTTTTAGTTCTGCCAGGATGCCCAGTTTCACCCTCCATGCCCTCGGAAGGGCGGGGATGCCGGTTGAGTTGCCGACGGCCTGACCCATGATACAGGTAGTACCGGTTTTCATGGTTTTCCGGTAGCAAGCAAGACAATGCCTAAAAAACAAGGGGGGGGGGGGGGAATATAAGTCTCAATTAAAAGCTGCCAATTTTTGACCAAAAAAGTGGAATTTTATGGTTAAAAAAGATGCAACTTTAGCAAAAAGACAAAAAAGGTGTAAATTACTAACTGTTTACGACCTTAAACGCTGTAAATATAAGATTTGAGTAAAATGCTGCAAATTTAAATGGGGGTTTTTTAACGGCAAATTCAAGAATAAGAAAAGTTCTAAATTCATGAGGAAAAAGCTGCAAAATTATGAATAATAAAAAAGCTGCAAATTTTCAAGTAAGAAGCTGCACATTTCTGAATAAAATGGCTGTAACTCTGCAGGAAAATCCTGCAAATTTATGAGAAAAATCTTCACATTTACAAAAGAATGTTTCTAATTTACATGAAAAAGGATGTGATAAATTGCCGTGTGTTGGCCATTTTTTTAAATGACAGCCGTGAGGAGGAACTAAACGGTGGTGTTCGGTGGTGTGAAATTCTGCAGATCTGCACTAATCAGCAGAGAAAAGGAGAAGAAGAAGAGGAATAGGTGACCCACAGCAGCAGAAATAATCCAGTTAACCCAGGAGGAGTAAACACATGACACCCCATGACACCCAACAGATCACCCTCCCATGACATCAGTGGGAACTGCTGAGACAAACTTCACACCTCTGTCGATTTACATATTCCTTTCTGAGGACAATTCAAACAGAGCTGCTGCTGAGATGGAAACCAAAGGGTTAAAGGGTGACGTGGCTTTAACAGCAGCACTGATACCCACCCCCCCTTCCCCCAACTGACCTGCTGGACAGGAACTAACAACTCCTCAGACCTGTTAACACAATTTTAACTACAAAAGAGCATGCAAAAGGAACCAAGATTCCCTTTGATTTAACAGGATAACAGCGTGAATTTTCTGGTCTGTGAATGGTCAGAGCAGCTATGAGTGTTTCACAGAGTCACTTATTGAATTATAATGGTTAATCTAAGTCACAATTTCAGGAAACATAAACTTCAGGGGACACTTAAACCCATGACACATTGTTTTAAATTTTGCAGATTTTTTTTTTTTCGCTTCTCTTCCAGTCCTTATGGCCACTTTAAAACATCATTTTAAGAATAATGTTAACTGACTTAAAGTACATTTCTAACTACACTATATCATACAATATGTTGTTTAACATACAGTTTCATTTGATCACATTTAGATCTTAATTCAAACAAGCAGCGTATTTGCCACCAACCTAATTTAGACTTGAACTAAAAACAATCAATCTGAATACAACTGGGAGCATTTAAGAATAAAAATCTTTGGATTTCTTAATGAAGTTCTGCCTGCGAGGTCACCTGCACTCAAACATTCCAAGTACCATTCATGGGACGGACCAGATTCCATACAAAAATGTAAAAATTTTGCTTTGGCTTTGTCTTTAAGAGGTTGCTGTTCCAGTTAAAAGTCTCAAGTGTTGAAGAGTCCACCTTTGTATAAAAGGGCCAAGTCAGTATACCACAAAAGGCTCAAAGTTGCTAAGATAATCCAAAGGTTAAACCGGCTGTTGGTGTCATTTAAACCCTGCACGGCTTCGACAACATGGAACCAGCATTTCACTTTGAAACGGATGGCAGCGAGTTATTACAAACGAGCAACTTTAAAACACGCATAACACCAAAGTTAAGAGTATTGCAAGAAGAAAAATAGTTTAATATAAAACACAGCTGTCTTACCTTGAAATGTCCTTTACAAATGAAGATATTCAAACTGAAGAACAGAGGAAAAATGTAAAAACTGTCCAAAATATCCAGTAGATTCCACAGAGGCGTTACAATATATATGTATATATTGTGAAGGAATGAAAGGACGAGACACGAGAAGCCTAAATTGTGCACCAGGAGTGCGCCAGAGGAAAAGTGGAAAAACACAGATCGTACTGCTTGTGCAAAGGGCTGCAAACTAAAAAAGTTACATGAAAATGGCACAAAATCACCAGAAAAAAAAGACCCGTTTAAGCAAAGAAGGTCTGAAATCTTGTGAAAATATTAGAAATGTTACAGAGTCAGATCCCAGGGCTAAACTACTATTTACACGGTAAAAACACCAAAATCAGGAGCAAATATATACAAACTCACTGCTCCTTTCTCCTCTGTTCTTGAAGCAAATAAAAATAAAAACACTCCAAAAATCTCACAGTCACTACTAAAACTATTATTTACTATTCTGAACTATTATTTACATGGTAAAAACGCCAAAATCAAATCAAAAATAGACAAACACACTCACGTGTTAAAGGTCCGTCCATCTCTAATTAAACAATAGCAGACAAATGGTCTGGAAAAAAACGGCAAATAATAAAAATGCAATAAAAAAATACAAACTAAAATTACTATTTACTATGCTAAACTATTATTTAGACAATCTTAAAAAAAAAAAAAAAACGTGCTACAGTTGAAAAGCCCACTAACCAAAACACAGTGGAATACAATGGGAGACACGTGCTCCGGGAAAAAAAAAAAGGAAAATAACAATAAAAACACAATAAAAAATACTTCCAAACTCTCACAATCAATACTAAAACTACTATTTACTGTGCTAAACTATTATTTACATGGCAAAAACACCTAAATCACAGCAAATATACATAAACTCACGCTGGTGATTTTGCTCCTTCCTCCTCCGTCTCAGGAAGAGGAAATACCAAAAATAAACCACAACATTTTGGTTCCAAACAAATGTTAGAGTAACCGGAGTAAAAGTGTGAACATTGAAGAGTAAACTAGTTTGAAAAGGTAGAAGGGCCGGATGTCGTTTACCCAAGGATAGCTAGCTATTTAGCTAGCAACGAAAATGCCTATCTTGTGAAGTTTTGGAAGTAAAGACAACTTTTTAAGGGAGCCCCCCATCGGTTAATGTAAACCTAAGCATGTTATTTAGGGGATTTCCACAGCAAGTTGAACACTTCTGCACAAGTTATAAATTTGCCCATTCGTGTTTGGTACAGAAGTGGCTAAAGTCATAATTTTACAAAATTCTAACATAAAATGAATGTAGTATTTTAAATCAAAATGTTAATTATTGAGTTTCTAAGAGCAACGATTATGTTTGGCGGAACGATCCGTGAGATAACTAAGGATTTTACTCAGAATGAAGGCCTAACTGAAATACTTGCGTGATCGTTTAAACAGGAAGAATCTTATATCATGATAACGATATATTATATCACAATAACGTTATCTTATATCACGATAACGATATATATCACAATGTGCATTTCCTGTAAATTCTACACTATAGATAATCACATAAAAAGGACCATCTTTTTTTTTTTTTACTTTTTTTACGTGTACTATTTTCCCTCGTAATTTTGCAGTGTTGCTGTAAAATTGTTTTTTAATGTGCATTTGAGACTTGATTCTCATGAAGTTCAGGTTTTTCTTCTAAATCACATATGAACGAAAAGTAAACATCAATAAGTTAAATATTTTTTGAGCCAGAGGAGAAAAGCAAAACAAACAAACAAATAACATAAAAAAAATGTCTGCAAATGAGAAAATTACCCATGGCTGTCACCTACAGGTATAAATTAGCTGTTAGTTTAAATCAGTGAAAATTCAAGTGTAGACCTGCAGACCTGCCATTCTGCCCTGATTTAACCTGTTTGCTTCTTAGTAAAACATATTTCATATTAGTCATTATCTGAAAATCAAAGACACAAAAGGTAATGTAATTAAATACATGTGATGACTTTAACTTTATTCATTATCAATACTTGACTAATTAAAATGATTAGAAATCACATTAATTACATTAAGAGCCAACTTGCTCCCCCGACCCATTTTAATGTATTTATTTATTTTGCATGTATGTGCCACCATCATGCACTTTTTCAGCTTTAATAAATTTTTTTCACACAAAACTAAGAAACTCAGCAGTAATTTAAAACAAAAAACAAAAAAACCCAAAAACGATGGTCTGCTACGGTTTCCAGTTAGCACAACTTAGCATTGTCATTTAGCATTTTATAATTAGACATGGCGTTAACATTACTTACCTCCTATTAATTCAATTCAATTCAATTCAACTTTATTTATATAGCGCCATTTCACAACAACAGTCATCTCATAGCACTATCAACTGTAGGGGGGAACCCCCACAGTTGCAGAAAGACCCCAGCAATCAGGCGATCCCCTGTGAGCAAGCACTTGGCGACGGTGGAGAGGAAAAACTCCCTTTTAACAGGAAGAAACTTCCAGCAGAACCAGGCTCAGGGAGGGGCAGTCATCTGCTGCGACTGGCTGGGGGGTGAGGGGATAGAGAAGAAGAAAAGAACAGACATGTAGAGAGCAAACAGCACGATGGGGACTCAATCTATGGGAGAGAACAAACAAATGTTAATGACCAGCAAAAAAAATATTTCATATTAAAATATTAAAACGAGGTTATCCCCTCACCCCCCAGCCAGTCGCAGCAGATGACTGCCCCTCCCTGAGCCTGGTTCTGCTGGAGGTTTCTTCCTGTTAAAAGGGAGTTTTTCCTCTCCACCGTCGCCAAGTGCTTGCTCACAGGGGATCGCCTGATTGCTGGGGTCTTTCTGCAACTGTGGGGGTCCTCCCTACAGTTGATAGTGCTATGAGATGACTGTTGTTGTGAAATGGCGCTATATAAATAAAGTTGAATTGAATTGAATTGAATTGAATTGAATTAGCGAACTATCCTCTCTGACGCAGCACGTTGGAAAACAGTCCCACATCCCTGGCAAACAGGAGTAGCAGCTATCTGAACCGGTAGTTTAGAGTTCGCATTAGCGAAACCGGACTGAAACCAGTCTGAAACCTAGCCACCCACTACACCTGTTCCACTGTGCGCACTGCAGAGGACAGGCGGGGCGCTGACAAGTAGTGGTGAGGAGCTTTACTGAATAAACGGGAGAATGTGCATTTTAAATAACGATATAAACGATAGCGTATTCTATGAAATGATAGACGTTTTTATATCGTCATCAAATATATATCATGATATCGCACAGCCCTAGTATGTGGTGCATCCTATGGACAGAGGAAAGGAGACATGGTAGTGGAATGAGGAGGTGCAGGAAAGAGGTTGGCAAAGAATAAGTGGGATAGTCAGGGACATGAAGAAAGTAGGCAAGAGTACTTAGAGTCTAGGTGTATGGCAAAGAGAGCGGTAGTAAAGGTAAGGTATAGTGAGTTGTATGAGAGGCTGGACGCTAAGGAAGGAGAAAAGAACTTGTATTGATTGGCTAGACAGAGTCTATAGTCACACTGCAGGTCTTAATGCTCAATTCCGATTTTTTGCTGAGATCTGATTTTTTTGTGTTAGCGTTCACATTATAATTTAAATGCGACTCCCATCAGACTCCAGCATGAACAGTCTACAGCTATGAAGCGACTCGCATGCGCAGAAGAAAACGTAGCGTCAGACACAGCGTTGTGTTTATGGAAGTAAATAGAGCTACGGTCACACTGCAGGTTTTAATGCTCAATTCTGATTTTTTTGCACAAATGTAACCCATTTTAATGACAGTCTCAACAGCACATATCCGATTTTTTCACACCAGACCGACCCAGGCCACTTTCATTTGTGGTCCTAATTTGGATATGTATCTCATATTTTCCAAAGCGACCTCAGTCTTAACGGCCATGTCACATTTCATCCGACTTTTTCCTCATTGAAGTGAGACAGATGCTACAATTCTGTGGCGGAGGACGCAGCAAGCTGATTTGTGCTCTCTTTTTAATCAATCTTCTTCCTTTTATCACAGGATCATAATTTTGTCGGCTCCGACTGCACAATAACTTCAAAAAAATTTTTTATTTTTTTTTTTTGGGTGGGGGGGCTGAAACTGTCAGACGAGCAATCCCACAGTAATGGCACATTTTAAAAAAAGTAACGGCACATTTACTGCACGCAGCAAATTCCTTTTTCCCTGTAAACGGCACACCGTGAGTCCCGGCTGCTGTAATATCTAAAATGTAAAGTTAATACCGACATGACGGTGGAGCGGAATGGTCAGATAGGGGGATACAGGAGAAGGGAGTCTGTGGCAGCTTCTCCTTCCTGTGCGGGACCGCTGGTACGATTCGCTGGCAACATCAGTGGGTGAGAGCCCTATTGTAATCACTAGGATTATTTATTATTAACCTTATTTATACAGGTAATTAAATTGAGACACAAGGTCTCATTTTCAACAGAACTGTTTAATCGATTGACATAATGCACAGCTCAGGAGACACACACGCAGGCTCAGAATAGGTTTAACAGTTTATTGAACAACAAGTGTGTGTGGTTGCGTGTCTGTGATATGTGGATGTATTGGTGGTGGCGTCTGCGTCAGGCACGGGGGCAGGAAGCCGTTCAGCCGGACAACCCTATGGGAGAAGCAGAGGGAGAAGGGTAACGGGCACCACACCAATACGGGAGATTGAAGTAATAATAGCTGGCTTACTTGGTTTGGGCAGGTGGCTGGCGTAGCAAGGGCGTAGCCTGGTAGACAGCGACCTGGAGCGCCTGATGCAGCAGCGAGGAGATGACGGCTGGAGAATGTTGTCCGCCGCCGGGGAATCCACCTGTGCACAGGGGAGGAGAACTGGAAGAAGAAGGTAAGGGATGCTTACTTGCAATCTTGCTTGATGAAGGGGGTTCCTTGCAGCAAGAGTAGCCGATGAGAACAGACGGCTTCAGGCCGAAGCCCAGGGCGAGGCGGCTTAAATCCCTCGCCGCTGACGAGGCACAGGTGTGCGTGCAGCTGGCGCCGCTGATGAGCGGCGAGGCGTGACAGTACTCCCCCCTCTAGCAGCGCCTCCTGGCGATGGTTTCTCCAGGTGCGCTCGGTGGAACTCAGTGATGAGAGATGGATCCAACACAAACGACGAGGGTACCCATTGCCTATGTTCAGGTCCATAGCCCTCCCAGTCCACCAAGTACTGCAACCCGCGACCCCGGCGCCGGGAGTCCAGGATGGAAGAGACTGGCCAGGCCGGATGACCATCAATCATCCGGGGCGTGGGCTGTGCAGCAGGGGGAGGGCAAAGGGGGTCGGAGACTGCCAGCTTCACCTTGGAAACGTGGAAGGTGGGATGGATGCGGAGGGAGGGGGGAATAGCCACACGCACAGCCACCGGGTTGATAATCCTGGTAATGGGGTATGGGCCCATGAACCGCTGTGCCAACTTCCTCCTCTCACCCTTTAAAACGACGTCCTAGGTAGACACGTAGACACGTTGGCCTACCTGGTAGGCTGGGGCAGGTCTTCTGTGCCGGTCCGCCGTAGATTTGTTGCGCTCCGCCGTGCGTAAAAGCGCATTGCGCGCCGACGCCCAGATGGAGCAGCACCGCCTGAGGTGCGCCCGAACTGAGGGGACAGTTACCTCACTCTCCTGCGTAGGGAACAGAGGGGGGTCGTAGCCTAGGGACGCCTTAAATGGGGACATCCCAGTGGCAGAAGAGCGGGCGGTGTTATGGGCGTACTCAACCCAGGCGAGATGGGTGCTCCAGGACGCAGGCTTGGATGTTGTGACGCAGCGGAGCGCAGCCTCCAACTCCTGATTGGTCCGCTCACACTGCCCGTTGGTTTGGGGGTGATGGCCGGAGGAGAGGCTTACCTTGGCTCCCAGGGCGTTACAGAAGGACCTCCAAACCTCTGAGGAAAACTGGGGGCCCCGGTCCGAGACCACGTCCACCGGAATCCCGTGCAACCTGACCACGTGCTGGATAAGGAGGTCCGCTGTCTCCAAGGCAGATGGAAGCCCTCGTAATGGGATGAAGTGAGCAGCCTTGGAGAAATGATCAACGATGGTCAGGACTGTGTCAAAGGTGTTAGAGACCGGGAGACCAGTGACGAAATCCAGGGCGATATGCGACCAGGGCCTGCCAGGGACGGGCAGAGGCTGGAGCAAACCCGCTGGAGGGGCATTACCTGATTTACTGGTGGCGCAGACGGGGCAGGCCCGGACGTAGCGGGCAGCGTCCTTCCGCAGGCCCGGCCACCAGAAGGATCGTTGAAGTAAGTCAATCATCCGGGAGGAACCAGGGTGGCAGGTGAGCTTTGATGTGTGCAGCCAGTGGATGACCTCCCCCCGGACCGTGGACGGCACAAAAAGCCTCCCCTCCGGTCAGCCGCCAGGGTCTGGTTCCGATTCCTGCGCCTTCCGGATCTTACTTTCAATGTCCCAAGTGACGGCTCCCACGATGCACGACCTGGGCAAGATGGTGTGGGCTGCGTCCTCAGACACCTCAGGGGCAAATTGCCTAGAGAGGGCGTCAGGCAGGCCGTTCTTGGAGCCAGGCCTGAAGGTGATGTTGAAGCAGAACCTGGCGAAGAACAAGGACCAACGCGCCTGGCGGGCGTTCAGACGCTTGGCAGATCTTAAATATTCCAGGTTCTTGTGGTCGGTTAGAACCACGAACGGCAGGGCCGCCCCCTCTAGCCAGTGACGCCACTCCTGCAGCGCGAGCTTGATGGCGAGGAGCTCTCTGTCCCCCACGTCATAATTTCGTTCCGCCGGAGACAAGCGCCGAGAGAAGGCGGCGCAGGGCCGTTTGATTCCGTCTTCAGGTGACCGCTGAGATAACACCGCCCCCACCCCCGTGTCCGAAGCATCCACCTACACGATGCATTGCAGCGAGGGATCGACTTGGCTGAGGACCCGGGAGGAAGAGAACTCCGCCTTCAGCGCCTGGAAAGCAGCCGCGGCCTCTTCAGTCCACCGGAACGGAACCTTAGGAGACGTGAGGCGGGTCAGAGGGCCGACGATGGTACCAAAGTTCGGGACAAAGCGGCGGTAGAAATTGGCGAACCCAATAAACTGTTGTACTTGTTTTCTTGACGTAGGAGTGGGCCAGTCCACCACCGCCTTCACCTTCGCTGGGTCCGGAAGCACCTGGTCGTGGGAGATGACGAACCCGAGGAAGGACGTTGTTTTAGCGTAAAACTCACACTTCTCAGCCTTGACATACAACCGGTTCTCCAGCAGCCTCTGGAGGACCCGCCTCACATGGACCCGGTGCTCGTCCCTGGATCTGGAGAAGATGAGGATGTCATCCAGGTAGACGAACACAAACAGGCCGATGAAGTCCCGGAGGACGTCATTTATAAGGCGCTGAAAGACGGCTGGAGCGTTGGTCAACCCGAATGGCATAACCAGGTACTCGAAATGGCCGTTCGGGGTTCGGAAGGCTGTCTTCCACTCATCTCCCTCCCGGATCCGGATGAGGTGGTATGCGCTGCGAAGATCCAGCTTGGTGAACCAAGTCGCCCCCTGGAGGGAGTGGAAGGTGGTGTCCATTAGGGGCAAGGTGTAACGGTCCTTCTCCGTGATGTCATTCAGGGCGCGATAGTCAATACAAGGACGGAGGGAGCCGTCCTTCTTGCCCACGAAGAAGAACCCTGCGCCTAATGGTGATGACGAGGGGCGGATGATTCCAGCACTCAGCGATTCCTTAAGATACGGATTCATAGCCTCCTTCTCCGGCGCAGACAGACTGTAGAGTCGCCCCGAGGGTAAGGGTGCCCCCTGGCGGATGTTTATAGCACAGTCATAGGGCCTGTGTGGGGGAAGAGACATCGCCTTGGATTTGCTGAATACCATACCTAGGTCGTGAAACTCCGATGGCACCAGGGTGAGATCCGGAGGCGCGGCGTCCTTGGGAGTAGAAGGCGAGGACGGGGCGCAGGCTGCGGATTGAAGGCAGGTGCTCATGCAGAAGGAGCTCCAGGAGGACACTCTGCCAGACCTCCAGTCCAGGACAGGGCTGTGGAGGCGGAGCCAGGGGTATCCGAGAATGACGGGAGATACAGAGTTAGGTAGGACGTAGAAGATGATCTCCTCCCGATGGTTTCCAGAAATAATAACAGGGACGGGGATGGTCTGGTGTGTTACTTTTCCCTGGGAAACACGGGAGAGATTTACCAGGGCAAGAGGAGTCTTGAGGGTATGGCAACGGATGCCCAATCGGGTTGCCAGGCTCTGTGAAATAAAGCTGCCCTCCGCGCCTGAATCCACCAGTGCATGGGTGAGGTGCCCTGTGGAATTATGACAGAAACGAATGGGCAGCGTCAATTGAGTGAGGGGACTCGACCGGTTAGAATCTGCAAGGCCCCCTACAGTGATTCGCGGACCCCTAACCGGCTTCTCTGGACAATGCTCCACAGAGTGTTGACTGCCTCCGCAATACATGCAGAGGCCCAACTCCCGGCAGCGTTGTTTCTCCGCTAGATGGAGCTTTGACCGGACCACCGCCTTCGCCTCCGACTTCTCGGAGGAGTCAGGCGGTGGCGACGCCAGGGGGCGAGCTTGGGACAGGCGAGACGAGCCTCCCCACGAGCGAGAAGCAGACCTCCGCTCTGAAGACCGCTCGCGAAGCCTGTTATCCAAACTAATCGCTAATGATATCAGCTCTGAAAGCCTCCCCGGAATATCGCGACCAGCCAGCTCATCCCTCAGACCAGAGTTCAGACTGCGGAGGAAGATGCCACAGAGCGAGGGCTCATCCCAGCCAACCTCCTCCGCGATGACCTGGAAGTCGATCGAGTAGTCTGCAGCTGACCGACCTCCCTGCTGGAGACAGAGAAGGCGATCAACTAACACACTATCTCGACGACTATGATCAAACACGTCGAGGAACTGTTGCACGAATTGGCCGTAGGAGAGGTTGGCATAGCTGGGCCTCGCCATGACGGCGTAAGCCCAGGTGAGTGCCCGCCCCTCCAGGAGGTTTCCTATATAGCCAATTCGGCTGTGGTCTGAGGGAAAATCCCCAGGGACGCGGAAGAACACCGACTCACACTGCATGATGAACCCCCGCTCTCCGCTGAGCTGTCCGCTAAAGCGGGCGGGGGTCGGAATGGGTGTGAGCCGGGTTGGCGACCCGGGATCAGTCTGACCGGCCACCGGAGAGGTAGGAGCTGCACCTCCCTGACGAGCCGGGGGGAACGGCTGCGGGAGGTCCAGGCGATCTAACCGGTGAGTAATCTTAACTAACTGATTCAGCATCACCTGTTGCTGATAAACTATCAAATCTATTTGAGCCTCGAGAGTGGTGAGACGGCGTGTGAGCCCGCTGTCTGCCGAGCCGCTCTGCTGAAGCCGTACTGACATAATGCATGGCTCAGGAGACACACACGCAGGCTCAGAATAGGTTTAACAGTTTATTGAACAACAAGTGTGTGTGGTTGCGTGTCTGTGATATGTGGATGTATTGGTGGTGGCGTCTGCGTCAGGCACGGGGGCAGGAAGCCGTTCAGCCGGACAACCCTATGGGAGAAGCAGAGGGAGAAGGGTAACGGGCACCACACCAATACGGGAGATTGAAGTAATAATAGCTGGCTTACTTGGTTTGGGCAGGTGGCTGGTGTTGCAAGGGCGTAGCCCGGTAGACAGTGACCTGGAGCGCCTGATGCAGCAGCGAGGAGATGACGGCTGGAGAATGTTGTCCGCCGCCGGGGAATCCACCTGTGCACAGGGGAGGAGAACTGGAAGAGGAAGGTAAGGGATGCTTACTTGCAATCTTGCTTGATGAAGGGGGTTCCTTGCAGCAAGAGTAGCCGATGAGAACAGACGGCTTCAGACCGAAGCCCAGGGCGAGGCGGCTTAAATCCCTCGCCGCTGACGAGGCGCAGGTGTGCGTGCAGCTGGCGCCGCTGATGAGTGGCGAGGCGTGACATCGATCAATTCTGTTAAAGCAGAGCTGTTCACAGCGGTCATCTGGCGTGTAGAGAAATGAAGGTGGTCTCATATTTATTTTGTGCATAATCATTTCTGAATGATTTTAACATTTTATTTTGCTGCGCTGCATCAAGGTGAAGAAGTTATGTTCCCCTCAATTGTTTGGGGCTCATATTTGTTTCCGTAAACACGACGCTGTGTCTGACGTTACGTTTTCTTCTGTGTATGCAGGTCACTTCATAGCTGTAGACCGTTCACACTGGAGTCTGATGGGGGTTGCATTTAAATTATAGTGTGAACACCCACACAAAAAAAGCGAATCTCGGCAAAAAATCGGAATTGAGCATTAAGATCTGCAGTGTGACCGTAGCCTATGAGCCCCGAACGACTGATGGGGACAGAACTTCTTCACCATGATGCAGCGCAGCAAAATAGATGTTAAAGTCATTCAGAAATGATTATGCACAAAGTAAATGAGCCCAGCTTCATTCCTCTACACGCCAGATAACTGCTGTGATCAGCTCTGCATTAACAGAACTGATCGGTTAAACAGCTCTATTGAAAATGAGACCCTGTGTCTCAGTGGGATTACCTGTATAAATAAGGTTAATAATAAATAATCCTAGTGATTACAATAGGGCTCTCGCCCACTGACGTTGTCAGCAGCTCGTACCAGCGGTCCCACACAGGAAGGAGAAGCTGCCACAGATTCCCCTCTCCTGTATCCCCCTATCTGGCCATTCCGCTCCACAGTCATGTTGGTATTAACTTTACATTTTAGATATTACACCGGTCAGGACTCTCAGTGTGCCGTTTACAAGGAAAAAGGAATTTGCAGCATCCAGTAAATGTGCCATTACCTTTTTTTTAATGTGCCGTTACTGTGGACCTGTTTGTCTGACGGTTTCAGCCCCCCTCCCCCAGAAATTTTGAAGTTATTGTGCAGCGGGAGCCAACAACATTGCGACCCACTGATAAAAGGAAGAAGATTGATTAAAAAGAGAGCACAAATCAACTGTGTCTGCCATGCTTGCTGCATCCTCCACCACAGAATTGTAGCATCTGTCTCTCTTCAATGAGGAACAAGTCGGATGAAATGCGACATGACCGTTCAGACTGAGGTCGCTTTGGAAAATATCAGATACGTATCTGAATTAGGACCATATATGAAAGAGGCCTGGGTTTGGTGTGAAAAAATTGGATATGTGCTGTTCAGACTGTCATTAAAAATCAGATATGGGTCACATTTGTGCAAAAAAAAATAGGAATTGAGCATTAAAACCTGCAGTGTGAACATAGCCAGAGAGATCGAACTGAGATGATTTGGACATGTGCAGAGGAGGGACAATGGATATATTGGACAAAGGATGTTGAAGATGGAGCTGCCAGGCAGGAGGAGAAGAGGAAGACCACAGAAGATTCATGGATGTAGTGAGGGAGGACATGGAGAGGGTTGGTGTTACAGAGGAAGATGCAAGGGATAGGGTGAGGTGGAGGCAGATGATCCACCGTGGTGACCCCTAAAGGGAGCAGCCGAAAAAAGATCTTCTGTTCTGTCATAGCTGTGCACCAGTACACAAAGCAATGTCCATAAAGGCATGGTTGGACAAGCTCGGTGTGGAAAAACTTGACCTCAAACCCATCCATCATCTTTGACATGATCTAGAACAGTGATTGGAGCCAGGCTTCTTCTAGATGAATTGGCAAAAAATCCCAGAGATGCACTCCAAAATCTTCTAGCCTTCCCAGAAGAGTGGAAGCTGTTAATTAATGCTTATGGATCTAGAGTGGGATATCACAGAAGTACAGGTGAATCTCAAAAAACTAGAATATCATTGAAAAGTTGATTTATTTCAGTAATTCAAATCAAAAAGTGAAACTAATATATAGATTCGTTACACACAGACTGATAGATTTCAAGTGCTTATTTCTTTTAATTTTCATGATTATGGGTTACAGATGATGAGAACCCAAAACTCAGTTTCTCAAAAAGTATATTACTATTACTGCTATTACATTAGATAAGATCAGTTAAAAAACCAAACATTTGTAATTGAAATGTTGGTCAACAGAAAAGTATGTTCATGTACAGACTCAATGCTTAGCTGGCGTTCCTTTTGCGTGAATTACTGCACCAATAGGGTGTGGCATGGAGGTGATCAGCCTGTGGTACTGCTGAGGTGTTCTGGAAGTCCAGGTTGCTTTGATATCAGCCTTCAGCTCATCTGCATTGTCAGGTCTGGTGTCTCTCATCTTCCTCTTGACAATACTCCATCAGTTATCTGTGGGGTTTAGATCAGGAGAGTTTGCTGGCCAGTCAAGCACAGTGATACCATGGTCATTATTAAATCAGGCATTTGTAATTTTAGCAGTGTGGGCAGGTGCCAAGTCCTGCTGGAAAATGAAATCAGCTTCTCCATAAAACTTGTCAGCAGAGAAGCATGAAGTGCTGTAAAATTTCCTGGTAGATGGCTACACTGACTTTGGACTTAATAACACAGTGGACCATCAAGAGCAGATGATATGGCTCCCCAAATGATCAGTGACTATGGAAACTTCACACTGGACTTCAAGCAACTTGGATTCTGTGCCTCTCCACTTTTCCTCCAGACTCTGGGACCTTGATTTCCACATGATAGGACCTGGCACCTGATTTGGTGTGTGTGTGTGTATACATGGACATACTTTTCAGTTGGCCAACATTTCAATTAAGATTCCATTTTTTTAATTCATCTTATGTAATATTCTAATTTTGTGAGAAACTGAATTTGGGGATTTCACTTGCTGTAAGTCATAATCATCAAAATTAAATGAAATAAACCATTGAAATATATCACTTTGTGTAAAACAAATCTATGTAACATTTTACTTTCACTTTTTGAAGTGAATTACTGAAATAAATTAACTTTCGATGATATTCTAATTTATTAAGCTGCACCTGTAATGTCTTTGTGGTCTGGTACTTTTGTCCATTTAGTGTACATTCTGTATTCTGTGTTCACATGACTACCCACATGTACCTGTAGGCCTGAATGATTGAATATCCATTGAATAACTGCTTTGTTCAAGACATTAAATTGCTTCTTTCTGACTCCAGATATAATTGATTCTATTTTCAGCTGAAAGGAGCCTAAAGGAGCTAATGACATTAGCTCCTTTAGGCTCATCACGTTAGCTCCTAGCACAGATGTCCCACAAGGATCAATCATGGGTCCACTATTATTCACATTATACATAAATGATCTTCCATCCATTTGTCCTAATGCTTACATCCAAATGTATGCAGATGACACTGTCATTTGCATACATGGTATCAGTATGAGACAGGTTGCTGATGAACTTACAAACAACTTGACTCATGTAACAACATGGTTAAATCAATCTTGTCTGCAGCTAAATATCTTTAAAATGGTGTCCATGTTTTTCACCAAGTCCAAAAACATTGAAAGTTCAGAGCCAGATGTTTTTGTTTCAGAGGAGAGGCTACAGGTTGTATCTGAATTTAAATATCTTAGAGTTGTCATAGACTCTCAACTTTCTTTCAAGACACGGGTGAAGAAGATCTGTAACAGAGTCAAATTCAATTTATCAAATTTTAGATTTACTCGAAATTGCATGTCAATTGAGGTAGCTAAGATGTACATGTAGTGTATGGTCTTTTCTCATATCACTTACTGTTTAAAAACATGGTTGCAGGCTGGCATTACTACTCTTAAACCATTAGAATCCTTATACAAACAATCTCTTAAAGTTCTGGACAAGAAACGGGTACATTGTCATCATTGTCCAATACTAAAAAAAATTTAATCTGTTGAGCTGGAAAAATTTGATTAAACATGTAAATATCTGTCTTATGTATAAGATCATCCATTACTTGACCTCTCCTCCACTTAGAGAGTTTGTTATCATAAGAACAATTGAATACCATGTCACAAGAGGTGCAGCAAGAGGGACTGTATTATTCCACTCAGAAAAAGCACTTTCACTCAGTCTGCATTCTCTGTTAAAGCTGCATTAGAATGGAATTCTATCCCCAAATCTATCAGAGAATTGGATTCATATAAATTATTTAAAGCTCCTTCAAAGAAATGGCTAACTGACAATCAGCTCTGCCAGCACTAAAACTAAGTTGCATTTTTTAATAGCCTCAGAGTTTCTGTGCTGAACTGCTCTTGTTGCTACCTGCTGCTGTCTGAGTTTGTCTCTGTGTGCCTGCATGCATGGTTTATTGTTGCCTTGTTTTATGTTGTGTACATATTATTGTTTGCTTCCATTTTGCAGGTTTCTTTTGTGTCTAATAATTCTGTTTACTATATGTGGTTTTAACTTGGCTCATATTTTAACTAACACCAACATTTCTCATATTATTGTTTTGCATGATTTGTACTGTTTGTCACGTTTTAAATGTTAAATGTCCTAATCACGTGTTTTTGTGACAATAGCCTATAACATAAGAATGTTTTAATAAGCTTTCATATTAATGCCAATAACTCTGTTATTAGCTTTCTTTTATATTTCTTGTAATTTTATATTCATTTGTTTTTACTTGAGGGTCACTTGTAACATCTGTCCAGGGACTACAGATGAAAAATAGCCTTTTGGCTAATTCTGGCACATTTACAAAACTGTTCATTAATGTGCACTGTCCCTGCTAAATAAACCAATAAATAAATAAAAACATCCTCCGTTTGTCTGTCCGTCCACATTTCACAGGAATTGCTACTCCTCCCAGGCATTTTCCTTGATCCTCACCAAACTCACAGTGGGTCTGCATCTAAATTGTGCTCAAGATCAAAGGTCAGAAGATCTGGGCACTTGTGTGATTTAAGAAAAATTGCTACTCCTCCTAGGCAATTGCCTCAATGCTTGCCAAACTCCCTCACAATGATGCCCAGGTGGGTCTGCATCCAGGTGGTGGTCAAGGTCAAAGGTCAGGAGATCTGGGCACTTAGATGATTTCATGAAAATTGCTACGCCTGATGAAATCACTCCGAGAGTACTTTTGTCAGGCTGGAATGAGCTACTCTGTCATTGATGGTCTGGTTATTAACCTTAAAGTGTGTGTAGCTCTGACATGAACACAATGTTCAACAATGAGCTTTTGTCAGCAGTGCAAGTAATTTAATGTTTTGTGGGTTCTTTATTTGCTTCTGTTTCAGGGTCCCACTGGTCCACATGGAAAGTCAGGAGAGCCTGGACCACCTGGACCCAAGGTGAGTGGTAGGAGTGATGGGAAGTGTCTTATATCTCCTTCAATGGAGGATGAGACACAAAATTGTGATCAGTACCAGTTGGTGAAAATGAGTCGGTCTCCTTTGAGCCGGAACAAACAGCTTAGTCAATGACTAAGCAATATTATGCTCTGCTGAATCCTTCTGTTCTTTAAAAGGTCTTACCCTTGGACTTCATCCTTGTACCTCTACATTGTAGTTAGCGTTTGTCAAAGAAATGGAAAATCTATGCTATATTAGTACAAATGCAAAGTAGGAGTTTAGACAAAGATACCTGTAACTGTAGAATGTGACAACTGTGTGCCTGAAGCTTCAGTAGGTATTGTTCAATACAGTTTCTTTTCATGTAAGGATGTGTATTGTATTGAAAGGGCCATCATTAGGTTATGATGTATTTTATTTTCTACAGTACATTTTATATTGCACATCTTATGCTCATCAAAAATTATAAATGCAGCATTTTTAATTCATTCCAGTGATGCTGAAAAGAGCTAATGCAATGGCATGGCGACTGCCATCGGTCTGTTCAACCGTATGTCCACATTTCATGGGAATCGCTACTCCTCCTAGGCAATTGCCCCGATGGGCATTGTACTCACTCAAAATGATCGTTAGGTGGTTCTGTATCCAAGTTGTACTCAAGGTCAAAGGTCAGGAGATCTGGGCAGTTGTATGATTTCAGAAAAATTGCTACTACTCCTAGGCAATTGCTCTTACGTTTACCAAACTCACTCACAATGATCCTCAGGGAGGTCTGCATCCAAGTTGTGGTCAAAGGTAATTTTGATGTTGCCCTTTATGCGATTTCAGAAAAGTCAGTACTCCTAGGCAATTGCCCTAATTCTCAACAAACTCATGCACAATGACCATAAGGGGGGCCTGCATCAAAGTTGTGATCAAGGCTAAGGTAGGCATCAAAGGTCAGGAGATCGAGGCATTTATGATTTCATGAAAATCAGTACTCCTCCTAGGTAATTGCCCCAGTGTTTGGCAAGCTTATGCACAATGATCCTTAAGATGGTCTGCATCTAGGTTGCGTTCATGGTCAAGGTCACGGTCAACGGTCAGGTCATCTGAGCATTCTCGGGATGATTTCATCTGGCCGGAATGAGCTATTCCATCATTGATTGTCTGGTTGTTTTTTTAAAAGCTGACTCAAAAAAATCTAAGGCTTGTTCTGTTGTCACAAAAGGCATGTTTCTATCAATTTCTGACCGTTTTAAATTTGTGTTTTTGAGCAGTTTTATTTTGCTAAGCTAATCCATCCGTCTGACAGGAGTGGCCTGTCAAGAAGCTGATTAGATATCATGATTGTTGTACAGGTTTGTCTAGGCTGGCTACAGTAGAAGGTCAATCTGAAATCTGTATTTTTTTTTCTTGGAAAAAGTATTTATTAGGCATTGAAAAGTTAATCTTATGGATATTGTTGTAGTAATAATGCCAGCTGCATGTTTCCTTAAAACTTGCAACATCATCATTTTTCTCTAATAAACTTTAGTAATTCCATCTTTTGCTCCACATTGCAAAAAATGGGAGTAAAAAAGTAACATTGATATTACATTGCAGAGAATTGATCATGGTGTTATCCTCTTCACCTTGTAAACAGCAACAAGTTCTTTAATTCTCTACAGAAATTGTCAGTTCTTTCCAAGATAAAATCTGACAGCGTCAGTTTTGGGCTGTAGCATCAGCATCATTCTTATGAATGAGCCTCACCACCAGAATTATTTTCTTCTTTAAGCCTAATTTATACTTCTATGTCAAAACAACGTTGTACCTGCAGTGCAGAAGCGGACCCTATGCTGCAGCTACACAGTACCCTATGGTATATAATCTGACATTCACCACTCTACAAATGTACTGTAACTACTGATCATGGCAATGCAGACCACAACAGCTTGTCTAATCCTACACATTTCCTGCATCTTGTCTGTGCTGGTTCACTGCAGCAGCATAAAGTGAGTTGGATAAACAGCTGTGCCAAATTGAAGAGATTTTTGTGAAAGTTAGCCGATATGATAGTGTTGTTGTCCAGACCAGTCTGAGACCAGACCAAGAGCAGAGTGTACAAAGACCAAGACTTGAAGGGGTCCAGACCAAGTCAAGACCAAGACTAAGCCAGGCAGAGACCAAACTGAGACCAAGACCACTGTGTATGTAGGCTTTGGACTTGACCTGGTCTCAACTTGGTCTTGACCCCTTATAGTAGTCTTGGTTTGATCTTGTCTTGATCTTGGGAGACTCTGATCTCAGTCTGGTCTTGACTACAACTCTAAGATGGAACACTTGTATGACTCGTCCAAACTTCGCTTATAAAAATTGTCAAATGAGGGCAGTGGAGGTGGTCATATATACCATTTTCTTTCAGCGTCTTCTCTTTTTTCTCTGTTGAGGTGATCATAGTAAAGTTGTTTTTTTTTCCATTTATTATCTTGATCTCTGTCACAATCTGTTTAATGTCTACCACAATTCGATAAGCAACTAGAGGACAGAGAGCTTATACCTCCACCAAGGCCCTATCTCACAATGTTAAAGAAAGAGAAAAAGTGATCCAGAATCTGCATCCTAACCCAAATCACCTCCAAAATCTAATGGGTTCATCCATAGCCTAGGGTCACCTCTGGTGAAAACTTAAACAAAGGTCATCTAGTAGTTCTTGAGTGATCCTGCTAACAAACAAACATGAAAACATTACCTGCTTGGTGGAGGTAAAAACACACACTGCATATACAAAGTAAATCAAACTACACATCGACAGAAACCCGTTTTGTCAACGTAACAACGCATTCCAACCAGTGCACAAGTGCAAATGCTGACGTAGACCACTTGTATAGGGTATGCTGTGGGCTCCATATTGTTAACAGAGAAATATAACTTAATCTTTAGTCTTCCTTAAAATTTAAAGTTGAGTTTAATTTAAAATGCTCACTGATTGCTGGATTGAATCTCCTTTGCTCTAGAATGTATGCCAAGGAGTCAGAGGGAGACAGGAACTGTAAATACAGCACCAAAGACTGAATTTTCTTTTGTGGCAACATCGATCATTTCAACTGCAAGGCTTTGCAGATTTGAAAAAATTAATTCAGAAAGTGATTTATTGCAAACGTTTGTGTTGTTGTGCTACATTGGCGACCACTGTCGCCAGCGCCATCTTCTTTGCTGCTGTCTGTTGGGGTAGCAGTATCAGAGCCAGCGACACCAACAAACTTGACAAGATTACCAAGAGGGTAAACTTGTCAAGACCTTGTAATTGGTCTTAGACCGGAGACCTTTGAGACAGTGGTGGAGAAGAGAACACTAAATAAACTGCGATCCATCATGGACAATCCTGATCACCCCCTCCACCACATACTGGACAGACAGCGGAACACTTTCTCCAGCAGACTGCTACAGCTTCGCTGTCGAACGATTAGGTGCAGGAAATCTTTCCTGCAGCATGCCATTTCACTATACAATAACTCTCTCTGATGTTTTATTCTGGTTATAACTATGCTGCCATGCTGCATAGTTATGGCTATAACTAGGCTGCCATGCTGCCATACTGCACCTTACAGTCTAACTAGAAGTGGTGGCCTAGTTGATAGAGCATCTGCCCCACAACCAGAAGGTCATGGGCTCAAATCCTGGCCGGGTCATACTAAAGACCATATTAAAAAAATGGTACTTCTAGCTTGGTGCTCAGCATAATAGAATGGGGGAAGGAGAAATTGTTTATGGCAGCAGCCCCTCTGATTCTACACGCGATTAACATTGTAGATAGGAGACACATAATTTTATTCTACTGCACATGATTGGCTGTATGGACTGAATGACAACAGAGATGGCTTCTTCTTCTAATTGGTACCTCACATTTCACTCTGGTCCTGATAGATAGATAGATAGATAGATAGATAGATAGATAGATAGATAGATAGATAGATAGATAGATACAGTGGGGTAAAAAAGTATTTAGTCAGCCACCAATTGTGCAAGTTCTCCCACTTAAAAGATGAGAGAGGTCTCCACTTTTCATCATAGGTATACCTCAACTATGAGAGACAAAATAAGAAAAAAAAAATCCAGAAAATCACATTGAAGGATTTTTAATGAATTAATTGGTAAATTCCTCGGTAAAATAAGTATTTGGTCAATAACAAAAGTTCATTTCAATACTTTGTTATATACCCTTTGTTGGCAATGACAGAGGTCAAACGTTTTCTGTAAGTTTTCACAAGGTTTTCACACACTGTTGCTGGTATTTTGGCCCATTCCTCCATGCAGATCTCCTCTAGAGCAGTGATGTTTTGGGGCTGTCGCTGGGCAACACAGACTTTCAACTCCCTCCAAAGATTTTCTATGGGGTTGATATCTGGAGACTGACTAGGCCACTCCAGGACCTTGAAATGCTTCTTACGAAGCCACTCCTTCATTGCCCGGGCGGTGTGTTTGGGATCATTGTCATGCTGAAAGACCCAGCCACGTATCATCTTCAATGCCCTTGTTGGTGGAAGGAGGTTTTCACTCAAAATCTCATGATACATGGCCCCATTCATTCTTTCCTTTACATGGATCAGCCGTCCTGGTCCCTTTGCAGAAAAACAGCCCCAAAGTATGATGTTTCCACCCCATGCTTCACAGTAGGTATGGTGTTCTTTCTCCTCCAAACACGACAAGTTGAGTTTTTACAATAAAGTTCTATTTTGGTTTCATCTGACCATATGACATTCTCCCAATCCTCTTCTGGATCATCCAAATGCTCTGTTGCAAACTTCAGACGGGCCTGGACATGTACTGGCTTAAGCAGGGGGACACGTCTGGCACTGCAGGATTTGAGTCCATGGCAGCGTAGTGTGTTTCTGATGTAGCCTTTGTTACTTTGGTCCCAGCTCTCTGCAGGTCATTCACTAGGTCCCCCCATGTGGTTCTGGGATTTTTGCTCACTGTTCTCGTGATCATTTTGACCCCACGGGGTGAGATCTTGCGTGGAGCCCCAGATGGAGGGAGATTATCAGTGGTCTTGTATGTCTTCTATTTTCTAATAATTGCTCCCACAGTTGATTTCTTGACACCAAGCTGCTTACCTATTGCAGATTCAGTCTTCCCAGCCTGGTGCAGGTCTACAATTTTGTTTCTGGTGTCCTTTGACAGCTCTTTGGTCTTGGCCATAGTGGAGTTTGGAGTCTGACTGTTTGAGGTTGTGGACAGGTGTCTTTTATACTGATAATGAGTTCAAACAGGTGCCATTAATACAAGTAACGAGTGGAGGACAGAGGAGCCTCTTAAAGAAGAAGTTACAGGTCTGTGAGAGGCAGAAATCTTGCTTGTTTGTAGGTGACCAAATACTTATTTTACTGAGGAATTTACCAATTAATTCATTAAAAATCCTTCAATGTGATTTTCTGGATTTTTTGTTTCTCATTTTGTCTCTCATAGTTGAGGTATACCTATGATGAAAATTGGAGACCTCTCTCATCTTTTAAGTGGGAGAACTTGCACAATTGGTGGCTGACTAAATACTTTTTTGCCCCACTGTAGATAGATAGATAGATAGATAAATAAGATCTTTATTGTCCATTTACACGGAAATTTGTATTGCAGCACCTGTTCGTTAAAATACATGAAAACAAAACACATAAAAGACTCATAGCCAAAAACACCAAGACACAGTCTAAATCCAAATTGAGAGATGGATGGGGAAGGGGAAAGGGAAGTTCTATGTTGTGTGTGTGTATACATTTATGCGTGTCTGCATGCATAGATGTACTGTATGTATGTCTATATGTATGTGTAGATGTGTGTGTGTAATGGGGGGGAGGTCTTCACTTTATACTCCACTGTTTGTTCAATAAGGTTGTCTACTGTCATGCTGCTGTTACGCTGCAGTTTCCCAGTTTGGGATCAATAAAATCTATCTATCTATCTATCGATCTATCATACTTGGCAACATGTTACTCCCAAGAAACATAAGACCAATATTTCTATACAAATAAACTAATTCAGTTATCAAAATATGAATAATAGTCAATCTCAAAGGAGAGAAGGATGAAGTGGGAGGAAACTGCAGGTGACTTCACCAGCTCCTTTCTTTCTATCCAAGACATCTCTTGTAGTGATGTCTCCACATCACAGTCCAGCACACTTCCTCAAAGGTCCTCTGCCAGTAGTTCATGTTTTACTGTACAGGGACTGACATCAATTATAGCAACTGATGTGTTGCCCCCTGAAGACAAAAGAGCATGGGCTGTGAAAGTAAACCAGACATGGCCAGATGTAGACAGTTCCTGATATTAATAAACCATAATATTGTTACAGTTAAACAGTAAGGGCAGTGGGAGATAGACCTTGTTGACTTAAAAAATGCTCGTTCTACATCATTATTATCCTGGCGTTTACCAGGATAATTTCAGTCCCTGCTCATTAACCATGCCACTGTTTTTTAATAATAAAAAAATAGAAACTAAGCATCACAGCGTTGTTTTTTTTTGTTTTGTTTTTTTTTTTTCTTTTTCCCCTAACATTGAACCAGACACATTGCTACAAGTAAGGATGTGGGCAGCTCTGTGCAGATGTTTGGGGCGACTGCATTCTAGACTGGATAACCACATTGCGGCTGCATAGACATATAATCAATCAGTGATGTGTGTAGACACAACAGTCCTGCTGTGGCTGCAAGACCAAGAATAAGTGAATTTTCCACACACAACCCCCCAGAATGAATGTACCACTTTTGCTGAAGCCAGCTACACACGGCAAGATAATCCAGCTGATTGTGTGCTCAGTGTTCCGTTCTGGCAATCATCAGGAAGGTCCCAATCATCTTGGTGCTAATACCAATGAGACTGCCAGATTTGCCTGTGGTGTGAGGTGGGTTACAAGTGATCCAATCTGCTTGGAAGAATGCTGGGCTGCTCCAGTTTCAAGTGATCCAGCATGTTGAACAGTTACGATCCAATATCTTATTGAGTCGTGACAATCGCTGGGAACAGAAGAGCACACGCTGCAGATTGTCACGTTGCTGAAACAATAATTAATTAGAAGTTGAGATGATGGGATGGTTCAGTGTGCTCTGTCAAGTTTGACTGAGTAGCCAGTTTAGTTCCTGTGACTTTGGGCTTTTTTTTTTTTTTTTTTTTAGAAAGTCATGCGTACAGTATGTATAGGAAGGGATAGTAGGGCCACAGAAAAAAAAAAAAAAAGGTTTGCATTTTTGGAATAAAGTTGAAATTTTGAGAGTATTTTGAGAAAAAAAAATTGCATGCCCTTGTCGTGTGCAGAATGTGCGCATATGTTGGCCGTTGGAGGTGCATGCCTTTCCATCCTTTCTGAAGTGGTCAAACTGTAGTGATCACTGCACTGAGTGGAGCAACAGAGAAGCCCTCTGCTTGTCATATTAAACTTAATGGCTCATGGAAACATCTGACTGTTTTAGTCATATAAAGGACAGTTTCTCCACATTTCACCTCTTTTCTCAAAAATTTGACTTTTTTCTCAAAAATTTTGACTTTTTTCTTAAAAATTTTGACTTTTTTCTCAAAATGTTAAACTTTTTTTTCCCCCAAAGTGGCCCCAATACGCCTTCATAATATGAGCAGGTGCAGTTTGTGTTGTTTTTCAGTAAGCTGAGGCAGCAAAATAGAAATAGCTGACACAAAAATGCACATGGGAGAGACTGAATTGGATGGGAGTTATATTGTTTTCATAGATGAAGTCTGTTGTTTGTTGTGCAAAATCTGGGATAAATGGACTCTGTTTCCGCCATCTGTGGGGTTGCTTTCAAAATCTGGTAAGATGTTAAAAATATTTTAGTGTGGGCCAGGATTTAGCCTTTTTTTACATAGTAAATGTTCTTTTTTCCCTCCTTGATGAGTCATTTGTCCTGTGTTGCATTACTACACAACACTGGGCCACCTGTTGGCTGTCTCTTCCTACACCCACATTCACGTGGGCCATCATAAAGTGTATTTAATACCATAGTGACTGATGACTCAGTCTTCCCCTGAAGAGGGATTTAAACTCTGTCTCAGTGTGAGATGTGATTTGTTGCAAAAACACATACAGAGGAATATAGCCAATGATGGTCAGAACAGCTGACATGTTTCAAAGCACAGTCTGAAATGTTATGGCCATGTTCTCAACTTAAATGAGCCTGTCAGTCTCCTTTATGACTGTTTTTTTCAAACAGGGTGAAACTGTTACAATTTCTGGTCCCATCTCCATGTTTCACAAACTATCAGTCAAAACTATGGAAATGTGATGCTGAAAATTCAAGGGGGGTTACTTGTTTGGAGCTGGCGAGCAGAGAGAGCTCCATTGTTGCTTCATTCCCAAATGGCTCATTGAGCACAATGCTTTATTTGGAATAATGTTTAAAAAAAATCTAAACTGATTAGAAATAAATCAGCTGTCTGGATAAATTTGGAGATAGTTATATTGTAAACTGTTCTTCATGTCCCAGAATCCCCTGTGGTGTGTCATAGATAGAAGAAAGATGAAGGTCAGTAGAACAAAACGAAATGTAAGCGGGTGGGGTGGGGGAGACAGCTGAATGCAGAAGACGCTAAGATTAGGAGCTACAAAGGTGGATGAAATTAAATACACAAGAAAGGAGGAGCAGGAGGATCAAGGGGCTAGAGAAAAGGCAGGTGAGTTCAGGTGAGAAGAAAATACGAGGCCATAGGGGAGATTTAAGGATGTGAGGAGAAAAGGCATGCAGGTGTGACAGATGAATGTACAAAAGACAGGAGGGGATGAAAGCAGATGATTTGCAGTGGTGATAAAGAAGAGCGTGTGAAGTATTGTCTTTACTAAACAGACCTAATAACATAACAGGAAACCAGCAGGGCTTGCTTTCTTCCTGAAGACTGTTTGCTGCAGATCTATCACATTCTGATGACAACCTGGCGTGGCATTTTTATTATGCCTGTCTCTTTTGAGGTCATTGCCCAATATCAAAATCCATCAGAACTATCATGTTTAATATTGAGAAACCATCCTAGCGATTTAGGGATTTGTATGAAAGCAGTTCCTCCCCACTGTTCATTAGCACTTTAGTTAAAATTACTTGACTAAGAGCAAGAAATTTTTCTCATGAATGTTTTTTTAAAATACATTTATGTTTCCTCGTAGATTTACATTTGATACTGTAAATTTATAGTTGAGACTTTTTCATGCAAATTTGCATCTTTTTTCAGTCACATGAAAAACTCATGACTATGTAACATTTCTGCTACAAATCTCTGTATGCCTACCAACATTTTAATAAGCTGTTTATGTCGTTATGTGGAGGATGAAAGCAGATGAGACACGAGCTGACAACACAGAATTTTATTTCTCCTTCGACACAGAACAGACTCACGCTGAGTGCCAAAGCGAACTGCTTTATACATTTTCTTCCCGCCTCTGGCACTCGGGGCAAACACATTAACAAACCAGTTACGAAGCGTGAGCACACATCAACATACACATTAACATACATGTCACAGAGCAAGGCTTAGTACAATACATTCGCGCCCCTGCATCCTCAGGTGTGAGCCTGGCACGGCGGGGGTGAAAGGCACATCGTTCTTTACTTCATACCCCCCAGCACTCTGGCGCCCTTGGCCGGCCCCCCAACACCCCGAAGTACTGGGTGGAGTATCTTCTCCTTTGTGTCACCACACCACCACCACCACCCCAAACACCCAGAAGGGGTCCTAACCCTCTGGACCTTTGGGCTTGAGCAAGCTCCTGTAGCGGCTGTAACGTGGGCCGGTCGAAGCGCCTTCCTGTCGAGCCGAGTAGGAGAAAGACTTGGTCTCTGGAGGGGGAGAGGGTGGGGAGGGGAAAAAGTTAGTTTCTTGAAAACAGTCCTCTGTAGGGAGGTGGGCACCCGCAACGGGGAGCTCAGACCAACACCACCTGCTCATCTGCCAACACATAAGCGGGCTTCAGCCTGTCTATGCAGACTGTTTCCTTATGCCCCTCCAAGTCTAACACAAAATGTTTCTCCCCAGTTTCCAACACTCTGAACGGGCCGTCGTATGGCGGGGTTCTGTGGGCGTCGTGCCTGACGAAAAGAATTTTGGCATTCTCCAAGCGCTTTGGAACAAGAGTATGGGGAAAACAATGGTGCGCCGGGCCCGGAAAACTGGCAGCCCCTGTACCAGAAAAAAAGGTGCACAGGCGGATCGGTACCGGGCGCAGGGCTCTCTGGCAAAAATTCCCCTGGGATCCGCAACGGCTTAGAAAACACGAGTAAGCTGTCAAATCTCCCTTAGGTGTAGAGCGCAACCCCAATAGGACCCAAGTCAGGTGGTCGACCCAATTTGCATCGGTTAGTGAGGCTCTGAGTGCTGCTTTAAGTGACCTGTGAAAGCGCTTGCACAGACCATTAGCCTGTGGGTTGTACACAGTGGAGCCGAGGATTTTGACACCCAGGCTGTCGGCCATCACGGACCAAAGTTCCAAAACAAATTGCAGACCCCTGTCGGAAGTGATATCCAATGGGGATCCGAACCATGCGACCCAAGCTGACAAAAACGCGCGGGCTACCTCGCGGAAGAAAATACAGCATCCACTACACGCCTGTTGGCAACATCAACAAGTAGTCCATGAGCACACAGAAAATCAGCACCTAAGATGGGGACCAAACATGCAGCTACCACAAAGTCCCACTGGTAATTGCGTCCATGTAAACATACAGTCACCGTCCTTTCTTCAAACATCCTGATGCGGGATCCGTTTGCGGCCGTTAAAGACGGCCCACAGCCTTCTGCCAGCCTGTCTGCGCTGACTGAGGCTGTTCTGGGAGCCAGAGTCTACCAGAAAATGTCTCCCCAAATGTGTGTCCGTGATGAAAAGCAGCTTCTCCCTGCCGCCAGTGGTTGCAGCTGCTACTGACTGCTGGCTGTCCCGTTTCCCAGCTTCTTGAAGTGGCACTGCGGCAGACAACGTTGTGCTTCCTTGCCAAAACGGCGGTGATAAAATCACAGCATCCTGCTCCTGTTTCTCTGGGTGGCTGTCCCGGCCACCACCATCAGCTCCTCAACCTCGCTGGGCTCCGCCACAGATCCCGGTCTCACTGCCTGAATACCGAAAGCCTTGTTTGCCAGGATGATGCGGTCTACCTCCTCCACCAGCACGCAGTATTCCCTGGCCGCCAGCAGTGGTGAGTTAGCGAGAATCGCTCTCACAGAAGCCGGTAGGTTTCTGAGGAAGAGGTGGGCGAAAAGGAAAGATCTGTCGTCCGTGCCCATCAAAACAAGCATGCTCTCCATCAGGTCCACAGCCGATCTGTCCCCTAGCTCCAAGCGGGTGAGGAGCTTTTCTGCCCTCTCTGTGTCTGAAAGGGTATAACGGCACAGCAGCGGTCGCTTGAGAGTGCTGAGTCATAGTGTGCTGCGTGGCGCACGCGTCCAGCGATGCCACCACATAGTGGTACTTTGTGTCGTCTGCCACGACTCCGCGGAGGGCAAACTGGGCTTCCACATGAATAAACCAAGTGGCCGGGTCGTGAAGCCAAAAGTCCGGGAGTCTGACTGCAACGGCGCATGTAGCGGTGGGAGACTCCAGCGGGAGTGTCTCCGTAGTGGTGCTCAGTCCTTTTTCCATTTCACATCTCTAGGTCACCAATGTGGAGGAAGAGAGCAGACGAGACACGAGCTGACAACACAGAACTTTATTTCTTCTCTAGCACAGAACAGACTCACGCTGAGTACCAAAGCAAACTGCTTTATACATTTTCTTCCTGCCTCTGGCACTCAGGATAAACACATTAACATACCAGTTACTGTATGAAGCGTGAACACACATCAATATACACATTAACATACACATCACAGAGCAAGGCTTAGTACAATATATTCGCGTCCCTGCATCCTCAGGTGTGAGCCTGGCACAGCGGGGGTGAAAGGCACATTTTTATTTACTTCATACCCCCCCAGCGCTCTGGCGCCCCAACATGCCGAAGTACTGGGTGGAGTGGCAAAAAAGAATTACATGAAATAATCCCGATCGAAAGATCAGAAATAACATTTGATTTACATTGTATTTACCTGACAATTTGTCTAAAATGACAATGCTGTGCTTTCTATGGGGGCGGGGGTGGTGGTGCTGACAAGTTCACGGTGGTCAAATTTTCCTTGACGTCCCACTTGATGAAGACCCTGGAGAGACTGCTCCTTGCTCATCTCCGCCCCCTGGTGGAACCAGCGATGGATCCACTCCAGTTCGCCTACCAGCATGGCATTGGGGTGGAGGATGCGGTGATCTTCCTCCTTCACCGTTCTCTGTCCCACCTGGAGAAGCCCGGGAATATGGTGAGGATCATGTTCTTTGACTTCTCCAGTGCTTTCAACACCATCCAACCGATGATCCTGAAGGACAAGCTGCTGCGCGCAGGGGTGGACCAGCACCTGTCATCATGGATCCTGGACTACCTCACGAACCGGCCTCAGTTTGTGAGAACCCGGGACTGTGTTTCCGACACAATCATCAGTAGCACGGGGGCCCCCCAGGGAACGGTGCTGGCTCCCTTCCTGTTCACTCTTTATACTGCGGACTTCTCACACAACACAACACATTGCCATCTACAGAAGTTCTCTGATGACTCTGCGATCGTTGGTCTCATCTCCAACGGAGATGAAGCTGAGTACAGAGGGCTTATCCAGGACTTTGTGGACTGGTGCCATCGGAACTGCCTCCAGATCAACGCGAGGAAAACTAAGGAGCTGGTGGTGGACTGCCGCAAGCATGGGCAGCCCCTCACAGCACCAGTAAATATACAGGGAACAGACATCGAGATGGTGACATCCTATAAGTACCTGGGTATTCATCTGAACAATAAACTAGACTGGTCACACAATACTGACGCACTCTACAAGAAGGGACATCGCAGGCTGTTCCTGCTGAGGAGACTCAGGTCTTTTGGTGTACAAGGGGCGCTGCTGAAGTCATTCTATGACACGGTGGTGGCATCAGCCATCACTTTTGGAGTGGTCTGCTGGGGCAGTGGCATTACTGCAGCCGATAGGAAGAGACTGAACAAACTGATTAAGAAAGCTAGCTCTGTCCTGGGGCAGCGCCTTGATCCGATGGAGGAGATAGGAGAGAGAAGGACGGTGGCTAAACTGTCATCTCTGCTGGAGTCCGAGTTCCACCCTATGCAGGACATACTGGATGCACTGAGGAGCTCATTTAGCAGCAGACTACATCATCCCAGGTGCACAACCGAGAGGTTTCGTAGGTCCTTCCTACCAACGGCTGTCAGACTGTACAACCTAAGCAGGGCTGCTCGCAGAGATAGCAAAAAGACGTAACAAACTAATAGTTTTTTTGAATGCAAAAGATGCAATAGACTTACACAATGGTCCTCTCCGGCATACAACTAGGAACATACTGGTCGCTATGGAGGGTGAGAATATGTATGGGCACATAATCATACCACGTAGGATAACTAAATAGACGGTTATGCTGTTTCATCCCACCTAGCAACAATGCTCTGCACTGTGTGTGTTTATATATTTACATATTTATTCCATCTAGCTACAATGCTCAGCACTGGGTGTGTTTATATTTATATATCTATATATTTATTCCATCTAGCTACAATGCTCCGCACTGTGTTTTTATATATCTACATATTATTCCATCTAGCTACATTGCTCCGCACTGTGTGTGTTTATATACTTGCATATTTATTCCACCTAGCTGCAATGCTCCGTACTGTGGGTGTTTATATATTTACATATTTATTCCATCTAGCTACAATGCTCTGCACTGTGTGTTCATATATTCATATATTTATTCCATCCAGCTACAATGCTCTGCACTGTGTGTCTGTGTGTGTGTGTGTATATATATACAGTATTTTATAGTAATATGTACATATGTATATTAGCTGCTCTTGCTTGCTTGTTTTTTTTTGTTTGTTTTTTTTTTTCTTGCCTTCTGATTGTTGCTCTGAGTGTTGCTATCCCTGTGCTGTTGCAATCCTGGAATTTCCCCGTTGTGGGACTAATAAAGGCTTATCTTAACCAAATGTGGTGTATTTTTCAACATAATCTCCCCTTCGGTCCACACACTTCTTCCATCGGTGTTGCAGCGCTTGGATCCCTGCAGTTGAAAATTAACCCACATTTGGTCAAATTTGACTTCTATGAACTTTTCATCCCCCCCCCCCCCATGTACAAGTACATGTGCATTTAAATGAACATGAGTGAAAAAGCAGTCCATAAAATATTTCTATTTTAGTTCAAGAAGTATTTTATGGACTTTCCATTGCAGTCCTTATTATAATTTGTTGGTGTGTCTGTGAGCATTTGAGTTTAATGCTCATACCTGCACACTCTGCATCATTATTGCAGCAGGGCATCAGAGGGGTAGAAAAACAATTCATCACCAGCTCATACAGTATCATAATCACCTGTATTCATTTTGATTTCTTGTTGAAAAATTCTGACCTCATGACACTTTTTGCCCTGTTGTAGGGTTCAAAAGGAGACCCCGGGTTGTCCCCAGGACAGGCCCCACCTGGAGAGAAGGTGAGAACTCTGCCACTGATCTGCTGTCTGGTCCTTCCGGTGCTTCCTGTGTTTCTTTGGCCCGCAGAAGTCCATTCATTTCACTTTACTCACAGCTCATTGCTGTGCTGCTTGTTGTGGATTTCAGTGATGTTAAAGTAGAACTGAACTGAACGGCATTGAACGGCACTGGGTGATAGTACATACAATTATAAAGATAATTTATCATTGGCACCCCCTCCACAAATCCCGGAATCTTGGAGAAAATGGCGATTTTGAATTTCCCGCCCTGAAAAATCAGACAAATCTGCCGATTAACCGGAAGTGCAGCCAGAGTTCCGCGTGACGTCACGAGTGTGACACAGTCCTCCATGTTTACCATTGCGAGCACGTCGACACTGGTTGTTTTTGGTGCATTTTGTCGTGATAGTCGACTACAAAACACTTCCAACACCTGGGAAGATCTGTTCAGTGGCCAAGGAAAGCTGTCATGGCGACGAAAGAAAAGAAAGGGGGAGGAAAAGCGACCGGGAAGCGATGCGTTTCTAGATATAGATATTACTGTATTCGCTACTTCGCGTTTCACCTTTCGCGCCCTCAGTGCATCGCGGATTTTTCAAAAATATTCATCAAAAATTCAAAATTGAGAAAAAATGGCACGAAAGTTGCCCGGGCGCTAGCAGAAGGTAGGGAGACTACATTAGAACATCAGGTATCAACACGGAGAGCCTGCACAACTCAAAATCCACCTCTCTGACCACCGCTCCACTCCTCTCCGCCCACCTCTTCACCGCTCGGGAATCTCGCAAGCTGATTGGCCGAGACGTTTTACCTCGCAAGCTGATTGGCCGAGACGTTTTATCCAGCTTCTCTCCCTGCAGAGCGCCCATACCCAGCGAAGGAAGACCGCATTCATTGTTCTTTATCGCTCGTGTTGCTTAGTGGCACTTATTGCTGTTCTCTTGTGCCTTTTTGTGCAAAATAGTGCTTGTGACGCCCTTGGGGGGGGTGACACTACTTCGCGGTTTTTCACTTTTCGCGGTCGGTTCTGGTCCCCATTAAACGCGATAAGTGAGGGATCACTGTATTTATAAATAGCATAGTCAAATGCAGAGGCCAGTTCTGTTCATGTGTATTGCCACTATAGTCTGTAGAAGTATTGTAATACATAGCCCAATTTTTTGAATGAATGAATGAATTTATTTATTTCGGATAGTACAGTACAGGTTGAAAGAAACTGAATGATATAACAACAAGGTCAAATTGAACAGTGACTCATCTGATTATACAATTCAACGTAAGTTATCTGAAATGGGTGATGGCTGAAGCCGCAGCTTATGTTGCCCACCCATATTCCATCCAAGAATTCAAAAGAGAAAACAGGCAAGAGCGATTACAATTCAAAACAAAACTAAGACAAAATGTGACAGAGAAAAAAGAAAACTAAGCTACAACACAACACAGGCTGGATATGTTACAACTCGCTGCTCATTAGCGGCGCCAGCTGCGCGCACACTTGCGCCTCGTCAGCAGCGTGGGATATAAGCCACTCTGCCCTGGGCTTCGGCATGAAGCCGTCTGATTCCTTCAGCCCTCTTGCTGCAGAGGAACCCCCTCATCTCCCAGCAAGATCTACAGCGTAAGCATACCTACCTTTGCCTTTCCAGTCTCTCCCCTGTGCACAGGTGTATTCCCCGGCGGCGGACCTCGCCTCTGCATCGCCGTCTGCCAGCTGACACGTGTACAACCAGCCGGTTGTACACGTGTCATCTGCTTTCCCAGCCCCTTCCCCTCCTCCCCCTGTGGTGCCTTTCCTTTTTTGTGTGTTCATTAAAGAAAAAGAAAGAAAATCACATTATTTTTAAGCTACTGCAGGCCACATAAAATAACATGGTGGTTTAAAGATTCAAAATTTACTAATTTCTGGAATCTAAAATAAGACAAATTTATTGGAAGTGTCTTAGAAACATTTTATGCACCCTATTCAGTTCATTCACTAAACCTCTTTTTATGCACATCACCAGTTAGGACCTGCTTTATTCTTATATCCTCTTTCCCTTCCAAACATAATCAGCTCTTCAAGCAGCATTTTCTTGTGTACCAGTTCTCAGAGTATCTTTAATTTGCTCTGTACCATTTCTCCTTTTGCATTCTAAGTGAAGTGAAGTCATTTCTATCCAACTTCATTCTGATGTGTAACTGGGCACTATCCCAAGTGCTGCTGCACAGTGCACATGTTTAACTGAGGGAAAAGAACAATACTGGGAGCTTCGTATAGCACTCTTAAGAACGGGTTTATAGATCATCCTGCCACAGTCTAAAGGAGCTGGTGCGATGGCGCAGTGTGCGTCTGTCCATCCGTCCACATTTCACGAGAATTGCTATTCCTCCTAGACAATTGCCCCAGTTCTCAACAAACTCACGCACAATGGTCACCAGGTGGGTTTGCATCTAGGTTCAGCTCAGGGTCAGGGTCATTGTCAAAGGTCAGGAGATCTTGGAGGAGCATAGCTTTTTCCCCTGAATGAAATCATTATTTAAAAACTGCATTTTGTATTTATTTAGGTTATCTTTGTCAAAAATTTAAATTTGTTTGATGATCTGAAACATTTGAGTGTGACAAATATGCAAAAATATAAGAAATTAGGAAGAAGGCAAATACTTTTTCACAGCACGGTATGGGTGTTGTTTCAGACCAGTCAATCAAAATTAAGGGCACAGTCAGGGTCAAAGGTCAGGAGACCTGAGCACTCTGTGGTTTCATCTGGCCGGAACAAGGTACTCCATCATTGACAGTCTGGTTATAATCAAGCATAAGATAAATAAATGCAATCAGACTTTACAAGCATCTCACTAACCCACTTATGGGAAGTCCACTTTTTCATCTTATAAATGTATTAATATGCATTTTTTTAATTTTTGAAAGTGTGAAGTTGTACTGCTAGCTCTCATGTTCACTAATAATCTGAGATTCTTCGCAACATCCATCCGTCCATCTTCTTCTGCTTAATCCTTTTCGGGTCGCGGGGGGGGGGGGGCTGGAGCCTATCCCAGCATCTTTGGGCGAGAGGCAGGGTTCACCCTGGACAGATCGCCAGTCAATCGCAGGGCCAACACAGAGAGACAGACAACCATTCACTCTCACAGTCATACCTAAGGACAATTTAGAATCCCCAGTTTGATGCCAATTAACCTAACTTGCATGTTTTTGGCATGTGGGAGGAAACCGGAGAAATCCCGGAGTAAACCCGCGCAGACACGGGGAGAGCATGCAAACTCCACACAGATCACTGTTAGTCGGGGGCTGGGTTCGAACCCAGGATCCCCTGGCCAAGGGTGAGTTGCTGTGCTGCCGCAGTGCTAACCACTCCGCCACCACGCTGCCCTTCTTCGCAACATTGTTTTTTCTTTTTTGTGTTATTCCTGCAGTTTATTGGAATGATCTGTTTTAAAGGCTTAATGACTCTACTGACAGTGCATATGTGATGTTGTGTCTTTTTTTGATCAGGGTGACAGAGGCCCACCTGGTCTTCTGGGGTCAAAAGGATTTCCAGGTTCACCGGTAAGACTGTGTAATGTTAATCTGTTGTCTTTAGATTCTCTAATTTTCTCTTGTGGTAAATCAGTGGTTTCCGCTGTGAGTCTCAGCCCATTGTTGCCTGCCTTTAATTGTTATTATATTGCCTTTGTTTTATTCAACGTACTAAAGGGACAGCAAAAGTGTGTTTTTAGTTAGTTAACAAAAAAGAAGAAAAAACATAATACAAAATGTCAATATCTATCAGTCTTTACCCCAAGAGACTAAAACATAAACATTTCTGCTGCATTATTCTCCTCTGTGTGAAGTGCACCTAAAATGCTGTCAGTGTCTTCCTGTCCCTTTGTCTGTATCAGTGGCCCTCAGTCAGAGGTTTGGAGCCAGCCTTTAGGATGTAGGGTTGTCTTGTATAAACCTGACATTAAGGGCCCTATTTTGATGGTGAACAACACACTTTGCGCCATGCGTCCCGTTTTGCACAGGTAGATTTGTTAGTTTCTGCCAGCATAACTACAAGAGATGGAGAATGATATTGATCCTGATAACCACTTCTTCAATAATATTCATAATCACTGTGAATATTACACTGAAAAGTAATTCAAAAGTCAAGTGCAATTAGATGGTAAAACTATCAATAATACACTTCAACAGCAGAAGTCTCAACAAAAACTTTCCACAGATTCAGAACTATTTAAAACAGCTAGATAGAAAATTTACAGCTATCGCAGTCTCTGAAACTTGACAAGCCAATGAAGAGCAATAGAGGGATATCAGATGTTTCATATTAATAGATCTCAAAAAAAGGGTGGTGGTGTTGCACTGTATATTGATGAACTGTATAGGTGTAAACTTGTAAATGGAATGTCCTTTGCACTACCAGGGATTCTGGAATGTGTTACTGTTGAGCTTGACCAAGATAAAACAAAAAATCTAATTATAAGTCATATATATAGAATGCCAGTTTAGAAAGCTTGGGATCAGTCCGCCAAGGTCTCCGCCTTTGACCGCCACCTAATCCACATAGCACCGGACCCCCATGATCCCTCCTGCAGGTGGTGAGCCCACTGGAGGGTGGACCCATGTAACTCCTTTGGGCTGAACCCGGCCAGGTCCCATGGGTGGAAACCCGGCCTCCAGACGCTAGCCATTGAGCCCCTCCCTCAGGCCTGGCTCCAGGGTGGGGCCCCAGTAATCCCATACCGGGCGGGGTACACTGAATCCTTGATCTAGAATTTATCATGAGAGTCTGTTGGATCGTTCTTAGTCTGGCCCTTCACCCAGGACCAGTTTGTCTTGGGTGACCCTATCAGAGGCAAATTGCCCCGGACAACATAGCTCCTGGGATCACTGGGGCGCGCAACCCCCCCACCACCACAATAAGGTTACGATCCATGAGGGGGGACTTCAACTCCCACCTCCGGAAGAACTTCAACTACATTCCAAGGGAGTCTGGAGACATGGACTCTGAATGGGCCATGTTCTTCACGCCCTGAGTACCTCAAGGCCCTGGATGTTGTTGGGCTGTCATGGTTGACACGCCTCTGCAACATTGCGTGGAGGTCGGGGGCAGTGCCTTTGGCATTGCAAACCGGGGTGGTGGTTCCTCTTTTCAAAAAAGGAGACCGGAGGGTGTGCTCCAACTTTAGAGGGATCACACTCCTCAGCCTCCCTGGGAAGGTCTATGCCAAGGTACTGGAGAGGAGAGTCCGGCCGTTGGTCGAACCTCTGATTCAGGAAGAGCAGTGTGGTTTTCGTCCTGGCCGTGGCACATCGGACCAGCTCTTTACCCTCTCGAGAATTCTCGAGGGTTCATGGGAGTTTGCCCAACCAGTTTACATGTGTTTTGTGTACTCGGAGAAGGCATTTGACCGCGTCCCTCGTGGTTTTTTGTGTGGGGGGTGCTTCGGGAGTATGGGGTATCGGGCTTGTTGTTACGAGCTATTCGGTCTCTGTACGACCATTGTGAGAGTTTGGTTTGTATTGCCAACACTCGGTCGGAGTCATTCCCAGTGAGAGTTGGACTCCGCCAGGGCTGCCCTTTGTCACCGATCCTGTTCATAATTTTTATGGACAGGATTTCTAGGCGCAGCCAGGGAATGGAGGGTGTCATGCTTGGTGACCACAGGATCTCATCTCTGTTGTTTGCAGATGATGTTGTCCTGTTGGCTTCATCCAGCAATGACCTACAGCTCTTGCTGGGATGGTTTGCCACTGAGTGTGAAGCGGCTGGGATGAGAATCAGCTCCTCCAAGTCCGAGTCCATGGTCCTCAGCCGGAAAAAGGTGAATTGTCCTCTCTGGGTTGGGGACAGGCTCCTGCCCCAAGTGGAGGAGTTTAAGTATCTTAGGATCTTATTCACGAGTGAGGGGAAAATGGAGTGAGAGATTGAAAGACGGATTGGAGCAGCATCTGCAGTGATGCAGACTTTGTACCGGTCTGTTGTGGTGAAGAGGGAGCTAAGCTCTAAGGCAAAGGTGTCAAATTACCAGTCAATATACGTATGTTCCTACTCTCACCTATGGTCACGAGCTTTGGGTAATGACTGAAAGAACAAGATCGCAGATATAAGCAGCTGAAATGAGCTTTCTCCATAGGATTGCTGGACTCACTCTCAGAGATAGGGTGAGGAGCTCAGTCATCCGGGAGAGGCTCAGAGTAGAACCGCTGCTCCTCCACATTGAAAGGAGTCAGTTGAGGTGGTATGGGTATCTGATTAGGATGCCTCCTGGACGCCTCCCACTTGAGGTGTTTCGGGCACGTCCCACTGGGAGGAGAACTCGGGGCAGACCCAGGACTCGGTGGAGAGACTATGTCTCTCAGCTGGTCTGGGAACGCCTTGGTATCCTCTCTGAAGAGCTGGAGCAGGTGGCTGGGGAGAGGGAAGTCTGGTCTTCTCTGCTTGAACTGTTGCCTCCGCAACCCGGACCTCCGGAAAAGCGGTAGAAGATGGATGGATGGATGGATGGATGGATATATAGAATGCCGGGAACTTGCGTTGAGACATTCAGAGATAAGTTAGTTGAGTTGTACAATAATATAACTAATAAGAAAATGTTTGTAATCTGTGGAGACTTCAATATTGATTTACTAAATCCATTTCAACAAAATGTAATTACAGATTTCATGAATATGAAAGACCATCTGCCAGTCTTTGCACTTACGTATCCATGGCCGCACGGGGACCAATACAGAAATTTTTTTTTAAAATCTTTCAGATACAAATCATAAAATGCAATCAGTTCTTTTAAAGAAGACCTGCTGAAACGAGACTGGACAAACATCTATGTGTCAGATGTAAATGAAGCCTATGACACATTCATGAACATTGTAACCACTCTTTATGAAAAAAATTGTCCATTAGTAAAGAAAAAACTCAAACAGAAGTTTGTCGACAAACCATGGTTAACCAAAGGATTACAAAAAGCATGTAAAAAGAAAAATTCATTATATAAAGCTTTTCTAAAGAAAAGGACAAAAGAAGCAGAGCAGTGGTATAAAACATACAAAAATAAGTTAATATATATAATGAGATGTAGTAAAAGAGACTATTACAGTAAAGAACTGAAGAAAAACAGAGAAAACACTAAAAATACATGGACAATACTTAACAATACTCTTGGAAATAAAAACAGAAATACAAGCTACCCAACAAATCTTTCAACAAATCTTTCAAATCTTTTTTCAAAAAAAAAACCAAAACGACTCAGAGTGCGAATGCAGTCTCACCTGCAGATGAATTTAATAAATTTTTTGTTAACATTGGTCCTAATTTGGCTCGAGAAATACCCATTATGGCATCTACAGCTGATACAATAAGCAAAAACATTGCTATAAAAGACTCCATCTTCATAAAGAACACGGACGAGAGAGAGGTCACTGAAATTGTTAAATCGTAACCTCTTGCACTCCGGGATACCGCGGGCGGTCACGTCTCTGCGTCCTAGCGCGCCCTCGTGCGCACTAGGACGCACACTGTGCGTCTCAGAGCGCACTGAAAAAAAAAAGCTGCATTTCCGTTCTTCCACTACAGACACAGCCGCGAACAGAAAGCCAAAGGAGTGCTTCGATTGGTTTAGATTTGATTGACCTCTCATTCGACTAATAAGAGCCTTGAATTGGGTTTCTGAAACCTTGAAGAACCAATGACTGAAAACCTAGCAAGAAGGACCCGCCTAACAACGGCTGCGAATACAGCGAGCCAATTGAAGCAGAGAAGTTTGACGATTGAAAGTGTGCGTCCCGTGCATAAAATCTGTTTTGTGTAAGCCGCTGGGTGACACACACGTGTTCAGCAGTCTTTTTTTCTTACTACTGTTCTTATTTGTTTTGAAAAATCGTTTGCCAAAACTGTAATCATGGAAGCACAAAACCGCAATAATGGAATCATGGTTTGACCGGGTCGCGTGACCAGAACCACGAGTTGTAACAAGCGGACCAGCGTCATGTTCGTCTGACAATGAGGAAGAGATGTTCGCCAGCGACACTGCTGTTGTGGATAGGTAAGTGTTATAAGCTAAATTATTCTTTATCCCTGAAAATTGTAATCAAAATGACTTTTGACCGATCGGTAAATTACAACTGTGCGTTGTCAACTGTGCGTCATCGCCCGTGCGCCGCGTCCAGACCGTGAACGCCCCCCCCCACACTCCTCTGTAGCGGATTGCAGATATATTGCAGATATTTTAGTACAACTGTGCGTAGTAGACCGCGGTGTGTGCCGCGGTCCATCATGTGGCGATGGACAATGTCCGTCCTCTGTAGCGAGGGGGGGGGGGGGAGTTGTTATCCTCTACATTACAGATATTTTAGTATAATTTTTATTGCACTGTAGGTTATTTTTTCTTGTAAAAAAAAAAAAAGCCACACATTTTTTACGTGGCATGCTTCTTTGTGTGTGGGGTGCTTGTTTGTTCATTCATTCATTCATGAATGAATAAACAACCCCATACACACACACACACACACACACAGCCCTGAGTGTCACCTTTCATTAGAGCCCAAGATCAAGCTTCTATATTGAATCATTCAAAAGTTACAGATGTTTTTCCAAACTGTGCCATTTGGCACAATTGGGCACAGTTCAAAAACGCCTGGGAACAATCTGACAAAAAAGCTGTGTAATATATTCATTTTTTGTGGTATTGTTACAAAATTTTGACCTCAGCTGGATAACACTTGGTTCTACATTTCTGTTGCATTTTCCAGCCCGGATCTGACAGCTGTGTGTTATTTGCAAGCATTTTTATCCAAAAAAACACCCAGGTGAACTTTATTTTCTTCAAGTTCAGTATGTTTAGATGACTGTTACTCAGTGGCAGGAGCACTTAGAAAGATTATGACTGTTTTGCCAAAAAAATTCAGTGTGTTTTCTTTTAATTGAGACCAACCCCATGAAGATGCTGCAAAGGGTTGAAGAACAGCTTTTGATTTACTTTGGGTACGTTATTTTTAGGCGTTTTTAGGGAAATTGACCAGAGTGCAAGGGGTTAAAAGTAAAACATCTACTGATTGTGATGGTATTGACATGCTTTTAGTCAAAACTATCATTGAATGCTTAGTGAAGCCACTCACGTATATCTGTAACCTGTCTCTCCAAACAGGTATATTTCCCAGTGCAATGAAAATAGCTAAAGTAATTCCGATATACAAGAGGTGACAGAGGGGAATTTTCAAACTATAGACCTATTTCACTATTGCCGCAATTTTCCAAGATACTTGAAAAAATATTCTGTGAGAGAATTGACAACTTTATAATGAAGAATAATTTATTGTGTGAGCAGCAATATGGGTTCAGACACAAGAGGACAACTGCATTTGCTCTAATGGAATTTATAGAAAAAATATCAACTGCTGTAGAAAATAAGGAGTATTCAGTTGGGGTATTCCTGGATCTTAAAAAAGCATTTGATACAGTGGATCATAAATTATTGTTAAAGAAACTACAAAATTATGGTATTGGGGGGTAGCACTGTCCTGGTTTTGTAGTTACCTAAAGAACAGATATCAGTATGTATGTGATGGTAGCAAAAACTCGTAGTTACTGAAGGTTACTTGCGGAGTCCCACAGGGTTCAGTTTTGGGGCCATTGTTATTCAATATGTATATAAATGATACATGTAAAGTTTCGGAAAAAATGGATTTAATATTGTTTGCAGATGACACTAATTTGTTATGGAGTGGAAGCAATTTGGAACAACTTTTGGATACACTCGGAAGGGAATTAGGAAAGCTTAAACTGTGGTTTGATTCAAACAAATTAATGCTCAATTTAAGTAAGACAAAATTTATAATTTTTAACAATCATCACAACAATTCAGTAACTAAACTCAGTGTAAATGGTGTAGAGATTGAAAGGGTATCCAAAATTAAGCTTCTTGGAGTAATAATTGATAATAAACTGTGTTGGAAGTCACATATTAATTATATTAAAGGTAAAATATCCAAATCAATCGCAATACTACACAGAGTGAAATATTTGCTGAATCAACCCACACTATATACTTTGTATCATTCATTAATACTCCCATACATGACATATTGTACTGAAGTATGGGGAAATACATATAAAACAAACATATATCCAGTCTTTATGCTTCAGAAGAGAGCTATTAGAAAAATAAACAAAGCTGCTTACAGGGAACCAACAAACCCACTTTTTCTTAAATTAAAAGCTCTCAAGTTGGACTTCCGGTTATGGCAGCCACGTAGGAAGACGTGTTTCACACTGCTCTGCTTGTAAAACTAAAAATTTAACTAAAACTCTCTCAATGTGAACAAAAACCCATCCCAGCGTTTTGGCGTGGATATGGTAAAGACCAAGGTTGGAAAATCAGGTGGAGGAAAAGGCAACTCGACAAAACAATCCAAGCTAACGGACTTCCACGCTCAAGGCAAGGCAGGGAAAACTCCAGAGGCAATGGCGGAGGATGGAGCCAGCGGCGGAGCGGGAACTGCTGGGGAGGGGACAAGTGTAGTGCTCGCTGCCATCAACTCCATGAGAACAGCGTTTTTGTCTAAATTTGATGGGATTATAGCAGCAAAAGAAGGTATGAGGAAAGAAATAAACGACTGCATGGAGCGAGTATCGCAGGCGGAGCTCCGAATTTCAAGTGCTGAGGATGACGTCACCAGCCTGCAAACTAAATTTCAAACACTGGATTAAAATGGAAACGTCTGGAAGATAACGTCCTAGACTTGGAATCCCGCTCGCGACTGAATAATTTGAGGCTGGTGGGCCTCCCAGAGGGAGCGGAGGGACGGGACTCATGCTCCTTTTTGGAAAAGTGGATTCCAGAAGCGCTGAATAATGCGGATCTGCAGTCATCGGTCGTTTTAGAGAGAGCTCACCGAATCGGCCCACCAAGAGATAATAAGACACCACCGAGGACGCTGATTATGAAGTTCCTCAACTACAGAGACAAGATGACAGTCACCAATGCGGCGCGAGCTAAAGGGGAAATTAAATACCAGGATCAACAGGTGCGGTTCTATCCAGACTTCGCCACAGGAATTCAACAATTAAGGAGGCAGTTCGACCCGGCCCGCAAAGAGCTGCGCAACCTCGGGATTCGTCACGGAGTAATTCATCCGGCAAGACTGCTGGTCACATATAAGGGGAGAACCCACACCTTCAAGACCCCTCAAGAGGCGCAGGAGCTCATCAAGCAAATCCAAAAGGAGACTGGCGGGAGCTAAGCATGAACATGACAAAGGTAGAACATTTAAGCGTATGTACAGACATCTGATTGATCTGAAACATATAATAAGTCTACAAAATACAGACTGTATTTAAAAAAAAAAAAAGCTAGGATGTACAACGTTGCTATAAAACTTTGAAGTTATGCTGAAAAAACTACAGAAGAGAGTTAATGTTATAAGAATAGTAGTAGAGTTAATGTTATAAGAATAGTAGTAGAGTCAGGGTGACCTAATAGTTTTTTGAATGCAAAAGATGCAATAGACTTACACAATGGTCCCCTCCGGCATACAACTAACTAACCTGCACTTATATAGCGCTTTTCTAGTCACAAAGACCACTCAAAGTGCTTTCACTAATACTAACCCTCTATTCTAAGGGCCTATAGGAAACAAATATCTAGGGACAATTTAGAACAGCCAATTAACCCAACATGCATGTCTTTGGATTGTGGGAGGAAACCGGAGCCCCCGGAGTAAACCCACGCAGCACAGGGAGAACATGCAAACTCCACACAGAAAGGTTCCAGCCCCTGCCAACCTGGGGATTCGAACCAGGAGCCTTCTAGCTGTGACGTAATAGTATTACGTAATAGTAGCATAGTGTAACCTAATAGTATTGAATGCAAAAGACGCAATAGACTTACACAATGGTCCCCTCCGGTATACAACTAGGAAAATACCGGTCGCTATGGAGGGTGAGAATATGTATAGGCACATAATCATACCATGTAGGATAACCAAGTAGACGGTTGTGCTGTTTCATCCCATCTAGCAACAGTGCTCTGCACTGTGTGTGTTTATACATTTACATATTTATTCCATCTAGCTACAATGCTCCGCACTGGGTGTGTTTATGTTTATGTTTATATTTATATATCTATATATTCATTCCATCTAGCTACAGTGCTCCGCACTGTGTGTTTATATGTCTACATATTATTCCATCTAGCTACATTGCTCCGCACTGTGTGTGTTTATATATTTACATATTTATTCCACCTAGCTGCAATGCTGCGTACTGTGGGTGTTTATATATCTACATATTTATTCCATCTAGCTACAATGCTCCGCACTGTGTGTTAATATACTCATATATTTATCCCATCCAGCTACAATGCTCTGCACTGTGTGTCTGTGTATATATATATATATATATATTTATAGTAATATGTACATATGTATATTAGCTGCTCTTGCTTGCTTGCTTTTTTTTCTTGCCTTCTGATTGTTGCTCTGAGTGTTGCTATCCCTGTGCTGTTGCAATCCTGGAATTTCCCCGTTGTGGGACTAATAAAGGCTTATCTTATCTTATTGAGAGGAGAAAGAGAGAGTGGTTTGACTGATCCTCGCAGGTGTGGAACAGTCACTAGCTATAACGGGAGACGGAATTTTTTGATTTTGGGGGGGATTACCACGAATATGAGGAAAGGGAATTTGTTTTTGTTTAGTTTGTAGGATGAATGTTCTATCATCCATGTTTTTGCTTCTCTGTAAGAGTATGTTCATATTGCAAGGTAATCTCAAACTCTTTACTGATCATAGATCAAAGCGTTAATCTTAATTTAACTTCATGGAATTGCAGAGGTCTACAAAATCTTAAAAAACTTAAACAAGTTATGAATAAAATAAAAGACATAGATTCAAAAATTGTATTTTACAAGAAACTCATCTAATAGAGGAGGATGTAAAAAGAATTAGGAGAAGATGGAAAGGTAACGTGTTCACCTCATCATTTTCATCCCGAGCTAGGGGAGTTATGACTCTCATACACAAAACAGTCCCGTTTCAAGTGAAAAATGTAATTGAGACAAATTTGGAAGATACAGTGGGGCAAAAAAGTATTTAGTCAGCCACCAATTGTGCAAGTTCTCCCACTTAAAAGATGAGAGAGGTCTCCAATTTTCATCATAGGTATACTTCAACCATGAGAGACAAAATGAGAGAAAAAAAATCCAGAAAATCACATTGTCTGATTTTTAAAGAATTTATTTGCAAATTATGGTGGAAAATAAGTATTTGGTCACCTACAAACAAGCAAGATTTCTGGCCCTCACAGACCTGAAACTTCTTCTTTAAGAGGCTCCTCTGTTCTCCACTTGTGACCTGTATTAATGGCACTTGTTTGAACTCATTATCAGTATAAAAGACACCTGTCCACAACCTCAAACAGTCAGACTCCAAACTCCACTATGGCCAAGACCAAAGAGCTGTCAAAAGACACCAGAAACAAAATTGTAGACCTGCACCAGGCTGGGAAGACTGAATCTGCAATAGGTAAGCAGCTTGGTGTGAAGAAATCAACTGTGGGAGCAATTATTAGGAAATGGAAGACATACAAGACCACTGATAATCTCCCTCGATCTGAGGCTCCACGCAAGATCTCACCCTGTGGGGTCAAAATGATCACGAGAACGGTGAGCAAAAATCCCAGAACCACACGGGGGGACCTAGTGAATGACCTGCAGAGAGCTGGGACCAAAGTAACAAAGGCTACCATCAGTACCACACTACGCCACCAGGGACTCAAATCCTACAGTGCCAGACGTGTCCCCCTGCTTAAGCCAGTACATGTCCAGGCCCGTCTGAAGTTTGCTAGAGAGTATTTGGATGATCCACAAGAGGATTGGGAGAATGTCATATGGTCAGATGAAACCAAAATAGAACTTTATTGTAAAAACTCAACTTGTCGTGTTTGAAGGAGAAAGAATGCTGACTTGCATCCAAAGAACACCATACCTACTGTGAAACATGGGGGTGGAAACATCATGCTTTGGGGCTGTTTTTCTGCAAAGGGACCAGGACGACTGATCCGTGTAAAGGAAAGAATGAATGGGGCCATGCATCGTGAGATTTTGAGTGAAAACCTCCTTCCATCAGCAAGGGCATTGAAGATGAAACGTGGCTGGGTCTTTCAGCATGACAATGATCTCAAACACACCGCCCAGGCAACGAAGGAGTGGCTTCGTAAGAAGCATTTCATGGTCCTGGAGTGGCCTAGCCAGTCTCCAGATCTCAACCCCATAGAAAATCTTTGGAGGGAGTTGAAAGTCCGTGTTGCCCAGCGACAGCCCCAAAACATCACTGCTCTAGAGGAGATCTGCATGGAGGAATGGGCCAAAATACCAGCAACAGTGTGTGAAAACCTTGTGAAGACTTACAGAAAACGTTTGACCTCTGTCATTGCCAACAAAGGGTATATAACAAAGTATTGAGATGAACTTTTGTTATTGACCAAATACTTATTTTCCACCATAATTTGCAAATAAATTCTTTAAAAATCCTTCAATGTGATTTTCTGGATTTTTTTTTTCTCATTTTGTCTCTCATAGTTGAGGTATACCTATGATGAAAATTGGAGACCTCTCTCATCTTTTAAGTGGGAGAACTTGCACAGTTGGTGGCTGACTAAATACTTTTTTGCCCCACTGTATCTAATCATCCAAGGATCTTTGTTATTAGAAAATATAAATCTGGTGAACTTATACGGCCCCAATATTGATGATCAAAACTTCTTTGTTAATTTATTCCTTACTTTATCATCACTTACAGGGCAACATATAATAACAGGGGATTTTAATTGTACATTGAATCCCAGTATAGATAGATCAACAGGAGTGGACTGTACGCACAATGGATGTAGGATGACCATTAATCATTTTATGAAAGAATTGAGATTGCTAGATATATGGAGAGAAATTAAACCACAAGTCAAAGCCTATTCTTATTATTCTAATACCTATAAGACATTCTCACGTATTGACTACTTTTTGATCTCCACAGAATTAAGGTCCAAGATTCAAAAGTGTTTCTATGATAACATTGTGATCTCTGATCATGCACCCTGCTGTCTAATATATGTTGATAAGAAATTGACAAAGGACCCAGGTAGGTGGCATTTTCAGCATAAATGGCTTCAGGATGAGGAATTTGTTAAGTACATAGAAAAACAGATAGATGAGTTCTTTGATATTAATACTACACAAACAACGGCATGTATAAAGTGGGAGGCTTTAGAAGCTTTTATTAGGGGGCATATTATTAGTTATACAGGTTCAAAATCTAAGAAGACCCGAGAGGAGAGAGTCCAATTGGAACGTAAAATAAAAATTCTTCAAGAAAAAGTGTATGCAGCAAGTAACCCACAGTTAGAGAATGAATTACTGGTTCTGACAGCAGAATATGACAAAAAAAATCAGCGAATAGAGCTGCCTCGAGTCTTCTAAGATTGAAGCAAACTTTTTATGAACAAGGTGAAAAATCAGGAAAATTATTGGCATGGCAGATTAAACAATTAGAATCTAAAACACCAATTACCAGTATTATAAGTAACGGACAGGTAGTTATAGATCCTTTAGAAATTAATAGTGCCTTTAGAGATTATTATGAAAAACTATATGATACAAAAAATGAAACTGACTTAACAAAACTAAATGGGTTTTTGGGTGGATTATCCATACCAGGTATTCCAAATGAAAACAGGGAGATACTGGAGTCTAAAATTAGTCAAGAAGAAGTTGGGCAAGCCATTGATAATATGAAATCAGGAAAAAGAGCAGGACCAGATGGTCTTCCAGTTGACCTCTATATAAAATTTAAGAATAAATTAATAAAACCACTTTTGGAAATGGTTTTTGAAGCATTTCAAAATGGTAATTTACCACCATACATGAATAATGCCTTAATTATACTGTTGCCAAAACCAGGTAAACCCCCTAATAAATGTGAAAACATGAGACCAATAAGCCTATGCTGATCTTAAAATAATCTGTAAAATTTTAGCAAAACGACTACAAGAAATATTACCAAATATTATTAACCGAGATCAGAATGGTTTTATAATGGGAAGACAAGGCTTCCATAATGTAAGAAGACTATTTAATATTATTTATTCCAATAAAGAAGCACCGGATACGGCTCTCCTATCATTGGACGCCGAAAAGGCCTTTGATAGGGTCGAATGGCCCTTTCTTTTTGAAGTCCTACAAAGGTTTGGACTTGGAAATAATTTCATAAAATGGGTCCAGATAATACACAATAATGCTACAGCAGAAATCCTAACAAACAGCAATATCTCAAAATCAATAAAAATCAATAGAGGATGCCGACAAGGCTGTCCACTTTCACCTTTACTGTTTACTATGGCAACTGAACCTTTAGCGATGGCAGTACATTTGCATCCACAAATATATGGAATTAAAGTAGGACCAACAGAACATAAAATCTCCCTGTATGCCGATGACATAATTTTGTTTATGTCGAATGTTAAAAAATCAATTCCAACCTTGTTAAATTTAATAAAGATCTTTGGGGAAATATCAGGATATAAAATAAACAAAACAAAATCTTCAATATTAATGCTAAATGAGACCCAGAGAAATCACCTAGCTCCTGAGGTAAATCAATTCAATGTTGTAAATCAGTTTAAATATTTAGGAATTCAAATTTGCCTAAGCTAGAATCAGTCGCCAATGCCAACTATCAAGCCTTAATGACAGATATTAATGAGTTACTTCATAGATGGATGTCACTACCAATGTCGATGATCGGGAGAATTAATATACTTAAAAGTAATATCTTACCAAAAATACTTTATTTATTTCAAAACATTCCTTTACCACCACCTTCAGATCTATTCTCAAGAATTAAAAAAAAGTTAGTGGAATTTATATGGAACAATAGGAAGGCTAGATTACGTTTGTCCTTACTATATTTACCATTTGATCATGGAGGTCTGAAATGTCCAAACTTTATGTTGTATTACTGGTCAGCACAGCTGAGGTCTATGACATATTATTTTTCATCAAATGATCTTCCTCACTGGACAGAAATGGAATCATACAATTTACCTTTACCTCTTCCCTTATTCATATACTCAGACTCGGCTAAAAAATTACAGAAACAAGTTAAAAATCCAATTGTAAAGCACATGATCAAAATATGGTGTGAAACCAAAGAATATTTAAAAGAACCACACTTACTGTCACAATTTAGCCCAATATGGGGTAATCAATATTTTACACCAGGGAGAGTGGATACTGTATTTAAAGTATGGAATTTAAAAGGGATTCAAAAGATTCAAGACTTATATTTGTCACGCTCAGATAACATAATGTCTTTTGAAGAACTGAGGATTAAATTCAATCTTAATAGAACACATTTTTTTAAATATCTTCAGCTTAGAAATTTTATTCAATAAAATCAAAATAATGCTCTCACCCGACCTACGTATTCATCTTTGGAAAAAATTTTGACCAAAGATAGTAAGAGAAAGGGTATTATTTCAGAGTTTTATAACTCATTGTCACTATTCTCAAGTGAAAACTCAAAGAAAAGACTGAATTATTGGAAAGAAGACCTGCAAATTGAAATTTCAGAGGAACAATGGGAAATGGCTTGTGCAGGAGCTCAAACCAAATCAATAAATGTACGTCTTAAACTGATACATTTTAAATGGTTAATGCGGATGTATGTTACACCAGTGGAATTAAATAGATATAACAAAAACATACCAGATACATGCACAAAATGTATGGAAAGTAAAGGAACCCTATTTCACTGTTTATGGGAATGTAGAAAAATCAGAATGTTTTGGGAAGAGGTGAGGGTAACAATTGAAAAAATAATTTCAAAACAAATCACATTGAACTCTAAACTGTTTTTGTTGGGTCTGTATCCAGAAAAACATAGCTTTAATAAGAGTGAAAGAACATTCATAGACCTCGGTTTGCTTAATGCCAAAAAATGTATTGCACTACTGTGGAAAAAGACTCATAGACCAGATGTGACTCAGTGGTTAAGACAAATGTTAACAAACCTTCCACTAGAAAGAATAACATATATACTGAAATTAAAGGAAAATGTGTTTGAGAATATATGGAGACCTTTCATTGATTATGTAAAAAAATTAAACATAACTTCTGAAGAAGAAGGTGAATGATATGTGTGGACCTTGCAAATTCCAAACTGGTGAATGTATATTATGTATTCTTATGTAATAGATTACCTAGACTAAACAGAGGAGCATTGTTGTTGACTTGCTTTTGTTAATGGTTGTTGTTGTTTTTATTACATTTTTTTGTTGTTGTTTTTGTTAGTGTTTTTTTAAATTTTTAAATTACTTTAGTGTTAGTGTCTGTTTGTGCCATGTTTGTAAAAAAAAGGTTCAATAAAAAATATTGTGGAAAAAAAAAGCTCTCAAGTTGAAAGATCTGGTTGACTTTAAAACTGCAGTAATAATGTTTAAAGTGAAGAATCTATCACTGCCCGCAAATATCCAAAAGTTGTTCCAAATAAGGGAGAAACAATATCATTTCAGAGGAACATGTATATTTCAAAAACCTTCAGTGAGAACTACCACCAAGCAACACTGTGTTTCAGTGCAAGGAGTCAGATTATGGAACGATTCTGGACCTGAATTAAAATCCTATACAACGCTTGGACTCTTTAAACAAAAACTAAAGGAAGAAATACTCCAAACATATATACAAGATGATGTGTAAAATGTAATGTAATGTAATGTAATGTACTTTATTTATATAGCCCTTTAAAACAACCCGTAGGTGACCAAAGTGCTTTACAAAAAATAAACAGCATTAAAAACACACAGAGCATTAAAAACAAATAACATAAACAAAATAATCACATAAACAAAAAAATCACATAAGAATTATCATATTCAGTCTGTGTTGTGCTGTTGCTTAGTTTTTTTGTCACGTTTTGTCTTAACTTTGTTCTGAATTGTAATCGCTCTTGTTTTGTTTTTCTTTTGAATTCTTGGATGTAACATGGGTGGGCAATATAAGCTGGGGCTTCAGCCATCACCCATTTCAGATAACTTATGCTGAACTGTATAATCCGAGGAGTTATTGTTTAATTTGACCTTGTTAGATTTTTTTCCCCTTTGTTATATTATTCTGTTCCTTTCTTTTAATCTTTACTTTTAATCTATCCGAAATAAAGATTCATTCATTCATTCATTCATTCATATAGTCTGATTTTCACACTTTGCGTCACACTGTCTAATTATGAGTAGACAGTGCACCTGCTTTAAGTTGCAAGGTGGAGACCTATTTAAAAGAGACAGCTGACTGCCAACTGGATGCTGACACTTCTCCAAAAGTGCGTTGACGTGAAACGCACTAAAATAACAATGTGGTGAGATCGTGCATTTGTCTTTGGCAGAGGATGTATTTATGGGCTTTCCAAGTCAGTTTTGCTATTAAAGCAGGTTAGGTTAATTGGAGACTCTAAAGTGGCCCTAGGTGTGAATGTGTGTGTGAATGGTTAAGGGATAGCGCCGTATCATGGCTGCTTCATCCATCCAGGTGGTGGATGACCCTCAATTTCCCCTCTGGGGATCAATAAAGTATACTAAATCTAAATCTAAAAGCAGCACACAAAAAAAATTTGCATTGGGTGCAAAGATGCTAAGAGGTTGTCCCAAGCCTCTTAATTATTCAGAGGTGTCTTTTGGGCATAGTGTGAAGTAAACTAATCGCTGTGTTTGCTCTCATTCCCTTTAATTAACAGGGGTGCAATATCAATACTAATATGACAGCGTTTAAATGGGAGGACAAATCGTTTTGCGCTGAGGACAGTGTGGGCTTGTTCACAGAGTGAAATGCATTTAAGGGCAAGGAACTTTTAAGGAGCTCTTTAACCTCCGCAGACCTGCTCAGACTGGGGAGACTTGATCATAATTACACATGGGTGAGAGGCAAGGCAAGGTTATTTGTATAGCACATTTCATGTACAAGACAATTCAAAGTGCTTTACATAAAAACATTAAAGCATTACAGCAAGTTGCAAAAGGAATACATAAGAATTTAAAAGCAAACTAAAAAGCAAATTAAAGAGAAACAGAAACAAGTTAAAGTAGAATATAACAGAAGTAAAAGTTACTGTACATTGTAGGAGATTAACAATTGTTCTACTGAAAGGCTGCGGAAAATAGGGGAGTTTTTAATCTCGATTTAAAGCAGCTGAGAGCTGCAGCCCTGATGCTTTCTGGGAGTTTGCTTCATATGTGTTGAGCATAAAAATGGAATGCTGCCTCACCATGTTTGGTTCAAACTCTGGGCACAGATAATAGGTCTGACCCAACCTGAGGGCTCTGGATGGTTCATAATGGACCAGCAGATCTGAAATGTATTTTGGCCCTAAACCATTCAGAGCTTTATAAACCAGCAGGAGTATTTTGAAATCTATTCTTTGACAGACAGGAAGCCTGTGTACAGATCTGAGGACTGGAGCTATGTGATCCACTTTCTTGGTCGTAGTGAGGACTCGAGCTGCAGCGTTCTGAACCAACTGCAGCTGTCTGATGGACTTTTTAGGACGACCTGTGAGGACAGCATTACAGTAGTCCAGTTTACTGAAGATAAGTGCATGGACAAGTTTTTCTAGATCCTGCTGAGGCATCAGACCTTTAATCCTCACTATGTTCTTTAAGTTATAATAGGCTGGTTTCACTACTGTCTTAATGTGGCTGTTAAAATTCAGGTCTGAGTCCAGAACCACACCCAGATTTCTGGCTTGGCTGTACAAAATGTTGGTTTAGTGGTTTGCACTACTGCATCATAGTAAGAAGGTTGTGGGTTCAAATCCACCAGCCTACAGGGCCTCTCTGTGTGGAGTTTGCATGTTCTCCCCATGCTTGTGTGGGTTTATCCTGGATGCTCCAGTTTCCTCCCACATTCCAAAAACATGCAAGTTAGGTTAATTGGAGACTCTAAAGTGGCCCTAGATGTGAATGTCTGTGAGAATGGTGAAGGGATTGGCGCTGCACCATGGATGCCCTTGAATTTCCTTTTGAGATTAATAAAATAATTCAGAGACTATGTCAGTCTTTGTCCATGATTTTGACAGACAATTTGTTTCAGTTATATTATCATGAACTTCATGCGAACTTCTCTTTTAAAGAGAAAGAGCTAGCTTCTCATCTCAGTTTGATAATGTTAATGTTCCCTCCTCTCCTGAATGGAAAACTGTTCTATTTTAACTAAAAAAAAATATTGGAATAGTTTCATTTTGAATCATTCTGTTAAAATTTAAAAAATTAAATTAAAAAAAAATTGTCATAAGTTTTGCATGCACCGACTGTCTCTCCTCCGGCCGTGGCAACAGCTCTGTTTTCCAGTATAGGGCTGACTGGTCCCAATGCGCAACAGCACAGAGGTCTGGTAGTTAAATTAAAAAAAAACAAAAACAAAAAAAAAACAGTGACCCACATTTTGTTCATATAAGGAGAGGATAAAAAAAATAATAAAGGAATGCTTATTGTGTGAAGGCTACTTGTCCCACAAATAGTTAACAATCCATTCATTCATCTTCTTGACGGTCCTTTATGGGTTGTGGGACGGCTGGAGTCTGTCCAGTGTCTTTGCACGAAAGGCTGGGCACATCCTACACAGATTGCCAGTGAATGAATGAATGAAAGGTCAGGTAAGGAATTATGGCAGATTTTTACATGTATTTGCAGGTTCATGCTGTCTAAATGTGCTGCTGAAATAGCAGTTGATAATGCAGTGTTGATTTTAGACTGGCTGTCATTAAATCATCAATCAAAGGAACAATGACAGAGACTGCACTGTAATGCCAACAAGCAGTAACCTTCTGCCAAACCTCTCTCACTTTAAATTGGCCCCACCCTACAACAGCAAGTCACGCACACAATCATTTCCTAATTAGGTGCCGAGGGAAGTGGAAAACTAAATAGTACGCTGACAGAAACTAAGGAAAGCACTAGCGCAAAGCGAGTTGCCAAAGCATGTTATAGATTGATGTAATAGGGCCCTTGATCTGCAAAAAGCAGGTCTATTGTCAGAAGCACATTGTTAACGCTATTTCAGTAGCACGTTTTATACTCATGGGAACACTCCTGCTGACAGGGGCACACATGAAAACACAACATGTACTGGGATTTTCCATTATCTTTATAGACAGAGTTATAGCCGTTATAATATTATCAAAGTTTTGTTTCCTGTCACTTTAATAATAATGATAATAATGACTTTTCAAGATACTTAAAAAAATCCATCCACATTTTCATCACAAACTTACAGGAGTATTGCCTACAGATTAGACATTATTTATTTTTTAGGGGAATGAATGAATAGGAAGTATGCATTTTTTTTTCCACCACAGACTAACATTTAGGAGGGGTGCGAAGATGCTCTCCACTGTGACTGTTTATGACAGACCAGTAATGGAGGCTCTGTGGCTGCAGTGGTCGTTGTTGAGCCGATAAATAAAGGATGTGATGTCTGAAATCTGTGGGATGATGTCAATTTGAAGATTTCAAACAACAAATCTCTACTGTGTCAAAGGATTCTGTCCACATACAACTGTCATGATTTCCCCTCCAGGGCAAAGAATTGGACTCACATGCAGACTTTCTCCTCTTAGGCATGACTTTAATTTCAAAGATCCGGACTTCCAGATGTGACAAAAACAAACGTGAACAAAACTTGATGTGACGGTGAGCTTAACTAGATAATATAAAACATAATTGCATGATAACGAAGTAGCGTGAAGGTCACCGTGCCAAAGGCAACGCGCAACCTCCATAAATAAGAGAGCAAAATCAAGAACACCCGTGAACAATCAGTAATCAAGAAATCAAAGGCAGCTGTGAATAAATAACCAAAAAGACTCATAACGTAAAACCAGAAGTAAACAAAAGACGCTGTCAAAACAAAAGCCCGAACTCAAAGCATGACAGGAATAAACATGATAAAATAACTATGAGAATACAAATCATCAAAATCAAACAGTCATGACCGTGACACTAAAACCCAAGCAAAACCAAAAACATGATACTAATGCAGGGTTTCCTCTAGTAACATTTCTCGGTGGCGGGCCACCTCACCAGAAAATTTACCGCCTCGCCAAGACGGAGATATGAGTTTAAGAAAAATATATGAAGCAATGACCTTCCGCAAGCACGCGCACGAACAACGTCATCCGTGCGGAGTTTAGAAGCGCCCCGCCCACGTGAGCTTTCCAGTCAGTCAGCAGGCAGTGTCTTGCTAGTGGCAGCAGTATCTTCATGGAAAAGGAGTGAAAACCGGGAAGTCAAACAGCAGAAATGGACTCTATTTGAAGAGAAACTTTGTGAAGAAGTCCGACGTTTCTTCATTGGTGAAAATCCTGGCACGTCAGCATCTTGGCGCTACCTATCGGGCGGGAGTGAAACTACAAATGATGGTTGTGTGCATACGTCAACCGCTTGGCCTGAGTAGATGAAAAAAGTAAGCATGTACAGCGCCACGTGCGTGCCGGGCTCGTCCAAAGCATACACGGACCAAGGCAGACTAGAGGGGAAATGCAGCATAATAAGGCTTGACTGTCCGACAGAAACATGAGTTTATTAAAGTACTTTAAACACGGAAAAAAAAATCAGAAGATGTATGTAAACACTGGCGTTTATCATTGTTTTAACCCGCTGGAAACGGGAGCAATAACGGAAGAGTCGCTTAGCTAAGAGATGTGGTTAGAATTCAAATGCAGCCGGCTTCATATGAAGGGAAAGGCAAGGGGGACTGATGAATTGCTGAGGATATGTTTCACCAGCCACTACAATATTAAGTTATGTTCTCTATTATGTACCTGGTAAGTTAAGATGACCGAAATTCACGAAGTCAATGACTTTAATCCATCAGCAGCCTTCAGACAAACTAAAGTGTCAGCATTTGGACTTCAAAATAAGGGAGGTTTTTCTTGGCGGTGAGGAGATTTCTAAAAAAAACTGTAAATATATAGAAATATTATAACAGAAATAACAGCATCCTTGGTGATTTAAGTTAATTTAAATCATTAAATACAATTTTATTAATATTTTTTTCTTTGTAGTGAGAGTTAAATTATTGTTCTGTTCTGACTGCAAAGTTATGGTCAAAAATATAAATTGTTATCAGGAAAAAGTAAAAAAAAATACCACAGTCTGTTTCAAATTTATTTAAAAAACAGTAATTTTATTTTAAAAAAACCAGACAAAAATAAGCCATAAAATAATCCACAAATTTATAATAAAGTTTCAAATATACAAGAAAAGTCAATTTTATAAGAGGAAATTACAAATTTGAGGAAAATGGTTTCAAATTTAGATAAATTTACAGAGAAAAGTAGAAAACTATCAGAAAATTGTTATAAATTTTGGAGAAAAGCCTTAAACCTTCAAAACTGAAATCATTACTCATGTTTTAAGTGGGTGCTCTTTGTACCCTTAACTAGAATTTTTTGGTTGTCTCCTTTAATTTACATGGCATTCGATATTTTCTAACCTGTATACCACTATAGACAGAGAGAGAACCTGATTTAGACAGAGCTCAGAGACGGCAAGGTGAGACAGAAGAGAGGAGCCAAGGAGAGGAAAGTGTTCAGGCAGAGGGTCCAGGAGAGGTGAGAGCAGAGGAAGGAGAGAAGGATGACACCAGTAAAAAGTCCAAACACAGGACGTCTTGGTGGGACCCCAAATGGCCCAATATTCCAACATTCAAGCCTTGGTTGTACAATACTTCAAATTGTAAGTTCCATATGCACGGTATTGGCTCAGGAGGTAGAGCAGGTCATCCAATAACCAGATAGGTGGCGGTTTGAATACCACTTTCCCCATATATCCTGCCGTTGTGTCCCTGGGCAAGACACTTTGCCCACCTTGCCACCAGTGTCAATAACACTGGGTATGAATGTGTATAAATGTTCATTGGTGGCCGGAGAGGCCATTGACCCGGATTGGCAGCCACATTTCCGTCAGCCTGCCCCAGGGCAGCTGTGGCTACAGTAGTAGCTTGCCACTACCATTGTCTGTCTGGAGTGAATGAATAATGTATCTGTAAAAAGTGTCTTTGAGTGTCTATGATAAAGCGCTATATAAATCTGATGCATTTTTATTATTATATGAAAAGTTACTATGCAAAATTTAAAAAAAAATTAATATTATAAAATTAATATATTCATACATAAGTTTTCTCCCCCCCACTGGAAAAATATGTTGCCACCGCGCCAAGGTCTTTAAGCCAGAGGAAACACTGTAATAAACAAGATTATAATGACTAAGACTAAGATGCCAAAACAGATCTCAGAAGATAAACATAGTACACAGAAATAAAGACAAACTCAAAAACCAATTAAGATAAGACCATAAGCATAAATACAATGATCAAACTAAACTGAGGTGAGGAAAATACAGAAAATAACCAAAATAAACTTAAAGCGTGGGCATGGTTTCCCGACCATGCTCAGAATCCTAACAGAGCCCCGCCTGTAAGTGGTGGATTCCAGACATCCCAAAACAATACCAACAACCCCCCCTTCCCCACCACAGAATCCACAACAAAAATAAAACAGTTAGTTGAGCTAACCAGAGTCCCTGGCCCCAGACCAAAGAGCTTGGCATGTTTGGTGGCCGAACAGAGTGCCTGGGCCACCTGACCATGGAACGTGATGCACCGGGTGGCCTCTCAGCATCCTGAAGCCACCAAACCATAAAGTGTGATGTGTCAGTTGGCCTTCCAGCATCCCTGAGCCACCAAACTGTAGAACATGATGCGTCGGGTGGTCTCCCAGCGTCCCAGAGCTACCAAACCATAAAGCGTGATGTGTCAGGTGGCCTCCCAGTGTTCCTGAGACACCAAACCAAAGAACATGATGCCTTGAGTGGTTTCCCAGAGTCCCTGAGCCACCAGGCCATAGAACGTGATACATTGGGTGACCTCACAGCATCCCTGGACCACCAAACCAAGAAATGTGATATGTCAGGTGGCCTCCCAGCATCCCTGAGCCACCAAACTATAGAATGTGATGCGTCAGGTGGTCTCCCAGTGTCCCTGGACCACCAGACCAAAGAACAAAATGGGTCAGGAGGCCTTCTCCCATCCGTGACCCTCCACGCCGAAATGCAGGATTGTTTAGGTGGTCTACCTCTGTCTTTGAGCCACTGGACCACAGGGCCAAGTGGAACAATGGCTGGAGACCCCTTGGCCTCTGTAATAATGTCTGGCGGAGACCCCCCGGCCTCTGCAATGACGGCTGGTGGAGGCCCACTGACCCCTGGCTCAACAGTTGGAGGTACACCGACCTTTGGCTTGCTGGTTGGAGGCCCACCGACCTCTGGCTCAACAATTGGAGGCCCACTGACCTCTGGCTCAACAGTTGGAGTGGAGGTCCACCGACCTCTGGCATGATGGTTGGAGGTCCACCAACCTCTGGCATGATGGTTAGAGGTCCGTCGACCTCCAGCGTGATGGTTGGTGGTCCACCGACCTCCAGCGTGATGGTTGGAGGTCCACCGACCTCCGGCGTGGCAGTTGGAGGTCCACCGACCTCCGGTGTGGCGGTTGGATGAGGTGGAGCATGGTTCCCCTGCGACTCCATCCCCGACATGGCCACCTTGGACAGGGAGGAAGGGACATAAGCCTGGTTACCTGACAGAGAGAGCCCAGAAGCAGATGGCCGCCACAACTGGCTGCCTCCATCAAGAGCAAAGCAAGTCCTGTCTACTATAGATGTTGATAATACAAAGAAGGGGACTTGCCTTAGCTCTTGCTTCACTGCCGACAAGGACCCAGGTGGCACCGCTGCTTTGGCCACAATGACCTCAGAATGATCTGCAGTCTGGATGACAGATGTGTTTGACGAAGCAGCAGATGTAATGACAGGAGTCTGTGTGTGCTCATCATGGAGGTCAGGAGCTGGTGCGTGGTCCTCGAAGACAGTAGGGGCAGAAGTGTGCTCCTCCATCCCAAACACAGCCACCTTGAATGGGGAGGAAGAAAGATAGGCAGATATCATGTCCATTTCACTATTACCAGCAGAAGAGCTCAGTGGGGAGAGCTCAGAAGCAGATGGGCACTGCAACTGGGCCTCCCCACCATAAGTAAGACAAGACCTCTCAATTCTCAAAACCTCAGATGTGATGACAGGCAAAACTGCAGATGTGATGGCTGTCACATGGCATTGTGGGTGAGGGGCCAGAGCCAGGGGACGCTGTCTTGTCAACACAGTCTCCAGTGCCCCACATGACTTCTTCAGCAGCCCGCAATATGTCCTGCAAAGGTTGGGAACGGTGGTCAGTAGTCCTGCCAACTTGGGGTGGGATTGCAGGCTGGGGTGCACTTCCACAATCCCAGCCACAGCATCTAGGCACTCCAGGGCCTCCTCCGGTGTGCGGGAGGCGCGAGCGTCTGAGACGAAGTCCTGGATGAACTGGGTTGCCCACAGCTCATCCATGTTGAAGCCGCCAACCACCAACATCCCTCCATTTGCTAAGTTCAGGTATGATGGCGATCCAACCAAGTCTCTTTCCAAACTGTAGTGTGACTGCGGAGCTGGAACGGGAGCTTCTGGAACAGCAGGCTCCTCCATTATCTGTCGGTTCCCTCCCAGGACAGGCAGACACTCCGAGAAAACAGAGGGAGAAACAGGAGATACAGGTGAGGATGGATGGATAGATGCAGCAGCAGGTGGTGAGGGCTCAGCCAAAGTGGATAGCTGCTGCTGAGTCCCCCCACCTGGAATAAGGCAAGACATTTCATCTATTGATGTTAAAGAATGAAAAGGTACTTGCCTTAATTTCCGTGCTGTTGTGGTTGCTGCTGCTGAAGGCCCAGTCAAATCGCTCTTGGCGGCTGCAGAAATCGTCTGGCAAGGAGGTGAGGATGCTGAAACATGGCGTAGTAGGTGGGGCGACAGAGCCAGGGAACGCTCCATCGTTTGGCTCAGACTCCGACCCTCCTGGTGAATCTCCACCCAGCAGGACTGCATACTTTGGGAGGAGCCATTGCTTGTAATCCAACAGCAGTTCAATCTCTGAAAGTAAAACTTGCCGGCGTCCCTCCAGCTCCTCGGCAGTCGGGTCATCAGAGGGCACAGACGCTGTGAGCCCAATCCGGCAAACAGCAGGCTCATCCTGCGCTGGGGTGGCAGCAGGCGAAGGAGAGCCTTGTGGCGTTGGGGAAAGAGCCGGTGGTGGCATAGTAACAGTTGGAGTGGAGGATGGAAGGGGCCCGGTGGTGAGCAGGAAAGTCCGCAGCCTCTGGGAAACCATCTGAAGCACCTCTGGTCTACTTGCTGCAATTATGTGAGCCTCTTCCAAAGCCGCGGGTTTCCACTCCTCCATCTCTTCATAAATCCTGTGCCACTCAGTCAAGTCCGAGACAAGCTCCCGTAGCTCTCCCTGCTCAGCCAAGCCTGCTGAGTCCATATGTGACGGTGACCTTCTGTCATGATTTCATGTCCGGGTCAAAGAATTTAACTCACGTGCAGACTTTCTCTACATGACTTGAATTTCAAAGATCCGGACTTCCAGATGTGACAAAAACCAAACGTGAACAAAACTTGACGTGACGGTAAGCTTAACTAGATAACATAAAACATGATTGCATGATAACGAAGTAGCGTGAAGGTCGCTGTGCCGAAGGCAACGCGCGACCTCTATAAATAAGAGAGCAAAATCAGGGACTTCCGGTTATGGCGGCCGCCTAGAAGGACACGTATCACTCTGCTCTGCTCCTGGAAATAAAGATTCGGCAAATAACTCTCTCATTTGGAACAGAACTTTTCCCAGCGTTTGGGTGAGGATATGCCGGTGAAGACTAAGGCTGGGAAATCAGGAGGGGGAAAAATTGAATCGCCGAAGCAGTCCAAATTAACGGACTTTAAAGTTTGTGGCGCAGTAGAAAAAGCTGCGGATATGGCGGATGAAACTAGCGGTGGTGCGGTAACTGCTGCTGACGATGGCGGCACAGGTGCAGTGCTGGCTGCCATTAGCTTAATGAGAGCAGACTTTTCCGCTAAATTTGATGGGATTATGGCAGCGTTGGATGCAATGAGAAAGGAGTTGGGTGACTGCGTGGAGCGAGTGACGCAGGCGGAGCTTCGTGTTTCAAGTGCGGAGGATGAAATCAGCGGACTTCAAATAAAGGTGCGTACTTTGGAAAAAAAAAAATAAAGATCTGGAAAATAGCGTTCTAGACTTGGAATCCCGGTCTAGACGGAACAACCTGAGGCTGGTGGGTTTACCGGAGGGAGCCGAAGGTCGTGATTCATGCTCCTTTTTGGAGGGGTGGATCCCGGAGGCGCTGAACAACGCGGAGCTAAAATCATCAGTCGTCTTGGAAAGCTCCCACCGAATTGGCCCACCGAGAGGTAACAAGGCAGCACCGAGGACGTTAATTATGAAGTTTCTCAGCTACAGAGACAGGATGACGATCTCCAACGCGGTGCGGGCCAAAGGAGAAATTAAATACCAAGATCAGCAGGTGCGGTTCTACCCAGATTTGGCCTCAGGAATCCAACAATTAAGGAAGCAGTTTGACCCCATCCGCAAAGAACTGCGCAACCTTGAGATTCGTCATGGAGTGATTCACCCTGCAAGACTTCTGGTCACATATGAGGGCAGAACACGCATCTTCAAGACCCCCGAGGAGGCGCAGGAGCTCATCAAGAAGATCCAGGAAGAGACTGGTGGGAGCCAAGCATGAACAGAATATAGGGTAGAATATTTGAGCATTTAACTGATTAGAAGCATATAACAAGATTACAAAATATAGATTGTATTACATATTAAAAAAAAAAAAGTACAAAATTGCTAAAAAATTTTGGAGTTAAATTGGAAAATTACAGAAGAGAGTTAATGTTACGTTATTAAAAGCAGTAGAGTTAGGGTGATTGGGAGGATGAAGAAGGAGTGGCTTTGGCTGATCCTCGTGGGTGTGGAACGGTCGATGGCTATATCGGGAGACGGAATTTTTCTTTTGTTTTTGGGGGGATTGCCACAAATGTGGGAAGGGGGAATTTGTTTGTGTGTAGTTTGTAGGGTGAATGTTCAACCACTCATTTTTTTGCTTTTCTGTTTGAGCATGTTTACACTGCAAGGTAATCCCAAACTCCCTATTGATCATAAATCAAAGCGTTAATCTTAATTTAACTTCATGGAATTGCAGAGGTCTACAAAATTTTAAAAAACTTAAACAAGTTATGAATAAAATAAAAGACATGGGTTCAAAAATTGTGTTTTTACAAGAAACTCATCTAATAGAGGAAGATGTAAAAAGAATTAGGAGTAGATGGCAAGGAAATGTTTTCACTTCATCATTTTCATCCCGAGCCAGGGGAGTTATGACTCTCATACATAAATCAGTCCCATTTCAAGTGAAAAATGTAATTGGAGACAAATTTGGAAGATATGTAATCATTCAAGGATCTTTGCTATTAGAAAACATAAATTTGGTGAACTTATATGGTCCCAATATAGATGATCAAAAGTTCTTTGCTAATTTATTTCTTATCTTATCATCACTTACAGGGCAACATATAATAGCAGGGGATTTTAATTGTACATTGAATCCCGGTATAGATAGATCAACAGGACTGGACTGTACGCACAATGGATGTAGGATGACCATTAATCATTTTATGAAAGAATTGAAATTGATAGATATATGGAGAGAAATGAAACCACAAGTTAAAGCATACTCTTGTTATTCCAATACCTACAAGACATTCTCACGTATAGATTATTTTTTGAACTCCACAGAATTAAGGTCCAAGATTCAAAACTGTTTTTATGATAACATCGTGATCTCTGATCATGCACCCTGCTGTCTAATATATGTAGATAAGAAATTGACAAAGGAACCAGGTAGATGGCAATTTCAGCATAAATGGCTTCAGGATGAGGAATTTGTTAAATACATAGAAAAACAGATAGATGAGTTCTTTGACATCAATACTACACAAACATCAGCATGTGTAAAGTGGGAGGCTTTCAAAGCTTTTATTAGGGGACATATTATTAGTTATACAGGTTCAAAATCTAAGAAGACTCGAGAGGAGAGAGTCCAATTGGAACATAAAATAAAAATTCTTCAAGAAAGAGTATATGCAGGAAGAGATCCAAGGTTGGAGAACGAATTACTGATTTTGAGAGCTGAATATGACAAAAAATCAGCGAATAGAGCTGCCTCGAGTCTTCAAAGATTGAAACAATCTTTTTATGAACAAGGTGAAAAATCAGGAAAGTTATTGGCATGGCAGATTAAACAATTAGAATCTAAAACACCAATTACCAGTATTATAAGTAACGGACAGGTAGTTATAGATCCTTTAGAAATTAATAGAGCCTTTAGAGATTACTATGAAAAATTATATGATACCAAAAATGAATCTGACTTAACAAAACTACATGGGTTTTTGAACGAACTGTTTATACCGTGTATTCCAAATGAAAATAGGGAGATACTGGAGTCTAAAATTAGTCAAGAAGAAGTTGGGCTAGCCATTGATAATATGAAATCAGGAAAAAGTGCAGGACCAGATGGTCTTCCAGTTGACCTTTATAAAAAATTTAAGAATAAATTAACAAAACCTTTTTTGGAAATGGTTTTAGAAGCATTTCAAAATAGTAATTTACCATCATATATGAATAATGCCTTAATTATACTGTTGCCAAAACCAGGTAAGCCCTCTAATAAATGTGAAAATATGAGACCAATAAGCCTATTAAATGCCGACCTTAAGATAATCTGTAAAATTTTAGCAAGACGAATACAAGAAATTTTACCAAATATTATTAATCGAGATCAGAATGGCTTTATAAAGGGAAGACAAGGCTTCCATAATGTAAGAAGACTATTTAATATTATTTATTCTAATAAAGAAGCACCGGATACAGCTCTCTTATCACTGGATGCCGAAAAAGCCTTTGATAGAGTTGAATGGCCCTTTCTTTTTAAAGTCTTACAAAGGTTTGGACTTGGAAATAATTTCATAAAATGGGTTCAGATAATATATAATAATGCTACTGCAGAAATCCTAACAAATAACAATATTTCAAAACCAATAAAAATCAATAGAGGATGTCGACAAGGCTGTCCACTTTCACCTTTACTGTTTACTATGGCAATTGAACCTTTAGCGATGGCGATACGTCTACAGTCACAAATATATGGAATTAAAGTTGGACCAACAGAACATAAAATCTCCCTGTATGCCGATGACATAATTTTGTTTATGTCGAATCTTAAAAAATCAATTCCGACCTTGTTGAATTTAATAAAGAATTTTGGGGAAATATCAGGATATAAAATAAATAAAACTAAATCTTCAATATTAATGCTAAATGAGACCCAGAGAAATTACCCAGCCCCTGAGGTAAATCAATTCAATGTTGTAAATCAGTTTAAATATTTAGGAATCCAAATTGTGCCTAAGCTAGAATCAATCGCCAGTGTCAATTATGAAGCCTTAATGACAGATATTGATGAGTTACTTCAGAGATGGATGTCACTACCAATGTCGATGATCGGGAGAATTAATATACTTAAAAGTAATATCTTACCTAAAATACTTTATTTATTTCAATACATTCCCTTACCACCACCTTTAGATTTATTCTCAAGAATTAAAAAAAAGTTAGTGGAATTTATATGGAACAACAGGAGGGCTAGATTACGTCTGTCTTTATTATATTTACCATTTGATCGTGGAGGTCTGAAATGTCCAAATTTTATGTTGTATTATTGGTCGGCACAACTGAGGTCTATGACATATTATTTTTCATCAAATGATCTCCCTCACTGGACTGAAATGGAATCATACAATTTACCTTTACCTCTTCCCATATTCATATACTCAGATTCGGCAAAAAAATTACAAAAACAAGTTAAAAATCCATTTGTAAAGCACATGATCGAAATATGGTGTGAAGCTAAAAACTATTTAAAAGAACCACAGTTATTGTCACAATTTAGTCCAATATGGGGTAATCAATATTTTAAACCAGGGAGAGCGGACGCTGTATTTAAAGTATGGAATTTAAAAGGGATACAAAAGATTCAGGATTTATATTTGCCATGTGCAGAAAACATAATGTCTTTTGAAGAGCTGAGGATCAAATTTAATCTCAATAGAACACATTTTTTTAAATATCTTCAACTTAGAAACTTTATTCGATCAAATCAAAATAAAGCTCTCACTCGACCTATCCATCCTTGGAAAAAAATGTTGATGAAAGATAGTAAAAGAAAGGGTATTATTTCAGAGTTTTATAACTCATTGACACTATTTTCAAGTGAAAATTCACTGAAAAGATTAAACTACTGGAAAGAAGATCTGCAAACTGAAATTTCAGAGGAACAATGGGAATTGGCTTGTACAGAAGCTCAAACCAAATCAATAAATGCACGCCTTAAATTGATACATTTCAAATGGTTAATGCGGATGTATGTTACACCAGAGGAGTTGAATACAAATCATCAAAATCAAACAGTCGTAACTGTGACACTAAAACCCAAACAAAACCAAAAACATGATACTAATCTAACCAGATTATAATGACTAAACTAAGACTAAGATACCAAAACAGAACTCAGAAGATAAACATAGTAAACAGAAATAAAGATGAACTAAAAAAAACATCAGGACAAGAACCATGAATATAAATACAATAATCAAACTAAACTGAGGTGGGGAAAATACAGAAAATAACCAAAATAAACTTAAAGCGTCAGTATGGTTCCCCGACCATGCTCAGAATCCTAACAACAACATGTCTCAATCTTGCGTCCTGCCCCAATTAATGAAAAACACACACTCAACTGTTGTTTTTCTGTTAAATGTATTAATCTGAGGACAATTAAATATAAACTATCCACATACAGTATACCCTGTAATACAGTCTATCCCAAATCGTTTGAAGAAACAGTTGACAGTTTTTCACTGCATAAAGAAAATACAGTAATGGTGCATGGAGCATGAGACATGCATCAGTGTGCTACGTTGAACCTAAATTAATTTAAATTCAGCTCGATTCTTCAGCCCATTTGTTTGATCATGTTTTCTTTTTCCTTCTAAAATAAGGGACTGGGCATCGACTGTAATTAATGCCTCGCCTAATGTCAAGCAGTGTTACTATCACATGCATTTTTGCTCATGGCCTGCACAAAACCTCAATTCATACACCTCAGTTCGTTAAAGGGGAGGGCAGGAAAGATTTGAATTGGATTACCCAAAACATACTTCTGAATAATTAGACCAGCCTCTTGCTGCTTTGTGCCAGGGGGCAATTTTTTTTTTTTTTTTTGTGCTGCCTTGATAACAAAACAGAGTTGGACACTCTCACAAGTGCACTCTGCACCTTAGATGGTAGACTGTTGACTAGATCTTCATGATAGGACCCTAAAAGTCAAAGTCAAAGGTCTTCTGAAACTGACACCTCCTGTCCTGCGGGTCAGTAGCATGTACTATTTCTGCCTAGCTGCTAAGGTTCCACATTAATAAGCAACATGCCTAAAAAAAGAATTAAAAAACTTAATGAATGATTGCTGTTTCTCATACGTAAGGCCAGTGTCTAACAGTGTATGAATTAATTATTTGTCATAAACCCCCTGTGCGCTTTTCCACAGCGCACGGAGGAAGAGAAGGAGGAATGAGGATTTAATCACAGGATTACACCAAACACACATTTATTGATATCCAGACAGTTCAAAAACTAAAGACTTACAGAAATGTAATAGTTGTGCACAAAAAGGCTCACACGAATTGCGTGCAGCGGGCAGACCACTGTGCACCGTGGCCACAAAAACAAACAGGACAAAATGACAAACAGCTTGGGTAAACTTAGAGTTCTCCAAGACGCTCTGCTGGCATGGAAAAAGAGCCGGGCAGCAGTGCCTAAGCATAGCAGTTGTGCTGCAAGGGGAAACGCTACAGACAAGCGTAGCAGCACAACTGCAAACAGAAACCCAGACAGCTCTTACTCACTGTGCAGGAACAGTCCGAGTCATCCAAGTCCACCAGCAAGCACATACACCAATAATCCTACGTGATGTGACTGTCACACGGCGGAGAACAACACGTACAATGGTCCAGCGGTGTTTGACTTGCAAAGAGCTGCTTAAGTACAAACACCGCTGGCATAATAAATTGGGAACACCTGGGCGAGGCGCGGGAGAGATGATACACGGGACTGGAAACAGCTGATGGAAATAAGAGAGAGAGAGAGAGAGAGGGGGCGTGGCTGGACCGGCAGACTCTCAGCAGTGACACAGAAGGTAGGTCACAGCGGCTGTCTATCAGCGTCCGGTCAGGCAGTGGCTAAGAATATGGAACAGCAAAGAATACATAATGGTGCCAAAGCCCACAGAGAGATCAGGGCCGAGCCGGGGGAAGCCAAGCCGGCTCGGCACCTGACATTATTTATACAGTTCACTGTTTAAAAAAATATTAAGAAACAAACAAAAACACTGGTGCTAAAATAGGCAACAAAGAAATACTCCTATAGAAAACTGTTAAATCCATTAACCCCTAGCTAAGTACTGTATATTAAGGTTGTCAGAATTATTATTCCATTCATAACTTTCAATGCACTTTAAGTATTTCTGTTACTTTTTTTAAAGAACAGAACTACAGGATTAGAGCAATTTATTCCAAGGGGCCTCAGCACATTGCTGTCATTGTGTGACAACAGTGTGATTTGTGAGTGTGTTATACTTGCACTACAAAATAAAGTCACTCTCTCCACCACAACTAGCCTCAAACTGAGACTTGAGTCCAGTCGCTGCATAGTTGGCCTTAACCTTGGCTCCCAAGAGGCCACAGCAGTGTTTGTTGTTGCCGAACTCAAAATACCCAGCACAGGAACTGTGGCCCATCAGGTATTTTCAGAGGAAATGACTGCCTCATACCCAGTGCTCCACAGTCCTTTGTGGTTCTTTTATTGGTTGTGAAGGGTCATATGTCAGAACCTTAGAAGTGCATGATGGAGTCAGTGGTGCTATTTAAGACAGTTTCTCTTCAGCCCAAAAAGACGCTGACCTGACCCTGACTCTCACTAAAGTTTTGGTGCTGTAAACATCTGTTGAGGATAATCATATCAAAGTAAAGAATAAATGGTTTAAGAGAAGAAAGGTACTGATTTAGTGAGCAATAAATCCTTTTTATCTTACAAAGAATAGAGTCATTAAACTAAATGTAGAATTAGGCTGTAGCCAAGGACCAAAAGGCTGATTTGGGAGGAAAGAAAACACCATAATCCACTGCTAGTGCAGGCTTTTTCACTTTCACAGGTACAGACAGTTCAGAGCTTATTATTTTTAATTCTCATCATCATATTATAAACTCCTACCTTTGCTTGCATGGGAGGTATGGTATACACCCAGATGACTTGTTTTAGAAATATTTACTTTCAGGGAATCCTTCAGATTTTTCCAAATTTATTGAAATATTTTCACTTTTTTGTTATTTATTATTTTTTCCTCATGTTTTCTTCTCACTTGGTCTCTCAGGTAAACCACTTTGAGCCAGCCTTGCCATGCAACTTTGCCCCAATATTGTTCATGATTTTCAAGAGAGGAATTCTGTTTACTTTGCCTGACCTTGTTTTATTCTTAAATTACTGATAATTATTAAATAGATTGTTGTCAAATAATGAAAATTTGGTCAGACTTCAGCTCTTTCCTGGGAAAAATAGAGCTACAGTCAATCTACAGTTTTTAGCTCATTCCGGCAAAACCGAAAGGAGCTAATGCAATGACTTGGTGTCTGTTGTCAATCCGTCTGGCCTTCCATCTGTTCCGTCCATCCACTTTTCACGGGAATTATTACTCCTCCAAGGCATTTTCCCCGATGCTCACCAAACTCAATCACAGTGATCCTCAGGTGGGTCTGCATCCAAATGGTGCTCCAGGTCGAGGTCAAAGGTCAGGAGATCTGGGCATTTATGTGATTTCAAAAAAATCGCTACGCCTCCTAGGAAATTGCCTCGATATTGTTTAAACTCACTCAATGATCCTCAGGTAGGCCTGCATCCAAGCTGTGCTCTGGGTCAAGGTCAAAGGTCAGGAGATCTGGGCACTTATGATTTCATGAAAAAAGATGAATGATGAGTGATGAAGATGAATGCTAGAACAAGGATTCAGTGTACCCTGCCTGGTATGGGGTTACCGGGGCCCCACCCTGGAGCCAGGCCTGGGGGAGGGGCTCGATGGCTAGCGCCTGGTAGCCGGGTTTCCACCCATGAGACCCGGCCGGGCTCAGCCCAAAGGAGTTACATGGGTCTGCCCTCCAGTGGGCTCACCACGTGCAGGAGGGACCATGGGGTTCTGGTGCTATGTGGATCAGGTGGCGGTCGAAAGCAGAGACTTTGCCGGTCTGATCCCAAGCTTTCTAAACTGGCTTTTGGGATGTGGAATGTCACCTCTCTGATGGGGAAGGAGCTGAAGCTGGTGCATGAGGTTGACATATACCGGCTAGATATAGTCGGCCTCACCTCACCACACGGCTCTGGTTCTGGAACCAGTCTCCTGGGGTAGGGGCTGGAGCTTGGCCTACTCTGGAGTTGTAGGAGGCAACGAGCAGGGGTGGTTATTCTTGTATCCCCCCACTTTGCTGCCTCTATTTTGGAGTTTTCTCCGGTGGATGAAAAGGTTGTTTCCCTGCGCCTTCAGGTTGGGAAACGTGTCCTGACCATCATTTGTGCCTATGCACAAAGTAATGGTTCAGAGTACCCACCCTTTTTGGGGTCTCTGACTGGGGTGCTGGAGAGTACTCCTCTTGGAGACTCCATTGTCCTACTGGCGGACTTCAATGCGCACATGGGCAATGACAGTGAAACCTGGAGGGGGGTGATTGGGAGGAACGGCTTGCCCAATCTGAACCCGAGTGGTGTTCAGTTATTGGACTTCTGTGCTAACCACAGTTTGTCCATAATGAGCATCATGTTCAAGCATAAGGGTGTCCATATGTGCACCTGGCACCAGGACACCCTAGGTTGCAGGTCGATGATCGATTTTGTTATCATGATATCAGACCCACGACCATATGTCTTGGGCACTAAGGTAAAGAGAGGTGCAGAGTTGTCAACTGATCACCATCTGGTAGTGAGTTGGATCTGATGGCAGGGGAGGATGCCATTCAGACCTGGTAGACCCAAACGTTTAGTGAGGGTGTGTTGGGAACATCTGGCAGAGGCCCCTATCCGGGAAGTCTTCAACTCCCACCTCCGGAAGAACTTCAACCACATTCCGAGGGAGTCTGGAGACATGGAGTCTGAATGGGCCATGTTCTCCACCTCCATTGTTGAAGCGGCTGCCAAGAGCTGCGGCCACAAGGTCGTCGGTACAGCTTATGGTGGCAACCCCCAAACCAAGTGGTGGACACCAGTGGTGAGGGGGGCCATTAAGCTGAAGAAGGAGTCCTATCAAGCTTGGTTGGCTTGTGGGACTCCCAAAGCAGCTGAGCTGTACCGGCAGGCCAAGCAGAGTGCAGCTCGGGTGGTTGCTGAAGCAAAAACTTGGGTGTGGGAGGAGTTCGATGAGGCCATGGAGCAAGACTTTCAGTCGGCCTCAGAGAGATTCTGGCAAACTGTCCGGCGGCTCAGGAGGGGGAGACAGCTCCCTGTACACACTGTGTATGGTGCAGATGGGGAGCTGCTGACTTCGATTGGGGATATTGTTGGAAGGAATACTTCGAGGTTCTCCTCAATTCCACTGACACGCCTTCCACTAAAGAAGCAGTGCTTGTGGATGAGGGGGACGACTCGCCCATCACAGGGACTGAGGTCACCAAAGTAGTTAAAAAACTCTTTGGTGGCCAGGCTCCGAGGGTGGACGACATTCGCCCTGAGTACCTCAAGGCCCTGGATGTTGTAGGGTTGTCATGGTTGACACGCCTCTGCAACACTGTGTGGAAGTTGGGGACAGTGCCTTTGGCATGGCAAACCGGGGTGGTGATTCCTGTCTACAAAAAAGGCGACTGGAGGGTGTGTTCCAATTTTAGAGGGATCACACTCCTCAGCCTCCCTGGGAAGGACTATGCTAAGGTACTGGAGAGGAGAGTGCGGCCATTGGTTGAACCTCGGATTCAGGAGGAGCAATGTGGTTTGCGTCCTGGCGGTGGCACATTGGACCAGCACTTTAGCCTCTCGAGAATCCTCAAGGGTTCGTGGGAGTTTGCCCAACCAGTTTACATGTGTTTTGTGGACTTGGAGAAGGCATTCGACCGCATCCCTTGTGGTTTTTTGTGGGGGGTGCTTCGGGAGTATGGGGTATCAGGCTTGTTATTACGAGCTGTGCGGTCTCGATATGACTGTTATGAGAGTTTGGTTCGTATTGCCAACATTCGGTCGGACTCATTCCCAGTGAGAGCTGGACTCTGCCAGGGCTGCCCTTTGTCACCGATCCTGTTCATAATTTTTATGGACAGGATTTCTCGGTGCAGCCAGGGAATGGAGGGTGTCATGCTTGGTGACCAAAGGATCTCATCTCTGTTGTTTGCAGATGATATTGTCCTGTTGGCTTCATCCAGCAATGACCTACAGGTCTTACTGGGATGGTTTGCTGCAGAGTGTGAAGTGGCTGGGATGCGAATCAGTGCCTCCAAGTCCGAGTCCATGGTCCTCAGCCGGAAAAAGGTGGATTGTCCTCTCCGGGTTGGGGACAAGTGGAGAAGTTTATGTATCTTGGGGTCTTATTCACGAGTGAGGAGAGAATGGTGTGAGAGCTTGACAGACAGATTGGAGCAGCATCTGCAGTGATGCGGACTTTGTACTGGTCTGTTGCGGTGAAGAGGGAGCTAAGCTCTAAGGCAAAGCTGTCGATTTACCGGTTATTCTACGTTCCTACCCTCATCTATGGTCATGAGCTTTGGGTAATGACCGAAAGAACAAGATCACGGATACAAGCAGCTGAAATGAGCTTTCTCCATAGGATTGCTGGACTCACCTTCAGAGATAGGGTGAGGAGCTCAGTCATCCGGGAGAGGCTCAGAGTAGAACCGCTGCTCCTCCACATTGAAAGGAGTCAGTTGAGGTGGTATGGGCATCTGATTAGGATGCCTCCTGGACGCCTCCCACTTGAGGTGTTTCAGGCACGTCCCACTGGGAGGAGACCTCGGGGCAGACCCAGGACTCACTGGAGAGACTACATCTCCCAGCTGGTCTGGGAACGCCTTGGTAGTAGGTGGCTGGGGAGAGGGGAGTCTGGTCTTCTCTGCTTGAACTGCTGCCTCCGTGACCCGGACCTCCGGAAAAGCGGTAGAAGATGGATGGAAGGAATAAATGTATGGATGGATGAAAAAAGATGCTTCTTTTAGGCCACTGACCTTGACTTTAAGCATATCCTGGATGGGTCTGCATCTAGGCTGTACTTCAGGTCAAGGCCAATGGTCAGGAGATCGGAATCCTCCCGGGGTGATTTTGTCAGGCCAGAATGAGTCACTGATATTCTGGTTTAACAATACTGTGATTGCCAGTGACTGTAGACACTTAGGGGCAGATTTACTAAGGCAGCTTTGTAAAGTAAGTGCAAATCAGCAAGTGCACAATTTAGACAAAGTTCCTAAAGGAGTGGCCAGTTTTTCAATAGTCATTTCATTTCAATAATGACCACCCATCCACCAAGAGTAGCACAAAATTGTGCACAAGCACACCTGATAAGGGAGCAGGAATCAACTAACAACACATGCGCACAGGTGCTGCAGTTGTTTACAGCAAGAGGAGCATAATATAGAAGTTTTTTAAGCCTTTGAGTGCAAAACCCACTAAAAATAGTTCATTTTTTTCATCATATTTCAGGATTTTGAGTTTCATTTTACATGGCACACTCTTTTGTTTGATTTGTAAAAATGAAGTCTTCGTATCTAATTTAAGGACTACTCATGAATAGATGGATTATTTGATTTATTTTCATAACACTAGAATCGCCAAGATGGTCTGATGGACCTTTGGGGTTTTATTATGTGAATAATTTTGGTGGAACAAAATCTACAGATCTTCCAGTCCATGACTTTTCCTAAATATGTGTGTTTTATGTTTTCTGAAGTCTGGGGTGTAATACAATTAAATAATAAAATTAAACACACATGATTTCCAAGCACTTATTCTCCGGATTGCCACAGCGGTCTAATAGACCACTGTCATTAGACCACAGCTGGTCACAGCTGTAACCTTATAAGGAATTATGTTCATGTAAGGAGCGACTACAACACCTGTGGGCACAGCTATAGCCATATGAGGAATTATGCCCATAAAAGGAATTACTATAATGTCTCAGTTTCGGAGGATGTCTTCATGGGTTTGTGCTTTTTTTTAATCTTGTTCTTGGTTTCCTCCTAATATTACATTATATATCCTGATCTGGGAGAGAGAACAAGAAAGAAGAAGAGGGAAAGGAATCACCATTATGCACCAGATGGCAAAAAGAAACAAATATGGAAATATGGATAGAGAAAAAACAAACAAAAAAAAAACATTGTGGAAGAGGATTTGGCACTTCTCCAAGATCTAAGCTAGAGTGAGTCTGATGGAGGAGAGGATTCAGACTGTAAGTGATCAGGACTGGATTGTAGAGGAAAGTTCTCTGTGAGACCATTTAGGCCTATACAAGGGGGGGCTGAAAAGTTCATAGGCTGACCATGATGCAGTGGTCAAATTTGACCAAATGTGGTTTATTTTTCAACATAGTCTCCCCTTCGGTCCAAACACTTCTTCCATCGGTGTTGCAACACTTGGGTCCCTGCAGTATAGAAGCTTTCTTTTTGTTCCTCAAAGGCATAACTCCTTAGTCAGCCTATGAACTTTTCACCCCCCCCCCCCATACGTTCATGTAATCTATTCTTCTATCATGCCAAATAAGGTAACAGGCAGAGAGAAGATTCTCCCTTTTCTGCCATGTGTCCTCTGTTCTCAGTGGTGTCTCCTCCTGGTACCAACTCTTGTAGCCATGTCAGCTGCAAATGAGTTAAGAGATGCTTTTTTGGGACAATTAGCTGGAAATCCACAGCCGCAAACCTTAGTGAATCTCCTTGTGCCAGACATTTAAATACTCTCCTCCCCCAAACTTGCACTTTGACATGGCAACTCCTAGAAATACATATTCAGTGAGGCCAAGTGCAAAAATTAACTTTGTCCACGCTTTTCTAGCACTAACTTTGTGCTGTGCCCTCGACAGTAGATTCAAATGTCAAAAGAGGATTTTGCGCTGGCGCAGTGTGTTACTGTCTTAGTCTTGTTCATGATCGCAATTTAGTTTGAAGTGTGCTTAAAATTCTGTTTTTATTTAACTTTCACAGGGTCCTAAAGGTTATCCAGGTCCATCCGGCCTGCCAGGAGAACAAGTAAGTGGAAAAAGCTGGTAGCATAATATTATTTTCTTTGTTATTCATAATCTTTGCTGTTGTCTTATGATTTTCTCCCATATTAGTACCAATAATGATACAAATAGATATATCACGATACACACTGATTTCCTCATGAAAGTAGTGCAGGTACCTTTGTATTCACATGCTGTAGACAAACAGGAAAAGGATACCTAAGCATAGTCATCTGTTCTCTGAAATGGAGGAAGCACGAGCTTCGGCCCGTTATTGATATCTTAATCTTGATTTAATATTTGTTTGCAACAGGTGTCTTGTATGTGCTACACAGTGTTGCTAGGCAACTAGGAAAACAAATGTGCTTACTTCAGCACTGCTTGAAATGTTGGCGGCACTGAATCAAGAAATCCTGACAATCAGGCAATGGGGATAAACGTGAAAATACTATCACTTGACACTTGTTGGTTTGAATTAATAATAATAATAATGTATAATGCACTTTTCCTTACAGGCAATTTCAAAGTGTTACAGTATAAAAAAGCAAAAATAGCCATAAAATGTATACATACAGTGGGGCAAAAAAGTATTTAGTCAGCCACCAATTGTACAAGTTCTCCCACTTAAAAGATGAGAGAGGCCTCCAATTTTCATCATAGGTATACCTCAACTATGAAAGACAAAATGAGAAAAAAAAATCTAGAAAATCACATTGAAGGATTTTTAATGAATTAATCGGTAAATTCCTCGGTTAAATAAGTATTTGGTCAATAACAAAAGTTAATCTCAGTACTTTGTTATATACCCTTTGTTGGCAATGACAGAGGTCAAACGTTTTCTGTAAGTCTTCACAAGGTTTTCACACACTGTTGCTGGTATTTTGGCCCATTCCTCCATGCAGATCTCCTCTAGAGCAGCGATGTTTTGGGGCTGTCGCCGGGCAACACAGACTTTCAACTCCCTCCAAAGATTTTCTATGGGGTTGAGATCTGGAGACTGACTAGGCCACTCCAGGACCTTGAAATGCTTCTTACGAAGCCACTCCTTCATTGCCCGGGCGGTGTGTTTGGGATCATTGTCATGCTGAAAGACCCAGCCACGTTTCATCTTCAATGCCCTTGCTGATGGAAGGAGGTTTTCACTCAAACTCTCACGATACATGGCCCCATTCATTCTTTCCTTTACACGGATCAGTCGTCCTGGTCCCTTTGCAGAAAAACAGCCCCAGAGCATGATGTTTCCACCCCCATGCTTCACAGTAGGTATGGTGTTCTTTCTCCTCCAAACACGACAAGTTGAGTTTTTACAATAAAGTTCTATTTTGGTTTCATCTGACCATATGACATTCTCCCAATCCTCTTCTGGATCATCCAAATGCTCTCTAGCAAACTTCAGATGGGACTGGACATATACTGGCTTAAGCAGGGGGACACGTCTGGCACTGCAGGATTTGAGTCCCTGGCGGCGTAGTGTGTTACTGATGGTAGCCTGTGTTACTTTGGTCCCAGCTCTCTGCAGGTCATTCACTAGGTCCCCCCCTGGGATTTTTGCTCACTGTTCTCGTGATCATTTTGACCCCACAGGGTGAGATCTTGCGTGGAGCCCCAGATCGAGGAAGATTATCAGTGGTCTTGTATGTCTGACATTTTCTAATAATTGCTCCCACAGTTGATTTCTTGACACCAAGCTGCTTACCTATTGCAGATTCAGTCTTCCCAGCCTGGTGCAGGTCTACAATTTTGTTTCTGGTGTCCTTTGACAGCTCTTTGGTCTTGGCCATAGTGGAGTTTGGAGTCTGACTGTTCGAGGTTGTGGACAGGTGTCTTTTATACTGATAAAGAGTTCAAACAGGTGCCATTAATACAGGTAACAAGTGGAGGACAGAGGAGCCTCTTAAAGAAGAAGTTACAGGTCTGTGAGAGGCAGAAATCTTGCTTGTTTGTAGGTGACCAAATACTTATTTTACCGAGGAATTTACCAATTAATTCATTAAAAATCCTTCAATGTGATTTTCTGGATTTTTTTTTTCTCATTTTGTCTCTCATAGTTGAGGTATACCTATGATGAAAATTGGAGACCTCTCTCATCTTTTAAGTGGGAGAACTTGCACAATTGGTGGCTGACTAAATACTTTTTTTCCCCACTGTAAAACAGAAAAATGGTTTTAGCTAAAAGTAAAATTAGGAAACAGCCCTTTTAAAGGGGAGGGAAACAAGGAGGTTGGTGTTGACAGAGCAGAGGTTTGTTGTCGAGGTGTGAGGTTGGTGAATAGATTTTATATTGAATTCTGAATGAAACAGGAAGCCGGTGAAATGTATCAAGGATGGGTGTGATGTGCTGATGTTTCTACACTCGCATCAACATTCTAGCAGCAGTGACGTGACTGTCTGAAGTGATACTCAGCAGACAGTGTGTCAGAGTTGCCAATTTTCAGCTCTTAGTTTAGATAAGATGGGGGGGTGCAGCTTGTGAGTGCAAGTGCTTAAGCATGGTACATTTTCTGAGCCCCAGCACTGTTAGAAGAATTGTGCTTCTACATGGCACAGTTACTGATTCACAAAGATAGGAGAGGTAGATGCACATGATGTATAATTGACACCTTGCATTATTGAATAATGCAGGAGTATGATAGAGTCAGATCTGACAAAAACAACTCAAAGACAAAAAGTCAATGAAGATGAAGTATTCTGCGTTCTTCTCCATTTATGTTGATTCTGAGACTGTGCTTCTTGTAAATAAAAGGACACCTCTTCATGACATAAAGATGTGCATATATACTGTATGACATCTGAAGTGCAAGTCTTCACCACGTTTCCTGTTTATGTCAGCACACTGTTTTTCACACTTTCCTTCACACCATCTAAAAACCTGTAGACCTACTTTACAGTGCAAGGAGGGGATTCATGTAAAAGGTGCAGCATCAGCGCAGTCTTGACATATTGGAATTTTGGTGCATTTTCTCTCAATGCACTTTTGTTCAGCAAAGTCCCATCTCGGTCAGTGAAAACACATGCACACACGCACACACACTCAGCTGTGGTGTGTTAATCTGAGAAGCGTTAAATGCAAACTATCCACATATACTGTACATGGTAATGCATTCCAAATCATTTGAAGAAACAGAGTTTTCCATTACGCAGACAGACCCTCAAACTCAGTCATGTCAGTGTGCATCCATGCAGGCTGCGTTAAACCTAAATTCATTTAAATTCAGCTCAGTTGCTCAGCCCAAGGGTCCATATCCTCCTCTTCATCCTCCTCCATAAAATAACTACCTGTGCGTTGACTGTAATTAATGCCTGGCTTAATGAAAAGCAGCACAACCCACCTTCTCTCTGTGGTAAACGTGTCATCATGTGCCTTAGATTACGCACCTCTGCATATTAAAGACAAGGACTGGAGAGCTTCTCATTGGGTTATTACAGGTTACACCTAAAACACACCTCTGAGTAATTAGGAGAGTTGTGTTCAGGCCCTGTGTGCTTTTCACTGCTCCAGAAACCATTTTTTTTGTCATAATAACATAAGCAATGGACGCATCCATAAATGAGGTTTGCACCTTAGACAATAGACTGTTGACTAGATTGTTGTAATATAGCCCATAATCAGTGTGACCATTCCTTGTGACAATCACTTAACAAGCAGCAGCGATAAAGGGTTTACACTGGTCGGGTGTTTATTCTAATTTGAGGAGATTAGGGCAGTGATTAGTACCGTCATCTCACAGCAAGAAGGTGTGAACCCAAGAGAGGCCAGTTGGGGCCCATCTGTGTGGAGTCTCCGCATGTCTGCATTGGTTTTCACCAGGTTCTCTGGTTTCCTCCATGCATTTTTGTCTGTCTCTCTGTGTTGGCCCTGCGATGGACTGGCAAACTGTTCAGGGCGTACCCAGCCTCGTGCCCAAAAAAGGCTGGGATTGGCTCCAGCCACCCCATGATCCCTGAATAATTCAACAGTAAGAGAATGAATGAATGAATGCATACATGCAGAGCCAACCGGATAAAGCCCCACAACAACTCCAGATATGACGATGTGTGGCATTATGATGTGATGATGTGTAAACGGGAGCGATGTTCAGGCCCAGCTGTTTTGGGCTTGTGCTTGTGCTCTGTCTTATTGATATATATTCATATTCAGACATGCACAAATTAGTCCAAATACAGAGTCTCCTGCACACATACTTTGTCACAGCCTGCAGCTGTCTTCTGTAGTCAGAAATTCCTTTTATCATTTTTCCTTTACCTTCATGGAAAACTCTTTAGCTTGTCCTCACAACTCCAAAAGTGAAACAGGGAGGAGTGGATTGAGGCAGTACAAAAAGGCACAGTTAGTGGATAAGGTTGTCCAGAAGGAACAGTGCTTGTTTTTATTCCTTAGCTGGCAGTGCAGCAAGAAGTTTCTCCTCTTTCACCTTATCCATTTACCTAATCTCCTTTTTCACTGTTCATTTGTTCATTCAGTCTCTCTCTCTCTCTCTCTCTCTCTCTCTCTCTCTCTCTCTCTCTCTCTCTCTCTCTCACTGCAGGGCATAACAGGACCTCCTGGGGAAGCTGGTGCTGCAGGTTACCCTGGCAGGCAGGTGCAGTGAAAAACAACCAAAACAGTTCCTCCATCAATCAATTTAGATTTGTTTTTGCTCCTCTGAAAGTTCATAAAAAAGACATAATAACAGATGGTCATGCTATTGCTGTTTTGTTCTTGGTGTATGGTCCAGAGTTGTCTGATCTTTCCTTTCTTGCAGGGCTCCGCCGGGCCACAAGGTATCCCTGGACCTAAAGGTGTCCGTGTAAGTACAAATAACTTTTTGCCCTCATTTTGCCCTCTTTTCTTCAGCAGTGGTGGAGGGAGCATATTTCCTGAAGGGATTAAGACAGTGTCAGGCCTTCAACCTGGTTCCACAGAGACCGATCAGGATCTGACTTGTACAGTGTTTTTGAGATACTGCTTATGCTTGTGTTGACTGGTCCACCTCTAGGTTGGCACTAAGGTGGTTCACTCATTCTTCACAGTGTAGTTCATTCCCGAGCAGGGAATTCCCGGAAACAGGAGAGCAGAAGAGAGGCAGGAGAATGGAAAAGGGATAGAGGTCAAATGTGCTTGTGAGAGAAAGGTCTTAAAGGAGAGTGCTGCAGCTCAGAGAAAGAGGATAGCTGGGATTATTCTGTCACCAAGGCTAGGGGGATGAAAAAGTCACAAAGACTGGCTGTGCTGAAAAATGCACAAATGACTCATACATTCCTACCACATGCCTGAATGTAGACAAGGTAATGCTAACTATAATAATCACACTGTTCACAGCATTTCTGTTTTCTTTTTAAAAAGGTGTCTAAAAACTGTTGGTAATGACAGATGTGTTTTTTTATGTTACAGTGCAATGCAAAAATAAACTACACAACAACAGTTTTTTTCTTGTAATGCCTCATCAGCATGTATGTCAGGAATCAACTTTTTATTTACTAGAATGATTCATGACTTCGACACTCAGCGGCACATAACACGGGATGTAATCACTCTAAACTTTGCTTATCATCACGCTGCTGAGGAATGCAGAGGAAAAATAACTCACAACAGCCGAATCTGCGACAAGATGCATCAGCCACAAATCTAGGAACTTCTCAAGTGAAATACAGTGTTACCTTCAAGAGCAATGTACAGTATCTCACAAAAGTGAGTACACCCCTCACATTTTGTAAATATTTTATTATATCTTTTCATGGGACAACACTGAAGATATGACACTTTGATACAATGTAAAGTAGTCAGTGTACAGCTTGTATAACAGTGTAAATTTGCTGTCCCCTCAAATAACTCAACACACAGCCATTAATGTCTAAACCGCTGGCAACAAAAGTGAGTACACTCCTAAGTGAAAATGTCCAAATTGTGCCCAATGTGTCAATATTTGGCGTGGCCAACATTATTTTCCCACATTGCCTTAACTCTCTTGGGCATGGAGTTAACTAGAGCTTCACAGGTTGCCACTGGAATCCTCTTCCACTCCTCCATGACAACATCACGGAGCTAGTGGATGGTAGAGACCTTGTGCTCCTCCACATTCCGTTTGAGGATGCCCCACAGATGCTCAATAGGGTTTAGGTCTGGAGACATGCTTGGCCAGTCCATCACCTTTACCCTCAGTTTCTTTAGCAAGGTAGTGGTCGTCTTGGAGGTGTGTTTGGTGTCATTATCATGTTGGAATACTGCCCTGCGGCCCAGTTTCCGAAGGGAGGGGATCATGCTGTGCTTCAGTATGTCACAGTACATGTTGGCATTCATGGTTCCCACAATGAACTGTAGCTCCCCAGGGCTGGCAGCACAGCTTACAGTTCTTGCATGAAGCCCCAAACCATGACACTCCCACCACCATGCTTGACTGTAGGCAAGACACACTTGTCTTTGTACTCCTCACATGGTTGCCGCCCCACACGCTTGACATCATCTGAATCAAATAAGTTTATCTTGGTCTCATCAGACCATAAGACATGGTTCCAGTAATCCATGTCCTTAGTCTGCTTGTGCTCAGCAAACTGTTTGTGGGCTTTCTTGTCCATCATCTTTAAAAGGGGCTTCCTTCTGGGATGACAGCCATGCAGACCAGTTTGATGCAGTGTGCGGCGTATGGTCTGAGCACTGACAGGCTGACCCCCCACCCCCACCCCTTCAACCTCTGCCGCAATGCTGGCAGCACTCATACGTCTATTTTCAAAAGACAACCTCTGGATTTGACGCTGAACACATGCACTCATCTTCTTTGGTCGACCATGGTGAAGCCTGTTCTGAGTGGAACCTGTCCTGTTAAACCGCTGTATGGTCTTGGTTGCTGCTGCTCAGTTTCAGGGTGTTGGCAATCTTCTTATAGCCTAGGCCATCTTTATGTAGAGCAACAATTCTTTTTTTCAGATCCTCAGAGAGTTCTTTGCCATGAGGTGCCATGTTGAACTTCCAGTGACCAGTATGAGAGAGTGTGAAAGTGATAACACCAAATTTAACACACCTGCTACCCATTCACACCCGAGACCTTGTAACACTAACAAGTTACATGACACCGGGGAGGGAAAATGGCTAATTGGGCACAATTTGGACATTTTCGTTTAGGGGTGTACTCATCCCAGCGGTTTAGACATTAATGGTTGTGTGTTGAGTTATTTTGAGGGAACAGCAAATTTACACTGTTATACAAGCTGTACACTGACTACTTTACATCATATCAAAGTGTCATATCTTCAGTGTTGTCCCATGAAAAGCTATAATAAAATATTTACAAAAATGTGAGGGTGTACTCACTTTTGTGAGATACTGTGTGTATGTTTTAGGGCTCTGTTTTGACGGTCATTCGCACAGTTTTCAGACAAACTTTCTGCTGTGCGCCAGTGTTTTTATTATTTTCTGTCAGCACATTGTCTGTTTTTTTACACCTTGTGTCACGCCATCAAATTACCAGTAGACAATGCACCTGCTCTGCGCTCGGAGGAGGTGCCTCATTTCAAAGAGGTGTGGTGGCGCACAATCTAATGCACATTACTATTATAATGCATTCCATGAGAATCCACTTTTGATCAGGAAAAAGGAACTCTATCTTCAGAAGCACGTTGTTTAATGATATTTCAGTGGTGTGTTTTGACATTGCGCAGCTCCGGAGCTCAGGAATTGGCATGCACTGGGATCTTGTAACAATCACAGGGCCGTATTACAACGACTGGGTCAGTTGATCAGTCGTCACTGACAGGGGCAAAAATCCCATTTCACTGTTTGGGGCGGGGGGGGGGGAGCAATAATCAGGAAAAGTTGAGAGCTTAATTTTTGAGGGGGACATAAAAATGCCATTTTTGCTGTGTTGTCTGATACGTTCTCAAATGTCTTATATCATGATATTAGATGATTATGGCATTGTTCCTTATTAGTCCATATCCTACCTGTCTACAGGTTTTTGCTTTCGGCTTTAGGACTGTGACTAGGATTCTTCTTTGACTTGGCACAGAGGCGTCGTCTCTTTGAATTTAGTCTGCTGGTAGGATCATTAGCTTCCCCAGGCAAGCCCGGGTACTGGCGGAGGGCGCGACGAGAACGCTGATCCATTGCCCCTTAGATGTTCCTTCAAGGAACATCTAAAGGGGACGGCTGCTAAGGTGAAAGTACAAAACAACCTGCTCTGCAAGCTCGCTGGTGCAAAATGGGGGGCGGCAGTCTCCACCCTGCGCACCTCAGCACTGGCCCTTTCATACTCTGTAGCAGAATATTGTGCCCCTGTCTGGTCCAGGTCATCTTACACACACCATGTAGACACCCAGCTCAACTCAACCATGAGAACTATAACTGGAACAATCCGCTCAACACCACTCCCCTGGCTCTCTGTACTGTCAAACATAGCCCCTCCACACATCCGGCGAGCAGCATTAACTCAAAGGATGCTCTAAAAAGTTAAAGATTTTCCTCACTTACCAATCCATGCAGATATCTACACCCCACCCACTGCCCGACTTTCATCCAGACGGCCGATTTGGAAAAACCCTCCCCCAGCTGACTTTACCATCCAGACAGCTTGGCAAGAGGAATGGGAAACCAAGGAGGTCCCAAACAAACAGCTGGTGATAAACCCCAACCAACAGGTCCCGGGCACCAACCTCTCAAGGAGACAGTGGTCTACACTCAATCGCTTCAGGACTGGACATGGCCCCTGCTTGGCCAGCCTTCACAGATGGGGCAGTAGCCCTAGCCCACTGTGCGCATGTGGAGAGGAGCAAACTATGGAACACATCATAGAGGTTTGCCCGCTCCAAAGACTGGAAGGAGGATTACACACCCTCCATACAGCAAACCAGGAGGCAACTGCTTGGCTTAAGGACTTTGCATTCGCTAAATAAATAAATAAATACAGGTTTTTACACAATCAACCAGCAATACCAAAAGTTGTATTGGGTGGTCGGTGTCAATTACACCATATATGATCTAACGAAATGTTTTTGCTCACCATGAACACTGGTCTGATCCCCACCACAGCAGCTTTACAAGAATCTGAAGCTCAAAATAAGTTCTAAATCTAGAAGAAATACCTTAATGAATAACTGAACTACATCAAACTATTCTTCAAAAATATCTATTTATTAACAAGCAACAATAAAACAAAATCTCAATATGTCTTAAAACTAGGGCTGTCAAACAATAACATTTTTTAATCTGATTAATCATAGTGATACTGTGGATTAATTTACAGTAATCATGATTAATACCCATCCAATATTACTTATGTTTCTTTTTGTGGAGGCAAAAAGACTCATGACTGAAGAAATTAACAAATATAGACAAAAATGCATCAAAATAAACAAAATAAGCAAAGAAAACAAACACAATTGGCAGCAAAATCTAGAAAAAATGAACAAAAATACACAAACTTTATGGGCAACAGTGTATTTGCACCACTTTTCTACAGTGAAAAATGCTGAAAATATTACTCTATCATAGCGCTTAGTGAAATGCAGCTTTTTTCATTTAAGGCAGTTGGCAAAGGCTAAACCCATTCTTTCTAAACAGCAATTTGAGACAGTAATCCATGCCTTCATCACATCCCGGCTGGATTACTGTAATGCACTTTATTTTGGAGTCAGCCAGTCTTCCCTCGCACGTCTCCAGTTGGTTCAGAATGCTGCTGCACGTCTTTTAACTGGAACACGTAAGCGGGACCACATTATACCTATTTTAGCTTCCCTCCACTGGCTGCCTGTGCACTTTAGGGTTCATTTTAAAATTCTTTTGTTTTTAAATCACTGAATGGCCTTGCCCCACCTTACCTCTCTGAGCTTCTTCACTTTTACACTCCTGCTTGGTCTCTCAGGTCAGCTGATCAGTTGCTCCTGGAGATACCAAAATCAAAGGGGAAGCTCAGAGGGGACAGAGCTTTTTCTGTTGCTGCTCCTAAGTTTTGGAAAAGTCTTCCTTTGTCTATTAGACAGGCACCTTCACTGTCCACTTTTAAATCTCATCTTAAAACTCATTTTTACTCCTTGGCCTTCAACCCAGCATGAGACATCGATTGTACTTGTTTTATTGCTTTATTATATGATGTCATTTTTATTTGTTTTGTTGTTTGTTTTGTTGATTTGTTTTGTTCATACCTTTTTAGTTACATTTTATTGTCTTTTATGTCCTGTTCATTTTATCTGTTCCTGGTGTACAGTACTTTGTATCAGCTGTAGTTGTTTTTAAGGTGCTTTAGAAATAAAGTTTGATTGATTGATACAAAATGTATTATTTACAATATAAACAGAAATGTCCCACTCCTTTTTAATCCTGATGATTTTTCATCATCATTGATGCCAGATAAGAAAACAGTTAGTGTCTGCAATGAGGGAATGTGCACTTAAACACATCCTCCTAACTATCTAAAGGGCCATCTATGCATTTTTATTACATTTGCAACATTTTACTTATTTATTTGGCTGTTTTTCATATAGTAGCAATTGTAAAGGTAATGGGTCAATTATCTTGAAGTAAATGCACTCTTTGGCTCCTAACGGAGGGGGGTACTATCTTGCACACCCTTTGGAACACCATGTCACAACAAATTGGTCTCCATCTCTCTAAACCAGGGGTGTCCAATCGTGCCATGGAGGGCCAAGACCCTGCAGGTTTTCCCTTCTACCCAGTTTCTTCAGCAGGTGTTTTCACTTATCAGCAATCAGTGGGAAGAAATTCAGTGGAATCTGCTGTTGAAGACACTAGTTGGAGGTAAAGCCTGTAGGGTCTTGGCCCTCCATGGCACATGATTGGACACCCCTGCTCTAAACAAAAGAACCAAATGTTTTTCTTCTGGTGTCACTGGATCCAACAAACTCCTGGCAGATCATTTTTATGTCCAGTTTGTCCAGTCTCGCCTTATGGACATTACAGACAACCACATTTTTCTGTCTGTCTTGGACCATAGTAGCCCGAAGCCAACTCTTAAGTCTGCGTAGTGCACTAAAACTCCTCTCAACATCACATGAAAGCACTGGCACTACCAACAAGATTCTGATGAGTACCTCCACTTGATCGAACAATCCACTCACCTCCACTAGCAGCACCCTGAGCTTTCAATGCACTTAACTCCTAACCGCTGTCTGCCTCTCTGTCAGCATGTGTGTAAGGAGCCACAGCAGCCCCGTCCGCAGGGGAGCAACAGATTGGACTAAACCACTGTGAGGATGGGGGGGGGGTTCAAATCTTTCAATAGTTATAAATGTCAAACAATGTGTTTTTAAGTCGCACCACTTGTATTGTGCCTTCAACGAACATTACTGTGTTGTTAAAATAAAACATGTTTGTGTTTACAATGTGATTTTTTTTGGGGGGGGGCAGCTTTATGGAAGGGGGGGTGACATGACCCCTGCGTCCCCACCGGGATACGCCCCTGGTCACTGACGCAGAATGCGTTTATGGGTGTTTCCAAGTTCATTTCCTTATCACAACGGTGTAAAAACGAACTTTCTGCCGGCACATGATGCAAAGAGGCCAGTCTAATCATGTAGAGGTGTGTTTTGGATAATCCAATCCAAAGCGCTCTTTCCCATCCCTTTAATGCAAAGAGGCGCTTTATCTAAAGTGAATTGTCATCGTGACAGTTTAAGATGGGTTTTGTGCTAACCAAAACCTGTGTGTGTGAGTCAAAATGCATGCAATAGTAATGCTGCTTAGTTATAAGGGAGACATCAGTCACAGCTGATGCACAGTTAGCTATGTTAAAAAGAATAAACGGTGAAGAATGGGCTGAAAAAATCAGCTGAATTGTTTAATGTGCGCACAGATGCAAAACAGACTTGACGTAAAGAGGATGATGCCTGTGCAAACTTTCATAAATTTTCATCAACGATGGTGTGGAAGTTGCTCCCGGCTGTGGGGAGATGGAGTGCTCCTTCTCCTGTTGCTTTCGCCGACCGAGGGTCTTCCCCTATCTGTCCTGAGTAGGAGGGAAGGAGGCAATCTGGCACAGCTTCTCGTTAGCCCCCGGCTGAAGCTGCTGAGCGCGGGCTCGCTTCATGGTGGGTGCTGTCGGGGTGCTGTCGGGGAGCTTGCTGTGCTGGAAACCCGGGGCGCACGGCCGACGCAGATGTGGACGCATCTCCTGTCTCTCTAGGGAGTTACAGTGAAAAGCAAAACTTTGCACACTCCTTGTTCATTCATTTATTCCCCTAAAAATAAACACATGAATGCCTAATAAGTCTGTGATGAAAACGAAAATTCCCTCCCCCTCATGCGCCGTGCATCACATTGGAACACACTGACACACATGCTCCCTGTTCATTTATTCATTCGCCTAAAAATATCATACATTAACGCCTAATCGATAGACTGCAATGGTAAGTCTGCAATTAAAATGAGAGTGTGGATGGAATTTTAAAAAACTAGTGCGTGAACATTATATAATTAAAATGACAAGTGATTATGACTGTTACAGGATCCCAGTGCATGCCGTTTCCTGAGCTCTGGAGCTGCACAATGTCAAAACACACTGCTGAAATATCATTAAACAATGCACTTCTGACGATACATCTCCTTTTTCCTGATCAAAAGTGGATTCTCATGGAATGCACTATAATAGTAATGCGCATTAGATTGTGCGCTGCCACGCCTCTTTGAAATGAAGCACCTCCTCCGAGCCCAGAGCAGGTGCACTGTCAACTGGTAATTTGATGGCATGACGCAAGGCGTAAAAAACAGACAATGTGCTGACAGAAACTAACAAAAACACTGGTGCATGGCGGAAAGTCTGTCTGAAAAGTGCGCGGATGACCGTCCATGTGCATTAAACTGATTTTTTTCAACCCATTCTTCACTGTTTGTTCTTTCTAACATAACTAACTGGGCGTCAACTGTGATTGATGTCTTCCTTATTACCAAGCAGCTTTACTATCACGTGCGTTTTGGCTCACACACATGGGCTTTAGCAGTGGGAATCGCAAGGGACCTCACCATTCGATTTGGGTCACCATTCGATCCTATCACAATTCAACGATAATCATGATATCGCGATGATCGAGTGTCACGATCCCATATATTAAAATTTTTTTAACCTTATTCAACCTCAAATCATGTCCAAAAGTGTTGACATCTCTTTCATATAATAAAGTATTCTCGGGGCTTCATTTTCCCCGGAGAAGCATCTTTGCACACAGGGAGGGTGGTGGATGGTGCTGTTTGGAATAGACTCCCACTCCAGATATGTTTAGCTGACTCTGTGGACTCTAAAAAAGCAGCTGAAAACTTTTTTGTTTAACGAGGATTTCTGTTGAGTTTCAGCTGCTTTTTAATGGTAAGTCTGATATTTTTTAAATTATTTTAATCTTAACGTTTTAATTTGTTTTTGTATTTTTAAAATTATTTTTAACTATCAACTTCCTTTTATTCCATTTTATTGTGCAGCGCTCTGTGACTGTATGTCTTTGAAAAGCGCTTCATAAATAAGCTTTACTCACTTGATGCTCGGAGAAAAAGCTCCATGTCGGTGTCTCTTTAGCTTAGCTGTTGCTAATGCTGCTCCAACAGTGTGTGGCCTGCTGTGTTCTGAGTGTTTTTTCTTTTTTTGTGCAGCACTTCTTGTGGGTTGTGTATCATGTCAAGGTCTTTCCTTCCATCTTTGTTATAAAATCCAAAAAAGGCCCGACGTTTGAGCTAACTGCTTGCTAACTTTCAAAGCTGGCTGCAATTCACAGAGACAAGCTATGACTTCACTTGACTGGGTGTTTGCTTTGCGCCATCTGCTGAACTGAAAATGCCATTGATTAACCAATAACTCAAAAGTATATGAGTGCGTATTTTTTAAAAATAAAAGATCGATCCATGCGTTTCTGGATCGATGCATTGTCGCCAGTGCCATGTACCACGATCCATCACTGAATCGATCTTTTTTCCCACCCCTAACGGGCTTTGGTCAGCATAAAACCCGTCTTAAACCATCATGATCACAATTCACTTCGGATAACGCGCCATTTGCATTAAAGGGATGGGAAGAGGCGCTATAGACCGGATGATCCAAACAACCCCTCTGAATGATTAGACCAGCCTCTTTGCATCATGCGCCAGTAGAAACTTTGTTTTTACGCTGTTGTGATAAGGAATTGAACTTGGACATGGCCATAAATGCGTTCTGCGTCAGTGACACCTGATCAACCAACCCCGTCGTAATATGGCCTGTAATGTTACGACAGTAATACTTTTTGTTTTTTGTAATTTTCAGGGTTTCATTGGGCCTCCTGGTGTTGCTGGGCCACCGGGACTGGAGGGGGAGAGAGTAAGTGATGAATGTACACTTTTGCACATCTTTTTAATCCTGATCACAATATCCTGACATTATTGGTTTTTCCTGTATTATGTGTTTGTACAACCCCAAATAGGAATAAATTTAGTTTGACTTTATCGTGATTGCAGACAGTATAAACCGAAGACATGTTTGTGTTTCGTCAACTTCATTTCATTTGTTAATATACATTCATTGCTGTAAAACTGAATTATCACTTTTACAGAAGGTCCCTTGCAGGGGATATAGATACATAATTTATACATACATATTTGTGATGCAATTATATACTGTATGTATAGAACAAGGAACATAACCCCACCCACCTCTGGGTCGGTGTATGGTGTTAAACTCAGTTCCAAGGCACAGGTGTCCATACAGAGTCTGTCTTCTTAGAGTCAGATGTTATATTAAGCTTCTGTTGCAGAGTTGGAATGTGCATCATGCTGCAATGTTTGGGTGTTATGGAAGGAAATATGTCATAAAGGGTCGCCAGGTTTTATGGAATTTCCCCTCTGAACTGGACATAGAGAATCATATCATCCCAAGTTTGATACAAGTCATAATGTCTCTGAGCCACTGGTTTGTTGTGGGTGGGGCAGCATCACCTCCACTTTAGTAAGACTGCATGTCGGGCAAGAAGTAATGATGCCAATGTTATTTTTTAAAATAATTTAAGATTTACATAAAGCAGATACACTCCTGAACAAAATCTTAAGACCGGGCCAAAAATGACAAGTATTTGCATTTTGCAAAGGTGGATCATAACCAGACTGTAAGTAGAGCTTCAAAATGCAAAAAGAAGAAACCGGAGCAAGAGACAAAAAATAAAAAACCTAGAGAGCAGGCAATTTATTGAAAGCAACATTTACGTGCTGTTCATCAGCTGATCAAAGGTTTAAGGCCACAGCCCCCAAAAACCAAAAACAGAACTAAAAGTGTGAAAAAAGGACTCAGTAGTGAGTAGCCCCACTGTTCTTGTTGATCACTTCAAAAATTAATTCAAGCATGCTTGATGCGAGTGTTTCCAGAATGCTTTTGGGAGCGTTGCTCCATGTGGTGAAGATGGCTTCATGAAGGGCATCCACGGTCTGGAACTGACTTACGTTTTTGTCAGCATTCCTTGCCATCCATCCCCAAACATTCTCAGTGGGATTTAGATCAGGGAAACATGCAGGATGGTCCAAAAGAGCGACGTTATTCTCTTGGAAGAAGTCCTTCTTCAGGTTGTGAACTGCAGCGTTGTCCTGTTGAAAGACCCATTCATTACTGCACAGATGAGGATCGTCAGTCAAGAGGGATGTCTGCTCCAACGTCTCCACATAGCCAGCTGCCGTTTGATGCCCCGTGCAACCTGCAGCACCATTGTTCCATTGAAAGAGAAAGCACTCCAGATCTCCATCTGGAGGAGTGATGGAGACTCCTCCACTGTGTCGCGTAGAAAACATCTGGGGGATCCTTGCAAAGTCCAAACGGGCAAGTCTGTGGCTTGGTAGGAGATGTGACTTTTGAAGATGTTTTGTGTTCTTTAAGCCCTTCTTTTGGATATCAACCAAATTAAATCATTAGGGATTTGGGAGGTTTCGTTTCATTTCTTTTTTTTACATGGGTTTTTGAATACACCTTGTATACAAAAGTTTCATTTAAAGATGCAAAACTACTTAACTACAAAGATATAACAATAAAAAAAAACTTCTTTGTCTCAGTTCTGATAAAATCATACATTCCTACAGCAGAGGTAAATCCTTGTCTTTATAGCTGTGTTTTGGCTTTTATGGCATTGACTTTGTTGTTGCAAGGAAACTAATAATTCCCCTTGATTACGCAAGTTTTCAAATCCCTGCCAAAAGAAATATGTGGTAAGAATAACTGAAAGACATTATAGGATTATCTATGGTGATTTTCTTGTATTCATATAAATAGATACAATTAACCCAGTGCTGCTTACTTTATAAATGGCCTGGAGAAAGCGATTAATTTCCTAAACCAAGTGCTTCTCTGTCATTGCAGATTTGCATTATCTAACCACTTGTTGTTTTTTTTTCTTTTCAAGGGTATTCCTGGTCCTATAGGAAGACCTGGACCCAAAGGAAGACATGTAATAATAAATCCATTTCTGTTTCTGAAATTATTTGTAGCAAAATATGTTAGTGTTAGACCTGCTCTTAGTGTTGCTGAAAAGACTGCTGTCATTGACAATATGCAACATTTAGATTCTTTAGAGCCTCAAAAGTGGCAAAAAGGAAGTTTCTTTGTTTGTATCTTGCAGTTACAAGTGTGTTAAAGGTCCCATTCAGTAAAAAAATGTTTTAATGTAGGTTCTACCTTTCTCAAATGTGTCTGTTCTGAAACGTGTCAAAATGCTCGCTTTTCTTTAAAAAAAAAACGTACAGCCTTTAGATTGATTCTGTCTGTTTTGAGCTGATGCAACTCTTCCAGGGTTGTTTTTTTCCTGTATGTCAGCTAAAGCAAAACCCGCCCTTGATACATGCCTGCTGCTCTGTTATTCGCCAGCCTAAATCCAGCCCCATGTCCCGATGCACCCCTAAGAGAAAAGAGGCAAAAATTTATTTCAGCGGACGTTCCAGAGGATTTTAGCCCAAACTGTTCTGGTCATTTCACTACGGATTCATTCCAAAACCTTGTAAAGTATAACGTACAGTAGGTTTTGGCAAAAAGCTTTTTCCTAAGGATACCACTGAATCACATGCAGCCATGCTGTAAAATTATTAATATTTAAAGTCTAATACCATTTTGACTGTGGAGGGTCTAAATAGTAATTTGACATATACAGCCACACAGCGTGCGCCTCAGGTGAGCTGGATCACAGCGAAACAGCCAAAGCACAGGACCGGCTCCCACAAAGTCGACCAGCTGGGAGTCCTCCATGTAGGAGCTGGGAGCCATTTCACTGTGCTCGTGTGTCCTCCCATGGCTTGTGCGGCACGGCTTCATACACCGATCTATAGTTCAGACCCTCCACAGTCACAGTAGCATTAGATTTTATTTTTATAGGCATTAAGTCTGCATTATGCTCTTTATCTGATCAAAGTTGGTGGTTCTCATTTCCGTGTGTTTTGTGTGCGTACTGTAGGGCTCTGTGAACAGTTAAACTTCTGGCCCTGCTGTACGTCTCCTCACTTGTGATTGGCTTTGCCACATGTGTCAGTCACAAAGCTTTCACCCATTCAGATCAGGGGCTCATGAATAACAATGAGGAGGCATGAAACACAGTGTTCTGGGATAGACCACAGAATGGCTTTCTAGATCTCATTAAAACAACACAACAAAGATTTTTTGAAATCAAAATACAGATATATCTTCTTGATGATGTGAGAATTTGAAAATAACTCACGAAAAAGGCAGTAAATGTGACCTTTTATGGAGAAGGTCACTGTGGGTCACTGATTAAGTAATGCATAGAGTGAAAGATTAATATAGACAATTACAATCATGGGATATACCTCTTGTTAATGGGTGGCCTTGAATGCTTGAACTGAGATACTGTTATATTTGGATAAAGACAGAAGGAACATTTAGGTTTGGCCCTCATGCTGTAAAAGCTTAATGTTTTAAAAACAAGCCTGAGCTACTCTGTATTGAATTTGCCAAGTAGGCAAAGAGCCCAGTGTCTGTTTTATTTAAGCTTTTTTTTTTTTTTTTTTTCTTGGACGAAAAGGTCTGCCTAATACTTCAGATAATCTCCCTTCATTAAATACAAGTGCATGCCCGTAGAAAGCAAGTATTCTTGTCTGAAGACAGGCAGCCCAATTAGACTTTACAGGCCCAAAATGTAGGCTGTATTTGAAAGTGGAATATAAAGAGGTGTAGCCTATATGTAGGCAATCACATGTTAGACTCTGACAAATATAAAAGGGACTGAACACTAAGATTTATTTGATTGTGTGAATATTAATTACAGAAATATTGAAAATGAATGGGACATCCAATATTAGCAACTGTTTAAGAACACTTGTTTATTTTTTTGTCAGACTTATTTGTGTGATCTTTTATGAGTTACAGTGGTGTGAAAAAGTGTTTGGTCCATCCCAATTTCCCATTTTTTGTATGTTTATCACACTTAAATGTTTCAGATCATCAAACAAATTTAAATATTAGACAAAGATAACACAAGTAAGCACAAAATGCAGTTTTTAAATGAAGGTGTGTATTTTTAAGGAGGAAAAAATCCAAACCTACATGGACCTGTGTGAAAAAGTGATGGCCCCTAAACCTAATAACTGGTCAGGTCAGGACTTTGACTAGGCCACTCCAAAGTCTTCATTTTGTTTTTCTAAAGCCATTCACAGGTGGACTTGCTGGTGTGTTTTGGATCATTGTCCTGCTGCAGAACCCAAGTGCGCTTCAGCTTGAGGTCACAAACAGATGGCCGGACATTCTCCTTCAGGAATTTTTGGTAGACAGCAGAATTCATGGTTCCATTTACCAGAGCAAATCTTCCAGGTCCTGAAGCAACAAAATAGCCCCAGACCATCACACTACCACCACCATATTTTACTGTTAGTATGATGTTCCTTTTCTGAAATGCTGTGTTACTTTTACGCCGGATGTAATGGGACACACACCTTCCAGAAAGTTCAACTTTTGTCTCATCAGTCCACAGAGTATTTTCCCAAAAGTCTTGGGGATCATCAAGATGTTTTCTGGCAAAACTGAGACAAGCCTTTATGTTCTTTTTGCTCAGCAATGGTTTTTGTCTTGGAACTCTGGCATGCAGGCCATTTTTGCCCATTCTCTTTCTTATGGTGGAGTCATGAACACTGACCTTAACTGAGGCAAGTGAGGCTTGCAGTTCTTTGGATGTTGTTGTGGGGTCTTTTGTGACCTCTTGGATGAGTTGTCGCTGCACTCTTGGGGTAATTTTGGTCAGCCTCCCACCCCTGGGAAGGTTCACCACTGTTCCATGTTTTCACCATTTGTGGATAATGGCTCTCACTGTGGCTTGCTGGAGTCCCAAAGCTTTAGTCATGGCTTTATAATATATATAGCTTTCCAAAGATGTGATAAACCACAGTTAATTTATGTTTTAACGGGGGGGGGGGGGGTCACTTTTTCACACAGGGCCATGTAGGTTTGGATTTTTTTTTACCCTTATTAATAAACACATTCATTTAAAAATTGTATTTTGTGTTTACTTGTGTTATCTTTGTCTAATATTTAAATTTGTTTGATGATCTGAAACATTGAAGTGTGACAAACATACAAAAAAGTGAGAAATCAGGAAGGGGGCAAACACCTTTTCACACCACTGCATATTCATGTGTTGTATCTTACACTTTGGGGAATGGGAGTTGTTCGGTCACCATTATACAGTAATTGTTTTAGTTTATATGTGTAGTTTATAATGTATCGTCGATAAATTCATGCAGTACTATAACAGGGCATACAGTATTTACAAATATGTGACCCGTGCTGGCAAAATGAGTCACTCTGAGGAAATCACCAAAACAGGTAATGTTTTTTCCATATTCTGTATTGAAAGAACTTCAAAATTATATATTTAATTTGTAGGAAGTGCACAAAAACAGACCGGGAAAAAGCCGATTTGTTTATATCTTGGCTAGGTTTAAAACTCGCGTTCGATCGGTTGGGAGTTACGTCTTCTGCCAAAACATTGTATTTTTAGAAAGTATGATTTCTAAGCTTTACAATGATACCAGGCACTCATAGTGGTTTTCCCGGGACTTGCTACTAGCAAACAAAGAAAGAGTCATGATTTATGACTTCTCATGCCTATATCTCATAATGACGCGATTCGCATTCCACCTTGTTTTGCCAGCACGGGTCACATATTTGAGACACATTGCAGTGCATGTTTTTATGTTTTAGCAATATTTTAAGTACAAAACACCCAACATTATTATACACAGCAGGATGGTCCGTTCGGCTGCAACTGTTGCATCAGTGTTTCCCATTTGTTAGTACATAAAAAATTAGTCATTTTGTTATTTGGGCATTTTTTGTCCTGCTTGGACACGGTCATCATTTCATCAAAGCGTGCATGTGTCCGCATATGATATGCAATTGATCTGGCCATTCCACTCCACAATCATGGTGGTATTATTATTCATTTTTAATTTTAGATAGCTGTGTGAGCACAACGGCACCGGGAGGAGCACCATCGTGAACCCGCGGTCCCACAAAGGACAGCAGTGGCACATGGGTGAAGCAGCAGCCGGGACTCCCGTCCACCGCTAACCAGGCACACTGGGCTTGACTCCCTGCAAAGGACTGTGAGCCGCTGGTCCGGCTGCTGCTTCTTCAACACTGGTGTTCCCTGCCAGATCCCGGTGTCGTGCCAAAAAATGATCGGCTGCCAAAAAAGTGATCACCAGCTGCAGGAGCCAGGAGTTCCCGCTTGTTAAAGGTGTACTGCTTGGTCTCAGTCCACCTACAATGTGTCTGTAAATGTTCTGAGGTTTTATCACGTCTGAAAAATTATAGTGTTGGCCAGAGTGTTTGCCGTTTGGATAAAAATGTAAAGCATTTATGAAATTGCAATTGATTCCAGTATTTATGTGCAAAAACCTCACTGTTGTTTAGAAGCTACACTGTAATTGTCCATTGTTGACGCATAGAATATACTGTATATTTATACAGTATCTACATGTATATACCCAGTAAATCTATTTATTTTCCACGTGACCTTGTGACTGTCTTACTTTAATTGTTTTTAATCTTAGATGAAGTTTATTTCCGGTTCAAAATGCATCATCAGTGTTAAATATATCTTATACCTAACTCAGTACTGTTTACCTGTTAAAATAAATATATATATTTACGGCCAATATAACCTCATAACTACAATATGGCACCTGGCCATCAATTTTTGGCAGCAGATCACTTTTACCACCGCCCCCCCCCCCCCAAGCACACCGCGCACCTCGTGTTCTCCGCATATGCCGGATTATCCTTTAGACCTATGCAATCACAGCAACTTTATAGTATAATTTTTTTAAGCATTAAATGTTCAGTGTTATCTTTTCCTAGTCAGATTTGTTGCTTTTCACTTCCTTGTTTTGTTCAGTGAGTGCTGTGGTGACTGACTGGTCGTGATGCCACGTATTATCAATCATCAGCACAGAGTCAATCCGAAACCCTGCCCACACTTCCTGAAACCAGGGAATGAGACAGAGCAGTGGCTAAACTTTTATTGATAAAAATTACAAATTTTGACTGAACAACTCATACTCGGGGATGCACACCCTCGTAACCTCAGCAAGGCACCTATAAAACCTGAGGTTGGTCTGACGAACGGTTTGAAGGATATGCGAGGAACAGACACACACACACACACACACACACACACAGAGTGATTTCTTGCATTTTTAGATAGAAGCACTTTTTCACATCGTGAAGTTGAATTGTGACCTTAGGCAAGTTGTCCTAATGCTGTCTTTATAATAAATACAAGATTCTTGCTGTCCATCGAAAGTGAACAAATATAGAAAAATGGTTGTACTGACTTTCTTAAATTTAATTTTTCCCCACAGGGCATAGTGGGTGATGTAGGGGAGAGGGGGCCTCCTGGTCCAGATGGCAATGAGGTGAGAACTTTTGGCCACCTCCTAATAAATATCCAAAAGTTTTGTGCATTTTTTTTTTTTTTTTTAAGGTTGGTCACTTACTACTCTCTCTTCCATTGACATATTCTGTGATTTCCTCCATGTCATTTGGTCTATTCAGTTGTAGTCCATTAAAGAACACAGGATGGGCTTATTTTTGGTGAAATTAACCTAATAATAATAACAATGTCATGTCATTGTGAGTAATTATGATTCGTTTTATCTTCCTATTTGTATATTAAGACCTTGCTTTCGTCAGCCCAAACTGCAATGTTCATGACTATTAACAGCGGGGAAAATAAGTTTTGAACACATCAACATTTTTCTCATTAAGCACATCTCTGATGGAGCCATTGACCTGAGATTTTCACCAGATATTAACAACCCAAGTAATCCATGCATACAAAGAAATCAAAGCAACTGTGTTCACAAAACAAATTATATTTAATAAAGTGGAATGACACAGAAAATAAGTATTGAGCACATGAAGATAAAGAGGTGCAAAAAGGCATAGAAAGCCAAGAAACCAGCTGAAATCCATCAGAATTTAGGAAACCATCCCATTCTCCATCAGTGCAAATTAATTTCAGCTGGTTAAGTCCTGACTGAGGGCCATTATAAAGATGTGTCAATATCAGATTGTCACACCACAAAGAACTCATGATGGGCAGAAACAAGGAGCTCTCTCCAGACCTTCGCAGCTTTATTGTTGCAAAACATAATGATGGCAGTGGTTACAAGTACTTTTCTAAACTGCTGAATGTTCCAGTGAGCACTTTTGGAGCCATCATTCAAAAGTGGAAAGAACATCATTTTACCATAAACCGTCCGCGACCAGGAGCTACTCGCAAGATTTCTGACAGAGGAGTCAAAAGAATTATCAAAAGAGTTATCCAAGAGCCAAAGCCCGCTCGTGGAGGGCTCCAGTTAGCAGGTACTGCTGTTTCAAAGAAAACAATAAGTAATGCACTCAACTGACATGAGCTCTATGCCCACTCACCTCGCAGGACTCCATTGCTGAAGAAAAAGCATGTTGAAGCTTGTTTAAAGTTTGCTGCACAACATTTGGGCGGGCCAGTGAAATACTGGGAGAATATAATCTGGTGAGATGAGGCCAAAATTGAACTTTTTGGATGCCGCAACACACAGCATGTTTGGAGGAGAAATGGCCCTGCACATCAGCCCCAAAACACCATACCAAGAGTCAAGGTTGGAGGTGGGAGCATCATGGTGTGGGAGTGTTTTTCAGCACATGGTACAGGCAGACTTCATATAATTGAAGGAAAGATGAATGGATACATGTACAGAGACATCTTTGATAAGAACGTGTTGCCATCTGCCAAGATGCTGAAGATGAAACAAGGGTGGACATTTCAGCAAGTCAATGATCCCAAACACACAGCCAAGGAAACTGTCAACTGGCTCCAGAGAAGGAAAATAAAGCTGCTAGAATAGCCCAGTCAGTCATCTAGATAAGATAAGCCTTTATTAGTCCCACAATGGGGAAATTCCAGGATTGCAACAGCACAGGGATAGCAACACTCAGAGCAATAATTAAGAAGATAAGAAAATAAAATAAAAGCAGTGAATATACATATGTACACATAAATACGTATATATACACAGTGCGGAGCATTGTAGCTAGATGGAATAAACAGCATAACCGTCTATTTAGTTACCCTACATGGTATGAATATGTACCCATACATCTTGTCACCCTCCGTAGCGACTGATATTGTCCTAGTTGTATACTGGAGGAGACCATTTGTGTAAGCCTGTTGCGTCTTTTGCATTCAATACTATTAGGTCGTCACGTTTTTTTGCTATCTCTGCGAGCAGCCCTGCTTAGGTTATACAGTCTGACAGCCGTAGGTAGGAAGGACCTGCGAAACCTCTCGGTCGCGCACCTAGGATGATGTAGTCTACTGCTAAATGAGCTCCTCAGTGCATTCAGTATGTCCTGCATAGGGTGGGACTCGGACTCCAGCAGAGATGACAGTTTAGCCACCATCCTTCTCTCTCCTATCTCCTCCACTGGGGTCAAGGCATTTCCCCAGGACAGAGCTAGCTTTCTTGATTAGTTTGTTCAGTCTCTTCCTATCGGCTGCTGTAATGCCATTGCCCCAGCAGACCACTCCAAAAGTGATGGCTGATGCCACCACCGTGTTGTAGAATGTCTTCAGCAGTGCCCCTTGTACACCAAAAGACCTGAGCCTCCTCAGTAGGAACAGCCTGCGCTGTCCCTTCATGTAGAGTGCGTCGGTATTGTGTGACCAGTCTAGTTTATTGTTCAGATGAACACCCAGGTACTTGTAGGATGTCACCATCTCAATGTCTGTTCCCTGTATGTTTACTGGTGCTGTGAGGGGTTGTCCTTGCCTGCGGCAGTCCACACCAGCTCCTTAGTTTTCCTCGTATTGATCTGCAGGCAGATCTGATGGCACCAGTCCACGAAGTCCTGGATAAGTCCTCTGTACTCAGCTTCATCTCCATTGGAGATGAGGCCGATGATCGCAGAGTCATCAGAGAACTTCTGTAGATGGCAGTGTGTTGTGTTGTGTGAGAAATCCACAGTATAAAGGGTGAACAGGAAGGGAGCCAAAACGATTCCCTGGGGGGCCCCCGTGCTACCGATGATCGTGTCGGACACACAATCCCGGGTTCTCACAAACTGTGGCCGGTTAGTGAGGTAGTCCAGGATCCATGATGACAGGTGCTGGTCCACCCCTGCGCACAGCAGCTTGTCCTTCAGGATCATCGGTTGGATGGTGTTGAAAGCACCAGAGAAGTCAAAGAACATGATCCTCACCGCGTTCCTGGGCTTCTCCAGGTGGGACAGGGAACGGTGAAGGAGGAAGATCACTGCATCCTCCACCCCAATGCCATGCTGGTAGGCGAACTGGAGTGGATCCATCGCTGGTCCCACCAGGGGGCGGAGGTGAGCAAGGAGCAGTCTCTCCAGGGTTTTCATCATGTGAGACGTCAGGGCCACTGGTCTGTAGCTGTTCAGGTCTTTGGGGTGGGAAGTCTTTGGTACAGGTACCACACAAGATGTTTTCCACAACTGTGGTACCCTCCCCAGCTTCAGGCTCAGGTTGAAGATGTGCTCCACAGTCCCACACAGCTGGTCTGCGCAAGACTTGAGGAGCTTCGCGCTGATGCCGTCCGGTCCCGAGGCCTTCCTCGCCTTGATTTTCCTCAGCTCCGTCCTCACCTGGGTCTTAGTGAGGGTCAGGTTGGGGGGCTGTGTGCTAGGAGTGGGGGGGTGTTGGTGGAGTGGGGTTTGAACAGCAGGTCTCGATGAATTTAGAGGCAGCAGTGGTTGTTGTGCAGTATGGGGGGGAGGGCGGTTGGTCAAACCTATTAAAAAACAGGTTCAGATTGGTCGCCCACTCCCTGCCCCCGTGCCCTGGGAGGAGGTATTCTGGAGCCCAGAGATGGTTTCAAGGTTTCTCCAGACCCCACCGATGTCACTCTGTTGCAGCTTGTCCTCCATCTTTTTCCTGAAGCTGTCTTTGCCTTCTCCGATCTTCCTCCTCAGCTCCCTCTGTACAGACTTCAGCATCTCCCTGTTCCCCGACCTGAAGATCCTCTTCTTCTCTCTCAGAAGTGTTTTATCTCAGGGTTGATCCAGGGTTTGTTGTTCGGGCAACACCGTATGGTCTTGGTGGGTACGGTGTTGTCCACACAGAAGATGATGTAGTCCGTGATGGTGTGAGTGAGACCATCGATGTCCTCACCATGTGTATCGCAGAGCTGCTCCCAGGCAGTGATTTCAAAACAGTCCTTTAGAGCGTCCATTGCCTCCTCAGTCCATAACTTCACCTTGCACATGACCGGAGGTTGTCTGTGATTCTGACCTGAATCCAACTGAAAATCTATAGAACAAACTGAAGATCAGAGTTCATAGAAGACACCCACGGAACCTTCAAGATTTCAAGACAGTTTATATGGGAGAATGGGCTAAAATCACTCCTGTGCAATGTCTGCACCTAGTTTCTCCATACAGGAGGCATCTGGAAGTTATTACCAGCAAAGGCTTTTCTACTAATGAAGTGAATTTCCCCAAGCGTGTTCAATCCTTATTCCCTGTGTCATTCCACTTTATTAAATATAGCTTGTTTTGTGAACATAGTTGCTTTGATTTCTTTGTATGTATGGATTACTTGGGTTGTTACTGATATCTGGTGAATATATCAGGTCAGTGGCTCCATCAGAAATATGTTTAATGAGAAAAATATTGATGTGTTCAAGACTTATTTTTGCTGCTGTAATTGTAAAAGCAAATGCCTAACTGTCTAAAACCATCCAGTGTGCTGCTTCGTTAACATTACAAAGAGCTATAATGTTTGGCTGCATGGATCCAGGTGTCGAGGTGCAGGCTTACCACACTGCTATAAGTTGCTCTGGTGCTGGTCTTCCACACTGGGAAGAACCAGGCAGCATCCTGAAGGGCAGACCTCTATTATTTCTGCATGCCTGTGCTCTGTCACCAGTTTCAAGCCACACCCCCACTGTATTACAGAACAGCTGAGCAAATGTATGCACAAATATGGACATTACACTAGATTGATAGGTACTGTAATGTAAAGGCATGAGATTATACAAACTTTGATGTTGAAATTATTATAGAAGGTGTGTGAACAATTTTAAAGCATGCTGTTGAAAACTACAAGAATGGCCTAACAAAAGTATTTAATTTCTGGTCAATTTCTGGGAAAATTTTCACTGGGCAGGCTTGATACATAAATATGTAGCAAACTTTTCACATTTAATAGGTCTTTTTTTCTTTTGTTGTAGTTTTCTAAATTATCACTTTTTGGTACTTTAAAAGTGCTGTGATATGTAATTACAATGTTATTATGATTATGTGTCACAGGGGCTTGTTGGTGGAATTGGCATCAGTGGGTTTCCTGGTCTAAGGGTAAGTTTGAAATTTTCTTTTTTTGTCACATTAAATCTATAATTGGCATTTCATTTAATTTATCCTTTACTTAAATCACAATTCTGTCTGGTCTTGTAATTGTTTGTGGGTGCTTCCTTGATCATCATCTTGCTTGTCTGTAACTGGTTGTTTGGTTGTGCTTGGAATGACAGATAGCAGATTATTTTGTCACTGAGGGATTAGTATTAAATTTTGTGCTGTCAACAAATTCTTTAGATAGATTTACCATGTTGGTTGTGATTTGTGTTCTTGGATTTTGTGTTCTTGGGAATTGTTGTTTCCCACCAGCCATTTGTTGTGGTTTGAGTGGTCCCTGGGCTACTGACAAGAGCAATTTTATTAATTTTTATAATTTGCCCATGATTACTACTGAATAATCCTCAGAGACTTAAATAATTAGGAGAAGGTTTACGACTAACCCTGCTCTTTCTAAAAAAAAAAAAAAAAGGAAGAAAGGGAAACAATTACAAAAGTCTCCCTATGTTTAGTAAAAATTAATGAATATGGTGGTGAATACACACACACACACACACACACACACACACACACACACACACACGGTGGGGAAAATAATTATTGAACACATCAACATTTTCTCATTAAACATATTTCTGATGGAACCATTAACCTGAGATTTTCACCAGATATCAGTAACAAGCCAAGTAATCCATACACTCTGTCATGATTCAGATCAGGGTTAGACTCATGCGCAAAGCTGCCAGAACGATCACTCAGACTCCAATGAAAAGTTTCACAAATTTATTGAAAACTCACAGAAAATAAAAATGCAAAGTTCAAGAAAAACGAAATACAAAAACCTCAACTTAAATTTTCACAAGACAGGTGCCCCCTGGAGAGCACGTAGCCTACGGGAGAGAGCAGACAGAGGTTATAAGAGACAGATTCGCCAAAGGGAGAGTAATACGGGAAAGCACATTTACAACTTGAGCAGCGGAGTCAAGCGTGGAACTCCAGCAAGAACCAGGGGACAGGGGGAAGACAGAGACCTGGGTGGACGTCCTGATTTTCCTGGTCAGGTGAGCGTGACCAGCTCTGGAGACACACCTGCGGGTGGCAGCAACCTGAGGAGCAGGACACACAAGGTAAGTATACAGATAACTTTAATAACGAGACGGAGCTTGACATAAATTGTGGCTGCAAACCCAGACAATCCAGCGATGAGCTCTCCACACGCTGGATCTTAAATACACTGGCTCATCAGATGCAGCAGGTGTGTAATCACGCAGGTGTGTCCAATCTTCCGGAGCGAGAAACAAGAACAGAAGGGGAAGGGGAGCATGCTCGCCTGATCATCACAGTGCCCCCCATCAAGAGACGCCTCCTGGTGTCCCACTGGGCTTGCGTTGATGGGTTCGATGGAATGCCCGAATCATACGCTTGTCCAGGATGTACGACCCTGGGATCCATGACCTCTCCTCAGGACCATATCCTTTCCAGTGTACGAGGTATTGACAACCCCGCCCCGGACGACGCACGTCTAAGATCTTCTTCACCGTATACGTAGTCTGGCCGTCGATGATCCAGGGGGGCAGCGGGGGATCCAGAGGAGGGCAGAGGGAATTGGTAGAGAGGGGCTTGATCTTGGAGATATGGAACGTAAGATGGATGTGCATAGAGGGCGGCAAGTCCAACCGAACGGTGACATCATTGATCAACCGCTTGATGGTGTAGGGGCCCAGATAGCGGGGGGGGGGGGGGGGGGGGGGGAGCTTCCGGGACTCCGTTTTCAGCGGGATCTGGTCAGTAGACAGCCAGACCCTCTGTCCCACTGTGTACTTTGGCGCCCGTCTGCGGTTAGTGTACCGTCTATTGTATTCTACAGAGCAAAGGAGGGTAGCCCTCGTGGCCCTCCACAGACAGCGGCACCGGCGCACATGGGCCTCCACGGATGGGACGGTGAGGCCCCTTTCCTCCATGGACAGCAAAGGTGATGAATAACCCATCGACACTTCAAATGGCGTGAGCCCAGTGGAGGAGGAGATCGCCGAGTTGTGCGCATATTCTACCCAGGTCAAATTGGAGCTCCAGGTGGTCGGGTTTGCGGATACTATGCACCTTAAGGTAAGAGACTGATTAGCATGCTCAGCCTGACCATTGCTTTGGGGATGGTATCCAGAAGTCAAGCTGACAGTTGCATCCAAGAAGCGGCAGAACACCTTCCACACCTGGGATGTGAACTGGGGCCCCCAGTCCGAGACGATGTCTATGGGAATACCATGCAGCCAGATGACATGCTGCATCAGCAAGTTGGCTGTCTCCATGGCAGATGGCAGCTTGTGGAGAGGAATGAGGTGGATGGCCTTGGAGAAGTGGTCGACTATTGTCAGGATAATGGTATTCCCCTGGGATGGAGGGAGACCCGTGACAAAGTCCAGGGATATGTGAAAGCATGGGAAACCTGGCACCAGGAGGGGATGGAGGAGACACGCAGGAGGGGAGGAGTCAGTTTTATTAGCAGAGCAGGTGTGACAGGCCTTGACATACTCCCGCACATCCCTCCCGAGTGTGGGCCACCAAAAAAACCTTTGCAGCAAGTCAGTAGTTCTGGAAATGCCGGGATGACAGGCGAAAAAGCAAGTATGCCCCCACTGAATCACCTCTCCATGTAGTGCTGCAGGGACATACAGCCGGTCCGGCGGGAAACCAGCTTCAACCCTGGTCCATGAGGGAGCCCTCCTCTTCCTGTCTGGATCACCTTTCCTGCGACTGGCCTCCTTCACCGATCCAGTTGGCTCGTGGGCCCGGTTCGATCTCCTCTTGGCAGGCTGTCGCTGGGAGTGCTTTACCACCACCACGCTCCACAGTCTCACCCCTTTTTCTTCCGGAGAGGGCACCTCGTCCTTAGGGCCCACGTCGGGGGTTCCGGTGTGCCATCCGGCACCCTCATCCAGGGCAGCCTGAAAACCGGCATCAGGTTCATCCCGAGGTGAATGTGCTCTCCAACAGTTACTCTGTCCAGCCAGTCTGAATTCCACACCTCAGCACCCTCCATGACTGGAACAGGTCGGCCCCAAAGTCCACATCCTGACCATTCTTCACCCGACACATTGGCTATAGAGAGCCCTAAGCTGTAAAAAAGGTTGCATCCCATAACGTTGGCTCCCATCGCAGAAACGTTGATGCGGATTCTGGGCACTACGATCTCCTTATATTGGGCCTCCATTTCCACATACCCCAAAATAGCCAACCTGTTCCGTCCATAACTAAAATACTCTTCATGTTGCCTTCTAATCTGTTGGTGGGGAAACAGACTTCTCATGGTCGCCAGGTTCAGAATGGAAATAACCGCTCCAGTGTCCACCAGCAGTTGGACCTCGACGCCATCTAGCATGACATTACATTCGAGCCTCCCCGTCGTCTCCAGGGATACCATATGCACGATGGTTGGAGTCTTCTGCACAGCACATGGTTCACCCCTACGGTCCCTGCGTTCAAAGTTGGCGCTCATCCTAGTAATGTGGTTCAACACACCACATTTCCCACAACGCTTTCCTTTGGCCGGGCACATCCTGGACTTATAGCGGTCATTAGTGGACCCACATCCATAACTACAAGGCATACCTGGGGCAGACATAATCTTGACCACGGAGGCGGCAAAATCTTCCTCTCCACATTCGCCAACACTAGGGTCCAGGAACAGTGCCTTAGCGCGAGACTCACCCTCGTCCAGAGAAGCCCGTACAGTAAGGCCTCTCACGATGGTCTCTGCTGCCTTGAACTGTTGGGTAAACTCAATAGCCGCAGCCAACGTCAACTCTCCTGGGTTTGTTAACAATCTGGACTGGGCCTCCGGGCAGCGGATGTGCTCTGCCAGCTGGTCCCAAGTTATTTCATCCTCCAGGGGCCTGAACTTGTACTCCCTCGCCAGCTCTTGGAGGTCCGCCAAAAATCTCTTCACTGGCTCTCCCTACCGCTGGCGGCGCTGTCGAAACTGGATGCGTCGGACCGTGATGTTTTCCGACACGCGAAAGTAGCGTGCCATTAGCTCCACCACTTCATCAAAGCTATCTGCACCTCCAAGGTTCTCCAGGATCCTCTGCCCTTCCATACCTAAATTATGGATCAATACCGCTCTCACGCGAAGCTTCTCCAGATCGCCAAGGATCAAAACTACAAGGTAGTTTGTAAAAGCAGCTAACCAGCGGGGCCACGGCACAGGCGGCTCGCCCGGGGCCTCCAAAAATGGCCGAAAACTGGCAACAGATCTTTCCATTACCGCTTTTACCTTGTCGCCAAATGTTGTGTCCATAATTAGGTAAATAACGAGCAAGTGGTAACTCGGTTAACAGGGCTTTATTCAGGATGCCAACAATATACAAGTAAAGACTTACGGCACACGCCTGCAGGCCAGGTGGCTCACACGACGAAAGAGGACTTGCCTCTTCTCCCCACCTCCTTTATACTAGGGATGGCGTCACTACAGGAAACCGGCAGTTAAACACCCTAGTCTATCCCACGTCCAACCCAGCCGCCATCTTAGTCATACCAGCCTATTTCCATATCTAACAGACAGCATGGTAAACAAAAAGTTTTTACATGCCTCTACCTAATTCAGGAGTGCCTCCTCCAACTCACAGTCAGTGAAATTCAATTAAATACATTATTTTTTTCATCGTGGATACAGGAGAATCAAAAGTGCAGCGCTTGTATATATCTATTTGCATATCTATTTGCATGTAATTGCATATTCAAATGGAAGTGTGTCAAGGGAGGAGTCCGGTATTTCCTCACGTGCGTTCAATTTCAAGTAGATTGGGATGTACAAAGGAAATGTGCTTGGATTCCTGCGTACGCACTGTTTCATACATTGGGATTTTTTTTTGCTTACAGTATTTTCTTGATTTAAACATACTTCATCTTTCAGTAGGAAATCCATGCAAGTCTTTGTACATGAGGCCCCTGGAGTTAGCAGGTATTGCTGTTTCAAAGAAAACAATAAGTAATGCATTCAGCCGACATGGGCTCTATGTCTGCTCACTTTGCAAGACTCCATTTCTGAAGAAAAAGCATGTTGAAGCTCGTTTAAGGTTTGCTGCACAACATTTGGGAAAGCCAGTACAATACTGCGAGATATAGTCTGGTCAGATAAGACTAAAATTGAACCTTTTGGATGCCACAACACACAGCATGTTTGGAGGAGAAATGGCACTTCACATCAGCCCCAAATCACCGTACCAGCAGTGAAGATTAGGGGCGGGAGCATCATGGTGTGGGGGTGTTTTTCAGCACATGACAATGATCCCAAACACACAGCGAAGGAAACTATCAACTGGCTCCAGAGAAGGAAAATAAAGCTGCTAGAATGGCCCATTTAGTCAACTGACCTGAATCCAATTGAAAGTCTATGGAACAAACTGAAGATCAGAGTTCATACAAGACACCCATGGAACCGTCAAGATTTGAAGACAGTTTGTGTGGAAGAATGGGCAAAAATCACTCCTTAGCAATGCCTGCACCTAGTTTATCCATATAGGAGGCATCTGGAAATTGTTATTACCAGCAAAGGCTTTTCTACTAATGAAATGGATTTCCCCAAGTGTGTTCAATACTTAATCGCTGTGTCATTCCACTTTATTAAATATAGCTTGTTTTGTGAACATAGTTGCCTTGATTTCTTTGTACAGGTACTGTATGTATGGATTACTTGGGTTGTATTGATATCTGGTGAAAATCTCAGGTCAGTGGCTCCATCAGAAATGTGTTTAATGAGAAAAATGTTGATGTGTTTTTCCTCGACACACACACACACACACACACACACACACACACACACACACACACACACACACATACACACTATAGTGGTGAACCACGAATAAAAAATTTAATTGCTCTCCCAAAATTAATCCCAAAATTAAGTAATCTCCCAAAAATGTATTTGCAATTAATCATGACTAGTGCATACCTGTGCATGCCTGGAGAAACCAACTATAAGCAAGTATTTCTGAATGCCCGTAGAAAGCAGGTGTAAGCAAGCATTTCTGCATGCCCGTAGAAAGTTACTGTTGCCATGGCAACAGTAACCATGGTGATGCCTGCCTTTGACCTTTGATATGGTTCAGCATGTCTACATGCCCCTAGAAAGCAAGTGTAAGCAAGCATTTCTGCATGCCCGTAGACTTCACAATGTGCCTATGATGTCTATATGACATCATAGGAGGCGTTGCTGAAAGGAGTTGTTCAGAACTCCTCATGTGGTCATGTGACATCATAGGAACACAGTGTGCGCCTGTGACACACACACACACACACACACACACAAAGCGTGCATGCCTGTAGAAACCAAGTATAAGCAAGAGTCCCGACCAGACTCAAAATAGAGAAGGAGACGCCGCCGAGAGAACATAGTCCAAGGACGGATAGTTTTTTTCATACATAAGGAGTTGTTCAGAACTCCTTATAAGAACTCCTTACACAAAGATATACAGTAGAGTGATGATAATCAAGTCAGTGGCGGTAATGCACCTGTAAGCTGATTCCCAACCGCCAATCAAATCTAAAAGAAGAAGATTTTTGCATGCCCGTAGAAAGCAAGTGTAAGCAAGCATTTCTGCATGCCTGCCTTTGATCTTTGACATGGTTACCATGGCAACAGTAACCATGGTGAAACCTGCCTTTGATCTTTGACGTCACCACTCTTTCAATGATGCCTGCCTTTGATGATGTCATAGCAAGTCCTATGATCTTTGTTGATGTCACAGTGAGTCCTATGATCGTGACACACACACAGACACACACACTCACAGACAGACATTTCTTGAATTAATAGATTAAATGTGCTTTTTTTGCTCCCATAGATAACGTAATGTACCTTAAACTTGTCATTTGTCAAGTTTGTCATACTGTTATTAACATGCAAGTGGACAAATGCATTTGCTTTCTGCAACTGCAGGTTTATTACCTCCGCTAAGATGGTAGTGTAATTGGGGTGGTTTCTGTCTGTCTGTCTGTTTGTTAGCAAGATTATGCAAAAACTACTTGACGGATTTTGATGAAATTCACCAGAGGTAGCCCTTGGGCCAAGGACGAACCCATTAAATTTTGGTGATCGGAGACTGCATACCTCCACCAAGGACCTTGAAGGAGCCTTAGCAGAGGTATGCACTCTCTGAGTGCTTTTCTAGTTTTAAGATGCAGTCCAGTGGACAGAAATCCCCTATAAAAACAAAGTGGCATTGTTGAAAATGGTGTCTTATCCCTTTTGTCTACAAAAAAAAAAAAAAAAACTTTCACTGTCTTACACTTTCATGTCAAAATATTTTCACATTTCCTCTTCCTTCTGTGAATAATCCCACCCACGTCCTACAAGGCTAATAGTGGCTAGTGCTACAGTAAACATAATAAATCCTGTGATAAAAAGACTTACCGGTTGAAGAACATGTCCATTTGTATGCACGGTGGCCCAGGATAATGACTGAAATTGCATCGGTCCTTAAAAGCAGTTTAATGGTAAAACTCATCTTAATTTGGGACAAGTTTTCAAAATAGCTGTCCAAAAATGCTAACTGGTCCTGGAGGCTAATTTCAGTCAGGCCACAGAGTCTTCATTGGCTCAACACTACGGACACTACGGACACTACGGACTTGCTATAGTTGCATCAACAAAAACGCTCTGTCTAAACTCGCCTTTTTTCAGAGGGTGGAGCTTAACTGAAATTTCACAGCAAAAAACACAGAAAACAAATTTGAGTGATTTCTCTCTTGATATGTCTTGTAACTCATAAAAAAATGTTACAGACATGTTAACGAGGAAAAAACATTTTTTTTGGAGAAGTGTCACTTTAATGTTTTCAACATTTCAAAAATGAAAACTATCCAGAACATTCTGAAAAAAAAAAAACAAAAAAAAAAAACTCTTGGTAGTTACAGGGCAGTTAATGTAGTTACATAGCACTAAGTAGCAAAACCATGTGTCAGCTCCAGCCTGCACACAACAATCACACAAAACACCCAGCCACAGCAGTCTCTCACCTCCTTTTTTGATATGAATTCCAGTAGTACTCAGTCCAGTTCGTTTTCTAGGGAGTGGCTGTTCACGAACAAATTGATGGAAGTGGTTTTCACCGGAGTTAGCCTTTAGCTTAGTTGTTAGACCTTTTCACATCTGGTTTTCACAACACAACACCAGTGGTAACTGGATGACACAGAGCTTTGTTGTTATAATTGCAGAGAGTCTTTAATATTTAAAGAATTGAACCACTGGACCAGCGCTGCCCACGACCCGGTCTCGGATCCCAGAACCTTCAGTTGTTGGGGGGCCACACGTAGCAGCCTCTCCTCTCTTCTCCGTTGGCCTCTTCTCCTCTCTCCAGCACTTGGGTTGGGATTATACGTTGATTCTAGGTTTGCCAACTGTCCCGTTTTATCCGGGACGTCAGGTTTATTGGGTTAAATAAGCTTGTCCCAGGTGGGATGTGCGTTGTTCCGTATATTGACTGCACTAACCACTAGATGGCACCTCAAAGGGTACCTGTAGTGAATTTTAATCAATAGCTACACTACCGTTCAAAAGTTTGGGGTCACCCAGACAATTATTTTGTGTTTTCCATGAAAAGTCACACTTATTTACCACCATGAGTTGTAAAATGAATAGAAAATATAGTCAAGACATTGACAAGGTTAGAAATAATGATTTGTATTTGAAATAATAATTTTTTCCTTCAAACTTTGCTTTCGTCAAAGAATCCTCCATTTGCAGCACTTACAGCATTGCAGACCTAACATGATTGCACAAGGGTTTTCTAATCATCCATTAGCCTTCTGACGCAATGAGCAAACACATTGTACCATTAGAACACTGGAGTGATAGTTGCTGGAAATGGGCCTCTATATACCTATGTAGATATTGCACCAAAAACCAGACATTTGCAGCTAGAATAGTCATTTACCACATTAGCAATGTATAGAGTGTATTTCTGATTAGTTTAAAGTTATCTTCATTGAAAAAGAGTGCTTTTCTTTCAAAAATAAGGAAATTTCTAAGTGACCCCAAACTTTTGAACGGTGGTGTATTTCAAAAGATCAAATATGATACTAGTGGTCCTGTCCAGTAAGTTTGGTCACAATTCCTTCTCAAATACACACGAGTTTCAAGTTACTGCTCTGTCAGTCAGTCATGTCAGGGACATCTTGTCTCCTCCATGGGCTGTTTCAGCACTGGTAGTGATGCACAGTCATTGCGTTGTGCGATTGACTGGGCTGCAGTATAGCAGTCAACAAAGTTTTAACATCTGAAGTTTATGTAATTTTTTACAACCATGAACAACCAAATCTACCCGCATATAATTTAATGAAATAAAATTCTAGTATATCAAGATTTATTCAACGTGTTCTGAAGTTACTTGACTGGGAACTTGCCTGTTCGTCAGGTCCCCTTCAGCTGCCGGTCCCTGGAGGTACCTGCGGATCATGTTGTCAATGAAGGCCATTTCCAAGGACAGTTTATGCAGTATATATCCGTGCAGATATCTGTGCAACTCGGATCTTGACCCACTAAGCATCTGCTGAATACGTTTTACTCATTCGCGGTAAACATGTTTACTCATCCGCGGTAAAGCAGGAATCAAAGAGTGTACATCACTTCTGGCCGGCAGTGGCTGCTCCATTTTTGACCGGGCGGTTTTCATGGGATAAAATTATTCAGTATACTGACTCTAGGGGGTTATTTTTACTGAATAAACACATTTTTGGTTTATAAGTAATACCTAAAGCATGATTAATGTTGTTTTTTTTTTTTTTTTTTTTTTTTTTTTTTTTTTTTTTTTTGTTACTTATTTGTACCCGTAGGTAGACTTGGTTTGCAGTCTGGTGACAAGCCACCGGCTGCTGGTCGCTGCGTGCGCAAGCGCCCTAAACCTACATGTTTTTGGTATGCGGGAGGAAACCGGAGAAATCCCGGAGTAAACCCGCGCAACACGGGGAGAACATGCAAACTCCACACAGCTCACTGTTGGTCGGGGGCTGGGATCGAACCCACGATCTCATGATCCCCGCGGTCCCCCGGCCGAGGGTAAAACTGTGCTGCCACAGTGCTAAACCACTGCGCCACCGTGCAGCCCAGCAGTTGTTATAATGACCAGTACTGGTTTCCTTTAATGCTACAGATCCTAGCTCTAATACAGGCAAAGTGGCAGTTTGTTGTGCTGGTCACACCCCGGTCACACCTGGGGTCAGGGATGACAATTAACCAATCACAGACAGCTGTGGTAGGTACTAGATACTAGCTCGTATCTAGTGTAAACACTGGCACAGAAAACATTTTGGTGATGCCTCTTGCTATTTGGTTGGTTTTGTGATGTGTAAACATGGATAAACCTGTAAAGAAGAAAAGACTGTGCAGCAACAACACACAGTGGGAGGCTAAAAAGACGTGGGTTAAGCCAGTCAGAAGTGATGCGATGAAGGCTTTCTGTACTTTGTGCCGTCGGGAGGGCCCAGCAACAAGAGGACTTTATTGAGTTCTATTATTGTCATTGCTTACATTGACAAGTGGTTTAATTTCTCACAAGAAAATGTCATGGTAAAACGTTTCAGTTTTACCAGCTGTTGATACCAGCTGCAGCTTTCCCGGTCTCTTCTGTCGGCAAATTGACACATAAACCGTATAATAAAAATCTGAAATTTCTAGGTATACAGTGTGGTATTGGTTTTTTCCCCCCTTGTAGTATTAAACATGACATTGAATATCAGAATTTTTTTTAAGGTATTATCAAGGTAAGAAATCGCAGTATTATGACAACACTAATGCTCATAACATCATGGCACTGAGCCCTCTGTCCTTTATTTGGCTGTGAGGAAGTTGGCAACCCTACCATATGTCCACATAGTATGACAGCGATACTCCAGCAAACTGATTTGAACACCCCCCCAAAAAATGAAAATAAGAATAAAGTGATTTTCAAATTTCTACTCCGAGAAATATATTGATAATCGAGTTTTGTAAAATTCAGCATATATGTAAGCCCCTTTCAGTAATCATACTAGAAACTACCCAAACCTACGCCTTTTAATCCTGGCTTGATGTCCTTGGTAAGAAGGCAGCCATCCATCTGAGTAGTGACATATGGTGGATCTAACAAAACAACTTTAATTTGACATCTAAAACAGATTTTTACTTTCCAAAATTAACTTCATTAAATGGCTTCTGTAATGATGTGCTTCCTCATTTTTAAAGTTGCAATTATTTAAAACTTTCCATGAATTAATTTCAAAAAGAGTATAAACAGCAAGTGTTCTGGTTCTAGTATCCACTTTAGATCTCTGCTAATGTGTGACTCACCAAAATGTGATGCAGTCTGCCTGAAAGAACAAGACAGAGGATGGGGTCCAAAATAGTTCTTTGAAATATGATATGCTTTGTTCATTTCTATCATTTCGACAAGCAAGATTAAAGTGATGTCTTCATGCATGTCAGAAAATGGTAATACTGCCAGAAACAGTTTTTGTGGTCTGTGTTTTTCTTAACACAATGTAACACATTATGTAGTGATGGGATATAGCAATGTCTTCATGCCTGTCAGGTTGAATTTGTGTGGGCTTTGCCTTTATAACACTTACAGTACTTGTTATAAATGGCCACCCAATAACTTGTTGTGTTAAAGGCTGAATTACATTAGAAGGAATTTAGCTTTTGCTGTCTGTCTTGTTGAAACGGCAATGAATAAATCCTCTGAATGGACAGTAATTTCTTGACACTTTCAGTCAAATACAAGGCGTACAATTTTAAACTTGATCTTTTCTGGTGATAAACTGTGTGTTAAAGATAACCCATGGGATGATAAGATTGTGGAGCTCTTTTAGCAACCTGCATCTAGAGACCCTGTAACTGCATGACACAGACAAAAAACACCTGCTTGATAGTGCTAAGTTACATAGTCAGGAAACACTATAATTTCTCTCACTCAAAGCTAAGATCAGTCTTGTTTAATTTATATTTTGTCAAGGTAATTATATGGAAGAATACAATAATTACTTTGATTATGATAGCAATGAAATGGGGACAGTGGTGACTTCATGCATTTATACAATAATAAATTGATAAGGTGTGTAAAAATATCATGCTAAAGCACCTCTTATAAAAGAGACTAAACAAATACTGTAATTGTTTGTCCCAGGCAATAAACATGTTTACTTCTGCTCTAAAGCTGAACCTTTGGACATGGGAGATTGACATTTGGAACCAGGTTCAAGCAGTTCTTTTCTTTTTTACATTATTTTAAATGAATATCTATCAATTATCAACTTACCATCTACTTCAGAGTTAAGGCTAAACTTGCATGGAATTTAGTCAGATGTGGCTAACAGAGATGCATTGTAACATATACAACCAACTGGTTTATGGTGTATTTCTGGATGCAGAAACATCCATTTGATTGGATTTTGTGAAGCTGCAATTAACATATATGTTGAAACAAGGTATACCAGAATGTACATCTGGACTTAAGTCTTGAACCACTTGTCTTCCCCGGTAGCTGGCAGATAGTGGTTTGGATAATCTGACCACCTGGCACTCATTCCTTGTCTTGACAGTAGTTCGAGCAGAGGCTGTACGTGTGTTGTGAACGTACCAGTTCAACTTTGGGGGAGCAGTTTCTCTTTCTTTCAGTATGCCATTTTTCATGCACTCTCTGTTGAAAGCCTGTTTTGATGGAAGGCATATGATTTGTATCTGTTTCCCTACAGTACCACAGTGGATCAAACACTGACCTTACAGGGTCCAGATGGATGCCTAGTTAAAGACACATGTCCTTGATAACGTAACGTAGCCCCTCTCATTTGACTTTCACGTTTATCTGTTAAACCACTGAACATTTTTTTACAGTCTAGGTTTGATTCTACCTTGTTATTGTCTTCACCTTTATATCATATTGTCTGTCTGTTACTATGATTACACAAAAACTAATGAACAGATTTGCATGAATATTTTGCCAGGGTTGCAACTTTGCCCAAATTGTAAGTAATTACATTTTGGAGGAATCCAAGTTGAATGGCTGTATGCAGTCTGTTAACATGAATAAACTGTCTCCATCTACTGGTACAAAAGAAGATCGCAGCACATAATGCTGTTAGCTTCATTTGAAGATCCCCTTGCAGTGCATGTCTTATAAATGAAGCATTTTGTCAGAGAGTTTGCCAATTACACCAGAACCAGCCTTGTTTTCAAAAATATCTGCCTATGCAATTCAGGCCATAAACTCATTAGAAACTTGAGGATTTTCCACATCCTGGCCATTGACAAATATGCAGGTTTAAGGCATCACCCCATTGATTTAATTTAACTGCAGACAAATGACACAGAATTTACAGTTTCTATTTGCTTTTAATGGTCACTATGCCATTACAGCTCTGTGCTATTTCTCTTTCTAGTCTATATTTTATTCTCACGTTAAATGATTTTTTATCGCTACTCCTGTGCAGTTTCCCCGATGGTCACCAAACTCACACACAAATAATTGTCTGGTGGGTCTGCATCCAGGTTGTTCTCAGTGTCAAAGGTCACAAGATCTGGGCACTTACTTCAGGAGCATCGATTTAATAGGCTAAAGACTGCCCAGCCTTTTGACTGACTGGAACATTGATGGTGATCAAGTGATTTTTATGCTATCAGAAATAGTGTGAAAATCATTTGTGGTCAGCATTTTTGTAAACATAGCATAACACCTTACGCTGAATTCTCCTTCAAGATTTTAGTGTGTATCTGAGACCTTTACAAAACGCAAAAGATGGTACCAGAATGGCAAATATTGCTGGATTTCTACTAAATCTATTTCTTATTTAAATCTATTTCTAATCTATTTCTAAATCTATACTAAATCTATTTCTTTACTAAATCAAATGCTTTTGGGATTTGAAAGAACTGTCAAAGTCCTTTTGACTTTAAATGACCTTCCTGAGACCATTAAGAGTATAATGCTAAACCCTGGATATATATACGACCCCGACCCCCCCAGCAGGCCTCCCTTTCCTCCCTGTGTGTTTCCCCCTCCTGGTCATTCAGCTGTCCCCACTCTGCTACTGATTGCCCAGGTGAGTGAGACCACATCTGGCTTGTGTTTGTTTTTATTGGCCCTTTTCCCCCAGTTTTAGTCGAAACCCTATATCTTCCCAGTTATAATTCAGTTTTCTTTGTGGCAGTGGAATGTGAGTTTGGCTGATAGAAAAAAAGATTGAACATGAAAGGTTGCATGCCTGAGGCCCAGAGGAAATGCTGTTTTCCTCTGGGCCAATCAGCTTGATGAGTTGGATGACACCAAGCAGGTTCACACCCTACTGTAAATCTGTTTAGTGTCTTCTGACACAATCAGCACAGTATTTGTTTAACGTTGATATGAAAAGAGTACACCGCGCTGGTGCTTGTGTTTACTCTCATAGATTCAGACTTGATTCTATATATTAGTTAGTAACCGTTTTAATGTGGTAGTTATCCATGACTGAAAATATTGAAATGTCATTAAAAAGGAAAGGGTAAAGTGAATTAACATTTGTTTTGGGTTTTTTTTTTTTGCCAATTTGTCACTTTAAATAACTAAGTAATGAAATTTAACACCTCCTTTGATTTTCCCCTCTCATTTTCAGGTTTATGATTGTCTCAAAGACAATAAAAGCCGTCCAGTGCCCATATCCAGTGAGGAAAATAAGTATTGAACACATCAACATTTTTCTCATTAAACATATTTCTGATGGAGCCATTGACCTGAGATTTTCACCAGATATCAGTAAGAACCCAAGTAATCCATACATACAAAGAAATCAAGACAACTATGTTTATAAAGCAAGTTATATGTAATAAAGTGGAATGACACAGGGAATAAGTATTGAACACGCTTGGGAAATTCAATAAATATTAAGTCGAAAAGTCTTTGTTGGTAATAGCAGCTTCCAGATGCCTCCTGTATGGAGAAACTAGGTGCAGGCATTGCTCAGGAGCGATTTTAGCCCATTCTTCCACACAAACTGTCTTCAAATCTTGAAGACTCCTTCAAGATGAAGGTTGCCTTCTATGAACTCTGATCTTCAATTCGTTCCATAGATTTTCAATTGGATTCACGTCAGGTGACTGACTGGGCCATTCTAGCAGCTTTACTTTCCTTCTCCGGAGCCAGTTGAGAGTTTTCTAAGCTGTGTGTTTGGGATTATTGTCTTGCTGAAATGTCCACCCTCGTTACATCTTTACATCTTCAGAATCTTGGCAGATGGCAACAGATTCTTATCAAGGAAGTCTCTGTACATTTGTCCATTCATCTTTCCTTCAATTATATGAAGTCTGCCTGTATCATGTGCTGAAAAACACCCCCACACCATGATGGGATGGGTGGTGCCATTTCTCCTCCAAACATGCTGTGTGTTGTGGCATCCAAAAAGTTCAGTTTTGGTTTCATCTGGCTAGACTATATTCTCCCAGTATTTTACTGGTTTGCCCAAATGTTGTGCAGCAAACTTTAAATGAGCTTCAACATGCTTTTTATTCAGCAATGGAGTCTTGCAAGATGAGCGGGCATAGAGCTCATGTTGGTTGAGTGCATTACTTATTGTTTTCTTTGAAACAGCAGTACCTGCTAACTGGAGCCCTCCACGAGGGGGCTTTGGCTTTTGGATAACTCTGATAATTCTTTTGACTCTGTCAGAAATCTTGCAAGGAGCTCCTGGTCATGGATAGTTATGATGTTCTTACCATTTCCGAATGATGGCTCCAACAGTGCTCACTTGAATATTCAGCAGTTTAGAAATGCACCTGTAACCAATGCCATCATTATGTTTTGCAACAATAAGATTGTGAAAGTCTAAAGAGAGCTCTTTGCTTCTACCCATTGTGAGTTCTTTGTGGTGTGACGATCTGATTTTCACAGACCTTTATAAAGACTGTCAGTCAGGACTTAACCAGCTGAAATTAATTTGCACTGATGGGGGATGGAATGGCTTCCTAAATTCTGATGGATTTCAGCTGGTTTCTTGGCTTTCTATGCCCTTTTGCATTTCTTTTTCTTCATGTAGTTAGTTAATTACCTCCCACAGCATGTGGGATACCATATGGTGTATAGGGGTAGCGCCTATCTCCGTTTCTCTGACCCTAGGCCACACAGCTCCTTCATGTTTTGTGTCACTTAGTGTTGTTTAAATTACACTTAAGTGTATATTCATTTGTTTAATGTACATATATGATGCTGCGCACAAGCTACAGTCGCCACAGCCTTCTGGAGATAAGGAATATAACCAAACATTACGTCCTGGACCAGAGCGTTACAGAGGATCTCTGTGGCCTGGGTTTTGTCTACCAGTCTTCCACACCCCCAGACTCGACTGCCGTGTCTCATCCCAAATGGAGACACCGTAGACGTTGTGAGTGGAGACAAAAGAGAGGTAAACGGGGAGGTATCCGAATGAAGCTAATTGCTAGCCCGCACAGACTGCCGATTCCTTCACTCATTCTGGCCAACATACGCTCACTAGACAGCAAAATAGACCACATACAGCTCCTGAGAACTACACAATGTGATGCGCAGAACTGCTGTGTTTTTATCTTTACAGAAACATGGTTAAATGACAATATACCAGACTCTGCCATCCAGTTAGCTGGGCTAACATGCTACCATAGCGACAGAGTGCTCACGGAAGGAGGGAAAACGCGAGGCAGTGGGGTCTGTGTGTACATCAATGATGCCGTGATACTATTGTTGTGCATAAACACTGCTCTCCATTAGTGGAGTTTATGATCATCAAGTGCTGACCGTTTTACATGCCAAGAGAATTTTCAGCTATCCTACTAGCCGCCATGTATGCCCTGCCCACCGGCACCAGTGAGAGAAGTAAAGCACTAAAAGAACTCTATCAGGCTATAAGTGAGACACAAACAGCGCATCCAGATGGATTCCTCATCACAGCCGGAGACTTGAACGATGCAGATTTAAAGGCCCTCCTATCAAACCTACATCAACATGTGGACTTTCCAACAAGTGGAGACAATTTGAGGGACCTGGTGCAGGTAGGTGTGTGGCCAGAGGGGGCCTCTGATGCTCTGAAAGACTGCTTCAGCACTACAGATTGGGACACTTTCAACCACGCAACCACTCACAATGGACACACAAACTTAGAGGAGTACATTGAGGTTGTTGTGACATACATAGCGAAATGCATTGATGATGTCACTCACAGCAAAACCATCACTGTTCATGCTAACCAGAAGCCATGGATGACAGCTGAGTTCCGCAGGCTCCTGAGGGCTCGGGACACAGCCTTCAGGGCTGGCAACACTGCAGGACTAACAATAGCTAGGGCCAACCTGTCCCGTGGTATCAAGGAGACAAAACAACAGTATAGCAAGAAAATATTCGGCCACTTAAGCAACACCAGAAATGCATGTTCTCTCTGGCGTGGCATACAGACTCTCACCAACTACAAACCTCCACCTCAGACCTGTATGAGTGACATCACACTGCTTAACAACCTAAACGACTTCTTCGGCCGCTTTGAAGCACCAAACAGCACTTCAGCACATAAGACCACTCCTCCCCCAGACGAGCAGGCCATGAGTCTGGATCCGGCTAGAGTGAAGACAACCCTCTGCAGGATCAACCCACACAAGGCAGCTGGACAGGACAATATACCGGGTCGCATCCTGAAGGACTGTGCAGAGGAGCTCAAGAATGTCCTGAGCGACATCGTCAACATCTCCCTGACTCATGCAGTTGTCCCCACATGTTTCAAAACTGCTGCCATAATACCAGTCCCAAAGAAGCCTGTCCAATCCAGCTACAATGATTACCGGCCCGTAGCACTGACCCCCATTATAATGAAGTGCTTGGAGTGACTAGTCATGCGGAACATCAAGTCCATCCTGCCTCCCTCCCACAACCCATCCCAGTTTGCACACAGGTCAAACAGATCCACAGAGGATGCTATCGCTGCTGCTCTCCACCCAGCCCTTACCCAGCTGGACTCAAAAAACTCCCACGTGCAAATGCTGTTCTTGGACTTTAGTTCAGCATTCAACACAATCATCCCCCAGCACCTAATACAAAAACTCAGACACTTGAGACTCAAAACCTCTCTCTGTAACTGTGTGCTGGACTTTCTCACAGGGAGGCCACAGAACGTGCAGTTGGCAGCAACACCTCTCAGACCACCACACTGAGCACAGGGGCCCCACAAGGGTGCATGCTCAGCCAGCTGCTCTTCACCCTTCTCACCCATGACTGCATACTAGCCTACAACACCAACCACATCATCAAGTTTGCGGATGACACAACAGTGGTGGGTCTCATCACCAACAATGAAGAGGCCAACTACAAAAATGAGGTGAGCCATCTGGTCCAGTGGTGTAGAGACCATAACTTCTTCCTGCACATGGGAAAAACCAAGGAGATTGCGTTCGACTTCAGGAGGGGTTACACACAGCACCACCCTCTGACCATTGATGGTGCAGCTGTGGAGGGGGTGAGCAGCACCAAGTTCCTGAGGGTGCACATCCGGGCCTCTCCTGGTCCAACACCACATCACTGGCCAAGAAGGCTCAAACTCACCTCCATTTCTTCCGCAAACTGAGTAGAGCTCGAATCCCACCCCCCATCATGTGTTCTTTCTACCGGGGCACCATTGAGCGCATCCTCACCAGCTGCATCACTGTGTGGTATGGAAGCTGCACCACCTCCTGCCAAAAGACACTACAGCACACAGTGAAAGCAGCCAGCAAGATCATCAGTGCCCCTCCTCCCCACTTCTCAGACATCTACCTCACCCACCTCACCTGCAGAGCCATCAACATCGCAGACGACACCTCCCGCCCCTCATGCTTCCTCTTCAGGCTCTGCCCTCAGGGAAAAGGTACCAAAGCCTCTGGGCCCGCTCCACAAGACTGCTTAACAGTTTTGTTCATCAGGCCATCAATGACCCCGGACGGTAGCACAATCACCCGCACAATAACTACCTCAGCTGCTGGCACAGAGAGACTGGCACAGCAACAGTAATACATTTGCTGCTGTATGTCTCTGCACTTCAACCGCAACCATTTGCACAAATGCCATATCTGCTGCTGTCTGTCTGTCATTGCAATACTGATCATGTGCAGTCCTATGTGTTACTATCAGCACCTACACTACTGCACTGAAGTGCAACTATGGATATTACATCTCTAGTTTTCTGTATATAGGACTGCTGGGTTTTTATCATCGTTAATCACTCATCTGTATTTGCACTATTGGAGGTCTGGGTCTATCTTTTCTTGCCATTTGCACTACGGGTTGCATTACTGTACACAGACTGCTGTTGTTGTTGTTTTCTTTTTTTCCAGCCTTATTCCTTTTTCTTTTTATATTATGCACACCACTGAAGAGAGAGAGAAACGCCATTTCAGTTCTCCTGTATGTCCTGTACATATAGTAGTATTGACAAATAAAATCTTTGAATCTTGAATCTTGCATCTTTGAACAGCTACTCTAAGTAGTGAAAGCTACAGTGGGGGGTCAGTCCTCTGGTAGCTCTGTGCGTAACTTTTCTTCATGTGTTCAATACTTATTCCCTTTGTCATTCCACTTTATTAAATATAACTTGTTTTGTGAACACAGTTGCCTTGATTTCTTTGTATGTATGGATTACTTGGGTTGTTACTGATATCTAGTGAAAATCTCAGGTCAATAGCTCCATCAGAAATATGTTTAATGAGAAAAATGACGTGTTCAGTACTTATTTTACCCGCTGTATCTATTTGTAGACCGTTTGTAAAAGCCTCTCAGATGCTGTTTTAGGTGTCTTTATCAAGAGTATGAAGTTTGTATGCCCACCTGTACACAAACTCACACAGTCTCACATTGTTGTCACTGTATCGTCTTCTTCCACTCCTTTCGGCTGCTCCCTTTAGGGGTCACCACAGTGGGTCATCTGCCTCCATCTCACACTATCCCTTACATCCTCTTCTGTAACACCAACCCTTTACTGAATCCATGAATCTTTTCTGTGGTCTTTCTCTTTTCCTCCTGCCTGGCAGCTCCATCGTTAACATCCTTTGTTCAGTATATCCACTATCCCTCCTGTGCACATATCAATGCTACCATCTACAAACCATACATCATAGTAGGTCTAATAATTGCCTGTAAACAGTGAAGCCTGGCAATACCCATTCTATCACTTATCAGAGTGCCTGGTTTTCTTTTCATTTTCTTGCTCTTGTCAATCATTGTGGATGTCCTTGGCAAACAGAAACCTTATAAAATGGTGTTTTTTAAGACTTCTATTAAATCTGTACTGTTGTTAGTTCCTTCTGGCAAAGCCGAATGGAGCTAATACAATGATGTGGTGTCCATCATCCCTCTGTCTGTCCACATTTCACAGGATTCGCTACTCTTCCTAGGCATTTGCCCCAATGCTCACCAAACTCACTCACAATGATCCTCAGGTGGGTCTGCATCAAGTTCTGCTCAGTGACAAGGTCAAAGGTCAGGAGAGCTAGGCACTTATGTCATTTCAGAAAAACTGCTACTCTTCATAGGCAATTATCCCATGCTCACCAAACTCACTAACAACTAGAAAAGCACTCAGAGAGTGCATACCTCTGCCAAGGCTGCTTCTGTCCCTCATGGATCACCACCAAAATGTAATGGGTTTGTGTGTAGGCCACGAGCCAGTTCTGGTGAAAATTGCATCAAGGTCTATCCAGTAGTTTTGGAGGATTCTTGCTAACACAGTGTGAGAAGATAAGAGCCTTGGTGGAGGTATGTGTTCTTGGATCATCACCAAAATGTAATGGGTTCATCGCTAGGCCAAGGACCACCTCTGGTGAAAATTTCATCCAAAGCATCCAGTAGTTTTTGTGTAATCCTACTGCATAAATTCAAACAAGGTTCTTGGTTGAGGTATGCACTCCTAGATCATCACCAAAAATGTGTTCATCCCTGGCCCAAGGGCTAGCTCTGGTGAAGTTTTCATCAAAATCCATCCAGTAGTTTTTGCGTAATCCTGCTAATAAACAGACAGACGGACAAACAGTCAAACCACCCCGATTACATGACCTCCTGGGTGGAGGTAATGATCCTCAGGAGGGACTGCATCCAGGTTGTGCTCAGTGTCAAGGTCAAAGACCAGTAAGTCTGGGCACTTACATGATTTTAGAAAAATCACTACCCTCCTAGGCAATTACCTTGATTCTCACGAAACTCACTCAGAATGACCCTGAGGTGGGTCTGTATCCAGGTTGAGGTCGACGTCACTGTCAAAGGTCAGGAGATCTGGACATTTATGATTTCACAAAAAACATTACTTCTCCTAGGCCACTGACCTTTACTTTAAGCACCTCCTAGATGGTTCTATATATAAGCTGTGCTTAAAGGCAAGGTCAACGATCAGGAGATCTGAGTGCTGCCGGGGTGATTTTGTCAGGCTGGAATGAGCTACTCCATCATTGATGGTGTGGTTTTCCCTTAATTGCATGTTTTGCAACTGTAAATTTGTAAAAAGACAATGGTTGCAGAACATTATGAAAAAGGCAAGTAAGATGTTTGGTGTAGTGTAGTGTAATTACCATGATGAGGAAGCGGTAGGACTAAATACAGATGTAGATGAGAGGAGATTTAGAAGAAAAGAGGTTTATTAACAATAAATAATAAAGTACACAACAAAATAACACTGAAACAGAAGGAAGATGCTGGGGGAAGGAAAATATTTATTGACTGAAAAAAAAACATTAACCTGTTTTTAAGTTGTTGTTTTTTTAATGTACAAACTGCTGGATAACAAATTTTGCAATAAAGTTATCCATAAAGTGAAATGAAGTGGACACCTATACTAATCCTTAGTGTGTGAATTTGCATTTTATTGCCAGGCAACAACTCAGAGTGTGTGTGTGTGTTTGTGAGTCTTTTGGTTCTTTTGTTTTTTTAGATTCAGTCTTAGTTTTTTTCTCCACAGGGGGACCTGGGGCCTGAGGGACCAAGAGGACTACCTGGTCTGGTGGGACCTCAGGTAGGTTAATCTTGGAGCTAATATATTCAAGCAACACTTTAGTTTCACCTTAAAATAACATTTTTATGGTAAATCCTCACTGGACCAGCTGAATGTCACTTCCATCATTGCCTGAGTGGGCCTCCATCACCTTTAACAGCTCTATGTAACTTTCCTGTTTATGGAAGGAAAACTGTAAATGATAAAAATGGCACATTTTACAGCCGAGCCAATCATAGGACATGGTTATGGCCACCAACTAAAAACCACCCTCTGATTAGCTTTTGGGACTCAGGCTATAAATCTTGCCAGTTGTAGTCTTTTCACTGCACCTACGAGGGACAGAAAGGTTTACAAAGTGCTGCTTTACCATTAATATTAGGGGTTTTTTTTAGGTTTTGTTTTTTTTGTTATAAATATTAATATTTTTACTTACCCCTGAGAAGGGGATATGAAGTGTTGTGATTGCTCTGTCTGTGCAGCTATCCTTATTTGGGGAAACTGGAACTTTAACGGTTATAAATCAGCAATGCAATGAGTTTGTTCAATGAAATGTCTTAAAAGCTCACCAAGGTCAAAGTGGTAAAAAAATATAGGAAAAGTTAAGTTATATTTTAGTCATTTTCTGTAACATCTAATTATGGTTGATAAAATATCTCAGGGGAGAAACTTTATGGTGTGTGTAAGATAACATTATCTCGGGGCTCCAGAATACCTCCCCCCAGGCCACAGGGGGCAGGGAGTGGGCGAACAACCTGAATCTGTTTTTCAATAGATTTGACCAACCGCCCTCCCCCCTGACTGCACAACAACCACTGCTGCCTCTAAAGAAATCAAGACCTGCTGCCCACTCCCCACTCTACCAACACCCCCCCACTCCCAACACACAGCCCCCCATCCTGACCCTGACCAGGACCCAGGTGAGGACGGAGCTGAGGAAGATCAAGGCGAGGAAGGCGCCGGGACCGGACGGCACCAGCGCAAAGCTCCTCAAGTCCTGTGCAGACCAGCTGTGTGGGATTGTGACGTATATCTTCAACATGAGCCTGAAACTGGGGAGGGTACCACAGCTGTGGAAAACATCTTGTGTGGTACCTGTACCAAAAACTTCCCACCCCAAAGACCTGAACAGCTACAGACCGGTGGCCTTGACGTCCCACTTGATGAAGACCCTGGAGAGACTGCTCCTTGCTCACCTCCGCCCCCTGGTGGAACCAGCGATGGATCCACTCCAGTTCGCCTACCAGCATGGCATTGGGGTGGAGGATGCGGTGATCTTCCTCCTTCACCGTTCTCTGTCCCACCTGGAGAAGCCCGGGAATATGGTGAGGATCATGTTCTTTGACTTCTCCAGTGCTTTCAACACCATCCAACCGATGATCCTGAAGGACAAGCTGCTGCGCGCAGGGGTGGACCAGCACCTGTCATCATGGATCCTGGACTACCTCACGAACCGGCCTCAGTTTGTGAGAACCCGGGACTGTGTGTCCGACACGATCATCAGTAGCACGGGGGCCCCCCAGGGAACGGTGCTGGCTCCCTTCCTGTTCACTCTTTATACTGCGGACTTCTCACACAACACAACACACTGCCATCTACAGAAGTTCTCTGATGACTCTGCGATCGTTGGCCTCATCTCCAATGGAGATGAAGCTGAGTACAGAGGGCTTATCCAGGACTTCGTGGACTGGTGCCATCGGAACTGCCTCCAGATCAACGCGAGGAAAACTAAGGAGCTGGTGGTGGACTGCCGCAGGCATGGGCAGCCCCTCACAGTACCAGTAAATATACAGGGAACAGACATCGAGATGGTGACATCCTATAAGTACCTGGGTATTCATCTGAACAATAAACTAGACTGGTCACACAATACTGATGCACTCTACAAGAAGGGACAGCGCAGGCTGTTCCTGCTGAGGAGACTCAGGTCTTTTGGTGTACAAGGGGCGCTGCTGAAGTCATTCTATGACACGGTGGTGGCATCAGCCATCACTTTTGGAGTGGTCTGCTGGGGCAGTGGCATTACTGCAGCCGATAGGAAGAGACTGAACAAACTGATTAAGAAAGCTAGCTCTGTCCTGGGGCAGCGCCTTGATCCGATGGAGGAGATAGGAGAGAGAAGGACGGTGGCTAAACTGTCATCTCTGCTGGAGTCCGAGTTCCACCCTATGCAGGACATACTGAATGCACTGAGGAGCTCATTTAGCAGCAGACTACATCATCCCAGGTGCACAACCGAGAGGTTTCGTAGGTCCTTCCTACCAACGGCTGTCAGACTGTACAACCTAAGCAGGGCTGCTCGCAGAGATAGCAAAAAAGACGTAACAAACTAATAGTTTTTTGAATGCAGAAGATGCAATAGACTTACACAGTGGTCCTCTCCGGCATACAACTAGGAGCATGCCGGTCGCTATGGAGGGTGAGAGTGTGTATGGGCACATAATCATACCATGCAGGATAGCTGGGTAGACGGTTATGCTGTTTCATTCCATCTAGCGGCAATGCTCTGCACTGTGTGTGTTTATATATTTGCATATTTGTTCCGTCTAGCTGCAATGCTCCGTACTGTGGGTGTTTATATGTTTATATATCTACATGTTATTCCATCTAGCTACATTGCTCCGCACTGTGTGTGTTTATATACTTGCATATTTATTCCACCTAGCTGCAATGCTCCGTACTGTGGGTGTTTATATATTTACATATTTATTCCATCTAGCTACAATGCTCTGCACTGTGTGTCTGTGTGTGTGTGTATATATATATATTTTATAGTAATACGTACATATGTTTATTAGCTGCTCTTGCTTGCTTGTTTTTTTTTTTCTTGCCTTCTGATTGTTGCTCTGAGTGTTGCTATCCCTGTGCTGTTGCAATCCTGGAATTTCCCCGTTGTGGGACTAATAAAGGCTTATCTTATCTTATCTTATCTTATTATCCTTGAACACCAACATAAAAAACACCGTTTTTAGAACAAGTTAAGTTCACTGTCATAGACATTGGAGAAATGGGAACTTCACTTAAATCACATTTTTGTTTGAAGTTATTTCAGTGTTTTTATCCTCCTAAAGACAAAATTTAGTGGTACCGGAATAAACAAGAAAGAGCTTCTCTATGTCAAGAGAGTCTTCACACTGTCAGTCTAAAGTTTTAGAAGGATTTTATAAAAAATTAAAGATGTAGAACAGATAAAATCAGTTATCTGTCTATAAGTCTTCCATTTTTTTAGTTATTTTTAGTTATGTTTTTGTTTGCAGTGATATGTTTTATTTAGTTTTCATCTCTTTTTTAAAATCTTAAAAAAAGTCAGTTAACAGCCATCTTACCTCTTACATTATTATGTCTCTGCATGCAGACACCACACACATACAGCAGAGCTGGATGTGAGGGAAAGCCAGCACCAGAGAGATGTTTGCGTAGTGTGTTTTCACTTCAAACAAAACAAGCAAAATTTCCCACAGAAACCTGAATATTCCAGGGAACCCTGGTTGAAACACACTGGTTTACAAAATGTTGGCAGCTTTAAGAGGCATTTATTGGTTCATTTTATGTTTTAATGGATTGGGTTTTTTATTGCTGCCCAATACCGAGCCAGTCATTTATTCTTTATTGGCTCATCTCTAGTGAAAACTAGGTACAGCAAGAAAACCATTCTTTTATCATACATCAAATTAATTATTCTTTGTATCATAAATGGATGTTTCATTTAGAAATGAGAAGAGCTGGCTAGAGTAGCTAGAAATTTTACACACGTAAAAGTAGTGTTACCTTATGTATTTCCTGTCCACATGCACCCGGTAATATAATCCAATCCATAAAGAAAAAACTAACAAATTAACACTTGAGGAAAAATTGTAAAAGAAATGCTTAATAAGCACTCAAATTCAAATTGCTGAAGTTAAACATGTCACAGTAGCCCCTTCGGGGCAGAAAACAGATCTCACGTGCTGGACGAGCGATTGACATAATGTATTGATGGCCCACAAAATAAAGCAGCTCGTGACTGAAACAAAAACACAATTTGGCAAGGCAGGCAAAAACCACATAGGCTAAGGTATCAAGGCAAGGCAAAACTGAACAGGCAAACATCTCTGGCTAGAAAACAAGGCTCAGGCTGAAGCGTGTAATCACGCCAGGTTGACGAGGATGTCCTGTCTGACGTCCCTTAAATAAGGCAAGACTTAATTACAGACAGAAAAGAGCCAAGGACAATTAACCAAAGTACAAACCAAGGATCACGCTAAGAAAACCGGAAATTAACATAGGGCAAAATTAAAACCAAACCAGAACTGAGGATAATGCCAGGAATCATGATAATAATAATAACAATCAAAAACTGAGTCCAAGGCAAAGATAAATATAGAGCCAAAACACAGAGACCGTGATACCAATAAACACCAAAGAAACAGAACAGCAAATCAGAAAATACAAAACTCAAAGCGAGGACTTGGGCTGAACCCATGTCCCAGTCACAACAAAATACGCACTAGAAACCAAGGCGAGGACATGGGCACAGCCCACGTTCTGACAAAATATACAGTGGTGTGAAAAAGTGTTTGCCTCCTTCATGATTTCTCATTTTTTTTGTAAGTTTGTCACACTTAAATGTTTCAGGTCATCAAGCAAATTTAAATATTAGACAAAGATTACACAAGTAAACACAAAATGCAATTTTTAAATGAAGGTGTTTATTATCAAGAGTAAAAAAAAAATCCAAACCTACATGGCCCTATGTGAAAAAGTGATTGCCCCCCCACCCCGTTAAAAATGGTAAATGGTAAATGGCATTCACTTATATAGCGCTTTTATTCTCATTTCTTGATGACCAAAGTGCTTTACAGATCCTGCTATCCACCCATTCACACACACATTCACACACTGATGGAAAACATGAAACATAAATTAACTGTGGTTTATCACATCTTTGAAAAGCTGAGTTCAGTTTCTCTAGCCACAACCAGGCGTGATTACTGCCACACCTGTTCTCAATCAAGAAATCACTTAAATAGGACCTGCCTGACAAAGTGAAGTAGACCAAAAGATCCTCAAAAGCTAGACATCATGCTGTGATCCAAAGAAATTCAGGAAAAAAGGAGAAACAAAGTAATTGAGATCTATCAGTCTGGAAAAGGTTATAAAGCTGTTTCTAAAGCTTTGGAACTCCAGCAAACCACAATGAGAGTCATTACCTACAAATGGCGAAAACATGGAACAGTGTTAAACCTTCCCAGGGGTAGCCAGCCGACCAAAATTACCCCAAAAGCACAATGACGACTCATCCAAGAGGTCACAAAAGATCCCACAACAACATCCAAAGAACTGCAGGCCTCACTTGCCTCAGTTAAGGTCAGTGTTCATGACTCCACCATAAGAAAGAGACTGGGCAAAAATGGCCTGCATGGCAGAGTTCCAAGACTGCTGAGCAAAAAGAACATAAAGGCTCATCTCAGTTTTGCCAGAAAACATCTTGATAATCCCCAAGCTTTTGGGAAATACTCTGTGGACTGACAAGACAAAAATTGAACTTTTTGGAAGGTGTGTGTCCCATAACATCCGACGTAAAAGTAACACAGCATTTCAATTAAAGGAACATCATACCAACAGTAAAATATGGTGGTGGTAGTATGATGGTCTGGGGCTATTTTGCTGCTTCAGGACCTGAAAGACTTGTTGCGGTAAATGGAACCATGAATTCTGCTGTCTACCAAAAAAATCCTGAAGGAGAATGTCCAGCCATCTGTTCATGACCTCAAGCTGAAACGCACTTGGGTTCTGCAGCAGGACAATGAACCAAAACGCACCAGCAGGTCCACCTCTCAATGGCTTAAGAAAAACAAAATAAAGATTTTGGAGTGGCCTAGTCAAAGTCCTGACCTAAATCCAATTGAGATGCTGTGGCATGACCTTAAAAGGCGGTTCATGCTGGAAAACCCTCCAGTGTGGCTGAATTACAACAATTCTGCAAAGATGAGTGGGCCAAAATTCCTCCACAGCGCTGTAAAAGACTCATTGCCAGTTATCGCAAATGCTTGATTGCAGTTGTTGCTGCTAAGGGTGGCCCAACCAGTTATTAGGTTTAGGGGGCAATCACTTTTTCTGCACAGGCCCATGTAGGTTTGGATTTTTTTTTCCCTTAATAACAAACACCTTCATTTAAAAACTGTATTTTGTGTTTACTTGTGTTATCTTTGTCTAATATTTAAATTTGTTTGATGATCTGAAACATTTAAGTGTGACAAACTTACAAAAAAATGATAAATCATGAAGGGGGCACGGAGGGTTTAAGGAGGACTCAGGGGTGCAGGCAGGATTGTGATGGAACAGGAGGATTTATTTAATATAAACTCAGGGACAGAATTAAAGCAGCATGTGGGCTGAAAACTCAAACTAACAAAGTAAAACTTGGCAGGCAAAGGCAAACTTACATGGACCAAGAATGTGGACAAAAACCATGGCAGGATAATTGACAGGGAAACGACGACAATGACCTCTCAATGAAACAAAGACTCACATATATAGGGGAACTCATAATTAGAAGACACAGGACAGCTGAGAAGAATCAAGGGCTGAATAATGCACACATGAGGAAATAGCTATTGGTACGGAAACATGAGGAGCTGAGGACAACAGGTAAACTGGCACACACACACAACCATGAACTTAGACAGGGAATGACAAAACATGGCTAAAGAAAACAAGGACAATAGTACTGACAATAAACATAAATGGAAATCATACAATATAACCAAAGTACAGAAGACAATCATAAAACACAGACAACAGGGGAAGACATGACATGACAGACAACAACTGGGGAACACAAGGACACTTAATAATCATGATGATAACAATAATAATAACAAAAGTGTTAGCAAACCTGAAAATTTTTGGTGCTTGACCATAATGTACATACACTGTCTGCTGTGAAGTACTGTGCCAGGTGTAATTCATAAGGAAGGTCCACTACAGTTATTGATACAGCATTACCTCAAATGTATGTCAAAAAAATTAAAAGAATATAAGAAAAAAAATCAAAATTGATTGTGTGGTAAAAACTTTTATCAGCATCTTATGTGACCTTTTGTCTATTGTGATTTAACATGTTCTTCTTCTCTGTGACAGGGCCCTACAGGAAAAGCCGGCCTGCCTGGATTGAAAGGTGATAAGGTGATCTAAATGTTTATATTATTGCAGTGCATCTGTGTGTAATATGTCACAGGAAGCTCATATAATTGAACTTATTTCACAAAGCTTAATGGGCCTTATTTCTTTGATTAGGAAGGCATTAATTTAACCTCTTTAGAAAATGATGTTCAGTCAGCCAGATTTGGCCTAATTTTAGCTCATTCCCGCAAAGCCAAAAGGAGCTAATGCATCTGTCTGTCTAGCCACATTTTATGGGAATCACCACTCCTCCTAGGCAATTGCCCTGAACTCCACCAAACTCACACGCAATCATCCTCAGGTTGGTCTTCATCCATGTTGTGTTTAAGGTCAAGGTCACTGTGAAAGGTAAAGAGATCTGAGCATTTATGTTTTCATGAAAATCAATACTCCTCCTAGGCAATTGTCCAAATGCTCACCAAACTCATGCACAATGATCCCCAAGTGGGTCTGCATTCAGGTTGTGCTGAAAGTCAACTTAAGGGTCAAAAGTCAGGAGATCTGAGCACTTTTAGGGTGAGTTCATCAGGCCAGAGTGAGCTACTTCATCACTGACAGTCTGTGCTTTTTTGTCTAAATCTTGGTACCTGTATTGTTGTAACACAGATCTGAAAATCTGATCATACAGTCAACACCCATTTTTTTTTGCATGAAACTATGTTAACAGTTTGATAGCACAAATACAAATTCAAGTTCAGTGTGTTTGTGTGCGTATGCAGTGGCAGTGTTTGTGCACTACACACATAAATTACAATTAAGTCAAGCTGTTTCAGACAACATATTTATAGTGGCTTGAAATATCAGTTTAAAGGTGCTGCTGCACACTATTCTGGTTCTTTGTATTTGTGAGCAGTGTGGCTGTACAGTCTTGTTATATCTCTGTATGATACCATGAAATCTAGGGTGAAATTGGGCAAGGGGGCGAGCCAGGAGAAATGGGATATCAAGGTGATAAGGTATGTCTCTGCCACACATTCACAACAATCTACCTGTTTTTTTTAGGTCTTTTATTACCAACAAAACCTAAAATAAAAAAAGATTCAGAAACATTCGAGATATTATATTACCAAGGCTAATGTGATTAATGTGCTTTAATGAATATCTGGCTTATATTAGCATCTTCAGATATTGTCTTGTTGACTCACACCTGCAAATAAGTGTCTGTATATATTTTCACTTGATGATTCAGACCACTATAAGAATATTGTGACTTTATATTTTAGGGTGCCGCTGGTGCGCCTGGTCTTCCGGGCCCCAGAGGGAAACCAGGACCACTGGTATGTTTGTGTGAGTTTGTGCTGGCAATATTAATAAAATGCCAGTAGTATTTGTTTTTCATGTGTGGTTTAGCATTTTAAAGTTTATTTTGGTAAGCTTTTATAGACAAAATGAAGTAATCATAAAGTACTGCAGTGAGATTTTTAAGTCACAATCACAATATGCTATCAAACCTTTGTTACCAATAAAGTGAAATCAAGGGAGTCAGATTTTAATAAATGTATCTTTTGCTTGCCTGTCAGCAGAACAAAACTCAAAAAATTAATGTAAAATCAAAGTATTATTATAATTTATTATTTACACAGTTTAACTTTATTGGACAGAGACTGTGAACAAGTATATAAATAAATTATTGGGATATAATTAATTCTCATTTAACTTGGACAGATTTGTGAAGACAGCAAAGATAATTTTAAAAGATTCTTTTATTTCTCAAGGATTTTATTCCTTACAGAGTAATGGGCAAATGATTCCAGACAGACAGGCCAGTCATTAGATACCAATAAGTATAACTCATTATTTGTGTAGTTTTCTGTTTGCTGTGTGAGAAACTGGTGCGACGGATTGTGAAAACACGTGAAAAAGTTATTTAAGGAAGGCTTTCACAGAAACGTTACTACTCTGGGGTGACATAACGACACTGCACGATACACCATAGATCTCAGTGTTGAGTAATTAATGACTCTCAGTTCTCTGAAATTAACATTAATAATGTCCAAAGTGCACATGGAACATATTAGTGAGACGGCTTGTCAATGGTGTGTTTTGGTTTTTTTTATGCTTTAACTGGGTAATATCAAACCTAAAATCATAGGAACAAAGGGCCTCCTCAGTCAGCAATATATAGCATTTTTCTAGAATCTCCCCATTTGCATCATTAACAGAGGAATAATTACAATATAATTATTATCTAAGAGAATCAGTGCTTATACCCCCCCCCCCCCCGCACAAAAAAGATTGTTAAATAGTATATGCAGTATTGAATTTGTCCTGTCTTCTCTGTATTTTAACAGGGTAAAATTGGAGATACGGGGGCAACAGGACCACCAGGACCTCCAGGACCAGAGGTGGGACAAACAGCAATTATAGTTTTTAGCTCATTCTGGCAAAGCCAAAAATAACTAATACAATAGCACAGTGTCCATTGTCACCAAAGGCTTACAATGATCTCTAGGTGGGTCTACATCCATTGCTGTTGTAGTGGTTTCATCAGGTCAGACTGAGCTAGTCTGTCACTGAAGACCTGGTTTTAACCCTACAGTCAAAAGCTGCACACTCTTGCTGTGGTTAAAAACCAGATTAATTAGAGAAAACCCATGCAGGCACTGGGAAAACCTTCTGTGAGACATCACTGCCAACATACTGCTCTCTTTTGATATTGTTGTCATTTTATACAGGTTCCTAGAACCACACTCATTCTTGGAGATAGGGTGTATAGGGCAGCTATCCACAAGGGCTTGTGAGTAGAGCAGCTCCTCTGGCATGGAAAAAAGCCACCAGAGGTGCCATCTGACAAGGATTACCCCTGAACAGAGGCCACATTAGGTTTTCAAGCATGTCCTCCACCCCTGAGTAGACCAAAAACATGAATAGAGGTTTTACTTTAAAAGTCTCAAAGAACAAGTTAATTATAGTGTTAATCTGAAAAGGCAGCTGAAGTATAACAACTTAAAAGGATGAGATGCAATATTTTGAGTCCGGGTGTGCACCCCTCTGGAGCACAAGGACAGGACCCAAACGCCAAACTCAAGCATGTGGTGTTTTTTTCCAGGCTACTGCCTGAGGGCAGCGTGAACATGAGCCTAAATGACAACTGACTTACAGTCTTCAGACTAGAACATGAAAAAAAAAAACTTAGGGATGGCTTGGTAACATGAAAACATGGCATGACAAGGCTGGAGAACAAAAGAAGGCAGCGTTCGGCATGTATATATAGCCCAGCAATCAAGACACCCGTGAATAATGAAAAACCAAGAAACAAGATTCAGCCGTGATCAATCAGGGAAACAAGGACCAAAAAACCAAGGTGCTGTCAATTATAAAAAGCCAAACCAAAAAACTGAGACAGGAGTAAAGCATGACACCAGGAAAATAGGGATCAAAACCAAACATAGCAGTAACCATGATAATAAAACCAAGACACAACCACAAACATGACAATATAAAAAAGAAGTGTAACCATGAACTTAAAGCGAGGACATGGGCTGAGCTCCTGCCCCAATTAAACAAAATACAAGAAAATAAACACCAGACCAGGACATGAGCTCAGTCCCAGTCCAAACTTTTACAATTTTTTTTCTCATTTCATTGAAAGAAAAGCAAGCAAGCTATAGACATTGAGACAGTGACTGAACCTATTAAATACAGCTCCAGAAAAAAATAAGACACCACTGCAAAATCTCTTCTAAACTAGAAAAGCACTCAGAGTGCATACCTCCACCAAGGTTCCTTCCATCCCTCATGGATCATCTCCAAAATTTAATGAGTTTATCCTTGGCCCAAGGGCTACCTCTGGTGAAAATTTCATCAAAATCCGTGCAGTAGTTTTTGCGTAATCCTGCTAAAAGACAGACAACCCACCCCGATCACATTACCTCCTCGGTGGAGGTAATTAGTATTTCTACATGTATGGCAGCCATTCAGTTTGGGTATCTGTTGAATTCTAACACAATGATGCCTCAGTCTGCTAAAGGATGTACTGATTAGATGATCATCTAAGCATGTAAGATGCATGAAAGCTGTGAATAAAAATCAGTTATTACACAAATACAGATTTCTGAGTTCTTCCAAACTTAAAACTTTATTGTAGTGTTTAAGAATGAACATGAACTTGTTTTCTTTGTTGTTGTAGTTGTTTTATTTGATCTATAAGCAACATCTTTTTTGTTGTTTTGATCAGTTGTCATTTTCTGCAAATAAATGCTGCAATTGACAATATTTTGACTTGGAATTTGAGTGAGATGTTTTTATATGTATTTTGTATGTGTGTCACACTTAAATGTTTCAGATCATCAAACATGTTTAAATATTAGACAAAAATAACACAAGTAAACACAAAATGCACTTCTTAAATGAAGGTGTTTATTATTAAGGATAAAAAAAAATCCAAACCTACATGGCCCTGTGTGAAAAAGTGACACCCCCCCTTCCTCCCGTTAAAACATAAATTAACTGAGGTTTATCACATCTTTGGAAGGCTGAGTTCAATTTCTCTAGCTACACCCAGGCCTGATTACTGCCACACCTGTTCTCAATCAAGAAATCACTTAAATAGGACCTGTCTGACAAAGTGAAGTAGACCAAAACATCCTCAAAAGCTAGACATCATGCTGTGATCCAAAGAAATTCAGGAACAAAGGAGAAACAAAGTAACTGAGATCTATCAGTCTGGAAAAGGTTATAAAGCCATTTCTAAAGCTACTCCAGCAAACCACAGTGAGAGCCATTATCCACAAATGGCAAAAACATGGAACAGTGTTGAACCTTCCCAGGAGGGGGCGGCCGACCAAAATTACCCCAACAGCGCAGCGACAACTCATCCAAGAGGTCACAAAAGACCCCGCAACAACTTCCAAACAACTGCAGATCTCACTTTCCTCAGTTAGGGTCAGTGTTCATGACTCCACCATAAGAAAGAGACTGGGCAAAAATGGCCTGCATGGCAGAGTTCCAAGGTGAAAACCACTGCTGAGCAAAAAGAACATAGAGTAAAAGCTCATCTCAGTTTTGGCAGAAAACATCTTGATAATCCCCAAGGCTTTTGGGAAAATACTCTGTGGAATGATGAGACAACAGTTGAACTTTTTGGAAGGTGTGTGTCCCATTACATCCGGCGTAAAAGTAACACAGCATTTCAGAAAAGGAACATCATACCAACAGTAAAATATGGTGGTGGTAGTGTGATGGTCTGGGGCTATTTTGCTGCTTCAGGACCTGTAAGATTTGCTGTGGTAAATGGAACCATGAATTCTGCTGTCTACCAAAAAATCCTGAAGGAGAATGTCCGACCATCTGTTCATGACCTCAAGCTGAAGCACACTTGGTTTCTGCTGCAGGACAATGATCCAAAACACACCAACAAGTCCACCTCTGATTGGCTTAAGAAAAACAAAATGAAGACTTTGGAGTGGCCTAGTCAAAGTCCTGACCTAAATCCAATTGAGATGCTGTGGCATGACCTTAAAAGGCGGTTCATGCTCGAAAACCCTCCAGTGTGGCTGAATTACAACAATTCTGCAGAGATGAGTGGGCCAAAATTCCTCCACAGCGCTGTAAAAGACTCATTGCCAGTTATTGCAAATGCTTGATTCCAGTTGTTGCTGCTAAGGGTGGCCCAACCAGTTATTAGGTTTAGGGGGCAATCACTTTTTCACACAGGGCCATGTAGGTTTGGATTTTTTTCCCTTAATAACAAACACCTTCATTTAAAAACTGTATTTTGTGTTTACTTGTGTTATTTTTGTCTAATATTTAAATTTGTTTGATGATCTGAAACATTTAAGTGTGACAAACCTACAAATAAATGAGAAATCAGGAAGGAGGCAAACACTTTTTCACACCATTGTAAATAGTAAAACTAGATAAAGTTATAATTTTTATTTTTTTCCAAAGCTGTATGATTATTTTCTGAGTATCTCTCCTTAGCTGCTGCTGTTGTCTAGATGATGCACACCCATTACCTGAAGATATCTGCCCTGAAAAATCCAGACAAATAACCGTAGAATTAAGAAGGTGATCATAGCTTACAGGATCTGAGTGGCATTGCTATATAAAGGCATATTATAGTCATGAATAAGTCAAATGATCATACATCTCATGCATTTACAAGGGATGTTAATGAACATTGCTTTACTTAAGTTCAGTTGTTAACTGTCTCTGGTATGTTCTATTTCTTGTTTCCTGACTGTAACCTAGTTACAAAGATGAAATTGTGTAGATTAACAAAAAAGAATGGGGGGGAAGCAAAAGTAAAAATCTTTCAGCTTTTATCAAAAAGGGAAGCTTGTGGCAAACTAAAAGAGAGGAAGGTTATAGAAAATATAAACGAGAAATATCATTTGTTGTGGCTCAGTGCAGTAAAAATTGCTGAGTAAAGAAAGGTGAATTCTGAACCAGCCCATACACGTCTATAAAACATAATCATCTTCCTGTGTTTTTACATCTTTTTACACTGTGCGCGATGTGATGGGCATAAATCCAACTTGGTGCTTCCTTTATGTCCGCTTCCGTGACAAATTATGATTAGAGAAGACATCTCTGATATACAGTGGATATAAAAAGTCTACACACCCCTGTTTAAATGCCAGGTTTTTGTGATGTAAATAAAATGAGACCGTGTGGAAATGTGAAAATGACGAGGCAGAGTTTATCTCACGAGTCAGGTTTATTCACATCTTCCAACATCAGCAAAGCAGAAAGAGGAAAAACACAGACATTCGTCCTTTATATATCCAGGATCTTCAAAGCTCACAGTCACATTGCATTTAATCACAAGTAACAATGCATCTCTCCTTAAATCCTATAACATCCTCCTCATAGTCTCTGGCAGACCAGGAAATCCCTCAAGGCCATCTCTTGCATACCAAAGACTAAATTTTCACATCCTCCTGTTATCTCCAAGGAGACCCAGTTCTTTGTTCTACTCTGAGATGTGAAGCTTAAAGTGATACATATGTGTCCCACATGACCCCCCCCCCAAACATCTAAGATGGAACAACAGAATAACAGTCTGCATGTCATGATAAAATCATTACACATTAACCCACGTGCTGCTTGGGCCTCAGTCTCCTCCTGTATCTGCTGTAAGCGGGCTTCGCCACTTCTGCGGCGCCATCCTGCTGGGAAACTGCTGTCTGGGGGTGAGAACTGTTTGTCACTCCCTGTGGGTGTTCTGGGGAATGTCCCCGAGGGGGTCTGCCGCGCCGAGGAGCCCTGGCCAACAGCACATCCTCATCCGCCACCACAAAGGCGGGTTTGAGCCTGTTTATGCCAATCTTTTCCTTCCTGCCCCCCAAATCTAGCAAAAAATGCTTGTCCCCTGTTTCCAGCACTCTAAATGGTCCATCATAAGGTGGTCGCAGCGGTGGGCGATGGGCATCGTGTCTGACAAAAACAAACTCCGCGTTTTTCAAAGCCTTAGGCACAAAAACGCGCGGAAAACTGTGGTGAACGGGGCCAGGCAGCGTGCCCGATTCCGTGCCACGCTGCAACCGCTGAGACGGGGAGCTATCTGGCGCAGGATTATCTGGGAGAAACTCCCCGGGCAGCCGAAGTGGCTGCGCAAAAACTAGCTCAGCCGGGGAGGCTTCTAAGTCCTCTTTAGGTGCAGAACGCAACCCCAATAAAACCCACGGTAGCCTGTCTACCCAATTTGCATCCGTCAGCGACGCTCTGAGAGCCGCTTTCAATGACCTATGAAAACATTCGCATAACCCATTAGCCTGCGGATTGTACGCGGTTGTGCGGTGGATCGTTACCCCCAGGCTGCGGGCCATTGCTGACCAAAGTTCGGAAACAAATTGAGGACCTCTGTCGAACGTAATGTTCGACGGGACTCCAAAGCGCGCTACCCATGCTGTTAAAAACGCACGCGCCACCTCCTTGGCTGTGGTTGACGCCAGTGGGACCACTTCCGGCCAGCGCGTGGTGCGGTCCACCATTATCAGAAGGTGTGTGCACCCCTGTGACGGCGGGAGGGGGCCTACAAGGTCCACGTGAACATGATCGAACCTCTTAGCCGGGATGTGAAATGGCTCCAAGGGAGCTCTCGTGTGTCTGTGTACCTTGGCTCATTGACAAGCCATGCAGGCTGCTGCCCACTCCTTAACTTGTTTACGCAGGCTCGGCCATACAAATTTCTCTCCTACCATTTTGATCGACGCGCGCACTCCCGGGTGCGCCAGAGAATGAATCGAGTCAAAAACGCGGCGGCGCCACGCGGCCGGTACCACAGGACGCGGTCGCCCAGTGGAGACATCGCAGATTAGGGGGGGCATACCGTCTTGCAGCACCCTGTTCTCCAGCCTTGACCCTGTTGGTCCAGACTGGAGCGCGCACACGTCCGCATCGCTAACCTGATCCACGGTCATGGCTGCATAATCTATCCCTACGTGGACTGGGGCTGCCACGGCGCGCGCGAGACAGTCTGCCACTACATTCAGTTTACCCGCCACGTGCTGAATATCGGTAGTAAACTCTGAGATGGAGGCCAGCTGTCTTTGCTGCCGGCCCGACCACGGTTCTGAAACCTTGGCCATCGCGAATGTCAGCGGCTTGTGGTCAACGAACACGGTGAAACGGCGTCCCTCCAGCCAGAACTGGAAGTGGAGAATGGCCAAGTGGAGAGCTAACAACTCCCTGTCGAATGCGCTGTATTTTCGTTCACTATCACGCAAAGTCCTGCTGAAAAAGGCGAGCGGCTGCCAAGCCCCGGCTACATGCTGCTCCATGACCGCCCCTATGGCCACATCTGACGCGTCAGTAGTGAGCGCTATGCAGGCCGTTGGGTCCGGATGTGCTAACAATGCAGCGTTTGCCAGGGCTGTTTTGACCTCCGAGAATGCTCGCTCTCGCTCCGGAGACCATTCGATCTTATTTGTGGGTTTTTGTTTTTTGAGTGCAGCATACAATGGTTGCATGAGCTGCGCTGCGCGGGGGAGGACATGGTTATAAAAATTCACCATTCCCAAAAACTCCTGTAACGCCTTGACCGTTTGTGGCTGGGGAAAATTTGCTACCTCGCGCACTTTGTCAGGCAGCGGCACCGCTCCTTCTGGAGAGACGCGATGCCCCAAAAAATCAATCTGCGTCCCCCCGAACTGACACTTCGCTGGGTTGATTATTAAACTGTGCTCTCCCAACTTCCGGAAAACTGCCGTGAAGTGGTTTTCGTGTTCGTCTTTGGACGCGCTGGCTACTAAGATGTCGTCCAGGTAGACGAATACGAAGGGGAGATCGCGCAACACCGCGTCCATCATGCGTTGGAATGTCTGCGCAGCGCCTTTAAGCCCAAATGGCATGCGCAAAAACTCGAATAGACCAAACGGAGTTATTACCGCTGTTTTGGGTATGTCCTCAGCGCGCACTGGGACTTGGTGGTAACCGCGGACCAAGTCTATCTTAGAAAAAACGCGCGCCCTCGCCAAATGAACGGAAAAATCTTGGATATGCGGGATTGGGTAGCGGTCGTGCGCTGTGGCGTTGTTCAACCTGCGGAAATCTCCGCAAGGTCGCCACGAGCCGTCAGCTTTCGGGACCATGTGAAGCGGGGAAGCCCATGGGCTGTTCGAACGCCTGATGATGCCCAACCTTTCCAGGTTGGTGAACTCCTCGCGCGCTATGGTCAGTTTAGCTGAATCCAAGCGCCGAGCTTTTGCAAAAATGGGTGGTCCGGTGGTAGTAATAAAATGTTCCACCCTGTGTTTAGCGACGGCTGCTGAAAATGTGGGAACCGTGAGTGCTGGGAACTGAGTGAGCAGTGTGTGGAACTTACCGCTTGCAGCTGTGACGTTGGCTTGTGCTGTTGGCGGGGCCACTCGGGCCGTACAGGGAATAAAATAAAAAGAAAGTGCATTAACCAGGCGCCTGTTAACAAGATCAACCAACAAACCATGTGAGCACAGAAAATCAGCCCCCAACATATTGAAATTCACTGCAGCTATGACAAAAGTCCACTCAAATGTACGGCCGTGTAGGGACAGAAGCAGAGTCCTCTCACCAAAGGTCTTAATCTCTGAGCCGTTCGCTGCTGATACTCCGTGACCTCTGGAAACCGCCAGCCGGTCAGCGGAGGAAGGTGTGATGAAACTCAACTGGGAGCCTGTGTCCACGAGGAAATGCCTCCCCGAGCTCGCATCCTTCAAGTAGAGCAGCTTGTTCTCCTCCCTGAGGGCCGCAGCTGCTACCGACCCCCGGTCTTGGCGTTTCCCAAGCGCTTGAACTGGCACGGTGGTATACATTTGCATGCCTTCTCTGCAAAGCGGCGATGGTAGAAACAGAGGGTGTCTCCTCCGCAATCCTTAGCCCCTGCTGCCGCCGTTGTCGGTGGTTCTGCTACCGCCGTCTCTGGCCCCTCGCCATCTCCGGCCGTCGCGCCGAACTCCGTCGCTGCCGCGGTGGCCGCGCGCTGTTTGCTGGCGTTGAGAATCCGGTGCGCCTCCTGGGCCAGCGCGCGGAAGTCCCACTGGACCAACAACGGCAAACTGGCCATGGTCGCTCTCATGGCCGACGGTAGGGTCCTGAAGAAAATGTGGGTGAAGATGAAGTTGTCGTCATCTGAGCCCCTCAACCTCAGCATGTTTTCCATCAGGTCAATGGGCGTGCCATCTCCCAAGTCGTTCAGAGCCAGGAGCCTCTCCGCTCTCTCCTCGACTGAGAGAGTGAAGCGCTGGATAAGTGCAGCCTTCAACCCGCCGTATTTGTCGTTGGCCGGTGGCCGCTCCAATAGGCTCTCCACATGCTGAGCCGTGCAGTTGTCGAGCTTTGCAATCACATGGTAGAACTTCATGTCATCTACCGTTATCCCCCGGAGGGCGAACTGTGCTTTGACCAAGTGGAACCAGGAACGCGAGTTTTCCTACCAAAAGTCCGGTAGCTGGACTGTAGCGGCATACGTTTGGCTGGGAGCTCCTGACTCAGCTGGCCCGGGGGAATTTCTTTCATCTATGATACGTCTTAGGGTCACCAGTGTGGAAATGTGAAAATCACGAGGCAGAGTTTATCTCACGAGTCAGGTTTATTCACATCTTCCAACATCAGCAAAGCAGAAAGAGGAAAAACACAGACATTCGTCCTTTATATATCCAGGACCTTTAAAGCTCACAGTCACATAGCATTTAATCACAAGTAACAATGCATCTCTCCTTAAATCCTATAACATCCTCCTCATAGTCTCTGGCAGACCAGGAAATCCCCCAAGGCCCTCTCTTGCATACCAAAGACTAAATTTTCACATCCTCCTGTTATCTCCAAGGAGACTCAGTTCTTTGTTCTACTCTGAGATGTGAAGCTTAAAGTGATACATATGTGTCCCACAACCGCGATAAATCATTTCAAAACTTTTTCCACCATTAATGTGACCTATAACTTGTACAACCCAATTGAAAAACAAACTGAAATCTTTCAAGGGGAAAAATAAAAACTTACAATAACCTGTTTGCATAAATATGCACAACCTTAAACTAATACTTTGTTGCAGCACCTTGGCTTTTATTACAGCACTGAGTCTTTTTGGGTAGGAGTCTATCAGCATGGCACATCTTCATATGGTAATATTTGCCCACTGTTCTTTGCAAAAATGCTCCAAATCTGTCAGATTGCAAGGGCATCTCCTGTGCACAGCCCTCTTCAGATCACCCCACAGATGTTCGATCAGATATGGGTCTGAACTCTGTCTGGACCATTCCAAAACCTTAATCTTCTTCTGGTGAAGCCATTTTTTGTTAATTTGGATGTGTGCTTTGGGTCACTGTTGTGCTGAAAGATGAAGTTTCTCTTAATCTTCAGCTTTCTCCCAGAAGCCTGAAGGTTTTGTGCCCACATTGACTGATATTTGGAACTGTTCATAATTCCCTCCACCTTGACTAAGGCCCCAGTTCCAGCTGAAGAAAAATGGCCCCAAAGCATGATGGTACCACCACCATGCAACACTGTAGGTGTGGTGTTCTGTTGGTGATGAGCAGTGTTGTGTTTGTGCCAAATATACCTTTTGGTATTATGACCAAAAAGTTCAGCCTTGGTTTCATCGGACCATAACATATTTTCCCACATGTGTTTGGGAGATTTCAAATGTGTTTTTGCAAAATGTAGCTGGGCTTGGATGTTTTTCTTCGTAAGATAAGGCTTCCATCTTGCCACCTTAGATGGGAGATTGTCACGTGTACTAAACAGCCAGTACTTGCCAGAAATTCCTGCAGCTCCTTCAATGTTGCTGTCGGCCTCTTGGCAGCCTCCCTGACCAGTTTTCTTCTCGCCTTTTCATCAATTTTGGAGGGATGTCCAGTTCTTGGTAATGTCACTGTTGTGCCATATTTTCTCCGCTTGATGATGGCTATCTTAACTGTGTTCCATGGTATATTTAATGCCTTGGAAATTCTTTTGTACCCTTTTCCTAACTGATACCCTTAAGCAATGAGATCCCTCTAATGCTTTGGAAGCTATCTGCGGACCATGGCTTGTGCTGTAAGATGTGACTACAAAAATGTTAGGAAAAGCCTACTAGAACAGCAGAACTTTATTTAGGGTTAATCAGAGGTACTTTACATGGTGGCAGGTGTGTGCTGACTCCTATTTAACATGAGTTTGAATGTGACTGGTTAATTCTGAACACAGCCACATCCCCAGTTACAGTATAACAGGGTGTGCATATTTATGCAACCAGGTTATTGTAAGTTTTCTGTTTTTTTTATTTTTCCCCTTAAAAGATTACAGTTTGTTTTTCAATTGAATTGTACAGGTTATAGGTCACATTAATGGTGGAAAAAGTTTTGAAATGATTTATCTTGGTCTCATTTTTTTACATCACAAGAACCTGGCAGTTGAACAGGGGTGTGTAGACTTTTTATATCCACTGTAGTACTGAAGAACCTTAAAAAGATGTAGGTAGTGGATTTAAATTATGTATTGTGTAGAACAAATACAAATATTTTTAAATCTTGGCTGAAATGGACAGTAAAAAACTGTTTAAATGGTACATTTGTAGAGGAGCTGGAAATAATGAGGCGATTTTGTTTAAAAGCAGCGTTTTAATATTCAGCTCTCCTAACTTGTCTCATCTGGTGCAGAGCGTGGCAGAAGGTAAAAAGAGGCAGAGTTCTGCCAGCTCGCTGGTTAAATACAGGCACACATCAAAAGACAGGCATTACAAAGGCTGATACCCCTCGTTATCTTAATCCCCCCATTGTCCTGTTATCTCCTCTCCTCTTCTTGGGAGGTGATGGAAATTCCCCTCCTCGCCTTGGGGGGTGAGGGTGACTCCTCAGTGTCCGCCGTTGCGTCCTGGGACGTCTTTGTTCTTTACACGGCAGGTGAGATTCCTTTGTCCTTTCAGAGGTGTGAAGTTCCTTACATATGCAGTCACTAAGCATTTCACATGTTCAGACATATGTAGGTATGGAATATATGAGTAATATAGACCACAGGCCCCCCAAACAACTAGGAAAGGACAACAGAAAGATTCACAGTCTAGAACAGTTACTACGACATACTACGTGTTACAGCTATTGCCACAGAAGAACTTTCCGGCAGCCATGCTTCTAAGATAGTTCAGTGGTAATCATAACAGTATAGTAAAATCATAAGTCAGTCCTAAACTGTTGCAGCACAATTAGAGAGTAATTGTGGAGTGGTTGGTGTCAGTCCCTGTGCAGCTTGGGTTTAATTCTTCTCCCAAAACTGCTGTAGGTTGGTTTAGGCGTCCTGCTGGGACGTGCTTGTGAGGGATCTGCAGTGTGGGAAGGAGAGAGATTATTTGTTCCCTGCCTGGGGGCTGAAACTTTTCCCTTGGGTGGTCTACCTCGCCGAGGTGCTCTCGCCAACTGTGCAGGTTCATCTTTCAACAAGAAGGCAGGTTTAAGTCTGTCAATGCTGACTGTTTCTTTTCTGTCCCCATAATCAAGCACAAAGTGTTTGTCACCATGTTCCAGCACTCTGTAAGGGCCATCGAATACTGGGCGTAACGTTGGTTTTAGGGCTTCATGCTTAACAAAAACGAACTCAGCTTTTTTTAAAGTTTGAGGGACAAAAACCCTTGGAAAGGAGTGGTGAGCTGGACCGGGTAGGGAGTCCGGTCCGTTGCTGCCTAAAAACCTTGGGACTGGTTCTGGATTCTCTGGTAAAAATTCACCTGGGAGTCTGAGAGGTTGGGCAAAGACTAATTCTGCAGGAGAAGCGTCTAGATCCTCTTTAGGTGCAGCGCGCAACCCCAATAAAACCCAGGGAAGTTTATTTACCCAATTTGTGTCCATTAGTGAGGCTCTGAGGGCGGCCTTTAAGGACCTGTGAAAACGCTCGCATAACCCATTAGCCTGAGGATGATAAGCGGTGGTGCGATGAATTGTTGCTCCTAAGCTGTTGGACATGGCTGACCAGAGCTCTGAGACAAATTGAGGCCCCCTATCAGACGTGATGTCCGATGGAACGCCGAAACGTGCCACCCAGTTTGTCAGAAAAACGCGAGCGACTTCCTCCGCTGTAGTTGCTGCTAGAGGAACTGCCTCTGGCCAGCGCGTGGTGCGGTCTATCATTGTTAGTAGGTGTGTGAAACCTTGGGAGGAAGGCAGTGGCCCAACTAGGTCGACATGGATGTGGTCGAACCTTCTAGCAGGGATTGGAAAAGGCTCCAGAGGGGCTTTTGTGTGTCTGTGTATTTTGGCGCGTTGACAAGAAATGCACGTTTTTGCCCACTCTTTTACGTCTTTGCGCAGGCCTGGCCACACAAATTTTTCAGCAACCATTTTGACCGAGGCGCGCACACCTGGGTGTGTGAGGGAGTGAATTGCGTCAAAAATGCGGCAGCGCCAAGTGGCTGGCACTAACGGGCGAGGTCGGCCAGTTGAAATATCGCATATTAGGGGGGGCACGCCGTCGCGTAACCCTTTTTTCTCCAGCCTTAACCCTGTTGGTCCAGACAAGAGTGCGCGCACGTCCGCGTCGCTGTTTTGTTCTTCTGCTATGGCTGCATAATCTATCCCTTCATGGATAGGTGCTGTGTATGTGTCTGTGTTAGTGAAGAGTTCCGCTGCTGAGGCAGTATAATCTGTCTCCTCGCGCTCTGGCGGTGCCACAGCGCGAGAGAGACAGTCCGCTACTACGTTAAGTTTGCCTGCTACGTGTCGAATGTCTGTCGTGAACTCTGAAATCGCAGCCAGCTGTCTTTGTTGTCTGCCCGACCATGGTTCTGAAATTTTAGCCATAGCAAAGGTGAGCGGCTTATGGTCTACAAAAGCCGTGAAACTCCGCCCTTCTAGCCAAAACTGGAAGTGGCGGATGGACAAATGAAGCGCCAATAGCTCTCTGTCAAAAGTGCTGTATTTGCGTTCAGTTGGGTTTAGCGATTTGCTAAAGAATGCTAAAGGTTGCCAGACCCCGCTGACAAGTTGTTCTACAACTGCCCCTATGGCCAGGTCCGAAGCATCTGTGGTTAGTGCGATGCGGGCCGCGGGATCTGGGTGAACTAACATTGTGGCGTTAGCTAGGGCATTTTTAACCTCCTCGAAAGCGCGTTCGCGCTCCGGGGTCCATTCGACCGCGTTGGAAGCCTTCTTTTTTTTGAGCGCGTCATATAGGGGCTGCATGAGCTGAGCTGCGTAGGGGAGGAAGCGGTTATAAAAATTAACCATCCCCAAAAATTCCTGTAGCGATTTGACCATGTGGGGCCATGGAAAACCTTATATCGCACGAACTTTGTCTGGGAGCGGAACTGCCCCCTTCGGGGAGACTTTGTGTCCCAAAAAGTCAATTTGCGAAACGCCGAATTTGCATTTGGCTGGATTGATTATTAGCCCGTGCTCCTCCAGCCTCTGAAAAACGGTAGTGAGGTGCTGCTCGTGTTCCTCTTCTGACGAGCTGGCTACCAGCATGTCGTCGAGGTAGACGAAGACAATGGGGAGGTCGCGTAGGACCGCGTCCATCATGCGTTGAAAAGTTTGGGCCGCACCCTTGAGGCCGAAAGGCATTCGCAAGAATTCAAAAAGGCCGAAAGGGGTTATAACCACCGTTTTAGGAACGTCTTCAGCTCGGACAGGGACCTGGTGATAACCGCGGACTAAGTCTATCTTTAAAAAAATGCGCGCACCCGCTAGGTGCAGTGAAAAGTCTTGAATGTGAGGGATTGGGTAGCGGTCATGCGCTGTAGCGTTGTTTAATCTGCGGTAATCTCCGCACGGTCGCCAAGAACCGTCGGATTTCGGAACCATGTGAAGTGGTGAAGCCCAGGGGCTCTTTGAGCGTCTAACAATGCCCAATTTTTCGAGAGTTGCAAACTCGTCACGTGCTATGTTGAGCTTGGCCGCGTCTAAGCGGCGAGCTTTGGCAAAAACGGGAGGTCCCATTGTTGGAATGAAGTGTTTAACTCTGTGTTTAGCTACAGTGGCTGAAAATTTGGGGGTTGTGAGTGCTGGAAATTGGGTGAGGAGTTGCTCAAACTTAACTCCTGCCGTGGTGACGTTGGCCTGCACAGGTGGTGGAGAAACTCGAGCTGAGCATGGAATAGAAGCAAAAGATAGTGCATTAACCAGGCGCCTATTTGCCAGATCCACTAATAACCCATGTGCACACAAAAAATCTGCGCCTAACAAGTTAAAACTCACTGCTGCTACAACAAATGTCCATCTGTAGCTGCGGCCGTGGATGAGGAGGTGCAGGCTCTTTTCGCCGAATGTGTCGATGTCAGAGCCGTTGGCTGCCACTGCTCCGTTGCCCCGGGTACCCATGGCTCGATCCGCGTGGGAGGGCATGACGAAACTCAGCTGAGCTCCTGTGTCGATGAGGAACTGCTTGCCTGTGTGTCCATCCGTCACGTACAACAGCTTATTTTTCTCGCCGAGAACCGCTGCTGTTAACGGCCCTCGGCTTTGGCGTTTCCCGACATCGTGAATTTGCAGGGGGGAACGCATTTGCGGGCTTTCTCAGCGAAGCAGTGATGGTAATAACAGATGTCGTTCTGTTTGTTACGTTTGGTCCGCGCCGCTGTCACCGTGGGCTGGGTCTGCTCCGTGGGTTGTGGCTCTCCATGGCTCGGGGCGTCAGTTTTGAGGTCTGCGGATGCCGCTGTGGGTGTCAGCTCCTTGCAGGCGTTGACGAGCCAGTAAGCCTCGTTGGCCAGTGTGCGGAAGTCTTGGTGGTTGTTGCACTTCATGCTGGCGAGTGTCCCTCTCATGTGTGGCGGCAGCGTGCTGAGGAAAATAAACTGGAAGAGGAAATTGTCATTGTCCTCTTCCTTGAGTTGCAGCAAATCCTCCATGAGGGTCTTCGGATTGCCCCTCTGTGGCCGTAGACCGCCAGGATCTTCTTGGCTCTTTCCTCCGCTGACGGGACGTAGTTCGCCACGATGGTCACCTTGAGTGTCTCGTACTTGTCCCAGGTCGGTGGTCGCCGGATCAAGCTCCGCACACACTTTGAAGTGGCGGAGTCGAGTTTGGAGACGATGTGATAGAACTTCGTATCGTCTGCCGTGATGCCCGCCAGTATGAATTGTGCTTCAGCCTGCTGAAACCAAGAGGCGGGGTCTTCTCGCCAGAAGTCTGGCAGCTTGACAGCGACGGCGTTAGTGCACACCATCACTGTTGTGCCCGCCGGGTGAGGGTGCCTTGCTTCGGCTCTCACGGCGGTGCTGGAGCTCGGTTGAGCTCTCTCAATTCCTTCTGCCGGAGGGAACGGTTGTTCGTCCGCTCCCTCGTCTGCGTAGTTGCTGGCGTCTGCCTGAGTCGCCACGGATGAGTCGCTTGAAGAAGAACGCCTCCGGTCCATACTCGCGTCAAGGTCACCAGTGTAGAGGAGCTGGAAATAATGAGGCGATTTTGTTTAAAAGCAGCGTTTTAATATTCACCTCTCCTAACTTGTCTCATCTGGTGCAGAGCGTGGCAGAAGGTAAAAAGAGGCAGAGTTCTGCCAGCTCGCTGGTTAAATACAGGCACACATCAAAAGACAGGCATTACAAAGGCTGATACCCCTCGTTATCTTAATCCCCCCATTGTCCTGTTATCTCCTCTCCTCTTCTGGGGAGGTGATGGAAATTCCCCTCCTCGCCTTGGGGGGTGAGGGTGACTCCTCGGTGTCCGCTGTTGCGTCCTGGGACGTCTTTGTTCTTTACACGGCGGGTGAGATTCCTTTGTCCTTTCAGAGGTGTGAAGTTCCTTACATATGCAGTCACTAAGCATTTCACATGTTCAGACATATGTAGGTATGGAATATATGAGTAATATAGACCACACATTCATTGATGCTTATCTGAAAGAGTCATTATTTTTACTAATTGCTGCATAGATTGTTTGCTTTTTGCTGTTTCCTCATCCTGATTCGAAGCTATCTAAAAAAGGGTAATTTGATAAATCCCCAAGTAATGAACTCTTCAATTTTAAACCCAGATTTACCCATAACTTCAAAACTTGCGTCAATTGCATTAAATCTAAACAATCTGTTGCTTGTATTTTCTGATCCGTTAGATTCTTCCAACTATGTGAGGATATGTTATATTAAGTTGTTGAATTATATTCCTTTATTCAACAAGGTAGTCTTCCTTCCCCTCTGTGGATCGCTACCTTATCGTGGTGAAGGGGTTTGTATGTCCTAATGATTTCAGGAACTATGCTGTCGGGGCAATTTGCTCCTGGTAGGGTATCCCAAGACAATTTGGTCCTGAGTGAAGGTCCTGAGTGAAGTTACAACAAGGATCCAGTGTACACCACTCTGGGTACAGACATTTGTATGTACATTGCTGTGTGACTGTAGACCATGTAGCTGATGCATTGCCATGGCAGGTTAAACATATTCAACCTCTAACAGATTAATGATAATCCACCATATTTAGAATTCCCAAAAAAAACCTTTCCCCAAAAAACCCAAGCCTACATTAGTATTTGTACAGTGTATGAATCATAAATGGCATAGTGCATTAATGTTTGCAGGCCTTTGTTTCATGTTTATGGTCAACCTTTGCCACTGAGTCATGTCACTCATATCATGCAACCCAATAAAATTAATAATAATCATTTCTCTCTTTCTTGATTTTTTTTTTTTCAGGGATTTCCTGGAGACATTGGGATGCCAGGAGTTAATGGTCCATCTGGACCAAAGGTACAGCAGCACCCAGTTTCTCTTTAAACCCACCCATTCAGTCCATCTAGTTAGGCATTTGTCTGTGTTTCAGGGTGTGCAGGGTGCAAGAGGGCCCCAAGGCCCACCGGGGCCAAAAGGGATAGAGGTGAGACTATTTACCACCTAAATTCCTCAGAGCTGCTCCATTCATTTACAGTTTCTGAAAAATGGAATTTATAGCTCATTGAGACATTTTCACTTGAGCATGAGACAAAAACAAATGAATTACACCACCTCCCATTTAACAGCTCATCATATGTCAAACAACTGCTGCTCAGATACCAACATTTTTTTTCTACAATATCTCTCAGGGCATGTTCCATTGAGTGAGGTCATGTTTTACCAATGGGTGCTTATAAAAACAAGGCAGACTTTTTCCAGCCCTGGAAAATGAACAGAAGCATTTGGAAGCTGTACAACAAACATACAATGTTCCTTCCTTTATATTGCAGCTTTGACCTGGCATCTGGTCAGAAAATTACAGAATTGGCCAATATGATCCCCTGTGAATCAAGGTCTAAGCACAGATTCAGAAAGTAAGAAAACCTGTGTGATAAATGTAAAATGTTGACTAAGATTTCTCAGTTTTTTGCCTTCAATTTGGTGTTATTTGTGAGTTTGCTTGGGTGTAGATTATATAAATAAGTTCCATTTCTGAAGCTTCATGGGTCTCATGTATAGAGAATGGGCATTGATGTCATGCTGTGCTGCATTCTGGGCCATCATCGCCATTGTCGTGGTCTGGCTTCTTTACCTGTAGTCTACGACAACTGCTAACATGAATAGACATACATTCGATGGAACGCAGCAAAAAAATTAAAATTCCTTATTCAGAGAAGCTGAATAAGGAAGCAAAGGAGCACTAACTTCAAAAAAATTAAAGAAATAAACAGGATTGATCCGTATGAGCACAAGAAATGGACCATGGATCTCGACCAGCTGCCTGGAGTCACGCTGTCAGATGTGTGCCTACCTGGTTTGTGGGGTGAACTCATACACCCATGAGCAATTTAAGAACTATAACTCATTAGAGGCTCATCAAATCTTCCAAGTGAATGACCAGAAAGCTGTTGTTTGCACAAAGGTAAACAATCATTGTTTCTACACAGTTTTGTGCACTAGTATGCGTCTCTGCAACTACAGACATTTCTAAGGCCCAGTGGTGAAATGTTGGATTGATGTTCAAATTTGCCATATGATGCTTGATAAGTATACACATTATTACACAACTGGACATGAAATGCTTACCAAGTAATGTGATTTAATAAGCCCGACGATCCTACTGGCACACCGAAAAATCACCAGTATAATTAGCCACTATAAAAACATACTAAATCAGGACAGTGATTTTTTTTTTCAATTCTTGGTCAAAGTTTAGACTACAATGTTTACAAAACAACAGCAAAATTGTATTTTAGGTGAAACGTTAATGTTTAGAAATTATTTTTAACCTGTTTAGGGATTTAAACGGGATGTGGGGCAAGATGAAAACAAGGAGTAAATAGTGCCTTGACCCAGCTGTTTTATAGTCACCTGAAAGAGGAGAAGCTGCTGAATCTAACGATAACAAACATTCTATGGACTTCAGTCCCAAGCTGATTTTAAATCCATGCATAATGAAGGCAACAATGTGCACTCTGGGAATTCCCTTCAAGTGCACACAAGAGAATTCCCGACCAGCTTTTTAAAAGTTAGCAACAACTCCACGTGCATACAAGTAATCTTTATATTTGTTTAAATCACAACTTACCTTCATGAAAATGCCATGAACACACGACCATGTGTGCGGGAATATTGTCGAAGCTGTCTTTCCTTCTGACCGCTGCAGTCCATTCCATCCGATGCCTCTTTGTTATCTCAGAGACTCAATTCTGTCCATTTTTCTTCCAAGTAAGGAAGTTAAAAAAGTGTGCACCGTTATCAATCTTTTTCCCATGCCAATCATGAGAGCGCTTGTTGTATTTGATAATGCGGCAAAACTTCCCCATTCGAGCGTTGCGTGGTATTCGGATGAATAATAATAACACACTGAAGCAACCCTCTTAAAAACTTTAGCTTAACCAATGTGGAACAAGATGAAAACAAAGAGGAAATACTGCCTTGACCTGGATGTTTTTATAATCGCCTGAAAGAAGACAAGTTGCTGAATCTAACGATGCCAAACATTCTATGGACTTCAGTCCCTAGCTAATTTTAAATCTTCTTCTTCTTCTTTTAGATTTGATTGGCGGATGGCAACCAGCTTACAGATGCATGCATAATGAAGGCAATAACATGTGCTCTGGGAATTCCCTTCCAGTGTGCACAGAAGGGGAATCCCAGCGCTGCATGTAGCAGTTTGTGTCCAGGTTTTTTTGTTTTTGATAGTTTTATCAGACATATTTCTTTCCACCTTCAGACTCCACTCATTTTCATGTCCCATATCTGGCCTGTTGTCGCTCACTAGTGAGCAAAGACAGGCAGATCATCTTTCCCACAATTTCTTGCGGTTGTTCCATCACGCACCCTATAAAGGATTGTGCAACTTTCAAACTAAAAGGTAGTGTAGTCACAAAATCCAAAAAGTACGTGCATACATTTAATTTTCAGACGGATGAAGAAAACTGTTTGCAAACCAGATTCTCCACTCCTTTTCTTCATACACCCCAATTCACAATGAGAACCAGCGCACATGCATGAGCTCTTTACCCCGCATCAGTTATAGAGTAAATGACTCTATACGTTCCTTTGTCCTCTGTCAAACAATGATGGCCAGTCATGCAGGAAACGTAACAAAGAATAAGTTCACCGAGTGTGACACTGACATGTTGATAATGGAGGTAAAGGTCAGAAAAAATATTTAATTTTGTTCTGACACTCCAGAATCAGCAATAAACATAAATTCACGGAGTGGACTGGTGTTGCAATGGCAGTTAATGCAGCCAGGTGTTCTATAAATTTCCTCAGACTTGCACAGTGACTGAAACAAAGCAAAATCACACAAACTAAAGCAAAATACAATCAGATAGTCTGGCATTAAAGCTGAAGTCAATAAACGGATCACTACTCATACATAGAGAGTTGCTGGGGAAACTGGGGGTAGCCAATGTGCCGACACTCAGGAAAAAAGACATTTCCTTTGGCATGGTCATGGAATGGTCATGGTGAGATATAAAACTCTGCCATGCCCCTACGGCCAAACCGTCGAGCTTTTGGAAAAGTTGTAGAGAATGTGCTCAAGGATGAGGCTGAGTTTATTTCTCAGGTTCAGCTTTATTAACAGAACACATACTCTATCAATCTCCAAGCAAGAAAAGAGACAGATCAATATCACATCGCTCTTTTATCCTCCGGAACATCGAAACTCAAGTCACATGGTGTCTAAGCAAACATACAGTCACATGGTGCTTAATCCCAGTCACACTGTAACCCTTTGATCTTCCACCATTGTCCCTTAGCCTTCGATGGTCCGGAAATCCCTCCAGGGCATCTCTCTGAGACAAAGGCCAAATCTCACACCTTCTCGATATCTCCTGCATACTCAGTCCTTTTGTCCCTCGAGACGTGAAGCACACAATAAACATACAGCAATACATTTGTGGAAAATATGTACCCAACATATGTGCCACATGACCCCCCCCAAACGTCTAATATGGGACAAACATAATCAGAGATGCATGGCATGAAAACATTACCACATATCAAATATCAATCCACCAGTTGCCTAGGTCTAAACCTCCTGCCGTATCTGCTGTAAACCGGCCTTGCTGCTTCTGCAGTGTCTTCCTGCACCTGTGGATTAGAACTGTTAGCCAATCTCTGTGGGGGTTCTGGAGAATGCCTTCTCGGAGGTCTGCCGCGACGGGGGGCCCTCGCCAATTGCACTTGTTCATCCGCCCAAACAAAAGCAGGTTTGAGTCTGTTTATACAAATCAACTCCTTCCTGTCTCCCATATCTAGCAAAAAATGCTTCTCTCCTGTTTCCAGCGCTCTGAAAGGTCTATCATAAGGTGGCCGCAAATTTGGGCGATGAGCATCATGTCTAACAAAAACAAACTCCGCATTTTTTAAAGCCTTCGCACAAAAACGCGTGGGAAACTGTGATGAACCGTGCGAGGAAGCGTGTTTGATCCTGTGTCGCTCTGCAACAGCTGAGCGGGGGGGGGGCAATTTGGTGCAGGATTGTCGGGGAGAAATTCACAAGGTAAACGGAGAGGTTGTGCCAAAACTAACTCAGCTAGGGAGGCCTGCAAATCCTCCTTAGGTGCAGAACGCAACCCCAATAAAACCCATGGAAGTTTGTCAACCCAATTTGTATCCGTAAGCGACGCTCTGAGGACTGCTTTCAATGACCTATGAAAACGTTCGCATAAACCGTTAGCCTGGGGGTTATACGCGGTAGTGCGGTGGATCTTCACCCCTAGGCTGCGGGCCATCGATGACCAGAGTTCGGAAACAAATTGAGGACCTCTGTCGGACGTTATGTCCGACGGAACTCCAAAACGCGCAACCCAAGCTGTTAAAAACGCGCGCGCAACTTCCTCCGCTGTGATTGATGCCAGAGAAACCGCTTCTGGCCAACGCGTGGTGCGGTCCACCATCGTCAAAAGGTGTGTGTGCCCCTGTGACAACGGAAGGGGTCCCACCAGGTCGACATGCACATGATCAAAGCGCTTAGCCAGGATGTGAAAAGGCTCCAAACGAGCTCTAGTGTGCCTGTGTATTTTGGCTCGCTGACACGCTACGCAGGCTGCCACCCATTCCTTGACCTGTTTGCGCAACCCCGGCCAAACAAATTTCTCCCCCACCATCTTGATCGATGCGCGCACCCCCGGGTGCACCAGGGAATGGACCGAGTCAAAAACGCGGCAGCGCCACGCAGCTGGTACCATGGGACGCGGCCGTCCCGTGGAGACATCGCAGATTAGGGGGGGGCATACCAACTTGCAGCGCCCTGTGCTCCAGCCTTAACCCTGTTGGTCCAGACTGGAGCGCGCGCACATCTGCATCGCTAACCTGCTCCGCGGCCATGCCTGCATAATCTAAACCTACGCGGACCGGGGCTGCGTGCGCTTCCGCGTCGCTACCCTGGCCCGCGGCCACGGCTGCCGAGTCTGCCCCCACGGGGCCTGGCGCCGCCACAGCACGCGAGAGACAGTCTGCCACTACATTATGTTTACCTGCGACGTGCTGGATATCGGTGGTGAACTCCGATATCGCGGCCAGCTGTCTTTGTTGCTGGCCCGACCAAGATTCTGAAATCTTGGCCATCGCAAACGTTAGCGGCTTGTGGTCCACAAACGCGGTGAAACGGCGCCCTTCCAGCCAGAACTGGAAATGGCGGATGGCCAACTGTAGGGCCAACAGCTCCCTGTCGAATGCGCTGTATTTTCGCTCGCTATCGTGCAAAGTTTTGCTGAAAAATGCGAGCGGCTGCCAGGTCTCTGCTACAAACTGTTCAACGACCGCCCCCACCGCTAAATCGGAAGCGTCAGTGGTGAGCGCCATGCGGGCCGTTGGGACTGGGTGTGCCAACAAAACCGCGTTTGCCAGGGCTGATTTGACTTGGGAGAAAGCGCGCTCCTGCTCCGGAGACCACTCGATTTTATTTGTGGGTTTTTGCTTCTTTAGTGCAGCATACAATGGTTGCATGAGCTGCGCTGCACTTGGGAGGAAACAGTTATAAAAATTAACCATTCCCAAAAACTCCTGTAACACTTTGACCGTTTGAGGTCGGGGAAAATCTGTTATTGCGCGTACTTTATCGGGCAGAGGGACTGCTCCCTCTGGCGAAACGCGATGCCCCAAAAAATCAATTTGCACCGCCCCAAACTGGCACTTCGCTGGGTTAATTATTAACCCGTGCTCTGCCAGCCTCCGATAAACCTCTGTGAGGTGGCTTTCGTGTTCGTCTTTGGACGTGCTGGCTACCAAAATGTCATCCAAGTAGACGAACACGAAAGGGAGGTCGCATAGAACCGCGTCCATCATACGCTGGAACGTCTGCGCGGCACCCTTGAGTCCAAAAGGCATGCGCAAAAACTCAAAAAGCCCGAAAGGAGTTATTACCGCTGTTTTGGGTATATCCTGAGCGCGCACTGGGACCTGATGGTAACCACGCACCAAGTCTATTTTAGAAAAAATGCGCGCCCCCGCCAAATGAACCGAAAAATCTTGGATGTACGGAATCGGGTAGCGGTCGTGCGCTGAGGCGTTATTCAACCTGCGGAAATCACCGCAAGGTCGCCACGAGCCATCAGCCTTTGGGACCATGTGTAGCGGTGAAGCCCAGGGGCTTTTAGAACGTCTAATGATGCCCAATTTTTCCAAGTTGGCGAACTCCTCGTGCGCTATGGCCAGTTTAGCTGAGTCCAAGCGCCGAGCTTTTGCAAAAACGGGCGGCCCGGTGGTAGTGATAAAATGTTCCACCCCATGTTTAGCCACTGTCGCCGAAAACGTTGGGACTGTGAGTGCTGGGAACTGAGTGAGTAGTGCGTGGAACTTACCACCCGCAGCTGTGACGTTGGCCTGTGCAGTCGGCGGGGCCACCCGGGCTGTGCAGGGAATAGAGTGAAAAGACATTAACATAACCAAGCATAAAGCATTAACCAGACGTCTATTAGCAAGATCAACCAATAAACCATGTGAGCACAAAAAATCAGCACCTAACATGTTGAAATTGACTGCCGCTATGACGAAAGTCCACTCGAATGTTCGGCCGTGTAGAGACAGAAGCAGAGTCTTCTCCCCGAAGGTCTTAATCGCCGAGCCGTTCGCTGCCGACACCAGGGGACCACTGGAAGGCGCCAGCCGTTCAGCGTAGGAAGGTGTGATGAAACTCAGCTGGGAGCCTGTGTCCACAAGGAAATGCCTCCCTGACCGCGCGTTCCTCAGGTAGAGCAGCTTGTTCTTTTCACCGAGAGCTGCAGCTGCTACTGACTCCCGGTCTTGGCGTTTCCCGAGCGCTTGAACTGGCACGGTGGAATGCACTTGCGTGCCCTCTCGGCGAAACGGCGATGGTAAAAGCAAAGGACGTCGCCCGCTCCGCGTCTCCTGGCCTCCACCGCTGCTGTCGTCAGCGAGTCTGGTGCTGCAGCCTCTGGCCCTCTGCCATCTCCGAGTGTTGCGCTCAGCTCCGCTACTGCGGTCGTGGCCGTGTGTCGCCTATGGGCGTCGACGAGTCGCTGCGCCTCCTGGCCCAGCTCGTGGTAATCTCGGTGAGCCAGCAGCTGTGAACTGGCCAGGGTAACTCTCACCGCTGACGGTAGTGTCCTGAGGAAAAGGTGGGCGAAGATAAAGCCGTCATCTTCGGAGTCTCTCAAACTCAGCATCTTCGCCATCAGGTCTGCAGGTCTCTCGACCTCGCCCTCACTCAACGCCAGGAGCTTCTCTGCTCGCTCTCCCAGCGAGGGGGTGAAAGCACGGATGAGAGCAGCTTTCAATGCGCCATACTTGTCGTCGTCTGGCGGGTGGTTAATCAGGCTCTCCACCCGCTGGGCTGTGTGGCTGTCCAGCTTTGCAACCACATGGTAGAATTTCGTGGCGTCCGCCGAAATTCCCCAAAGATGGAACTGTGCCTCGACTGTGTTAAACCAGGAGCGCGGGCTATGCTGCCAGAAATCAGGTAGCTGGACTGTGGTAGCTGCATTAGCCTGGCTGGCTCCTGATGAGTCCGGTGCAGGAGAATCATCACCGGCCATAATTCGTCTTAGGGTCACCAGTGTAGAGAATGTGCTCAAGGATGAGGCTGAGTTTATTTCTCAGATTCAGCTTTATTAACAGAACACATACTCTATCAATCTCCAAGCAAGAAAAGAGACAGATCAATATCACATCGCTCTTTTATCCTCCGGAACATCGAAACTCAAGTCACACGGTGTCTAAGCAAGCATACAGTCACATGGTGCTTAATCCCAGTCACACTGTAACCCTTTGATCTTCCACCATTGTCCCTTAGCCTTCGATGGTCCGGAAATCCCTCCAGGGCATCTCTCTGAGACAAAGGCCAAATCTCACACCTTCTCGATATCTCCTGCAGACTCAGTCCTTTTGTCCCTCGAGACGTGAAACACACAATAAACATACAGCAATGCATTTGTGGAAAATATGTACCCAACATATGTGCCACAAAGTATTCAATAACTCTTAATGGCACATGGGTATAGATGATTGTCACCACAAATGAGCTCAATCGGACTAAATCCCTAAGACAAGTTTGATCAAACGTACGGGCTGGAAATCAGGTGACCGCCACTTCCTGCCAAAATGGCCGACTTCCTGTTGCGTGCAGACCATCACTTCTATGGAGTTTTTTTTTTTTGCATGTCTTGACATAATAAACATTTCATCTGATTTTCATCTTTCTACACAAAAGTAAGTGTGTGCTACTCTTTATTGCCAGTCTTGAAGTCCCTGCAAAAATGGTGAGTTTTTGTGTACATTGACTACTCCAAAAATTAGATCATTTGTTGAGAATAAGAAGAAAAAAAAATAATAATAATACTAACGGATTCCTTTTCCCTTCTGGAAATAAGGAATATGACCAAACATTATGTCTTGGACCAGAGCGTTACAGAGGAACTCCGTGGTCTAGGACTTCTCCACCAGACCTCCACGTCCCGGGACTCACCTGCTGCATCCCATCCCAAGAGGAGACACCGAAAGCGGTGTGAGAGAAAGTAGAAGAGGGGTAAACGTGGAGGCATCCAAGCTAAGATAGCCGCTAGCCCGCAGAGACCTACAATTCCATCCCTCATTCTGGCCAACTTATGCTCACTAGACAACAAACTAAACCACATACAGGTCCTGAGATCTATGCAATGTGATGCGCAGAACTGCTTTGTTTTTATCTTTATGGAATCATGGCTAAATGACAGTATCCTGGACTCTGGTATTCAGTTAGCAGGGCTAACATGCCATTGTTCTGATCAGGTCTTCATGGAAGGAAGAAAAACCTGTGTGTGTGTGTGTGTGTGTGTGTGTGTTTACATCAGTGACGCTTGGTGCAGAGATGCTGTTGTGGTGTACAAACACTGTTCTCCGCTGGTGGAGTTTATGATTATCAAGTGCCAACCGTTCTACTTACCGAGAGAATTTACATACATCCTGCTTGCCACTGTTTACATCCCACCCACCACCAACAGCAACAGGAACGAGGCACTAAATGAACTCTATCAGGCCATCAGTGAGACACAAACAGCACATCCAGACGTATTCCTCATCACAGCAGGAGACTTCGGCTGCACAAATTTAAAGGCCCTCCTACCAAAACTACACCAACATATGAACTTTCCAACAAGAGGAGACAACTTGCTGAACTTGGTGTACACAACCCACAAGAGAGCATACAAGGCCTCCCTCCTTCCCCACCTGGGTCTCTCTGATCACAACACCATCTTGCTAAGGCCTGCATACAGACCCAGAGTAAAAGCCATCAGACCAACAAAAAAGCAGGTACGTGTGTGGCTAGAGGGGGCCTCGGATGCTCTGAAAGACTGCTTTAGCAATACAGACTGGGATATTTTCAAGCATGCAGCCACCCACAATGAACACACAAACATAGAAGAGTTCACTGAGGTTGTAGCATACATAGCTAAATGTATTGATGATGTCACTCACTGCAAAACCATCACTGTTCATGCTAACCAGAAGCCATGGATGACAGCAGAGGTTCACGAGCTCCTGAGGGCTCGGGATGCAGCCTTCAGGGCCACTGACACTACAGGACTAACAACAGCTGGAGCCAACCTGTCCCGTGGCATCAAAGAGGCAAAACAACAGTACAGCAAGAAAATATCCCGACACTTCATCAACACCATAGATGCACAGTCTCTCTCGCGTGGCATACAGACCCTCACAAACTACAAATTTCCATCTCAGACTTGTGTGAGCGAAATCACACTGCTTAACGACTTAAATGACTTCTTTGGCTGCTTTGAAGCACAAAACAGCACATTAGCACAGAAGACCACTCCTCCCCCAGACGAGAACGCTATAAGTCAGGATCCAGCCATTGTGAAGAGGACCCTCTCCAGGATCATCCCACTCAAAGCAGCTGGACCAGACAACATACAAGGTCGTGTTTTGAAGGACTGTGTGGAGGAACAAGCTGTTGTCCCCACGTGTTTCAAAACTGCTACCATAATACCAGTCCCAAAGAAGCCCATGCCATCCAGCTATAATGATTACTGGCCCGTAGCACTGACCTCCATCATAATGAAGTGCTTCGAGTGGCTGGTCATGCAGAACATCAAGTCTACCCTCCCTCTCTCCCTCCCTCCCATGACCCATCTCAGTTTGCATACAGGTCAAACAGATCCACAGAAGATGTCATCGCTGCTGTTCTTCATCCAACCCTCACCCACCTGGACTCAAAGAACTCCTATGTGTGAATGCTGTTCTTGGACTTTAGTTCAGCATTCAACACAATCATCTCCCAGCACCTAATACAAAAACTCAGACACTTGAGACTCAAAACCTCTCTCTGTAACTGTGTGCTGGACTTTCTCATAGGGAGGTCACAGAACATGCGGGTCGGCAGCATCACCTCCAAGACCATCACACTAAGCACAGGGGCCCCACAAGGGTGCATGCTCAGCCCGCTGCTCTTCACCCTGCTGACCCATAACTGAGTACCAGCCTACAGCACCAACCACATCATCGTTTGCGGATGACCCAACGATGGTGGGCCTCATCACCAACAATGAGAAGGCCAACTACAGAAATGAGGTGAGCCAACTGGTCCAGTGGTGTAAAGACAATAATCTCTTCCTGAATGTGGGAAAAACCAAGGAGATTGTGTTCAACTTCAGGAGAGGACACACAGCATCCCCCTCTGACCATCAGCGGAGCAGCTGTGGAGAGGGTAAGCAGCACCAAGTTCCTGGGGGTGCACATCTCTGAAGACCTCTCCTGATCCAATAACACCACATCACTGGCCAAGAAGGCTCAAACTCGCCTCTATTTCCTCTGCAAACTGAGGAGAGCATGAGTCCTACCCCCCATCATGTGCTCATTCTTTCGGGGCACCATTTTTTTTTTTTTTTTTACTTACTTTGTACCCGTAGGTAGATTTGTTCTGCAGTCTGGTGACAAGCCACCAGCTGCCGGTCGCTGCGTGCGCAAGCGCCCCTTAACTCCCTAACCTGCATGTTTTTGGCATGTGGGAGGAAACCGGAGAAATCCCGGAGTAAACCCACGCAAACACGGGGAGAACATGCAAACTCCACACAGATCACTGTTGGCCGGGGGCAGGGATCGAACCCACGATCTCATGATCTCCGCGATCCCCCGGCCGAAGGTAAACTGTGCTGCCGCGGTGCTAACCACTGCGCCACCGTGCAGCCACCATTGAGAGCATCCTCACCAGCTGCATCACTGTGTGGTATGGAAGCTGCACCGCCTCCTGCTGGAAGACTCTACAACACACAGTGAATGCAGCCAGCAAGATCATCGGTGCCCCTCTGCTCTCCCTCTCGGATATCTACCTCATCCGCAGAGCCATCATCATCGTAGGTGACACTTCCCACCCCTCACACTCCCTCTTCAGTCTCCTGCCCTCAGGGAAAAGCCTCCAGACCCGCTCCACAAGACTACTAAACATCTTCGTTCACCAGGCCATCAGGACCCTGAACTCTGTCCATTTCCTCCCTTTACATTATTTAACATATTTTGTGAGTTTGTTGTTTTGTAGTTGGACAGACCCACCTGCGAGAGCCAAACAGAATTTTACAGACAGCCCACTACTTCTCACAGCAAGTGGAAACTTTGTGACTCAGCCTGCAGATTTTCGCATTATGTTTGTTTTTATATGTCCCACCATGTGTGTGAAAACCAGCATGCACCATGTTTTTTGTGAGTGCGCACTATTTATTCTTGAGGCCCCTGGACTATGGATAACATTTTAGAAATATTTAGTTTCTGTCATGTGGATTTTTGGATACCTGGACCCATTGATATTTACAGTAAACCCTACAAATACAAAAAAAACATTGAACTTATTTCTTTGCTTTTGTCAATTAATGTACTTTATTTTTAATGATTTTGCTTTGTGTGCAACCCAAAATGGTACTGCGGGAAAACTTTTTCTTTTAACAAAACTCCTACAATGACAAAATATCAAATAATTAAAGAAATTGATGGTGATGGAAAATGAAAAGAGCACCTTGAGAAAGTTTCCACTTGCAGAAATAAAAATGGGGAGAATTTTTCTCACTATAAAGAGTTTGTGAGCTAATAAGTTAATTAGTTTTCCAACTTAAAACATCTGTCACATCGTTGAAAGGGTTCAGTGAACCTAAAGAAACTTGCTATATTTAACCAGCTTTAAAAGCAAACCCAATTCTCTCATAGAAATAACCTAATTGGCAGTGGACCAACCTCATTTAGGATTTTCTAAGTCAAGTGGGAAACTGACTGAAACATAACAAATAAAATCACTGACAATCCGTCCTCCCAGCTCAACAAGATGGGACTTGTTACCAGAGCATAGATCAAAAGTCATCATCTGTGATGAAATGTGAATTAGTGTTCAAGGCACTGGAAAGCTTGCAGAGATAATCAGCAACGCTGGAGAAAAAAAGTTGGGGGGAAACGTATACATTTTGTCAGCAGATGTTGCTTCCAGAAAGACACCGCAAGGAAAAAACACATTCTGCACATTTACTTCAGCCCGGTGCTGTGGTAAAACAGTCAGTGTGATAAATTATCCAGCCAATGATCCAGACCTGTATGAGTATCTCTGAACAAAAAAAAAAAAAAAACATGACAGAGGAGGCTCTGAGTTGCTGAAAAGTTGAGAAGATGAAACAATGTGTCAGAGCGTACCGATGCCACAGCTTTTGTGATTTATCCTGGCATCCTCACCATCCTCATCATCAGCAGTAACAAGAATTTTGTTTTAATATTTGATATGTTGTATTTGTAATGTTTTCCATGAGATAATTTCTAAGGATACATTTTTTTTATTATTACATTCATTGATTTTTTTATACAGTGCCAGAATATTTTTAGGAACTGAGGCTCTTGTTTGAGTGTGCGTCGTATCAAAGCTGATCTTTGTGTCTCATATTTGTGCCTAAATGTTCCCTGTTTCTGTAGGGTGATGAAGGACCACTCGGCCCACCTGGCAACGCTGGCCCCAATGTAAGAACCCCCAGATTCAGATGCTGAATGCACATAAACACACTTGCTGAGACTTTTTCAGGTTGTTTAAATGAAAAATAAAATCTGTTCATGATTTATAAGGTGGCAGTAGAAATGAGATGAGAGCACATAAGTGATGCGATTTGTTGGCCAGCATTGTCTTTCTGTACTGCTACAGTTGGTCCATAAATATTTGGGCAGTGACACTTTTTGTCACTTTGCTTTTGCATCCACCACAAGAAATTTTAATTTAAACAATTGATATCTGATTAAAGTGGAAATTTCCAACTTTTATAACACAAAATCCAGTCATTATTTAGAAATTACACAATTTTTAGCTCATACCGGCAAGGCGAAAGGTTCTAATATACTGTATCTCTCAGGTAATTGTCCTGATGTTTACTAAACATACACACAATAGTCCTCAGGTGGGTCTGCATCCAGTCTGAAGTCAAGGTCAAGGTAAAATTTAAAGGTCAGTAGATCTGGACACTTGTGTTAATTGGACACTGAACTAAAAAAGTAGTTTAATGACCATTTTAGGCTTGCACCCTCATTATTCAAATAATTGGAAAAAAGATCTCCATTCCAGGTGTCACACTTGTATTTGGTAGTTGTTGATTGGAACTCTTAATATAAAGTCTAAAGAGATCCTAATCCAATTGGCGAAGTCCATCATTAGGCTAAAAAAACCCAAACTCCAACCAATCAGAGAGCAAGATGAAACGTTAGGAAAGATCAAATCAACAATCAAGCATGTACATTTCTTACAGAGCTCACTGGCCAAACCAGTGACTCAAAAAGGCCTTAAAGTCCACAAAAGATAACTAAAGTTGATTACCTCAGAATTCTTTCCCAGTTTAATTAAAAATCCTTCACCATATCTCACTATAGTAAGTTCTGAACACCCTTGAGAAGGAATGTGCTTCACTGTCAAAGTAAACAATCAAGAAATGCCTTCTTGGCCTGTCTGGTGACCCAGTGGGTTAAGGCACCTACCATAAGAGCATACTGGCCACCAGCAGTGGATGAACATGATAGAGGTAATGTAAAGACACATAATACATAGGTGCTAATAGAACTGTGTCACTTGTGACTAATTATGATGGGGCTACTGATGGAAATGACAGGATGAATTCTGAAATGTGCATGTCTGTACTCTGCTCAGATTAGCAAAGGCTGCAAAACTGATCACATAATGCTTTACAGTGCAGATGGTTAATGACCCTAATCAAAAAATGGTTTTCAGAATGTAAATTATTTTATTTTATTTTATTTTTATCTTTCACCTGCTGAAAATGGAGGAGTATGAATTGACTATTGTGCCCAAATACTGAGAAATAATTACTGTAAGCCCTCATTACTGTGATGCTGTCTTACACAATGTGCACCCATTTGAAAGCAAGCTGTCCATACAACTATAGTTTTTTTGATTTTCTTTTGAGCATACACCCATCAAAAGACGGGACAAATGATAGTATGATGTCTGTCTGTCCATCCGTAAAAGTTGTCTGGCAAACTCCTCCCACAGTTTTCAAGCTAGGACATTTGTGACCAGCCATGGGAAAACCAGGAACAAGTCTCCCGAAGGGTATTTTGAGTTATTTACAGATTTTAAAAGTGTGGAATCTAAGCTTTCCAATGATGTTTAAAACATAGAAATCCAAAAAGATTTGAAGATGTGGCCATTTGAATGTTAGCACCTCTCAAACTGCTTCTCTGAGAAAATCAGGTTCAGAGTTTCCAAGGACTGTCACCTTCCAGGGGAGCCAGGTGGGGACGGTAACAAAAGCTGGTCATTTGCATGACTTAGCACGAACCCAGCCCCCTTACAGTGTTTATCAAAAGGAGCTCTCGAAGTAGCCATGTGCTTCTACCTGAATGTGCTGCCGATTGGCCAAAATGAATAACAAAGATGTGTGAATAGCCAAACAAACCGGATATGTAAATCAGCTGTGGTATCCACGCCCCCAAAACTAGGAAGTGGTCTCACTGATATTTCCCTCTGAAACTATTCTATTTCTAATACAAAGTTTGCAATTTTAAAATCTCCCACACTGTTATTTGAAGCATGGAGTAGCTTCTTCGTGATTTCAACTAGCATATTTTGCAAAAAAAAAAAAATCACAAATTTTTCAAAAAAAATTTCTGTTTTTTAGGAATCACATCAGGCCGACTTGTTGCTGGTTTACTCGTGGCGGGTCACATTTTTATTTCACATAGTGTTTGTACATTTACTGAAGATGTGCATATCGTATGGGGTTAAATGATTTTCTGACTTTTTCTCTAAATTTGTTCCACTTTGAATTTGTTATGATTCCCCGTGTGCTTTTACGCAGTGCACGGAGGAAAGGACTAAACCCACGTGCCGAGATTGTTGCGAGCAGTTTATTAAACAGAAAATAAAGATTCAGTCCAGCAAACATTTACGGTATTGACAGAAAGATAAGTTATAGTCATGGAGGGCACCAGGAGAGCAGGGACGCCTCTAAGACGCTCAACAACCTGAGAGAGAGAATGCCTAGTGCCGCAGAACAGCTGAACGGCACAAGGAGAAAGGCAACCATAAATTTAAGGGCTGGAGCGGTCCGAGGTGGTCTGCGCTGTCCAGTGTGAGCAGGCAAACAGGAACAGCCGCTAACATCAGGAAACGAGCGGCATCCGGTGATGTTAGAGAAGACTACGCAGTCAGGCTGGAAGTATAATGCAGGGAGTGGAGGCTAACATACACAGTGGGAAACGACGGCTGTGTACAATGCGCAATGACCCGGCAATCTCTTTCCACCAAAGCAGAGCTTAAGTAATGACAATACTAATGAGGAAAGAGATTGCCGTGTGAATAATGAAAGGGAGTGTGTGGACTGGACTGAGTGGATGTGAATGGAAAACAGGTGTGCATGAGTGAGTGTCTGAGAATGTGAGTGAAGATGAATGGAAGCGTGTGTGTGTATGTGTGCAGGAGAGTGCATGTAGATGGATGTATGTGTGTTTGTGTATGTGTGAGTAAGTGAAACCCAATAACAAGAAACAGCTGGTGCCACTGATAGGAGAAGGAGGAGTCGTGGCCGAGCTATCAGGGAGCGAAGGACCCAAAGGGCTCCCTGAAGCTCCTGATGGAAAATAAGCATACAATACACAAAGCGGTCAAAATAGCCACAATGTTAGAACTGGGTTTGAGACCCTGAGTTTTGAGTACATCCCTCACATTTTTGCAAATATTTTATTATATCTTTTCATGGGACAACACTGAAGATATGACACTTTCATACAGGGTAAATTAGTCAGTGTACAGCTTGTATAACAGTGTAAATTTGCTGTCCCCTCAAATAACTCAACACACAGCCATTAATGTCTAAATCGCTGGCAACAAAAGTGAGTACACTCCTTAGTGAAAATGTCCAAATTGTGGCCAAAATATCAATATTTTGTGTGGCGACCATTATTTTCCAGTACTGCCTTAACTCTCTTGGGCATGGAGTTCACTAGATCTTCACAGGTTGCCACTGGAATCCTCTTCCACTCCTCCATGATGACATCACGGAGCTGGTGGATGTTAGAGACCTTGTGCTCCTCCACCTTCTGTTTGAGGATGCCCCACAGATTTTCCATAGGGTTTCGGTCTGGAGACATGCTTGGCCAGTCCATCACCTTTACCCTCAGTTTCTTTAGCAAGGCAGTGGTCGTCTTGAAGGTGTGTTTGGGGTGGTTATCATGTTGGAATACTGCCCTGCGGCCCAGTTTCCAAAGGGAGGGGATCATGCTCTGCTTCAGTATGTCACAGTACATGTTGGCATTTATGGTTCCTTCAGTGAATTGTAGCTCCCCAGTAGGCAAGACACACTTGTCTTTGGCCTCCTCACCTGGTTGCCACTACACATGCTTGACACCATCTGAACCAAATAAGTTTATGTTGGTCTCATCAGACCACAGGACATGGTTCCAGTAATCCATGTCCTTAGTCTGCTTGTCTTCAGCAAACTGTTTGCGGGCTTTCTTGTGGATCATCTTTACAAGGGGCTTCCTTCTGGGACAATAGCCATGCAGACCAATTTGATGCAGTGTGCGGCATATGGTCACTGGCATACTCCCCACACCTTCAAATTTTGCCGCAATGCTGGCAGCACTCATACGTCTGTTTTCAAAAGACAACTTCTGGATATGACATGGAGCACATGCACTCAACTTCTTTGGTTGACCATGGCGAGGCCTGTTCTGAGTGGAACCTGTCCTGTTAAACTGCTGTATGGTCTTGGCCACCGTGCTGCAGCTCAGTTTCAGGGTGTTGGCAATCTTCTTTTTGCCTAGGCCATCTTTATGTAAAGCAACAATTCTTTTGTTTCAGTTCCTCAGAGAGTTCTTTGCCATGAGGTGCCATGTTGAACTTCCAGTGACCAATATGAGAGTGTGTGAGAGTGATAACACCAAATTTAACACACCTGCTCCCCATTCACACCTGAGACCTTGTAACACTAACGAGTCACATGATATCGGGGAGGGAAATAGCTAATTGGGCACAATTTGGGCATTTTCACTTAGGGGTGTACTCACTTTTGTTGCCAGCGGTTTAGACATTAATGGCTGTGTGTTGAGTTATTTTGAGGGGACAGCAAATTTACACTGTTATACAAGCTGTACACTGACTGCTTTACATTGGATTAAAGTGTCATATCTTCAGTGTTGTCCCATGAAAAGATATTATAAAATATTTACAAAAATGTGAGGGGTGTACTCACTTTTGTGAGATACTGTACATTATTAGTTTTATTACAGATCTATGGTATATTGAATCTTGAATTTGTAATCAATTTTTCAGTTGTTGGTGTGCTTCCTATGCACTGCCGATAATGGCTATGTGTGGGTGTGTAATGGGTAACTTCCCATTTTGTCTACTCCCATTTCATCTATTTTCATTTTGGCAACTATTCCCATTAGGTCTCGTATATACTATTCAAATAGACACATTTTTCATAAAAACTCAAGATATAACTCATTTTTAAGGTTAAAGTGATTTTTTTTTTTTTAAGTAAAACTAGCATAAATTAAAGCACCAAGGTGCTGATGCCTCGGTGCTTGTGGCATGGTAGCATGGGTGGGGGGGCTGTAAAAAAGTTACACTGCCACTTCTAGTGGGATAAATGATACATATCGCAATATGTATTTTGTGTACTGCATGTCCTTTAAAATTTTGTTTTACTTGCATTTTTATTGGAAATTTATGTATATATTCATTTCACTTATGAAAAAGCTGAACATTAAAATGAAGATTTATGTCAGAAAAAATTCTTCACAACAATATGCAACTGAGCAAAGTGTCTTTTTTCCTTTGTTTAAAAGAACTCACATTATCAAATAGTCAAGTGTATCCACATGGACAGAAATGTTTCAGTTTACCACACATACAGTGGGGCAAAAAAGTATTTAGTCAGCCACCAATTGTGGAAGGTTCCAAGGTTGTCATAGCCAGGAGCGGCACTGGGGTTAAGCTCCCAGTGCCCATAAAATGCTCCTTACGGCGTGCGTCTCGAAAAGCCTCTGACAACTAAGTCCAACTCCTAGCCTGCCCGTGTGGTTTAGTCTCTAAGCCCGGCGGAACTGCTTTTACTAATAGGAGTAGGGGCGAGGGCGGATCTCTGGCGCCTTAAAACCAGATGCTTCGGGTAGATGGTGGCTCGTCAACCTGGGAAAGTAGCCCATCTAGGGGAAGGTAAACCCTGATTTCAAACCTCCACTGCTTTGCGGCACACCCGGTCATGGGAAAGGCTTCGGGAGTCAACCCTGAGGAAAAATCCGGAGTTGGAGCCCCTAAGGCAGTTCTCTGTTGTGCTCAACATCGTTCTGGCAGCTCCTGCAACGGCGCTGGTGCCAAACTGTAGCAACCCTGCTGTTCCTTTGGATTCATCAGTGACGTGGAGAGGGGGGACATGCTGCATGGATAACATCTTGTCCTCCATATCTTCCTGCCCAGGCTTGAATCCTACCAACGCCCAACGCTGGAAGGTAGAACACCGGTGCGCATCAGCCTGTTCAGCCACAGGCGGTGCTGTTCCAGCAGAGTAGACGTTTAGGATTCTCTTCCATGGTCATCATAGACCGACGGAGGCTGACGACAATTGTGCAAGTTCTCCCACTTAAAAGATGAGAGAGGTCTCCAATTTTCATCATAGGTATACCTCAACTATGAGAGACAAAATGAGAAAAAAAAATCCAGAAAATCACATTGAAGGATTTTTAATGAATTAATTGGTAAATTCCTCAGTAAAATAAGTACCGTAGTTGGTCGCCTACAAACAAGCAAGATTTCTGGCTCTCACAGACCTGTAACTTCTTCTTTAAGAGGCTCCTCTGTCCTCCACTCGTTACCTGTATTAATGGCACCTGTTTGAACTCGTTACCAGTATAAAAGACACCTGTCCACAACCTCAAACAGTCAGACTCCAAACTCCACTATGGCCAACACCAAAGAGCTGTCAAAGGACACCAGAAACAAAATTGTAGATCTGCACCAGCCTGGGAAGACTGAATCTGCAATAGGTAAGTAGCTTGGTGTGAAGAAATCAACTGTGGGAGCAATTATTAGAAAATGGAAGACATACAAGACCACTGATAATCTCCCTCGATCTGGAGCTCCACGCAAGATCCCACCCCGTGGGGTCAAAATGACCACGAAAACAGTGAGCAAAAATCCCAGAACCACACGGGGAGACCTAGTGAATGACCTGCAGAGAGCTGGGACCAAAGTAACAAAGGCTACATCAGTAACACACTACGCCGCCAGGGACTCAAATCCTGCAGTGCCAGATGTGTCCCCCTGCTTAAGCCAGTACATATCCAGGCCCGTCTGAAGTTTGCTAGAGAACATTTGGATGATCCAGAAGAGGATTGGGAGAATGTCATATGGTCAGATGAAACCAAAATAGAACTTTATTGTAAAAACTCAACTTGTCATGTTTGGAGGAAAAAGAACACCATACCTACTGTGAAGCATGGGGGTGGAAACATCATACTTTGGGGCTGTTTTTCTGCAAAGGGACCACAACGACTGATCCGTGTAAAGGAAGAAATGAATGGGGCCATGTATCGTGAGATTTTGAGTGAAAACCTCCTTCCATCAGCAAGGGCATTGAAGATGAAACGTGGCTGGGTCTTTCAGCATGATAATGATCCCAAACACACCGCCCGGGCAACAGAGTGACTTCGTAAGAAGCATTTCAAGGTCCTGGAGTGGCCTAGCCAGTCTCCAGATCTCAACCCCCTAGAAAATCTTTGAAGGGAGTTGAAAGTCTGTGTTGCCCAGTGACAGCCCCAAAACATCACTGCTCTAGAGGAGATCTGCATGGAGGAATGGGCCAAAATACCAGCAACAGTGTGTGAAAACCTTGTGAAGACTTACAGAAAACGTTTGACCTCTGTCATTGCCAACAAAGGGTATATAACAAAGTACTGAGATGAACTTTTGTTATTGACCAAATACTTATTTTACCGAGGAATTTACCAATTAATTCATTAAAAATCCTTCAATATGATTTTCTGGATTTTTTTTTTCTTATTTTGTCTCTCATAGTTGAGATATACCTATGATGAAAATTGGAGACCTCTTTCATCTTTTAAGTGGGAGAACTTGCTCAATTGGTGGCTGACTAAATACTTTTTTGCCCCACTAGTTAATACTTGGTGGTCTGTGACAGAAGTATAATTTATCACTTTTTTTAATGTGTCAATGAGTATATTTGGTATATCGCCCAGCTCTAAGACTGTGGCAGGAAGTCACTGTAAAAAAGTCACACTGCCGCCTCTAGTGGCCCGGCATAGTTATTACAATAACTTTTTTCCCAGCTCCACTGACGGTAACAGGGAGTTAAATTTGTGTTTATTTTGAAAACAAAGCCTTATCTGGAAATTCTGGTAAATTAAAAGTCAAGAAAATATGGTGATACAAGCCTTTAGTTGCACTTAATTTTGACTGGACAAGCTGAAACAGATAGGCGGACAGACAGATACAACCACAGACGCATTGAGTGATTACTGTATGCCTCCGTTCACCGAGGCTTTATAAAAGCAAGTGAATACAACAAGATTTTAAAGAATAAATTAAATCAAATGCATATGACGCAAGGTTTTTGCGTTATACTGTATGTGATACTGCTTTGCTTGATTTCTGTGATAAAGATGTTATAAGAAAAACCATATGTTATATCTTGAGGTTTTTTTTAATGAAAAGTGATAAATAAAAATGTCAACAGATAAAAATGTGTATATATGAATTGTATATAACCCAGCCACAGGGGGTGCACAAGCCAGTGTACTCCTAGTGCTGGTCCCAAGCCTGGGTAAATGGGAACATTTGTGCCAGGAAGGGCATCCGACGTAAAACCTTTGCCAAATCAAACATGCAGATCATGATGAATGAGACTTTCATACTGGATCGGTTGAGGCCCGGGTTAACGACTGCCACTGGTGCTGTTAACCGACAGGGTGCCGGTGGAAATTGGGCTACTGTTGGTCGAAGATTGAGGAGGAGGAGAGGGGGAAGGCGTGTTAAGAGGGAGAGAGAGAAAAGGAAAGGTAGAAGTGTGAATGTGAGAGTAGGAACGTTAAATGTAGGGACTATGACTGGTAAAGGCAGAGTTGGCTGATATGATGGAGAGAAGAAAGGTAGATATACTGTGTTCAAGAAACCAGATGGAAGGGAAGCAAGGCTAGGAGCACTGGAGGTGGATTCAAACTGTTCTACAACGTAGATAGGAAGAGAAATAGAGTAGGAGTAATCTTGAAGGAAGAGTATGTGAAGAGTGTTCAGGTAAAGAGGGAGTCAGACAGAATCATGAGTTTGAAGCTAGAAGTCAAAGGTTTGATGATGAATGTTGTCAGTGCGTATGCCCCACAAGTAGGATGTCAGGTAGAAGAGAGAGAGGAATTCTGGTGTAAGATGGATGAAGTGGTAGAGACTGTTTCCAAGGGGGGGAGAGTGGTGATTGGAGCGGACTTTAGTGGGCATGTAGGTGAAGGGAATAGAGGTGATAAGGAGGTTATGGGTTGGCATTGTCTTAAGGAGAGAAATGTGGAAGGGCAAATGGTTGTGGATTTTGCTCAAAGAATGGAAATGGCTGTGATGAGCACATACTTTAAGAAGAGAGAGGAGCATAGGGTGACTTACAAGAGTGGAGGAAGGTGCACACAGGTAGACTACATCCTATGCAGAAGGAGAAATCTGAAAGAGATAGGTGACTGCAAGGTGGTGGCACGGGAAAATGTAGCTAGACAGCATCAGATGGGAGTCTGTAGGATAACTTTGGAAAGCAAGAAGAGGAAGTGAGTGAAGGCAGAACCAAGATTAAGTGGGGGAAGTTACGGAAGGAAGAAGGTTGCACAGAGTTCAGGAAGGAGTTGATGCAGGCTCTGAGTGGTATGGAAGAATTACCAGATGGCTGGGAAAGTACAGCAAAAGTATTGAGGGAAGTGGGTAGAAAAGTATGTGGTGTATCCAGTGGACAGAGGAAGGAAGACAAGGATACTTGGTAGTGGAATGAGGAGATACAGGAAAGTATCCAAAGGAAGAGGTTAGCAAAGAAAAAGTGGGATAGTCAGGGAGATGAAGAAAGTAGAAAGGAGTATTTGGAATCTCGGCGCATGGCAAAGAGAGAGGTGGCAAAGGCACAGGAAAAGGCATATAATGAGTTGTATGAGAGGCTAAACACTAAGGAAGGAGAAAAGGAGTTGTTTCAATTGGCTTGACAGAGAGATTGAGCTGAAAAAGATGTACAGCAGGTTAGGCTGATTAAGGGCAGAAATGGCAATGTACTAACAAAGGACGAGAGTGTGTTGAAAAGGTGGAAGGAGTGCTTTGAAGAGTTGATGAATAAAGAAAATGAGAGAGAGGAGAGGAGAGAGAGGAGAATGGATGAAGGAAAGATGGTGAACAAGGAAGTCCCAAGGATTAGCAAGGTGGAAGTGAGGCAGCTTTGAAGAGGATGAAGAATGGAAAAGTGGTTGGTCCAGATGACATACGTGTGGAGGTATGGAGATGTTTAGGAGAGATTGCAGTGGACTTTTTAACCAGATTGTTTAACACAATCTTGGAGAGTGAGAGGATGCCGGAGGAGTGGAGAAGTATCTTGGTATGAATTTTCAAGAACAAAGGTGATGCTCAGAGCTGTAGTAACTACAGAGGCATAAAGTTGATCAGCCACACTATGAAGATATGGGCAAGAGTTGTTGAAGCCAGGTTAAGAGGAGAGGTGACAATCAGTGAGCAGCAGTACAGTTTCATGCCAAGAAAGAGTACTACAGATGCAATGTTTGCTCTAAGAGTACTGATGGAGAATTATAAAGAAGGGCAGAAGGAGTTGCACTGTGTCTTTGTGGATCTAGAGAAAGCATATGATATGGTGCCAAGAGAGGAAGTGTGGTACTGCATGAGAAAGTCAGGAGTGGCAGAAAAGTATGTGAGGGTGGTGCAGAGCATGTATGGGGACAACGAGACGGTGGTGAGGTGTGCTGTAGGAGTGACAGATGGATTCAAGGTAGGGGGTGGGGTTACATCAGGGATTGGCTCTGAGCCCCTTCTTGTTTGCCATGGTGATGGACAGGCTGACACACGAGGTCAGGCAGGAGTCTCTGTGGAACATGATGTTTGCAGACGACATTGTGATCTGCAGTGAGAGTAGGGAGCAGGTGTAAGAGAACCTGGAGAGGTGGAGATATACTCTGGAGAGAAGAGGAATGAAAGTCAGTACAAGCAAGACAGAATACATGAATGTGAATGAGAGGGAGGCAGGTGCAACAGTGAAGGTGGAAGGAGTAGAGGCAGGAGACCCCGGTCTTATATAGTGCAGGTGACACCACCTCCCAGAGGCGGGGCGTCACCCCTCCTGGCCTAGGGCACCGCCATACTGGTCCACTGTGTTTTATCAAGTCCAAAGTCAGTGCAGTCGTCTACCAGGAAATTTTAGAGCACTTCATGCTTTCTTCTGCTGACAAGCTTTATGGAGATGCTGATTTCATTTTCCAGCAGGACTTGGCACCCCCCCCCCCCACACACACACACACACACTGCCAAAAGTATCAAAATCTGATTTAATGACCATGGCATCACTGTGTTTGATTGGCCAGCAAACTCTCCTGACCTAAACCTCATAGATAATCTATGAAGTATTGTCAAGAGGAAGATGAGAGACACCAGACCCAACAATGCAGACGAACTGAAGGTCACTATCAAAGCAACCTGGACCTTCATAACACCTCAGCAGTGCCACAGGCTGATCACCTCCATGCCACGCCACATTGATACAGTAATTAATCCAAAAGGAGCCCCGACCAAGTATTGAGCGTGTATATGGACATACTTTTCAGTTGGTCAACAATTCTATTAAAAAACTGTTCTTTAAAAATTAATTTTATGTAATATTCTAATTTTTTGAGAAACTGAATTTGAGGTTCTCATGGCCTGTAAGCCATAATCATCAAAATTAAAATAAATAAATAAATAAATAAACACTTGAAATATATCACACTCTGTGTAATGACTCTATATAATATATGGGTGTCACTTTCTGAAATGAGTGACACAAAATATTGAACTTTTTCATGATATTCTAATTTTTTGAGATGTACCTGTATAAAGGATTGCGCAGCTTTCATGCTGAAAGATGGCATACTCACAAAATTTGAAAAGTACCTGCTCACAGAAATTTTCAGATTTATAAAACTGTGCACACTCCTGATTCTCTGCTTCTTTTCTTTGTGCATCCCACCTCACGTGAAAACCAGCACACGTGTACAATCTCTTTACTCCGCCTCGGTTCCTCCCACTAATGACTATGTAAATGAAGAAAAATGCCCCTTCTGTCACTCTTCTGTCAAACTGTGATCGTCAATCCTACGGGAAAGAACAACATAAAAAAATAATAACTTCACAAAGTGTGACGCTGAAGTGTTGATATCAGAGGTGGAGGTCAGAACAAAACATTGTATTATGTTCTGACCGTCCAGAATCAACAATAAACCTAAGTTTACTGAGTGGACCGTGTTACAATGACAGTTAGTGCAGCCGGCTCTGACTGAAATAAAATCCAATAAAATAAAATGGTCTGCCATTAAAGTGAAAGTCAACAGACGGTTCACTACTCAATGACAGTGTTGCTGGGGTGATTGGGGGGGAGGTGCTGACACATGGCAAAAAATGTTGTGGAAGAAAGCCCTCTGTAATCTGCATAGACAGTCGCGATGTTAAAAATAAAAAAGTAAAATAAACGATAAATAAATAAAGTAAATAAACACCACTGAATACTACTCCAAACTTACAGCTGAATTTGTACAAGTTACAAACCAAATGTCAGAATGCAAATAACACATGACAGCCAGGAGGAACACATGGAGCTGCACAATATAAAGGCCTTTTATTTTCAAATTATAACCTCCAAGGTACAGCACGTATTGCATTGGGGATCCTCTTGTTGTCTTCGGGTCAAAATGACTCGAAGACAACAGGTGTTATAACAGTTTCCCCCGACCCACTTCCCGAGGACTGAGGAGGCTGAAATGTCAGAGGGGGAATGCGTTAAAGGTCCCTAGAAATTCGGGTAAATTGCAGCCTGGAACTTCCCATGGTCCTCCTTTTATTCGACATTAACCCAGATGATCTCTCCTTTTTTCTTTGGGTCAAAATGACATATTTATAGAAAAAGGATCCAGTTAACAGTGGTGCTGGCTGGGCAGGTCAATTCATTGGGGTTTCACTGCGCTCAATGAGCCAAGTTCTGGAGTTAAATCACGTAATAATAGTCATGTTTTTCACAGACTAATTCACAGACAAAGCATTTTAACTGAAGTAGAAACGTTATATTAACACATTCTGTGAGTTTCAGCTGTTTTGTAGTTTAAGAGACCTACCTGATAGAGTTAGACAGAATTTTGCGGACAGCTGCAACTTCTCACGGCAGGTGGAAACTTTGCGGCTCGGCCTACAGATTCTCACGTCACGTTTGTTTTTATGCATCTCACTGTGTACGTGAAAATCAGCGTACACCGTGTTTTTGTGCATGCGCACCGTTCATGCATGAGGCCCCTGGAGAATACTTGTAATAATAACACAACATAACAAAAATAATTTTTTGTAAGTTGTCTGGGTTTTTTCAACTGATTTACGACAATTTTGCACCGCTGAATCCAAAAATGACATCCGTTTCTCTCGATCAGGTCAGGTTTTTATGCTAAGTTGTAAGCAGTTGTACAGCAGTTGTACAGTTGTACTGTAAATTGAATAGTAGACACTGATAAAGGTAAGTACATGTAAATTGAATGTTACATCATCATTGTTCAAAATTCAGAGAATTTCAACAAATAAAAAAGAATTTTGCATCATATAAAGCGAAAATACCCATACATGTAAACAAAAAGTAAAAAAACGTGGCCATAGTTCAAAAAGTTGGCCTGATTGAGCAAAACCAATGTGATTTTTGGATTCAGCACATCAAAATTGTCCTAAATCAGCTGAAAAAAACTTAGACAATAAATTTGGTGTTGACCAGTGTAATAATGGATGACAAAAATCCAACTTAAAGGTTTAGTTCCTTTATTTTCAGAGCTACAGCATTTTTTACCTCATGCATAAAGTGGCACTTTGAATTTCATCTGAATGTTTACTTAAATAATCAGCTTTAAAGTTTTGCATAAACTTGAACTTTAAATTTCAGAATGCATGTTTACATGGTCCTGACCAACCAGTCATTACCAAAGTATGTTCTGTACTTTTGTTGTTTTAAATAAAAGAGACGGTATCAGGTTTGGATCGGTATCAGTCAGTACTCAAAGTGACAGTATCGGACTTGAAAATGTGGTATTGGCTCATCCCTTCTCATTACCAATTTAAGCCACAAACATTTACATAGGTTGTTTGCTCATGATTGTGGTATCACTATGGTGATATCCAAAGAGCTCTCTTGTAGTGTTGTAGTCAAGACCACATCAAAACCAGTCTCCCAAGACCAAGAGATCAAGTCAAGTCCAAGACCTACATATACAGTGGTTTTGGTCTCGACTTGGTCTCTGTCTAGCTTGGTCTTGACCCTTTAAAGTCTTGGTCTTTCGACACTTTGGTTTTGGTCTGGGCTCGGTCTGGTCTTGACTACAACACTACTTGGGCCTTCAGAAATAAGACTGTAGATGTGCATATCTGGGAAATGGTATAAAAAGATCTCAGAAGAAATTAAAAACATTCCAATATCCAGAAAATGTTACAAATGGAGACCCTGTAAAATGACTACCAATATGACTAGGTCAGGTTAGGTTGTCTTAGAAAGTTCAGTCAATGTGGTTAAAGCAGTTTTAAACAGTCCTAAAATGTCATGCCATATAAAAGTTCTTGCCACATCTGATGTCAAAGTACATGTGTCTACCATTAGGGAGAGACGGAACAAGTTTGGCTTTCATGGGAGGTGTGCAAAGAGGAAACCCTTGCTGTCAAAACTTATCATGACAAGACTGAAGTTTACCAAAGAACACCTAGACAATGACCAGGACTTCTGGGCCAATGTGTCTTGTACAGATGGATGTAAAATTAAATTATCTGGACACAGTCACAGTGGATATGTTTAGCATAAGCCAAAGAGTATTTAAGCAGTAGAACCTTATTGTATCTGTGAAGCATAAGGGTGAAAATGTCATGCTTTGGGGCTGGTTTGCTGCAGCTGGGCCCATCTCACCATCATAGAATCCACAATGAATTCATTATATCAGAGGGTGCTTCATGAAAACTAGTGCATACCTGTGCATGCCCGTAGAAACCAAGTATAAGCAAGTATTTCTGCATGCCCATAGTAAGCAGGTGTAAGCAAGGGTGTAAGCAAGCACGCCAGCATTCCTTCAGTGATGCCTGCCTTTGATCTTGGATTGTGTCATAGCGAGTCCTATGATCTTTGATGATGTCAGAGTCCTATGATCTTTGATGATGTCATAGCGAGTCCTATGATGCCTGCATTTAGTCGCTATGGAGGGTGAGAATATGTATGGGCACATAATCATATGGGCACATAATCATATGGGCACATAATCATATGGGCACATAATCATACCATGTAGGATAACTAAGTAGACGGTTATGCTGTTTCATTCCATCTAGCAACAATGCTCTGCACTGTGTGTGTTTATATATTTGCATATTTATTCCATCTAGCTACAATGCTCCGTACTGTGGGTGTTTATATATTTATATATCTACATATTATTCCATCTAGCTACATTGCTCCGCACTGTGTGTGTTTATATACTTGCATATTTATTCCACCTAGCTGCAATGCTCCGTACTGTGGGTGTTTATATATTTACATATTTATTCCATCTAGCTACAATGCTCTGCACTGTGTGTTCATATATTCATATATTTATTCCATCCAGCTACAATGCTCTGCACTGTGTGTCTGTGTGTGTGTGTATATATATATATTTTATAGTAATACGTACATATGTTTATTAGCTGCTCTTGCTTGCTTGTTTTTTTTCTTGCCTTCTGATTGTTGCTCTGAGTGTTGCTATCCCTGTGCTGTTGCAATCCTGGAATTTCCCCGTTGTGGGACTAATAAAGGCTTATCTTATCTTATTTGATGTTTGATGATGTTATAGCGAGTCCTATGATCGTGAGTGATGCCTGCCTTTGATCTTTGATGTCCTATGATTGTGAGTGAGCGTGAGTGATGCCTGCCTTTGATCTTTGATGATGTCATAGCAAGTCCTCGCACACTCTTGAATCACTCTATACTTTGGTGTCTATATGACGTCATATAGACATCATGTAGACATGATGTGAACGGGTGCGTTCATGACCCTAGGACCCCAGGAACATGACAGAGCCCCTCCCTCAAGGGGTGGGACCAGACGCCCCAGGATAACATCACAAGAAAAAACAAACCTCCCACACACAAAGAAACGACCCACCCTGGGGGGGAAAGAGGGGGAACCCAGGAACAGAGGGACCGAAACTGAAATAAAAAAACAAAACACCAAAAGAAAACACTTACGAATACACTCTGTCCAAAAGGTGGCAACACGGGACTCTGAACCCGATTGATGAATGGGTGAACAGTTCAGGTGGTCTTCTTGAATCCCACGGCCACCGGCATGTGTGCTGGAATGCTTCAGGGGGCCTCCCCATGCCCCAGCACCAACGAAGCAGCAAGGGCAGTTCCGGCAGTCTTCCTAAGTCCCAAGACCACCAGCATCTGTGCTGGGACACATTGGGTGGTCTTCCCTTACCCCAAAACCAACATGACTGAAGAGGCAGTCCGTCAGGCGGTCTTCCAGAGGAACTTTCCAGGATGCTCCCGCAGTGACCCCAGGCTGGGACTGAGTTGCACCCACGGTGGTCCAGACAGGGGCTGAGCTGCATCCACAGTGGCCCCAGATAAGATAAGATAAGATAAGATAAGATAAGCCTTTATTAGTCCCACAACGGGGAAATTCCAGGATTGCAACAGCACAGGGATAGCAACACTCAGAGCAACAATCAGAAGGCAAGAAAAAACAAGCAAGCAAGAGCAGCTAATATACATATGTACATATTACTATAAAATATATATATACACACACACACACACAGACACACAGTGCAGAGCATTGTAGCTGGATGGAATAAATATATGAATATATGAACACAGTGCAGAGCATTGTAGCTAGATGGAATAAATATGTAAATATATAAACACCCACAGTATGGAGCATTGCAGCTAGGTGGAATAAATATGCAAGTATATAAACACACACAGTGCGGAGCAATGTAGCTAGATGGAATAATATGTAGATATATAAAAACACAGTGCGGAGCATTGTAGCTAGATGGAATAAATATATAGATATATAAATATAAACACACCCAGTGCAGAGCATTGTAGCTAGATGGAATAAATATGTAAATATATAAACACACACAGTGCAGAGCATTGTTGCTAGGTGGGATGAAACAGCATAACCGTCTATTTAGTTATCCTACATGGTATGATTATGTGCCCATACATATTCTCACCCTCCATAGCGACCGGTATGTTCCTAGTTGTATGCCGGAGAGGACCATTGTGTAAGTCTATTGCATCTTTTGCATTCAAAAAAAAAAAAAAAAAAAAAAAAAAAAAAAATGATGCGGGCTGAGCTGCACCCACGGTGGCCCCGGACGGAGGCTGAGCTGCACCCATGGTGGCTCCAGGCAGGAGCAACACTGCACCCTCGGTGGCTCCGGGCAGGAGCAACGCTGCACCCTCAGTAACCTCAGCCGGAGAGGAAGCAGCACCCACAGAGATCCCAGGCTGGGACAGAGCGTCCGTGATGACCCCCATGGGAGGAGCTGAACCCAGGATGGTTTCGGGCGGTGAACCTGGACCCACAGAGACTTCTGGCTCAGGCGGAACTTCCCCGGTGACCCTGGAAGAAGGCTCAAGAAAAACAAGCAGAAGAATAGAGTCAGGGTCACCGGCAGCAGCGGAGCCCGGCGAGGGGAGCTCAGGTGCAGCTGATGGCTGCACTTGGCTCTCCTCCTCATGAGCCAGACAAGACCTCTCCCAAATAGAGACAAAAGGAACAGAAGAGGGCACTTGCCTGAACTTGAGCTCCACCGCCGCCCAGGACTCCAGCGATCCAGGCGACGATGCTCTGGGCTCAGTCCTTTGGAGGGTGAGTAGCAGCTCTGGTGCGGCAGCCTCCGCAGCAGGCATGGTGGTGAGATCAGTCTTGGTCTCCCCAGATGGAGTGGACCATGCTGGTGGCTCGTCTGGCGCGGCAACTGAGGTTCGGCTTCGCGTTGGTACTGGGCTAGAATCTTCCAGGACCACTGGCTACTCCATCATCCAGCGGCTCAGGTCAGGATCTGGCGGACACTCAGGAGCAGATGGAGGAGACACGGACGTGGCAGGTGAGAGACACTCGGTAACAGCTGGTAGAGAAAACCCAGTGGGCTTCAAAAGCTGAGCTTTCTCTCCAACAACCAGGCAAGAAAATTCATCCTTTAATAATGGAATACAAGATTTCACTTGCCTGGTTTCCTGGGAGATGATGAAGTCAGCTGCTGCTCCGAGGTCTGGCTCTCTCTGTCTGAGAGCCTCGAGTGCTGTCTGGGTAGAGGGTAATGGCGTGGCCTGGAGGCAGGAGTGGTGAGCCTTCCGTCCCCATGAATGCTTCTTCTGCCTGAGTTGAGCTGAGGGAGAATCCTCCAGCAGCTCCACAACTCGTTGTCTAGTCTCATAAATTATTGTGAGAAGAGGAATCAGAGCTGGGTAGTTCCAGAGATTAGGGCACATCTCAATCAACCCAACGGCAAAGTTCACGTAGCCATAGGCAGTCTCGGGAGTGTGGGTGACTTGAGCTTTGGAAGCAAAGTCTACAACATCCTCTGCCACCGCACGCTCCTGCACACTTAGTCCTAAGACCCGGAAGTCCATGGTGGAACCCCCACAACCTCAGAGAGACAACTCAAAAAAAGAAAAAATGCCAAAACCTACAACGGCTGGTGTCCAGACTGGCCGTGTCCTTCTGTCATGAACGCGCCCGTGAACGGGCACAAAATAGGACACCACATGCATGCTGTAGGTTTCTGCACATTTATTAACATGAAGGACAACAACACAAAAACTCCCAAACTAACTGGTGAACCGAAATGAAAAAATAAACACAAAATGCTCCCAAACTAACTGGTAAGCATGTAGGAAAAATAAATAAATTTAAAGTGCTCCAACATGCAAGACTGGCGAGCACATACAGAAAATATGGACTGTAAACAACGTGCCCTAACAAGCGAACTGGCAAGCAGCGAAGATACATACAATATGAATACATGGAAATGGGAAATAACCAATGCTGGAGGAAAGTTGGGCTCAACGTCAGTGGTACCAAAAACAGGGAACACCTGAGCAATAGAAAAAGTTCAGCTGGAGAGCTCGACAGCAATGGGCTCAACGGCTGAGAAAAAAAAACAGAGGAAAAAGGCACCAAGACGGAGCACACCAACTTACCTCAACAGCAGAACCTAAACCATGAAAATAGGTCGCGGCAGGAAACGGCAGGAAGAGAGTAGTAGGACACGGCAACAGCTGAAGTTGCCGTGTTCCTAAAATACCCACATATAATCACAGACAGGTGTAACTCATGAGTAATCAATATGCAGCAGCTGTGCAGCCCCAAAGGAAGGAACAGGTGGAAGCTGCACTGCACTGTCAAAATAAACAAAACCGGAAACAGAAAATACAGAAGTAACAAGGCTCAAAAACATCATAATAAACTAAGAGATAACTAACTAACTACTAACTAACTAACCTGCACTTATATAGCGCTTTTCTAGTCACAAAGACCACTCAAAGCGCTTTCACTAGTACTAACCCTCTATTCTAAGGGCCTATAGGAAACAGATATCTAGGGACAATTTAGAACAGCCAATTAACCTAACATGCATGTCTTTGGATTGTGGGAGGAAACCGGAGCCCCCGGAGTAAACCCACGCAGCACAGGGAGAACATGCAAACTCCACACAGAAAGGTTCCAACCCCTGCCAGCCTGGGGATTCGAACCAGGAACCTTCTAGCTGTAAGGCAACAGTGCTAACCACTGCACCACCGTGCTGCCCCCAACAGAAACAGAAAATAAACAGCAAAATGTTCACTGGGCAGACAGACTGGGCACGGCTCTAACCCGTGCCCCAGGAACATGACAGAAGCTCTCCAAAAATTAAAGCTGAAGCAGAGGTGAAGCTGTGGCAATCTCACACTTTGTGTTTATTTTTGGTCTCATTGTGGTGATTATTATTATGATTATTTGTCTGTATTTTGCCTTCTGTGTCCTCCCCGGATCCTCTGTGATTGTCTTTTGTGTCCTCGGTCCCTAGTCTGTCGTGTCGTCCCTGTTGTTGTTGTTCTGTGCCCACCTTGGTCTTCTGTGCAAGTCTTGTGTGTATCCCCTGTACTTGTTTACTTATTGTTCCCAGTCCTTCGTGTTTTCCATATCCGTAGCCACCTTCCCTCACTTGTTGCTGTTTAGACCTGATTGTTTCCCAGCTGTCCTGTGTCTGTAATTAATTTGTACTTTATACAGCGGTGTGAAAAAGTGTTTGCCCCCTTCCTGATTTCTCATTTTTTTGTATGTTTGTCACACTTAAATGTTTCAGATCATCAAACAAATTTAAATATTAGACAAAGATAACACAAGTAAACACAAAATGCAGTTTTTAAATGAAGGTGTTTATTATTAAGGGGAAAAAAATTCAAACCCACATGGCCCTGTGTGAAAAAGTGATTGTCCACTAAACCTAATAACTGTTTGGGCCACCCTGAGCAGCAACAACTGCAATCAAGCGTTTGCGATAACTGGCAATGAGTCTTGTACAGTGCTGTGGAGGAATTTTGGCCCACTCATCTCTGCAGAATTGTTGTAATTCAGCCACATTGGAGCGTTTTCGAGAATGAACTGCCTTTTTAAGGTCATGCCACAGCATCTCAATTGGATTCAGGTCAGGATTTTGACTAGGCCACTCCAAAGTCTTCATTTTGTTTTTCTTAAGCCATTCAGAGGTAGACTTGCTGGTGTGTTTTGGATCATTGTCCTGCTGCAGAAACCAAGTGCGCTTCAGCTTGAGGTCACGAACAGATGGCCGGACATTCTCCTTCAGGATTTTTTTGGTAGACAGCAGAATTCATGGTTCCATTTACCACAGCAAGTCTTCCAGGTCCTGAAGCAGCAAAACAGTCCCAGACCATCACACTACCACCACCATATTTTACTGTTGGTATAATGTTCCTTTTCTTAAATGCTGTGTTACTTTTACGGCAGATGTAATGGGACACACACCTTCCAAAAAAGTTCAACTTTTGTCTCATCAGTCCACAGAGTATTTTCCCAAAAGTCTTGGGGATCATCAAGATGTTTTCTGGCAAAACTGAGACGAGCCTTTATGTTCTTTTTGCTCAGCAGTGGTTTTCGTCTTGGAACTCTGCCATGCAGGCCATTTTTGCCCAGTCTCTTTCTTATGGTGGAGTCATGAACACTGAACTTAACTGAGGCAAGTGAGGCCTGCAGTTCTTTGGATGTTGTTGTGGGGTCTTTTGTGACCTTTTGAATGAGTCATCGCTGCACTCTTGGGGTAATTTTGGTTGGCCGGCCACTCCTGGGAAGGTTCACCACTGTTCCATGTTTTTGCCATTTGTGGATAATAGCTCTCACTGTGGTTTGCTGGAGTCCCAAAGCTTTAGAAATGGCTTTATAACCTTTTCCTAACTGATAGATTTAAATTATTTTTCTCATTAGTGCCTGAATTTCTTTGGATCACAGCATGATGCCTAGCTTTTGAGGATGTTTTGGTCTACTTCACTTTGTCAGGCAGGTCCTATTTAAGTGATTTCTTGATTGAGAACAGGTGTGGCAGTAATCAGGCCTGGGTGTGGCTCGAGAAATTGAACTCAGCTTTCCAAAGATGTGATAAACCACAGTTAATTTATGTTTTAACGGGGGGGGGGACTTTTTCACATGGGGCCATGAAGGTTTGGATTTTTTTTATCCTTAATAATAAACACCTTCATTTCAAAACTGCATTTTGTGTTTGCTTGTGTTACCTTTGTCTAATATTTAAATGTGTTTGATGATCTGAAACACTTAAGTGTGGCAAACATACAAAAAATGAGAAATCAGGAAGGGGGCAAACACTTTTTCACACTACTGTGTACTGTATGTCTGTCTCTGTCTCTACTTGTTGTGGCGTCATTGTTAGTGCAATCCTCCGTGTATTCCTGTGTCCTGAGTATCCCTCTATGAGTTTGTTGTTTAGTTTTGTTTTCAGCCCCCATGCTGCTGTTTGTTTGTTCCTGAGTTTCTGAATTTTGTTAATAAATTATCATCTTGCACGTAAGCCTGCCTGCACCTTTGAGTCCTATTTGCAAACTTCATCTGCCTGCCTTGGGCAGACTTATGACAGAAACATGACAATGACCCAAAAAAAGGAATACCTCTAGGAAGAATTTGAGACTTCTGGAAAGCCCAAATTCTAAAACTTTTGAGGTGCTGTAAGATGATTGTGCTGTGAAACCCCTCAAACATCACACAGCCGAAATAATTCTGTGTAAAGAAGTTGTACAGTCTTTCTCCTAGCTAATGTCACAGAACACTATAGGGAACATTTCGCTGAGGTTATTTTAGCCAAAGTGGTTTCTATAAGTGCATAAGGTGTCAAATTTCTTTTGCTAGATAAGTTACTTTTTTCTCTTTTTTTTTTTTGTATAAGTGAGCAATCTTTATCTTTAGATGTAAGTTTTTAAAAAAATCAAATATTGATGTATTGATAATATTTATTAACTAAACATTTAATGGGATGTTCTGATTTTTGTCATGATTGTAACTGTATGTACACGTGTGTGTGTGTGTGTGTGTGTGTGTGTGTGTGTTTTTACCATGTTTCATTATAGGGAAGACCGGGAAGAAAAGGTCATGCTGGTGAACCTGCCCCCGAAGGTTTAATGGTAAGCTGTTGTTTTTTTTCTGTTATAAGCAATAATTGTCCCACAAAAAAAAATATATAAATTTTATCTAATTGTCCATTGACATTTCAGGGCCTAACTGTCTATTCAAATGCAGTGATGACTTATTGCAAATGTGATTTTTGAGAGTGTGAAAATGAAAATTGTTTTGACCCTCTTAGGGATGTGGGTTTTTGATTTTGAGCACTGCCATGTTTTCTGAGACGGATTTATTTTCTGTATAACCTCTCCTTTAGGGCACACTAATGGCTTGGTTGCTTGTATACTCAGTTTGGATCATTTTACAGTAGCACAGAATTGTGAATTATATTTTATTGGCTCTAGTTGAAATCATCCCGTATACGTACATAGAGTGCACTTATTAAAATCATGTTTATGAACATTTTGTTGATTTAGTATTTCCATAGATGTCAGTAACAGTGTACGTACATTCATATGGTGTTAATTAAGGTAAAAGGATTTTTTTCTGAGATACATCAATTTTTACTGTGATCACAGCTGTTACGAGACACAACACAGCCCCTTACACTGTGTGTGTTCCTGTTCACACGTGTTACCCTGTTGAAGTAGGCCAGGATGGTGGCAGACAACTCTTTAATTGAAGGAAATTAACCAACATGCTATTCGATGTGTATTGCTTGCAGGGCGAGAAAGGGGACATGGGAAATGCTGGAAAACCTGGACCACAAGTAAGTGACTTTCATACTTCTAATGACGTTAGCTAACATCCATGGCAATTTACTGTAGCTTTTCAGACACTTCCAGATCTTTTTCAGTAGTTATGCTCTAGTAATATTGGTACAGCTAATGCTGTTTGGTTTCATAGATTATAAAACAATGTAATAACTTTGGAGGAAGTTGCAGTAGAACTTTCTAGTGATCCTGACTCACTTTTGATGGTGACAAAAATGTCAATTTTCTATTGTTACAAAATACTGCTTTGAGGCATTGGTGGAAGACAAAAGAACAGAAGGAACAATGATCCTCTATGAAAGTGATCTCATTTGTTTGGGATTCACATCATGCAGGAGTATTTTCAACATCTGTGGCTGTCACAGCATCAAACTTATATGCATGTTATCGAAGTAGAGTAACATATGGAAGAAATGCTAGACAAACAAATACTGGTCTTTTTCCACTGAAAGTATTGGGATGTGTTCCAAAACATCTTTTAGTTTGCTTGCAAAGAAATCAATTAACTGTAAAATCACAGTTTTATATATCTGTCTCTGTTTCATGCGTAACTTACTCCTTTATACTCGGGAGAAACGCTGGGAGACACATTTCCCTGGAAAATCCTCACATGGACTTAACTGCTCTCAACATTCAAAGTATGCCGGCCCTTCCTAGAGGCCCCTTAATGTTAATATTTGCATTCTGTGCATAGTGGAGGCAACCAAGTGGGCCATGTTAGACATTGTTGCAGCAGTGGACATATGAGAAGCATTAGGCAGTTACTGAGGATCCTTTGAAGCCAAACAGGAACCACAGGGCTATGCAGAGGGAAAAAAGTTCTAAAACATATGGAGACTCTAATGAATGTCATTACATCACTTAGCAGATAAATTAGATGTCTAAGAAACTATAAGAGATCCAAAACAAGCCAGTCAAAATCCAAGCCCTCTATCATCAAGGAAACCTCCTATAAACTTTTCTGAGCGTTTCAAGCAGTGTAGTGTATTTTGAGTGGTATAGATTATGTGAATTGGCTAGATTTCTTCTCTAACTTTGATGTTAATAGTTATAAATCAATATTATCATCTTAACCGTGTGCCTTACTAACCAGATTCAAAACCACCCTCAAAATGGTATCTTTAAAGCGCCCATATTAAGGCCCTGTCATGGAAAACCTTTTAAAACCATGCCTTCCTGTTGAATAAAAAAGACTAACCACATTGTCCCAATCTGAGTCCCAGTTAAAGCATTTGAGGTTAACTTGGAGTCACATCTCACCCCCACCTGCAGTCTGCTTCAGCTCACTTACTCTCTACTTCTAGACAATTGTTGCAGTTGGCAAGATAATACTCTTAAGATGAAGATATGTCATCTTAACAGTTTTAACGTCTTTTTATTTTAGGAAATGACAAATTGAAGACATGTTTATGATTTGTCTCTTTGTCTAATACTGCCTCTTGCAAAGGATTATAAAAGAATAAATGCAAAGTAAGTAATATACGAGGGGGGGGGGGGCTGAAAAGTTCATAGTGGTCAGATTTGACCAAATGTGGTTTATTTTTCAACACAGTCTCCCCTTCGGTCCACACACTTCTTCCATCAGTGTTGCAGTGCTTGGATCCCCACGGTTGAAAAATAAACCACATTTGGTCAAATTTGACAACTATGAACTTTCAGCCCCCCTTCGCACACTATTCACAAAAAGTTAGGAATATTCGGCTTTTGGGTAAAATTTCAGGATGCACCTAAAATGCACTACAACCTTGACAGGTGAACTTAATTTGACCTTCTCTAACCTTTTGAATACACATGTCCAACTGTTCAACGTTTCAGTACTTTTTACATAACTTGCCATTCTCCAACAAGGTGTATAATGGAAAAATTCACATCAGGTGTTTGATCCATGAATCGACCAATAAATTTTCTAGTTCAGTTAGAATTGGTATTTAAACAGGCCTCTTCATCATGCTGTTCACATTTTGACATCTTAGAAAAGCTAGAACGAGTTATTACTCTGCATTAATAGAAGAGAACAAGAATAATCCCAGGTTTCTTTTCAGTACTGTAGCCAGGTTGACAAAGAGTCAGGACTCTGTCAATCCTAGCATCCCCTTAGAGCTTACTAGTCAGAACTTTATGAACTTTTTCAATAATAAAATTTCATCCATCAGAGATAAAATCAATCAGATTCTTCCCACAGTTAACTTAAATACTGTAACTACTACAACTCCTTCTATTGATGTCTGTCTTGATGAGTTTACTCCAATCGACCTTTGTGAGTTAGACAAAATAGTTTCCTCATCCAAACCTTCAACTTGTCTTTTAGACCCTATTCCTACCAGGTTATTTAAAGAAGTCTTCCCACTTATTGGTAGCTTTATTCTTCATATAATCAATTCTTCATTAACTTTAGGCCATGTACCGCAGGCTTTTAAAACGGCTGTAATTAAACCCTTACTCAAAAAGCCATCGCTAGATCCAGGAGCTTTAGCTAACTATAGACCAATCTCTAATCTCCCTTTCATTTCAAAAATCTTAGAAAGAGTTGTTGCTACGCAATTATTTGACCACCTGCAGGGAAATGGTTTACTTGAGGAGTTTCAATCTGGGTTTAGAATCCATCATAGTACTGAAACAGCCTTAGCGAAGGTCACTAACAACCTCCTCATTGCATCTGATAATGGACTAGTTTCTGTACTTGTCCTTTTAGATCTTAGTGCAGCTTTTGATACTATTGATCATAATATTCTACTTGATAGATTAGAACACTATGTTGGACTTAATGGAACTTCGTTGCAGTGGTTTAGATCTTATTTATCTGATAGGTTCCAGTTTGTTCATGTAAATGATGAGTTTTCTCTCAGCTCAAAGCTTAGTCATGGAGTTCCACAGGGATCTGTGCTTGGCCCTACTCTTTTTAGTTTATATATGCTTCCGTTAGGCAACATTATTAGAAAGCACTGTATACATTTTCACTGTTATGCAGATGACACACAATTATACCTGTCAATGAAGCCAGATGATACTAATCAATTAGCCAAGTTAGAAGCCTGTCTTAAGGAAATCAAAGCTTGGATGACTTGTAATTTCCTGCTATTAAATTCAGATAAGACTGAAGTCATTCTTGTAGGTCCAAAAAACCTTAGAAATTCCTTTCCAAATCAAACTTTCAGTTTGGATGCAGTTACTCTTTCTCTTAATAGCTCTGTGAGGAACCTTGGAGTTATTTTTGATCAGGATTTGTCCTTCAATTCACATATTAAATTTGTTTCTAAGACTGCCTTCTATCATTTGCGTAATATTGCCAAGATTAGGAGCATCTTGTCTCAGAGTGATGCTGAGAAGCTGATTCACGCTTTTGTTAGCTCGAGATTAGATTATTGTAATTCTTTATTATCAGGCTGTCCTAAAACATCTTTAAAAAGTCTTCAGCTGATCCAAAATGCTGCAGCAAGAGTTTTAACAGGTACTAGAAAGAGAGATCATATCTCTCCGGTTCTGGCCTCCCTTCATTGGCTTCCCATAGAGTTTAGAATTAAGTTTAAAATCCTTCTTCTTACTTACAAAGCTCTAAACAATCAGGCTCCTTTTTATTTAAAAGATCTGATACTACCGTATCATCCTAACAGAGCACTACGCTCCCAAAATGCAGGTTTACTTGTAATACCTAGAATCTCCAAAAGTACAATGGGAGGCAGAGCCTTCAGTTATCAAGCTCCTCTCCTGTGGAATCAGCTGCCAATCTGGATTCGGGAGTCAGACTCGATCTCTGTTTTTAAGAATAGGGCTAAAACCTACCTTTTTGATATAGCCTACAATTAGGGAGGGATCATGTGTTTCTGAACCCTCCCTTAGTTATGCTGCTAATAGGTTTAGTCAGCCGGGGGACCTCCAGTAATGCACTGGGCCTCACTCCTTTCCTCACTCTCTATGAAATATTTTTTTTTTGCTGGTCATTAACATTTGTTTGTTCTCTCCCATAGATTGAGTCCCCATCGTGCTGTTTGCTCTCTACATGTCTGTTCTTTTCTTCTTCTCTGTCCCCTCACCCCCCAGCCAGTCGCAGCAGATGACTGCCCTTCCCTGAGCCTGGTTCTGCTGGAGGTTTCTTCCTGTTAAAAGGGAGTTTTTCCTCTCCACCGTCGCCAAGTGCTTGCTCACAGGGGATCGCCTGATTGCTGGGGTCTTTCTGCAACTGTGGGGGTCTTCCCTACAGTTGATAGTGCTATGAGATGACTGTTGTTGTGAAATGGCGCTATATAAATAAAGTTGAATTGAATTGAATTGAATCATGAAACCAAGACAAAACCTATCAGTTGATCAACAGTACATTGCCATTGTGAGGCTTCAAACAGGATGTTCTCAGAGGGAAGTGGCCACTGAGCTTAGAGCTGGGGTGTCCAATCATGTGCCATGGAGGGCCAAGACCCTGCAGGTTTTGTCTTCTACCCAGTCTCTTCAGCAGGTGTTTTCACTTTTCAGCAATCATGGGAAGAAATTCAGTGAAATCTGTTGTTGAAGACACTGGTTGGAGGTAAAGCCTGCAGGGTCTTGGCCCTCCATGGCACATGACTAGAGACCCCTGGCTTAGAGTGTCACAGAGTGTCATCAGCAGGTTGCAACAGAGATACAGAGAGACTGGAAGAGTCCAAGAAGGACATAGAAGTGGATGTCCTTTGGCCACATCCCACACTGATGACCGCTTCATTGTGAACAGTGCCCTGTCATACCGGATGATGAATGCCACTCAACTTTAGGCACATTTTAGGGAGGTGAGAGGCACCCAAGTGTCATGTCAGACCATTCGAAACCGTTTACATCAGTGTGGTCTGCGTGTTAGACGACCTGCAAGGGTACCTGACCACACCACCAGGTACAGGCGTCCTCATCTTGCATGGACCAGGGAGCATTTACGCTGGACAAGGGACCAGTGGGCTCAGTGGTGTTCTCTGATGAAAATTGATTCACGCTGAGCAGAAATGATGGCCGCCAACGATGTTGGAGATGTCAAGGAGAGCGCTATGCATCAGCCACTGTTGTCACCAGATGAGCCTTTGGTGGTGGTGGTGTTACAGTTTGGTCAAGTGTGTCTTGTCAATACAAAACAGCCCTACACCTTGTGAATTGTACAGTGACAAGCCGATACTACCTGAATAACATCATTAATCCAGTCATTGTGCCCCTGCATTAACAACACAGGCCTAATTTCATCTTCATGGACGACAATGCTCCAGCTCATCGAGGTTGCATCATTAGGGAATGGCTGCTGGAGGCTGGGATACCTAAAGTGGAGTGGCCTGCACTTTCTCCAGACCTGAATTCCATAGAAAACCTATGGGATCAGCTGAGTCGCCGTGTAAAGGCTCGTAACCCTGCACCCCACAACACCAATGACTTGAGGGCCGCCTTTCAAGAAGAGTGGAATGCCATGCCTCAGCAGACAATAAGTCGACTTGTAAACAGCATGAGACGTCGTTGTCAAGCTGTAATTGATGCTCAAGGGCACATGACAAGTTATTGAGACATTGAAATTTTTGTTGTGGTATACCCACCACTGTTGTTGGCTTTTGTTTCATTAAATTGTTTGAGATGGATGGATGGATGGATGGACGGATGGACGGACAGATGGACTGACGGACTTTACTGATTCCAAACTGGGAAATTACAGTGTAACAGCAGCATAACAGTAGATGACCAAAATGACAGAAACACACACAGCATAATAGAAAAAGGAATTACTCAGGGGAAGTAAAACTGCCTAGATAACTTCATATACATTGCAGATAAATAGATGATGACCCATATAGAGACATGGATTGTACTAGCTGTACAATTCAGGACTGTCGGGCACGGGGTGAAGTGTGAGGTACCAATTAGACTGCAAGGTACAGTATGGCAGCATAGTTATGATCAAAATTCAAAATTAGAGTGAGTTATTGTACAGTGAAATGGCATGTGGCAGAAAAAATTTCCTGTATCTGACCATTCAGCAGTGGAGCTGTAGCGGTCTGCTGGAGAAAGTGCTCCGCTGTCTGTCCAGTGTGTGGTGGAGGGGGTGATCAGGATTGTCCATGATGGATCACAGTTTGTTCAGTGTTCTCCTCTCCACGACATTCTCAAAAGTCTCCGGTCTGAGACCAATTACAGAGCCAGCCTTCTTGATAATCTTGTCAAGTCTGTTGGTGTCGCTGGCTCTGATACTGCCACCCCAACAGACAGCAGCAAAGAAGATGGCACTGGCAACAGTGGCCTGATAGAAAAGCTCCAAGATCTTGTTGCACATGATGAAGGATCTCAGCTTCCTCAGAAAGTAGAATCTGCTCATCCCCTTCTTGTACGCAGCATTGGTATTAGAGTTCCAGTCCAGTCTATTGCTGATCACGACACCCAAATGAGGAAATCACCATTGCATGCTTCTACCTAAAGGCCGTGCTTTCATGATATAATATCACTGTAGCATGAGTGTTTTACATTTTCCATAAATTTCACCTGAAAGCCAAATATCCCTAACTTTTTGTGCGTAGTGTATTTTATATGGTGATGTGGGGTAAGCAGGAATTGCTGGCATGATGGATCTTTATACTGTTATAACTATGTTATGTATGAATAGATGAAATGAAGCCTTGGCACATACAACACCCAGTCAGCCACAGTCCGACCACACTGGCTGCAGTGGTCTACCATTATGAGTTACACTTAGGCAGCCAAATGAATTATTACAGTAGTACTTAAAATCTGATTTATCCATTGTGGCTACAATGTAATTTAGTTGCATTTTTTTTTTCTTTTCCTCTTGTTTGTAGACACCTCCAGTACTTTTGGAGATTGTAAAATGCTTCCCCCCCCCCCCCCCTAGAAAACTAGCAAACTAGCCACCCATACATCTTACTGTTATTCCTGAAATCCAGACTGTCCAGTGAAATGTCTGGCACTGGTCCAAACCACCACTCTGCTCCCAGATGACTGGTCTGGACCTAGTTAAGCTCTTCTGATAACTCCCACGTTAACATTCGCTTATGTTTTTCACACAAGGACTTCTTTAACAAGTACTGTGTCAGTGATTTTTTTGGGGGGGTGGGTGGTGGATATTTGAATGGAGTTTCAGAATTGTGTGAAAGTATTGTGCCAGAACAGCAATAATTCCCAGTCATTTTTGTTTTTGTCCAAGTGATATACTATCATTTTTCCATGTAAGACGAAGGTTTGGTTTCATGTGTCACAATGTTGTAATGCTTTAAAGTTTAAATTCCCATTATCAAATCCACATGGGCTGTAAACCTAATTCTGAGACAGTTTTGTACCACACTTCTATGTGTTTACTTGTACATTGATTCTATAAATTATGATACAGTGTTTACACATTATGCAATCTTTGAATACAGAATTATTGCAAATTTATGCTTTTTAGAAGCAGCCTTAATGAAACTATTTCATGCCAGTTTTTTTGATCCATCCTGAAGTTTGAAAGTAATCTCATCATTATGCTTACATAGGAATGTTTTTTTAATTTATGAATTCTTACCTTCAAGGTGTCATTATTGGTTAGAAAATAACCCTTCACTATATCTCACCCCACAGAAAATACACAAATTAACTCTCAGAAATATGTTTTAGATCAGGCATATAAGTTGCTCTTTTTTACATTGCACTTGGCGTTGTATTCAGAGAGTATGAACGATAATACAAAAACTTTTCTTTCACTCATCGTTAGTGGTTGGGGGAAGTCATTTATTGTCAAACAATTGTGTTTGCTCTTTTTAAATCATAATGACAACAGAAACTACCCAAATGACCCTGATCAAAAGTTTCCATACGCTGAATGTTTTGGCCTGATAACATACACACAAGTTGACACATATGGGTTTAAATGGCTATTAAAGGTAGCCATCCTCACCTGTGACCTATTTACTTGTAATTAGTGTGTGTGTGTATAAGAAGTCGGTGAGTTTCTGGGCTCCTGACAGACCCCTGAATGTTTCATCCAGTGCTGCACTGACGTTGTTGGATTCCGAGCCGTGGGGAAAGCAAAAGAATTACCAAAGGACCTGCAGGAGAAGATAGTTGAACTTTATAAAATAGGAAAAGGATATAAAAGGATATCCAAGGAATTGAGAATGCCAGTCGGCAGGGTTCAAACTCTAATTAAGAAGTGGAAAATGAGGGATTGTTTTGAAACCAAGCCACGGTCAGGTAGACCAACAAAAATTTCAGCCACAGCTGCCAGGAAAATTGTTCAGGAGTGAAAGAAAAACCCTCAAATAACTTCACCTGACATACAGGACTCTGGAAAAAAGTGGTGTGGCTGTTTCCAAATGCACAATAAGGAGGCACTGGAAGAAAAATGGGCTGCATGGTCGAGTCGCCAGAAGAAAGCCATTACTACACCAATGCCACAAAGCAACACAGAGACAAGCCTCAAAACTTCTGGAACAAAGTTATTTGGAGTGATGAGACCAAAATTAAACTTTCTGGCCACAGCCATAAATGCTATATTTGGAGAGGAGTCAACAAGGCCTATGATGAAAAGCACACCATCCTTACTGTGAAACACGGAGGTGGATTGCTGATGTTTTGTTTTGAAAGAAAATTTGCACTCATCAGCCAGGAAGCTGCGCATGGGACGCTGTTGGACATTTCAGCATGACAATGATCCAAAACACGAGGCCAAGTCAACCTGTCATTGGCTAGAGCAGAAAAAAATGAAGGTTCTGGAGTGGCCATCTCAGTCTCCTGACCTCAGTATCAATGAGCCACTTTGGAGAGATCTGAAGCATGCAGTTTATGAAAGACAGCCCAAGAATTTACAGGAATTGGAGGCTTTTTGCCAAGAAGAATGGGCAGCTTTACCACCTGAGGAAATAAAGTGCCTCATCCACAACTACCACAAGAGACTTCAAGCTGTCATTGATGTTAAAGACAACAGTACACTGTATTAAGAACTAGGGCATGCAAACTTTTGATCAGGCTTATTTGGGTAGTTTCTGTTGTCATTATGATTTAAAAAGAGCAAACACAATTGTCTGATAATAAATGGCTTCACCCAACCATCAACTATGAGTGAAAGAAATGTTTTTGTATTATCATTCATATTCTCTGAAAAATGGCCAAAAAAATCATAAATTCCACCAGGGTATGTAAACTTATGAGCACAACTGTATAAAGTTGAGGCCCTTTTGGTTTGATTTATGCAGTGTTTTAACTAACATTACAGGAACTACCATTTCATTCGATTGTGAACTTTGTCTGCTGGGGACCTTTGTAAAAGTCGATATATGTTTAAGTAAATAGGAAATAAAATTTATGGAAATTGCCCTTTCTGTAGCTATGAAATGCATAGCAGTAACATGGAAATCTGACTCCCCTCTCCTTATTGAAAGATGATTTTCTGAAATAAATGGTTGTATCCCTTCAGAAAAAAATTACATATAATCTTAGAAAAAGACATGATACTTCTTAAAAAAAATCTGGCAACCATATTTAATATGTGTAGATATTTTATTGATTACAATATAGAGATGTGATCTTTTAACTTGCCTTATATCTTTCTGGAAATAATCTATTGTTGTCTCCCTGATGTCTGGCTTTTGCACTGACCTCTTTCTTTTTCCTTTGCATTTTATAAAATGGCTTTCATCAATAAAATTATCCCCAAAAAAGAAAGTAACCCTTCATTGACCAAATACTAGGTCATCATTCTGATTTTGTTATGCTGATATTCTTCTGTTTAACACTGTTTCTTATCCCTTCTCTCCAGGGCCAAGTAGGCCTGATTGGGATTGCAGGAGTAATAGGAGTTCCTGGTGAAAAGGTAAGGCGTGTTTCTCTGTCATGGAGCTGTCAGACAGCATCAACTGCTTGCTTGTCTCTAGCAAACCCCTTTAATTAGGCCTATGACAAGGAGCCATGGCTCGAAGCCCAGGGTCCCGGGAACACATGCTTATGCCAAGGCTCTAACATCCACATCAATAGCTTTCAAAAGGAATTTTTTTATTAAAAACACTGGACTAAAAACTAATTATAATACAAGACGTTACAGTGTTCTTCCGAACACCATCATCAGTTGTCAGACTGTAGCAGGAAGTGTCTCTGGCCAATAAATAACCTGCCTTTCAATGGACAGTCACATCAAGTTCACCCAGGAAGATATGAAGGACAACAAACTCCCGTTTCTGGACTGTGGGATAAAGATTGGTGAATGAGGGGAACTTCATGTTGAGGTGTACCGAAAACCTACCGACACCGATCAGTATCTCATGTTTGAATCACACCACCCACTTGGGCACAAACTGGGAGTGATTCGTACATTGCAACATCGTGCAGAAACTATACCCACAGATTCAGAAGCTAAGGAAAAGGAACATGTCCATATAAAACAAGCTTTAAAACAGTGTGGTTATCCAGATTGGACTTTCATTAAAACTCACAGGAAACGTAAAAAGAATTTGAGGCCTCTAGGAGAAATGGAGTGTAAAATCAGGAGCAAGCATATAGTCATTCCATGTGTGGCTGGGCTGTCTGTAAGTTTTGCAGGATTTTCTCCAAATACAGCATACCTGTGCATTTGAAACCCAGGAACACTCTGCAACATTGGTTGGTTCATCCCAAAGACCAGATACCAAAACATAAAAAGAGCAGCCTGGTATATGCTGTCAAATGTAGTGAGGAGTGTGACGATCTTGATATTGGGGAAACAAAACAGCAGCTCTGCAAACATATGTCGCAACATAGGAGAGAAAATTCGACTGGATAAAATTCAGCCGTCTATACTGACTTGCAACAAAAACAACACACCTTTCGAGACCAAGATGTGCACATTTTGGACAGAGAAGAGGGGTGGTTTGAAAGAGGTGTTAAGGAAGCCATCTGTGTTAAAGTGGAACGGCTCTCCCTTAACAGAGGAGGGGGACTAAGACATCATCTGTCCTCTGCTTACAATGTCATGTTAAAAACCATTCCTTGACACGTTATGGACAAATGAACTTGCTCCGAGTCTCAGGTTTAAAGGAGGAGAACTAGGTTTTTTTGTTGTTTTTTTCCTTCTCCTTTTCTCCTCCTTGGTCGCATACCATGCATACATTCATTTTTTTTTTACAACATTTCTCACAAGTCATGTGATCTCCTTGCAGGTTATTTATTGGCCAGAGACACTTCCTGCTACAGTCTGGCAACTGATGATGGTGTTCGGATGAACACTGAAACGTCTTGTATTTTAATTAGTTTTTAGTCCAGTGTGTTCAACAAAAAATTCTTTTTGAAAGTTTAACTGACACCTGGATGTTTAAAATGAACTTACATACACATCAATAGCAATACTGTCAAATCTGTGTCATCGTTATTGCCCCTCAACCCTCCACCACTCTGCTAAAGCTTAAGCAGTATTGAGTAAATGTTTTTGTGTTTCTGAATGAAGTCATTAGACAGTGTGCTGTGCTGACATATGTCTATTATAATTTCTAGTTAAAATGCAAGTCATAAAACGTAAATAAAACTACTAAACCCCACACAGGGCCTGATTTAATAAAGGTTTACTCTCAGGTCTGCCTCCAACAGGCATGAAAAAAAGACCCTTATGCAGGCCTTCCTCCAGTCCAACACAATTTGTTAAACACAAATAAATATAGCACGGGGACTGAAACAACAGAACGAGCCAACAAGGCTGAGAACACTTACAAGGAGGATAACAATGATTCCAGACTGATTATGTTGCTGCACGGGAGTGCAGGTAGAGAAGACTAATATGGGAAATGGATAATTATCTCCCCTCATGGATCGTCACCTTATCGTGGTGGGGGGGTTTGCGTGAACCAGTGATCCCAGGAGCTATGTTGTCCGGGGCAATTTGCCTCTGATAGGGTCATCCAAGACAAACTGGTCCTGGGTGAAGGGCCAGACTAAGAACTATCCAACAGACTCTCATGATTAATTCTAGATCAAGGATTCAGTGTACCCCGCCCATATGGGGTTACCAGGGCCCCACCCTGGAGCCAGGCCTGGGGGAGGGGCTTGATGGCTAGCGTCTGGTGGCCAGGTTTCCACCCATGGGACCTGGCCGGGCTCAGCCCGAAGAAGTTACATGGGTCCGCCCTCCAGTGGGCTCACCACCTGCAGGAGGGATCATGGGGGTCCGGTGCTATGTGGATTAGGTGGCGGTCAAAGGCGGAGACCTTGGCAGACTGATCCCAAGCTTTCTAAACTGGCTTTTGGTACGTGGAATGTCACCTCTCTGGTGGGGAAGGAGCCTGAGCTGGTGTACGAGGTTGAGAGATACCGACTAGATATAGTTGGCCTCACCTCAACACACAGCTCCGGTTCCGGAACCAGTCTCCTGGAGAGGGGCTGGAGCTTGGCCTTTTCTGGAGCTGCCCCGGGCGAGAAGCGACGAGCAGGGGTGGGTATTCTTGTATCGCCCCACCTTGCTGCCTCTATATTGGAGTTTTCCCCGGTGTATGAAAGGGTTGCTTCCTTGTGCCTTCGGGTTGGGAAACAGGTCCTGACCATCATTTGTGCCTATGCACCAAATGATGTTGAGTACCCACCCTTTTTGGAGTCTGTGACTGGGGTGCTGGAGGGTGCTCCTCTTGGAGACTCCATTGTCCAACTGGGGGACTTCAATGCGCACGTGGGCAACGACAGTGAAACCTGGAGGGGGGTGATTGGGTGGAACGGCCTGCCCGATCTGAACCCGAGTGGTGTTCAGTTATTGGACTTCTGTGCTAACCACAGTCTGTCCATAACGAACACCATGTTCAAGCATAAGGGTGTCCATTTGTGCACCTGGCACCAGGATACCCTAGGTCGCAGGTCAGTGATCAATTTTGTTATCGTGTCATCAGACCTGTGACCGTATGTCTTGGACACTCGGGTAAAGAGAGGTGCAGAGCTGTCAACTGATCACCACCTGGTGGTGAGTTGGATCCGATGGCAGGGGAGGATGCCATTCAGATCTGGTAGACCCAAATGTATAGTGAGGGTGTGCTGGGAATGTCTGGCTGAGGCCCCTGTCCGGGAGGTCTTCAACTCCCACCTCCGGAAGAACTTCAACCACATTCCGAGGGAGTTTGGAGACATGGAGTCTGAATGGGTCATGTTCTCCACCTCTATTGTTGAAGCGAGTTAGCCAAGCGGAGTGCAGCTCAGGTGGTTACTGAAGCAAAAACCCGGGTATGGGAGGAGTTCGGTGAGGCCATGGAACAAGACTTTCGGTCAGCCTCGAAGAGATTCTGGCAAACTGTCCAGCGGCTCAGGAGGAGAAAGCAGCTCCCTGTCCACAGTGTGTATGGTGTGGATGGGGCGCTGTTGACTTCGACTGGGGATATTGTCGGGCGGTAGAAGGAATACTTTGAGGATCTCCTCAATCCCACTGATACGCCTTCCACAGAGGAAGCAGGGCTTGTGGATGAGGGGACGACTCGCCTATCACAGGGGCTGAGGTCGCCAGAGTGGTTAAAAATCTCCTTGGTGGCTGGGCCCCTGGGGTGGACGAGATTCGCCCTGATTACCTCAAGGCCCTGGATGTTGTAGGGCTGTCATGGTTGACACGCCTCTGTAACATTGCGTGGAGGTCAGGGGCAGTGCCTTTGGCATGGCAAACCGGGGTGGTGGTTCCTCTCTTCAAAAAAGGGGACCGGAGGGTGTGCTCCAACTTTAGAGGGATCACACTCCTCAGCCTCCCTGGGAAGGTCTATGCCAAGGTACTGGAGAGGAGAGTCCGTCCGTTGGTTGAATCTCGGATTCAGGAGGAGCAATGTGGTTTTCGTCCTGGCCATGGCACATCGGACCAGCTCTTTACCCTCTCGAGAATTCTTGAGGGTTCGTGGGAGTTTGCCCAACCAGTTTACATGTGTTTTGTGGACTTGGAGAAGGCATTCGACCGCGTCCCTCATGATTTTTTGTGGGGGGTGCTTCGGGAGTATGGGGTATTGGGCTTGTTGTTACGAGCTATTCGGTCTCTGTACGACCGTTGTGAGAGTTTGGTTTGTATTGCCAACACTCAGTCGGACTCATTCCCAGTGAGAGTTGGACTCCGCCAGGGCTGCCCTTTGTCACCGATCCTGTTCATAATTTTTATGGACAGGATTTCTAGGTGCAGCCAGGGAATGGAGGGTGTCATGCTTGGTGACCACAGGATATCATCTCTGTTGTTTGCAGAAGATGTCCTGTTGGCTTCATCCAGCAATGACCTACAGTTCTTGCTGGGACGGTTTGCCGCTGAGTGTGAAGCGGCTGGGATGAGAATCAGCACCTCCAAGTCCGAGTCCATGGTCCTCAGCCGGAAAAAGGTGGATTGTCCTCTCTGGGTTGGGGACAGGCTCCTGCCCCAAGTGGAGGAGTTTAAGTATCTTGGGGTCTTATTCACGAGTGAGGGGAGAATGGAGCGAGAGATTGACAGACGGATTGGAGCAGCATCTGCAGTGATGCGGACATTGTACTGGTCTGTTGTGGTGAAGAGGGAGCTGAGTTCTAAGGCAAAGCTGTCGATTTACCAGTCAGTCTACGTTCCTACTCTCACCTATGGTCACGAGCTTTGGGTAATGACTGAAAGAACGAGATTGCGGATACAAGCAGCTGAAATGAGCTTTCTCCATAGGATTGCTGGACTCACCCTCAGAGATAGGGTGAAGAGCTCAGTCATCCAGAAGAAGCTCAGATGAGGGTCATTTGGTCCTCCACATTGAAAGGAGTCATTTGAGGTGGTATGGGCATCTGATTAGGATGCCTCCTGGACGCCTCCCACTTGAGGTGTTTCGGGCACGTCCCACTGGGAGGAGACCCCGGGGCAGACCAGGACTCGGTGGAGAGACTATTTTCTCCCCGCTGGTCTGGGAACGCCTTGGTATCCTCTCTGAAGAGCTGAAGCAGGTGGCTGGGGAGAGGGAAGTCTGGGCTTCTCTGCTTGAACTGCTGCTTCCGCGACCCGGACCTTCGGAAAAGCGGTAGAAGATGGATGGATGGATGGATGGATAATTATCTAACACAAGACAGTTGAGCATAATATGAAACTGAAAGTAAAGCAGACGAACATACCAACAGACAGGAATAGGGGAACTCAGTACGACTAAAGAAGAGCCAAACCAGGAAGTACTTCAAAATAAGAGCAAACCTAACAGTACTAAATAACCCAAGGACTGAGAGAATACATATGATGCTAATAAATGACAAAAATTCAAATTAAAGGGTAGGGCATGTGTACAGGCACTAGCTCACGTGCAAAGTGCCAAATGCATGCAAAAAATGGAGCACACTAATTTACACACAATTAGGATTGTGTGCTTCAAATGACAAAAGTAGGGTGTCGTGTGGATTTTGTACCTTTTCCTTAAAAAATGTGCAAAGTGGGGGGTGTTTGCTCTTGCAAAGCAATTTATGATAGTGGCAAACATTGAGATGTCAGTTTTTGCATCTGAATTTAACACGTTTAACACGCAGTCTGCTTTGCACACACTGAACAAACGAATATGCCTTCAGAAACTGTCACTGAGGTTAACATATATGGAATGAAAAAAAGAAGGAAGAAATCATATTTCATTTTAAAATAGTTTTTATCAAAAACATTCTTTGATGCAAACAAACAAATGACAATGATGTTTTCTTTTCGGCTGTTGGCATGTCCTCCAGTGTGCGAGGAGCAGTGCAAATCACAAACACCTTTGCTTTCTCTCCTGTATCTTAGCTGCTCGACTGTGTAACTGCATGGATCAGGTCTCAAATAATGCAAAGAAAACATGTTTACAATGCATCCAGAAAATATTCACAGTGCTTCATTTTTTCCACATTTTGTTGTTACAGCTTTATTCCAAAATGGATTAAATTCATTTTTCTTCCTCAAAATTCTACACACAACACCCCATAATGACAATGTGAAAAAAGTTTTTTTTTTTTAGATTTTTGCAAATTTATAAAAAATAAAAAACTAAGAAATCACATGTACATAAGTATTCACAGCGTTTGCTCAGTACTTTGTTGATGCACCGTTGGCAGCAATTACAGCCTCAAGTCTATTTGAATATGATGCCACAAGCTTGGCACATCTATCTTTGGGCAGTTTTGCCCATTCCTCTTTGCAGCACCTCTCAAGCTCCATCAGGTTGGATGGGAAGCATCGGTGCACAGCCATTTTCAGATCTCTCCAGAGATGTTCAATTGGATTCAAGTCTGGGCTCTGACTGGGCCACTCAAGGACATTCATAGAGTTGTCCTGAAGCCATATCTTGGCTGTGTGCTTAGGGTCGTTGTCCTGCTGAAAGATGAACCGTTGCCTCAGTCTGACATCAAGAGTGCTCTGGAACAGGTTTTCATCCAGGATGTCTCTGTACATTGCTGCGTTCACCTTTCCCTTCATCCTGACTAGTCTTGTAGTTCCTGCCGCTGAAAAACATCCTCACAGCATGATGCTGCCACCACCATGCTTCACTGTAGGGATGATATTGGCCTGCAGAGGAGCGATGCCTGGTTTCCTCCAAACGTGACGCCTGGCATTCATGGGAAAGAGTTCAATCTTTGTTTTATCAGACCAGAGAATTTTATTTCTCATGGTCTGAGAGTCCTTCAGGTGCCTTTTGGCAAACTCCAGGTGGGTTGTCGTGTGCCTTTTACTAAGGAGTGGCTTCCGTCTGGCCACTCTACCATACAGGCCTGATCGGTGGATTGCTGCAGAGATGGTAGTCCTTCTGGAAGGTTCTTCTCTTCCCACAGAGGAACGCTGGAGCTCTGACAGAGTGACCATCAGGTTCTTGGTCACCGCCCTGACTAAGGCCCTTCTCCCCCGACCACTTAGTTTAGACAGCCAGCCAGCTCTAGAAAGAGTCCTGGTGGTTCTGAACTTCTTCCATTTACAGATGATGGAGACCACTGTGCTCACTGGGACCTTCAAAGCAACAGAAATTTTTCTGTACCCTTCCCCAGGTTTGTGCCTCGAGACAATCCTGTCTCGGAGGTCTACAGACAATTCCTTTGACTTCATGCTTGGTTTGTGCTCTGACATGCACTGTCAACTGTGGGACCTTATGTAGATACATAGGCACATTTGTGTGCCTTTCCAAATCATGTCCGATCAACTGAATGTACCACAGGTGGACCCCAATTAAGCTGTAGAAACATCTCAAGGATGATCAGTGGAAACAGGATGCACCTGAGCTCAATTTTGAGCTTCATGGCAAAGGCTGTGAATACTTATGTACATGTGATTTCTTAGTTTTTTTATTTTTTTAATAAATTTGCAAAAATCTCAATAAAACTTTTCTCACGTAGTCATTATGGGGTATTGTGTGTAGAATTTTGAGGAAAAAAACAATTTAATCAATTTTGGAATAAGGCTGTAACATAACAAAATGTGGAAAAAAAGAAGCACTGTGAGTACTTTCCGGATGCACTGTATATTCTTTCTTAAACACTGAAGTATTAATGTTCAAGCTTAAGGAGAGCTCAGAAATCAGTATTTGGGGAAATAGCCTTCATCAAAACTTTAATGCGACATGGCATGCTTGCCACCAGTCTTTCAGGTTGCTGTTAGTGACTTAATGCCATTTTTGTCACACAAAAATATTTAAGCAGCTCAGCTTTGTTTGATGGCTTGTAACCATCCATCTTGCCCTTAATCACATTCCAGAGGTTTTCAGGTGTGGAGATCCTGTTGGCCATGGCATGGTCTTGATCAAGTGATCTGTCATCCACACTTTGATCGACCTGGGTGTGTGGCATAGACCACTGTCCTCCTGGCCAAAGCAGTTCTCAGTGTTGGGAACATTGTCACAGGAGAAGGAAGCAAATTTTCTTCCAGGATGACTTAATACGTGGCTCTAGTCATGCATCCTTCACAAAGATGAATCTGCCTGATTCCAGTTTTACTGAAGCGTCCACAAATTATCACTGATCCTCCTCCAGATTTCACAGTGGGTGTGAGACGCTGTAGTTTGTAGGCCTCCCCAGTTCTCTGTCTAACCATTAGATAACTAGGTGTTGGGCAAAGCTGGAAATTGGACTCATCAGAAAAAGATTATTTTACTCCAGTCCACTGCGGTCCAATCCTTACTGTATTTTGCAAACCTTAGCTTGATTAATCTTTGTTTCTCATTGATGAAAGCTTTTGCTAGCTTTGCATGACTTCAGCTATCCCTTTTGTAGGTCACTCTATGTGGTACATACAATTGCTGAGTGACATTCAAATGAATTATTGGTCATCTCGGTCAGTGGAGACCCTCTGCCGGGCTGTAGCTTTGTTGTCCCCAGTGTCTGGTGCGTGATCTTGTTCTCATGAACTGCCGTCTTTGAAATGTTAATTTTAGAAACAACCCAGTTAAGGGTAGGAATCGCACGGGACCTCGTGGTTCAATTCGGATACCTGGGTCAAGATACGGGCCTATTACAATTCAACAATAATCACGGTATCATATCAAACATCACAATCCCATATATCTCAAATTTTTTTCAACTTACTCAACCTCAAATCATGTCCCAAAGTAAAACTGTTGACATCTCTTTCATATAATGAAGTATTCTTGGGGCTTCATTTTCTGCGGAGATGGGTCTCTGTACACAGGGAGGGCGGTGGACGGTGTTTGGAATAGACTCTCACTCCAGCTACGTTTAGCTGACTCTGTGGACTCTTTTAAAAAAGCAGCTGAACACTCTTTTGTTTAATGAGGATTTCCGTTGAGTTTCAATTCAACTGCTCTTTAGTGGTAAATCTGATATTTTTTAAATTATTACCTCAGCCAAGTGGAGGAGGTAATGTTTTTGCCAGCGTTGGTTTGTTGGTTGGTTGGTTTGTTAGTTTGTCTGTTACCAACATAACTCAAAAAGTTATGAACAGATTTTGATGAAATTTTCAGGAAAGGTGTGTAATTGCATGGGTAACAGATGGTTAGATTTTGGTGATGATCTGAGAGTGCATACCTCCACCAATGGCTTTGCTTGTATTTGTGCAGCAGGATTACACAAAAACTACTGGATGGATTTGGATAAAATTTTCACTAGAGGTGGTCCTTGGGCTAGAGAGGAACCCATTACATTTTGGTGATAATCTGAGAATGCATACCTCCATCAAGGCTGTTATCTTCTCACAGAGTGTTAGCAACAATACTCCAAAACTACTGGATAGATTTGGATGAAATTTTCACCAGAGGTGGTTCTGAGATCACAGACAAACCCATTCAATTTTGGTGATGATCTGAAAATGCATACCTCAGCAAAGGCTCTTTCCTTCTCACAGTGTGTTACCAACAATACTCCAAGTCTAATGGACAGACTTTGATGCAATTTTCACCAAAAGTGGCTCTACACTTACACACAGACCCATTACATTTTGGAGGTGATCCATGAAGGATAGAAGGAGCCTTGGTGGAGGTATGCAGTCTCTGAGTGCTTTTCTAGTTTTAATGTTGTGTTTTAAGTTGTTTTTGTATTTTTACCTCCGCCAAGAAGGTAATGTAATCGGGGTAGTTTGTCTATCTGTCTGTCTGTTTGTTTGAAAGATTACGCAAAAACTCCTACATGGATTTTGCTGAAATTTTCACCAGTAGTAGCCCTTGGGCCAAGGATGAGCCCATTAAATTTTAGTGATGATATGAGAGTGCATACCTCCACAAATTGGATGGATTTGGATGAAATTTTCACCAGAGGTGGTTCTTGGCTTACAGAGGAAGCCATAACATTTTGGTGATAATCTGAGAACGCATACCTCCGCCAAGGCTCCATTCTTCTCACAGTGTGTTAGCAAGAATACTCCAAAACTACCATACCAAATTTATTTATAAAGCACATTTAAAAACAACAAAGTTGACCAAAGTGCTCATCATCATCATCATCATCATAGCAGTCTGTCGTGGGCGACAATGACTGTTTCATTTAGGTCTGATCAGATTCCTCCACACAGCTCTGTCCTTAGCCTTCCGCTGCCAGGAACTCCTGTCTATATCCAGCTTCTTCAAGTTTCTTTTTACAGTGTCTTTAAATCTGAGCCTTGGTCTACCCTGATTGCGTTTGCCCTCGCATGCACAGTAATAAATAACCTAAAGTACATATAGACAAAAGATAAGTAAGACAATAAAAACATAGCACGCAGCAGAAAAAGAAGCAACTCACAACAAGTGTAAAAACAAAATGCCCAACAGCAGACAATAAAATTGATAAATTTATGGCGAGTTAAAAGCCAAGGAAAACAGATGTGCTTTTAAATGAGATTGAACAACGCAAAGTGAGGAGGCCTGCCTTACATGTAATGGAAACTCTTTCCATAGCCTAGGGACTGCAGCAGCAAAGGCCCAATCCTGTCTGAGCTTCAGCCTTGTTTTAGAGATTACCAAGAGCAGTTGATCAGCTGATCTTAGGGATCGTGGTGGAAAATAAGGCGGAAGTAAGTCAGAGAAGTAGGGTGGAGCAAGACTGTTAAGACATTTAAAAACATAAAGGAGAATTTTAAAATTGATTCTGTAACACACAGGGAGCCAGTGAAGAGAAGCCAGAATAGGTGAAATGTGCTCACGCCTGTGGGCTTTTGTTAAAAGGTGGGCGGCAGCATTTTGTACCACTTGAAGACTAGTGATAGAAGCTTGGCTGATCCCAACAAAAAGTGCATTACAGTAATCCAAACGAGTCATGACAAAAGTGTGCAATAGTTTCTCAAGATCTTTCCTTGACACAATGGATTTGACGTTGGCTATTTGTCTTAACTGATAAAAACTTTTCAAGGACACATGTGCTTGTCAAATTTAAAATCAGAATCCAGTTTGACCCTCAGATTAATAACAGATTGTTTAACATGCGGTGTCAAAGAACCAAGGTCCACATTAGTGAGGAAAGAACACGTACTTGGACCAAACATCATTACTTCAGTTTTGTTCTCATTAAAGCTCAAAAAATTTAATGACATCCATGCTTTCATATCGGAAAGACAGTCCAAGAGTAGCTGAACAGAACCAGAGTCATTTTGTGCCAAGGGAACATAAATCTGACATTCATCAGCATAACAATGGAACGAGATACCATGTTTCCTTAAAATAGAATCCAAAGGGAGCAGATACAGGGAAAATAAAAGAGGTTCAAGGATTGAGCCCTGTGGAACCCTATATGGAAGTGGAGCAGTTGAGGACATAAAATTGTCCAGTTTGACGCAGAAACTTTGCTCGTCTACATAGGAATGAAAACAATTTAGGGCAGCACCTTTTATGCTTACTACTACTGGATAGACTTTGATGCAATTTTCACCAGAACTGGTCCGTGGCCTACACATGAACCCATTACATTTTGGAGGTGATCCATGAGAGAAGGAAGGAGCCTTGGTGGAGGTATGAACTCTCTGAGTGCTCTTCTAGTTCAAATTATTTTTATCTATCAGCCTCCTTTTATTCCATTTTATTGTACAGCACTTTGCGACTATATGTCTATGAAAAGCACTTCATAAATCAACTTTACTTACTTGGTGCTTGGAGAAAAAGCAAGCTCCATGCAAGTGTGTTTTTAGGTTTGCTGTTGCTAATGCTGCTCTGAGATGTGTGCTGACCCGCATGTTCCAAGTATTTTTTTCATGCAGCACTTCTTATGGGTTTTCTGTCATATCAAGGTCTTTCCTTCCATCTTTGTTATAAAATCAAAAACAGGCTTGACATTTGAGTTAACTTTGAGCTGCTTCCTAACTTTCAAAGCTGGCTGCAAATCTCGTGAGACAAGATATGACTTCCACTGACAATGGGCACTCTTGCACCATCTAGCTGCAAATCTCACGAGACAAGCTATGACTTGACTGTGTGCTTGCTTTGCGCCATCTAGTGGACTGAAAACACAATTGGTTGAATACCCAAGAGAGCATGCAATGTTTACATGATAATTAATAAAAAGATTGATCCATGTGTTTAGGGATCAGTGCATTGTCGTTAGTGTCAAGTATCGCGATCCATCACTGAATCAATCTTTTTTCCCACCCCGAAGCCCAATGCTCACTGTGTCATTTTCTGAGTAAAACCAAAATTGCACACTTAATTTTCTTTCTTGAAAGTTTTATTTTCAACAGTTTTTGCATGGTCAGTACCTATATCCATGCATCCATCCGTCTTCTACTGCTTATCGGGGGGTCTGGGTCACGGAAGCAGCAGTCCAAGCAGAGAAGCGCAGATTGCTGCCCAGCTGACATAGCACCATGATCCCTCCTGGAGGTGATGAACCCACTGGAGGATGGGCACATGTGGCTCCTTTGGGTACACTGAGTCCTTGATGTAACTTTTTTTCATAGGGATCATGAATACTTATCGACTGATTGATAGGCAATACGTGACCCACCATTTAGGCTTGATTCCCAGGCCTGGCAGTATTGCAAGAGAGAGCACTCTCTCCCTCACCCACTGGCACTCCGGTAGTAAGACCAAGACCACCAATTTGACCCAGAAGTTTGCCAATGGGGCCTTGCCAAGGTTGGGCCGTGGCCCGTGCTGACCTGCAGTGGGACGGGGGTGGGCGCTGCCGGGGACCCACGCATCCACGAGTATGGAGCCGCTATAATACCGTAAAGTTCCGCAGGTGTAATGGATATATTCGCCATAGAGAACACGAGGTGTGTGTGTGTGTGTGTTGGGGGGGGGGGGCGCTGCCGGGGACCTGTGGTGCCACAATGACATCACTGGCACACGGAGCCGAGACTCCCGTTAACCTGCCAATACCGGTATCCCATCATGCGCTCCACGAACGTTCAGGGGGAGGTACGCTCAGCCTGTCCGGTCAGTGGTACACGAAAGTCCCGACTGCTGCTTTATTGTGGAGCAGAATGACCAGATCAACTGCATATTACATGCGGACACATGCTTTGACTAAACGACAGCAAGACGCAAAAATGTCCAAATAACAAAATAAATCATTTATATTTAAATATTTACAGACAAATGGGAAACACTGATGCAAAACTTGCAGCCAAATGGGTCATTCTGCTCTGTGTGTGTGTGTGTGTGTGTGTGTGACTGGTGAAGGGATCAGCGCTGTACTGTGGATGCCCTGAATTTCCTTCTGGTGATCAATAAAGTATACAAGATACAAATACAAAAAAATAAATAATAATAATGTCCGGTGTTTTGTACTTATAATATTGCTAGAATATAAAAGGATGCACTACAATGGGTCTCAGATATTTGTAGACGTGTCCTGTTATAGTACTGCATGACTTTATTGACTATAAACTATAAACTACACATATGAACTAAATTATAATGGTGACTGAACAACTCCTATTCTCCAAAGTGCAACATACAACATTTATGAATATAACTCATAAAAGATCACACAAATAAGTGACCTGACAAAAAATAAACAAGCGGTTCTTAAACAGTGGTTAATATTGGATGTCCCATTCATTTTCAGTTATTCTGTAATTATTCACACAATCAAATAAATCTCAGTTCAGTCCCTTTCATATTTGTCAGAGTCTAACGTGTGTGATTGCCTACATATAAGCTACACCTCTGTATTCCACTTTCAAACACAGCCCATGTTTGGGTCTGTAAAGCCTGATTGGGCTACCTGTTTCAGACAGGAATTCTTGCTTTCTAGGGGCATGCACTAGTTGTTTTAAGGTGAAAATCTCACACAGTGTTGCTTTAAGGTATATTCCAGTCTGTTCACTCTTAAATGATAAAACATTTAATAATAAATACAAATGTTTTATAGGCCACGTTTAATGGCGCTATGACCTGTATTATTTTCTAGCTGTTGCAGAAAACTCCCATCTCTTGCATTTCTATTGTTCCCTCCCTCTCTCTGCGCTGCCCTTTCCTTCCTATTCTGACACCCATTTGTCAGAACATGTTTTTTTGCTGGGAATCCATCTGCTTGTCAGATTCTTGCTTGTCCTCCTTCTCTTACACAGAAATGCTCCTCGTGGTTCAGTTTGTCAGCACCAGCCATACCCTGACAGCCGAAAACTTCCATTTATATTATATATTTCATAAAATACAACATTAGTCTTTGATTTAACAAATATTTATAAGTTAATGCTTACAGACAGACTTGGCTTATGTGAGCATACAGGTGTGAATGTTACTCAGTTCAAGCCAGATTAAATACATCACTCACACCGGTGACGATGAAGACAGCTTTAATGCTCACTCAGGTGTTGCTATAAGTTTGATATATGAATAGCACCAATAAAGAGGTTTTTTTTTTTTTCAGGTATCTTTTAAGTGCAAATTCCTAAACTGTCACTCTACCCTTGTCTCCAGTTTTTTTTATTTTATTTAAAAAGTGTTGTTAAGTGTTGAGGTTTTAGTTTTAATGATGCATTGTGTCCGTCTCTTTTACTGTGTACTGTTCTCCAGGGTGACCGGGGTCCACCAGGTCCAACAGGTCCAGTGGGAGAGAAGGGGCCAAGGGTAAGTTTAAATGCATCTCTGAATATTCTGCAGAACTCCCACTCTTGTCTTGGTAAAGCTCAGAGTCATATTGTATATTTAAAAAAAGTGTTTTCAAGCTACAGCAACTCCACTTTAAATATGAACTAATCTAAGAACTATTAATATATATCCAAACCACTGAACAATTTTGGCTGTAAACTCTGGCAGACATTTCTTAGCGTCAAGGTTTAATTCTTGGAAATGAAAGTCGACCCACTTGAGGAGTGAAAGCTTCCAGACTTCTCAGTGTTGTAACTTTTATTGCTATAAATTATTTATTAAAATTCAGCCATGCTGAATATTTTTCACCATGTATTGTTTTGCCTTTTGGGTGATTCCATCTTTTCTCACTAACAAAATGTAGTGACTAGATTTTGTGTCCTACCTAAAACACGTGAAAATAAAGCAGTCATCAAATGGCCTGTTTCTTATACCATGCTATTTTTTTTTTTATTTTTATCTTTTGACCAATATTGGTATGATAATTATTGCCACCTATTTCCAGAAAAAGTCACCAGTAATTTAAATCTCAAATTATCTTATCTGTGAGAGATCTTTGAATTTGTAGCTTGTGTTAACAGGAAATCACTTCAAAATCCAGCTGTCATCATTTAAGGATTTTAATGCAACAGGAAAAGCATATGTAGCCAATTTTAAAGCTGCTTCACAAAGTATGTGGAACCTGGAAGAAAGGCTCATCATAATCCAGAAAGACCATTACATTAACTGTGTTGAAACTGTATTGAAGCTGTGTTTAAGCTCATTTTAATTAAAATGACCTGTATATAATGGTTTTTTTTTTTCTTTTATCTGAATGACCATTGTAAGTTCTTCCTACTAGGAGCTACTATCAAACTCTATGTTATGGGCTAAAGTCATCTACAGTCAATTTCAGAATAATGAAATAAACTGTTGTGCATGTCTTCGGCTTCCTAGAGGAAACCTGAATAAACCAAAGGAGGCACAGTTAAATCATGCAAACTCAGACCGTAGTCAATGGCAGGATTTAAACCAGGAATATTCTTGCTGGGTGGCAGCAGTTCTTACCATTACACCACTGTGCCACACTACTTGTATTTACAAGTTAGCAGCTGATTCATGATTACAGCATTCACCCAATTACTGCTGTGGAAACTGTGTTGCCACAAAGAAAACACATCAAACATGCATGTGTACAGATTATAAAGTGATTCAGTTGCCTGCTGTAAGGCTTTGGAGGCTTAAAAACCAGCTGTCCTACATCTTTCACTGTCTGTGGCCTTGGATGGCGTAGGACTGTAGCTGTGGGTCCCAGTCCTGACAGAAGTGGCTGGCTGAATACCTCACGGGAAGAGAGGATCATTTTGATTTGGCATTTAGCTAAATATGTTTGTGAATGATTCCCTCTGTGTCTATATTTCATATCACTGCTGTCCAATGTAAACCTTGTATCTCCAAATTTTGTCAGTTTTAATTTTTTTTTTAATGAACACTTTCTACTGGTCACCCTTTATGTCTGGATGTTGTTTTCTTTTACTAACACCAAACCAATTATAAGTATTAGAAAACCCAAATGAGTGATTAATATACGAGGTTTGCGACAGACAGCGATGACACCAAAATTTATAGCCACTTTTCTTCCTATTTTTAGCTCATTCCAGCAAAGCGAAAAGACATTAATGCTCTGATGTTGCTTCTGTCATCTGCCTGTGTGTCCATCCACATTTCATAGGAGTTGCTACTCCTCCTAGGCATTTGCCCTGATGCTCACAAAACTCACTTACAATGATCCTCAGGTGGGTCTGCATCCAAGTTGTGCTCAAGGTCAAGGTCAGAGGTCAGAAGATCTGGGCACTTATGTGATTGCAGAAAAATCACTACTTGTCCTAGGCAATTGTACCAGTGGTCGCCATACTCACTCACAAGGATCCTCAGGAGAGTCTACATCCAGGTTGTGCTCAAGGTCAATGTCAAGGTCAAATGTAAGAAGATCTGGCATTTATGTGATTTCAGAAAAATTGCTACTCCTCCTTGGCAATTGCCTGGATAGTCTCCAGACTCACAATGGTCCTAAGGTACGTATGCATCTAGGTTGTACTCAAGGTCAAAGGTCAGGAGATCTGGACATTTACATGATTTTATAAAAAATCATTACTCCTTCTAGCCAATTACCTTGATTCTCATCAAACTCACTCACAATGACCCTCAGGTTGGTCATGCATTTAGGTCGAGGTCAAGGTCATTGTCAAAGGTCAGGAGATCTGGGCATACAGTATATGATTTCATGAAAAAACATTACTCCTCCTAGGCCATTGACCTTGACTTTAAACACATCCTAGATGTGTGTGCATCTAGGCTGTACTTAATAATAATGCACTGGATTTATATAGCACTTTTCATAGACATTCAAAGATGATTTACAGTGAATACATTGTTCATTCACTCCACAGACAGACACTGATAGTGGTAAGCTACTACTGTAGCCACAGTTGGGCAGACTGACGGAAATGTGGCTGCCAATCCGTGCCAATGGCCTCTCCGACCACTACCGACCATTTATACACATTCATACCCAGTGTCATGGACACTGGAGGTAAAGTGGTAAAGTGTCTTGCCCAGGGACACAACGGCAGGATGTCTGGGGAGAGTGGGATTGGAACCGCCAACCATCCAGTTATTGGACGATCCGCTCTACCCCCAGAGCCACTGCTGCTCAGGAGGTAGACCACTGACTTTGACTTAAGGTCGAAGTAAATGGTCTACCTCCTTAACTTTTTTAACCAGCTCTCCCTCTGTTTCAATTATTCTGTAACAGATTTTTAATATCAAATGCCTATTTGTTCAGTGTTATTCCCATAGACTGTAAATAAAGTTGGACAATGAGAACGCCAACAAAATGAAGCTACTTATCTCAGTCGCCCATTGGTGGTTGGCTCCAGTATTACAATAAGCCCCTTCTTTCTTCATTGTTCTGTCTGACATCTTGTCAAACTGAAAATTAAAATATTCCTTTTTTTTTTTTTTTTTCCAAAATGGACTGTGCTATCATAGGTACAGTAGATGTTATTATAATGATTTTTGCTCCAGAGTTCATTGTTTGGATCAGTTGTATTTTAATCAGTTACTTGATGCTATTAGAATAGGGGTGTGGTTGAGATTTAGGCGGTCAAATTGGCCTGGTTTTATGATGCTGTCTGTGGGCTGTCACTTCCAGAATATACAGTAGGGAAAATAAGTATTGAACATGTCAACATTTTTCTCATTAAACATATCTCTGATGGAGCCATTGACCTGAGATTTTCACCAGATATCAAAAACAACCCAAGTAATCCATACATACAGAGAAATCAAGGAAACTATGTTCACAAAACAAGTTATAGTTAATAAAGTGGAATGACACAGGAAATAAGTATTGAACACATGAAGAAAAAGAGGTGAAAAAGACACAGAAAGCCAAGAAACCAGCTGAAAGCCATCAGAACTACTAAGAAAACTGGAAAGGTATGGGATAAGAGGGGTTGGACTGAGTTGGGTGGAAAGTTATTTAAGTAACAGACAACAATTTGTACAAATTGGAGAGCACAAATCACCCTTCATGGACATCACTTGTGGTGTGCCCCAGGGGTCAGTTTTGGGACCCAAACTCTTTATTTTATATATAAATGACATATGCCAAGTATCAAAAATTCTGAAATTTATTTTGTTTGCGGATGACACAAATATCCTCTGCACTGGTGAGAATTTGCAGCAGGTTTTAGAGGTGGTCACAACTGAAATGAAAAAATTAACGCAGTGGTTCAACAAAAATAAATTATCTCTAAATCTAAAAAAAACAAAGATTATGTTGTTTGGAAATTATAAAATAAATCATGAAATAATGGTAACGATAGATGATACCAGAATAGAAACAGTACAGGAAAATAAGTTCCTGGGGGTGACGCTTGACAATAAAATCTGCTGGAAACCTCACATCAGTCACATCCGGGCCAAATTAGCAAAATGTATAGGCATACTGGGGAAGACAAGACACTTCTTGGACTATAAATCATTGGTCTTATTGTACAATTCACTGTTTTTACCTTATCTTAACTACTGTGTAGAAGTCTGGGGAAACACCTACAAAACCAACCTACAGTCAATATGCACATTACAAAAAAGAGCTATAAGGATAATAAACAATGCAGGATATAGAGACCATACCAATTCGTTGTTCTTAAAGTCACATGTCATAAAGTTCATCGATTTAGTTAAATTTAAGACAGCACAAGTAATGTACAGGGCAATTAATAATCAACTACCAACTAATATACAAAAAATATTTAAAAAAAGAGACAATGATCATAATTTGAGGGGAGACTTAAACTTTACAAAACCCAAGATACGTACTACCAAGAAAAGTATGTGCATATCTGTCTGTGGGGTGGATTTGTGGAACAGTCTAGAGCAGGAACTGAAACTATGTACAAACAGAAATCAATTCAAAAAGAGGTATAAGCATCATTTGCTGAAAGGGTATATGTTAGAAGGGTAGTAGTTATATGTACGATTCATTATGTTCACTCTGGGATATTATGGGACACTATGGAATGGTGGGTAGGACAGCACTGTGTATATCTGTGTTGTTTGAGGCTGGTTTTGTTGTATGGACATCATTGTATGTTAGAATGGATGGGTGCTAATGTTGATTTGTAAAAAATACAGTAAATTGTTTACTTGGGGTCTTAAAGGTGGTAATTTGTATAAAATTCACATGGGTGTATCTATGGAAAAGAGGAGATGGAATTAATAAGTGTTCACTTCTTCCTTCTCCCTTTCGAACAGTGTATAATGTTACTTTATTGCATTTGCCATTTGCTTGTATTTGTTATATTTTTGTGTTCGAAATAAACTATCTATCTATCTATCTATCTATCTAGAATTTAGGAAGCCATCCCATCCCCCATCAGTGCAAATTAATTTCAGCTGGTTAAGTCTTGACTGATAGCCTTTAAAGGGCCTATATCATGCTATTTTAAGCCTTTCAGAGTAAACTATATGCATGTATGTGATGGTATATTACCTTTGGTACACTGGAGAATGAATTTCTTATGAAATATGAGTTATTTTCGCGAGCTACTTTTCCAACCCGGAAGTAAGATGCCTCGATCTCTGAGGCTCCGCCTCTCCTTCTTGTGGCTGCCGCCCATTTCATGACGTAACCCCTGAGCCGGCTGCTGCAGCGTGTCGCTGGGTTCCGCCCACGAAAACGCGTGCTCCCGAAAATAAACTCCAACATTTCTGACGAGTAGGCTCTTCTTTAGGAAGGCTGAACAAACTCCTAAATCTCTCACAGCCAAAGACACATTTACACCACTTAGAAGACATTGTCTTATATAATAAAGCAAACAGTTGTTGTCACTGAGCAGATTAGGTGCGAGAGGAACTACTTCTTCACAGCATCAATGCTAAAGTGAAAGAGTTTTGCTGATCACTGCTCCGTTAGCTGCGCGGAAAAAGTGGGTGTGTGCGTTAGCCTGGGGGCGGTGCTGGCAGCACAGGCACTTCCTGGAGTGGGCGGCTCACCCACGTTCATACGTATGAACGTGGGGACCCAATCATTATCAGGGACAGGGCGGAGCAGCAGCTCAGAGACCAGGGTTTAGGAGGAATACTCAGAGATGCGTGAATGGAGCAAAATACCACTTTGGGGGTGTTTTTGGTGAAGAATTAACACTATAACATGCTTAAAAGCTCAAAAAAGTCGATTTTGCATGATATAGGCCCTTTAAAAAGGTCTGTGAATATCAGATTGTCACACCACAAAGAACTCATGACGGTTAGAAGCAAAGAGCTCTCTTCAGATCTTCGCAACCTTATTGTTACAAAACATAATGATGGCATTGGTTACAGGTGCATTTCTAAACTGCTGAATGTTCCAGTGAGCACTGTTGGAGCCATCATTCAGAAGTGGAAAGAACATTATTTTAAAATAAACTGTCCACGACCAGGAGCTCCTTGCAAGATTTCTGACAGAGGAGTCAAAGGAATTTTCAGAAGAGTTATCCAAGACCCAACATCAATGGTCAGGAGATTTGAGCACTCTTGAGGTGATTTTTGTCAGCGTGGAATGAGCTACTCCACCATTGATGGTCTGGAGTGGAGAGCTCCAGAAAGACCTGAAGTTAGCAGGTAGGCACTTTTTAAGATTAAGATTAAGGTGCTTTATTGTCATTCCAACATTCAGACATGAGAGAATGAAATTTGTACTCAAGGCCCAGAGAATATACTAAATAAATAGAATAAAAATAGAATAAATAAAAGAAGTAACTGCTTGAAAAAAATTGCACTTCATACACATAATTGCACTTAAAAGTAACAGTATATGGAGTTTGTGTGTGCTAGGGGACATATTTATGAACTGTTCATTAGTCAGACAGCCTCAGGAAAGAAGCTAGACCTCAGTCGAGAGGTTCTGGCCCTGATACTGCACAGTCTTCTTCCAGAGGGGAAAACAGTCCAAATGAAGGGTGGGTGTGGTCCATTATTATCCCAGAGTTCCTGCTCCTGCAGCATCTGGTGTAAATGTCACTGATGGATAGGAAGCTGCATCCAGTAGTCTTCCTGGCTGTACTGATCACCCGCTGCAGTGCCTTCTTGTCCAGCACAGAGCAGCTGCTGTACCACACTGTAATGGACTGGGATAGGACACTCTCCACCCCGCATCTGTAGAAGGAGGCTGGAGCTGACAGGCCAAGTCCAGCAGTCTTAAGTCTTCTCAAAAAGTAGAGGCATTGGTGGGCTTTTTTGAGGATGCTGGCTGTATTAGTGGACCAAGTGAGGCGGTCTGAGATATGAAGGTCGAGGAACTTAAAGCTGGACACCACCTCAATTGCTGTGCCTGTGATGCAGAGTGGGGGAGGGGAAGGCTGTTCTTCCTAAAATCCACAATTAACTCCTTAGTCTTCACCACGTTTGTGAAGAGGTTATCATCTCTGCACCAACTCTCCAGACGTTGTACCTCTTGTCTGTACACTACCTCGCCATTGTGGGAGATAAATCCCATCACAGCTGTGTCATCCGCATACTTGATGATGTGACAGCTCGGTTGTGTGGTTGAGCAATCATACATCAGCAGTGTGTACAGTAAGTGCTGAGGACACACCCTTGAAGAGAGTCAGTGTTGATGGTGAGGGGTGAAGAGGAACAACTGTGGATCTTTACAGTTTGTGTTCTGTTAGTAAGGAAGTCCTTCACCCAGTTACACAGTGATGGTCTGAGTCCCAGCAGTGCCAGCTTGTTCACCAGAGTCTCTGAGATGATTGAGCTACTCAATGATGATTGAGCTACGTCACTGACGGTCTGGAGTGGAGCGCTCCAGAAAGACCTGGGGTTAGCAGGTACTGCTGTTTCAAAGAAAGCAATAAGTAATGAACTCAACCAACATGGGCTCTATGTCCGTTCACCTCACAAGATTCCATTGCTGAAGAAAAAGCATGTTGAAGCTTGTTTAAAGTTTGCTGCACAACATTTGGGCAAGCCGGTAAAATACTGGGAGAAGATAGTCTAGTCAGATGAGACCAAAATTAAGCTTTTTGGATGCCACAACACACAGCATGTTTGGAGGAGAAATAGCACTGCACATCAGCCCAAAAACACCATACCAACAGTGAAATTTGAAGGTGGGAGCATCATGGTCTGGGGGTGTTTTTCAGCACACGGTACAGGCAGACTTCATATAATGGAAGGAAAGATGAATGGACAATTGTACAGATTCATCCTTGATAAGAATCTGTTGCCATCTGCCAAGATGCTGAAGATGAAACGAGGGTGAACATTTCAGCAAAACAATGATCCCAAACACACAGCCAAGGAAACTTTCAACTGGCTTCAAAGAAGGAAAGTAAAGCTACTAGAATGGCCCAGTCAGTCACCTGACCTGAACCCAATTGAAAATCTATGGAACGAACTGAAAATCACCCACGGAACCTTCAAGATCTGAAGACAGTTTGTGTGGAAGAATGAGCTAAAATCACTCCTGAGCAATGCCTGCACCTAGTTTCTCCATACAGGAGGTGTCTGGAAGCTGTTATTACCAACAAAGGCTACTAAATATTAAATGAATTTCACCAAGTGTGTTCAATGCTTAATCCCTGTGTCAATCCACTTTATGACATATAATTTGTCTTGTGAACACAGTTGCCTTGATTTCCTTGTATGTATGGTTTACTTGGGTTGTTACTGATATCTGGTGAAACTCTCAGGTCAGTGGCTCCATTAGAAATATATTTAATGAGAAAAATGTTGATGTGTTCAATGCTTATTTTCCCTACTGTACATATCTGCCAACTGTATGGGAAGAAGCCCAACACTGTGGGTCTGCTTCACAATGACTTCTGTGCAGACTCTGACTCCAAAACTGCAAGATGACAGGTCCCTAAATCCAGGAAGTAGAGCTGATGGCATCTTTATATACAGTCTATAGTCATTCCAAACTGGCTATTGATAAATTCTGAAGCACTAGTACAGCATGGCCTGCCTGGTATATGTTTATATTGGCCAAGTACTACACATCATTTAAAGCATGCCTGGTTTACTCAACTTTCTTTTTTTTAATATAAGGGTTATCCAGGCTTACCAGGAAATCCGGGGGACATCGGCATGCAAGGGGCTCCTGTAAGTGTAACCCCCCCCCCCCCCCATCACTGCAGTATCATACCATATATGTATAATGATAGTAAAGCCTCAAATAGCATGTAAATCAATGTTCTACAATTAAAAGAAATAACTAGCTGTTTCACCCTGAAAAGGTTTGTGTCTGGGTTGCCTTAAAATTTGAAGTTGGCTTGCAAACTGGACACTAACTTTTTAAAACTGAAGCTGCTACTTTTGTTCTACAGAGTATTGAAGAGATAAACTTCTCTATTCCTCGCAAACGCCTCTGCATGCCTATTATTTTTATTTATTTTTTCTTTGCTGAGAGTTTTGTTTTCTTTTCCAACATCTGTCTTTTAGCTTGGGTTCTACACACATGAGTACATAATAGTCTGAGTTGCTCAAATGCATTTATATGCTCATATTCTGTGATTAGCATCTTCGCTGGATTTTATAATACCTAAACTGCAAGATTAGCATTCACCCTTAAAATGTGCCGGAGGAACATTTTGTTTTTGTTAACACATAAAATTTAAGATGAGGATTTGAGATGCAAGTTTTCCTAATTCCCTTGTTTAGTCTTAGTCTTTAGTTCTTCTCAAGTCTTTGTAGTGTGTGTATTTGGATAAAATTATTAGCAATCAAGTGGTCGAAAGATTTACATCAAGGTTACACTCAAGTTAGTTTACCTAAATGTTCTTAACTTTAAACCCAACAAGCATTATCAAACACTTTCATTTTTTTTTCCTTCTTTTACATTATGGTTCTCTGCACTTTTCATTTCTGCTTCCTAAATAGTATAATTTTGCTTTTGTTTCTTTCAGGGCCCACAGGGACAGAGGGGCAGTCTGGGCATCGGTGGGTCAAAAGGTAGAAAGGTATGAGCTGTCTTTACCTTACTTAGCTAAAGCATTTCCCAGTGTGTCGTCTATGAAGGCCAGTAACCACAAAATAAACTTTCCTTATCAGGCTTTAAGTTGTCTGTTTCAAATCACCACTTTATTCTTATTAGACTGAAGGTTTAACAGTTAAAAGACATGTGGTTGTTGTTCCACTTGGCCCGAGCTCCTTTATAGCTGCAATTATACCTGTTTCATGAGCCCAGTGAATCCTGTGTTCGAATCATGGTTCTTTCAAATGGATGAGGTGTGTACTGGTGGGACATCGTGTGGCAGAAATAAGAACAACAGCTGTTAGAGGCCAGGGGGCAAAAATGGGTTTCTGATTTCTGACTGAAGAGGAGAGATACGTCGGTGAAGCAGCTTACGAAGAGAAGATAAAGATTTCCAAGAAGCTCAAATGTAAGGCTCTAAGAAAAACTGATTTTTTTTTACTGACTTTGTAGGTCAGCCTCCCTCAATAATCCCCTTGTGGAAATTGTGATTACTATTATTACTACACTATTTCTATTAAAGAAATATTGGCATTTTAGTTTGTATATTATAAACAGAAAGTAATTTTAAAAAGATTCAGATTATACATACAAATTCTACAATATAGTATATAGTATGTATAGTGTAGGGTTTAAACTGTTAACTATAGTGAATCTGATCATGTAATATTACATTTATGTCCTTCCAGTGGTACGCAAAACTTGTGTCAGTAGTATTTTTAATTTGAATTTTAGAAAAGAAACAAATAAATAAATGTTTAAGTTAATCACTTCCACACTATGTGGTGAATGGGGCGGCGCCTATCTCCGTTTCAATGACCCTAGGCCACACAGCTACTAGTGAAAGCTACAGTGGGAGGGTCAGTCCTCTGGTAGTTCTGTGCGTTAACTTTCCTCTCCCCATTCCATTATGCTAAGCACCAAGCTAGAAGGCGGAAAGTAACATTTTTATATGGTCTTTGGTATGACCCGGCAGGGATTTGAACCCACGACCTCCCTGTTGGGGGCGGGAGGTTGTTCTACCATCTAGGCCACCACTCAGGTTAAATAAATGTTTATGAAAGTGTAAAAATGTAGTCATCCTACATCAATAATTAGACAAACCAACTTCCCCAAAAATCCCAAAATATGCTGTTTGTCAAGGTGTGCTCAAATATTTCCGTACAATTATAGTTCCTAAACAGCAACCAAATCGAGTGGTTTACAAAATTTAAATTGAATATTTTTTATTTTTATTTATTTAAATATAATTAATTTCATTCATTTTAAAATCTTTTTGTTATTTTCTCTTCATAATTGGATACATTTTATCAGAAAGATAGTTAAAAGTTTGTTGTTGGGTTTTGTTTTGTTTTGTTTTTTTGTTAGCAGCAGCCTGTTCTATTTTTTGCCTTTCACATGTTTTAATTTCCTTTCATTTAATTTTTTTATTTCACTTATAGGTCAAATTCACTAATAAAATAGCTGAGGAACACTAGCCTATAAGTTGAGTAATGGCTTCAGTTCTCTTACATCGTCACCATCTGGAAAGGCCTCCTTTAATCATCCATTCACTCACTCTATTCAGTTTAGCTAAAACCTCATAAGACGAAAGTAAGCGTGCTGCATGTTGTTTATTGTTATCCACACATGTAGCAGTTTGTTGTTCAATTTTTCTGAATGAAGTAGATATTATTTGTCTCCTGTTCACTTCTTATCCATTATTTGTCCCTATGGTTAACAAAAGTAAACAAATGTTTGGATTTAACTTACTTAAAGGTCTGATGACACGATTTTGACTTCATCTAATTTTGCAAGACATAATTTCAATATGACAAAATACGTTGGTCTGTGTAGTTCTAAGTCTGTGAAGTTCTAAGTTCTAGTTCTAAGTCAAACAGGCTTTTTTTCACGTGAATATCCGACATTTTCATGAGTGCCGCGTCACAAATTGCATCAGTGGCTGGAAAACCCCCCAGCCATGTTGTGACGTCAGCGACAGAACACAGCGCTTGGCTGCCCATTGTACACGCAGGATGGAAGCAGTAGAAAACATCAACGACGGTTCCAGCACATGTAGTCTGGAATTGGCTTGTGTTGTCCAATCTTCAGACGATTACAGTTCAGAAGAATGGGATGACAATGAAGAACCTGGGGGCATCAGACCTTATAGGTTTGAGCCGTGCCAAACGGCATCGTGCCTAGCGGGTCAGACTCAGAGAGTGACGGTGGTGAGGCACACATGGCCGCCGCAGCAGCAGCGGCAAACACACGGCAGGGGAACACCGAGTGGTATGCTTTTGTTACAGATATTGCAACAAATTATTTGTTCATAAATATAATTTATTTAAACCCGATTTTTCAATAAAATCATAGCAGTGTATTCTCTGTGGCTCAGGCATCGGGTTTATTATGTATTATCTTTTGAGTTTATGTTGTTTTTATGTTTTGTACATGTGGTTTATGTGCGTTTTGACCCACTTTCAGGTGGGCACTGTCCAAGATTCGCTGGTCTGACCATGCGCCCTCTCTCTTTGACAGTCAGCTGTTCATGTTTTGTGTGCATCATCTGCAGTGTTGTCAGCCAGCCAATATTGCCAACATTATCAAAACATGTTAGCCACGCCACACAGCCGTGGTTCTGTTGCGCCCCTTGAAGCGATGTCGGCCCTGGGGTGCAACCGTGGTTAACACGTCTCTTCTCCATGTGTTCGCTGGGTGATGTCAGCCCTGAACGCCAACTGTAAGTGTTTCTGTTTATTTGTGTAAGTCTTCACCTTTTTGGGAACTGTTGTCATCATTCTTATGTTCAGTACATGTGGTGAATCCTGCGCGTAAATCCATTCACCCTTTCCCTCCTCGTGCGCTCCTTGTCATGACCCTCCGTGTGCACTTACGCAGTGCACGGAGAGGAAGGATGAAATAACGAGGATTTACATGCAGGGTTCACCACAGCACATTTAATACAGAAAGACAGACAATTCCCAAAAAGGTGAAGATGTACAAAAAACACAAACACACTTACTGATGGCTTTCGGGGGCCGGCATCGCCCAGCAAACGAATGAGAGGAGATATGTTAGCCACAGGTGCACCCCAGAGCCAATATCGCTTCAAGGACGCACAAGAACCACGGTGAACATGGAGTGGCTAACACGTCTTGAGACTGCTGAAAATACTGGCAGACTAACAGCACAGATGACAATACTATGGACCAGCAGTGCGTGACTGGCAAACGGCCGCCAAGTACAGCACTGCTGGTGATGGTGTGATGAGAAGCACCTGGGCGAGGACCGGGAAAGATGATCAGTTTGAATCAGCTGGTGATAATGAGAGAGGGGACGTGGCCGGACCAGCAAGCTGTCAACATGCAATCACAGAAAGTAGGTCAAAGTGGCCGTCTAACAGCTGCCGGCCAGACAGTGGCTAAGGAGAGGAAAGCACACTGAGATACATACTATACATACATAAACAGCAGCACCTAAACCCACAGAGAGGTCTGGATCAAGCCGGGGGAAACCAAGCCAGCTTGGCTCCTGACACTCCTCCTGCGTAAAAGCACACGAGGAGCACACAAGGAGGCTTATGACAGCTGGAGCTGAAGCGTGTGATGTGGCCTGCTGTTTATCTAAGCCTGCAACACAATGTGAAGGCATAGCCGTAAAATTAAAACAAGAAACCAGAGAAACTGTGAGCTACAAAGCTGCTGGCATTCTAGCCAACAACACCAGCGTCCGTTCTGTCACTTACGTCATGGTGGTGCCGCCCTTAATTCGGTGGGCGGCACCACAGTCCAGTCAGCGGCTGCATTTTTTTTGATGATAACTATGTTATGCAGGCGCGGTTGTAAATATTATATTGATCATCGACAATGACTTTTGGGTTTACGCAACATGCTAAAAAATGTCAAAATCGTGTCATCAGACCTTTAAGCCCATAGCTCGCCATGGAGCATTGGCCATTGACGACCCCTCGCCATATTTGGATTGAAGCCTTACATTAATTTCTATCTCTTATTTTTTAAATAATATATTAAAGAGAATCTTGTTTTCTGACTTAAGAATGTATAATTGGAGAGCAATATGAATAATTAGATTATTCAACTTTAGTGTTGTAGTTTCTTTGTTTTTCATAGTTCTAAAGCTACTAGTCGTTTTAAATGTTAGACAAACTGATGAGAAAGATTTATGATTAATAACAATGGGTGCAATATCTGCCAAGGAGTGAGAAAGACAGCTATACTTCAAAAGTTCAAGTTATTACTATATATACAGTATAGTATACTGTGGGGCAATAAAAATGCAACACACAAAAGAAACAAAATACTGTATATCTTTAAAATGATTACATTGTTAAAAACTTAATTTTTTTTAAATGTTAATGCACGTTGAATAAAATAATCCCTGTCATCTCAATTCATAAAACTCCCTATCAGAACATCTATGGGAATGTTGTACACAGTCACAATCCTGCACCAGCAAAGCCTGCTGAGCTTGAGGTGGCACTGCTTGCTGAGTGGGACTGCTTTCCTCAGCATCAAATTGACAACTTAGTGGGATCAGTTCCATGCAGAATTAAAGGTGAATTGGAGTATTTTCATTAAGACAAAGATTTTAAAAAAAATATCAAGGAAAGGTGCAGAAATAGAATAGAATAGAGCAGAATAGAATCGGCTTTATTGTCACTGTATAGTTGTACAGCACAATGAAATTGTGGGTGCTCCATCAGGCTAGCAAGTGAGAAGAATTTGAAAATAAAACAGTTACAGGACACACAGTTAACCATCTGACTGAAGTAAAAATAAAAGTAAAAAATAGTAAATAGCCTACTGGTATATACGCAGGTACAGTAGTGGATTCACGGGTGGAACTACAGTATGTACATAAGAGTGTGGAGTGCAGAACACAGAATAGAGTAAAATGGCCCAGAAGATATGGACAGAAGTGATTTCACAGATGGGTCAATATACATGAAAGAGAGGAGTGCAAAGACAGAGGTGAGTTATAGTGATAATTAAAAGGTCCCCAGTTCTGTGCATGTGAGCGTTCAGAGGGAGAGGGGTGGGGCCTTATTAAAGTCTTTACATTCTTCAAAAGATGATATATTGATGAAAAGAGTACTTTTAACAATTTTACAGGTCCAGAATAATAATAATATTTATCATATAAGCAGTTGGGTGACTAGACGCCAATGCACAGAGATTAAAAAAAAAAAAAAAAAAGAACTTGAGTGCTCACTGCTATTTTCCCGGCAAATACAGGTGCCATATTGGATTGGAGTCGTTGTTTTGATAGCTCCTGCAGAATTGTAACATTGTGATACACAAACAAATGTTTATTTTTTTCTATTGTAATCATATAAGTAAGCTATGGAACGTGACTAGCCTGGCAGCTAGCCAATATCCCAGCTAGTGTTTTTTATGTACTCTGTGTGTGTGTGTGAATATGGCCAGTAAGTAGGTCACAGCCAGTATCAACTAAGTTGATGTCACATGTCTCTACCAAGCAGTTAAGACAAGAATAAGTACGACACCTACTGGTGACAGGAGGTCAGAATGTTCTCTATATCACTTTTAAGGCTTTGCTGGCAGCAAATGGAGGTCACACAAACACAATATAACTGTATATATATAAAAGGGATTCTGCGGTGTGGGTATGTATGCATGTACAGTCATGTGAAAAAATTAGGATACCCTGTATAAGCCTGTTTTTTTAACATATCTGGACATATGGATATTTAATATCAGTGTTTAAAATACTGGGAGATTCATGTAATACAACTAAACAATTAAAAAAGACTTTTTTCAAAATTTCTGTAAAATATAATTCTAAACAAATAGTGAGGAATACATTAGGATACCCCCCACACCTTTTTAGGGCACCCCCACATTCATTCCCACTTAAAATGGCTAAAATATATGTTAAAAAGGGAAAGAAAAGAAAACAAGGTTAGACATAGATATGTGAACATTTATTAATAAAGAACTGAATATTTAATGGGGTATCCTATTTTTTTACATGACTGTATGTATGTGGCAAACTTTGTCCCCTATTAACTCAGAAGCCACTTGACCATGGATTCTCATCTCTTGCATGCCGATGCTACAATACCTGAAGAGTGCACCTGACAAGTTTCACTGACCACTTCACGAAAAACTGATAATTTTGATCATATTTGAAACTGCATTCTTAAATGCATTTATAGTGTCCACCAGCAGAGGGAGCACTAATCGAAACCTAGGTGACACTCTGTGCGAGTGGTCAAGCAAGAGAGTGAATGAGGGAGCAGTGTGAACCGGAGTCTGGGTTGATCGGAGCAGGAGTAAACATTAACAGGCTGTAAACAGCAGTAAATGTACATGGTAGGCTGCTTTTAAACAACAGTAAATGCTACAGCTCTTCAGTAGTGATGACCAGCTGAAGCCTCAATGAAGCTCTGAGGCTTTCAAAGCTTACAGGCTTCATTCTAACTAACAACAATGACATCTAGTGACCATCATGCATGTTCTTACATACTATTAGTATTTTATTGCTGTTTTACATAATTTTCCCTTTGTTTTGATCTGCTGTCATTATGATGGGTTGTACTATAATTTATAAATGCCACATTTCCCAGCTTCAGTTTTTTTTTAATTTCACCTTTCCTTAATCTTGGTGTCCAAAACTCAGAACACAATATTATAAAATTACTGCTCTAACAATAGAAAAAGGGTTTCATGGGATTCCATGGACCATTCTGCAGGTCCATGATTAAGATGGGGATGACTGAAGTGAGTGAATACAGTTTAGCCACTTAACATCTCAGCAGATGTCTAAAATGTTCACTGGTGTAGCAAGTTTCTTTCTATATTATAACCTTGCTATTGCTCTTTCTGTATCATCATGCTTAATGCATGCCAGATGCACTGTGTCACTGGTGTATGTCTGTATATAAGTACATGGACAAACCTTGTTAGCTATTGCTATTGTAGTCCCACCACCCTTAAACACTGCATGCAATATTCAATGGGCATCAATGCTACTAAATGATAAAATCAAGCAAAATTATTAAGGATTAAGTCTTAAATGGGATTCCTGTGGCACAGGTTTAGTGTGGTTGACTTCTGATTGGAGGGTCAGTGGCTCGATTCCTGCTTTCTCTGCAATTGCATGTCAGTGTCCTTGAGCAAGACACTGAGCCCCAAGTAGCTCCTGGTGGATCAGGCCAGCACCATCAGAGTGTGAATGGGTAGATAGCAGGATCTGTAAAGTGCTTTGGTCAGCCAGAGATGAGAAAAAAGCGCTATATAAGTGAATGCCATTTGCCAAGTTTTGTTGCATATCTGTAAATCCATATGATCTGAATTTGTGCTCTACACCACGTTCCAAATTATTATGCATACAGAATTTTAGTGTCATAAGCATTCAATTTTTTTTTTCAATTAAACTCATGGATGGTATTGTGTCTCGGGGCTCTTTGGATCACTGATATTAGTCTCAGACACCTGTCATAATTAGTTTGCCAGGTGAGCCCAATTAAAGGAAAACTACTTAAGAAGGATGTTCCACATTATTAAGCATGCCACAGGTTTCAAGCAATATGGGAAAGAAAGAGGATCTCTTTGCTGCCGAAAAGTATCAAATAGTGCAATGCCTTGGACAAGGTATAAAAAAAACATTAGATATTTCACGAAAACTTAAGCGTGATCATCGTATTGTGAAGAAATTTGTGGCTGATTCAGAGCACAGACGAGTTTGTGCAGATAAAGACATAATGAGGAAGGTTTCTGCCAGACAAATTCATCATCTTAAAAGAGCAGCTGCTAAAATGCCATTACAAAGTAGCAAACAGGTATTTGAAGCTGCTGGTGCCTCTGGAGTCCCACGGACCTCAAGGTGTAGGATCCTGCAGAGGCTTGCAGTTGTGCATAAATCTACTATTCGGCCACCCCTAACCAATGCTCACATGCAGAAACGGTTGCAGTGGGCCCAGAAATACATGAAGACTAATTTTCAAACAGTCTTGTTTACTGATGAGTGCTGTGCAACCCTTGATGGGCCAGATGGATGGAGTAGTGGATGGTTGGTGGATGGCCACCATGTCCCAACAAGGCTGTGACATCAGCAAGGAGGTGACAGAGTCATGTTTTGGGCCGGAATCATGGGGAAAGGAGCTGGTAGGCCCTTTTAGGGTCCCTGAAGGAGTGAAAATGACCTCGGCAAAGTATATATAGTTTCTGTCTGACCACTTTCTTCCATGGTACAAAAAGAAGAACCATGCCTTCCGTAGCAAAATTATCTTCATGGATGACGATGCACCGTCTCATGCTGCAAAGAATACCTCTGTGTCATTGGCTGCTATGGGCATAAAAGGAGAGAAATGTATGGTGTGGCCCCCATCCTCCCCTCACCGCAACCCTATTGAGAACCTTTGGAGCATCCTCAAGCAAAGGATCTATGAGGGTGGGAGGCAGTTCACATCAAAACAACAGCTGTGGGAGGCTATTCTGACATCTTGCAAAGAAATTCAAGCAGAAACTCTCCAAAAAGTCACAAGTTCAATGGATGCAAGAATTGTGAAGGTTGTATCAAAGAAGGGGTCCTATGTTAACATGTAACTTGGCCCGTTGAGATGTTTTTGATTGAAATAGCTTTTGATTTTGGTAAATATGACCTCCTAATGCTGCAAATTCAACAAATGACCATTTTCAATTCTTTACAACCAATAAAATGTTTTGAAACTCTGTTGTGCATAATAATTTGGAACAGTGCATTTTGAGTTTTTTAAATTTTTGCAAAAAAAATACATAATTAAACTCTCGGCGCCACACCAGTAGGCTGCCTTTTGCAACAGCGGCTCGATTCCGAGTTTTTTTCCCTTCCTCTCTCTTTTGATCACTTTTTTTTTCACCCCACTTATATCACGGACACACAGATCGTCCCAAATGTCTCCTGAGCCGGTGGACGGAGCCACTGTTTATAGCAGGATACGATACAACAGGGAAGAGCTGCTAGCATTTAACCGCCACCCGGTCCCACTGGAAAAACTCGACATACCGAGAGAATTGAGGCGAAAGCGTCGCGGCTGCCGGGCTGGAGTAAGGCGGAGGACAAAAAATATAAGGTACAGACCCTCCCTTCCATCTGTTGTCATGGGAAATGTACGGTCGATACTGGGAAAGTTAGATGAGCTAGCGGCTATCTCCCGTTATGATAGCACTTACCGGGAGTGCTCTCTTCTTTTGTTTACTGAGACATGGCTAACTGAACTAGCAGCAGATGCTAACATTGAGCTGGAGGGTTTTCACATGATACGAGCTGACCGAACACCAGAGAGTGGCAAAGCGAGGGGCGGTGGAGTGATAATGTATGTTAACAACAACTGGTGCAGACCGGGACATATCACTGTTAAACAACGACACTGCAGCAAAGACATTGAGTTGCTAGCTGTTAGCATGAGGCCTACATATCTCCCGAGAGAACACTCACACGTGATCTGCATTGTTGTTTATGCAAATCCGACGGCGAACGCTGGGACAGCGCGTGACGTCATCCATTCAGTAACCAGCAGGCTGCAGACAGAACACCCAGATGCTCTTCTCCTCATCTCAGGCGATTTCAACCACGTTTCACTGTCTCCCATTCTGCCCACTTTCACCCAGTATGTCACATGCCACACTAGAGACAATAAAACACTGGATTTATTCTACGCAAACACTAAGGAGGCGTACACCTCATCACAACTCCCCCCACTTGGGAGATCGGATCACAACTTGGTTCATCTCCGGCCGGTGTACAAACCCCTAGTGCACAGACAACCTCCGGCCATGCACACTGTGGAGTTATGGTCTGAGGAGACAATGGACACTCTAAAGGACTGTTTTGAAACCACTGCCTGGAAGCAGCTCTGCGATCCACATGGTGAGGACATCGATGGCCTCATTCACACCTTCACGGGCTACCTCAGCTTCTGTGTGGACAAATCCGTTCCCACCAAGACCATACGGCGTCACTCAAACAACAAACCCTGGATCAACCCTGAGATAAAAACACTTCTGAGAGAGAAGAAGAGGATCTTCAGGTCGGGGAACAGGGAGATGCTGAAGTCCGTACAGAGGGAGCTGAGGAGAAAGATCAGAGAAGGCAAGGACAGCTTCAGGAAGAAGATGGAGGACAAGCTGCAACAGAGCGACATCAGCGGGGTCTGGAGAAACCTCAAAACCATCTCGGGGCTCCAGAATACCTCCCCCCAGGCCACGGGGGGCAGGGAGTGGGCGAACAACCTGAATCTGTTTTTCAATAGATTTGACCAACCGCCCTCCCCCCTGTCTGCACAACAACCACTGCTGCCTCTAAGAAATCAAGTCCTGCTGCCCACTCCCCACTCCACCGACACCCCCCCCACTCCCAACACACAGCCCCCCATCCTGACCCTGACCAAGACCCAGGTGAGGACGGAGCTGAGGAAGATCAAGGCGAGGAAGGCGTCGGGACCGGACGGCATCAGCGCAAAGCTCCTCAAGTCCTGTGCAGACCAGCTGTGTGGGATTGTGACGTATATCTTCAACATGAGCCTGAAACTGGGGAGGGTACCACAGCTGTGGAAAACATCTTGTGTGGTACCTGTACCAAAAACTTCCCACCCCAAAGACCTGAACAGCTACAGACCGGTGGCCTTGACGTCCCACTTGATGAAGACCCTGGAGAGACTGCTCCTTGCTCATCTCCGCCCCCTGGTGGAACCAGCGATGGATCCACTCCAGTTCGCCTACCAGCATGGCATTGGGGTGGAGGATGCGGTGATCTTCCTCCTTCACCGTTCTCTGTCCCACCTGGAGAAGCCCGGGAATATGGTGAGGATCATGTTCTTTGACTTCTCCAGTGCTTTCAACACCATCCAACCGATGATCCTGAAGGACAAGCTGCTGCGCGCAGGGGTGGACCAGCACCTGTCATCATGGATCCTGGACTACCTCACGAACCGGCCTCAGTTTGTGAGAACCCGGGACTGTGTTTCCGACACGATCATCAGTAGCACGGGGGCCCCCCAGGGAACGGTGCTGGCTCCCTTCCTGTTCACTCTTTATACTGCGGACTTCTCACACAACACAACACATTGCCATCTACAGAAGTTCTCTGATGACTGCGATCGTTGGTCTCATCTCCAACGGAGATGAAGCTGAGTACAGAGGGCTTATCCAGGACTTTGTGGACTGGTGCCATCGGAACTGCCTCCAGATCAACGCGAGGAAAACTAAGGAGCTGGTGGTGGACTGCCGCAGGCATGGGCAGCCCCTCATAGCACCAGTAAATATACAGGGAACAGACATCGAGATGGTGACATCCTATAAGTACCTGGGTATTCATCTGAACAATAAACTAGACTGGTCACACAATACTGACGCACTCTACAAGAAGGGACAGCGCAGGCTGTTCCTGCTGAGGAGACTCAGGTCTTTTGGTGTACAAGGGGCGCTGCTGAAGTCATTCTATGACACGGTGGTGGCATCAGCCATCACTTTTGGAGTGGTCTGCTGGGGCAGTGGCATTACTGCAGCCGATAGGAAGAGACTGAACAAACTGATTAAGAAAGCTAGCTCTGTCCTGGGGCAGCGCCTTGATCCGATGGAGGAGATAGGAGAGAGAAGGACGGTGGCTAAACTGTCATCTCTGCTGGAGTCCGAGTTCCACCCTATGCAGGACATACTGGATGCACTGAGGAGTTCATTTAGCAGCAGACTACATCATCCCAGGTGCACAACCGAGAGGTTTCGTAGGTCCTTCCTACCAACGGCTGTCAGACTGTACAACCTAAGCAGGGCTGCTCGCAGAGATAGCAAAAAGACGTAACAAACTAATAGGTTTTTTTTGAATGCAAAAGATGCAATAGACTTACACAATGGTCCTCTCCGGCATACAACTAGGAACATACCGGTCGCTATGGAGGGTGAGAATATGTATGGGCACATAATCATACCATGTAGGATAACTAAGTAGACGGTTATGCTGTTTCATCCCACCTAGCAACAATGCTCTGCACTGTGTGTGTTTATATATTTACATATTTATTCCATCTAGCTACAATGCTCAGCACTGGGTGTGTTTATATTTATATATCTATATATTTATTCCATCTAGCTACAATGCTCCGCACTGTGTTTTTATATATCTACATATTATTCCATCTAGCTACATTGCTCCGCACTGTGTGTGTTTATATACTTGCATATTTATTCCACATAGCTGCAATGCTCCGTACTGTGGGTGTTTATATATTTACATATTTATTCCATCTAGCTACAATGCTCTGCACTGTGTGTTCATATATTCATATATTTATTCCATCCAGCTACAATGCTCTGCACTGTGTGTCTGTGTGTGTGTGTGTATATATATATCTTATAGTAATATGTACATATGTATATTAGCTGCTCTTGCTTGCTTGTTTTTTTTTTTTCTTGCCTTCTGATTGTTGCTCTGAGTGTTGCTATCCCTGTGCTGTTGCAATCCTGGAATTTCCCCGTTGTGGGACTAATAAAGGCTTATCTTATCTTATCTTATCTTATCTTATCATTGGGGAGGTTTGTTCAATAAAATTTGAAATATGCTCTTAACGGTTGATGACTTGAAAATTATACTGACTGTCATTTGCATCGACTATTTAGGAAAATCAGAGACAAATATATTTGCATAATAATCTGGAACACGGTGTAATAACCATTAGCCAATAAACATTATGCACTATATCTTATTCAGTGACAACGTACACCACTTTCTGAAATTGATACAATACTACATTTTAATGCCTCCAAGTATATACACGGGGAAGGGGGTGGGGGATAATTATTTGATCCCCTGCTGAATTTGTAAATTTACCACCTTACAAAGAAAGGAATAGTCCATAATTTTTATGGTAGGTTTATTTTAACAGAGAAAGACATAATATCAACAAAAAAATCAATCTAGAAAAAACATCAAATAAGGGTTATAAATTAATTTGTATTTGATCGAGGGAAATAAGTATTTGATCCCCTAGCAATCAGCAATAATTCTAATCCACACTGACCGGTTATATATCCATGAGGCACATAAATTAGTCCTGGCCCTTTAGGAAAGTACTCCTAATCTCAATTTGTTATGTGTATAAAAGATACCTGTCACAGAATCAGTCTTCAATTCAAACTTCTCAACCACCATGGCAAGACCAAAGAACTGTCAAAGAATGTCAGAGACAAGACTGTAGACCAGCACAAGGCTGGAATGGGCTACAAGACCATCAGCAAGAAGTGTGGTGAGAAAGAGACCACTGTTGGTGCGATAATTTGAAAATGGAGGAAATATAAGATAACAGTCAATCGCCCTTGCTCTGGAGCTCCATGCAATATCGCATCTCATGGGCTAAGGATGATTCTGAGAAAGGTGAGGGACCAGCCTAGAATTATATGGGAGGAACTGTTATGATCCCTCGTGCGCCATTACACAGCACATCGAGGGAGGAATGACAAACCCAAGAGCAGGAGTAGATTTGGGCGTTTTATTAACATAAACCCCAAAATAACAAGTCCAGCCAATAGTCATGATAATTCACAGAGAGTTGATGTGATATGAGGCCACCAGACATACAGGAATGCCACCTGGATGCTCAGCAGCCAGTGGAAGGGAATGCCTAGTGCCGCAGTACTGCTGTTGGCACGAAGAGAAAGGCAAACATGAACTTATGGCGCTGGAGGGATCCAGGGCAGTCTGGTCGATGAGAAGACTAATCTAGTCATGCAGAAGATAATCCGTAGGGAATGATGACTTGTATACACAGAGGTACACGCTGCTGTGTATAAAGCACATAATGCTCCGATGGTCTCGCTCTACTCTCACAGCGTTTAAGTAGTCAAAATACTAATGAGGGAAGAGACCGCCAGTGTGAATGAGCGTGGGCTGGATGTAATTGAAAACGTGTGCATGAGTGAGTGTATGAGCATGTGAATGAGAGTGAATGAAGTGTGCATGTAAGTGTGTGAAACACCCATAATGAAGATCAGCTGGCGATACTGACAGCAGGAGGGGGCATGCCCGAGCTGTCAGGGAGCGAGGACCCAAAGGACCCCCTGAGGCACCTGATGGAAAATAAATAGAGAAGCGGGCCAAAATAACCACGGGTCAGAACTGGGTTTGGGGACCACCAAACCCAGGTTCATGACAGGAACTTAATGATCTCAAGGGAACTGGGATCACAATCGTCAAGAAAACCATTAGTGACACACTCCTCCATAATGGTTGAGATCCTACAGTGCCCTCAAGGTCCCCCTGCTTAAGAAGGCACATGTACAGGCTCATCCGAAGTTTGTCAGTGAACACCTGAATGAATGGGAGAATGTGGTGTGGTCAGATGAGGCCAAAATTGGTCTCTTTGTCATCAACTCAACTCGCCATGTTTGGACGCAAAGAAATGCTGAATATGACCCCAAGAACACCATCCCCACTGTCAAACACAGAGGTGGAAACATTCTGCTTTGGGGCTGTTTCTCTGTTCAGGGTAGAGGAAGACTTCACCACATTGAGGGGCCGATGAATGGGGCCATGTACCGTAGGATCTTGGATGAGAACATCCTGGCCTCAGCCAGAACACTGATGATGCGTCGTGGATGGGTCTTCAAGTATGACAATGATCCAAAGCATACGGCCAAGGCAACAAAGAAGTGGTTCAAGACAAAGCACATTAAGGTCCTGGAGTGGCCTACCCAGTCTCTGGACCTTAATCCCTAACCCTAAGCAAACTGTGCAAACTACAGGGCACTCAGAGAGCACATGCCGTACCGCCACCAAGTGAAAAAGTGCTCTAGAATCCGCATCCTGATGCAGCTCACCTCTAAAACTATTAGAGGTGAGCACTTCCAGTGCTTAACACTTCCAGTTATAGAGGACGTCTACAGGAAAAGTTGTCTGCGCCGGGCACGCAGCATTCTTAGGGACTCCAACCATCCTGCTCATGGACTGTTCCAGCTTCTCCCCTCCAGAAGACGTTTCAGAAGCCTTCGGACTAGAACCAGCAGGTTTAGGAACAGTTTCTTTCCAACAGCTGTCACGTTATTGAACTTAGTTCCCCGCTGACTCTCTTACCATCATCTCTTACCATCCTCACCTGTACATAACTGCATAACTACATAACTACATCTAACTTATTTCACATTATTTGCACATAACAGTACTCTTAACTTTCTGCACTGCTGCATATATTTGCATATATTTGCTTAAATTGCACATACTGTTAATTACCGTATATACTGCACTGCTGTCCTTTGCACTTCTGATTGGATGCTAAACTGTGTTTCGTTACCTTGTATTCATACATGTGTAATGACAATAAAGTTGAATCTAATCTAATCTAATCTAAAATCTAAGGGGTTCATCTGAAGACCAAGGATCTCCTCTGATGAAAATTTGATCAAAATCCATCCAGTAGTTTTTGCGTGATCCTGCACACCATCAGACAGACAAACAAACTACAATGATCACATTGCCTCCTTGGCAGAGGTAATAATAAATAAAAACATGTTGGATACACAACACAGAGTTAAAAAATAAAACCAACATGACACAACAAAGATAAAATTACACTGAGTTTCTAATTTAACTGATTCTACCTGCATTTAGTTCACAATGGCTGAAGGAAAAAAGGAATGTCTGTCTCTCTTCTGATCTGTACAATGAACCTGAAGGAAGGAGATGGATTTTTGGATGCAGAGGATGGGAACTGTCAGACAAAATCTGTCCTATGAGGCGTCTTGTGTCTTGTTGCTATGGTACCTCCCCAAGAATTTCAGGCATAATTTGGCAGTTGTGCTACTTCCCGAATATTTAATTGATGGTTAATGCTGATATGCTGATTAATGTGCACTGTACTAATTATATACTCAATAGATAGATAAATAAATAAGTACCTTGATGGCAGCAAGCATCATGACAGGCATGACAGTCTGATTGACAGAAGTTTGGGCAAAAGATGAACAGCTCATCAAAAGAAGAAACGCAAAAGACCCGAGCTAGAAAGATAAGCTGAAGGGTTACAGAGGAGGGGTTGGGTTTGTATTTACAGATCTTTGATACCTTTTATGTGGTGGTGTTACAATGTGGAAAAACTCTCTGGAATGTCTGTGAGGATAGTTGGCTGAAACACCAGGGCAGAACAAAGGAAAAAGGCTAATTATCTTGATGCTGGTTTTATTTCAGTATTGCGCTTACATCCTGTATGTAAACTTGTATATGGTGCTTTGATTCTGAATGCACCCGTCACTGTTTGTTGAGGGATGTGTTTCATGTTACTGTTGCACAGGGGCCCCGGGGTCCAGATGGCCCACTGGGGGAACCAGGTCCTGAAGGCCCCACGGTAAATGTTCACACTTCATTCAGATGTTTATTCATGCTGCAACTCTTTTGATTGTATTTATTATTATTATTATTATTATTATTATTATTATTATTATTATTATTATTATTTACAGGGTGAAAAGGGTGAGAATGGACAAAAAGGGCCACCTGGATTAATAGTAAGTGATCTTAAAATTAATATTTCATAAATGTCATAAAAGTGATAAAAGCCAGTGTGACAGTCTAATAATATTTGCAGTTTTTGAATTATTTGAACCATGCTTAAAAGTGGCAGATTTAATGCCTAAACGTGTATCTGGATGAGGGCTCTAGGTAAAATAAAAAATAAAGATAAATGTATGTGTAGCCTCTTTTACCCAAAGCCAACAAGCTCATAAAACAGTCATTGACTGCATTAGGTTACCAGGTAAGTGCTTTGAAGATTCACATTTATCCCATAGAAAAGTCAGCACCACATGTGATTTAACACATTTCTCTGGAATCTATTATAACTGTTGGACCGCTCTAAAAGCTTGGTGGTTCTTTAATCACTTGTTATTTGCAGAGCGACCTTTGTCTTATGTGTTGGTACTTGTAGTCAAGAAATCTGAGCTTATTAATCTTAAAAGTGCCAGGCCAAATTTGAAATTATTTGTGAATCATCTAACTTCTTCAAACCACATGAACCACACAAGGTTCTAGGTAACAGTTGCACCTGGCTTTTTATAAGAATTTACAAAAAGCTTAAATTTGAATCAGATAGACAGAATACAATGTTTTATCTTTTGACAGATGCTTCATCCCTTAATTTTCCATCTCTGGTGGTGAAGGACTATGTATTTTGGAAACAGTGGCTACTGCAATAGCAGAAGATAGAAGAGGCATTAAAGTCAGTAGAAGCAAGACAGAATACATGAGTGTGAATGAGAGGGAAGCAGGTGTAATGGTGAAGATGCAAGGAGTAAGATAGTGAAGGTACAGTAGATGAGTTTAAATAACTGGGGTCAACCATCCAAAGCAATAGAAAATGCACAAGAGAGGTGAAGAAGAGAGTGCAGGCAGGGTGTAGTGGGTGACAATGAGTGTCAAGGGGTGATTTGTAACAGAAGGATAGCAACTAGAGTGAAAGGGAAGATTTACAAGACAGCAGTGAGACCTGCTATGATAGATGATTTGGAGATGGTGGCGCTGACAAAAAGACAGAAGGTGGAGGTGGAGGTGACAGAGTCGAAGATGCTAAGATTCTCATTGAGAGTGATTAGGAGGGACAGGAATAGAAATGAGTATATCAGAGGGACAGCTCAGGTTGAGCGGTTTGGAGACAAAGCAAGAGAGGCAAGGCTGAGATGGTTTGAACATGTGCAGAGGAGGGATAGTGGATATATTGGACAAAGGATGTTGAAGATGGAGCTGCCAGGCAGGAGGAAAAGAGGAAGACCACAGGGAAGATTCGTGGAAGTAGTGAAGGAGGACATGAACAGGGTTGGTGCTAAGGCCTTGTCACACCTTGACGATTTAAGCAGTGTATGTCAACGTATCAAAATTTCTCTAAAACGCTGGCATATGGCCAAAATTTTCAATTTTGGGTGTATGCATCACCTATCCATAACAAGTTGGTTGTATACATAACGTATTAGTAACTTATATACAATGTTTCAATAACTTATAGATAACCAAAGAATGCTTACCGTGTTGCCAACGTTCACAACGTATGCCCAACCATAGTCTGGCTATACATAACTTATGCATAGCTTATCCTGTCTTATGCATAGCGCGGTCATGCCAAACTGCCATCGCCTCCCGATCCATGACTCCTAGGTGTGCGAGAACATGAAGGCTCCATCATCTTGGTTCAACTGAGATGATTCTCTCCTCCAAAGACCACTGCGCAGTGGGGGGTGTGACCGACCTGGCAGAGTTGTCAGGTCAGTCACGCCTACGGAAAGGATAAAATAGCTGATGTGACACGGCACGAACGTCAGATGACAGTCGAAACATGTCAGGGTATGAAACATCTCTTTACTTTGTCTGAATAGAAGAACAAGACCAGTTTGACATGGACATCTGTTCACCATGGAGTCTTGATGGTATTCTCCTGTGAACCAATGCTGCCAGTACGCCATTATATGGTAGCTGTAAGTTAGAAAACATGTTCAGTAAATTACACATAGGTTCAAAGCTTGTTACTCATAGGTTTGAAATAAGTTTTGGGTATGCTAGACATTATCTCAACATATTTCAACTTCTGAGTAACTTACAAGTAATGTGCGTGAATGATCACATAACTTACATGTAACTTATGGCCCACATATGCGGGACGTATGAGCCATACGATGGATCTGTTGAAAAATTTTATGCATGCACAAAATGCTTAGACAACCTTACCATATTATGACGTATACCAGCGTGCTCTTAACTTATACAAAACTTACTCTTAACTTATTCGACAGCATTAAACATCAGCATACGTTGCCGAAATTGTCAAGGTGTGACGGGGTCTTTACAGAGGAAGTTGCAAGGGATGGGGTGAGATGGAGGCAGATGATCCGCTGTGACGACTCCTACAGGGAGCAGCTGAAAGAAGAAGACGACCCCCTTACAAAGAAATGAGCAGTCCATAATTTTTATGGTAGGTTTATTTTAACAGAGAGAGACAGACTGTCAACTGCTGGCAGGGGGTGGAAGAAGATGTGGTGATGGCTGGTGTTAGGAGGTGTGGCCAAGCTTCAGTTTTGTTTGAGTTTCAGCAGAGCTCTCGTGTGACGTACAGTTGCAGATAAAACCCCTAAATGCTCCTATAAGACTAATAACATAGGGTTACAAAAATAATTTTTTTGTAAGTTGTCTGTTTTTTCAGCTGATTTAAGACAATTTTGCACCGCTGAATCCAAAAATGACATCCGTTTCTCTCGATCAGGTGCTAACTAAAAACCTGTACTTACTTAGTACTTACTTAGTGCTGTGCATGTACTTACCTTTATATAAAGGTAAGTACATGTAAATTGAATGTTACATCATCATTGTTCAAAATTCAGAGAATTTCAAGACATAAAAAAGAATTTTGCATCATATAAAGCGAAAATACCCGTACATGTAAACAAAAACGTATAAAACAACATGTGGCCATAATTCAAAAAGTTGACCTGATTGAGCAAAACCAATGTGATTTTTGGATTCAGAACATCAAAATTGTCTTAAATCAGTTAATAAAAAACTTAGACAATTGGTGTTGACCAGTGTAATCAATGCTCTGTGTCTCTATTCAGATTTTTTTTTTGGGGGGGGGGGGGCAAACATTGCTCAGAATGGCTCTTTGCACAGTTAATGTTGTTGATCCCTGCTCAAATTCAACAATAGATTGATTAAAAACTCACAAACACAGCATATTGTAAACAAGTTCAAATGGTAAGATTCACCATGACATGGGTATTATTTTATTTTTACTGATCCTTTTTGTTGACTTACAAGCAAAGAATTTGTCATAGCAATCTGTAATCAGTTTAACATATATTAATCAATATATAAAAACAATCTAAAATGTGTATAAAAATAATCTTACCTATTTGAATGTTGATTTCTTTGATTTGAAGGGCAAGGCTGGTGGTCCAGGAGAGAGGGGGCCTCCTGGGAAGTCTGTAAGTAAAGTTTAACCTGCACTTACTTTACTGCCAAATCAGGCCGTTCTTTTACAGCTTGATATGTAAGATAAGATAAATCTTTATTAGTCCCACAATGGGGAAATTCCAGGATTACAGCAGCACAGGGACAGCAGCACTCAGAGCAATAGTTAATAAGATAATAATAACTGGTTAGCCAAAAGCAGTAAATGAATATACATACAATATGTACACAGATATAGACACAGTGCAGGAGCATTGCAGCTAGATGGAATAAACAGCATTACAGTTTAAGTTACCCTGCAGAATATGAATACAGTATGTACCCAGACAGAATATTTCGTATTTGAATCAACGGTGTTGTTGTCACCCTCAGTAATGATTGATATTGTCCTAGTTGTATAATGGAGGAGGCAATTTATTGTACAAGGTTGTTATGTTTATATGCTAATGAGGCGGCATGAAAAAATAAGCAGCAGTGCTGTGGTTTTAAGCAGGTTTTATTATATCATATCGCCTTCACGGGATCCCCTCTCCGGTGCATAGTGGAGCAGCCCGGAGCGGGATCCCTAAGCTCTCAGAGAAGGAGAGGAGGACACGTGTGTGTCTACCAGTTGCAGGATCAGAGTGAGAGAAGAAGAGAGAGATTGCGTTACAGAGTTGCACCTTAAATACTTGATCATAACAATACATCAAAAAGACATACCCCACAGTCTAGAATGATCAAAGGGACAACAGAACAGGCAGGAGGTATTTGCATTTGTAAGCCATACATCACAATGGGCAGATTAGCTAGACCTCGCTCTAAGTGCAAGACAAAGAGGCTAACAAGCACATCTACATATTGATCTGAGTCTCTAGGTCACAGTAAGGACAGGATGCATGAGTACAAAGGATGAAAGGCATCGATTAACATCACATAGGTGAGACAGAAGAAACTCGTCTACCTGTAGACATTAATACACCAAAGCACATCTAAGATGCTCAGAAAAAGCACAGTAAGGACAAGCCATATGCACACTATACAGAATGGCGCATTACATCACAACACATGCATGTTTGCATCACAAATACATGAATGGCACATTGCTTCTCAGTAATGCAGCAGAAAAACAGAAAAGAGGGCTGAGTGTCCTTAGTCTGTTGTGGGGTTAAAACGAACCGCCACACACGCTCCCCCCCAGAGGACGCAGCAGGGGGTCGCGACCTCGATAATCCATCTGTGTGAGCGAGCTGTGGGAGAAGCTCGCTGCAGGCGGAGGGGGAGGGAGGGGAGGGGTAGTAAGTGCCGGCAGGAGCTGTGAAATCGTCCTGAGCCGTGCAAAAATTGCTTGCTGCTCCGTGACGTCGAGGGCTTGTCCCGTTGCACGTGCGGAGATCACAAGAAGAAAAATTAGTCTCTGACTCCTCTTGTGGCCATGAAGAAAAGCAGGAGCGGCTGTAAGAGAAAAAGTAAACAAAGCATAGGGACTGTTGGCTTTGGGTGCTGAAGCAACCCCAAAGCTCCTGGGAACAGCTGACGGCTGAAATCCCGTTGTGCCGTGGCTAAGACCATTAAAAAATCCAGTGGCGAGCTGCGTGCTTGCTTCAGGTGAACGAGCAACCCTGAAGGTTCTGTGGGCAGCGGTGGAGGACGATGGCGGTCTGTGGCGTGGCTGAGACTGTTAACAAATCCTTCCAGTATGCTGCATGCGTGCCTCAGGTGAGCGAGCAGCCCTGAAAGGCAGCGGCGAAGGAGGAAGGCAGTCTGTGGAGCCATTACTTGTCCCATGCGTGATGCGCCGTCCTTGTAACTCCCCGATGCGTGCGCGGGGGGTTTAGTGCGTGGGTGGGCCGCTGGAGTGGTGAGTCAGGGTGCAGAAACTTGGTGGAGAACGGCGCAGACGGCGCCGGTAAAATCCAGGTTGAGCTGTGGCTGTAGATTGGCCATGGTGCGTTGGAGCGGTGAGAGGAAATAGACGATCTTTAGTCCCTCAGGCCCGTGCAGATGCGTTGGAGTGGCGGGAGGGAATAGACGATCCTATGTTCCTCAGGCTCATGCAGCTGCGTTGGAGTGGTGAGAGGGAGGAGACGAGCATTGTCGCTCGTGCGGCCATGGTGCGTTCAGTTCCACGCGCTGCGCTCCCCGTCGGCCCTGGAGGTTGCCGTCTGGGGAGAGGACGAGGTGCGTGCGCTCTCTGTGAGAGCGGCCGGTCCAGCGTGGTTGTGCAGATCTCAGGCGAGGGTCGCGCCATGACGTTTTCTGCAGTTTACCCGGTCGTGGGTGATGTCCGGAGAACGGCTCGCTTGTGTTGGCTCCGCGTCGAAGTCTCCCTGAAGCCGCAGGGAGGGGGAACCAGTAGGCCGCTGCGACGGAGCATTCATGCCCGGGTGTTGCGTTCGCTGGCCGCTCGTTTTTTTCAGCGTCGCTTCGCCAGCGTGGCCATCCAAAACAGAAGGCTGCGTTGCACAAAACGTGTGCGTCTTCAAGGTGCCACCAACGCAGCTGTGTGGTTGTCCAGCTCGGAAGGTTGCTTTCGCACAAAACGTGTGCGTGTTCGAGGGGTCACCAGTGAGGCGGCATGAAAAAATAAGCAGCAGTGCTGTGGTTTTAAGCAGGTTTTATTATATCATGTCGCCTTCACGGGATCCCCTCTCCGGTGCATAGTGGAGCAGCCCGGAGCGGGATCCCTAAGCTCTCAGAGAAGGAGAGGAGGACACGTGTGTGTCTACCAGTTGCAGGATCAGAGTGAGAGAAGAAGAGAGAGATTGCGTTACAGAGTTGCACCTTAAATACTTGATCATAACAATACATCAAAAAGACATACCCCACAGTCTAGAATGATCAAAGGGACAACAGAACAGGCAGGAGGTATTTGCATTTGTAAGCCATACATCACAATGGGCAGATTAGCTAGACCTCGCTCTAAGTGCAAGACAAAGAGGCTAACAAGCACATCTACATATTGATCTGAGTCTCTAGGTCACAGTAAGGACAGGATGCATGAGTACAAAGGATGAAAGGCATCGATTAACATCACATAGGTGAGACAGAAGAAACTCGTCTACCTGTAGACATTAATACACCAAAGCACATCTAAGATGCTCAGAAAAAGCATAGTAAGGACAAGCCATATGCACACTATACAGAATGGCGCATTACATCACAACACATGCATGTTTGCATCACAAATACATGAATGGCACATTGCTTCTCAGTAATGCAGCAGAAAAACAGAAAAGAGGGCTGAGTGTCCTTAGTCTGTTGTGGGGTTAAAACGAACCGCCACACTAACATATATTACGTCCTATAAGGCTATAGGACTATAGTAATATACGTTAACACATATTACGTTGTTACGTAATATGTGTTATGTAATTATGCCTCAGCAGTTTGTACAAAAAAATGCATGGAATATGAAGATAGAATACTGCATCTGAGCTCCTTGTGTGTGAATTCACTCCTTTACACCGATCAGGAGATTTTTGCGCCACACCACACTCAAATCTGTTTCAGTTACTAACATAATCATAATTGAGCTACTTTACATGTTTCAGTATTAAGAAATTATGAGAATTAACCTCCCTTTGTGTATAATTTTCAGTAATTTTTTTTAGTATCATAAAGCATTGTGGCTAGATGATAGCCTTTCTCTATAATGGCAGCTATTAAGAGATCTGAAAGAAAATATATATATTTCTGCAAGTATTCTCAAAGAACTACAAACTTTAAAAAGATTGTTTGCTAAAGCTGACCACAAAATAGACAATATTATAGCTGACCCAGCCTCAATAATCTAGTGTTTATAATGTTAATAATTGGTTGAAGCTGCACTTCTGTGATCCTCCACATTTTAAAAATCTGTTAAGATATGAAAAATATTCTAGTGCGTGGCCAGCCAAAATGGGACAAAATAATATATTCAGACTGCTTGCCGCATAAAAAGCTTATTTTCCAAGCCTGGATATTTCTGTCGTTGGAGTTAAGAAAATTATGAAATGTACCTTTGATATGTGGAAGCAGATGTTAGAAACAGCTAACAAAGCCAGTCTGAAAATTCAGTGATATCCATTACAGTATGTCCTCAGTATGTTTTATGAGCAGTTTCCAGTGCAAGTTTATGGCTGGTTTCATAAACTATTTATCACCTGCATGCTGGTGCAGTGCTGGCCTCTCCTTTCCTTTTTTGGCTGGTTGTTTCACTGACAAATGAGCTCCTCTCACACTAATCATGCACTAGCTAAACACTTGACACTTCAGGATTGTTAGTAATTGTTCTCAGTTGAAGCACATGCAGACACGTGTAGACCTGTGATCATATTCTCAACCAGCCAAGTGTTCCCAATATGCATACAGGGCAGTTCAGTCGTGTGTTTCTTTGGACTCTCAAACATGCGCAAACAAGATTCATTGTGTTGTTTGAATTTTGACTGTTGATTTGATTTACTGTTGAAACACTGTTGCTGCTGAATGTCAAAACATGCCCCTTTCCTATGCTGAACAGTGAACACTAGTCTTCGAAACAGGGCTGTACAGTGAAATATATACACTGCGTTATAAATTATTGTGCAAATAGGATTTTCATGTCATAAGCACTCAATGTTTTGTTTTTCAATTAAACTCATGGATGGTATTGTGTCTCAGGGCTCTTTGGATCACTGATATCAATCTCAGATACCTGTCATAATTAGTTTGCCAGGTGAGCCCAATTAAAGGAAGACTACTTAAAAAGGATGTTCCACATTATTAAGCATGTTACAGGTTTCAAGCAATATGGGAAAGAAAAAGGATCTCTCTGTTGCCGAAAAGTGTCAAATAGTGCAATGCCTTGGACAAGGTATGAAAACATTAGATATTTCACAAAAACTTAAGTGTGACCATCGTACTGTGAAGAAATTTGTGGCTGATTCAGAGCACAGAGGGGTTCATGCAGGTAAAGGCATAATGAGGAAGGTTTCATCTAACCTGAATTAAATTAATTAAATTAATTAATTAATTAAATGAATACCCCCATGCTAAAACTGTTATTGTACATGTTGGATGCAACAACATCCCAGATGAAACGTCGGAGATCTTAAAGAGTGACTTCAGGAGCCTTCTGTCCACTCTTATGAACTGTGGCAGACGTGTGTTTATTTCTGGGCCACTTGCTCCTTTTAGAAGAGGTTGTAATTATTTTAGCAGGACTCTCAGCCTTAATACCTGGTTGTGTTCAACATGTCCTACTTTTAACATTGGTTTTATAGACAATTTCAACCTGTTTTGGAACCACCCATCATTTATGAGGCCAGATGGCATCCACCCAAATAGACTCGGTGCATGGGTTCTTAGGGACAATCTGTTTTATTCCATTCAGCATCTTTTAGTACAGTAATTGAAAGCTGGTATGTTTACTCACCCCGAAGTACAGTGGGGGAAAAAAGTATTTAGTCAGCCACCAACTGTGCAAGTTCTCCCACTTAAAAGATGAGAGAGGTCTCCAATTTTCATCATAGGTATACCTCAACTATGAGAGACAAAATGAGAAAAAAAAAATCCAGAAAATCACATTGGAGGATTTTTAATGAATTAATTGGTAAATTCCTCAGTAAAATAAGTATTTGGTCACCTACAAACAAGCAAGATTTCTGGCTCTCACAGACCTGTAACTTCTTCTTTAAGAGGCTCCTCTGTCCTCCACTCATTGCCTGTATTAATGGCACCTGTTTGAACTCGTTATCAGTATAAAAGACACCTGTCCACAACCTCAAACAGTCAGACTCCAAACTCCACTTTGGCCAAGACCAAAGAGCTGTCAAAGGACACCAGAAACAAAATTGTAGACCTGCACCAGGCTGGGAAGACTGAATCTGCAAAAGGTAAGCAGCTTGGTGTGAAGAAATCAACTGTGGGAGCAATTATTAGAAAATGGAAGACATACAAGACCACTGATAATCTCCCTCGATCTGGGGCTCCACGCAAGATCTCACCCCATGGGGTCAAAATCATCACGAGAACGGTGAGCAAAAATCCCAGAACCACATGGGGGGACCTAGTGAATGACCTGCAGAGAGCTGGGACCAAAGTAATAAAGGCTACATCAGAAACACACTACGCCTCCAGGGACTCAAATCCTGCAGTGCCAAACGTGTCCCCCTGCTTAAGCCAGTACATGTCCAAGCCCGTCTGAAGTTTGCTAGAGAGCATTTGGATGATCCAGAAGAGGATTGGGAGAATGTCATATGGTCAGATGAAACCAAAATAGAACTTTTTGGTAAAAACTCAACTTGTCGTGTTTGGAGGAGAAGGAACACCATACCTACTGTGAAGCATGGGGGTGGAAACACCATACTTTGGGGCTGTTTTTCTGCAAAGGGACCAGAACGACTGATCCGTGTAAAGGAAAGAATGAATGGGGCCATGTACTGTGAGATTTTGAGTGAAAACCTCCTTCCACCAGCAAGGGCATTGAAGATGAAACGTGGCTGGGTCTTTCAGCATGACAATGATCCCAAACACACCGCCCAGGCAATGAAGGAGAGGCTTCGTAAGAAGCATTTCAAGGTCCTGGAGTGGCCTAGCCAGTCTCCAGATCTCAACCCCATAGAAAATCTTTGGAGGGAGTTGAAAGTCTATGTTGCCCAGCGACAGCCTCAAAACATCACTGCTCTAGAGGAGATCTGCATGGAGGAATGGGCCAAAATACCAGCAACGGTGTGTGAAAACCTTGTGAAAACTTCCAGAAAACGTTTGACCTCTGTCATTGCCAACAAAGGGTATATAACAAAGTATTGAGATGAACTTTTGTTATTGACCAAATACTTATTTTACCGAGGAATTTACCAATTAATTCATTAAAAATCCTTCAATGTGATTTTCTGGATTTTTTTTTTCTTATTTTGTCTCTTATAGTTGAGGTATACCTATGATGAAAATTGAAGACCTCTCTCATCTTTTAAGTGGGAGAACTTGCACAATTGGTGGCTGACTAAATACTTTTTTACCCCACTGTACCTGGGTCTGCCAACCAGCCCTTTTTTTGCTTCCACTTCTCATATTAATCCTGTTAATCCAAATAATTCTCACTGTTTAGATCAGTCTTCAATTCATAACCCCATAGAGATTGTGTCTGTCTCCCATTACCCAAAACATTATAACCCAAGACAAATACAACATAACTTGATAAATACACGCCTCTCTGCAGCTCCTCTTCATCCGCCACCCCTCAACTTAGCCCCTGTCTTCCCCATCAGGGAATCATTGTCTGCTCCCTCCAAAGTTAATAAAAATATAAGGTATAAGCATCCCAAAGTGATTAAACAAAAAGTTGGTAAAACTCAAATTAAACATCAACTCTAAATTGAATGATTTGGCCTCTGTTCCTCCTCATAATTTAAAAATTAAATGTGGTTTGTTAAATATTAGGTCTCTAACTCCCAAGTCTCTGCTAGTCCATGATCTGTTAATTGATCATCAGATTGATTTAATATCCTTTACAGAGACTTGGTTAGGACAAGAGGATTATGTTGGTTAAAATGAATCAACTCCCTTGGTTATTTAAACTATCAAAATCCCAGAGGTTTTGGTCGTGGAGGAGGAGTAGTGACAATTTACCATTCTAAATTGCTAGTTAATGTAAAGCAAAAAAACATGTTTTAATTCCTTTGAGGGCCTGGTCCTCAGTATTGGGCATTTTAGCAATTTTAGGTTAAACCCAATTTTCTTTGCCATAGTTTATCGTCTTCCCTCAGCCTACTCAGAGTTTTTATCCAAATTTTCCAAATTCTAAGCTGATTTAGTGCTGAAATCAGATAGAATAATTATAGTAGGGGATTTTAATATACATGTAGATGTTGATAGTGACTGTCTTAATATGGCATTTAATTCAATATTAGACTCAATGGGGTTTTCTCAGAAAGTAGAAAATTCTACCCATTATCTCCACCACACATTGGACCTTGTTCTGACATATGGCATAGAAATAGAAAATCTGGTATTGTTTCCTCATAACCCTGTACTGTCAGATCATTGTCTGTCAACTTTTGATTTTACTATTTCTGACTATTTGATTCCTAAAGAAAAATATTACTACAGCAGATGTCTTTCAGATGATGCTGTTACTAAATTTATGCAGATTGTCTCCTCTATGCCATGTGTCAACACAACGGAAAAAAGCTATGGAGAGCTTGCTTCTTCTGTAATTGATAGCATGGTCGATAGTGTTACAGCTTCTCTGCATCACACTCTAAACATGGTGGCCCCTTTAAAAAAGAAAAAGTCCAATTAGAGATTTCTAACCCCTTGGTTCAACACAGAAACTCATAGCTTAAAACAGAAGGCTCATCAATTAGAAAGAAAATGGCGTTCCACTAATTTAGATGAAATCTATTCAGCTTTGAGAAGTCATCTTTTAATTTATAAGAAAATCTCTTAGAAAAGCTAGAACAAGTTATTACTCTGCATTAATAGAAGAGAACAAGAATAATCCCAGGTTTCTTTTCAGCACTGTAGCCAGGCTGACAAAGAGTCAGGACTCTGTCAATCCTTGCATTCCCTTAGAGCTTACTAGTCAGGACTTTATGAACTTTCTTAATCATAAAATTTCATCTATTAGAGATAAAATCAGTCAGATTCTTCCCACCGTTAACTTAAATACAGTAACTATTACAACTCCTTCAATTGAAATCTGTTTGGATGAGTTTACTCCAATTGACCTTTTAGAGTTAGATAAAATAATTTCCTCATCCAAGCTTTCAACTTGTCTTTTAGATCCTATTCCTACCAGGTTATTTAAAAAAGTCTTCCCATTTATTGGTAGCCCTATTCTTCAAATAATCAATTCTTCATTAACATTAGGCCATGCACCGCAGGCTTTTAAAACTGCTGTAATTAAGCCCTTACTCAAAAACCAAAGCTGGATCCAGGAGTTTTAGCTAACTATAGACCAATCTCTAATCTCCCTTTCATTTCAAAAATCTTAGAAAGAGTTGTTGCTGCACAACTACTGTATTTGACCACTTGCAGGGAAATGGTTTATTTGAAGAGCTTCAATCTGGGTTTAGAATCCATCATAGTACTGAAACAGCCTTAGTGAAGGTCACTAATGACCTTATCACATCTGATAATGGACTGGTTTCTGTACTTGTCCTTTTAGACCTTAGTGCAGCTTTTGATACTATCGACCATCATATTCTACTTAGTAGATTAGAACACTGTGTTGGACTTAATGGCACTTTGCTGCAGTGGTTTAGATCTTATTTGTCTGATAGGCTCCAGTTTGTTCATGTCAGTAATAAGTTTTCTTCCAACTCAAAGCTTAGTCATGGAGTTCCACAGGAATCCCTGCTAGGCCAGATGATAATAATCAATTAGCCAAGTTAGAGGCCTGTCTTAAGGACATCAAAGCTTGGATGTTTTGTAATTTCCTGCTATTAAATTCAGACAAGACTGAAGTCATTCTAGCTGTTCCAAAAAAACCCTTAGAAATACCTTAACAAATCAAACTCTTAGTTTGGATGTGGTTACTCTTTCTCTGAATAGTTCTGTGAGGAACCTTGGAGTTATTTTTGATCAAGATCTGTTTTCAATTCACATATTAAATTTGTTTCTAAGACTGCCTTCTATTATTTGCATAATATTGCCAAGGTTAGGAGCATCTTGTCTCAGAGTGATGCTGAGAAACTAATCCACGCTTTTGTTAGCTCTAGATTAGATTATTGTAACTCTTTATTATCAGGTGGTCCTAAAATATCTTTAAAAAGTCTTCAGTTGATCCAAAATGCTGCTGCAAGAGTTTTAACAGGTACTAGAAAGAGAGATCATATCTCTCCGGTTCTGGCCTCCCTTCATTGGCTTCCCATAGAGTTCAGAATGAAGTTTAAAATCCTTCTTCTCACTTACAAAGCTCTTAACAATCAGGCCCCTTTTTATTTAAAAGATCTGATATTACCCTATTATCCTAACAGAGCACTACGCTCCCAAAATGCTTGATTACTTGTAATACCTAGAATCTCCAAAAGTACAATGGGAGGCAGAGCCTTCAGTTTTCAAGCTCCTTTCCTGTGGAACCAGTTATCATTATTTTTTTTTCCGGTTCCGGTTCTGCCTGACCGGCGGCGCCACACGAGTTGGCTGCCCGTTGCAACAGCATTTTTTTTTTTTATCTTCCTTCTTCTTTCTACACCTTTCACTCTATATATATATATATCACGGACACACAGATCGCCCCAAAGGTCTCCCGAGTCGGCGGACGGAGCCTCTGTTTACAGCAGGAGACGTTACAGCAGGGAAGAGCTAGTGCTAGCTAGCACTCGGCCGCCACCCGATGCTAGTGGAGAGACTCGATATACCGGGAACTGTAGCGAAAACGACGCGGGTGCCGGGCTGGAGTTTGGGCAGCGTGCGGGAAATATAAGACGGAATGATAAAGAGCGATGGCAAGAACCAGGCAGACCGCCCGTAAAATCTGCTGGAGGAGGGGGCCCCCCGGGAGGCAGCTGGCCACCAAGGATGCTCGGAGAAGCGCTCCGGCCACCGGCGGAGTGAAGAAGCCTCACCGTTACAGGCCCGTGGCTTCGAGAGAGATCCGTCGCTGCCAGAAATCCACGGAGCTGCTCATCCGTAAGCTGCCCATCCAGTGCCTGGTGAGGGAGATCGCTCAGGACTTCCAAGACCGACCTGCGCTTCCTGAGCTTCGCCGTCATGGCTCTGCAGGAGGCCGGCGAGGCCTATCTGGTGGTCTCTTCTTTGCTAAGGGGGTCGCCATCATGCCCAAAGACTTCCAGCTGGCCCGCCGCATCCGCGGAGAGAGAGCTTGGACTTTCTGCTGCACATTCACCAACCATAATGCTCCGCACTGTGTGTCTATATATATATATATATATATATATATATATATAGTAATATGTACATATGTTTACTAGCTCTTCTTGTTTTTTCTTGCCTTCTGATTGTTGCTCTGAGTGTTGCTATCCCTGTGCTGTTGCAATCCTGGAATTTCCCCACTGTGGGACTAATAAAGGCTTATCTTATCTTATCTTATCTTATCTTATCAATCTGGATTCGGGAGTCAGAATCGATCTCTGTTTTTAAGAATAGGGTTAAAATCTTCCTTTTCGATATAGCCTACGATTAGGGAGGAATCATATGTCTCTGAGCCCTCCATTAGTTATGCTGCTAATAGATTTAGACAGCCGGGGGACCTCTAATAATGTACTGGGCTTCACTCCTTTAATGTTTGCTCTCTACATGTCTGTTCTTTTCATCTTCTCTATCCCCTCACGCCCCAGCTAGTCGCAACAGATGACTGTCCCTCCCTGAGCCTGGTTCTGCTAGAGGTTTCTTCCTGTTAAAAGGGAGTTATTCCTCTCCACCGTCACCAAGTACTTGCTCACAGGGGATCACCTGATTGCTGGGGTCTTTCTGCAGTTGTGGGGGTTTCCCCTACATTTGAAAGTGCTATGGGATGACTGTTGTGAAACGGCGCTATATAAATAAAGTTGAATTGAATTGAATTGAATTATGTCAGCCGCAAACTGAAAGCAGTTGTCAAGGGTTTGTGGTTGCTATTACAAGCACTATATTTTACTACTCAGCAGAGGTTGGGAGTAACTAATTAAATTTACTCTTATGATGCTGTGAAAAAAGTACTTGATTTCTTATATTTAGCATATTTTTCACACTTAAATGTTTCAGATCATCAAAACAAATTTTAATATTAGGCAAAGATAACCCGAGTAAATACAAAATGCAGTTTCATTTATTAAGGGAAAAAAGCTATCTAAACCTATCTGACCCTATGTGAAAAAGTAATTGTCCCCTAAACCTAATAACTGGTTGTGCCACCCTTGGTGGTAACAACTGTCATCAAGAAATTGAGATAACTGGGAATGAGTCTTTTACATCGCTGTTGAGGAATTTTGGCCCACTTTTCTTTGCAGAATTGTTTTAATTCAGCCACACTGGAGGGCTTGAGCTTGAGGTCACAAACTGATGGCCAGACATTCTCCTTCAGGATTTTCTGGTACAGAGCAGATTTCATGGTTTCATCAATTATGACAAATCCAGATCCTGAAGCAGCAAAGCAGCGCCAGGACATCACACTACCACCATCATGTTTGACTGTTGGTGATGTTGGGAGTTGTTATCTGCTAGTCCTTTAAACAAAAACTAAATATTACTCCGTTTTTATATGACAACCAACAACTTTAATTACATGGAAAATTATCTTTTAAATTGGCAAACATCATAAGTGTAACTCATGGTAAAATTTGATCAGGATCAAAAGATAATTTCGCTCTTGCCATTCATTTCCATGGAGAATTTTTTTTTGATTTAAGGGCCCATATGTGGAAGTAGAGGAGGCGTGACTTAGGCTCTCTATTGCATGGTAATGGGTTGTAGCTGAAGACTGTTTCATTTGTCAGTGACACAGGAAAAAATTCTGTTGAAATGTTAAAATATAAATATTTCTAAGTGAAGAGAGATTTTTATATTTTTACTGTAGGCATTAATGGGACCTTTAAAGTAGCTTTTTCCTCCTCAAAATTACACTTTACTGAGTGGTTTGAAAAATACTGTTTTCTCTCATTCTGGTACATTTATGAAAACAAAAGTTGAGTTACTTTAGCTTTCACAGTGTAAACTGAGTATTTTTTTCAATGTAGAAGTTCCTCAGTTATATTAAAACATCAGCTGCTGTAACATACTACAAGCAGTATGCTGTCTGCCTTCATACACAAAATGTTCAGGGACCTTAACATGTTTTGTCAGAAAATTCAAATGTAACACTGAAATTATGTTTCACCAGCAGAATTAGTCCTTTATGGTTAATAGTGAAAATGATCTAAATGTGAAAAACATGTATGAAATGTGCTAGTTTATACTGTAAGAATGTGTTCTTACTAGAGATGAGTGCATCTTTCATCATTTTTTTTTAATTTATACTTCTATGTTAATGAAATCAGAGTTGGAACCATTATTCTATTTTTTTATGCTCAGGAATTATATCATTTACTGTAATACTGTTAATGTCCCTGTATATGATTACCTCTGCCAGGCCGCAGGCTGCAGGAGGTAATGTTTTTGCCAGCATTTGTCTGTTTGTCTGTCTGTTTGTCTGTCTGTTGGTTAGCAAGATAACTCAAAAAGTTTTGGACAGATTTCGATGAAACTTTCAGGCGTTGTTGGAAATGGTACAAGGAAGAACTGATTAAATTTTGGGGATGATCCAGATCACCGTCTGGATATAGGAATTTTTTAAAGGATTCTTTAACATTGTGAGATACGGCCATTTTCAACATGTGTGCAGGCACAATGGAGGGCGCTGGTCGTCGTGTCTGATGAACACAAACTCCGCGTTCTTCAAAGTTTTAGGCACAAAAGCACGCGGAAAACAGTGGTGGGCAGGGTCCGGCAGCGTGCCTGTGTTTGTGCTATGCTGCAAAAGCTGAGACGGGCAGCTGTCCGGCGCCGGATTATTTGGCAGAAATTCCCCGGGCAGCCATAGTGGCTGCGCAAAAACAAGCTCTCTGCCGGGGAAGCTTCCAAATCCTCTTTTGCCGCGGAGCGCAACCCCAATATAAAACCCACGGCAACCTCTCTACCCAATTTGCATCCGTCAGTGAAGCCCTGAGTGCTGCTTTCAGTGATCTATGAAAACGCTCGCATAACCCATTGGCCTGTGGGTTGTACGCGGTCGTGCCATGAATTGCAACGCCCGCAGCTTGGGAGTTTGCAGATGGAGGAGATGGACACAACAGCAACACTTGAGTTTATTACCTCCGCCAAGGAGGTAATGCTTTTACTACTGAACCACTAATCCTATCATTGTGAATCCAATTGCTAGTCATATGTTTTCATGGTCAAGGAATCTGAAAACGTACACACAAACACTGTATGGGGGGGAACTGTGGCGCTTGGCGGAGGTCTGCGCTCTCCGAGTGCTTTTCTAGTTTAGAATGTTTTCACTTACATTGTGGGGGACCCAGGGCGGCGCGGTGATGCAGTGGTTAGCACTGCGGCAGCACAGCAACTCACCCTTGGCCGGGGGATCGTGGGTTCAATCCCAGCCCCCGACCAACAGTGATCTGTGTGGAGTTTGCATGTTCTGCCCGTGTCTGCGTGGGTTTACTCCGGGATTTCTCCGGTTTCCTCCCACATGCCAAAAACATGCAAGTTAGGTTAATTGGCATCAAACTAGGGATTCTAAATTGTCCTTAGGTATGACTGTGAGAGTGAATGGTTGTCTGTATCTCTGTGTTGGCCCTGCGATGGACTGGCGATCTGTCCAGGGTGTACCCTGCCTCTCGCCCAAAGATGCTGGGATAGGCTCCAGCCCCCCCGCGACCCGAAAAGGATTAAGCGGAAGAAGATGAATGAATGATGAATGTGGCGGACCCATGCTGGCACCCATGCTGTAGAGTTCAGTAGTTTTCCTCTCAGACTGAGAGAGCATGGAGATCAAAGGGCTGGGGGGTAAGGGGAATTGTCTTGGGGGAGTGAATGGTGAATGCAGGACCTCAGGTAGCAGGGAGGTGTGAGTTTTGGGATATAAAAGAGAGAGTCCCTGCTTCACATGATTAATGTTCTGATTCTGGAAGATGTGGGAGTGAAATAAAGTTTGTCTGCTTGGAAAGTTCGGTCTGGTTATTTCATCTCCACACTGGTGACCCTTGACGCAGAATGGAACACAACAGGAGAACACCCCAGAGACGACCCGGACGGGAAACCCCAGCAATGCGTGCGCCATTTTGGTCAAACTACCGGACTTTTGGCTGCACAACCTGAAGTCTTGGTTCCTCCACACCGAGGCCCAGTTCGCGCTCCGGGGAATCACGGCAGATGACACCAGGTATTACTATAGTACGTGGTCGCAGTGCTGGACGCTCACATGACTCAGCAAATAGCGAGCCTGCTCCAACAGCCCCCAGCCCACGACAAATACGGGGCTCTCAAAGCCACGCTGACCCGGCACTACACGCTCTCGGACTGCAAGAGAGCGGAGAGGCTCTTGACGCGCTCCGAGTTGGAAGACGGGTCGATGGTCAAACGGATGGAGAAGATGTTGGCGTTGATGGGCACAAATGACGGGCATTTTCTATTTGCCCACCTTTTCCTCCGGAACCTCCCAACGGCAGCCAGGGCGGTCCTTGCCAACTCGCCGTTGCTGGCCGCACATGACTACCGTGCGCTAGCCCAGGAGGCAGATCGGATCGTCCTCACCACCCGAGCCCTCACAGTGAACGCAGCGGCGTCAGAACCCAGTGAGACGGCCAGCGGAAGCGAGGAGCCAGCGATGGTAGCGGCAGCGGGGGCCAGGAAGCGCCAGAGAGACACGCTCTGCTGCTACCACCGCCATTTTGGAGAGGACACACGCCGATGCGTGCCACCGTGCCAATTCAAGCGTTTGGGAAATGCCAGGACCGGCAGTCGATAGCAGCTGTGACCGCCGGTGAAGAAAGCAAGCTGCTCTACGTGACAGACTCATGCTCGGGGAGACAATTCCTCGTGGACTCCGGCTCCCAAAAGAGCCTCATCCTGCCATCCTACGCCGACCAGCCACGAGCTGACAGCCGCAAATGGCTCAGACATTAAGACTTTTTGTGAGAGGACACTGACTGTATCCCTGCACGGCCGTACATACCAGTGGACATTCGTCATAGCGGCATGCAGTTTCCCAATCTTAGGCGCTGATTTTTTGTTTGCACATGGACTACGAGTCGATGTTACTAACAGATGCCTGATTAATGCGATGTCTTTTGATTCTCTCCCCTGTACAGCTCGAGGAGCCGGGCCAACAACGCTAGCCAACGTCACAGCTCCAGGTGGTAAGTTCCGCACACTGCTCACCCAGTTCCCAGCACTCACGGTCCCGATGTTTTCAGCGGCCATCACTAAACACGGGGTAGAGCACTTTATTACAACCACCGGGCCGCCCGTTTTTGCATGACCTCGGTGCCTGAACACAGCTAAACTGGCCATAGCGTGCAAGGAGTTTGCCAACTTGGAAAAGCTGGGCATCATCAGATGCTCAAACAGCCCATGGGCATCCCCGCTACACATGGTCCCTAAGGCCGAGGGATTGTGGCAACCTTGCGGAGATTTCCGCAGATTAAACAACACCACAGCGCACGACCGCTACCCGATCCCCCATATTCAGGATTTTTCCATTCACCTCGCCGGGACGCGTATTTTTTCTAAGATAGACCTGGTCCGCGGTTACCACCAGGTCCCGGTGCGCGCGGAGGACATACTTAAAACGGCAGTAATAACCCCATTTGGTCTGTTTGAGTTTTTATGCATGCCTTTCGGGTTAAAAGGCGTGGCACAGACATTCCAACGCACGATGGATGCGGTGTTGCGCGATCTGCCGTTTGTGTTCGTCTACCTGGGTGACATCCTGGTGGCCAGCGTGTCCGAGGACGAACACATAGCCCACCTCAGGATGGTTTTCCAGAGGTTGGAGGAGCACGAGTTAATAATCAACCCAGCGAAATGCCAGTTTGGCGTGACGGGGATCGATTTTTTGGGACACTGCATCTCACTGGAGGGAGCGATACCCTTGCCGGACAAGGTGCACGCTGTGGCGAATTTTCCCCGGCCTCAGACGGTCAGGGCGCTGCAGGAGTTTTTGGGGATGGTGAACTTCTACAATCATTTCCTCCCCCGCGCAGCCCAGCTCATGCAGCCGTTGTACGCAGCGTTTAAGAAACGGAAGCCGGCGGACAGAGTTGACTGGACTCCTGAGCGGGAGCAAGCGTTTTCCGAGGTTAAAACAGCTCTGGCGAACGCTGCGCTGCTGGCGTACCCAGACCCGGCGGCTCAGATTGCGCTCACTACAGACACATCAGACGTGACCATAGGGGCTGTCTTGGAGCAGTGTGTCACCGGTTCTTGGCAGCCACTCGCCTTTTTTAGCAGGTCTTTGCGCGAAAATGAGCGTAAATACAGCGCGTTCGACAGGGAGTTGCTGGCTCTCCACCTGGCCATATGCCACTTCCAGTTCTGGCTGGAAGGGCACTCCAGTCTGGACCAACAGGGTTAAGGCTGGAGAGCAGAGTTATGCAAGACGGGGGACCCCCCCCCCCCCCATATCTGTGACGTCTCCACGGGCCTCCCGCGCCCGGTGGTACCATGTGCTTAGTGACGCCCCGTTTTTGAGTCGATTCATTCCCAGGCGCACCCAGGCGTACGCACGTCAGTCAAAATGGTGGCAGCAAAGTTTGTCTGGCCGAGCCTGTGCAAACAGGTTAAAGAGTGGGCTGCAGCCTGTGTAGCGTGCCAATGAGCCAAAGTGCACAGGCACACAAAGACCCCCCTTGAGCCGTTCAATATCCCAGCTAAGAGGTTTGACCACGTTCACGTGGACCTCATCGGCCCCCTCCCGCCATCGCAGGGGTTCACGCACCTCCTGACAGTGGTGGACCGCACCACGCAATGGCCCGAAGCAGTCCCACTAGCTTCCACCGTGTCCGCAGACGTGGCACGTGCTTTTTTAACAACATGGGTGGCACGTTTTGGCACCCCTTCGGACATCACGTCTGATCGGAGCCCGCAGTTTGTTTCCGACCTCTGGTCCATGATGGGCCAGAGCCTGGGCGTCTCAATTCATCGCACAACCATGTACAACCCACAGGCCAATGGGTTAAGCAAGCATTTCCATAGGTCACTGAAAGCAGCGCTCAGGGCTTCGCTTACGGATGCAAATTGGGTGGACCGGTTGCCGTGGGTTCTATTAGGATTGCGTTCCGAACCGAAGGAGGATTTAGCGGCTTCCCCAGCAGAGCTGGTTTTTACGCAGCCCCTGCGGCTCCCCGGGGAGTTTTTACCAGATAACCCCACGCCGAACACCCATCCGTCCCCGCGTTCGCAGCATAGCACAGACGCACGGACGCTCCCTGGCCTGGCCCACCACTGTTTTCCCAGCGCATTTGTGCCAAAAACCTTGAAGGACGCGGCGTTCGTGTTTGTCAGGCACGATGCCCACCGGACCCCATTGCGCCCACCCTACGATGGCCTGTTCAGAGTGCTGGAAACCGGGGACAAACATTTTGTGTTAGACCTGGGGGGTCGCCGGGAGAGAATCTGTATAGACGGGCTTAAGCCCGCCTTTGTTGTGGCAGATGAGCAGCTGGTGTTGGCTCGAGCCCCTCAGCGAGGATGACCCCCACTGAGAGCTCCCCAGGTAAATGATTCATCACAGCAGTCACACGAGCATGCTGAAGGGTTCCCCCCCCCTCCACTGTCCCTCCACAGACGGACGCACCCCCAGGAACCCCCCACTGGCACAGCAGCATCGCGGAGCCAAAGACCCCCTGTTACAGCAGCTATGAGTGGAGACTGAAGCCGCGAGGACGGGAGAGTTAACACCCAGTCTGAGACTTTGTGGGGGGGGAGGCGGTGTGGGGGACCCATGCTGTAGAGTTCAGTAGTTTTCCTCTCAGACTGAGAGAGCATGGGGATCAAAGGGCTGGGGGGTAAGGGGAATTGCCTGGGGAGAGTGAATGGTGAATGCAGGACCTCAGGTAGCAGGGAGGTGTGAGTTTTGGGATATAAAAGAGAGAGTCCCTGCTTCACGTCTTTAATGTTCTGACTCTGGAAGATGTGGGAGTGAAATAAAGTTCGTCTGCTCGGAAAGTTCGGTCTGGTTATTTCATCTCCACAACATTCTGTATGTTTACATGTCTATACTGTCTTACTTTAGTCAAGTATTTTTTCTGGTCAATACTATTACTACAGTAATTATTATAAAATAACAATACATTTACTTGGGTACAATTTTGCATGCTCTGCCGTCGTGTGGTACTCAGCCAACAATGTCCAACTCACATTCATGTAATGTCTGCTAGTATATTCAACTAAATCTTGTTTCACACTTCAAGAGAGTATTCTGCCACAAGGCCAGTACAATTTTTAAAATCTGATCAGATAATTGAGACGGAGCTTGTCTAAACTTGGCAACATGATATTTGCACTACAACAAAAAGATCAGCTATGCAGTGGATCCAACATCTGGCAACAGTAATATATAATACTCCTCTTGCCTGTGGTTGCTTTGGAAATTCTGACGTTAACGATGGTGGTAATAATGACAAGAGAAACTCATCCTCATTTTTGATGTAACCACACAAATGACTGGGTGAAGCAACACTGAACTCATTATTGTGTTTGCAGGGAAAGCCAGGTTTTCCAGGCAGCAGCGGGGAGAGAGGCCCTCAAGGTGGACCAGTAAGTATTCTGTGTTCTGACTGCTGCATTGATGTGGTCGTTTCAGGAAACACAAGACAAACCACATGTTGTGAAAACCGCCGTGTCTGGGATCTGTGATGATGCTGGGGAGAATGCAGATAATTGTAATTGCTTGCAGAAGGTTTGGGAAGGAGCCGTTGTCAGGGTTGAGATTGTTTATTAAATATTCCTGAAGCTTTGATGTTGATCACAAGCACGTATTAAACTGCGATAGTGGTTTCCCCCTAAAATGTCAAATTTACATATTTTCTGATCAGTTGTGCTTTTTTATTCATCTAGATTGTTAGGCGTGGATTCACCAGTTTTGTGGATCCTAACAATATAACACCCAGTTCCAAAACAGTTAGAATGTTGTTTAAAATCTAAATAAAAACCAAATGCAATCATTTACAAGTCTCACAAACCACAACTTCATTCACAATGAAACATAAACAATGTCATATACTGTATATACACCCCTGGCAAAAATTATGAGATCAACACTCTTGGAGGATGTTCATTCAATAACTTAATTTTGTTAAATAATAATAATAATAATCACAGACATGTCACAAAACTCTTTTTATTCAAAATGCCAACCTTCTGGCTTTAAGAAAAAAATTTTAAACGAAAGCTGTTGTAGTCAACTGCAATTTTTTTTATTAGATCAAGCAGTGGAAAAAATATGGAATGACTCAATTCTGATGAAAATATTATGCAATCACCCTGTAATGGGTAGTCCTAAAACAAATACAGTACCTGTCTCATATTAAATCTGCTAATTAGTCTACAGTTAAAAAAGAGTGCTTGCACACCTTGGTGAGCTGATAAGCATGAATCATGGCGTCAACATGAGAAATGTCTGTTGAAACAACGGAGAGGATCATAAAACTTCTTCAAGAAGGTAAATCATTACAGAGTGGAACAAAAGATGTTGGTTGTTCCCAGTCAGCTGTGTCTAAAATCTGGACTAAGTACAAACAAAATGAGAAGGGTGGAAAAGGTGAGCATAGACCAAGGAAGACATCAAAGTGTCAAGATAGAAAAATGAGGCAATATGTCTGAAACAGAAAATGCACAACAAAACAAATGAGGAACAAATGGGCAGAAACTAGAGTCAATGTCTGTGACGGAACTGTAAGAAATCGCCTAAAGGAAACGGGATTTACATACAGAACATCAGAGCAAAAGCCATCATTAACACAGATGGAAAAAAAGGTTACAGTGGGCTAAAGAAAAGCAGTCATGGACTATGGATGACTGGATAAAAGTGATATTCAGTGACAAATGCTGGAACTTTTTTTTTTGTGCTGTTCCATGTTTATGAAGATGTTTACATGAAGAACCCATGCAAATTTCCACAATCATTGATATCAGGCTGCATTTCACGTAAAGGTATGAGGGAGATGGCAGTCATTACATCTTCAATAAATGCACACGTTTACATTGACATTTTAGACACGTTTATTCCAGCAATTAAAATAGGATGTCTGGTGATGACGACATCATTTTCTAAGAGGATAATGCATCTTGCCATAGGGTAAAAAGCATGAAAACTTTCCTTCAAGAAAGACATAATTTCAAAGGCATGGCCTGCAAGTAGCCTGGACCTCAATCCCATTGAAAATCTATCAATGCTGAACGGCATAAAGGTTTTAGAGCAACATGTGCTCTCATCCATATAACATCTTTTTCAGTGAAGGCTTTGCATATTTCAGCAAGGCCAGACTACATGGCATACAACAAATCTATCACAACAGCATGACTTCATAGTAAAAACGGTCCAGGTGTCGGACCGGCCTGTAGTCCAGATCTTTCACCGAATGAAAACAGTTGGCCAACTAGAAAATGAGCATTTCCTGACGAAAATGCAGTGTGAAAGCTCTAAGGTGAAAATGCTTTCTTGAAATAATAGAACAGTTGAAATATGACTGGATCACCACACAGAATTAAACCATCATCTACCCATGACTCCAGGTTTCCTGTAGTTATTGTTATACTGAAGAGAAAAGAGGCATCTCATGCCAAGATCTCCAAGAAACTCTTCATTCTTTCTGCAGTAATAACCCTGAACTAACCAAAATAGATCCTGTACCCTAAACAATTTCATGTGTTTTTTTGTTTGTTTTAAATATGAAATATGTGTTGGAGATTTCCGTCAATTTTTGTGACAGACATTAAAGTTTGGCTGATGTAAAGTTTATCTTCTGTAAAGCTGGGAATTAACAACAGAGCAATTTAAAAATAAAATATCACCTGCCTCCATTCTTGGATTTGTCTGTAAATTCTTGATTTTCCTGGAAATCTGTCAAACCCTCAGGGATGTAAATAATGTCAAAACAATCAGACACAGACATTTATTAGGGGGCAAGCTTTCAGTGATGCTACAGGCACGGTTTATGTTCAGGGTCTCATCTTGTGTTTTGGCTGGTCTACGGTCTTCTTATTTTTATGTTGTTCTAGGTTCTATATTGACATGAATGTTTGTTGTTGTGTCATTAGCTGCAAGAGCTGTGTGTAATATTTCTGAGGGGCCATGTTAGTTTGTAGATTTGCTTTGCTCAAGTTTCAATGACAGGCTCTCCATTCTAAATACGCAATGATTTTATTTATTTTTTTCCCAGGGACTGAGAGGACCTCCTGGAGAGGCTGGACCTGATGGAGAGCAAGGACCTGAAGTATTTAAATGAAATGTTGCAACTTTTTATTATTGCCGTTTAAATGTTGTAAAAGGTGTAATTATGCTTCTCTGGACTGTGCTTGTAGGGTTTACCAGGTACAGAGGGAGAACCAGGTGCCGCTGGAGAGCCAGGGTTAAAGGTCAGTCGAGGGTCGTATATTTTTACCGTCGCCTCACTCCCTCAGTATTGTGGAAAACATTTGTCTTAAGGAGCTTTAATTTAATTAATCTTTGTAAAAAATGTTGACTATCAAGTGTAACGCTGTCTCAACGTCACACATCAGTGTTGAGTAAAAGTGTACTAATGTTTGTGCAAAAGTCAAAAGTGTTTTGACCTCCAGGCTGCCATTAATTCTGTTTTTTCTTTCTCTGAAGGGTGATGTTGGGCTTCCAGGAGATGAAGGCGAGCAGGGTCAGCAGGGGATGAGAGTGAGTGACTCTGAACAGTGCACCAACCCATGTCTTGCTTGTGTTTGAGTAAATCTAACCCAGTTGTGTATTTTCTCCCTGTCATTCAGTCTTTTATGTATAGAAAAAAGCACAACCATGAAATTGTTTTTGGTTGAATATGATCTAAATATATCTCTGACAGTTTTAGTCTCATCTTTCTGTCACATCCATGCATATTTTATAAGGTGAGTGACATTGTTTTCCACTTGTGTTTGTGTTTCATATCTTTTATAGCGAGACCCACCACCCCTCCTCCTCCTCCTAGGCATTTGCCCCGATGTCCACCAGACTCACTCACAATGATCCTTAGGTGGGTCTGCATCCAAGTTGTACTCAAGGTCACAGTCCAGCAGATATGGGCACTCATGTGATTTTAGAAAAATAGCTACTCCTCCTATGCGATTACATACCTCAGTTCTCACCAAACTCACTCACAGTGGTCCTCAGGAGGGTCTGCATCCAGGTTGAGGTCAACCTTAAAGTCATTGTCAAAGATCAATAGATGTTGGCATTTATGATCTCATGATCCAGGAAGAATAGCTGCTACTACGGTAGCAACTAATGGGGATCTGAATAAACAAAATGAAATGAAACGAAACGACAAACTTTACTTCTCCTAGTCCACTGACTGTGGCCTTAAGCACATCCTAGCTGGGTCTGTATGTAGGCTGTGCTTAAGGTCATGGTCAGTGGAGATCACCCCGAGATCTGACCAATCTCGGGGTGATTTCATCAGGCTGCAATGAGCTACATCATCATTGATGGTCTGGTTTGTCTATAGCTGGGCTTAAAATTTGAAAATGCATTATCATGACTTGCATTTGCAGTTGTGTTAAACAATCTGCTGGGGGGTTTTTTGTTAGTGTATGATTGTAGAAAAATAAAATAATTCAATTCAGTTTTATTTATATAGCGCCAAATCACAACGCAGGTCATCTCAAGGCACTTTACAAAAAAGGGTGGGTTTAGGCCACGCTCTCAAATTTATAGAACCCAGCAGAAACCCCTAAGAGCAAGCACTGCAGTGACACAGGCGAGGAAAAAGTCCGTTCTGCCCGTTCCCTTTAACGGGCAGAAACCTCGAGCGGAACCATAGCTCATAGAGGACGGCCATCCGCCTCAACCAGCTGGGTTGAAAGAAGAGGTAAAAAGTAGGAGGCCTGGCAGTAGCTATATTCAAAACAAACGTAACAAATACAATTCAACATTAACATTCACAGCCAGACATTCCAGTATCAAGCCTGGTTAGGCTGCACATGCGAGTGAAGGCCTGGCAGCGGCAACATTTTTAACTATAGGCTTTATCAAGGTTTATCAAGGAGGTTGAGAGATACCGGCTAGATGTAGTCGGCCTCACCTCAACACACAGCTCCGGTTCTGGAACCAGTCTCTTGGAGAGGGGCTGGAGCTTGGCCTTCTCTGGAGTTGCCCCAGGCGAGAGGCGACGAGCAGGGGTGGGTATTCTTGTATTCCCCCACCTTGCTGCCTCTATATTGGAGTTTTTCCCGGTGGACGAAAGGGTTGCTTCCCTGCGCCTTGGGGTTGGGAAACGGGTCCTGACCACCATTTGTGCCTATGCACCAAATGATGTTTCAGAGTACCCACCCTTTTTGGAGTCTGTGACTAGGGTGCTGGAGGGTGCTCCTCGTGGAGACTCCATTGTCCTACTGGGGGACTTCAATGCGCATGTGGGCAACGACAGTGAAACCTGGAGGGGGGTGATTGGGAGGAACGGCCTGCCCGATCTGAACCCGAGTGGTGTTCAGTTATTGGACTTCTGTGCTAACCACAGTTTGTCCCTAACGAACACCATGTTCAAGCATAAGGGTGTCCATATGTGCACCTGGCACCAGGACACCCTAGGTCGCAGGTCGATGATCAATTTTGTTATCGTGTCATCAGACCTGCGACCATATGTCTTGGACACTAGGGTAAAGAGAGGTGCGGAGCTGTCAACTGATCACCACCTGGTGGTGAGTTGGATCTGATGGCAGGGGAGGATACCATTCAGACCTGGTAGACCCAAACGTATAGTGAGAGTGTGCTGGGAACGTCTGGTTGAGGCCCCTGTCCGGGAGGTCTTCAACTCCCACCTCCGGAAGAACTTCAACCACATTCTGAGGGAGTCTGGAGACATGGAGTCTGAATGGGCCATGTTCTCCCCCTCTATTGTTGAAGCAGCGGCCCAGAGCTGCGGCCGCAAGGTCGTCGGGGCATCTCGTGGTGGCAACCCCCGAACCAAGTGGTGGACACCAGTGGTGAGGGGGGCCATTAAGCTGAAGAAGGAGTCCTATCAGGCTTGGTTGGCTTGTGGGACTCCCGAAGCAGCTGAGGTGTACCGGCAGGCCAAGCGGAGTGCAGCCCGGGTGGTTGCTGAAGCAAAAACTCGGGTATGGGAGGAGTTCGGTGAGGCGATGGAACAAGACTTTTGGTCAGCCTCAAAGAGATTCTGGCAAACTGTCCGGCGGCTCAGGAGGGGGAAGCAGCTCCCTGTCCACACTGTGTATGGTGCGGATGGAGCGCTGTTGACTTCGACTGGGGATATTGTCAGGCGGTGGAAGGAATACTTCAAGGATCTCCTCAATCCCACTGATACGCCTTCCACAGAGGAAGCAGGGCTTGTGGACGAGGGGGACAACTCACCTATCACAGGGGCTGAGGTCGCCAAGGTGGTTAAAAATCTCTTTGGTGGCCAGGCCCTGGGGGTGGACGAGATTCGCCCTGAGTACCTCAAGGCCCTGGATGTTGTAGGACTGTCATGGTTGACACGCCTCTGCAACATTGCGTGGAGATTGGGGGCAGTGCCTTTGGTATGGCAAACTGGGGTGGTGGTTCCTCACTTCAAAAAAGGGGACCGGAGGGTGTGCTTCAACTTTAGAGGGATCACAGTCCTCAGCCTCCTTGGGAAGGTCTATGCCAAGGTACTGGAGAGGAGAGTCTGGCTGTTGGTCGAACCTCGGATTCAGGAGGAGCAATGTGGTTTTCATCCTGGCCGTGGCACATCGGACCAGCTCTTTACCCTCTCGAGAATTCTCGAGTGTTCATGGGAGTTTGCCCAACCAGTTTACATGTGTTTTGTGGACTTGGAGAAGGCATTCAACCGCGTCCCTCGTGGTTTTTTGTGGGGGGTGCTTCGGGAGTATGGTGTATCGGGCTTGTTGTTACGAGCTATTCGGTCTCTGTATGACCATTGTGAGAGTTTGGTTCGTATTGCCAACACTCGATCGGACTCATTCCCAGTGAGAGTTGGACTCTGCCAGGGCTGCCCCTTGTCACCGATCCTGTTCATAATTTTTATGGAGAGGATTTCTAGGTGCAGCCAGGAAACGGAGGGTGTCATGCTTGGTGACCACAGGATCTCATCTCTGTTGTTTGCAGATGAAATTGTCCTGTTGGCTTCATCCAGCAATGACCTACAGCTCTTGCTGGGATGGTTTGCCGCTGAGTGTGAAGCGGCTGGGATGAGAATCAGCACCTCCAAGTCCGAGTCCATGGCCCTCAGCTAGAAAAAGGTGGATTGTCCTGTCCGGGTTGGGGACAGGCTCCTTCCCCAAGTGGAGGAGTTTAAGTATCTTGGGGTCTTATTCACGAGTGAGGGGAGAATGGAGTGAGAGATTGACAGACGGATCGGAGCAGCATCTGCAGTGATGCGGACGTTGTACCGGTCTGTTGTGGTGAAGAGGGAGCTGAGCTCTAAGGCAAAGCTGTCGATTTACCAGTCAATCTACGTTCCTACTCTCACCTATGGTCACGACCTTTGGGTAATGACTGAAAGAACGAGATTGTGGATACAAGTGGCTGAAATGAGCTTTCTCTGTAGGATTGCTGGACTCACCCTCAGAGATAGGGTGAGGAGCTCAGTCATCCAGGAGAGGCTCAGAGTAGAACCACTGGTCCTCCACATTGAAAATAGCCAGTTGAGGTGGTATGGGCATCTGATCAGAATGCCTCCTGGACGCCTCCCATTTGAGGTGTTTTGGGCACGTCCTATTGGGAGGAAACCCCGGTGCAGACCCAGGACTCGGTGGAGAGACTATATCTCCCAGCTGGCCTGAGAACGCCTTGGTATCCTCTCTGAAGAGCTGGAGCAGGTGGCTGGGGAGAGGGAAGTCTGGGCTTCTCTGCTTGAACTGCTGCCTCCGTGACCCGGACCTCCAGAAAAGCGGTAGAAGATGGGTGGATGGAGGGATGGATGGCTTTATCAAAGAGAAAAGATTTCAACTTACTCTTGAATAAAGTGAGAGTGTCTGCCCCCTGAACTGAACTGGGAAGATGGTTCCACAGGAGAGGAGCTTGATAACTGAAAGTTCTACCTCCCAATCTACTTCTGGAGACCTTGGGGACCACCAGTAGTTTGGATTTTTGGGAACACAGAGCTCTGGTTGGATAATAGGGAACTAGGAGTTCTTGCAGGTAAGAAGGAGCCAGACCATTAAGGGCTGTCTAAGTTAGGAGTAAAATCTTGAATTCAATTCTATATTTTATTGGGAGCCAATGTAAAGAAGCTAAAACTGGGGTAATGTGATCTCTTCTCCCTGTTCTCATCAGGATACCTGCTACTGCATTCTTAATGAGTTGGAGAAACTTTATGGAATTAAATAGTAACCACATGAATGCTAGTACTAAAATTGTTGTAGATTGTTTCATGTTTGTCAAAGCAAACTGTATTTTTATATACTGTACTTGTTCTTTTAAGAGTAACACAATATTCTCTGTAACCACCAACAAGGAGGTTAAGGTTTTTCCCCCGTTCATTTGTTCTTTCATGTGTGCAATGCAAAAGTTATTTAAAGATTTGGATGAAACTTTCTGTCGAGGTTGGAAATGGACCTTTGACCAGTGGGTTAGATTTTTGAGGTGATCTGAATCATTCTCCAGGGATATTCACAGATTCCTAACTTTTATTCGTCAGTCATTGTCTGATGTTTTGATAGTCACCAGCAGATGGTGCTGTCTGCTGAGCGCTAAAAAGCTGTTGTTGCATTGGTGAAGGTTTGCAGTCTCTGGTTGTTTCCTAGTTTAACATGTTTTTGCAGACCTCATGCAATTTTTTTTTAATTATGTGTTCAATGTCTAAGTCATAAAGGTACACAAAGATATATTGGTCTCATTGTTGTACCACGTTGTTTGATCACCAGAATACAGTCACTGTTTTCCAACTTCTTTCTTGATTTCTCACTGTTACTTTGATCATTGTATACTATCATAGCCCCTTAATAAATCAGTAATCCTACCAACCTGTTCAGGTAGCAACATTATTCATAAGTGGGATGTTAATATCAAGAACAGTCACTCCCCCTTGAATCATTGTTCCTGTTTTCAAGCATCAAAGTCTATTAGTCATGTTAATAAAAGCTTTATTAGAAAGTAACGATTCAACAGACATGGTGTTAGATGCAGCAGATACTTTTGCAATGTGCCGATGTGAATTTGTCAATTTGGTCTTCTTCAGTGCGTAGCAAGGGAAGCAAATCAGGAAAAGTTGGGGGACTTGTTCGTTTTTGTTTTAACTGGAGTGCAGTTAAAAAGGAATCATCCCAACAACCTCGACAAAACTGCGTGACAAGCAGCCTGTCAAAATCCTGGCTTGAAGTGCCCCCACGCTTCACAGTGTGAGTCAAAGCTACGTGAAGGTGTTGTAGATATGACGAGGGTTTCTCACCTGTGTTTTGGAAGGTGTCAATAAACCTGATATAAAGCTCTCCGCCATCTTGAACTGTACCATAAGCAGAATCTAACAGCTGAAGGTATTCTGATGGTGAGCTGTTGGGGTTCAAGTACTTGACTACATCAGCTGCTGGGGGTAAAAGAGACTCAATGATCTTTCGGGATTGCTGCAATTTGGACATAGCAGGATCAGTCAAGATTAATTCTACACTGGAGCGCCAAGTGTCATAATCTAGCTCATAAGTTGGTTGGAGGTCTTTGCCAGAAAAAGCTCCGAGCTTTTGTGAAAACGGCTGCACGGAAAAATCTTCCCTTTTTACAATGTGTTCAACTACCACACGTTGCACTTCTGGGGAATTTAAATCATGTGCAGAAATGGTGGGCATACTTTGAGCTGGGGTGCTCGCCGTGTGATTCGACTGGTTAGTTGGCTGTGCACCTTGAATACTGGGCTCAGCTGCAGAAGGCTGAGGTTGAGGTTCATCTAAGAAAGCTTCAAGTAAGTTATCAGGTAACTTAACTTGCTCTGATTGATCATTTTCAGATTCTTTGATTTCCTCAGACATCCGTAACATCATGTATTTCAGGACATCTGCAAAATCTCTGCCCCTCATCTTCGCTAGGTTTTTAATTTTAGTGAGAAATGACTTGGTCATTTCGCTCCCTAGACGGTGCGTATAAACACTGGCAAGAGATTGTATCATACAGCTGGCTCCACTATCAGATACATGAGTACATGGCAATGGGTCAAGAGTTTCAAAAGCAATACCCGAGCGATACTCAAAAATAGCACTCTGGAAAAACTCAGACTTACTATCTGTTACTTTTATAACTCTTGAAATCGATCCATACCGTTTCAAAAACTCAGTCACTTCATCAAGTTGCTCATCTCCAGCGATTTCACTCACTATCACTGCATTTGGGATTTTCACAGATTCACGTTCAACAATATCCATTTTGGGTACGTATAGGCTTGAAATAACGTAAGGGAAAGAAGAAAAAGGCTCCTGGCTGGGCTCGCCACTTCTTATTGTAACCCTTGCCTTATGTTAATTAGGTAAGGGAAATAATTAAGTGTAGACCAGTTGCTAGGTTCGTAAGGGTTACAATAGGGAATTAAAGTGAGTGTGGAATGAAATAGCTGGAGGCAAGAAATGAGCAATAATGGTTGTTATTTATAGGGAAAAAGTGAGCAATATATACAGACAATTTACCACTATACAAATATACAACGGCCGGTATGAAATAAAACCCCAAAGATGTCCTACTGAGCTCAGTGTTTGTTTGTCCTTTCGGGTTAGTCGTTTGACCAGTCAAGATATCTTGTATCTCCAGACTCGGGTTTCTTTTCCTCTTTTAAAGCGGCGACTTGGGTTGTTACCACTTTGAATCCTGGGCACTGGAGAGAGGAAGGGTGCTCTTCATTCAAGATCTTGGTTAGATCTCGGTTCAATCTCGGTTAAGTCTCGGGTCAGGCTCGCCATCTCCATTCGGAGAGAATCCAGGATCCAGAAGGTTCTTGATCGGCAACCAAAAAAAAACCTAGCCAAGATGAGGTATCAGTGTGAATACAGCAAAGGACACAGCCACAGTGCCCCTCACGCTCGTGCTCCTGTCAACAAGAAGAGGTATCTGTGTGAATCAGACCGCTTCACAACCTCTTTCGTCCGCGCTGATATCGTGAAAAAAAGATTTCCAGCAGAGCGCCTCAGCACTTTGCTCGGAAGGCGGGGCTAATATCGCTCTTAACGAATGGAAAGACCCAGATCACCCACCGTGACCATGATACGGAAATTTAAAAGTTGGATGACGAGGATCGCACTTCCTCTTCCCCAAGATAGTCGGTTTTCAAAATAAAATCACACAATTGTATTAATACAATTGACATCTGAGAAAAAAAAGGTCATTTTCTCAGCTGGGTTACATATTCTCTGATGAAAGTCGATTCATGCTGAGCAAAAATGATGGCCACCAGCAATGTTGGATACGTCAAGGAGAGCACTATGAATCAGCCACTGTTTTCACCATGTTACAGTCTGGGCAGGTGTGTCTAGTCAATACAGAACTGCTCTACATCTTGTGAATGGTACAGTGACAAGCCGATACTACCTGAATAACATCATTAATCCAGTTATTGTGCCCCTGCATGAACAAGACAGGCCTAATTTCATCTTCATGGACAAGCTCATTGAGGTCACATCATTAGGGAACAGCTGCTGGGGACTGATCTACCTCAAATGGAGTGGCCTGCACTTTAGACCTGAGTCCCATAGAAAACGTATGGGATCAGCTGAGTCACCATTTAGAGGCTTGTAACCCTGTACCCCACAGCCTCAATGACCTGAGGGCCGCCTTTCAAGAAGAGTGGAATGTCATGCCTCAGCAGACAATAAGTCAACTTGTGAACAGCATGAGACATCGTTGTCAAGGTGTAATTGATGCTCAAGGGTACATGACAAGTTATTGAGAGATGGACATTTTTTGTTGTGGTATACCCACCATTGTTGTTGGCTTTTGTTTCAGTAAATTGTTTGAGATGAAGAAATCACCATTGCATGCTTCTACTTAAATGCCCTACTTTCACGATATAATATCTCTGTAGCGTGAACTTTTTACATTTTCCATAAATTTCACCCAAAAGTCAAATATCCCTAACTTTTTGTGAGTAGTGTGTATAGGAGTAAACAAAGCCATAATAATACATCTTGAGAAACTAGTAACTCAGTTCTTGAATAGCTGACTGTGTGGAGTGACAAAATTGTTACTGTGTTCATTTGTCCATTTTCGTAATACTACAGAGGTTTAGTGTGAACTGTGATGTCTCTTTAGGGTCCACCTGGTCCTCCTGGTGAAGATGGCCCTCAAGGAAAAGACGGAGCCAAGGTAAAAAAAAAAAAAAAGAAGAAGAAGAAAGAAAGTCCTGTTTTTGTTTAGCTGCTTATCCTATAGAAGTGTAACTGAATATTATCTGGTTGTGTTTCTTCATCTTTATCACATGGTCAGGGGGACCCTGGTGACCGGGGACTACCTGGGGAGACAGGGGACAAAGGGATAGGAGGAGACCCTGGGCCCTCAGGACCACCTGGACAGCCTGGCAAGCAAGGTTTTCGTGTAAGTTTAGAAAAATGTAATGTTGAGAAAATAACATAACCTATATATGAATGGAAGGTATCCATTTTAACTAGCAGACTTTGCTGAGTGAGTTCTCTTAAAAATTCTCTTATATCCCAGTAGAGGTCAGTCTTCTCTTCAACAAAGAATTTGTGAAGCCGGCTCAGTCATAAAATGTCATGTTACAGACTTTGGATATGTACTCCTAGATTCTCGATAGTGGTCAATCAGAAGTCTTATCTAAGTGCTTGTTTTTGGATACAGATCTAGGTCTGTTTAGTTTTGATTAGGTCAGGAGTGAGAAGTGTTTTTTAATGAAAAAAGTTAAGAATACATAATTTTTTTAAAAAAAGGGCACAATACACTGTGAGCTGTTAAATTTTGATATATTCTGAGTTACTGATAATGTCCAAATAAGGATGCATGCTTAATCTCTTGGTTGGTGGTTATATTTCATAGTTTCATAAAATTTTTGTATTGACAGGGCCCAGAAGGAAAACTTGGTCTCCCAGGAAACAGAGGGCGCCATGGAAAGAAAGTAATGACATTATTAATACTCTCTTATTTAGGTTTAACACTGAGCAAAAAGACCTAGACTAAAGCAGTTTGACTGAAAACTGCTGAGACATGGAAGAACAACTGCAACCAGTCAAAAGCTAATTTTATGTTTATTTATTTTGTAATGAACCGTTCCTGCTGTCAAATTGTACTTAAAATGATTGTCTTTACATTAACCGTTTGGCCAGCAAGGCCGTTTCTTGCACTAAAATGAGCCTCTGAATCATTTTAGGGTGAAAGGGGTCCACCCGGTCTCGCTGGTGAGATCGGTGCTCGAGGAGACATCGGCATGCCAGGGGAGCCGGGCCTGAAAGGTGCCAGAGGAACTCGAGGCCCTTCTGTTAGTTCCCAATATCTTTCTCTTTTTCACCAGCTCACCTTGCAGAGTTATTAGTTAAGTGTGAATGATCATGTACCTTCAGGCACACTGAAGTTTTTCTTTCAGTGTTAACAAAGTAACATCCTCTTTGTTTATTTGCAGTGATTAGTAATGTTTTATCACAGAAGTCTAATGGATGTGTGACTGTTAAAGGGCCAGACAATATGCATGTGAATGGAAATCATAAAATCACCACTAATGATTTCCTGCCTTATTTTGTGTGCACTTTCCGGACTGCTTCCAGGGTGCCCCTGGGGCCATGGGGATGGAAGGGCAACCAGGACTTCCAGGATACCCAGTGAGTTTTTCCTTTATCTTACATGAACAGTTTACAAATGTTAACAGTTTACATTCATTCGTTCATCTTGTGTAGCATACTTTCACAAAATGTACACGCTCACTACTGCTGACCACACTGAGTTTTAGCTCATTAGCACATCCTGTACACTCTGTCACAGTCACACTACAGCTCAACACTACAAGTAGAGTCCACCCATTTTCCAAGCCAAATAGGAATGCTTTTATCAAGAGGAGGATTTCCTTGTCCATCACTAATGTGGGCTCAGTATACCCTTGTGCTCTCTGGTACTGTTCAGTTTCTGCTGTTCAGCAATGGTCCAACAACCCCCTTTCATTTCCTCTTCCACTTACTCTAAGGGCGTGCTCTCACTGGTGCTAGGTGACTTGTTCTATCCAAAGTGAAATGGCCTCTGTCAGCAGGGAGCCTGTACAGGCTCGCACTCCCATTATTTTTGTTTAACATGGTTCCCAGACTTCTTTAAGAAATCTCTGACAATAGAAGTGTGGCTTCTTCACTTTACCCCCAACAACATTTGCATTCATTCCATTTTTGAGACTACCTCTGGCAACCATTCCAAAGCTGGAGAAATGTTCTGTTCTGTACAGTTGGGAACGACCACTTATCAAGCATTCCAGACTTCAGGTGTCAAAGCTCAGTCAGCGCAGAACAGGCACTACAGTGTGAGCGCACCCTAAATAGATGACTTGGTCTATACAAACACCTCTACTGCCACCTACTGTCTACATGCTCCACACCCTTGGACAGCCAACCCCATTCTAAATAAATGAGTGTGACAGATGCACAAGTTCATGCTCTCTTGCAAATTTTGACTTTCAAGTAAGCGAAATAACTGCAGTAGTATATAGAAACATGGGTTTCTTTAAGGCTAGGGTGTACAATGCTTCCCTCCAATTTTTAAAATAAAATTAGTTGAAAAAATTAACGGGCAATCATTGAGAATTAACGGACAATCATTTAGTAAAGATAAAGTTAAGCATTGTGGATCCATTTTTACAACTACAGTAGAAGGCTATTAGCAATTAATAATACCAATCATACTTAACCCTCTTGTGGAAAAGGTCGCAGATACACACCTGTCACGTGGTGGCCCTCTTGTGGCCAAGATTTTTTCAAAGAAAATATTCAGTTTAGATATCAGAAATTCCAAAGGCTGTAACTTAAACATGGTAAGAGATAATGGCTTACTGTAAATGAGAAAAATGTAGAATATGATCCAAAGTTTATGATGGGAGTAAATTTACTCATCTAATTTGCATAATATGATGGCAGCCATTTTGGATTACATAACTTTCAGTAAAACTGGACTTTGGACATATTTACATAGAGGACTTTTTTGGTTTTGGTTTTTTGTTATCTAAATCTCAAAATATATGAACCAGAAAATCAGTAGAATGTAAACAAACAGTGATAAAAACATCAGCCCTACCGCGCATCATGCGTCACCATGTGTCGCCATGTGTCCCCATGTGTCCGTGTGCTCATCCTGGTCCCTTATTCCATCTTCTGTCAGTGTTTTCACTTTCTCTCCCACATCCAGAAACTCACATTTATCTTCTGATTTATTCCACCTCGATTTCAGTTAGGCAACGCCACTGAACTGGTAATAATGCGCTCTCTGCAATGTACTACTCGGTCGACTGCGGACGCAAGGTGACCGTCCGCCAGTCCATCTTGCACTGTCACGGAACGTAAATATTACCCTTCAGAATTGTCCTCAGAAGCTAAATAATCCCTTTTAGAATCACAGTCGGCAAAATTCAGAGCAAGTGCTTCCTCACTGTTGAAATACATCACGCAATCGTCCCTGTTATGATTGCCCATCTGGGGCATATTAACCTCTTGCACTCCGAGATACCGCGGGCGGTCACGTCTCTGCGTCCTAGCGCGCCCTCGTGCGCCCTAGGATGCGCGCTGTGCGTCCTAGGGCGCACTGAAAAAAAAAAAGCTGCATTTCCATTCTTCCACTACAGACACAGCCACGAACAGAAAGCCAAAGGAGTGCTTTGATTGGTTTAGATTTGATTGACCTCTCATTCGACTAATAAGAGCCTTGAATTGGGTTTCTGAAACCTTGAAGAACCAATGACTGAAAACCTAGCAAGAAGGACCCGCCTACCAACGGCTGCGAATACAGCGAGCCAATTGAAGCAGAGAAGTTCGAAAGCGTGCGTCCCGTGCATAAAATCTGTTTTGTGTAAGCCGCTGGGTGACACACACGCGTTCGCCAGTCTTTTTTTCTTCCTACTGTTCTTATTTGTTTTGAAAAATCGTTTGCCAAAACCGCAATCATGGAAGCGCAAAACCGCAATAATGGAATCATGGTTTGACCGGGTCGCGTGACCAGAACCACGAGTCGTAACAAGCAGATCAGCGTCATGTTCGTCTGACAATGAGGAAGAGAAGTTCGCCAGAGACACTGCTGTTGTGGACAGGTAGGAGTTATAAGCTAAATTATTCTTTATCCCTGAAAATTATAATCAAAATGACTTTTGACCGATTGGTAAATTACAACTGTGCGTCATCGCCACATGACGGACCGGTCCGTGCACCGCGTCCGGACCGAGAACGCCCCCCCCCACCGCTACTCTTCTGTAGCGGATTGCAGATATATTGCAGATATTTTAGTACAACTGTGCGTAGTAGACCGCGGCGCATCGTCCCCGCTGTCCGTCATGTAGCGATGGACGATGTCCGTCCTCTGTAGCGGGGGGGGGGAGTTGTTATCCTCTACATTACAGATATTTTAGTATAATTTTTAGTGCACTGTAGGTTATTTTTTCTTGTAAAAAAAAAGCCACACATTTTTTACGTGGCATGCTTCTTTGTGTGTGGGGGCTTGTTTGTTCATTTATTCATTCATGAATGAATAAACAACCCCCCCCCACACACACACACACAGCCCTGAGTGTCACCTTTCATTAGAGCCCAAGATGAAGCTTCTATATTGAATCATTCAAAAGTTACAGACGTTTTTCCAAACTGTGCCATTTGGCACAATTTGGCACAGTTCAAAAACGCCTGGGAACAACCTGACAAAAAAGCTGTGTAATATATTCATTTTTTGTGGTATTGTTACAAAATTTTGACCTCAACTGGATAACACTTGGTTCTACATTTCTGTTGCATTTTCCAGCCCGGATCTGACAGCTGTGTGTTATTTGCAAGCATTTGTATCCAAAAAAACACCCAGGCGAAATTTATTTTCTTCAAGTTCAGTATGTTTAGATGACTGTTACTCAGTGGCAGCAGCACTCAGAGAGATTATGACTATTTTGCCAAAAAATTCAAAGTGTTTTCTTTTAAATGAGACCAACCCCATGAAGATGCTGCAAAGGGTTGAAGAACAGCTTTTGATTTACTTTGGGTACGTTATTTTTAGGCGTTTTTAGGGAAATTGACCAGAGTGCAAGGGGTTAACTTACCCAAACACCAGACTGAGGTTATGTGATTTATTAAGAAAGGCACAGCTTGAGAGCTGGGAGAACAAACACAAAATGCCGGTACGGCAGGTAACTTATAATAATGGCGGACTGTGGGAATGTGAGAATGACGAGACAGAGTTCTCTCTCAAGTCAGCTTTATTCACATCTCCAACATCACGAAGCAGAAAAAAGAGGGCCACACAGGGAACTCTCGTCCTCAAATACCAGGACTCTTACAGTTCACAAGTCACATGTCTCACAGACCACATTGCATTATAATGACAGTAACAATGCATCCTCTCTCCATGATATCACCCCCACTGTCTACAATGCATCCCCTCTTTAATCCTTTAATTATACCCCCACAGTCTCAAGCCTTGCATACCAAAGTTAACACTCTTGCAGCTTCCTGTAATCACCAAGGAAGCTCTGCCTTTGTTCTGATCTAAAATGTGAGTCCAAAAGCAGGTCACGTATGTGTGTCCACCACACAAAGCCCCCCCAACATTTTAGAACAAACAAGGGAATAACAACATGCATGCCGTGATAGTATCAATACACATCAGTCTACATGCTGTCTGGGCTTCCGTCTCCTGCCGTATCTGCTGTAGCTGGGATTCAACGTCTCTGCGGCACTGTCACGCTGGGGGTTTGCCGTCTGGGGGTGGAAACCTTTTGTCAGCACCTGTGGGTGTTCTGGGGAAACATTACTCTGTGAAGCCCCCCGTGGGGGTCTACCTCGCCGCGGGGCCCTCGCCAACAGCACTTGCTCATCTGCCACCACAAAAGCGGGTTTGAGTCTGTTTATGCCAACTTTCTCTTTCCTACCCCCCAAATCTAGCAAAAACTGCTTGTCCCCTGTTTTTAACACTCTGAAGGGTCCGTCATAAGGCGGTCACAGCGGGGTTCGATGCGCATCGTGTCTGACAAAAACAAACTCTGCGTTCTTCAAAGTTTTAGGCACAAAAACGCGCAGAAAACTGTGGTGCGCGGGGCCGAGCAGCGTGCTTGATTCTATGTTACTCCGCAACAGCTGAGACGGAGAGGCGTCTGGCGCAGGGTTATCTGGGAGAAACTCCCCAGGGAGCCGGAGTGGCTGCGCAAACACGAGCTCCGCTGGAGAGGCTTCTAAGTCCTCTTTAGGTGCAGAACGCAACCCCAATAACACCCACGATAACTTGTTTACCCAATTTGTACCCGTCAGTGACGCCCTGAGAGCTGCTTTCAATGACCAATGAAAACGTTCGCATAACCCGTTAGTCTGCGGATTGTACGCAGTTGTGCGGTGAATTGTGACACCCAGGCTGCGGGCCATTGTCAACCAAAGCTCGGACACAAATTGAGGGCCTCTGTCGGACGTAATGTCCAACGGAACGCTGAAGCGCGCCACCCAAGCTGTTAAAAACGCGCGCGCAACCTCCTCGGCCATGGTTGATGCCAGCGGGACCACTTCAGGCCAGCGCGTGGTGCGGTCCACCATTGTGAGAAGGTGTGTGCACCCTTGTGACGGCAGGAGGGGGCCCACGAGGTCCCCATGAACGTGATCGAACCTCTTGGCCGGAATGTGAAACGGCTCCAAAGGAGCCCTCGTGTGCCTGTGTACTTTGGCTCGTTGACACGCCGTGCAGGCTGCTGCCCACTCTTTAACTTGTTTGCGAAGACTCGGCCACACAAATTTCTCTCCTACCATTTTGACCGACGCGCGCACTCCCGGGTGCACCAAAGAATGAATCGAGTCAAAAACGCGGCGGCGCCACGCAGCTGGTACTACTGGACGCGGCCGTCCCGTGGAGACATCGCAGATTAGGGGGGGCATACCATCTTGCAGCACCCTGCTCTCCAGCCTTAACCCTGTTGGTCCAGACTGAAGCGCGCGCACCTCCGCGTCACCAACCTGCTCCGCGGCCATGGCTGCGTAATCTACTCCTACGCTGACTGGGGCCGCCACGGCACGCGAGAGGCAATCTGCCACTACATCGAGTTTGCCCGCCACATGCTGGATATCAGTGGTAAACTCTGATATCGCGGCCAGCTGTCTCTGCTGCCGGCCTGACCACGGTTCGGAAACCTTGGCCATCGCGAATGTTAGCGGTTTGTGGTCAACGAACGCGGTGAAAGAGCGTCCTTCTAGCCAGAACTGAAAGTGGCGAATGGAGAGCGAGCAGCTCCCTGTCGAACGCGCTGTATTTACGTCCACTATCGCGCAAGGTCCTGCTGAAAAAGGCTAGGGGCTGCCAAACCCCGGCTACATGTTGCTCCATGACCGCCCCTATGGCCACCTCTGATGCGTCAGTGGTGAGCGCTATGCGGGCCGTTGGGTCTGGGTGTGCCAACAACGCAGCCTTTGCCAAGGCTGCTTTCACCTCCGAGAACGCTTGGTCCCGCTCCGGGGACCACTCGACCTTATCCGCGGGTTTCTTTTTTTTGAGCGCGGCATACAGCGGCTGCATGAGTTGCGCCGCGCGGGGGAGGAAACGGTTATAAAAATTCACCATTCCCAAAAACTCCTGCAACGCCCTGACCATCTGCGGCCGGGGAAAATCTGCCACCGCGCGCACTTTGTCAGGAAGCGGAACTGCTCCTTCGGGGGAGACGCGGTGTCCTAAAAAATCGATCTGCGCCACCCCGAACTGACACTTCGCTGGGTTGATTATTAACCCGTGATCTCCCAACCTTCGGAAAACTGTGGCCAGGTGTTTTTCGTGTTCGTCTTCAGATGCGCTGGCTACTAAAATATCGTCCAAGTAGACGAACACGAAAGGGAGATCGCGAAGCACCGCGTCCATCATGCGTTGAAACATCTGAGCAGCCCCTTTAAGTCCGAATGGCATGCGTAAAAACTCGAATAGGCCAAACGGAGTTATTACCGCTGTTTTGGGTATGTCCTCAGTGCACACTGGGACTTGGTGGTAACCGCGGACCAAGTCTATTTTAGAAAAAATGCGCGCCCCTGCCAAATGAACGGAAAAATCTTGGATATGCGGGATTGGGTAGCGGTCGTGCGCTGTAGCGTTGTTTAACCTGCGGAAATCCCCGCAAGGACGCCAAGATCCGTCGGCTTTCGGGACCATGTGCAGCAGGGAAGCCCACGGACTGTTTGAACGTCTGATAATGCCCAACCTCTCCAGGTTGGCGAACTCCTCGTGCGCTATGGCCAGTTTAACTGCGTCCAAGTGCCGAGCTTTTGCAAAAACGGGCGGTCCGGTAGTGGTAATAAAATGCTCCACCCCGTGCTTAGCGACTGTTGCCGAAAATGTGCAGACCGTGAGTGCTGGGAACTGAGTGAGCAGTGTGTGGAACTTACCGCTTGCAGCTGTGATGTTGGCTTGTGCTGTTGGCGGGGCCACTCGCGCTGTACAGGGGATAGAATCAAAAGAAAGTGCATTAACCAGGCGCCTGTTAGCGAGATCAACCAACAAACCATGTGAGCACAGAAAATCAGCCCCCAACATATTGAAATTTACTGCTGCTACAACAAAAGTCCACTCAAATGTACGGCCGTGTAGAGACAGAAGCAGAGTCTTCTCACCAAAGGTCTTAATCTCCGAGACGTTCGCTGCTGTCACCCGGGGACCTCCGGAGCCAGCTAGTCTGTCCGCGTAGGAAGGTGTGATGAAACTCAACTGGGAGCCTGTGTCGACGAGGAACTGCCTCCCCGAGCATGCGTCCGACAAGTAGAGCAGCTTGTTCTCCTCCCCGAGGGCTGCGGCTGCTACCGACCCCCGGTCTTGGCGTTTCCCGAACGCCCGAACTGGCACGGTGGTACACATTTGCGTGCCCTCTCTGCGAAGCGGCGATGGTAGAAACAAAGGACGTCCGATCCGCGTTCCCTGGCCCCTGCCGCCGCCGTCGTCGGTGAGCCTGGTACCGCTGCCTCTGGCCTCCTGTCGTCTCTGGTCGTCGCGCTGAGTTCCGCTGCAGCGGCCGTGGCTGCACGCTGCTTGGTGGCATTGACAATCCACTGCGCCTCTCGGCCCAGCGCATGGTAGTCCCGTTGGGCCAACAGTGGCGAACTGGCCAGGGTCGCTGTCACTGCTGACGGTAGAGTCCTGAGGAAGAGGTGGGTGAAAATGAAGTGATCGTCGTCAGAGTCTTTCAACCTCAACAACTTCTCCATCAGGTTCGCGGGCATGTCACTTTCCGACTCCGTCAGCGCCAGGAGCCTCTCTGCTCGCTCCTCCGCCGAGGGGGTGAATTGCTGGATGAGTGCAGCCTTCAATGTGTCGTATTTGTCGCTGTCCGGCGGCTGGTCGATCAGGCTCTCCACATGCTGGGCCGTGTTGTTGTCCAGTTTTGCGACTACGTGGTAGAATTTTGTGGCGTCTACCGATATCCCCCGGAGGTTGAACTGCGCCTCAACCGCGTTGAACCAGGAGCGTGGATTGTTCTGCCAGAAGTCCGGTAGCTGGACTGTAGCGGCATTCGCTTGGCTGGGGGCTCCTGATGAGGCTGGCCCCGGGGGAATTCTCCTCTTGCATGATACGTCTTGGGTCACCATTGTGGGAATGTGAGAATGACGAGACAGAGTTCTCTCTCGAGTCAGCTTTATTCACATCTCCAACATCACGAAGCAGAAAAAAGAGGGCCACACAGGGAACTCTCGTCCTCAAATACCAGGACTCTTACAGTTCACAAGTCACATGTCTCACAGACCACATTGCATTATAATGACAGTAACAATGCATCCTCTCTCCATGATATCACCCCCACTGTCTACAATGCATCCCCTCTTTAATCCTTTAATTATACCCCCACAGTCTCAAGCCTTGCATACCAAAGCTAACCCATCTTGCAGCTTCCTGTAATCACCAAGGAAGCTCTGCCTTTGTTCTGATCTAAAATGTGAGTCCAAAAGCAGGTCACGTATGTGTGTCCACCACAGGACAAATAATAATCTGAGCACCGAACAAAGTGGTGTGGAGACAGGTTGGTAATAAACTTGTTTTAGTGTGCCGCAAGGAAGGACAGAGGGCGGCAGAATAAATAGAAAACCAATAATTAACAAACAAGGAACAGCTATGATAAATTACCAATGTAAGAGAGAACGGAACTGAACAGAGAATGCCTTACACTATACCAGAAGTAAACAAAAGGCACTGTCAAAATAAAAGCCAACTCAGAAGCGATGATAAAGAGAGAGACAACAAAATATAAACCTTTTCAACGTAACTGAGAAGATAACAATGATAATAACATAATAATAATAATAACAATAAAGAAAGTCCAAAACAACCAAAAGCGAAGACATAGTCATGGCCATGTTCTGACCATGATAGTATCCCCTCTTTAAGGGGTGGACACTAGACGACCCTGAAGAGATGGACCCCCTGCCTTGGGTGGGTGGTGGGGGCCCTAGGACAGATGGGCCAGAAACATCCCCCCCTAACCACACAGTCCAAGGCTGGATAGTGGGGAGAAAAGTTGGTCAGGTGGCTGACCCCAGTCGGTAGACCACCCAGTGACAAGAGTCAGTTTTATCTGGTGGCCGTCCAGAGTCCCAGGACCACCAGATGGAGGAGAGTGGCGTGTCGGGTGGCCTGCCTGAGTCCCAAGGCCACCAGACGGGTAAACACAAAACTGGGTTCCGGAACTCGTGGCACAGCAGCTGGGGAGGGCAAAGCTTAGGCACCAGCTGCTGAGATGTTGGCAGCAGGGGAGCTCTGAGCTCAGGAAATGACTGCTGCAGCGCGTCAAGCTCAGGAGAGGATAGCTGCAGTGGCTTCAGCACATTGACCCCAGGTGATGGCAGCTGGAGCTCATTGACCTCAGGATGAGATGATGGCTGGGGCACGCTGACCTCAGGATGAGATAATGGCTGAGGCGCGCTGACCTCAAGATGAGACGATGGCTGGTGCACGCTAACCTCAGGTTGAGACGATGGCTGGGGCGCGCTGACCTCAGGATGAGATGATGGCTGGATTGCGCTGACCTCAGGATGAGACGATGGCTAGGTCGCGCTGACCTCAGGATGAGACGATGGCTAGGTCGCGCTGACCTCAGGATGAGATGATGGCTGGGGCGTGCTGACCTCAGGATGAGATTATGGTTGGGGCGTGCTAACCTCAAGATGAGATGATGGCTGGGACATGCTGACCTCAAGATGAGTCAATGGCTGGGGTGCGCTGACCTCAAGATGTGGTGATGGCTGGGGTGCGGTGACCTCAGGATGAGACAGCTGAGGTTGGAAGATGTCTGGCCGAGACACTTGGAAATCCATCTCCCTCGACGTGGCCACCTCAGACGAGGGAGAAAGGCAGGGAGAGCGTGAGGCGACACCAAAACTATCAGCAGCAGAGACTGGTGGGGAGGACCAAGAGACAGGTGGAACCTGTACTTGTCCCCCACCCCCACCCATCCACCAGAAGCAAGGCAAGTCCTTTCTAAAATAGATGTTATAAATATAAAGAAAAGGACTTGCCTTAGCTCCTAGTCCACAACTGCTGGGGTAGCAGCCTCTGGATGAGCTGTGGGAGTGACAGTCTATGAACGAGCTGCAAGAACGATGGCCTCTGGATGAGCTGCAGCAGCGATGACCTCGAGAGGAACTGCTGGAGCGACAACCTCGAGAGGAGCTGCTGGGGCGACGACCTCGAGAGGAGCTGCTGGGGCAACGACCTCGAGAGGAACTGCTGGGGCGACGACCTTGAGAGGAGCTGCAGGCAATGCAGTGGGTGAGAAGGTCAGGAGTGAAGCAACAGGTGAGGAGGCCAAAAGCGAAGCAGCTTCTGGAGCTCTCTGGTGAGGAGGAGATGCAGCTGCTGGAGACCTCGGGAATGACAGAGGCACAGCTGCAGGTGTGGAGCTCGGTGGAAAAGAGTAGGTGGAAATTAGTGGAGGCAAGAAAACTGAGGCGACAACCAAGCCAGGTGGTGAGGGTTCAGCAGCAGTTGGTGGCTGCCACTGAGGCTCATCACCAGGAACAAGGCAAGACTCATCATTAGCTGATGTTAAAAAATGAGAAAGCACTTGCCTGTTCCCCTGCTTTGCTGCTGCTGAAACTGCCACTGGTGAACCAAGTGAATCCTTCCCAGTGGCTGAGGAGGTTGCCTGGCGAGGAGCTGCAGGCATCTGAGTTGGAGGACGTTTTGGCATCGGCTCAGGTCCTGGTGGAGGAGGAGGCCATCTCACCAGGCTGCTAAGTGCCCACTGCAGGTTGGGAACTAAGGCGAGGAGTCCACCAAGCTCTAGAAAGTCCCACAGGCAAGGAAAGTACCTGATGATGATGGCAGCAGCATACAAAACTCCAGGGCCTCCTCCGGAGTACGGGAGGTGTGGGCAACGTTGATTAAATCCTGGAGAGCGGTGATGGCTCACAGCTGCTCACGGCTCAGCCCCAGCTCCACAAACCTCATGTCTGAGGTTTATTCGCTGCTCTTGTTTTTCTTGTCTTCTTGATTGTTGCTCTGAGTGTTGCTATCCCTGTGCTGTTGCAATCCTGGAATTTCCCCATTGTGGGACTAATAAAGGCTTATCTTATCTTATCTTATCTGCTGGGTCCTGGACGGGCCACACGCTACTGTTTTAATTGTCCCTCTGGGGCATATTAACGGACCCAAATGCCAGACTGAGGTTGCGTGATTTATTAAGAAAGGCACAGCTTGAGGGCTGGGAGAACAAACACAAAATGCTGGTACGGCAGGCAACTTACAATAATGGTGGAGAAATAATAATCCAAGCGCCGAACATAGTGGCGTGGAGACAGGTGGTAATAAACTTCTTTTAGCATGCCGTAAGGAAGGACAGAGGGTTGCAGAATAAATAGAGAACCAATAATTAACAAACAAGGAACAGCTGTGATAAATTACCAACGTAAGAGAACAAACAGAACAAACAGAGAATGCATTACGCTAAACCGAAAGTACACAAAAGGCGCTGTCGAAATAAAAGCCAACTCAGAAACAATGATGGAGAGAGACAACAAAATATAAACCTTACCAATGTAACTGAGAAGATAACAATGATAATGACAGTAATAATAATAACAATAAAGAAAGTCCAAAACAACCAAAAGTGAAGACATGGTCACGGCCATGTCCTGACCATGATAGTCACGGCTTTTTCTGCGTTCTGAAACTGGCTTCCGGTTCTGGCAGAAATGGGCCCAGTCGTCCACGGTGAAATTGTGCTAGGACAGGCCTATTAAATTAGTGGCCCACGGGCTACATGCGGCCCAGAACCAACCCCCAAGTGGCCCGGAACCAGTCCATGGTCCAGCCAGAGAAGCAAAGGCCAACATGCCCCACAGAACCGCAGAAATCCTTCAATTACCATAGACCACAAATGCAACACTCCGCGCAGCCCAGCAACCATCAGCCCACAACGCAGCGTACCTGCCCCAAAGCGTGGGCTCTATTATTATGACTGTGGCTGTGCCAGCGGCAAGACAGCAAGCCCACACCAAACGCGAATGGGCGGCACGAATGCACACAAAGTCAATGGAAAGAGGCAAGCACACGTGAAATCATGCACTCGCGTCTGAGGGACAGTGCCAGCCCCAAGATTCTGCCATCATCAGAGCAAAAGTATCAACATTGGCAAACAAACCAGCTCAAAAATGAGACTGCCACCTACCCGGAAAAAGAAGGACTGGGAGCTCCCCAGTCGAATCAGGACGCCGCTGCCACCCACCCAAGGACTCCTGCCACAGATGTGCTAACAAGGCTAGCAGGCTAGCAACGCAAAAGCCCACCATCCTGCGAAGCCCCAGAGGCAGGGACAACCCCACCAGGTGAGCCCCCTGTCGGATAATGTAAACCTAATCATGACGTTATTTTGGGAACTTCACCAGCAGGTTGAACACAGCTGCAGAAGTTATAAAGGCAACATTGCCTGTATACAACTCACTCAGATGGTGAATTCATGTCTATTCACGTGTTTACATTGAGTTATAATGTAATCACACCACACGAAAAATTCGCCCATTCATGTTTGCTGTGAAGGCACCTTAAAACATGTCATTGTCAACTCTGAAGCATAAAATTGATAATGAAAATCGTCGGTTTAACCCTGCCTGGACTGATATGTGTGTAATGGAATGTGTAGTTATAAAAAGAGGTTCCTACTTACACATGTGGTGATTTAAAACAAAACAAATCACAATGGTGGATGTGCAACGTTTGTTAATGTTATCAATCTTTTCTTGGGGGGATTTGTACACTGAAGTGTTTAACAGTTCATTTTTTATTCAGCTAAATGCACTTTGTGATGTTCCAAGGTCAGTTATGACCAGGATGTAGTATATTTTATTTCAAAAGGGAAACAAATGTTAATGCTACTAACAGTGCACAATGAGTTTTTATGCACTTTGGGATATGCCTGAGTAAGATGTGACCAAAATGGTTATTTACAGAATTTTTATTTTTTTCATTCTATTTATTTAATTGTTGTTCAAGAGGAAAAATATTTCTACTACTTCAAGTTCTGCTCAACCCCAGCACTGTTATTGTGTTTTTATGCACTTTTGATGTGCCTTTGTCATGTGCCAATCGCACATTTAAAACCAAGACAATGAATAAAAAGTGCCTATTTTTTTTATCATTTTGAGCTGTGTTGGTTTGAAATTTGTCTTTCAACAGATTGCTGAACATGTGCGGCCCAGTTACATGTCTTGATTTCAAATTCTGGCCCAACTGATTTTGTAATTGAACAGCCCTGTGCGAGGATTTAAGCTACACATGTCTGTCATCTAGTGATATGAAATGGTTAGTACAGCTAGGATTATTTTTTTGAGTTTTTATCCTACTTTTTCCACACCACGTGACAGGTGCATATCTGTGACCTTTTCCACAAGAGTCATGTAATCAGACTGGCATGTGAAGGGTTAAAGCTTTTTTACTTCAAGCTAATGAAACAGATTTTAAAACTAGAAAGTGCCCCCAAAAAACATACAGTAGGTGCCCACCTTCAACATATGTGTGAACTTTTTCATCAAGTTTTATTATCCCCTGCTGGTCGAAGCCCAAAGGGGTTGATGACTTCAAACGTCAACATCAAAATGGCTTATAAACTATATCTCAACAACAAAGAAAGCTTGGGTCACCAAACTTGTTCCACATGTTCACATTGGGACCATGACCTCTGACTATGGGTTTGGGGTCAAAAGGTCAAAGGTCAAGGTTAACATTCCTTATGCCTTGTTACTGTACAACAAGTAAAGCTGGGGCCACCAAACTTGGTACACAGGTTCACCCTGTGACCCTGAAGTGTGACTGTGGTTTTGGGATTGCAAGGTCAAAAGTCAACATCAAAATAGCTTATAAGCTATATCTCAACAACAAAGAAAGCTAGGGTCACCAAACCTGGTACACAGGTTCACTCTGAGACCATAACCTCTGACTACAGGTTTGGGTTCAAAAGGTCAAGGTAGGCACTCCTCTGGTCTCTTACTATAGAACACGTAAAGCTCTCTAGGGTCACCAAACTTGCTGCACAGGTTCACCTTGGAATCCTGACCTACAGCTATGGGTTGTATACTTTGTTGTATATTTGTGGATGATGGGCTTATCAGTAATTATATTGAAAAGTTGAAAACTGCTCTCTGCCAGTTAAGTATTGGGATCTTCAAAGAATATGGAGGTGGGGGATAGTGTACTCACCTGAGAGTGCTCTTGTACATACAGTAATTGTGGGAGAAAATAAATTTAATATCAAAAAACCTCATCTGGGGTTGTTAAAGAAAGTGAAAAATATAAGAAATACTGCACCTTTCCTCTAATTCTCCCAACTTGTTAAGCTCTTGAAATTGCTTGAGACGTCATGACGTCAAATCCTGAGGAAGCTACATGTCTGTGCTCTTTTTTCATTTTCAGTCGTAGCAGTGAAACTAAATTAGCCACCTCTGTTTAGACTGCTAATTTGAATAGGGTTCACCATTGTCATATTGAATGTTGATGCTTTTAAACATGTTCATATTTGATTTTGGTTGTATAATGCCAAAAAATACAAATCTTTAAGCGGCAGCTTAATACTGCTTCTGTGCAACGAATCTTGTTCATATTGAACAGTTCAGCTTTACATGCTGACAGCCTTTAGAGTGCAACTTATAGCCAGTAGAAGTGTGGTGGATCATAAATACAATAATTAACTCTTTTTTTAAGGGTCACTCTGGCAAGCCTGGGCCCATTGGACCACCAGGGCCCAAAGGCGAAAAGGTAATATTTTGTGAAATATTTATTCTGTGAAATATTTACACTGACCTAAAAGGAATTATGCAAAGTATTTCGAAGTAGAGCAACTTATTTCTTCAATTCTACACGTGTGTGTGTGTGTGTGTGTGTGTGTGTGCGTGCGTGCGTGTGCCACATTCCAGGGTTATCCAGGTGAAGACAGCAAGACTCCAGGACTGCAAGGGCCCTTAGGTGAACCAGTAGGTCTTGCTTTTGTTTAAACTCTCATGTCTGAATGTTTAACCCAAGAGAATATAAATACCCGATTTGTTCAGGAAATAAAGAGGTTAATCCTGATCAGTATTTTATAATGATCTATTAGTTTCTCCTTCATATATACTGAACCACTTATCAGCGTGTAAATCTCAGCTTCAGAAAACAAAAACAAACAAAGAAACCTTGGATATAAGACGTTTACATAACAAGGATATTTACAATTTACATACAGGGAAAAATATTTTATTAATCGAAACCTACAACAGGGTTTCAGTGCAACATTTTGAGAAATACCAAAGGCGTTTTGCCTATCCCCCAGTGCCTACGAAAACAAAAGCTTTCTTTTCTTTCTTTTAGACTATCCAAAGAGGATCAGGAAACATCAAAGAGGCTTAGTCACTTGGGAAAGCATAGCCTTACACTAACATTATTTTAAGACACAGTATTTCTCACCACTGAATGTGACCACTGAGATTTGCCTGCTGTTGGTTATCAGCACATACACATTATACTGTAGGTACTGTACAATCATTCTGTCATATAAGCATTGAATTATTAATTTGACACCAAGTTAAAGTATAAGCAATGCAACAAGAGCCTTTGCCAAATGTGTTTCATGTGTATAAGACTGAGAAACGATTGTTTTACAGCTAAATAAAAGCTACGTAGGAGAAAAAAGGCATGCCTATGCACTACTTGAGTGTGCATTTTTATCTGCACAGGGGCCTCCAGGTGAAAGAGGAGAGCGTGGAGAGCCAGGAGATGAAGGGTATCAGGTAGACGGAACCATTAAATCTGCATCAGACGTATAACACATTCACCACAAAGACTGCTTTTACTGCTTAATTGTTTTCCATACTTAACATGGCTCAACTCAGATAAGGGCAGACCACCCATGTTGGTAAGATTACCAAATTCTTCATATTGGAGGAGGAATTGTGGGAATTTTTTCATGCCTTGTTAAGCCAGACACTTTGTTCTCAACAGATATAGACACACTCACAAACTTTTATAGTGCACGCAAATCTGTGTGACCAGTTTAGGTTAGTTTGTCAGCCATTTTGTGAATGGAATTTGTTATTTAAAAATGCTAAATACATTTAAATATTTTTATATAATGCTGTGTAGGTGCTTACACAAAAAGCCTTTCCACTCTACTTATCAGTACTAATGATAAAAAGATTAATATAAAAGATGATTATAATCTTATGGTCAAAATTTTGTAAAGGGCTATGTCCCATGCTATGGCATAAACTGTTGTGTAACAAATACTCTATTTTTGTATAGCTTGCTAAAGCAGTACAAGTCACCGTTAGGCATCTAATATTATTGACAGTAAAAACTCATTACATACTGTGTCATTATTGCAAATACATTGCTGCTGAGAAGTTGAGCAGAACTCACCTGTTCAACCTTTGAACAGGTGAGTGTCTGTCCTTGGTAGAAACGCTGAAAGGAGAACAACTGTGGTGACTATGACCTGAGTCCCAAAAGCCAATCTCAGGCCATGACATTAGCACCCTGTGATTTGCTGTTGAAACTGAGGTCATAGTCACCATAGTTGTAGTCTTTTCTGTGTTCCTACCTGAAACAAAAAAGTTACATAGTGCTGCTTTAAGGAAATAAGTCAGAAAAACTTGCCAATTTTGACAGTGTCCTGCACACTTGTATAACATGTAAAATGTAAAGAGAATTTGTAGGTATGGATAGACAGGTGATACTTCCATTTACTATTAAAAAACTGAATTAAAACTTAAAATAATATCAATTATCTATCAATTTTCAGGGCCATATTGGAATCGCTGGTTCTCGTGGAACTATTGGACCACAGGGCTCACCAGTAAGTTAATACATTTCTGTACTACAGAAGCTGAAGAAAATATTCTAATACTAATACTTAGCTGTACGTGCTGTTTTATGTTTTACCCACCTTTGCTACATTTGAGTTGCTCTGACAATAATAGACAATCATTTTAATGTGTTTTTATTACATATGTCTATGTGTCAGCCTTTAGAGTCATTTTTGCTGTTTTTCAGGGCTCACCGGGACTGCCTGGAGAACAAGGCCCAAAAGGAGAAAAAGGAGCTCCTGTGAGTTATTACGTATATGGACACATTTTTTCAGATACACAGTAATCAATTTTGAATCATGTATAGAATATAGTACTTGGTTGAGTCAGATATAATTTGGCAGCTTGGCTTAAATCTGACCCAGTGTTGGGTAATGAATATAAAGCAGTGGAGATCAGCCGTTGACGTTTGATCTGATTAAAACTGTCTTTGTTTTACTTGTTACCAGATGAGCATACGAACAAAAGTGACTGATAATCTTTGCTCGGTTCCTGTGGAATTTAAAGGGACTCAACAAAAACTGATCTTACGTTGACAGTGGTGAGGCTCTGCAGTAGTTCATGTCACATCCCTGGTTCTGTTCTGGAGTCACAGAACCTTGGTGCTCTCTGTCATCAACTGAGGATGCTGCTCAGTGCTAAAGGCAACTTGAAGTAAACGGCAATGGCAAAATGGTGAAAGAAACCAAGTTGTGATCAATGATTGACAGCTCTCCCACAGCCCCCGTGCAAACATGGAGCTACTGATTGGATGGCACTTGTACTCATGGGCAGGCTCTTCCTGTATTTCTAAACCATCTAACATTGTGACTTGGTAGCAAATTTTCTTGAATATCTTGAAAGCAAAGCAGTGAAAAATACTTTTTGTAAATATCTGAGATGAGAAATAAGCTGTTCAGTTGCTGAATCTGTTTTTATTTGACACCAACAATTGCTGTTTAAATATTTGCCACACGTTCCCTGGAGAGTACACAGTCCACTCATGATGCTTTTTGGTTCCAGCTGAGAACCAAATTTTTCAGGTTCGGAACCTTTTTATTTTGGTAGTCAGTGTGCCAACTGATTCAAAGTTAGGTTATGGAATGAGAACCAACAGGAAGCTGTTCCAGAGTGCACAAACAATATTTTAGATGAAGGTTTTGAAAATTCTACAAAAACTTAGCAATACTTGCATAAATAGCGTCTCCTCTCCATTTTTCATTTGAAATATGACGTGTGTTTTTCTTTTCTCTTTAATCCTTACATCCTCAAAGTAGTTTACCTTTTAGTAAGGAAGTGGGTCTAGATGTCATGATTCTGAGCATGGGTGGGGAGCCGTGCTCAGCCTCTAAGTTATTTAAGTGATCTTTTGTATTTCTGCATCTCTGCTTATTTTGTATTGCGTGTGGTTGGTGTATGTTGTTATCTGGGTTTGTCTTTTTATTTCTGGTTTTAGTTTCCTGTTAGTTTATCTTAGGTTGTGTATTTTATGTTTTTCTGTATTATCTTGTATTTCTAGTTATTTTCCTCTATTTATATTTGTCCTTGTCCTTAGATCTCCTTTTGTATTAGTAGCTCTCACTGGTTTGGTATTTCTTATCCTTCTCACCCTCTCTTTTGGACTTTTGGACTCTGTTGGACTTAATGGAACTTTGTTGCAGTGGTTTAGATCTTATTTATCTGATAGGTTCCAGTTTGTTCATGTCAATAATGACTTTTCTTCCAACTCAAAGCTCAGTCATGGAGTTCCACAGGGATCTGTGCTAGACCCTATTCTTTTTAGTTTATATATGCTTCCGTTAGGCAACATTATTAGAAAGCACTGTATACATGTTCATTCTTATGCAGATGACACACAATTATACCTGTCATTGAAGCCAGATGATAATAATCAATTAGCCAAGTTAGAGGCCTGTCTTAAGGAAATCAAAGCTTGGATGACTTGTAATTTCCTGCTATTAAATTCAGACAAGACTGAAGTCATTCTTGTTGGTCCAAAAAAAAACAACTTAGAAATACCTTAACAAATCAAACTGTTAGTTTGGATGTGGTTACTTTTTCTCCGAATAGTTCTGTGAGGAACCTTGGAGTTATTTTTGATCAAGATCTGTTTTGTAATTCACATATTAAACTTGTTTCTAAAACTGCCTTCTATCATTTGCGTAATATTGCCAGGATTAGGAGCATCTTGTCTCAGAGTGATGCTGAGAAACTAATCCATGCTTTTGTTAGCTCTAGATTAGATTATTGTAACTCTTTATTATCAGGTTGTCCTAAAACATCTTTAAAAAGTCTTCAGCTGATCCAAAATGCTGCAGCAAGAGTTTTAACAGGTACTGGAAAGAGAGATCATATCTCTCCGGTTCTGGCCTCCCTTCATTGGCTTCCCATACAGTTCAGAATTAAGTTTGAAATCCTTCTTTTTACTTACAAAGCTCTAAACAATCAGGCCCCTTTTTATTTAAAAGATCTGATACTACCCTATTATCCTAACAGAGCGCTACTCTTCCAAAATGCAGGATTACTTGTAATACCTAGAATCTCCAAAAGTACAATGGGAGGCAGAGCCTTCAGTTATCAAGCTCCTCTTCTGTGGAACCAGCTGCCAATCTGGATTCGGGAGTCTGACTCAAATCAAATCAAATCAAATCAAATCAAACTTTATTGCCATATTGCTGTACATACAACTGTAGTGCAGGCAAGATGAAATTGCGTTTCTCTCGGCATCCATATAAATAGAAGCAGCATGATTTAAGACACACTCACACATAGCTTCACCCCCACCCCCCATCCATTCACACATCCCTGAGACATACTTGGGAAAAACCTAACTAACTATAATATACAAAATGTCCGTAGGTGCAGTAGTATGTATGAGAGATTCCGGGTCAACTGTTCAGCATCCTGACAGCTTGTGGAAGGAAGCTGTTGATCAGTCTGGTGGTTCTGCTTCTGATGCTCTGGAATCGTTTACCAGATGGAAGAAGTTCAAAGTGTTTATGCAGAGGGTGAGAACTGTCCTTGACAATGTTCAGTGCCCTGCTCCTACAACAGTTCTGAAAAAGTTCTTGGACAGAGGGGAGGGAGACTCCAATTACCCTCTCAGCCCCCTTGACTATCCTCTGCAGGGCTTTTTTGTCTGACATACTGCAGCTGGAGTACCATGTAGCAATGCAGTACATCAGAACACTCTCCACCACACCTCTGTAGAAGGTCCTGAGGATGCAGATGGGGAGAGAGGCCTGTTTGAGTTTTCTCAAGAAGTGCAGTCTCTGCTGAGCCCACTTCCTGATCCCCAAGGAATTCTTGCTCCAGGTCAGGTCCTGCGAGATCTGCACTCCGAGGAACTTGATGTTCTCCACTCTCTCCACTAAACGGCCGCCGATGCTGAGGGGGACGTGCTCAGGCTGTGACCGCCGGAAGTCGATAATCATCTCCTTCGTTTTGTCCACGTTGAGCACCAGATTGTTCTCCCTGCACCAGCCCTCCAGGTCTCTCACTTCTTCCTTGTACATTGATTCCTCATCCCTCTGGATAAGTCCCACCACCGTGGTGTCGTCTGCAAACTTAATAATCTGGTTCCCCTCGTGTCTGGATACATAGTCATGTGTTAGAAGTGTAAACAACAGTGGACTGAGTACACAGCCTTGAGGGGATCCGGTGCTCAGCGTGACAGAGTTGGAGATGTTGTTTCCAACCCGGACAGACTGAGGTCTCTCAGTCAGGAAATCCAGGATCCAGAGACATGTGGCGGTGTTCAGACTGAGAAGGAGTAATTTCTCCATCAGTCTCTGGGGAATAATGGTATTGAATGCTGAACTGAAATCAATGTACAGGAGTCTGGCGTAGGTGTCTTTCTGGTCCAGGTGGGTGATGACAGAGTGTAGGGTGGTGACTATAGCATCCTCCGTGGAGCGGTTTGAACGATATGCAAACTGGAGTGGGTCATGTGATGCAGGGAGGCAGGCTGTAATGTGTGGTTTGACAAGCCGTTCAAAACACTTCATCACATTTGGTGTCAGTGCAACAGGATGATAGTCATTCAAACAGGACACAACAGGTTTCTTTGCCACCGGTACCATGATAGAGGTCTTGAAGCATCTGGGAACGATGGCCTGACTCAGGGAGATGTTATAAATGTCAGTCAGGACATCCGCAAACTCACTCGCGCAGTCTCGGAGCACACGTCCCGGGATGTTGTCCGGACCTGCAGCTTTGCGTGGGTTGACTCTGGTTAGGGTCCTCCGTGTGTCCGCTGTGTTGATGGTAAAAGCTGGTCCGACCGATGGTGGGGGTGGGCCAGCCCTCCCTCTGATTGTCGAGTTTGATGCTTCGAAACGTGCAAAGAAGTCGTTAAGCCTGTCTGGAAGCGAAGAGTCGTCATCATCGACCCCCTGCCTAGACTTATAGCCCGTCAGTGTCCGAACTCCCTGCCACATCTGCTTGGTGTTCCTAGTGTCACAGAGGTGTCCCTGGATTTTCTCCGCATAGGCGCGCTTTGCCGCCTTAATTCCCTTTGAGAGCGCAGACCTGGCTGAGCGGAGGGTGATCCTGTCCTTCGCTCTGAAGGCTGCATCCCTGGCTGTAAACAGCGAGCGCACCTCAGCAGTCATCCAGGGCTTATGGTTACCCCGCATAGTGATGGTCTTCACTGTAGTGACATCCTCTGTGCACTTCGCGATGTAGCTGGTGACCGTTTCAGCATACTCCTCTACATCTGTCTTGTCTTCCTGGGAGGCTGCTATTTTGAAGACCTCCCAGTCTGTGTGCAGAAAACAGTCTTTCAGTGCAGAGTGTCACGACCTGAACTATCTTTGCTCTGCGTTCAGGTTGTCCAGTTCGCTCCTGCTCCGGGGTAGTCCGTGCCGGGTCTTCCATGGCCCGCTCTTTGACAGCGCCCAGCTGATTGCCAGCTGTCTAGTTCAGCTGCGCTGGGACAGCTGTCTCCAATCTCCTCCTCCATTTAAGCGAGCAGCCGAGAGTCACTCGTCGCTGCGACCTCGCTTTGGAAAGACTCATCTTGTGTTTCCACGACTGTTAGCTCCTCCGCCCAGCTGCAGTTCGCCGTTACCTCGGCGTCTTCCCCAGTGTTAGTGCTGCGACTCGGCGAGTATTTTTTCCCTCGCCGCCCCTCTAGCCTTTCTCCCTGGGTGGTATGTACCTTTGGTTCTGTGTGTGTTTTAGCCCCACGTGGCTCTTTATTTTGCTGTTCGTTATTTAGTGTAGTGTGTGTGTTTTGTTTTAATAAATTACGCCAACTCACTGGTCGCCCTCGAATCTCTTTCCTGGCTCGTGAGAGCCAGAGTTATGACAGTAGGTCGCAGCCATACTGAGACGGCCGCGACCGTGAGTTTGCCGTAAGGACTCGACGCTCTCTTTTTCCTTCCTCTGGGCGTAGGCAAGCCTGTATCATGTCTCCCTCCAGGAGACGCATGCGGCACCCAGGCCACGATCTCTCGGAGGCTCTGGACCTTGTGGACGGAACGTTGTTCACCACGGACCTCTACGATGCCCCCAGCGAGATACGCTGGCGCCTGGAGCTCGCCGAGGGAATGCTTAACAGCTTTTCTCGCTACTTCCTTCTCCCCGAGGTTAAGGCGAGGAGGGCAGACATCTCTGTGGCCTGGGAAAGACTCCGTAGGCTGGAGGAGAACTCCGGCAGGAAACCGAGGACAGGACGCCATCGCTCCTCGCTTCGGAATCCCGCTCCTCCCGCCGATCCAGTCCAGGAGTTCGCCTCACCCAGGGGTGATCCCCAGGATAGAGTGACGTCAACCGGGTTTCCCCCGGAGAAGATGAGAGTGACAGCGATGCGCATTGCGGATCGAGTGGCAGCCGCTTCTTCCGCCGCCGTTCCCCCCGTAGCCATGAAGAACGTGATTGCGGCGGTCAGGCTGGTCGAGAAGAACCCAGAGCTGAACAATTATCCGGAATCCGCTGACCTGTTGGCTTCGCTCACCGCGCAGGAGCGGCGTTTTCCCGACCTCACGTTCAGAAGACGTCGCTCCCAAATTCCCCACTCATCTCAGCGAGAGTCCTGTCCGGATCCCGCTCCAGGAAACCACACGAATTCTGCCTCCCAGCCTGCTGTAGCTCCCGTGTCTTGCCGAAGAAGTGAATCAGCTGCTCCCGCTCCTGGGCCCGCTCTCCCCGCTGTCCCGTCAGCTTTGGGCCCCCAGCTCTCCTCAGCTGTTTCACCCCCCTCTTCGTCATTCACTCCGGCTGCTGGGAGGAGCGCAAATTCATCCCCAGGTGTTCCAGGTCCCGATCTGGTGCGGGTAGCACCACCTCATCTGTCCGGGGGGTCCCCCACTTCTATCCGGTTGGGAGAAGAGAGACTCAAGCCTCTTGTAGCGGGTTCCACCGGTCCTCTGGGAATCAGGCAAGTGTCCTTTCATTCTCCTCCCATTGTGAGTGAATTGCCTTGTTTGATTCCTGGGGGAGGAGTTCAGGATTCACAGTCCCCTGAGCTCTCTCCTCCCGCTGCAAAAACTGAATATGAACCTGCGTCCTCTGTGTCTCTTCCCCTTGAGTGTGCCCCGGTGCCAGGTGTACACCGCTGCGCGAGGAGGAGGCGGCCTGCGGCCCTGGAGGGTTTTGCCCCAGCCCCGCAGCCACGTTATGGGCAGAGGAGAAGGTCGAACTGCCTGTTGGAGCCAGCGCCGACGATTAAGCGTCCCCGGGTCTCCACGGAGGAATGGTTCGGCCCAGCAGAGTCCAGATCTCCTGCCCCCACGCCAGGTGGGCTGTCGACGCGGTTTTCGGCGTTTGGAGGTCGTTTGACTGTGGAAACCATCATGCCGGCTGCGGAGCCATTCGCAGTCGAGTTGGAGCCGGAGGACGGAGTCCTGCACGCTGAGCCCGGAGCATCGAAGTCCTGGATGGCGGTAGAACCCGAGATCAGGCAAGTGCTCTATTTTGTTTTTCTCTTCTCTATTCTGGAGCATTATTGCCTGTCTCTCGGGGGGGGCGGGCCGGGTGCAGCCGTCTACTGCGCTCGAGCCTGTTCCGCCGGGCTCTGCCGCTGCCGGTGATCCTGATCCCGGTTCCTTTTGTCCCTCTGAGCCTCTCCCCAGGGTCATCGGAGACGAACCTGCTCTGGGTGCCATCTCGGAGGTTCCGGTTCCCTGCACGGTGTTCGCCTCAGACGCTGCGCCCGGAGGTGCTGTCTCGGTCCAGCTGGAGTCCACCGGGAGTGCTGTCTCGGTCCAGCTGGGGTCCACCGGGAGTGCTGTCTCGGTCCAGCTGGGGTCCACCGGGAGTGTTTTGCCGGTCCAGCTGGGGTCCACCGGGGGGGCTGCGCCGGCCCAGCTGGGGTCCACCGGGGGTGCTGCGCCGGCCCGTTCGGGGTCCACCGGGGGTGCTGCGCCGGCCCGTTCGGGGTCCACCGGGGGTGCTGCGCCGGCCCGTTCGGGGTCCACCGGGGGTGCTGCGCCGGCCCGTTCGGGGTCCACCGGGGGTGCTGCGCCGGCCTGTTCGGGGTCCACCGGGGGTGCTGCGCCGGCCTGTTCGGGGTCCACCGGGGGTGCTGCGCCGGTCCGGGTAACGGTTAGCGTGGGAGCTGGAGGATTGTGTTCGCCTGACGTCTGGCTGACTTCGCCCCTTGCCTCCATCATTTCTTCTCCTGCCGCTGTTGGGGTTCCTCTCACCCGGGCCAGTTTCCCCCTACCCTTGTTGCCATTAGATGGCAGGCTAACTTTGCCCCTGGCCTCCATCTCTTCTCCCCCTACTACTGTGGGGGTTTTTCTCACCTGGGTCAGTTTCCTCCTGCCTTTTCCCTCTGGGAGGAAGCTGCACCAAGACTTCTCCCTCAGCTCTCCGTGGTCTGAGGTCACGGGACGACCGCCTGGGAAGCCATCTGGCTGGTTCGGTGATCTGGGTCGGCCTCCGGAGAAACTGTGTCTCCTAGCCTGGGACTCGGGTAGACCACCCGAACTGGTGTTGTGGTTCCTGGCCTGGTGGAGTTCGGGCCGCCCGCCGGACAAGCTGTCATCGCCTGCCTCACTCCACCTGCTGTCATTTCTGACAGACTGACTAACTGTTCATAGCCTTGTGTTTTGTATGCTTCCATTATTTAATTTCATTCGGGACATCAAGGAACTTACTGTGTTAGAGTCCTTATTGGGATGTCATTTCTACCGAGAATTTTTCTTTGGGCAATTTTCTGTGTTTTGTGATCCCAGTGTGGTCTTATTCTAATTTCTCCTTTAAGTAGCATTTGCTTCACATTGCCTGGCCTCATTCTGAGTAGTCTTGTTTTTTTTTTCTGTATTTATGCCCTCCTCCTGACTGTTTTGTGACTTCCGTTGTGTTAATACGTGATTGAGGAGTTGGTTTTTTGTATCTTTATGCCAGTTTGCGGCCTCAGGCTCTATTTTTGGGTCTTAGGCCCGAATTACTTCCGTATATTCTGTTTTGGTCGGGGTTTACTTGTGTAAGTCTACTTCAACCTGATGTTCATCAGAGTTTTATAGTTTTCGGTCCTTCAGGACATGAGTTTTTGTCTTGTCCTCGCCCTAAGTTGTTGTGAGCTTTTTTTCTTCCCATGACTGTATCGCTGTGCCCTTGTATCTTGTTCTTGTCGTTTCTCCCCACCTCCTGTGGTCCTGCACAGACCGTCTGGCGTCTGCAGAGGAGGGGGTGATGGTTTTTTCTTGGGGTTAGGATTATTATGGTATCTGGCCCTATGCTGTATCTAGTTTTTTTTTCTTCCCTGCCTCCTTTTTCTGGTTCCCCCCTTTCTCCCAGATCTGGCCCCCACCGCCCTCCCTGGTCTTCCCTCGGGGGGGGGGGGGGGGGGGGGGTTAGGCCGCTCCAGGAGGCGCGGCTCGGGGGAGGAGTACTGTCACGACCTGAACTATCTTTGCTCTGCGTTCAGGTTGTCCAGTTCGCTCCTGCTCCGGGGTAGTCCGTGCCGGGTCTTCCATGGCCCGCTCTTTGACAGCGCCCAGCTGATTGCCAGCTGTCTAGTTCAGCTGCGCTGGGACAGCTGTCTCCAATCTCCTCCTCCATTTAAGCGAGCAGCCGAGAGTCACTCGTCGCTGCGACCTCGCTTTGGAAAGACTCATCTTGTGTTTCCACGACTGTTAGCTCCTCCGCCCAGCTGCAGTTCGCCGTTACCTCGGCGTCTTCCCCAGTGTTAGTGCTGCGACTCGGCGAGTATTTTTTCCCTCGCCGCCCCTCTAGCCTTTCTCCCTGGGTGGTATGTACCTTTGGTTCTGTGTGTGTTTTAGCCCCACGTGGCTCTTTATTTTGCTGTTCGTTATTTAGTGTAGTGTGTGTGTTTTGTTTTAATAAATTACGCCAACTCACTGGTCGCCCTCGAATCTCTTTCCTGGCTCGTGAGAGCCAGAGTTATGACACAGAGGTTGCACTCTCTGGCCAAATTCTGATTTGTTTCCCACTGCACTACTGAGGTGTAATGTGCCATTCATGTATTTGTGATGCAAATGCCATGCATGTATTGTGATGTAATGCGCCATTCTCGTATAGTGTTCATGCGTCTTGTCCTTACTGTGCTTCTTCTGAGCATCTTACATATGTAGATGTGCTTTGATGTAAATCCCCACAAACAGACTGGTCAAACACAGCGCTCGGCTAGAGCAAATAACAGAACAGGAAATGTGTATTAATGTCTACAGGCAGACTCGTCTCGTCTGGCTCACTTCTGTAATGCAAATGTTGCCTTTCATGCAAATGTCTCATGCCTGTCCTGTTATCTCTTTGATCAGACCAAGTGCTGTGAATGCTTTGATGTATTGTTGTAGTTGGGTGTATATATACTGCATTGTAACCATGCTCTCATTCTCTCACTTCAACCTCTGCTGCAGGACACAGACTTTGTGTCCCTCCTTCTCTGAGAGCCGTGGGCTCGCTCTCGGCGCTCATGCACGGCGCCGGGAGCGGAGCTTGTGACGGCGGTATGATAATAAAACTCTCCTTAAAACCTCCAACAACGCCGCATTATTTCATGCCGCCGCACTGGCCTGCTGCGCTTCAATAAAGGTTTGTAGGCAGGCAGCAGCATCACGGATATGTGATCAGAAAGGCCGAGATGGGGGTGGGGTATCGCCTTATATGCATCTGTGTTTGTGTACACTAAGTCCAACATATTCTCTCCTCTGGTCTTAAAGTCTGCACATTGTTTAAACTTGGGGAGCACAGTCTTTAAGTTGGTGTGGTTAAAATCCCCCGCAACCACCACAAAACTGTCCGGGTGTGAAGTTTGGATTTCACTAATCGCATTGTGCAGTTCCCCGAGTGCCTTCTTAGCATTAGCTTTAGCGTTAGCTCTCGGCGCTATGTAAACACCAGCTACAAACACGTTGCTGAATTCCCTCGGCAAATAATATGGCCGACAATTTACAATAAGGAACTCCGCCAACGGAGAGCAGTGTTTAGACACTAACGTGGCATTGACGCACCAGTTCTTGTTAACATAGATGCATAGCCCACCCCCCGGGCTCTTACCGGAGCTCGCCGTTTCCCTGTCGGCACGGAACATCGCCATATCTTCCAGTTGAATGGCCTCGTCAGGAATGTTGCCGTGGAGCCATGTCTCAGTGAACGCAAGCACACAGCAGTCTCTCCACTCTCTCCGGGTTTCTCTCAGCAGACGCAGCTCGTCCAGCTTGTTTTGGAGGGAGTGGACGCTAGAGAGAATGAGCGATGGTACCGCTGGTCTGGAGGGGTTAGCCTTTAGCCTAGCATGGATCCCGGCCCTTTTTCCACACCTTTGCTTGCATTCGCTCCGCTTACGCCTCCTCCTCTCTCGGGTAGCTTCCAACGGGGACTCCACCAGAATTCCATGCTGGCGTAGAATGTCCAAATCACAACCGATCACCGTGATTCTTGCAGCGTGCAGTACCTTGATGTTTAATAAGGTCTCACGGCTGTAAGTTTTACAGAATGTACGTCTGGGAAGATCAAAACACTCAAAACTCTCACACTCGCTGATGCCAAGAGGGGCCGCTGCGTCCGTGCGCGCTGCCGCCATCTTATAATATTTTTCGATATCTGTTTTTAAGACTAGGGTTAAAACCTTCCTTTTTGATATAGCCTATAATTAGGGAGGGATCATGTGCCCCTGAACCCTCCCTTAGTTATGCTGATAATAGGTTTAGACAGCCGGGGGACCTCCAACAATGCACTGGGCTTCACTCCTTTCTTCACTCTCAATGAAATATTTTTGCTGGTCAATAACATCTGTTTGTTCTCTCCCATAGATTGAGTCCCCGTCGTGCTGTTTGCCCTCTACATGTCTGTTCTTTTCTTCTTCTTCTCTATCCCCTCACCCCCCAGCCAGTCGCAGCAGATGACTGCCCCTCCCTGAGCCTGGTTCTGCTGGAGGTTTCTTCCTGCTAAAAGGGAGTTTTTTCCTCTCCACCATCGCTAAGTGCTTGCTCACAGGGGATCGCCTGATTGCTGGGATCTTTCTGCAATTGTGGGGGTTTCCCCTACAGTTGAAAGTGCTATGAGATGATTGTTGTTGTCATCATCATCATCATCATCACCATCATCATAGCAGTCTGTCAGGGGTGACAATGACTGTTTCATTTAGGTCTGATCATTGTGAAATGGTGCTATATAAATAAAGTTGAATTGAATTGAATTTTAGGTCTTTCTTTAAAGTGTATTTCGAGTTTAGTTCTTATTTCTGTCTGGTCCTTATTTTAGTCGTCGTCTTTAGTGTATTCTTGTCCAGTGGTTGTTTATTGATTTTCTTTCATTCTAGTCTGTGCTTTATTTATCCTTAATTTGTATTCATTTGGGTTGTGCTTGTGTTCACTTCCCTGTACTTTCATTTTGACAGCACCGTGTGTTACTTCCGGGTGTCAAAGCTGTTCACGGGCTGTCACAGCTGACAGCTGTCAGTTATTAGGTCATTGTTCCTCACTCATGTACCCACACATGTTCCCAATTGGTTTTGTCCCTATTTAAGAGTTACAGAAAAGCTTTCCCCTTGCAGCAGACTACTGTTTCCTAGTGTGTGTAACACGGTGTACTCTGACAGGATGTTACGACCCAAGCACTATGTCATTTGTGCTCGGGCTATTCCTGTCAGGGCTTGACAGCGGCGTTGTTGTCCTAGCTCCCTGAGCTCTTATTGTGACAGCGCTCATGGAGGCTTCCACTCAGCTGTCAAGTTCTGAACAGCTGTTCTGCATTTATGGTCGTTAGTGATGGACTTTTTAAACCCACGCTAGCGACCGCATCCCTGCAGCAGTGTCGTCTCTCATCGTCGGAGCTGCTTATGCTTGGACTGTGTTTCTACGTTGTCTGTCTGAGGGTTGACCGTCGCCTCCTGCGGACCTGTGAGTGAGCTACTTAGCCTTACGCCTCCCAGTGTGGGTAGACATGTGTGTGTCACTACCTCAGCAGCTTGTGTATCATATTTCACCGTAATAAAAGCTCTTGCACAACTCTCTGGTGACGGTGTGGCGTCTTGTGGTGGCTCGCGAGGGCCATCGTGACAGTACACTGCTGCCAGAAACGGCGTTTACGGTGACGCCAACCCGAGACGCCTTTCACCAGTGAGTTAGAGTTTTTTGGACATTTGCTTTTCCTGTCTGGGTACGGTGTGTGTTAGGAGTGCCGTCGCGGAGGGGCCGTGCTCGGAGTCCGAGCCACGAGCTGACAGGCATTCTGGAAGTTGTGGATGAGATGCTCATCTCCGCTTCCCTGCTGGATTACGATCACGGCATACACTGGTACCTGGACTCTGCTGAAGACGTTCTTCGTCATCTCTCTCCCCGCTACGCCGACCACCCAGAAGTCGACGCGAGGAGGGTAGATATTGCCGCGCAATGCGAGATATTCCTGATGCTGGAGGAGGAACGCAGCATGAAGCAGGAGAAGAGGCACTCCTGCTCTTGGCCTACGGATCCCGATCCTGTCCTCGATCCATTTCTGGAGTTCGCACCATCTGGGGGCCAGCGTAGGCGTCGGCGCCACGGCCGAGCACATCTTCAGCAAGCTCCTGCTCCGGATCCAGTTCCGGGCCGCCAGAATGACCCACTCAACCTGTCAGCTGTCTCTTCGGCGTCACATCAAGAGGGAATTCCTGCAGTCCCTTTTTTCGGGCCACCACCCCCTGCTGTACGGTCAGCATGCTGTGCTCGGCCCGCTTCGGCTGCCGCTCCCTCGTCCTTGACGCCCTCTCCAGCTGCTGTGAGTGATCAGAGTCCTGCACCGGCGAGCTCCGTCCATGGGTCCTTTCCTACCACCCAGCGAGCGAGGGAAGGAGCAATATCCTCTACAGCTGGTACCATCCTCCCTCCGGGAGACAGGCAAGTTCAATTTCACTCTCCTACTTATCATGGTGATCTGTCTTATCTGACTCCTGGGGGTGAAGCTCGGGGTTTGCAGCCCCCCGAGTTTCCTCCTCCAGCTGTAGCTATCTGTACTGAACCTGCTGCCTCTGTGTTTCCTCCTACGGAGCGAACCTCGGCGTTAGATCCACGCCGTCGAACGAGGGGGAGGCCTGCGACTCTGGGAATTATCCTGGCCCCGCAGCCTTGTTTTGGACAGAGGAGGAGAGCGGACTGCGGTGAGGAGTCTGAGCCGACGAGCAAGCGTCCCCAGGTCTCCACAGAAGAGCAGCCCGAGCCAGCGGGTCGAGGGCCCCTGCCACCACGCCGTGCGGGTTATTGGTGTGGACATCAATGCGGGAGGATCCAGCTGCGGAAACCATCAGGCCGGCTGTGGAACCCGACGCAGCTGAGTGGGAGCCCGACGATGAGCTTCTACCTGAACCTGGATCGACGGAGTCCTGGACGGCTCCAGAGCCCGAGTGCAGGCAAGTGCTCCTCTTTGTCTTTCTCTGTGGTGTGTTAGAGCATTTTTGCCTGCCTCGTGGGGAGGCGAGCGAGGGGCAGCCGTCTGCTGCACCCGAGCTCGTCTCGCTGGGCTCTGGCGCTGCCGGTGAAACTGATTCCGGTCCTCTCCTGTCCTCTGAGCCTCTCCACAGCTTAACCAGTTTGGAGTCTGTCGAGGTCGCGGGGCTGGAGGTCCCAAGTTCGGGGATGGAGGTCGTCGCCGGTGCAGTACCGACCCAGTCAGGGTCCGTCCAGACCCAGTCGGGGTCCGACGCGTGGGCTGAGGTGACCCAGTCGGGGTCCGACGCGGGTGCAGCGGTGACCCAATCGGGGCCTGCCGAGATCCAGTGGGGGCCCAACGCAGGTGCTGCTGTGATCCAATCGGGGTCCGACGCGGGTGCAGTGGTGACCCAATCTGGGTCCAACGAGGTCCAATCGGAGTCTGACGCAGGTGTGGCTGCGACCCAATCGGGGTCCGACGTGGTCCAATCGGGGTCCGACGCAGGTGCAGCTGCGACCCAATCGGGGTCCGACGAGGTCCCATCGGGGTCTGATGCAGGTGCGGCTGCGACCCAATCGGGGTCCGACGCAGGTGCAGCTGTGACCCAATCGGGGTCTGACCAGACCCAATCGGGGTCCGACGAGGTCCAGTCGGGGTCTGACGCAGGTGCTGCTCTGACCCAATCGGGTTTCGAGGAGGTCCAATCGGGGTCTGACGCTGGTACGGCGGTGACCCAATCGGGGTCCGACGCGGGTGCTGCTGTGATCCAATCAGGATCTGATGAAGGCGGAGCTGCGACTATCGCTTTGGTCTGGACCGAGATCGGTGGAGGAGCCGCAGACCCTTTGCCGCCTGATGTGAGGTGGACCCATTGCTTTGATTATTCCCCTCTCACGAGCCACCAGCTGGGGGCCGTTGGAGGTTTTTTTCTGGCAGGCTGGTGCTCTCATGTCATTTCTTCGCCAGGCAGGCTGCCGCACGCTATCCCTCCACGGTTCTGGTGGCTGAGAGATGTGGGTCGACCACCGGAGGAACTGCTTTGTGGGTTTGGCGCCTTGGGTTGGTCACCCAATATACTGTGCTTGCTTCTGGGTGGCCTGGTACGGCCACCGGAGGACTTGTTTCTTGGGGCCTGGGCCTGGGGTAGGCCGCCCGAACATTCCCTTTTCCCCAGTTCACCAGCTGGACAATGGGCAGGGAGACCACCGGAACAGTCCCGGCTTTACTGGACTCTGCCTGCCGTCATCCTCGGGTGTCGCTTATGTTCAGTTAATATTAAGGTCACTCGGGTGCAGTTTTTTGTCCTCTAGGTGGATCTGTGTATGTAGCGCTGTGTATTGTGTTTTCTATTAACCGTACTCAGCATTTTCTTCATTTTTGTCCTGTTCCTAGCCTCGTTTGTGCGTTATGGAGTAATGTGTTTTGTTTCCCTTTCAACCGTACTCTGTAATTGCCTCATGTGGCTGCACGGTGGCGCAGTGGTTTAGCACTGTGGCAGCACAGTTTTACCCTCGGCCGGGGGATCGCGGGGATCATGAGATCGTGGGTTCGATCCCAGCCCCCGACCAACAGTGAGCTGTGTGGAGTTTGCATGTTCTCCCCGTGTTGCATGGGTTTACTGCGGGATTTCTCCGGTTTCCTCCCACATACCAAAAAACATGTAGGTTTAGGGCGCTCGCGCACGCAGCGACCGACAGTCGGTGGCTTGTCACCAGACTGCAAACCAAATCTACCTACGGGTACAAATAAGTAACTAAAAAAAAAAAAAAAAAATTGTTCCTGTCACCTTTATGGTGTTTTTTTTTTTCTCCTTGCCCCGATCTAAACATCATTTGTGTGCTATTGAGTAGTGTGTTTTACTTGTAACCATGCTCAGTATTTTCCTCATTTGTGCCCTGGTCTAATTATTTTTTGTGTGATATAGAGTATTGTGCTTGTACCCTGTATTCCCTCACTTGTGTCCTGCCTTGTTCCCTTTTTTTTTTTTTCTTTTTCCTCATTGTTCTGGGGGGGGGGGGGGGATTTGATGGACATGTCGAGGGATGTGTTTTTCTTTTCCCTTTTTTTGTTTGGGGTCTTGTTGGGTCTTGTTTGGCTCCCTCCTCGCCTGTTCCTCAATTCACTTGCCCTGTGGTTGGGGGGGGGGGGGCTGGGGTGTTACAAGACGTTCGGAGCCCGTCTTTTGAGGGGGAGCTACTGTTACGACCCAAGCACTATGTCATTTGTGCTCGGGCTATTCCTGTCAGGACTTGACAGCGGCGTTGTTGTCCTAGCTCCCCGAGCTCTTATTGTGACAGCGCTCGGGGAGGCTTTCCGCTCAGCTGTCAAGTTCTGAACAGCTGTTCTGCATTTGTGGTCGTTAGTGATGGACTTTTTAAACCCACGCTAGCGACCGCATCCCTGCAGCAGTGTCGTCTCTCATCGTCGGAGCTGCTTATGCTTGGACTGTGTTTCTACGTTGTCTGTCTGAAGGTTGACCGTCGCCTCCTGCGGACCTGTGAGTGAGCTACTTAGCCTTACACCTCCCAGTGTGGGTAGACTTGTGTGTGTCACTACCTCAGCAGCTTGTGTATCATATTTCACCGTAATAAAAGCTCTTGCACAACTCTCTGGTGACGGTGTGGCGTCTTGTGGTGGCTCGCGAGGGCCATCGTGACACAGGAATCCCCCAGTCAGTTTTTCCTCTCACAGATGAGCTCCATCCTGTCATCACCCGCAGCTCACGGGCTTCCACCTCAGCTGCGCGCACACCTGCTCCTCGTTAATGCGTTGCTATTTATTCCATCCTGCCCTGAGCTGCAGCCTGGAGCCGTCTGTCTCCCTGCATACTCAACTCACAGCAGCATCCTACTCTCCAGACCTGCTGACCTTTCATCACGGCACGTAAGCTGTCTATCATAACCTTACCTTCTCCTGTCAGCCTTCCCCTGTGCACAGGTGGATCTCTTGGCGGCGGACTCATTCCCCTTCGTCTCGCCGCTCCTCTGCCTTGCCGCTTCATCCCGGACGCACAGCAGGACGCTGTCTCCCAGGCTCGGGACCTCTCATTCATAGGGTTGCCTGGCCGCAGGGCGTGCTGCTCTGTCCTGACCTGCATCCTCCACCCACATTACACACTCATCTCTCACACACGCATTCATACACGTTACACTGTTGTTAAATAAAGCTTTCAAATCTGCCTGAGCCTGCGTGCGTGTTTCCTGGGCCGAACAATATGTCAGTACGGCTCCAGCAAAGCGGCCCAGCGGACAGTGGGCTCACACGCCGTTTTTCCACCCTCTTGGCTCGGGTGGATATGATTGCTTATTAACAGCAGGTAATACTAAATCAACTGACTATAATTACTAACCGGTTAGACCGCCTGGACCCTCCGCGGGCTTTCCCTCCGGGTCCTCTCGGCACTGCGGCTCCGGTTGCCTCCTCAGCTGGCCAGCCTAGCTCGGGAGCGCCAACCCGTCTCACACTCATTCCAACCCCCGCTCGCTTCAACGGGAAACTCGGTGGAGCGAAGGGGTTTATCTTGTAGTGTGAGTTGGTGTTTCTGTGCATTCCCGGGGATTTCCCCTCAGACCATAGCCGAATCGGGTACATGGCTAATCTTCTCGAGGGGCGAGCGTTAGCTTGGGCTTACGCCGTAATGATGAAGCCCAGCATACCTCTCGTATGACCGGTTCGTGCGAGACTTTTTAGAAGTCTTTGACCATTCCCGTCTCGACAGCATCCTCGCTGATTGGCTCTTTAGTCTCCAACAGGGGAGCCGGTCAGCGGCGGAATACGCTGTCGACTTCCGGGTGGCAGCGGAGGAGGTGGACTGGGGAGAGGCTTCTCTCTGCAGTATCTTCCTCCGTAGCCTCAATTCTGGTCTGAGGGATGAGCTAGCTGGTCGGGATCTCCCAGGGCGACTCTCTGAGTTGATCTTGCTCACTATTAGCCTGGACAACAGGCTACGTGAGCGGGCTGCGGAGCAGAAGTCTGCCAGCCGCTCACGCGGAGCTTCCCTCTGTCCAGCTCAGTCTCGCCCCCTGGTGTTACCTGCTCCGGAGTCCGCCGATGAACCAGAGGCCATGGCTATCGGGCGCACTCGGCTCCCTCTAGTGGAGAGAAAACGCCGGCGGGAACGGGGTCTCTGCATGTATTGCGGAGATGACCAGCATCCCGTGGAGCTGTGCCCGGTTAAGCCAAACGGGGAGGTCCGCGAGTCACAGTAGGGGGCCTCGCAGACTCTAACCGGCCAAATCCCCTATCATCATGCACACTGCCCATACGTTTCTGCCACAACTCCACCGGGCATTCCACTCACGCACTGGTGGATTCTGGGGCAGAGCAGAATTTTATCTCTAAGAGCCTGGCAACCCGTTTGGGCATACCCTGCCAACTGCTGCCTACCCCCCTAAACTTGGTCACGCTCTCTCGCTCTTCCCTGGGAACAGTTACGCACTGCACCAAGCCAGTCCCCATCATCGTCTCCAGCAACCACCGGGAGGATCTGACCCTCTACGTCCTGCCCTCCTTGTCGGACCGTGTCATTCTGGGTTATGCCTGGCTGTGGCTGCATAATCCTGTCCTGGATTGGAGAACCGGCAGCGTCCTGTCCTGGAGCACCTTCTGCCTGGGCACCTGCCTCCAGTCGGCGGCTTGTGCTCCATCCTCTCCTCCGCCGGCGCCGGTCTCTGAGCCCCCGGACCTGACTCTAGTGCCGCAGGAGTTCCATGACTTGGGGGCAGCGTTCAGCAAGTCCAGAGCCTTGTCCCTTCCTCCGCATCGACCATATGACTGTGCGATAAACATCCGTCCGGGGGCCCCCCTGCCGTCTGGCCGCCTGTACAGTCTCTCTGCACCGGAACGCGAGGCAATGGACACCTATATTAAGGAGTCGCTCAGTGCTGGGATCATCCGCCCCTCCTCGTCCCCGCTTGGCGCGGGTTTCTTCTTCGTGGGTAAGAAGGATGGGTCCCTACGCCCCTGTATCGACTTCAGAGCGTTAAATGACATCACAATTAAGGACCGCTACACACTACCACTCATGGACACTGCTTTACACTCCCTCCAGGGGGCGACCTGGTTCACCAAGCTTGACCTCAGCAGCGCTTACCATCTCGTTAGGATCTGCGAGGGAGGCGAATGGAAGATGGCCTTTAGGACACCCAGCGGCCACTTCGTATATCTCGTGATGCCGTTCAGGCTCACCAACGCACCTGCCGTCTTCCAGCGTCTCATTAACGACGTTCTTCGGGACTTCCTGGGAGTATTCGTCTTCATGTATCTCGATGACATACTCATCTTCTCCAAGTCACGGGAGGAGCACCAGGCCCATCTGAGGCGGGTCCTGCAACGTCTGCTGGAGAATCGCTTGTTCATTAAAGCTGAGAAGTGCGAATTCTACGCCCGGACCACCTCCTTCCTGGGGTTCGTCATTTCACATAATCAGATCCTCCCTGACCCTGCTAAGGATAAAGCGGTGGTCGAGTGGCCCACGCCTACCTCCAGGAAGCAGGTGCAGCAGTTTATTGGATTCGCGAACTTCTACTGGCGCTTTGTTCCCAACTTTGGCGCCATCGTCTCCCCCCTGACCCGCCTCACGTCATCGAAGGTGCCCTTCCAGTGGTCTGAGGAAGCGGCCACTGCCTTTAAGACTCTCCAGGCGGAGTTCTCGTCCTCCCGGGTCCTGACCCAGGTTGATCCCGTGCTTCAGTGTCTGGTGGAGGTCGACGCGTCTGACACGGGAGTGGGGGGGGGGTGCTCTCCCAGCGCTCACCAGTGGATGGTGTCAAGCGGCCCTGCGCCTTCTTCTCCCGGAAGCTGGCGGCGGCGGAGCGCAATTATGACGTTGGCAACAGGGAGCTCCTCACCGTCAAGCTCGCGCTACATGAGTGGCGTCACTGGTTAGAGGGGGCAGCCCAGCCCTTTGTGGTCTGGACGGACCATAAAAATCTCGAGTACTTGAGGTCAGTGAGGTACCTGAATGCCCGCCAGGCGCGCTGGTCTCTATTTTTTGCTCGCTTCCATTTCACTATCACGTACCGTCCAGGCTCGAAGAATGGGCTGCCCGACGCCCTGTCCAGACAATTTGCCCCTGAGGGTCCGGAGAAATCAGAAAATACCATCCTGCCCAATTCGTGCGTTGTGGGGGCGATTGCCTGGTCCATCAAAGACAAGATTCTGAGGGCTCAGGAGACGGAGACGGATCCTGGTGGGGGGCCGGAGGGGAGGCTCTTTGTTCCTTCGGCGGTTCGAGGTGAAGTGATCCACTGGGCCCATACCTCCAAACTCTCCTGTCACCCTGGCATCACCCACCTGATGAGTTGGCTGCAACGCTCGTTTTGGTGGCCGGGTCTCCAGAAGGACGTAACCAATTATGTCCGGGCCTGTCCCCAGTGCGCTACCGGTAAGTCCCAGAACTCTCCACCTGCGGGTCTACTCCAGCCCCTGCCGGTCCCGGGCAGGCCCTGGTCAAACATCGCCCTAGACTTCGTCACCGGTCTCCCTGTCTCTAACACCTATGATACGGTCCTGACTATTGTGGACAGATTCTCCAAAGCCACCCATTTTGTGCCTCTTCAGGGTCTCCCTTCGGCACGTGAGATGGCCGATCTTCTGGTCCAGCATGTCGTCAGGCTGCATGGGATCCCGCTGGACTTGGTCTCGGACCGGGGTCCGCAGTTTGTCTCCCAGGTTTGGCGGAGCTTTTGCAACGCCTTGGGGGCCACAGTTAGTCTCTCCTCTGGTTACCACCCCCAGTCCAACGGGCAGTGCGAGCGCACGAATCAGGAGTTGGAGGCCGCCCTGCGCTGTGTAACATCCTCAAACCCTTCATCCTGGAGCTCCTACCTTACCTGGGTGGAATACGCCCATAACTCGGCCCGGTCCTCTGCTACTGGGGTGTCGTCCTTCGAAGCCTCCTTGGGGTACGATCCTCCTGTGTTTCCCGAGCAGGAGGGTGAGCTAGCGGTCCCTTCCATCCAGGCGCACATCAGGCGCTGCCGGAGTGTGTGGACCAAGACCAAGCTGGGGGGAGCACTGACTGTCAGCGGCAGGATTAACATGGAATTTACTACCTGGCATGCATTGAAGAGAGAACGAACTCTCTGGACATGTTTTACCTATGTTTCGGTAGGTGGATAACATCTGTGGATCGCTGAGTGCTCTCCAGAGAATGATCTAAAGTATGATTCAAGCCTGTATGAAATTGAAGCACAGAATCGAAGAGAGAGAAATTTTTTTATTCTCTGAGTGCACTGTGCAGATTTGACCTTGTGTTTTGGTACCCTTGTTTACATTCCTCCTCGATAAGATAACGCCAGAGAAGTGGCTTATGTCTACCCATACATCAACAATCAGTTGTTGTCGTCAGCGGATTGGTCTCTCGAGGACAATGCCCATGTGCCTTCTGCAAGGAAGAGGAAAAGAGAGACAGACTCTGATCTCTGGTCTTGTTTATAAGTCACATGATTATAACATCTATCCACTGCCTGGAGGCGCCCTCTGCTGCCCACTAACAACTGTTACACTCACACTACACAATGACATGCAAATATACACACACTGCTCTCCCTCCCTCTGCTGTGTGATTGTATCTATTGTCTGCTAATGCATGAGGGTTTTTTTCTGTGTAGTCAAAATTTGGCTCATATACGAGCGTTTATTCTGATTACTATGTTTTTTCTCTCTCCTATTGTGTTTTCCTCCCCCTCCCCTCCCCTCTTTACCTCCACTGTTGACAGGCGCCTTGTATGGCGACGCGTCATTGGATGCGCCTAACGTGCGCGTCCAATGTCAAGTCAAATTCCTCGTGTGTTTACTTGTAAATATACTTGGCAATAAAGCTGATTCTGATTCTGATTCTGATTCTGATGCGCTTTTACTCACAGCGGCGCACAACAGCTCCACCGCCAATCGCCACAGAAGGCCGGCTCCTGTCTACCAGGTGGGTCAGCAGGTTTGGCTTTCATCCCAGGACATTAACCTTAAGGGTGAGAAGAAGAAATTGGCACCGAGGTTCCTCGGCCCCTTCGTGATTTCTTGGATCATCAACCCGGTGGCTGTGCATTTGGCCCTCCCCCCCTCCCTACGTGTGTGTCCCACTTTCCATGTTTCTAAGATCAAGCCTGTCCTTTCCAATTCACTCTGCCCCCCTCCTAGGTCTCCTCCTGCGCCTAGGATGATGGACGGTGACCCGGCGTGGGGTGTTACTGCCATCCTGGACTCCTGGCGCCGGGGTCGTGGGCTGCAATATCTGGTGGATTGGGAAGGTTATGGCCCGGAGTGGAGGTCCTGGGTGCGCTCTTTGTGGGTGTTGGATCGGGACCTCATCGCGGAGTTTCATCGGACGCACCCAGGTAAGCCAGCGCCAGGAGGCGCTGGTAGGGGGGGGAGTACTGTCATCACCCACAGCTCACGGGCTTCCACCTCAGCTGTGCGCACACCTGCTCCTCGTTAATGCGCTGCTATTTATTCCATCCTGCCCTGAGCTGCAGCCTGGAGCCGTCTGTCTCCCTGCGTACTCAACTCACAGCAGCATCCTACTCTCCAGGCCTGCTGACCTTTCATCACAGCACGTAAGCTGTCTATCATAACCTTACCTTCTCCTGTCAGCCTTCCCCTGTGCACAGGTGGATCTCTTGGCGGCGGACTCATTCCCCTTCGTCTCGCCGCTCCTCTGCCTTGCCGCTTCATCCCGGACGCACAGCAGGACGCTGTCTCCCAGGCTCGGGACCTTGCCAACGCCAGCCACCGCTGGACTACAAGTAAGCACAGAACTCTGTTACTCTCCTGTGTGGTTGCCCAGCTAATCCCTGTTCTCCTCTCATTCATAGGGTTGCCTGGCCGCACGGCGTGCTGCTCTGTCCTGACCTGCATCCTCCACCCACATTACACACTCATCTCTCACACATGCATTCATACACGTTACACTGTTGTTAAATAAAGCTTTCAAATCTGCCTGAGCCTGCGTGCGTGTTTCCTGGGCCAAACAATATGTCACATCCGGCTCTCTCTTGTTTTTTTCCTCCCGGCGTGTCTGGACGCCTCAGCCTGGGTCCAGCCAGGCTGTTCTCCTGCTTTTTCCCCGGACGTGAGCCCCACACTGTTTCTCCCGTAATCCTGCCTTTATGTGTAAGTGTAGTGTTATGTGTATTTTGTATTTTTGTCTTCATTAAATGTGCAAAGCTCACAGCCGGTGATTGGTGTCCTCAATCTTCCCTTGCCAGGGCAATTTATGACACTAGATGCTCGTGTCTTATTTTTTTGAGCTGTCTGAGCATACATTCCTTTTGATTTCATAACTTTAATCCCTGTGTGAGACACACTTTGACCCTCCTTGACCAGGAACACATATGGTCTTTTCAAATAATAATGTATCTCAGGTTTCCAAACACTGCTGACTTAGTTACACATGTGAAATGGCTTATATAGGGAAGGTTTTATATAAGTTGATATACTGTTATGGTGTTTCTGACTGAGATTGGGTTGGGTTGAGACTGAGTTTGGGCCTAAAATGTTCCATGTGTATCCATGGGTAGAAAAACACTAATAATTTCTCTGCCTAGAAGCATGAAAAACTTTGAGATCTTCTTTATGCCTTGATAAACCATTCCTTGATGGATATCTTTTTAAGACTGTATACTGTATGAATAACTATCAAATGATATTCCTTTATGCATATATTATGTTTAGTTTTCTATGATAAAGTTATTCCATGTTTGATTTTTCATGTATTTGTTTTTCTAGGGTCCACCTGGAAAAAAAGGAGCAAGGGGTCTGACTGGAGCTTCTGGTGTTGAAGTGAGTATCGGACCACCACAGTCAAGTTCATGACTTAGAAAAACCACATCATATCGATAATCCACTGCTTGGGTGTCATGACTAATGTAAGTAAAAAGGATGAAATGGCAGAAAAGACTGTCAAACATATTTTAATTTGAAATTGTGATCAAATTGTGATAATTACAGACCTGATCACAAAATAAAACTTCAGTTTAATAAATATTATTGATAATTCATGCATTTTGGCACAATTCTTACGTCTAGTTACTCACACCAACAGTCGATGCATGGGTAGGGTGGTGGCTCCATCTGACCATTTGTCTGAAAGACTGAAGCCATTCAGAAAGAATGAAGCCAGGGTCATCAAACTTGGTATACAAGTGAACCTCAGGCTCAGCATGTGTTGCTATGCTTTTGGGGTTACAAGGTCAAAGGTCAAGGTGACTGGGTCACAAAAGGTAAAAATACTGTAAATTCTGGCCAATAGTGGCTTTATTATCACAAGATCACAAGAAATTTGCGCCCATGGTAGAACGGTGTCTTAGGCACGTAACAGATGTCAAAAAATGAGCTTGAGGATGGATATGGTCTAAAAGTTAGGTCACTTCAGATATTGATCTGTTACTTTATGCATGTCTCGAATCTTTAACAGGTGACTTGAGTTTCTCAAATGTCACAAGAAGAATTAGGGTACAAAAATGCGCTGTGGTCATAAGAATATTGATACAATGAAGGATTTTGTATGAACTCAAGTCAATTCCTGCTCGTGCTGAAATGGTGTCTTTTCCAGGGGTCAATGGGTTTTCCCGGACTGAAGGGAATGAAGGGTTTTCCAGGGTCAGATGGCCCCCTAGGACTGACTGGGTTACCAGGGTTACCAGGAAAACAAGGACGCCAGGTACAGTAGCACCAATGTATAGATCAAAAATATAATAAAAGAATATTGTTTCTGTGATGATTTAAGGCAACCGGGCTTAAACAGCAGATTTTCTGCTTTGCTATACATTATAAGTAATTATTTTTTAGTTCAGTATTAAAAAGGCTAATCTTGCTAGAAGATTTTATTTTTATAAAGCAGCACAAATGTGGGTCATGTGGAGGGGCCAGCGGGTTTGCTTACATAACTAAACTCAAGAGGATATATCCTTTACAGTACATAATGCTAAGTTGTCACAACAGACTTGTGGTCTGTACTGGCAGGATTCATAAACTCAATACAGACATGGATTGGCTCTTGCCAAGTTCCCAGGTGGACTCCGTCTGAGTGACCAAAGCTTTACTCAGCTGCTACCATCTGTTTTGAGGCTGAGACTTGAGACTTGACTTGGACTGATCATTAAAGGCCTTGTTTGATTTGATTGGCTTCCACTGTGTGCTGAGCAGTGGGTTTATTCAAATTAGTGTGCAGTCAGAGTCAAGTGGGATAGCAAGCATGAATGTCACTGTCCTTTTCAGCCAAGAATTGGAAAAACCACACTGCTCTGTCTGGCTTTAATTTTCATAACATGGTGTGAAACTCTGCATAGTCTCATTTTTGTAAGACCAGTTTGTATTTTGGATTGAAATTACAATGTTGTTTTGTGATCAACTTCCATGAAAGGTAAAGCTTATTTCTTCTTTTTTATTTTAAACTTTTTTTTTTTTGCTCAAAATCACATATTTTCACAAAACAAAATAAAACGCACAACAAAACCAAAACAAAGGGCTCTGGGTTGCCATATTTGCTCATATTAATCCAAGTATATAGTTCAGTTTTCAAGCATCATCCTGTCATTGATGTGTAAATCACCCATTTCTCTTGAAATTTTTCTTCTTGAGATCGTACCTTGTGGGTCAGCTGGTCCATAATGTACAGTATATTTCACCCATGAAATTCAGCCGGTTCTCTAGTGAGGGTGTTTCTGTCTGGCTCCGTTTCCTCATGATTGCTTTTTTTACAGGCTGCTAGTGAGATTTTCAACAGGTATCTGTCATCTCATCACACAGTGTTTCCAGTTTGTTTTAGTGTTCATCAAATATGTCTTAGCTGTGTCCTAATTCGGTTTTATCAATTAGGTTGTTAGCCGTAACCCAAAAATCAATGGACAACACTTTAAAACTCTGGGAAAAAAGGTGTGAACATTCAAACTGAAATGAATAAAGGTCAACTGCAATGTAACATCTGAAAGGAAAAATCAAATTTTAATGACAGTGTTTGGAAGAGCGTGCTTTACTCTGAAGGGGTTAAACCTTGATGTGCAGTCCTTCTGAGAAATGAATGGAATGAAACGGGGTGCAGTTCAATTAATGACCGAAATGTGTCACTAAAACCCAAATTTTCAAAACTTTATAGTGTCTGTAATGTTTTGGGTGTAGAGGATGTGCTCGAATGATGAGGCTGAGTTTAGTTCGTAAACCAGCTTTATTGACAGAACACATCGTCTAGCATTCTCAAAGCAGGAAAGAGGAAGAATCATATCTCATCACCCTTTTATATGTTTCCAGCATCAGAATTCAAGTCACATGGTGTTTTCAGTAAACATACAGTCACAAAGCATCCCTTTGAACCTTCACCATTGTCTCTCATTTCTTGATGAACCGGAAATCTCTCCGGGGCATCTTCTGTGGGACAAAAAAGACAAATCTCACACCACCTCATTATCTTCTGCAGATTCGAGTCCTTTGTCCTTCCAGACGTGACACCCTCAATACACATGCAGTCATGTCTCTGTGGAAATGTGAGCCCACAATGTGTGTCGCCCACACTACCCCCCCAAACGTCTAGTAAGGGCAAAACTGCATGGCATAAAAAAAGAAAAACACAAAACACTCCATATATCGCTAATCAATCCACCAACTGCCTAGGTTTTAACTTTCTGCCGAATCTGCTGCAACCTGGCTTTGCTGCCCCTGCAACATCTCTCTGCATCTGTGGATTAAAGCTGTTAGCACCTTTCTGTGAAGATTCTGGAGAATGTCCTCTCGGTGGCCTGCCACGGCGGGGGGGCCTCGCGAGCTGCACTTCCTCATCAGCCAAAACAAAAGCGGGTTTGAGCCTGTTTATGCAAATCAACTCCCTTCTGCCCCCTAAATCTAGCAGAAAATGCTTCTGCCCGGTCTCCAGCACTCTGAACGGTCTGTCATAAAACGGCCGCAAACTTGGACGCTGAGCATCATGTTTAACAAAAACAAACTCTGCATTTTTTAAAGCCTTTGGCACAAAAACGTGTGGGAAACTGTGATGGACCGGGCCAGGGAGCGTGTTTGCTCCTGAGTCGCTCTGCCACGGCTGAGCAGGGGGGCCATTTGGTGCGGGATTATCGGGGAGAAATTCCCCCGGCAAACGGAGAGGTTGTGCAAAAACTAATTCAGCCGGGGAAGCATGTAAATCTTCCTTAGGTGCAGAACGCAACCCCAATAAAACCCATGGAAGTTTGTCCACCCAATTTGTATCCGTCAGCGACGCTCTGAGGGCTGCTTTCAATGACCTGTGAAAGCGTTCGCATAAACCATTAGCCTGGGGGTTATACGCGGTAGTGCGATGAATCTTCACTCCCAAGCTGCGGGCCATCGATGACCATAGTTCGGAAATAAATTGGGGATCCCTGTCGGACGTTATGTCCGACGGTACACCGAAACGCGCAACCCACGCTGCTAAAAATGCTCACGCAACTTCTTCCGCTGTGGTTGATGTCAGAGGAATCGCCTCTGGCCAACGCGTGGTGCGATCCACCATCGTCAAAAGATGTGTGTGCCCGTGTGATAATGGGAGCGGGCCCACCAAGTCAACATGCACGTGATCAAAACGCTTAGCAGGGATGTGAAAAGGTTCTAACGGGGCCTTAGTGTGTCTGTGTATTTTGGCTCGCTGACACGCTACGCAGGCTGCCGCCCATTCCTTGACCTGTTTGCGCAACCCGGGCCAAACAAATTTCTCCCCCACCAACTTAATCGATGCGCGCACCCCCGGGTGCGCGAGAGAATGGACCGAGTCAAAAACACGGCGACGCCACGCGGCTGGCACCACGGGGCGGGGCCGTCCCGTGGAGACATCGCAGATTAGTGGGGGCATACCACTTTGTTGATCCCTGTGCTCCAGCCTTAACCCTGTTGGTCCAGACTGGAGCGCGCGCACGTCCGCGTCGTTAACCTGCTCCGCAGCCATGGCTGCATAATCTAACCCTACACAGACCGGGGCTGCGCGCGCTCCTGCGTCGCTGCCCGGGCCCGCGGCCACGGCTACAGAGTCTGCCCCCATGGGGCTTGGTGGTGCTACCGCGCGCGAGAGGCAGTCTGCCACAACATTGTGTTTACCTGCGACATGCTGAATATCAGTAGTGAACTCCGATATTGCGGCTAGTTGCCTTTGTTGTCGGCCTGACCAGGGTTCTGAAATTTTGGCCATCGCAAACGTTAGCGGTTTATGATCCACAAACGCGGTGAAACGTCACCCCTCTAACCAGAACTGAAAATGGCGGATGGCCAAGTGTAGGGCCAAAAGCTCCCTGTCAAACGCACTGTATTTACGCTCACTATCGCGCAAAGTCCTACTGAAAAACGCGAGGGGTTGCCAGGTACCTGCCACAAACTGTTCAACTACCGCCCCCACCGCTACATCGGAAGCGTCAGTGGTGAGCGCCATGCGGGCCGTTGGAACTGGGTGCGCTAACAAAACTGCGTTTGCCAGGGCTTATTTTACCTGGGCAAAAGCGCGCTCCCGCTCCGGAGACCATTCAACTTTATTTGCGGGCTTTTGTTTTTTTAACGCGGTGTACAATGGCTGCATGAACCGTGCTGCGCTTGGGAGGAACCGGTTGTAAAAATTAACCATCCCTAGAAACTCCTGAAGCGCCTTGATCGTTTGAGGTTGCGGAAAATCCGTTATGGCACGCACTTTCTCTGGAAGAGGAACCGCTCCTTCTGCCGAAACGTGATGCCCCAAAAAATCAATTTGCGCCACCCCAAACTGGCACTTCGCTGGGTTAACTATTAACCCGTGCTCTGCCAGCCTCCGAAAAACTGCTGTGAGGTGTTTTTCGTGCTCGCCCTCGGACGCGCTGGCTACCAAAATATCGTCCAAATAAACGAACACGAAAGGGAGGTCGCGTAAAACTGCATCCATCATGCGTTGGAAAGTCTGCGCGGCCCCCTTGAGGCCAAAAGGCATGCGCAAAAATTCAAAAAGGCCGAAAGGAGTTATGACCGCTGTTTTGGGTACATCTTGCGCGCGCACTGGAACCTGGTGGTAACCGCGCACCAAGTCTATTTTAGAAAAAATGCGCGCCCCCGCCAAATGAACAGAAAAATCCTGAATGTGCGGAATCGGGTAGCGGTCATGAGCTGAAACGTTGTTCAACCTGCGGAAATCGCCGCAAGGTCGCCACGAGCCGTCAGCCTTTGGGACCATGTGTAGCGGCGAAGCCCAAGAGCTCTTGGAGCGTCTAACAATGCCCAGTTTTTCCAGATTAGTGAACTCCTCGCGCGGGATGGCCAGTTTAGCTGGGTCCAAGCGCCGAGCTTTTGCAAAAACGGGAGGGCCGGTGGTGGTTATAAAATGTTCCACTCCATGTTTAGCCACCGTCGCAGAAAACGTGGGGACTGTGAGTGCTGGGAACTGAGCAAGCAATGTGTGAAACTTACCACCCGCAGCTGAGACGCTGGCATGTGCAGTCGGCGGGGCCACCCGAGCTGTGCAGGGAATAGAATGAAAGGACAGTGCATTAATCAGACGTCTATTAGCAAGGTCAACCAATAAACCATGTGAGCACAAAAAATCAGCCCCTAACATGTTGAAACTGACTGCTGCTACAATAAATGTCCACTCAAATGAACGGCCCTGTAAGGACAGAAGCATGGTCCTCTCACCGAACGTTTTAATCGCAGAGCCGTTCGCTGCTGACCCTGACACCCAGGGAGCTTTAGACGGCATCAGCCGTTCCGCGTAGGTGGGTGTGACGAAACTCAGCTGGGAGCCTGTGTCCACGAGGAACTGTTTCCCCGAGTGTGCATCCGTCAGGTAAAGCAGCTTGTTCTCGTTGCCGAGGGTCGCAGCTGCTACCGGCCCTCAGTCTTGGCGTTTCCCTGGCGCTTGAAGTTGCACGGCAGGACGCAACTGTGCGCTCTCTCTGCAAAACGGCGGTGGTAGAAACATTGGCCGTCCTCCGCTCCGCGTCGTCTGGCCCCCATCGCCGCCGTCGTTGGTGCGTCTGGTGCCTCGGCCGCTGGACCTGCGCTGTCTCCGGACGCCGTTCCTGGGCTAGCAGCTGCAGCCGAAACCGCGTTCCGCTTGTGGGCGTCGACAAGCCGCTGTGCCTCTTTGCTCAGCCCATGGTAGTCTCGCCTGGCCAATCGGGGCGACTCTGCCAGGGCCACTTTCACTGCTGGTGGCAGAGTCTGAAGGAAAAGGTGGGCGAAAATGAATTCGCCATCCTCAGAGTCTTTGAGCCTCAGCATCTTCACCATCAGGTCCGCAGGTCTATCGTTCTCTGACTCCGTCAACGTCAGGAGCCCCTCTGCTCGTTGTTGGACTGAAGGGGTGAAATGGCTGATCAGCGCGTCCTTCAATGCGCTGTACTTGTCGCTGTCTGGTGGATGATTAACCAAATCCTCCACTCTCTGGACCGTGTCGCTGTCCAGCTTCGCTACCACATGGTAGAATTTTGTGTCGTCGTTGGAGATTCTCCGGAGGTTGAACTGCGCCTCGACTGCGCTAAACCATGAGCGCGGGCTGTGTTGCCAGAAATCGGGCAGCTGGATCGTGGAGGCGGCCATCAGGCTGGCTTCCGCCGAGCCCCACTCGGGAGAATTCTGTCTGCTCATTTCTTGTCGTAGGTCACCAGTGTAGAGGATGTGCTCGAATGATGAGGCTGAGTTTAGTTCGTAAACCAGCTTTATTGACAGAACACATCGTCTAGCATTCTCAAAGCAGGAAAGAGGAAGAATCATATCTCATCACTCTTTTATATGTTTCCAGCATCAGAATTCAAGTCACATGGTGTTTTCAGTAAACATACAGTCACAAAGCATCCCTTTGAACCTTCACCATTGTCTCTCATTTCTTGATGAACCGGAAATCTCTCCAGGGCATCTTCTGTGGGACAAAAAAGACAAATCTCACACCTCCTCATTATCTTCTGCAGATTCGAGTCCTTTGTCCTTCCAGACGTGACACCCTCAATACACATGCAGTCATGTCTCTGTGGAAATGTGAGCCCACAATGTGTGTCGCCCACATGGGGTTTTTTTTTTCTTGTGTTAGTGTGTTTTTCTTTTCATTATAATTTGCCTGGTCAAAAAGTCACACTAATGTGCTATTGGACTGCCTTTAGCTTTGATTACTGCACACATTCACCATCATTTCTGTAATCTTATGTTATGTCACAACATTTATTTTCATCCAGAGTTGCACTGATTTATTATTTTATTTACTGATTGGCAAGATCTTGTGTTGATGATGGGAGAGCTAGACCAGATTCATTCCTCAAAGATGATGATTCTCCACTATCCTTGCAGGGTTTAATAATGCATTGGGCAGTTCTTAACCTAGTTTTAGTAATCTCCTTAGTTGCTTTCTTTCCTTGATGTGAGTCAGTAATTTGACTCATCCGGAAACCAAGTAACCTCTTTTCCAAAAACGTCTTCAGACATGGTTGTATAAAAATGGGAAGGTTCTGTACTTACTGTATTAGTTAGTGTTAAATAACTTGTTTCCAGTTGGAATATATAAATTACTGAAGTAATTATCAAATTAAAGGATCTTATGTTCTCGTTTAGTGAAATTGGCCAGGTGATGTGCTTTTGGAAAAAGAACAAAAAAATCCAATCCTGCAGCCTGATTGTTTGCAGAGTTGTACTGCCATAAGATACTAACCCTACTTGTCAGAAGAATATCAAAGAACACTTGATACTTATTTATATTGCAACAAGTCACAATAAGACCACCATGCTTCGTTAACTTGTTGAATTGCTGTTAAATAAGAATTAAAAAAACCTTAATGTCATAAAGATAAGCAGTATAATGTTATCAAGAGAAAATGTGGCTCCACTTTCCTTCTCAGCAAACCTTAACAGTTTTTAGTATGGATTTCTCACTAGTCTTATATCTATTTAAAACAATATCTGTATGTGAAGTTCAAGACAAAATTTAATAACCCCGATGTCTTTAAAATTAAGCAACATTATACAAGAGGGAGCAGTGCCGTAACAATGACTATATTACTGTGGTGATATGTGGTTTGGTCATAGGTCCGACACAAAGTGGCGAGCTGAAGACAAAACCTCAGTTACATGTTCATGATACTGTATGACTTCAAGTGTAATATTGCTTTTATACAACAGTTCCACAAGCAGTTTCTTAAATGACAGCAACACAGGGCAAAATATTCAGATTTTTGTGTTTAACCAGTTATTTTGCTCTGCAGAGAAAAATAGCCCCTTCTGAAAGTACCCAGTTAACTGTTGCTCAGTGAGAATAATATACAAAAGAATTGTCCTATTGTCATTTCACACATTCTGTAAAACCTATCAGTACTTCTTAATAAAGGAAGTTATAACTTAACATATGTGGTCAACAATGTCAAAAAGCAAACCATACACAGGCTTTATGGAATAGAACTGTTTCTGATAAAAGCACATTTCTAGGTGTTTTTTGAATATATTCAAAGTTCCACTTTTGATTTGGTGCACTGAGAATGCATTTTGTTGATGAGAAAATTCACCTTGTATCTTTATAACCACTTTCCTGCTCTACTTTTTGTATGTATTTATTTTGTCACCATGTCCTGTGTACATGCAGGGTCAGAGAGGTCTGGTGGGACAAGACGGACCTGCTGGACGTCCAGGTCCCAGAGGAGAAGCTGGACTTCCTGGAGGACCTGGTGAAAGAGGACCACCTGGCCAGAAGGTGATCACTGCATTTATTCTAAATTATTGCATCATGTGTTGACAAAAAAAAAATAAAGAAATATGTTAAAAAGTTCTTGTAGCACTTTTAAAAATTCTGTCCCTGTTGTTGGCTCAGGGAGAACCCGGTCTGTCTGGGGACAGGGGGGTCCCTGGACTCAAAGGGATGGCGGGGGCCACAGGGGACCAGGGCAGGAAAGGTGACCAAGGACAAAAAGGACAAACAGTGAGTGACATTTATTACTGCAGAAGACACGGCAGCGCTAGAACACCAGTAACTGCAGAAATAAAAGTTATGGATTTGACATTGTGCTCCAGTCTCTAATGAGCACTGAAGTATCACATTAGATTTTAGAAAATTCTTTCTACTTTAAAGGAAATCACTTTATGCTTATCTTAAAATGGAAATCAATTCTGTGTCAACAACTGCCACATTCTTATAAACAATATGGCAGCTGTTTGACATTTTTATGGCTTTGAAATCTTATTTAAGGTCCAGAGGAATAATTCTGTTGTGGCAGGACATCACCCTGTTCTGGACCCAAGTAAGAACTTTGGACAGAATGGACAGCCATGTATCGCCACATAATCAACCATGACTTAGCAATACTAGCATGTCAGAATTTTTGCACTTTTTTGCAGAGTTTGACAGCCTCTGACTATGGTTGTACAACAAGCTTTTAGAGCATACTGTAGAATGGGGATAACACTGAACACTAGAACAGAAGTAATCTGTCGATGAGGTGTCGAAATTCTACACGCATTATCTGCCTTACAGCAAAATATTTTTCAATTGTCCCATCCTTCAGATACTTAGGAAGCATGCTCTTAGAAGACAACAGCATTAATAGAGAGATCCTAAACTGAATCAAGCAGATATCATATAGCTACTTTGGAAGACTCTGGTGCAAAGTTTTCCAAAATGAGAACCTCCATCTTCTTGCCTACCAGGCCATCTCCATGACTACCCTCCTCCACAGCTGTGAAGTCTGGGTAACATACAGCTGCCATATCAAGACCTTGAAGTGATTCCATGACACCGTCTCTAGCACATACTGGGAATAACTTGGCGTGATCTTGTGCCCCATTCTGAAATACCTGCAAAGACCAACTGTTTTAGTATTGAGGCCATGATCACCCAACATCAGCTACAATGATCAGGGCATGTGATCAGTGCCCCGGCAAATACTGTACAGCCAATTACATCATGGTCAGTGCTTGGCTGGAGGGCAAAAGAAATGATACAAGGACCAACTTAAGATGGCACTAAAAAAGTGTGAGATTAGACCAGAGAACATTGAAAACCTAGCTGCTAATCATAAAAGCTGGTGGCAACTGTGCATAGAAGGGACCTACACAATGGAGGAAGAAGAAGACAGCCAGGAGACAGAAGAGAAATCAGTCAACAGCTGCCACCGTCACTACAACCTCCACCTCTGTACAGAGTTGGCACGTGGATCCAGGATAGGGTTGTTGAGCCACTGAACCACTCAACACTGTTAACAAAAGTGGACGTCATCAAATTCAACTGATAACCAGCAACTTTCTTATGGTGTTCAGAAGAGAGACAGCTGTGCATGCACATGAAAACAAACAAGATGAAGAGTCACATCAAGGACCCCTATTACAATGATCTAAAGCACGCATTTGCACCATGCTTTCCATTTTGCACTGTGGTTTTGCTATTTTATGAAAAGATGTCTGCAGTAACACCATTATAATCATTTGCTTTGACCTTTATAAATTGTGTGTGCGTACTAACTTCCAACATAAATCTTTCTCACTTTAAGAATTAGATGTCTGATCTGTTTTAATAAAAAATGTCAACAGGGAGTCAAATGTTCTAAAATGACAAATATGTGAAAATCATCTTTTTATTGTGAATGTTTTATGTAAAACACTTTATCATCAGAGCCAGCATTTTATATTAGCAGCCTCAAATTTCATATTTCATTATACATATACTGTGCATGCTACTTGCTAAATTAACACTGAAAGTGCTTTTATGTGTTGACTCTGTTTTTACTGTTGAATATAATACCCTCAGAGTCACCTAGGGAAATTGCCAGTGTTAAATAAACTCTAAAGGTGCGTTCAGGCCAAATGCAAACGGGCAAATTTTTTGCACAGTATGATTACATTATAACTCAATGTAAACACGCAAATAGACATGAATTCACCTTCTGAGTGAGAGGCAGACAGGCAAAGTTGCCTTTATAACTTCTGCAGCAGTGTTCAACCTACTGTGGAAATCCCCAAAATAACGTCACACTTTAGGTTTACATTATCCGACGGAGAGCTCACCTGAAGAAGTTGTCCCTGTCTCCAAAACTGTACAAGATGATGAGTGTTTCCGTTGCTAGCTTGCTAGCCTTGTTAGCACGTACGTGGCAGGAATCCGTGGGTAAATAACTCTGACATCCCAATTTAGCTGAAAAGCTGCCGGTCCTCCTGTTTCCAGGTGAGTGGCAGTCTCATTTTCAAACTAGTTTACTCTGCAGTGGTGATACTTTTACTCCGGTGACGGCAGAATCTCAAAGCTAGCATATTACTTTTATTATTAGTTTGTGTGTACTCGCCTCTTTCCATTCACTTTGTATGGATTCGCGCCACCCGTTCACATTTGGTCTGAACGCACCTTAAGGCTGCGTATCCACCAAATGTGTCTTTTCCGCTGTGGGCGGCTGTTTTCCATTCATTCTCTACATAGTCCAGTGTTTACAGTGCTGAGCGCCCTCGGCACTGAAACGATCTCGGCGGTGGCCACTTTTTGTCGCAGCGATCAGAGCTGAAAAAAGTTCAACTTTTCAGACTGCAGCTGAGCTCGTCAATGTCAGACCTTAAGCCGCCAATCAGAACTGCTGCGTGGGTGGGACATAGGACGCCGGTACTAGTCTACTCAGACTCCTGCTTTCCGTGTCATCATATTTTACATCCAGAGTTGCTAGAAAATGTTTCCTGTCCATTGTTATTTAGAGACTGCTATTAAAAAATCAGTAGAAAGTCTGACAATAGGAAAAGCGGAAGTACTGAGCTGAGCGTGACAAGCTGTTGCTGGGATACAGGGCACAGACTTTTTTTTTTTTTCCCAGAGCGCTGCGTACAAACGCTGACAAAAATGCTCAGGGTGGTCGGGCGACAAAAAAACGCGCTTGGTGGACACGCAGCTTAAGAGTGTTAAATTTGAGCAGTCGAAAAAAGCGAAGGGGCCCCTGGTGACCTGGTGGTTAAGGGCGCTTATTTGCAGTGATGAATCATAAAAAAAGAAAAAAAATGACTAGAAACTGGTCAGCTAAAAGCTATAAAAGAAGCTGGTTATTGGGTTTAATATTTTATATACTGTATTTATTTCATGTTGCTGAATCATCCTCATAACTTTCAACCTCAGGCTTTCCTCCCCCATCAGGCTACCAGCATGATGATGCTGTTTGACCTTTAAACTGCTCAACAGATGCTGTCTTGCCATACATTTTTGTGCTTCGTTTAGGATTAATTGTCCTGAAATGTAAACACATAAGTTGCAAGGGGCAATGCTTTTCATGCTATACGAGGGTGGGTTGGGGTGAGGGGTGGGAGGGCTGAAAACTTCATAGGCTGAAAAGTTCATAGTGGTCAAATTTGACTAAATGTGATTTATTTTTCAACATAGTCTCCCCTTCGGTCCACACACTTCTTCCATCGGTGTTGCAACGCTTGGATCCCTGCGGTTGAAAAATAAACCACATTTAGTCAAATTTGACCACTGTGAACTTTTCAGCCCCCCTTTCATTGAAATTCATTGAATCAGTGTTGCCTCAGTGTGGCAAATCATGGTGTGATGATTTTCCACACCATGAACATATTGTTTTCCTAATGGAGATTATTAACATTTACTATTTAGCATAAACATAAACAACAGTCAGCTTTGTGCACAAAATCAGCAGTTTGAATTGGAGGAGAATTCACAATAATTTCAATTAAAATGAACTCTGTTTGGCCTCCCTAATGAAAACATACCTGTATGTTGATATTTATTTTTACTGAATATTTGAAAAGTTAACTAGAGGCGTGTTCCCTTCTGCTTTGTTGTTACTATAGTGACCGTTGACTGTGAGTACAGCTTAGGTACTTGAAGTATCCTTGATATAATGTACCTAAAAAATAAGTGTAGTCATTCCTACAAGTTTTTAACTGTTTTTAATTGTTGAAATCATTACAACAGTGATGATACAATGATTTTGTGGCATTTATAAACTCCTGAAGATATTCTTGTTAAACAGGGTTTTAGAGTCTCATATACTGTTAAATGTTTCTCTAAACATAGCTACAGGGGCCTGTGTAACCACTCTGGGTTGGAGCTAAAATGTATGACACTTTTCCACCTTAAGTGGAGTTGTAAATTATCTGGGTGAGACCAGGAATGGAAACATTCTGCCCATAAGGCTGAGTTATGTAAGATCCTCATACTCTAGAGACTTAAAAAAGGGCACTCCACTTTACTTATGTAACTCCACAGATACTCAGGAAAAAAAGCATTAACACTTAATCCATCACTCTCTCCCCTTCCTATGGTTATCTGCATTGTTGACCATGAAGCAGAGAAGACTGGGACCCTTGGGTCAGATCCCCTTCCATGTTTCGCTGAATAGAGTTTCTCAGCCAAAGTCACTAGTTTGAAAGCGGAGCTGTCTAAAGAATGTAAAAGACTGGCTGTACAAACAGTGTCTGCCACCCTGTACGATGGCCAGGTCATAGAGACGGGATGGAGATCAGATGTCTATCCCACAGAGAGTCTGACTCTGATGTTATATGAATATGTATCTGGACTACTGTAGATCCAGACATAAGCCCCTTGTCCTAGTTTTGAAAAGGGGTATTTTTCTTTTTTAAAGTTCAACAAATGCAATGTCTGGAGGTGTAGTTGTAAAAATGCAAAAAAAAAAAAAAGGCAAAAAGGACTGAAACTACCATATAAATAAGTTATGTTCTTATTATTACATACAGGATTTAACATCAAATATTATTAAAAACTAGGGCCTCTTGTTTCAATGTAGAAATCAGTAATGCAGGGGGAGGATTTATCATTGTCTCCAATAGCATTTTTTTTTGTTTGTTTTAATAGGGTTTTATATATGTATGACTCAGATATGACTCGTACTATAATTTGTTGACAGAAGCAGCCACTTAAGCAAAATTTCATATAAACCTTTTAGAAAATATGCCTAGATTTCACAAATTTATTCTGATGAATGTGCTTTCTGTTTGTAGGGAGAAAATGGAGATGTGGGATTGGTTGGTTTGCAGGGCTTTCCCGGACCAAAGGTGAGAGTTTAAAAGCTTACAAGCGTGGTGTAAAATACAATTAAATATGAAATGATATCATGATTTATACATGCCATTCAGGACTACATATGACCTGTAGCACATTCATTTTACTTCCTTTAATCAGGGACCAACAGGTGATCTTGGATTACGAGGCTTTCCTGGCCCCAGAGGCCCTGTTGGAACTCATGTAAGTGGAATAGAAACAGTAGTGCTGTATGCTGGTGTGCTGCCGTTCTTTTCTTTAGTGCACACTCAGAAATGGACTTCTGCACATGGCATGTCAAAAATGTATTAAGCAACTCCCCAGGCAATCCCCCACCCCTGGTAATTTCCCCCAGGCTTCTTCCCCCATGGGAGTTCCCTCCAGAACCAGATGAAGACAGTCTTCAGATCGAGATTTAGGCTACAAGTCCGCAGAGAGAACTTTTTTCTTTTGATTTTCAGTGTAGTTGAACATTTAATGTGCTCAACAGCCTTGGCACAAAAAGACAAATTCTCAGTGGCTGGCAATTTTTCGTGCTGTGCCTGGAGCGCTGAAAGTTGGAAAAAAGTTCAGCTTTTGGAAGGCCACATTACTTGTCAGCTCCACACCTCTCTAATCAGCCACTCAGCATGAGGCTAAAAGGATACCATGATATTATTTGAAAGCAAAATCTTGGAGGGATGTGTGTTTTCTTACCAGTTTGTTGCAGTATAGTATACTCAGCAGGGCTGGGAGTCATCACTGATTTCCAGAATCGATTCAATTTTGATTCAATCCTAATTCAATCAGGGAAATTACCATTTTAATAGCTATTTTAGTTGCCAGAGGAAAAAAAAATTAGAGACTTAATGCTGCAAATTGTACCAGGAATACTCTAATACATAAATTATCACAAAGAACTGACCCAAAATCAGTTGCAATAATGCACTTTTTATTATTTAACTTATTTCACAAAGTGCTAACAAGTGCTTTCTTTAGTGCAAAGGGTGTGTAGTGTCAAGTTAACCCAGAGTAAGCAAATTCAATACATGAAGCATGTATACAAAATCTCACTGTATTTCAGTCCCTCCATGATTTCACAGGCTGTTTTTCTGATTGTTGCGGCCCAAAAAGCCTGAATTTACTATTTCATTAAAAATATATATACATATCTAACATATATATTGAATTTGATGGCAGCAACATGCCTCAAAAGAGTAGGGACAGGGGCAGTAAAAGGCTGCAAAAGTAAGTACTGCTAAAAAGAAACAGCTGGAGGAATGTGTATCAACAGGCCAGTAACATGATTAGGTATAAAAAGAGTGTCCAAGCCTTTGTGGTACTGGAGCTGTACATTGTCAGCCTTGTCACATTTGAAAGCAAAACATTCAGAGTGGTTTATTTATTATATCCTCATTCTTACTGTTTTTCAGGGATTCACTGGACCCAGTGGCCCTGAAGGAAAGATGGGCCCGTTGGGAAAACCCGTACGTTTCTCTTTGTGTGTATTTATGAATTTCATCGCACTGAAAGCAGAATTATTGCAGAATTTACTGCAGGGGTTATCTTTTACTTTGCATTTATTTGTAGGTTTAATGGTATGTGCTTTTACTGTGTTTTCTACAGGGGCCAAGCGGCCCTAAAGGAAGCAGTGGTGAAATTGTAAGATTTAATTTAAATTGTTTTTTAATTATAAAAATTGAAATGTCTCTTTAATCTGTTAATGATTTCTATTATGTATGATTACATTCTAATAAACCTTTTCACAGTTATGCTTTACTGAAGTGTCTGGCTAAAAACTAATAACTGAAAGATGCTTGAATGCTAGCAGTGGGTCAGTGGTAGTTTCATTTTCTGACCAATATCTTAAAGGGGTCATTGACTGAAAAATGGTGTGTTTGTAGGTTTTAACTGTCGCAAATGTGGTAAATGGTCACATAATTAGCCAAAAATTTTCCAAACAGTCAACGATCTGAAAAAAGCACACTGCCTTCATCTCATTTTTCTCTCAGAGAAACTCCCCAAAATGTTTTTTGACTCTTCCTGGTAAGTTTTCCTACGTCAAGTCTTGAAAAAGCCCACTCACTGCCGTCCTAAAGACCCACTCACTGCTCTATTATTGGCCCGCCTAGCTGTCCATCATGTAGATCAAAGTGGTGGCTAAAGGTAGCCTAATAGCCCCTGAACTATTAGCCCAAGAGCTAACACTGGTACCAGGACACTGGCTGTAAGCATGGGTTATATTGTTATTTTCTTCAGATCTTAGTCACCCTAATAGCCATCCCTGTTATCACCTGATTCACTCCGGCCCATCTCCAAGTGGTTTCATTATGATTCCACAGTGGATCGCCCGTCCCAGCACACCAGTCGCTTTTATGGCCCGGGACCAGGGCTACTGGCCACTGTTATAACACCAGTATGTGCGATCCGCCGTAGAATCAGGACAAAACCACTGAGAGATGGGCCACAGTGACATGAGGGACAACACCGAACCAGCTGATAACAGGGATGGTTATTAGGGTGACTAAAATCTGAAGAAAATAACAATATACACTTACACTTACAGCCAGCGTCATGGTCCCAGTGTTAGCTCGTGGGCTCATAGGCTACCTTTAGCTGGCCATGCGAGCCACAAGCCGGTACAGGCGATCGGCCGCGGAATCACAATAAAGCCTCTGGCTCCCTGCAATCAAAAAGTCCCTGGACCAGATGCTGCTGGTTCTCACGCCCAACAGCCCCACTGTCCTCCGTCGATCCACTCTTCTCGCGCGGGTAACGTAGTTGCTCCAGTTTTCAGCTGGCTATGAGAGCAGAGTGAAGCTCCACAGAGCCACACTGCCCTTTGAGATCCCTTGGCTCAGTAGCTTGCCCCGGGTTGCAGTGATTGTCCTAGTGATTTGTTGTAGAATCACGGAAAAATTTTTGGGCGATAAACCGAACTGACATGAGATTCACCATCAAGTGTGGATCGGTGAACCAGAGCACTGCTCAACTGAGCTTGGAGGCTAGAAGCTAGTCAGGTATAATGGCTAACTGACGTAAGAGGGAGGGTGGAGTTGAAATGGTGAAGGATGGTTGTTAAGTGACAGGCCTTAAATCAGAGCGTTTAAAGAAAGCCAGGAAAAATAAAAAAAACAAATTTGCTTCAATAATTTAAAAAAATTACAGAAAATGTGAACAAAATATGTCACAAACATTTCATTAAGACATGTGAGTTATTAAAATGTGGGAAAAGTGCAGTCAATGACCCCTTTAAAGTGACACTACTGATTGCTGTGTTTAAGTAGCATTGGTTTCAGGTCTTTCTAGTCCTCTCAGATGACACTTTGTAAAAGCAGTTGTCACAATATCAGTTTGGGGAACTCAAACAGGTGAAAAGAATGTATTGCTGGCACATCGATTTAGTCCTTTTAACATGAAGCTTATGTGTTTCTGATACATTTAGGGCCCCCAAGGACCGCAGGGAAGTCCAGGACCAAAAGTAAGTGTTTTCCTTGTGTTTTTCTGACATTTTAGTATGACACATACTGTATAAATGTTGTTTAGGATTCCTTTTTATTATCCCCGCCGATCAAAGGCAAAGACTGAAGGGGTATTGTCATGAAGCGGTCCACCCATTCATCCATCTGACCATCCGTCCCACTTTTGTGAAATCATCTCCTCCTACAGTTTTCGTCCGATTGTTCTGAAAGTTGGCAACAGGGTTTGATATACACTGATAATTTACAGTACATATTGCAATTTGGCCCCGATCCAATGATTTTTGCAGGAATTTTGGGGTAAAGGTCAAATGTTCCTGATGCCCCATATTTATACAATGAATAAAGCTAGGCTTCCCAGACTTGCTACACAGGTTCACCCTGAGACCCTGACCTCTGACTATGGGTTTGGGGTCAAAAGGTCAAGGTTAGCATTCCTCATGCTCCATTGCTATCCAACAAGTAAAGCAAGGGTCACCAAACAGTACACAGGTCCACCCTGAGACCTTGAACTGTGATTATGAGTTTGGGATTGCAAGGTCAAAGGTCAAGATCAAAATGACATATAAATTATATGTCAACAACAAAGAAAACTAGGGTCACCAAACTTCCTACAGAGGTTCACCTTGGGACCCTGACCTACATCTATGGGTTTGGGGTCAAAAGGTCAAAGGTCAGCATTAATATTCCCTTTGTGCTATTACTATAGAACAAGTAAAGCTACGGCCACTAACCTTGATACACAGGTTCAGCCTGAGACCCTGACCTCTGACTATGGGTTTGGGGTCAGAAGGTCAAAGGTCAAGATTGGCATTCACTATGCCCTATTACTATAGAATGAGTCAAGCTAGGGCTACCAAAGTTACTGCACAGGTTCACCTTAGAATGCGGACCTACAACTAGGGATTGTATGCAACTATTTTTGCTGTATATTCATAGATGACAGGCCTAATATAATTTGGTTCTGCTGCAATAATTATATGCAAAAGCTGAAAATTGCTCTCTTTCAGTGACATATTGGGATCTTCAAAGAAAAGATTCGGGGGCTATTACCCTCGCCTCATAGTGCTCTTGTTATTAAAGGCTGCATTCACACCAAGATAGTCGGGGGGTCTCAGTTTGACTTGGCAGGGAATGGCGAGAATTTTCACACCTTCGTTTGGTTCGGTTTGCATTCACACAACACTTCACTCAAGTGGACCAAACTGCTTGGACAACATCATGCAGTCACAACAGCTGCTCGTTTGTGGCGCTGTAGCCGAAACCACCACTGACCAGGAAGAAAAATTCTCGGCGAAGAAGAGAAATACAGCTCATCGATTGGCCAGGACCAAAAAGGAAAATCCGGTGTTATGCCGAGAATTGCTCGCTTGCCAAGAATTGCATCCCATCCACCAAAACTATAAAATATAACACTACATCCAGGCTTGTAACCATTTGTGCATTTTTAGAAGTACCCTTTATACATTTTTAGAAGTAAAAATTGTTATTACCTTTTGTAAATAATCTTTAAATTATGTTTATTCGCCAGACGTTTTAGTGTTTCAAAGAGGGCTAGAAATCACAGTGATCCAACTCCACGCTTTACAATCTTCAAAGTTGAGCTTTTGCATTTATGCATTACACAACATAACAAAATAATTTTTTTGTAAGGTGTCTGTGTTTTTTTCAACTGATTTAAGACAATTTTGCACCACTGAATCCGAAAATGACATCTGTTTCTCTCGATCAGGTCAGGTTTTTATTCAAAGTTATAAGCAGTTGTACAGCAGTTGTACAGTTCTACTGTAAATTGAATAGTAGACACTGATAAAGGTAAGCACATGTAAATTGAATGTTATGTCATCATTGTTCAAAATTCAGAGAATTTCAAGAAATAAAAAAGAATTTTGCATCATATAAAGTGAAAATACCCATACATGTAAACAAAAATGTATAAAACATGTGGCCATAGTTCAAAAAGTTGACCTGATTGAGCAAAACCAATGAGATTTTTGGATTCAGCACATCAAAAATGTCCTAAATCAGCTAAAAAAACTTAGACAATAAATTTGGTGTTGACCAGTGTTATCGGCAAAAAGGATTATCACTTTTACAAAGTTGTATTGACTCTGACTAACACTAAACACCTGCTTGCAACGATGGGATGCAATTCTCGGCAAGTGAGCATTTCTCTGCATAACACCGTTCCCTTCAGCCGGGTTGTTTGTCCGTCACAGACAAATAAAAATAAAAAAGTTCCGCTGTCTGTATAAACCCCCGTGCCGCCATCATGTCGCTAAACGTTTTAAAAACCTCTTGTGTGTAGCCACAAGCAGCTGAGAAATCTGGTGCCCAGACCTAATATCTGTCAGAGCTTGCATCTCCTCACTACTCCAAGTCTGTCCACGAGACATTTTTTTTTAACTTTTCTCCTCGGCTTTCTCTGGTAAAAGTATTTCTTGGATCCGCGCAGTTGTCTTTATTGTTATTTTCTACCCAAAATGGAGGTTGAAGGACTGGGAGCTCTTCAGCTGAATCTGGATGTTGGATTTATTTACTCACGGATTCCTGCCATGGATGTGCTAACAAGGCTAGCAAGCTAGCAACGGAAACACACATCAAGTTTGCAAGGCAGGGACAACTTTGTCAGGTAAGTGGAAACTTCATCTGTCTGCATTTCACCCAGACGGTGAATTCATGTCTTTTCATGTATTTACAATGAGTTTTAATGTAATCGTGCTGTGCGAAAAATTTGCCTGTTCACATTTGATGTGAAGGCACCTTTACGGTAAACGCCACTTTGTCTTCTCACTATGTGTTGCTGTGGTTACACAAACACCGAGGGGCACGTTTGCCCTTTGGTCCGCTGGATACTCCGTTTGCATTCACACAGCAAACAAAGCGCACCAGACTTTGTTTGCAAGCGAACCGAGACCCCCGTTTTTAAGGGGACCAGACTTCGATTGTTTGGTGCGCACCAGAGTTCCAACGTGCGTTCAGATGGCACGAAATGAACCAAACTTTCCATGGAATACACTGTTTGGTCCTTTAGTCTGGACCAAACAGTGGCCATGTGAATGCGCCCAAAGAAACTGTTAGGATTTTTCATCACCACTGGATGTTGCACTTGAGCTCCACCCTCAAACCCAAACAAAGCCATCAGTTATCGACACCTCATAACACCCACCATCATCACCCGTCTACGTACCTCCTTGTAATTCTGTGACATGCAAAATCAGAGACCTTAGCCTGACAACCACCAGTAACGTGTTTCATGGGTTCATTTAAGTACATGCAGTGTTATTCGGAGTGGGTTAAAGTTTAATCGGAGGAATCAATAACATGCTAGTACCACTAAGCTAAATGGGCTAATAATAATCACAGGGTGCCACACACATAAGTTAATAAAATAAGCCAGATAACAACTGATCAGAATCAGAATCAGAATAAGCTTTATTGGCCAAGTATGCACAACACATACAAGGAATTTGACTTTGGCTAAAAACATTGCTCTCGTTGTTCAGGTGGAGGATTTAAATAAGGATTCAATGACAACAGAGTATGTACAGTAAATTACAGTCTGTCCACATTTCTATAAAAGGATGCAAATATATACAGGAATATATGCAGTTATTTACTCAGACTAACCACACTTTGCAGAAATATATGAAAAAATATACAGTCACACAGTATTTCAATGTGAACTCAGATTCAGTGATATAATGTGAATGAAGTAAAAAGCAGTGTGAGAGTTATGTGCAATGTAATAATGGATGAAAAGTCATGAGTACAGCAAACAGGTAGGACTAGGTGAATGTTAGGAGTTCATCAGAGTGATGGCTTGAGGAAAGAAACTGTTCCTGTGACGGGTGGTTTTGACCTTCAGTGATCTGTAACGACGACCAGAAGATAGAAGTTCAAACAGTTTGTGGCCGGGGTGTGATGGGTCAGCACGGATGTTTCCCGCCCGTTTCCTGGTTATGGACCGATATAAGTTCTCAGTGGAGGGTAGGTCGGTACCAGTGATCCTCTCCGCAGACTTAATGATCCGCTGCAGTCTGGTCTTGTCCTGTTTAGAGGCAGATCCAAACCAGACAGTGATGGAAAAGCAGAGGACAGATTGGATGATGGCGGTGTAGAAGACAACCAGCAGCTCCTGAGGCAAATCAAACTTCTTGAGCTGACGCAGAAAATACAACCTCTGCTGGGCCTTTTTCCGGACAGTGTCTATATGGGAGGACCACTTCAGGTTCCGGGAGATTGTGGTACCCAGAAACTTGAAGGAGTCCACAGTGGACACTGTGCTGTTGAGGATGGTGAGTGGGGGGAATGAAGGGGGGTGTCACCTGAAATCCACAGTCATCTCCACCGTTTTGGCTGGGTTAAGTTCAAGATGGTTCTGGCTGCACCAGAGGATCAGCTGCTCCACCTCCCGCCTGTATGCAGACTCATCATCATCCCGGATCAAACCAATGACTGTGGTGTCATCCGCAAACTTCAGGAGCTTCACCGAAGGGTCCTCTGAGGTGCAGTCATTGGAGTAGAGGGAGAAGAGCAGTGGGGAAAGGACACATCCTTGGGGGGGGTGCCAGTACTAATTTTTCGGGAGCTGGATGTAAATCTCCCTAGCTTCACCTGTTGCCACCTGTCAGTCAGAAAGCTGGAGATCCACTGGCAGGTGGAGGGGGGCACCTTGAGCTGGAGGAGTTTCTGATGAAGAATGCCTGGGATGATGGTGTTGAACGCTGAGCTGAAGTCGACAAACAGGATCCTGGCGTACGTCCCTGGGGAGTCGAGGTGTTGCAGGATGTAGTGTAGTCCCATATTCACTGCATCATCCACTGACCTGTTTGACCGGTAGGCAAACTGCAGTGGGTCCATCAGGGGGCCTGTGATGACCTTCAGGTTGTTCAGCACCAATCTCTCCAAGGATTTCATGACCACAGAGGTCAGGGCAACAGGTCTGTAGTCGTTTAATCCTGTAATAGAGGGTTTCTTGGGAACTGGAATGATGATGGAGCGTTTGAAGCAGGAAGGCACTTCACGCAGCTCCAGTAATCTGTTAAAGATCCGGGTGAAGATGGGGGCCAACTCGTTGGAGCAGACTCTCAGGCAGGACGGAGACACACCATCAGGTCCTGCAGCCTTCTTGATCTTTTGTCTCTGAAAGACCCGGCGCACCTCCTCTTCACAGATCGTTAGTGCTGGTGGGAGGTCAGAGTGGAGGAGGGATGGAGTTCCTGGGGCTGCAAATAATCCTTTTGTGTGGGTGGGAGGTGAGAACTGTAGGTTCTTTTCAAACCTGCAGTAAAAGCTGTTTAGGTCGTTAGCCAGCTGGAGGTTTTCCACAGGGTGGGGGGATGGTCTCCTGTAGTTGGTGATATTCTGCAGGCCTCTCCAGACAGAAGCAGAGTTGTTGGCTGAGAAGTTTTTTTGTAACTTCACACTGTAGCTCCTCTTAGCAAGCCTGATCTCCTTCGTCAGCATGTTTCTGGCCCGCTTGTACAGAGTCCAGTCACCAGTCCTGTAGGCCTCCTCCTTGGTCTGACGTAGCTGCTTCAGTTTAGGAATGAACCAGGGTTTATTGTTGTTGTATGTGCAGAAGGTCTTGGTCTGCACACACATGTCCTCGCAGAAACAGATGTATGACGTCACAGTGTCAGTGAGTTCATTTAGGTTAATGGCTGCAGCTTCAAAAACACTCCAATCTGTACAGTCAAAGCAGGCTTGTAACTCCAGCTTTGATTCCTCAGTCCATTTCTTCACAGTCCTTACAACAGACTTGGAAGTTTTTAGTTTCTGTCTGTATGTTGGAATAAGATGGAGCAGACAGTGGTCAGAAAAACCCAGAGCTGCACGGGGGACGGCATGATAGGCGTTTCTTAAAACTGTGTAACAGTGGTCAAGTGTATTTGTGTCCCTGGTGGGACATTTAATATGCTGTCTGTATTTAGGAAGCTCATTTGTGAGATTAGCTCTATTGAAATCACCCAGAATGATAAGCAGAGAGTCTGGATGTTTTTCCTCCACGTCTACTATCTGGTCAGCGAGGTGCTGCAGTGCCTCCGTTGTACAAGTAGCAGGCGGGATATAAATTCCGACCAGAATAAATGAGGAGAACTCTCGCGGTGAATAAAAGGGTTTACAGTTTATGAACAGTGACTCTAGGTTAGGGCTACAAAACTTCTTCAACACTGTGACATCAGTACACCAACCTTCGTTTATGTAGAAGCAGATTCCACAACCTTTAGTCTTTCCAGAGAATTCTCGGCTGCGATCAGTGCGAAACAGTTGGAATCCGTCCAGGCGCACCGCGCTGTCCGGGATGTGTTCACTCAGCCAGGACTCCGTGAAACAAAGGGCGCCAGATCTGCTAAAATCCCGGTTTTTGTGAGTCAGGAGCAACAGTTCATCCATTTTGTTTGCCAAAGAGCGGATATTTGCCAGATGGATCGATGGGAGCGGCGTGCGAAATCCTCGTTTCTTCAGCCTGACTAGCGCACCGGCACGTTTACCACGCCGCCTTCGTTTCCGGCCAGCGCCAATAGCCGCTGCTCCCACAGCTAAGATCGACTGAAAAAACTTCAGATCAGCAGCAGAATCTGGCGGAGAAGTTGCATTGGGAGGTAGTTTGAGTGAAAGTAGTTCCTCCCTCGAATAGGTGACTCGGACAGAATTTTGATATGTTGTTTCATAGGCTCACTATAGAATGCATGCAGAGTTATTAGGAATGGATAAATGTTTAATAAGAGGGATAAACCATATAATAGCAATGCTAACTAACTGAGCACTGGTGACCACAATGAGCATATAAAATTTTAAAAAATCAAGTCAAACACAGCATCTTACCTGAAGGGTGGGTTCTTCAGCTAGAATGCAGTTTTGTATCATCTCATACCATCTTGTATCATCTTCTGCAGCAAAAAGTAACTTATTGTAATACAGGGAAGCTCATGGGAGGCATGTCAGGCTCCATACAAGAGAGTCATAGTTATTCCCCAAAATGCTCACCATCTCAGGAAAGCCATTCCGATGTTTACTATTGTTTGTGAAATCTATTTACTGTACCTGCAAACCTTCTCGACACTGAACAACGGTTTTTTGGTATTGTAAAGCCTGGAAGATCTCTTATGCCTTATTGGGAACTGAATTATATAATTTTTCCTTTTATTCAAAGGCGGTTCAAAGGTTTCGGTGGGGGGGACACTAGAAATGTAGGTAGTCGGGCCAACACTGTTTGAGAACAACATCAGGAAAGGGCGGGAAAGTCAGGTCTAAGCAGTGGCTGACAGCACCAACCATTAATAGTAGATAGGGACTGTACATTTATTGTAATACAGAAGTGTAAAATGTTGTACAGAGTACCATTAATTCAAGTTTAGCTCAATTATCTCTGGGGGAATATGCATTACAAAGATTCAAAACTTAGCTGCATTATACTGTATGATTGAAGGATGAAGAAACTGCTCCAAATATGGTCAAATGCAGTAAAGCACTTAGTGTATGATGATTCACTTAAGTAATTAATGCTGTTGTCATGTAGCTTAATTTAATCCACTGGCATATGATATACTAGAAGATGAACTTAATGCAACAACAGTAGTATCTTCTTTCACTCTGTCAATCTTTTTTTCTTTCTTTCTTATCCCCTCAGGGACCTCCTGGTGCTCCTGGTCCAACAGTAAGTACTGTTGTTTCGGTAATGTAAACTGACAGACGTGATCAGCGTTAAAACAGTAGCCCACTGAGATAAAATGTGCAGCCCCCGTGTGCATTTTTTATTAATGTTTGTAAGTTTTTACCCTCTGAGTGACCTTTTCCTGTTTGGAAAATAATAAAATCCCACAAAACCATCTCCAGCTTTTCTTAGTTTACACACATAAAGTGATAGCCATGCATGGTGTTTATGTTGTGGGGACTGTGTTATTTTTCCCCTGCTGAAGTCAGGTCTGTGAGGATTTATTTATCAAGACTTGTTTTCCTACTTTTTGGTGGTATTAAAAGTATTTTGATTATATAAAAATTTTCATCCAAAGCTCAGTCTGTTTTGAAATCCTTGTGTTTTCTATAAACAGTAGACAACCATCTAGATTTGTTAAGAAAAGCTTTCACATAAATAACGAAGAGGACATGGAGTCTGCTGTCTTTTTTTCTTGAATTAAATGTTTGATTTTGAATCCACAGATTTATATATATGAGGACCAAGCAGCCAATGGCCTGTCTGACTCCAGTGATGTCCTCAGGACAGAGGTAAAGTATTTTATAGAGACGGATATTAGGGATTTGCAGATTTGTAAGTAGCTAGATTAGAAATGCAGTTATAAATATTAGTTAACAAATATTTACAAGTTTCAGAATAGACAGTGTTATTCTTTCCATCCTTATTAAGAGTTTCCAGAACATGGAAATGAGTGTGCCTGACCAGAACATGGAGATCCTGAAGATTCTGCGTTATCTGAGCAATGTGATTGAGGGCATCAAACAGCCTCTCGGCACGAAGGACAACCCGGCTCGAGTCTGTAAAGACCTGCTTGACTGTCAACACAAGCTCAAGGATGGTGAGTTTCCTCACCTATACACTGGAGTGGTGGATTGACAGGAGTTTGTGTTAAACTTATGCTCAGTCTCTTGTACTGATGTTCTCTTTGTTTTTGAACGGGGCCGTTCAGGCTGGTACTGGATTGATCCAAATGTGGGCTGTACATCTGATGCCTTCAAGGTGTTCTGCAACTTTACTGCAGGTGGACAAACTTGTCTGCATCCTGTGGCAGCCAATAAGGTGAATACATCCACTATATTCAAAAGATTCAAAGATTGAAAAATTTTATTTGTCAATACTACTATACATACAGGACATACAGGAGAATTGAAATGGCGTTTCTCTCTCTTCAGTGGTGTGTACAGTATAAACTCGAAAAGCACTCAGAGAGTTCATACCTCCGCCAAGGCTCCTTCCTTCCCTCCCTTTGTCCATCCATCTGTTTGTATCTCCCTGTCTCCATCCCACCATACATTGCAAGATTGGGCCTTGGTAGAGGTATGCGCTCACAGATCAGCTCCAAAATGTAATGGGTTCGTCTGCAGGCCAAGGACCATCTCTGGTTAAAATTTCAGCAAAATCCATCCAGTAGTTTTTATATAATCATACTAAACCACTGCAAGAAGATTGAGCCTTGGCAGAGGTATGAAGTCATGGATCACCCCCAAAATGTAATGGGTTCGTGTGTAGGCCAAGAACCACTTCTGTTGAAAATTTCATCCAAATCCATCCAGTAGTTTTGGAGTATTGTTGCTAACAGTCTGTGAGGATATAAGAGCCTTGGTGGAGGTATGCATTCTCAGATCATCTCCAAAAATGTAATGGCTTCCCCTCTAGCCCAAGAACCAACTCTGGTGAAAATGTCATCTAAATCCATCCAGTAGTTTTTGTGTAATCCTGCTGCACAAATGCAAACAAAGCCCTTGGTGGAGGTGTGCACTCTCAGATCATCACCAAAATGTAATCATCTGTTCCCCGTGCCATGATACACCTTTCCTGAAAATGTCATCAAAATCCATCCATAACTTTTTGAGTTATGTTGCTAACAAACAAACAGACAGACAAACGGCGGCAAAAACATAACCTCCTTGGCGGAGGTAAAAAGAAAAAGGAATAAGGCAGGAAAAACAACAACAGCAGTCTATGTACAGTAATGCTACCCGTAGTGCAAATGGTGACAAAAGATAGACCCAGACATCCCATAGTGCAAATAAAGTAAAACAATAAACGATGAGACCCAGCAATCCTATATACAGAACAGTAGAGCAGTAATACTCGTAGTACCAAGTTCAATGCGGTAGTGTAGATGCAGACAGTGACAGATAGGACTGCACATGATCAATATTGCAATGACAGACAGCAGCAGATATGGCATTTGTGCAAATGGTTGCAGTAAAGTGCAGAGACATACAGCAGCAAATGTATTACTGTTGGTGTGCCAGTCTTTCTGTGCCAACAACTGAGGTAGTTATTGTGCGGGTGAGTGTGTTAAGGTACAGGGGGAGGAGGAAGTGGACAGAGTTCAGGGTCCTGATGGCCTGATGAACAAAGCTGTTTAGCAGTGTTGTGGAGTGGGCTCGGAGACTCCGGTACCTTTTTCGCAAGGGCAGGGGGCTGAAGAGAGAGTGTGAAGGGTGGGAGGTGTTGCCTACAATGTTGATGGCTCTGCGGGTGAGGCAGGTGAGGTAAATGTCCGAGAGGGGGGGCATGGGGGCCACCGATGATCTTGCTGGCTGCTTTCACTGTGCGTTGTAGTGTCTTCCAGCAGGAGGCGGTGCAGCTTCCATGCCACACAGTGATGCAGCTGGTGAGGATGTTCTCAATGGTGCCCCGGTAGAATGAGCACATGATGGGGGGTGGGACTCTTGCTCTCCTCAGCTTGCGGAGGAAATGGAGGCGAGTTTGAGCCTCCTTGGCCAGTGATGTGGTGTTGTTGGACCAGGAGACGTCCTCAGAGATGTGCATCCCCAGGAACTTGGTGCTGCTCACCCTCTCCACAGCTGCCCCATCGATGATCAGAGGGGGATGCTGTGTGTGTCCCCTCCTGAAGTCGACCACAATCTCCTTGGTTTTTCCCACGTTCAGAGAGAGGTTATTGTCTTTACATCACTGGACCAGTTGGCTCACCTCATTTCTGTAGTTGGCCTTCTCATTGTTGGTGATGAGGCCCACCACCGTTGTGTCGTCTGCAAACTTGATGATGTGGTTGGTGTTGTAGGTTGGTACACAGTCATGGGTCAGCAGGGTAAAGAGCAGCGGGCTGAGCACGCACCCTTGTGGGGCCTCTGTGGTCAGTGTGATGGTCTGGGAGGTGTTGCTGCCAACCTGCATGTTCTGTGGCCTCCCTGTGAGAAAGTCCAGCACCCAGTTACAGAGAGAGGTTTTGAGTCCCAAGTGTCTGAGTTTTTGTATGAGGTGCTGGGGGATAATTGTGTTGAATGCTGAACTGAAGTCCAAGAACAGCATTCGCACGTAGGAGTTCTTTGACTCCAGGTGGGTCAGGGCTGGATGGAGAGCAGTAGCGATGGCATCTTCTGTGGATCTGTTTGACCTGTATGCAAACTGAGATGGGTCATGGGAGGGAGGCAGGATGGACTTGATGTTTTGCATAACCAGCTGCTCAAAGCACTTCATTATAATGGGGGTCAGTGCTACAGGCCGGGAATCATTGTAGCTGGATGGGACGGGCTTCTTTGGGACTGGTATTATGGTGGCAGTTTTGAAACGTGAGGACAACAACTTGAGTCAGGGAGATATTGAAGGTGTCGGCCACAACATTCTTGAGCTCCTCTGCACAGTCCTTCAGAATGCGACCCGGTATGTTGTCCTGTCCAGCTGCCTTGCGTGGGTCAATCCTGCAGAGCGTCTCTTCACGCTAGCCAGATCCAGACTTATGGCCTGCTCATCTGGAGGAGGAGTGGTCTTATGTGCTGAAGTGCTGTTTTGTGCTTCAAAGCGGCCGAAGAAGTCGTTTAGGTTGTTAAGCAATGTGATGTCACTCACACAGGTCTAAGGTGGAGGTTTATAGTTGGTGAGGGTCTGTATGCCACACCAGAGGGAACGTGCATCTCTGGTGTTGCTGAAGTAGCCGGATATTTTCTTGCTGTACTGTCGTTTTGCCTCCTTGATCCCACGGGACAGGTTGGCCCCAGCTGTTGTTAGTCCGGCAGTGTCGCCGGCCCTGAAGGCTGCGTCCCAAGCCATCAGGAGCCTGTGGACCTGTGCTGTCATCCATGGCTTTTGGTTGGCATGAACAGAGATGGTTTTGCAGTGAGTGCCATCATCAATGCTGTGTATGCATTGTGTATGCAGTGTACTCCTCTAGGTTTGTGTGTCCATTGTGAGTGGCTGCATGCTTGAAAGTGCCATATGTACCATGTATAAGCTAAAATAACATCTGTGAAGGAAATGTATAGTCACCGGCTGAAAGATGTTCTGGCTGGAAAGATGTCTAGTGGAGATGGATAGAATATATAGAAAATAGACAAAAACAGACATCAAATCACACCTATGCTAAAGGGTAGCAGACTGCTGTCTCAGTTTTTACCAGTCAGAAACCAGGCCATGGCCACTGAACCCAACTAGCGTTAGGTTCCCCATCTACCAATCACTGCCAATAAATAACAAAATAAGACAGAATGACATATGATATATTATTGACTGAGTATTAATTAAGTAGCTGGTCTAATATGTGACTACAATTTACAGTAAAGAGGATTAAAATCCCTAGCTGAGCTGATTCATGGCTCCAAGTCATAGTGACTAAAAATGAACCAGAATGATGTGAGATATATTATCATCTGTGGTTTAATGAATAAGCTGGAAACACGGATGTCTAGTGAGATGACTAGAATTTCCAGAGAAGAGCTAATCTAATTTGTGAGCTAAGCTAGCTGCACTGGAGGTGCGTGAGTTCTGAGGTTCAGTGAGAAATGTCCTTCCCTCTTCTTCTCCAAGGAGAGGGTGTGCCACATTAGCTGCAGGACAGATGTGTATCAAGTCTGAGGACATAAGGCGTGATAACCCCATAGAAGAGAATAGCAAATCCAAACAAGGAGTTTCAGGCATTTTTGTTGATGAGAGAGAACTCCTGTGGAGGTGAACTTTGGACTGTTTGACTTTACAGACCTTAAATCCTACATAACTCACTTGAATAAAGGGGAGATCCCTCTTTAAGTCCAGTAGCTTCATCAGTATTTCATATGTCTGATAGGATTGTCTTATCATATTGTTATAATTCATTAAAGTAAACACTATGTTCTCTCTCTCCTACAGAAGACATTTGATGTTGGGGAAGTCCAAATGAAGTTCCTCCATTTACTGAGCTCAGAGGCTAGCCAAAGTATCACTCTCCACTGCCTGAGTGATCCGCCCCATGGCACCGCAGACAGCTTCAGCTCCATCAGACCAGACTATAAGGAGAACACAAGACTCCGTTTTCGAGGCTGGAACAAACAAATGTTTGACAGAGATACACTACTTGAACCACAAACACTACAAGATGAGTGCAAGGTAATAACCTCGATAGACATAATTTTCTGAAACAGACATAATTTTCTGAAACAGAAGTACGCAGAAATAAGAATGTGGGTAAATTGTGTGCTTGGTCATGTTTTTCCTCCTGCTCTCTTGGCCAGGTCACTCTTGGAAAAGAGATTTTATCTTAGATTCGTACCTGGTTAAATAAAGGATAATAACGTATATGTATAGTATTTTTTTCTTTTTGCCTTAACGTTTGTGTCATGGTTGTGAACCCTCTGGGGCAGAAAGCAGGGCTCAATCATGGCGCAAGCTCGAGGCATGATGTTTTATTAACACAAACATAAAACAGCTCAAGGGCTGAAAACACAAAGCTGAAGCAAGGCAGGTAAATTTCAACGGTAAGACTACACAAGGCAAAAACTCACAAGGCTAGAAGTGTAATCACACCAAACAAGGATATGCAATAACGGCATGGTATGACAAGGCATGAAAACAGGAGGACGCCATGCAGAAGGCAGCACATGGTATCTATATATAATACCGTAAATCAAGAACACCTGTGAACAATCAATAATCAAAATCCCCAAAACAGCTGTGAACAGTTAACAAACAAGGACCAGACATGAACAAAAGATGCTGTCAAAACAAGAGCCAAACCAGTAGTCAAGACAGGAATAAACATGCACCAAGACCATGAAAATAATAATAATAATAATAATAATAATAATAATAATAATATAATAATAATAATAATAATAATAATAATAATAATAATAATAATAATAAAATCCAAACATAATAACCATGCTAATAATAATACCAATAAACAGGACCACAGAGAACCAAACTAGGATTAAGGCAGGGATAATCAAAAACATAAAACAGGGACCAAGATACTAATGAACTAAACACATAAACCAGAACAAAGGGTGAGGCGTGGGAAGCAAGACAGAACTAAGATAACAATAAACAGAGAATCAAGACAAAACTAAACTCAAAGCGAGAACTTGGGCTGAGCTCATGTCCAAACCCTTACAGTTTGATTGTAACCTTGACTATTTTATTCCCTTCTTTGTATGAAAGATTTATTGTGCAATCATACACACAATTATGTATATTAATGAATTTCAATCCTGCACTGAAGACTGGATCCATCCATCTTCTACTGCTTATCCCAGGGGTCTGGGGTGTCAGCAAACTAAGAGAGCAGTCTGGGGAGAGGAAGTCCAGACTTTCCTCTCCCCAGTCACCTCCTCCAACCCTCCACGGAGGATACCAAGGCTTTCCCAGGCTAGCTGGGAGACAAAGTCCCTTCACCATGTCCTGGGTTCTCCTCCCAGTGTGATGTGTCCGAAACACCTTACGTGGGAGGCATCCTGATCAGATGTCCAAACTACCTTATCAGGCTCCTATGAAGCAGTAGCGGCTCTACTCTGAGCCTCTCACAGATAACTGAGCTTCTCACCCTATCTTGAAGGGTGAGTCCAGCCACCCGACGGAGAAAGCTCATTTCAGTTGCTTGCATCCGTGAGTTCATTCTTTCGGTCACTACTCAGAGTTCATGACCACAGGTGAGGTTAGGAACGTAGACTGACCAGTAAATCAACATCAATAAGCTTATCTTCCTCTATACTACAGCAGACCAGTACAATGTCCGCATCACTGCAGATGCTACAGGTGCTGATTCTCATCCCGGCCACTTCATACCAAGTAGGAAACCACTCCAGTAAGACTTGTAGGTCATTGCTTGATGAAACCAACAGGACCACATCATCTACAAATAGTAGAGACGAGATCCTGTCACCAAACATGACACCCTCCGTTCTTTGGCTGCACATGGAAATCCTGTTGATAAAAATAATGAACAGGATTGGTGACAAAGGGCAGCCCTGTCAGAGTCCAGTTCTCACTGGGAACGAGTGTGACTGATTGTTGACAATCAGGGGTGTATCACCAAATTTTGGGCCCCGGGTATAGCAGTGTGTGTGGGCCCCTCAACAAACACAAACCAAATTTGAATTTTACATTCCAAGGTTTAAGATGGGGCCCATTTCCATTAAAAGTGGAAGAAAAATGCTGAGTGTGATGGCAAATTGAAAAACAAGAGAGGAGAACCAAGATGTGAGCAAAATAGTTAAACTTTTGGCCAAAAGAGAGACACAGTCATCACTCACCGCCTCAGCGATGAGCGTATGTGCAACAATCACAGATCTGACTACTGTTTTTAAGTTGCACACAAGGACTTTTGAGCACAAGAATCACATGACGTGTTTATCTACATACTGCATAGCTTGAACACAAGGCCTTCACCTGTCAAAAATATTCTAATCACAGAGTACATTCTTCTTGGTGCCCCAAAGGCCTAAACATGACTAAATATATTACATCACATTCTTGTATGACAAATACAAAGATCATGCAGAAGAAGAATAAAGATGAAATAAAAGACCCTAAATAAACACAGTTATTCTTTCAAAAAAGCCTTGGTTAGTATGCTCCACTGTTATGGACAGTTTGATACTAGTATATGATTTGTTTATGAGTCTGAGAATATATTTACTGTCATCAGTATTTTCAAACCTCTGTCTATAATGCACTTTTTTGAGAATGGACCTACATTATTTTTTATTTACACACTTAAAGTGCTGTGGAAAAAGTATTTGCCCCCTTCCTGATTTCTTATATTTTTGCATATTTGTCACACTTGAATGTTTGAGATCAAACAAATTTTAATATCAGACAAAGATAACCTGAATAAAAACAAAATGCAGTTTTCAAATGATGATTTCATTTATTAAAGGAAAAAAATCTATCCAAATGTACCTGGCCCTATGTGAAAAAAGTAATTGCCCCCCATGTTACATCATGAATTAACTGTGATTAACCACATTTTTTGGAAAGCTGAGTTGAATTTCAGTAGCTACACCCAAGCCTGATTACTGCCAGACTTGTTGAATCAAGAAATCATTTAAATAGAATCTGTCTGACAACTTGAAGTAGGCTAAAAGATCTCAAAAAGCAACACATCCCACTGTGTTCTAAAGAAATTCAAGAACAGATGACAAACAAAAACCCAGAACAACATCTAAAGAACTGCAGGTCTCACTTGCCTCAGTTTGGACACTGGTCCACGATGGTACAATAAGAAAGAGACTGGGCAAAAATGGCATCCATGGGAGAGTTCCAAGACAAAAATTGCTGCTGGACAAAAAGAACACAAAGGCTCATCTCAGATTTGCCAGAAAACATCTAGATGATCCTCAAGACTTTTGGGAAAATATTGTGGGGACTGATGAGACAAAAGTTGAACTTTTTGGAAGGCATGTGTCCTGTTTTATCTGGCATAAAACTAACACAGAATTTCATAAAAAGAACGTTGTATCAACAATCAAACATGGTGGTGGTAGTGTCATGGTCTGGGGCTGCTTTGCTGCTTCAGGACCTGGACAACTTGCCCTAATTGACAAAACCTTGAATTCTGCTCTCTACCAAAAAGTTCTGAAGGAGAATGTCTGGCCATCGGTTCATGAAGTCGTCTAATGTGACTGAATTTAAACAGTTCTGAACAGAAGAGTGGGTCAAAATTCCTCAAGAGCGATGTAAAAGATTCATTGCCAATTGGTGGCACAACCAGTTATTAGGTTTAGGGGGCAGTTAGGGGGCAATTACTTTTTTCACATAGGGCCAGGTAGGTTTGGATAACTTTTTTCCCTTAATAAATGAAGTCATCATCTAAAAACTGCATTTTGTATTTACTCAGGTTATCTTTGTCCAATATTAAAATTTGTTTGATGATCACAAACATTTAAGTGTAACAAATATGCAAAAATGTAAGAAATCGGGAAGGGGCGAATACTTTTTTCACAGCACTGTATTTGTACATTTATATTCGATTTTCTATTCCATTAGTGTGATTCTTCTGTATGCTTCCAATTTTTGGCTAGAGCATCTTTAGCAAACAGAGTTTCCAATTGAGATCAATATACAATGATGTGCACAGACATTTTGGGGGGCAGGTGGTCAACCAAAAAAAAGGAGCACTCCTAATTAATGAAAAAAGGAAATTTACACGCAGTAGCACAAATTTTATTGTACTTATTTGGTATTTCTATTTTATTTTAATACCTATACAGCCGGGAAAATAAGTATTGAACACATCAACATTTTTCTCATGAAACATAATTCTGATGGAGCCACTGACCTGAGATTTTCACCAGATATCAGTAACAACCCAAGTAATCCATACATACAAAGATAAAAAAAAAAAATCAAGGCAACTGTGTTTACAAAACAAGTTATATTTAATAAAGTGGAATGACACAGGGAATAAGTATTTAATAGACTTGGTGAAATTCATTTAATATTTAGTAGAAAAGCCTTTGATGGTAATAACAGCATCCAGACACATCTTGTGTGAAGAAACTAGGCACAAGCATTGCTCAGGAGTGATTTTAGCCCATTCTTCCACGCAAATTTGTGTATAGTTTGGACTCCTATTTGTGTGGTATGGGTGGTGGCTCCATCTTCCGGTTCCGCCACCACCCGGGGCTATAAGAGGGCAGTGGGCAGGAGGGGTGGCCTCTTGGCCACCTCTTCTGCCCGATGGCTGTACTATGCTGTGGAGTGCCTCTTTAATAAACCTGTGTTCAGTTCGACACCTGGCCTCGTCCTTGGCTCCATATTCATACATAATATTTGAAAACGAGGATAAAAGTGGATTACAACAGGATATGGAAGCGTGCAGGTTTGAAATTCAGCCGGTTTTGGAGCTCCCCAGCACGCCACCAGTCCTATGGCCGGGGTGGTGCACCATTTTCCGGACGTGCAGGGTGGCGTTGGACCTTTGGAAGCTGGGAAAGTGGAAGGCACGTGAGTCACTGGTGCACAATTTTGCAGTGAAGGAACAGTGTGTTCTAAGCACACTGGGTGACTGTGATAGTTTTGTTGAAGGGATTGAGCTAATGGCGCGCTATTTTCGTGCCCTGAAAAACGTCATGGCTGGCACGATTCGGTTTCAACAGTGCCACCAACGGGTAGGAAGGTCTATTCAGTGGTTTGTGACAGATTTGGACCTGTTGGTCAGCGGGTGCCAGCTTGGACTATTGGAGAAAAGGATGATTCACAACCAGTTGGCAGGGTATAACAATGGCACTACGATCGGGTTGAAGCTGCTTATGTTTTCGGGCGAATTGGTGCTACCCACTACCATCGAGTTAGGTCAACGGCTGGAAGCTGCGGACGGACTGTCTCGGGAGCTGAGTGAGAGCTTGTCACACCAACATCTGGGATCACCGTCGATCGCATATGCAGTGGACCCAGTCAGCGTGGGAAGCATGGAGGATGACACCAGTGCTGTGAATGTGAGGTCCGCCCTGGGAAAGCCCAAAGGTGAGGGCTGTGGGTCCACGAAGCACCGTTTCAATGCTATGAGTTGTTCGGCAAGAGCGGAGCGCTGCAGCATGTGTGGCTACTTGCTTCATGTCACCAGGGCATGCCACAGATCCGAGTGAGGAGTTCTGTGGCACAAAGTGGACTTTCGCGCCCTCACGGTTGTTCATGCAGTGTCTCTGAGCACCAACGGTCACGCAGACTGTATGATGGAGTTGGACGCGATGGAGGTGTTGTTGTGGACTGACGCGGGAGCGGTGGGCTCCGTACCAGATTGGACGACCGTGAGATGTTTTTCCCCGCACGTCAGAAATGAGAAGGACCCGGCGCCGCTTTGTGGTTGTGGAGGAGGACGGCTGGCCACGGTGAAAACGTTGGAACTGACGGCTTGGCGCAAATCGGCCAAGACGTGGGACCGTGCGATCCTGAGCATGGCAGATGGCGCAGTGTGGGATAAGGAACTGCCTGTCACCCTGGAGAGTGAGCAAGACCAATACCATCCAGGGCCATCGCAGGAGCGTTCCAGTGCCAGAGCCCAAGTAGCCCGAGATGAGGGAACTGGGCGGCACGGTGGGACGCCTGTGACGGCGGGTGGCACTGAGTGGCTGACTCCATCTATTCCCGGATTTCGTCTGGAAGGTATCGGTGAACAGGCGGTCACAACGGTGATGGTGGCGGCGAAGTTAAAAGAGGTCGGGGCAGGACCAATTGGCACTGAGGGAACGAGTGCCAAACAGAGACACTGCAAGCTGAACAAAACCCCTCTGGGAGCCGTGGATTGGATTCAGGTTTGGGGGGTGGTGAAACCACGGCAGGTGGAGGAGACTATGAGTGGTGGGCCTGGATGAGTGAGACATCCGAGGGTCAAGAAGAGGAGGTGCACCGGTGCCGAGGCGACCTGCTGCGGCCCGGGAGGTGGTCTGCTTCCAGGGGCGGGCTAATGATAGGGCAGTCCAGGGGGCCCACAGGGTCATCTTCTCATGCTGTGTGTATATAGTTTAATTGTTTTGTTGTTTATTGTATATATTTCTGGGGATTATTTTGTGTAATTTTTTCTAGTTTAGGACCACGGCAGTTATTTTCTGTTGGTTGGACAGTTTTCTTTAGTACAGACGGCAGAATAATCCGTCTTGCTGGGTGGGGGGTGGGACGGCAGTCCACCTGTCCTCCCCTAGTTTTTAGTTGTTTTGTGTGACTGTGTTAGGCCCCTTTTAGAAACTTCAGTTTAGTTTTTTTAGTGCGTGATTTGGGTTCTAAATTGGGGAGGGTCTCAATTGTGTGTGTGTTTTGGACTTTTGTGAAGGGGGGGATGAATGCTGTGTATCGTTTGGACCCTTGTGTTGTATGGGTGGTGGCTCCCTCTTCTGGTTCTGCCACCACCTGGGGCAATAAGAGGGCAGTGGGCAGGACGGGTGTTCTCTTGGCCACCTCTTCTGCCTGACGGCTGTACTATGCTGTAGAATGCCTCTTTAATAAACCTGTGTTCAGTTTGACACCTGGCCTCGTCCTTGGCTCCATATTCATACTGTGACGTTTGCGGGATTCACACAAAGAAAGAGGAGCAAGATGGTTGTGATGAACAGGCTTTATTTACACACCACCGACCCCAAACTTACCTCTGAGCACAGAGAGGAGGGGAGGTCATTCTCCCAGACCCCTGTTTGAATTATGGTTACACACACATGATACATCTTGCCCTAATCCTGCTAAACACTACTGGGTCATTATAAAGCAGTTATGATGACACAGCAGTATAACTCAGTAATAACACATTTAATACACACACACAGTAACGTTTCAACTGGCAAAGCATGCTGGGAAATCCCTGCCCCCCCTAACATGGCCCCGACGTTACAATACATAACAAAACTGTCTTCAAATCTTGAAGGTTCCGTGGGGGTCTGCTATGAACGCTGATCTAGATTTTGGGATTCAGGTCAGGTGACTGACTGGGCCATTCTAGCAACTTTATTTTCCTTCTCTGGAGCCAGTTGAGAGTTTTCTTGGCTGTGTGTTTGGAATCATTGTCTTGCTGAAATGTCTACCCTCATTTCATTTTCAGCATCTTGGCAGATTGCAACAGGTTCTTATCAAGGATGTCTCTGTACATTTGTCCATTCATCTTTCCTTCAATTATATGAAGTCTGCCTGTACCATGTGCTGAAACCCCCACACACACCATTTTGGTCTCATCTGACCAGACTATATTCTCCCAGTATTTTACTGGCTTGCCCAAATGTTGTGCAGCAAACCTTAAACGAGCTTCAACATGCTGTTTCTTCAGCAAAGGAGTCTTGCAAGGTAAGCAGGCACAGAGCCCATGTCGTTTGAGTGGATTACTTATTGTTTTCTTTGAAAAGGCAGTACCTGCTAACTCCAGGTCTTTCTGGGGCTCTCCACTAGTGGTCTTTGGCCCTTGGATAATTCTTCTGATAATTCTTTTGACTCCTCTGTCAGAAATCTTGCGAGGGACTCCTGGTTGTGGTCGGTTTAAGGTAAACTGATGTTCTTTCCACTTCCGAATGATGGCTCCAACAGTGCTCACTGGAACATTCATCAGTTTAGAAATGCACCTGTCACCAATAGCATCATTATGTTTTGCAACAATAAGGTTGTGAAAATCTAGGAAGAGCTCTTTGTTTCTACCCATCATGAGTTCTTTGTGGTGTGACAATCCGATATTCACAGACCTTTTTAAGGGCTATGAGTCAGAACTTAACCAGCTGAAATTAATTTGCACTGATGGGGGATGGGATGGCTTCCTAAATTCTGATGGATTTCAGCTGGTTTCTTTGCTTTCTATGCCTTTTTGCTTCTCTCTTTCTTCATGTGTTCAATACTTATTCCATGTGTTATTTCACTTTATTAAATACAACTTGTTTTGTGAACACATTTGCCTTGATTTCTTTGTATGTATGGATTACTTGGGCTGTAAGTGATATCTGGTGAAAATCTCAGGTCAATGGCTCCATCAGAAATATGTTTGAGAAAAATGTTGATGTGTTCAATACTTATTTTCCCCACTGTATACTCACGGACATATTTAATACCCCATAGAGTTTTACAAAATTACAAACTAACATAGAGACCGTGGTCTTCATCATTAATTATATAAAAGTTAATGACAAAAAATTGGCAGATTCCACTGAAAAATAAATAACTTCAAAATAAAAAAAAATCTTTGCAAAAACCTGAAAAGGCTTGTCTTTCAATAAATAAAATATTAAACCTCCATTCAAATAAATATTTGCAAAAGAACTTAAAAAGTCTATTCCTCTTGTCAGCAAAATGAACCAAAATCCTCCTCTCTTTTAACCTGCCCTCCTCCATCCCCACAAAGTCTGTGAGGATGGTTTATGCAGGACAACTTCGTATATCAGTGAGAGGAGCACATGGAAAAGAAAAATCCATAAAATTCAAGGAAAAAGGTGCAAATTTTGTAGAAAAAAAATTATAGGAAAGGTAACATGTTTATCACAAAATATGGCTCATTTATAGGAAAAAAAGTTATGAATTGATCAGGAAAGCAATAAATTTATCAGGAAAACATTGTGAATGTATTTTTTTAAGCTAACTTTCCAAGAAAAATATTTACAATGAAAACCTCACTAATTGGTGAGAAAATTGGATATGATGAAAGAGAGAAGAAGTTATACAGTGGTGTGAAAAAGTGTTTGCCCCCTTCCTGATTTCTCATTTTTTTGCGTGTTTGTGACACTTAAATGTTTCAGATCATCAAACAAATTTAAATATTAGACAAAGATAATACAAATCAACACAAAATGCAGTTTTTAAATGAAGGTGTTTATTAAGCGTGCAATGGTGATTTCTTCATCTCAATTTATTGAAACAAAAGCCAACAACAGTGGTGGGTATACCACAACAAAAAATGTCAATATCTAAATAACTTTTCATGTACCCTTGAGCATCAATTACAGCTTGACAACAATGTCTCATGCTGTTCACATGTTGACTTATTGTCTGCTGAGGCATGGCATTCCACTCTTCTTGAGGGGTGGCCCTCAGGTCATTGAGGTTGTGGGGTGCAGGGTTACGAGCCTCTAGACGGCGACTCAGCTGATCCCACAGGTTTTCTATGGGATTCAGGTCTGGAGAAAGTGCAGGTCTCTCCATTTGAGGTACCCCAGCCTCCAGCTGTCATTCCCAAATGGTGCGACCTCAATAAGCTGGAGCACTGTCGGTCATGAAGATGAAATTCGGCCTGCATTGTTCATGCAGGGGCATGATGACTAGATTAATGATGTTATTCAGGTAGTATCTGTCACCATGGGGTGAGACGCCGGCTCGGCGCTCAGCCCATGCTCCTTTTATCCCTGCCTCTCATTGGGCAGTGCCTCAGCTGGTTCCCAGCTGTCAGTGTCACGGGACGGCTGGGGCCAATTAATCCTCATCAGCTGGGGCGCTGTTAATGAGTATAAAGAGGAGCAGCTTCGATCATTCGGGGCTGCGACATAAGCACTGCTAGGCTGAAGCCCCTTCGTCTGGTGTCAGCCTTAACTCCCCTTGCAGCATTCCGGTGTTTGTATCCCGCTGTGAGTATGCACGTCTTGTTACCCCCATGTCCGGTACGAGCTACCTACCCCTGCGCTGTGCAGCCTGAGAATGTACGTCTGTATGAGTGTCTGTGCTCTCCTCATCCCTTATCCCTTACCCAGAATAAAACATCTCGACTCACTGGCTTGTCCCTGGCTCTGATTGCCCGGCTCCCTAGAGCCGGATATGACAGTATGTCGCAGCCAGAAGAGTTGCCGGCGGCCGTGAGTCGCCGTGGAAATGTACCTTTCTGTCCGGGTGTCAGCGCTGCTAGCATGCCGTTTCCCAGGAGTCACTTCCGGCGCCAGGGCGACGAGCTGAGGTCCATCTCGGAGGCTGTCGACGGGACGTTCTTCACCCTGCACGACGCCTCCAACGCGAGACGCTGGCATCCGGGCCGTGCTGAGGAACTCCTGGACTGTCACCCTCACTCTCTGTACCATCTGGAGGACAGTGCCAGGATAGACGCTGCAGGTACACAGCGAGAGAAGCTCCATGGGGTGGATGGAAATCCCGGCAGGGAGTCGAAGTGGGCGACGTCTTTCCCCGCTTCGGAGTCCCGTTCCTGCCGTTATTCCAGTCCGGGAGTTCGCGCCAACCAGAGGACTTCCCCCGACCTGCGCCACGTCACTCGGGATTCCCTTCAAGGAGCCGCAGCTGACAGCAGTTATGTCCGGGGTCGAGTGGCTGTCGCGAGCTCTACTGTGTTCCCTGTCACCACCTTCAGGCATGTGGCGGCGGCAGTGAGATTGATGGTGAGGACTTCAGGGCTACGAAGCTTTCCCGTGCTCGACGCCTTCCTCGTCTCGATCTCCGATCTGGAGCGGCGAATCCTGGGTTTCCCCCTCGCTTCGTCCCCTGGGAGTTGTCGTCATCACATCGCCGAGTCACCTCTGCACGAACCTCGTCCGGATCCAGTTCTGGGTCATCGTCAGGACCGTTCCTCCCACGCAGCTGTCATCCCTTCGCCTCGTCAGTGTGGAGATTCTACAGCCTCGTCCCCTGAGCCTCGTTCCCCCGCTGTCATTCCTGGACATTCGGGCTGGCTCACCCCGGCTGTTTCCCCCTCCTCCTCGACGCGCTTCCTGACCGCTGTGTGTGCCTGGAATCCCGGCCTGGTGAGCTCTCTGCTGGAGACAACGCGAGCGACCCTCAGACGAATTCCCGGGGGGTCCTCCGTTATCGCCGGGCGGGGAGAGGAAGAAGCAGATTCCACTACAGCAGGCGATACTCAACCTCCAGGGGGCAGGCAAGTCATTGTTTTTTCACACCTGCTTAATGATTTGCTCTGTCACATCCCTGGAGGAGAAGTTCAGGGTTCGCAGCTCCCTGAACTCCCCCCACCTGCTGTAACCTGTATTCCTAATCCCGCATCCTCTGTGTCTCTCTCCGCCGAGCGGTCCCCGGCTCCGGGTCAACGTGGTGGGATATGGAGAGGGCCTGTGGTTCCGCTGCTACATTGCGGACGGAGGAGGGGGACTGACTGCTGCGTGGAGTCTACGCTGACGACTGAGCGTCCCCGGGTCTCCACGGAGGAGCGGTTCGGTCCAGCGGGACGAGATTCTTCTGGCTTCACGCCGAGTGGATCGTCGGCGGGGTTACCTGAGCTGGAGGGATCTCAAGCTGCGCTGACCATCGTGCTGGCTGCGGGGCCCGACGCGGCTAGATGGGAGCCTGACAACGACCTCCTGACGACGGATCCTGGATCTTCGCAGTCCTGGACGGCGTCAGAACCCGAGATCAGGCGAGTGCTCTCCTTTCTTTTCTCTCTTTTTATCCTTGAGCACTTCAGCCTATCTCCAGGGGAGACGAGCAGGGTGCAGCCGCCCGCTGCGTCTGAGCTCGTCTCGCCGGGTTCTGGCGCTGCCGGTGATCCTGATCCCGGTTCTGTTTTCTCTTCTGAGCCTTCTTCCAGGGTCACCGGCGAGGAGTTGCTGTTCCTCGTGGTGCTGGAGGGTCCGGGTTCAACGTTGGAGGTCGGTTCTGGTGCAGTGTCCAACGTGGGTTCGCCCGAGACCCAATCGGGGTCCAACGTGGGTTCGCCTGAGGCCCGATCGGGGTCCGACGTGGGTGCTGCCCCAGTGTTGTCCAGGTCCGGTGAGGAGGTGGCCGTTTCCCTGAGGCCCGCCGCCCTCGTCATCGGCTCTCCCCTGAGCCTCTTCCACCGGGATCCGCTCTGACCCTTCGTCCGTCTCAACGGTCCTGGTGGTTGAGTGATGCGGGTCGACGACCCGACCCGCAAAACTTTCGGTTCGGCGATCTGGTTTCCCCCCACTGGTCTGTGTTTGCCTTTGGGCGGCCTGGTTCGGCAGCCGTTGGACTGGATTCCTGGGATCTGGGCCCAGAGTTCGCCGTCCGAACATTTCTCTTCCCCGGGTTGCCAACTGGACAATGGGCGGGGAGATTACCAGAACAATTCCGGCCGTTTTGGACTCTGCCTGCCGTCTCCTCGGGTGTTCTTTACTTCTCTTATTATTATTGAAGTCACTCGGGTGTAGTTTCTTTGTCCATTAGGGGAATATATGTTTTTGTGCTGTGTGTTGTTTTTTTTAACCATACTCAGCATTTTTATCGTATTGTTATCCTGTTACCCTGTCACCTTTTTTTCCTCTTGGTGACTCACCTTATGTATCGCGCTGTGTATTGCATTTTCTTATCTTTACTCAGCGTTTTCATTCATCCTTACCTTAGCCTTGGCCTCGTCGGTGCATCATGGAGTATGCGTGTGGTTTCCTGTTCAACCATACTCTGTGATCACCCCATTCTGTCTTATTATCCTCGTGGGGGGCCTTCCCTGGCCCCGGCTTTAACATTGACTGTGTTTGTTATTGTTTGAAGTAATGTGTTTCATTCCCACTTAACCGTACTTCATTATTACCCATTTGTCCTTGTCACCTCTGTTTCTTTAGGTGATCTTTTATATATTCAGTGCTGTGTGTTTTGTTTTCTTTAGTATCCATGCACAGCGTTTTTCATCATTTTTTGTCCTGACCTTTGTCTTGTTGGTGCATTATGGAGTAGTGTGTTTTGTTCCCCTTAACTATACTCTGTGATTGCTTTATTCGTTCCTGCCACCTTTTTGGTGGGTTTTTGGTTTTCTTTTTTTTGCCCCGATCTATACGTTATTTGTATGCTGTCTGTAGTCATATTTGGTATTTTCCCTACCTGTGTCCTAACTCAGTTTTCTCCCTAACTGTGCTCTGGGTTAATCCTTTTCCCTGTGTTGTAGGGTATTGTATTTGGGGTTTTTTTTCTCTGCCCTGCTGCCCTACATTGGTCTATTGTTTTTTTTGTCCTTCCCTTTGCATCTTCCCCTCCGGTCCTGCCTCCCTTCCGCCCGCCCTAGGTGGGGAGGGGGGGGGGGGGGCTGGGATGTTCCTGGTCGTTCGGGAGCCCGACCGTGAGGGGGAGGCTCTGTCACCATGGGGTGAGACGCCGGCTCGGCGCTCAGCCCATGCTCCTTTTATCCCTGCCTCTCATTGGGCAGTGCCTCAGCTGGTTCCCAGCTGTCAGTGTCACGGGACGGCTGGGGCCAATTAATCCTCATCAGCTGGGGCGCTGTTAATGAGTATAAAGAGGAGCAGCTTCGATCATTCGGGGCTGCGACATAAGCACTGCTAGGCTGAAGCCCCTTCGTCTGGTGTCAGCCTTAACTCCCCTTGCAGCATTCCGGTGTTTGTATCCCGCTGTGAGTATGCACGTCTTGTTACCCCCATGTCCGGTACGAGCTACCTACCCCTGCGCTGTGCAGCCTGAGAATGTACGTCTGTATGAGTGTCTGTGCTCTCCTCATCCCTTATCCCTTACCCAGAATAAAACATCTCGACTCACTGGCTTGTCCCTGGCTCTGATTGCCCGGCTCCCTAGAGCCGGATATGACAGTATCAGCTTGTGACTGTACCATTCACAAGGTGTCAGGCAGTTCTGTATTGACTAGACACACCTGCCCAGACTGTAACATGGTGACAACAGTAGCTGATGCATAGCGCTCTCCTTGACGTCTCCAACATCATTGGCGGCCATTATTTCTGCTCAACGTGAATCGACTTTTATCAGAGAACAGCACTGAAGCCCACTGGTCCCCTGTCCAGCGTAAATTCTCCCTGGCCCATGCAAACGATGATGCCTGTGACTGGTGGTGTGGTCAGGTACCCTTGCAGGTCATCAAGGGTACCTACAAGGTCGTCTAGCATGCAGACCAAGCTGATGTAAACATTTCGAATGGTCTGACGTGACACTCGGGTATCTCTCGCCTCCCTTAAATGTGCCTGGAGTTGAGTAGCATTCATCATCCTGTTCCACAGGGCACTGTTCACAATGAAGCGGTCATCAGCGTGGGATGTGGCCAAAGGACGTCCACTTCTATGCCTTTTTGTGACTCTTCCAGTCTCTCTATATCTCTGTTGCAGCACCCTATGACAGTCTAAGTTTAGTGGTCACTTTCCTCTGAGAACATCCTGTCTGAAGCCTCGCAATGGTGAGGTACTGTTGATCAGTTGTTCGGTGTTGTCTTGGTCTCATGATGTCAAAATATGAACAGCATGATGAAGAGGACTGTTTAAACACCATTGCTAATTGCACCAGAAAATTTATTAGTTGATTCATGGATCAAACACCTGTTGTGAATTTTGCCGTTAATCACCTTGTTAGAGAACAGCAAGTTAGGCAAAAAGTATTGAAATATTGAGTAGTTGGACATGTGCATTCAAAAGGTTAGAGAAAGTCAAATTAAGTTCATCTTTAAAGATTATAGTGAGGCGGCATGAAAAAATAAGCAGCAGTGCTGTGGTTTTAAGCAGATTTTATTAATCATGTCGCCTTCACGGGAACTCGGCTCCAGCCATAGCGTGAGCAGGCTGAAGCCGAATTCCTCAGGCTCTCAGTGAAGAGGGGACACAAAATCTGTGTCCTGCAGCAGGGTTGAAGTCAGATTGAGAGAGTAAGAGAGAGATTGCGTTACAGAGTTGCACCTTAAATACTTGATCATAACAATACATCAAAAAGACATACCCCACAGTCTAGAATGATCAAAGGGACAACAGAACAGGCAGGAGGTATTTGCATTTGTAAGCCATACATCACAATGGGCAGATTAGCTAGACCTCGCTCTAAGTGCAAGACAAAGAGGCTAACAAGCACATCTACATATTGATCTGAGTCTCTAGGTCACAGTAAGGACAGGATGCATGAGTACAAAGGATGAAAGGCATCGATTAACATCACATAGGTGAGACAGAAGAAACTCGTCTACCTGTAGACATTAATACACCAAAGCACATCTAAGATGCTCAGAAAAAGCACAGTAAGGACAAGCCATATGCACACTATACAGAATGGCGCATTACATCACAACACATGCATGTTTGCATCACAAATACATGAATGGCACATTGCTTCTCAGTAATGCAGCAGAAAAACAGAAAAGAGGGCTGAGTGTCCTTAGTCTGTTGTGGGGTTAAAACGAACCGCCACACACGCTCCCCCCCAGAGGACGCGGCAGGGGGTCACGACCTCGATAATCCATCTGTGTGAGCGAGCTGTGGGAGAAGCTCGCTGCAGGCGGAGGGGGAGGGAGGGGAGGGGTAGTAAGTGCCGGCAGGAGCTGTGAAATCATCCTGAGCCGTGCAAAAATTGCTTGCTGCTCCGTGACGTCGAGGGTTTGTCCCGTTGCACGTGCGGAGATCACAAGAAGAAAAATTAGTCTCTGACTCCTCTCGTGGCCATGAAGAAAAGCAGGAGCGGCTGTAAGAGAAAAAGTAAACAAAGCAGGGGGACTGTTGGCTTTGGGTGCTGAAGCAACCCCAAAGCTCCCGGGAACAGCTGACGGCTGAAATCCCGTTGTGCCGTGGCTAAGACCATTAAAAAATCCAGTGGCGAGCTGCGTGCTTGCTTCAGGTGAACGAGCAACCCTGAAGGTTCTGTGGGCAGCGGCGGAGGACGATGGCGGTCTGTGGCGTGGCTGAGACTGTTAACAAATCCTTCCAGTATGCTGCATGCGTGCCTCAGGTGAGCGAGCAGCCCTGAAAGGCAGCGGCGAAGGAGGAAGGCAGTCTGTGGAGCCGTTACTTGTCCCATGCGTGATGCGCCGTCCTTGTAACTCCCCGATGCGTGCGCGGGGGTTCAGTGCGTGGGTGGGCCGCTGGAGTGGTGAGTCAGGGTGCAGAAACTTGGTGGAGAACGGCGCAGACGGCGCCGGTAAAATCCAGGTTGAGCTGTGGCTGTAGATTGGCCATGGTGCGTTGGAGCGGTGAGAGGAAATAGACGATCTTTAGTCCCTCAGGCCCGTGCAGAGGCGTTGGAGCGGCGGGAGGGAATAGACGATCTTATGTTCCTCAGGCTCATGCAGCTGCGTTGGAGCAGTGTGAGGAAGTAGACGATCTCCGTCCCTCGGGCTCGTGGAGACGCGTTGGTGCGGTGCGAGGCAATAGACGATCTTTGTGCCCCGGGCTCGTGCAGCAGCGTTGGAGCGGTGAGAGGGAGGAGACGATCGTTGTCGCTCGTGCGGCCATGGTGCGTTCAGTTCCACGCGCTGCGCTCCCCGTCGGCCCTGGAGGTTGCCGTCGCGGAGAGAGGACGAGGTGCGTGCGCTCTCAGTGAGAGCGGCCGGTCCAGCGTGGTTGTGCAGATCTCAGGCGACGGAGCATTCATGCCCGGGTGTTGCGTTCGCTGGCCGCTCGTTTTTTTCAGCGTCGGTTCGCCAGCGTGGCCATCCAAAACAGAAGGCTGCGTTGCACAAAGCGTGTGCGTCTTCAAGGGGCCACCAACGCAGCTGTGTGGCTGTCCAGCTCGGAAGGTTGCTTTCGCACAAAACGTGTGCGTGTTCGAGGGGTTACCAGTGAGGCGGCATGAAAAAATAAGCAGCAGTGCTGTGGTTTTAAGCAGATTTTATTAATCATGTCGCCTTCACGGGAACTCGGCTCCAGCCATAGCGTGAGCAGGCTGAAGCCGAATTCCTCAGGCTCTCAGTGAAGAGGGGACACAAAATCTGTGTCCTGCAGCAGGGTTGAAGTCAGATTGAGAGAGTAAGAGAGAGATTGCGTTACAGAGTTGCACCTTAAATACTTGATCATAACAATACATCAAAAAGACATACCCCACAGTCTAGAATGATCAAAGGGACAACAGAACAGGCAGGAGGTATTTGCATTTGTAAGCCATACATCACAATGGGCAGATTAGCTAGACCTCGCTCTAAGTGCAAGACAAAGAGGCTAACAAGCACATCTACATATTGATCTGAGTCTCTAGGTCACAGTAAGGACAGGATGCATGAGTACAAAGGATGAAAGGCATCGATTAACATCACATAGGTGAGACAGAAGAAACTCGTCTACCTGTAGACATTAATACACCAAAGCACATCTAAGATGCTCAGAAAAAGCATAGTAAGGACAAGCCATATGCACACTATACAGAATGGCGCATTACATCACAACACATGCATGTTTGCATCACAAATACATGAATGGCACATTGCTTCTCAGTAATGCAGCAGAAAAACAGAAAAGAGGGCTGAGTGTCCTTAGTCTGTTGTGGGGTTAAAACGAACCGCCACAATAGTGCATTTTAGGTGCATCCTGAAATTTCACCCAAAAGCTGAATATCCCTAACTTTTTGTGAGTCGTGTGTGTGTGTGTGTGTGTGTGTGTGTGTGTGTGTGTGTGTGTGTGTGTGTGTGTGTGTGTGTGTTTACAGTGGGGTAAAAAAGTATTTAGTCAGCCACCAATTGTGCAAGTTCTCCCACTTAAAAGATGAGAGAGGTCTCTCAATTTTCATCATAGGTATACCTCAACTATGAGAGACAATATGAGAAAAAAAAAATCCAGAAAATCACATTGTCTGATTTTTAAAGAATTTATTTGCAAATTATGGTGAAAAATAAGTATTTGGTCAATAACAAAAGTTCATCTCAATACTTTGTTATATACCCTTTGTTGGCAATGACAGAGGTCAAACGTTTTCTGTAAGTTTTCACAAGGTTTTCACACACTGTTGCTGGTATTCTCACCCATTCCTCCATGCAGATCTCCTCTAGAGCAGTGATGTTTTGGGGCTGTCGCTGGGCAACACAGACTTTCAACTCCCTCCAAAGATTTTCTATGGGGTTGACCTTGAAATGCTTCTTACGAAGCCACTCCTTCATTGCCCAGGCGGTATGTTTGGGATTTTTTAGATTTAGATTTTAGATTTAGTATACTTTATTGATCCCCGGAGGGGAAATTGAGGGCGTCCACCACCTGGATGGATGAAGCAGCCACGATACGGCGCTATCCCTTAACCATTCACACACACATTCACACCTAGGGTCACTTTAGAGTCTCCAATTAACCTAACCTGCATGTTTTTTGGCATGTGGGAGGAAACCGGAGAAATCCCAGAGTAAACCCACGCAAACACGGGGAGAACATGCAAACTCCACACAGATCACTGTTGGTCGGGGGCTGGGATCGAACCCACGATCCCCCGGCCAAGGGTAAACTGTGCTGCCACAGTGCTATTCACGATATACCGTGCAGATCATTGTCATGCTGAAAGACCCAGCCACGTTTCATTTTCAATGCCCTTGCTGATGGAAGGAGGTTTTCACTCAAAATCTCACGATACATGGCCCCATTCATTCTTTCCTTTACACGGATCAGTCGTCCTGGTCCATTTGCAGAAAAACAGCCCCAAAGCACGATGTTTCCATCCCCATGCTTCACAGTAGATATGGTGTTCTTTCTCCTCCAAACACGACAAGTTGAGTTTTTACCAAAAAGTTCTATTTTGGTTTCATCTGACCATATGACATTCTCCCAATCCTCTTCTGGATCATCCAAATGCTCTCTAGCAAACTTCAGACGGGCCTGGACATGTACTGGCTTAAGCAGGGGGACACGTCTGGCACTGCAGGATTTGAGTTCCTGGCGGCGTAGTGTGTTACTGATGTAGCCTTTGTTACTTTGGTCCCAGCTCTCTGCAGGTCATTCACTAGGTCCCCCCATGTGGTTCTGGGATTTTTGTTCACCGTTCTCGTGATCATTTTGACCCCACGGGGTGAGATCTTGCGTGGAGCCCCAGATCGAGGGAGATTATCAGTGGTCTTGTATGTCTTTCATTTTCTAATAATTGCTCCCACAGTTGATTTTTTCACACCAAGCTGCTTACCTATTGCAGATTCAGTCTTCCCAGCCAGGTGCAGGTCTATAATTACCTCCGCCAAGGAGGTAATGTTTTTGCCGGGGTTTGTCTGTCTGTTTGTCTGTCTGTCTGTTGGTTAGCAAGATAACGCAAAAAGTTTTTGACGGATTTCGATGAAACTTTCAGGCATTGTTGGAAATGGTACAAGGAAGAACTGATTAAATTTTGGTGGTGATCCGGATCATCGTCCAGAAGAAAACCGCCATTACGGAAAATGCCATTTTCGTGAATAACTACTGAACCACTAATCCTATCATTGTCAATCCAATTACTAGTCATATGTTTTCATGGTCAAGGAATCTGAAAACATACACACAAACACTGTATGGGGGGAACTGTGGCCGCCATTACGGAAAATGCCATTTTCCTGAATAACTACTGAACCACTAATCCTATCATTGTCAATCCAATTGCTAGTCATATGTTTTCATGGTCAAGGAATCTGAAAACGTACACACAAACATGTTTTGTGTTTGTGTGTATGGGGCTGTGGTGGCGCAGTGGTTAGCACTGTGGCAGCACAGTTTTACCCTCGGCCGGGGGAGCGTGGGGATCGTGGGTTCGATCCCAGCCCCCGACCAACAGTGATCTGTGTGGAGTTTGCATGTTCTCCCTGTGTTGCGTGGGTTTACTCCGGGATTTCTCCGGTTTCCTCCCACACGCTAAAAACATGCAGGTTAGGGATACGGGGCGCTTGCGCACGCAGCGACCAGCAGCTGGTGGCTTGTCACCAGACTGCAAAACAAATCTACCTACGGGTACAAATAAGTAACAAAAAAAAAAAAAAAAAAAAAAACACTGTATGGGGGGAGCTGTGGCCGCCATTACGGAAAATGCCATTTTCGTGAATAACTACTGAACCACTAATCCTATCATTGTCAATCCAATTGCTAGTCATATGTTTTCATGGTCAAGGAATCTGAAAACGTACACACAAACACTGTATGGGGGGGAACTGTGGCCGCCATTACGGAAAATGCCATTTTCCTGAATAACTACTGAACCACTAATCCTATCATTGTCAATCCAATTGCTAGTCATATGTTTTCGTGGTCAAGGAATCTGAAAACGTACACACAAACACTGTATGGGGGGAACTGTGGCGCTTGGCGGAGGTCTGCGCTCTCCGAGTGCTTTTCTAGTTTTGTTTCTGGTGTCCTTTGACAGCTCTTTGGTCTTGGCCATAGTGGAGTTTGGAGTCTGACTGTTTGAGGTTGTGGACAGATGTCTTTTATACTGATAATGAGTTCAAACAGGTGCCATTAATACAGGTAACGAGTGGAGGACAGAGGAGCCTCTTAAAGAAGTTGTTACAGGTCTGTGAGAGCCAGAAATCTTGCTTGTTTGTAGGTGACCAAATACTTATTTTCCACCATAATTTGCAAATAAATTCTTTAAAAATCAGACAATGTGATTTTCTGGATTTTTTTTCTCATTTTGTCTCTCATAGTTGAGGTATACCTATGATGAAAATTGGAGACCTCTCTCATCTTTTAAGTGGGAGAACTTGCACAATTGGTGGCTGACTAAATACTTTTTTGCCCCACTTTATATATATGCAATATTAAAATGTTTCAGTTTTTTTTTCTTGTAAATTTGACTTGACTATTCAAAATTTCAGCTTTTTTTGCCTTAGAAATGAGTGTGTGTGTGTATGTGTGTTGGGGTTGCTTTGGCATTTGGAAGCTCTGGTTTTTCTCATGGAAATCTGCTTTTTTCATCAATTTGGGACTTGCTTATAGTGATAAATATGTGACTTTTTAAGTTCTCAATTTCCATCTTTCATCATATTTTTGCATTTTTATTCTTGCAAATTTGTACCAAGTTTATACCTTTGTAGTTCTACAAATTGCTAACTTTATGAATTTATGTAAAAAAAAATCACCTACTGTACTTTCACAAAGCAATAAATATAAAAGGTGAGGTTTAGGGTAATGATGCACTAACCTGGCTGAGGAAGCAGACATGCTGCAGGTTGCTGTGTGACTGGTGCGACACTTCAATTAACTGGGTGCAGGTTGTAATGTCTGAATAATGGAGAATGGAGAGTCTGCTCTGCTGATCATTGAACACACTTTATTGAACTTCACAATATATATCCCCAGCCATAGCCCGCCTGACGTCACTCACCCCCACCCCCGGCTGAGCTACAGCAAACCCTGAAGTACAATTCCCATATGTAACCCCCCCCCCCACACACACACACACACAAAGCTCCAGACCTCACCCCCTTGCCATAATTCAATAAACATGAAACTCAACACGTCACCATCATTTCTGGGGTTTTTTTTAACCCATGAACAAGAACAACTATAAACAGATGGACTCCACGGGTGTCTGGGTAGACTACCCCACCTAGTTGGAGTGGATCATTCTGCCGCTAGATCCAACTGGCGTCAAACACAACAGTCCTTGAAACAAAGTCCTCCAGGTACCTAGGCCTCCGACGAATTCTAGCCGGGCGTCCCGCAGGAGGGGACCCTGCATCTGGCACCATCGGCCTAGCCTGTGGGTCCTCATCAGTCAGGACCCCCCCAGTCCCAGCTCTCACTGAAACGTCCCGCTGCGGGTTCAGTCCTCTGTTCCAGTGGCAACCTTCTCAGTCTACTGGGATGCCACGAGACCCGTCTTCAAGCTCAAACGTGTCCGGGCCCCGTTGCCTCGCGATCTGCCGTGGCCCTGTCCACAGCGGTTGAAGCTTGTGGGTGCGGACAGGGTGCCTGATGCATACCCGGTCCACCTCCTTCAGTCCGTGATCCCTTGCCATGTGCTTCCTGTCGAACCTCCAATTCATCCTATGTTGCTGCCTGGTGACCTGGTCCCGCACTGCTTCCGTATCCTCCCGGGAACCCATCGTTGTTGGTCTCAGCCGAGTCACCGGCAGAGGTAACTCCCATCCCAGCATGAGGGCTGCCGGGGAACAGCCCATTGTGGCATGGACAGACGCTCTATAATGTAGCAACATGCTGTGCAGAGCGTCCGTGAATACAACAACAACACTGTTGAGCCCTTCGGGTCCCTTATAGAGAAACCTAGTTCCCCCAGCAGGTCGATTCCCAATAGGTCCGCCCCCTGACGTGCCACCTGGAAGGTGAATCTGGACACTGTCTTCAACCTGCATGTTACTGAGAATTCCACCGTGCCCACCATCTCAATCTTCGCATGTCGGTACCCGAACATCTTCACTGCCCTCCCCCCCTGCCCCGCTAATAGCCTTCGTAGGGAACAGCCTCCATAGTGTAGTCAAGCACAAGATAGATCTCCTGGTGCCTGAGTCCACCATGAGGGGCACGTCAACCCCGTCAAGCTGAAGCACGTACTGTAGGAAACTCGAAATGAAGAGACTGAATGATTTTTCAGTATTGGTTTATTCCATCTCAAGCCTACAGCTCCTCTCTCAATCAGGGAATGAAGAGGGTTAGCTGAGGTAAACCACATACGTTTATACTGTAACACCAGACACAAAACACATTCACATCAAACACAGAATTCCATTCATATCTAATCCTCCTATTGTCCTCTCGGCATCTCTGTCTGACCCTAGGAGTCAGACCGTCTCATCAGGTCCACTCTCAGATCTTCTCACTTCGTCTCTAGTCCGCAGGGGGTCCAGACTCAATGTCCGTATGAGGCGTGATGTTAATACACAGTGCGAGCTCCAAGTTCCCTCATGTCTGGATCTCTGCCAAGGAATATGTGAGCTACATAATGTTACGCCACATCACTCCCCCCGAAACGCCCAAGAACGGACATACACCAACCTTAAGTCAATAATGGACAGTCATACACATTACACCCTTAAATCATACACATTACACCCTTAAATCACCCCCCCCCTTTGTAGGATCTACAGCACAATTTACACGGGTTGATCCAAATACACATCACTCTGCCCGTTGCTTAGGCTTCAACCTCCTCCCGAATCTGCTGAACGCAGGCTTCGCAGCCTGTGTTGTGCCGTCCTGCGGTGCGCCTGTGGAATGAGGGGGAGAAGGGTTATTTGCCCCCTGCTGGGGAACTAGGGGCTGTCCCTTGGGAGGCCTGCCGCGCCGAGGCGCCCCCGCCGGCCGCACAGGTTCGTCACGCAGCACAAAAGCAGGCTTTAATCTGTCAACGCTGATTGTCTCTTTCCTGCCCCCCAAGTCCAGTACAAAATATTTCTCCCCGGTTTCCAGCACTCGGAACGGACCATCATAAGGTGGGCAGAGACTGTGACGCTGGGCATCGTGCCTGACAAAAACAAACTCTGCGTTTTGCAAAGCCTTGGGAACAAAAACCCGCGGAAAAGTGTGATGAGCGGGGCCCGGGAGCATTTCTGCCTCTGTGCCGCGTAGAGGTCCCCGCACCGGGGGGAGCTCGGGTGCTGTATGGGCCGGCAGGAATTCTCCTGGCAGCCTGAGAGGTTGAGTAAACACTAATTCAGCAGGTGAGGCATCTAAATCCTCCTTGGGTGCCGAACGCAACCCCAATAAAACCCATGGTAGTTTGTTTACCCAATTTGTATCCGTGAGCGACGCTCTGAGAGCTGCCTTCAACGATCTGTGAAAACGCTCGCATAAACCGTTGGCCTGTGGGTGATAAGCGGTGGTGCGATGAGCTGTTGCCCCTAAGCCGCTGGCCATGGCTGACCATAGCTCTGAAACGAACTGCGGACCCCTATCGGACGTAATGTCCGACGGGACTCCGAACCGCGCTACCCAGGCTGTTAAAAAAACGCGAGTTACCTCTGCTGCTGTGGTAGACTGCAATGGGACCACTTCCGGCCAACGAGTGGTCCGGTCCACCATTGTCAGGAGATGTATGAACCTCTGCGAGGGCGGTATGGGTCCCACTAGATCAACGTGCACATGATCAAACCTCTTAGCCGGGATGTGGAAAGGTTCTAAAGGGGCTTTTGTGTGTCTGTGAACTTTGGCCCGCTGGCAGAACATGTAGGCTCTCGCCCACTCCTTCACGTGCTTGCGCAGGCTCGGCCAAACAAACTTCTCTGCTACCATTTTCACCGAAGCGCGTACTCCCGGGTGTGCTAGGGAGTGCACCGCGTCAAAAACACGACGGCGCCACGTGGCCGGTACCACTGGGCGAGGTCGCCGGGTGGATACATCGCAAATAAGCGGGGGTGAACCGGTTTGTAAATTTACGTTCTCCAGCCTTAACCCTGTTGGTCCAGACAGGAGCGCGCGCACGTCTGTGTCCTTGCCCTGCTCTGCTGCCATGGCCGCGTAATCTATCCCTACGTGCACCGGAGCTGCGTGCGCGTCCGCGCTGTTACCGTGCTCCGCGTCTGCGGCGCTACAGCCCCCATCCGCGCGGACAGGCGCTGTTACCGCTCGCGAGAGGCAGTCCGCCACCACATTAAATTTACCGGCTACGTGCTGTATATCAGTGGTGAATTCTGAAATTGCGGCCAGCTGCCTCTGCTGTCAGCCTGACCATGGTTCAGAGACTTTGGACATTGCAAAGGTTAACGGTTTGTGGTCGACAAACGCAGTAAAACGTCGCCCTTCCAACCAGAACTGGAAGTGGCGAATGGCCAGGTGGAGCGCTAGCAGTTCCCTGTCAAACGCGCTATATTTTCGCTCCGCATCGCGTAGGGACCTGCTAAAAAAAAAGCGAGTGGTTGCCAAGCCCCGGCGACTTGCTGTTCTACCACAGCTCCTATGGCCACATCTGACGCGTCTGTGGTTAGCGCTATTCGGGCTGCCGGGTCTGGGTGAGCCAGCAGTGCTGCGTTCGCTAGTGCTTTCTTAACCTCAGTGAATGCGCGCTCCCGCTCCGGGGATCACTCAATCGCATTGGAGGGCTTTTGTTTTTTTAGCGCGACATACAGCAGTTGCATGAGCTGCGCCGCGTGAGGTATGAAACGGTTGTAAAAGCTTACCATGCCTAAAAATTCCTGCAACGCTTTTACCGTTTGCGGCTGGGGAAACTCAGCCACCGCGCGTACTTTGGAGGGCAGCGGAACTGCACCCTCTGGGGAGACGCGGTGCCCCAAAAAATCGATCTGTGCTGCGCCGAAATGGCACTTGGCTGGGTTGATTATCAACCCGTGCGCTCCCAACCGCTGAAAAACAGTTCTGAGGTGACTCTCGTGTTCCTCCTCAGAGGCGCTAGCGACTAAAATATCATCTAAGTAGACAAAAAGAAAAGGGAGGTCGCGCAAAACGGCATCCATCATGTGTTGGAAGGTTTGCGCAGCGCCTTTAAGGCCAAAAGGCATGCGTAAAAATTCAAAAAGCCCGAAAGGGGTTATTACCGCTGTCTTGGGAATGTCCTCTGGTCGGACCGGGACCTGGTAATAACCGCGGACCAGGTCTATTTTAGAAAAAATTAGTGCCTTGTCCAAATGCAACGAAAAATCTTGGATATGCGGAATTGGGTAGCGGTCCTGCGCTGTGGCATTGTTTAACCTGCGATAATCGCCGCATGGTCTCCGCAAGCCGTCCGCCTTAGGGACCATGTGGAGGGGGGAAGCCCAAGCGGACTTTGAGCGGTGAATTATGCCCAACCTTTCCAGGTTGGCGAACTCCTCACGTGCAATAGAGAGCTTAGCTGCATCCAGGCGCCGAGCCTTCGCAAAAACCGGTGGACCACTTGTGGTTATAAAGTGCTCCACCCCGTGCTTCGCCACCTTAGTTGAAAACGTGGGAACTGTGAGTGCTGGGAACTGGTTTAGGAGAGTGTGGAACTTACCTCCTGCTGCGGCGGCGTTGGCCTGTACTGACGGCGGGGACACTCGCGCTGCACAGGGAATAGAACAAAAAGACAGTGCATTAACCAAGCGTCTATTAGCCAGATCTACCAGCAAGCCATGTGAGCACAAAAAGTCGGCACCCAACATGTTAAAACTCACCGCCGCTACTATGAAGGTCCATTCATAGTTGCGGCCGTGCAAGGACAGGCGCAGAGTTCTTTCGCCAAACGTCTTGATCGACAAGCCGTTTGCGGCTGTTGCTCCATCTCCGCGGGGACCGGCCGCCCGGTCCGCGTAGGTCGCGGTGATGAAACTCCTCTGTGCTCCGGTGTCAACGAGGAATCACCGTCCGGAGCTCGCGTCCGTCAGGTAGAGCAGCTTGTTCCGTTCGCCGAGGGTCGAAGCTGCCAACGACCTCCGGCTCTTTGCACTTCCCTGCTTCCTGAAGTTGCATGGCGGGACGCACCTGTGCGCCTTGTGCGCGAAACGTCGATGGTAGAAGCACATCTCGTTCTCTCCTCTGCTCCGGGATCGCGCTGCCGCTGTTGTCGCTGGGGTCGGCTCTGCTGCCACCGGTTCTCCGTCGCCCTGGGCTGCCGTGCCGAGGTCCGCTGCTGCCGCTGCCGTCTCCTGTTCGCCGCATGCATCCAGGAGTCGCTCTGCTTCCAAAGCCAGCGCGCGGAAGTCCTGCTGGTCCACACACCTCATTCTGGACAGGGGGCCTCTCATGTGCGCTGGAAGGGTCCTCAAAAAGATGTGTTTAAATAAAAACGCATCGTTGCCTGCCCCGATCATCTGCAGCATGTCCTCCATGAGGACGGTCGGCCTGCGTCCTCCTCTGTCGCGCAGGTCCAGGAGTGTTCTGGCCCTCACCTCGGCCGATGGCACAAAGCTCCGAATGAGGGCGGCTTTCAGGGCGTCGTATTTGCCAGCAGCGGGCGGCTGCTGCACCAGGCTCCGCACACATCGGGCTGTGCGGCTGTCGAGTCTTGCGATGACATTGTGGAACTTAATGTCATCCTCTGATACCCCGTTAAGCACGAACCGTGATTCCACGTGTTGGAACCATGAGTGCGGGTCCTCTTGCCAGAACTCGGGGAGTCTAATGGAGTTTAGCCTTTCCATATTTATCACGTGTGGGTCACCAATGTAAGAAACTCGAAATGAAGAGACTGAATGATTTTTCAGTATTGGTTTATTCCATCTCAAGCCTACAGCTCCTCTCTCAATCAGGGAATGAAGAGGGTTAGCTGAGGTAAACCACATACCTTTATACTGTAACACCAGACACAAAACACATTCGCATCAAACACAGAATTCCAGTCATATCTAATCCTCCTATTGTCCTCTCGGCATCTCTATCTGACCCTAGGAGTCAGACCGTCTCTTCAGGTCCACTCTCAGATCTTCTCACTTCGTCTCTAGTCCGCAGGGGGTCCAGACTCAATGTCCGTATGAGGCGTGATGTTAATACACAGTGCGAGCTCCAAGTTCCCTCATGTCTGGATCTCTGCCAAGGAATATGTGAGTTACATAATGTTACGGCCACAGTACCACTTTAACGGCCCTTTCCCCATGTGTGCTACACACACCCGTTCTGGGTTGCTGGGCTCCGCCATTACCAGGCCAGGAGATGAAATGTGGGCTCTGTTACGCGCCTTCGTCCGCCTCTTCCTCTTCTTAGCTCGTCTTCGAGGCCTAGTTAGCATGCTAACCTCCATTCTCGGCAGGAAACCACATGTTGCCAGCTCCTCACTAGCTGAGGCTATTAGCTTCCGCAGAGTCGTGAATTTCCTTTGCTTGACTAAGTCCAGCACATCTCCCAGTGACAGGGTTTCCTGGGTTAGCCTTAGCATGCTTCTCAGCCACGTATTGCTGGTGATGTGAGCTAGCTTATCCCTCACTAGCTCCTCTTCAATAGGCCCAAAGGCGCACTCCATCGCTAAGCTACATAGCTCCATAACGAATGACTGCGTGGACTCACCCACCCGCTGCCAACGGTCAAAAAACTCATATCTCCTTTCGGTGATAGTGGAATGGTCACCGAAAGTACTGTCCATCAGAGCTAACCCATCTTCCAGCGAACCGCCGCCACACAGCCTGAAGAAGATACGTTGCCCTTCAGTGCCAAGATAATGTACTGGCAGGCTCCTCAACTCTCCTCACTGATACTACCGAGTCTGGCCGCCGCCAATACACCTCGAACATATTCCTCCAATGAGCCCACGGTATAGTCAGTGTGCCCTGGCATTATAGGAATGGAGGTGGCTCCCTGACGCACACGCCCATTTTCCTTGCCGCCAAATGTAATGTCTGAATAATGGAGAACGGAGAGTCTGCTCTGCTGATCACTGAACACACTTTATTGAACTTCACATTACAATATATATCCCCAGCCACAGCCCACCTGATGTCACTCACCCCCACCCCCGGCTGAACTACAGCAAGCCCTGAAGTACAATTCCCATACGGTGGGGTAAAAAAGTATTTAGTCAGCCACCAATTGTGCAAGTTCTCCCACTTAAAAAATGAGAGAGGTCTCCAATTTTCATCATAGGTATACCTCAACTATGAGAGACAAAATAAGAAAAAAAAAATCCAGAAAATCATATTGAAGGATTTTTAATGAATTAATTGGTAAATTCCTCGGTAAAATAAGTATTTGGTCAATAACAAAAGTTCATCTCAATACTTTGTTATATACCTTTTGTTGGCAAAGACAGAGGTCAAACGTTTTCTGTAAGTTTTCACAAGGTTTTCACACACTGTTGCTGGTATTTTGGCCCATTCCTCCATGCAGATCTCCTCTAGAGCAGTGATGTTTTGGGACTGTCGCTGGGCAACACAGACTTTCAACTCCCTCCAAAGATTTTCTATGGGGTTGAGATCTGGAGACTGGCTAGGCCACTCCAGGACCTTGAAATGCTTCTTACGAAGCCACTCCTTCGTTGCCCGGGCGGTGTGTTTGGGACCATTGTCATGCTGAAAGACCCAGCCACGTTTCATCTTCAATGCCGTTGCTGGTGGAAGGAGATTTTCACTCAAAATCTCACAATACATGGCCCCTTTCATTCTTTCCTTTACACGGATGAAAATTGGAGACCTCTCTCATCTTTTAAGTGGGAGAACTTGCACAATTGGTGGCTGGCTAAATACTTTTTTGCCCCACTGTATGTTACACAGGTGTGTGGATCTATTTTGCACCTTTTTAAAGGGGCGACAGGGGCCTCAGAGAACATTCATCATTACTATTTATGCAAAATTCAGTCTCTCAAACACTTCATTCAGCCAGGGTGAATTTTATTATGACATTAATTAATTAGAAATTAAAAGAATGCAACACAAAAAAAACAACAACTTTTCATTCCAGACTTTTTGAGGTCCCCTCCCTGCAGTGGGCTCTAGGTAAACAGTACCCCCCTCCCCCCCAAGTCCAACACCCCTGTTGGCAATACAAACCACTCTCACAACAAACATATAGAGACCAGATATCTAGTAGCAACAAGCCCGATATTCCATACTCTCGAAGCCCCCCCCCCCCCCCCCCCCAACAAGAAGTGATGAGAGACGCAGTCAAATGCCTTCTCCCAAGTCCACAAAAGACATGTAGACTGGTTGGGCAAACTCCCAAAAACCCTCAATGGTCCTTAAAAGGATAAAGAGCTGGTCCAGTGTTCCACAACCAGAACGAAAACCTCATTGTTCCTCCTGAATCTGAGGTTCGTCAATGGACAGACTCTGCTCTGAAAAATGGATGTAAACCATTAATATTTGAACAGAGTAATAATAACTTCTCCTGCTTGACCTTATTAAGATTACTCTATAATGTTTTTTAAAACCTGTTTTACAAACGCATATTGATGTTCACATTGGATTATTACAGACTTTCAATGTTCTCCAGGACTGGTCAGATTTTTGCAGCAAAATGGAATTGTCATAACAGAAACTTCCAGCACTATAGTCTCAGGCTGTGTTCCAATTTTCCCCTCATTCCCCAGATTTGAATTGAAATGCAGGGGACTATATATTGAACTCAATAGAACAATTAAACTTTTCACTTTGGACACTTCTTGGCTAATTATCTCAGTGCTGTTTACATGTCATTATGGTAAATCAGTAAAATGTAAGAGATGAATTCCATTAACAAGTGAATACCTACATGTAAAGTGTGTCTATATTATATCAAATCAGTTTTACTTCATTACTAAATAAGAAATATAAGGTGTTTTGGGCATGTCCTCCTAAGAGGAGACCCCGGGACAGACCCAGGCCAGCTGAGAGAATACCTTGGTCTTCCTCCCTGAAGAGCTAGAGGAGATGGCCGGGGTGAGGGAGGTTTGGGCTTCTCTGCTTAAGACTGCTACCACCACGACCCAGACCCCACATAAACAGTAGATGATGGACGCTGGGTGTGGTGGACTGGGAAAAGTTGTGTTGCCTTTAAACTTAACAAGACAAACATGAAACAATAATAATTCAACGATAATTATTATTCTGCTCACATAAAGTATTTATTTTAAATTGATGACAACAGAATTTAAATTATATTCCTGAAGATGTACGTATTTATCAAAAATGTCTAAAAATGGTTTTCATCTATATTGTTCCAGATCCAAGATGGCAGCTGGCACCAGTCTCGTTTCTTCTTCCATACTCAGGACAGTCGTCAGCTACCTATCATAGACATACACGAATTTCCATCATCACGAATCAGCAGTCAGCAGGAAATAGAAATTGGTCCAGTTTGCTTCCTCTGACACCAGTATCACCATCCTGCATCCCGCTAATAAAAACCACTTAAGTCCAAAAGCTTTTGAAAAGGCTTCCCGCCAAAAAGAGACTTTTCCTCATCGAGGGACACTGTCCATGTGAGAGTCACAAATGACAGGCCGATCTACATGGAAGAGCTCGATCCCTTCGGAACAGTCCTGCCAAGAAGGCCAAATGAGAGCAGTGTATACTTGTATTTATCAAACGAATGTGTAAACTGTATTTTGTTTAATTTTTACCCACAGTGCTTATGTATGCTGCATATGGACCCGTGTTATCCCCTGATCACAGGGTAGGGCCTCACAACGCAGCAGCCTGTCCCCACCCCATAATTCATACCTTCCTTTCACTTTTCATTCCCTCCCTCATCCCAAACACACCATCGTAAGCGGAGGCCCAACCCGAAGGATCGTGCCAGGCCTCTGCAGAGAGCACTGTCTAACTAAAGATTTATGAGTGCAATAGCATGTGGATAATGTGTGACTGCTTTAATATTTTGTTATTCAATCAAAGGTTTTGTTTTGTTTTCATTATATTTTTAATTTTCGGTCCCTCCCGGTTGGACCTGTACCTCCTGACAGATGGTGCTCTACCTCCTCCTGCTCATTTGCTCTCTAGAATAGTCAAGTCAGACATTTTTACCTTTGTGTTGTATGTACCGGTTACATCAAGATTTGTTATGTTGTGTGTACTTATACTTCTAATTTATGAACCGTTCTTTTAACACTAGAATCTTCTCAGCTTTTCTTCAGTGTGGTAGGTTTCTCAGTGGAACCCTATCATTGGTGCTGCAACAAAGAATAAGTCATCAGTGAAATTTCCTGTGTATATATTGATAGCAAACTGTATGTTTATTTATAACCTTATTTTTTTTTTTGTTCACATTACTGTACGACAGTAAGTTATACTCTCAGAGGACTCACTTATTTGGTCAGCCACAGCTCAGATTAGAGGACTATTTATGTCTGAAAGGTGTGATTGTGTGTTTTTCACTCTTCTTTCTCAGATCATTCGAGGGTGGTTGGGTGCACTGGCAGCTACAGGAGGCCAGAGTCAGAAAACGTAGAAAAACAGTCACGCTCTTAAGTTATATATGACCTTCAACAATGTGTAATTATGGAAAGTCTGTGGAGGATAAAGTTGAATGCAAATGTGTAAATAATAAATAAATTTACAAACAAATAAATGGAACATTTTAGCCACAGATGCTTTGTTACTTTTTTAATGAAAGGTTGTCACCCACATTTTTGATTTATTCCAAGCCTAGCAAATAAATACTGTAACATATGCACTGTGTCATCCCCATATGTGAAAACATGATCACAGCATGATATGGTGCATGCATACTGCATGTTTCCCTCTTAAAGGTACAGACACAGTGATATAGTTGACAGCATGATTGGCAACCTCTATTACAGAAAGCACCATTTTGAGCTATTTTTGAAAACAAAAACCATCCATGGAGTTACAGAATGAATTGTTCAATTTAATTTTGCAGCTTTTCTTGTAAATTGAAACTGCTTTCTAAAAAATTTGGCTTTTTTGGAAATGTGGGAGCTTTTAAAGTAAATTAATGACCGACTTTCTCCAGAATTTGAAGCTTTTTTTCTTGTAAACATGCAAGTATGGTTTCATGCCAAGAAAGAATACAACAGATGCAATGTTTGTGTTAAGGGTGTTGATGGAGAAGTGTAGAGAAGGGCAAAAGGAGTTGCACTGTGTCTTTGTGGATGCAGAGAAAGCAGATGATAGGGTGCCAAGAGAGGAAGTGTGGTACTGTATGAGGAAGTCAGGAGTGACAAAGAAGTATGTGAAGGTGATGCCGGACATGCATGAGGACAGCGAGACAGTGGTGAGGTATGCTGTAGGAGTGACAAATGGATTACTAGACGGCAGTGGGAGTACATCAGGGATCAGCTCTGAGCCCCTTCTTGTTTGCTATGGTGATGGACAGATTGACACATGAGGTCAGGTAGAAGTATCCATGGACCATGAAGGTCACAGATGACATTGTGGTCTGTAGTGAGAGTAGGGAGCAGGTGGAAGAGAACATGGAAAGGGGGAGGTATGCTCTAGACAGGAGAGGAATGAAAGTCAGTAGAAGCAAGATAGAATACATGTGTGAATGAGAGGGAGGCAGGTGTAATAGTGAAGATGCAAAGAGTGGAGATAGTGAAGGCTGATGAGTTTAAATACAGTGGGGGGGAAAAGTATTTAGTCAGCCACCAATTGTGCAAGTTCTCCCACTTAAAAGATGAGAGAGGTCTCCAATTTTCATCATAGGTATACCTCAACTATGAGAGACAAAATGAGAAAAAAAATCCAGAAAATCACATTGAAGGATTTTTAATGAATTAATTGGTAAATTCCTCAGTAAAATAAATATTTGGTCACCTACAAACAAGCAAGATTTCTGGCTCTAACAGACCTGTAACTTCTTCTTTAAGAGGCTCCTCTGTCCTCCACTCGTTACCTGTATTAATGGCACCTGTTTGAACTCGTTATCAGTATAAAAGACACCTGTCCACAACCTCAAACAGCCAGACTCCAAACTCCACTATGGCCAAAACCAAAGAGCTGTCGAAGGACACCAGAAACAAAATTGTAGACCTGCACCAGGCTGGGAAGACTGAATCTGCAATAGGTAAGCAGCTTGGTGTGAAGAAATCAACTGTGGGAGCAATTATTAGAAAATGGAAGACATACAAGACCACTGATAATCTCCCTCGATCTGGGGCTCCACGCAAGATCTCACCCCGTGGGGTCAAAATGATCACGAGAACAGTGAGCAAAAATCCCAGAACCACACGGGGGGACCTAGTGAATGACCTGCAGAGAGCTGGGGAAAAAGTAATAAAGGCTACCATCAGTTAACGCACTACGCCGCCAGGGACTCTAATCCTGCAGTGCCAGATGTGTCCCCCTGCTTAAGTCAGTACATGTCCAGGCCCGTCTGAAGTTTGCTAGAGAGCATTTGGATGATCCAGAAGAGGATTGGGATAATGTCATATAGTCAGATGAAACCAAAATAGAACTTCATTGTAAAAACTCAACTTGTCGTGTTTGGAGGAGAAAGAACACCATACCTACTGTGAAGCATGGGGGTGGAAACATCATGCTTTGGGGCTGTTTTTCTGCAAAGGGACCAGGACGACTGATCCGTATAAAGGAAAGAATGAATGGGGCCATGTATCGTGAGATTTTGAGTGAAAACCTCCGATCAGCAAGGGCATTGAAGATGAAACGTGGCTGGGTCTTTCAGCATGACAATGATCCCAAACACACCGCCCGGGCAACGAAGGAGTGGCTTCGTAAGAAGCATTTCAAGGTCCTGGAGTGGCCTAGCCAGTCTCCAGATCTCAACCCCATAGAAAATCTTTGGAGGGAGTTGAAAGTCTGTGTTGCCCAGCGACAGCCCCAAAACATCACTGCTCTAGAGGAGATCTGCATGGAGGAATGGGCCAAAATACCAGCAACAGTGTGTGAAAACCTTGTGAAGACTTACAGAAAACGTTTGGCCTCTGTCATTGCCAACAAAGGGTATATAACAAAGTGTTGAGATGAACTTTTGTTATTGACCAAATACGTATTTCAAATTTACCAATTAATTCATTAAAAATCCTTCAGTGTGATTTTCTGGATTTTTTTTCCCTCATTTTGTCTCTCATAGTTGAGGTATACCTATGATGAAAATTGGAGACCTCTCTCATCTTTTAAGTGGGAGAACTTGCACAGTTGGTGGCTGACTAAACACTATTTTGCCCCACTGTACCTGGGGTCAACCATCCAAAGCAATGGAAAATGCATGAGAACTGAAAGAGTGCAGGCAAGGTGGAGTGGGTGGAGATGAGTGTCGGGTGATTTGTTACAGAAGGATAGCAGCTAGAGTGAAAGGGAAGATTTACAAGATAGTAGTGAGACCTGCTATGATGTATGGTTTGGAGATGGTAGCACTGACGAAAAGACAGGAGGCAGAGCTGGAGGTGGCAGAGTTAAGATGTTAAGATTTACATTGGGAGTGACTAGGAGGGACAGGATTAGAAATGAGTATATCAGAGGGACAGCTCAGGTTGAGCAGTTTGGAGACAAAGTAAGAGAGGCAAGGCTGAGATGGCTTGGACATGAGCAGAGGAGGGATAGTAGATATATTGGACAAAGGATGTTGAAGATGGAGCTGCCAGTCAGGAGGAAAAGAGGGGGAGACCAAAGAGAAGATTTGTGGAAGTTGTGAACGAGGACATGAAAAGGGTTGGTATGAGAAAAAAGGACACAGGGGATAGGGTAAGATGACGCAGATGATCCACTGTGGCGACCCCTAAAGGGAGCAGCCGAAAGAAGGAGAAGAAATATGCAAATCTGCAACCATAAAAAACTTTTTGCCAGTTTACGAAGCTTGGAATCAGACTGCCAAGGTCTCTGCCTTCAACCACCACCTGATCCACATAGCACCGGACCCCCATGGTCCCTAGTGGAGGGCAGACCCATGTAACTCCTTCGGGCTGAGCCTGGCCGGGTCCCATGGGCAGAAACCCGGCCACCAGGCACTAGCCATCGAGCCCCTTCCCCAGGCCTGGCTCCAGGGTGGGGCCCTGATAACCCCATACCGTATGGGGTACACTGAATCCTTGCTGTTACATTCATCATGGGAGTCTATTACCCTTAGAGACAGGGTGAGGAGCTCAGTCATCCAGGAGAGGTTCAGAGTAGAACCACTGTGTTACGTCTGTATATGGAGCCAAGGATGAGGCCAGGTGTCGAACTGAACACACATTTATTAGAGAGGCACTTTACAGCACTGGCACAGCCGTCAGGCAAAAGAGTTGGCAAAGAGACCGCCCCTCCTGCCCGCTGCCCTCTTATAGCCACAGGTGGTGGTGGAACCAGAAGGGTGCAGCCACCACCCGTATCACACAAATAAGAGATCAAGCTCTAACACAACATTCTCCACCCCTTCACAAAAGTCAACAAAACCACACACACAGTTCAAACCCACCCCAATTTGGAACCCGAGTCACGCACTACAAGTAAAGGGACAACACAATACAAATGGCCTAACTCAGTCACTCCAAAACAACTACAACTAGGGGGAACAGGTGGACTGCTGTCCCACCCCGCACGGCAAAGCCGATTATTCTGCCACTTATCCTAAATGAAAAGAGTCCATTAATAAACAAAACAACCGCCCTGCTCCTAAACTAAAATAAAACACATAAAATAATCCCCAGAAACATATACAAACAAACAATTACTCTGAACGCATGCATAATAAATAACCTATACACACACAGAACCATCAACCTATATACACATGGCTGGAGAAAACAACCCTGTGAGCCCCCCTGGACCCTTCTTTCCTCAGTCTGGCCCTGGAGGCGGCCTGCCTCCTGGGCCGCAGCTGGTTGCCTCGGCCCCGGTGCGCCACCTCTTCCTCACCATTGGATGTTCTGCTCGTCCAGGCCCACATCCCACAGTCTCCTCCCGGTCACGCCGCAGCTCATCCAGGTGCCTCCATGAGCCGTCCGATAGCTGGAGATAAGCATCCCTCTGTCTGGCCACGACACGCAGCTGTCCCTTGTGCTCCTCCACTTGCCATTTGGCCTGTACTTGCCATGATCTCACCACCCCCCAAGCCCAAATCCAGTCCACAGCTCCCAGAGGGATTTTGCTCAGCTTGCAGGGTGTCTGCTTGGCATGTCATTCCCCGACCTCTTTTAACTTCGCCACCATCACCATTGTGACTCCTCATTCACCTGTACCTTCCAGCCGAAATCCAGGAACAGATGGAGCCAACCACTCAGCACCACCCGCCGTCACAGGCGTCCCGCTGTGCTGCCCAGTTCCCTCGTCCAGGCCTACTTGGGCTCTGGCACAGGAACCCTCCTGGGATGGCCCTGGGTGGGGTTGGTCTTGCTCACTCTCCAGGGTGCAAGGCAGTTCCTCATCCCACACTGCGCCGTCTATGACTCTCAGGATCGGACAGCCCCACATTTTGGCCGATTTGCGCCGAGCCATCGGTTCCAACGTTCCCACTGTGGCCAGCCATCCTCCTCCACAACCACAAAGCAGCGTCAGGTCCCTCTCAGTTCTGACGTGTGGGGAAAAACATCTCACAATTGTCCAATCTGGCATGGAGCCCACCGCTCCCGCATCAGTCCACAACAACACTTCCATCCCATCCAACTCCATCATACCGTATGTGTGACCATTGGTGCTCGGAGACACAGCATGAACAACCGCGAGGGTGCGAGAGTCCTCCTTGTGCCACGGACCTCTTCGCTCGGATCTGTGGCATCCCTGGTGACATGAAGCAAGTGGCCATGCGTGCCGCAGTGCTCCGTTCTTGCCGAACGATCTCCCTCTCTGAAACAGTGCTTCGTGGACCCACAGCCCTCACCTTTGGGCTGTCCCGGGGCGGACCTCACATTCACAGTGTTGGCGTCGTCCTTCACGCTTTCCATGCTGACTGGGTCTACTGCATGCGCGGTCAGCAGTGATCCCAGATGTCGGTGCAACAAGCACCCACTCAGCTCCAGTGACAGTTCATCGGCAGCTTCCAGCTGTTGAGCTAACCCGATGACTGTGGGCAGTGTCAATTCGCCTGAAAACGCAAGCAGCCTCAACCCCATCGCAGCGCCGTTGGTATACTCCGTCAACTGGTCGCGAATCATCTCCTCTCCCAATAATCCAAACTGGCACTCGCTGACCACCAGCTCCAAGTCTGCCCCAAATCGCTGAATAGACTCACCCACCCATTGGCAGCGCTGTCGAAACCGAATCTCGCAAACTATGACATTTTCCAGGGCGCAAAAATAGCGCGCCATTAGCTCAACCACTGCAGTCAAGCTATCACAGTCACTCAGTGTGCTCAGAACATACTGCACCTCCATCTCAGGATTGTCCACCAACAACTCACGTGCCCACAACTCCTTCAGTTTCCCGAGGTCCAGTGTCACCAAGTACATCCGGAAAACGGCGCGCTACCTCAGCCAGGGGACCGGTGGCTCACTGGAGAGCTCCAAAAACGGCCAAATTCCAAACCCACACCCTTCCATACCTTGTTTAATCCACTTTTATCCTCGTTGCCAAATGTTATGTCTGTATATGGTGCCAAGGACGAGGCCAGGTGTCGAACTGAACACATGTTTATTAGAGAGGCACTTTATAGCACTGGCACAGCCGTCAGGCAGAAGAGTTGGCAAAGAGACTGCCCCTCCTGCCCGCTGCACTCTTATAGCCACAGGTGGTGGTGGAACTGGAAAGGTGGAGTCACCACCTGTACCACACAAATAAGAGCTCAAGCTCTAACACAACACACTGCTCCTCTACATTGAAAGGAGTCAGTTGAGGTGGTATGGGCATCTGATCAGGATGCCTCCTGGACGCCTCCCACTTGAGGTGTTTTGGGCATGTCCCACTGGGAGGAGACCCCGGGGCAGACCCAGGACTCACTGGAGAGACTATGTCTCCTAACTGGTCTGGGAACACCTTGGTATCTTCTCTGAAGAGCTGGAGCAGGTGGCTGGGGAGAGGGAAGTCTGGGCTTCTCTGCTTGAACTGCTGTCTTCGCAACCCAGACCTCCGGAAAAGTGGTAGAAGATGGATGGATGAAAAACTTTCTGCTTGCCAATTTGTGGTCTTTTTTACCCATAAGTTTGCAGCTTTTCTCACAATTTGTAACCTTTCTCTTTCAAATTTTTGAGTTTTGTTGTCAAATACATAAACAGTGAATCCCTGGTTATGTAATAAAGAGCCTCATGTGTCTCCAGAGTCTAAAGAACCCTGCTGTAAAGCAGTCCACTTTGCTCAAACCACTCAACCACACATACAGTAGGTACGTATTCACACAGACTGTTGAAATTAAAATAAATTCATTGAAGATGAAGAACTTGGGGCAGCACGGTGGTGCAGTGGTTGGCACTGTGTCAAGCACAGCAAGAAGGTCACAGGATCGATTCCACCCCTGACCATCATGGGTTGGATCCCACCCCTTGACCACTGGTGACCCTTCTGTGTGGAGTTTGCATGTTCTCCCCGTGTCTGCGTGGGTTTATTCCGGTTTCCTTCCACATGTCAAAGACATGCAGGTTAGGTTAATTGGTATCAACTGGGGATTCTAAATTGTCATTAGGTATGACTGTGAGAGTGAATGGTTGTCTGTCTCTCTGTGTTGGCCCTGCAATGGACTGGCGATCTGTCCAGGGTGTACCCTGCCTCTCACCCAAAGATGCTGGGATAGGCTCCAGCCCCCCCGCGACCCGAAAAGGATTAAGTGGTAGAAGATGGAGCGATGGAAGATGAAGAACTGTTTTACTCTGTCAGCCCTTATGGTAAATGGCATTCACTTATATAGCGCTTTTATTCTCATCTCTTGATGACCAAAGCGCTTTACAGCTCCTGCTATCCACCCATTCACACACTGATGGCGACATGCTACCTAACATGGCGCTTCCAGACCCACCAGGAGCAATTAGGGGTGAAGTGTCTTGCCCAGGGACACAACGGCAGGATATCTGGGGAGAGCGGGATTCAAACCGGCAACCATGTGGTTATTGGACAACCTGCTCTACCTCCTGAGCCACTGCCACCCCCTTATGTACTTTTTACAGAGATGGGTAGAGTTTCCAGAAATTGCACTCAAATACACAAATATGCAAGTTACCCATGCCATGGGCACTAACACCCCTGTAATGTAAAATGGGAATATTAATAAATAATAAATATGATCAGGTATGAATTATTTAATTTATATTGATGTATTGGAATCTGAGCTCAAATCTCATTTCATATACATCAGAAAAGTTAATAACACTCGTAAGGGGCACCAGCTTCTGTCTTTAAGAAGCAATTTAATCTTTAATTTCACTTTATACCTGTTTGATCACTCAATAAATTAATCAATAATCAGTCTCAAAAATTTTCCGTGAATTCGATACCTGGGCTTGAAACAGACTCAGAATGAAATGAATTCCCAACAACTTCTCTCAATTTTAAATATTTATTAAACGAAATGATTAACAGACATGGTAGTAATTTCATTAATCATAAAATAAATCTTGTAAATGATAGATTAACAATGTCAATATTTTCGGAACCAGGGTTAAACTGAGAAATGAATTTCTATCAGTTTGAGTTAACAGATTATTAAAAACAACGCAAATTTATGGAGAAAGTTTATTAATTATGAAAAAGTCCTAAATTAATCTTAAGAAAATAAAAACGGAATTTTAATGAAAAGAAGAGTTATGTTAAGGGCTTCTTAATTTGCATCTGATTAGATATACAAATTATTACCGAACCTCAGACGTTAATTCAGCAGTGGAATTAAAGTTTGCAGCTCACGTGCTCCTCGGTCGATGATGGTTCTGTCGTCCGTCCTCAGCCCAAGATTTCGGGGAAATATCTGCCCGCAGATATTTCAGGGTCCACAGTTCGACCTTTAGATTCAAGCGGTCGAAGGGGGCTGGATTCTGGACTGTATGACCCAGAGTTGAAACTGAGTTCTAGCCAGATGGTGCCGATGCTTATTCAGCGTGTGATGGACAGCTGCGCGTTGATTCCTTAGCTGCGTCTTTTCTTCCTGGTAGACAAGCAGCTGTAGAGGTTTTCGGGAATAATTAATGATATCTAATCCGATCTCAAATTAAAAAAACAAACTTTTGGACTTTAGATAAAAATAGTAGCTTCTGGTGGGTGCTTGGTCAAGAAAAATATTATAAAATAAAGTCAAGATTAAGTTTACATTAAAATTAAACAAACGGTGGTTTTACAGAAAGTTTAACAAAGAAAAAATGATGAATAAAAATTGGAGTTTAACTCCGATTAAGAATTGAGCTCAAAGAAATAGGAATTCCTAGGCATTTAAGAGAAAAAGAAAAAGGCATTAAATTACAATTGCATAAACAAATTACGAGTTATCTGCTCTGTGTTCAGAAAAGCGACACGTGGTCCTTTGTTCTTCCTTGCTGTGTGTAGACAATGGAGGAGATCAGAAAAAAAGCGAGCCGGACAGAGGATCTGCAGAGTGTCCGGAGCAGAAGAAAGGTCTGACGAAAAAGAGTGACAAAAAGAGAATGAGGGCAGGGGTCTCTCTGCTTTTATAAGCTCTGTTGAGTTTCGCGGGCTCCCGGCCTGACCGGAATCTCAGCCAATGAGCGTCCTTCGTGGGCGGGCTCGATGAACTTTTAGTCCAATAACAGGCCTTGTCTGTGAGAGACCAATAGGATGAAGAAGCTGGGGTTCTATGAAGACTGGTGACACGTGATATCAGTCCACAGGAATACACAGTTTTAAATACATTGGAATGTATTGTTACAAACTTATGTATAACTAAACTAACCTTAGTGTATCTTATAAGCAGTGCTTCTAAATCAACATGCAGGAATAAACATTCATTTAACATTAACATGCATATATATATAAAATCACAGATTAATGCATTTCACACATATTATTGATTTTCCACATCAAACACATCAGAGTCCATCTGCATTTTCATAGTTCTGAAAAGAATGAAGGTTTAGAATTGAGTTTGTAATAATGTACTTTAAAGTTGTTTAAATCCAGCGTTTCCAGAGTTTAAGGAAATTTGTGGGTCTGTGTGGCCAGGTCTGTTGCATGTTTATGGGGGCAATAAAAGTGAAGCCGGACATTGGGGAAATTCCTTAGGCTGGTTTTAACAAAAGGGGATTTCAGCTGTGGCCTGGGGGAAGAAAATCCATTTATTTGCATTATTCCTGGATGAAACAAAAATGTCTTTAAGCAGGAGAATAATTATTGCTGAGCCAAAGTGAGATGATGCTACAGTCCCCCCTCTGGTATCAATGGTGACGTTGATTCAGCGTTGATAGCAATCCTAGGCATCAAATCCCAATTTGGCGAGGCTTGATCCAAATGCTGAACTAAAGTTCTGATGTCGATAAGTCTTAAGCTTGTAAACAGTATCTATTCCAAAGTGTAGGTCCTTAAATTTGGTTTTCTGAAAAACTTCTGGAAATTTCAAAAATAATTTTGGCATGACCAAATACTGTATAAACATTGTATAATTGTCTAGGATATACTAAAGTTCTGTATAAGCCTGTAAAGACTGTAAAAAAAAAATGAACTAGAAGTATGTGGGTTTTGACATACTTGATATAAATGTTTTGGGTTTGCTGAAAAAAATATCTAGTCAAAATTTCAAAAACTGTTTAAATGTGCATAAAATCTAAATATATAAAGGATTATTTGTATATACACAAGCATGTATCCAAAAATCTTAGTCAAAAGCAAAAATAAAATTCTTTCATATTTGAGGTAGATTCAGACTAATCAATATTGAGGTGACTCAAGGAGGTTCAAATTGAATTTGTTTAGTTAGACTAAACCATGGTTCCACAGATGTCCAAATCATAGGGTGTTTGAGGCTTTTGTTCAGAAAAACTGAGTGGGCATAGGATGTCATTATCCTTCTTTGGATGGCAATGAGAAGTAAATTTGGATTTACTGCAAAAAGGATAGGATGAGAGAGCATATTCATTGCTAAAGCGTTAACTGAAAAGCTAATGTTTCTAGCTACTTCTGAGAGTAACATAGACATTGGCTGTGTGTGAGTATAGTCAACCTTTAACACAAAGAGCAAAGAGTTCAAGACCTTGTTGAGTTTGACTGAAGCTTCGGAGCAAGCATTCAAAACCAACACAGTGTCTTGTAAGATTTTGGTAACCATTTGTGGTTGGACAACCTGGCGTTTCGGTTTAGCGGTGTTGACCGAGTTAACAGTGGGCATGCTAAGGTTAACAAGAGGCTCTAACAATGAGGCTGTTATTAAGAGTCCATCCGAGGATCTTTGACCTTTCGTTTTGGCTTGGCCCAATTCTGACTGGGTAACAGTGGGCGTGATTGCTAGGCGGATGGCTAAACTGATAAACAGGAGGGCCATCATCTTGGCAAACAAAAGTGAGTGGTTTTGGATCTTAATCTTCTTGTTGATCTTTCTTTAGATACCTGGTTGGCAAATGAAAATTCCTCTTAGAGGTGGAATGATTTCTTTTAGATGGATGTACTTTATTGATCCCAAAACTGGGAAATTACAGAATAGAGCTTAAGAGATTAAACTCTAAACCTTGTGCTTGTTTTCACCTTTGATGGGAGTTTTAAGATTATTAGCTCAAGCTAGTGGTGTTGAATGTCTTGTGTATACTATTTGGTAATAGTAAGTTGATTGAAGTTTATTAGATTTTACAGAGGTCTTTGAAATTTAGTTTAAGGGCTAATTTGGTTTTAATATACCCTTTCCTTTCTGGAGGTTTGGATGCAGTTAACTGATTGGAGAAATTTGACTGAGTGTACCTGAGGCTAGTAGTTAGCTACAGTTATTTGTCAGACGTAGGTTTGATTTTAATCTTATTTATGGACTTACTTTGACAGTGTTGTACCCGACAAGTCCCATGGGGTTTTGGTAAAGGTTACTCTGATTTTGGTGAGCCCATTTGAAAATGGGGTCCTGGGTTTGGCTCTTGGGTGGCCAAAGATTGTTGTTGACAATGTGTGGATTCATCCACTTGGGCAGGAATTTAGGAGTGATTTTCCTATCCTGTAAATTTATTTCAGGTGTCTGCGGTACGAATGTGGGGTGGAAGATCTTGTCCCCCCTTTGCAGTTTGTCATGCGAGAGTTTTTGATCGTTGTACGCTTTGTGTCGTTTAGCGAGTCGGTCTGAATGGTTTTGAAATACAGCCTTGGGAGCTTTGTATGTCGTTTTGACGTTTTTGTGTTCTGCAGCTGGGATGTTATAGGCATTGGCAGTCATCACCCCCCTCTGGTTTCGAGGAACTCTGAGCGGTGGCGATGATGGTTTGTCGGAAGCATGAACAGGAGTGCCATTGCATAGCTGCAGAGAAGATTGTGTCGCATGAAGTGGTTTCAATTTTGGTATGTTATAGGGTTTAGATGCGGGTAGCGCATGTACCATTTTATCCGACCGGTGTTTGACGGTTTCATGGATCATTTGTTTGCAAGGTTGAGTGAGTGTGCGCCTTGCGTTTGCAAAAGTTGGGTTCGTTGTCACAGAAAGTTGAGGTTTTAGAGGGTCTAGAGAGCCGGTTGGTGTGGCTCTTGTGACCATGCATGCCTCATGGGTGGGTGGGTGGGTTTCACAATGCGACACCACCATTGAATCATGGGTATCAAGTGTTTCAAGGGGGCCGTTTGGGGTTTTCTGCTCGGCCGTTGAGTTTTCAAGATCATTTGAGTGTTTGGCTTGACCTTGTATTTGAAGGTGACTTTTGACTTCTTGTGGACAGTACTCACCTTGGTCTTGGCGGTCGCTTTCACTCGGTTGCAGTTGTTCCAACAGTGCTAGTTGTGTGAGACTTGGGGTGCCCAAAGTGTTCAGAACAAAGCACTGTGATTCAGTTGTTCTTGTTGGGTCAAATGGGTGAGGGTGTTGCGTTTGAGCCCATAGTTTGAGGTTCTTGAAATCAATCAGTGGCTCAAAACGGTTCAGTAGGTCTTTACCAACAAGTAATGGAATGGCGTCAAGTTTGGACACGTAGACTGGATGTGTCAAGGTCATGGGTCCAATGGACATGTTTAGTAGTGATACGCCCAACAGGGTTGTTTTAGTGAGCGCATATGGTCGCACGGCTAATGAACAGGGTTCCAGTTTCAAATATTTGTTAGCGCGGTTAGCGGCTGCACGTAGTTTGTCAAAAAGGGTGTGTGACATGAGAGTGATGTCAGCAGCGGTGTCTAAAACAGCGTCCTGACACACCATGTCTTCAAGGATCAGTGGAAGGTAGAATTTCCGTGCCACCCCCCTCTCGTTTAGATCGCATAGAAATTGTGGAACTGGTGGTTCGACACAGAGTTGCGACATGTTAGAGGAGTGGTCTGTGACCTGTGGTTGGGCTGCCATAACAGCACTGGACTGCGTTGAGTCCTTTGGTCCTTCCTCATTTGCATGAGGGCTTTTCTTCTTGCGTTTCCTTCGTTTGGAACACTTGTTTTGAGTTGGCACAGCTGATATAGCTAGAATGTTAGCAGTTTTATTCTCTTTGTAGTTTTGAATCTCTGCTAGGAGGTGTTGGACAATTTCAATAGCTTCTCTACTGAATGTAGGAGTTTCTTCTTCCTTCCAAGGTTTGTGATAGGTCTCTGCTTCTGAGCTTCTGTGATGGGATGGAGACCATTTGTCGCGGTTACGCGTGTCTTCGTATCGGTATCTGTCATCATGGTAGTTTGTATCGTGTTCTCGTGACCTATCCCGCGGATATGGTCTACGACGGTAGTCGGGTTTTTGCAAAGTTGGTCCAAAGTGATATCCAGAGGACCTAGTGTGGTTTTGACCTTGATGAGGTCGCTTGGGAAAATGCTTCGGCTGTTGATGTACTCGCGGTGTAAGAGGTGGAGTAGAGCGAGGGGCTCCTTCCAACTCCAAGGTGTTAGATGCATCGCTAATAGCTAGCACTGTGGCAGGCTCAGCGTGCTTGTTGCGACTTTGTTGCTGTTTTTGGAACGCATAGTGTGCAAACTCTCTCAGCTGACTTATTGAGTTTGACCTTGGGTTAGCTGCAACTCCCAGGTAATGACTCACAGTGGGATGGAGGTTTTGGATGAAGAGGGTCTTGAAACTGTGGTCTTCTTCCATCCCTGGTGTATTTTGAGATCCAAAATATGCAAGTAGGAGTCTCTGGTAGTAGGCTTGTGTTGGCTCTGAGTGTCCTTGCTTTACGGCTAGGGCTGCGGTTAGCCCTGCTTGTAGGCAGTCGTCGGAGAACTCCTTTTCGATGGCTTCGCGGAGCAGCATGTAATCTGCTTTGATGTTTGTCGGCTGTCTGTCTATGAATTTTGATACTGACCTGTTAGATGTTAGTTTAATCAGATAGATGCGATCATCTGTTGTAGCATCAGGATACTTACGCAGGTAGTAATCAATGTCCTGTAAATAGACTTTGGCATCAGGTGAACCCGTAGGTCCTGGATCAAATTTGGTGATATTTTGTGCGATCTTGTCAAGGTCGCGGTCTGAAGGGGCACACGCACGCTGTCCACGCGGTCGTCTGTATTCAAAACGGGAATCGGGCGAGGGAGCGCGGTGGATGTCCCGGTATTCATGTCTTTCCTTTAGGAGCAGTTGACATTCCTTGTAGTCTTTCTTCACATTTTCAAGTTGACCTTCAACTCTTCTGAGTTCCCTCTTTGTGTCTTGAAGGGCATCTTCAAGTTCATTGTTGTCTTGATGAAGCGTGTCATTGTTATGCATCAACCGTTCCTTTTCTGACTCTGCACGGTCCAAATCTTGTAATGCTTCATCCAGTTGATTTTGAGTTTTGTCATTCTCCTCTTGAGATTGTTCCAAATTTCCTTTCAGTGTCTCGTTCTCTTCTTGGAGAGATAGGATCGTTGTTTGTTGATTTGCTAGCTCGTTCTCGGCTACCTTTAATCTTGCAACTAATGTTAGTGCAAACTTACCTAACACACTGGTGAGGTCCTTGCCTTCTGGTGGTTTCTCAGTGTGTCCATTCAAAAGTTCTTCAGTGAGTTGCTCCAATTCTTCGGGCTGTGTTTCCTTGACCCGTGTTGTGAAGCTAGAAATTAAATTAGAAGTCCATGCTTCCAATGTTGTTTGAAGGTCATCCAGTTTGGTAAATTGGTTGGTTGTCTGATGACTCGTCATGTTTGACCGTTGTTATTTTAGCTTTTAAAAAAAAAATTCAACTTGATTATTCTTAAATTTGTTCGGCAAGGTTTAACCTTGAGTGTTTTATTTTACAACTGTGATAGTTGAAAGTTCCTTTAGAATTTGTTTCAACTTTTAGGCTTGCAGGATGGGAAATAGAATTTTGAAATTATTTAGAAATGTAGTGATGCTTCAAATAATTCGTTCGTTGAAACCGTATGTTGATAAATAAAGTTGAACTGAAATTGGATTGAATTTGTTTCGCAAAACAAAACTGAAATTTCAGTGGTGTGGATTGACTTCTTTCCTTTGATTTTCAAAGTCTAGTATTGGAATTTGTCATCAATAACTAGCTTTGGAATTTTGCAGAATGTCACTTTGAAAGTGAGGATTTTATTTACAAAAGAAATCCAAAAGCAAAAGAGGCTAAATGCTTTAAAGATTTAAGATTATAAGTTTCCACTTTCTTTTAAAGTTAAGGCTTTCCTTTGGTTTTATTTGTTAAAGCCTATTTTCCTTTGAAGCATTAAATGTTTAAAATATTTACAAATTAGAAACAAGTGAATTGTTTGAATATTTGGTGTCCTAGGATTTCTTAGGATTGAAGCCAATAGTGATCTTTCTTGATTGTGATCTATAAATTTCTTATTTACAGAATAATCAATGTTTGCACCTTTTTGACTTTTTCTTAAATCCTGGGAAAAATTTGAAAATTATGCTGGTTGGTTAAGTGTTTTCCTTTTCCTGTAGAGAAAGCATGAATCAGAAATGATACAGTGAATTTAAATAACACCTAGAGCTTCTCTTAAGTGTTAATTGCTTGATGTGGTTTCCTAAATTTGAGAAAGAGGAAAAATTATAAATATTCATTAAGTCTGTAAATTTGTTAAAATGCACAGGACTAATCTTACTTTAATGCTACTCTTGAGTAAACATCAGCATTAGAATCCTTAAGCTAAAACTGGGTTTCTGTGGGAAGGGAATCACACCGTATCCCATTTAAAAACAGCAAAATAAGCACACATATAGCTTCAAAGTTTGCAACTTTTTGCTTAAAAGTGTGTAAATATGTTTGCTTTTAGCTTAAAAGATTATAATATGTGGTTATATAAGTGATTAAATACAATAGGAGTGTTTATATATGTTCCTGCTATAGGTGTCTATGCAGTTAGTGGGGTTTCACCACTGAGAAAAAACTTTCAGAAGCCAACAGGTCCTTTTCCTTTTATTCTTGGCATAAAAGTTTGGATTAGTGTTAAATTTAGTTTATTCCGAATAATATGAATTGCTTTGAAGTTACTTTGAAGACTTAATTTGGTTATAAATCGTCTTTAAAGATTATAAGTTTAAATAAAAATTGCAGTCCCTATGTTTCACCACAAGATGGAGGCAGTTTTCGTCTGCACTTCCAGAAGAGGAAACCCAATGACGTCGCAAGGAGTCAAGGATCTCTACTCAAAATGGCGGCTACAGGGAACTCTACCTAGACTTAAGATGGCGTCGCTGAGCCGATCTACACATGCGCAGTTTTTCATGCACAGCTTGACGGTCGCGTGCGCGACTGAGCGTGCACGTGCCACGTGGATGTAGTTCAAGCTTCAGTCCATAAAATCACGCCTTGCTTTCCAAAGGCGGGAAAACTTTGGTCTCCCAAAACTTTATTCAACAAGTTTATACAATGGTTAATTCAATTAAATCCCAAGGGTTTGCTTCGCCTGTGGGGTGTTGAAATAATGGGGAAAACAAATAGGATTTCTTCGCTATTTTGTTCCCAGGCCTATTTTAATTATTCAGCGTGTAATCACGTTTAAGCATGCATTAAACAACAAAAAACTAAAAACTGACTAGAGTGCAGTGGGGTCTTCACCCCCACCTTCTCTTGGTCAGCAGACACACACACACAGACACAGACACAGCAGTAATCGGGGGCGAATTCACCCCCTCCCCCTCGTGACACAGAGACAGACAATAGACTGGCAGACAATTGAACCACCTTTTTTTTTGTGAGTTAAAATTGACCAAAATCACACACAGCTTAATTTTTCATTCTTGAGTCGTTTCAAGTTCAACCAGGCCTCCACGTGGGGTACCAAAATATGTAATGTAAAATGGGAATATTAATAAATAATAAATATGATCAGGTATGAATTATTTAATTTATATTGATGTATTGGAATCTGAGCTCAAATCTCATTTCATATACATCAGAAAAGTTAATAACACTCGTAAGGGGCACCCGCTTCTGTCTTTAAGAAGCAATTTAATCTTTAATTTCACTTTATACCTGTTTAATCACTCAATAAATTAATCAATAATCAGTCTCAAAAATTTTCCGTGAATTCGATACCTGGGCTTGAAACAGACTCAGAATGAAATGAATTCCCAACAACTTCTCTCAATTTTAAATATTTATTAAGCGAAATGATTAACAGACATGGTAGTAATTTCATTAATCATAAAATAAATCTTGTAAATGATAGATTAACAATGTCAATATTTTCGGAACCAGGGTTAAACTGAGAAATGAATTTCTATCAGTTTGAGTTAACAGATTATTAAAAACAACGCAAATTTATGGAGAAAGTTTATTAATTATGAAAAAGTCCTAAATTAATCTTAAGAAAATAAAAACGGAATTTTAATGAAAAGAAGAGTTATGTTAAGGGCTTCTTAATTTGCATCTGATTAGATATACAAATTATTACCGAACCTCAGACGTTAATTCAGCAGTGGAATTAAAGTTTGCAGCTCACGTGCTCCTCGGTCGATGATGGTTCTGTCGTCCGTCCTCAGCCCAAGATTTCGGGGAAATATCTGCCCGCAGATATTTCAGGGTCCACAGTTCGACCTTTAGATTCAAGCGGTCGAAGGGGGCTGGATTCTGGACTGTATGACCCAGAGTTGAAACTGAGTTCTAGCCAGATGGTGCCGATGCTTATTCAGCATGTGATGGACAGCTGCGCGTTGATTCCTTAGCTGCGTCTTTTCTTCCTGGTAGACAAGCAGCTGTAGAGGTTTTCGGGAATAATTAATGATATCTAATCCGATCTCAAATTAAAAAAACAAACTTTCGGACTTTAGATAAAAATAGTAGCTTCTGGTGGGTGCTTGGTCAAGAAAAATATTATAAAATAAAGTCAAGATTAAGTTTACATTAAAATTAAACAAACGGTGGTTTTACAGAAAGTTTAACAAAGAAAAAATGATGAATAAAAATTGGAGTTTAACTCCGATTAAGAATTGAGCTCAAAGAAATAGGAATTCCTAGGCATTTAAGAGAAAAAGAAAAAGGCATTAAATTACAATTGCATAAACAAATTACGAGTTATCTGCTCTGTGTTCAGAAAAGCGACACGTGGTCCTTTGTTCTTCCTTGCTGTGTGTAGACAATGGAGGAGATCAGAAAAAAAGTGAGCCGGACAGAGGATCTGCAGAGTGTCCGGAGCAGAAGAAAGGTCTGACGAAAAAGAGTAACGAAAAGAGAATGAGGGCAGGGGTCTCTCTGCTTTTATAAGCTCTGTTGAGTTTCGCGGGCTCCCGGCCTGACCGGAATCTCAGCCAATGAGCGTCCTTCGTGGGCGGGCTCGATGAACTTTTAGTCCAATAACAGGCCTTGTCTGTGAGAGACCAATAGGATGAAGAAGCTGGGGTTCTATGAAGACTGGTGACACGTGATATCAGTCCACAGGAATACAGTTTTAAATACATTGGAATGTATTGTTACAAACTTATGTATAACTAAACTAACCTTAGTGTATCTTATAAGCAGTGCTTCTAAATCAACATGCAGGAATAAACATTCATTTAACATTAACATGCATATATATATAAAATCACAGATTAATGCATTTCACACATATTATTGATTTTCCACATCAAACACATCAGAGTCCATCTGCATTTTCATAGTTCTGAAAAGAATGAAGGTTTAGAATTGAGTTTGTAATAATGTACTTTAAAGTTGTTTAAATCCAGCGTTTCCAGAGTTTAAGGAAATTTGTGGGTCTGTGTGGCCAGGTCTGTTGCATGTTTATGGGGGCAATAAAAGTGAAGCCGGACATTGGGGAAATTCCTTAGGCTGGTTTTAACAAAAGGGGATTTCAGCTGTGGCCTGGGGGAAGAAAATCCATTTATTTGCGTTATTCCTGGATGAAACAAAAATGTCTTTAAGCAGGAGAATAATTATTGCTGAGCCAAAGTGAAATGATGCTACACCCCCCATACCATCATAGATGCTGGCTATTGAACTTAACGCTGATAACTTCACTTCCGCTCTTCAAGGAGAGTAGACGCTTCTCTCTTTTCTCTCTGCTCTAGCTCCCCACTTCCCTAACTAACTGGATCCCAGCTTGCTGTTGTCTGTCTGCGTCTACTGCTGATTATCGAAAAGAAATTATGGAATTGATATGCTGGGCTTTGAACGCAATTGACACTATTTTTTCAACAAGGAACAGTGCTCCGGGGGAAGCTGTTTGCCCCGCAGGGACGGCTCCAGCGAGCTATTTACGGGTGACAAGTGTTTGGAGGATCTTGTGCCTGAGTAATCTCTCTATCGAAGATATTGAAGATTTGTATATCTTCGTAATAATGGTGACTGGGATCGTTCTGATTGGAACTGGGATTGTCCTGGTGTACCGCAAATTGCTGAAGATGGATACAACCTATCAAAATGCTGGCCACGTGAGGTGCATCCATCAAATTGGAAAAATGGAGGAGACTTTGATAGCGACAAATGGAGAACTGTCTCGGAAGGTGGATTACATCTACGCTTAAGTCTATTCACGACGGACTCAAAGCCCTCGCAATGAAGGATTAAGCACTGAATCTGCAGAAGAAAATAAAGTTCTTTCTCTGTGTTCAGTCTATTTGGCTCAATTTCCCTTACAAAAATCCTCCTGATAATCCCCAGTCTTTGTTTTTCAAAACACTGAGCACACGGCCTCTGGACAGTAGCTGCTTGGGACAATTGCCAAGGACAATTGCTGCAGCCAGACAAAACATCTTCTGCCAAAGTGTCCTTGTGCTCATATTGATACAACATTGCTTCAACACTACATCCACACTGACCCAGAAACTGACAACAAGATAACATTCACTGCTCTCCTTGTGTCCTGTGGACTCTGGTCTTGAATGTGCATCGTGGGCTTTTTTTGTCTTTGTAATCATAATATTGATTACTTATGGTCAATATTCTGAATTCAATGATTTTTTTGCTCCTTCCTATTGTATGATTTCTTATCTGTACCATCCTATTGGCAGGCGCGTCCCCGATGCAGCCGTGTCACTGGAAATGCAGGTTCATTTTCTGTGTCAAGTCAAATTCTCTCGTATGTTATCAGTGATCTGTTAATGTACTTGGCAATAAATCTTTTTCTGATTCTGATTTCTGATTCTAACAATCTGGATGGTCCTTTTCCTCTTTAGCCCGGAGGACACTATGTCCATGATTTCCAGAAACAATTTGAAATGTGGACTTGTCAGACCACAGCACACTTTTTACACTCTGCGTCAGTCCATCTCAGATGACCTCAGGCCCAGAGCAACCAGAGGTGTTTCTGGGTGATGACATATGGCTTTGGCTTTGCATGGTAGAGTTTTAATTTGCAGTTGTAGATGTGGTGATGAACTGTGTTAACTGGCAATGGTTTTCTGAAGTGTTCCTGAGCCCATGTGATAATATCCTTTACAGAATGATGACAGTTTTTAAAGTAGTGCCACCTGAGGGATATAAGGTCACGGGCATTCAGTGTTGTTGTTTTTTTTGCTTTGCAGCTTATGTGCAGAAATTTCTACAGGTTCTCTGAATCTTTTGATGACATTATGGACTGTAGATGATGAAATCCCTAAATTCCTTACAAGTGTATGTTGAGAAATGTTCTTAAACTGTTGGATTATTTGCCCATGCAGTTGTTCACAAGTGGTGAACCTTGGCCCATCCTTGCTTGTGAAAAACGGAGCCTTTTGCGGATACTCTTTTTATACCGAATCACGACAGAATTAACCTCTTTATCTGTGGAATGTTCCAAAAAGTTGTTTTTTGAGCATTCCTCAACTTTACCAGTCTTTTGTTGCCCCTGTCCCAGCTTTTTGGGAAGTGTTGCAGAAATCAAATTCAAAATGAGTGAATATTTGCAAAAAACAAAGCTTATGTCTGAATGTTAAATATCTTGGCTTTGTAGTGTATTCAATTGAATATACTGTAGCTTGAAAAAGATTTTTAAATCATTGTATTTTGTTTTTATTTACATTTTACACAAAATCAAAACTTCACCTGAATTGGGGTTGTACACTACCAGTCAATTTGGACACACCTACACATTCATTTTGAATGAGTAGACGTGTCCAAACTGTTGCCTGGTCCTGTATATTTGTTCCTTCTCTGAGTAAATATAAGGGTGCTCAAATCAAAATAACCATCTTTAATTGACTCATACATCCTCAACTGTCTGAAAGCAAACAAGAAATGTCCACATGTTCTCAAAAGTCCCATCAACAGAAAAATGTTTAAACAAGTTTGATTGCAACTCTCCCCTCTTCTTTATTTTCTCTCATCTTCAAATCTGGGGTTGCAACCTTTAATGGTGACATAAAATTAAAGTTGCAAGGGAATATTTCTCTGCAGTCATAGTAATTATGTGGACAAATAAACAAGTGCTCTTTGATTTAAAAGCTGAATCCGGGGGTTTTGGTTTGTTTTTTTTCCAGACACTAAAACAAGACTGAGTAAAAATTACTCTGATTTGTAAACAAGATCGAGATCATGAAAATGTGGTCTCAAGGCCGGCCTTAAGACCAGGACTGATCTCGAGTACTACAGCACTAACAAACAAGGTAACTCTATGACCTTACGATGTCAGTTACTCAAGAAAGAGTCACCAAAAGAGACAGTCTACTAAAACAATTACTTGAATAGTGAATAAAGACTGTATCACTATTCAATCTTACCAATTTTTTTCTTGTAAATTTGTGCATTTATCCTAAATTTACTTATTTTTTTCTTTAAAATGTGGGGCTTTTTTCATAAATATAGATCTTTTTTCCTGTACATTTTTTTTTAACTTTGCTATCCTCCAACTTCAGTTTTACCTTGAATGTATTAGTCTGAAGAAAATAAAATATACATACAGTATGTACCCTTAATTATAATTAAATTCATGTCATATTAAACAACAGTAAACAGTAATGAATATTTTCAAGTAAATATGTTAACTATGTGTTTGATTCTGAAGCACAAAGTTGCATTTCAGTATTAAAGTAATTGGGGAACAATCAAACAAATGTATACTGTGTTTTACTAAAAGGGTTTTCTTCAAAAACTGACTACACAGTAAGAGAGAAAAGTATCAGGTTTTAACATTTGCACCAACTAACTAACTAACTAACCTGCACTTATATAGCGCTTTTCTAGTCACAAAGACCACTCAAAGCGCTTTCATTAATACTAACCCTCTATTCTAAGGGCCTATAGGAAACAGATATCTAGGGACAATTTTTTTAGAACAGCCAATTAACCTAACATGCATGTTTTTGGCATGTGGGAGGAAACCGGAGAAATCCCGGAGTAAACCCACGCAACACGGGGAGAACATGCAAACTCCACACAGATCACTGTTGGTCGGGGGCTGGGATCGAACCCACGATCCCCACAATCCCCCGGCCAAGGGTAAACTGTGCTGCCGCAGTGCTAACCACTGCGCCACCGTGCAGCCCCACCATCCAAATGCTGGACGAATTCAGCTGTGGCCTGTAGGTCACTGTGTCAGGTGGCAGACTCTGTTGTCTCAAATTATGATTAAAAAAAGTAATAGATTTGTGATGGAAATGTTGCAAATTATGCATAAAATGAAACATTAATGGCTTTTTTTCTAGTTTTGGCCAAATCCTTTTGCTTTAGCACCTTGGGGGAGCCAGATTATTTAGCATCTCAGACAAGAGACAGTGGATAAACATGGGAGGACAATACTCAGGAGGTTCCAGGTGAGATAGCAGGAAGGAGTCAAGGACGTAGGGGGTTGAATGCAGTGTGATGCAAATGTCATGTTGTGTGTGGAGAAATGCCATGAAACTTAAGAGGAGAGTGCCTGCTGGAATGTTCAGTCTGTTATTTGCTTGTGAGATGTGAGTGTGTAATAAATCGTCTGAAATGAATCTGCCTCTTCATTTACACACTCCACACTGGTGACCCAAGACGTATTATGGAACACGAGGCAAGATCCCCGGAGCCGGCCCGGTCAGGAAGCTACAGCGAGGCGGCAGCCATCCCACAGACAGCCCGGACTGGAACCTCCAGCCACGCGTGTGCAGTTTCAGTCAAGCTACCGGATTTCTGGCAGCACAACCCGCGCTCTTGGTTCAACCTCACCGAAGCCCAATTCGCCCTCCAGGGAGTAATGGCAGATGACACCAGATTCTACCATGTGGTCGCAGCGCTGGACGCCCGCACAGCTCAGCAGGTAGCGAGCCTGCTCGATCAGCCACCAGCCAGCAGCAAATATGAGGCGCTCAAGGTTGCGCTCATCCAGCGCTACACGCTCTCGGAATGTGAGAGAGCGGAGAGGCTCCTGACGTGGACCGAGTTAGGAGATGGTTCGGCCGTAGACCTGATGGACAAGATGCTGGCGTTAATGGGCACGGACGACGGGCACTTTCTGTTTGCCCACCTCTTCCTCCGGAACCTTCTGACAGTGGCGAGAGCGGTTCTGGCCAATTCGCCGTCGCTGGCCGCGCGTGACTACCGTGCGCTAGCCCAGGAGGCAGACCGGATCATCCTCACCACCAGGGCGATCACAGTCAATGCGGCAGCGGCGGAGCCCAGCGAGACGACCAGAGGAGGCGAGGAGCCACCGACGGTAGCAGCAGCGGGGGCCAAGGAGCGCCAGAGAGACACGCTCTGTTTCTACCACCACCGCTTCGGAGAGAAGGCATGCAGATGTGCGCCCCCGTGCCAATTCAAGCGCTCGGGAAATGCCAAGGCCGGGGGTCGGTAGCAGCTACGACGCTCGGGGAGGCGTTTCGTCGTGGACACCGGAGCCCAGAAGAGTTTCATCCTGCCGACCTACGCTGACCGGCTGGCAGGACCTAGCGGCCCCGAGATGTTGGCAGCAAACGGCTCGGATATTAAGACCTTTGGTGAGACGACTCTGCTCTTATCTCTACACGGCCGTACATATGAGTGGACTTTTGTCGTAGCAGCACTGAATTACCATATCCTGGGGGCTGATTTTCTGTGTGCATATGGTTTACTGGTTGATGTTGCTAACAGGCGCCTGGTTAATGCACTGTCCTTTGACTCTCTCCCCTGTATAGCTCGAGTGACCCGGCCAACAGCACAAGCCAACGTCACAGCTACAGGCGGTAAGTTCCACACACTGCTCACTCAGTTCCCAGCACTCATGGTCCCAACGTTTTCAGCGGCCATCGCTAAACACGGGGTGGAGCACTTTATCACCACCACTGGGCCGCCCGTTTTTGCAAGACCTCGGCGCTTGGACGCAGCTAAACTGGCCATAGCGCGCGAGGAGTTCACCAACCTGGAAAGGTTGGGCATCATCAGGCGCTCGAACAGCCCATGGGTATCCCCGCTACACATGGTCCCTAAGGCTGAGGGATCGTGGCGACCGTGCGGGGATTTCCGCAGGTTGAACAACGCCACAGCGCACGACCGCTACCCAATTCCCCACATACAGGATTTTTCCGTTCACCTTGCCGGAGCACGCATTTTTTCCAAAATAGACCTGGTCCGCGGTTACCACCAAGTCCCAGTGCACGCTGAGGACATACCCAAAACAGCGGTAATAACTCCGTTCGGTCTATTCGAGTTCCTGCGCATGCCATTCGGGTTAAAAGGAGCGGCACAGACGTTCCAGCGCATGATGGATGCAGTGCTGTGCGATCTCCCGTTTGTGTTCATCTACCTGGACGATATCCTGGTAGCCAGTGCGTCCGAAGACGAACACGAAACCCACATCACGATGGTTTTCCGGAGGTTGGAGGAGCACGGGTTAATAATCAACCCGGTGAAATGCCAGTTCGGCGTGACGGAGATTGATTTTTTGGGGCACCGCGTCTCTCCGGAAGGAGCGATCCCGCTGCCCGACAAGGTGCGCACCGTGGCGGATTTTCCCCGGCCTCAGACGGTCAGGGCGCTGCAGGAATTTTGGGGATGGTGAACTTTTATGACCGTTTCCTTCCCCGCGCGGCGCAGCTCATGCAACCATTGTACGCCGCACTCAAGAAACAGAAACCCGCGGATAGGGTTGAATGGACCCCGGAGCGAGAGCGGGCTTTCTCGGAAGTTAAAGCAGCCCTGGCAAACGCCGCACTGCTGGCGCATCCGGACCCGGCGGCCCGCATAGCACTCACCACCGACACTTCAGACGTGGCAATAGGGGCTGTCGTGGAGCAGCGTGTAGCCGGGGCTTGGCAGCCACTCGCCTTTTTCAGCAGAACTTTGCGCGACAGCGAACGGAAATACAGCGCGTTCGACAGAGAGTTGCTGGCTCTCCACCTGGCCATACGCCACTTCCAATTCTGGCTGGAAGGGCGCAGCTTCACCGCATTCGTGGACCACAAGCCGCTAACATTCACGATGGCCAAGGTTTCAGAACCGCGGTCGGGCCGGCAGCAGAGACAGCTAGCCGCGATCTCAGAGTTTACTACCGATATTCAACATGTGTCGGGTAAACTGAATGTGGTGGCGGACTGCCTCTCGCGCGCCGTGGTGGCCCCGGTCTGCATGGGGATAGATTACGCAGCCATGGCCGAGGAGCAGATTAGTGATGCAGACGTGTGCGCGCTCCAGTCTGGACCAACAGGATTAAGGCTGGAGAGCAGGGTGCTGCAAGATGGCGCCCCCCCCCCCCCCAATCTGCGATGTCTCCACGGGTCGCCCGCATCCGGTGGTCCTGGTTGCGTGGCGCCGCTGCATGTTTGAGTCGGTTCACACTCTGGCGCACCCAGGAGTGCGCGCGTCGGTCAAAATGGTGGGAGAGAAGTTTGTGTGGCCAAGCCTACGCAAACAGGTGAAAGAGTGGGCTGCAGCCTGCGTGGCGTGCCAACGAGCCAAGGTACACAGACACACGAAGGCTCCCTTGGAGCTGTTTCGTATTCCGGCTAAGAGGTTCGACCATGTTCATGTGGACCTCGTGGGCCCCCTCCCGCCATCACAGGGGTGCACGCACCTCCTGACACTGGTGGACCGCACCACGCACTGGCCAGAAGCAGTCCCGCTGGCGGCAACCACGTCCGCAGACGTAGCGCGCGCTTTTTTAACAGCATGGGTGGCGCGTTTTGGAGTCCCGTCAGACATTACATCCGACAGGGGCCCTCAAATTGTTTCCGAACTCTGGTCCACGATGGCCCGCAGCCTGGGTGTTACAATTCACTGCACAACCGCGTACAACCCACAGGCCAATGGGTTATGCGAGCGTTTTCATAGATCACTGAAAGCAGCACTCAGGGCTTCATTGACAGATGCAAATTGGGTAGACAGGCTGCCGTGGGTTTTATTGGGGTTGCGCTCTTCGCCGAAAGAGGATCTGGAAGCTTCCCCGGCAGAGCTCGTTTTTGTGCAGCCACTACGGCTGCCCGGGGAATTTCTGCCAGATAATCCCGCGCCGGGCAGCTGCCCGTCTCAGCTTTTGCGGTGTAGCGCAAACACAGGCACGCTGCCGGGCCCTGCCCACCACAGTTTTCCGTGTGTTTTGTGCCTAAAACTTTGAAGAGCGCGGACTTCGTGTTTGTCAGACACGACGCCCACCGCCCTCCATTGCGCCCACCCTATGATGGACCGTTCAGAGTGATGGAAACAGGGGATAAGCATTTTTTGCTAGACTTGTGGGGGTAGGAGGAAAAAAATTGGCATAGACAGACTCAAACCCACTTTCGTTGTGGCGGACGAGCAAGTGCTGTTGGCTAGGGCCCCTCGGCGTGGAAGACCCCCACGGAGAGGTCCCCAGGGAAACGATTCACCAGAGCAGCCACACGGACAGACCGAAGTGCCCCCCTCCTAGTCACAGCCCACCCGCAGTCAGACACACTCCCAGCAGCCCCCCACCGGCACAGCAGTGCCACGGAGGCGGTAAACCCCAGTTACAGCAGATACGGGAGGAGACGGAAGCCCAAGCAGCATGCGGACTGTTATTCTATTGTTCTATTTAAGATGCTGGGGTGGGGGGGGGGAGTGTAGCACCTTGGGGGAGTCAGATTATTTAGCATCTCAGACAGGAGACAGTGAATAAGCATGGGAGAACAATGCTCAGGAGGTTCCTGGCGAGATAGCAGGAAGGAGTCAAGGACATAGGGAGTTGAATGCAGTGTGATGCAAATGTCATGTTGTGTGTGGAGAAATGCCATGAAACTTAAGAGGAGAGTGCCTGCTGAAATGTTCAGTCTGTTCTTTGCTTGTGGGATGTGAGTGTGTAATAAATCATCTAAAATGAATCTGCCTTTTCATTTACACACTCCACATTGCTTCTTAGGAAAACCGAGCACAAAACTTGACATCAAGCCCTTCTACAAACCACTCAGTAAAGTACAATTTGTGAAAAAGCTGCCTCATTGCATATTTAAGCAGATGTAAATAGCTAATTCCCACCTCGACTTTTTGCCGTTTGGACAACGAAAAGTCCTAAAAATGAAATACAGCTGGACACAACAACAGCAAGAACACGTGACGTTACAGCTGAGTGTTGTAGTTCTGGCCTGAGGACACCAGGCGGCGCCAACGAGCAACAGACAAACCGGAACACATTTCCACGTGCTGCGTCCACCGGCGGAAGAGGGTTTGTTTTGATCGTAGATCTTCTGATTCAGTGGCGTGTACTTGGAGTCCACGTTTTACCTGTTATGTGCTCAGTAATCGTACCAACACACATGTCATCTGTGGAAACACACGTGGACGACAATGGTGTGGAAGAAGGGCAGAATGGTGCGAAGAGGAAGATTTCCCTTTTGACGTGAGTAAAAAAAAAAAAACCTAGCTAAAGTCCAGATCCAGCTAACAGTTTAGGCGCCATCTTTGATTCTGCTCTATAATTGTAATTATTATTGGACGGTAAGCAGAAAACACATTTGTTTAACAAGCGAAACACCTTCAGTTACCAGAGTTAGCTGTTGGCTCCAAAACGCTCAGCGTCTGATGTTCGAGACTGTTGGAAATAGCATGCGCGTGGGTATTTCTGAAAAGTTAATAATCGTGCGTCTTTTTCAACATACCAGTACTCTTATATGGAATGACTTACCTCCATATATTCAGTGTGTAAATAGCAAACCTCTTTTCAAGAAACTGGTCAAAAAAACCCCATCTATTTTCAAGGCTTAAAAACCTCTGAACATTCCTGTGTCTCCGCCTGTGGGACTTGGACATTGGCTGGACAGGTCAGGGGTCAGGAGGAAAGCTCCTTTATTGTATTCATTGTTTAATTTTGTTCTACTAATTTTGTCATGTTTTAATCTGTGTCTCGGGGCCACAGTGGAAATAAGTGCTTGCGCTTTATTGTGTTATCCTCATTTATAGAATGTATTTAAGATAAAGATAAGCCTTTATTAGTCCCACAATGGGGAAATTCCAGGATAGCAGCACTCAGAGCAATAGTAATAATATTGCTTTGTCTGCACTGATTGGAGCGTCTTTGAACAGCAGGACCTGCACTTCTACACCAAGTCTGTCCTTTTCTACATCAGATGCTGTGTAGAAAATGTGACAGTCACCAAACACATGCGGGTATTTCCAAACCGCAAACCCTGGATGACCAGTGAAGTCCAGGCTCTGATCAGAGCCCACAGCTCAGCCTTCAGACAGCGGGACAGCTCTCTGTACACCACTGCTAGAACCAACTTGAGGAGAGGCATAAAACTCACTAAGAACACTGAAAGGAGGAAGGTGGACGGCTTCCTCACAGACAACAACCCCCGACAGATGTGGAGAGGCATGCAGGCCCTCACCAACTACAGGGGCCAGGGCCCCCCAACGTCAGACAGCAGCCTCACTCAGGCAGAGGAGCTTAATAACTTCTTTGCCCGGTTTGAGCACACTTTCCCCCAGACTCGCCCTCCCCCTCCTCCCCTCTCTCTCTACAGGTGCACGAGGTGAGGAGGCAACTGAGAACTGTGAACCCCCGCAGAGCTGCTGGTCCAGAAGGCATCCCAGAAGTGGTGGTCAAAGCATGTGCAGACCAGCTGGCAGGGATCCTTACCAAGCTATTCAACCTCTCCCTGATGCATGCCACCATCCCCTCCAGCATCATCCCCATCCCAAAAAAGTCTACAATTGACTGCCTGAATGACTACAGACCCATAGCACTCATGTCTGTAGTCATAAAGTGTTTTGAGCGACTGGTGTCCTAGCACATCAGGGAGTGTCTTCTCCCCTCCTTCGACCCCCGCCAGTTTGCCTACAGGGAGAACTGGTCTACGGAAGACACCATCGCCACCTGGAGAATCCAAGGAGCTATGTAAGGATGCTGTTTGTGTACTACAGCTCAGCTTTCAACACCACCATCCCAGACAACCTGATCAACAAACTGCACTTCCTCCAGAGCCCCCCTCCCCCACCTTCATCTTCTTCCACTTAGGGTCGCGGGGGGGCTGGAGCCTATCCCAGCATCTTTGGGCGAGAGTCAGGGTATACCCTGGACAGATCGCCAGTCCATCACAGGGCCAACACAGAGAGACAGACAACCATTCACTCTCACATTCATACCTAAGGACAATTTAAAATCCCTAGTTTGAGGCCAATTAACCTAACTTGCATGTTTTTTGGCATGTGGGAGGAAACCGGAGAAATCCCGGAGTAAACCCATGCAGACATGGGGAGAACATGCAAACTCCACACAGATCACTGTTGGTCGGGGGCTGGGATCGAACCCAGGATCCCCCGGCCAAGGGTGAGTTGCTGTGCTGCCGCAGTGCTAACCATTCCGCCACCGCACTTCCTAAAAAACTTTCTCACCAACCTCCCACAAACAGTCAGACTGGACCCTCACCACTCCTTCACACTGTCTCTCAGCACTGGCTCCCCCCAAGGCTGCGTGCTAAGCCCTCTACTGTACTCCCTGTACACCGTTAACTATATTCTAACCCACCCAACCACCGTCATTGTGAAATATGCGGACGACACCACCTTGGTTGGGCTCATCACCAATGATGATGAGAAGACATACAGGGCGGAGGTAGAGAATCTGCTGCTGTGGTGCCAAGCAAACAACCTGAAGCTGAATGTCCAAAAAACCAAACAACTCATATCAGGAAGAACAGACAGGACCACCCCGCCCCCCATAAATGGCAACCGTGTGGAAGATGTCCCCGCCTTCAGGTTCCTGGGCGCCCACATCTCCTCTGATCTCTCCTGGACTGTTAACACCACAGGCCCTGGTGAAGAAAGCCCAGCAGTGGCTGCATTTCCTCCATGTCCCGAGGAAGAACAACCTGGACCAGAAGCTTCTGCTGGCCTTCTATCGCTGCTCAATGGAGAGCATGCTCACCTACTGTGTGGGTGTATGGTATGCTGGCTCCACAGCCAAGAACTGTACTGTGGCTGTGCAGAGGGTCATCAACACTGCCCAAAAAATTATCAGCAGCCCTCTGCCCTCCCTGGAAAACATCTCCAGATCCTCCTGTCTCAGAAGGATCAAGGCCATCACAGGAGACCCCTCACAACCCGCCCACCACGATGGTTCAGATTGATCAGGTCCCACACCTCCAGACTGACAATTTCTTCCCTTGGGCCATCCGAACTACAAACAGTCAGAGCCCCCCCCCCCCCCCCCCCCCCCCCGGCCAAACGCTCACATGCACAGAACTGAGGACCTTTTAATTATCACAATAACTCACCTGTCCTTGCACTTCTCACTTTCATGTATATTGACCCATCCGTAAAATCACTACTGTGCATATTTTCCATAATCCTTGGGCCAGTTCACTCAATTGTGTGTTCTGCCCTCTGCGCTTATGTACGTAGTTCCATCCGTGAAGCCACTACAGCAGGGGTGTCCAACCATGTGCCATGGAGAGCCAAGACCCTGCAGGTTTTACCTCCAACCAGTGTCTTCAACAGCAGATTTCTGTGAACTTCTTCCCACTGATTGCTGATAAGTGAAAACACCTGCTGAAGAGACTGGGTAGAAGAGAAAACCTGCAGGGTCTTGGCTCTCCATGGCACCTGGTTGGACACCCCTGCACTACAGTGTATATACCTATGGGCTGTTTTTATTTTTATTTCAGTCGTATGCTTAATCATGTGTTCTGTAACTGTGTTTAATTCAGATTCTTCTCTCTTACTTTATTGCGCAGTAGCCTGGTGGAACACCCACAATTTCGTTGTACTGTACAACTGTACGGTGACAGTCAAGCCTATTCTTTTCTATGATAATAAGATAAGAACTGGTTAGTCAAAGCAGTAAATAAATATACATATGTACGCAGTTAGATACACAGTGCAGGAGAATTGCAGCTAGATAGTATCGACAGCATTACAGTTGGTTAAATTACCTGTCAAAAAATAAATATGTACCCAGACACTATATTTCACATTTGAATGAACAGTGTTGTTGCCACCCTCGATAATAATTGTAATTGTCTTAGTTGTGAATTGGAGGGGACAATCTCTATTGTGCAAAGTTGTGACGTTTAATACGACCTCTGTGAGCAGCACTGGTTAGATCATAAAGTCTGACAGCTGTAAGTAGGAAGGACCTGTGGAACCTCTCCCTCAAGCACTTAAAATGGCACAGCCTACCGCTAAATGAGCTCATCAGTGCGTTCAGCGTGTCCCACATGGGGTAGGACTCGGGACTCCAGCAGAGATGACAGCTTAGCCACCATCCTCCTTTCTCCTATCTCCTCCGCTGGTTCGAGGCGGCACCCCAGAACAGAGCTGGCTTTTTTGATCAGCCTGTTCAGTCTCTTCCTGTCGGCTGCAGTGATGCCGCTGTCCCAGTAGACCACTCCAAACGTGATGGCTGATGCCAACACCGAATCGCAGAAGGTCTTCAGGAGTGCCCCTTGCACTCCAAAAGACCTGAGTCTCAGGAGAAACAGCCTGCACAGCCCCTTGTAGAGCGCGTTGGTGTTGTGTGACGAGCCCAGTTTGTTGCTCAGGTGAACACCCAGGTACTTGTAAGCTGTCACCATCTCAATCTCTGTTCCCTGGATGTTTACCGGTGCTGTGGGGGGTTATCCACACCTGCGGCAGTCTACCACCAGTTCCTTGGTTTTCCTCACATTGGTCTGGAGGCAGTTCTGCAGGCACCAGTCCACGAAGTCCTGGATAAGTCCTCTGTACTCCGTCATCCCCATTGGAGATGAGGCCGATGATTGCATAGTCATCAGAGAACTTCTGTAGATGGCAGTGTACTGCAGATGATGGCATCAGACACACAGTCCTGGGCTCTCACAAACTGGTCGGTCTGTGATGTAGTCCAGGATCCACAATGACAGGTGCTGGTCCACCCCTGCCCACAGCAGCTTGTCCCTCAGGATCACTGATTGGAGGGTGGTTGAAAGCACTGGAAAAATCAAAGAACATGATGCTTACAGTGCTCCCAGGCTTCTCCAGGTGGGACTGGGAACGATGTAAGAGGAAGATCACTGCATCCTCCACCCTGATGCCATGCTGGTAGGCAAACTGAAGTGGATCCATCGCTGGTCCCACCATGGGGCGGAGGTGGGAGAGGAGCAGCCTCTCCAGGGTCTTCATTAGGTGTGATGTGAGAGCCACTGGTCTGTAGCTGTTCAGATCCTTGGGGTGCGGAGTCTTCGGTATGGGTACCACGCTGGATGTTTTCCACAGCTGCGGTACCCTCCCCAGCTTCAGGCTCAGACTGAAGATGTGCTCCATGATCCCGCATAACTGATCTGCACAGGACTTGAGGAGCCTTCCTCGCCTTGATCTTCTTCAGCTCAGCTCTCACCTGGGTCTTGGGCCAGACTGGGGCCAGGGGGATGTGTGCTGGGAGGAGGGGGTGTTGGGTCTTTGAGGGGAAAAACAGCAGGGGATGTGCACTGAGCTGAGGGATGTAAGAGGGGGGTGGAGGGAGGCAGTGGACAGCGGGACTAGATGAATGTGGATGCAGCAGGGGTTGGTGGGCAGGCAGAAAAGAGGGCGGTTGGTCAAACATGTTGAAGAACAGGTTCAGGTCGCTCACCCACTCCCTACCCCCCACAGCCTGGGAGGAGGTATTCTGGTGCCCAGAGATGGTTTTGAGGCCTCTCCAGACACCGCTGATGTCACTCTGCTTCAACTTGTTCTCCATCTTCGTCCTGTCGCCGTCCTTCCTCTCTCTGATCTTCCTTCTTAGCTCCCTCTGTAAGGACTTCAGCTCCTCCTTGATTCCCGACCTGACAGTCCTTTTCTTCTCCCTCAGTCCTGACTATCTCAGGGTTGATCCAGGGTTTGTTGTTTGAGAAACACCGTGTAGTCTTGGTGGGTACAGTGTTCTCCACACAGAAGTTGATGTAATCTGTGATGGTGTGTGTGAAGCCATCGATGTTCTCACCATGTGGATCCCAGAGCTGCTCCCACGCAGTGGATTTGAAACGGTCCTTCAAAGCATCCTCCGCCTCCTCGGACCATATCTTGACTGTGTAGGCAACAGGAGGTTGTCTGTGTACCAGGGGTTTGTACACAGGCAGGAGGTGAACCAGGTTGTGATCAGATCTTCCAAGGGGGGGGGAGTGGTGATGAGGTGTATGCCTCCTTGGTGTTTGCATAAAATAAGTCCAGTGTTTTATTGTCTCTGGTGTGGCACGTGACATACTGGGTAAAAGTGGGCAGAGTGGAGGACAGGGAAGTATGGTTAAAATCACCAGAGATGAGCTGGAGAGCATTTCGGTGCTGGGTCAGCAGCCTGCTGCTGACTGAGTGGATGATGTCACATGCTGCCTCAGTGCTCGCAGGGGGTACATAAATGGCAATCACGATGATGTGCGAGAACTCTCCGGGGAGGTATGCCGGTCGCATGTTAACGGCTAGCAACTCATTGTCCTTGCTACAGTGTTCTTCTTTCATCGTGATGTGCCCAGGATTACACCGTCTGTTGTTCACAAACACTGCCAGTCCCCCGCCTCTGCTGTTGTCGCTATCTAGTGTCCGATCTGCCCATATTAAGTGGAAACCCTCCAGTCCGATGTTAGCGTCTGTTGTTTGCTCTGTTAGCCATGTTTCAGTGAATAGCATGATGCTAACCTCTCTGAAGATGCTCTCATACCGGGACAGAGCCGCTAGTTCGTCCATCTTGTTAAGCAGCGAGCTCACATTTCCTATAATAACGGATGGTAGAACGGGCTTGTATGTTGTTTTCCTTGTGCGTTGCTTCGTTCCAGCTCGTCGTTTTCGCCTGATTTCTCGAGGGTTATCGGGTCTCTCATTTAGCACCATGGAGCAGCACAATGCTAACAATTGACTCCTACTGCAAGCAGTGGCTCTGCCACTCACCGGGTCTACAGCCATTGGCGGTATGTGTAGAAAGATGGCTAATATCAAGGCCAGTATGACGATATTAATTTCCTTGGTGTCCATGATGGATATGGGGTAACAAGATCAGAAAAGTTGTAGCAAAGAAAAATGGATAGTAGCTAAAAACGAGAAAGAAAACTCAGAACTGAGCTGCTTCTGCCGATTCATGTGACACTGGAAGTAAAATTACGGTTGATTTATTTTTCTTTTAATATCTTCCGGCCTGCCTCAGGGACTACAGATGGAAATTGGTGAGAAAACTATAATCTGGTACAGAACATCTTTACCCTGTGTTTAATGTTTTCTCTGTACATGGTCCCTGACAAATAAACCAATAAACTAAAACTAAAGAAGTAAAAAAAAAAAAGATATGTATTATATTTATAGATTATAGGTTTATGTATATTTATAGATTCTACAGTCGTGAAAAAATTAGGACACCTTGTATGAGCCTGTGTTTTTTGACATATTTGGACATATGGATATTTGATATCAATGTTAAAAAATACTTTGAGATTCATGTAATACAACTAAACCATTAAAAGTGACTTAAATACTTCCTTCAAATTTTCTGTAAAATGTAATTCTAAACAAATAGTGAGAAATAAATTAGGACACCCCCATCTTTTTTAGGACACCCCCACATTCATTCCCACTTAAAATGGCTAAAATAAATGTTAAAAAATGCAAATAAAACAATAACAAGGTTAGACATATGTGAACGTTTCTTAATAAAGAACTGAATATTTAATGGGGTGTCCTAATTTTTTCACATTACTGTATATTTATTCTTATAGATTATGTAGACATTTTATTTATTGAACAAAATTAAATCAAACCCAAATCTTTGCTGATAACACTATTCAGTAAATTGCACGCTTTTTCTTGTTTGTGGACAGAAAGTGTTATTTATAAATTTTTAAACTAAATGGTAAATGCCTATGGTATTTTTCTCTTCAGTACTTGCTACATTGCAGACCTCATTCTGGAAAACTACTTGCTTCTCAGCATTGCTGTCATTTTTTTTCTGCATCTTTGTATAAATGCACATCAGTTTTCTTTCATATGTTGTTTTAGTTAGACCTTAAGCATTGATTGTGGCCTTTTGCTGTATTTTTACACAAGAAAATAACATCTATTATCCTGGTACAAAGTTTTTGCTAAGTGTACATGTTTCTGTAGTCCTCAGTATTGATGTACTTCATGCTGTTGTCTGTCCTGCAGTTGTGGTGTGTGTGGGTCAGAGGAGGCGAAGTACAGGTGTCCTGCCTGTCTGAAAGAGTCCTGCAGGTGAGCTCATCTGATCCTCCAACACAAGTACTAAGAACAAGATTTGGACTCAGTCTTGTCAAAGATATTTTTGTTTCTGACTTCTTTCTTTTTTGTTGTGGGTAACTGAATGATGGAATGGATGGATGCATGGTGGTGTAGTGTTAGCACTACTGCCTCACAGTAAGAAGGTTGTGGGTTCAAATCCACCAGCCAGCAGGGCTTCTCTGTGTGGAGTTTGCATGTTCTCCCCATGCTTGCGTGGGCTTACTCCAGGTGCCCTGGTTTCTTCCCACATTCCAATAACATGCAAGTTTGGTTAAATGGAGACTCTAAAGTGGTCCTAGGTGGGATTGTGTGTGTGAATGGGGAAGGGATTGGCGCTGCACCGTAGCTGCCTCATCCAGGTGGACGCCCTTGAATTTCCCTATGGGATTAATAAATTATACAAAACAATCAAATGTTTGTAAAGTATTATCATCCTAAGAGAACACAGGGATGGATAGATAAGAGTTTAAAGGCATGTATACACCAGGAATTTTAAAGATAACAATAACTAAATAGATTATTTAAACATTTTAACTCAGGTAGATGGGAGAGTCCAAGGTAAAATGACAACTGACTGCTTCTTCTTTCGGCTTCACCCTTTAGGGGTCGCCACAGCGGATCATCTGCCTCCACCTCACCCTATCCCTTGCATCTTCCTCTGTAACACCAACCTTCTCCATGTCCTCCTTCACTACATCCATGAATCTTCTCTGTGGTCTTCCTCTTTTCCTCCTGTCTGGCAGCTCAATCTTCAACATCCTTTGTCCAGTATCTCCACTATCCCTCCCCTGCACATGTCCAAACCATCTCAGCCTTACCTCTCTTACTTTGGCTACGGTCACACTGCAGGGCTTAATGCTCAATTCTTATTTTTTGCCGAGATCCGATTTTTTTTGTGTGGGCATCCACATTATAATTTAAATACGACCTCCATCAGACTCCAGTGTTAATGGTCTACAGCTATGAAGTGACCAGCATACGCAAAAGAAAACATAACATCAGACACAGCGTTGTGTTTACGGAAGTAAATATGAGCCCCAAACGATTGAGGAGGACAGAACTTCTTCACCTTGATGCAGCGCAGCAAAACAAAATGTTAAAATTATTCAGAAATGATTATGCACAAAATAAATGAGACCAGCTTCATTCCTCTACATGCCAGATGACCGCTGTGAACAGCTCTGCTTTAACAGAACTGATCGATTAAACAGCTCTGTTGAAAATGAGACTCCATGTCTCAATGGGATTACCTGTATAAATAAGGTTAATAATAAATAAATAGCACGACTTGTACCAGCAGCGTAACCGGTCCCACACAGGAAGGAGAACCCGCCACAGATTCCCCTCTCCTGGACAGTGTGTCCTCGTATCCCCATGTCTGGCCATTCCGCTCCACAGTCATGTTGGTATTAACTTTACATTTTAGATATTACACCGGCCAGGACTCACAGTATGCTGTTTACAGGGAAAAAGGAATTTGCAGCATCCAGTAAATGTGCTGTTACTGTGCGCCTGCTTGTCTGACGGTTTCAGCCCAGACCCCCCCCCCCCCAAAAAAAAAAAAAAAATTGAAGCACGAATGAGCTGTGTCTGCCATGCTTGCTGCATCCTCCACCACAGAATTGTAGCATCTGTCTCACTTCAATGAGGAACAAATTGGATGAAATGTGACATGACCGTTCAGACTGAGGTCGCTTTGGATAATATCAGATACGTATCCAAATTAGGACCACATATGAAAGTGGCCTGGGTCTGGTGTGAAAAAATCTGATATGTGCTGTTCAAACTGTCCTTAAAAAAAATCAGATATGGGTCACATTTGTGTAAAAAAAAAAAAAATCAGAATTGAGCATTAAAACCTGCAGTGCGACCGTAGCCTTTGTCTCCAAACTGCTCAACCTGAGCTGTCCCTCTGATATACTTATTTATAATCCTGTCCCTCCTAGTCACTCCCAATCAGAATCTTAACATCTTCAGCTCTGCCATCTCCAGCGCCACCTCCTGTCTTTTTGTCAGTGCCACTGTCTCCAAATCATACATCATAGCAGGTCTCACTACCGTCTTTTAAATATTCCCTTTCACTCTTGCTGCTATCCTTCTATCACACATCGCCTCTGACACTCGTCTCCACCCACTCCACCCTGCCTGCGCTCTCTTCTTCACCTCTCTTGTGCGTTTTCCATTGCTTTGGATGGTTGACCCCAGATATTTAAACTCATCTACTACACCTGCCTCCCTCTCATTCACACTCATGTATTCTGTCTTGCTTCTACTGACTTTCATTCTTCTCTCCAGAGCATACCTCCACCTCTCCAGGTTCTCTTCCACCTGCTCCTTATTCTCACTACAGATCACAATGTCGTCTGCAAACATCATGGTCCATGGAGACTCATCTGTCAGCCTTTTCATCACCATGGCAAACAAGAATGGGTTCTGAGCCAATCCCTGATGTAACCCCACTCCCACCTTGAACCCATCTGTCACGCCTACAGTACACCTCATCACCGTCTCGTGGTCCTCATACATGTCCTGCACCACCCTCACATACTTCACTGCCACTCCTGACTTCCTCATACAGTACCACACTTCCTTTCTTGGCACCCTATCACATGCTTTCTCTGGATCAGGAGTGTCAATCTCATTCCATGGAGGGCCAAAACCCTACAGATTCTACCTCCACCCAGTGTCTTCAGCAGGTGTTTTCATTGATCAGCAATCAGTGGGAAGAAATTCAGTGAAATCACCTATTGAACACATTGGGTGGAGGTAAAACCTGCAGGGTCTTGGCCCTCCATGGAATGAGTTTGACACCCCTGCTCTAGATTCACAAAGACAGTGCATCTCCTTCTGACCTTCTCTATACTTGTCCATCAGCACTCTTAAGGTGCATTCACACCAAACGCAAACGGGCAAATTTTTCGCGCGTCACAATTAGATTATAACTCGATGTAAACACGCAAACAGACATGAATCCCCCTTCTGAGTGAGATGCAGACAGGCAAAGTTTCCTTTGAAACTTCTGCAGCTGTGTTCAACCTGCTGTAGAAATTCCCAAAATAACGTCATGCTTATGTTTACATTATCCAACCGGGGGCTTACCTGAAAATGTTGTCTCAAGCCTCCAAAAGTTCACAAGATGAGGGGTGTTTACATTGCTAGCTTGTCTGTGACAGGAAACCATGGGTAAATAACAACGACATCCCGATTCAGCTGAAGGGCTCCCGATCCTCCTGAGTCTCCAGGTGAGTGAGTCAAATTGTCAAACTAGTTTACTCTGCAATGGTGATACCTTTACTCCGGTGACGACAGAATGTCAAAGCTAGCAGCTAGCTAGCTAGCCTGGGACGCGAACGCGCGACTGGGCAAATTCGCGCATACTCGTGCCTTCCCTTTCACTTTGTATGGATTTGCACCACCCGTTCGCGTTTAGTGTGAATGCACCTTTAGAGCAAACATTGCATCTGTAGTATTCTTTCTTGGCATGAAACTGTTCTGCTCACTGATTGTTTCCTCTCCCCTTAACCTGGCTTCAGCAACTCTTTCACATATCTTCATAGTATGGCAGATCAACCTTTATGCCTCTGTAATTACTACAGCTCTGAGCATCACCCTTGTTCTTGAAACAATGTAAAGCGATAACTGATGGAAGTTGCAAATGATATGTTGTGGTCACTTTCAAAGTGATTTGATGAATGATAGAAACACTGGCAGCCAATCACAATATGTCCATCCCTTACATTCATCTGACAGAGGGTGGGAATGTTTGTCCAGAGGCTGAGCTCCCTGTGCTTCCAACCTGCTTTCAAATAGGATGCCAAGTACACTTGAAAAACAAGAAATATTTGGATGTGTTGTGCGGTCATCACAGGGGGACCGTGCCAAAGTTGAAATTATTTTATTATTGTTATTAAAAATGTTTATAACTTCAGCACATGGCCAGCAAGCCTAACTTGTTCTGTTCCTACACTGAGCTCACCATACCCTACCTGACTGTGGATTTGAGGACTGTTTGGCACAAAGAGAAGAATCCAGTAAACTGATGAAGCCACTCACCCTTGTGCTTTTGTTGTTTTTTTTTATGCACAGTGAATAGCGGTAACAGGTTTGTTTAAAAAAAAAAATAATCATAATGTGGGGCCTCTTATCGCTGCAGCAGCACCGATGGTTTCATGCTGGTGGTGTGGCATGAGAAACTTTTCATTTGTGTATGTTTGTGCACTTCAAAATTTCCATTGTGTTTTCACAGTTTTTGAGATATTAATTACTAGCTCAAAGCTAAATGACCTATAACAGTTTTTATCTCAATAACCTTAAAGAGCAAACAAAAATATTAAGTGCACAAACATGTACAAAGATGCACAAATGATTGCAACATCTTCTCCTATTACTGCGTTAGATGGGGGCCAGCTTCACAGAGTGTGATGCGATGCTGGTGTCGGGAGTGTGGAGCGTGTAGCTTGCTTCTGCTTTTTACATTCATCAGTGCGGATGCTCACATCCTTCTTGTCATACAGCCTCCATTCTGGTGAAGTGGGGACCTTGTGTAAAGCGTAAATATTAACAAAATACAATGATTTTAAAAATCCTTTTCAACTTATATTCAGTTGACTACACAACAGAGAAGATATTTAATGTTCAAACAGCTAAACTTTATTGTTTTGTTGCAAATATTCAATTATTTTGAATTTAATTCCTGCAACACATTCCAAAAAAGCTGGGGCAGTGGCATGTTTACCACTGTGCTACATAACCTTTCCTTTTGACAACACTCAGTAAGTGTTTAGGAGCTGAGAACACTCATTGTTGAAGGTTTGTAGGTGGAATCCTTTCCCATTCTCGCTTGATTGACTTCAGTTGCTCAGCTGTCTGGGATCTCTGTTGGCGTATTTTGTGCTTCATAATGTGCCACACATTTTCAGTGGGAGACAGGTCTGGGCTGCAGAAATGCCAGTGTAGTACCTACACTCTTACTACGAAGCCCTGCTGTTGTAACACGTGCAAAATGTAGTTTGGCATTGTCTTGCTGAAATAAGCAGGGACGTCCCTGAAAAAGACGTTACGTGGATGGTAGCATATGTTGCTCCAAAATCTGTATGTATCGTTCAGCATGAATGGTGTCTTCACAGATGTGCAAGTTAGATAGTAAGCCCATGCTATGGGCACTAACACACCCCCATACCATCACAGGTGTTTGGCCTTGTCGCTTACGTGCAGAAATTACTCCATTCCCTCTGAATGTTTCAGTGATATTATGGACTGTAGATGATGAAATCCCTAAATTCCTTACATTTGTACATTGAGAAACATTGTTCTTAAACTGTTGGACTATTTGCCCATGCAGTTGTTCACAAAGTGGTGAACCTCGCCCCATCCTTGCTTCAACGACTGAGCCTTTTGGGGATGCTCCTTTTATACCCAGTCATGACACTCACCTGTTTCCAATTAATGTGTTTTTTAAGAATTCTTCAACTTTACTGGTCTTTTCTTGCCCCTGTCCCAGCTTTTTTGGAACGTGTTGCAGGCATCATATTCAAAGTGAGTGAATATTTGCAAAAAACCCCCACAATGTTTATCAGTTTGAATATTAAATATCTTGTCTTTGTAGTGTATTCAATTCAATATAGGTTTAAAAGGATTTTTAAATCACTGTATTTTGTTTTTGTTTTACACAATATCCCAACTTCACCAGAATTGGAGTTGTACTTATTGATTAATATAATATCATTGCAGTTCTTTACCAAAAAAAGACTTACAAGTTTTGTCCCTTAAATTCTATCTGCTGAAGCATTTGCATCTTGACTTTCTGTAACCTTTCTTTATGTTATTTTGGTTAAGTGCTTAGCCATAGTCACTGTGAAAGGTTTATTTTCCAGCCTGCTATGTGTGAAGAAACACAAGGAAGACTCAGGATGCAGTGGAGTTCGAAATAAAGTTGCATTTGTCGCACTGTCACAGTTTGATGAAATGGTGCTTCTTAGTGGTAAGCGTCTTCTCTGCTGAACTTAAACTGTATACTGGAAACAGGAGAGAAAATAGTGTGAAATACAGCATTGTTATGAGCTTATTCTCTGACCTTTGTATGGTAGATTACAGGTTTCTGGAGGATACTGGACGATTTGCTGATGGTGCCACCAGGGACAACCTCATCCAAGCTCCTCGTACCACTTCAAAAGTTAGTACCTTATTTATAAATAATGGTGCCACTTGCTGTCTCTTGTGCCCAGATTGGGATGATTTAACATAAGTTATAAATGTAGCTGAAAGTGGTGATCATCAGTTTCCAAACAGCTGTAGACTTCAAGGTTTTGTACTTTTTACCAACAGCTTTTAAAGCCTAAAAGCTGAAACTGATGCTTATAGCACCACCTATGGGCCCAGTGCCTTGATTTTGGGTCTTTGGGTAGTGGGAAAAATGTCTGATGTGACTGTTAAATTTAATTTTAGATTTTTTTTTAAATGGTACTTCTGCCTTCTAGCTTGGTACTTAGCATAAATCTAATGGGGAAAGGAAAGTTGGTTATCCGGGCATAGGGGGAAGCACAAAACCAGTGTACTCCTTGTGCCGGTTCCAAGCTTGGGTAAATGGGGAGAGTTGCATCAGGAAGGGCTTCCGGCATAAAATCCTTGCCATATCAAATATGCGGACCCATTATTCACTGTGGCAACCCCTAAGGGGAGCAACTGAAAGGTGTGAATTGTGCATATAGCTTCATGAATGTATTATCAGTCATACTGTTGTAACTGTGTAAGTTTGTAGACTGAGCTGTCAAATTTTAGTTGAAGGTAACTAGGGCTGTGAATTTTTAGAAGTCACACGATTCGATTCCGATTTTTGGGGTCACGATTTGATTCAGAATCGAGTTTCAATTCAAAATGATTTTTGGTTCTAGGGATGTGATTTTTCCGCTAATTCACGGAATTCCGCTTTTTTTTATCTTTCAAAATAAGAAAAAAAAATTCCCTTAGTAATCCCCTAACGGCGCGCCTGACTTGATGCTGATCATCCTTAAAAAAAAAAAAAAAAAAAAATTCACGGCACGCCTGATTTGATGCTGATCGTCCTTAAAAAAAAAAAAAAAAAAAAATCCCTTAGTAATCCCCTAACGACGCGCCTGATTGGCTGATGCTGATCGTCGCAGTGACCAATGAACGCGGCTGTTTCTTATCTTAATCCTATTTTATTCTTAATCCTTTGTTTTCCTCGCTCTCCCATAGCGGACTTGCATTGCAGTGATGTCGGTGGTTGAACGTAAAGATGCTCCGAGAGTCAAAGAAATTGACAAGATCGTGAAAAACAAATTTTGTTGGGATTGGCTAGAAAAGGAGATTGCAACGGATGTTGGTAAGACAACTGTGACAAATTTATTTAGGGATTTCATACGGAAAATCGACCGTGCTGGGAAGGCGATATGCACGTGGTGTAACGACACCATTGACTATGGTGGAAGAGGATTTAAGTGTCTCAAGAGTCATGCTAAGAGCAGAAAACATGCACAACAGGTGAAATCGAGGTCCACTAATTATTCAATTGCTTGAACTTTCGGTGTTCAGAAAAAACCATCGAAACCATACGGCCTCCACCCTTTGTTAACGACACGATCGGACCCGGAAATCGAAAGGAATGGTCCACCCCAACAACCAGTGCCAGTTGCGGATAGAGTAGTGAATTTTGAGGTATGTGAAGATATATTTTTGTATACATGTCATCTAGTTAATATTTTCTTCATCTTGCCTGCTGAAGATGTTTTGGACTTTATTTAATAAATATTTTTAACGCCACACGTACTTAGAATTACGTTTATGTTTGTGCTTTTCTGTCTTCCCTAATTAATATCACATATATCAGATATGGATTGATGTTGAGGAGAAAAAAATAACAAAACAATTTAGTTAGATTACTTTTATGATTCCAAACAGTTTGAAATTGACAGTGCACAGTGGACATTGACTAATAACTTGTGAATATTTCTAAGACTTAGATACATCAGTGATTGTGCAAAATCAACTGCTCAAGACTCAATGGAGATTGAAACTGATGATCTGAAATAAATGCTGAAATTATAAAAAAGTAATGGTATGTTGGAATTTTATTTCTATTATGGAATAGATAAAATTAACTGATTTTGATTTGATCAAGTGTTAAAGCATGTGATGGATAATGCTTGTTGGAATATTTTAGGAATGCTGTCTTCTTGGAACATAAGTCAATATTATGCAGTAATAAGTGGCATTCAGCTGTTTGTTTTATGTCATTTAAGCACAGTTCTGGTACTTAAAAATCATAAAAACCCAAGAACCCCACCCCACCCCCACCGCGGCTGTGCCCGGGACCCCGCTGGGGGACTGTGTCCCCCAGACCCCCTGCAAAAATTTTCAGATAATTTCACCAACCCCGAATCACATCACGTTTGGCTCTCGGTTCAGTACAAAAACCCACTAATTTCAGGGGAAAAAGTCCACTGCACTGCAAAAAATGCTGAGGTAAGCTTGAAAGCAGAGTGCAGTGTGTTGATGTTTTTTGGGGGTTTTTTTTGGGGGGGGGGTTATATTTAAAAAAAAAATACATAAACTGATTTGCAGTAAAATACTATTAAATAAAAAAAAAGTAGGTTTAGGTTAGTAACTGCTTTTTTATTTATTGAAAACTTGTGAGTTTCAAAAATGAACTTGTACACAAGTGAAATAAATTTTGAAAATTTTCCTTTTCAGCATATCACAATTCCTAATATCACAATTCCTAACAGATTTTACAGTGTGTAGGTTTGGTCACCCTCCAGCATTCTAAAAATATAGGCTATTCATTTAAAAACAAAAGTAAATTCTACCACAAATACTTTGAACATCCATTTAAATATAGTGGTGTGAAAAAGTGTTTGCCCCCTTCCTGATTTCTCATTTTTTTGTATGTTTGTCACACTTAAATGTTTCAGATCATCAAACAAATTTAAATATTAGACAAAAATAACACACGTAAACACCAAATGCAGTTTTGAAAGTGAAGGTGTTTATTATTAAGGGAAAAAATCCCAAACCTACATGGCCCTGTGTGGAAAAAGTGATTGCCCCCTAAACCTAATAACTAGTTGGGCCACCCTTAGCAGCAACAACTGCGATGAAGCATTTGCGATAACTGGCAATGAGTCTTTTACAGTGCTGTGGAGGAATTTTGGCCCAGTCATCTTTGCAGAATTGTTGTAATTCAGCCACACTGGAGGGTTTTTGAGCATGAACCGCCTTTTTAAGGTCATGCCACAGCATCTCAATTGGATTCAGGTCAGGACTTTGACTAGGCCACTCCAAAGTCTTCGTTTTGTTTTTCTTAAGCCATTGAAAGGTAGACTTGCTGGTGTGTTTTGGATCATTGTCCTGCTGCAGAACCTAAGTGCACTTCAGCTTGAGGTCACGGACAGATGGCCAGACATTCTCCTTCAAGATTTTTTTGGTAGACAACAGAATTCATAGTTCCATTTGCCACAGCAAGTCTTCCAGGTCCTGAAGCAGCAACACAGCCCCAGACCATCACACTACTATCACCATATTTTACTGATGGTATGATGTTCCTTTTCTGAAATGCAGTGTTACTTTTGTGCCAGATGTAATGAGACACACACCTTCCAAAAGGTTCAACTTTTGTCTCATCAGTCCACAGAGTATTTTCTCAAGAGTCTTGGGGATCATCAAGATGTTTTCTGGCAAAACTGAGATGAGCCTTTATGTTGTTTTTGCTCGGCAGTGGTTTTCATCTTGGAACTCTGCCATGCAGGCCATTTTTGCCCAGTTTCTTTCTTATGGTGGAGTCATGAACACTAACCTTAACTGAGGCAAGTGAGGCCTGCAGTTCTTTGGATGTTGTTGTGGGGTCTTTTGTGATCTCTTGGATGGGTCGTCGCTGCCCTCTTGGGGTAATTTTGGTCAGTCGGCCACTCCTGGGAAGGTTCACCACTGTTCCATGTTTTTGCTATTTGTGGATAATGGCTCTCACTGTCGTTCGCTGGAGTCCCAGAGCTTTAGAAATGGCTTTATGACCTTTTCTAGACTGATAGATCTCAATTACTTTTTCTCATTTGTTCCTGAATTTCTTTGGATCGCAGCATGATGTCTAGCTTTTGAGGATCTTTTGGTCTACTTCACTTTGTCAGGCAGGTCCTATTTAAGTGATTTCTTGGTTGGGGACAGGTGTGGCAGTAATCAGGCCTGGGTGTGGCTCGAGAAATTGAACTCAGCTTTCCAAAGATGTGATAAACCACAGTTAATTTATGGTTTGTTTGTTTTTTTGGGGGGGGGTCACTTTTTCACACAGGGCCATGTAGGTTTGGAATTTTTTCCCCTTAATAATAAACATCTTCATTTAAAAACTGCATTTTGTGTTTACTTGTGTTATCTTTGTCTAATATTTAAATTTGTTTGATGATCTGACACATTTAAGTGTGACAATCATACAAAAAAATGAGAAACCAGGAAGGAAGCAAACACTTTTTCACACCAGTGTACCTCAGCTGTTTGCACAGAAAGTCTTGGCCACCAACAGTAATACATCTGCTGCTGTGTGTCTCTGCACCTTACTGCAACCATTTGCACAAATGCCACACCTGCTGCTGTCTGTCTGTCATTGAAATATTGATCATGTGCAGTACAATCTGTCACTGCCTGCACCTACACTACTACACTGAACTTGCAATTACGGGTATTATGGCTCCACTTTTTCTGCATATAGGATTGCTGGGTGTTATCTTTTATCTTCATTCTTATTCTTTCTTTCCTTATATATTGTGCACACCACAAAGAGAGAGAGAAGCGGCATTTCAGTTCTCCTGTATGTCTTGTACGTACAGTGCATCCGGAAAGTATTCACAGTGCTTCACTTTTTTCCACATTTTGCTATATTACAGCCTTATTTCAAAAGGGATTAAATTAATTTTTTTCCTCAAAATTCTACACACACACATAATGACAATGTGAAAAAAGTTTTTTTGAAATTTTTGTAAATTTATTAAAAATAAAAAACTAAGAAATCACGTGTACATACGTATTCACAGCCTTTGCTCAGTACTTCGCTGATGCACCTTTGGCAGCAATTACGCCTCAAGTCTTTTTTTAAATATGATGCTACAAACTTGGCACACCTGTCTTTGGGCAGTTTTTCCCCATTCGTCTTTGCAGCACGTCTGAAGCTCCATCTGGTTGGATGAGAAGTGTCAGTGCACAGCCATTTTCAGATCTCTCCAGAGATGTTCAGTTGGATTCAAGTGTGGGCTCTGGCTGGGCCACTCAAGGACATTCACAGAGTTGTCCTGAACCCACTCCTTTGATATCTTGGCTGTGTGCTTAGGGTCGTTGTCCTGCTAAAAAATGAACCATCACCTCAGTGTGAGGTCAAGAGCGCTCTGGAGCAGGTTTTCATCCAGGATATGTGTGTACATTGCTGCATTCATCTTTCCCTCTATTTTGACTAGTCTCCCAGTTCCTGCTACTGAAAAACATCCCCACAGCATGATGCTGCTACCAACATTGGCATGGTTATGAACGGTGCCTGGTTCCCTCCAAATATGATGCCTGGCATTCACGCCAAAGAGTTGAATCTTTGTCTCATTAGACCAAAGAATTTTGTTTCTTATGGTCTGAGAGTCCTTCAGGTGCCTTTTGGCAAACTCCAGGTGGGCTGCCATGTGCCTTTTAGTAAGGAGTGGCTTCCGTCTGGCCATTCTGCCATACAGGCCTGATTGGTGGATTGTTGCAGAGATGGTTGTCCTTCTGGAAGGTTCTCCTCTCTCCACAGAGGAACAATGGAACTCTGACAGAGTGACCATCGGGTTCTTGGTCACCTCCCTGACTAAGGCTCTTCTCCCCCGATCGCTCAGTTTAGACAGCCGGCCAGCTCTAGGAAGAGTCCTGGTGGTTCCGAACTTCTTCCATTTACAGATGATGGAGGCCACTGCCCTCACTGGGACCTTCAAAGCAGCAGAAATTTTTCTGTACCCTTCCCCAGATTTGTGCCTCGAGACAATCCTGTCTCAGAGGTCTACTAACAATTCCTTTGACTTCATGCTTGGTTTGTGCTCTGACATGCACTGCGGACTGTGGGACCTTATACAGACAGGTGTATGCCTTTCCAAATCATGTCCAATCAACTTAATTTACCACAAGTGGACTCCAGTTAAGCTGTAGAAACATCTCATGGATGATCAGTGGAAACAGGATGCATCAGAGCTCAATTTTGAGCTTCATGGCAAAGGCTGTGAATACTTATGCATATGTGATTTCTTAGTTTTTCATTTTTAATAAATCTGCAAAAATCTGAAAAAAACCCCACTTTTTTCATTGTCATTATGGAGTTTTGTGTGTAGAATTTTTTGGGAAAAAAATGAATTTAATCCCTTGTGAAATAAGGCTGTAACATAACAAAATGTGGAAAAAGTGAAGCGCTGTGAATACTTTCCGGATGCACTGTATAGAAGTACTGACCAATAAAAATCTTTGTATCTTTCAGTCTTTAAGTAAGCTGTGTATATGGAACATGACTCGTCTGGCAGTTAGCAGTGTCCTATCTAATGTGTATTTTTTTCCTTTATTATAGTTTCAACACAAATACAGTGTGAAGACAGTAAGTTAAATACAACACTGAAGATATGACACTTTGATACAATATAAAGTAGTCAGTGTACAGCTTGTAGAACAGTGTAAATTTGCTGTCCCCTCAAAATAACTCAACACACAGCCATTAATGTCTAAACTGCTGGCAACAAAAGTGAGTACACCCCTAGTGAAAATGTCCGAATTGTGCCCAGTAAGCCAATTTCCCTCCCCGGTGTCATGTGACTCATTAGTGTTACAAGGTCTCAGGTGTGAATGGGGAGCAGGTGTGTTAAATTTGGTGGTATTGCTCTCACGCTCTCTCATACTGGTCACTGTAAGTTCGACATGGCACCTCATGGCAAAGAACTCTCTGAGGATCTGAAACAAAAGAATTGTTGCTCTACATAAAGATGGCCTAGGCTATAAGAAGATTGCCAACATCCTGAAACTGAGCTGCAGCACGGTGGCCAAGACCATACAGCAGTTTAACAGGACAGGTTCCACTCAGAACAGGCCTCGCATGGTCAACAAAAGAAGTTGAGTGCACGTGCTCAGTGTCATATCCAGAGGTTGTCTTTTGAAAATAGACGTATGAGTACTGCCAGCATTGCTGCAGAGGTTGAAGGGGTGGAGGGGGTCAGCCTGTCATATGCTCAGACCATATGCCAAACACTGCATCAAATTGGTCTGCATGGCTGTTTTCCCAGAAGGAAGCCTCTTTTAAAGATGATGCACAAGAAAGCCCGCAAACAATTTGCTGAAGACAAGCAGACTAAGGACACAGATTACTGGAAACATGTCCTGTGGTTTGATGAGACCAACATAAACTTATTTGATTCAGATGGTGTCAAGCGTGTGTGGTGGCAACCAGGTGAGGAGTACAAAGACAAGTGTGTCTTGCCTACAGTCAAGCATGGTGGTGGGAGTGTCATGTTTGGGGCTGCATGAATGCTGCCGGCACTGGGGAGCGACAGTTCAACATGTACTGTGACATACTGAAGCAGAGCATGATCCCCTCCCTTTGGAAACTGGGTTGCAGGGCAGTATTCCAACATGATAACGACCCCAAACACACCTCCAAGACGACCACTGCCTTGCTAAAGAAACTGAGGGTAAGGGTGATGGACTGGCCAAGCATGTTTCCAGATCTAAACCCTATTGAGCATCTGTGGGGCATCCTCAAACGGAAGGTGGAGGAGCGCAAGGTCTCTAACACCATGATGTCATCATGGAGGAGTGGAAGGGGATTCCAGTGGCAACCTGTGAAGCTCTAGTGAACTCCATGCCCAAGAGAGTTAAAGCAGTGTGGGAAAAATAATGGTGACCACACAAAATGTTGACACTTTGGGCACAATTTGGACATTTTCGCTAGGGGTGTACTCACTTTTATTGCCAGCAGCTTAGACATTAATGGCTGTGTGTTGAGTTATTTTGAGGGGGCAGCAAATTTACACTGTTCTACAAGCTGTACACTGACTACTTTACATTGTGTCAAAGTGTCATATCGTCAGTATTGTCCCATGAAAAGACATAATAAAATATTTACAAAAATGTGAGGGATGTACTCACTTTTGTGAGATACTGTATATTGTGTTTACGTACATATATCAGGGCCAGTAAAGATCCCACAGGCGGTCACAGCCAATAGCATAACTGGATTGATGTCATGTGTCCAAGCAGTTGGGGCAAGAGTAAAGCTGGATTTATGCACCCGCATCACGTTGATGCCATTACCAACGTCCGTCACAGACGCAGTGATCGGCGATTTTTTTTCTTGTATGTTGGGTGAAACGCATTGTTCCGTTACCAAAATGGGTTTCAGACGATGTATGTAGTGATTTGTGTTCGTCGTGTGTTTTTGTCTATGAAATAGTGACGGACAAGAGCAGATTGTGATGGAGTTGGAGCTAAAAAATGTTAAGAAGAAACAATTTTTAATACGATCTTTGCACAGAGAAAAAGACAAGTTGGCGAAAAGGGTACATGCGACCTCTGCCGCTGCCATTTTGACAATCTGTGTAATTACTGGGGTTATAATGAGCCACAAAATGTTTTCTATGTCCTTACTTCCTCAGTATTCTTTTGACTATCTTTCACCGTGAACAAGCAGAGCGAAGCAGTGGTGAGAACCAGGAAATGTGAAGGAGGAAACAAAGCGGACCAATCCCAGCTCTTACGGTCCGCATCGATGCCGTCGCTGCTGCATCGTGATTACGCGGGTGCATAACTTGTGCTTAAGTGTGACACCTACTGGCCAGGATGTCAGACTGTTGTCTCTATCACCTTTAAAGCGTCTGTCTTTTTCTTCTGATTGGCAGGCCTCTCAAACTCAAAGTTTGAGCAGCAGGTGTGTGTCTCAGGTGATCATGTGAACAATTTTGACTCACAGCATCACCAAGGTTCAAGAGTTGGGGGAGGGGGGCAGAGTTGTAAATTGACGTTTCTCAGCAGTAATGTAACTGTAACTGAGTTTTTGGTTCATAGGGTCATATGTTTCAGCTTTAACATGCTTAATATGAATGTTTATAGCAGCACCATTACAAATAAAGGTACATTGCTTGAGCTATTCTGTGAGAAAAACTGTCATTAGACCAGGTTTAAATTAAGATGACCCTCCTTTTCTACATTGTTTTATGTTTATGTAAATATTTTTTGCAACACAGACTGAAAGTCTTCCATGGCAGTCTCAGGGATGCTCCGCCCTGGCTTCGGTCCAGGGTGTCTGTAGTTTCTAACTACTGAAATAGCTGTGTGTTAAGACCGCACAGACACAACAGGTGAAAAGAAAAGATCCGGGCAGGTGGAAAGAAAATATTGGGTAAAAATGAAAAAACAACACTTCGAGAGTCAATATGGAGGACCAGAATAAATATTTTTTTCTCTGCGGTTCTCTGTGGCCCAGTACCAAGCGATCCATCCTCTTAAAGCACTATTTAGATGGGGTTTGCGTTTAATCCATCTTCTGTAAGCTGAGTTTCTTATATTAGTTTGTCCATAAAAAGTAGAAAATGGTTCATGGTAGAACGTCATTCTTCTTAGAAAGAGTTGTTTAAAGTCTTAAAATCAAGCATGTACTGTATGACTTGACTTATGCACAGTGTTTAAAAATCAGAATGAAAAGACATCATTATACTAATATTTAGCAAGTGATTCCTTTTCATTGAAAACATATTTCTTATGTAATAGTCTATTCTTAGATATGTGATTCATACATTTCAAAATAAACTGTGAAAGCAATAACTGAGTACAAGTTACAACTTCTCTGTCATTTTTAGTACTTGCATAATATGTGGCTGCTGTTATGTAATGCTCACTGTCCTTGGTCCAAACCACAGACACTCATTTCTGGAAGAGCTCACAGCAGCTATTACCTGTTACCTGTTACCACAGCACTACCGTTGAATTTGATAACTTGGCATCATTTATATTTTTTTATGGGATTTTCAGAGGGAGGGATTTCTCCAGCAATCACAAATCACTCAAAAGACTTTAGTTTTCTTCCATATATTCATAAATTATGTTAATATTTATCTCCCCTGTCTGTAATAATGAAAGAGCCAGAAATGAAAGGTGAATTATTTTGTATTTAGATGAAGAGTTCAGGATTTTTTTTAAGCTGGCATAGTCATATTTAGACATGTTGAGCAGATGTTTGGTGTATACACGTATTTGTTCATGGACTACATGGTCCTTCACTGACTACTTCATCGAAATGCCAGCTGACATATTTTAAAGGGGTCATTGACTGCAACTTTTTCCACATTTTAACAGTTCACACATGTCTAAATCAAATATTTGAGACATATTTAGGTCAAATTTTCTTCTTTAATTATTGCAGCAAAATTGTGAATCATCTTTTGCAGCCTTTCTCAGAACTGCTTGTTTCAGTGCATGTCTGTTCAACTGCCAGAGAAGCATGGTTGACTGCGCCATCACTCTTTTGTCACTATTGGGTAGCAAGCCTGAGCCAACTAACATAAATTTGTTTAAAAGAATGAATTAAGTAACACATCACTGGTGGAGAAGGGGTGTGTGTTTTCAGTGGTCGATGGGATGTGACCAGTGTCTGAAGTAAAATAAGCACAGAATCATGCATGAATGAGCAGCTAAACTGCTAGCTTCAGCAAACTCCCTTAAATCATGGTTTGGCAAAGTAAAACTTTAACTAAGCTAACACGACGTCAAAGAATGAAATATATGGTCAAGTGTTGTTAGATGAACAAGGATTCCAGTGGGGATGGACAGAATTTATAAAAAAAAAAATAGCAATCAAAACAGGCCAGATGTACATTTAAGCTGTCCATTACCTCCTCCCCACGTACTGAGCTGTATGCAGTTCCAGTGATTGACTTAGACTGCCTAGCCACACAAATACTAACAGCTCGATGTAGCATCATTGCAAAAATATAACAAAATAAGCCAGAATGATGCAAGATATATTATTGACTGTGGATTAGTCAACCAGGTGGAAATGGGGCTATCTATTGGTGTGACTGAAGAAAATAGCAATATAAGTACCTCTGTTAGCTGTTATGCTAACGCCTTAAGCTCCCTGCCCATCTACATGACCCAGCAAGACTGGCCAGTAATAGAGAAGTGGGCAAGTATCAAGACTAGAGATGTTGACCTTGCACTGATATTCTGAAGCAAACCCAGAACAGTTAAAACTGCTCCTTGGAGAGAAAAACTATATAAGATAAGATAAGATAAGCTTTTATTAGTCCCACAATGGGGAAATTCCAGGATTGCAACAGCACAGGGATAGCAACACTCAGAGCAATAATTAAGAAGATACGACAAATAATAAATAAGAGCAGTGGATATAAATACGTACACATAAATATATAAATATATATACAAAGTGCAGAGCATTGTAGCAAGATGGAATAAACAGCATCACCGTCTACTTAGTTATCCTACATAGTATGAATATGTACCCATACATATTGTCACCCTCCGTAGTGACTGATATTGTCCTAGTTGTATACTGGAGGGGACCATTTGTGTAAGTCTGTTGCGTCTTTTGCATTCAATACTATTAGGTCATCACGTTTTTTGCTATCTCTGCCAGCAGCCCTGCTTAGGTTATACAGTCTGACAGCCGTAGGCAGGAAGGACCTGCGAAACCTCTCGGTTGTGCACCTAGGATGATGTAGTCTACTGCTAAATGAGCTCCTCAGTGCGTTCAATATGTCCTGCATAGGGTGGGACTCGGACTCCAGCAGAGATGACAGTTTAGCCACTATCCTTCTCTCTCCTATCTCCTCCACTGGGTCAAGGCGTTGCCCCAGGACAGATCTAGCTTTCTTGATCAGTTTGTTCAGTCTCTTCCTATCGGCTGCTGTAATGCCGTTGCCCCAGCAGACCACACCAAAAGTGATGGGTGATGCCACCACCGTGTCGTAGAATGTCTTCAGCAGTGCCCCTTGTACACCAAAAGACCTGAGCCTCCTCAGTAGGAACAGCCTGCGCTGTCCCTTCTTGTAGAGTGCGTCGGTATTGTGTGACCAGTCTAGTTTATTGTTCAGATGAACACCAAGGTACTTGTAGGATGTCACCATCTCAATGTCTGTTCCCTGTATGTTTACTGGTGCTGTGAGGGGTTGTCCTTGCCTGCGGCAGTCCACCACCAGCTCCTTAGTTTTCCTCGCATTGATCTGGAGGCAGTTCAGATGGCACCAGTCCACGAAGTCCTGGATAAGTCCTCTGTACTCAGCTTCATGTCCGTTGGAGATGAGGCCGACGATCGCAGAGTCATCAGAGAACTTCTATAGATGGCAGTGTGTTGTGTTGTGTGAGAAGTCTGCAGTATAAAGGGTGAACAGGAAGGGAGCCAAAACCGTTCCCTGGGGGGCCACCGTGCTACCGATGATCGTGTCAGTCACACAATCTCGGGTTCTCACAAACTGTGGCTGGTTAGTGAGGTAGTCCAGGATCCATGATGACAGGTGCTAGTCCACCCCTGCGCCCTGCGCACAGCAGCTTGTCCCTCAGGATCACCGGTTGGATGGTGTTGAAAGCGCTGGAGAAGTCAAAGAACATGATCCTCGCTGCGTTCCTGGGCTTCTCCAGGTGGGACAGAGAACGGTGAAGGAGGAAGATCACCGCATCCTCCACCCCAATGCCATGCTGGTAGGCGAACTGGAGTGGATCCATTGCTGGTCCCACCAGGGGGCGGAGGTGAGCAAGGAGCAGTCTCTCCAGGGTCTTCATCATGTGAGACGTCAGGGACACTGGTCTGTAGCTGTTCAGATCTTTGGGGTGGGAAGTCTTTGGTACAGGTACCACACAAGATGTTTTCCACAACCGTGGTACCCTCCCCAGCTTTGGGCTCAGGTTGAAGATGTGCTCCACAATCCCACACAGCTGGTCTGCACAGGGCTTGAGTAGCTTTGCGCTGATGTCGTCTGGTCCCGAGGCCTTCCTCGCCTTGATCTTCCTCAGCTCCGTCCTCACCTGGGCTCACCAGGTTGGGGGGCTGTGTGCTAGGAGTGGGGTGTGGACAGCAGGTCTCGATGACTTTAGAGGTAGCAGTGGTTGTTGTGCAGTCGGGGGTTGGGGGGGCGATTGGTCAAACCTATTAAAAAACAGGTTCAGATTGTTCACCCACTCCCTGCCCCCTGTGGCCTGGGGGGAGGTATTCTGGAGTACAGAGATGGTTTTAAGGTTTCTCCAGACCCTGCCGATGTCGCTGTGTTGCAGCTTGTCCTCCATCTTCTTCCTGAAGCTGTCCTTGCTTTCTCTGATCTTCTTCCTCAGCTCCCTCTGTACGGACTTCAGGATCTCCCTGTTCCCCGCCCTGAAGATCCTCTTCTTCTCTCTCAGAAGTGTTTTTATCTCAGGGTTGATCCAGGGTTTGTTGTTCGAGCAGCACCATATGGTCTTGGTGGGTATGGTGTTGTCCACACAGAAGCCGATGTAGTCCGTGATGGTGTGAGTGAGGCCATCGATGTCCTCACCATGTGGATCGCAGAGCTGCTCTCAGGCAGTGATTTCAAAACAGTCCTTTAGTGTGTCCATTGCCTCCTCAGACCATAACTTCACCGTGCGCATGACCGGAGGTTGTCTGTGCACTAGGGGTTTGTACACCGGCAGGAGATGAACCAAGTTGTGATCCGATCTCCCGAGTGGGGGGAGTGGTGATGAGGTGTACGCCTCCTTAGTATTTGCATAAAATAAGTCCAGTGTTTTATTGTCTCTAGTGTAGCATGTGACATACTGGGTGAGCATGGGTAGAATGGGGGTCAGTGAAATATGGTTGAAATCACCTGAGATGAGGAGAAGAGCATCTGGGTGTTCTGTCAGCAGCCTGCCAGTTACTGAGTGGATGACGTCACGCGCTGTCCCAGCGTTCGCCGTCGGGTTTGCATAAATAACAATGCAGATCACGTGTGAGTATTCCCTCGGGAGATATGTAGGCCGCATGCTAACAGCTAGCAACTCGATGTCTTTGCTACAGTGCTGTTCCTTAACCGGGATATGTCCCGGTCTGCACCAGTTGTTATTGACATACATTATCACTCCTCCGCCCCTTGTCTTCCCACTGTCTGGTTTCCGGTCTGCCCGTATTGCGTGGAAACCCTCCAGTTCGATGTTAGCATCTGTTGCTAGTTCTGTTAGCCACGTCTCGGTATACAACATCAAGCTAATCTCTCTGAAGACGCTCTCGTAGCGGGAGATAGCCACTAGCTCATCAGTCTTACTGAGTAGCGATCGAACATTCCCCATAATAACGGATGGGAGGACGGGTCTGTACCTTATATTCCTCGCCCGCTGTCTTACTCCAGCTCGACATCCACGCCGTTTCCGTCTTATTTCTCCTGGTATGTCAAGTTTTTGCGTTAGCATCGTGGGCCGGTTAAGTGCTAACAGCTGGTCTCTATTGTACTGCCTCCTGCAAGAAACAGTGGCTCCGTCCGCTGGCTCAGGAGACATTTGGGCGATCTACGTGTTCGGATAGAATAAAGGTGACGCTGGATCAGAAAGATTGGCAAGAGAGCCAGATAGTAAATAGAAATAGGCAGAAATTGATCCGCTGTTGCAAAAAGGCAGCCTACTCGTGTGGCGCAGGAAGTGAGGGAAAAAAAATAAATATATATATATATACTGTATATTTAAAAATATATAAAGGCTATGTGTTTTTTTTTGAGAAGTGAGTGTTTTGCCATGTTTTCTATAATCGTGACAAATAGACACATTTCAGAAGGTCAAAACCTACAAAAACACAATTTTTCAGTCAGTGACCCCTTTAACAAATCGGGCCATGACTAAAAAAGAAAGCTTTCAGGTACACCCTGTTTGCTGAACAGTTTTTCATCAGGTTAAATACACTGTTGTGATTGCTTTATCTGGCTTATTTTACAAATTACACCTGAAACTGATCTTTAATGCTCTGCTTTCACTTTTTTCAGACAAAGAAACTAGCTGCCCATGCCAGGAAGATGAACATCACTCTGAGGTTTCTCCCCGTCACCTTCACTAAAAGCCGAGAAAATTCCACCTTCTTCCTAGCAAAGTAAGAACAAAAGTAATTCAGAAATATTCCACTTTTATTCTTGGAAGCTCTTATACATGCAGCATGAATATCGTTATTTTATATAGGAAAATGACTGGTCTACATTAAGTCCCATGGTACCAAAGTTTAAAAAGAAAACAAAACGTGCACACACTTTACTATCTACAGACTACAAGAGTAAAATAGAACTATTCGCATTATTTCCATCACGATATCACCACAATGTATTGCTTCATATAATTTGTTTGTAATGATGCTGGGTGATGCTGCAGCTGCTGTAAACTAAGCTTCTATTAAGTGATGTTTTATTTTGCCACAGGATGGCACTCATGTGAAGCCCTCACAGATTCATGTAGTGCTGGTGCTTCACAGCTTATCTGGTGACTGGTGTGTTTATGGTCCTGAAATGTGGACATCTACCAATGTATTAAAAATAGAGAATAGTGACAGCAGGGGTGTAATGGAGCATCATGCCAGTTTTATCAAAATGCTCTGTGTTTGAATTCTAAGAGATTTTGTGAGCCTGTGAACAGCATGATTGTACAGTTGAGCGGTATTTCACCGTCATTACATGATGGACTGTTAGAGACCCTTGTGAACTGGTGAGATGAAGTCGTCGTACTGACTGCTGTCATGTTAATTTTGTCTAAAGATACACAGTCTTGTATTTACACATCTGTTGACTTGCATCTGCACCACTGTTGTGCCTGCTGCAGACAAACTGCTGCTGGACAGTTTGCAGTGTTTTTCTTTCATCCTGATGCATTTCCACTAAAATGGTTGACTTGTCTTTGCTTATTTTTGGTTGTTGTGGTACCACATAAAACACTCAACATAAACAGAAAGAACAAGGGAGCACTCTGTTTTAGTAAAGGCCACCGCAGCACAACTGCACCATGATGCTGTTTTAAGTGTGCGTCACTGCACAACAGATGAAAAACCTCTTTAGTTATTGCTTGTCCTTTTGCATACCTCATATTATTATTTGTTATGTGTGGGTGTGAATGTTTCCTGTATGTTTTTGTTTTCTTTGTTAGATCGGATTCTGCTTTACAACGAAATTTCCATCAAGGACACTTTTGAGTTTGATCCTCTTAAAGCTTAGATATTATGATTTTTGATTTAATCTGACTGTCTTAGAGTGTTTTCACACCTGAAATCCACACCAAGGTCTGGACCAAGGTTAATTAATTTATTTATTTTACGTTGCATACATTTGGTCTGGTTACATTTGGTTACATGTTGCTCATTATCCAACTTGTAGTCAGCAAAGACAGCGGAACATGGCAAACCCACTGAAAACCATCAGAGGTGTTTTCTACAGCTTTAGGCACATCAGTAATCACACTTGAAGCTGAGACCATGGAAGGCACCACAACCTTAAGAGGTGAACTAGTTTTTGTGAGAACTAAAATGTTATCCAGGTAATCGGTGAAAGAGGATGCTTGTCCCTCTCATCGGCGATCTTGGCATTGCTCTCCCAGTCTGTCTTCTCTGAAAATATGTGGTGTTTCTGTGTTTTAATGAGCTTTTTTTTCCATTTGACTAGTTATCACACTTTTGGACTATGTTTCATTTGGACCATGTTTCAATTAAAAACTTCTTTGTTGTTTTGTTTTTTGTTTTTTTTTGTCTCTCCCCAAGTGCAGCAATGACTATTTTTTCTTCTCAGCTGCTGTAACTTCCTGCGTTTGGCCCAAAAGTCCAAACCTTTCAGAAAATTACGTTCACACTAGAAATGAACTGGACCAAGGTTCAGTTCAGAGATGCAAGTTATTGATTAATTCATTAATCATTAGTTGAGTCACCTTATTGATCGATTAATGATTAATTGATAAGCAGCAGTTTTTGCGAGAATCTGAATTTCCCATGATAGAATACGGTCTTTCTATCTTTAACATATAAAAAGTTTATTGTTTTTGATGTACTGAATAAAACATGAACATCCTCAATGATTTATTGTGCCATTTCCGTTTTTTTTTTTTTGTTGTTTTTTTTTTAACTACAGATGATGGCATTTTTTGTAGTTTAACAAACTTTGTACTGTATAGTGTGTACTATGTGCTGGTACATCTCAGTAAATTACAAATGTCATGATTTTTAATTTATTTTAATAAATATTACCAGTATCACAAAATTTATCATTTTTAATTATATTACAAAAAAAAAAGCACGTTCTAATTTACTGAGACTAGTGCACTGCCTGTAGAAAGCAAGTATTGTTGTCTGAAAACAGGTAGGCCAGTTAGGCTTACCAGGCCCAAATGCAGGCTGTGTTTGAAAGTGGAATACAGAGGTGTTGCCTGTATGCAGACAATCACACGTTAGACTTTGACAAATATGAAAGGGACTGAACACCACTAAGAGTTATTTGATTGTGTGAATATTAATTACAGAATATCTAATTATTGAAAATGAATGGGACATTGATTATTAGTGAGTGTTTAAGAACCTTGTTTATTTTTTGTCAGGCCACTTATTTGTGTGATCTTTTATGACTTATATTCATAAGTGTTGTGTCTTGCATTTCGGGGAATGGGAGTTGTTCAGTCACCATTATAATTGTTTTAGTTTATATGTGTAGTTTATAGTGTATCATCAATAAACTCATGCAGTACAATAACAGGACATGTTTACATATATTAGACCCATTATAGTGCACAATTTTATATTTTTGCAGTATTATAAGTACAAAACATTAGGGGTGGGAATCACATTTGGATCGCGATTTTTGGGTCATGATTCGATCCTATCATGATTCAAGGATATCGCGATAATCAATTATCTTGATCCCATATACAGTGGTGTGAAAAAGTGTTTGCCCCTTGCTGATTTCTCATTTTTTTGTATGTTTGTCACACTTAAAATATTTCAGATCATCAAATAAATGTAAATATTAGACAAAGGTAACACATATGAACACAAAAGGCAGTTTTTAAATGAAGGTGGTGTTATTAAGGGGGAAAAAAAATCCAAACCTACATGGCCCTGTGTGAAAAAGCGATTGCCCCCTAAACCTAATAACTGGTTGGGCCACCCTTAGCAGCAACAACTGCAATCAGGCATTTGCAATAACTGGCAGTGAGTCTTTTACAGTGCTGTGGAGGAATTTTGGCCCACTCATCTTTGCAGAATTGTTGTAATTCAGCCACACTGGAGGGTGTTCGAGAATGAACCGCCTTTTTAAGGTCATGCCACAGCATCTCACTTGGATTCAGGTCAGGACTTTGACTAGGCCACTCCAAAGTCTTCATTTTGTTTTTCTTAAGCCATTGAGAGGTGGACTTGCTGGTGTGTTTTGGATCATTGTCCTGCAGCAGAACCCAAGTGTGCTTCAGCTTGAGGTCATGAACAGATGGCCGGACATTCTCCTTCAGGATTTTTTTGGTATACAGCAGAATTGATGGTTCCATTTATCACAGCAAGTCTTCCAGGTCCTGAAGCAGCAACACAGCCCCAGCCCATCACATTACCACCACCATATTTTACTGTTGGTATGATGTTCCTTTTCTGAAATGCTGTGTTACTTTTACGCCATATGTAATGGGACACACACCTTCCAAAAAGTTCAACTTTTGTCTCATCAGTCCACAGAGTATTTTCTCAAAAGTCTTGGGGATCATCAATATGTTTTCTTGCAAAACTAAGATGAGCCTTTGTTCTTTTTGCTCAGCAGTGGTTTTCATCTTGGAACTCTGCCATGCAGGCCATTTTTACCCAGTCTCTTTCTTATGGTGGAGTCATGAACACTGACCTTATCTGACACAAGTGAGGCCTGCAGTTCTTTGGATGTTGTTATGGGATCTTTTGTGACCTCTTGGATGAGTCGTCACTGTGCTCTTGGGGTAATTTTGGTCAGCCGGCCACTCCTGGGAAGGCTCACCACTGTTCCATGTTTTCACCATTTGTGGATAATGGCTCTCACTGTGGTTCGCTGGAGTCCCAAAGCTTTAGAAATGGCTTTATAACCTTTTCCAGACTGATAGATCTCAATTACTTTGTTTCTCATTTGTTCCTGAATTTCTTTGGATCACAGCATGATGTCTAGCTTTTGAGGATCTTTTGGTCTACTTTACTTTGTCAGGCAGGGCCTATTTAAGTGATTTCTTGATTGAGAACAAGTGTGGCAGTAATCAGGCCTGGGTGTGGCTCGAGAAATTGAACTCAGCTTTCCAAAGATGTGATAAACCTCAGTTAATTTATGTTTTAATGGGGGGCAATCACTTTTTCACACAGGGCCATGTAGTTTTGGATATTTTTTTTTTACCCTTAATAATAAACACCTTCATTTAAAAGCTGCATTTTGTGTTTGCTTGTGTTATCTTTGTCTAATATTTAAATTTGTTTGATGATCTGAAACATTTGTGTGACAAACATGCAAAAAAATGAGAAATCAGGAAAGGGGCGAACACTTATTCACACAACTGTATTTCACATTTTTTTCACCTTATTCAACCTCAAATCATGTCCCAAAGTAAAACTGTTTAAAAAGTTGACTGTTGATAATAAAGTATTCTCGGGGCTCCATTTTCCACGGAGACACATCTTTGTACACAGGGAGGGTAGTGGATGGTGTTTGGAATTGACTCCCACTCCAGATACGTTTATCTGACTCTGTGGACTCTTTTAAAAACAGCTGAAAACTTTTTTGTTAAATGAGGATTTCCGTTAAGTTTCAACTGCTTTTTAATGGTAAGTCTGATATTTTTTAATCATTTTAATCTTGTGTGTTAACTTGTTTTTGTATTTTTAAAATTATTTTTATCTATCGACTTCCTTTTATTCCATTTTATTGTGCAGCGCTCTGTGACTATATGTCTCTGAAAAGCGCTTCATAAATAAAGTTTACTTACTTGACGCTTGGAGAAAAAGCTCCATGCCGGTGTCTTTTTAGCTTAGCCTTTGCTAATGCTGCTCCGAGACGTGTGCTGGCCCACCGTGTCCTGAATGTTTTTTCGTGCAGCGTTTCTTGCGGGTTGTGTGTCATGTCAAGGTCTTTCCTTCCATCTTTGTTATAAAATCCAAAAAAGTCCCAGCATTTGAGCTAACTTTGGGCTAACTCCTTCCTAACTTTTAAAGCTGGCTGCAAATCACCGAGACAAGCTATGACTTGACTTGACTGGGTGTTTGCTTTGCACCATCTAGTGGACTGAAAATGCCATTGATTAACTGGTAACCCAAAAGTATTATGTGTTTGAATTTTTTAAAAATAAAAGATCGATCCGTGCATTTATGGATCGATACATTGTCGCCAGTGTCAAGTATCGTGATCCATCACTGAATCAGTCTTTTGTCCCACCCCTACAAAGCACCCAACATTATTATACACAGCAGAATGACCCATTTGGCTGCAACTGTTGTATCAGTGTTGCCCATTTGTCAGTAAATATTTAAATAAAAATGATTTATTTCATTATTTGGGCGTTTTTGTGTCATTTGGTCACAGTCGTCATTTAGTCAAACCATGCATGTGTGTCTACATATGCTATGCAGTTGATCTGGCTATTCCACTCCACAGTCATGGTGGTATTATTATTAACTTTTAATTTTTAAATAGCCGTGGGAGCACACCGGCACTGGGAGGAGCACCATTGAGAACCTGCTGTCTCGCAAAGGACAGTGGTGGCACTCAGGTAAAGCAGCAGCTGGGACTCCCATCCACCGTTAACTGGGCAGGCTGGGCTTGGCTCCCTGTGAAGGACTGCGGTCCGCCAGTCTGGCTGCTGCTTCTCCAACACTAGTGTCCCCTGCCAGACCCGGAGTCCCCCCCCCCCCCCCCCAACCTGCGCATCTCATGTTCTCCACCTACTGTATGCCAAATTATCCTTTAGACCTACGCAATCACAGCAACATTATAGTATAATTTTTTTAAGCAGTGACTTTTCAGTATTGTGTTTTTTTGGTCAAATTTGTCACGTTTCACTTCCTTGTTTTGTTTACGGAGTGCTGTGGTGACTGGTTGTGATGCCACGTATTATCCAGTCAGTACGGAGTCAATCTCGCCCACACATCTAGAAGCTTGGGCATGACGATACAGAGCGATGGCTAAACTTTTATTCATAAAAATGATTATTATGAATATTTTGACTGAACCTCTCCATGCTCAGGGGTGCACACCCTTGTAACCTCAGCAAAGCACTTATAAAATCTGAGGTCAGTCTGACGAACGGTTTGAGAAATATTTGAGGAACACACACACACACACACACACACACACACACACACACACACACACACACAGAGAGAGAGATTCCTTGCATGTATAGATACTGTAGATGCACTAGTAGGCTATTTTAAAGATGCACTCCGGCAGCTCTAAAACCACCTAAAATCACCTCAAAAAACAAATATGTATTGCCCAATATAGTATATTGTGGCTTTTTACCCACAAAAAAAACTTTCATTGCCTTAGAATTGCTTGGAAAGAGCTTTTACATCTTCCACCTACTTAAATATGTGTGGCTCTATGAATATTCTAATTAGCTTCACCCATACCCCTGCCCACCAGTAGTGTGTGCTGCAAGGCCAGCCCTTCCCTCTCCTTCGACCCAAAGACTGCTTCGCTGTGCAAACCAGACGCCTTCATCCCCCTAAAGCCTACGTGTCCACTTAGGCATGCGATTTCATGCTTCCCATTCATTGTGTATGTAGCACGCCCTGCATGCATCCTAGTAGCATAGCTTTAAGAAACCCGAGCCGTCACTTGGAGGTGCTCACTTCTCCCTCTCGAGAATCCCTGCTCACTTCGCCGGCAGATGGGCTGGCGCACCGCTCGCCTTTCAGCAAGATCAGTCTCAGCAAGCTGCTTTCTGCCTCAGTCTTGCTGCTCCTCGGCTCCTCCCTCTTCCCCTGAGGTAGCCAAGAGTATGCGTCTGATTGGTTAATGTTATAACCAATTAGGCTAAGCATGAATGCTTACATAGCTAGAAACGGTCCGTCCAAGCTTGCCCATTTGGGGGGAGGCGTTCCCTAACTGGAAATTCACAGCAGAAAAATACAGACTTAGGACTGCGGTGAGATTTTGCTCTGGATATATCTTGTAAGTCACAAAAACATGTTACAGACATGTTAACAACAGAAAAAACTTGATTTTTGCTTGGGTGTTACTTTAACAGGAAAATAAATTTTGAACTTCTTCATCTGTTACATATTAAACGTTATCACAGTAACCCAAGCAATCCAGGCAAACACATTACGACTCCCTCTGTTGTCTTTTACTTAAGTGGAAACTTGGGTCCGGTCTGTTTTCCCGTCTAGCGGTGGGTTGAAGGCAGCAAGGATGGGTTTTTGGTGCTGGTGTAGTTTATTCCTTGCTCCGGCCCATTTCTGCCCCCTGCTGATTTGAAGCAGGTAAGTGGATCTTCAAGCTTGCATGCTGTTGGAAGTTGTGGCTCTCCGACGTAACCCAGAAGGGTGAGGATTTTTGCTCTGCATAGCGCATGCGCTGTAGTTGGGCTTGGAGTCTTCTTCTGCTTTTTCCTTTAGTTTCAGTTGAAAGGCTTCAGTCGGTGACCACGTGCAACCCCGCCTGCACGGCGATGCCACTACATTTCATAGAATAATTCAGTTCAATTCAGTTTTATTTATATAGCGCCAAATCACAACACAGGTTATCTCAAGGCACTTTACAGAAAAGAGTGGGTTTAGGCCATGCTCTCATATTTATAGAACCCAGCAGAGACCCCTAAGAGCAAGCACTGCGGCGACACAGGTGAGGAAAAATTTCCCTTTAACGGGCAGAAACCTCAAGCGGAACCATAGCTCATAGAGGACGGCCATCTGCCTCGATCGGCTGGGTTGAAAGAAGAGGTAAAAAGTAGGAGGCCTGGCAGTAGCTACATTCAAAACAAACCTAACAAATACAGTATTCAAAGCCAGACAATCCAGTATCAAGCCTGGTTAGGCTGCACATGCGAGTGAATGCCTGGCAGCGGCAACATTTTTAACTATAGGCCTTATCAAAGAGAAAAGATTTCAACTTACTCTTGAATAAAGAGAGAGTGTCTGCCTCCTGAACTGAACTGGGAAGATGGTTCCACAGGAGGGGAGCTTGATAACTGAAAGCTCTACCTCCCAGTCTACTTCTGGAGACCTTGGGGACCAACAGTAGTTTGGATTTTTGGGAGCGCAGAGCTCTGGTTGGGTGATAGGGAACTATGAGTTCTTGCAGGTAAGACGGAGCCATACCATTAAGGGCTTATAAGTTAGGAGCAATATCTTGAATTCAATTCTATATTTTATTGGGAGCCAATGTAAAGAAGCTAAAACTGGGGTAATGTGATCTGTTCTCCCTGTTCTCATTAGGGTACGTGCAGCTGCATTCTGAATGAGTTGGTGAAACTTTATGGACTTATTGATAAAAGTGAATTGCAGTAGTCTGGCCTAGAGGTGATAAAAGTGTGGACAAGTTTCTCTGCATCTTTATGAGACAGGATGGATCTAATTTTAGAAATATTACGCAGATGGATGAAGGCAGTCTTAATGGTTTGCTGTATATGAGAGTTGAAAGACATATCTTGGTCAAAGACAACTCCGAGATTCCTAACAGAAAACATAGAAGCCAGTGCAATGCCATCTAGTGTTGTTATCTTACTAGAAAGAGTACTTCTAGCATGTTTGGGGCCAAGAACAATGACTTCAGTTCTATCTGTATTCAGCAATAGAAAGTTGTAGTTCAGCCAGGTTTTTTTATTTTTTTATTTAAGTTTTTGTAAAGGGTATACACGTCATTACAGCATTGCCTTGTTTACATTTTCATCACGTTCCCTTTTTTTTGTTTTTTGACAACATTGGAAGAATAATTATTACAACACCTCTTTTTTTGAATGAAAGAAAAAGTGAAATTAAAGAAAGAGCAAAAAACAAAAAATAAATAAAAATAAAAATAAATAAATAAAAATAAAAGAGCATCTGAGTAGCATTGGAACAAAGAGAGGTGCCATTATTGAAATGGTATTTGTCAAAGATTAGATCTAATGGAAGACACATATGCGATCCAGGGTTGCCAAAAGTTCAAGAACCCATCCATGTCCTGTCTCAGTGCGAATGTCAACTTTTCCATCGAGTAAATGTCTTGAATCACGTTAATCCAATCTTCAGGTGTAGGACAGTCCTTCAACATCCATTTTTTAGTTAGGGCTTTTTAACTTGCCAATATTAAAACAGTGAATAAGTGTTTTTCTCCTCGTCTTTCCAGTGAATCCGGTAGTAAGCCCAAATACAAAGTTACAAAAGAAAAGGGAACTGTTATTTTGAATATTTTCCCCAATATTGTCTGTACCTTGGTCCAATATTGGTGGATAACTGGGCATGACCAAAACACATGAAAATGATTTGCATTCTCTTCACCATACAAGCGCTAACAATTCAACCCCTTATGAGTAAATTTGTTTTGTGCAGGTGTTCTGAAAAATCTTGCCAAATTTTTCCATCCAAATTCTCTCCACTGCAGGGATGAGGTACTTTTCTATTGTTGTTTATTTAGCTTTTCCCATATTTCCAGTTGTAAAGTGAAATTCCCCTCTTTTTCCCATTTCTCTTTTATATATGATGTGTTGTCTCCTTTTAAGTCTTGAAGACCTTGGTATATTTTAGAGATGTATCTGATCCCTGGGATCCCTTTATATGCCATTAAGAAGACCTTCAGAACACCTGACTGGGCCCTTTCCAAATCCTCCTTTTTAAGTATATTGTTTATGTGGTGTCTAAGCTGAAAGAACCTGTAAAGGTCTTGATTTATTAGACCTTGTTTTTTCAAATCTTCTTAAAATTTGCCCTTTAAAAAAATTGTAATATTTTATCAGTCCGTTCTCTTTCCACTTTTTAAATCTAGTGTCTGTTTTATTAGGAGTAAAGTCTTGATCATAGGCAATCCATTGCAGAAATTGATAGGGTTCTTTAGTTTGATTCTCTCTGACTATCTTAAACCAAATTTTTAGCGGGGTCTCTATCCACGGGTTAGTGTTATTCAAAAGTTTAGGTAAGGCATTGTTCCCTATTATCGCCTGTAGGGGGATGTCACTTGTTATTTGGCATTCCATCTCCTTCCATTGTGCAGTGTAGACTGGGTTACATATCTCTATTAAAGTTTTAATTTGTGCGGCTTTAAAATAGTCCCTGATATTTGGCAGCGCGGGCCCACCTTTGTCTTTGTTTAGCTGTAGGGTTCTATATCTGATTCTAGGTCTCTTGCCCTGCCATATTGTGATATCCTACCGTGTAGCAATGATCACACTTGAGTTATTTCTTTGGCTAACTCTTGCCATTTATTCTTGCATCACACACGATGACTGAACATGCATTCTGCACGGGGTTTTTTTACTTCTTATTCTAATGTGTCCCCTTAAAGTAGTGCTGAACAATACCGGTAGTTCCCCCTAGAGGCATGTGCCAGTAATGTTTTAATTTAGACTTGCAGTCTACCACATCCCTCCCCTCTAGATTAAACTACTCTTAATTACACTAGCCAATTATACTAGACATCCTGGAACTCCCATTTAACCCTAAACTATCACAGTTACTTTTTAACTTCTTAAAACACATGTGCCATACACATAATTTCTTTCTCTTTTTTTTTTTTTATACATGTATAACACACATAACAGTTTAACTAGGGATTTGGGTTGACTACCGCATCCCAGTGAGGTTCCAGGACGCATTCTTGTCCTGTGGCTGGGGAACTCACTACTGACTAAGTATAGTCCTTCAAGTAGTCTGGAGCTTTCCTAGCTCGCTGAGATCTTCTCACGGCTGGTGAGCCAACTGCAGGTGAAGACTCAGACTGCTCCACTGTTTCGGCTGCTGCAGTGCTGCCAGTAGAATCTGCAGAGACGGGTACCTCAGGTATCACCTGAAGTGGTGGTTCGTTGATGCTCTCCTCAGAATGGGTGTCAGACAACACCTCTGGTGCCATCGGCAGGGGAATGGAGCTCCTACCACGAACTTGGTCGATGTGTCGCCTCACCACTTGTCCATGGCCTAATGTCACCTTGAATGACACAGGGCCTGTTTTTTTTGTTATTTCTCCTGGTACCCAGGCTGGTCCTGAGCCAAAGTTGCGGGTGTAGACCAAGTCTCCTTCTCTCAGTATTCTCTCTTTAACATGCATGTCATGATAACCTTTTTGTTTCTCTTGTTTGTCATGCACTTTGTTTCTGAAGTCTGGATGTATTAAGTCAAATGTTGACCTCAACTTCCTTCCACACAACAGCTCAGCTGGTGACTTGCCAGTTGTAGATTGGGGTGTTATTCGATAGCTGAACAGAGCTCGCGACATTCGGGTTTCAATAGAGTCTCCTGCCATCTTTTTCATGAGTGACTTGAACGTCTGCACGGCCCTCTCGGCTAAGCCATTAGAAGAAGGATGGTATGGCGCAGTCGTGATGTGACGTATGCCATTCTTTTCAGAAAACTCTTGGAACTGTTCACTCGTAAAACATGTACCGTTATCTGATACTACGATTTCAGGTATGCCATGTTGGCTGAAACTCTTTCTAAGACATTCAATGGTAACAGTAGAAGTAGAGCTACTCACAGAATATGCATCGATCCACTTTGAGTATGCGTCAACTATGATCAGGAACATTCTTCCCATCCATGGACCTGCGTAGTCAATGTGAATTCTTCTCCATGGTTTATCTGGAACTTCCCAGGGATGTAGTGGGGCTACTGGAGGACTGTTCCTGTTCTCCTGGCATGCCGCACATGACTTCACAAGCGCCTCCACCTCTGCATCCATGTTGGGCCACCACATGTAACTCCTCGCCAACGCTTTCATGCGAGTGATGCTAGGGTGTGCTTGGTGTAGTTGTTGCAGTAAGGCATTCCGACCAGGTGGTGGAACAACCACGCGTCCTCCCCACAGGATACAACCTTCCTGGGTGCTGAGCTTATCCTGTCGTCGGGCATAGGGAATGAACTCAGGACTGTTCATCTTCGGCCATCCTCGCAAGATGTATTCTCGCACTCTTGCTAGAACAGGGTCTTTGTCTGTCCACTTCTTTATTTGTTGTGCGTTCACCAGGGGCACGCCGATATCTTCAAACAATAGCACTCTCTCCTCCTCCTCAGGCGTGCTGTCTCTTCCTCCATCCAAGGGTAGCCTACTCATCGCGTCAGCATTCGTATGGTCCCGTCCGGCTTTGTAAACAATGGTGTACTCATACGCTGCTAATGTAACGGCCCATCTCTGAATTCTCTGAGATGTCATCTGGGGTATGGCTCTCATTTCACTGAACAGTGAAATTAGTGGCTTGTGGTCAGTCACTATAGCGAACTGTCTCCCGTACAGGTATTTGTGGAACTTTTTTACACCATATACTACTGCAAGGCCCTCCTTGTCTAGCTGGGAGTAGTTTTTCTCAGCTGCACTAAGAGTTCTTGAGACGAACCCTATGGGTCTCTCTGAGCCATCCTCCATACGATGAGAGAGTACAGCTCCCACACCGTAGGGTGATGCGTCACACGCCAGGATGAGTGGTTTGTTTGAATCATAGTGCACTAACACACTACAGGACTGAAGTAGCGCTTTGGACTCTTCAAACGCCTTCTGCTGCTTGACCCCCCATGACCATTTTTCTTCCTTCTTAAGTAAGGTATGTAGTGGTGCCAGCAGCGTGGAGAGCTTTGGGAGGAACCTATGGTAATAGTTCAACAAGCCCAGGTAGGCTTTTAACTCAGTAACATTTTGTGGCTCAGGCGCCTCCGCAATGGCTTCCACTTTGTCTGTCAGAGGGTGTAGACCACTGGCGTTGATCTTGTGGCCTAAGAACACCACCTCTTTTCCCATGAACTCACACTTGCTTCTTTTCAACCTCAGACCGCTTTTCTCCAACCGTTGAAGCACTTCCTCCAGCGTTTTCAGATGTTCTTGTTCATTTGGTCCTGTACAAAGGATGTCATCCAAATAAATGGCAACATTCGGAATTCCACCTAGGATGCCCTCCATAGTTCTCTGGAATATAGCAGGACTGGAAGCTACTCCAAATGGTAAGCGTGTGTAGGTATATAAGCCTTTGTGTGTATTGATGGTTACATACTTTCTTGATTCTTCTTCCAGGACTACCTGTTGGTAAGCGTGACTCATGTCTAATTTCGTGAAGTGTCGGCCGCCATTCAGCTGTGCGAAGAGGTCCTCCACTTTAGGAATTGGATACTGATCCACCCGTGATGCTCGATTGACAGTGAGTTTGTAATCTCCACATATTCTAATGGAGCCATCCGGCTTTCGCACTGGGACTATGGGCGCCGCCCATTCTGCAACCTGCACTGGCTCAATGATCTTGTCATCCAGCAGCCTCTGTAGCTCGCTTTCGACCAGTGGCTTGACTGCATAGGGCACCGGTCGGGGTTTGCAGAATTGTGGTTGGGCCTCCTTGTCCACATTAATCTTTGCAGTGACACCTTTTAGCTGTCCTAAGCCTTCTTTGAACACCTCAGCATGTCTTTCGAGGATCTCCTCCAGCTGCAATTTGGGCTGAGATTCCACCTTATTCACCAACTGATCAATCATGGCCAGTTCTTGTAGCCAACTTCGCCCTAGTAGATTTGGTCCTTCGCTCCCAACTACTACTACAGGTAAGTCCTTTTCTTTGTTTTTGTGTTGCACCTTCACTTGTGCCATGCCTAGCACGTCTAGCTTCTCTCCTGTGTATGTTTTTAATTTTAATGAACAGGGATTTAATTCTGCTGTGTCTGTTTTCTTCCACAGTTGTGTATATTGCTGTTTACTTAATATGGTTACTCCACAGCCTGTATCAACTTCAAATGTTACTTTCATTCCATTAACATTCATGGTACGCGTGATGGGCGCTACCTTGGTCAGCTCATCTGACATGTTGTAAATTGTGTGAAAACCCATGTCTTCTGTATCACTTTCTCCCTCCCCTCTAAGTTGATTCGCTCGCTGTTCCTTTCCTGGGCCCTTGTTTTCATTCTTTTGCCCTTTAACTGTTGCCTTCTGCACCTGTGCATTGCCCACCTTTGTTCTACATGCTTTCTTAATGTGCCCTCGCTTGCCACAATTATGACACAGCTCAGTGGCAAATTTGCACTCGGCGGCATTGTGCTGGCCTTTGCAGCGATAACAACTGGGGAATTTGCGCTGAGTTTTGTCAGTCGACACTTTGTAGACACCTACTTGGGTCTTAGGCACACGAACATGCGTTGCTGTGTCCTCTGTTAGCTTCCCTTGCATTTCTCTCACATCTTTAGATGCTGTTTCCATTGCTTGGCATAATTCCAAAGCCTTCGCAAAAGTGAGTTTTGTTTCAGATAAAAGTCGCCGTTGCATTCGGTCATCATTCACTCCACACACAAGTCTGTCTCTTAACATTTCTTCCAATGAGTCTTTGTAATCACAGTGCTGTGCTAATTTCCTCAATTCTGCCACATACTCTGCTATGGACTCAGTGTTCCTCCTTATGCGTGAATTAAATTTGAATCGTTGCACGATTTCACTCGGTTTGGGGCTGAAGTGCTTCTGAAGCTCAGCAGTAAGCTGGTCGTACGTTTTATCTTTCGGTAATGCAGGGCTTACTAAATTTCTCAACAAGCTGTAAGTAGTTGCACCAACTCCACTCAACAGTACAGCCTTCCGTTTGTCTGGCTCCTCAATATCATTAGCTTCGAAGAAAAAGTCCAACATTTCACTATATTCTTCCCATGACTGATTCGAGTTATCAAAAGGGGTTACCGTTCCGATTACAGCCGCCATTGCTCGTCGTGGTGGGGAAACCTCGTTTTCCTCCTCTGAACTTGCACACGAACTGCTGGATTCACTTGAGTTCGCCACACTTGCAATGTTCTCTGTTTCTCGTTGATAACTTTTTAAATCCTCGTCGCCAATTGTGTGATATCCTACCATGTAGCAATGATCACACTTGAGTTATTTCTTTGGCTAACTCTTGCCATTTATTCTTGCATCACACGCGATGACTGAACATGCATTCTGCACGGGTTTTTTTTACTTCTTATTCTAATGTGTCCCCTTAAAGTAGTGCTGAACAATACCGGTAGTTCCCCCTAGAGGCATGTGCCAGTAATGTTTTAATTTAGACTTGCAGTCTACCACACATATGAATCTTGAGATCCTTCTGTCCAGTTCTTGCCATGTTTTTTTGGGAGATTCTACCGGTATTGTTTGGAAAAGGTATAGAAGATGTGGAAGTATATTCATTTTGACTTCTTCAATTCTTTGTGCAGTACCCAAGAATGGTATCATATTCCATCTTGCTAGATCAGATTTTATTTTTGCCACCAGTGGATCATAGTTTAATGTTATAATTTTGTTGAGTTGTTTCGGGATATTGACCCCCAGATATTTCATAGATTCCATCTCCCAGTTAGTTTTGAGTTTGCTTAGTAAATATTGATTTGGGTCATAGTTGAATGTTAAAACTTGGGTTTTATGCATGTTTAGTTCGTACCCCGATAAATCTCCATACTCTGAAAAAACTGAGATTAGTTCTGGAAAAGAGGTGTCCGGCTGCCCCAGGTATATTAAAATGTCATCAGCAAAGAGTGCTATTTTATGTTCCTTCTGACCAAGTGTAATACCTTGAATTTTTTGATTCTGTCTTATCCATTGGCTCAGAGGTTCTATGAAGATTGCAAAGAGCAGTGGAGACAAGGGGCAGCCCTGACGACATCCTCTTTCCAGCTCAAAAGATGATGATAAATTACCGTTAATCCTTATTTTAGCTGTTGGTTTTTTATATAATGCCTGGATAGTTCTAATGAAGTTGTTATGAAAATTGAAACTGGATAAGATTCTATATAGGAAAGACCAGTCAACCGAATTGAATGCTTTTTCAGCATCTAATCCCAATATGGCTGCATTTAAGTTATATTTTTTTATATGATGAATTATGTGTAAAGTATGTCTAATGTTGTCTTGTGTCTGTCTTTGTCTTATAAAACCTGTTTGGTCTAAATGAATTAAGTCTGTCAGTATATTTTCTAACCTTTTGGCAAGGATAGTGGTAAAAAGCTTATAGTCCTGATTTAATACACTGATTTGTCTGTAGTTGGAGCAGTCTAGTTTATCCTTTTCAGGTTTAGGTATGACTGCAATGACCCCTTCTCTCCAGGAGGGGGGGATTTCCCCAGTGTGGAGGACATAGTTAAATGTTTTCAGGAGGAGAGGAGATAGTTGCTGTTTAAAGGTTTTGTACCACTCTGCTGTATAGCCATCTGCTCCTGGGGATTTGTTAGCTTTAACTTTCATAATTGCTTTTTCTAATTCTTTAGGTTGTATTTCTGACAGTAGTGTTTTATTTTGAGACTCCGTAAGTTGGGGAAGGTTTAATGTGTTTAGGAATGCTTCGGATGCGTTTTTATGTTTTTTGAGGGAGTACAAGTTCTTATAGTAGTTCTCGAAGCTTTTAAGAATATCCTGAATTCTAAATTTTATTTCCTTTGATACTGGGTCTCTGATTTTGTAGATTGCTCTCTCCGTTTGTTGTTTCCTCAATTTATAGGCTAGTAATTTTGCCGATTTGCTGCCTGCTTCATAGTATTTTTGAGATTGAGATTGAGATTCAACTTTATTGTCATTACACATGTATGAATACAAGGTAACGAAACGTGACTTGGCATTTGGGCACGCTCTGCAGAGCGCATTCAAGGCCGGGGCAGCCGCTAGGCGCCAGTCATATCATTTTGTTTCAGAAATGTAAGTTTTTTCTGGATTTCTATTGTGTAGATCTCATTTATTTGTTTTTTAATTTCCTTAATTTTGAGCGAGTCATTAGAATGAGTGTTGTCTTTGTGCTCTTTTTCTAGGTTCTTAAGTTCTGACTCTAATGTGGTTAGTTTTTCTTGTCTCAGTTTCTTTTGGATTGCCAGTTTTGCAATAATCTTTCCCCTTATTACAGCTTTGCATGCGTCCCACAGTATTAAAGGGGATACTTCTCCATTATCATTTTCTTCCAAATATCTGAGAATATCTGATTCCAATTCATCTTTCAGTGGTCCTTTCAGGACATTTGAATTTAACGTCCAAGAAAATGTATTATTTGTGTATTTTTGGATACTTAAGTCCATATAGATCGGACTGTGGTCAGAGAGATCCATCAGTCCTATTTTACATGTTTTTACTCTTCCAATGTCTCTATTAAACATAAAAAAATAGTCAGTCCTTGAGTATGATGAATGTGGTGCTGAGTAAAATGTATAATCTTTTACACTGGAGTTGAATTCCCTCCACACATCACAGATTCCCATTTCTTTTAGTAGCATCCGAGTTTTCCTACTTTGAGTGTTATTTTGATGTGGAGAATTACCTGATGCATCCCAGTATGGATTCAGTCTTAGATTGAAGTCTCCACCACATATCACTAAACCTTGGGCTTTAGTTATCATTAGGTCAAATACATTTTTATAAAATTTCCAGTTAGCCCCTGGAGGTGCATATACATTCAGCAGGGTAATAACTTCCTGAGCTGAGGTCTTTTTAGTGACCCTTGAAGAGCCTTGATGGTGTGTTGGCTCTGAGGGAAATTCCTCAGATTCCGTTACGTGCTGAGGGCCCTCTCTTACCCCTGTAAGTTGTCCCATGTTTTTAACGTGAATTTCAGATCCCAATCCGAACTTGTAATGAATTTTTTTTTTTTTTTTTTTTTTTTTTAATGCCTATACCCTATGAAATTGTGTGCACCCTCCCACCACCATCACAGCAAACATTCACGTTAATACAGTATTTGTTAGTGTGGAGAGAACATGTGGATCATTGTCACATTTCTATTTTAACAAGTTTTTTTTTTTTTTTATAAAAGACTTGTTTCTAGTATTATGACTGTTCCATGAAGTGTTTTACCACATGCTGATTCTGCATCTCCTTTAATGTTTGTTACCTTGTAGGAGGGGGGTTGGATGTGCAGATTGACTAAAAATATTGTTATTCCCTCCTGTAGACGGCCAGTTTTTCCTTGTAGCTCTGGCACTGGGTTTCCCGCTGTTGGCCCGAGGATTTTGAGGGTCTCTGTGTGAACCACGTTTGAGCCTTGATTCTTTCGATCGGGTCTGCTGCGGGTTTAAACACCGTTACCAGGAGCCCTCTTCTCGCCATATCCGAGGTTGCTTCTTCCGCCGAATTGTAGAGACACGTCTCGTCGCCGTAGAAAACCCTCAGCTTCGCCAGAAATGGTGTCTGAAAGCACAGTTTTTTCTCTTGTAGTACCTTTTTAGCGTCGTTGTATTCCCGACGCTTTTTAAGGACCTCCGGGGCGTAATCGTGTTCCACGAAAACTTTTCTCTCTTGGTGCATAAATCCTTTTTTCTGCCAAGCCAGTCTTACAACCTCTTCTTTTATTTTGGAGTTGGAAAACCTCACCACCACCGATCGTGGAGGTACTTCCGCCGCCGGCCTAGGGGCTAATGTACGGTGCGCCCTTTCTATCTTCAAGTCGGTGGATTGGGGAATATCCAACTTTTCTCTCAATAAGGATTCCACACATGCCACCATTGTGGTGAAACCATCCTCGACTCCTTCTTTCAGACCATGAATTCTTATGTTGTCTGTTCTTAGTCTGCCTTCTTGGTCGGTTAGCTTAGCCTCCAGTCTTGACTGTCTATTGTGTAGATCGAGCACGGTATCTTCCAACCCTTTTATTCTTTCCTCTGCATCCAAGATTCGGTCCTCGGCCTGGTCCACTCTGCTGTTCGTCCTTTTTATTTCTTCTTTGATTTCACGAAATTCGGCCCAACACTCTCGGCGAAATCGTCTTAATTCTTTAAATACCATTTTTAAGCTAACCTTTTTGCTAGCTTCATTCAGCGCCTCGTCTTCTGAATGGAAATCCTCCGGATCGGATTCTTCGGCCGATGCGTGTGCTGGCCTGGTAAAAGTCGATTTCTTCTGTTTTCCTTTAGGCATGATGACTTTTTTTTTGATTTTCACTCTTCCAAAAATCCGTTAAATCTGATTTTCAAGGTATTTTCCTGGATTGGGTCTGGGAGCTTCAGCGTTAAGCTGCTATCACCATGGTGTCCAGACCGGAAGTCCCATTCAGCCAGGCTTTAATATCCTTAAGACACTCCTGGAGTGAACCCAAATGGCTAGGATCATCTGGATTGATAGATAAATATAATTGTCATCAGTGTAACAATGAAAATGAATAGAATTCTTCCTCATAATGTCTCCCAAAGGCAGCATGTATAATGTAAACAGTACTGGTCCAAGTACCAATCCCTGCGGAACTCCATAGCTAACCATGGTCTGGATAGTGGACTTGTTATGGACATGAACAAACTGGGAACGGTCTGATAGATAAGACTGGAACCATTTTAGCGTTGTTCCTTTCAAACCAATTTGCTGTTCAAGTCTCTCTAGCAGAATATGGTGGTCAGTGGTGTCAAAGGCTGCACTAAGGTCCAATAAGACAAGGACAGAGACAATGCCATAAAGAGGTCATCAGTAATTTTCACTAAGGCTGTCTCTGTGCTGTGGTGTTTCCTAAAACCTGACTGAAATTTCTCAAATATAGAATTATTTTCTAAAAAAGTACACAGTTGATTGGCGACTACTTTTTTGAGGATCTTGGAAAGGTAGGGGAGGTTAGACGTTGGTCTATAATTGGCCAAAATCCCAGAATCAAGCAAAGGTTTTTTTAAAATAGAACTGAACTGAACGGCATTGAACGGCACTGGGTGATAGTACATACAATTATAAAGATAGTTTATCATTGGCACCCCCTCCACAAATCCCGGAATCTTGGAGAAAATCGCGATTTTGAATTTCCCGCCCTGAAAAATCAGACAAATCCGCCGATTAGCCGGAAGTGCAGCCGGAGTTCCGCGTGACGTCACGAGTGTGACACAGTCCTCCATGTTTACCATTGCGAGCATGTCGACACTGGTTGTTTTTGGTGCATTTTGTTGTGATAGTCGACTACAAAACACTTCCAACACCTGGGAAGATCTGTTCAGTGGCCAAGGAAAGCTGTCATGGCGACGAAAGAAAAGAAAGGGGGAGGAAAAGCGACCGGGAAGCGATGCGTTTCTAGATTTAGATATTACAGTGATCCCTCACTTATCGCGTTTAATAGGGACCAGAACCGACCGCGAAAAGTGAAAAACCGCGAAGTAGCGTCACCCCCCCTCCCCCAAGGGCGTCACAAGCACTATTTTGCACAAAAAGGCACAAGAGAACAGCGAAAAGTGCCACTAAGCAACACGAGCAATAAAGAACAATGAATGCGGTCTTCCTTTGCTGGGTATGGGCGCTCTGCAGGGAGAGAAGCTGGGTAAAACGTCTCGGCCAATCAGCTTGCAAGATTCCCGAGCGATGAAGAGGTGGGCGGAGAGGAGTGGAGCGGTGGTCAGAGAGGTGGATTTTGAGTTGTGCGGGCTCTCCGTGTTGATACCTGATGTTCTAATGTAGTCTCCCTGCCTTCTGCTAGCGCCCGGGCAACTTTCGTGCCATTTTTTCTCAATTTTGAATTTTTGATGAATATTTTTGAAAAATCTGCGATGCACTGAGGGCGCGAAAGGTGAAACACGAAGTAGCGAGGGATCACTGTATTTATAAATAGCACAGTCAAATGCAGAGGCCAGTTCTGTTCATGTGTATTGCCACTATAGTCTGTAGAAGTATTGTAATACATAGCCCAATTTTTTGAATGAATGAATGAATTTATTTATTTCGGATAGTACAGTACAGGTTGAAAGAAACTGAATGATATAACAACAAGGTCAAATTGAAAATGACTCATCTGATTATACAATTCAACGTAAGTTATCCGAAATGGGTGATGGCTGAAGCCGCAGCTTATATTGCCCACCCATATTCCATCCAAGAATTCAAAAGAGAAAACAGGCAAGAGCGATTACAATTCAAAACAAAACTAAGACAAAATGTGACAGAGAAAAAAGAAAACTAAGCTACAACACAACACAGGCTGGATATGTTACAACTCGCCGCTCATTAGTGGCGCCAGCTGCGCGCACACTTGCGCCTCGTCAGCAGCGTGGGATATAAGCCACTCTGCCCTGGGCTTCGGCATGAAGCCGTCTGATTCCTTCAGCCCTCTTGCTGCAGAGGAACCCCCTCATCTCCCAGCAAGATCTACAGCGTAAGCATACCTACCTTTGCCTTTCCAGTCTCTCCCCTGTGCACAGGTGTATTCCCCGGCGGCGGACCTCGCCTCTGCATCGCCATCTGCCAGCTGCTGTCACAGGTGCATCAGGTCGCTGTCTCCCGGGCTCGCCCTTGTGCACGCCTGCCACCTGCCACACTCCTGCATCCTCCTCTGTCTCGTCACCGAGCCTGAATGCCTCTTCACTCTGAAAACTCTGGTTTTCTTGACTGCTGGAACTGCTATCATCTGCCATTGTTGTTTTGTTTAGGGATCACACTCGTGACGTCACGCAGCGTCGTCTGCACTACTTCCGGTTTGTTTGGCACTGCCAGCCAGAGGCAAAAGTTTATCGGCTTATAGCTTGGCCATCGCACGGCCTAAAAATTTCTTTTATGTGTTGAAAAATACAATAGGTAATAAGGAATTAATCTGCTATTCTACTTTTTGCGCCAAAAGGTGGGTTCAGTTCTATTACTGCCACTTTAAAAGACTGCGGTACATGTCCTGTCAATAGAGACGTATTAATTATGTTCAAAAGTGGTGGACTAATCAGAAATAGTGATTCCTTCAGGAGTCTAGCGGGGATTGGGTCTAAGAGACAGGTAGTTGGTTTAGAGGCTGACACTATTAGGGCTAGATCAGATTGACTAATACAAGAAAATTCAGAAAAGTGGAGTTCTGAGCCTGTGGACACAGCAGTGTTAGGCAGAGGCTTGGTATTTTTAAAGGGGACTATTTTTTGGAATATTATTCCTAATACTGACAATTTTATCATTAAAAAAATATCAAAAAGTCATCAGCACTAAGAGTTGGAGGAATGTAGGGATCTATGGCATTTTGGCTCTTGGTTAGCTGAGCCACAGTGTTAAAAAGAAATCTATGGTTGTTTTTATTTTCTTCTATCAAGGATGAATAGTACTGTCGCCTAGCACTACGGAGAGATTTCTTATAGGTGATAAGGCTGGCATTCCAGGCTGAACAAGATTCTTCTGTCTTATTTGTACGCCAAAGCCTTTCACAGAATCTAACTTTCTGTTTTAACTCATGAGTGTGGGAGTTGTACCATGGAGCTAATCTCCTATTTTTAATAGTTTTCTTTTTAAGAGGGGCTATGGACTATCAACTAAGAGGTCTAATTCTAATGGATTCAAGCAGTCAATGCTATCCTCTGCTATATTGAGACATGGTAATAGAGTAAGTGCTGAAGGGATTAATTCTTTAAGCGAGCCACAGCACTATCAGGTAAGTGTCTGGTAACTATATTTCTGTTTGATGCTGTAAAATCAGATAACACAAATTTGAAAGTTATCAAATAATGGTCAGTCAGTATAGGATTTTGAGGGATGGAAAGCAGCTCATCAATTTCTACACCATAGGCCAAGACCAGGTCAAGGGTGTGATTATGCTGATGAGTTGGTTTACTAACACACTGAAAAAAAAACAGTTGAATTTAAGAGGGAGAGAAATGCTACACTGTGACTTTCATTATCGACGTCTATATGAGTATTAAAATCACCAGCTATGATAATCTTGTCTGAACTGAGAACTAAGGTTGTTAAGAACTCAGAGAATTCAGACATAAATTCAGCAAAAGAAGCACTGGGAGGGTGATATACTGTGGTAAATAAAATAGGCTGTTCTGACCTCCAGGATGGGTGTGCTAAGCTAAAAATTAAGCATTCCCATTGCAAAGGACTGCTGAGTTACCAATTAATTGACAACTAATTTAGTCAACTAAATTCTCATTGACAATTAATTGAAAGTCAGTTAATTATTAACATCCCTAGTTCAGTTTGATCTGGATTGAGACCGTCTAGTGTTATTACCAGATCAAAATTTGGCTCTTTGATCCAGCCTGGGGTCCGGTGGCGGTTTCACACCTATAATTTTGGTTTGGATGAAACTAAAAAGTCCAAAGGTCTGGATCAAACAGGTTAGCTGTGAGAACATCCTTGGAGTTTAGTCAACCTTTCAGACTTGCAGCTATTTATAGCCTAAGGCACAATTTTGAGTAACTCTCTTCAGTTGACTTTTTTGGCAGCTTTTTTTTTAACTCCCTGGACAACCTTGTGGCACTCATTTTACCATTTCTTTTGAGGTTTGGCCCCATCACTCTAATCCCGCAGTGGAAGAATAGAGGAGGGGAATGGTTATTGAACTACACATTAAAGTTTTATGAGCCTGAAATGCCCAGGGACAACACTGGGTGCCAATCAGGATTGCCACTAAAAGAAGCCTTTGTCATTCCCTCCAGCTGGATTCGTGTTGTTACTTTCCCTTTCACCACCCTCTTTTCCATCCTTTAAGTCTACCACTCTGTCATGTCTGTCTCTGGTGTGCAGCAGGTTGTGATTTACGTGCGCACATCACAGGATGACACAGATTTGTGAGGTTCGTGTTGCAGACTCCAGTCCTGTACTCCTTGTTCCCAAATCAGCAGCTGTCATGTGCAGAGACAAAGCTTTAATAGACTGTTTAAAGGTTTGCTACTATTCAAATGATAGCAACAGTAGAAGATTCAACATTCTATAACTTTTGTTATCCATCATTAGCATAATCATCAGCCAGCAGAACAACCGCCCTGTGTTTAGTCTGGTTTGTTTCACTTTGTCTTGCTGTAAGGATTTTTCAGCTAACCGCAACAGTGTCCCGTTCAGACCACCAAATGGACACGTGGTTTGGGTAAAATGTATGCAATAAGTAACAATGTGTGTTGAGAGAGAATGTGCTTCAAAATGTACCAAGCACATAATATAAAAAGCAGATGTGTGAGCAGTGCGACTGCAGCTGGTTAGCGACATATTCATGCTACGCACTCACACTGCCAGACAGGGATCATTACTGGCATACAGCTGAGTGCAGGGCTTTCATGGTTGGCGCTGGTGAGTGTACGTGTGAGCTTGCATACATGTGCCTGAATGTAAGTTTGATTAAGTATTTGTATGCTCTTATAATGGCTCTGCAACTATGTTCTCGCCAGTGACTAATTTAAAAAAAAAAAAAACAAGGCTTGAAAATTGACAAAAAAAGATTACAGGTTGGATCTAAGTCCGACCCTTAGAGGTTAATAGCAGGCATCTGGCAGTACATCGGGCGTAGTTGTATTAGGGTAGAATTATGTTTTCTAAAGCCTCTGCCTGGCAAGGCAGAGTATTTTCCTCATAGGCAGCTTAAGTGAACCGGACAACACATTGCAGAAGCATAACTGAGAGTAATAACTGGACTTATTTCTGTAAAAATTTCAGATAATTAGTAATATGAGCTTGTGAGGTTTTTCGCCTTGAATATTGCTTTGCCACATTTTGAAAATCTGCCTTAATTAACCCAGCTTTCTGGATAAGTGGAGACCTGATTTTGTTTCCAGTCACTGACAGGTGTTGAGGAACGGTGGACTCGGAAACAAAGTGTAACTGGTGCAGTGGTAGAGAGGCTTTGTAGAGGGAGAAAGATCAACCTGCTACTAACTAGTGATGAGTGGGTGGCTGAGGATTCAACGCAGTGCAGTACTGCAATACTTTACCTGCAAATATTGTACCATTCAGAGGTGGTAAGTATTTTAGTAATTTACTTAAAAAGAATAAATGTTGCAAATATACACTGATTTCTTTGGATATCAGACATTGACTGTATATACAGTTGCATTCAGGCATTCACTCCCCATTGCATTTTAGGTTGATTGGCAAAAGATGCCACACACACACACAGATGCATATAAAGCGATACCCCCGCCCCCATCTCGGCCGTTCTGATCACATGTCCATGATGCTGGTTCCTGCCTACAAACCTTTATTGAAGCGCAGCAGGCCAGCAGTGAAACAAATCAGGATTTTGCCAGAGAGTGCAACCTCTGCACTGCAAGACTGTTTTCAGCACACATACTGGAAGATCGTCAAAATAGCAGCCTCCCAGGAAGACAGGACAGATGTGGAGGAGTATGCTGATTCGGTCACCAGCTACATCGCGAAGTGCACAGAGGATTTCACTACAGTGAAGACCATCACTATGCGGGGTAATCATAAGCCCTGGATGACTGCAGAGGTGCGCTCGCTGCTTAAAGCCAGAGATGCAGCGTTCAGAGCGAAGGACAGGATTGCCCTCCGCTCAGCCAGGTCTGCGCTTTCAAAGGGAATTAAGGCGGCAAAGCGCGCCTATGCGGAGAAAATCCAGGGACACCTCTGTGACACTAGGAACACCAAGCAGATGTGGCAGGGAGTTCGGACACTGACGGGCTTTAAGTCTAGGCAGGGGGTCGATGATGACGACGCTTCGCTTCCAGACAGGCTTAACGACTTCTTTGCACGTTTTGAAGCATCAAACTCGACAATCAGAGGGAGGGCCGGCCCACTCCCACCATCGGTCGGACCAGCTTTTACCATTAACACAGCGGACACACGGAGGACCCTATCCAGAATCAACCCACGCAAAGCTGCAGGTCCAGACAACATTCCGGGACGTGTGCTCCGAGACTGCGCGAGCGAGTTGGCGGATGTCCTGACTGACATTTATAACATCTCCCTGAGTCAGGCCATCGTTCCCAGATGCTTCAAGACCTCTATCATTGTACCGGTGGCAAAGAAACCAGTGGTGTCCTGTTTGAATGACTATCGTCCTGTTGCACTTACACCAATTGTGATGAAGTGTTTTGAACGGCTTGTCAAACCACACATCACAGCCTGCCTCCCTGCATCACACGACCCGCTCCAGTTTGCATATCGTTCAAACCACTCCACGGAGGATGCTATAGTCACCACCCTACACTCTGTCATCACCCACCTGGACCAGAAAGACACCTACGCCAGACTCCTGTACATTGATTTCAGTTCAGCATTCAACACCATTATTCCCCAGAGACTGATAGAGAAATTACTCCTTCTCGGTCTGAACACCGCCACATGTCTCTGGATCCTGGATTTCCTGACTGAGAGACCTCAGTCTGTCCGGGTTGGAAACAACATCTCCAACTCTGTCACGCTGAGTACCGGAACCCCTCAAGGCTGTGTACTCAGTCCACTGTTGTTTACACTTCTAACACATGACTGTGTATCCAAACACGAGGGGAACCAGATTATTAAGTTTGCAGATGACACCACGGTGGTGGGACTTATTCAGAGGGATGGGGAATCAATGTACAGGGAAGAAGTGAGAGACCTGGAGGGCTGGTGCAGGGAGAACAATCTGGTGCTCAACGTGGACAAAACGAAGGAGATGATTATCGACTTCCGGCGGTCACAGCCTGAGCACGTCCCCCTCAGCATCGGCGGCCGTTTAGTGGAGAGAGTAGAGAACATCAAGTTCCTCGGAGTGCAGATCTCGCAGGACCCGACCTGGAGCAAGAATTCCTTGGAGATCAGGAAGCGAGCTCAGCAGAGACTACACTTCTTGAGGAAACTCAAACAGGCCTCTCTCCCCATCTGCATCCTCAGGACCTTCTACAGAGGTGTGGTGGAGAGTGTTCTGACGTACTGCATTGCTACATGGTACTCCAGCTGCAGTATGTCAGACAAAAAAGCCCTGCAGAGGATAGTCAAGGGGGCGGAGAGGGTAATTGGAGTCTCCCTCCCCTCTGTCCAAGAACTTTTTCAGAACCGTTGTAGGAGCAGGGCACTGAACATTGTCAAGGACCGTTCTCACCCTCTGCATAAACACTTTGAACTTCTTCCATCTGGTAAACGATTCCGAAGCATCAGAGGCAGAACCACCAGACTGATCAACAGCTTCCTCCCACAAGCTGTCAGGATGCTGAACAGCTGACCCGGAATCTCACATACACACTACTGCACCTATGGACATTTTGTATATTATAGTTAGTTATTCTTTTTCCCCAAGTATGTCTCAGGGATGTGTGAATGGATGGGGGGGTGGGGGTGGGGTGGGGGGTGGAGCTATGTGGGAGTGTGTCTTAATCATGCTGCTTCTTATATGGATGCCGAGAGAAACGCAATTTCATCTTGCCTGCACTACAGTTGTATGTACAGCAATATGACAATAAAGTGTGATTTGATTTGAAAAATTAAAAAATTTCAGGTGTTTGCAATAAACAGTTTAAATAAAGTTGAAAAAAGTTGCAATTTCATGAGAGAGTATGTAAATTTACAAGAAATAATCACAGATTCATTCGAAAAAAGTTATAAATTTACAAGAAAAAAAAATTGCAGATTTAAGATGCAAAAAAAGCAGATTTAAGAGGGAAAAGTGCCAAACTTACAAGAAAAAGTTGCAAATATACAAAAAGTGACAAATTTATAAGAGGCAACCAAAAAGTTGCCAATTCTTGCAAAGTTGCAAAATGTGAATTTAGAATCAGAATCAGAATCAGGTTTATTGCCATTGTTCATGTAGTACACAAACTAGGAATTTGTCTCGGTACAATGCTGCAACATTAAACATGATAAGATAAAAGAAATAAACTATACATGTAATAAAGTGTAGGATAAGATTAAGTGATACTGGTCAACAGTTAAAATATATTAGCCAGCAGCAGATACTGTGGAGAACTATATAGTGCAGTCGGTAATGCAGGAAGAAAACAGTGATGATTGACATGAGTCTGGTTGAGCTGCTGTACATAGTGCACGAGAGTCAATAAGTCACTTAGTGTTCAGCAGTCTGATGGCAGAGGGGAAGAAGCTGTTCATGTGACGGGAGGTTTTAGTCTGGATGGACCGAAGTCTTCTACCAGAGGGGAGGGGGGCAAACAGTACGTGACCAGGGTGTGAGGGATTGGCTATGATCCGGCCAGCACGCCTCCGGGTCCTGGAGATGTACAGATCCAGGAGAGATGGGAGCTTGCAGCCGATCACCTTCTCAGCAGTGCGCACGACGCGCTGCAGCCTTAGTCTGTCCCTGGCAGTGGCTCCTGCGTACCACACGGTTATGGAGGTGGTGAGGATGGACTCGATGATGGCTGTGTAGAACTGCACTAACATCTTGGTGGGTAGCTTGAACTTCCTCAGCTGCCGCAGGAAGAACATCCTCTGCTGGGCTTTTTTGATGAGTGAGCTGATGGTCGGCTCCCATTTGAGGTCCCTGGTGATGGTAGTGCCTAGGAAGCGGAAGGAATCAGCAGTGGTGATGGGAGAGCCTGAGAGGGTGAGGGGGGGGGCAGAGGAGTAGTGACTTTCCTGAAGTCTACAATCATCTCCACTGTCTTCAGAGCGTTCAGCTGCAGGTTGTTATTGCTGCACCAGGACGCCAGCTGGGCCACCTCTCTCCTGTAGGCGGACTCGTCGCCGTTGGAGATGAGCCCGATGAGGGTGGTGTCGTCCGCAAACTTGATCAACTTGACAGACTGGTGGCTGGAGGTGCAGGAGTTGGTGTAAAGGGAGAAGAGTAGGGGGGAAAGTACACAGCCCTGGGGTGATCCGGTGCTGATGCTAGTATAGTCTGAGACAGTCTTTCCCAGCCGCACATGCTGCCTCCGGTCCATTAGGAAGTCGATGATCCACCTGCAGAGGGAGTCAGGCACGTTGAGCAGGGACAGCTTGTCCCGGAGCAGAGCGGGGCGGATGGTGTTGAATGCGGAGCTGAAGTCCACAAACAGGATCCTGCCGTAGGTTCCCGGGGAGTCCAGGTGCTGCAGGATGGAGTGGAGGGCCAGGTTGACTGCGTCGTCTACAGACCTGTTGGCTCGGTAGGCAAACTGCAGCGGGTCCAGGAGAGGGGTGGTGATGGACTTGAGGTGGGGCAGGACCAGGCGCTCAAAGGACTTCATGACTACAGAGGTGAGCGCTACAGGTCTGTCGTCATTAAGTCCAGTGATCCGTGGCTTCTTGGGGACAGGGATGATGGTGGAGGATTTGAGGCAGGACGGCACGTGGCATAACTTAAGGGAGGTGTTAAAAATGTCTGTGAAGACAGGAGCCAGCTGTTTCGCACAGAGTCTCAGGGTGGAGGGAGACACGCCGTCTGGGCCGGGGGCCTTGCGCGGGTTCAGTCTGGAGAGCTGTTTGAGCACATCCTGCTCACTGATGATAAGGGGAGGGGGGGAGGAGGGGGGGTGCCTTAAATGAAGTAGGGAATGTGGAGGCTGTGGAGCTGGAGGGAGGGGGGGAGTTGGACACAGATGACGAGGTGTCAAAACGGGCATAGTGTTGGGACAGTCTTTGACAAAGGGCTTTGTCATCCTGACCTTTAGGAGCCTTAGGTCGATAGTTGGTGATTTGCCTCAGTCCTCTCCACACGGAAGCCGAATCATTAGCAGTGAACTGCTGCTGGAGTCTCTCTGAGTATAGAGATTTAGCCCTCTTCAGCTCTCTGTTAAACCGGTATTTAACCTCCCTGTAGCAGTCCCTGTCTCCACTTTTCAGCGCTGCTTCCTTCTCCTTCCTGATCTGTCTGAGCTTAGCTGTGAACCAGGGTTTGTCATTAGAGTAACTCACCCTGGTGCGTGATGGAAGAATGTTCTCTTCACAAAAGTGGATATATGAGTTCACAGTGTCCGTGTACTCATCCAGATCATGCGTGGCTCCTTTAAGCATGCCCCAGTCAGATATTTCCATGCACGTTTCCAGCTTCTCCTCAGCATCACTGGTCCGTATCTTCGTAGTGCTCACAACAGGTTTAGTGAGCTTCAATCTCTGTCTGTATGTGGGAATGAGGTGAACCATCACGTGATCAGATAATCCCAGCGCAGCTCGAGGGACAGCGCGATATGCGTCTTTCACTGTGGTGTAACAGTGATCCAGTGTGTTTAATCCTCTGGTGGGGCATTTAATAAACTGTTTGTAGCGGGGGAGATCGTGGCTCAGATTGCACTGATTAAAGTCGCCAGCCACAATAATCAGCGAGTCTGGAAAAATTCGCTCTGTGTGTTGAATGTGATCCGCGAGCACGCGCTGAGCTTCGCGCGTGTCCGCGTCGGGAGGGGCGTACACAGCGATCATTATAAAAGAAGCAAACTCCCGCGGGGAATAGAAAGGCTTGCAATTGATAACAAGAAATTCCAAGGCAGGAGAACAGTGTTTGGAAATTACCGTTACATCAGAGCACCAGCTGCAGTTGATGCAGAAGCAGACTCCGCCTCCTGTGGTCTTGCCGGAAAGCTCTGTGTCACGATCAGCACGGAAGAGCTGAAAGCCGTCGAGGCGCAGCGCGCTGTCCGGTATATTTTCCCGGAGCCAGGTCTCAGTAAAGCAGAGGACAGCTGAGGAGGCGAGGTCCTTAAAACGCATCAGCAGTCTCAGTTCATCTACCTTGTTAGAGAGAGAGTTGGTATTGGACAGAAATATATTTACAAGAAAAAGTTTTACATTTACAAACTAGAAAAGCACTCAGAGAGCGCAGACCTCCGCCAAGCGCCACAGTTCCCCCCCCATACAGTGTTTGTGTGTACGTTTTCAGATTCCTTGACCATGAAAACATATGACTAGCAATTGGATTGACAATGGTAGGATTAGTGGTTCCGTAGTTATTCACAAAAATGACATTTTCCGTAATGGCGGCCACAGTTCCCCCCATACAGTATTTGTGTGTATGTTTTCAGATTCCTTGACCATGAAAACATATGACTAGCAATTGGATTGACAATGATAAGATTAGTGGTTCAGTAGTTATTCACGAAAATGGCATTTTCCGTAATGGCGGTTTTCTTCTGGACGGTGATCCGGATCACCACCAAAATGTAATCATCTGTAGGATAACCCATTTCTGACAATCTGTGAAAATTTCATGAAAATCCGTCCGTAAGTTTTTGAGTTGTCTTGCTAACAAACAAACAAACAGACAGACAGACAAACCAATGCCGATGATCACATAACCTCCTTGGTGGAGGTAATAAATGCAGAAAATTGAGAAAAACTTATGAGAAAAGCTGCTAATCGCCTTGATTTACGTCTGTTACTAGGCTGTCCTGCTGTGGGAGGAGTGACTCCTAGTGACTTTGAGCAGCAGTCAGCGGAACATTAGTGCATGTTGCACCGGTGATGGGCGCACACACACATGGGTAACAAGTATACTCTTCAAGCTATGTGGCAGCAAGGCCAAGTTGGCAGTAGTGGTCAGGTGGCTGTGTTTGGAATGGAGTGACCCCGCACACAGGTGTCGCTCAATGTGCATACGCAACACTTCAGTCACACAAAGGCAGCAAGTTTGGTAAGCACAGAGAAGCTCATATATTAAATAAAGCTGAAATAAAATAAACAAGTAACACAGCTCTTCAGTCAAAAATACACAGAAATTCTAACATAAGAATATGACCTGACCTCTCATTATGGGTTTGGGGTCAAAAGGTCAATGTGAACATTCCATTTGCGCTGTTACTATAGAATGAGTAAAGCTAGGGTCACCACAGTTTGTACACAGGTTCACCCTCTGACCTTGACCTCTTGACTATGGGTTTGGAATGACAAGGTCAAATTGTTATTTATTGTATTAGGGCTGTGCGAAATGACCAAAATTTCATATCACAATATAAGTAATCTTATTTGATGATGATGCTATATATCACGATATACTGTATATTTCTGGTAAATTCTATAGTTTATATACAATAACCAATAAAAGGACCATCTCTTTTTCTGCATTTTAAATTACATACTGAAAAAAATCAAATTCACCTGTCATTAATTTTATGCACTTTTTCCCCTCTTAATTTTGCAGTGTTGTTATAAAATTGCTTTTTAATGTGCATTTGAGATGACTTCAACTTGATTCATTATCACTACTTGACTAATTAAAAATTATTAGAAATTAAGTTACGTTAAGAGCCAGTTTGTTGCTTCGACACGTTGTAATTTATTTGTTATTTATTTAGTGTATACGCTGCCGCTGTCATGCACTTTTGTAGCTTTAATAATATTTTTTCAGACAAAATTAAGAAACTCTGCAGTGATTTAAACCAGAACGATGGTCTAATACACATTTCCTATTAGCAGCAAGTTAGCATCGTCATTTACCATTTGCCGTTTTATAATTAGAGAGAGATGGTGTTAACGTTACTTACCTCCAATTAAAACAAGGTTAGAGGGCTATCCTCTCTGACGCAGCACGGTGGGGAAAAAGTCCCACATCCCTGGTACAGAAGTAGCGGCTCCACAGAAGTAGTGGCAAAGCATTAGCTTGCTATTAGCTGCTGTGGCGCTAAGTACCAGAACCCACCTGGGTCACTGCGGGTGAGAGGCGGAACGGTGACAAGTAGAAATGGGGTATGTGTCCCGACATAAACAATAAAGTTTCATATGAAACTAGTTGTTTTTTATCGTGTCATCAATATATATCGTCATATTGCACAGCCCTATATTTTATTGTTATTTATTGTATTTTATTTAAGTTATATCCTAACAATAACGAAAGCTAGGGTCACCAAACTTTGTACACATGTTCATTTTACCTGTTTTTGAAATGTTCATTCCCTCCCTCCCTTCTCACTATATAGTGAATTCAGATATAGTGGACTATATAATAAACTCATAACAATAAAATTATCAGCTTTCGGACATTACTCGGCTTGTTTTCATGGCACAGTTAATGACGTCATCATGGTGAGACGGCAAAACGTAACAGATTAATGGTGGTACAAAAAATTAATACCTGCATGTATTTTGTAATAAATATGTATTAAATCACATCTTTTTGCTGAATTAATAAATATAAATACCTTAAGTTAGTTTATATTGTGATGTGAAGGTCTTCTCTCACTGCTTCATTGGCTGCGCATTGCATTATTGGATACATTGGCTAATGTAGTGACCATTCGTTATACACTACTTTTTCGAAATACATACACACTATATGGGGAACGAGTGAATATTTGGAACACAGCACCTGAGACCCTGACCTTTCACTATGGGTTTGGTGTCAAAAGGTCAAAGGTCATGGTTAACTTCCCCTATGCCCTATTGCCAGAGAACAAGTAAAGCTAGGCTGACCAAACGTACCTTGGTACCCCAGCCTACAACTATGGGTTTGGGGACAAAAGGTCAAGGGTCAAGGTCAAAATGCCCTATAAACTATATCTCAAAAACAATGACACTTGGGGTCACCAAACTGTGTACAGATGTTCACCCTGAGACCCTGACCTCTGACTATGGGTTTGGGGTCAAAAGGTCAAAGGTCAGGGTTAGCTTCCCCTATGTATTTGCTTCTATAGAACAAGTAAAGCAAGGGTTACCAAACTTGGTACACAAGTTGACCTGTCACCCTTACCTCTGCCTATGGTTTTGGGATTCCAAGGTAGTGTTTCCTCTGGCTTAAAGACCTTGGCGCGGTAGCAATGTATTTTTCCGTGGAGGGGCAGATAACACATGACACTGTTGTAACCGGAATATATTAATTTTATACTATTTATTTTTTTTAAATTTTGTACAGTAACTTTACATATGGAACTTACCATTTGAAGTATTGTACAACCGAGGCTTGAATGTTGAAATATTGGGCCAGTTGGGGTCCCACCCATACGTCCTGTGTTTGGACTTTTTACTGGTGTTTTCCTTCTCTCCTTCCTCTGCTTCTCACCTCTCCTGGACCCTCTGCCTGAACACTTTCCTCTCCTTGGTTCCTCTCTTCTGTCTCATCTTGCCCTCTCTGAGCTCTTTTTAAATCAGGTTCTCTCTCTGTCTATGGTGGTATACAAACAGGTTAGAAAATATCAAGTGCCATGTAAATTAAAAGTAGAAAACTAAAAATTTCTAGTTAAGGGTACAAAGAGCACCCACTTAAAAACTTGAGTAATGACGTCAGAAGGTTTGAGGTTTTTCTCCAAAATTTATAACAATTTTCTTATAGTTTTCTACTTTTCTCTGTAACTTTATCTAAATTAGAAACCATGTTCCTCAAATTTGTAATTTCTTTTTGTAAAATTGACTTTTCCTGTACATTTGAGACTTTATTATAAATTTATGGATTATTTTATGGCTAATTTTATCTATTTTTTAAAATAAAATTACTGGGGTTTTTTGTAATAAATTTGAAACAGACTGTGTTTTTTTTTTTGTTTTTTTTTACTTATTCCTTATAACAATTTGCATTTTTGACCATAATTTTGCAGAGCCAGAATAGAACAATAATTTAACTCAGATTTCAAAGAAAAAATATTAATATAAAATATAATATATATAGTATAATATACGTATATATTAATATAAATAATATATTATATTAATTAATATTAATATTATTAATATAATATATTAATATTATTATTAGATATTATATTAATATATATATATATATATATATATATTAATAAAATTGTATTTAATTAAATAAATGAACTTAAATGACCAAAGATGCAGTTATTTCTGTTATAATATTTCTATAGTTTTTTTTAGAAATCTCCTCAACACCCAGACAGCAGGAAAAACTTCCGTTATTTTGAAATTCAAATATTGGCACGTTTAGTTTGTCTGAAGGCTGCTGACAGATTGAAGTCATTGACTTCATGAAGTTTGGTCATCTTTAGTTGCCTGGTACATAATAATGAACATAGATTAGTTCATTAATATTAACTAAGGTAAAGGTAAAAGCATCTTTTTATTCTTTTATTCTGAAATGAGAAAAAAAAATTAACCACACGTGTTAGCTAAGCCAAGGGTTCTCAAACTTTTCAGCCTGCGACCCCCAAAATAATGGTGACAGAGACTGGCAACCCCCACTATCCCCGGAGGTGACTGATACATAAGAAAACGTGCGCACAGTTTGATACATTTGTAGATTCATCTAACTGCAAAGCATATTTCCCTTTCTTCACTCTGTCAGTCAACTGACACTTTATGTCCTGGGCCATGTCCATGATGTGCCGGGATATGGTCCCGTCAGACAGCTGCACTGCTTCCAGCTCCCATGCCTGTTTATCCCCATGCATTGTCCGACTCATAGCGATAGCAGCGGGTTTTATTAGGGGTTCGCTGATTGTGTGTGGTATTTTTGCCTGTGCAATTAATTATGCCACCTTTGAGCTTTGGTAGTGGTTGTTGTTTGATTAGTTATGACTTTCTTTTGGCCTTACAATTCTCTCTTCTTTTGGCGGAAAAAATTCACTGGTTTAGCGGCAAGAGATGGGTGCTTAGTTTTTAAGTGTTTGAGCATTTTTATGGGCTTTAAACTCTCATGTGCAAGCACCTTGGTGCACACTACACATTGGGAATGTTGTACTTCACTGATAATGATGCATGAATACGTATATACTGAATATATTCCTCTCAATACTTACGACATGGCGGCTGCTCCAACTGCTTATGGAGCCCTGTATGGTGCTGTCCTCCTCCCCTCCTCGCGCCAGAAGTCGATGGCCTTTCTGACAGCATTTCTCTGCTCTCTGCTGCCGTCTCTGCTGGCCTGTCTGCATTGTCTTTGGTCGGTATTAACCACAATTTCCTTTTTAAAAATAATATCCTAGGCTTAAAGCGTAGTGTGTTAATTTGAGCTGTTCATACAAAATCTACTGGTGCACACTGACCTGTGTGTGATCTGTGACAACTGTGGCACAATTAAAGTGACATGCGACCTGTGTAATCACCTCAGGAGGATTCTGAAAATCATCTCGCGACCCCCACCCCCCCCAGCATCTCGGGACCCCCTTTGGTAATCTCTGAGCTAAGCGACTCTTCCATTTTTGCTCCCGGTACCAGCGGGTTAAAACCATGATAAATGGCTTCACTGCTCACATACCTTGTCTGATTTTTTCCACGTTTAAAGCACTTTAATAACCTCATGCTTCTCTCGGACAACGATGCTCGTCGCTAGACACTCTACCTGCTGAATGCGGGGTGCTTCTGAACTCCGCGTGGATGACGGTCATGTGTGTGCGTGCTTGCGGACTGTTATTCCTTCATATTTTTTTCTTATATTTATTTTTCCTGATAGAGTGGTGGAAATTTTTCAGCCGTGGTGGGCCGCCACCCAGAAATGTTACCAGAGGAAATCCTGCAAGGCCAAGGTCAAAATGCCATATAAACTACATTTCAACAACGAACAGAGATTGAGCGGTACCACTGGCAACTGCTGGTATTTTTTTTTTTATCTTTGCAGTGTTGAGTTCCACTGGTAACACTCATCATCTCCCAAATTTTAAAAGTCTGAACAGTAATTTGGATGCAGATTTTGCAAACTACATGCATTCTGTCCATCAGATTATGTTGAGTTAATATTTCATAATTTGTCGGTGTATCTTTAGAGGATTTTTTTTAATAAAGTGCAAAGTGTGCCACCTTGCTAAAATGCAGCATAGATTTGCTTTTGAACCATTCAACATCAAAACATTCAATTACTTTTGCAAAGCACAACCAATAGCTAGAATAAAGTCTTTCTAAGGTTTTTACGATGCTGCCTCATTAAGTGTTTCCCAAACTAAAAATCTGCAGTCACACAGGCATGTCTTCATATGTATTTGTGTCGCTTGGCGCAAATTTGCATCTTTGCACAGTGTTTGTAATTTCATTGGATAACTATTTGCATTTGATCTGAACATAAAATATTGATAATTAAAACTGTCCACTGACTTAGTCATGGAGGGTTTTTTCTTTCACTTTGTACTAATATTAGTTCAGTAGGCTTCACCATATTTCATTACAGCTTCAACTCATGGTAAAGGAAGTAGTTTTGTCATGTTGGCGGTAGGGGGACTGTTGTGGTATCGTCTGGCTTTTTTCCCAAGCACAATGAAAATATCAACTTTCTCCTAAGGTTTAATGGAAATTTATAGGGACCACATGCCATACTGAAACCATGGAAATACTTCATAAATAGTGGTTGTAATTTCAGCACGTCTATCAGACAAATTAAGGCAGTTTTGAAAATTTTGTAATGAGTCATTGGTATTCAGTGCAGATTCATAGACGCCCAAGTTGTAAGCCACTGTGTGTGATGAATGAGTGCACAAATGGTTTGAAGCAGCCTTATTCATCACTTTGTGCTTAGTTGCATTGGTGCTTCTACTTCCTAGATACTAAGTTTAAATGAAACAAACAGCTTTAATCAAATAACTCAGGCTTTCTTAACAACTTGTGAAGAACTGAATCTCTGTCCGCTGCTATCTAGGGCAAAACTCACATCCAAATGGCAAAATGTGATGAGAGCAGGCCATCTCACCGAGAGCTTTGTGCTGTCTGGGTGAAATTCCAAACTATAAATACAAACTTTATAATGCTGCAATTGTAGAAAAAGTTTGGAATTTCCTGTCCTGAAATGTCATTTGATATTAACACATTTTTCAAAGTAGAAAAAGAGAACTAAAAAACCCCCCAATATAATGCTTGATTATATATTTATAGAGGAAATGTGAGTAATATTAAAATCAGGTGTGAATGGTGTTCATGTTTAAAGAATGTAGCTCTATTAGAGTGTGTGTTTATAGAAGTCTATCATTGCATGGGCAGACAAGAACTTCAGAAAATGCTCGATAACAGCTGGAAAAGTTTACAGAACCAAAAGACTTTGGTCTTCACCAATCTACAGTCTGTATGTTTGTGTACAAATGAAGGCAGTTTACTACCCTCCTCAGACATGGCTGACCACCATAATGTTTTAGAAACTAAAGGCTTTCCTCACTTCCACCATCACAAGAGCGTATCAGTTTACAACAGTTGTTGTCAGGGCTGCAAGAACAAAGGCACTGCTCCTGAACAAAAACCTTGCTGCACATCTGCAGTTTGGTAAAGATTACATGGAAATTCCAGAAGGCTGCTTAAACATCAACATGTGGACAGATGAGCCCCAAAGAGAATATTTTGCTCAGATGTGAAACATTGTTTAGAGGAAGATAAATGCTCAAACAAAATGTGAAAGTAATCCTGTATGTAAAACATGGTGGGGTGTCATCATGGTTTGTGCTGAATTTGTGACATGGAGTGAAAAGCTGGACACCTGTGTGTAAATTGATTCTCAAATCATTTATTTTTGTATATTCAAAGACAGGCCAAAAAATCCTATCATTTCATTTTGCCAACACTCTTGTGCCACCCATATTCTGGCATCTCCCTTGAACTAGCAGGAATGGCCCACACCATACTGCAGTTTGTGTTAGATTTCAGTTTTTAATCCATCCAGATGGGGTCTAACACTGACTGCCAGACCACCAGTCATGCTTTCTGCTCCCTAGTGTTGATGGCAGAAGCAACTCCAATCACTTACCCCATCAAAAATGTGTGTTCATGGTAATGAATTCATCCATCTTCCCCTGAGTCTGGTTTATTTCACCATCTCCCCTACTACTGCACGCAGTTGTTGAGTCACGATTTTAAGTTTGGTGGCATCCTAAAATGCCCATAGAATGAAGAATGGTAATATACAATTAGAGTCATACATTATGTATGTACAGTATTCCAGTTTGCATATTTTTATCGACGTACAAACCCATGTGGATTTTAAATCAAACAATCAAGATGTGATTGAAGTGCAGCTTTGCTGCTTTAATTCAAGGAGCATAGGTACAATAATGCATTAAGTGTGTAAGTATTATAGCCATTTTTATATGTTGTAACTTGTACCCATTTTCCGAGACAGGAAACTAAAGAAACTAAACCAGTTCTATCGGCAAACTACCAGCAATGCCTGGTGAATAAGGCTACGGTCACACTGCAGGTGTTATTGATCAATTCCGATTTTTTGCTGCGATCCAAATTTTTTGCGTGGGCGTTCACATTATAATTTAAATGCGACCTCCATCAGACTGGAGTATGAACGGTCTGCAGCTATGAAGTGGCCCGCATCCGCAGAAGAAAACGTAACATCAGACACACCATTGTGTTTGCAGAAGTAAATATAAGCCCCGAACGATTGGGGGGGGGGGGGGGACTTCTTCACCTTGATGCAGTGCATCATCATCATCATAGCAGCCTGTCGTGGGCGACAGTGGCTGTTTCATTTAGGTCTGATCATATTCCTCCATAATAGATGTTAAAAACATTCAGAAATGTTTATGCACAAAATAAATGAGACCAGCGTCATTTCTCTATATGCCAGATGACCGCTTCGATCAGCTCTGCTTTAACAGAACCGATTGATTAAACAGCTGTCTTGAAAATGAGACCCCGTCTCTCAGTGGGATTACCTGTATAAATAAAGTTAATAATAAATAATCCTAGTAATTACAATAGGGCTTTCGCCCTAATAAACAGCACACATTGTACCAGCGGCCTAACACCGGTCCTGCACAGGAGCCGCCAGAGACTCCCCTCTCCTAGACTGTGTTTTCGTATGCCCCTATCTGGCCATTCCGCTCTACATCCATCCATCTTCTACCGCTTTTCCGGAGGTCCGGGTCGCGGAGGCAGCAGTTCAAGCAGAGAAGCCCAGACTTCCCTCTCCCCAGCCACCTGCTCCAGCTCTTCAGAGGGGATACCAAGGCGTTCCCAGACCAGCTGGGAGACATAGTCTCTCCACCGAGTCCTGGGTCTGCCCCGGGGTCTCCTCCCAGTGGGACGTGCCTGAAACACCTCAAGTGGGAGGCGTCCAGGAGGCATCCTAATCAGATGCCCATACCACCTCAACTGACTCCTTTCAATGTGGAGGAGCAGCGGTTCTACTCTGAGCCTCTCCCGGATGACTGAGCTCATCACCCTATCTCTGAGGGTGAGTCCAGCAGTCCTACGGAGAAAGCTCATTTCAGCCGCTTGTATCCGCGATCTCATTCTTTCGGTCATTACCCAAAGCTCGTGACCATAGGTGAGAGTAGGAACGTAGATTGACTGGTAAATCGACAGCTTTGCCTTAGAACTAAGCTCCCTCTTCACCACAACAGACCGGTACAACGTCCGCATCACTGCAGATGCTGCTCCAATCCGTCTGTCAATCTCTCGCTCCATTCTCCTATCACTCGTGAACAAGACCCCAAGATACTTAAACTCCTCCACTTGGGGCAGGAGCCTGTCCCCAACCCGGAGAGGACAATCCACCTTTTTCCGGCTGAGGACCATGGACTCGGACTTGGAGGTGCTGATTGTCATCCCAGCCGCTTCACACTCAGCGGCAAACCGTCCCAGCAAGAGCTGTAGGTCATTGCTGGATGAAGCCAACAGGACAACATCATCTGCAAACAACAGAGATGAGATCCTGTGGTCACCAAGCATGACGCCCTCCATTCCCTGGCTGCGCCTAGAAATCCTGTCCATAAAAATTATGAACAGGATCGGTGACAAAGGGCAGCCCTGGCGGAGTCCAACTCTCACTGGGAATGACTCCGACCGAGTGTTGGCAATACGAACCAAACTCTCACAACGGTCGTACAGAGACCGAATAGCTCGTAACAATAAGCCCGATACCCTATACTCCCGAAGCACCCCCCACAAAAATCCACGAGGGACGCGGTCAAATGCCTTCTCCAAGTCCACAAAACACATGTAAACTGGTTGGGCAAACTCCCACGAACCCTCGAGAATTCTCGAGAGGGTAAAGAGCTGGTCCGATGTGCCACAGCCAGGACGAAAACCACATTGCTCTTCCTGAACCCGAGGTTCGACCAATGGCCGGACTCTCCTCTCCAGTACCTTAGCATAGACCTTCCCAGGGAGGCTGAGGAGTGTGATCCCTCTAAAGTTGGAGCACACCCTCCGGTCCCCTTTTTTAAAGAGAGGAACCACCACCCCGGTTTGCCATGCCAAAGGCACTGCCCCCAACCTCCACGCAATGTTGCAGAGGCGTGTCAACCATGACAACCCAACAACATCTAGAGCCTTGAGGTACTCAGGGCGAATCTCGTCCACCCCCGGGGCCCGGCCACCAAGGAGATTTTTAACCACCTTGGCGACCTCAGCCCCTGTGATAGGCGAGTCACCCCCCTCGTCCCCAAACCCTGCTTCCACTGTGGAAGGCGTATCAGTGGGATTAAGGAGATCCTCGAAGTATTCCTTCCACCGCCCGACGATGTCCCCAGTCGAAGTCAACAGTGTCCCATCCGCACCATACACAGTGTGGACGGGGAGCTGCTTTCCGCTCCTGAGCCGCCGGACAGTTTGCCAGAATCTCTTTGAGGCCGACCGAAACTCTTGTTCCATGGCCTCACCGAACTCCTCCCACACCCGGGTTTTTGCTTCAGCAACCACCCGAACTGCACTCCGCTTGGCCTGCCGGTACACCTCAGCTGCTTCGGGAGTCCCACATTCCGCTCTACAGTCATTTACATATTACAGCGGCCAGGACTGTGCTGTTTACAGCGTGCAGTAAATGTGCTGTTACTTTTTTTTTTTTTTTAAATATGCCTTTTCTGTGCGCCTGTAATATCTGACGGTTTCAGCCCCTACCCCCTTCCCCCCGCCTGCAATTTTGAAGTTGTTGTGCCGTGGGAGCTGACAAAATTATGATCCAGTGATAAAGGGAAGAAGATTGATTAAAAAAAGAGAGCACAAATCAGCTGTCTGCCGTGCCTGCAGCATCCTCCACAGCAGAATTGTAGCATCTGTCTCACTTCAATGAGGAAAAAGTTAGATGACATGCGACATGACTGTTCAGACTGAGGTCGCTTTGGAAAATATCAGCTACGTATCCGAATTAGGACCACATATGAAAGTGGCCTGGGTCTGGTGTGAAAAAATCAGATATGTGCCATTCAGACTGTCATTAAAAAAATCAGAGATGGGTCACATTTGTGCAAAAAAATCAGAATTGAGCATTAAAACCTGCAGTGTGACTGTAGCCTAAGACATGCGGTGTTTAGTCCTGATGATACTACAACAGTGATATCAAGGACCTGCTAACCAACCTCTGCTCCTCTCAGAGCTCAGCTGGGCTGCAGTGAATATATAGCTTATGTTGACCTGACATGCACCGCTCTAGAAATGTAACTACATGCCCTGCCAACATTTTGAATAGGATGGCCTTCCATATAATCGGTCCCTTTACAGATGACAGTGTCGGCATGGCATAGTGTGACTTAAAGAACTGATGTTTCCAAACGTCAGTAATGCGTTGTTTGTATAGCATTCAATGAGATTTATTGCTCCAGCATTCCTACGTTCTCAAGAGTGTTAGGCCCAGAAATATTTTTGGTATTTTAGCTGTTTATGAAAACATATTCAGGATACAATTATATAATCAATATGGGCTTAAAGTGCAGACTCTCAGCTGTAATTTGAGAGTATTCACATCCAAATTGGAGCAAGGGTTTAGCAATTACAGCTCTTTAATATGTAGCCGCCTCTTTTTCAAGGGACCAAAAGTAATTGGGACAATTGACTCAGAACGCTGCAAAAAAAAAAAAAAACAAAAAAAAAAAAACAAGGCTGCATGGGCTCTTCCCTCGCTAACCTGTCATCAATTAAGCAGTTAAAAGGTCTGGAGTTAATTCCAGGTGTGGCGTTTGCATTTGGAAGCTGTTGCTGTGAACACACAACATGCGGTCAAAGGAGCTCTCAATGGAGGTGAAACAGACCATCCTGAGGCTGAAAAAAAAAAAGAAATCCATCAGAGAGATAGCAGAAATGTTAGGAGTGGCCAAATCAACAGTTTGGTACATTCTGAGAAAAAAAGAGTGCACTGGCGAGGTTGGGAGCTCAAAAAGGCCTGGACATCCACAGAAGACAACAGTGGTGGATGATCGCAGAATCCTTTCCATGGTGAAGAACAACCCCTTCACAACATCCACTCAAGTGAAGAACACTCTCCAGGAAGTAGGTGTATCAGTATCTAAGTCTACCATAAAGAGAAGACTTCATGAGAGTAAATACAAAGGATTCAACACAAGGTGCAAACCATGAATCAGCCTCAAAAATAGAAAGGCCAGAATTGACTTTGCCAAAGAACACCTGAAGAAGCCAGCCCAGTTCTGGAACAGCATTCTTTGGACAGATGAGACTAAGATCAACCTGTACCAGAATGATGGGAAGAAGAAAGTTTGGAGAAGAATTGGAACAGCTCATGATCCAAAGCACTACATCTTCTGTAAAACTTGGTGGAGGCAGTGTGATGACATGGGCATGCATGGCTTCCAATGGCACTGGGTCACTTGTGTTTATTGATGATGTGACAAAAGACAGAAGCAGCCGGATGAATTCTGAAGTGTATAGGGATATACTTTTTGCTCAGATTCAGCCAAATGCAGCAAAGTTGATTGGACGGCTCTTCACCAATGATCCAAAACATTCTGCAAAAGCAACCCAGGAGTTTTTTTAAAGCAACGAAGTGGAATATTCTGCAATGGCCGAGTCAATCACCAGATCTCAACCCAATCGAGCATGCATTTCACTTGCTCAAGACAAAACTTAAGGGAGAAAGACCCACAAACAAGCAACAACTGAAAACAGCTACAGTAAAGGCCTGGAAAAGCATCACAAAGGAGGAAACCCAGCGTTTGGTGATGTCCATGGGTTCCAGACTTCAGGCAGTGAGCGTTTGTATAGAAATAGCTACAGTTCCTACATGTTTAATCATATATTTTTGTTCAACCCCTTGAATTAAACCTTAAAGTCTGCACTTCAATTCCGTTGCAGTCGTTTCATTTCAAATCCAATGTGGTGGCATGCAGAGCCCAAATCATGAAGATTGTGTCACTGTCCAAATATTTTTGGGCCTAACTGTATATAAATCATTACACATGTATTAATTTTTTCATATTAGTTTTTTATTGCACAAAGTAAAATACACCACGAGATGATAATAGCATGTAGGCATAATTTACATGTATTCGCCTCATGTAGTTAATGTGTCTCTCTATTCTTCAGTCATGATATACTGTTTTACTCTTGTATGTCCTTTCATTTTATTACTGTTTCACTTTAGTGAAATTAATTTATTTTCTAAAATTTGCTATTTCTTTCTTGTAAATTTGTTGCTTTTGTTTCGAAAATTTGACTTTTTTTTCCCCCACTTATGCTTGCGTTTCTCATAAATTTGCAACATTTCTTCCCCACATTTGACTATTTCTTGTAAATTTTCAACTTTTGTTTTAGAGTTGAAACTTTTCTCAGAAACTTGCAGTTTTTTTTTCTGAAATTAGCTTTTTTCTTGTCAATTAAAAACGTCCTCCCACTTACCAGTTTTCAGGGTTTTTTCCCTCATAAATCTGCTACTTTTTTCATGTAAATTTGCAACATTCACATGGATGCTGATTAAATTTTTGTTCTGTGTAATGGTTTAGTGTTTCTGCAGATCTGGACAGTGATCCAGTTTTATTTTTTAATGTTTTTTGTTGGAAGAGAAGGGTTTTGTTGTTGTTGTTCCGGTCCATTTTAAAGGTTTTGGTGGAGAGATGGGATGATCTACATAAAAAGACATTTTTCTGAGTGTTTTTACAAACATTTTAAATCCACAATAATTCACACTTTCTATCAGTGTGCTGCTAATATTGTTTAAACACATTACTTTTAATAATAGACAATTGTGTCCTTCACATTCCCCGCACTTGCAAAGCAAGTGGGATAAACAACAGTCTGAATTCCAAAGAATACTGAGGAAGTTGGCAGACACAGAACATTTGTATGACTTGCCCTAACCCTAATAATTATATGCATTGTTAAATCAGATGATGGCAGCAGGTGTACATATTGTTTTGTGTCATGTCCTGTCTTTTTTTTCCCCCTTTTGCAGCAATTCCATGAAAAGTTGTTCTCTGCTCTTGTCTGTCGCTATTTACTAAACAAAAGACACAATTTGAGCACAAATTACTGGACACAGCAGAAACCCATTTTGGGAATGCAAGAACACATTCAAAGCAGCACACAAATAGAAATGAGTGGATTAAATGTAGGTTCAGTCTCCCAGTTTCCGTTTCCCCGTCACACTCCAACATGAATGGTCAGGGTGCACTCCATTCTGTTACTGGCATACACTTCAACAGATGTTGTATGAGTGGATTAAAATAAATAAATGAGAATATAGTTAAATATACTGTAAATATAGTTCTGGTGTCCCAGCGCCTAGCAGGTGCTCCGCCAAACTGTGCCAAGTGCGCTTGATTACTCCCACGGTGAACACCTCCACCAGTAAAGGTCAGTTAAAAAAGGTCACCTTTGACCTGTTTTATGGTCAAGCAGTCAGTGAAACCATGTCAGGTGCACTCTTCAGGTACTGTAGCATTGCCATGCAAGAGATGAGAGTCCATGGTTCAAGTGGCCTCAGAATTAGTAATGGGAAAAATTTCTGCCACATACATAGTGGTGGGAAAAAGTGTTGGCCCCCTTCCTGATTTCTCATTTTTTGTGTTTGTGTCACACTTAAATGTTTCAGATCATCAAATTTAAATATCAGACAAAGATAACACAAGTAAACACAAAATGCAGTTTTTAAATGAAGGTGTTTATTATTAAGGGTAAAAAAAAAAAATCCAAACCTACATGGCCCTGTGTGAAAAAGTGATCCCCCCCCCCCCAAAAAAAAAACAAAAACAAAAAAAACAACAAAATATAAATTAACTGTGGCTTATCACATCTTTGGAAAGCTGAGTTCAATTTCTCTAGCCATACCCAGGCCTAATTACTGCCACACTTGTTCTCAATCAAGAAATCACTTAAATAGGACCTGCCTGACAAAGTGAAGTAGACCAAAAGATCCTCAAAAGCTCGACATCATGCTGCAATCCAAAGAAATTCAGGAACAAATGAGAAACAAAGTAATTGAGATCTATCAGTCTGGAAAAGGTTATAAAGCCATTTCTAAAGCTTTGGGACTCCAGCAAACCACAGTGAGAGCCATTATTCACAGAAGGCAAAAGCATGGAACAGTGGTGAGCCTTCCCAGGAGTGGCCAGCCAACCAAAATTACCCCAAGAGGGCAGTGATGACTCATCCAAGAGGTCACAAAAGACCCCACAACAACATCTAAAGAACTGCAGGCCTCACATGCCTCAGTTAAGGTCATTGTTCATGACTCCACCACAAGAAAGAGACTGGGCAAAAATGGCCTGCATGGCAGAGTTCCAAGACGAAAACCACTGCTGAGCGAAAAGAATATAAAGGCTCATCTCAGTTTTGCCAGAAAACATCTTGATGATCCCCAAGACTTTTGGGAAAATACTCTGTGGACTTATGAGACAAAAGTTGAACTTTTTGGAAGCTGTGTGTCCCATTACATCCGGTGTAAAAGTAACACAGCATTTCAGAAAAGGAGCGTCATACCAGCAGTAAAATATGGTGATGGTAGTGTGATGGTCTGGGGCTGTATTGCTGCTTCAGGACCTGGAAGATTTGCTGTGGTAAATGGAACCAAGAATTCTGCTGTCTACCAAAAAATCCTGAAGGAGAATGTCCAGCCATCTGTTCGTGACCTCAAACTGAAGGGGTTCTGGGTTCTGCAGGGTTCTGGGTTCTGCAGCAAACAATGATCCAAAACACACCAGCAAGTCCGCTTCTGAATGGCCTCTAAAAAATAAAATTAAGACTTCGGAGTAGCCTAGTCAAAGTCCTGACCTGGATCCGATTGAGATGCTGTGGCCATGACCTTAAAAAGGCGGTTCATGCTCAAAACCTCTCCAATGTGACTGAATTACAACAATTCTGCAAAGATGAGTGGGCCAAAATTTCTCCACAGTGCTGTAAAAGACTAATTGCCAGTTATCACAAACACTTGATTACAGTTGTTGCTGCTAAGGGTGGCACAACCAGTTATTAGGTTTAGGGGGCAATCACTTTTTCATACATGGCCATGTAGGTTTGGATTTTTTTTCCCCCTTAATAATAAACACCTTCATTTAAAAACTGCATTTTGTGTTTACTTGTGTTATCTTTGTCTAATATTTAAATTTGCTTAATGATCTGAAACAAAATCAGGAAGGGGGCAAACACTTTTTCACACCACTGTACATACATACCCATATCGCAAAATCCCTTTTATATATATAGATGAGGCTTGGTTTCCATGTGGTGTAGTCGATAACTCCAACCCTGAATACATTCAAAATAGATGGTCCACATCAAGAAGGACATTGTTGGGCTGAAAAAAGATAGATCGATAGATAGATAGATAGATAGATACTTTATTTCGAACAAAAAAGTATAACAAAAACACAACAAATGACAAATGCAATAAAGTAACAGTATACAGTGTTAGAAAGGGAGAAGGAAGAAGTGAACACTTATTAATTCCATCTCCTCTTTTCCATAAATACACCCATGTGAATTATATACAAATTGCCACATTTAAGACCCCAAGTAAACAATTTACTGTATTTTGTACATATCAACATTAACACCCATCCATCCTAACATACATTGATGTCCATACATCAAAACCAGCCTCAAACAACACAGATACACACAGTGCTGTCCCACCCACCATTCCATAGTGTCCCATAGTGTCCCAGAGTGAGCATAGTGAATCGTACATATAAATACTACCCTTCTAACATATATCCTTTCAGCAAATAATGTTTATACCTCTTTTTGAATTGAATTCTGTTTGTACATAGTTTCAGTTCCAGCTCCAGACTGTTCCACAAATCCACCCCACAGACAGATATGCACATACGTTTCTTGGTTGTTCGTATCTTGGGTTTTGTAAAGTTTAAGTCTCCTCTCAAATTATGATCATTGTCTCTTTTTTTAAATATTTTTTGTATATTAGTTGGGAGTTGATTACAGGGATGAGAATCCTCCGCGGATCCGCGGAATTCCTCGGATTTGATCATGTCTAGGGTCATTCTCGTGAATTGTCTAAATTCAAGGAGAAAATTTTATGGGGGGGGGGGGGTGAGGTCTGTTATGAGCGGCGAGTCGTATTTTCGATCGGCTGCTAAAATCCACCACGCAGAACGCGCTACCCAGCGAGATCAGTAATGTAATGTAACAAGGCCACTGATTGGCTGATACTTATTGAAACAACCAATCGGCGATTTTGTTATTCCTTTGTCATATCCAACACGCGGAGCGAAATGCAAATGGCGGACAGTTCAATCAACCGAGTTTTCCCGATTTCGTGAAAATGGTGAACCTAAAACTCACGAAAGATAACAAAGCAAGAATTTTAGAAATCGACAAAGGGATAAGGAACAAGTTTCGTTGGGAATGGCTCGAAAAAACTGTCAGTGACTGTAAAGATCGATAAAAACACCGAAGTTGTGGTTGAAAAAATGGCCGACTTCATAACGAAATGCGAAGTACCAGGGAAAGCCCAGTGTGTTTATTGCAACGGTTTCTTGAGTTATGGATCTCGTGGTTGTGTTGCCTTAGTTGAACACTGTTCAAAATGGAAACATCTCAAAATTGTGGCAACAAGGAGATCGAACTACTCGCTCCTGCTGCATTCAAAACGATCGATGGACACGGTCAAATTCAGATGCCGGTCGATCAAAGTTCATCACAATTGGCCCCGATTACAGCAATTAGTGATTAAGCAATTAGTGGTAAGATTTTTTTCTCGTTATAAGTAATGTACTTGAGAATTTTCGCGTAATGAATTCGTTATGAAATAGCATGTGTAAGTTGTGACGTCATGCCTGTTTTGAAACACTAATTGCATTTGAATGCTGATTATCGATTGTTAATAGATAAATGTTATTACATATTTTCCTCACAATTTGAAATGCAATCTAAGAATTTTGAATATAATTAATCATTTTTTGTTTCACTAGGAGGAGTTACATAATGCATGTGTAAGTTTTTTTGTCATGTGGTGATGGGTTGCCTTTCCTAAGATATCTATGCTTTTATTAGTAAACATAATTTCTTTATGGTCATTGCATAAAAATATTAAACATCTTTTAGGTTTTACTTACTTTCTTAGATTATCTTTCAAATATTAAAATATACTAATATGCAACTTTTTTTATATTCCTAGTAACACTAACAAATGCACACATTAATAAATCAAAATGTTTGCAGAATGTCAGTATATTTTAATAAATGGGTGATGGAATTTTGTTAATATTTATAATTTATTTTACTTGGTTAAATTATTTTGTCTGTTCTAGAACTATGTAAATGTAATTCTGTGTCAGTTCTAAACATATTAAATAGTAGTAAAATATAATTTAGTATTATTACATCAACATACCATTCAGATATCATAAATTTACACATGTGATGCAGCAGCAGATTAAAAAGGTAAACTATAAATGCATTTGTACTTACTTCTAACTTTAAATATAAGACCACATTTGAGCATTCTAAAACACCAGATTTCGTTAGCTTCTGGGGGGCGTTGCCTGCGTCCCCCAGCACCCCCGGCTTAGTTTCCTCTTTTTTTCACAAACCCCATTCTCATCCCTGTGATTATTAATTGCCCTGTACATTACTTGTGCTGTCTTAAATTTAACTAAATCGATGAACTTTATGACATGTGACTTTAAAAACAACGAATTGGTATGGTCTCTATATCCTACATTATTTTTTATCCTTATAGCTCTTTTTTGTAATGTGCATATTGACTTTAGGTTGGTCTTGTAGATGTTTCCCCAGACTTCTACAAAGTAGTTAAGATAAGGTAGAAACAGTGAATTGTACAGTAAGACCAATGATTTATAGTCCAAGATGTGTCTTGTCTTCCCCAGTATGCCTATACATTTTGCTAACTTGGCCCGGATGTGACTGATGTGAGGTTTCCAGCAGATTTTATTGTCTAGCGTCACCCCCAGAAACTTCTTTTCCTGTACTGTTTCTATTCTGGTATCATCTATCGTTATCATTATTTCATGATTTATTTTATAATTTCCAAACAACATAATCTTTGTTTTTTTTAGATTTAGAGATAATTTATTTTTGGTGAACCACTGCGTTAACTTTTTCATTTCAGTTGTGACCACCTCTAAAACCTGCTGCAAATTCTCACCAGTGCAAAGGATATTTGTGTCATCCGCAAACAAAATAAATTTCAGAATTTTTGATACTTGGCATATGTCATTTATATACAAAATAAAGAGTTTGGGTCCCAAAACTGACCCCTGGGGCACACCACAAGTGATGTCCATGAAGGGTGATTTGTGCTCACCAATTTGTACAAATTGTTGTCTGTTACTTAAATTACTTTCCACCCAACTCAGTCCTACCCCTCTTATCCCATACCTTTCCAGTTTCCTTAGTAGTATTCTGTGGTCAATGGTGTCAAAAGCTTTCTTTAAATCTATAAATACTCCTACAGCAACCTTTTTTTTTATCTATACAACTAGTAATTTCTTCTATAAGTTCAATCAGTGCCAAAGATGTAGATTTATCGGCTCTAAAACCATACTGGCTATCTGTAAGGAGGTTGTGTTTTTCAGTGAAAAAGTAAATCTTTAGGAGAAATTGCAAAATGTTTAGAGAGCCTCTACAAGTCAATCTAGTTTGTCCTGACTCTCTTAATCATTCAGAGGTGTGTTTTTGGTGTAACATGCAATAACCCAATTATAATGGTTCTTTATCTCACTTTGAACAGGCAAGGCAAATGATCTAAGGCAGACTGCTATTGTAACTGCATTCTGCATTATAATGGCAATTTCCCATGTATGACGTGAAAATGCATGCAGACCTCCATTGGTCTGTGCTGCTTGGCTTTATGCCATGCATGAATTACAGTTGATCTCTGGGCGGTTGTTTTATGGAGGAGGAGGAGGAGGAGGAGGAGGAGGAGGAGGAGGAGGAGGAGATGATTTTAGGGCTGCCATTTACGATTATTTTTTAAATAATTTAGCTCTAGATTTTTTTTCCAATTAGTTGACTAATCTAGCAACTATTTTTCTGTTTAGTCTAACAATTATTTTTCTGTGTTTAGTCGATTAATTCTTTGGCTGAGGTCAAGCATTCCTTTTAATAGAAATAGACATTTCAATTAAATTTCAAATCCAAACATAAAATAATAAAATGCTAAGAATGCAAAAACAAAGGAGTGAGGGCATCACTGTATTTCTTCCACATTACTGCTTGTGACCCTTTACTTTCAGTTCCAAGTAAATCATAAATTCAGCCTATAACAAACAGTGAAAGAGAGGGATTTTAGGAATGTTTAATGAAATTTCTAACTTTCAAAACTCACAAATAAATAGATAAAACATACTGTTTCAATGTCATATTTTTAATAAAAATAAATCCGTTAAAAAAACTGCAAATTGCCAACAAAACCAGTTAGTCAGCAGTAAAGCCCTTAATGTGGTGTGTGTAAGATAAGATAAGATAAGCCTTTATTAGTCCCACAATGGGGAAATTCCAGGATTGCAACAGCACAGGGATAGCAACACTCAGAGCAACAATCAGAAGGCAAGAAAAAACAAGAGCAGCTAGTATACATATGTACGTATTACTATAAATATATATATATAGACTATATATAGACACACAGTGCGGAGCATTGTGGTTGGTGGATGTGCAGCAGAAAGTCTAAGCTCTCTCTCCGTGGATGCGGCGGGCCAGCTGGATGTCTTGGAGCATGATGGTGACCCTCTTGGCGTGGATGGCGCACAGGTTGGTGTCCTCGAGGAGACCCACCAGGTAGGCCTCGCTGGCCTCCTGCAGAGCCATGACGGCGGAGCTCTGGAAGCGCAGGTCGGTCTTGAAGTCCTGAGCGATCTCCCTCACCAGGCGCTGGAAGGGCAGCTTACGGATGAGCAGCTCCGTGGATTTCTGGTAGCGACGGATCTCTCTCAGAGCCACGGTACCGGGCCTGTTACGGTGAGGCTTCTTCATTCCGCCGGTGGCCGGAGCGCTTTTCCGAGCAGCCTTGGTGGCCAGCTGCTTCCTGGGGGGCTTTTCCTCCAGTAGATTTACGGACGGTCTGCTTGGTTCTTGCCATTGCTCTTTATTATTCTGTCTTATATTTCTTGCACGCCGCCTAAACTCCAGCCCGGCACCCGCGTCGTTTTCGCTTCAGTTCCCCGGTATGTCGAGTTTCTCCGTTAGCACCGGGTGGCGGTTGAGTGCTAGCTAGCGCTTCCCTGCTGTATCGTCTCCTGCTGTAAACAGTGGCTCCGTCCGCTGACTCGGGAGACCTTTGGGGCGATGTGTGTGTCCGTGATATACTGTATATGTAGAGTGAAAGTGTGCCGGATCAGAAAGAAGAAGGAAGATAAAAAGACTCAGAATTGAGTCACTGTTGCAAAAGGCAGCCACCTCGTGTGGCATCGGAACCGGAAGTATATGTGTGTGTGTGTGTGTGTGTGTCACCATAAACAGGGATGGCAATTTTCCGCTGATCCGCGGATTTCTGCCGATTTATTACCTCCGCCAGGCCGAAAAGGCCAGGAGGAGGTTATGTTTTTGCCGGAGTTTGTGTGTTTGTCTGTCTGTCTGTTTGTCTGTTGGTTAGCAAGATAACTCAAAAAGTCTTGGACGGATTTCCATGAAACTTTCAGGCGTTGTTGGAAATGGTACAAGGAAGAACTGATTAAATTTTGGGGGTGATCCGGTTCACCGTCTGGATAGAGGAATTTTTTAAAGCATTTTTCAACACTGTGACATACAGCCATTTTCAACATGTGCGCAGGCGCAATAGAGGGCGCTGGTCGACGTGTCTGATGAACACAAACTCCGCCTTCTTCTAAGTTTTAGGCACAAAAGCACACAGAAAACAGGGCTCGCCAGAGTGCCTGTGTTTGCACTACGCTGCAAAAGCTGACACGGGCAGCTGTCCGGCGTCGGATTATTTGGCAGAAATTCCCCGGCCAGCCATAGGGGCTGCGCAAAAACCAGCTCTCTGCCGGGGTAGGCTTCCAAATCCTCTTTTTTCCGCGGACCGCAAACCCAATAAAACCCACGGCAACCATTATCGCACCTTCTTTTGTCCAGCGGCTCCGGAACAGAGAGGAATCCCGGCGCCAGTAATGCTGCGCCTGATATGTCTCACTCTAATGCTAAAAGTGACTGCATCAGGGATTTACCACCTTGAATGAATGAATGAATGGCCTGGGCCCGCCGCAAAACCTCACACGGGCAACTGTCCGCCGACGGATTGTTTGGCAGAAATTCCCCGGCCAGCCATAGGAGCTGCGCATTTGGCACAAATTCACCGGCCAGCCATAGGCGCTGCGCAAAAACGAGCTCTCTGCCGGCGAAGCCTCTAAATTCTCGTTTGCCGCGGCGCGCAACCCCCCAAAAAATAATATTGTAGCGAACTCAATATGAGCACCCTACTTGGCTTGCCAAGTGGCTTGACCCTATTGGCGACACAGGTACAGTGCGGGACTCCGGAGCGTGAGTTCGAACCTCCCGGTGGGACGTCGCCATGTCGAGCAGCACGTTACAATATAATATAAAACCCACGGCAACCTGTCTACCCAATTGGCATCCGTCAGTGGAGGAGATGGACACAACAGCAACACTTCAGTTTATTACCTCCGCCAAGGAGGCAATGCTTTTACTACTGAACCACTAATCCTATAACTATCAGATTGATTGTCATTGATTGTGTGTTTATTGCACTGTCCCTGTCAAATAAACAAATAATCATTGTGAATCCAATTGCTAGTCATATGTTTACATGCTCAAGGAATCTGAAAACGTACACACAAACACTGTATGGGGGGAATTGTGGCGCTTGGCGGAGGTCTGCGCTCTCCGAGTGCTTTTCTAGTTTTCAAATTGATCATTTCTGTGAATCATCTAAATCCGTTTAGAAAATTTTAGGGGGGGTGAGGTACCTTATTGTTACCGATTTTAGCAAAAATCAACACGATTACATAAGCGCTCGGCGCTTCCCCTGGTCAAGTCGTTTCTCTGCAATAACCCGGATGTGTTGTGTTCAAGCTACTGCTGTATTGTAAACAGCCCTGCGATTGGATAGTTGCAAACGATTGGACCAATCAAATGGCTCGTTGTATCCTTTGTCAAAAATTCATTCGTGTTCTCAGGGATGTGATTTTACTCTAATTCGCCGAATTCCGCTTTATTTTATCTTCCAGGAAGATAAAGTACGTTAAGTACGTTAGCGGCTTGTGGTCCATGAACGCAGTGAAGGTGCGCCCTTTCAGCCAGAACTGGAAGTGGCGTATGGCCAGGTGGAGAGCCATTAACTCTCTGTCGAACACGCTGTATTTACGCTCACTGTCGTGCAAAGACCTGCTAAAAAAGGTGAGCAGCTGCCAAGAACCGGCAGCGCATTGCTCCACGACGGCCGCTATGACCATGTCCAAGGCGCGGTAGTGAGCGCTATCCGAGCCGCCAGTAGTGCAGCGTTTGCCAGAGCTGTTTTAACCGCAGAACACCTGCTCCCGCTCAGGAGTCAGGCTCAGGATAATTTCCCCAACCCCAAATTACATCCCTGGTTCATGTTGGAATTCTGAGCTTTCGGTATTGTTTTCAGCGGAATTATGAGATTTTTATTGAAGGATCAGGAGTCATCAGTGCTAGAAATAGACAAAATTGTCAAAAATAAGTTCCGATGGAATTGGCTTGAGAGAAAAGTGACGGTAAAGGTGAAAATTGGCTCAAAGTTCGACGAGGTAACAGAAACACTCGAACAGTTTCTGAAGAAACCAGAAAAGGAGATGAAGTTCAAAGTTCAGAGACTGACACAGCTTGCTGCCAAAAGGAAGAAAGTTTCACATTAGAAGTGACTTGGTGACCAGTGTAAATAGTGTAAATAGTGTAATAAACTCTTATAGAACTGTTAAATATGTTGGACTAAAGACAGTGAGACAACATTGAAGAAAAAGTAAGTTAACTTTTCATTAAATTTAATGATTTATCTAAGTCTAGTATTTAATTTTTTTTAAATGATTTTTTTCAGTCTAAATTACTTCTGTTTTACTGAAAACCTCTCAGCTTCAGGGGGGCTGCGCCCCCCCGGCCCCCCCATAAGTCAATCGACCAAATTAGATTTCAGCTGAAATCAGAATTTCCTGTTGCCATCCCTGCCTACACAACCCAATTGAAAAACAAACTGAAATCTTTTAAGGGGAAAAATAATAAGTAAAAAACTTACAATAATCTGGTTGCATAAATATGCACACCCTGTTGTAACTGGGAATATGGCTGTGTTCAGAATTAACCAATCACATTCAGACTCATTAAATGGGAGTCAGCACCAGTGTTGGGCAAGTTACTAAAAGTAAGTAGTTACTTGAAAAAGTGACTTTCACATTACTTTTAAATGCATACTTAAATCATCTTGCACACATAGCAAGATAATTTAATTAATTATTACATTACGGGCTTATTAATGTCAGGCTGAAAACAGACTGTTTCAGACAGAGCTTTTAGAACATGTTAAGTCTGCTTTATCTTGCCTTGAGAGCTCTTATTGTGGGGGGAAAAAACTGAAGAAAATTAACATGATATTGCCAGTAATTTCCCCATTTTGGAGTGAGAGTTGGCAACACTGCATGAAGCAGTCCATGTTTATTTTATCTTTATGATATGGATTTAATCCAGTGTAGTGGATTTATGGGTTTTATAGATGTTTTATTGTTGGTACAAGTATTAATGTAAATATGAATGTGAGTAGGGATGAAAATTTCCTTTCCTTACACAAACATATCCTCGTAGGGCATCAGTCCAGATAATGGACAGTTTTATTAGCAATTCTTTATTTGTACCAATTGTGAATCAGTCTCAAAAAAAACCTTGTGACTTCTTCTCTGCTGATAATCAAGAAGATGGACATGAAATCAAACAATAACTCCCATATGTCTTTCAATGGTTTAATAAGAAATGTCAGAATAGGTTAACACATTTGAATAACTTGAGACAGGGAATTCAACATGTATTATGAGCATCATAGACTGTTGTTGAGTTACTGAGTGTAACCTGTGAATCAAACATTTGTGGAACCAGATAAACCGTAGTTTAACCACATGCACTCCGTTGTTCCGCGGGCGGGCAAGTCTCTGCCTCCTAAGATGTACGAGGGCGCACTCGTGCGCACTCTGACGCATAGACCAGATTGTGGTGATGTAGGTGATGATGGTGATGTAGTGGCGTCCAAGCGCCACCAAAAAAAAAACTGCAGAGACAGCCGCGAACAGATTAGTTCATCTGATTGACCTCTCATTCGACTAATAAGAGCCTTGAATTGGGTTTCTGAAACCTTGAAGAGCCAATGAATGAAAACCTAGGAAGGAGGACCCGCCTACTGTGAACGCAGGAGCCAATTGAAGCACAGAAATTCAGGCTGGGTGAAGAGAGATTTACTGCTGCAGCAGATGAAAACAAAGGACGCTGGACGAATCTACTACAGACCCCGCAGCATGGAGAACACCCACAAGTGGGACCTGCACTCATTCCAGCAGAATAGACGTTTAGGATTCTCTTCCGTCATCATAGACCGACGGAGGCCGACGACAAAGGTCGTAAATCATTCACCAAAACCGCAATAATGGAATTATGTTTTGATCGGGATCCACGAGCCGAGCAGCGTCGCGTTCGTCTTACAATGGGGAAGAGAAGTTCGCCACGACTCTGCTGCTGTGAAGAGGTAAGGTGTTATAAGCTAAATTATTATTTATCCCTGAAAACTGTAATCCAAAAATGACTTTTGACCGATCGGTAAATTACAACTGTACTGCGCACGAAGTACGAAGTGCGTGCGCTGCGATAAACGGTTCATTTGCCGTGTTCGGACCGTGAACGCCCCTCCCCCCCCGCTGCAGAAGAGGAGCGGGGGGGGGCGTTCACGGTCCGAACGCCCCCGGTCCGCGGGGGGAAGCATATGAGTCTATTCCTTCATGTAGCGATGGCCGTCTTCTGCAGCGCACACACACACAAACACAGCCCTGAGTGTGACCTTTCATTAGAGCCCAAAATGAAGATTCTACATTGAATTATTCAAAAGTTACAGATGTTTTTCCAAACTGTGCCATTTGGCACAATTTGGCACAGTTCCAAAACGCCTGGGAACTACCTGAGAACAAAGCTGTGTAAAATATTCATTTTTTGTGGTATTGTTACCAAATTTGGATCTCAGCTTGATAACACTTGGTTCTACATTTCTGTTGCATTTTCCAGCCGGATCGGACAGCTGTGTGTTATTTGTAAGCATTTGTATCCAAAAAAACACTGTGTCCAAATTTATTTTCTTCAAGTTCAGTATGTTTAGATGACTGTAACTCAGTGGCCGGAGCACGTAGAGAGATTGTTTTTTTTGCCAAAAAATTCAAAGTGTTTTCTTTTAAATGAGACCAACCCCATGAAGATGCTGCAAAGGGTTGAATAACAGCTTTCAATTTACTTTGGGCACGTTATTTTTTGGCATTTTTAGGAAAATTGCCCGGAGTGCAAGGGGTTAACTTGTCAGTATACTGGAAATTGAAAACCATAAAATAGCATTGGTTAAGAAAAGTGGATGCAATTTTATGAAGAAAATGATGAGTAAACTATTTATAAAAATGGAAAATTGGTATTACTCTGAAAAGAATATTAATGAAAGGACAAAATGCATTTTGAAATTCTGATGGGGTTTGCATGAAGTTTAAAGAACTTATACCAGGGATATTCTGAAGAATTAAGTTCAAATTAAACAACAGACCTGTCAGCCAAGCAGAATCATTGTGTTCCAGTAGGTAGCAGGCAGTCCACTGGATTCTGTTTCAACTGGACCGGCATGGGTTCTGTTGGGAGACTGGCAGACAGGCTCCTTACCATGGTTATGGCCTACTCCCGAGATCACAAAAGGGCTGGTTCTTCAGCAGGCTGGCTGCGGTCTTCTTATGTACTGAAGAAGGAATTTGTTTATTGTACAAGGCCCGATCAGAATGTCAAATTGGGACGAAAACGCGCCACAGATCCGTTTCTTCCGATGTATTGTGGCTGGAATGAGTTGGTTTAAGCTTAAAAAAAATCAAACAAAATTTTCTTACACGGTAATTTAAAGAAAAGGATTAAAATAAGGAAAAGTGAACTTCAAAGAAAGGAAAAAAAAAAAAAAAAAAAGAATTTTCACAGAGCATTGGAGGCTCTGGGCCTACTTTAAAGATGGGGGGAAAAAATGGGAGAGCAGAGAAATCTGCTCCTTACAGCTTGACCAACGCCCCAAAAACTGAATAAAGGAAACAAGAAGCAAGTTTTTATCGGGTGTGGCAGGATGGTACTAAACTTCATGACAACTGGGCTGAACCAATTACGTTTGAGTTTCTTTGTTTGGCAGAAGTCATAAACTGACTAAAAAGGCAATGTAGATAGGTTTGGGGGCCCATCGGTCAGTTCAAATTTCTGAGGTGGGGGTCTCCCACAGACAGAGGAGAGTGCAAAATTTGATATGAAGAGGGAAATCCTCCTAAAACACATATGTTGCTGAATAAAGCATAAATTTCCTAAACTTTAGTGACTAACATATCCTACTTGATAAAAGGAACACACAGTGTCTACATTGTACATGCAATTAACTTCTTGTAGGCACGCAAAACTTAATTTCTTCCTGAAAATAAAGCAACACATATCAAATCATATCAATAAAAACATTTCACCACCATTGTCCATCCCAGAGTTGAACCATGTCTTCAGTAGCAGACACTGTCTTGACAGAAAGAATATTCATTCATTCATTCATCTTCTTCCGCTTAATCCTTTTTGGGTTGCGGGGGGGTTGGAGCCTATCCCAGCATCTTTGGGCGAGAGGCAGGGTACACCCTTGACAGATGGCCAGTCCATCGCAGGGCCAACACAGAGAGACAGACAACCATTCACTCTCACAGTCATACCTAAGGATAATTTAGAATCCCCAGTTTGATGCCAATTAACCTAACTTGCATGTTTTTTTGGCATGTGGGAGGAAACCGGAGAAATCCCGGAGTAAACCCCCGCAGACATGGGGAGAACATGCAAACTCTACACAGATCACTGTTGGTCGGGAGCTGGGATCGAACCCAGGATCCCCCGGCCAAGGGTGAGTTGCTCTGCTGCTGCAGTGCTAACCACTCCGCCACCGCGCTGCCCAGAAAGAATATGAATTAATTTATTTGTCCATAATGCATAAATTCCACTGCAAAGAGAAAAAAAAATATTCCTGATTCATCCACCAGATGGCACTGTGAAACTGTCTGGTTGTTTACTGGAGAATCTAGACTCCCAAGTCTGGATTATTTCAACCATAAACCTGTCGATTTGTGCATGCCTTTTTGGAGAAGGGATCAACTTCCACTTTATGGCCGATGGATAGTGTTACAGCTCTGGTCCTTGGGTGAGAGAAGCGGTTCATGACCAGACTTTTGAGTTGAAACAATTTTTCTACAGCAAAGAAAGATTTTATAGATAGGAACCCAAGGTCAACGCTACATCAATGTGCAGTGATCCAAAGAAAATGTCCATTATCCACAGTCCAAACGTCTGCTGTGACAGAGACATGATCCAGTCCCTCAAATTCCTTTCGGAGATGAAAATCAATTTTTGAATAATCTTTATCCATCCATCCATCTTCTTCCGCTTAATCCTTTTTGGGTCACGGGGGGGGGGGGGGAATCCCCAGTCCCCAGTCCATCGCAGGGCCAACACAGAGAGATAGACAACCATTCACTCTCACAGTCATACCTAAGGACAGTTTAAAATCCCCAGTTGATGCCAGTTAACCTAAGTTGCATGTTTTTGGGATGTGGGAGGAAACCGGAGAAATCCCGGAGTAAACCCATGCAGACACGGGGAGAACATGCAAACTCCATACTAGGGATGGGCATTCGGTGAAATTTTCTTCGCCGATCGTCGGGAGAATTAATGATTAATAATCGGTTAATCATTAACATTTTTAGGTAGGTAACAAGGCAGGTAGACTACATTAGAACATCAGGTATCAACACGGAGAGCCCGCACAACTCAAATCCACCTCTCTGTTCGCTGTTCTCGTGTTTGCTCGGCTCGGGAATCTCGCAAGCTGATTGGCCAAGACGTTTCACCCCGCAAGCTGATTGGCCGAGACGTTTTACCCAGCTTCTCTCCCTGCCGAGCGGCCACCCAGCAAACGAAGACCACATTCATTGCTCTTTATCGCTAAGTGAGGGATCACTGTACTCTTATGTATTGAGAATAATAATAAAAAAAATACAGAGTGTTTTTCTTCAAGGATGAATTTATCAACAAGACAAGTTTGCAGTAAAACGTGAACACATGCGCATTGCGCAAACGAGGGAGGCTTCAAGTTGCGAGCCAGACAATAACGGGAGACACATACAGGACACATAACGGAACATATATTTCTTTCTTTTACTTTTTTTTTTTTGTATGCTGCATTGCAGTGATTGCAGTACACCTGGTCATTTTTTAAATTAAAATGGTCCCACGCAACACTTCGCCGCAACCTCTTCATGATTTGGCGATTGCCCTACGGAAGCTCGCATGTATCAACTGAGGCACGCCAGGGTACGGCGATGGTGTAATGTTGCCCCCTGGTGCCCAAATTTTGCCAGTGGCACAGTTAAATGCATTGCATTGTTTGAGGACGGCCGTGCACTAGGCCTAATAACCTACATTCGGATTGTTTAAAAAAAAAAATGATTTGTCGACGAAAATGAACTTCCTCGGTGAAATTCTTAATGATCAATTATCGGTTAATCGGTTAATTATGCCCATCCCTACTCCATACAGATCACTGTTGGTCGGGGGCTGGGATCGAACCCAGGATCCCCCGGCTAAGAGTGAGTTGCTGTGCTAATGCAGTGCTTCGATTTTTTTTAAATTTTTAATAAATTTGCAAAAATCTAAAAAAAAAACCCAACTTTTTCATGTTGTCTCTATGGGGTATTGTGTGTAGAATTTTGAGGAAAAAAAATAATTTAGTTTATTTTGGAATAAAGCTGTAACATAACAAAATGTGGAAAAAGTGATGCGCTGTGAATACTTTCTGGATGCACTGTATATCTGGCACAAATGCAACACTGGCTATGGTTACATGGACACAGGTAACTGGATTGAAAGCCTGATCGGAATAAAAAAGCTTCATGTAAACATGGCAGTCTGAATATTGTAACCCGATCACGCTCATTCGGATCAAAATTTCATTCCGATTGAGAGGGGTGGATTATGCCGATTGTTTATCCGAATGGTGCGCATGAAAACACTTATTCCAAACGTAGGGCAGAAAATATGTTTACTGTGCATGTCTGTACACCAGCCGCATGTCGACGTGACGTATTTCCGCCTTAGCAGCAGCTAGCGGAAAACATGGCGGGAGTAAAACAAAACTGGTCTGTATCGTCCTGCTGTCTCCCTCTGTTCGTCATATGCAGAAGCATGTACTTGTAGCTTCATTACGGAGACCAGCAGAAGCAAAAGTACAGTCTGAATAACACAATACAGGTCAATTTCGACACGAAGCGGGGCTTGCTAACACCGGAAGCTGTTTCTTCTTCTACTATTTTTGTAATGTCGACGTGCGCATGTCAAAATGATTTATTCCATTCAAACGTGTGACACATGGAAACGCACGTCCTAATCAGATTAGCTTTTTCAGGATCCATGTAAACAGTAAAATTCTGATCTGAGTTGTAATCAGATTGAAGAAATTTTGCCCATGTAACTGTGGCCACTGTTCATCAACAAAAGAACACCATACCTACAGTGAAGCATGGTGGTGGCAACATTATGCTTAGGGGCTGTTTTGCTTCAGCCTTAGTCAAGGTCGAGGGAATTATGAACAGTTCCAAATACCAATCAGTGTTAGCACAAAACCTTCAGGCTTCTGCTATGAAGCTGAAGAAAATGAACTTCATCTTTCAGCATGACAATGACCCAAAACACACATCCAAATTAACAAAGGAATGGTCTCACCAGAAGATTAAGGAATGACCCAGCCTGAGTCCAGACCTGATTCTGATTGAACCTCTGTGGGGTGTTCTGAAGAGGGCTGTGCACATGAGATGCCCTCGCAATCTGACAGATTTGAAACGTTTTTGGAAAGAAGAGTTGGCAAATATTGTCACATCAAGATGTGCTGCGCTGATACACTCCTACCCAAAAAGACTGAGTGCTGTAATAAAAGCCAATGGTGCTGCAACAAAGTCTTAGTTATATGTTACATTAATGGTGGAAAAAGTTTTGAAAGGATTTATCTTGGTCTCATTTTTTACATCACAAAAACCTGACATTTGAACAGGGGTGTGTAGACTTTTTATATCCACTGTACATATGCCACTCTCGGCCCATTCATGCTTTTGTGACACTGACATCACCGTTACAAAACACACGAGCTGTACCTCATTGAACACAGTCTGTTCAAGTCTGTTCATCCCATCCATGATTGCACCAGGACGGTAAAAGTTTGCCTACATTTTCAAAATTAAACAGCAAAACATGTTTCTGAAAATAATAGAGGTGAGAAATAAATGGTGTAGTTCATGAATACGTTTCCTTTTCACTAATGTCATCAATTCACAAATCACGGTTATATAAGTTCATTGTGAGCTTCCTGAAGCGTAGCCTGATTGTTTGTTTTAATAGGTCTTAGGCTGTCTCATCAAAGCACATAAATCAATTTAAAATTGGGCTAGCCTTGATCAGACTAACAGGGCTTGTAAATTTGGTTGTAATTTAATTTCTTAATAATTGGAGTAAACCTGTGTCATGGAAACACAGTGACTGATTCTTAGGACCAGATAAGACACATATGAACTTAGAATACCTGGTAAGATGGTACCAACTATTTTTTTTTCTTCCTTGGACCACTGCCAACAACTGCTGTCACCACCGCTTGCAGCTTCAGAGATAAAATGACCAAGTCATTATAGATTTCAAAACAACCCTCCACACACTGCTCTGAATTGCTCTTGGTTGCTGTTCAAACCCTAATAACTAGCTCACTTAAACTTGCCTTACAATTATAGTTTGGGTCTTTCTAAGGATATGGTTTCATTTTCATTCTCAAGACCAATCAAGGCCTTCGTACTTGCAGTCTCCTTAAGAAAAGGTTGATGAATCAGCATCACCCTGTGTGTGGTGACTTTTGTGATCTTGGTCAATGCTAACCTTTGTAGTTTTATTCTGACAAAGGAATGCTGACTATAAGGAAGGACATATTCCTGGTAGTGCCATTATTTTTTTTTGACCCCAGGTGTGCACTTTGGCCTCCCTTAGATGCTACCTAAATAAAGACATTAACCAGATTTGACTGTGGTGAAGTGGAGTAAAGTCTGACACGGTTTGGGAGATGAGCAGGATCCAGAGTTGATGTATACTGCATGTTATAAATCCATTGTTTCAAAATGGCTGAACTACATCATCATGTTCAAATCCCAAGTGATTTAATATATTTATTTTCTTGGCTATTTCTTTTGACAGTAGTAGATATAAACTCTACAACTGTTTGGGGGAAAACTGTTTTGGTTGTAGAGCACGCCCAGCAACCCAGAAAACCCAACCACATTTAATAATAACTGCTCAAAGCATTACTCCCAGCAGACGTGATTATTTTGTGATATACGCCAGCTGGTGTCCTCTACTACTCAGTGTATATGTCACGGTCTCCATGGTTACTCTTTTTCAGGAATACATTTGCACAGATGGACAACTTCTTGGCATCATCCAGATGTATTGTCTCGGACAGATTAAGGCTGAAACCATTTTATGCTCTGAATTTAAACTGTGGTGTTTGTGTTTAACTGTGAAAGGAATAAAGCGAGCGCACCAATGACTTCATGTGTCTGTATTGAAAAGCAGACATCAATCAAGTACTTCTGTTTGTAATAAGCTGCAACTGAAAATGTGCTTCTGTGTCTTATTTAGAGAAAAGCTGTTCCTGTGGCACCTAAAGCTCATCTTTCCTCAGAGCAGTTCAGAGTTCAGTCAGAGAAGGTGAGTGCCAAGTTGTGTAGGGTTTACCAATCAGTGTTTCTGCAAAAGTTCAGTGTTTATTGCTTCTCTTTTTTCGTCATAGGGTGTCCGACAAGCAAACCTTGAAGCAGATCTTGAATGCTTATATTGACCCTTCAGAATCAGACCCTGTGACCCGTCAAAAGTGAGTTTTGTCCTTGTCACACTTGAACATAATTCATGGGATCTGTTGGATACATACCAACTCAATAAATACTTCAGACTGCCAGTCCGTACCAATACGCTTCTAATTTAATTCAAAAAGCATTCTTTGTTTTAACTAACTTAATTCAGTGAGAGTCGAGCTTTTTGCTGCGGGTAGCCCTACTATTAGAGAAATAGAGGACTCATCTGAGTGCAATAATCATTGTAGTATAAAGACACATGTCTGGCAGGTCCAGTCACTAGTTAATCAGTGCTCCCAGATATATAAACATCATGAAGACAGAAGAACACTCCAAGCAACTCAGACAAAAGGTTACTGAGAAGTACTGCATGAGATGGAGGATGAGTACAAAACAAATTTCAAGTCACTCAACATCTTAAAGGAGCTCTGCTAAATCTATCATTAATAAATGGATGGAATATGGCACATGTGTAAATCTCCCTAGAGCAGGCCATTTCCACAAACTCAGTGACTGTGCAATAAGGAGATAGTGAGGGAGGACACCATGACAACCAAGACTGCTCTGAAGGAGTCGAGATGGGATAGACTCTGGTTCTTCACCTGTCAAGGATTTATGGGAGAGGAGAACAGAGAAAGCCACTGGTGAAATATCTCAACTAGAGTTTGCCCAAAGGCATGCGGGGAAATTCCAAGGCGAGCTGGAACAATTTGTACTAGACCCACAATTTGGTCTAGAACAGGAGTCATCAACTGACAGACTCCGGTCCGGATCCAGACCCTGAGAGTCCTCCATCCAGACCCCAAAGCTTTTTTATATATACTGTATATCTTCTACCATTCAATCCTTTTCGGGTCACCGGGGGGGGGGGGGGGGGGTGCTATCCCAGCGTCTTTGGGTGAGAAGCAGGGTACATCCTGGACAGATTGCCAGTCTTATCGCAGGGCCAACACAGACAGAAAAAAAAACCATTCACACTCACAATCATACCTAAAGACAATTTAGAATCCCCAGCTGATGCCAGTTAACCTAACCCGCATGTCTTTGGCCTGTGGGAGGAAACCGGAGTAAACCCACGCAGACACGGGGAGAACATGCAAACTCCACGCAGAAGGGTCACCTATGGTCAAGGGGTGGGATCGAACCCACAGTGGTCAGGGGTGGAATCGAGCCGATGACCTTCTTGCTGTGCTGCCACAGTGCTAAGTATTGCACCACCAAGCTGCCGCTTTTTTATATAACCTGGGGGAAAATTATACCGTTTCGTTTTAACCAAACGAAAAAGTGGAACTGAAGTGCTGTATTGGCGGCTGCTCGGACATTTTATGGCATGAGACCTTGGATGTTCTCGAGGGGATGCAGCGGGAGGCAAAATCACCATTTGCTGTGGGTGTCACGCTAGGTGGACAGCCACGCTTCCTTCACAGTGTAGCCCGCGGAATGAAGCGCTGCTGTGAAATTGTGTCCACCGCCACTCTGGCTGCCTCTGATGGTACGTGTTGACCCGGGGTCTGTTGAAAGAAGGTCCCCACACACCCTCCACACCTTCCCCGGGACAGCGTCCCCGTTGGGCCGGCATGACATTGGTTATGGAGGTAATTTCCATGACCCCCTGATATCACGTAAAAACAGTTTGCTCCATATGTCACTGAACATGAAAAGTGCCACACACATCCACCTCCTCTCTCCCTGTGACAGAGTTGCCCAGACAGACACAGACGAGGTTAAAAAGATAAAAACATTGTTGACATAAAAAAACCTCTGAAAAATTCTGTAGTGTGGAATTATATTTTCTGTTCCTTTTTTAAGCTTACAGTTTGAAATTTTTTTTTAATACAGAAAATATAGTATAGAGGCAGACTTTCTGTGAGATTTTGTTTTTTAGATGCTAATGTTTTTTAAATGTATATAATTTAGTTTGTTTTCTCATGTTAAGCTTTACATTTTTAGGATTTAAGTTGAAGATTTTAGAATTTTAGAGCTATTTATTTGGAGTCAAAAACACATTTAGTATTCCCCTGTATTATTATGATTAAATTCTTACATGTTTTGTTTGAAATTGAGCAAATAATTCATTTGTGTAAAAGCAAATGATATTGGCCTGCTGGAGACAGCTGTGCTCTTCTAAAAGAATGTCCATGAAAGGATGACAGTTCTTAAAGTTGGGAGGGGGGGGTGCAGTTATGGTGCAGGCATAGTGTAGTTGACTACTAATCAGAGGGTCAGGGGTTCGATTCCCACTCTGTCTGCAGTCTGCATGTCAAAGTGTCCTTGAGCAAGACGCTGAAGCGCCATTTGCTCCTGGTGGGTCAGGCCAGTGCCGGTGCATGGCGGCTCTGCCGCCATTAGTGTGTGAATGGGTGGATAGCAGGATCTGTAAAGCACTTGGGTCATCTAGAGATGAGTAAAAAGCGCTTTATAAGTGAACACCATTTACCATTTAAAAGCACATTTTCAGATAAATTTGTCCATGTGACTTGTTACATTTCTCTTCCATTTCTTTTATTAAAAGATGTTTGAAGTAAATTCATGGGTCATTGCAAACACTTGGCTTTAAAAGTACCAAGCTGTCACACAGTGAGAGGAAAAAAAATCCTAAAAAAAAGCACTGAGAATTGTTTTAGAGTCAAATCAGACACCCTGAATCACAATTGTATCGTGAGGTACCTACAGATTCCCAGCCCTAATTCGGACCTCAGTTGGGGAGGAGGACTGACTTAATGGAGACCTCTTGCAGTTTTAGTTGGTGACCCCTGGTCTAGAACATAACAGTTGTTGATTTGTCACAATTAGTGCATTGCCCGTAGAACGCAAGTATTCCTGTCTGAAACAGGTATCCCAATCAGGCTTTCCAGGCCCAAATGTAGGCTGTGTTTGAAAGTGGAACACAAAGAGGTGTAGCCTATATGTAGGCAATGACATGTTAGACTTTGACAAATATAAAAGGGAGTAAATGGCACTAAGCTATATTTGATTGTGTGAATATTAATTACAGAATCCCTAAATATTGAAAATGAATGGGACATCCAATATTAGCGACTGTTTCACATTCCTTGTTTATTTGTTTGTCAGATCAGTTATTTGTGTGATCATTTTATCACTTACATTCATAATAGTGTATCTTGCACTTTGGGGAATGGGAGTTGTTCAGTCACCAGTATAATTATTTTAGTTTATATCTCTGTTCAGTGATGGAGTTCAGTGTAATATTGAATTTCTTCTGTGTATCGTCAATAAACTCATGCAGTACTATAACAGGACACGTTTACAAATATTTGAGACCCATTTCAGTGCATCAGTTTATATTTTAGCAATATTTTGTTATTAAAAGGTTTTTTAAAACTTTAATGCTAAGATTGAGGCGGTGCTTATATTGTCGTGCTGGGGTGATACCGAGGCCAAATAATGATCTGAACTTTGAGGGCGTGACTGGCAAAGACTGAGTGCCGCCGCTCTATTGTAAGTGTTTGTTTTTTTTTATTGATGCAAGGAGATTATTTATTATTATTATTATTCCACCTGAACTATCGCATTTTTGACCCTCTAAATATTAACCAAAATGTATTTTTTTTCACACACACCTCAGGCCCAGTGAAAAATTTTATAACTGGAAAAAATATGTGCCCTATGCTGAAAATTTATCCAGCATATGGGTGATAGGAGGAGCGCACCATGCTGGAGGACACCAAGGCTGCCCTGTTGGACCTGGACAAAGTCACTGTGTTCTTCAGGCAACTGGATGACGAGTATCTAGTGGCAAACACGCCGGTGTGGTACCAGGTGGAAGGCAGCAGACACGCCCTGAGGGTCACCCTGTTCCTGGACAGCTGTCACTTCAGCGAGCTGCCCAGCAGGCTGCAGAATGGAGGAAGTCTGAAGATCCACACCGTCCTCTTCACCAGAGCTCTGGAGCGTCCAGACGGCGTCTGTCCTCAGGACCTGTCCTCCATGGAGGAGTTCCAGCAGCGCACCAACGCCGTGTCCCTGGAGAAGGTGAAGGTGTACTACCGCAGACTCAGGGCCTTCTACCTGGAGAAGTCCAACCTCCCCACTGACTCCAACACCACGGCCATGAAGATAGACCAGCTGCTGCGTCCTCTCAACACTCTGGACGACCTGTGCAGACTGATGCAGTCCTATGTCAACGTCCGCCCCGCTGCCCAGGGCCACCCATCGGGCGTCAGCGTGCTGTGTGTGTCCTCGGAGCTGTGCAATCGCCTGGGGGCCTGCCACGTCACCCTGTGTGGCACCGGCATGCAGAGGTGTACCTTGACCGTGACCCTGGAGCAGGCCATGATCCTGGCCCGGAACCATGGCTTGATGCCACGCTGCATCATGCAGACCATGGACATCATGAGGAAACAGGGAGCACGGGTGGAGCTCTCTGCCAAGAACCTGAAGGTGATGGACCAGATGCCTTCAGCAGCTCCAAGGCTCTACAAGCTGTGTCTGCCGCCTTCAGATGGAGACCTGTAGGAGCGCTGGGGGAGGGTGGAGCAACAGACACCACCATTAACAACCCAAGGATCATTCCAGCATGGACGCCGCGAGAGTCTTCGCCATGACTGAAACTGATACGACTTCTGACGACCAGTGCAGAGTATCTGATGATGGAGGAGAAGGAATTGTAGAGATGTTACTGCTCGTGTTATTAACTGGAATTAACCAAACTACCTGTAACCCAGATCATTTCGCCTTGGACTGCAAGCTCTGCCTCAGCATGGGATGGCATCCCCCAGGGCTCCATGCTGGGAACCCCTTGGTTTTAGCTGCAGGGAAGTCCCAGAACAGACTTTGGAAATTTGATTTTGGAAATAGGAAGTGACGGGAATGATAAAGATGGCAGCGGGGGGGGGGGGGGGGGCAGTTGCATGTGCAATTACTGTAGGTGTAGTGTGAGTACTGTATTACTGCACTATATGAAGGATAGCTATTTATTGTGTCCAGAAGGAGTTTTTATTCTTGTTTGTATTTTTTAATGGCTCACTTACTCGTATCAGGTATTAGAGTCTAAAAACATTCCAGTACTGAACAGTATTTAAAGGACCAATGGCTTGCCGTCGTAAACTGCTCCTGTTTTTGTTTTTTTTTGTTTTTTTAATTTAAGTGCGGGGATCTCAGCGATGTCAGGAAGTGTTGGTCTTCAGGGAGCGAAAAGGGACAAGGTGGAGTCGAGCTAGCTATAATCAGGAGTTTGGATGGCGGAAGCTAAAATCAAACTATAAGATAAATTATTAATATATTAATGCTAGTGGAGAGTTTTTAGCACATTTTTTAAAATTGACTTTTGTGTTGTTTGTTGAAAGAAGTGCACCGATTGGTCCATTCAGTGTTAGCAGAAGAAAAGTGTACTGTAACAAAAAGAGACTGTAGCATCAGTTTACTCTATTTTTTTTGTGTACATACAGATGTTAACGGCGTCAACAGATGGGAGATGAGATTCATTTTACATTATTGCTATAAATTAAGTCTTATTTTTTATGGGAATAATATAGATTATAAAGTGGGGTTTTTGCAATTGTGCATTTGAAGAGAAGCTGTGTAACCTCACTGACGACACGTTGACAACTGTTAAAGATGGCTGACATTGAGGAAGCGTGGTCTGGTTTGAACTGAGCGGCGTCGCTCTGCTGTAGCATGACTAGCTTACGACAGACGTCCAGTTTAATTATCGTTTCAGTGTAAATTCACTAGGCCTCTAAGGATAATTAATATATCAACTTATCATATGAAAATTATTTTTTACACTTGTACAAAATGAGGAGGAAGAATATGAAGGCAGCTCATTTCAGTGTAAACAGCATTATATCATAAGTTCATTTTTTAAAATTATACTTAACACACTGATTTATCGAGGTAATTTTTATAACGTTTGTATACCACTGTTAATAGTCTCTCGGCGCCACACCAGTCGGCTGCCTTTTGCAACAGCGGCTCGATTCCGAGTTTTTTTTCCCCTTCCTCTCTCTTTTGATGCTCTGAGTGTTGCTATCCCTGTGCTGTTGCAATCCTGGAATTTCCCCGTTGTGGGACTAATAAAGGCTTATCTTATCTTATACGTCCCGCATTCGTGGAGCAAAGGTTGTAGTTCCCCCCATGTTTTTTTTTCTCCCACCTTTGGTTAAAAAAAAAAAAAAAAAAAAAAAAAAAGGTGGCTCCAATCAGCTGATCACTTAAACCATAGAGCTCAGCTGTTTCCATGATAAATCAACTTCAGGGAAAAAGCACACGCCATGCATTATCTTTTTTTAACTTTATTGAAAATAACTTTTTTATCGCCATCAGTTAGCGTGCCTTTGAGCCAGGTCGTGTCTGGCTGCGTAAGCTGTGTTTGAAAGTGGAATACAGAGGCGTAGCCTATATGTAGGCAATCACACATGTTAGACTTTGACAAATATGAAAGGGCCTGAACTAAGATTTATTTGGTTGCGTGAATATTAATTGCAGAATAATAGAAAATGAATGGGACATCCAATATTAGCCACTGTTTAAGAACCACTTGTTTATTTTTTTTGTTAGTTCACTTATTTGTGTGATCTTTTTTGAGTTACTGAGCATTTTTGTGTCCAATTTGGTGACGGCCGTTGTTTAGTCAAACCGTGCATGTGGCCGCATGTGATATGCAGTTGATCTGGGCATTCTGCTCCACAATCATTAACTTTTAATAATTGTGCGAGCACACCGAGAAGAGCGCCATCAGCGACAGCGAGTCGTGGTCCTGCAAAGGGACTCCTGTCTACCGCTGACTGAGGCAGGCTGGGCGTGCCTCCCCGCGAACAATCGTGGAGTACCCGGTCAAACATCGGTGGGAGAAGCAACAGCTGAACTGGTGGATCGCAGTCCTTCGCAGGGAGCCAAGCTCAGCCTGCCTGGTTAATGGGAGTCTCGGCTGTTGCTGTACTCGTGGTGCCAGCGGTTCAGCTGCTGCTCCATCCCCCCTTCCCCCAGCGCACCTGCGCACCTCGTGTTCTCCATGCAGAATTATCCATTAGACCTAGAACGATTCAAGAGACATGCGTGGAACAAATACACAGACTGAGGTTTCTTGCATTTATAGATAGATGAATGCAGCCTTTGGACACAAAAGCAGCAGGTGTTCAGTGTCACTGCATACCAGATTGTAGCTCCTTTAATTGAGTTTTGTGTGTTTAAGGATTATGGTTCCTATACTGACTATGCATGTCATTGTATAATGGAACAATAAATATCATGGCAACTGTCAAATTTCTTATCTAATTAAATTAAAATAAAAATGTAATATTATTGAATCCATCTAACACTAGTCTGATCTCTGTAATTTTGTATTATTTTTACAGAGGATAGATAAGTGAAGCTAAAATTTTCTCAGGCAGTATACAAAAACTATTCAAAGGTAACCTGGGGACTGATTTGATATCTCAAGAGCTGCAGTCATGTTTCACTAAAGCTGGATTCATGCTGCACCTCTGCTGTCCGCGTACGTGCAACCAGAAACCTCATGTGACGAAATTTATGTCACCGTCTCCAGTCTGCTAGTGTCCACAGGGCTTTAAGCTGGATTCATGCTGCATCTCTGCTGTCCGCGTACTTGTAACCGGAAACCTCGTGTGACGAAATTTACGTCATCATCTCCACTCCGCTAGTGTCCGCAGTGCTCAACCACGGAAAACCGCGTGCAGCCCAAATTTTGTGACTGCACCGCCTGCCCACGACCTGAACGCGTTGAAAAGCGCATGTGCAAGACTGAACATCCCATTCACGAGGTGGCGATATCGACACAGCATACCAAGACAAAGTAGACAAAGAAGACAACGAGGAAGTGGAAGACGAGAATTAACATACATGAATCATACATACATACTTCAGCAGCAGCAGCATCTTCGTGGAAAAGGAGTGAAAACGGGGAAGTCAAGCAGCAGAAAGCAGGCAGCGTCTCTTTGCTGTTGAAAACCCTGGTGCGTTAGCGCATCGGCGCTACCTATAGGGCGGGAGTGAAACTACAAATGATGGTTGTGCGCATGCATCAACCGCTTGGCCTGGATAGATGAAAAAAGTGAGCATGTACAGAGCCACGTGCATGCCAGGTTTGTCCAAAGCCCACGCGAACCAAAGTGGACTAGAGGGGAAATGCAGCATGAATGAGGCTTTACTGCGGACGTCCGTGGGCAGCCCAAATTTTATGACCGCGCGGCCTGCCCACGACCTGACCGCGTTGACAGTGCACGTGCAAGACTGAACATCCCATTCACAAGGTGGTGCTACCAACACAGTTAACAAAAACAAAGTAGAAGAGAAAGACAATGAGGATGCAGAAGACAAGAATAAACATACATGGAGAAGAGCACTGCAAAATGGTAATTCCTCCTTTTCCTTGAAACAACGCCGTTGTTGTTGCTATAAAAAAATGTGTGTTGCTCTCGTGTTTATAGCCGGCAAACAAACTGGCGTGTTGGCGTATCTGCACTACCCTGTGGGTTGCATGGAACAAAACTGCAAATAACAGTTGTGCGCATGCGTCAACCGCTTGGCTTGGTAGACGATAAAAAGTGAGCATGTACAACACCACATGCGTGCCGGGCTCATCGAAAGCACACGCGGACGAAAGCGGACCAGAGGGGAAATGCAGCATGAATAGGGTATAACACAGGACTTTGTTGATTTCTTTCTACACATTGGAGTGCCCACTGTATCTCCCCAATTTTTGTTCTGCCTGACTTACACTACCGTTCAAAAGTTTGGGGTCACCCAGACAATTATTTTGTGTTTTCCATGAAAAGTCACACTTATTTACTACCATGAGTTGTAAAATGAATAGAAAATATAGTCAAGACATTGACAAGGTTAGAAATAATGATTTGTATTTGAAATAATAATTTTCTCCAGATACTCAACCTGCTCAAAGGAAGGTCAGTTTTATAGCTTCTCTAACCATCTAAACTGTTTTCAACTGTGCTAACATGATTGCACAAAGGTTTTCTAATCATCCATTAGCCTTCTGACGCAATGAGCGCTAATGGTACATTGTACCATTAGAACACTGGAGTGATAGTTGCTGGAAATGGGCCTCTATACACCTATGTAGATATTGCACCAAAAACCAGACATTTGCAACTAGAATAGTCATTTACCACATTAGCAATGTATATTAGATATTAGAGTGTATTTCTGATTAGTTTAAAGTTATCTTCATTGAAAAAAACAGTGCTTTTCTTTCAAAAATAAGGAAATTTCTAAGTGACCCCAACCTTTTGAACGGTAGTGTACTTTTTTAAAATTTCCCAGGCTCACATTTCTTCCAACATGACCTACACTCTTTGAACTGGGAAGGCTCTTTGATTGGAGAACACTCAGTATTTCTAATCTAAACTTCTAACAGACCAATGATTTGACTCCTGTGACCTTTATACCAACAACAGCCAGTAGTGCGCTGCCTCTTTTGTTTAGGTCCTGCACCTATTCTTGTTGTAGCTGCTTTTTTAAAATCAACTGTCAAACTCAAAAAGGGGAGCAAATCTAAAAACTCAGTTCAAATCAAGAGCCATGCTGGCCACCATTTACTGAAAAACAGATTGAAACTTAGTTTTAAACAGCAAAATAATGACAGCTGGAGACCTTACACCTTATAACATGCAAAAGAGAAAACTTATGGATGAGCATCACAAATGTTATATTTTTTCCTCTGTCAGTTGTGTCATTGAAGCTTTTCTAGTGAAATGGTTTTTATAGGCTGTAATGTTTTGATCATCCATCCATTCGTTTGACATTTTATATTATCACTACAATATAATGTCAAGATTTCTGATTGAATTGACTTCAAATGGATACAAAAGCCCTGATTGATCAATGCCTTGGAAGCATTTGATTTTCAGACGCATCTAATGAGGGGTCCCATTTATTTTGGGGACGGGATGAGGTTGTCCTTTTTTTTTTTTTTTTAATCCCCCGCCAGTTGAAGCCCAAAGGGGTCAAAGAGCCCTTTGGGGGAAGACCGAAGGGGGATTATGTTATGGGTCAGTCCATCTGTCCGTCTGTCACACTTTTGTGAAGTCAACTCCTCCTACAGTTTTGGGCCAATTGTTTTGAAACTTGGTATCATGGTTTGATATACACTGATGTGCATATTGCAATTTCACTTTCATCGGATGACCTTGAGATCAAAGGTCAGGCCAGATTTTTCCCTAAATCTTCTAAACACAGTAACTACTGAAAGAAATGATGTAGGCTTTTCAAATCTATACAGTAGTTGTATCTAATACACATCTTACACCCTCACCTAACTATGGGTTTGGGGTTAAGGGGTCAAAGGTTCAAAGTTAACATTACATTTGCACTATGGTAAATGCTACATTTACGATTACTATAAAACGAGTAAAGCTAGGGCCACCAAACCTGGTACATAAGTTCACCCTGTGACCTTGAAGTGTGGCTATGGTGTTAGGATCGCAAGGTCAAAGGTCAACATCAAAATGGCTTATAAACTATATCTCAACAACAAAGAAAGCTAGGGTCACCAAAGTTGCTGCAAAGGTTCACCTTGGGATCCTGACCTACAACTATGGGTTGTGTACTTTGTTGTGTATTCGTGTATGATAAGTTTGTTCTGCCACAGTAATTGTATTGAAAAGTTGAAAACTGCTCTCTGTTAGTAAGTATTGGGATCTTCAAAGAAAATGGAGGTGGAGAATATTGCACTCGCCTCAGAGTGCTCTTGTTCATTCTATTTTATTTTGTCACCACTACAGCTTCTGCATTTCTGATGGGATTGATTCCTGTTTATAGAGAAGCTTTAACTGAAATGAAGAGTTTAATTTTTGGGGAAGGGGACTTATATTTTTCCCAACTGTGGGTCACCCCCACAGCCTACAGACAAGCAGAGCGCTCAGCTGGAGCAATTAGCAGAACAATGAGATGTGTGTATTGAGATCAATAGGCAGCTTCTCTTTGTCTAGCTCCTTCCTGCCAGTATCCTGCTGTTATGTTGACTCAAATGCAGGTGTTCATGACTTCCTGCTCTGTACTGTGATGCAAATGTCCCATGCCTTCCTGCATTTACTGTAATGTAAATGTGCCTTTCATGTATTGTCTGTAACGGGGTATATAAGCTGACTGAAATTCACATGTTCTCTCTCTCTCTGACTACGGCTTCTGACACACGCATTGCCTGAGAGCCTGAGGGCTCGCTCTGGCACACTTATACAGTGCTGGGGTGAGTTCTGTGATGGCGGAATGAAATAAAACCCACTTTTAAACCTCACTTCGCTTCTTATTATTTCATGCCGCCACACAACCATTTTATCTTGATCACAGTTCTCATTAGGAGCCCCTGATATGCAGGAGCATGGGGTGTGTGAGCTTCCTCTTTCATTATACATTTAAAAGCACCCAGAACATTTTTTTCTCAAGGAAAGGAAAATTATGTTTTTCATTTTCATCTCCAACAGTGTAGTCAATGTGGGAGACGTGGAAAAATGTGAAAAGAAAACTTTTCAGATCTGGATGTGAAAAGCAAATATTTTACTTTCTATGTCTTCAAAACCTGTTCTTCCAAATGCACCTTTTCATTTTTTATACTCCATGCAGCAAAGCTGTGTAGTGTATTATGATTTCAACCCATTCATCCATTCATTTGTTCAACATAATGGCGTCACTCTAGCTTCTACATTTCTAATCAAGTTGACTTCAGATTTATACAGAAGATTTAACTCATCAGTACCTGTGATTCTTCTGATTTTCAGACACATGTGATGAGGGGTTCCGTGTATTTTGGGGAGGGGTCATTTTATGTTGTCTCCACTCTACATTTCTGATGGGATTGACTTCCTATTTAGACAGAAACTTTGACTGAAATTAGGGATTCCAATTTTGGGAAGGGGGGCTTATTTTTCCAGTTCATTCTATATTGATCACATTTTCTTTAGGGGCCAGTGATATGCAGCTGCGTGTATGTGTGAACTTGCTCACTAAGGATCTTTCATTTTTGTACATTCTAGCCTGGAGGTGACAGCGACTGTAGATGCACACTGACTGATTAATGTATCATTAGAAATGGGTTTAGAGTAGACTAGCTTGCTGGCCTTGATTGATACCTGCTGCAGCAGTGCATTCTGGGATTTGTAGTATCCGTGGTGTATATTAGGGATGGGAATTAACTGAAGCCCCACAGTATGATGTTAACCCAGTACTTGGGTCGAAATACAATATTACCACAATCTTGTCATTCACTGAATATTGAAATATCATATATTATGATTTCCTATCCCAATCTCTGTCTTGTTAAACTCCTGGCTAGATCTCATGAGTCGCTCATTTGCTATGCTGACCTGACCAGACAGTGAGCATGGAAACAAATCATGTGATTTAATAAAAACTCCCCTTCACTGGAAGGCCTGAGTTTGTTTCTCAGTGGGGCATGCTCCTGTCTGGGGGTGGTGGGGGTAATTGACACCCGAAGTGTGTTCACCATGCCCATTCTGCTCCCATGGCAGTTTCGGGATGCTCCACTCTTGCTTTTGGCTTTGTTCCAGGGCGTCGGCGGTGGGGATGCTTCCCCATGCCCACCTTCCAATCCTCCATAATTTGCAGTCCCGGGCAACGTGCTCAAACTCTCTTGAAAGCAAAGTGGGCGATCACACAGCAGCTGGTAGATTGGAGGCCCAAACTGCCGGCATAAAAGCAAATCACATGCTGACCTTTAACGTTGTCTTTTGACACTCAAGAAGGCTAAAACTGCCTGCAGAATATCCATGTGTGTGTGTTGCCCCTGCCTTTTAGGTGAGACTCGTGACTTATGTGAATTTCTGTTTCAGGCTGAAGATGTATGTGCATGCTCCATTCGATCATGTCAAAGTCTTCATGAAAGCAGAAGAGAGAAAGGCCAACTCTGTGAGGTGAGATTGTTTTTTCTGCTCTTTTACTCTGGTTGTTATTGTGATGTAATGGGTTTTATGTTTTAATTTGAAGTGAGGCAGAAGGGGAAAAAAATATTGTCATCACTTCCATTCATCGGTCCAATTGTTGCTTACGATGTTTAGTTTTTTTAGTAACTGTTATTTGGTGAATAATTAAGCAATATTACACAAGACGGAGTTATGGTATCATAATTATAGTAACTGCGGCTGTGATACTCTTAATGCCCGCCAATGTCGAGTGTAATATTGCTTTTATACAACAGTTCCGGCAAGCAAAATTTATTAAATGACAGCAATACCAGACAAAATATTGTGATTTTTTTGTTTGTTTGTTTAACCAGTTATTTTGTGCAGCTGAGAAAAAAACAGTCCCTAAATCTAGCCAGTAACTGCTGCTAAACCTCTCAATCAGCATGAAGACGTCTATTGTCATTTCACACACATAAACAAGTTAAATATTGTCAAGTGCAAATGTAATAAGTGTTTATAAAATATACCTGTTAAGTCGTCGTCGTCGGCCTCCGTCGGTCTATGATGACCATGGAAGAGAATCCTAAACGTCTACTCTGCTGGAACAGCACCGCCTGCGGCTGAACAGGCCAATGCGCACCGGTGTTCTACCTTCCAGCGTTGGGCGTTGGTAGGATTCAAGCCTGGGCAGGAAGATATAGAGGACAAGATGTTACCCATGCAGCATGTCCCCCCTCTCCACATCACTGATGAATCCAAAGGAACAGCAGGGCTGCTATAGTTTGGCACCAGCGCTGTCGCAGGAGCTGCCAAAACGATGTTGAGCACAACAGAGAACTGCCTTAGGGGCTCCGACTCCAGATTTTTCCTCAGGGTTGACTCCCGAAGCCTTTCCCGTGACCGGGTGTGCCGCAAGGCAGCGGAGGTTTGAAATCAGGGTTTACCTTCCCCTAGATGGGCTACCTTCCCAGGTTGACGAGCCACCATCTACCCGAAGCATCTGGTTTTAAGGCGCCAGAGATCCGCCCTCGCCCCTTCTCCTATTAGTAAAAGCAGTTCCGCCGGGCTTAGAGACTAAACCACACAGGCAGGCTAGGAGTTGGACTTAGTTGTCAGAGGCTTTTCGAGACGCACGCCATAAGGAGCATTTTATGAGCACTGGGAGCTTAACCCCAGTGCCGCTCCTGGCTATGACAACCTTGGAACCAGTTAAGTATCTATCGATCGCCAGAAGCTAGTAGTTAACGTGTTAGCGATTTAGCACATTTTGCTTGCTTTTCTTTGCATTTTCAGGTGAAATAAGAGTCCATCACTACAAAGGTATTGTGGTTTGTTAATCGAGACAATAAACAAACTCTAGCACTGCCTATTTTTTTAAACAGATGTTTGCCGGGTAGACAGAAGTCGACCTTTGCAAAAGGGTGGGACTTCCGGGTCATAGATGTTTAATTTTTTTGTCAAACAGCGCTTCACTGTGGAAATTAAGGTATCCAAAACAGTACTGCAGTTGTCAGAGTTGATTGAAAAATACTGTTAGTAATTAATGTTATTAGAACACTTTTGAAGCGGAGTAATGCATATCCAGTGAAATTGGAGTGTAATTATTGCAGATTATAGTAACTCCTGGAATCCCTATTGCCCAATCAAATTGCTTGGTCGGAACTAACTGTTGTATAATCACATTTATATAGTTATTCATGTTGCACATTTTGTTTTTCCCAATTTCTTATATAAAAACTTTTTTTTGTAATGCATATCACCTTCTTAATCATATTCCTGTAAATTATAGTTTCTGGCCTGACTTGAATGATCCCTTTCAACATTAATAAAGAAAACCAACAGGACACAAGATTTTTAAATCACGCTTATTAGTTAACTTAAAAAAAGCCACATATTATAAGCTTATGCAGACCTTTCCCAGATAGACCTCAAATGGCTACTTCTTTTTTTTTCCTTTTTGACCTGAATCCACCATTAGCAAAGTCATTAATCAAGAAAATTCACTTGTTTCCATTTTCATCATCCATCCATTTATCACTCCTTTCTTGCTCTTTGACATCCCACCGTGTCTCATGCACTTTCCACCTTATTAAACAGGCAGGGTGATGGCGATGATAGCGCTGCTTTGACTCACCTGCTTCTAGAGTCTCTGTCTTCCATTTCCACCGAATCGTGGAGTGAATGATGATCCTGAGCTGTCATAGTCATTGCCCCCTGGCCCAGATGAAGAGTCAAGAAACCTCCCGTCACATCTTTCATTCTTGTCACACACATGCACACATGCTCCTTTTGTGTGTAGCGCAGTGGGTTGGGCTGTGTGCTTTGTCTCAGCAGATTAATTATATTTTATGACACAAAATGGAGGGGAATTACTGAAAGATTTAGCATGAGCTGTCAGGCTGTCATTTATTACCCTTGAAATGCACATTATCTCTGATGCCACACACATTTAAGGTATGCTACTAATGGCAGGGTGATAATTCATCTTGATCTATTATATTGATACATCTTTCTAAGATAATGAAGCCAAAATTATTCCTCATGTTTGTCAGCTTCTGTCATAATGATAGAATGGTCAGCTCTTGTGCAGGTGCCACACCTGAGAAAACACACGACGCAGAGAAGCTAAGTTTAAACAATTTATTAATCCAAAAACAAGCAGAGTTAGGAGAAAGTACGTCACTCGCCAGAGGAAGACTCAGTCTGTGGAGAGGAGATGAGAGCTGGTTAATAGAATGAGAGAGATCAGGGAAAGTGGGAAACAAATTGGCACTTACAGGAGTTGAGCAGAAAGCCCGGCAGAAAACTCCCGCAGAAATTACATGAACCAGCGGGATGAGGCTGACAGGTAGTAGGATTGGAGAGGAGCTGGGGATGATGTCTGACCGGGTGGAGACAGGTGGCTGAAGCGGAGATGAGGATGATGAGGCAGGTGAGCGCACAACAATCCCCGGAGACGCACCGCACAGATGTCAGTAACCTGAAGGGAGAGAGAAAAGGAGAGGAATTAATTTCCACTTCCTCGGTTTTAAATGCTGAGGCACTTGCTAGTTGTAGGCAGTATACCCAATGAGCCAGCGCTGAAGCATTCGCTTGATGGTCCTTTTATGTGCTGGCAAGGCAGAATCAGCAGGTGCATCCACTCACGCAGGTGTAATGATTACTTGCAGAGTCGGGGAATCTCTAACAGGAAGGAGGGGGCGCACACTCACCTGAACATGACAGTGCTCCCCCCCCCCATCCCCAAGGGGCTCCTCCTGGCGGTCCACTGGGCTTATTAGGATGGGCTTTGTGAAAGGCCTGGACCATCCCTTTGTCTTGGAAATGGGACCTGGAGATCCACGACCTTTCTTCGGGGCCGTAGCCTCTCCAGTGGACTAGATATTGGAGGCTTCGGCCCCGACGGCGAACGTTCAAAATTCTCTGGATGGTGTAGGTAGTTTGGCCGTCAAGGATCCGAGGAGGAGGAGGCGTTTTTTTGGGGGGGGGGGCGCAAAGAGGACTGGCGGAGAGGGGATTGATTCATGAAACGTGGAACGTTGGGTGGATGCGGAGAGTCCGTGGGAGCTGCAGGCGGACCGTGACGCCATTGACTATCTTAGAGATGGGAAATGCACCCAAGAAGTGAGGTAATAATTTCTTAGATTCCCTCTTCAGGGATACCTAGTCCGCTGATAGCCAAACGCGGTGCCCAACAACATATTTGGGAGCTGGTGTCTGCTTCCGGTCCGCATACTGGCGGTTACGCTCTGTAGAGCAGAGGAGGGTGGCTCGGGTGGCTCTCCAGAGCCAGCGGCAATGGCATGCGTGAGCCTCCACAGACAGCACTGTGACTTCCCTCGCCGACATAGGCAACGGGGGAAGTGGGGGGTACTCCATGGAGGCCTCAAAGGGTGTAAGTCCCATGGCAGCAGAGACTGCCGAGTTGTGGGCATATTCCACCCGGGTCAGATGGGTTCTCCATGTAGAGGGATTTTCAGATGCTATGCATCTGAGGGCGGCCTCCAGGGACTGGTTGGTACGCTCAGCCTGCCCGGTGCTCTGTGGGTAGTAACCTGAAGTGAGACTGACCATAGTTCCCAGTGATCAGCAGAAGGATTTCCATACATTTGACGTAAATTGTGGTCCCCGGTCAGACACAATGTCCAGAGGAATTCCATGTAGACGAAAAATGTGAGTGGTTAGGAGGTTGGTGGTTTCAGAGGCGGAGGGTAACTTGGGGAGGGGTGCCAGATGAATTGCCTTGGAGAAGCGGTCAACAATGGTGAGTATGACAGTTTTACCTTGTGAAGGGGGAAGTCCTGTGACAAAATCCAATCCAGTGTGGGACCAAGGTCGACTGGGAATAGGTAAGGGGTGAAGCAGGCCAGCAGGAGGTGAGGAGTTGGATTTATTGCGAGCGCAGGTCCGGCATGCTTTCACATAGTCCTGGACGTCCGTCCACAGGGTGGGCCACCAGAACACTCGTCGAATAAGGTTTATAGTCCGGGACACCCCAAGGTGACAGGCGAAGTGGCCCCACTGGATGATGTCGCTGCGGAGGGTGGCTGAAACAAACAGGCGATCACTTAACCCCCCCCACTTCCCCGCCGGTCGGGCTCCACAGACTGGGCCTGCCGGACCCTCTGCTCAGTCTCCCAGGTAAGGGCTCCGAGGATGCACGAAGGCGGCACAATAGGCTGGGAGAGGGAAGAGGGGTCTAGAGAGTTTGGGTTAAATTGGCGGGAGAGAGCGTCCGATTTAAAATTCCAGGCGCCAGGTCTGTAGGTGATGGTAAAATTGAACCTAAGAAAAAATAAGGCCCAGTGGGCCTGCCTGGCGCTGAGTCTGCGGGCCGACCGTAGATACTCTATAAATTCTTATGATTGGTCCACATAACGATGGGATGGATCGCTCCCTCCAGCCAGTGTCTCCACTCCTCCAGGGCCAACTTAATGGCCAGCAGCTCTCTGTCTCCTACGTTGTAATTCCTCTCTGCTGGGGTGAGCCACCTAGAGAAGTACGCAAATGGGTGGAGCTTCTGGTTGGAGGCTGAGCGCTGTGAGAGGACAGCACCCACCCCCGAATCAGAAGCATCCACCTCCAGGGTGAACCAGAGCTGAGGATCGACCTGGGCCAAGATGGGGGTATTAGAGAACAGACCTTTTTTTTTCCACAATATCTTTATTGAACCTTTTTCTTTTTTTTTAACAAACATGATACAAACAATCAAACACTAACACTAAAGTACTACAAAAAAAAAAAATGCCCTAAAAACACCAACAACCACCAACAAAATCAAGTCTTCAACAATGCTCCTCTGTTTAGTCTAGACAATCCAATACATTAGTATACATATTATGTTCACCAGTTTGGAATTTACAAGGTCCACACACATCATTCACCTTCTTCTTCAAGAGTTATGTTTAAATTTTTTACATAATCAATAAAAGGTCTCCATATATTCTCAAACACAATTTCCTTTGATTTCAGTATATATGTTATTCTTTCTAATGGAAGGTTTGTTAACATCTGTCTTAACCACTGAGTCACATCTGGTCTATGAGTCTTTTTCCATAATAGTGCAATACATTTTTTGGCATTAAGCAAACTGAGGTCTATGAATGTTCTTTCACTTTTATTGAAATTATGCTTTTCTGGGTACAGACCCAACAAAAACAGTTTAGGATTCAATATGATTTGTTTTGAGATTATTTTTTCAATTGTTACCCTCACCTCTTCCCAAAACATTCTTATTAATCTACATTCCCATAAACAATGAAATAGGGTTCCTTTACTTTCCATGCATTTTGTGCATGTATCTGGTATATTTTTGTTATATCTATTTAACTCCTCCGGTGTAACATACATCCGCATTAACCATTTGAAATGTATCAATTTAAGGCGTGCATTTATTGATTTGGTTTGAGCTTCTGTACAAGCCAATTCCCATTGTTCCTCTGAAATTTCAATTTGCAGATCTTCTTTCCAGTAGTTTAATCTTTTCAGTGAATTTTCACTTGAAGATAGTGTCAATGAGTTATAAAACTCTGAAATAATACCCTTTCTTTTACTATCTTTCATCATCATTTTTTCCAAGGATGAATAAATAGGTCGAGTGAGAGCTTTATTTTGATTTGATCGAATAAAGTTTCTAAGTTGAAGATATTTAAAAAAATGTGTTCTATTGAGATTAAATTTGATCCTCAGCTCTTCAAAAGACATTATGTTGTCTGCACATGGCAAATATAAATCCTGAATCTTTTGTATCCCTTTTAAATTCCATACTTTAAATACAGCGTCCGCTCTCCCTGGTTTAAAATATTGATTACCCCATATTGGACTAAATTGTGACAATAACTGTGGTTCTTTTAAATAGTTTTTAGCTTCACACCATATTTTGATCATATGCTTTACAAATGGATTTTTAACTTGTTTTTGTAATTTTTTTGCCGAATCTGAGTATATGAATATGGGAAGAGGTAAAGGTAAATTGTATGATTCCATTTCAGTCCAGTGAGGGAGATCATTTGATGAAAAATAATATGTCATAGACCTCAGTTGTGCCGACCAATAATACAACATAAAATTTGGACATTTCAGACCTCCACGATCAAATGGTAAATATAATAAAGACAAACGTAATCTAGCCCTCCTGTTGTTCCATATAAATTCCACTAACTTTTTTTTTATTCTTGAGAATAGATCTAAAGGTGGTGATAAGGGAATGTATTGAAATAAATAAAGTATTTTAGGTAAAATATTACTTTTAAGTATATTGATTCTCCCGATCATCGACATTGGTAGTGACATCCATCTCTGAGTTAACTCATTGATATCTGACATTAAGGCTTCATAGTTGACACTGGCGACTGATTCTAGCTTAGGCATAATTTGGATTCCTAAATATTTAAACTGATTTACAACATTGAATTGATTTACCTCAGGGGCTGGGTAATTTCTCTGGGTCTCATTTAGCATTAATATTGAAGATTTAGTTTTATTTATTTTATATCCTGATATTTCCCCAAAATTCTTTATTAAATTCAACAAGGTTGGAATTGATTTTTTTAGATTCGACATAAACAAAATTATATCATCGGCGTACAGGGAGATTTTATGTTCTGTTGGTCCAACTTTAATTCCATTTATTTGTGAATGTAAACGTATCGCTATCGCTAAAGGTTCAATTGCCATAGTAAACAGTAAAGGTGAAAGTGGACAGCCTTGTCGACATCCTCTATTGATTTTTATTGGTTTTGAAATATTGTTATTTGTTAGGATTTCTGCTGTAGCATTATTGTATATTATTTGAACCCATTTTATGAAATTATTTCCAAGTCCAAACCTTTGTAGGACTTCAAAAAGAAAGGGCCATTCAACTCTATCAAAGGCCTTTTCGGCGTCCAATGATAGGAGAGCTGTATCCGGTGTTTCTTTATTAAAATAAATAATATTAAATAGTCTTCTTACATTATGGAAGCCTTGTCTACCCTTTATAAAGCCATTCTGATCTCGATTAATAATATTTGGTAAAATTTCTTGTATTCGTCTTGCTAAAATTTTACAGATTATCTTAAGGTCGGCGTTTAATAGGCTTATTGGTCTCATATTTTCACATTTATTAGAGGGCTTACCTGGTTTTGGCAGCAGTATAATTAAGGCATTATTTATGTATGATGGTAAATTATTATTTTGAAATGCTTCTAAAACCATTTCCAAAAAAGGTTTTATTAATTTATTCTTAAATTTTTTATAAAGGTCAACTGGAAGACCATCTGGTCCTGCACTTTTTCCTGATTTCATATTATCAATGGCTAGCCCAACTTCTTCTTGACTAATTTTAGACTCCAATATCTCCCTGTTTTCATTTGGAATACACGGTATAGATAGTTCGTTCAAAAACCCATTTAGTTTTGTTAAATCAGGTTCATTTTTGGTATCATATAATTTTTCATAGTAATCTCTAAAGGCTCTATTAATTTCTAAAGGATCTATAACTACCTGTCCTTTACTTATAATACTGGTAATTGGTGTTTTAATTTCCAATTGTTTAATCTGCCATGCTAATAATTTTCCTGATTTTTCACCTTGTTCATAAAAAGATTGTTTCAATCTTAGAAGACTCGAGGCAGCTCTATTCGCTGATTTTTTGTTGTATTCAGCTCTCAAAATCAGTAATTCATTCTCCAACCTTGGGTCACTTCCTGCATACACTTTTTCCTGAAGACTTTTTATTTTATGTTCCAATTTAGCTCTCTCCTCTCGAGTCTTCTTAGATTTTGATCCTGTATAACTAATAATATGTCCCCTAATAAAAGCTTTGAAAGCCTCCCACTTTACACATGCTGATGTTTGTGTAGTATTGATGTCAAAGAACTCGTCTATCTGTTTTTCTATATACTTGACAAATTCCTCATCCTGAAGCCATTTATGCTGAAATTGCCATCTACCTGATTCCTTTGTCAATTTTTTATCTACATATATTAGACAACAGGGTGCATGATCAGAAATCACGATGTTATCATAAAAGCAGTTTTGAATCTTGGACCTTAATTCTGTGGAAATCAAAAAATAATCAATACGTGAGAATGTCTTGTAGGTACTGGAATAACAAGAATAGGCTTTAACTTGTGGTTTCATTTCTCTCCATATATCTAACAATCTCAATTCTTTCATAAAATGATTAATAGTCATCCTACATCCAATGTGCGTACAATCCAGTCCTGTTGATCTATCCACACCTGGATTCAATGTACAATTAAAATCCCCTGCTATTATATGTTGCCCTGTAAGTGATGATAAGATGAGAAATAAATTAGCAAAGAACTTCTGATCATCTATATTGGGACCATATAAGTTCACAAGATTTATATTTTCTAATAGCAAAGAACCTTGAATGATTACATATCTTCCAAATTTGTCTCCAATTACATTTTTCACCTGAAAAGGAACTGATTTATGTATGAGAGTCATAACTCCCCTGGCTCGGGATGAAAATGAAGAGGTGAATACACTTCCCTGCCATCTACTCCTAATTCTTTTAACATCCTCCTCTATCAGATGAGTTTCTTGTAAAAACACAATTCTTGAACCCATGTCCTTTATTTTATTCATAACTTGTTTAAGTTTTTTTAAATTTTGTAGACCTCTGCAATTCCATGAAGTTAAATTAAGATTAACACTTTGGTCCATGATCAATAGAGAGTTTAGGATTACCTTGCAGTGTAAACATGCTCATACAGAGAAGCAAAAACATGAGTGGTTGAACATTCATCCTACAAACTACACACAAACAAATTTCCCCTTCCCACACTTGTGGCAAACCCCCCAAAATCAAAAGAAAAATTCTGTCTCCCGATATAGCCATCGACCGTTCCACACCCACGGGGAACAGCCTAAGCCACTCCTTCTTCATCCTCCCAATCACCCTAACTCTGCTGCTTTTAATGACGTAACATTAACTCTCCTCTGTAGTTTTCCAACTTAACTCCAAAATTTTTAACAACTTTGTACATCATAGTTTTTTTTTTGTTTGTTTGTTTTGTTGTTTTGTTTTTTTAATATATAATACAATCTATATTTTGTAAACTTACTATTTACTTCAAGTCAGTCAGATGCCTGTGCAAATGCTTAATTATTCTACCTTATATTTTGTTCATGCTTAGCTCCCACCAGTCTCTTCTTCTTCTTTGATCTTCTTGATGAACTCCTGCGCCTCCTCTGGGGTCTTGAAGATGTGGGTTCTGCCCTCATACGTGGTCAGCAGTCTCGCAGGATAGATTACACCATGACGAATCCCAAGGTTGCGCAGCTCCTTACGTACGGGATCAAACTGCTTCCTCAATTGCTGGATTCCTGTGGCCAAATCTGGGTAGAACCGCACCTGCTGGTCCTGGTGTTTAATCTCTCCTTTAGCACGTGCAGCGTTGAAGATCTTCATCCTGTCTCTGTTGCTAAGAAACTTCATAATTAAGGTCCTCGGCGGTCCCTTATCTCTCCGTGGGCCAATACGATGTGCTTTTTCCAGAACCACTGCTGATTGCAACTCCTCGCTGCCCAGCACCTCCGGAATCCACTTTTCCAGAAAGGAACATACGTCCCGACCTTCTGATTCCTCTGGAAGACCCACCAGCCTCAAATTATTCTGTCTCGACCGAGATTCCAAATCCAAAATATTATCTTCCAGAGATTTTTTTTTTTTTTCCAAAGTGCGCACCTTTAATTGAAGACGGGTGACGTCATCTTCAGCACTAGCGAGACGGAGCTCCATCTGCGCCGTTCGTTCTACACAGTCACCCAATTCCTTTCTTATTCCTTCCAACGCTGTCATAATCCCATCAAATCTAGAGGAAAAGTCCGCTCTCATTGAACTCATGGCAGCCATCAGCGCATCTGCGCCATTCCCCGCAGACATCGCACCGCCGCCAGCCTCCTCCGCCATATATGGAGTTTTGTTTGCTGCGTCACAGACCTGAAAGTCCGTTAATTTGGACTGTTTCGGCGGCTCGCTTTTTCCTTTTCCTGGTTTTCCAGCCTTAGGCTTCGCCGACATATCCTCGCCCAAATGCTGGGATACGTTCTGTCCCAAATGAGAGAGTTATTTGCCGATTTTTTTTCTCCAGGAGCAGAGCAGAGCGAGACACGTCCGTCCTACGTGGCAGCCATAACCGGAAGTCGAGAACAGACCTTTTAATTTGGAAAAGGCCTGTTCGGCTGCCTCGGACCAATGAAAAGGCACCTTCACAGAGGTCAGCTGTATGAGAGGCTGTGCTACCCCACTGTAGTTCCTGATGAACCTGCGATAGAAATTCACAACCCCCAAGAAACGTTGAAGCTCCTTGCGGGAATGGGGTGCAGGCCAATCCAGCACAGTCTTCACCTTGGTGGGGTCGGCCCTCAACTCCCCTTCGGCCACAATGAACCCCAGGAAGGAAGTGGAGGGGGTGGAAAACTCGCACTTCTCAGCCTTTACAAAAAGCTGATTTTCCAGGAGTCGTTGTAGCACGGCCCTGACATGAACTGTGTGTTCCTCTGGCGTGCGGGAAAAAATCAGAATGTCGTCTAAGTAGACAAAAACAAGTTGATTCACCATATCGTGGAGGACATCATTAATAAGGCGTTGGAAGACGGCGGGGGTGCTGGTGAACCCAAAGGGCATCACTAAGTATTCAAATTGCCCCAAGTGTGTTTTAAAAGCCATCTTCCATTCGTCCCCTTTGCAAATACGGACCAGGTGGTACGCGTCATGCAGATCCAGTTTGGAAAACACCCGCGCATGCTGAAGGAGCTCAGAAGCGTATTTAATTAGGGGCAGAGGATATTTATCTTTGACGGTTATGGCATTGAGTTCCCGGTAATCAATACATGGACGCAGAGACCCATTCTTCTTGCCGACAAAGAAAAACTCCGCCCCAAGAGGAGCCGAGGATGGCCAGGATTCAAAGAATTCTTAATATAGTTCTCCATCGCCTCTCTCTCTGGACCGGAGATACTATAGAGCCAGCTGGACGGCAGCCACGCACCCAGGAGGAGATCTATGGCACAGTCGTAAGAGCGATAAGGTGGTAATGAGAGCGCTCTGGACTTGCTAAAGACCTCCCCAAGGTCATGATAGACCTCGGGTACGAGGCTGAGGTCCGGTGGCTCAACCGGAGGGGAGGACATGGATAAGGATGGGGAACACTTGGCCGAACTAAGGCAAGACGCCAAACATAAGAGGCTCTAGGAAGAAATTGAGTTTTGGGCCCAATTAATAATGGAGTTGTGTTTCCGGAGCCAAGGGTACCCCAGAACCACCGGGATGGACGAATTTGGGAGAATAAGGAACGATAAGACCTCCTCGTGGTTCCCGGAGAGAAGGACGGATGTCGGCGCCGTGGATTCGGTGACAGAAGCCACATTTCCGCCTGATAGGGTTGTGACATTCACAGGAGTCGATAATTTAGTGACGGGAATGCCCATCTCCCGTACTTGTCGTGAAGACATGAAATTTTGCTCTGCCCCTGAATCGATCAAAGCCGTAACCCTCCTCTCGACCCCCGGCAGCTGAATTAGGGCCGAAATAGAGAAATCACCGAGGGGATGAAAAAGAGTCCTGCCCATCAGGCCCCCCACGGCTACTGACGGGCCGTGTCTTTTTGGCTTCAGGTGGCAGTTGTGTATTTAATGCTCTATGGAGCCACAGTACATGCATGCACTGGCTCTCCTCCATCGCTGATGCTCTTCCGGAGCCAAACGGGCCCAGCCAAGAACCATCTCTTCGGAGGAGGAGTCGGCTCCACCTGTATCAGTAACTGGAGGAGGCACACGCACAACGGGCGGGTGAGAGGAGGATTTGTGCTCCTTCGTGTGCTTGCGGTAACGGTTGTCCAAACTGACAGCCTAATTGATCATACCATCCAGAGAGGAGGGAACGGCATGAACCATCAGGTCATTGCGGAGGTTGGGATTTAAACCCTGTAGGAAGACGCTGCGTAAGGTAACGTCATTCCAGCCAGAGTCCGTCGCGATGACCCGAAACTCCACAGAGAAATTGGCGGCTGACAGAATTCCCTGGCGGAGAGACATAAGGCAGTTCATGATATTGCCCTTACTCTCTGTTTGGTCAAACTTGCAGGCAAATTCACCTACAAATCTATCAGATGTATAATCCGGACTGTCAGGATGGACTGAGCCCAACTAAGGGCTCGATCTCGCAGCAGGAGGGTCATGAAGTGAATTCTGGATGTGTCATCTGGATACTCTCCGCCCACCTGGCCCAAATAAAGCCGAACATGACAAGGGAAACCCTTGCATTTCCCCACCTCTCCCGCGTATGGAGCAGGTGAGGGAACGGAGGTTGTTCGGCAGATGGTGGAACGGGGCAGCAGGTGGAGAAGAAGGACCAGGACGAGACATATGAGGCAAATGATTGTTGACTGCGCTCAGCTGCTGCGTAATAATCTGCAGCTGCTGTGTGAGCGTGGCCACCTGCCTTTCTGTGGCATCAAGGCAGTACAAAGCGGAGTGTTCCGCTGATGCAGCCCCCACTGAGCTCACGTTCTGGCTGGCTTGTTCTGTCATAATGATAGAATGGTCAGCTCACGTGCAGGTGCCACACCAGAGAAAACACACGACACAGAGAAGCTAAGTTTAAGCAATTTATTAATCCAAAAACCAGCAGAGTTAGGAGAAAATACATCACTCGCCAGAGGAAGACTCAGTCTGTGGAGAGGAGACGAGAGCTGGTTAGTAGGAGGAGAGAGATCAGGGAAAGTGGGAAACAAATTGGCACTTACAGGAGTTGAGCAGAAAGCCCGGCAGAAAACTCCAGCAGAAATACACAAAGCAGCGGGATGAGGCTGGCAGGTAATAGGATTGGAGAGGAGCTGGGGATGATGTCTGACCGGGTGGAGACATGTGGCTGAAGCGGAGATGAGGATGATGAGGCAGGTGAGTGCACAACAATCCCCGGAGACGCACCGCACAGATGTCAGCAACCTGAAGGGAGCGAGAAAAGGAGAGGAATTAATTTTCACTTCGGTTTTAAATGCTGAGGCACTTGCTAGTTGTAGGCAGTATACCCAATGAGCCAGCGCTGAAGCATTCGCTTGATGGTCCTTTTATGTGCTGGCAAGGCAGAAGCAGCAGGCGCATCCACTCACGCAGGTGTAATGATTACCTGCAGAGTCGGGGAATCTAACTGGAAGGAGGGGGCGCGTGCTCATCTGTACATGACAGCTTCATTCTCTCTTTTTCTTTCTTTTTCCCATCCATGTTTGTGGTAAATTCTAAATCACTGCATACATGCGTGAAAGAACACACAGATCCTGTTGTTTTGGAGCAGATCTGCTCTAGCGTCACAATTTAGCTCTTGACCCACTTTCAACACATCAACTATCAACTTGCTGTTTTTTATATGGCACCGCTTAACAGGGGCTGTTGTCATTATAAATGTCACTACTAACCTTGCTAGTGTGTGTATTTTACTTAGGGGTGGTAATTTTCAGAGGCTGCACAATACAGTATTATAATAATGATAATAATGCATCTGATTTATATGGCTTTTCTTGTACACTCAAAGACACTTTACAATGGGTTCATTATCCATTCACTCCACAGACAGACAATGGTAGTGGTAAGCAATTGCTGTAGCCTCAGCTGCCATGGGGCAGACTGACGGAAACATGGCTGCCAATCCACGCCAACGGCTTCTCCGAACATTTATACACATTCAGTGTCATGGACACCGGAGGCAAGGTAGGTAAAGTGTCTTGCCCATGGACACAACAGCAGGATGTCTGGGAAGAGCGGGACTCGGACCGCCAACAGTCTGATTATTGGATGACCTGCTCTACCTCCTGAGCCACTGCTGCCCCAAACATTTCCCTCCTCCATTCCATTTTTGCTAAGCACCAAGCTGGACGGCAGGAAGTTCCATTTTTATATGGTCTTTGGCAAGACCCGGCCGGGAATTGAACCCCGACCTCCTGGTTGTGGGGCAGATGCTCTGCCTCCAGGCCACCACTCGGGTTATTATTACAATAGTTGGGCCTTGATGCAATGTTATCATGATCTTGCAATTTGCTGAATATTGTGATATCCTATATTGCAATTTCCCATTACAGTCTTTATCTTGTTCAACTCCTGGCTAGATCTGAGGAGACACTCCTTTGCTGTCCTGATCTAACCAGACAGTGAAACTTTAGCACCATCAAACGGACAAAAAAAATCAGCTGTTTTTTTTTTTTTTTTTAAATTACACTGGTATCTAAACAGGTAAGTTTGTTTTTGCAACATTTATTTAGAATGTCTGTCGTCCATCCGTCTGTCCACATTTCACAGCAGTAGCTACTCTTCCTAGGCAATTTTCCTCGATAGTCACCAAATTCTCAGGTTGGCATGTATCCAGGTTGTGTTCAAAGTTAAGGTCAAAGGTCAGGAAATCTGGGCACTTAAGTGATTTCAGAAAACTTGCTACCCCTCCTAGGCAGCTACATGGATGCTCACCAGATCTGGACATTTGATTTCACAAAAAATGTTACTCCTCTAAGGCCATTTACCTTGACTTTAAGCACATTCTAGATGGGTCTGTATCTAGGCTGTGCTTCAGGTCAAGGTCATGAGCTACTCCGTCCTTGGAGGAGTTCGAAACATTGCTTCTCCTCCTAGGCAGCTGTGCCAATTGTGCAAATTTACACACATTGATCCTCAGGTGGGTTTGCATCCAGGTTGAGGTCACGCTCAAAGATTAGGAGATCTCGGTATGTATGATTTCACAAAAAACGTTTCTCTTTGTAGGCAGCTGCCCAGATGCTCAGCAAACTCACACACAATGATCCTCAGTGGGTCTTCATCCCAGTTGTGTTCAAGGTCAGGGCAGAATGAGCTACTCAAAAAAAATATATTGCAGGCAGAGAGTAGGCAGACTCTGATTGGAGACTTCACAAAAAAAAAAACCAAAACAACAACTTTATTTCCCAAACCAAGAAAACTTTTTTTTTTCTTTTACAGCAAAAAAAAAACTCATTGGAGTCGCTAATGCTGGTGTTTCCAAGGCAACCAGTCTTAAGCCATACTGGCAAAAACACATTTGTGCAACAACACAGCCTAGTGGTAGAAAAACAACATTGCACAAAACCCCAAACCATCAGACCACACTCATCACCCGGAGCAAACGGAACCCACAAACGACTCAAAACATCAAATGCATTAATATCCCATAAATTAAAACAATTAAAAAAACATGGTGTACACACCATATTATTGCTAGACAAATACTGTACATTGTCCTCTTACACTCTCCCCCACTTGATAAATGTCGTCCCGACATTTTCTTACACCTTTTAGCCTTGGACTACATGTCAGTGTGCTAAGAGTCATAAAGTATCATAAGCATGTTTTTTTAAAACTCAGCCTTAGTTCATGAGATACTCAGACCACCGCACATTGAAGTCTGTAATACTCCTAATATATCAGTACTTTTGTGCCTAAATAGTTTTACAGTCAATGCATATTCACACAGTTATGAGTCTAGACAAATGGATAGGTTATCATCTTTTCCTGGTCCACCGACTTAACACACACACATGGACATGTGTGGCTAACACATTCTGTGTTCTCCATAACCAAATGCACGTAAAGAATGTGGGTACATTTCAGTAGAGGAAATGGGTGTCTCTAAATTATTTAACATTTTTGGACATTTTTCTCTACTACCACGGCTGCCAGTAACTATTGACAGCTACTTCTTTGGTGAACACAGTTCTCTCTGTGAAACTCGGTTCTCCTAATCTGTCATACGTAAAAGTCTGTGGCTGCCTTCTTTGTCTTTTGGGGTATGTACGACTCTCCTCAGTCTCAGGTGTGAAGCAGTCCTGGATGGTGGTGCTGTCCATCCCAGCAGGGTTTTCCATTCTGCCCTCACTCACTGCATGCATCTCTTGATCTTCAGCAGCGTGCACAGGCTCACTTGTTTTGGGGGCGCTGCTCTCAGTTTGTGGATGGAATTCTTGAGCAGTGGGATTCAGCTATAGGCTATGTGAGAATTCCTGCAGAAAACTCATCATCTGATTCTTCACTCTCTATTTGTTTGTGTCTCATTGCAGGCTTTGATCTGTTATTGTAGCCACTTTGTTTCTCCTGTGTTCGTGGCAGGGGTGTTAGAGTCATATGCGGTGATAGGGAGGAAGTCACATGGTAAGAGCATATTTCTATGGCATATTCTGGTCCTGCCTTTGCCAGATTCGGGGCTCACTTCAAACATAGGACTATTTTCTCCTTTTTGACTCTTTGACATAAATATTATCTTCCCAATAGGATCGTATTTTCCCTGGCCCCCCTCTCTCGACCACATTCTTCACCAGAACATGGCTGCCCGCTTGAAGCGCAGGACCATATATTCTTTTGTCATATTGGTTTTTTTTTTCCTCTATCACATGACTTAGATGCATTTTTGGAGGCGATGCTGTATGTCTCAGCCATCCTGTTTCTCCACTCGTCTGCATAGTTCTGGTGAGTGCCTAGCCAGTCCTCTTTTTCAGTCCCAAATAACAAGTCCACTGGCAATCTGGCGTGCCTGCCAAAAATCAGAAAGAAGGGAGAGTAGCCTGTGGTTTCATTTACTGTACAGTTGTATGCATGAGTGACCTCAGGGAGATGGCTTTTCCAGTCACTTTTCTCTTTGTCAGTTAAGGTTCTTAGCATTGCGAGGAGGGTTCTGTTGAATCTCTCTATTTGGTCATTTCCCTGGGGGAGGTATGGTGCCCTTTTAGGTGATGTAGCAGTTTGTTTTCAAATTCTCTCCCCAGGTCATGAAGTACTTTTCCTGGAAAACCAAACTTGAGACAGAAATCATTAAACAACTTTTCTGCTACAGTCTTGGCTGATTTGTTTGCTGTGGCATATGTCTGAGCAAATCGAGTGTAATGATCCATTATGACCAAAATGTACTCATAACCACCTTTACATTCCTCTAAATGCAGGAAGTCAACAGAGACAGGCTGGAATGGGTGCGCTGTTTTGATGCTTTGCATTGGTGCCTGTGTTTGTCTGTGAGCTTTTCTTTTTTTTAAGACACATTTGTTACAAAATGTTCTATGTCTCTTTGCATTTTGGGGCCAAAAGAAACGATCCGTTATCAGGTGAAATGTCTTTTCTGTGCATAGGTGGCCCATTTTTTTATGCAGCTCCTCTAAAATAAGTGGATGGTACACTTCTCGGAGGACAGGCTGATTTTTTTTGTTTGCGTTTTGTAATACATAGTCCCATCTGCCCTGATCTTTAGTCTGTCCCACTCACTCGTTAGAGCTTTAACCCCTTGCACTCCGGTCAATTTCCCTAAAAATGCCAAAAAATAACGTGCCCAAAGTAAATCGAAAGCTGTTCTTCAGCCCTTTGCAGCATCTTCATGGGGTTGGTCTCATTTAAAAGAAAACACTTTGAATTTTTTGGCAAAACAGTCATAATCTCTCTAAGTGCTCCGGCCACTGAGTTACAGTCATCTAAACATAGTGAACTTGAAGAAAATAAATTTGGCCTGGGTGTTTTTTTGGATACAAATGCTTGCAAATAACACACAGCTTCAGATCCGGGCTGGAAAATGCAACAGAAATGTAGAACCAAGTGTTATCCAGCTGAGGTCAAAATTTTGTAACAATACCACAAAAACTGAATATATTACACAGCTTTATACTCAGGTAGTTCCCAGGCATTTTGGAACTGTGCCAAATTGTGCCAAATGGCACAGTTTGGAAAAACGTCTGTAACTTTTGAATGATTCGATATAGAAGCTTCATCTTGGGCTCTAATGAAAGGTGACATTCAGGGCTGTGTGTGTGTGGGGGGGGGTTGTCCCCCCCCCCTCGCTACAGAGGACGGACATCGGCCATCGCTACATGACGGAATAGACTCATGTGGCCATGTGGTGACAGCAGCGCAGTCACCGCGGGCCCCCCCCCCCCCGCTACTGTGTGTGTGTGTGGGGGGGGGGGGGTTTGCCCCCCCCCCTCGCTACAGAGGACGGACATCGGCCACCGCCACATGACGGAATAGACTCATGTGGTGATGTGGCGACAGCGGCGCAGTCACCGCGGCTTCCCCCCCCCTTGCTACAGAAGAGTAGCGGGGGGGGGGGCGTTCACGGTCTGGACGCGGCGCACTACCTGTGTACCGTGGCGCACAAACTTCAGACTTCGTGCGCCGCACAGTTGTAATTTACCGATCGATCAAAAGTCATTTTTGATTACAATTTTCAGGGATAAAGAATAATTTAGCTTATAACACCTTACCTCTTCACAGCAGTGTCTTGGCGAACTTCTCTTCCTCATTGTCAGACGAACGCGACACTGGTCCGCTCGTGGTTCTGGTCTCGCGACCCGGTCAAAACATAATTCCATGATTGCGGTTTTGGCGAATGATTTACGACCTTCGTCGTTGGCCTCCATCGGTCTATGATGACCATGGAAGAGAATCCTAAACGTCTATTCTGCTCGAATAAAAAAAAAAAAAAAAAGCACCGCCTGTAACTGAAGAGGCCGATGTGCGAATGGCAGTCCCTGTCACACAGGTAGCACTTGTAGGTGGTCTTCATGCTGCTGGGTCTGTGACGGTTCTTCCTGCGGGTCCTTTTTTATCTGCTGCAGCAGTCTGTCTTCATCCAGCCTTACAAAAAACATCTCGCGAACTTCTCTGCTTCAATTGGCTCACTGCATTCACAGCTTTGGTAGGCAGGTCCTTCTTGCTAGGTTTTCAGTCATTGGTTCTTCAGGGTTTCAGAAACCCAATTCAAGGCTCTTATTAGTCGAATGAGAGGTCAATCAGATGAACTAATCTGTTCGCGGCTGTGTCTGCAGCTTTTATTTTCAGTGCGCGCTTGGACGCAGCTCCATCATGCGTCCTAGAGTGCACGAGGGCACACGAGAGCGCCCTCGTGCGCTCTGGGACGCAGAGACTTGCCCGCCCGCGGTACAACGGAGTGTAAGAGGTTAAATTCAATAGCCTCATCCTTAAGTTCTTGTGTCGCTGGTCTCTTGTTTGTTATTTTGTGTTCATACATTTTGCCTATCACAGAATCTTCTTTTTAAGCAGTTCTTATTACATCTCGGGACAATGGCTGAAGAGTGTTGAGCAAATTTTCCATTTCCAGCTGTTCCTAAAGAGCACTGAGTGACACTGAGCAAAGGTGTGGACACTGTTCTTTTTGTTGGACCAACATGCCTTGTTCCGTTCCCTTAAGTGAGTCTTGACAAACAGACTGGGTACACTTGCTTATGTATTCCTCAAAATCGAGTGGCATCCTAGATAAACCATCTGCATCAGCATTTGATTTGCCAGGCCTGTATTTGATGGTAAAATTGAAATCTGCTAACTCTGCCACCCATCTCTGCCCAGTGGCATTTAACTTTGCTATTGTGAGCATACAAGTGAGGGGGTTATTGTCCGTATACACCACAAAAGAGGGAGCATGAAAAAGATAATCTCTGAAGCGCTCACAGATGGCCCACTTGAGTGCCAGAAATTCCAGTTTACCAGAATGCAGATAATAGTTTCTCTCTGGAGGAGTTAGTATCCTGGACCTGTAAGCTGTCACTCTGAGTTTGCCATGACCACGCTGGTATAGCACAGCTCCCAGTGCTGCCTGTGAAGCATCTGTGTGTAGAACAAATAGCTCATTTAGGTCTGGATAACCTAGCACCGGTGGAGTGGAAAGTTTGTCCCAAATGTGGCAGAGGACCTGGTGATGATGTTCAGTCCATAAAACTTGAGTGGTGGATGGTAACTGTCCTTCTTTTTTGCTTTTTGTTTTCCCTCTTTAAGACCTTATGAGCCTCTGTGGTGAAGATGAAGCACTGGGTGGAGCTGCTAAAAGTTCATACAAAGGCTTAGCTATGCAAGAAAAGTCTTGAATATAAGACAGGAAGCCCAAAAGCTACCTCACTTCTCCCACTCTACTGGAGCACCTTCCTTTTAATGCCTGTATTGGGGCCACTTCTGTGGGGTCCATGCTGTGTCCTTCCTTTGATACTATCCTGCCCAAAAATCTGACTTTAGCCTTAAACAGTTCACATTTTTTTGCAGTGAGCTTAACTCCATACTGCTGGTATTGACGCAGTACTGCTCTTACATGTTGTACGTGGTCTGCAAATGAACTACTGTGGACTAAATTATCATCCAAGTAAGGCAAACAGACATCATCACGTAAATCCCCAAACACATACTATGGGGGATGAGTAGGGTGACTTTGATTTTGTAATCCATCCCCTGTTAATCAAGTCCCGCAGGTAGTTTTTAACCTCCTGGTGTAAGGGTTTTGGGGCACTGATATAAGTCTTTTGGACCGGAGTTGGGTCAGTTAGTGTAATGTGCATACACAGTGAGGGTATACAGCCTACATCATATTCTTCACATGCAAAGGCTTTACGCTCGTCCCTCAGCATGTTTCTCACTTGAGCCTGCTGGTCATCAGTTAAGTCAGGGTCTCCTGGAGCATTCAGGTTTCTGTGGGAAATTTTCTAATTTCACTTCTTAATTGGTCCAAAGATTTGCAAATAATTTGCTGTTGTTGTGCATGGGTGCAAGGGTGCCTACAGAACACATGCACAACAATGGCAAATTATTTTCAAATCTTTGGACCAATTAAGAAATGAAATTAGAAAATTTCCCACAGAAACCTGAATGCTCCAGGAGCCCCAGGTTGGGCACCTCTGAGTTAAGTGATCTAACACTGCAGGTGGGTCCCAAGCTTCACTACTGTTTTTGGAAGATTGCTTGGGGTCAGAACAGGGTGTGTATTTTAATGTCAGTTTATCTGAGTTCACCTGCTTTTGTTTCAGTGTCAGGGGTTGGACATTTGCTGGGTATACAGCTTTAATGCCTTCTATGGAACCCAGAATGACACACGGGCCTAATATGATGCTGTGCCCTGTGGTATTGATTACTGGAACAGGCACAGTGACAGTGTTACTCTGCTTTATGGTGAACAATACTTCTTGGATGTATAGTCCTTCGGGTAAGTCTGTACCCTCTCTAAGGCAAAACAACATTATGGTGTCATCTTGGACCTGTGGGCGTGTACGGCATCTGACTGTGGTGATTTCACGTAAGTGCAACACAACTTTACCTTTGCCAGTTTTAACTGTAATTTTATCAACAGACCGGTTGGTGTGTATTAACTGGATAAATGTTTTTGCAGTTCAGGAGTCTATGTTGAACGCACTACTTATGACATCTGCAGCACTGTCACTACCTGTGTTATTTTGTTGTTGCTGTAGCTTTTTGTTAATCACTTCTTCTATTACATTAAAACCAATGATGGTGTCTTCAGCTACTTTGAGATCACTAAAGACCAATACAGTCACCAGAAGACCAGTGTTGTGGTTGTCTGGTCTACCAAGTTTAAAATCTACTGGTATCCACCCCATACAGTATCTCACAAAAGTGAGTACACCCCTCACATTTTTGTAAATATTTTGTTTTATCTTTTCATGGGACAACACTGAAGATATGACACTTTGATGCAATGTAAAGTAGTCAATGTACAGCTTGTATAACAGTGTAAATTTGCTGTCCCCTCAAAGTACTGTAACTCAACACACAGCCATTAATGTCTAAACCACTGGCAACAAAAGTGAGTACACCCCTAAGTGAAAATGTCCAAATTGTGCCCAATAAGCCATTTTTCCTCCCCGGTGTCATGTGATTCGTTAGTGTTACAAGGTCTCAGGTGTGAATGGGGAGCAGGTGTGTTAAATTTGATGTTATCGCTCTCACACTGTCTCATACTGGTCACTGGAAGTTCAAAATGGCACCTCATGGCAAAGACTCTCTGAGGATCTGGAAAAAAAAAGAATTGTTGCTCTACATAAACATGGCCTAGGCTATAAGAAGATTGCCAGCACCCTGAAACTGAGCTGCAGCATGGTGGCCAAGACCATACAGCGGTTTAAAAGGACAAGTTCCACTCAGAACAGGCCTCGCCATGGTCGACCAAAGAAGTTGAGTGCACGTGCTCAGTGGCATATCCAGAGGTTGTCTTTTGAAAATAGACGTATGAGTGCTGCCAGCATTGCTGCAGAGGTTGAAGGGTTGGGGAGTCAGCCTGTCAGTGCTCAGACCATACGTCACACACTGCATTAAATTGGTCTGCATGGCTGTCATCCCAGAAGGAAGCCCCTTTTAAAGATGATGCACAAGAAAGCCCGCAAACAGTTTGCTGAAGACAAGCAGACTAAGGACGTGGATTACTGGAACCATGTCCTGTGGTCTGATGAGACCAAGATAAACTTATTTGGTTCAGATGGTGTCAAGCGTGTGTGGCGGCAACCAGGTGAGGATTACAAAGACAAGTGTGTTTTGCCTACAGTCAAGCACGGTGGTGGGAGTGTCATAGTTTGGGGCTGCATGAGTGCTGCCGGCACTGGGGAGCTGCAGTTCATTGAGGGAACCATGAATTCCAACATGTATTGTGACATACTGAAGCAGAGCATGAGCCCCTCTCTTTGGAAACTGGGCCGTAGGGCAGTATTCCAACATGATAATCCCAAACACACCTCCAAGATGACCACTGCCTTGCTAAAGAAACTGAGGGTAAAGGTGATGGACTGGCCAAGCATGTCACCAGACCTAAACCCTACTGAGCATCTGTGGGACATCCTCAAATGGAAAGTGGAGGAGCGTAAGGTCTCTAACATCCACCACTCCGTGATTTCGTCATGGAGAAGTGGAAGAGGATTCCAGTGGCAACCTGTGAAGAAAAGATATAATAAAATATTTACAAAAATGTGAGGGGTGTACTCACTTTTGTGAGATACTGTAAATGGAATTTCGGTCTGGTTTGTAGCAACCCCATTATGTGGAAATGGCCCTAAAAGTTCATCTAAGGCCCTGATAGTGCTATTGGGTAAATGCTCAGCTCGCCACTTATTATTAATTACTGTTGCCTGAGCGTCTGTATCCCAAAGGGCTGTTACTGGTACATTATCAAAGGTGCATGCCACCATTTTGCGCTTTCCTGTTAATTCGATAAGCCTCTTTCCCTGTTTTTCTAAGAGATAGCTGACTTTATTTCTGGTAACTTACTTTGTTGCATTTTTTTTTATTTATTTATTTTTTTACAGCTAAGTGTTGTTCAACTAAACAGGCTGACCTACAAAGCAGTTTGTGCTTGTCCCATTGGCACTTCTGGCAACCTTTTGAGCAGTATACTACTGCTGAACAACCTGTACATTTTTGCAGTGTTCTGTTCCTCCACTCCTTTTTCAAGCAGTAGTAGCATCGGCGGGACTCTGAAGGTTGTTGCTGTTGGGTGACTGCTGGTCCCTCTGCAGTAACCCTCCGAAGTTTTCCTGTGGCCAACATGGAGCTCTGCATCCTCTGGATATGTGACCCAGCTGACCGCACTTGAAACAGTGACTGCAAGTTCCTCCTCCTTTTTCCTGGCACATCTTGCCGCCTCTCCTGCGTGTCTCTTTGTTCTCTAGGTTTTGCTTTAGGTTCTGCACTTTTAGCAGTGTTCATTGAGGCTAGCACCATCTGTTTCATTTCTGCTACCTCTGCTTGAAGTTCTCTCATCAGATTATGCACCCCATTGTCAGGTGAAGCTGCCACTGACTTTGATCTTTCCTTAGGGGCTTTCTTGTTCTCCTTTGGTTGTGCACTCAGAGTAGGTGAAGTACTCTGTGAGCCACTCCAAGTGTCATTGCTTGTCTGCAGCTCCGCCACTCTGGGTGTCTTTGTGTTCTTTTTGAGCTTGTTGAGTCGCTCAGCCTCCAGGTTGGTGGCTTCATTCAGTTTTTCAATTAGAGCCTCAATTAGAGCCTCATCTGTAACATCAATTAGAGCCTCATCTGTAACATCAGGATTAAGATAGGGCTTGGTCTGGAATTTTATATTGTCATTAAGCAGCCCTGTGCCAACAGATCTCAGACACTTCTTCTTTATCAGGTCTGCACTATAGTGCTCCTCAGACTCATTCATCTTGGATGCAAAAAACAGTCTGTCCTTCAGTTCCATGGCTCGAAACAGAAAATCTTGAGCAGACTCTTTTTGGTCTTGAGAAATGCTGATCAGTTTTTGGTGCATGTCTGATGTGTCATCTTCTTTATAATGTCCCTTTAAAATAGTTTTTAACTTAGGTAGAGTCAAATCAGCCTTTATTGCGAGCATATCCTGGAGCTTTAAACCTGGGCTTATGGCTCTTATCACGGCTTCATTGACTTGTGACTCACCATGTCCCTTGTGGAGCCCACTTTCAATCTGGTGCATTAAATTGGTATATGACACCTTGCTGACCGCCTTCACCAATTTGGCCACAGATACAGAACTCTCTCCGAATGGTCACCTCTGGCAGTTTGGTGAGAGGCAGATTGTGGACTGTACTTGAGGGTGTTCCATCTGACATGTTTAACTTGGTGCTAAGCATTCTTATTTCCTCATCTATGTGGTTGCGGGACTGTGTTAGTTTGAGATATTTTTCTTCGTCCTTCTGTATTGCCATTAATAAACATTAACAGTTCTTGAATAATGGAACTTGCTTCATCTGTCTCCATGTTCTGCTCAATGTCATCCACCTGCATTTCTGCCAGTTTTATAAGTGCTCTCCGGCTTTTATTAGCTGCCTCCTCCTCATCCTCTTTGCATTTTAGGTACTTACAGACCCTTACGATCTGATCCCAGCTTAACTGGTACAGCTGGGTTGTGGCTCTGTCCAGAAGAATTTCCAAGTCCATCTTAAATTTACCGTTGCTGTCTGTTAGAGTTGGTTTTGGATCTGGTTTTGGAGCCGTTATTTTACCCTCAGTTCGTCTCTGGAGAAAAGCCCTCCTTTCCACACTAAATGCAGTCTTCCAGAACTTTTTCTCCTGGCTGGCTCGCAAAAAAAAAAATAGTGTTGCAGGCAGAGAGTAGGCAGACTCTGATTGGAAACTTGACAAAAAACAAAAAAAACCCTTTTATTTCCCAGACCAAGAAAATGTTTTTTTTGTTTGTTTGTTTCTTTCTTTCTTTTACAGAAAAAAAAAAAAACAAAAACTGATCGGTGTCTCTAATGCTGGTGTTTCCAAGGTAACCATTCTTAAGCGTACTGGCAAAAAACACGCTTGTGCAACAGCACAGCCTAGTGGTAGAAAAACAACATTGCACAAAACCCCAAACCATCAGACCACACTCATCACCCGGAGCAAACAGATCCCACAAACGACTCAAAACATCAAATGCATTAATATCCCGTAAATTAAAACAATTAAAAAAAAACATATACACACTATATTATCATTAGACAAATACTGTACATTGTCCTCTTACATTTACATCCAGGTTGAGGTCAGGGTCAACGATTAGGAGATCTGGATATGTATGATTTCACAAAAAATGTTTTTCCTTGTAGACAACTGCCCAGATGTTCAGCAAACTCACACACAATGATCCTCAGTGGGTCTTCATCCCAGTTGTGTTCAAGGTCAGGCCAGAATGAGCTACTCAGTCACTGATGGTCCTGTTAATAAAGTATCACGATACTGGGGTCTCTGAATCAATGCAGTATCATCAATACAATGTATCGTGATATTACAATTTATCACCCCCCCCACACACACACACACACTCCTAATTTTACTGCAATGGATGCCGCCATGGTGATGCATTTCTTTAAATGTGATTTACCTTCATAAAGTAAAGATAAACTTGTTTTCATTATAGACTGTAAATAAAAATGGACAGCATGAGAGCTCTTTAAAAGTGTGTGGCACTTTGCAAAATTTTTCCACAGGTTTCTGTCTCTTTTTTTTAGTATACTTTTATTAATCCCCAGAGGGAAATTACGGGGTATCCAGCCGGATGGATGAGGCAGCCAGTGTGCAGCGCCAATCCCTTCACCATTCACGCACACATTCACACCTAGTGCCAATTTAAAGTCTCCAATTAACCTAACCTGCATGTTTTTTGGCCTGTAGGAGGAAACCGGAGTGCCCGGGGTAAAACCACGCAGACACGGGAGGTCAAATTAAGTTCATTTGTAAAGGTTATAGTAATATATACACTCACCGGCCACTTTATTAGGTACACCATGCTAGTAACGGGTTGGACCCACTTTTGCCTTCACAACTGCCTCAATTCTTCGTGGCATAGATTCAACAAGGTGCTGGAAGCATTCCTCAGAGAGTTTGGTCCATATTGACATGATGGCATCACACAGTTGGCGCAGATTTGTCGGCTGCACATCCATGATGCGAATCTCCCGTTCCACCACATCCCAAAGATGCTCTATTGGATTGAGATCTGGTGACTGTGGAGGCCGTTTGAGTACAGTGAACTCATTGTCATGTTCAAGAAACCAGTCTGAGATGATTCCAGCTTTATGACATGGCGCATTATCCTGCTGAAAGTAGCCATCAGAAGTTGGGTACATTGTGGTCATAAAGGGATGGACATGGTCAGCAACAATACTCAGGTAGGCTGTAGCGTTGCAACGATGCTCAATTGGTACCAAGGGGCCCAAAGAGTGCCAAGAAAATATTCCCCACACCATTACACCACCACCACCAGCCTGAACCATTGATACAAGGCAGGATGGATCCATGCTTTCATGTTGTTGACGCCAAATTCTGACCCTACCATCCGAATGTCGCAGCAGAAATCGAGACTCATCAGACCAGGCAACGTTTTTCCAGTCTTCTATTTTCCAATTTCGATGAGCTTGTGCAAATTGTAGCCTCAGTTTCCTGTTCTTAGCTGAAAGGAGTGGCACCCGGCGTGGTCTTCTGCTGCTGTAGCCCATCTGCCTCAAAGTTCGACGTACTGTGCGTTCAGAGATGCTCTTCTGCCTACCTTGGTTGTAACGGGTGGTTATTTGAGTCACTGTTGCCTTTCTATCAGCTCGAACCAGTCTGGCCATTCTCCTCTGACCTCTGGCATCAACAAGGCATTTCCGCCCACAGAACTGCCGCTCACTGGATATTTTTTCTTTTTCGGACCATTCTCTGTAAACCCTAGAGATGGTTGTGCGTGAAAATCCCAGTAGATCAGCAGTTTCTGAAATACTCAGACCAGCCCTTCTGGCACCAACAACCATGCCACGTTCAAAGTCACTCAAATCACCTTTCTTCCCCATACTGATGCTCGGTTTGAACTGCAGGAGATTGTCTTGACCATGTCTACATGCCTAAATGCACTGAGTTGCCGCCATGTGATTGGCTGATTAGAAATTAAGTGTTAACGAGCAGTTGGACAGGTGTACCTAATAAAGTGGCCGGTGAGTGTATATATATATATATATATATATATATATACTGTATATATATATATATATACACACACACGCACGCACGTGTGTTTGTGCGTGTACTTTAAAGGCTGCATGGTCATCATCATTCCACATGTAGGGAAAACAAGCAACAGTCAGCATTTCTTCTCATATTTCCAGAAGCTATTATGCACCACAGCTGAAATTTCCAAAGCAGTTGTGCATATTAATTACATAAACAGATGTAAAAAGAATTCAGGCATATGTTTTTTGGTTAACAAGGAGAAGCAGTATGGAGTCATTCTTTCTAAGGGCTTGTGCAGTGTTGACTGACTCACAGTTTGCTGAAGAAGAAGGAGGACTTTATTTATATATCACTCTTCACAGATAAAGATCACAAAGGGCTTTGACAGTAAAAATGCAGAGTAATAAAATACTTTAACTGTTTTAGAAGTGAATAAACAATGACAATGTTCTTTATAACTCCTCGATATGCATTTCAGCCATTCTGTTAGAGCAGCAGCCCAGTGATCTTACCAGAACACTGTTTTATTGTTTGCTTTAACTTGCATTGGATTACTTTTTTAATGGGTCCTTACAATATCTATTTCTGGCCAGGTTTAAATGTCAGTTTATTTGCTAATTTGCACTGTGGCTTTAAGAGAGTATTTTCTCTTTTTATTTCTTCTCTACTCTCTTTAACCTGTGTGATGTATCAGAAATATGTATCCTGTCGAGGTAAAGAGGTGCCTGAGGATAGGCATTTCCTGCTGAGAATTTTTCATGGATGAGTCATAACCAGCAATGTGACTCATTTATAATGTGTTAAGTAAAACAATTTCAAAGGGATTTCAAACAGCTTATAACCTGATACAGTCATAGCTATGACATAGAAATGGAAAGTGATATGTGTCCTGTCAAGACCTTTTCAGTGACTCATTCAGTGATATAAACCCCACATCAGAAAAAGCTGGGATGGTCTGGAAAATTAAATGCACGATTCGTCATTTCACTTAGGCTGTTAGATTTCCTTCCAGACAGTGTGAAAGCAAGACATTTCATGTTTTGTCTGGTTAGCTTCTTTTCATTTGTTAATATACATCCATTCCTGCAAGCCAGCAAAACAAAAAAAGTTGGACTAGGGGAAATTTAGTACTGAGATTAAAAAACGTGCAAAAAAAAGCAGTATTGATGAAAGGCTTTATCTTTGAGGAGCAAAGATGGGCAGAGCATCTCCTGTTGGTCAACAAGTGCATGGGAAAATTATTAAAGTGTTAAAAAAAAACTCTCAAAGGCAGATTGGAAGGGATTTGCATATTTCTCTTTCTGCAGTGCATAACATTACGAAAGATTCATGGACTCTGGAGAAATTTCAGTGCATAAAGGGCAAGGGCACACGGCTAAAGTCAACACCCGTTATCTCCAGTCGCTGATGACACTGCATTAAGAACCATCATTTATCAACATCTGACATCACCACATGAACAAGATATTGCTTTGACAAACAGTTGTCAAGCACTATAACAAGGAGTTACATTTGGAAAGGCTGCTTGAAACTTTACTGTGCAAAGAAGAAGCCTTACGTTAACCATGTTCAAAAGCAGCATTGACTTATCTGGACTTGGAGGACTCTGAGATGTACCATCACACAGTGGTAATGTGTGTTGTGATTAGAAGAATCAATATTCCAGGTCTTTTTTGTGTGTGTGGTTGGGGGATGAGGGGGCTGTGTGCTCCTGAATAAAGATGAAATGTAATAGTGTGGGGTTGCGTCAGTGCCATCGGCATAGGTAATTTTAATACAGACGAGCACAGTGAGATTTTGGAGCGTCTTATATCGTCTTTAGGACAACAGAGACATCCAGAGACCCTCATGCATTTTTCAACAAGATAATACAAAACCAGATTCTGGACACATTCCAAAGGCTTGACTGTGAACGAAGAGGGTACTGGACTGGCTTAACTGGAGTCCTGATTCTCTTCTGTGACAATGGGGGTAAAATTAAGAAAACAAAAAATGTGATAACATTTAAGATGTGGTTGCAGGAAGGAGATAATAATGCTATAAAGACTTCATTAGTTGATCTTTGAAGTGCTGGGAGAAAGACTAGTAACTACAAAGTGGTAAATTGTATTTACCAGCTTTACCATCCCGTCTTTCTTTAGAATGTGTTGCAGGTCTGAGGTGCAGGGATGGATGCACATTCACAAATGAAATGTTGACTAGCCAAAGCATAAAATATCTTGAAGTGATGCTGTCTGCACTGGCATGAAAGTCAAAACACATTTAAGCGTCACAGTTTTTTGTCCACATTGTCACAACTTTTTCTAATTTGGGATTTTAAATCCCACATTATCCGATTTTCTCTCGCGGTAACTGAGTCGTAGTGAAAGTGTCCATTAGGTATTTTTCAATGTAAATATCTTTATTTCATGTAAATGTAATTATTGGAAGGTGAATGATTTAACAGCGATCGTCTTGTCATATTACCTAAATTTGATAAAATATAGTTGCAAAACAGCCATGGCCAAAGGGTTTAACTTTTAAAAGGAGAGAGTGCCCTTCCATGCTGAGGTTGCATCTTATTTCAGAGGTCCCAAATAAGGTTAAGGTATTTCAACCACAAATGTGCCTCAACATTTTGTCTTAAAAGAAAACCTCTAATTTTACCCTGTATTATTATGAAGTATGTTATGAAGTCATGGGTAGCAGTAGTCATAGCCTCTTAGTGGTCAGTTGCTGCATCGAACACAAACGGTATGACTGCATGTTTTTGTTGTTGAATGCCTACTGGAATATCAAGCCCTTCCTATAAAGGAGTTCTTGTGCTTAACTAAACATAGCTCTATAACCAGCATCCTTTTACTGGAAAGGAGACTGTGTATAAAGGGAGCTATTCACACATTTTTAGATGTTTGTTTGTGTTATTTCTCCGTATTTATTTTTTATTTAGTACACTCCTGTGATCCTATGATGCCCTCTCCTTTTCCCTTACTTCTGTCTTTCCTCTCAGCCAGCCAAATCCAGCAGAAAATTTACAAATCTACTCCATTTCATGTGTCACATGTATAAATGTTTTTTTAATACTCATAGCCAAAAAAAAAAAATACTTTTTTGTATGTCCAGATTTTTAAATTATTTTTTATTTCACCCTTATTAATACAGGAAAGTCCATTGAGAGGCAGCCTCTCTTTTTCAAGGATGCCCTGTTCACATTCATACAGTTACACATTCACACCTGGGAACTGCCCATTACATCCTCAGACTAACCTGTGGCCACTGAGCAGCTCCACTGGAGCAGTTGGGGTTAAGGGCCTTGCTCAGGGGCACCACAGTGGGGTTAAGGAGGGTGGGGCAAACACTGCTGTGTTATCTGTCCCACCCAGATCTGATTGTGCCAGTCCAGGGATCGAACCGGCGACCTTCCAGTCACCAGTCTACAGCCCTAACCATTAGGCCATCACTGCCCCTAAATGGTATTGTTCCCCTTAAAGGCCCTGTCACACCTTGACGATTTAGGCACCATTTACCAAACATATAAAAATTGGTCTAAAGCGCTGGCATACGCAGAAATTTTCACTTTTGGCCGTATGCATCGTGTATTCATAACGAGTTGGACTATACATAACGTATTAGTAACTTATATAGAATATTTCTATAACATAAGTAACTTAAACCAATGAATGCTTAGTGTGTTGCAGACGTTCACAACTTAACAGTAGTCTAACTTATGCATAGCTTATCCTAACTTCTGCATTGTCCATTCATCCCAAACTGCCGTAGCTCCCGATGCATGAATCCTAGGTATGTGAGAGATCATCTCTGTTCAACTGAGAGGATTCTCCCCTCCAAAGACCAGGCGGGGGACGTGACCAACATGGCAGAGCTGTCAAATCTGTCTGGCCAGTCATGCCACCTAAAACAGCTGATGTGACACATCAGGAACATCAGCTCACAGTTGTCACAACCTGGCTCAAAGGCACAGGAACTGATGGCAATAAAAAAAGAAGTTTATTTTAAATCAAGTGGAAAAAATACAAGATAATGCATGGAGTGTGCATTTCCCGGGAGCTGCAGCCAAGGGACAGAAAAGTGTGATTTATCATGGAAAACAGCTGAGCTCTGTGCTTCGGGCGATCAGCTGATTGGATCCACCTCCTCCAGTGTTCTGACATTTTGGCATATCTATCAGAACAACACTGGACAGCTGATGGTACAGACTGCAGTCAAAGGTTAAAAAAAAAAAATGACAAGGAGGGCTAAACAGCGATTTGGATCTTTATCCTGTAGCTTGAAAGTGCTTAGACACATCCCCAACAGGTCCCATTAAAGAAGTATGTGTGTTTAGCTCTCTGTGTGTGCATGCGTTGCAGGCAGCAGCTGAGCTCTGTACAGGTTTTTCATGTGGAACAACACTGCAAATCCACCATTATAGGGTAGCTATAAGTTAGAAACCCATTCAGTAAGTTACACAGGTTCAAAGAGCGTTATTCATATGTTAGAAATAAGTTTTGGGTACACTAGACATTTATCTCAACGTATTTTGACATATGAGTAACTTGTGAGTCGCTTACAAGTAACGTATGTGAACGAATGCATAAGTTCCCTACAACTTTATGGCCCGCTTATGTAGGACGTATCAACCATACGTTGGATATGTTGGAAAATTTTCAGCATGCTGAAAATTTTCAGAGGAGCTTGCCATACAATGCTGTATACCAGCGTGCTTCAGCGTGTTCTTAACTTATACAAAGCCTACCCATAACTGATTCGACGTACGCCATCGTATTCTCCAAATTTTTCATACGTTTGGCAAACACTGCCTAAATCGTGTAGGTGTGACAGGGCCTTAAGATGCTGAAGTTCTTGTCTCATTTATTTGTGACAAACGGTCACTCTTGTGTTCAGATTTGTTTGTGCACACCAGATCCTTCCTTAGGCCTCCTGTAATTCTTGACCGATTTTTTTTTTCTTAAATACATCCATCTGTCTGTCCATTTGTCTATCCAGCTGCAGTTGCTGAGAATTACAGCTTTTCATAGGTCATTACCTGGATGCTCACTAAGCTTACCATGATCTTCGGGTTGCAGTCAGGGTCAAAGGTCATGAGATATGATTATGCCTCATGTCTACTCTGAGTAGGCCTAGACTACACACAATAATATTAATGGATTTGATTTATATGGTGCTTTTCATGACACGCAAAGTGCTTTACAGTGGACCCATTATTCATTCACTCCATAGACAGATACTGGTAGTGGTATGCTTCCTCTGTAGCCACAGCTGCCGTGGAGCAGACTGACAGAATTTGCACCAACGGTCTCTCCAACTACCCCCAAGCATGTCTATATACTATGTATAGAGAGAGAAATGAAGGCTCTTGTCTTAGTTTTTGTTGGCTTGGTTCCTGTAATAAGAAAACAAAATTTTACAGGAAAACAAAATTTTCCATTTCTCATGACATTTCCACTACCATGCTTCATTATTGATATGGGGTTCTTTTACTCAGTTGCTGTCTTTGGTCCAAGCTAACCATGAACTCCTTTAGGGTCATTGGAGATGCTTCAGTCATGTTTCTGTCCACTTTTGGGCTTCACTTGCTAGGATGGCATGACATGGTCATGTTCCCACTCGTTTTAAAAGTTCTTCACTTGGAAATTATTTTACAGATGGTGGAATAACTCCTTTAAAAATCTTTTGGTCTTTTTATAACCCTTTCCAACCTCGTATGCATCTATAATCTTCTTTCTGAAGGCCTCACAGAGCTCTTTGGATCTCACCACGATGATGCCACAGTCGAGATCAAACCAAACTAAGGGTGCATTCAGACAGCCTCTGTTTGGTCCGGACCAAACAGTGGATTTTGTGGATAGTTCAGTTCGTTTAGTGCCATCTGAACGCGCGTTGGCACTCTGGTGGGCACCAAACAAGCGAAGTCTGGACCCCCTGAAAACAGAGGTCTCAGTTCTCTTGCAAACGAAGTCTGGTGCACTCTGCTTGCAGTGTGAACCCAAACAGAATATCCAGCAGACCAAAGGGCAGAAGTGCCCCTCAGGGTTTGTGTAACCTTAGCAACACGTTGTCTGAGAAGAGGAAGTGGCATTTACCGTAGTACATTTTGGGTAGAAAATAACAATAAAGACAACTGTGTGAATCCAAGAAATCCTTTTACCGGTGAAAGCTGAGGAGCAAAGTTAAAAAAAATGTCTTGTTTATGGCAGACAAACAACCTGGCTGAAGGGAACGGATTTCTGTTTTCGGTCGTGGCCAATTGATGAGCCCGATTTTTCTTCTTCACCGAGATTTTTTCTTCCTGGTCAGTGGTGGTTTCAGCTACAGCGCCCCAAACGAGCAGTTGTACCTGCGTGACGTTGTCCAGGCAGTTTGGTCCGCTGCAGTGTGAATGCAAACCAAACCAGACAAAGGTGTGAAAATTCTCAGCATTCCCCACCCAGTCGAATCGAGACCCCTGGACTATCCTGGTGTGAATGCAGCCTAAATATCTAAAGCCTTGTGTATACTTAATGCACTGCCCATCGCAAACGGCTGTGTGTGCAAAAAATGACGTCACCACCGGTGTCACCCAGTGCAGTTTGGTGACGTTTTTGCTGGTTGTACACCTCCCGATTTTCATAACTTGGCGCAGCCAGCTCATTAAAACAAATTGGCAGAAAAGATTTTTTTTTTTCCTGTTTTTTCCAACATCTAGTGCACAGATTAATTCTTATACAAGTACTATTTGATGTTTGCATAGCATACACAACAGGTTTTCATTGAGTGTCTTTTTTACAAGAATGATGACTGAAAAAATCCTGCCACCAACATATTTTTACAGAAATTAGTTATGCTTGTGAAAGTATCATTCATATGAATGCCAAGACCCTAGGTTTTCCAGCAGAGACTCATAATCTGCCATTAGCATCATGTTACTTGATTCATCTGTGTTTAGTTGTAATGTTACCACATATTTTCAGTGACATAATGTTTGCTGTCCCCACAATACAGTGTGTCCATGCCAAGGGGTCTTGTTAGTGGAAAACAATGGGAACCTCTCAGAAAAGAACATCAGTGTTGTCCTCTGTTCTGTTTAGTCTCTAGAACACTATATAGAGACCAGATGTGTTCTTCCCTTAACCACCCAGTTGTACTTCTAGAAGTGGCCAAGGTTTTAACGATCACATTAACACCACAGGGAGTCACTACTGTTTTCTAATGTTTCTTTTGTTTACAGACGTGTGTTTTACTTTAACTTGCATATCCACAACAGTAAGAGCTGCTCACATTAATTCTTTACATGTTCTTGCATATCAACATCAGCATTTGTGGTGCTCACACTACTAATGGATGCAGTTCTTGTAGATATTCTTCTTATCTTGCTTTAAAGGCAGTCAAGGGACAATTATTCATCTAAGCCTATATAGTGAAGCCCATAAAGTTTTTCCAACCTAATCTATTAAATGTGTGTAATGTCAAAATCAGTATTTGGATGGGATGAGTATAAACTTACCATTTAATTTTTAGCTCATTCCAGTGAACCATCCAGGTTGTATTTTGGTGTGCATCCAGGTTGTGCTTAAGGTCAGGGTCACAGTGGAAGATCAGGAGATCTAGGCACTTATGATTTCATGAAAATCATTACTCCTCTGAGGCAATTGCCCCAGTGTTTGGCAAATTAATGTGCAATGGTCCTCAAGTGGGTCTGCATCTAGATTGTTCTCAAGGTCAACAGTCAGGACATCTGGGCATTTGTGGGGTGACTTCATCAGGCTGGAATGAGCTACTCCACCAGTGAAGATCTGGTGTCCATCAGCAGCCTGATGTGCACAGACGTCTGGCAATACATACTGATTTCCCTGCAAGAATGGTGTAAGTACATAGACCAATAAGAAAATATCTGTAGTGAGTGGAGTAAAAATGCTTCAATAGAAACACAGACTTAGAGAGTACCCTGAATCTTAAATAATAGACTTCTAATGAACATTCTCCTGTTATGTGCAACAAGTGTCATAGTCCATCAGTCAAAAATACATAGAATTTCTAAATATTATAAATATTACACTTCTAATAATGAGAAGCAGTTCGTCCTGCTGTCACCAGTGATTCCATGACTTCTGTTTTGGTCTCGTTGTAGAGTGTAGGGATCGCTGTGTCCGTAAAATATCTGTGTAATGAGACGTTGTACTGTGCCTCTAAAGTGCGCAACATAGTGTGATGGCCTAGCTCTTGAAAACAGAATACAGGTGCCCTTTCCGAGTTGGGTGGAAGCTTTGACATTGCTTGCTCATTAGACCTCTGGCTGGCAGAGCTGTTTTTCCCTTGAGCCTTTGTATGGAAATGTATGTTTATAAAATAAATTTTAAAAATATTTTTGTTTAGTTTGACAGTGGGTCTTTTTTCCCTTTGACTTAATAGAAGCTAAAGTGTTGCCATGCACTTGTTTATAATGAAGAGGGTACCAGTCAAATATAATGCTCCGCTATTATGCATCTCTGCTTTGTGCCATGCCATAAACTGTCAAGATGCTACAGTTCTGCGTTTCCTAGTTCCACTTTTTTTTTTTTTTCATGCCATCAAAATTAGTTATGTTATTAACCCAATGGCTGGCTGTGGCGCTCTGTTGCGCCGTTTCCTCCAGTCCCTCTGGTGGTCAAGATTTTTTTCAAGAAAATATTCAGTTCAGATATTAGAGATTTCCAAAGCTATAACTTGAAAGTGGTAAGAGATAATGGCTTACTGTCAATTAGAAAGATGTAAAATATGATCCAAAGTTTGAAATAGGAGTAAATTTACACATCTAATTTGCATAATGCAACACAGCCATATCGAATTACATAACTTTCAGTCAAAAGCGCACTTTGGACATATTTACACAAAGGATGGTTTTGTTTTTTGTCATCGTTTTTTGTTTTTTTTTTGTTATCTTATCTTTAAAATATATGAACCAGAAAATCAGTACAATGTAAACAAACAAAGAAATTTGTTACTTACCGCTGGCCAGGCGGCTCGCTTCGTCCATTTTCGTCCATCCTGGTCGTTATTTTGTCTTCTCTCGGTCATTTTCACTTTCTCTCCCACATCCAGAAACTCTTATGATTATTCCACCTCAGTTTTTCTTTTATTCCACCGCACTGTGTTTTTATATATCTACATATTATTCCATCTAGCTACATTGCTCCGCACTGTGTGTGTTTATATACTTGCATATTTATTCCACCTAGCTGCAATGCTCCATACTGTGGGTGTTTATATATTTACATATTTATTCCATCTAGCTACAATGCTCTGCACTGTGTGTTCATATATTCATATATTTATTCCATCCAGCTACAAATGCTCTGCACTGTGTGTCTGTGTGTGTGTGTGTGTATATATATATTTTATAGTAATATGTACATATGTATATTAGCTGCTCTTGCTTGCTTGTTTTTTCTTGCCTTCTGATTGTTGCTCTGAGTGTTGCTATCCCTGTGCTGTTGCAATCCTGGAATTTCCCCGTTGTGGGACTAATAAAGGCTTATCTTATCTTATCTTATCTTAATTTATCTTATATGAAGACATGGAACCAGCGCGATTGTTCTTTCCAGTCACATGGCAATGGGGTCAATGGCAGGTGAAAATTAACCAGCTTCGGCCACCCTCTGTTATAACAAAATGTAGATATTTACCTTCATAAGCTAAATAATCTCGTTTTGGAATCATAGTTGGCAAATGTGGGAACAAATACCTCCTCCGTGTTGCAATGGCAAATATCAACATTCGTTTACAAACTCCTCTTCTGTGGTGTCCAATAAGTGAGGTTTTTGGGTGGTTATTTGGGAGACATGAGTCCTCCAAGACGAGAGCAGTAAGTTATGTGTCTGCCACCATGTGAGGTGGAATACTTAGTACAACTGGGGATTTTTATTACATCACGACACATCACATGACAGGCGCAGAGCTGCGACATAGACAGTGAGGGCGCTTTTTATGTCCGTAAAATCAAGACTTAAAAAGAGTTAATTATTATGTAATAATCAAATTCTTGACATTTGTGCATCGATTGAGAATCGTCGACATTCACATTGCGATGCATTGGAAAAAAGATTATTTCCCCCACCCCTTGTTTAACATGGGTGCTTTGGTTTCCATGGTCCAAAGGCACATTAGGTTAATTTCAGATTCCAAAGTGACCTTAGGTGTGGATGTGTATGAATAGTTTCTGGCCAACATTGGAAATCAGAATGTGTTCTTAATTCAATGCCTGGTTAAAATAAGAGAAAAGAGCGAGCGTTCTTAATCTTTGAATATTGTATCTATTGTGATTAATGGTACTGTGTATTGATTGCATCATAAAATGCTAGTACAAGTATTTAGTGAATAATACGGGTTTTGCTCCTGCTTTTTTGGAGCAGTAGGTATTCTCGACAGTCCTGGTGATGTGCCAGAAGGTCACAGTAGTTGGATTCTATCAGATGATTAGTAGTCTGGTTTGAGACTCAGTTTCATTCCCTTCCTTTATTTTGTTTAGCATATATTGCTGTTTATTTGTTGGGTAATGTGAATTGATCCTCAGACCACCTAAGTGAATCTCATCCAGGAGGGAAAGCTTCTTGAATAAAGCCCAGTAAATCCACATTATAGCAGAGTGCTTTGTTGGCTCTGGGGAGTGGGTGGCTGTATATGAAGTTCTGAGTCTCCTTGTGTTTGCAGGAAAAAGTACAATAGCTCAGTAATCTTCAATCTGTCAGAGGGTTGGCAGTTAATAGGGATGATGTTCTGTCACTGATCTATCCAAAATAGGTTTATGTTTATGTCTTGTATTCTGGTGACTGCAGCCTAAGCTGGATGACTCTAAATCCATTTTGTGCAGGGGCTGCTGACGTCTCATCAGAATCCAGTTAAGTATGTAGTCTGGTGATTTATGACCATCTCTAATTCGTGACAGGATCACTTTTGAGACGGGACTAGACTGATGTCATATGCAAAGAGCTAAAGGAGGGGTGGGGAAGCCTCTTCACGTGCCTTGAGAGATGTTGCTGACATTTGGTAAAGTCAGTTTCTGTCTCGAGATCAACGCTGAGCACAATCTTCATTGTGCCAAGCCATGCTTCCAGTCTCTAGTGATTACAGTGCCAAGGGTTGCAAAAATTAGTGGGGAAAACCCCACACAAATGGTTTATAGAGAATAGTAATTGTTGTTCTGTCCTTTCCTCTGCCTAGTGCCTTCATGAAGTAATTACTTCAAGTGAGTTTTGTAGTCATGCCTTTTTCTTTTTTTATAAAATAGGTACCATGAGTTGGATCTTCACAAGAGCCTAAGGGATAACCTGAGCAACAAAACTCTGATTGAATACCCCGTGCTGCATGTTGTACTCAAGGATTATTGGAAGGATTATCCACTGAAAGGGGCAGGTAAAGAAAAAAAAAACACTTTTTTAGTCAAATTTTAAACCTGATTCAGAACTGACGTACTGCTTTATTTGCCAAACTGTCATTCGTTGCTGTATTTCTAACATATTTGCTTTGCTGCTAATTTTCAGTAACAAACAACATTATGAACACACGACAAACGTCAAAACATCATGTATCCCCATATCACTCCTCTCCAATCCCCTCGATTCCAACAGCATTGTATCATGCCTTGGTTTCTGCAGCTGAGGCTTTAAAACACTCTGTTCCCTTATTTTTCACTATGGCAACATGCTACCCCAACGGAAAGGAGCGTGCTCTGCTCAGTGTCACACACACCACCTCAACCTCAACAGCAACCGTCTCCAAAAAAAGAGGATCAAACATGGCTTATGTTGAACATTGACCTCATACGTTGTGAAGCGACAGGAGAGGAAGAAACTGATCCATCTGTTCTTCTTCTCTCTTGTTTGTCAGTTTCTTCAGATGAGAGAGTGTTCAGGGTCGAGAAGTGTCATTCTCGTCAAAACAGGACACTGTTGAACCCAGTGTATCGCAGTAGGAATGGTATGGTCACAAAAGACCACACAAACCCAGTATCGCTGTAGTGTCAGACTGGCTAAGTGGCGAGTGAGGTAATTTTAGTCTGAGTGTGTTTTCAGCGATAAGGCCTTGGTGTCACACAGTTTCCCTGTAATGTTAGCCATAGAAACATCCTGATAATCACACATGCCATGGGCTGGGAAGCTGGGCAGGAAGTGATAACAGGCAATCAGACACTGTGGCAGTGGCATATCTGCTGAGGATAAAATAATGTTGGGGTCTGGCAGGTTCCAAACATGCAGCATGTAGCCAGTTATTATCCTGGATTAGCCATCCATCCGTCCTCCACTGCTTATCCAGGGATCTGGGTCGCGGGGCAGTCAGTCTAGGCAGAGTAGCCCTGGTTTCCACCCGGTTCACATAGCACCATAATCCCCATGATCCTTCCTGCAGGTAGTGAGCCCACTGGGGGGGTGTACCCATGTGGCTCCTTTGGGTACACCGGTTCCTAGATGTAACATTTTTCATAGAGGTTCTGGCAGTTCACCAAGGACCAGTTTGCCTTTGGAGACTCTACCAGGTACAAGTTGCCCCTGACAACATAGCTCCTGGGATCATTGGGGCACTCAAACCCCTCCACCATGATTAGGTGGCAATCCACGGAGGGGTATCCTGGATCATTTTAATTTAATTCAGACTCACTATTTATAGGCCTACTAACCCTGATTCACTCAGTTTGTTATGGTATGGAGTGGTCTGTCCGTCCGTCCCACGTTTGTGAAATCAACCCTCCTACAGTTTTGTTTAAATGTTTTGGAACTTGGTGTTAAGGTTTGATATACACTGATGATGCACATATTGATATTTGACTCTGATCAGATGATTTTTGCAGGAATTATAGCCCTTGTGGTCAAGGTCAGAGGTCAGTTTTTCCCTAAATCTTGTAAACACAATAAATACTGAAAGAAATGATGTAGGCTTTCAAATCTATACCGTAATTGCATTTGAGACCAATTTTGGACAGTTTACACCCTGACCTCACTGAGTTTGGGCTCAAAAGGTCAAAGTTAAAGACACACTCTGGTGACTATAAATCCCCTATAAAAACAAATCTAGATTGTCTAAAATCGTATCTTATGCCCCTTTTTTTTTTTTAGCAAAAAGGACATTTCATCTCAAAATCTTTTCACTTTCCTCCCCCATCAAACACCAAGATCTGTGATTACCAGGCCCACCCACATCCCAAAAGGCTAATAGTGGCTAGCCCTACATTATCAGAATAAATTCTATAACAAAAAGACTTATGGTTGAAAGACATACCAAGTTATATGCAGGGTGGCCCAGAATAATGACTGAAACTACATTGGTCCTGAAAAAACAGTTGTATGGTAAAACTCATCTTAATTTGTTTGGGTCAAGTTTTCAAGGCTAACTTCAGTTATGCCAAAGAGTGCTGACTGGCTCAACACTACCCATGTGTCAGCTTCATGCATAGTTATGTCACCAAAAACGCTCCGTTCAAACTTGCCTTTTCTCACGGGGCGGGGCTTAAAGGCCAAATGTCACGTAACAAGGTACTTTAAATATCTTGAAACTAGATATAAAAGGGAACCGATCCGTTCGGGTCTTGGTGCATATGCTTCAGTAACAACGGAATATTCGTTAATTTAAAACTGCCGCACTTGGCCTGACACGGCCCCTGGAATCGCCTGGGGAAGAAGGCGGAAGTGACGAAATCGATTGTACCCGAGTTTGATGCTTGGGGTATTTCAATTGATTGTTTATATGGAGACTGGAAGGTTGAAGTGAGCAACAAGAAAGAAAAAATTGGATATTTCACCCATACCTTAAAACGGGACTATCAGGGACAGCTGGGTAATAAGGGACACTTCTCTGGGAAATGTTTTCATACCTGTCAAGTGAGACGTTTTCGCCGTACTTCAACACCGTAAAAAGCGGCTATAAGGGACGGCGGAGCAACAAGGGACACCTCTCTGGGAAATGCCCCAAATGCAACTCGTGTTGTTATTGTCAAATATTTTAAGGATTCATGGATATTTGACAATAACAACAACAACAACAACTCAGCGTCCGGCGCAAAATAAAAAAAAAAAGCAGAATTCTGTGTTTGTAAGGCGATCTCTCTGTTCCTCAACCGCTGCCCAGCTGAACGTGTTAAACCATTGTCCTAATGACTTCTCATTGTAGTGAGAATAGCTCACGCTGAGCGATCTGCCAGCACCAGCTGTGGGTGATCACAGACAGGACGTGTTCCTCAACACACTCAATTTTTTTTCCAGTATATTTTTCTTTTGGGCGTACAGAAATGGCAATACGCCCGTTTTTGCTAAAATTGCATTTTCCCCGTATTTTCCTTAAAATATTTGACAATAACAACACGAACTACATTTAAAACATTTCCCAGAAAAGTGTCCCAAACCACTCCGCCGTCCCCCACAGCCGCGCTTGGCACCAAAATACGGCGAAAACGTCTCACTTGACAGGTATGCGCCTCCATTTTCATATTGATCTGGTCAATTTCTTGACAGCAGCGGCTCTCCTCCACTGTAATAATAATGGCTTCCGAAAAATCAATATTTATGGGGCGCCCTCGACTGACCCCCTTCGGCTTCGCAATTCTGGAGGCGATTAATGTCCAGTTCAATGACATTTTCCACTGGTTCTGCTCTCTGGTCATCGTTGGAACTGTTGTCATCAGACAAAGCATCTGATTCCGTCTCGGACGGCTCGAACCGGTAAGGTTCTATGCCTCTGTCACTGTCTGAACCACTGACAAAAAAAAAAAGAGACAAAACTAAACTAATTTGTTCACAATCGCTGTCACTTTCCGTCATGATTGTCCAATGTTGATAAGTGTGAATGTGGATAGGCAGGGCAGCCAGGGTACAACTGGTGATGTCAAAAACATGGGCGTGGTCTGGACTGGCTGTCACAAGCCAGCAAGCAAGGTGGGGCCTTCACCTGGTGTATTTTGTGCAATTATGTAAATACAGGTGGGTGATATGGTCTCCGGTATGAATATTTGGTTTAAGCTATGTGTATTTTATCTAAATTCGTTGTCATTTAGAAAAAAAAATTACGTGACATTTGGCCTTTAAGTGAAACTTTGCAACAAAAAAAAAAAACAAGAGACATGAGATATTTGAGGGATTTCACTCTTAAATATATCTTGTAAGTCATAAACATGTTACAGGCAGCTTAACAAGAAGAGAAACTCAATTTCTTTGTGGAGTGTCACTTTAATATTCCATTTGTACTATTACTATATAATGAGTAAAGGTAGGGTCACCAAACTTGGTATACATGTTCACCCTGAGACCCTGAACTGTGACTGTGGGTTTGGGGTCAGAAGGTCAAAGGTCAAGCCTGGCATTCCCGATGTCCTGTTACTATACCGGAGTGGTGGCCTAGTTGGTAGAGCGTCCACCCCACAACCGGGGGGTCGTGGCCCCTCTGATTCTACATGTGATCAACATTGTAGATAGGAGAAACGTAATAATTTGGTCCTGCCTCAATAATTATATGGAAAAAGGTGCAAGCTGCTCTTCTTCAGTAACATATTGGGATCTTCAAAGAAAACGGAGGCGGGGGGTATTGCACTCGCCTCAGAGTGCGTTTGTGTTAATACTTTGGCATGCTTGTACTTAGGGAATTTACATCATGTTTAATGTGCCATAAAGTTTAGTTGTGATCCAAAATGTTGACAGCTTGATCATTAGTGCAGTACAAAAGTAACTCAAGCAATAATTAAATTTCTTTTGAGTTTCCTCAATCACTGCTGTCACACCATGAGAAACCCCCTACAAAATTATTGTGATTCACTGCAGGCCTCTACTTGCTAGGTACAGCCCCACTAATGTTTACACGCTAATAAGCCAAGACACAGTAACCAGAGTAGTTTGATGGCATTATACGCGTTATTAAATCATTTAAAACAATGCCCAACAAATTAGATATTCATCCATATAATTGAGTAATGTGAAGCTGGATTCATACTACTTTTCCGCTCTGGTCTGCTCAGATGCGTGTCTGCTTTGGATGAGGCGTGTGCGCCGTTTTATACATGGAAAATACATGGATTTACTGGATATATATATATATATATATATATATATATATATATATACAGTATATATATATATATATATATTTTATGTGTGAATAATGTGCTATGTACTCCTTTTGTATTGCACTAGGAATTTTTACAATAAACTTTTGTGCCTTTTGCAGATGTGTCTCCATGTTTGTTTGTTTTATTTGTGAAGGTGACCAAGATTTAGTGACATAAATTAAATGCTAAAAGATTGGAAAAGCTATCTAAATAATCCAGCAGTTTGAGAAATCACTTGGTTTGGTGTAAGTCTGTCAACAGAATTAAAAACCATAAAGTAGTTTTTGTTAAAACATGTTAAATCCCATTAAACCCTAACTCATTATTAGGAAATACAGCAGCGTCTTCTGCACTGGCACATCCAACAATACAGTCTTCAGTAAATAAAATAATTGTTTTTGGTTACTTTTTCTTAAAAGTGAGCCATTATTTTCACCGTCATTGATAAATAGTTTATACTGTTGACTCTTCCCACCGTGTCTTAACAGACAAACTAGAAAATCATGATGCAAACACCTAAGTCACTAAATTGTTTATTACAGTCACCGGCAAAATCCAGATTATTTAGAATGTGCAAAATTCAAACTTTAAACTGTAAAAAAACCCCAAAAACTCAGAATTGGTCACACACTCCGACTCCTCGCCTTTGCAAAGTGGCCCAGCACACCAAGGAACACTTGACTGAAGGCAGCATTCTGAACCATCTCCTCCCTTCACAAGGTAGTTTCATGGGATCCAGGTCAAGTGGACCCCTGACCAAATGAGCACTCCCTAGTAAGCACCCCAAGTGGACCCTAGGATCCAATTTGTACAAGTACATTCTCAATCCAGTGATTTGTAAACACGAAGAAGGAGAACAACAGCAAGAATTTGTGTAAAACTGCTGGAAAGACTTTTCCCGGTCACCAAGAAGTGTAAAAATAAATAAATACACACACACACACACACACACACACAGTGGGACAAAAAAGTATTTAGTCAGCCACCAATTGTGCAAGTTCTCCCACTTAAAAGATGAGAGAGGTCTCCAATTTTCATCATAGGTATACCTCAACTATGAGAGACAAAATGAGGGAAAAAAAATCCAGAAAATCACATTGAAGGATTTTTAATGAATTAATTGGTAAATTCCTCGGTAAAATAAGTATTTGGTCAATAACTAAAGTTCATCTCAATACTTTGTTGTATACTCTTTGCTGGCAATGACAGAGGTCAAAAGTTTTCTGTAAGTTTTCACAAGGTTTTCACACACTGTTGCTGGTATTTTGGCCCATTCCTCCATGCAGATCTCCTCTAGAGCAATGATGTTGGGGCTGTCGCTGGGCAACACGGACTTTCAACTCCCTCCAAAGATTTTCTATGGGGTTGAGATCTGGAGACTGGCTAGGCCACTCCAGGACCTTGAAATGCTTCTTACGAAGCCACTCCTTCGTTGCCCGGGTGGTGTGTTTGGGACCATTGTCACGCTGAAAGATCCAGCCACATTTCATCTTCCAATGCCCTTGCTGATGGAAGGAGGTTTTCACTCAAAATCTCACAATACATGGCCCCATTCATTCTTTCCTTTACACAGATCAGTCGTCCTGGTCCCTTTGCAGAAAAACAGCCCCAAAGCATGATGTTTCCACCCCCATGTTTCACAGTAGGTATGGTGTTCTTTCTCCTCCAAACACGACAAGTTGAGTTTTTACCAAAAAGTTCTATTTTGATTTCATCTGACCATATGACATTCTCCCAATCCTCTTCTGGATCATCCAAATGCTCTCTAGCAAACTTCAGACAGGCCTGGACATGTACTGGCTTAAGCAGGGGGACACATCTGGCACTGCAGGATTTGAGTCCCTGGCGGCGTAGTGTGTTACTGATGTAGCCTTTGTTACTTTGGTCCCAGCTCTCTGCAGGTCATTCACTAGGTCCCCCCGTGTGGTTCTGGGATTTTTGCTCACCGTTCTCGTGATCATTTTGACCCCACGGGGTGAGATCTTGCGTGGAGCCCCAGATCGGGGGAGATTATCAGTGGTCTTGTATGTCTTCCATTTTCTAATAATTGCTCCCACAGTTGATTTCTTCACACCAAGCTGCTTACCTATTGCAGATTCAGTCTTCCCAGCCTGGTGCAGGTCTACAGTTTTGTTTCTGGTGTCCTTTGACAGCTCTTTGGTCTTGGCCATAGTGGAGTTTGGAGTCTGACTGTTTGAGGTTGTGGACAGGTGTCTTTTATACTGATAGCGAGTTCAAACAGATGCCATTAATACAGGTAACGAGTGGAGGACAGAGGAGCCTCTTAAAGAAGAAGTTACAGGTCTGTGAGAGCCAGAAATCTTGCTTGTTTGTAGGTGACCAAATACTTATTTTACTGAGGAATTTACCAATTAATTCATTAAAAATCCTTCAATGTGATTTTCTGGATTTTTTTTCCCCTCATTTTGTCTCTCATAGTTGAGGTATACCTATGATGAAAATTGGAGACCTCTCTCATCTTTTAAGTTGGAGAACTTGCACAGTTGGTGGCTGACTAAATACTTTTTTGCCCCACTGTGTATATATATATATACATACAGTATATATACAGTATATATATATATATATACATAAACATGTAAGATGACAACTAAGCTGACCCGGAGAAGGTTTTGGCTCCGTTTCTGCTTTCAAAAGACTTTTCTTCTCCACCGCTGCTGCTCGTCACCACTGGCTGCCCCCAGGTGAAAATCCACAGAATAGGTATGTGGGACTAGAATGTTCTCAATGAGGCTTCAGAGAGCTCTGAATCAGTTTGTAAATAACTGGATTGAAAATATACCTGTACATGTACAGATTGGACCCCAGGGTCCACTTGGGGTGCTCACTTGGTCAGGGGTCCACTTGACCTGTTCCCATTTCATGCTCCCTTGCATGAACTGGATGTGCTGCTGGTCCTGGTGTTATACCGAGAATTGCTTGCTTACTGAGAATTGCATCCCATCCACCAAAACTATAAAATATAACACTACAGCCAGGCTTGTAGCCATTTGTGCATTTTTAGAAGTGCCCATTATACATTTTTAGAAGTAAAAATTGTTACTACCTCTTGTAAACTATCTTCAAATTATGTTTATTCACCAGACGTTTTAGTGTTTCAAAGAGGGTTAGAAATCAGTGTGAACCAACTCCACGTTTTAAGTCGAGATTTTGCATTTATGCATTGTCGGCAAAAAGGGTAATCACTTTTTCAAAGTATTTTCAAAGTGTACAGTTGTATTGACTTGACTTACACTAAACACCTGCTTCCGACGATGGGATGCAATTCTCAGCAAGTGAGCAATTGAGATCTTGACATAACACTGGTTCAGCAGATCTTCAGCCTGCGGTGGGACTCTAGAATGAAAATACACACACAACTTAAGTACATGCACAGCACGAAAGTGCAATATGTAAAAAAACATTTTTTTTAACCAGGATTAACACTAGCTTATTTCATCAGATGCCGACATAAGCGCAAAATACAAGCAGAGCACAGAGTTAGCATTGATGGCTAACTAGCTATCTCATTGTCTGCATACAGGAGACAATGGTGTTGTTTGTTCAAAGTGAGCTTTCCACCACTGGGATAAATATAGGCAAAGATGCATAATATTACATCACTCACCATCCTCTATCACTGTTTTCAACAATGATGATTAGGGATGAGCCGATCCAATCCACCGTGTCGGGTTCGATCCAGGCAAAATGGCCGGATCGGTATTGGTAAGGAATAAAAGTAATTTACCGATCCGTTACATTAATAATAAAAAAATGAAGGCGTGATCCTGTTCTCAGCCGTGCTGCACACTGCTTCTATAAACAGAAGCAACGAGTGTCACATCACTGCAGCCTGTCCGAGGGAGTCTCAGTTTGTTGCTGTCTGGTACCAGCAAACAATTTTACACCACCAACTTGATATAACACTTGCAAAAGTATCACAACAGCAAAAAAGTATGCTGAATTCTCTCAAGAACCGAGCAGAAGCAAGTGTGTCGTGCAGCAGCAGCTGCTGTTTTACTGCTGTAATATGCTAAAAGTGAAACTAAAAGAAGGAAAGTGAAAGTAAAAACCAGAAGAGCAGGAATGAAGACATAACATGGGCTTACCTTTAGATGGACAGTTACAGCTGATGAGGGGTAGGTGACAGAAACATAAATATCAAATTATAACCGGTGAATTGGAAGCAGGTCTATACAAGGACTTAAAAGGCTACATGAAATGGAACAGGGATGACTTTAAAATAAGAGCAAACCTAAAATTTATGGACAGAGAATAAACTACTAAATAAACTGAGCACCAGGAGAATACTTATGATGATGATAATAATAATAATGGATGACAAAAATACAACTTAAAGGGTTAGTTCCTTTATTTTCCGATCTACAGCATTTTTTTTTTTACCTCATGCATAAAGTGGCACTTTGAATTCCATCTGAATGTTTATTAATCAGCTTTAAAGTTTTGCAATAAACTTGCACTTAAAACTTCAGAATGCATGTTTACATAGTGTTGACCAGTGAAATGCTGCCAATGTTGCAAAGTTTAAATTTAAAAGAAGCAGCAGCGTTGCTGAACTGAGTAAAATTTGTAATATATTCTTTGACTTTTAAATTTATGTTTTTATATGTATGCAAAATGCAACCAGTCATTACCAAAGTATATTATGTACTGTTGTTTTAAATAAGCGAGACGGTATCGGGTTTGGATCGGTATCGGCCGATATTCAAAGTCACAGTATCTGTATCGGTTTTGAAAAAGTGGTGTGCAGCCGGTGCAACCCCCCATCACCATTTTAGCTCCTACTCTGACACAGGGTCTTGACAGTTCCATAGGAACTCATATGATGTAGGTGTTTGGTGATTGGTAGAACTCATAAGCGATGCTCATTGCCAGATTTCCGCTTCTTGCTGCAGCACCATATTTAAAAAAAACAACTGTGGTGCACTGTTTTTCTCTTTCAGACAGAGAAGTTTTAATATGAACATGGACAGAAACAGCAACAATAGTCCATGATTCAGGTTCCCGCGATGCAGAACATGAACGCTGTAGCCTCCTCACTCTCCATGCTAGCGTCATTGTAGTGTTGTTGTTGTTGAGTGTGGCACTCAAGTTACGCATCGCTGTCACAGACATTTGTGTCACATCGGTCCCTACCCTGGTCCCTTAGTGCCTGTGCAAATGCAAAATGAAAAAGTTCCCCTGGGGGTGGGTAGTTCTTTGAATGAAATTCAAAGTGGACAATTTTTAGAACTTCTTTATCCGAAACTGGCTTATGTCAATATTTTTCACTTTCAGTATGTAAAAAGGAGGTTTTTTTTTTTTATAGCATTTACAGCATTAATCAACAGTAATTAAATGAATAATCATTGTCAAAGAGTCTTCAAAGCTTTTTTATTCAGACATTTCAGACTTCTTGACTGAATGAACGCTATGGTGACATTCTTGAGAAAGTCAGTTTCACTAGGTCAGACTTTGTAAAGCGTATACTGTATAGCGGTGTGTTTAACAAAGGTGCCGTGGTACATTCACGTTTCTGTGGGAAATTATCTAATTTCACTTGTTAATTGGTCCAAAAAAAATTGCAAATAATTTTCCATTGTTGTGAATGGGTGCATGGGTGCCTATGGATTACAGAAGAATTGTGGGTATTTGAGATGGCGACTCTTCTGTTTTATTATGACGGAAGTCTGCGGAAGGGCAGGTGGCCTGAAACATTGCTCTTTAATCAAGGTATTTAATGGGAGCTTCTCGGTGTGCAGATCTTTTTTGGATTTTTCTGGTATGCTTTTTTTGGGGGGATTCAGCACCCAACCAGGTGGACTGTGTGATGTACGAGGGGGGGCTGAAAAGTTCATAGGCTGACCATGATGCAGTGGTCAGGTTTGACCAAATGTGGTTTGTTTTTCAACCGCAGGGATCCAAGCGCTGCAACACCTATGGAAGAATGTTGAAAAATGAACCGCATTTGGTGAAATTTGGCCGCTGCATCATGGTCAGCCTATGAACTTTTCAGCCCCCCATGTATCATTTTCATAGTTTCTAACTAAACGGACTTTGACATAATACACTGTTAGACTACATTGTTGTAATATGGCCCAAAGTGCGTATGGATGCAGTAAATATATTTCAACATAATTAAAATAACCACAGAGCCATGGCTGCTGAAATTGTCTTAGAGATACAGTAGTAAATATCTCCCTGTGTCTCCTGTTATCACAGCAGTAGTTTGAATGAAAACAAGGAACATTTTCAGTTTTATAAACTGGTGGTGCCTGTAATGTTGCAGGCTCATTCTGTCAAGGATGCAGGCTGATAATTGCATTCAGGAGAGAGGGGTCATGGTGGAGGATAATTGCTTGAGACACAGATGTCATTTTCCCGTCATCTGTTGGACACACATGTCCATCTGTCTGTTTTGACATAACTAATTGCCTGGTGTTGTGCCTTTTTATAGATGAACCAAACCATAACGTCATCGTTCCCGAAATGTCTGTGCCGTCACTTCCATTTTCACCATTTCTATTAAGCCTGACCCCAGCTGTGCTGCTCATTCTCATCACTTGTATATAAGTTTGGACATGTACAAATTTTGCTGTTGCCAGTAGCTGTGTTTAATCATGCTGAATGGAATTTTTTTTTTTTTTTTTTAGCTATAACTGCGTCACCTCGGAGTAGACTTACAGCACAGAATGATGAAACGGCCCAAGACAACCAAGTTTCCTTATCACGGCAGGACTCGTCTACATCCGGCAGAACCAACATATGGCCAGAATCTCAAGAGACCTCTTCTGAACCTGAAACTCCTCCAGAAAAAAGGGCAAAACGAGGAAGTGGAGGCGAGGAAGAGCGAGAGGAGGGAGAGATCTTCGATAGCAGTGATGAAGAGGAAGCTTGAAATTCTGATTTTTAAAAACAAAATACACGTGAATAAGAACTGTGATGATGTAAATATGATTAACAATCAACCTGCAGTTGGTGGTGGACAGTGTTGTTGCATTTTGAAGCCACAGTGACAATGTAAATCAATGAAGAAATAAAGCCTCCACTGGTCCCACTGATGACAATTCCACTGCCAGAGAAAGTGCTGAGGTCGGCATGACTAAGGAGGATGCTGTGACTGAGCCATGGCCTGTTCATACCCATCACTGCAAGCATGAAAAGGAGTCAAATAATACTGCTGACAGCTGGGGGATTGGAAAGATGTTACCCAGATGTTGAGCAAGACTTGAGCGACAGGGCAGACAAATTACACAGGAAGTCATCCATCTCATGGCAATGCACGATATGTGTTCAGCATTTTTATAAGGAATGAGAACAGTGGCGTCCCATGTGTGCTACTGTTTTTACATAGAACAGTTTCATGTTTTTATGCACTCACAGAATTCATTAGCACCCCACACCGTTCTTATAGAAGGTATTTCAATTTAAATTGATTTGTGTTCTCAAAAATGACACCTAGAAATACTGTATATTGCCAAACTAATGTCTTGTTAGTCCATATTGTTTATATACATACAGTATAAACCCCCCAATATAATGGAAGAGGTGTATTTTTGAACTCTCTTGGTATTTTTTAAGATGTTGCTAGCTTGTCTTTATTCATTTTTTTCTGAAATAAAATGATTTTTTTTATTAGTTTTTGTTTTTTTCTTTATATGTGTGTTGGATGCAGACATCTTATTAGTTAAAGATCCTATTCTCTGAAAAATGGTGTTTTTGAAGGTTCACCTACAGCTCTCGACTCCCACATGGTGTGGGGGCCGTAAAACATTTCATTTCACTGTGCTCGTGTCCTCCCGAGGCTTGTGCTGCTTATCTACATATGCTGAATTATCGTTCAGACCCTCCACAGTCATGGCAGCATTGCATTTTAATTTTATAGACATGACATCTTCATCATGCTCGACATCTGGTCAACTTTGGCCCTTCTCATTTCCTTGTTTTGTTTATGTGACACTCAGTGAACAGTCAAACTAAGGTCCTGCTGGAGATTACGTCTGGCCACTTGTGATTAGCTTTGACACACATTAATCGCAAAGCTTTCACCCAATCAGATTATGGTTGGGGCTCCGGAATAGCACTGAAGAAGCCTGATGTTATGGCCCGGGGCCTTTTGTCTGTCTGAAATGCTGTGTTTTCTGCAAGAGCTCACTTTGTAGATCTCATGTAAAGCGACACATGATTTTTAGCTCTTTTCTGGCAAAGCCGAAAAGAACTAATGCGCGGTGTCCATCCATCCGTCTGTCCGTCCACATTTCACAGGAATCACTACTCTGAGGAAATTGCCTCGATGCTCACCAAACTCACTCATAATGATCCTCAGGTGGGTCTGCATCCAAGTTGTGCTTAGAGGATCATGAGTCTGAAGCTAGAAATCAAAGGTATGATGTTGAATATTGTCAGTGCGTATGCCCCACAAGCTGGATGTCATGTAGAAGAGAAAGAGGAATTCAGGAATAAGTTGGATGGAGTGGTAGAAAGTGTTCCAAGGGAAGAGAGGATGGTGTTTGGAGCAGACTTTCATGGACATGTAGGTGAAGGGAACAGAGGTGTTGAGGAGGTTCTGGGTAGATATGGCCTTAAGGAGAGAAATGTAGAAGGACAGATGGTTGTGGATTTTCCTAAAAGGATGGAAATGGCTGTAGGGAATACAACAAGAAGACAGAGAAACACAGGGTGACTTACGAGAGAGGAGGAAGGTGCACACCGGTGGACTACCTCTTAGGCGGAAGGAGGAATCTGAAAGAGATGGGAGACTGCAAGGTGGTGTCAGGGGAGAATATAGCTAGGCAGCATCAGATGGTAGTCTGTAGGACGACTGGAAAGAAAGAAGAGGAAGAGCGTGAAGACAGAGACAATGATTAAATGGGGGAAATCATAGAAGGAAGAGGGTCACACAGAGTTCAGGAAGGAGTTGATACAGGCTCTGGGTGGTAGGGAAGAATTACCAGAGGCTGGGAAAGTACAGAAAAAGATTAAAGGTGGACTCTGTAGAAATCACAGGTGATTATGGCAACACCAGATGGCAGTCATGAACAACACCACACACACACACACACACACACTAGGCTGAAGCAAATTTGATAGTTTTACTGATGGTGTAAAGTGGTATTTATGCAAGAGCCAATACCACATGGAAATTAATGAAGCTCATTTTAATTATTTTATCAGCCCAGAATACATCATAGATTAATTCATAGCTCTGCAATATCATAAATTATCATATTTTACATGACACCAAAAGAGATGATTACACTAATTATATTTTAAAGTATTGCTGGAATATTTGAACGTAGAAAATACTGCATGTTCTACCTTCAATCGAAACTGGTAGAAAGGTATGTGGTGTATCCTCTGGACAGAGGCAAGAAGACAAGGAGACTTGGTGGTGGAATGAGGAGGTACAAGAATATATTCAGAGGAAGAGATTAGCAAAGAAAAAGTGGGATAGTCAAGGAGATGAAGAAATTAGACAGGAGTATTTGGAAGCTAGGCGCATGGCAAAGATAAAGGCATAGTGCGTTGTATGAGAAGCTGGACACTAAAAGAAGGAGAAAAAGATGGCTAGACAGCGAGCTGGGGAGGATGTGCAGCAAGTTAGGTTGATTAAGGAATAGAGATGGTAATATCCATCCATCCATCTTCTTTCGCTTAATCCTTTTTGGGTCATGGGGGGACTGGAGCCTATCACCTATAAATTCAAGAAATCTGTGTGTCACGATCATCATAGGACGGCCTATGATGTCTGCATGATGTCCTATGATGATCCTATGATCTCAGGCTACATACGACTCTCAATGATTTCATATAGGCAATGCCGTCACATAGGCAGTAGGACTGGCTGCTATATGACTTTAACAAAAAAATGCAGAACTGGTACAGAACCATTAACATTATATAATCAACCAATAGAGAAAGTCAGTGAATTCAAATATCTAGGATTGTGGTTTGATAGTGCATACACATGGAGAGTTCATGTTGAAAATCTGGAGACAAAATGCAAAAAAGTCATTAATCTCATAAAAGCTGTAGCTGGACATGAATGGGGTGCAGATAAACAGGCATTTATTGACATTTACAGAGCACTAATGCGATCGATAATAGACTACGGATGCATGATTTATGGAGCAGCGGCAAATACGACCCTGGAAAAAATAGAATGCAGCATACAGTGCTTCACCTGTGCATTGGAGCCATCAAAACAACACCAAACAATGCAGTTTTAATAGAAGCAGGAGAAATGCCAGTGGATTTGAGAAGAGATAAACTCGCATTATCATACTGGGTCAAGCTGAAAGGAAGTGACGAAGCAGATATTTCAAAAACAACACTACAAGACTGCTGGGAATACTCTAATTTCCAGGGACATGGGTTTGGGTGGACAATTGAAAGAAGGACCAGAATGTATGGGCTGCACACTATTGATATAGCTAACACCAGTCCAGTGAGTAATGTTCCCCTTGGCTGTTTCCGGGAATAGAAGTAGATGCTAGTCTGCTAATGAGGAAAAAGGATTGGCATATGAGTGAAGTTGGTGTTAAAACAAGCATTTACCTCAGGAACAATTACTATAACTTCTTACAGCTCTATACTGACGGTTCAAAGAATAAAGAGGGCTCTGTTGGAGTTGGAGTGTACATCCCAGAGTTTAAAGTGACCATCGCAAAAAGACTCCCCAACAATACATCCGTGTTTACAGCACAGATGGCAATAATTATTGCTTTGCAGTGGGTGGAGGAGGTCAGACCAGACCGGGTGGTGGTGTGCACGGACTCACTTGCAGCGCTAAAAACCATACAGACACTAAAATCTATAAGGGAAGACTTGGTGATTGAGCTATATCACTGTTTATTTAGGGTACACAGGGGTGGTGGAGAAGTTCAGTTTTGTTGGGTTCCTCCACATGAAGGGTTGACAGGGAATGCCTGTGCAGACAAATTAGCAAAAAGTGCTCTTATCTGGAAAAGAGATAACTATGCCATTGTCTCTTGGAAAAGGTGAAGGGAAAGCAGTAATCAAGAAAAAAGGAACTGAGCTATGGCAAAAAAGATGGGATGAAGATCATAAAGGTAGATCATATTACAAAATACAAAAATCTATTGCAATAAAGAATTACATAAACAGGATGGAAGACATCATTATGGCAAGACTCAGACTGGATCACACAGGTTTAAACGGCACTTTATTCACCATGGGGAGAAGCAAAAGTGACAAATGTACAGAATGTGGAGTAAAAGAAAATGTTGAGCACATCTTATTACATTGTTACAAATATGGAAATGAAAGACAGATAATGGAAAATGAAGTTTGAGAGGCCAGTAGGGAATGGGATTTAACTGGAATTTCTGGGATCAGATGGAGATTGAGAGGCAATAAGAATCACGAGAAGGGCTCTTCTTTCTTTTTTAAATAACACAGGATTAAGTCATAGAATTTAGGGGTCGGGTTCAGATGACATAATGTTACACACTCTTGTACAGTAGGTGGTGGCGTGCACCTTTCAGTTGTTTGCTATCCGCCAGTAACTGAGAGAAGAAGAAGAGGAGCACTGCTGTACGTCAGGGAAGATCCCGTGAAGATGACACAGCTGAGGTCCGAGCAGTACCTCCCAGGCATGACTGTGTTGCATGTCAGAAAAAATGCCGTGAAGATGAAACACCTGAGGTTCAAGCACGTCATACAGTACGACAGACAAGGGATGCACAGACAGACAGGAAACGTGGCAGTGTGCCATGCACATGTTGAGTCTCTTGAAGCCCAAAATGCCCGCAAAGCGAGAAATGCTTCACACCAGGCAAGGCAGAGACAAGCTGAGACCGAGGAGATGCGGAATAGTCAGCTGACCGCCAACACTGCACACCAGGCAAGGCACAGAGAAGCTGAGACCGAAGAGGACACACTACTTTAAACCACACCCCATTCGAAGCAGGACATCTGGAAATCTCACTCAGTGAGGCAGAAGGCACTCTATAAATTCAAGAAATCTCTGTCAGTGTGTCAGTCTGTCACCCCATTAAGAATAGGACACACTGTTTTAAACCACACCCATTTGAAGCAGTACCCATGAAGAATGGCAGTCTACACTACAAATGTGTAAAATGCCAAGAAAAGCGCTGATTTTCTCCGGGTACTACGGTTTCTGGGTTTCGACGGGCGTGCACTGGTCTTCCTGAACAGGGTCGAAAGCCACTTTTTGCACAGATCTATTTTCATGATCCTGTCCATGAACTGGCATAACAATGCACCTATCCCTCAACCAGTGGTCTGAACGAAGAAGAACAAGAACAAGAAGACCCACCAGATGGGGAGCAATAGAGCGAGGAGAACTGCTGCATGTCAGAAAAGATGCTGTGAAGATGAAACACCTCAGGTTTGAACAGTACACCACAGGCATGACTGTGAACAACACAGCCATCTCAGACAGGAGGAGACCCTTCACCAATGGCCATGCAGAAATACTTGCTTATACTTGGTTTCTATGGGCATGGACAGGTATGCACGAGTATGTGGTAGTACTATTAAGTGATGAGAGTGTGTTTGGAAGGTGGAAAGAGAGAGAGGGAGAGAGGACAATGGATCAAGGAAAGATAGTGAACCAGGAAGTTCAGAGGATTAGCAAGGCGGAAATGAGGGCAACTATGAAGAGGATAAGGAGCGGAAAATTAGTTGATCCAGTTGACATACCTGTGGGGGCATGGAGATGTTCAGGAGAGATGGCAGTGGACTTTTTCACCAGATTTTTTAACACAATCTTGGAGAGTGAGAGGATGTCTTAGGAGTGTTGCGGTACCCATTTTCAAGAACGAGTGATTCTTAGCTGTAGTAACTACAGAGGCATAAAGTTGATCAGCCACACTATGAACATATGGGAATGAGTTGTGAAAGCCAGGTTAAGAGGTCACAGTGAGGAGCAGTAGGGTTTCATGCCAAGAAAGAGTACTACAGATGCAATGTTTGCTTTAAGAGTTGATGGAGAAGTATAGAGAAGGTCAGGAGCTGCATTGTGTCTTTGTGGATCAAGAAAAAGCATATGATAGCGTGCCAAAAGAGGAAGTGTGATAATGTATGAGGAAGTCGAGTTAAAGAGAAATATGTGAGGGTGGTGCAGGACATGTTTGAGGACAGCAAGACAGTGGTGAGGTGTGCTGTAGGAGTGACAGATGGATTCAAGGTGGGAGTAGGATTATATCAAGGATTGCTCTGAGTCTCTTCTTGTTTGCTCTGGTGTTGGACAAGTTGGCAGACGAGGTCAGGCAGGATTCTGTATGGACTATGATGCTTGCAGACGGCATTGTAATCTGTAGTGAAAGTAGGGAGTACTGTAGGTGGACGAGAACCTGGAGAGGTAGAAGCAGGCTCTGGAGAGAGGAGGAATGAAATTCAGCAGTAGACAGGATACATGTGTGTGAATAAGAGGCAGGCAGTTATAACTGTGAAGATACAAGGAGTAAAGGTAGAGAAGGTAGATGAGTTTAAATACCTGGGGTCAACCATCCAAAGCAATGGAAAATGCACAAGAGAGGTGAAGAAGAGAGTGCTGGCAGGGTCGAGATAAATGTTAGGGGTGATTTGTAACAGAAGAAACAGAACTGAAGATGAATAGGAGCTAGAATTAAAGGGAAGGTTCACAAGACAGTCGTGAGACCTGTTAACGATGTGTAATTTGGAGACAGTGGCACTGACTAAAAGACAGTAGGCGGAGCTGGAGGTGGAATTGTTGAACATGCTAAGATTCTCATTGAGAGTGACTTGGAGTTACATACAACCGGGAAAGTAAGTATTGAACACAACAGACACCAGGCAGAGGGCACCGGTCGAAGAGACTGTGTAATGGTTGCCCTCTGCTGTTTAAAGGGCGGTGCAGTGGCGGACAAGGAAGTGGCCGCGACTACACCGCACTTCACAATAAAGGTGTTAAACCCCAACACCACAAACACATCAACATTTTTCTCATTAAGCATATTTCTGATGGAGCCATTGACCTGAGATTTTCACCAGATTTCAGTAACAGTCAAAGTAATCCATCCATACAATGAAATCAAGGCAACTGTGTTCACAAAGCAAGTTATATCTAATAAAGTGGAATGACACAGTGAAAAAGTATTGAACATGCTTGGTGAAATTCATGTAATATTTAGTAGAAAAGCCTTTGTAGGTAATAACAGCTTCCAGACACCTCCTGTATGGCGAAACTACGCGCAAGCATTGCTCAGGAGTGATTTTAGCCCATTCTTCACCACAAGCTCTTCAAATCTTGAAGGTTCCATGGGTGTCTTCTATTAACTTTGATCTTCAGTTTGTTTCATAGATTTTCAATTGGATTCAGGTCAGGTGACTGACTGGGCCATTCTAGCAGCTTTATTTTCGTCCTCTGGAGCCAGTTGAGAGTTTCCTTGGCTGTGTGTTGGGGATCATTGTCTTGCTGAAATCTCCACTCTCGTTTCATCGTCAGCATTTTGGTAGATGGCAAAAGTTTCTTATCAAGGATGTCTGTACATTTGTCCGTTCATCTTTCCTTCAATGATATGAAGTTTGCCTGCACCACATGCTGAAAAACACCCCCACACCATGATGGGATGTGCAGTGCCATTTCTCCTCCAAACATGCTTTGTGTTGTGGCATCCAAAAAGTTCCGTTTTGGTGTCATCTGACCAGACTATATTCTCCCAGTATTTTACTGGCTTGCCCAAATGTTGTGCAGCAAACTTTAAACAAGCTTCAACATGTTTTGTCTTCAGCAATGGAGTCTTGCGAGGTGAGTGGGCATAGAGCCCATGTCGGTTGAGTGCATTACTCATTTTTTTTTAAAACAGCAGTATCTGCTAACTCCAGGTCTTTATGGAGCGCTCCATGAGTGGTCTTTGGCTCTTGGATAACTCTTCAGTTTAGAAATTTACCTGTAACCAATGCCATCATTATGTTTTGCAACAATAAGGTTGCAAAGGTCTAGAGAGAGCTCTTTGTGTCTACCCATCATGAGTTCTTTGTGGTGTGATAATCATATTCACAGACCTTTTTAAAGGCTATCAGTCAGGACTTAACCAGCTGAAATTAATTTGCACTGATGGGGGATGGCTTCCTAAATTCTGATGGGTTTCAGCTGATTTCTTGGCTTTTTGTGCATTTTTGCACCTCTTTTTCTTCATGTGTTCAGTACTTATTTCCTGTGTCATTGCACTTTATTAAATATACTGTAACTTGTTTTGTGAACACAGTTGCCTTGATATTTTTGTATGTATGGATTACTTGTGTTGTTATTGGTATCTGGTGAAAATCTCAGGTCAATGGCTCCATCAGAAATATGTTTAATGAGAAAAATGCTGTGTTCAATACTTATTTTTCCTGCTGTAATTACAAATGAGTATATCAGAAGGACAGCTCAGGTTGGGTGCTTTGGAGACAAAGTAAGAGAGGCAAGGCTGAGATGGTTTGGATATACACTACCGTTCAAAAGTTTGGGGTCACTTAGAAATTTCCTTATTTTTGAAAGAAAAGCACTTTTTTTCAATGAAGATAACTTTAAACTAATCAGAAATACACTCTATACATTGCTAATGTGGTAAATGACTATTCTAGCTGCAAATGTCTGGTTTTTGGTGCAATATCTAGATAGGTGTATAGAGGCCCATTTCCAGCAACTATCACTCCAGTGTTCTAATGGTACAATGTGTTTGCTCATTGCATCTAGAAGGCTAATGGATGATTAGAAAACCCTTGTGCAATCATGTTAGGTCTGCAATGCTGTAATTGCTGCAAATGGAGGATTCTTTGACGAAAGCAAAGTTTGAAGGAAAAAATTATTATTTCAAATACAAATCATTATTTCTAACCTTGTCAATGTCTTGACTATATTTTCTATTCATTTTACAACTCATGGTGGTAAATAAGTGTGACTTTTCATGGAAAACACAAAATAACTGTCTGGGTGACCCCAAACTTTTGAACGGTAGTGTATGTGGAGGAGGGATAGTGGATATATTGGTCTAAGGATGTTGAAGATGGAGCTGCCAGGCAGGAGGAAAAGAGCAAGACCACAGAGAAGATTCATGGATGTAGTGAAGGAGGACATGGAGAGGGTTAGTGTTACAGAGGAAGAGGCGAGGGATAGGGTGAGATGGAAGCAGATGATACACTGTAGTGACCCCTAAAGGGAGCAGCCGAAAGAAGAGGAAAAAAGGTTAAGACTTTGCACACGTATTTTTCCACATAAAAAAATTTAAACATGGATGATGAAGACATGCAGGTTAGGTTGATTGGCACTAACTGGGGATTCTAAATTGTTCTTAGGTAAGAAGGTGAGAGTGAATGGTTGTCTGTCTCTCTGTGTTGGCCCTGCAATGGACTGACGATCTGTCTGGGGTGTACCCTGCCTCTTGCCCAACGATGCAGCCCCCCCGCAACCTGAAAAAGATTAAGTGGTTGAAGATGGGATGGATGGATGGATGATGCAATGACTCATGGACACCTCTTTGTGATCTGAACACGCCTCCAAAAACTGTTGAAACTTATTTATAAATGACTGCATTTCCCTCTAAAGCACATACTTTTCTGTTTAACTTTCATTAGTTTTTGTGTCCCCCTGTTGACTATTTTAATTAAAAACTCTCATAAAGCAGCCCCATCCTTTGCCTTCAACACCTTTGAAGTTGAGCAGATCCCTCCTTTGCATAAGTTCATTAGTCTCACTTTTCCATCACCTTGTAAAATTTAATCTTGACAGGTTCATTTTTCTGACACCTCTGGGGTGTCTCCCTGTGCGATTGTGCTTACACATGTGGTCCCTGTTTACGGTATTCTTACCTAATGTTAGTTTATTACATCGAGCATGCCAATAATAACTGATGGTACGGCCAAACAGAGAGGCCTGTGTTTACATGTGTGTTTTTATAACTCCTGCTAAAGCCTTTGGATGTTAACCCCAATGAATGGACACTCCTTGATGTCTGGCCTCTGATGACGCATTTTCCTCCCATTTTGCAGTCATGGGCAGTGATCTCATATCTGACTCTGCATCCCCTAATGAGTAGACAGTTTTAATGTCGATGTTCAAATTTTGGCATGCTCATAATGATCTCAGCCCATTTCATTCTGCATGGTAAACATTAGGCCATGCTTTGACGATGACCATTTCTTGGGACTTTTTAGTAAAGCTTGTTAAGAAAATGGTAGCAATGGCAGAACACATTTTAAATATGCAGCATTCAAATCAAACAATTATAGTTAATAGGATCAATGTTGCTGATTAGCAGGTGTTACAAAAATTGTATATTGTCACACACCCACACGTTGGGTTTGGCTGTCATCTTATTTAAGGGGTATGAATTGTCTTTGACCACAGAGTGGTCTGATCGGCTGCATGGTGACCAAAATAACCAACAGGAGAAGAAAGAAGTCAAGATGCCATGAAGGTGCACATTTTGTTTGTTCATTTATTTCATCTATTGACTGAACTGCTAGCCACACAGAGCTATTCCTGTTAGGGCTTGTGGACCTGAAGCTGAGCCTTCTTTCCAGGTTACTGCCTGGAGCCATAGCTTTGGTAAAGAGCAAGAGACTGGTCTGAAGGGCCAGTAGCAGAAAGCTGTGTCTGCGCTCCCATAAGCTAATGGGCAGCAAAACAATGTAGCTCCTTAAAGGTCTCATATTATCTCCTTTCCAGGCATTATTTATTTATATATTTATTTATTTACATCATCAAGGACATGCAGTATATGTGGTTTTATAGATAAAAACTATTTCTGCATTGTTTTACAGCTCATCAAAAAAGCCGTCTGAAGCAGTCAGTTCCATTCACTCACCTACTGACAGTTCCCCAGGTCCCAGTGAAATGTCTGTGACATACTTTGGTCAAAATTCCCCGGGATTTTAATTACAACATCATTTTGACCCATCCTTTACAGCCTTCCTGAGAAACAGCTTGTTTCAGTGCATATCTCCCCCAATGTACATGAACATTAGTACGTCCACCCTCCGGCTTGAGTCACTTGATATGTCGGGACACCATATTGCTAATGTTAGCTGGCTAGTATCTAGCCTGGTTGCGAAGACAGCCTGAGCCATCTGATGTAAAATTGTCTAAAAGAATGAATGAAATAAAGCATCACTGGGGGATATGAGTGTGTGGTTTCAGTGGGTGATAGGGTATGATTGGTCCCGGGAGTACAATAAGCACAGAAACAATCATGAATAAGTCAGTAGGAAAATGTTAACAGTAGTGAGCTGTTGTTTGTTGCTGTCAGAGTATAATAAACTATAGTAAAATGAGTGAAAACTAGAAAAGCACTCGGAGAGCGCAGACCTCCGCCAAGCGCCACAGTTCCCCCCATACAGTGTTTGTGTGTACGTTTTCAGATTCCTTGACCATGAAAACATATGACTAGCAATTGGATTGACAATGATAGGATTAGTGGTTCAGTAGTTATTCACGAAAATCACATTTTCCGTAATGGCGGTTTTCTTCTGGACGGTGATCCGGATCACCACCAAAATCTAATCATCTGTAGGATACCCCATTTCTGACAATCTGTGAAAATTTCATGAAAATCCATCCATAACTTTTTGAGTTATGTTGCTAACAAACAGACAGACAGACAGACAAACCAACGCCGATGAAAACATAACCTCCTTGGCGGAGGTAATAATGTCTAACAATGACATGTATGATCAAGTTTTGGTAGTTGAGCAAGGATTACGGTGGGGTGGATTGAACTGATAGAAAATAGCAATCAAAACTGGGCATGATCAAATAGTCTAGCTAACGCTAGGGGGCCTGTCAGTCTCTCCACATCAAAGTCAGCTCTAATATGTTTAGGTCACTGATTTATATTTTTTAAAAAGTGGAATACTGCATGCCCTATTAGTGAGTACAGAGATGAGTCAGGCCACCGGAAGTAGTAAAACACATCCATAAATCCAGTCAACAGTAGGGGTGTCAGAATGGGGTGTGGGTGGGGTCCTGTTTACCCAGGGCCTGTGAAACGGAGATGGGCACCACCCCGTACACCACATGTCCCACATGCTGTGGAAGGGATTAAAAGTCTGAAAAGAAAAGGGTATTTTTGTGTTGCATTCTTTTAATTTCTTGCTAATTAATGTCATAATAAAATTTACCTTGGCTGATGAAGTGTTTGAGAGACTGAATTTTGCATTAGCGGTAATGATGGATGTTCTCTGAGGCCCCATCACCCCTAAGGTGCAAAATAGATTAGTCCACACACCTGCACCCGGTTAACATACTGTTAGTGGTCTTATTCCGTTTCAACAAATGTGCTGTGACACAGCTTGGAACAGTTTCACAAAGTCATTACGTTTCAATTAATTGTCAACATCCTGAAGAATGCAAACGTACAGTCTGTAATGTTGTACTATTATAACTTTTATTATGAAGTGCAGTGTAGTGGCGGCCACTTCCTCTTCTGCCACTGCACCGCCCTGTAAATACCAGGGGCATCCATGTTATGGCCTCTTTGCTGATGCCCCTGCTTGGTGGCTGTATTGTGTGGCCGACATATAATAAAGCGGTTCAGTACAAGTCTGCGATGATTGTGGACTTCACGTTTCACATGGCGGCTCAAGTCGACAACATCATGGGCTGTGACTTGTTTTATGGAGTGGGTTTCGCCATTAAAGACGGCGCTGTGGAGGAATGGTCTGATTGTGGCGAGTGGAACCCTCTGGTTCCGGTGGTAGAGAACAACATTGTGTGGGACGAAGAACTAATGGACACCACAATGGTCAAGCAGGACCAGCCTCACCCAGGTTCGGCGCAGGAGGGTCTCAGTGCCAGCGCTCGGAAGACGGTAGAAAGGAGTACCGAGCGTGGCAGCGAGGCACCTGCGTTGGCAAGTGACGTCGATGTGCTAGCCCCTGATTCCTCCGGAGCTTGACCACAGAGGGAAGGAGGATCAGCGGCTACGATGAGAACCGCTACAGCGGCTTTAGAAGAGGATGGGGCCAGACCGACAGGCACGGAGAGACCATGTGCTGAGCAGCACCATATCAGGCCGAGCAGAACCCCGTTTAGGGTCATGGACTTGGTCTGGGTTCAAGAATTGGGATGTCCGCGGCGAGTATGGGCCAGACGGCAACCAGCGGAACACCTACGCATCGTGGATAAGCTGGGCACAGCTTACTTCCAGCTGTCAGATGGTTCAGCGAGGCATGCCAACGAGCTGCGGCGTGCCCAGGAAGAGACTTCTGGTGGCGGGGCTGGACGGAAGCAGAAATCGGTGGTGATGAGGCGAGGCGCTTTCGTCCATGAGATTGGCCACTATTCTGGGGGCCTGCTGCTTCCAGGGGCGCACCTGCTGAGGAGCTGCCCTGGGCCCCCCAAGCCGGTTCTACCCTTTTCTCCCAAGGACAGTAGTATAAATTTAACAACTTGTTCTGTGGTCATATGTTGTGCATGTTTAAAAAAAAAAAAAAAAACAGTTATTGTTCTGGGGATTTTATTTAGTTTAGAAACACGGCAATATTTTTGAGTTGATTAATGGACTTTTAGTTTATTTGTTTTATAGGTGGCAGAATAATCCACCTTGCTGTGTGGGGCAGGACAGTAGTCCACCCATCCTCCCTATTTTAGTTTCTGTTGTGAGTGTGTTAGGCCATTTAGTGATTTCTGTTCTAATTTTCTTAGTGCGTGATTTGGGTCCTAAATTGGGGAGGGTCTCAATTGTATGTGTAGTTTTGGACTTTGTACGGGGGGTGGGGGGGGTGAGTAATATTGTACTATTATAACTTTTATTATGAAGCCCGATATAGTGGCGGTCATTTCCTCTTCCGCCACTGCACCGCCCTATAAATACCAGGGACATACATGTTACAGCCTCTTTGTCGATGCCCCTGTGTAGTGGCTGTATTGAGTGGCCGACATATAATAAAGCTGAGTTCAACTGTTTACCTGGCCTCATCATTATAAAGGTAATTTCAGACATAATACAGTCATGTGTAAAAAATTTGGACACTCCTTTAAATATTCAGTTCTTTATTAAGAAATGTTCACATATCTATGGCTAACCTTGTTTTTATTTTTATTTGTATTTTTTTTTTTAAATTTTAATTTTAGCCATTTTAACATTTTTACAATGCTCCGTACTGTGTATACAGTATATACTGTATATATATATATATATATATATATATATTTATGTGTACATATGTATATTCACTGCTCTTATTTTCTTATCTTCTAAATTACTGTTCTGAGTGTTGCTATCCCTGTGCTGTTGCAATCCTGGAATTTCCCCATTGTGGGACTAATAAAGGCTTATCTTATTTTATCTTTAAGTGGGAATTAATGTGGGGGTGTCCTAAAAAAGATGGGGGTGACCTAATTTATTCCTCACTCTTTGTTTAGAATTACATTTTACAGAAAATTTGAAAAAAGTCTTTAATTCATTTTTAATTGTTTAGTTGTGTTTTGTGAATCTCCCAGTATTTTTAACATTGATTTTAAATATCCATATGTCCAAATATGTTTAAAAAAAACACAAACACACAGGCTTATACAGGGTGTCCTAATTTTTTCATGACTGTGTATGTGAACATACATTACTTCAGTGTCTTCATTTCACCCCCTTTTTTTTTTACCCATTGTTGCTCACCACCTCGTCAGGGATGCCAAATCCTGGCAAAAACTGCTTTGAGCGTTTGAATAATGCGCACTAGTAGTTGATGTGAGGAGCAATATTTCTAGGAACCTTGAATAATAGTCACATACTACCAGGTAGCTGTGGTGATTGAGCTCACAGAGGTCCATGGCAATTCTCTTCCAGGGTTACTCTGGGACAGGTGTGGAAATGAGAGGTTCTTTGCTGTGTTCTTTTCATCTCACTGCACCTCTGGCAACTCATCACAAGCACGTTTATCTCTGTGGTAAGTCCAGGCCACCACACTGATGAATGTGCTCGCTCCCTACATTTTATGAGGCCCTGGTGCCCTTCATGAATCCTTTTGAGGATCTCTGCCCTTAACGACCTTGGTATTACGATCCGACTTCCTCTGAGTATGAGGCTGTTGTACTCAGATAGCTCTGACCTGGCTTGGAAATATGCTTTTGTATCACTGGGCACTGCCTGTGAGTGCTCAGGCCATCCTGACCTTATAAGCTGCATGACGGGCATCATCTTGGCATCAGCTGCATTTGTGCCTTTAATTTCATTCATCTTACTCTTGGATGCCGGGATTGCCCCCACCATGCCAGCCACATAGAAGGCTACTTCACTGTCTGTGTTGCTTACATCACCCATGCTTGCCTATGGACTGCGTGACAGGGTGTCTGCAACCAGCAACGTTTACCCTGGTGCGTACTCTGCTACTACGTTGAATCTCATGAGCCTCATAAAAAGGCGCTGGCACTATATAGGAACATTGTCCAGGCTCTGCTTGTTAATGACAAGTACCAGCGGTTTATGGTCTGTTATCAGCTTAAACTACTCCAGTCCCATGAGGTATCTGTCAAATTTCTCCCACACCCACACCCACACCCCAGCCAGCTGCTACTTCTCAATTTGGGCGTAGCGAGTCGCTGCTTCTGTTAGGCACCTGGAACAGTATACCACTGGTTTCCACTGCTCCCCATGGAGTTGTAGCAGTGTGCCACCTAACCCGTAGCTGCTCACGTCCGCCGACACAGCTATAGGTTTGGTCGCGTCGTAGTAGGACAGCACAGGTGCAGATATCAGCAGCTTTTTAATCTGTTTGAATGCTGCTTGTTGCACATGTTTCCAAGTCCATGTGTTCTTGTGTTTCAAAAGTTCATATAGGGGCTGTCCCACAGTTGCAAGGTTGGGAACATATTTTCCAAGGTAGTTCACCATTCCCAGTATTCTCTTCAAGTCACCCAGTATGTCACATGCCACACTAGAGACAATAAAACACTGGATTTGTTCTACGCAAACACTAAGGAGGCGTACACCTCATCACAACTCCCCCCACTTGGGAGATCGGATCACAACTTGGTTCATCTCCGACCGGTGTACAAACCCCTAGTGCACAGACAACCTCCGGCCATGCACACTGTGGAGTTATGGTCTGAGGAGACAATGGACACTCTAAAGGACTGTTTTGAAGCCACTGCCTGGAAGCAGCTCTGCGATCCACATGGTGAGGACATCGATGGCCTCATTCACACCTTCACGGGCTACCTCAGCTTCTGTGTGGACAAATCCGTTCCCACCAAGACCATACGGCGTCACTCAAACAACAAACCCTGGATCAACCCTGAGATAAAAACACTTCTGAGAGAGAAGAAGAGGATCTTCAGGTCGGGGAACAGGGAGATGCTGAAGTCCGTACAGAGGGAGCTGAGGAGAAAGATCAGAGAAGGCAAGGACAGCTTCAGGAAGAAGATGGAGGACAAGCTGCAACAGAGCGACATCAGCGGGGTCTGGAGAAACCTCAAAACAATCTCGGGGCTCCAGAATACCTCCCCCCAGGCCACGGGGGGCAGGGAATGGGCGAACAACCTGAATCTGTTTTTCAATAGATTTGACCAACCGCCCTCCCCCCTGTCTGCACAACAACCACTGCTGCCTCTAAGAAATCAAGTCCTGCTGCCCACTCCCCACTCCACCGACACCCCCCCCACTCCCAACACACAGCCCCCCATCCTGACCCTGACCAAGACCCAGGTGAGGACGGAGCTGAGGAAGATCAAGGCGAGGAAGGCGTCGGGACCGGACGGCATCAGCGCAAAGCTCCTCAAGTCCTGTGCAGACCAGCTGTGTGGGATTGTGACGTATATCTTCAACATGAGCCTGAAACTGGGGAGGGTACCACAGCTGTGGAAAACATCTTGTGTGGTACCTGTACCAAAAACTTCCCACCCCAAAGACCTGAACAGCTACAGACCGGTGGCCTTGACGTCCCACTTGATGAAGACCCTGGAGCGACTGCTCCTTGCTCATCTCCGCCCCCTGGTGGAACCAGCGATGGATCCACTCCAGTTCGCCTACCAGCATGGCATTGGGGTGGAGGATGCGGTGATCTTCCTCCTTCACCGTTCTCTGTCCCACCTGGAGAAGCCCGGGAATATGGTGAGGATCATGTTCTTTGACTTCTCCAGTGCTTTCAACACCATCCAACCGATGATCCTGAAGGACAAGCTGCTGCGCGCAGGGGTGGACCAGCACCTGTCATCATGGATCCTGGACTACCTCACGAACCGGCCTCAGTTTGTGAGAACCCGGGACTCACAGCACCAGTAAATATACAGGGAACAGACATCGAGATGGTGACATCCTATAAGTACCTGGGTATTCATCTGAACAATAAACTAGACTGGTCACACAATACTGACGCACTCTACAAGAAGGGACAGCGCAGGCTGTTCCTGCTGAGGAGACTCAGGTCTTTTGGTGTACAAGGGGCGCTGCTGAAGTCATTCTATGACACGGTGGTGGCATCAGCCATCACTTTTGGAGTGGTCTGCTGGGGCAGTGGCATTACTGCAGCCGATAGGAAGAGACTGAACAAACTGATTAAGAAAGCTAGCTCTGTCCTGGGGCAGCGCCTTGATCCGATGGAGGAGATAGGAGAGAGAAGGACGGTGGCTAAACTGTCATCTCTGCTGGAGTCCGAGTTCCACCCTATGCAGGACATACTGGATGCACTGAGGAGCTCAGTTAGCAGCAGACTACATCATCCCAGGTGCACAACCGAGAGGTTTCGTAGGTCCTTCCTACCAACGGCTGTCAGACTGTACAACCTAAGCAGGGCTGCTCGCAGAGATAGCAAAAAGACGTAACAACCTAATAGTTTTTTTTTTTTTTTTTTTTTTTTTTTAATGCAAAAGATGCAATAGACTTACACAATGGTCCTCTCCGGCATACAACTAGGAACATACCGGTCGCTGTGGAGGGTGAGAATATGTATGGGCACATAATCATACCATGTAGGATAACTATATAGACGGTTATGCTGTTTCATCCCACCTAGCAACAATGCTCTGCACTGTGTGTGTTTATATATTTACATATTTATTCCATCTAGCTACAATGCTCTGCACTGGGTGTGTTTATATTTATATATCTATATATTTATTCCATCTAGCTACAATGCTCCGCACTGTGTTTTTATATATCTACATATTATTCCATCTAGCTACATTGCTCCGCACTGTGTGTGTTTATATACTTGCATATTTATTCCACCTAGCTGCAATGCTCCGTACTGTGGGTGTTTATATATTTACATATTTATTCCATCCAGCTACAATGCTCTGCACTGTGTGTCTGTGTGTGTGTGTGTATATATATATTTTATAATAATATGTACATATGTATATTAGCTGCTCTTGCTTGCTTGTTTTTTTGTTTTTTTTTTTCTTGCCTTCTGATTGTTGCTCTGAGTGTTGCTATCCCTGTGCTGTTGCAATCCTGGAATTTCCCCGTTGTGGGACTAATAAAGGCTTATCTTATCTTAAGTCATGCACGTCTGTGGGTGGGGAAAGCTGCTGTATGGCCTCTACCTTTTCCGGGTCCAGGCGGACCCCAGATCGGTCAATGAGGTGCCCGAGGAACCGCAGCTCACTCTGCTTGAAGGAACACTTTTCTTGATTGAGCTTCAGACCAGCACTCCCTATGCGCTGCATCACCTTCTCCAGTCGACTGTCGTGCTCCTCTTCTGTTGTGCCAAAGACGAGAACATCATCCGTGAACACCTCAGCACCCTCCAACCCTTGTAGAGTCTCAGTCATTTTTCTCTGGAAGATTTCAGGTGCGCTCGTTATGCCAAATGGCAGCCAGTTGAAGCTGAACCTGCCAAATGGTGTGATGAAGGTGGTTAGTTTACAGCTATTTGGGTGTAGTGGTATTTGGAAGAACCCACTGGCAGCGTCCAGTGAGGAGAAGAGTGTGGCTCCACTGAGTTTTGCTATAATCTCATCTGCTGTTGGTAGGATATATTGTTCTCTCTTAACTGCCTCATTCAGTCTCTTGAAATCAACACAGATACAAGTTTTACCTGTGGCTTTCTTTAACACTGGCACCATCGGTGCACACCACTCAGTGGGCTGTGTCACCTTCTCTATGACACCATTTCTCTCCATCCTCTGGAGTTCCTCCTTCACTTTGGGTAGCATGGGGAGAGGCATGAACACAGCATATGGCTGAGCATTTTCTTTCAGCTGTATCTTAACAGGTTCAGTCTTTAAAATCCCATGCTCACCATATGTCTGTGCATATGTATGCGCTCCTTTGCACACTGTCTTCCACTATCCTCACCAAATTCATCTCCACCGATTTCTCTCGGCTTAGTAGGTTGTTCACTGCATGTCCATGTGCAACATATGCAGTGAGTGGGTAGGTCCTGCCTTTATAGGTGACAGTGCTCTGGATCCAACCTAGGCACTGAATCTCCCCACCTGGGCTATCCAGTGGAACGTGTACAGTCTGTAGTGGAGTGGTGAGAGTGATTGAAAGGTAGGCTTCTTCACAGATGACGGTCACGTCGGCCCCTGTGTCTGTCTTAAACTCCAGTGGTGTGGAGCCCACCAGCAACTCAACAGCCCATTGCTCTGCTTCCCCATCTGTCTCACTCACAGTCCCGAGGAAGAATGACTGCTGCTGCTCCACTGGCTCTGCCACCACCTCTCTTATCATTTTCTTGCTCCTGCATCATTCTACTCCAGTGTCCAGCTTTGTGACAGGTATTGCATGTGGATTTTTTAGGTGAGCAGTTTTCTTCTTTAGCATGTCTCACTTTCCCACATCTTCTGCATTGCCCCTGCTGCTTATTTCCCCCTTTTTGCTTACAGGGATGGTTGGAGTATTTGCTGCGCTCCTTTGTTACTTCATTTACCATGCCTGCTGCCTCACCTTTCAGGTTAATTTGTGCTATAACTTCCTCCGACTGCCTGACATTCTCTATGGTCACCGTCAGCGTCAAGTCCTTTGTCAGTTGCAGTTTTCGGGATAAGCCCTTGTCGAGAATGCCAACAACTATCCGGTCCCGGATGTTTTCATCCCTGTTTGCACTAAATTCACAGTGTTCTGATAACTCGTACAAGGCCCTGATAAATGTCTCTGCCTTCTCTCCTGGTCTCTGAACACGCTGGTGAAAACACGCACATTCATGAATCGCATTTCTCCCGGGGACAAAGTACTCACCTAACTTAGCCATCACTCTGTCAAAGTCATTTCTATGATCATTTTAGGTGAAGACAAAAGACTGGACACTGTTCTCAGCCTTGTTTCCTATAGCATATATCAAGCAGCTAACCTGGATGGCGCCATCATCTTTATTCAACTTCATGGCGGTTAGATATCGGAGGAAACGTTGGCACCAGTCTGGCCACTCTCCCAGCTTGTCAAAGGTGAAGCTGGATGGTGGGTTGAATTTAGTCATGTCTTCTCACAGTTTACTCCTTCCTTGTACTTCTGACACCATGTAAAATGATGAAGAGGAGGCTTGCTATTTGTTTAATCTGTTTTAATAAGAACCCTGGAGCACTACAGAAACAACAGCGGTCAGCTAACATTGCTATACATACACATCTCTCAGGGGAAACGTCAGCAGTACGTGCTGCTGTAATACATGCTGTGTTCACACACACACGCTGATTTCCGTAAATATAACAACACATGTTCACACACATATTGCTGGATATGACACGTTATGCACTTAACACATAATCAGAACAGCATTCTGATCAGGTGACTTTCTGTAGCTGGGCACAACAAAAAGCATAAAATGAACTTTAAACTGAGACATATTCTTGTTAAAATTTGTGTTCATAACATTCCATATTCATACCTTATATAGCAATAAATACGAGTGGTACATTTGAAGGGTACATTTTGAACATGTTCACAATTTACAAATCTATGATGCAATCTCATTTTACGTAAGTGACATTCTGATGTTACTGTCAACATACTCAAACCACAATTATGAAAAGGCTGAATTGAAATTGACACCACTTCATGTTCAACAGAACCTCTTCAAAGGCATTTACAGGTGAAATGACTTCCCGCATCCCTTTTTATAGATGCTTGTACAATTGTATGCTGCACACCTGGGCATTTTGCCCATAGAGTTCTGGGAAATAACTAAAATAAAACTAGATTCAACACTGTCATTATAAGAAATGTCAAAGTATGGTATGGTATGGTAAGATGGCTGACTGGTGGCCTCAACTACTACCAGTCTATGCAGTATCAAGTTTTTTTTATAGAGATCAGTGGGGTAGACAGACCATCTCCAACTGCCTAGCCAAGCTACTACTACTGCTTGAAATACTTGAAATACCAACTACCACAGTGAAAGTATAACAAATAAGCTAGAATGATGCAAGATATGTCATTGACTGTAGACCAACTGGGAACAGGAACGTCTAGTGGGGTGACTGGAATTTAAAGAAAATAATAAAAAACTGTTTGGTAAGCTAACTCCATAGTAGCACTGTTAGCTCTGCAGCTGTAATCACATGGCCTTCAGTGCTGCAGACATTTTTTGTAGCCTTCCTCAGATCTGTGCATTACAAGAACCCTGTCTCTGAGCTCTATAGGCAGTTCCTTTGACCTCATGGCTTGGCTTTTGCTCAGCTTTGCATTGTCGGCTGTGAAAACTTCTATAGAGGTGTGTGTCTTTCCAAATCATGCCCAGTCAATTTAGTTCACCACAGATGGACTCCAAACAGTGTGTAGAAACATATCAGCAAAATTCAAGAGAAATGGGAGGCACCTCAGCTAAATTTCAAGTGTTTTGCAACGTGTCTAAATACTTATTCAAATGTGGTATTTCTGTTTGTTTTTCTTTTAAACACATTTACAAAACAAATTCTAAAATTCTGTTTTCATTTTGTTATTATGGAGTCCAGAGTGTAGATTAATGAGGAAAAATGAATTTAAATGACTGCAGCATCAGGCTGGAACATGACAAAACAGGAAAAATGCAGAGGGGATGAATAATTTTGCAAGCCAGTGCTTGAAGAGGAATATCATCTTCAATGAAAAAAAAAATCAAAAAAATTCATCAGCACCTTAGTCCAAACTGACTGCATAACCAAAATTAAATCTTGGTTTTCATCAAATTTTCTCAAATTAAACAGTGATAAAACTGACATTGTCCTCATTGGTACAAAGTCAGCTCTCTCCAGATCTGACAGTTTTTCCCTCTTCATTGACAGCTCGTCTGTGTCCCCCTCCTTACAGGTTGGGTGTCATCCTTTACAGCACTTTATCGTTCCACTCCCACATTAACAACATTACCCGGTCGGCATACCCTCCCTCACCCCCCCATACCACTGCTATCCTTGTTTACAGCCTCGTCACTTCTCATCTGCATTATTGCAACTCTCTCTTTTTTAGTCTCACTCACAAATCCCTCCATAAACTTCAACTGGTCCAGAAGTCAGCCGCCCATATTATTACCAGATCTCCCTCCATCCACCCCATCACTCCCACCCTGCAGCAGCTCCACTGGCTCCCAGTCAGATGTGTCAATATCAAAATACTTTTGCTAACATTCAAGGCTATTCACAATCTCGCCCCCCGTATCTTTCCGATCCCACATCCTTAGGTCTTCTTCTTACCTCCATCTGACTGTTCCCTCTGCCTGTCTCATCACCATGGGGAGCAGGGCTTTCAGTCGCTCTGCTCCCCAGCTCTGAAACTTACTGCCATTTCACTCCCGCTTTTCAAATCTCAACTCGAGACCCATCTATTTAAGGCTGTTTTCTCCCAGTGAACACACGTGCACTTGTCTAATTACCTCCGACAAGGAAGTAATGTTTTTACCGGGGTTTGTCTGTCTGTCTGTCTGTCTGTTACCACACTGTGAGAAGATAAGAGCCTTGGCTGAGGTATGCATTCTCAGATCATCACCAAAATATAATGGGTTCCGTTCATAAGTTTTTGAGTTATGTTGGTAACAGACAGACAGACAGACAGACAAACAGACAGACAAACCCCGGTAAAAACATTACCTCCTTGGCGGAGGTAATAAGAAGCTCTGGTGCCTGCACATCTGTTTCTTCTATTCATATGAATGCCTGTGTTGAATTACCACCCATTTTATTTTAGCAGCTTTCTTAATTGTCTGTCTCAATAAAGTTATTCTGTGTGACCACACAAAAGCTGTGCTTTTGTTTCTGTTAGCTGTTAAAAATAAATTGGGATCTGTTTTTGGTCTATGGAGAGTGCAACCACTGGAAATAATGCCTCCAATTTAATAAAATTATCCTTTGAAATTTCTCTTGCACTTTGTCTTGATTAGGTGGGCAAGGCTCAATTTTACTGTGTGCAGAGCTGCTTTATATGATGGATTTCAGGGACATGGCTCTGCTGTAGTAGAAGTATCCAGAATGCAGGTGTTGAAGCTCAGAATCACTTTTAATGCTTGGTGTCACCCATTTTCACATGGCACATTAGGCACACTGTTCAGGCAGAACCTTCAAATGGCATGGAAACTCTTCAGTAACGCGCTTTAATCTCCATTTCTCCATGCTTATGGCATTTAACTCTTGGTAAGCCCACTGTTCCAAGTGTTGAAGTGCAACTAAATCTTGCCTTTTTCTTTCCTTGAAATGTTCTTATATGACATTTTGGGTAATTCTGCCTTAGTGGTTTCTGTTTTGTTCATTATCGGGCTCACAGAGGTGTTCAAAATCTGAAGATAGTTGCTTTGCCATGCTACATTTATTTTGCTTTTGTCAAAAACCTTATACTGTGCTAAAATGTCTGTCAGCACAAATAGATCACAGACATTTATTCCCAGTTCAGTTGTCTGTGTGAGTTAATTGTTTTATATCCTTTGCCACCCCTCAGCCTCTGAAAGGCAGAAGGGGTATTGTCGTCACTCTTCCGGGCAGAAGGGTGCCAGCGGCGTCGACACCTACCTTGTGAACATGATAACTGGAGAAAGAAAGAGAAAGAATTGATGTAGGCTTTTCAAATCAATACCATAGCTGTATCTACGATGAATCTTTGATGGGTTAGACACTAACCTCCGACTATGGGTTTGGGGTCCAAAGGTCGATGTTAGCATTCCCTATGCCCTGTTACTATAGAATGAGTAAAGCTGTTTTGGGATTGCAAGGTCAAGGTCAGAATGCCTTATAAACTATATCTCAACAGCAAAGAAAAAGGATGAGCGGCACCACTGACAGAACGCCAGTATTTTTTGACTTGTTTCAGATGCCTGATCTTGAAGTCTCACATCAGCTTCCAGCTGTGCAGAATTTATGTTAAATTCTTCTGATCACACCTTCTCTGTTCCTATAAGTGTAGCTCCATAATCTGCCCACAAGAGAGACATGGGCTACATTACAGCCCCTCATAAAAATGCTTTAGAGTGTACCACTTGTTGACCTGTTTACACACAAGCTTCCATACCAACTGCCAACCTAACCATCTGGAGCAATTAAAGGTTCAGTGTCCTGTTCACGGAGACTTGGAACATGACAGCCGAGATCAAACCAATAATCCTATGATTAGTGGGTAACTTACCATATACAATTACATCTGGATGAAACATTAATACATAATAATGCAAATTTTGAAAGAATGGGTAGGCTCTAGCTGAAGTAGGTTCATTTTGTCTTCTTTTGATTATTTACCTTTTGTTCTTATTAAAGACAAAAATAGAAAGGAGATGTTTTTACCTTTTTAACATGTTTCGACTGTGCACTGCAGCCTTCGTCAGAAGAGTCAGCTGATTGCTGCCAGGTGTCATGTTATCAGCTGGCTGAAAAATCTACAGACAAAAAGAAGGATTTGCAATGGGAGTGTCATGGCGGCCGCGGGGCCATCATCAGTCCCGGCTGCGTGCACACCTGTCGCTAATTCCCAGCGGACTATAAGAGCCAGACCTGCTAGCGACTCAGCACGGAGCCATCTGTCATCATCATGGAGGTACGTCCCTCGTTCTCAATCACGGATTGACTCTTCGCCTGACCAAGTTTGTCACGTCTTGCCACGTAAGCATACCAAGCCCTTACCTTGGCAAGCTATTCTCCCCTGTGCACAGGTGGATCCTCCAGGCGGCGGATTATCTCTCCCCGGCGGCGGCTCAGCTCCTCCCCGGCACCGGAGTCTTCCCTCCGCTTCACGACACCGAGCAGGACGCTCCCCTCCTGGCAGTCGCTCATAGGGCAAGCAGAGGCCCAGCATCTCCACCTGCAAGTAAGCAGCAGTTCTTGTCACATCTTCCGCTGCAGTGCAGTACTAATTACTCTGCTCTGTCTCCCTAGGGTTGCCAGGCAGCACGGAGACCTGCTCAGCTCCAGCACGAGCCCAGCACACCTCACTACTACACATACACGCACTCACACACTACACTTGGGTGAATAAAAGGTTAATTGTAACACCTCGAGTCTGTCTTCTGTCCCCTGGGTCCAGTCATTATGTCAGGGAGACCCACTATCAGCCATTATGAGCAGCTTTTTCATGGAGGATCTGGAAAACAAAGCCATCAACACAGCACCTACACAATGTAAACCCACCCTCTGGAAGAGATACGTGGATGACATTCTGGAGAAAATAAGGAAAGGACACTCACAAGAACTCACTGACCATCTGAATAGCACGAACAGCACTGGGAATATAAAATTAACATGTGAAGAGGAAGAAAATGGAACCGTAGCCTTTCTGGACATGAAAATCCACCACAATGATGACGGCAGCATAAAAATCACAGTCTACAGGAAACCAACCCACAGATCAATACCTACTATGGACATCAGAACACCCCACAGCATACAAACTATCAGTTGTCAGGACGTTATATGAACAGGCCACCATCATCACAGACAAAGAAGACAGACAGAAGGAGGAAAATCACATAAAACATGCACTCATACGCTGCCAATATCCAGTAGGGGCCATAAACAAAGGGAAACAGCAAGTCAAAAACAAAGAAAATAAACAGGAAATAAGACACAGAACAAAAGCCAAAATCAAAAACAAGGACACCATAACTATACCATACATCCGAGGGATCATGGAACCAATTCAAAGGATCATGAAAAAATACAAAATAAACACAGCAGTAAAACCACACAAAAAATTAAGACAGTTATTGGTACACCCCAAGGACAAAATAGAACAAGACAAAAAATGCAATGTAATATATGAAATATCATGCAGATCATGCAACAAAACCTGCATTGGAGAAACCGGAAGATCATTCACCACAAGGCAAAAAGAACACCAGAAGGAATGTGAGAAGGAAACACAAGGACGACTCACAAGATCACAAAAAGAAAAGGCAGAACAAGAAACATTAAAATCAGCAATATCAGATCACTGCAAAAGAAATAATCACATCATGGACTGGGACAACGTAAAAATTATTGGATCGGAGAGCAACAGACACAAACGCTGGATCAAGGAGGCCATAGAAATCAGGAAGCGGGGAAAAGATACCATGAACCGGGATGAGGGGCCTTTATGTTTTCCCACACCTGGGATCACATTCTCCAGAGACCATCTGACGGCAGAAAGCGGGGCCAGCTCGGTGGATCTGACAGGTCTGCTGGGCTGGCCCCCCTACGAAAGTCAGCTGATAAAATGACACCTGGCAGCAATCAGCTGACTCTTCTGACGAAGGCTGCAGTGCACAGTCGAAATATGTAAAGAAGGTTAAAACATCTCCTTTCTATTTTTGTCTTTAATAAGAACAAAAGGTAAATAATGGGTAGGCTCTTCCAAAGGACCTGGTTTCACTCGAGGTGGCTCCAGTAATTATTTGAATCATATTTATAGGGCATATTTTGTCATGAGCCGAGTGCTGGAGATTCCCCAGACTCAGTCTCATGGCATTTTCTGCCTGTTTACTTATCTGTTGCACTTACTGTATGCCCTTTTTGTATTATTGTTCTACTTGACATTTTTCTGTTTGTGTTAAGGTTATAATTTTATTTTCTGTACTTATTTATAATTATACCTTGACTTGCTATTTTTATTCTTGATATCCCAGTCTAGTCCTTTTTTCTGTTGACAGCTGTCAGGGGCGTGAAGCTTTGTATGGGCGTGCCCTGTCAGCTGTCAGTGTGGGTTTGCCTCCCTCTCACTGCCTCAGCTGATCCCAATCATGTTTCTTCACTTTCTCCTGCCCGTTCAGATATCCACACCTGTTGTTAATTTTGTTAATAGGTTCTTATTCCTATTTAAGGGGCTGTGCATGTTTGTTCAGCACAGCACCCCACTTCAAACTACCTACTACCTACATTTCAGCTCTCTACTATTACACGTAAGTCCTTGTTTTTGTGCTACGTGCGTGTGTTCCCATTTTTTCTCCAGGTTTAGCCAGCGACGCTCTCGCCTTAGCTATCTGTTATTTTGCTTACCTGTGTTGTCCCAGTACTTTTCTCAGGTTCAGCCAGCGACGCCCTTGCCTTAGCAGTAGTTATCTTTGCTTGCCTGCATTCCTCCACCTTTTGTGATGTAACTTTTTTGTTTATCCAATAAATTTGCAAACTCACAGCCAGCGCATGGTGCCTTTGTTCCTGCCTAAAAAGGCGATTATGACATATTTAAACTGGGTCAATGAATACCAGTACCAATACTTTGACTTTTTTGGGTAGGAATGTACTTACATTGGTACCTTTTTCTGGTAGTGGATGCAGCTGCTGTCCTCTCAGCAATTATCAAACAACACTACACATTCATTCCTTGCACAATCATCTCCGCATGATCTCAACACATTCCAAAACTATTTTACTTTGCAAAACTGCCAAAATAACCCCATCCGATTGCATCTTTTCTGTCCTCCTGTATAACAGGCAGCAGCATCTCTCCAAAAAAGTCTGAACAAACAAATCAACATGTGTAACATCTAAATATAGCCAGGCTTATCTGCATATTTGTGGATCATTTTCACATAAAGTCATACCATTAAGGTACTGTATCAGGCACATTAAAAGCTAATGGTGGCTAGCACAGAATAAATCTCATGATAGAATACAGACTTACCAGTTGAATGTCATGTTCGATTGTATGCATGGTGGCCCAGGATAATGACTGAAACTGCGTTGGTCCTTAAAGCAGTTTAATGGTAAAACTAATCTTAATTTGGGTCAGATTTTCAAAGCAGCTATCCAAAAATGCTAACTGGCCCTGAAGGCTAAACTGAATTTTCAGTTCCGCTGTCTTCCTCCAAAACCATACCCAGTGTTTAGTCCTCATTGGTTTCTCGTTTGAGTGACGTCATTGGAATGGTTTGTCTAAAGTCGACTTTTTGAAGGGGGAGGAGCTTAACTGAACTTTCACAGCTCTGTCTGCAGTCTGCATGTTGAAGTGTCCTTGAGCAAGACACTAAACCCCCAGTTGCTCCTGGTGGGTCAGGCCAACGCCTGTGCATGGCAGCTCCGCCGCTATCAGTGTGTGGATGGGTAGATGGCAGGATCTGTAAATTGCTTTGGTCATCCTGGGATCAGTAAAAAAGTGCTATATAAGTGAAGGCCATTTAGAAACATGAGAGTGATTTTGCTCTTGATGTCTTGTAAGTCATAAAAGAACATGTTGCAGACACATTAAAATGACACTCCACCAAAATCAAATTTTTTGTTCCTCTTGTTAACATGTCTGTAACATTGTTTTTTAGGACTTACAAGACATATCATGAGCGAAAGCACTCAAATATGTCATGTCTGTGTTTTTCTGCTGTGAAATTTCAGTTAAGCTCCTCCCCTTGGAAAAAGGCAAATATAGACAGAACGTTTTTGGTGATGTAACTATATCAGGTCCATAGTACTGAACCACTCAGGGCTCTCTGGGCTTACTGAAGTTAGCCTCCAGGGCCAGTTATCATTTTTGAACAGCTGCTTTGAAAACTTGACCCAAATAAAGATTGATTTTATCATTAAACTTCTTTTAAAGACTGATGCAGTTTCAGTCATTATCTTAGGCCACTGTACATACAACTGGGCATGTTCTTCAGCCAGTAACTCTTTTAATCACAGGATTTATTCTGATTAATGTAGTGCTAGCCACCATTAGCTCAGTGGGATGTGGGTGGGCCTATTCACAGATCCTGGCATTTGAAAGAGGAGGAAAAGTGAAAAGATTCTGACATGAAACTGTGAAACAATCTAAAGTTTTGTGCTTTTTTTGTAGAAAAAGGGGAATAAGATATCATTTTTGGACTATGTTGATTTGTTTTTATAGTGGATTTATATCCACCAGAGTACATCTTTAACAAGAAAAAAAAAAAGAAAAAAAAAAGATTTTCATCAGAGTGTCAATTGAAAAATCCAGGTTTTTGTGATGTAAAAATAAAGAAAGAAAGAAACTGAGCCTGTGATAAATTTCAAAACTTCATTCACTTTTACAATTCAATTGAAAAACAAATCTATTAGGGGAAAAAAAATTTTTTTTTCTTTCAGCCTTTCAGGGCCACCACAGCATATCATCATCCTGTATTGTAATGATCCACATGTTGACTTGGCAAGGATTCTTACACTGGATGCAATTCCTGACACAACCTTCTTCATTCACCTGCTTGGGACGGGCACTAGGAGTTAGGGGGAAAATACCAAAAGTAAAAAAAAAAAACCATACAAAAAGCTGGTTGCATAAGATCAGCCAGTGCACAAAGTTTGGTGACACTGGTTTTGTTCGCTGGTTCTCAAGTACGAGCGGGCAGAGGGGCAGTTCAAGTATTAAACTTATTGAAGGAAAGGCTGAGCAAGTGCTAAATGAAAGTGCTGCTTAATTTATTAAAATCTATTTATGTAACATTAGACTGTTAAATTTTGTTGCACAATTACTGTATTTTTTAACCTTTTATCTGTGGATTACTTTAATTAGATTGTGTTACAATAAGGGGTTAGCGGAGACATTTTAGTGCATGAGACTTAAAGTCACAGTTGCCACTTGTTAACTTTTCCGCCATACAACTATAGCCAGTTTCAGAGATCAAAAGGTTGCAGAAAACATTAAAAAAATTTTATTGGAGGAAAGTGGTGATATAAAAGCTGTTATTCCTTCATAATGACACAAACTAGCAGCAATTACCAGCAATGGCAAAGACAAAAGGACTGGAAATGGTTTCATACTTGTCACCTAATGTTTATTAACAACAAAAACAAAATGCTGAGACGCCAAACCTCCAGAGAATTCAAAGCCCATTTCAAAAGCTGACTAACTACCTGTATTTTATTACAATAATTGCGGTGCAAATTAGACAATTATTATGGGTTCCAGACGCAAGGCTTTCATTCAATTTTGATCAGTTATCCTTGGCTCATTATTAAAGCTGTAGATGATGCTTTCCAGTAGACTAGAGTCACGCCTTTTAAGTGTTCACTAGTACTTTTTTAGACAAGCCGTCATACAGACATGGACAAATTTGTTAGTACCTTTCCACAAAAAAACCACAGCTATCTTTGAAATAATGACACTGGTGAAAGTTTAACGGCTTTCTTTATTGTTTAGATTATATGTAACTCAAATCAGGCTTTGCTTTTGATTAAAAATTTGGTTGAATCAATAACCTAGTGATAGAGCATCTGCTCCATAGCTGCAAGGTTGTGGATTCACACCCCAGCCGGGTCATACCAAAGATTATATAAAAATGGTACTTTCCACCATCTAGCTTGGTGCTCAGCATAGCAGAATGGGGAAAGGAAAGTTGGTTACCCAACCACAGGGCGAGCACAAGGCAGTGTACTCCTAGCGACCGTCCTAAGCCTGGGTAAATGGACGGGCTGTGTCAGGAAGGGCATCTGGTGGAAAATCCTTGCCAGATGATCGGCTGTGGTGATCCCTAAGGCTAGCCTGCCGAAACAGAAGGTTTTTTTTTTTTTTTTTACAATGTTCTAATACTGAGACAAACTTTATCACTATCATGGTCTCATTTTGATGTGTAGAAGACCATTTGTAACTTATTCTTTGGGGGTAATTATAGTTATTTTCTGTTTTGCAAATAAGATTAAATAATTTGAACCTGTTGTTGATTACTAATTTTTTTTTTTGAATGAATGAATGAATGTTTATTTTTTCAGATAGATTAAAAGTAAAGATTAAAAGAAAGGAACAGAATAATATAACAAAGGGGGAAAAATCTAACAAGGTCAAATTAAACAATAACTCCTCTGATTATATAGTTCAACATAAGTTATCCGAAATGGGTGATGGCTGAAGCCGCAGCTTATATTGCCCACCCATATTCCATCCAAGTATTCAAAAGAAAAACAAAACAAGAGTGGTTACAATTCAGAACGAAGCTAAGACAAAACATGACAAAAAAAAACAACAACAAAAAACTAAGCAACAGCACAACACAGACTGAATATGACAATCCTTATGTGATTTTACATGTCATCTTGTATATATGTTTGGAGTATTTCTTCCTTTAATTTTTGTTTAAATTGTCCAAGCGTTGTACATGATTTTAATTCAGGTCCAAAAGCGTTCCACAATCTCACTCCTTGCACTGAGACACAGTGTTGCTTGGTGGTAGTTCTCACTGGTTTTTTGAAACCTTCAGTGAGAACTACCACCAAGCAACTAACAGGCAAGGGTCTCAGTATAAGCTGTTGCATCTTACCCCTCCTGCACAAGAATTGTGCTTAAGTGTATTTTTATGATTTGTAAAAGAAAAAAAAATTCTTAATGTTTTTATTTTTTTATTTTTAAAATGTCGAAGTTCTTTTATGTATTGAGTCATAAAAATAATAAATAAATAAAGCTTTACTTCAACTATAGTCTTCATACTGCTCTAGATTATGATCAACTGCCGCAGGTTGGCAGAGTAGCTGGAAATTGTACTCAAATAAAAGTAGTGTTACCTTATAGTAAAGTAAGAGTACTAGTTGTAGAAGAGCTTGGAATAACGAGGCGATGCGACTTATAAACCAAAGTTTATTATCAGCTTCGCTCCTCTAACAAGTCTCATCTCAGTGCAGAAGCAGAAGTAGAAAGAGAAAGAACATATTCAGCTCTACATACTTATACCTACACATAACAAAAGACATGCATATCAAAGCTGACATCCCACATTATCTTAATCCCCCTCCTTTGTCTCCGTACCCCTCCACCTGGCCTTGGGAGGTCAGGGCGATCGATCTGGTCTCCACCGCAGTGCCTCGGATGCTCTTTGATCCCCGCTGGCGGTTGAGACCTCTTTGTCCTGTTCTGAGGTGTGAAGTCGCTTTACATATGTGATCACCAAACATTCTCACGTGCTTATACATATGTAGGTTATGGGATATATGATTAATATAGACCACACTAGTTACCAAAACTTGCTTGGGAAAGAAAATACTCAAGAGGTTTTTTTTTTTTTTTTTTATTTAAGTTTTTGTAAAGGGTATACAGGTCGTTACAGCAATGCAGTGTTTACATTTTCATCACATGTTCCCTTATTTTCTGATATCTGACAACATTGGAAGATTAATTCTTACAACACCCCTTATTTTTTTTTTTTTTTTAAAGTGAAAGAAAAGGTGAAATTAAAGAGAAAAAAAAAACAAAACAAAAAACAAAAAAAAACCAAACAAACCAGTAAAAAACAAACAAAAAGAAAAAGTAAGTAAATAAAGATAAAAGAGCATCTGAGTAGCATTGGAACAAAGAGCAGAACCATTATTGAAATGGTATTTGTCAAAGATTAGATCTAATGGAAGACACATATGCGGTCCAGGGTTGCCAAAAGTTCATGAACCCATCCATGTCCTGTCTTAGTGCGAATGTCAACTTTTCCATCGAGTAAATGTCTTGGATCACGTTAGTCCAATCTTCAGGTGTAGGACAGTCCTTCAACATCCATTTTTTAGTTAGAGCTTTTTTGCTTGCCAATATTAAAACATTGAATAAGTATTTTTCTCCTCGTCTTTCCAGTGAGTCCGGTAGTAAACCCAAATACAAAGTTACAAAAGAAAAGGGAACTGTAATTTTGAATATTTTCCCCAATATTGTCTGTACATTGGTCCAATATTGGTGGATAACTGGGCATGACCAAAACACATGAAAATGATTTGCAGTCTTTTCACCACACAAGCGCCAACAGTTCAATCCCTTATGGGTAAATTTGATTTGTGCAGGTGTTCTGAAAAATCTTGCCAAGTTTTTCCATCCAAATTCTCTCCACTGCAGGGATGAGGTACTTTTCCATTGCTGTTTATTTAGCTTTTCCCATATTTCCAGATGTAAAGTGAAATTCCCCTCTTTTTCCCATCTCTCTTTTATATAAGATGTGTTGTCTCCTTTTAAGTCTTGAAGACCTTGGTATATTTTAGAAATGTATCTGATCCCTGGGATCCCTTTATATGCCATTAAGAAGACCTTCAGAACACCTGACTGGGCCCTTTCCAAAACCTCCTTTTTAAGTATATTGTTTATGTGGTGTCTAAGCTGGAAGAACCTGTAAAGGTCTTGATTTATTAGGCCTTGTTTTTTCAAATCTTCAAAACTTCTTAAGATTTGCCCTTTAAAAAAATCGTAATATTTTATCAGCCCCTTCTCCTTCCACTTTTTAAATCTGGTGTCTGTTTTATTAGGAGTAAAGTCCTGATCATAGGCGATCCATTGCAGAAGTCGATAGGGCTCTTTAGTTTGATTCTCTCTGACTATCTTAAACCAAATTTTTAGCGGGGTCTCTATCCACGGGTTAGTGTTATTCAAAAGCTTAGGTAAGACATTGTTCCCTATTATCGCCTGTAGGGGGATGTCACTTGTTATTTGGCATTCGATCTCCTTCCATTGTGCAGAGTAGACTGGGTTACATATCTCTACTAAAGTTTTAATTTGTGCGGCTTTAAAGTAGTCCCTGATATTTGGCAGCGCGAGCCCACCTTTGTCTTTGTTTAGCTGTAGGGTTCTATATCTGATTCTAGGTCTCTTGCCCTGCCATATGAATCTTGAGATCCTTCTGTCCAGCTCCTGCCATGTTTTTTTGGGAGGTTCTACCGGTATTGTTTGGAAAAGGTATAGAAGACGTGGAAGTATATTCATTTTGACTGCTTCAATTCTTTGTGCAATACCCAAGAATGGTATCATATTCCATCTTGCTAGGTCAGATTTTATTTTTGTCACCAGTGGATCATAGTTTAGTGATATAATTTTGTTGAGTTGTTTCGGGATATTGACCCCCAGATATTTCATAGATTCCGACTCCCAGTTAGTTTTGAGTTTGCTTAGTGAATAATGATTTGGGTCATAGTTGAATGTTAAAACTTGGGTTTTATGCATATTTAATTTGTACCCCGATAAATCTCCATACTCTGAAAAAACTGAGGTTAGTTCTGGTAAAGAAGTGTCCGGCTGCCCTAGGTATATTAAAATGTCATCAGCAAAGAGTGCTATTTTATGTTCCTTCTGACCAAGTGTAATACCTTGAATTTTTTGGTTTTGTCTTATCCATTGGCTCAGAGGTTCTATGAAGATTGCAAAGAGCAGTGGAGACAGGGGGCAGCCCTGACGACATCCTCTTTCCAGTTCAAAAGATGATGATAAATTACCGTTAATCCTTATTTTAGCTGTTGGTTTTTTATATAATGCCTGTATAGTTCTAATGAAGTTGTTATGAAAATTGAAACTGGATAAGATTCTGTATAGAAAAGACCAGTCAACCGAATCGAATGCTTTTTCAGCATCTAATCCTAATATGACTGCATTTAAGTTATATTTTTTTATATGATGAATTATGTGTAAAGTGCGTCGAATGTTGTCTTGTGTCTGTCTTTGTCTTATAAAACCTGTTTGGTCTAAATGAATTAGGTCTGTCAGTATATTCTCTAACCTTTTGGCAAGGATAATGGTAAAAAGCTTATAGTCCTGATTTAGTACACTGATTGGTCTGTAGTTGGAGCACTCTAGTTTATCCTTTTCAGGTTTAGGTATAACTGCAATGACCCCTTCTCTCCAGGAGGGGGGGATTTCCCCTGTGTGGAGGACATAATTAAATGTTTTCAGGAGGAGAGGAGATAGTTGCTGTTTAAAGGTTTTGTACCACTCTGCTGTATAGCCATCAGCTCCTGGGGATTTGTTAGCTTTAAGTTTCATAATTGCTTTTTCCAATTCTTTAGGATGTATTTCTGACAGTAGTGTTTTATTTTGTGACTCCGTAAGTTGGGGAAGGTTTAATGTGTTTAGGAATGCCTCGGATGCGTTTTTATGTTTTTTGTGGGAGTATAAGTTCTTATAGTAATTCTCGAAGTTTTTAAGAATATCCTGAATTCTGAATTTTATTTCCTTTGATACTGGGTCTCTGATTTTGTAGATTGCTCTTTCTGTTTGATGTTTCCTCAATTTATAGGCTAGCAATTTTGCCGATTTACTGCCTGCTTCATAGTATTTTTGTTTCAGAAATGTAAGTTTCTTCTGGATTTCTATTGTGTAGATCTCATTTATTTGGTTTTTAATTTCCTTAATCTTGAGCGAGTCAGTAGAATGAGTGTTGCGTTTGTGTTCTTTTTCTAGGTTCCTAAGTTCTGACTCTAATGTGGATAGTTTTTCTTGTCTTAGTTTCTTTTGGGTTGCCAGTTTTGCAATAATCTTTCCTCTTATTACAGCTTTACATGCATCCCACAGTATTAAAGGGGATACTTCTCCATTATCGTTATCTTCCAAATATCTGAGAATATCTGACTCCAATTCATCTTTCAATGGTCCTTTCAGGACATTTGAATTTAACCTCCAAGAAAATGTATTATTTGTGTATTTTTGGATATTTAAGTCCATGTAGATCGGACTGTGGTCGGAGAGATCCATCAGTCCTATTTTACATGTTTTTACTCTACCAATGTCTCTATTAAACATAAAAAAATAGTCAATCCTTGAGTAAGATGAATGTGGAGTTGAGTAAAATGTATAGTCTTTTACACTGGGGTTGAGTTCCCTCCACACATCACAGATTCCCATTTCTTTTAGTAGCATCCGAGTCTTCCTGTTTTGGGTGTTATTTTGATGTGGGGAATTACCAGAAGCATCCCAGTATGGATTCAGTCTAAGATTGAAGTCCCCACCACATATCACTAAACCTTGAGCTTTAGTTATCATTAGGTCGAATACATTTTTATAAAATTTCCAGTTAGCCCCTGGGGGAGCATACACATTCAGCAGGGTGATATCTTCTCCCTCTAGCCGCCCAGTTACCAAACTGTATCTCCCTTCTTTATCTTTGTGTTCTGATTTTTTTTCAAATGTAATTTTGGTTGATATCAATGTCGCTACTCCCCTCCTCCTCCCTGATTTATATGAAGATGAAGAGATCATTTTAAACCCTTGTCTACTGAGTTTATTGTGTTCCACGTCTGTTAGGTGGGTTTCTTGTAAAAGTATTATTCCTGCTTTGTCTTTTTTCATTTTGCCTAGAATCTTGGATCTTTTAACTGGATTCAGGATCCCTTTTACATTATATGAAATTATTTTGGTTACACCCTGTTTCTCCATTGTGTTGTTTTGTTTAGTATAACTGTGTGGTGGCCCTCTTTTGTGCTACTCAGAAACTGAAAGAACATTAAAAACAAGAAAAACATTAAGAACATAGTGTAAAAAACTTTAAAACAAAAAACTGTCAAAAGAACTTCCTGAGCTGAGGTCTTTTTAAAGACCCTGTAAGAGCCTTGATGGAGTGAAGGCTCTGAGGGAAATTCCTCAAACTCTGTTACGTGTTGAGGGCCCTCTCGTACCACTGAAAGTAGTCCCATGCTTTTAACGTGAGTTTCAGAACCCAATCCAAACTTGTAATGATTTTTTTTTTTTTTTCCTTTTATGCCTAAACCCTGTGAAATTGTGTGCACCCTCCCACCCCCATCACATCAAACATTCACGCAAAAACAGTATTTGTTAGTATGAGCAGAACATGTGGATTATTGTCACATTTCTATTTTAACAAGTTTTTTTTTTTTTATTACAAAGACTTATTTGTTTCAAATAATATGATTGTTCCATGAAATGTTTTACCACATGCTGAATATGCATCTCCTTTAATGTTTGTTACCTTGTATGAGGGGGGTTGGATGTGCGGATTGATTCAAGAGAAAGGAAAAAAAAAAAAAAAAAAAAAAAAAAAAAAGGTCGCTATTCCAACCTGAAAACGGATAGTTTATCCGCGACGCTCTGGTGCTGGGTTTCCCGCTGCTGGTCCGTGGATTTTGAGGGTCTTTGTGTTGTCCATGTTTGCGCTTTGATCTTCTCACTCGGGTCTGCTGCGGGTTTAAACACCGTTACCGGGAGGCCTCTTCTCGCCATGTCAGCTGTTGCTTCTTCCGCCGAATTATAGAGACACGTTTCATCGCCGTAGAAGACCCTTAACTTCGCAGGAAATGGTGTCTGAAAGCGCAATTTCTTCTCTCTTAACACCTTTTTCGCGTCATTGTATTCCCTGCGCTTTTTAAGGACCTCCGGGGCGTAATCGTGTTCCACGTAGACTTTTCTCTCCTGGTGCATAAATCCTTTTTTCTGCCAGGCCAGTCTTACAACCTCTTGTTTTATTTTGAAATTGGAAAATCTTACCAACACCGAACGTGGGGGCGCTTCCGCCGCCGGCCTAGCGGCTAATGAACGATGTGCCTTTTCTATCTTCAAGTCGGTGGTTTGTGGAATATCCAATTTCTCTCTTAGTAAGGATTCCACGCATTCTGCCATTGAGTTAAAACCATTTTCGGTTCCTTCTATCAGACCATGAATTCTTATGTTGTCTCTTCTTTGTTTTCCTTCTTGGTCGGTTAGCTTAGCCTCTATAGCTGCTTGTCTTTTGCGTAGGTCCAGCACAGAATCTTCGAGCACTTTTATTCGATCCTCTGTTTCCAAGATTCGGTTCTCGGCCTGGTCCACTCTGCTGTTTGTCCTTTTCAATTCTTCTCTGAATTCCCGAAATTCGGCCGTAACATCTCGGCGAAATCGTCGTAGTTCCTCAAATAGTGATTTCAGGCTAACCCTTTTGTTAGCTATCACCAGCTCCTCGTCTTCTGAACGGGGATCTTCCAGTTCAGATTCTCCGGCCGATACGTGTCCTAGCCTGGAGAATTTCAGTTTCTTCTGTTTTCCTTTAGACATGATGATTTTGTCTTTTGATTTTCACTCCTCCAAAAATCCGTTAAGTTTGATTTTCAAGGTGTTATCCTGGATTGAGTCTGAGAGCTTCAGTGTTAAGCTGCAGTCGCCATGGCGTCCAGACCGGAAGTCCTCAAGAGGTTTTTTGAGTAGTAATGACTTCAGTCTTGTCAGTTTGTAAGGTTTTTCTCTTAAATTTGTGGCTTTCTCAAAAAAAAAAATCTCTTTACACTGTAATTTTTTTCTATATTAATTTATTTTTTACCTTGTAATTTTTCTCTTGTACAATGGAGGCTGTATTCTCATAAAATTGTGAGATTTTTTTTTCATAAATTTGAGATGTTTTTCGTATAAATTTACAGCCTTTCTCTTATGTGTTTGCAACTTTTTAGTCCTAAATAAATTTTTGTTTGTAAACTTGCAATTTTTTTCTTGCACATTTGCAGTTTTTCTGCCATAACTTAGGGATTTTTTTTTCTTTAATGTGTTAGTCTGAAGAAAATAAAATATCCACATCTACCCTCTATTATACACTATGTTGTGTTAGAAGTTTAAGCTTTTATTTGTGAGGTACGGGTGGTGGCTCCACCTTCCGGTTCTGCCACCACCCGTGTCTATAAGAGGGCAGTGGGCAGGAGGGGCGGTCTCTTTGCCGTCTCTCTGCCTGATGACTGCGCCTGTGTGCTGTGTGGTGCCTCCACAATAAACGTGTGTTCAGTTCAACACCTGACCTTGTCCTAGGCTCCTTATTACGACATAACATTTGGCAATGAGGATAAAAGTTGATTAAAACAAGGTATGGAAGCGTGTGGGTTTGAAATTCAGCCATTTTTGGAGCCCCCCCCGGCAAGCCACCAGTTCCTTGGCCAAGGTGGTGCGCCGCTTTCCGGACGTACATGGTAGCACTAAACCTTGGGAAGCTGAAGAAGTTGAGGGCACGTAAGTTTTTGGTGGACAATCCTGCAGTGGAGGACCGTGTTCTGAGCACACTGGGTGACTGTGATAGTTTTGACGAAGTGGTTGAGCTAATGGTGCGCTATTTTCGCGCCCTGGAAAACATACTATATGGTTCGCAAGATTCAGTTTCGACAGCGCCACCAACGGGTGGGTGAGTCTATTCAGCGGGTTGAGGCAGACTCGGGGCTGTTGGTCAGCGGGTGCCAGCTCAGACCGTTGGAAGAGGAGATGATTCGCGACCAGTTGGCAAAGCATACCAACTGTGCTGCGATTAGGTCAAAGCTGCTTATGTTTTCGGGCAAGCTGACGCTGCCCACAGCCATCAGGTTAGCTCAACTGCTGGAAGCTGCGGATAAACTGTCATGGGAGCTGAATGAGAGCTTGTCACACCAACATCTGGGATCATCGCCGACTGCGCATGCAGTGGATCCGGTCACCGTTGGAAGTGTGGAGGACGATGTGGATGACGCCAGCACTGGAAATGTGAGGTCCACCCTGGGAAAGCCCAAATGTATGGGTTGTGGGCCCACGAAGCACTGTCTCAAATCCAGAGGTTGCTCGGCAGGAGTGAAGCGCTGCGGCAAGTGTGGCCACTTGCTTCATGTCACCAGGTTATTCCACAGATCCGAGCGAGGAAGTCCGTGGCACAAAGAGGACGCTCTCGCCCCCACAGTTGTTCATGCTGTGTCCCGAGCACCAACAGACACACGTACTGTATGGTGGAGTTGGATGGGGTGAAAGTGCTTTTATGGATCGACACGGGAGCAGTGGGCTCCGTGCTGGATGGGACGACTGTGAGATGTTTTTCCCCGTACTGCAGGATTGAGAGTGACCCGGCACCACTTTGTGGTTGTGGAGGAGGACGGCTGGCCATGGTGGGAGCATTGGAACTGACGGCTCAGTGCAAATCGGCCGAGATGTGGGACCGTCCAATCCCGAGAGTGGTAGATGGCGCAGTGTGGGATGAGGAACTGCCAGGCACCCTGGAGAGTGAGCAAGACCAATATCGCTCAGGGTCTTCACAGGAGGGTCCCTGTGCCAGAGCTCAAGTCGCCCTGGGCGAGGGTACTGGGTGGCACAGTGGGATGCCTGTGACGATGGGTGACGTCGAGAGGCTGGTTCCATCTGTTCCTGGATCTTGGCTGAAGTGGGCCGGTGAACAGGGGGCCACAACGGTGATGGTGGCGGCGAAGTTAAAAGAGGTCGGGGCCGGATCGTCAGGCATGGTAGAATGACGTGCCAAGCAGAGACCCTGCAGGCCGAGCAGGACCCCTCTGGGGGTCAAGGACTGGACTCAGGAGGAGAGGCGACCATGGCAGGTACGGGCCGGTCGGCGGTCAGAGGAGCACCAAGGACAGTCGTGTGTCGTGGCCAGATGGGAGGACGCTCATCTCCAGTTGCTAGATGGGTCGTGGGGGCACCCGAACGAGCTGCGCCATGCCCAGGAGGGAACTGAGGAACATGGGCCTGGATGAGCAGAGCTTCTGGTGGTGATGAAGCGACCTGCTGTGGCCCGGGAGGTTGGCTGCCTCCAGGGGTGGACTGATGACAGGGCGGTCCAGGGGGGCCACGAACTTGTGTTTTCCAGCCGTTTGTATGTAGGTTAACTGTTATAATTGAATTCTTTGTAATATTTATGTTCTATGTCTTTGCTGTTCATATAAATTCATGCGGATTAATTTGATGTTATGTTTAAATTAGGAAACGGCGGTATTTTGTTTTAAGTGGACTTGTTTGGAGTATAAGCAGCAGAATAACCCGCTTCGCCGTGTGGGGTGAGGTGGCAGTCTACCCATCTCCCCCTAGCTTCAGTTGTTTTGGAGTGACTGTATTAGGCCATTTGTGTTGTGTTATCTAATTACTTTTAGTGCATTCCAAATTGAGGTGGGACCGAATTGTGTGTGTTTTTGGCTTTTGTGAAGGGGGGGGGGTGAATGTTATGTTAGAAGGTTAGGCTTTTATTTGTGAGGTATGGGTGGCGGCTCCGCCTTCCAGTTCCGCCACCACCCGTGGCTATAAGAGGGCAGTGGGCAGGAGGGGCGGTCTCTTTGCCATCTCTCTGCCTGATGGCTGCACCTGTGTGCTGTGTGGTGCCTCCACAATAAACGTGTGTTCAGTTCAATGCCTGGCCTCATCCTTGGCTCCTTATTATGACATAACATATGTCCTGCATAATTATTTCTTCAATACAGTACCCAGTTTTAAGTTGTTATGGTATAAATAAGCAAGAGTCCTTGGCTATCTGAGCACTCAGCCCTTAATGTCTCATTTTCTCTGATTGATACATAACAATTTCACCTTATCAGGACAGAGATATACATTTTTATACGATGAAACATTACAAGTGCTTCATATTGCGGCACATATTGCGCATGTGAAACAAGAGAAACAACATTAGCTGAGACCTTATGCACCCTGATGGGGATGATTCAGGCCAATTCTGTCTCCGCTGGTCTGAGACTTAAGACGCCCAAACAGCCAAATGTTGTCACTCCCCATAATAATTGGTTTGTTTGAGTGAATAATCGCTGCAGAAGAGCCAGCAGTCCTCCGGCTAAACAATCTGTCAGTCTGGGAGGGAACTGATTGGCTTTCCCTTAAAGTCAGTTCATCAGTTATGCTTATGTAACTGCAAAAGGGTGTCTGATGGGTGGGTGTCAGCAGATTTCACAGTCTCTGTGTGTGATCACGCTGCTTTACGGAAGAGGGGCCCACACCCTGTGAAGATCTGGCATCAGTATTGTATTTACGCTGACATCACTGTTTTACAGTGTGTAAGTCCTCATGCAGTGTCCAGTAATTTGCTGAAATGTTCAGTCAATTTCAGGAGATGATTTGATAAGAAAATCTCTTTTAAAAGACCAGTTAAAGTAACTCTATGGAAGATGTTCACCTTAAAATAATGTTTACAAAATTAATTTGATGGTACATGAACATTTGACCAGGTGAATATCACTTCCCCCATTGCCTGAGGGAGCCGCAACATCTCCATTCTTGTTAGAAACAATAAAAAGATAAGATAAGATAAGCCTTTATTAGTCCCACAACGGGGAAATTCCAGGATTGCAACAGCACAGGGATAGCAACACTCAGAGCAATGATTTAGAAGATAAGAAAATAAGAGCAGTGAATATACATATGTACACATAAATATATAAATATATATATACACAGTGTGGAGCATTGTAGCTAGATGGACTAAACAGCATAACCGTCTACTTAGTTACCCTGCATGGTATGAATATGTACCCATACATATTGTCACCCTCCATAGCGACTGATATTGTCCTAGTTGTATACTGGAGGGGACCATTTGTGTAAGTCTGTTGCATCTTTTGCATTCAATACTATTAAGACGTCACGTTTTTTTGCTATCTCTGCGCACAGCTCTGCTTAGGTTATACAGTCTGACAGCCATAGGTAGGAAGGACCTGTGAAACCTCTCGGTCGCACATCTAGGATGATGTAGTCTACTGCTAAATGAGCTCCTCAGTGCGTTCAGTATGTCCTGCATAGGGTGGGACTCGGACTCCAGCAGAGATGACAGTTTAGCCACCATCCTTCTCTCTCCTATCTCCTCCACTGGGTCAAGGCGCTGCCCCAGGACAGAGCTAGCTTTCTTGATTAGTTTGTTCAGTCTCTTCCTATCGGCTGCTGTAATGCCGTTGCCCCAGCAGACCACTCCAAAAGTGATGGCTGATGCCACCACCGTGTCGTAGAATGTCTTCAGCAGTGCCCCTTGTACACCAAAAGACCTGAGCCTCCTCAGTAGGAACAGCCTGCGCTGTCCCTTCTTGTAGAGTGCGTCGGTGTTGTGTGACCAGATTAGTTTATTGTTCAGATAAACACCCTGGTACTTGTAGGATGTCACCATCTCAATGTCTGTTCCCTGGATGTTCACTGGTGCTGTGAAGGGTTGTCCTTGCCTGCGGCAGTCCACCACCAGCTCCTTAGTTTTCCTCGCGTTGATCTGGAGGCAGTTCCGATGGCACCAGTCCACGGAGTCCTGGATAAGTCCTCTGTACTCAGCTTCATCTCCGTTGGAGATGAGGCCGACGATCGCAGAGTCATCAGAGAACTTCTGTAGATGGCAGTGTGTTGTGTGAGAAGTCCACAGTATAAAGGGTGAACAGGAAGGGAGCCAAAACCGTTCCCTGGGGGGGCCCCGTGCTGCCGATGATCGTGTCGGACACACAATCCCGGGTTCTCACAAACTGTGGCCGGTTAGTGAGGTAGTCCAGGATCCATGATGACAGGTGCTGGTCCACCCCTGCGCACAGCAGCTTGTCCTTCAGGATCATCGGTTGGATGGTGTTGAAAGCACTGGAGAAATCAAAGAGCATGATCCTCACCGCATTCCCGGGCTTCTCCAGGTGGGACAGGGAACGGTGAAGGAGGAAGATCACGCTGCATCCTCCACCCCAATGCCATGCTGGTAGGCGAACTGGAGTGGATCCATCGCTGGTTCCACCAGGGGGCGGAGGTGAGCAAGGAGCAGTCTCTCCAGGGTCTTCATCATGTGAGACGTCAGGGACACTAGTCTGTAGCTGTTCAGGTCTTTGGGGTGGGAAGTCTTTGGTACAGGTACCACACAAGATGTTTTCCACAACTGTGGTACCCTCCCCAGCTTCAGGCTCAGGTTGAAGATGTACTCCACAATTCCACACAGCTGGTCTGCACAGGACTTGAGGAGCTTCGCGCTGATGCCGTCCGGTCCCAAGGCCTTCCTCGCCTTGATCTTCCTCAGCTCTGTCCTCACCTGGGTCTTAGTGAGGGTCAGGTTGGGGGGGCTGTGTGCTGGGAGTGGGGGGGTGTTGGTGGAGTGGGGTGTGGACAGCAGGTCTCGATGACTTTAGAGGCAGCAGTGGTTGTTGTGCAGTCGGGGGGGAGGGCGGTTGGTCAAACCTATTAAAAAACAGGTTCAGATTGTTCGCCCACTCCCTGCCCCCCTGTGGCCTGGGAGGAGGTATTCTGGAGCCCAGAGATGGTTTTAAGGTTTCTCCAGACCCCGCCGATGTCGCTCTGTTGCAGCTTGTCCTCCATCTTCTTCCTGAAGCTGTCCTTGCCTTCTCTGATCTTCCTCCTCAGCTCCCTCTGTACAGACTTCAGCATCTCCCTGTTCCCCGACCTGAAGATCCTCTTCTTCTCTCTCAGAAGTGTTTTTATCTCAGGGTTGATCCAGGGTTTGTTGTTCAAGCAACACCGTATGGTCTTGGTGGGTACGGTGTTGTCCACACAGAAGTTGATGTAGTCCGTGATGGTGTGAGTGAGGCTATCGATGTCCTCACCATGTGGATAAAAGACTATAAGATAAAAAAAAAAACTATAACTATGGCGATTATAATGTGAGTTCCAGCAGCCAATCATGGGACACAACTGTAGCCAGCAACAACTAAGCACACTGTGATTGGCTGTTGGGACTGAGGTTGTAGTCACTATATTTGTAGTCTTTTCAGTGTTCCTACCCACAATTCTTCTTCTTCTTCTTCTTCTTCTTCTTCTTCTTCTTCTTCTTCTTCTTCTTCTTCTTTATGGGCCACCACAGTGGATGATCTGCCTCCATCTCACCCTATCCCTTCCATCTTCCTCTGTAATGCCAACCCTCTCCATGTCCTCCTTCATTACATCCATCAATCTTCTCTGTGGCCTTCCTCTTTTCCTCCTGCCTGGCAGCTCCGTCTTTAACATCCTTTGTCCAATAGATCCAAGCACTGATTTCTGAGGTCAAGTCGTGGCTTCTGACACAACCTTCAAACTTCTACAAGTGAGGTCTCCACATCTGCATAAAACTATGGGAAAAGTGTGTGACCCTTGGTGGTACCTGTGTAGAGAAAGACTAATAACTGTGCCAAGTTTGGTTCCTCTTGGTCCATGGGAATGCATAGGGGGATCTTTAATGAGCAGCCCCTGTGCCTGTGCTTACCAGACTCACTCATGTTAGTGAGTTGCTGGAGTGAATATGGCTCTGGAGTTTTACTATGGAGCCTGGATTTACTAGCTCTGGTTAGTCTAAATTAGGAGTTGGAATCCTCCACTGTGGAAAGAGCCATTTTCAGATTGTTATGGAGCTGCAAACATGTATTTGACCTTTACAGTGAAAGTCAAACGAGCCCCTAAATATCCAACTTTTCGCATGCAAATTTTCAGTTTTTAAAAATAAATGTGTATTTTTTCCACAAATATGGATTTTTTTTTTCTTACAGCGTTTTTCTCATTTTTTGCAGATGCTTTCTTTTAAGTTTAAAGCTTTTTTTTTTTCTTGTGAATTTGTGGCTTATTTCTCACAGTTGTGACGTTTTGATACTTTTTCACTTTTTACTCTGAAACTGGCTCTATTTTCTTATACATTTGCTGGTACATTTGTGAGTTTTTTTTCTTGAATATTCATTTACTTTCTCTTGCAAATTTGTGTATGCATTACCTTTCCAGCCAGCATGCCCATGTGGGCCCTACAATAGGTTAAATCTGGGCTGCCTTATGGGTCCCATGTGGGTCTGTCCGCAGGTTCCATGGTGGCCTCATATCTGTTTGCCCACGTGGACTTTATCTATGGTGCAAGTAAGCAGATAATCTGTTGACCTGCTTTAAACCCACCTGGGCCCCACATGGGTTATAATGAGTGAGCAGGTTTCAGTAACACTGGCACCATAGGCAAGATTATGAGAAAGTCACAAATTTATGAGAAAAAAAGTGAAAATTTAAAAGAAAAAGAATGACAAATTTCCCAAAAAAATAGTAGAAAATTTATGAGAAAAAAAGTCACAAATGTACTACAAAAAGTTGCAAATTTAGGCGAAACAGTTAAAATTTAAGAGAAAAAGTTGCAAATTTACAAGAAAAAAGGCACAAATTTATAAGGAAAAACTTAGAAAAAATTGCAAATTAACAAAAAAATAACAATTATATGAGTAAATAAACTGAACATTTATGAGAAAAAAAGTCAAAAATATGAGAAAATGTTTACAGTAAAAAGAAAAGCTGAAGAGTTTTGAGAAAGTTCCAAATTTACAAGAAAAATATAAATTTACATGTAAAAAGTCCCAAATTTACAAGAAAATAGCAAATTCACAACGAAAAAAGAAACAAATATATGAGAAAAAGTTGCAAGACTACAGTAAAAAAGTAGCAATTTTATGAGAATGTTTCAAAATTACAAGAAAAAGTTAGCAAATTTGCAAGACAAAAGTAACAATTTTATAAGAAAAATTAAAAAATTTGTAAGTAAAAATTTTCAAATGTACACCCCCCCCCACAAATTTATGACAAGTTTTAAGCTTACTGCGCTGCCCTTCAGGCATTGTGTTAGTTCATCCTTTATTTTGAAACAATCTTTATTTTGACATTTGTTGACATGCTTAGGTCATATCCTGGCAGTCATCTTGAAGAAAAACTTAATGTCACTACCTACTGCTTAACTGTTCACACCAGAGATGCAATTTCCATCCATCTTCTTCTGCTTAATCCTTTTCGGGTCGCGGGGGGGCTGGAGCCTATCCCAGCATCTTTGGGCGAGAGGCAGGGTACACCCTGGACAGATCGCCAGTCCATCGCAGGGCCAACACAGAGAGAAAGACAACCATTCACTCTCACAGTCAGACCTAAGGACAATTTAGAATCCCCAGTTTGAGGCCAACTAACCTAACTTGCATGTTTTTGGCATGTGGGAGGAAACCGGAGAAATCCCGGAGTAAACCCACGCAGACACGGGGAGAACATGCAAACTCCACACAGATCACTGTTGGTCGGGGGCTGGGATCGAACCCAAGATCCCCCGGCCAAGGGTGAGCTGCTGTGCTGCCACAGTGCTAACCACTCCGCCACCGTGCCACCAAGTTAAAAATATAAATAATTTAATTGTGAAGTTAATAAGTTAAGGTTAAAAACGTTTGCATTTCATAAGTATTTGCGGTTAGTTAAAACTCCTTTATTTACATGTGTATGGATAGTTTGGAGAGCACACGGCAGTGTAAATGGTGATAGTGTTCTGTATTTTGCAGTTTTCACTCTGCCCTTGTATGAAGCTGAAAAGAGCCACAGTAAACAGCTAATAAAAACTTACTACGACTCAAGTCATTTTTTCATGCAAGGAAGTGTTTAGCTAGTTGGATAACTACAGCTCCCACGCTGTAGTGAAGACAACACAGTGAAAAGATAAGAGAAATCTGGTGTCCTGCCTTAATGTAAGATGGATGAAACAAAGTGATAAGTTTACAGCAGTAAGTGGATGCAGTTCACAGCCATCTTCTTCATCGGCCAGTTCGTTGACACATGCTTGTGCTAAAGCAGAGGCAGCTAAGATGAGAGCAGCATATGCAGCCTTGGAAGCTAAAGCTAAAGTGGAAACAGCAGCACAGGAAGCTAAATTACAAAAGAAAAAAGCGGACATGGAGGCTAAACTACAAAAGGAAAAAGCTGACATGGAAGCTCAGTATCTGCTAGAGAGAGTACGCAAAGATGCTGAGTTGGAAGAATAAGCTTGCAGAAGCAGCGGCTGCTGAAACTGAAGCAGCTGTGGGGGAATCAGTAGAGGCAAAAGAAAATTGTATTGTATTGTACAAAACAGGCCCATCAGAGGGAGATAAAATGGAAAGGAAAAGTGAATATGTACATATTCTCACTTTGGCCCACAAGACAATAAAAGTCATGTAGCTAATGCAGCATAAGCAAATATTAAAGCTGAAGCCTTGTCACATTCAGCTCACTGCAAATGACCTTTTTCCATTAAGCCCAAACAATCCTTTCACCAGATCGCAACAACCTGTTTCCCCTAAAGAGATACAACATGCTGACTATACTAGCAACCCTAAGTCTGGAAGAAATTATTGTAATGAAGATTGTGTTCCCTCAGAAGCTAAAATGGGGAATCGGGCTCTCCCAGAAGAAGGCGTACATCAGGGAGGCTCAAAATTATTTTCAGCTCACCTGAACAGCTCAGCACTGCCTTTTTGTCCTCAGTATATACGCCAGTAGCTGACCATGGAGCACCTTCAGCTGAAGTTAGCCCAGTACTTGGCTCGACGTGACCTGGTGAGCTTGTACCAGTTTGAAGATAGATCTGAGAACTATTGTGCTTGACAGTTTTCATTCCACAACGCCACCCAAGGGTTTGGCCTCACAGCTACTGAGGTACTGGATTTATTAACAAAATGGCTCGGCAAAGAATCCAGCAACCATGTCAAGCATTTCAGGTCAGTGCACATAACTAATCCAGCCTCAACTCTCAGGAAGGTCTGTGAACGTCTTCAAGAATGTTATGCAGCACCTGAAATCATCGAGTGGTCCCTCTTTAACAGACTTGACAGCTTCTCAAGAGTTTCAGCGAAGGATAACATAAAGCTAAGAGAACTAGCTGATTTATTAATGGAACTGCAGGGTGCCAAGGAGGACGGATATCTTCAAGCCCTATCCTATCTGGATACTGCTTGGGGCATCGACCCAGTAATATCCATATTGCCCTACGGACTTCAAGACAAGTGGATATCTACTGGTGCAAAGTACAAAGATGAACATGGAGAACACATTCCAGAGTTGGATCCTGCAGCTGAAATCCTGCTGCTGCTCGGTAGGGATGTCATCAGTGCACACAAGGTATGGGAACAAATAAACAGCCCCCATAATGCATCCTTCACCCTACACCTAGACCTAGGTTGGGTACTCATTAGAGAAGTCTGATTTGGGAATGCACACAAGCCTGTCGTCAACACTTTCAAAACAAATGTGCTGGATAATGGTAGACCCTCACTGCCCCAACCTTGTGCAAGCTTTTTTTGCACAAAGTAGAGAATTCTCCATGGTGAACAGCTTCAAAATAAGGTCTCGGGTTCTCACAGAGCTGCTGGGCGTACAAAGAAGTCTACAGGAGTGAGGAACAAAGTTGGGTTGCCTCACTTCCATTCCAACAACCAAGGAGACGCCTACCTAACAATTGAGAATGAGCAGAGAAACAGTTTGCATCACTCCAGTGAACTCTGAAGATGAAGCCAGACATGCAAAAACAATATTTGGACTTCATGGGAAGAATATTTGAGAATGACCATGCTGAGGAAGCACCACCTCTAGGAAAAAATGAAGAATGCTGGTACTTGCTAACATTCAGTGTATTTCACCCACAGAAACCAGACCAAATTAGAACAGTGTTTGACTTAAGTGCACAACATTCAGGTGTTTTGCTCAATGATGTACTTCTAACTGGTCTTGATCTCAACAACTTTCTCCTTGGGGTTCTGTTGCAGTTTCACAAGGACAAGGTTGCAATCTTGGCGGATATTAAGCAAATGTTTTATTGCTTCCAAGTGAGAGAGACCCACAGGAATTACCTGAGATTCCTCTGGTACAAGGATAATGACACTTTGAAGGAAGTCATCAACTACAGGATGAAAGTGCATGTCTTCGGGAACAGCCCATCTCCGGCAGTAGCTATCTCCTTTTTTAATTTTGCACACTAACTTTGCATGTAATAATACATCAGATTTATATAGCGATTGATCATAAACATTCAACGACACCTTATACAGATATATTATCCATTCACTCCAGACAGACAATGGTAGTGGCAAGCTACTACTGTAGTCACAGCTGCCCTGGGGTAGGGTGACGGAAACGTGGCTGCCAATCCGGGCCAACGGCCTCTCCGGCCACCACTGAACATTTATACACATTCATACCCAGTGTTATGGACACTGGAGGCAAGGTAGGCAAAGTGTCTTGCCCAGGGACACAACGGCAGGATGTCTGGGGAGAGCGGGATTTGAACCGCCAACCATCCAGTTATTAGTCGACCCGCTCTACCTCCTGAGCCACTACCATGCATATGGAACTTACAGTTTGAAGTATTGTACAGCCAAGGCTTGAATGTTGGAGTATTGGGCTATTTGGGGTCCCACCCAGACATCCTGTGTTTGGACTTTTTGCTGGTGTCATCCTTCTCTCCTTCCTCTGCTCTCACCTCTCCTAGACCCTCTGCCTGAACACTTTCCTCTCCTTGGCTCCTCTCTTCTGTCTCATCTTGCCCTCTCTGAGCCCTGTCTAATTCAGCTTCTCTCTCTGTCTATGGTGGTATACAAACAGGTTAGCCTGTTGCACTCCGGGATACCGCGGGCGGTCACGTCTCTGCGTCCTAGTGCGTCCTAGTGCGTCTCAGTGCGCACTGTGCGTCTCAGTGCGCACTGAAAAAAAAAAACAGCTGCATTTCCGTTCTTCCAGTACAGACACAGCCGTGAACAGAAAGCCAAAGGAGTGTTTTGATTGGTTTAGATTTGACTGACCTCTCATTCGACTAATAAGAGCCTTGAATTGGGTTTCTGAAACCTTGAAGAACCAATGACTGAAAACCTAGCAAGAAGGACCTGCCTACCAACGACCGCGAATACAACGAGCCAATTGAAGCAGAGAAGTTCGACGATTGAAAGCGTGCATCCCGTGCGTAAAATCTGTTTTGTGTAAGCTGCTGTGTGTAATGGTAGTGTTCCCCAGTCTTTTTTTTATTACTACTGTTCTTATTTGTTTTGAAAAATCATTTGCCAAAACCGCAATTATGGAAGCGGAGATGGTTTGACCGGGTCGTGTGACCAGAACCACGAGTCCGTAACAAGCGAACCAGCTTCATGTTCGTCTGACAATGAGGAACAGATGTTCGCCAACGACAGTGCTGTTGTGAACAGGAAAGTGTTATAAGCTAAATTATTCTTTATCAATAAAAATAGTAATAAAAATGACTTTTGACCGATCGGTAATTACGGACCGTTTTTTGTGCGCCGAGCTCCTCTGTAGCGGGGAGGGGGGGGGGGGTTGTTATCCTCTACACTGCAGATATCTTAGTATAATTTTTATTGCACTATAGGTTATTTTTTCTTGTAAAAAAAGGCCACATATTTTTTACGTGGCATGCTTCTTTGTGTGTGGGGAGCTTGTTTGTTCATTCATTCATTCATGAATGAATAAACAACACCCCCCCCCACACACACACACAGCCCTGAGTGTCACCTTTCATTAGAGCCCAAGATGAAGCTTCTATGTTGAAGCATTCAAAAGTTACAGACGTTTTTCCAAACTGTGCCATTTGGCACAATTTGGCACAGTTCAAAAACGCCTGGGAACAACCTGAGAAAAAAGCTGTGTAATATATTCAATTTTTGTGGTATTGTTACAAAATTTTGACCTCAGCTTGATAACACTTGGTTCTACATTTCTGTTGCATTTTCGAGCCAGTATCTGACAGCTGTGTGTTATTTGCAAGCATTTGTATCTAAAAAAAAAAAAACACCCAGGCGAACTTTATTTTCTTCAGATTCAGTATGTTTAGATGACTGTTACTCAGTGACAGGAGCACTTAGAGAGATTATGACTGTTTTGCCAAAAAATTCAAAGTGTTTTCTTTTAAATGAGATCAACCCCATGAAGATGCTGCAAAGGGTTGAAGAACAGCTTTTGATTTACTTTGGGTATGTTATTTTTAGGCGTTTTTAGGGAAATTGACCAGAGTGCAAGGGGTTAGAAAATATCAAGTGCCATGTAAATTAAATTAAATGTAAATGTAGAACCAAGTGTTATCCAGCTGAGGTCAAAATTTTGTAATAATACCACAAAAAATAAATATATTACACAGCTTTTTTCTGAGGTTGTTCCCAGGCGTTTTTGAACTGCGCCAAATTGTGCCAAATGGCACAGTTTGGAAAAACGTCTATAACTTTTGAATGATTCAATATAGAAGCTTGACCTTGGGCTCTAATGAAAGGTGACACTCAGGGCTGTGTGTGTGTGTGGGGGGGGGGGGGGTTGTTTATTCATTCATGAATGAATGAATGAACAAACAAGCCCCCCATACACAAAGAAGCATGCCATGTAAAAAAATGTGTGGCTTTTTTTTACAAGAAAAAATAACCTACAGTGCAATAAAAACTAGAAAAGCACTCGGAGAGCGCAGACCTCCGCCAAGCGCCACAGTTTCCCCCATACAGTCTTCAGATTCCTTGACCATGAAAACATATGACAAGCAGTGGTTCAGTAGTTATTCACGAAAATGGCATTTTCCGTAATGGCGGCCACAGTTCCCCCCATACAGTGTTTGTGTGTACGTTTTCAGATTCCTTGACCATGAAAACATATGACTAGCAATTGGATTGACAATGATAGGATTAGTGGTTCAGTAGTTATTCACGAAAATGGCATTTTCCATAATGGCGGCCACAGTTCCCCCCATACAGTGTTTGTGTGTACGTTTTCAGATTCCTTGACCATGAAAACATATGACAAGCAATTGGATTCACAATGATAGGATTAGTGGTTCAGTAGTTATTGACGAAAATGGCCTTTTCCGTAATGGCGGTTTAGCGCCACAGTTCCACCCATACAGTGTTTGTGTGTATGTTTTCAGATTCCTTGACCATGAAAACATATGACTAGCAATTGGATTGACAATGATAGGATTAGTGGTTCAGTAGTTATTCACGAAAATGGCATTTTGCATAATGGCGGTTTTCTTGTGGACGGTGATCCAGATCACCCCCAAAATGTAATCATCTGTAGGATACCCCATTTCTGACAATCTGTGAAAATTTCATGAAAATCTGTCCTTAACTTTTTGAGTTATCTTGCTAACAAACAGACAAACAGACAAACAGACAAACAAACAGACAAACAGACAAACCAACGCCGATGATCACATAACCCCCCCCCCCCCTTTGGCGGAGGTAATTATACTAAAATATCTGCATTGTAGAGGATAACAACTCCCCCCCGGCTACAGAGGAGCGCGGCGCATGGTCCGGTCCGTGCGCCACGGTCCGTCATGTGGCGATGACGCACAGTTGTACTAAAATATCTGCAATGTAGAGGATAACAACTCCCCCCCCCCCCGACCCCACTACAGAGGAGCGCGGCGCATGGACCGGACCGTGCGCCGCAGTCCGTCATGTGGCGATGACGCACAGTTGTAATTTACCGATCGGTCAAAAGACATTTTGATTACTATTTTCAGGGATAAAGAATCATTTAGCTTATAACTCTTACCTGTCCACAGCAGCAGTGTCGCTGGCGAACATCTGTTCCTCATTGTCAGACGAACATGACGCTGGTCCGCTTGTTATGACTCGTGGTTCTGGTCACGCGACCCGGTCAAACCATGATTCCATTATTGCGGTTTTGCGCTTCCATGATTGCGGTTTTGGCGAACGATTTTTCAAAACAAATTAAGAACAGTAGTAATAAAAAAAAGACTGGGGAATGCTACCGTTACACACAGCGGCTTACACAAGACAGATTTTACGCACGGGACGCACGCTTTCAATCGTCGAACTTCTCTGCTTCAATTGGCTCGCTGTATTCGCAGCCGTTGGTAGGCGGGTCCTTCTTGCTAGGTTTTCAGTCATTGGTTCTTCAAGGTTTCAGAAACCCAATTCAAGACTCTTATTAGTCGAATGAGAGGTCAATCAAATCTAAACCAATCAAAGCACTCCTTTGGCTTTCTGTTCGCGGCTGTGTCTGTAGGGGAAGAACGGAAATGCAGCTTTTTTTTTTCAGTACGCGCTGAGACGCACAGTGTGCGTCCTCGTGCGCACTAGGACGCACTAGGACACAGAGATGTGACCGCCCGCGGTATCCCGGAGTGCAAGAGGTTAAAGGAGACAACCAAAAATTTCTAGTTAAGGGTACAAAGTGCACCCACTTAAAATTTGAGTAATGACTTCAGTCTTGAAGGTTTGAGGTTTTTCTCCAAAATTTATAACAATTTTGTTATAGTTTTGTACTTTTCTCTGTAAATTTATCTAAATTTTAAACCATTTTAATCAAATTTGTATTTTCCTCTTGTAAAATTGACTTTTCTTGTACATTTGAAACTTTATTATAAATATGTGGATTATTTTATGGCTTATTTTTTGTCTGTTTTGTTTTAATAAAATTACTGTTTTTTAAATAAATTTGAAACAGACTGTGGTATTTTTTTTTTACTTTTTCCTTATAACAATTTATATTTTTGACCATCACTTTGCAGTCAGAACAGAACAATAATTTAACTCTCATTCCAAAGGAAAAAAATATGAATAAAATTGTATTTATTTAAATTAACTTAAATGACCAAGGATGCTGTTATTTCTGTTATAATATTTCTATATATTTATAGTTTTTTTTTTTTTTTAAGAAATCTCCTCATTGCCAAGAAGAACCTCCCTTTTTTTGAAATCCAAATGCTGACACGTTTAGTTTGTCTGAAGGCTGCTGATGGATTAAAGTCATTGACTTTGTGAATTTCGGTCATCTTAACTTACCAGGTACATAATTGGGAACATAACTTAATATTGTAGTGGCTGGTGAAATATATCCTCAGCAAGTCATCAGTCCCCCTTGCCTTTCCCTTCATATGAAGCCGGCTGCATATGAATTCTAACCACATCTCTTAGCTAAGCGACTCTTCCGTTATTGCTCCTGTTTCCAGTGGGTTAAAACCATGATAAATGCCTCTAGTGTTTACATACCTCTTATGATTTTTTTTCCACATTTAAAGTACTTTAATAAACTCGTGTTTCTGCCGGACAGTCAAGCCTTATTCATGCTGCATTTCCCCTCTAATCCGCCTTGGTCCGCATACGCTTTGGACGAGCCCGGCACGCACACGCCACTGTACGTGCTCACTTTTTTCATCTACCCAGGCCAAGCGGTTGACGCATGCACACAACCATCATTTGTAGTTTCACTCCCGCCCGATTGGTAGCGCCAAGGCACTGACACACCAGGATTTTCACCAACAAAGAAACGGTGGACTTCTTCACAAAGTTTTTCTTCAAATAGAGTCTATTTCTGCTGTTTGACTTCCGGGTTTTCACTCCTTTTCCACGAAGATGCTGGTGCTGCTAGCGAGACACTGCCTGCTGACTGACTGGAAAGCTGGTGTGGGCGGGGTGCTTCTTTTTTTTTTTTTTCTTTCCCCTTGTCCTGTCAGGCAGCTAGGTAAGCAGAACAGGGATCTGTCACCCTTATTGTGCCAGAACAGATTTACTTTGCCAAGGGGAGCTTATACTGTACCTAACTATTTTATTTTATTATTTTTTTTTTTTTTACTTATTTGTACCCGTAGGTAGATTTGGTTTGCAGTCTGGTGACAAGCCACTGGCTGCCGGTCGCTGCGTGCGCGAGCGCCCTAAACCTACATGTTTTTCGTATGCGGGAGGAAACCGGAGAAATCCCGGAGTAAACCCACACAACACGGGGAGAACATGCAAACTCCACACAGCTCACTGTTGGTCGGGGGCTGGGATCGAACCCACGATCTCACGATCCCCGCGATCCCCCGGCCGAGGGTAAACTGTGCTGCCGCAGTGCTAAACCACTGCGCCACCGTGCAGCCCATGTATTGTATATTGTTGTAAACTCCTCCTCAATAACTTTTAATACTTTATTTTAATTATTTTACCACATGGAAGACCCGACACGATGGGGAAGAGGGAAAGGAAGTGTGTGGAGGGGGAAAGAAAAGGGAGGGGAACAGACAAAAAGACAAACAAATCAACAACTAAAACAAACAAAAGACAAACTGCTTCTTCCACCGAAGATGTCTCAACATGAGTCTGGTTTCCGCACCTGTTAAAGGAGAGACACTTGTGCATGTACATCTGCGTGCGTATATATGAGAGTGCATGCAAAATAAGTGTGTGCATGTGAGTGGTTTGTCGGGAAACATACGAAGCGGGAGGACGGTCGCAGCAGCTCTCCACCCGGGAACCCCGAGCAGGCAAGGCAGCGCCACCAACCCCCACAGGGCACAAACATCTGAAGTCAGCAAGCCCCAGGAAAGTCAGGCATCTGCCCCCAGAGGGACGATCAAAGGAGGCTAGGTTGCCAGGCGGCCGGCACAGCAAACCGACACCCCCGGACCTGCTTTTGGCTGTGGAAATGACAGAACTGATTCAAGATGAAGTGGACCTGAAACTAGATTCCACCAGATTCTACACAGATAGTAAAGTGGTCCTTGGCTACATCTACAATAAATCCAAATGCTTCTACATCTATGTTCATATCCAGGTGCACCGTATTCTCAGAACCACAAGAGCTGAACAGTGGCACTATGCTAAATAAAAACTTTTAAAACAAAAAAGTAAATATCCTGAGCAGAAGTGAACAAAGCGGTTTTAAACAGAGTCCGTCTGGTCTGGTCCCGGTCCTGTCCCAGTTTGGAGGAAGGTTATGTGGGCTAATTTAGACCCTCTCCAGAACTATGAGGCAGACAAAAAACAACCCTGCGGATCATGCATCAAGATCAGGTCCTGCCTCACGCTTGGTCCACACAACATGGTTCACAGGACCTGCATTCCTGTCCAAACCCTTGGACGAGCAAGAATCACCTCAGTCATTTGGCTTGGTAGATCCAGAGGTGGGTGTAGGGATTCGCCCAGAAGTGAGACGCCATCCCATACAATTCAAAGAGAACACCTTCAGCACAGAGCGTTCTCAAAGGTCCTCCAGCTTTGATTCTCTTGTACGAGCTGTAGCACTCCTGATTCGCATTGCAAGGTCCTGTAAGTCTTCCAACAATACAAACAAGAGTAAGGGATGGTACAAATGTGAGCTACCATGCACTCCCGATGAACTATCTCAAATAAATGAAGTTATTATCAGAGCAGTTCAGAAAAGAGCCTTTAAAATGAATTTAAAGCACTGGAGACAAACAAGCCGATTCCTCTGAGCAGTCATCTTCAATGTCTTACTCCCATCTTGCAGAACCATCTCATCTGCCTTGGAGGCAGACTAAAAAATTCTGACCTGGACATTGGTGAAATGCACCTAATCATCCTTCCCAAAGATGACCACATCTCCATGTTACTGGTCAGACACTACCATGCTAAGGTAAAACACCAAGGCCGTCACCTGACAGAAGGTGCTGTCAGAACTGCAGGAATCTGGCTCTTAGGGGGAAAAAGGCTCATTAACTCAGTCCTACACAAGTGTGTCACCTATCTTAGGCTAAGAGGAAGAATGCAAGAACAGCAGATGGCGGACTTGCCATCAGAATGTCTCAAGATCTGCCCTCCCGTTACATATGTGGGGTCAGATGTCTTTGGACCCTGGTCCATAACCACCAGATGTACAAGAGAAGGAGTAGCTGAGAGCAAGCGGTGGACTATCATCTTCTGCTGCATGAGCTCCTGAGCAGTGCACCTTGAAGTCATCAACTCGATGGATACTTCAAGCTGCACCAACACCATGAGCTCCTGAACAGTGTACCTTGAAGTCATCAACTCGATGGATACTTCAAGCTGCACCAACACTATACGTCATTTTTTTTTCCAATAAGTGGACCTGCCAAACAACTGAGATCAAGTTGTGGCACCAACTTCATAGGAGCCTGCAAGGAACTTGGAATGAGTAAAGGCCAGTCAGAAACCACCATGCGAAGTACCTGAACCAACAAGGATGTAGCTGGGAATTCAGTCCCCCAACACACATCACACATGGGTGGCTCATGGGAATGGCTGATTGGGATGGCAAGAAGAATACTGGATGCAGTGTGTTCTGTCTGGAAAACTGGAGAGACTCACAGAGAGTGGTGTTGTTGTGAACACGAACTTTATTACACAAAGTAATATCATATACACTACAGGTATGTTGCTTGTTGTTGAGCCAGCTGGGGAAGAGCCCCTAAGATGGCGGCTCTCCCCTTATATGTGGGTTTGGCGTGATGACATCACTGTACAGCTGCGTCATCACGCCAATGTCAGTAAACCCCTTGTAGTATCCCTATACTGCATTCACCCACCCCCTTGGAAAAACACAGAACACTTTTACCAATTGTAACCCTCCCCAATTTGGCATAAATAACAACACTATGAATTAGGGTTGGCGGGTGGTCCACCGCTCAACCCAACGCGGCTGAGTGGATTATTCTGCCACTAATCCTGGCAGCCGCGCTCCTAACTAAACAGTCTCTTTTTTTCCACAGTCTTCCATGGGGAAGGCGGTTCTGCTGGAGGGGCCTTGTAGTGGGCTCATGGTGGACGTGCCCCTGGCGGCGCCAATTTCAGCAAGCCCGGGTGCCATCCCTCTGGAGCCATGGCATGCCCGTCAACCCTGTCCCGACCTGGGTCCCACACCAGCTGGATCAGCTCCAACGCCGCATCCCGATCTGCAGCAGCTGCTCTCACCTCCCACGAATGGTTGTCCCACCAACCCGATCCTATTTCCAGCTGTGCCGCTATCTTCATGTGTGTCAGTGGTGGTGACGGTGTAAAGGCTGACTATGAGCCTGGTCACTTTGCTCCGTGGACCCGGACCCAGTTCATCATTGTGAGCGGCGCTCTGTACGGCTGCATATGGTGTTGTGGTTGTAATGGTGTGGTACTCACATTTGCTGCGGGGTGTCCACCAGGCTGTGATAGTTCTGTCAGATCCTGTTGGGTCACGGACTCTTCACCCAACACTACAACAGCAGTCCCTGGAGGCCAGTGCTGGTCATGGATCCTGAAGACGTCCGGCGTCTCTCCTGTGTCACTTAGAGTCACAGACTCTTCACCTGTTGGCTCAGCCATGGCTCCGGTAGACTGGTGCTGAGCGAGGATTCTGAAGCAGTCCGGTTCTTTCTCGCTTTCATCTGGTGCTAGTTTAGATCGGGGTGATATGTCGCTGTTGTCACATTTAACATCCGTATCAGGGTGGTGTGCCTTGGGATTCTCTGTGTGTGTGGCCTCCCTCCCCTGCAGCTCTGCAGCAGCTCCCGTGGGCTCATGCTGGGCGAGGATCTGAGGCGAGTCCAGCAGCTGTCCCCCCTCCGGGCACCGTTCCTCCTGTGCGCACAGGACAGCTGTACTCTCATCGTCGCCGTACCCGATAGACGTGGGCTCCCTCTCCTACAGAACTGCAGGGGCTCTCTGAAGCTCTCACTGGGTGAGGAACTGAGCCAAGTCCGGTCGCTGTTCTCCCTCCGTGTCATCTTCACTCTCCATGTCATGTTCACCCACAGTGCTGTGGTCACTCTCTATACTGAATTCTCCTTCGCTGTGCTCACTCTTTGTGCTGTGCTCTTCGGCTAGCTTGTGGCTTAGCTCTATGGTGCCCTGCTGTCCCGCCAGTCAGGACACCACCTGAGCCATCACCTCTAGCTGAAATACCAATTCCAGTGCCTCCGACATTGATAAGAAGCACGCTGCCAGTGGCAGGTTCTCCTGCAGCTCCCTCAACATGCCTGCCACTGTCTGGTCATCCGACTGATCCTCCAGTATGGCCCACATCTCCGAACTCACCGTGAACCACTTCAACTGCAACATTATTAATCTGTCTTCCACATGCCTGAACTAGCATGTGCTAGCCAAATAGTGAAAAGCATCCACATACCGTATAAATGACTCATCCTCTCGCTGTCATCGCTGGTAGAACACGGACCTCCATCATCATCATCATAGCAGTCTGTCGGGGGCGACAATGACTGTTTCATTTAGGGCTGATCAGATTCCTCCATGCAGCTCTGTCCTTCGCCTTCCGCTGCCAGGAACTCCTGGCCTTGTTAACCTGGGTGACATACGAGCCGGTATGAGTTGCTCTCTGACTGACCATTTCATGAAACTGCTTGCAAAGTATTTGAGTACTGCTAGCTTTTGCTGGACTAGCAGCACATTCTTGGCAGATAGAGTTATTATCAGTGGCAAGGACAGGCCAAGACAAACTGACTCCAGTATCTGTTGCAGTGACTGACCAGATGATAGATTTGTTTATCTCTGCTCTTTGTGTAGTGCATGTCACAATGCACCGACTGGCAAAAGTCCACCACAGACCTTGCAACAGATGTGCTTATCTGCCAGGATGTCCAGTCTCACCCCATGTAACTGGGAGTGGTCCACCACAGACCTGTGACAGATATTGTTTTTAGTTCTGCCAGGATGCCCAGTTTCACCCTCTACACCCTCGGAAGGGCGGGGTTGCCGGCTGAGTCACCGACGGCCCGACCCATGAGACAGGTAGTACCGGTTTTCATGGTTATCCGGTAGCAAGCAAACCAATGCCTGACCTGACCCCCAGGCCATCACATACTCTGGGATATTGAAGTGTTTGGCTAGCAGACCAATACGCACATCGTAGTTGTCGTGGGGTGAAGTGCGGTGGCTAGCTAGCAGCTCGAACACCTTGGCAAACAAAACTGTTGGTCTTGTCGCACCGTAAAAATGAGCGCCCTCCACACCCAGATAGTAACACAGTAGAGATGACTTCTGTACCTCGATCATCTCGTCCGGGCCAAATGCTGATAAGTATGTAGTGAAAGCATCAAACCAGTGTGCCCACGGGACTGGTGGCTCACCGAGGTTTTCTAGAAATGGTCGAGATGGCGTCACGCACACCTCCATGGTTTAACTTCACGTTGCCAAATGTTATGTCTGGATACCTGGAGAGACTCACAGAGAGTGGTGCTGTTGTGAACACTAACTTTATTACACAAAGTAATTTTACATACACTACGGGTGTGTTGCCTGTTGTTGAGCCAGCCGGGAAAGAGACCCTAAGATGGCAGCTCTTCCCTTATATCTGATTTGGCGTGATGACGCAGCCGTACAGTGACGTTAACCCCTTGTAGTATTTTTTTTAAATAAAAAAAAAAAAAGTTTGAAACCTCCCCTCATTTCAAGGGTTCATAGCTAGAGTGACCTCACGAAGGTCCAGGCGGGAGTGTGCTGCCCTTCAGGCATAGTGTTAGTTCATCTTTAGTTTAGAAACGACCTTTATTTTGACATTTGCTGAAATGCTTAGGTCATTTCCTGGTAGCCATCTTGAAGAAAATGTCACTAGCTGTGGCTTAACTGTTCACACCAGAGATGCAATGTCGTAAGTTAAAAAACATAAATAATTTAATTGTGAAGTTAATAAGTTAAGGTTAAAATGCATTTCACAAGTATTTGCAGTTAATTAAAACTACTTTACATGTGTATGGATAGTTTGGAGTGCACGTGGCTGTGCAAATGGTGATAGTGTAGAGGCTGGGTTAATCATCTCAGACTGGATGCAGAGGGTAAACAGAGAAGGACAATAAGTATTGAGATGAGAGAGATTATGGTGAGGTAGCAGGAAGAAGTAGTGGGGGGAGAAGGGTTGAATGTATTGTGATGCGAGATGCCATGCAGATGTGAGATGGGCGGTTGATATAAAAGGAGAGACCCTGGTGTATTGAAAATCAAATCAAATCAAACTTTATTGTCATATTGCTGTACATACAACTGTAGTGCAGGCAAGATGAAATTGTGTTTCTCTCGGCATCCATATAAATAGAAGCAGCATGATTTAAGACACACTCACACATAGCTTCACCTCCCCACCCCCACCCCCAAACCCCATCCATTCACACATCCCTGAGACATACTTGGGAAAAAACTAACTAACTATAATATACAAATAATATACAAAATGTCTGTAGGTGCAGTAGTGTGTATGAGAGATTCCGGGTCAACTGTTCAGCATCCTGACAGCTTGTGGAAGGAAGCTGTTGATCAGTCTGGTGGTTCTGCCTCTGATGCTCCGGAATCGTTTACCAGATGGAAGAAGTTCAAAGTGTTTATGCAGAGGGTGACAACGGTCCTTGACAATGTTCAGTGCCCTGCTCCTACAACGGTTCTGAAAAAGTTCTTGGACAGAGGGGAGGGAGACTCCAATTACCCTCTCAGCCCCCTTGACTATCCTCTGCAGGGCTTTTTTGTCTGACACACTGCAGCTGGAGTACCATGTAGCAATGCAGTATGTCAGAACACTCTCCACCACACCTCTGTAGAAGGTCCTGAGAATACAGATGGGGAGAGAGGTCTGTTTGAGTTTCCTCAAGAAGTGCAGTCTCTGCTGAGCCCACTTCCTGATCCCCAAGGAATTCTTGCTCCAGGTCAGGTCCTGCGAGATCTGCACTCCAAGGAACTTGATGTTCTCCACTCTCTCCACTAAACGGCCGCTGATGCTGAGGGGGACGTGCTCAGGCTGTGACCGCCGGAAGTCGATAATCATCTCCTTCGTTTTGTCCACGTTGAGCACCAGATTGTTCTCCCTGCACCAGCCCTCCAGGTCTCTCACTTCTCCCCTGTACATTGATTCCTCATCCCTCTGAATAAGTCCCACCACCGTGGTGTCGTCTGCAAACTTAATAATCTGGTTCCCCTCGTGTCTGGATACACAGTCATGTGTTAGAAGTGTAAACAACAGTGGACTGAGTACACAGCCTTGAGGGGATCTGGTGCTCAGCGTGACAGAGCTGGAGATGTTGTTTCCAACCCGGACAGACTGAGGTCTCTCAGTCAGGAAATCCAGGATCCAGAGACATGTGGCGGTGTTCAGACAGAGAAGGAGTAATTTCTCCATCAGTCTCTGGGGAATAATGGTGTTGAATGCTGAACTGAAATCAATGTACAGGAGTCTGGCGTAGGTGTCTTTCTGGTCCAGGTGGGTGATGACAGAGTGTAGGGTGGTGACTATAGCATCCTCCGTGGAGCGGTTTGAACGATATGCAAACTGGAGCGGGTCATGTGATGCAGGGAGGCAGGCTGTAATGTGTGGTTTGACAAGCCGTTCAAAACACTTCATCACAATTGGTGTCAGTGCAACAGGACGATAGTCATTCAAACAGGACACAACTGGTTTCTTTGCCACCGGTACAATGATAGAGGTCTTGAAGCATCTGGGAACGATGGCCTGACTCAGGGAAATGTTATAAATGTCAGTCAGGGCATCCGCCAACTCGCTCGCGCAGTCTCGGAGCACACGTCCCGGGATGTTGTCCGGACCTGCAGCTTTACGTGGGTTGACTCTGGTTAGGGTCCTCTGTGTGTCCGCTGTGTTGATGGTAAAAGCTGGTCCGACCGATGGTGGGGGTGGGCCAGCCCTCCCTCTGATTGTCGAGTTTGATGCTTCGAAACGTGCAAAGAAGTCGTTAAGCCTGTCTGGAAGCGAAGCGTCGTCATCATCGACCCCCTGCCTAGACTTATAGCCCGTCAGTGTCCGAACTCCCTGCCACATCTGCTTGGTGTTCCTAGTGTCACAGAGGTGTCCCTGGATTTTCTCCGCATAGGCGCGCTTTGCCGCCTTAATTCCCTTTGAGAGCGCAGACCTGGCTGAGTGGAGGGCGATGCTGTCCTTCGCTCTGAAGGCTGCATCCCTGGCTGTAAGCAGCGAGCGCATCTCTGCAGTCATCCAGGGCTTATGGTTACCCCGCATAGTGATGGTCTTCACTGTAGTGACATCCTCTGTGCACTTCGCGATGTAGCTGGTGACCGTTTCAGCATACTCCTCCACATCTGTCTTTTCTTCCTGGTAGGCTGCTATTTTGAAGACCTCCCAGTCTGTGTGCAGAAAACAGTCTTTCAGTGCAGAGGTTGCACTCTCTGGCCAAATTCTGATTTGTTTCACTGCTGGCCTGCTGCGCTTCAATAAAGGTTTGTAGGCAGGCAGCAGCATCACGGATATGTGGTCAGAAAGGCCGAGATGGGTGCGGGGTATAGCCTTATACGCATCTGTGTTTGTGTACACTAAGTCCAACATATTCTCTCCTCTGGTCTTAAAGTCTACACATTGTTTAAACTTGGGGAGCACAGTCTTTAAGCTGGTGTGGTTAAAATCCCCCGCAACCATCACAAAACTGTCCTGGTGTGAAGTTTGGATTTCACTAATCGCATTGTGCAGTTCCCCGAGTGCCTTCTTAGCATTAGCGTTAGCGTTAGCGCTCGGCGCTATGTAAACAGCCGCTACAAACACGTTGCTGAATTCCCTCGGCAAATAATATGGCTGACAATTTACAATAAGGAACTCCGCCAACGGAGAGCAGTGTTTAGACACTAACGTGGCATTAACGCACCAGTTCTTGTTAACATAGATGCTTGTGATATGCTTTTTCTGTGTATGACTGATGTGAGAGTGAATAAAGTCGTCTGCTGCATAAATCTGCCTCCGTTATTTACACTCTCCATACTGGTGACCCCTTGACGAATTATGGAACACGAGGCAAGAACCCCGGAGTCGGCCCGGACGGGAAGCCCCAGCAACGCGGCAAGCATCCCAGAGACGGCCCGAACGGGAACCCCAGCAACACGTGCGCTGTTTTGATCAAACTACCGGACTTTTGGCTGCACGACCCGCGGTCTTGGTTCTACCACACCGAGGCTTAGTTTGCCCTCTGGGGAATAACGGCAGACGACACCAGATATTACTATGTGGTCGCAGCGCTGGACGCTCGCACGTCTCAGCAAGTAGCGAGCCTGCTCCAACAGCCTCCAGCCCACGACAAATACGGGGCTCTCAAGGCCGCGCTGACCCGGCGCTACACGCTCTCAGACTGTGAGAGAGCAGAGAGGCTCCTGAGGCGCTCCGAGTTAGGAGATGGGTTGGCAGTCGAACTGATGGAGAAGATGTTGGCATTGATGGGCACGGACCACGGGCATTTTCTGTTTGCCCACCTTTTCCTCCGGAACCTCCCAACAGAGGCAAGAGCGGTTCTTGCCAATTCGCTGTTGCTGGCCGCGCATGACTACCGTGCACTAGCCCAGGAGGCAGATTGGATCATCCTCACCACCAGAGCCCTCACAGTGAACATGGCGGTGTCGGAACCCAGCGAGACGACCAGCGGAGGCAAGGAGCCGGTGACAGTAGCGGCAGCAGGGGCCAGGAAGCGCCAGAGAGACACGCTCTGCTTCTACCACCACCACTTTGAAGAGAACGCACGCAGATGTGTGCCACCGTGCCAATTCAAGCGTTCAGGAAATGCCAAGGTCGGCAGTCGATAGCAGCTGTGACCGCCGGTGAAGAGAACAAGCTGCTCTACGTGACGGACTCGCGCTCGGGGAGACGGTTCCTCGTAGACACCGGCACCCAGAAGAGCATCATCCTGCCGTCCTATGCTGACCGGCTAGCGGGAGCTAGCGGCCCCGGGCTGGTAGCAGTAAACGGCTCAGACATTAAGACTTTTGGTGAGAGAACACTGACTTCATCCCTACACTGCCATATGTATGAGTGGACTTTTGTCATAGCGGCATTGAGTTTCCCAATCCTGGGAGCTGATTTTCTGTGTGCACATGGGTTGCTAGTCGATGTTGCTAACAGACGCTTGGCTAATGCAATGTCTTTTAATTCTCTCCCCTGTACAGCTCGAGGGGCCGGGCCAATAACACAAGCCAACGTCACAGCTCCAGGCGATAAGTTCCACACACTGCTCACTCAGTTCCCAGCACTCACGGTCCCGACGTTTTCGGCGGCTATCGCTAAACACGGGGTGGAACACTTTATCACCACCCCCGGGCCGCCCGTTTTCATACGACCTCGGTGCTTGGACACAGCTAAACTGGCCATAGCGGGCGAGGAGTTTGCCAACTTGGAAAGGTTGGGCATCATCAGGCGATCGAACAGCCCATGGGCATCCCCACTACACATGGTCCCTAAGGCTGAGGGATCGTGGCGACAGTGCGAAAATTTCTGCAGGTTGAATAACGCCACAGCACACGACCGCTACCCGATTCCCCATATTCAGGATTTTTCCGTTCACCTTGCCGGGGCATACATGTTTTCTAAAATAGACCTGGTCCGTGGTTATCACCAGGTCCCAGTGCGCGCGGAGGACATACCCAAAACAGTGGTAATAACTCCGTTTGGCTTGTTTGAGTTTTTACGCATGCCCTTCGGATTAAAAGGCGTGGCACAGACATTCCAACGCATGATGGATGCGGTGTTGCACGATCTGCAGTTTGTGTTTGTCTACCTGGATGATATCCTGGTGGCCAGTGAGTCCGAGGACGAACACGTAGCCCATCTCAGGACGGTTTTCCGGAGGTTGGAGGAGCATGGGTTAATAATCAACCCGGCGAAATGCCAGTTCGGCGTGACAGGGATTGATTTTTTGGGGCACCGTGTCTCACCGGAGGGAGCGATGCCCTTGCCCGACAAGGTGTGCGCCGTGGTGACCCGGCCTCAGACGGTCAGGGCGCTGCAAGAGTTTTTGGGAATGGTTAACTTTTATAACCGGTTCCTCCCCCGCGCAGCTCAACTCATGCAGTCATTGTATGCCGCGCTCAAGAAACGGAAACCGGCGGACAGAGTCGAATGGACTCCTGAGCGGGAGCAGGCATTCTCTGAGGTTAAAACAGCACTGGCAAACGCCGCACTGTTGGCGCACTCGGACCCGGCGGCCCAGATAGCGCTCACTACCGACGCCTCGGACGGGGCCATAGGGGCTGTCGTGGAGCAACGCGTCGCCGGTTCTTGGCAGGGACTCGCTTTTTTCAGCAGGGCTTTGCACAAAAGTGAGCGTTAATACAGCGCGTTCAACAGGGAGTTGCTGGCTCTCCACCTGGCCATACGCCACTTCCAGTTCTGGCTGGAAGGGCGCAGCTTCACCGCATTCGTGGACCACAAGCCGCTAACGTTTGCGATGGCCAAGGTTTCGGAACCATGGTCGGGCCGGCAGCAGAGACAGTTGGCCGCGATCTCGCAGTTTACGACCGATATTCAGCATGTGTCGGGTAAACTGAATGTGGTGGCGGACTGCCTCTCGCACGCAGTAGTGGCCCCGGTCTGCGTGGGGATAGATTATATGGCCATGGCCGCGGAGCAGATTGGCGATGCGGACTTGTGCGCACTCCAGTCTGGACCAACAGGGTTAAGGTTGGAGAGCAGAGTACTGCAAGACGGCAGCGCCCCCCCCCCCCCAATCTGCGATGTCTCCAGGGGACGCCCACGCCCGGTGGTTCCAGATGCTTGGCACCGCCGAGTGTTTGAGACAGTTCATGCTCTGGCGCACCCAGGAGTGCGCGTGTCAGTCAAAATGGTGGGAGTGAAGTTCATATGGCCAGGCCTGCGCAAACAAGTGGAAAAGTGGGCTGCAGCCTGCGTAGCATGCCAACGAGCCAAAGTACACAGACACATGAAGGCTCCTTTGGAGCCGTTTCGTATACCGGCTAAGAGGTTCGACCATGTTCACGTGGACCTCGTGGGCCCCCTTCCACCATCGCAGGGGTGCACACGCCTTCTGACAGTGATGGACCGCACCACACGCTGGCCAGAAGCAGTCCCGCTGGCGGCAACCACGTCCGCGGACGTGGCGCGCGCTTTTTTAACAACATGGGTGGCACGTTTTGGCATCCCGTCAGACATCACGTCCGATAGGGGCCCACCGTTTGTTTCCGACCTCTGGTCCGTGATGGCCCGTAGCCTGGGTGTTGCAATTCATCGCACAACCACGTACAACCCACAGGCCAATGGGTTATGCAAGCGTTTCCATGGGTCATTGAAAGCAATGCTGAGGGCTTCGCTGACGGATGCAAATTGGGTAGACCGGTTGCCGTGGGTTTTATTGGGGTTGCATTCCGCACCAAAAGAGGATTTGGAGGCTTCCCTGGCGGGGCTTGTTTTTTCTCAGCCACTGCGGATCCCCGGGGAATTTTTGCCAGATAATCCCGCGCCGGACAACTGTCCATCTCAGCGTTTGCAGCATAGTGTAGACACAGGCACGCTGCCAGGCCCGGCCCACCACTGTTTTCCACTCACTTTTGTGCCAAAAACTTTGAAGAATGTGGCGTTCGTGTTTGTCAGGCATGATGCCCACCGCCCCCCATTGCGCCCACCCTACGATGGCCCGTTCAGAGTGCTGGAAACAGGGGACAAACATTTTTTGTTAGGCTTGGGGGGGGTCGTAGGGAGAAAATTGTATAGACAGACTTAAGCCCACCTTTGTGGTGGCGGACAAGCAAGTGATGTTGGCTCGGGCCCCTCGGCGTGGAAGACCCCCACTGAGAACTCCCCAGGTAAACGATTCATCAGAGAAGCCACATGGGCAAGTCGAAGGTCCCCCCCCCCTCGCCATTGCCCACCCGCAGACAGGCACACCCCCAGGAGCCCCCCACCAGCACAGCAGCGCCGCAGAGGCGGAAACCCCTCGTTACAACAGATATGGGAGGAGACTGAAGCCAAAAGGACGTGAGGACTGAAACTCGGTCTGAGATTCTGGGGGGGGCGGTGTAGAGGCTGGGTTAATCATCTCAGACTGGATGCAGAGGGTAAACAGAGAAGGACAATAGGTATTGAGATGAGAGAGATTATGGTGAGGTAGCAGGAAGAAGTAGTGGGGGGAGAAGGGTTGAATGTATTGTGATGCGAGATGTCACGCAGATGTGAGATGGGCGGTTGATATAAAAGGAGCGACCCTGGTGTATTGAGACATGCTTTTTCTGTGTATGACTGATGTGAGAGTGAATAAAGTCGTCTGCTGCATAAATCTGCCTTCGTTATTTACACTCTCCACAATAGATTGTATTTTGCAGTTTTCACTCTGCCCTTGTATGAAGCTGAAAAGAGCCACAGTAAACAGCTAATAGAACCTTACTATGACTCAAATCATTTTTTCATGTGAGGAAGAGTTTAGCTGGTTGAATAACTACAGCCCCCACACTGTAGTGAAGGCAACACATTTACAGTAAAAAAAGTTCAAATTTTTTGAGAAAGTTCCAAATTTTTAAGAAAAATACATCGGATTAGTGGGAGAAAAGTCACAAATTTACAAGAAAATAGCAAATTCATGAGAAAATAAGTTGAAAGTGGGTACATGGGTAAAGTCCATGTGGGCAAACACAGATGGGGCCAACATAGAACCCATGGACAAACCCACATTGGACCCATAAGAGAGCCCAGATTTAACCTTTGGTGGGGCCCACATGAGCATGATGGCTGGGTTTTTATCATAAATTTGTATCTCTTCTTTTAAAATTGTGTGTGTGGGGGGGGTCTCAGAATTTTCTGCATTTTTTTTAGAAATAAAAATGTTTTTTTTGTTGATTTATAAGGGGTTTGTTTTATTTATTTTTTTTCAAACTCACAGCAAGCTACTGGGTATGAGTGAAGGAGCTGCATGTGTGTTTGGAGCAGGAGGTTGCAGAACTCTGGCCTGAACAGGAATCACAGTCAGTGTCGTGTTGTTTCCTCTTTTGTCCACCAGATGGTATATGATGAAACAAGTAGCTGAGTGCACTTTGTGATGGGTTGGCTTTGCCTGTGTTCCTTGAAACAATGAATAATAGTCTGGGATTATAGACAGGGGGCTGTATATTAAAAAAAAAACAGGTGACATCAGTGTTCAGCAGTGTCCAGCATGCTGTAATGGCCACTCTCACTCCTGTTAGCTTCTGGCTGCACAGAATTATGTAGAGCTTGATGGAGCTTTAATGCTTCTGTCTGTCATATAAACACATTTTGGATTCAGGGAATGAGGTAGTTCTTGATGGATTTAATTGCAGGGGCGTGCATGTGTGTGTGTGTGTGTGTGTGTGTGTGTGTTTTGGGGGGACTAGTTTTTACAGGTTTCAGCTCTGCAGGAGCACCACAGTTTATTTTAATTGCTACAAATGTGATTTGGTTGGAAGCTGAAGGACTGTGCCCCTCTCTTCTTGTCTTTACATCATAAAGGAATGCCACAGATGTATGAAAGCATGGCTCACATAACGTGCATTTGCCATTACATAACCGAGTGAGCTGCATTTTGTTATCAAGACAAATGGGAGCCTGATTGCAGGGCAGTTTTCAGCCCATTTTCTCCTGCAGGAAGTCCCAGAAAGAGAGAGCAAAAACAGAGCTCCCTTGAAAGCGTCTTGACTGTAAAGTTTGTCGCTGGAAGGGGCTGCCACACATCTTTGTGATTAGTGAAACCTCAGAGGCCTTTCATGTGAGCAATCTGTAAAACCTCAGCGGGCACATCCTGTGCGGCGCTCGGTTCAGTCAAAGGCTGCGTGTCCCGCTCAGCTTCTTATTAAACACACCCGATTTAAGACTTTATTTCCAGAAACTATGCAAGAAAGTTGTGCAGGGGTGCCATGCACTGTCAGATAAACAAGCTTTTGTACTTGTGTGGATACAAGTACATACTTGGGAGTGTTTGGATATATTTGGAAAATTTTCTCAGCTGAAGTGAACATGTTGATCTGAAATATTTTCCAACATCTGCCACCCATCAGGACGTCTGCTTTCTGAGCCACCACTGCATTCCTGAGCCGCTCCCTCTACCTGCATCAAAAAAATGAAATTCTTGCCCATTGTTGCCCCTGAGCTCAGTTCTAGTACCCCAGTTCAATCAGGTGCAAACATGTCTTTTATTCATCCATTTCCTGTTTTTTCTCCATGAACACTGGGGTCACTGAGCTAAATCTGGGGTCAGATAAATATATACTGTAGGCGTATCAAAAAGAAAGTGAGTCAAGGTCAGTCTGAATCAACTATTACCCCCTGTTTCCTCTCATTCCTCTGTTCCTATCTCATAATGCCTGTTGGAGTGAATTGTGGAAGGGAGCCTTGAGCCCACCCAACCACTCTGCAAGACTGTTTGCGACACGTTAGCAGACCCCTGCAGTTTAAGAGCCAGCAGAGGCCAGTGCAACCAATTTACTTTTAAGCCAACTGCTAATGAACTGGGTCAATTTGGTAGCTCTGTTCCCACTGTGTGAAAATAAGTGCACCCGGGAATGCATTCAGAGCATACAGCCTATTGTATACAATAATGGTCATTGTCCTTGTTGCATGGTGTCTAATTCCAGCCCATTCAGTGCAGCACTTAAGATTCTTGGCATACTCCCATACTCATTTGCTACTTGTGGACTTAATCTTTTTTTTTCTCCTCTTCTCGGGATCAGCCAGATCAAATAAGAGTGAGCTAGCTCAGTGCAGAATGGCATTCCACAGCACAGAAAGTCAGAAGAGAATGGGGGGGGGGGGGGGGGTTATATAAGACCAGACTGACCCTGCTCAGCGTCTGTCTGAGAATCTGTTGGCTCTTCACAATGATATAACCACAGTCTATGATATCCTCCCCCAAAACTTTGTGCTTCAGAGCATTGTTTGTTTGAACACACTGAACTCACACCGTGTCATATTTCATAAATAATTCAGTTTTATTGTAGCATATAAAATTAAATCATTTTTACAATTTATTCCAGTATGACACATAATATCCAAATAAAGTAGCTACATTTTTTTTTTAGATAAATAATATTAATAACAATAATAAAAACATTCATTCATCCTTTGACATGCTTTGCTTTGTCTCTTTTTTGTCATGAAGGGAGTTCAATAGCTGCCACAAAACATGAACACTAATGCCCATGTCAGGAAGGAATTAAACCACACACTTGTTAAACAAGTTGAGGGATTACATCTCATTGTTTTTTTTTTTTAAAGATACAACATGTGATGCTAACTGAAATTGCGCGTGTGCATATGGACATATATACACACACAAGTCTACAGTCTGGGTCATGTTTGATGCAATGGATCAAAATATACACAGTGAACTGATAACGGCAGCTAACTTAAATGTACAACTATTAATTACATCTTGCTCCATAACGAAGCTACTTCATATGCTCCATTAATACGAAGCAGTTCATATTAAGAATGCTGACGTAGTCACAGCAGACAGTGCACTTCATTAAGTCCTCATGATGTAAGCCCACAATTCCTTGGGAATCTAGTTACAACAAGAAGCTGATAGTTGACCGGCGGTCTATCTACACCCCTGCTTTCATCTAGTCTACCATTGGCTGCCAATGGTGCTGCTCATCTCTTCCTCCTGCTGAGGGGTTCAGGGGTTCTTCACCAATCAGTCTCTGAACTTGTGGATGTCGTTGGACAGCCGGTAGAATGGATAGGAGGCTTCATTGGCGTGGGGGCAGTTGTAGGTGCACTTGCAGGACTCGATCATCATGAAGTTCTTGTTGAAGGTCTCGCCGTCCTCGCAGCGGAACTTGACACGGATGGTCCTGGTGTCGTGGGGGGTGCAGCAGCGCCCGTCCACGCAGGCTCCACAGTACCTGGGCCTGTACTTCTTCAGGCTGGAGCAGCCAGCGTAGGTGAACTTCACTGGCTGGCTGGACCTCTTGGTTCTGCTGCACTTCTTTCCTTTCTGCAGAGGAACAAACATGAGAGAGAGGATTGTTAGTTGGGCATATAGATGGTCTAAAAATTGGTCTGGGGTTTCATGGATGCTTGCATATAGCATGAGTCACAGTGGCTGAGGCTTACCTTCAGACTTGAATAAGGTGACTGAGTGCAAGGGCGCACTTCACAGATTCTTGTCTCTTTGACCAGTTTGCATTCACTGTTGTTGTTGGTGACTCGAGTGGAGATGCCAGTTCCACAGCTCTTGGAGCACTGGGACCAGGGCGTGGTTTGGATTATGCACTTCTGGCTGTCAAACATGTGGACCTCAGGCTGTGGTCTGTATGCTGCGATTAACAGAGGAAATTCAAACATTACCAACTTGGAAGTTTAAGATTTCTGCAGATATCTTTTGAATAAACAGCAGCTTTCTTACCAGGTAGGGACTTAAGTCCTCCTTTAACAATTGCGATGAGCTCATTCCTGTTGGTAAGGTCTCTTTCCAGCTCCTCGGTAAGTATGTCTTTGCCGAAGATCTTTTCTAGAATGTCTGTCTCCTTCCCATCATCACACACCCACTCTTCACAGCACTGGCCTGGCACCTTGACCAGTCTGGGGTTGGCACAGCCCAGGTTGGGCAGGGAGAGCTCCTGCGGGCACAGCGGGACACAACCCACAGCCCCATCGATGCATGTGCACTGGTGTTTACAGTTGGGCTGGAAGCTCTCTCCGTTCTGGTAAATCCTGCTGTTGTACTCACAGGGTCTGCCCTCTGACTTGGCTGCAGCAGGGAGAAAAAAAAGAAAACAACCAAGAATGTTATTCTTTCCTGCTCTGCTCAAAGACCTTCTGCTGAAGACACCACATGGCTGCCAGATAAGGATCAGTTAAACTGTGAAATTCTTCAGGCTTGGTCTGAGGAGTCTCTTTCCCTCCACTGTGGGCTGTCTGTTCTTTTGAGGTTTTAGACTACTTTCCTCCTCGCTACATTCCACACTGCTGAAATCATACAGGTTCCCGAATTCCAGAATACAGTCCTCCCCTTATTAACAAAAGGACTTCAGACTACCTCAAAAGCATGCGCGTCTGGAGCTGGAAGCTCTCTATACATACCTCGGCAGATGCCTTGAGTAGTCGCAGCAGCAAAACTGGCCCCGAAGTTACACTCCAGGCCTTTGGTGTGGTCGCAGGGCTCGGTCAGGCTGCAGTCCTCGTTCAGCTGCCTGGCGCAAACTTTGCAGCAGCCGTCCAGGACCACGCTCACGCCGGGTGCGCACTTGGGCATCTCGCACACCGAAGGGCAGGAGGATGAAGGGTAGGGGGAGGAGAGGACCTGTGGAGCCAATAACAAAATGTTCTTTAAGAGATCGGTTCCGAATTTATTAAAAGAAGCGAAGACCTCAAAGCTTAAAAAAAAAAAAAAGTCTGATCATTTCATACAATAAGTATAGAAGAAGAATGTGTTCACGTTTTCCTCTGTGAATTAAATACAGAAAATAGACTCACCAGGCTGAGGCTTCCCAGGAAGGTGACGGCAACAGCAAGCATCAGCATCTTGGATAAATTTATAGTGCGAGTTCAAGATGAATCCTGTTCCTGCTTTGGGAGAACTCGGTCTTCTGCTGCGCCTTCGCGTATTCCCTCTCAGTCGCTGGGTTCTCTTAACGTGTTTAGCACTCAGAGGCTCCTTGCGCTCCTCGGCAGCTCTCGGTAAAGAGATTGTAGTCTGCTGAGCTCCAGCCACCTCCTGCCTTTTATACCGTAGTGAGGAGCTGACGTCGCTCCTGGGCTGCCCGTTGAACTGTTCCGAAACTATGCCAGGAATGTTTCTCGGCGCATTTTCCATCCAAGACCTAAGCTCCACCCTGTCTAAATCTCTCCCTCTTTCTCTTTCTCAAATGCCCCCCCCCCCCCCATCCCATCTGAACACACTTTTCCGTCTCACATTTTTCTCCTCTCTTGTTTATGCCCCGCTTTTCAGTTTCTCCCCCTGCTCGTCTCAGCTCATCCCGCAGTGACTCTGAGCTCACCGTAACGGATTATCTGCTCCTAAATAATGGAGTGAGTGAACATTACCCCCCCCCCCCTTCGTTCTCAAACACAGCCATCAACAAAAAAGTGACCCCAGATGTCATCATGCGCTTTAAAAAAAATACCGTGCGTAATGTGCGGGCATCCACACGGAGCGCAAGCTGCGCACAGTGCTGCGCAATGTGTCATCCCTGCTTTTGCTGATGAGAAATAATGCACAGCTTTGAAATAACCCAGTGTGCAGACCCCACGTCCAACGGTGGCTATTTCTGGCTCTCCCGCGCCTTTATTCGGAGCAGTTAAGCGTTTCCAGATGCGCACCGGAGCGCACACGTAACAATATTGCCATATTTGGTGCGGCAGTAGCCCGCATTATTAGCATAGTTCTTCACCTTGGTCGGCATTCCTAGGCTTAAAGGCTTGTTAAATATGTTCATGAGGGGGAAATTCCTTCGCATGCTTCCTTTGAGGCACTTTTTTCACACCATGTGTCCATCACGGGGGAGGAAAGTTAGTCCTGCTGAAGGTGAAGTGATCCAGTTTTCCGCACCAGATGTGATGGTATTATAGTAGTGTTGGTGTTGGGGGGGGGGGGGGGGGAGTTTGTCTCTGCATTTTTATAACGACAGGGGTCTCAATAAGTCCCATCCACCTGAGTTTTGAAATGATTCCGTGCTATAAACTTTTACCAGAGGAATGCGGTGTGCGTAAAGGCGCAAGATGAACCGTGTATGGTGAAGTGCTGGCTGATTCAAAAGGAGATTTTTTTTTTTTTTTTTCCCCCAGTCAGGCCACTGTTTGTTTTTACAAGGATCGGACAGTTTGCCATGTCTGTTTCCCTTGTTGCCTTGTGTGTGTTTTTTAAGCTGTAGGTGCAGTAAAACAGCTGCACGGACCAGGACGGCTGAGGAGCCTCTCCGGTGAGTCTGGACTTTATTCGCTTCCTTTTTTTTGATAGATGTGACTCAGTTTTCTTCCGCAAAACTCCTAATCACTGTACAGTGAATGTGAATAACAGCCGTTCAGCTGCGTTTTTAAACTGGACAGAATTGGAGGTTTTTCTTGATCCGATCAAATGTTTTTCTAACAATCTTGGTGTAATTTTGCTGTTTGGGATTTGGTTTATTGTGCGTTTTTTTTTTTTCCTTTTCAAACTTCCGACTCACGACACTAGATGGTGATGTTTAAAGATCAAGGGTGTTTATTTAAAGTCTGACCACGACACACGAGTCAGGCATCACCCTCTGTCCTCAAGCACAGGAGGTCATATTCATGTGGTTAGGTTTCTCCCGTCTGTGTGGGGGGTTTGGACTGGAGGTGTGCCTGTGGGTGCAGCCTTTTTTTTGGGGGGGGGGTGTCTACTACAGGGCATGTGTACTGTAAAGTGTATTTTCAAGCTGCTGCTATGCAAATGCTTCTGATATTGTCAACAGCAGTGTTTTTCACCTCCTTTTTTGAGTCAAGGAACCCATTTACACTGAAAAAAAATCTCAGGGAACCCCACCAACCAACAATGTTACAAAATGACATTGTAGCCTATAACAGCACATGTAATGACAATTAGTTTGTACTCACTCAGTGTGAAACCTGGACATGTTTAGATGAACACAAAGCTGATATCCTGGCGGGAATATGCCAAGGCTTCCAGATGTTTTTGCCAGATGTGTACCTTTGAACAGAAACCGTTTATTTTGTCTAAGCTTGTGAGTAGGTTTTCATCTTTGCCTTGCATTTGTGTGTTCACTTCCTTTACATACTGAAATATATCTGCCAGGTATGCCATCCTTGCATACCGCTCATCACTTGAGGGCTTTGCATCATCACCCCTCTCATCAGTCCAAAACACTTTTAGCTTCTTTTGGAGCTCGTGCATGCTTAGCACTTTGCCGCGCAACAACCATCGGTCCTTAGCATGGAGCAAGGTTTTATACTCCACTCCCATATCCTCACAATAAAGATGCAAATACCTGTATGTGGTTTTTCAGAGGTCTTGTCTTTACAAAGTTTACCATCCACACGACATCATCCAACACAGGAGCTAGGTTTGCTGGTAAGGTATTGGCAACGAGCACCTCGCGATGCAAAAAACAGCGTGTAACAACAACATCTGGGTGTGTCTCTTTCACTCTGCAAACAAAGCCTTTGGTGCATCCGACCATGGTGATTATTCCATCAGTATAGGGCCCAGTTCAGGGTCTGAATCTTTTCTTTTCAAATACTTAAATATTTGTCACTGTTTTTCGTCTAGTCACTGCGACCTCTAGTACATCTTAACAAGGTCATTAACCTCCATAAAACACATGAAGAAGATGACGACGAAGAAGACGATTTGCCATTATTGCATTAATACTTCCACCGACTGACATGGAAGAGCCACTACAGGCACCCATGGACAACAACGGCAAATTATATGCAATTTTTCGGACCAATTAAGAAGTAAAATTAGGCAATTTCCTGAGGACCCCTGAACATTCTCTCGAGGACCCCTGGCTGAAAAACAAGGGTCTACAGTATAGAAGTGTCAAAGTTAAGATTACATTTCAAGATTATTTTATTAACTTTCCACATTGTTTAAGCCAAGAGAACTTTTCTAAAAGTGTCTTAAGCTTAGGTACTGAGCCCTATGGAGTCTTTAAATCCTATTATTTTTGTCTCATGAGCAAATGATAATAACTATTCAGGGCATTAGGGGCTGTGTGTACTAACGGGAAATTTGGAAACAAACATCTGTTATGGTGAAACTTTTGAGGCTTGGCCCTTATCAAAGGTGGACAACCTCTGCTATGCAAAGAACCACTTTAAGAAAGTTTTGCATGGAACCTGGAAAAAATTAACAAGGATATATTTGTAATTTTTTACTTACATTTGTGATTTTGTGTTTTAAATTTGCTACTGTTTCTTGTAAGTTTGCAACTTTATTCTCATAGATATTTATTTGTGACATTTTTTCTTATAGATTTATGATTTTCTCTTTTCCCCTTTAAAGTTGGGGGTGGCAGTGGCTCAGGAGGTAGAGCAGGTCGTCCAATAACCACATGGTTGGCGGTTCGAATCCCGCTCTCCCCAGGTATCCTGCCGTTGTGTCCCTGGGCAAGACACTTCACCCCAATTGCTCCTGGTGGGTCTGGAAGCGCCATGTTAGGTAGCATGCCGCCGTGAATGTGTGGATAGCAGGATCTGTAAAGCGCTTTAGTCATCAAGAGATGAGAATAAAAGCGCTATATAAGTGAATACCATTTAAAGTCACAGGGAGCCACTAGACAAAAGAGCCACAGGTTGCAAACCCTTGTCCAAGCAGATGGCTAGCATTCAGGATAAACAGCGTGAGCTACATTCAGTTTTTAGCTCATTTCTGTGAACCTGAAAAGAACTAATGCCATGGTGCTGCATGTCTGTCTTTCCGTCCATCCACATTCCATAGGAATTGTTATTGCTCCGAGCCAATTGCCCCCATTGCTAAGAAAACTCTCACACAGTGATGCTCAGGTAGGTCTGCATTCAGGTTGTGCTCAAGGTGAGCACCAAATGTCAGCTCTGGGCACTCTCAGGTGGCTTCATCTAGCTGGAATGAGCTACTCCATCACTGACTTTCTGGTTATCATTTTATTTCTAAGGTGACCTTAGAATGTAACTGGGAGGAGACCCTGGGGCAGACTCAGGATACGCTGGAGAGACTGTGTCTCCCAGCTGGCCTGGGAACACCTTGGTGTCCCATCTGAGGAACTGGAGTAGGTAGTTGGCAAGAGGGAACCCTGGGCTTTTCTACTTGGACTGATGCCTCTATGACCTAAGTGGTAGAAAATGGATGAATGGGCCAGGCCATGCTGTACTAGTCCTTCAGAATTTATCAATAGCCAGTTTAGAATGTCCATAGACAGTATATAAAGATGCTGTGATTTAGTGCCCTTGTAGAAAAATTAAGCTGTATCTCCTGGACTTAGGGAGCTGCCATCTTACAGTTTTGGAGCCAGAGTCTGCACAGAAGTCACTGTGAAGCAGACCCACAGTGCTGGTCTTCTTCCCATACAGCCGGCAGATATACAGTGCTGTGGAAAAAGTATTTGACCCCTTCCTGATTTCTTCTATTTTTGCACATTTATCACACTAAAATGTTTCAGATCATCAAACAAATTTTAATATTAGACAAAGATAGCCTGAGTAAATACAAAATGCAGTTGATACAATCCCAATTCTGCTGAGGTTGTGTAAAATGTAAATAAAAACAAAATACATTGAACAAAATACACTGCCACTGGGGCAGCAGTGGCTCAGGGGATGGAGTGGGTTGTCCAATACCAGAGGGTTGGTGGTTCCCAGCCATCCTGCTGCTGTGTCCCTGGGAAAGACACTTTACCCATCTTGCTTCCAGTGTCAGTGACACTGGTGTATGATTGTGTATAAATGTTTGGTGGTGGTTGGAGAGGCCGTTGGTGCAGATTGACAGCCACGTTTCTGTCAGTCTGCCCCAGGGCAGTAGTGGCTACAGTAGTAGTTTTTCAGTGTCTGTCTGTAGAGTGAATGAATAATGCACCCATTGTAAAGCATCTTTGAATGTCCTTGAAAAGTGCTATGTAAATCTGATGCATTATTAAAATGCATTTTCAACTGATATTCAGTTGAATACACTACAAAAACAAAATATTCAATGTTCAAACTGATAAACTTTATTGCTGTGTTGCAAATATTCACTCATTTTGAATTTGATGCCTGCAACATCTTCCAAAAAAGCTGGGACAGGGGCAACAAATGACTGGAAAAGTTGAGGAATGCTGAAAAAAACACCTTTCTGGAGCATTCCACAGGTGAACAGATTGATTGGAAACAGGTGAATGTCATGATTAGGTTTAAAAGGAGCATCCCTGAAAGGCTCAGACATTCACATGCAAGGATGGGGCGAGGTTCATCACTTTGTGATCGACTGCGTGGACAAATAGTGCAACAGTTTAGGAATGTTTCTCAATGTACAATTGCAAGGGATTTAGGGATTTCATCATCTGCAGTCCATTACATCATCAAAAGATCCAAAGAATCTGGAGAAATTTCTGCACATATGTAAGTGGTAAGGCTGAAAACCAACATTGAATATCCGTGACCTTTGGTCCCTCAAGCGGCACTGCTTTAAAAACTGACATCATTCTGTAAAGGATATTACCACGTGGGCTCAGGAACACTTCAGAAAACCATTGTCAGTTAACACAGCTTGTCGCTACATCTGCAAGTGTAAGTAAATACTGAACCATGCAAAGCAAAAGCAATACATCAACAGCATCTAGAGATGTCACCAGTTGCTGTGGGGCTGAGCTCATCTGAGATAAAATGACACAAAATGGAAAAATGTGCTGTGGTCTGATGAGTCCACATTTCAAATTGTTTTTTGAAATCATAGACATTGTGTTCCTCCAAGCTAAAGAGGAATGCCAGGATCACCTTGGTTTATATTTTGAGTATTTTGTTGTGACCGGGACATGGGCTCAGCCCACGTCATTGCTTTGAGTTTATTATTGTGAGATTCTCTGTTGTGTTTAGTATTATTGGTATTGTGATCTTTATGTTCCGTATTATTAATATTATTATTATCATTAAGGTCATTGTTTTCAGTTCTGGTCTGGTTTTTATTTTGACCATGTTTCTGTTAATTTCCGGGTTTCAGTTTGCTTAAGTGTTGATTTGTTTATTCTTGATTGCCCTCAGCTGTTTATGATTTTCCTCATTAGTCGTGCATTATTTAATGGACGCCGCTCCTTAGTTTGGGGCGGTGTCCTTGTCCTTGTCAGCGTGATTACACGCTCCTGTCTTAGCCTAGTCACCTTAGCCTTAAGTTTAGTCTTGTTATTTCTTAGCCTGTGTGTTTTTGCCATAGCCTGGCTGGTGTGTTTTTTGCCTTGCCCTTTCATTCCAGCCCTCGAGCTGTGTTTTCTTTTAATAAATTCGCAGCCTAAGTTCCAGCATTTCGATCCTGTTTTCTGCCCCAGAGGGGCTCAACCGTGACAAGGAAAATGGCCATCCAGATTGCTATTAGCAATAATCTCAAAAGCCAGCATCTGTGATGATATGGGGCGTGTTAGTGCCCATGTTTTGGCTAACTTGCACATCTGTGAAGGCACCATCGATGCTAAGCAGTACATACAGGTTTTGGAGCAACATATACTGCCATCCAAGCCAAGTTTTATTCAGGGATGTCCCTGCTCATTTCAGCAAGACAATGCCAAGTCACATTCTGGATGTGTTACAACATTGTGGCTTCATAGTAAAAGAGTATGGGAACTAGACTGGCTTATCTGCAGTCCAGACCCGTCTCCCATTGAAAATGTATGGGGCATTATGAAGCACAAAATATGACAATGGAGACCCCTGACTGTTTAGCCACTGAAGTAGTACATTAATCAAGAATGGGAATGAATTCCACCTACACAGCCTCAACAATTGGACACTAACGCTTAATGAGTGTTGTTAAAAGGAAAGGTGATGTAACACAGTAATAAACGTGCCCCTGTCCCAGATTTTTTGGAATGTGTTGCAGACATCAAATTCAAAATGAGTGAATATTTGCCAAAAAACCCCAATAAAGTTAATCAATTTGAACATTAAATATCTTGTCTTTGTACTGTATTCAATTGAATATACTGTAGGCTGAAAAGGATTTTTAAAATCATTGAATTCTGTTTTTATTTACGTTTTACACAACATCCAAACTTCATTGAAATTGGGTTTTATATAAGAAGTCAGGATGGGGAAAATACTTTTTCACAGCACTGTAGATATTTATGAATACTTTAAATACTTTATTTATACCCTTCTTCAAACTGATATGCCTTGTTTTGTTAAATTGTCCCCTGTTACGTTGTCCTACAACTGTGTCTCTATTCTGTTCATCTACAGCAGTAGGAAACAGTGTTTTCATTGTGTGTCAGTGGAGAATAACATGCAGCAATATTTATTCCATAATTACGCATTAATTTCAGGAAACACTCTAAAAGCTGGATGTGAGTCTCCTGGTTGTAATTGCCCTGGCAAAATAGTTTCCACTGAGACTAACTGAGAACCCCCGTCAAGCATTCAGCATACAGGGCAATCTTTTCCCTTCTGTCTTTCCTGTACATTATGATTGGATAATTTCCACTGCACTCTAATGGGGTCTCTTCAGTGTTGATAATCTGAAGCAAATAGATGATTTGAGCACGCGATGGAAACCCATTGCAAGATCCCATCAGGGGCACAAGAGCTAGCAGCCCTCAGGAAATCTGTGCCGCCAACCCTGAGCCTCCCCGATTTATGTTCATGTGACAGATGGAGCAGGATGGGACCGCTTGGCAGGTTTAAACAACAGAATCCAATGTAGCATTATTTAAGAAAGATGTCATAACTATGCTGCTCTGCGTGCTAGCAACACTTCCTTTCCCTGTCAGCTTATGGAGCAGCAGGAAGTCTGATGAGTTACAGTTTGCTCTTGTGTGAACAGTTCCTGAGATGAAGCCAACAATTAAAACACACGGACAAGTCGCAGAAATATAAATCTTGGGGAGAAAGGCTCAGAGGGTTGGAGGACAAAAACTTAACATTATAATATTCACACAATTGTCTAGGGTCCCATAATGTGGATAAAATTAGTGCAATCTTGTATTATTGCCTTATAACAAGATCTTTTGGGTCTGCTTCTTACTATGTTTGATGGGCTAGCATTTTTTTGTTGTTGTTGTTTCCGCTCAGGATCATTGCCATTCACATTTTGGGAAGTTGCAATGAACTGACTTTGCTCCTTTTCTGACTTTGTAACTCCCATCTACAAAGGCATTTCCTGTTCAAATACAAATTAAATATAAGAAAAAACAACAACAACCAAGTTCCTTGTTTGGCATTCTTTTTGAGTTTAGTCATCAATGATGTGGCAGTTTAGCTGGAAAAACACTCAGAACCCCCATTCAGGAATTTTTGAGTACTTATTGTAACTGTAATATGATCTGAAACAATATATTTCCTCTTTGATGCTTGGCCACATTTCCAGAATCAGCGCATTACAGGAGTTGTTGTTTAATAAGGAAATTAAAGGTATGCAAAGTTGTGCATAACCCATCTGGTCTACTTTTTGATGAATAAGTACAGTACAAGAAGTTTGGTAATACAGTATATTCTATTCTTTACTGCAAGAAATCACATGAAAAGACTTAGGTACAATGTATTTGCCTATTGTTACCCACACCGACAGAGTCAAGGTGTGGGTAGGTCTGTCTGTCCGTTTCTTCGGACTGTAACTTGAAAAAGAATGAAGGTAGGGTCACCAAACTTGGTATATGGATGAACCTCAGGCTTATCATGTGTTGCTATGTTTTTTGGGGTCAAATGTCCAGGTCACTGGGTCACAAAAGGTCAAAATCAATTCTGGCCTTTAGTGGCTTTATTATCAGGTTTAGTGCAGCAGAATTTTAATATGGCTATAATGTCATACAACATCCAAATATGAAATGACCTTGGCCCTACCTTTGAGCCTGAAGACTGGTAGTGATAGAAAAATTCCATATTATTATTATTGTTATTGTTATATTATTACCTCCGCCAGGAGGTAATGTTTTTGCCGGGGTTTGTCTGTTTGTTTGTTTGTCTGTCTGTCTGTTGGTTAGCAAGATAACTCAAAAAGTTTTGGACGGATTTCGATGAAACTTTCAGGCGTTGTTGGAAATGGTACAAGGAAGAACTGATTAAATTTTGGGGATGATCCGGATCACCGTCCCGAAGAAAACCGCCATTACGGAAAATGCCATTTTCGTCAATAACCACTGAACCACTAATCCTATCATTGTCAATCCAATTGCTAGTCATATGTTTTCATGGTCAAGGAATCTGAAAACGTACACACAAACACTGTATGGGGGGAACTGTAGCAGCCATTACGGAAAATGCCATTTTCGTGAATAACCACTGAACCACTAATCCTATCATTGTCAATCCAATTGCTAGTCATATGTTTTCATGGTCAAGGAATCTGAAAACGTACACGCAAGCACTGTATGGGGGGAACTCTGGCCGCCATTACGGAAAATGCCATTTTCGTGAATAACTACTGAACCACTAATCCTGTCATTGTCAATCCAATTGCTAGTCATATGTTTTCGTGGTCAAGGAATCTGAAAACGTACACACAAACACTGTATGGGCGGAACTGTGGCCGCCATTACAGAAAATGTCATTTTCGTGAATAACTACTGAACCACTAATCCTATCATTGTCAATCCAATTGCTAGTCATATGTTTTCATGGTCAAGGAATCTGAAAACGTACATACAAACACTGTATGGGGGGAACTGTGGCGCTAAACCGCCATTACGGAAAATGCCATTTTCGTGAATAACTACTGAACCACTAATCCTATCATTGTCAATCCAATTGCTAGTCATATGTTTTCATGGTCTAGGAATCTGAAAATGTACACACAAACACTGTATGGGGGGGAACTGTGGCGCTTGGCGGAGGTCTGCGCTCTCCGAGTGCTTTTCTAGTTGTTATATTATTCCATGACTTTTCTCTATTTCATGTCTGATGTTTATATGTGCATTCCATGTAGAATAAGTCCATATATTCCTCTATATTTTTCTTTCATATTATATGTCTGATATATTTTTGGTGCGTTTCTGTGAGCCATTATTCTCTTTGTGACTTTCATGCCCCAGAGTCTGGTGTGTGTGTGTGTGTGTGTGTGTGTGTGTGTGTGCGTGTGCGAGCAGGTCAGCAGAGACGTAAAGGATGACCTAAGTTACACTGATAATCTCTTTGTTTTATTGACTCGCTCTGCTAAGTTTCTGTGACCGAGGAATGTGCTAAAGCTTCCAGTTCGTGAAGATTGGATTTATACACACTCTGTCTGTCTCCGGGAGATGCCACAAGGACGTCTCCCCCTTTGTTTATCTATCCTGAAGGGCTATAAAATACCAGGCTCAGAAATGCATGGTCAGAAAGGTGCATGAACGACTCTGTGGGTGGCTGAATGTACACTTTCTCCTGGGCCAGAAAATAAATGGCTCATAACTCAGAATCCGCTTATTGAGGTTTTGACTCAGTCTCATTTAATTCAATTTTATTCTATCAGGTAGGCACTGATTCTAGTTAATTTGGACATTCCCATTACAGTAGGGAGTGAGATACTTCCACCACAATTAGGATGGGGTTCCAGGGCATGGGATGGGCATGGTTGTTGAGTGCAATTCTAGTTTTTTTGTTTCTTGCTTATTAAAAAGGACCCCCATCAGTTGATGCCTAAATGACTAGCTAATCTTCCTGGGGTCCATAATATATAGTTGCATTAAACAGCATTAAACAATAATTTAATGACATACAAACCAAAGATAAAAACATAAAAAACATTTCATCATACAGTGATAAAGAGCAAACATACCAAAGAAAATAAATACAAACAAAATATGGCGATAGTGGACAACTACATCAATTTATCATTGGCTTCATTGTCCATTTGTCTATGTTGTGGTTCTTTATGATTTTTGTCATGCTGCTTGTGATTGTATTTATGCAAGCCAATGGGATCAAGGCATGAATAGGGTGCTTGCATCTCTCTGTCCACACTCTAACGCAAGAACCAGTGAACCTAGGATCACCAAAGCTTGTGCACAGGTTACTGTTGGGACTAGCATCTATGACTATGAGCTATATGGCAATGATCTAATCAACACTCTATTGTCTAAGGTGCAGAGTGCATTTATGGGCGTGTCCAAATCCATGATTGCACTGTTACAAATCTGTCAAATAAAATAACGGAAAATTCCTGTGCATGCTGTGTGTTTCCTTGTGTGCCCCTGTCAGTAGGAGCATGACCATAATTATAAAACATGCTGTTGAAATAGCATTAACTCTGCGCTTCTGACAACAGAACTGCTTTTTGCAGCTGAAAAGCGTACTGACATGAAATACACTAAAATAGCAATGTGCCGAGATTGTGCCGGTGCCACATGTCTTTTAAATATGTCTCCACCTTGCAGCATAAAGTGGGTGTGCAGTCTACAGGTATTTAGATAGTGTGATACAAAGTGTGAAAACCAGACTATGTGCTGGCATAAACTAACAAATTCAGTGTGCAAGATGGGTGCAAATGCATGCTTTAGACCGTCGTAATATGGCCCTATGTGTTTGGGATTTAAAAGTAAAAGGTCAGATATGTCATGATCGCTCCTTCGGAGCAGGAAAACAGATCCAGGCACTGAATTGAGTTGTGATATTTAATAACAAAAATAACATAAAGTGCCAAAGTAGTGTCAAACAAACAAAAATACAAAACAAGAATAACTTACAGGTAAGCCTCAGAGCAAGGCGTGCTCTGGAGAAAATACTTCAGAGGCTGGGAGACGAGTGATCTGTAAAAGAACCAATCTAACCGCAATAACACAGTGAAAGGGCAGTGGTTAAATAGTACATGGAATAACGACATGAGTGATCACAGGTGTGGGTGCACCTGAGCAGGAGAAAAGAACAATAACTAGTTATTAGGACCAGCTGGTAGTGATGAAGGGTGAGGGAGGAGCAGCTGGACTGACAGCCTGACAGGCGGTGCCACACAAAGCACAAACCCGGAAATATCGCCTGACAGCTGTCAGCCCACAGAATGAAGATAAACATAACCAAATACAGACTGGAAAATAATTACAAATGAAACAAGACATAGCCAATGCATACTAAAAGATAAGCAGAACAATAGGAAGCAGTGACAACTCAAAAGGGCACCAAAAATACAACAGATAAATATATGAATACAAAGAAGGAGCCACGAGACTGAGTCCGGCAGAACATCAGACTCAGCTCGTGACAAGATATAATTGCCAGTAAACATTCAACTAGCACCCTTGATGAAACTTGTCTTTCTATATTGTATCTAATCCTTTAGAAAAGCTTCCCTTGTTTTTCCTCCACAGTTATCTGTTAGAGTTGAATTATATCCTCTCAATTTATTTGGTAATTAGCCTATTACATGTGTTTGACTTCCTGAAGTTAAATATGGCCTGCGCACCTGTGTAATTGTGCATATTGATGTCACTTCAGATATCTATAACCCCCAATCAGTCCAGTCATACCAGACAAAGAAAGAGCTGATGCCTGTGGTGCAGCTTCATACACAGCTGGAGAAGCGTGACTGCTTTCACTGATTCGATTTTATAGCTGCACAATGTACCAGCCAGGTGTTGCCTAAAGTATGAGGGCTTTACTTCATCTAAACTATCCCAAATTCCTCAGCATGAAAAGAAAAGAGGGTCTTTTTTGTGCCACGTCCATCCGTGAAGAGGAATGATGGGTGAAGGAAAAAAGAAAAAACGATGTCTGGCTGGGAGCAGGTGTTAGTGTTAGAAAGAGGGTGGTGTTGGTTGACGATCCTAGCTGGGGTGGGAGAAGGAATGTGGGGCTCCTGGAATGTACTGGAATGTTTAGAGCAGTCGGGGATAATTGAGTGAATCTGGAAGAAGAAAAGACAAACCGAGATCCTGCGGTGGAAGAATGTGCTTCTGGGATGTCTGAAGAAACATTCCGTCCATTCAGACGGCTTCACCAGACCCAGAACCTTCCTTAGATGGCACTGTGGGGGAACACAGCCCACCCCCCAACTGTCCACCCACCATTCCTCTACACTGCTTTTGATTTTAAGCTCTTTTTCCAAATCTTGACAAAAGAATACATGTATTTCTACATGCATATAGCAGGTTTTCCAGTCTTGAAGACTCCTTTTGCAGGGTACAAGTCAAATATGACAGTGCAGCAGGTTGGTTTTTAGTAATACTTGATTGCACCAGCATACATTATTGAACAGTTTGTATGAATACTCTCATCTAAAATGCCATATATTTTAAATTATATCACATTTCACACACCAAGAAGATGTGGGAAAAACAATCCACACTGATTTACACTGGACTGAATTACAGTAAAAATGAATGCAGTTAATTTACTACAGTAGCAGATCATTCATTATGAATACAGCTGCATACTGTAAATGTGCATGCCCCTGAGGGGTGGAAACATTAATAACAAGCTACTGTACATGAAATAGTACTTTTATTTTTTTCTCTTGTCTCACTCAATTTTTGTTCCCCCACATAGTCAGCATATAAATGGCAAAAGTTGATTGTTGTAGCTTCAGCTATGTTGTGTATTTTCAGACAGTGTTGTGAATAATCACTTAGGATTAGTGTGTCCTTAGAATTTTAAATGATGGATTTAGTAGGAATGCCAGTTAAGGAGTAGGCAAATAACAACAAAAACTAATATCTTGGCATAGTACCAGAAATAGAATATAGAATCTAGCTGAAAGTATAATTAATGCTGTGCATTTAAGTAAGAAAAATATTGTAGTGAATATTACATTTTTATATTACCACACAGCTACTGAAAATAGCAGAAGCTATAGTTGAGGTTAGTCTACTGTGTGTTAGTTTTCCCCATTACTAAGCACCAAGCTAGAGGGCAGCAAGGACCATTGAATGACCCAGTCAGGGCATAATGCTGCAACCTCCTAGCAGGATCAACATCAGCAGATGACATGGCTCCCTAAACCCAGTGTCAAGTCCTGCTAATTGGAAATCAAGGTCCCAGAATCTGGAGGAAGAGTGGAGAAGCATAGAATCCAAGTTACTTGAGGTCCAATATGAAGTTTCCACAGTCATTGATGATTTGGGGAGCCATGCCATCTGCTGGTGTTGGTCCACTGTGTTTTATCAAGTCCAAAGTCAGTGCAGCCGTTTACCAGGAAATTTTAGGTCACTTCATGCTTCCCTCTCCTGACAAGCTTTATGGAGATGATGATTTCATTTTCCAGCAGGACTTGGCACCTGCCCACACTGCCAAAAGTTCCGAAACCTGGTTTGTTGGTATCACTGTGCTTGACTAGCCAACAAACTCTCTTGGCCTAAACGTTTTGTCAAGAGCAAGACGAGAGACACCAGACCAAACAATGCAGATGAGATGAAGGCCACTATCAAAGCAACCTGGGCTTTCATAACACCTCAGCAGTACCACAGGTCGCCACACCGCAATGATGCAGTAGTTCATGTAAAATGAGCCCGGAAAAAGTATTGAGTGGGTACATCAGGGATGGGCAACTGGAGGCCTGCAGGCTGCATGCGGCCCGCTCCCTCATCCACTGTGGCCCGCCAGTCCATTTCCAAAAATCAATTGAAGAGTTCGTTTGCAAAAACAGATAAGTCCAGTTGATTTAATAATGAGAAAAACAACTTTTTCATCTGTTGGTTTATATGTGTTAGTATTTCCAATTCAGCTTCTAAGACATGGTCACTTGAAATATGAGTATCTCAGACATAATAAAGCAGAAAATTGAACATCAACTCATTGTTATTGTTTAGCAATTTATGAGTGCTTTTTTTCTTGCAAAAACAGATAAGTCCACAACACATACTTTTGCAAAAACAGACATGTCCCGAAAACCATGCGAGTTTGTCTGGTGAACGCATCACTGGTTCATCTGCTTCATCAAAATTATCCATATTTGACATAAAATGCAACAAAATTGTGAATAAAAAAAAAAAACTGGCAGGGAAATCACGCAAAGCGAGCAGACCCAAGTAGGGGGTCTCTGCAGAACGCTGCCACAGCGGATAGACACATGATTGGCTGGTCTCAGCATCTAGACACATGATTGGCTGATCCTCGCTGCACCGTTGAGTCACATCACCCAAATACTAAGCTTCTGATTTGCCATGTGTGGAGTTATCTGGATTTCTAAAAACAGGGTCCTGGCATTTATCAGCTTTTGAAAAAAAAAACAAAAAAAACCAAACATGAACTTCGTAGTGTATATAACAGCGGACATAGCGGATTTTTAGAAAAAACAATCTGAACTTCCGTAAGTAGGTAAAGTAAACAGTTGTTTGTTGTACAGAGGGAAATTTTCTTGGAAGAAGTGTTTATCGGTTTGTGCAAACAAACTTCAATTATTTATTTATATCACATTTGCCGTATTTGGAACTGCATTCTTAAATGCAATTATAGAGTCCACCAGCAGAGGGAGCGCTAATTGAAACAGGTGCTGCTCTGTGTGCAAGTGGTCAAGGAGAGAGCAAGCGTGAGGGAGCCAGAGGGAACAGTCCACTGGCGGGGAATGTGTTATTAATAATAATGGATTAGATTTATATGGCGCTTTACATGTCAAGTGACATCTCAAAGTGCTTACAGTGAGTCCATTATTCATTCACTTCAGACAGACATTGATAGTGGTAAGCTACTTCTATAGCCACAGTTGCCCTGGGGCAGACTAACGGAAATGTGGCTGCTGATCCACGCCAGTGGCCTCTCCGACCACTTCTACACATTCATACCCAGTGTCATGGACACTGGAGACAAGGTGGGTAAAGTGTCTTACCCAAGGACACAACAGCATTATGGCTGGGGAGAGTGGGATTTGAACCACAAACCCTCTGGTTAGTAGATGACCCGCTCTACCTCCTGAACCACTGCCGCCCACATTTCCCTCCTCCGTTTCATTTTTGCTGAGCAGGAACAGGTTCAGGAACATGTGTGTTCACGCCTTTTAAACACGCTGCTGAAATAGCAGTTGACTTTAGACCTGCTTTTTGCAGATCAAAAGTGCATTCGACGATGATGCACCTTAATATGAACACAGCAAACTTTGTGCTAAGCCTCACCCACTTAAAATCAGTCTCCGTCTATCAGTGCAAATCATGTGCTCAATCATTTCCTAATTGGGTGGCAAGGGCACGCAGCGGAAAACCACACAATGTGCTGACAGAAACTAACGAAAACACCAGAACAAAGCGTGGCATATATGCCGTTGTCATCAGGCCCTCTCTCTTTTCACTAATTCTTCAGACATGGGACAAACCTTGTCCGGCAGTTGTAACGGCTATTGGACAAAAAAAAAAAAAAGAAGAAATATTTAAAACTGGAGCTGTCGTGAGGGATTAAATATAGAATGTATTGAGCACAATTATTCCTTTTAATTTCATTTAATCATTATTATATTAAATTTATGACACTTATTGTCTTCCCACTACCTCTAAAACCTCTAAATGGCAGAGAACAGAACCCAAGAGCTATGACTTGGTTTGTGATTTATTAACATAAAACAGAGCTGAGGCTCAGGCAGACAAAAACAAAGCTGAGGAAAAATCACCAAACTAGGAACCGACCGATACAGGGCAAAAACAGACGAGGCAGAAGGACAACGCTGGATTGACAAGGACGCCACAAAGAATGAAAGCACCAAGGTGCTGATGCCTCGGTGCCCGAGCCTTGGCTGAGGTATGCATTCTTGGATCATCACCAAAATGTCATAGGGTCCTCTCTAGCCCATGGACCACCTCTGGTAAAAATTTCATCCAAATCCATCTGGTAGTTTTGGAGTACACGCATGCGCAGTGAAAATAATCTGCAGTTCACATACTGTCGGCCGCAGCCAAGAGCCACCAAACTGATTTGAACAGCTGCAATCCAAACAAACTGGCAGACATTTTAAATGGTGCCGGCGATGGAGGTATGTGGATACAATGACAATCAAGACAAACAGGAGCTTTTGCTGTTTAATGGCAGAGGAAGAAAACAGACAGGCAAAAAGTAGGATATTTGCTCACCCAGTACTGAAAGCCCAGTACTTCCCTCTGGCGGGAGTTTCCAGGTGCCTGAGCAGTTCACTGTGACCATTTGTAGGTTAGGAACGTTGGGACTTTTAGTTTTTAGCAAGTTTTTAACGACTTTTACCTTGTCCTTCCTCTACAAAACTAAACAGCAAAACCAGTGTGAAAACAATCGATGTGATGAATAAATGGTGTACTTGCTGAATACGTTTTTTTTTTTTCAGTAACTGCTCTTTTATAACAGTTCAGCTCCACGTGCTGTAAAAAAATGTGCTGTGTTGTGCTGTAAAAAAGTTGCACTGCCTCTAGTGGCCTGGCATAGTTATTATAATACCCTTTTTCCTAGCTCCATTGATGGTACAGGTGAGTTAAATTTGTGTTTATTTTGAAAATAAAGCCTTATCTCAGAATTCTGTCAAATTAAAAGTCAAGAAAATATGGCGATACAATGAGACAAGCCTTTAAGTGCACTTAATTTTGACCGGGCGAGCTGAAACAGACAGGCAGACAGACAGATACACACACAGATGCATTGAGTGATTACCGTATGCCTCCGTTTTCACCGAGGCATAATAAACACTGAGGGGAACATATATAGGACCAGAGTAATCAGGGGAACACAGGACAGTTGGGATAACAATCAGGGCTAAATGGAAACACACAAGAAGTCTATAGGCATGGAAACACGAGGGACTAGGAACAATAGTAAACAAGAACATACACACACCCAGGACCAGACAGGCAATGAACAAAGGACAAACAGAGGATGAGCACAATAGTGGTGGCCTAGTTGGTAGAGCATCTGCCCCATACCACACCTGGGAGGCCTGGGTTCAAATCCCGGCCGAGTCATGTCAAAGACAATATGGAACTTCCTGCCGTTCAGCTTGGTGCTCAGCAATAATGGAATTCTAGATGAATTCTGATTCTACATGTGATTAACAGTGTAGATAAGAGAAATGTAATTTCATCCTACTGTACATGATTGAATGACTATAAAATTGGCTTTACCTTTTTAGACTAGGGGAAACACAGAAGACAATAATAACGATCATCAAAAACTAAAGACAAGGCAGGGACAATCACAAAACAGAGACCATGATAATAACACATAAAGACCAAAATACCAATGAAATAGAACACAGAGAATATCATCTCAAAGCGAGGACGTGAGCTGAACCCATGTCCCGGTTACAACAGAATACTCAAATTATAAACTAAGGCACTGACAAACAATAGGTGATGGAAAGGCAAAAAGTACATTTTTTAAAAAAAAGAAAAAAGGTTGGTGGGTGTAGATAGCCTAGTCCTTTGTAGATTCATTAATGCAGTTTAATTTATCTGAGCATCAATTTTATTTAATTTTTTTCAGTTTCTTTTTTTTTTAATCCTGTTTTGTTCCAAGTCTTAAGAATCAAACATTCTGTGTTTTGAAGATTATTTTGTGTCGGCTGGACCCTAGAAGGCAATATGGTTGAACGGCCCAAGGCACTCCTGTGCAACAAACAATTGCAGTATGCTGTATAGTCAACTTCTTTATATCATTGATTGTATATACAGTATGGATAACACGCTGCCACTTATGCCCAATATAGAAAAGTGAAGCGTCTACTTCCTGGGTAGATCCATCTTCTTGAGTTTCCCTCCATACAATCTGTGCGGTAACCAATTGGCGGCTCCGTCAACCACAGCCAATCACAACCATGCTCCGACGCGACCACGCCATTTGTATAGCTTCAGATAAAACTGATTAAAAAAAAGCACTTGAACATAAATTAAAATGATGAACACTTTAAAAAGAATCTTTAGTTTACAGTTTGGTGCACTGGTTACAGTGGTTTAATCCCTCTTTTTTCAGTTTAAACTTGATATGACTTTTACCAAGTGGATGGATTAGCTTGACAAAATGTAATTACTCTTTTACCACTGCTGACTCATCAGATGGACTGTCTCATGTTGCCCTTGCGATGTATGGAACATAAACATGCATTTAACACAGATTCATAGATCCCATGGAATTACAGAAGGAAACGGCTAATATATACAGGGCTGTTAAATAATGCTGTCAATAACACTGACTCCCCAGGGTACGCAGTGGGGGGGGGGGACCTTCTAAAGATCGTAATGTAAAAAGTTTGTGTAAAAATGTGCATGACCCACAAAACATTTCTGAGCCATAAAATCAGGATAAAACAGTCATCTTATAAACTTTAAACATTTCTTTTTAATTAGCTCATTCTGGCAAAGCCAAAAGGAGCCAGCACTTCCTCCATTTTTTTTGTCCATCTGTCCATCCACACTTCACAAAAAACTCACCATCACTCCAAGGCGATTGCTCCAGTGCTCACCAGCCTCACACACAATGATCCTCTGATGGGTCTGCATGCAGGGTGTGCTCAGCGGCGAGGCTGAAAGGTCAGAAGATCTGGGTGCTTCAGCAGTCGTTCCATCAAGCCGGAATGAGCTACTCTATCAGTGATGGTCTGGTGTTTTTCTTTAATATGAAACGTTTGGTGCTTTTTACATCTACATTTTTTTTTTCTTATAAATTTTTGACTTTTTAGTGAGCAACTCTGTGATTTTTTAATCTTAAATTTACAATAGTTTTCTTATAAGCTGAGGACATTTTTCTTGTGAATTGCACCTTTTTTCTTTTTAAAAATTTTCTTTATGTAAAGTTGCAACATTCTATTTGCAAGTTTATTATTTTTGCTTTTTTTTTAAAACAGAGGGACGAGCTCACCTACTTTATTTCCTCCATTTTTTTATGCCTCGGTGAAAAAGGAGGCATACAGTAATCACTCAATGTGTGTGTGTGGTTCTGTCTGCCTCTCTGCTTCAGCTCACCTGGTCAAAATTAAGTGCCACTAAAAGCTTGTATCATTGTATCACCATATTTTCTCGACTTTTTATTTGCCAGAATTCCGAGATAAGGCTTTGTTCTTGAAATAAACACAAATTTAACTCACCTGTACCATGAATGCAGCCAGGAAAAAAATGTATTGTAATAACTATGCCGGGCCACTAGAGGTGGCAGTGCAACTTTTTTACAACACAACACAGCTCATTTTTTTACAGCACATGGAGCTGAACTGTTATAAAATACTGGTTACTGAAAAAAAGCAAAACACGTATTCAGCAACTACACCATTTATTCATCACATCGATTGTTTTCACACTGGTTTTGCTGTTTAGTTTTTGCAGAGGAAAGACGAGGAAAAACTCGTTAAAATCCCAACATTTATCACCCGCAAATAATTGCAGTGAACTGTGCATGCGGCCGGAAACTCTCGCCAGAGGGAAGTACTCAGCAATCTGCCAATACCGGGTTAACAAATGTCCATCTTTTTGCGCGTCTGTTTTCTTCCTCTGCCACTAAACAGCAAAAGCTCCTGTTCGTCTTGACTGCTATTGTATTCATGTACCTCCATCACCTCCGCCATTTAAAAGATCTGTCACCATGCTCTTCATTTGCCTTTAAACAGGGGTCTGTTTCTGCGCTACAGGTTGCCACTAAGGAGCTAAAGGCCGAAATTTTGCAAAACAGAATTATAAATCAGAATTGGAAAGCAAGATGGCAGCAAATAAACTTGGTTCGGCCTGGGCCAGTATGAAAAAAATTGCAGGCCTTCAGAGCACAGAGCGCAGTAATCGTGTGTTTTTAGATGGTTTTAGTTCAGACACAGAGCTGGCTAATGTTCTTAATTGTTTTTATGGTCGTTTTGACTCCTTTGATTTTAGCACAGAAATCCAAGATTTGAAACAGAAACTCAAAGACAATCAGCACTTTAATATTGAGATGCAGGATGTTGAAAGGGAGTTCCGCGCTGTAAAAGTGAACAAAAGTCAGGGCCCTGATAATATATGTGGACGCCTGGTAAAGTCCTGTGCACATGAACTGAGTCCTATATTTCACTACATTTTCAATAAGTCCTTACAGACAACATGTGCCTAAGATCTGGAAAGATGCCGTGGTTGTTCCCGTTCCAAAATCCAGCTGTCCTAAAACGGTAAATGACTTTAGACCAGTTGCTTTGACTTCAATTTTAATGAAAATTTTTGAAAAACTGGTCAGATGTGAGGTCCTAAAGCAGACTGAACATGCATTGGATCCTCTGCAGTTTGCCTATAGGCCTCACAGAGGAGTGGAGGATGCCACTGTCACTCTGTTTAACATGCTTTTTAAACATCTGGATTTTAATGGGACACACGCCAGGCTTTTATTTGTGGACTTTTCTTCTGCCTTTAATACAATCCAACCTCATATTTTAGTTGAAAGGCTCCTGCAACAATTTGATTTAAGCAATAATCTGGTGGGTTGGATTCTGGATTTCTTAACCAACAGGACGCAGAGAGTAAGGGTCAATGGCACATTGTCTGACCTAAAGTGCTCTTCTACTGGCTCTCCTCAGGGGTGTGTGTTGTCACCACTACTCTTCATCCTGTACACAAACATGTGTCGGAGCAGACATGACAACAGACACATTATAAAGTATGCTGATGACTCAGTCATTGTCAGTCTCCTCCAGGATGGTGAGAGTGGCCACGGCCCAGTAGTTGATGACTTTGTTCACTGGTGTGAGGATTCCTACCTGCAGCTGAATACAACAAAAACGAAAGATATGATTATTGACTTTAGGAGGAAAACTCCCAGGCACAAAGTCACCATACTAAAAGGCCAGACCACCGAATGTGTACAATCGTACAAATATCTTGGGACGATTATTGATAGTGGATTGAACTTTGAGGTGAACTGTGAAAGGGTGTGCAAAAAGGGTCAGCAAAATTTGCATTGTTTGAGGAAACTTGCACGCTTCCAAATTGACCGAACCATAATGACTATGTTCTATCGGACTTTTATTGAATCTGTTTTATCCTTTTCTTTAATGTCATGGTTTGGTCAGATAAAACTGAAACAGAGGAAATCCTTGGATCAGGTAGTCAGATGGTCCAGTCGTTTGCTTGGTGAGTCACAGCTGAGCCTGACATCCCTGTACACCAGACAAGTACAGAGGATGGCCGACTCGATTTTAAATGATGACTCCCACCCTTTGCACTGCAACTTTCAGCTTCTTCCCTCCAGACGGAGGTTTGCTGTCCCAAAAAGTAGAACCCAGCGCTACAAAAACAGCTTTGTCCCTGCTGCTGTCAAAGAGTTGAACAAGCTATAAAAATTATATTGTACATATTTTATATTTACCTATTTTGTAAGATGTGTGCCTGTGTTTGTGTCTATGTTGAATGTAATTGTGGCTTGTAAATATGGATGTCACCAACTGCAAAACAAATCTACCTACGGGTACAAATAAAGTAACCTGAACCTGAACCTGAACCTGAACCTGGATTGCAGCTGTTCAAATCAGTTTGGTGGCTCTTGGCTGCCGCCGACAGTACGGGCATATGAACTGCAGATTATTTTCACTGCGCATGCGTGTACTCCAAAACTACTGGATGGATTTGGATGACATTTTTGCCAGAGGTGGTCCTAGTGATGTTACTCTCAACACTGATTCGAGCAATATAAAGTGGAAGTGTCATAAGCAGTGCATCGAGCACCATTTCAGCACACCCACAGTCACGTGACCATAGCAAGCGAGGCCTCATTATGTCGGTTACATCACATGACTTGAGGACTTGCGGTAAGTTTGAGAGGGAATTATTTTTTTTTGTTTGCTTTGTATTGTTTGTTCCTGCCGTTCAATTTTGAATAGACCTGGGATTGCCAAATGCTCAAAAAAAAAAAAAAAGTATTGAGATTTTTTTCAGGTTTTCCACTCAGATCCAGTTCTGACAGTCACCAGATGGCAGTCTTTATTAGATGTTTCATAACTGTGTGCTCATGAAGCTATTGTCTCAGAGTTGCTCATTGTTTCATAAGGCCTCAGTTTCACCATCACTAGGTGGTCCTTGGGCTAGAGAGGAACTCATAACATTTTGGTGATGATCCGAAAATGCATACCTTCGCCAAGGCTCTGGCACTGAGGCATCAGCACCTTGATGCTTTCATGTTTATAAGTAATCCTTCAAAAATAAATGTATTTATAATGGTTACCTGGTCAAAAAAGAGTAGAATAAAAGCTGAAAATTACAATGGTGTAATTTGGTGTACCATTGTGTACAGCATTAGAGAACGGTGTAATTTTTTGGGCCCAACATTTGGTGCTATACCCTAAACATGATTATGTTTCTTTTATCATTAATATATCTCAGTATGCCATAAAAACTCTTCATATACCAAAATATAAAGAAATACCAAAGTTGACAAGTTGACCAAAATTTGCCATTGGCCAACCGACGCACTCTACAAGAAGGGACAGCGCAGGCTGTTCCTACTGAGGAGGCTCAGGTCTTTTGGTGTACAAGGGGTGCTCTTGAAGACATTCTACGACATGGTGGTGGCATCAGCCATCACTTTTGGAGTGGTCTGCTGGGGCAACGGCATTACAGCAGCCGATAGGAAGAGACTGAACAAACTAATCAAGAAAGCTAGCTCTGTTCTGGGGCAACGCCTTGACCCAGTGGAGAGGAGAGAGAAGGATGGTGGCTAAACTGTCATCTCTGCTGGAGTCCGAGTCCCACCCTATGCAGGACATATTGAACGCACTGAGGAGCTCATTTAGTAGTAGACTACATCATCCTAGATGCGTGACCGAGAGGTTTCGCAGGTCCTTCCTACCTACGGCTGTCAGACTGTATAACCTAAGCAGGGCTGCTCGCAGAGATAGCACAAAAACGTGATGACCTAATAGTATTGAATGCAAAAGACGCAACAGACTTACGCAAATGGTCCCCTCCAGTATACTGTACAACTAGGACAATATCAGTCGCTTTGGAGGGTGACAATATGTATGGGTACATATTCATACCATATAGGGTAACTAAATAGACGGTTATGCTGTTTATTCCATCTAGCTACAATGCTCTGCACTGTGTATATATATTTATATATTTATGTGTACATATGTATATTCATTGCTCTTATTTTATTTTCTTATCTTCAAAATTATTGCTCTGAGTGTTGCTATCCCTGTGCTGTTGCAATCCAGGAATTTCCCCATTGTGGGACTAATAAAGGCTTATCTTATCTTATTATTTTTGATTGTTTTGGTACTGGCTAAGAAATGCGCAAAAACAACTTAAATTCTTTAAAATGCCTCAGTCCCGGTTGGTTTCTGAATTTGCAGTTGCAGTCTACTGTCGTCTGTTTCAGGTCAGAATGGGACGCACCAGAAAAATATCGGCACTGCCGGTATTTACTTGCCAGTAGCCGTTATCAGTCAGTGAAGTAAATACCTGCCAGTACCGATGTTAGGTTGATATATCGGTGCATTCCTGTGTGAGAATTTCCAGAGCTATCCAAAGTTGGCGTATTCGAATGTATTGTTTTTTCACGTCAATATTCACAAGCTAATGAACAACAGAAAATTAAAAATTCATAACTAATAATTTGCGCTCTTTTTTTTTTTTTGCACAGGTAGAAATTATCAAACCTAACGTCACCGGCTACTAATGTTGTTTTGCTGCTCTTGAACGCTGGACTTTACTCCGGCTCGGCCGTGCTGACCCAGTGAGGAGCTGACTGAGTTCTCATTCACGTGGTTCCTGTCACTTGTTGAGGGCTCAGACTTGCAGGCTGCACGTGATGGTCGCTGCGCGTCATCGGGGCTCCGCGTGTCTGCTGCCGCAGGGCTCGCGGACACTGCGTGCAGCAGGCTACTGTAAATAAAGACAAACCCCAACAAAACTGACGGGAAACAGACACACAAGGCGGGTAATATGGAGTCACCTGACAGTGCTTTTTGCTGATTCATTTGCCAGGGTGTTTTTCAAACCTTTTTTTTTTTGTTTGTTTTGTTTTTACCCCACACACAGATTTGAACGTGCCAAGTGAAAAGAAGGGAAAGCAACAACAACATGGCTGGTTTGACGGCAGGTTTCGGCCACTACACCCACGCCATCGTCCGGGGCATCCCCGCATCCCTGGCCGGAGGCGCGCTCCGGAGCAGCCCGGCAGAAGTGGACCTGGCCAAGGCGCGGCGGGAGCACGGCGCGTATGTGGAGGTGCTGAGGACCGGGCTGGGGCTGGAGGTGGTGGAGCTGCCCGCGGACGAGTCGTTCCCCGACTGCGTGTTCGTGGAGGACGCGGCGGTGGCGTGCGGTGACACGGCGCTCATCACCAGACCCGGCGCGGAGAGCAGGAGGGGAGAGGTAGGCGAGAGCCGGCACGGCCGCGTCGGTTCTGCCGGAATCGGGGGGGAAAAGTTTGGGGGTGTAAGCGGGGAGGAAGGAGGGCGTCCTCCAGCCTCGTGTGTCGGCTCGCTGACCATGCAGTTAATGAAATAAGTAAACACGACACTCAGTTTGAGCAAAAGTAAAATCATATAAGCACTTTAGCGCCAGATTCTTTAAAAATAAATGAGGGAAAGTTGCTTATCATTTAGAAGGGTTTGCTGTGCACCGATTTTCCAAGCTCACCTGCCTGCTGTAGCAGGATCAGAGATTACATTCACCTCATGTGTATGTCTTCACAAAAAAATATGGTAACTATATGAGACAACGCCCATTTGCAAGACAAAGCTGTTACTGTCTAATGAAATCAGCTCCATTTACCCTCTGAGCATTTTTTTCATTCTATATTGTCAGTCCATATTGGATGCAGCCACAGCATCCAGTGTTAGTTTGCAGCATTGATAGTTACTGGTTGGTCTGCAAGAATAACACAAACCATGAATGGATAACCCCCTTTTTTTTTTAAATTTAAGAGTAACGGTCCATTTGGTTTCTCAGTGGGAGCAGCTCCAATGTAGGGTGACAATAAGGGAAACGGTAGGATGGTTTCCGTGAAAGCCCCTGTCATTTCACATCAGAGTCACTTTACTGGGCTCACTGGCGCTAATGGTCCCCAGCCTCACTGGTGGCGAGGGTGCTGATTGGAAAACACAGCGCTGCTACCTTCAGCCACCACATTTCATTTGTGCTGGACACGGTGCATTTGCATGTACACGAGTGCGAGACATCAGCCGTAAAAATGCCGAGATTTCACGTCCCAGACTGTAGTGGTTTGGTATCCTGTTGTGGATTCTGATCATCTGAGGTGTCGGCTGTGATTAAAGGGAAACAGATAACAGGAATAATGTTTGCCAGAACAGTCCAGCAAAAAGATGGCTCTAATGAATGACTGTTGTCTTGGGCAGGATTATTAATGACTGAGATGAACTGGGTACTCATTGTCTTTAGGTCATTTTTTTCCCTGCTAGAAGCATATTAATTTATGAGTTAAACCACCATGGATTGTAAAAAGACCTTTCACATTAAAGCAAACTTCAAAGCTTTACAGCAGGGCTTTTCATTTACAAAATCAGTTGGGCCACAATTTGAAATCAAGACATGTAACTGGGCCGCACATGTTCAGCGATCTGTTGAATGACAAATTTCAAACCAATACAGACCAATATGATGAAAAATACACACTTTTTATTTATTGTCTTGGTTTTAAATGTGTGTTTGGCACATGACAAAGGCGCATCAAAAGTGCATCAAAACACAATAACAGTGCTGGGGTTGAGCAGAACTTGAAGCAGTAGAAATATTTTTCCTCTTGATCAACAATTAAATAGAATGGGGGAAAAAAATCTGTAAATCACCATTTTGGTCACATGTTACTCAGGCATGTCTCAAAGTGCATAAAAACTCAATGTGCACTGTTAGTAGCATTAACATTTACTTCTCTTTTGAAATAAAATGTACTACATCCTGGTCATAACTGACCTTGGAACATCACAAAGTGCATTTAGCTGAATAAAAAATGAACTGTCAAACACTTCAGTGCACCCCCCCTCCCCCCCCAAAAAAAGATTGATAACATTAACAAACATTGCACATCCACCATTGTGGTTTGTTTTGTTTTAAATCACCACATATGTGAGTAGGGACCTCTTTTTATAACTACACATTCCATTACATACACATATTAGTCAACCAGAAATTTCTGGTAGCATTAAGGATGCAAAAAGCACCTACTTAAAAACTTGAGTAATGACTTCAGTGTTGAAGGTTTAAGGTTTTTCTCCAAAATTTATAACAATTTTCTACTTTTCTCTGTAAATTTGAAACCATTTTCCTCAAATTTGTAATTTCCTAACTAACTAACTTGCACTTATATAGCGCTTTTCTAGTCACAAAGACCACTCAAAGCGCTTTCATTAATACTAACCCTCTATTCTAAGGGCCTATAGGAAACAGATATCTAGGGGCAATTTAGAACAGCCAATTAACCTAACATGCATGTTTTTGGCATGTGGGAGGAAACCGGAGAAATCCCGGAGTAAACCCACGCAACACGGGGAGAACATACAAACTCCACACAGATCACTGTTGGTCGGGGGCTGGGATCGAACCCACGATCCCATGATCCCCACAATCCCCCGGCCAAGAGTAAACTGTGCTGCCGCAGTGCTAACCACTGCGCCACCGTGCAGCCCAACCATTTCCTCTTGTAAAATTGACTTTTCTTGTACATTTGAGACTTTATCATAAATTTGTGGATTTTTTTATGGCTAATTTTTGTTTATTTTTTAAATAAAATTACTGTTTTTTTAATAAATTTGAAACAGATTGTGGTAAAATTTTGGCTTTTTTTTTCCTTATACAATTTACACCTTTGACCATAAGTTTACAGAGCCGGAACAGAACAATAACTTAACTCTGATTTCAAAGGAAATAAATATTAATAAAATTATATTTAATGAAATAAATTAACTTAAATGGCCAAAGATGCAGTTATTTCTGTTAAAATATTTCTATATATTTATAGTTTTTTAGAATTCTCCTCACCAACCAGACAGCAGGAAAAACCTCCCTTATTTTGAAATTCAAATATTGGCACGTTTAGTTTGTCTGAAGGCTGCTGACGGTTTAAAGTCACTGACTTTGTGAATTTTGGTCATCTTAACTTGCCAGGTACATAATATCCATCCATCCATGGATGGATGGATAGATGGATATTATAGTAGCTGGTGAAGTAAATCCTCAGTGATTCAGTCACTCTTGCCTTTCCCTGCATACAGTATGAAGCCTAACCACACCTGTTTGCTAAGTGACTCTTAATTATTGCTCTTGTTTCCAGCAGGTTAAAACCACCATAAATGCCTCCACTGTTTACATACCTCTTCTACTTTTTTCCGCATTTAAAGTGCTTTAGTAATCTCATGTTTCTCTCGGACAGCGACGCTAGAAAAAAACACTCTACCTGCCGACTGGAATGCTCATGTGGGCGGGGCGCGTCTGAACTCTGCGCGGATGACGGTCACGCACGTTGTTCATGTGCGTGCTTGCAGACTGTCATTCCTTCATATTTTTTTCTTAAATTTATATTTCCTTGGCGTGGCCTGGGCCACTCAGAGGTTGGTTCTGGGCCACATGTGGCCCGCGGGCTGCTAATTGATTAGGCCTGCTCTACAGCTTTGGTGACATCATAAGATAATACAGGTACATCTCAAAAAATTAGAATATCATGAAAAAGTTCAATATTTTTTGTCACTCATTTCAGAAAGTGAAACCCATATATTATATAGATTCATTACACAGAGAGTGATATATTTCAAGTGTTTTTTTAATTTAATTTTGATGATTATGGCTTACAGCCCATGAAAACCCCAAATTCATTTTCTCAAAAAATTAGAATATTACATAAAATTAATTTAAAAAAATTGTTTTTTAATACAAATGTGGACCAACTGAAAAGTATGTCCATGTACACACTCAGTACTTAGTCAGGGCTCCTTTTGGATTAATTACTGTATCAATGTGGCGTGGCATGGAGGTGATCAGCCTGTGGCGCTGCTGAGGTGTTATGAAGATCCAGGTTGCTTTGATAGTGACCTTCAGCTCGTCTGCATTGTTGGATCTGGTGTCTCTCATCTTCCTCTTGACAATACTCCATAGATTCTCTATGGGGTTTAGGTCAGGAGAGTTTGCTGGCCAATCAAACACAGTGATGCCATGGTCATTAAACCAGGTTTTGATACTTTTGGCAGTGTGTGTGTGTGGGGGGGTGCCAAGTCCTGCTGGAAAATGAAATCAGCTTCCCCACAAAGCTTGTCCGCAGAGGGAAGCACGAAGTGCTCTAAAATTTCCTGGTAGACGACTGCGCTGACTTTGATCTTGATAAAACAGTGGACAAACACCAGCTGATGACATGGTTCCTGAAATCATCACTGACTGTGGAAACTTCACACTAAACCTCAGGCAACTTAGATTCTGTGCCTCTCCTCTCTTTCTCCAGACTCTGGGACTTTGATTTCCAAATGAAATGCAAAATTTACTTTTATCTGAATGGAGGTCATCTGCTGGTTTTGGTTCACTGTGTTTGATCAAGACCAAAGTCACTGCAGTCGTCTACCAGGAAATTTAAGAACACTTCACGCTTCCCTCTGCTGACAAGATTTATGGAGAAGCTGATTTCATTTTCCAGCAGGATTTGCCCCCCCCACACACACACACACTGCCAAAAGTATCAAAACCTGGTTTAATGACCATGACGTCACTGTGTTTGATTGGCCAGCAACCTCTCCTGACCTAAACCCCATAGAGAATCTATGGAGTATTGTCAAGAGGAAGAAGAGAGACCAGACCCAACAATGCAGACGAGCTGAAGGTCACTATCAAAGCAACCTGGACCTTCATAACACCTCAGCAGTGCCACAGGCTGATCACCTCCATGCCACGCCACATTGATACAGTAATTAATCCAAAAGGAGCCCCGACCAAGTACTGAGTGTGTACATGAACATGCTTTTCAGTTGTTCCACATTTGTATTAAAAAACAATTTTTAAAAATTAATTTTATGTAATATTCTAATTTTTTGAGAAACTGAATTTGGGGTTTTCCTGGGCTGTAAGCCATAATCATCAAAATTAAATTAAATAAACACTTGGAATATATCACACTCTGTGTAATGAATCTATATAATATATGGGTTTCACTTTCTGAAATGAGTGACAAAAAATATTGAACTTGTTCATGATATTCTAATTTTTTGAGATGTACCTGTAAAATATAAGATAAGCCTTTATTAGTGCCACAATGGAGAAATTGCAGGAAATTCATCTGACTCTCTTTAATTCATAGGAACTAAATGACACTTGCCTTTGGTGTTTGAGGTATTCTGACTGATTCATAGGAGCTTTTTTCCCCTTTTATAAAGGAGTACAGCCATAATATCTGTGTATGTGTCTGTGTGTGACAGATACTCATCTTCTGTACAGGTTGTAATCATTAATGATCTGATCCCTTTGTTCAGGGCTTAGAACAAAGTCTGTTTTACCCTTTGAATGAAAGCAAAACAGCCGAGCTACTATATCAATGAAGATAAACTCGTAATACTATTTTTATCCCTCTTAAATATGCAACTTTCTCTCATAAATTTAAAAACTTTTCTTGTAAATTTGCAACTTTTCCCCACAGATTTATACTTTCACTTGCAAATCTGCATTTTTTTTTAATGGTAAATTTGTTATTTTTTCCTCCTAAATTACAACTTTTTTTCCTCTCATAGATTTGCGCCAGTTGATTTGTAAGTTTCTTATTCTTTTTCTTCTACTAAATTTGCACCCCCCCCTTTCCCCTCAAGACAGGACAAATCACAGGGAGCCACTGAGCCGCAGGTTGCAGATCCCTCCCTTAACTGAGTCTTATCACTGGGTTTGTAGGAGTGATAAGAACACGGTTTCAAAGGACTTGCTGACATTTTATAGCACATATAAACCATAGTACATTTAGGAGTAAGGCTGAACAACAATTTATATAGTGTATTATAACTACTCTAAACCTTCTCATCAAGTTATGGCAGCTTGACTACCACATTGTCAAATCTCTTATTTACGCTTGTTGCTGTCAGTTTACTTCTAATGTGCAATGAGACAACTTGCTGTGGGCTTCATTAGCAGTTAGCAGGAAAAGGCCAGTGAATGCTTGAGATATTAGTCAATATAGAGTCGTAAATCAGTTTGTATTCTGTCAGCATCAGAGGTGAGATTCCTGTCTTCGTTTTGTGAGAAAACAAACACGCAATCAGCTTGGCTGCCTCTGAAACTTGGGGCTGTGGACCAGTTTTTTAAATCTGTAGATTAGATACTCTGGAGAGTGGTTGTGCAATGCAGCAGATTCACTGAAATGGGAATTTGAATGTGTGTACTTATCTAAGGTGAGAGGAGTGGCTGCCTTGGTGTTTATTGACTAAAAACAGTCACACTATTAAATTAACGCTTTAAGTTTGGTTTTTGATCTGTGAGCGTTCATCGTAACATCTGCCTCACGTTCCCGTTGCCTCTGTCCACTGACCACCATGTTAAGAAGCTAGAGGCGAGGCTAATATGCTGCCAACAAACGTGGCAGAAAGAAACGTCAGGGAGCGTCTTTCTGTGTGTCTGTGTGTGTGTGTGTGTGTGTGTGTTTATTTTATTTAGTTTATTGAACAGGGACCATGTACAGCAGCATGATTCCTAGAAGAAAATATGCTTTGTAGCACATTATAGCTCTCTGAACTAATTTCCATCTGCAGTTCCTGGAACACACAAACACTTTACACATAGAACAGTACAGAAAATAATACAGAGCATATAGACAGGTACAATAGTAAGAAAATATATTACATAGTAAAAGTAAAATAGTAAAAAGTTGCAGTAAAAATACAATGTAGTAATAAAAGTAAATGTGACTACACTCTGTTTAGCCCCCTTGCCTACCCTACTTTCCCCATTGCAAAATATGTAATTATTATTGTTAAAAATGTAGCCATCTCTCTGTCTCCTCCAGTGTTACATGGCCAGTGTGGGTAGGCCTTAGGATTGACTCAGTGCTGAACGGATAAAATTCCGCATCACAGCCAGAGCATTGTGTGAACCAACCAAGGAAATGAAAAGCTGCAAATCTGACCCAAAAAAGGTCATCGTGAAAATTTAATGCTTAAATAGGCATGTGGGGAGAACACGAGTAGCGGCGCAGTACGGCGCGTAACTCCGGACGTACCGCTGTCCTTTGCAGGGATGCAAGCCCTCACAGCCCGGCCGGCGGGACTTCCACCTGCTTCTTCTGCCCGTGTGCTTTTGGTGTTGAGAGCCCGCTGTCCTTTGTTGGACCACGAGTCCCCACTGGCGCTCTTCCTGGTGTGCCCACGCGCCTATATCTAAAAATTTAACAAAAGTTAGACAGAAGCGGAACGGCCAGATCAATTGTGTATCATATGGGGCCACAAATGCATAGGGGTAGCGCAAACGCAACGGAGAGGCAAGGCTCGGGCTGCTAACACATACAGTCGGCAGCCCCACTGATGCTGCTCACACAGCTCCAGTCCTCTCCACAACTACTGCACAACAAGAAGTTGGTCCCGCACACCACTTGACGTTCGTTCCGTGCACAATCATGTCCGTATGATTTAACCATATTTTAACCAATTTTTACTTTGCCACGCTGCGTCGGGCTGAAGCAGATGTCAGATGATTACATCACCAACAAAATCCTTGGGAGGCCGACAGTCCCTACCCATGGAGACATGATGGGTGAGATGGCCAAATGCAGGAACGGCCCTTAAAGGTTGGTTTATGCGCCTTTCTGCTCTGGGGCACCTACGCTTTGGACAAGACCGGCATGCACACGGCTGTATATACAATATGCTTCATTTTTTGTGTCTACCCTGCAAAGCGTCCTTTTGAACGGGAGGTTGGATCTTGCGCATGCGTAGTCAATGCACATGGGCAACGCGGCAACGCGCTCAGCTGCGGAGGGGCTCACAACTGCACTAGTTTAGATTGTTTTAAGGTCCATAGTTTATTGTAAGGTTGTAAGAACCTTATCAATTAGTCTGCAGCTTAAAGACTTTATTATTAAGGAAAATGTTTGTCTAATTGATTTGCACTGTTGTGTAGTACACAGTGCACACTGCTGCTCTGTCTCAATGACTCCTGCAATGAGCATTTTTTTCTGACGCTAATAATCTGATAAGCTGAATGTAATCAGAAAATTGAATGTCGTGCTGCAGATTGTCACATGAGCTCTGATTCTTGCTTATTTTGAACCCATTAAGCAGTGTAATGAAAATGACTCTCTTATTTTCTGCTTTGGTTACTTCTGTGATGAGCTATTAATTATTCGTATTGTACAGTGTCAAGCATTTTCAAAGCTAACATGAAAATATGCTCTTGACTTCGATAGGGTCACATTTTTAAACCACCGTGTTCAACTATAAATTAATTTCATGCTCCAAGAAGTCATAGCAATAGTCATTCAGCATTTAGCGTCTTTTAGTATTGTACAGTTAAATCATGTGCTATTAGAGAGCAGGGCATTCAGTTTAATGTACCTGTAAGCTTTTCAGGCAAGCGTGAGTTTTTTTATGGTTAAGGATGTGTTGAGAGTAAGTGCTTGTTAATAGCTATCAGTGTCACTGTTAGCATAGTGTGTAGTATGTATGTGAAGAAGAGAGGAGAGGCTGCAGTTCTGTCATATATGATGTACATAATCCTCACTCATGTTAGGATCAACAGATTGTCTGGAGTCAAAAGAAGTTGTGGTTGAATCATCTGATACTTTCTGTATATGTCATCTTAAAAAAGATATTACATTATATCAGTGCCCACCAAACTTATCAGGTTGGTCAACATCCCGGCTGTGGTCAAGGTCAAGGTCAAGGCCAAGGTCAACTGTCAACTGGAGATCTGGTACTGTATCTTATGTGATTTCAGAAAAAATCACTACCCCCTCCTAGGCAATTGCCCTGATGCTTACTAAACTCACAGACAATGATCCTGAAGTGATCTGGGGGAGCTGATCTACAACCAGGTGGTGCTCAAGGTCAAAGTCAGGGTTAAATGTCAGGCTATCCAAGCACTCTTGGGGTGATTTAATCAGGCCGGCTCGGAATGGGCTGATCCGCCATTGACAGTATGGTTAGTGAGAAATTTTTAACCAGACCATCAATGACAAATTAGGCTATTTTAGCCTGATGAACACACCCCAAGGTCACCAAGACATTCACTCCTTTCAGTAGATATGCGTACATGTGTACATTCTAGGCCAACTCAAAGATGCACGTACTCAGATGTCCTGAAATTCGATCCTGACTTTGGCCTTGAGTTAGGGCTGCACAATTAATCGAATTTGGATCGTGATCATAATTTTGGCTGCCATGATTAAATTAACGTGATCATTGGCGATATTAACAGATAAAATGCGGGTTCTGCTACATAACAAATAAAGCATTTTCTCAACCAACAACCAGCCGACCACTAGGGGGCGAACGCACGTTAGGGTCACATTAAGCTGCAGAACTGACAAGCAAGCGCATGCTGTAGCAGCAGCCTAAAGTTTTCAATAGCGGACTGGTGTGATGGTGAAACACAAACCAGCTGTCGGGAGCAGGAGGTGACAGTACAGCAACACACGGAGGCGAGGAGCTAGTGCCTCAAAAGGATCATCATCCGCTGTCTGGGCGTGTTTTGGATTCAGAGCCAAGTGATGCTGACTAAAAAGAAATTGTATGCAAAGAGTGACATAGAGCTGTGTCTGTGCCTCAGGGCAACACAACTAACTTATTCAGCCACCTTAAAAAAACACCACAAACACAAGTATGATAAATGCATGAAGGCTAAAGCGAATGTCACGTCACTAAATCACAGTCTGTCCGGCGCCGACCCAGAGCCGAATAACGGAGCCGTACCTGTCCCTGACAATTCACTACATTGATGGAGATTTTAAAATGAAGAGTCGATGCTTGCAGATGTCGTTTTTTCCCACAAGACCACACAGGAGAAGCTATAGCCCACAGACTGAGGGAAGCGTGGTCATCTTGGAGCCTGCAGGAGGAGGGACTAGTCTGCATAACAACAGACAGTGGCTCTTATGTGGTCAAGGCAGCTTCTCTAAATAAATGGACAAGGCTCCAGTGCTTTGGCCACAGGCTTCATCTAGTATTTGGTAAATAGGATGAATAAAAATAATTGAATTTTATGTAATCTGTGTTTTTCCTAAAGTTAATGAATAACTGTGATTAATAATCATGATTACAATATTGATCAAAATAATTGCGATCATCATTTTGGCCATAATCGTGCAGCCCTACCTTGAGCACAACCTGTATGCAGACTTTCCTGAGGATCATTGAGTGTGAGTTTGATTCACATCTGGGCCATTGCCTGGGTGTGTCATGTGCACCTCTATGTCGTGCACAGAGGAAAACAACCCAGGCGCTGGACTGCGAGTTTGTGAAGTTTATTAACAAAAATAGCACACATCAGAGCAAAGGTGAACAAATGATAGATAACAAGGAGGAGGCAACTTACTAACGAGGCATGCCAGAGCAAGATTGGGCTCTGGCGGAGACAAGGATGAGCGTTCCTTGACAAGGCGAGGCAGCGACAATGAACATGAAAAACAATCTCCCTTAAATAGGGATCAACCCAGTTACAAGGGGAGAGACAGGTGTGGGCTGGCCTGAACAGGAGAAGAAAAAAACGACAACTAATAATTGGAAACAGCTGATTGTAATAATGAGGGAGAGCGGCTGACGGTAATGACAGGTGAGGGAGGGGCAGCTGGCAGCTGGGAGTTTGACAGGTGGCAGGGCACGCCCATGCGAGGCTGCACAACCCTGACCGCTGTCAACAGTGAAAGAGGAACTCAGGAGAAACAAAATAAAATGACATCCTAAATAATACATATCAAAAACTGCAGAAATAAGACACAACAGGAAGATGGCAAACAAAACCTAAATACAGGCAACAGATAATGATCAATACAGAGAAAACAGAAGGTAGTATGGAACTCACAAGAAATAATACGGCAGATAAATAAGAATACACAGGAAAGCCATGAAACTGAGTTTGGGGAAAAATCCAAACTTAAAAAATTGATAAATCAATAAAAAAAATGAAACTCGTATAGATTCATTACACACAGAGTGATATATTTCAAGTGTTATTTCTTTTTAATTTTGATTGTTATGGCTTATAGCTAATGAAAATCCACATTCAGTTTCTCAAAAAATGAAAATATTACATAAAATCAATTAAGAAATATTAATAGAAATGTTGGTTGACTGAAAAGTATGTCAATGTACACTCTCAGTACTTGGTCGGGGCTCCTTTTGCATGATTTACTGCATCATTGCAGCGTGTCATGGAGGCGATCAGCCTGTGTTACTGCTGAGGTACTATGGAGGCCCAGGTTGCTTTGATATCAGCCTTCAGCTCATCTGCATTGTTGGATCTGGTGCCTTTCATCTTCCTCTTGACAATACCCCATAGATTCTGTATGGGATTTAGGTCAGGAGAGTTTGCTGACCAATCAAGCAAAGTGATACCATGATCATTAAACCAGGTATTAGTGCTTTGGCAGTGTTGGCAGGTGCCAAGTCCTGTTGGAAAATGAAATCAGCATCTCCATAAAGCTTGTCAGCAGAGAGGAGCATGAAGTGCTCTAAAATTTCCTGGTAGACAACTGAATTTTGGGTTTTCATAAGCTGTAAGACATAACCATCAAAATTAAAAGAAATAAACACTTTAAATATATCACTCTGTGTGTAATGACTCTATATAATATGAGTTTCACTTTTTGAATTGAATTACTGAAATAACTTAACTTTTTTATTGATATTCTAATTTATTGAGATGCACCTGTATATGACAGTATGACAAAGAGACAGAGTGAGATGAAGACTATGACTTCAGGGTGTGTTCATAATAATAATAATAATAATAATGATGATGCATCAGATGTATATAGCGCTTTTCATAGACACTCAAAGGCACTTTACAATGGACACATTATTCATTCACTCCAGACAGACAATGGTAGTGGTAAGCTACTACTGTAGCCACAACGGAAACGTTTTTATTTAATTTATTTAACCTTTATTTAACCAGGCAGGACAGACTGAGAACACATTCTTATTTACAACTGTGGCATGGGGGGAAGGGGGAAGAAGCAAAGGATAACTCACATTCATACCTTCCCAGCTGATGCCAATTAACCTAACCTGCATGGTTTTTAACCCCTGTGGGAGGAAACCAGAGAAATCCTGGAGTAAACCCACACAGAACGTGCAAACTCCACACAGAAAGATCACCGTTGATCAGGGGATGGGATCGAACCCAAGATCCCATGGCCAAGGGTGAGTTGCTGTGCTGCCATAGTGCCAACTACTGTGCCACCGTGCTGCCCAGACAATGTGGCTGCCAATCCACGCCAACGGCCTGTCCGACCACTACTGAACATTTATACACATTCATGCCCAGTGTCATGGACACTGAAGGCAGGGTGGGTAAAGTGTCTTGCCCAGGGACACAATAGCAGGATGTCTGGGGAGAATGGGATTTGAACTGCCAACCCTCCGGTTATTGGACAACCCGCTCTACCTCCTGAGCCACTGCTGCCCACACTTCCCTCCTCCATTCCATTTTTGCTGAGCACCAAGTTGGACAGCAGGAAGTTCCATTTTTATATGGTCTTTGTCATGACCCGGCCGGGACTCGAATCCCGACCTCCCGGTTGTGGGGTCAATGCTCTACCTCTAGGCCACCACTCCGGTAGCTTATTCATCATATTAAAATAAGCTCCTAGATCATTTATGTTATGGTTACAGTCATTAATTGTCACCCTTTAACCCAAGAGGGCTGAGCTGCAAAACCACCTGCCGTTTTCGTCATCAGCTTCACTGTAGTTATTTTCATGTGTGGTGACAGTGACACAGAAAAACTGGGCTCAATCTTTGTTTTTTTTAAGAGTCAACCTATTTCTCCTCACAGTTCAGATGAATAAAAACACCTTTTTTCTTTGTGCAACAACCATACCCAGATGGGAGGTGCACAGCGTGTGTAGGTAGAAGTGCAGCTCTGTGCTACGTCAATATGAAAGTTTCATCACATCCACTAATCATCAAAAACGTAACCTCAGCTGTGCTGGGTTTTCTACTGTGAAGCTAACAAGCTGTGTGAAACTTCAAAATTACCAAGCACATTTGAGCACAAAATTGGACTTTCAATGGAAATGTTGCAGCACCTGCTGGCAGCTTTAAGCCCAAAGACCAATACATTGTGGTTAGAACTTCTGCAAACGTCTGGGTTCACCACATGTGTGGTTTATTTTAAAAAATATGGCGGTAATCAATGGATTTTGCTTCAGCCACAGGATGGGATTTATTATTCAGCTATATCTGGATGGGACTGATATTCGTACTGTAAATGACAAGTGGATCAGTCGATGCAGGTTGAGATAACCTGGACTATTGGTGGGATTTTCACAGTTGTGATTTTGCTACAGTGTGAAACCGCTTCATATAATTGTCTCGCATTAGCTGCAGTTGGACGGCTGTTTCCACTATATTTATACCCTGAACATCAGGCAGTGCTGGCAGCCTCTCAGTCTGACAGTGAAGTCAAACTTAATTGCCAAGAAAGAAAATCCCTTCCTGATCCTTGACTCCCAGCTTTTACTTTTCTGCCACTGCTATCACTGAGGGAAAAGACCGGAACTCACAGTACATGAGCAGGGCAGTAATGTATAATTTAGTCATGTAAAATAGATAAACTGCAGTTCAGATCCTCTCAGGTGATTACAATAAAGTGCAGCTGTTAAGGATTTTGAATGTGCCACTTGATACTTATTGTATTTTGTAATGACATAGTATTCTAAGCAGTTACTAAGTTCAGCTTACTGAGCCTGGGAAATAATGGTCATTAAGGAGTACTAAAATCACAAATAACTGAGTTTTAAAGGCGTCAGTATCTCCAGGTCTGGAGACAGGATGGAAAATTCAGCTCCACAGACACAATATTTAGGTCATGTTTTTACAGACGTAATATTTAGGCTCAGTCCTTGTAGTTTATGGGCCGCTTTCCGGTCATGCCTCTCGTATCGCCCCAAACTAACACCAGACAGCACCTAAGCCTTATTTTGACTAGACAGCGATGCAGTTGCCAATTCCACGCCACCCTCCCCGCCTCCATACGACTTCCCTAACGGAACTGACCCAGTTTCCTTCATGGAGACTTGACATCCGAGTGTGAGCAAAAGAGCAAGGTGAGACATCTGGAGGCGGCTGGTAGCATGTGGGATGGTGTCAAGATGCCTTCACCAGCAGTCTGTCAGATTCCTACCGTCCTCATCCTGCTCTTCCTCTTGCTGTTTGCCTGTCTGATTCCTTGTCTGACTCATTCATTTATGACAGCTCTGTGCCGTTTGCGTCTGTGTCTCGTTCATTTTCTCACAGAGCATATTGTCAAACCGTTTGGTACTCTATGGTTCTATTTACATTACTGTAACAACCTGATATTTAGGATCAGTGCAGATACTATACTATCACCAGGAGAATGTGTTAAATTTATTTTTAAACTCCACCTCCTCGTTTTTCAGTTAGGAGCTTACCTGTGTGGTACTAAAATATTCCTAGAATAGGCTATAGAGGATGTATAGGATTATAGGGCTATAGTATAGGCCAAGAAAAGGATTGTAACTGGTTTTACTGTTTGGTGATAGCAGGGATTGTGACCTGCATCAGCCTTTTTCCATCTTTAGACCTTTAGATTTTTTTTTCTTTCTTTTTTTGGTGATTGGATAGATTTGACCAGGTACATTTACATGTCATATTTCCATATATCTTTGGTGTCTACAGTCACTTGATTTTTTGAAGTCTCATCACAGACATTGACTCCTGTCCCTTGTCTATCTCACTGTTTCTTTTGTTACAGACTTTCCAGTTTGTTTGTATATGCTCCAAATTTTAGACCCAGCTTACTGGGAAAAAACAATATGTTTTGTCACACTCTTTGTTGAATTACCTTGTTCGAGGTTTTTTTTAATCCTTGTTGGGGTTGTGCTTCCTCTCAGTCAGCCAGGTGCAATAGCACATTAAGGTCTGCAAGCTCTATCTGTTAACTGCAGACTAAGTAACATTCAGATTAGTGGAAGTGTTAGTTTTATTAAGTGACACTCCAGCAAAAATCAAGTTTTTTCTGTTGTTAACATGTCTGTAACATGCTTTTTGTGACTTACAAGACATATCAAGAGTGAAATCATTGAAATGTCTCATATCTGTTTTTTTGCTATAAAGTTTCACTTAAGCCCCCCCCCACCACCAAAAAAAAATGGGCGACTTTGGACAGACCGTTTCTAGCTACGTAAGCATTCCTGAGCATGGCTACAGACCTGAGTTCACTTCCTTGGGGGGGAAAGGGACGAGCCGAAGAGGAAAAAATGAAAGGAGCCGCGGAGCAGCAGGAGCTTTTACAAGTTGGGAAAAATGGCAGATTATAGGTGTTTAGTTTTTAGCTCTGTGAGCAAGAAATCCTCTTCTTTTAAATTACATGTCTTAACCCACAGACATGAAAACATGACAGCAATGACTAATTTTATTTGGAAAAACCTCAGTGTCCCTGCTAAAATACCGGAGAGGACATGAGTTTGCAGCCTGCATGCCGGGGGAGACAGGCCTGGTGTGTGTGGCACAATGACTGGGGAGAGTATCGTCATAGGTGAACCTGCAGAAGGATTATTCTCGGTGAAGTGGAGAGTCACTGCCCGGCTGGAGGGCTCCTCTTGCCTTGCTGGGAGGACCCGCCAGTGCGTCTGCCAGCCGGCTCGACTCCTTCGGAGCAGGGAGAGTGAACCCGGCCTCAAGAGCGCTCCAAAGGAGGTGAGCGCTCCTTGGTCTCTCTTCCACCGAAGGAATGGTCTCTGGTTACCCACTCACTGCGGATTGCCTCGCTAGGGGCCGCCGAGCAGTTTGCCTTGAAGCAGCTTGAAGGTCGGAGGCTCTCAGAGGTAAGCCGGCTGGTGGGCGCACCGGACAGAGGCGAACTGCTCGCCGGCCCCCAGTGAGGCGATCCGTAGTGAGTCGGTAACCAGAGACCGGCGGGGAGCCCTCCAGCCGCCACACAGGGCTAGCTCCAGCGACTCTTCGCTTCACTGAGAATGATCCTTTCGCAGGTTCACCTATAGAAACTTTTACTTCCTCAAGTTGGATCGCCTTCTTGGAGTCCTCGTCTTCTTCCAGCTACTGGTGGGTGGGAGTATGGGTGGAGATAATTAGAATAGTCATAGATCTGTGCATATTTGCATAGATGTGCATAAAGGAATACTTCCAGCGCCACACGAGTCGGCTGCCTTTTTGCAACAGCGGCTCACTTCTGAGTTTTTTTCTTCCTGTTTCTTATTTACTATCTGGCTTCTCTCACTCCGGCGACACCTTATCCATCACAGACACAGATCACCCCAAATGTCTCCTGAGCTGGCGGACGGAGCCACTGTTTATAGCAGGAGACAGTACAACAGGGACCAGCTGTTAGCACTTAACCGGCCCACGGTGCTAACGCAAAAACTCGACATACCGGGAGAAATAAGACGGAAGCAGCGTGGATGTCGAGCTGGAGTAAGACAGCGGGTGAGGAATATAAGGTACAGACCCGTCCTCCCATCCGTTATTATGGGGAACATTCGATCGCTACTCAATAAGACAGATGAACTGGCAACCATGTCCCGCTACGAGAGTGTCTTCAGAGAGATTAGCATGATGTTGTTAACTGAGTTGTGACTAACAGAACTAGCAACATATGCTAACATCGAACTGGAGGGTTTCCTCGCAATACGGGCAGACTGGACACCGGACAGTGGGAAGGCAAGGGGCGGAAGAGTGATAAGTCAATAACAGCTGGTGTAACCGGGATATATCACGGTTAAAGAGCAGCACTGCAGCAAAGACATGGGAGTTGCTAGCTGTTAGCATGCGGCCTATTTACCTCTCGAGGGAATACTCACACGTGATCTGCATTGTTATTTATGCAAATCCGACGATGAACGCTGGGGCAGCGCGTGACATCATCCACTCAGTAACTGGCAGGCTTCTGACAGAACACCCAGATGCTCTCCTCCTCATCTCCGGTGATTTTAACAATATCTCACTGTCCCCCATTCTGCCCACGTTCACCCAGTATGTCACATGCCACACCAGAGACAATAAAACACTGGACTTATTCTATGCAAACACTAAGGAGGCGTACACCTCATCACCACTCCCCCCACTCAGGAGATTGGATCACAGCTTGGTTCATCTCCTGCCGGTGTACAAAACCCTAGTACACAAACAACCTCCGGTTATGCGCACAGTGAAAATATGGTCTGAGGAGGCAATGGACGCTCTAAAGGACTGTTTTGAAATTCAATTCAATTCAACTTTATTTATATAGCGCCATTTCACAACAGTCATCTCATAGCAGTTTCAACTGTAGGGGAAATCCCACAGTTGCAGAAAGACCCCAGCAATCAGGCGATCCCCTGTGAGCAAGTGCTTGGCAACGGTGGAAAGGAAAAACTCTCTTTTAACAGGAAGAAACCTCCAGCAGAACCAGGCTCAGGGAGGGGCAGTCATCTGCTGCGACTGGCTGGGGGGTGAGGGGATAGAGAAGATGAAAAGAACAGACATGTAGAGAGCAAACAGCACGATGGGGACTCAATCTATGGGAGAGAACAAACAGATGTTAATGACCAGCAAAAAAAAAAAAAATCATTGAGAGTGAAGAAAGGAGTGAGATCCAGTGCATTATTGGAGGTCCCCCGGCTGACTAAACCTATTAGCAGCATAACTAAGGGAGGGTTCAGAAACACATGATCCCTCCCTAATTGTAGGCTATATCAAAAAGGAAAGTTTTAACCCTATTCTTAAAAACAGAGATCGAGTCTGACTCCTGAATCCAGATTGGCAGCTGGTTCCACAGGAGAGGAGCTTGATAACTGAAGGCTCTGCCTCCCATTGTACTTTTGGAGATTCTAGGTATTACAAGTAATCCTGCATTTTGGGAGCGTAGTGCTCTGTTAGGATAATATGGTAGTATCAGATCTTTGAAATAAAAAAGGGCCTGATTGTTTAGAGCTTTGTAAGTAAGAAGAAGGATTTTAAACTTAATTCTAAACTCAATGGGAAGCCAATGAAGGGAGGCCAGAACCGGAGAGATATGATCTCTCTTTCTAGTACCTGTTAAAACTCTTGCTGCAGCATTTTGGATCAGCTGAAGACTTTTTAAAGATGTTTTAGGACAACCTGATAATAAAGAATTACAATAATCTAATCTAGAGCTAACAAAAGCGTGGATCAGTTTCTCAGCATCACTCTGAGACAAGATGCTCCTAATCTTGGCAATATTGAGCAAATGATAGAAGGCAGTCTTAGAAACAAATTATATATCCATCCATCCATCCATCCATCCATCTTCTACCGCTTTTCCGGAGGTCCGGGTTGCGGAGGCAGCAGTTCAAGCAGAGAAGCCCAGACTTCCCTCTCCCCAGCCACCTGCTCCAGCTCTTCAGAGGGGATACCAAGGCGTTCCCAGACCAGCTGGGAGACATAGTCTCTCCACCAAGTCCTGGGTCTGCCCCAGGGTCTCCTCCCAGTGGGACGTGCTTGAAACACCTCAAGTGGGAGGCGTCCAGGAGGCATCCTAATCAGATGCCCATACCACCTCAACTGACTCCTTTCAATGTAGAGGAGCAGTGGTTCTACTCTGAGCCTCTCCCGGATGACTGAGATCCTCACCCTATCTCTGAGGGTGAGTCCAGCAATCCTACGGCGAAAGCTCATTTCAGCCACTTGTATCCGCGATCTCGTTCTTTCGGTCATTACCCAAAGCTCGTGACCATAGGTGAGAGTAGGAATGTAGATTGACTGGTAAATCGACAGCTTTGCCTTAGAACTAAGCTCCCTCTTCACCACAACAGACCGGTACAACGTCCGCATCACTGCAGATGCTGCTCCAATCCGTCTGTCGATCTCTCACTCCATTTTCCCCTCACTCGTGAACAAGACCCCAAGATACTTAAACTCCTCCACTTGGGGCAGGAGCCTGTCCCCAACCCGGAGAGGACAATCCACCTTTTTCCGGCTGAGGACCATGGACTCGGACTTGGAGGTGTTGATTCTCATCCCAGCCGCTTCACACTCAGCGGCAAACCGTCCCAGCAAGAGCTGTAGGTCATTGCTGGATGAAGCCAACAGGACAACATCATCTGCAAACAACAGAGATGAGATCCTGTGGTCACCAAGCATGACACCCTCCATTCCCTGGCTGCGCCTAGAAATCCTGTCCATAAAAATTATGAACAGGATCGGTGACAAAGGGCAGCCCTGGCAGAGTCCAGCTCTCACTGGGAATGACTCCGACCGAGTGTTGGCAATACGAACCAAACTCTCACAACGGTCGTACAGAGACCGAATAGCTCGTAACAACAAGCCCGATACCCCATACTCCCGAAGCACCCCCCACAAAAATCCACGAGGGACGCGGTCAGATGCCTTCTCCAAGTCCACAAAACACATGTAAACTGGTTGGGCAAACTCCGACGAACCCTCAAGAATTCTCGAGAGGGTAAAGAGCTGGTCCGATGTGCCACGGCCAGGACGAAAACCACATTGCTCCTCCTGAATCCGAGGTTCGACCAACGGCCGGACTCTCCTCTCCAGTACGTTTGGCATAGACCTTCCCAGGGAGGCTGAGGAGTGTGATCCCTCTAAAGTTGGAGCACACCCTCCGGTCCCCTTTTTTGAAGAGAGGAACCACCACCCCGGTTTGCCATGCCAAAGGCACTGCCCCCGACCTCCACGCAATGTTGCAGAGGCGTGTCAACCATGACAACCCAACAACATCCAGGGCCTTGAGGTACTCAGGGCGAATCTCGTCCACCCCCGGGGCCCGGCCACCAAGGAGATTTTTAACCACCTTGGCGACCTCAGCCCCTGTGATAGGCGAGTCATTCCCCTCGTCCCCAAACCCTGCTTCTTCTGTGGAAGGCGAATCAGTGGGATTGAGGAGATCCTCGAAGTATTCCTTCCACCGCCCGATGATATCCCCAGTCGAAGTCAACAGTGTCCCATCCGCACCATACACAGTGTGGACAGGGAGTTGCTTTCCCCTCCTGAGCCGCCGGACAGTTTGCCAGAATCTCTTTGAGGCCGACCGGAAGTCTTGTTCCATGGCCTCACCGAACTCCTCCCATACCCGGGTTTTTGCTTCAGCAACCACCCGAGCTGCACTCCGCTTGGCCTGCCGGTACACCTCAGCTGCTTCGGGAGTCCCATAAGCCAACCAAGCTTGATAGGACTCCTTCTTCAGCTTAATGGCCCCCCTCACCACTGGTGTCCACCACTTGGTTCGGGGGTTGCCACCACGAGATGCACCGACCACCTTGCGGCCGCAGCTCTGGGCCGCCGCTTCAACAACAGAGGTGGAGAACATGGCCCATTCAGACTCCATGTCTCCAGACTCCCTCGGAATGTGGTTGAAGTTCTTCCGGAGGTGGGAGTTGAAGACCTCCCGGACAGGGGCCTCAGCCAAGACGCTCCCAGCACACCCTCACTATACGTTTGGGTCTACCAGGTCTGAATGGCTTCCTCCCCTGCCATCGGATCCAACTCACCACCAGGTGGTGATCAGTTGACAGCTCTGCACCCCTCTTTACTCGGGTGTCCAAGACATACGGTCGCAGGTCTGATGATATGATAACAAAATCGATCATCGACCTGCGACCTAGGGTGTCCTGGTGCCAGGTGTACATATGGACACCCTTATGCTTGAACATGGTGTTCGTTATGGACAGACTGTGGTTAGCACAGAAGTCCAATAACTGAACACCACTCGGGTTCAGATCGGGCAGGCCGTTCCTCCCAATCACCCCCCTCCAGGTTTCACTGCCGTTGCCCACGTGCGCATTGAAGTCCCCCAGTAGGACAATGGCGTCTCGAAGAGGAGCACCCTCCAGCACCCCAGTCACAGACTCCAAAAAGGGTGGGTACTCTGAAACATCATTTGGTGCATAGGCACAAATGATGGTCAGGACCCGTTTCCCAACCCGAAGGCGCAGGGAAGCAACCCTTTTGTCCACCGGGGAAAACTCCAATATAGAGGCAGCAAGGTGGGGCGATACAAGAATACCCACCCCTGTTCGTCGCCTCTCGCCCAGGCCAACTCCAGAAAAGGCCAAGCTCTAGCCCCTCTCCAGGAGACTGGTTCTGGAGCCGGAGCTGTGTGTTGAGGTGAGGCCGACTATATCTAGCCGGTATCTCTCAACCTCGTACACCAGTTCAGGCTCCTTCCCCACCAGAGAGGTAACATTCCACGTACCAAAAGCCAGTTTAGAAAGCTTGGGATCAGTCCGCCAAGGTCTCCGCCTTTGACCGCCACCTGATCCACATAGCACCGGACCCCCATGATCCCTCCTGCGGGTGGTGAGCACACTGGAGGGCGGACCCATGTAACTTCTTCGGGCTGAGCCCGGCCGGGTCCCATGGGTGGAAACCCGGCCACTAGACGCTAGCCTTCGAGCCCCTCCCCCAGGCCTGGCTCCAGGGTGGGGCCCCGGTAACCCCATACCGGGCGGGGTAAACTGAATCCTTGATATAGAATTTATCATGAGAGTCTGTTGGATCGTTCTTAGTCTGGCCCTTCACCCAGGACCAGTTTGTCTTGGGAGACCCTATCAGAGGCAAATTGCCCCGGACAACATAGCTCCTGGGATCACTGGGGCACGCAAACCCCCCCACCACGATAAGGTGACGATCCATGAGGGGGAATTATATATGTGAATTGAAAGACAGATCTTGATCAAAAATAATTCCAAGGTTCCTCACAGAGCTGTTAAGAAAAAGAGTAACCGCATCCAAACTGAAAGTTTGATATGGAAAGGTATTTCTAAGGTTTTTTGGACCAACAAGAATGACTTCAGTCTTAATCTGAATTTAATAGCAGGAAATTACAAGTCATCCAAGCTTTGATTTCCTTAAGACAGGCTTCCAACTTGGCTAATAGCTTACTATCATCTGGCTTCATTGACAGGTATAATTGTGTGTCATCTGCATAACAATGAAAATGGATAAGATAAGATAAGATAAGATAAGCCTTTATTAGTCCAGGATTGCAACAGCACAGGTATACAGTGCTTTCTAATAATGTTGCCTAACAGAAGCATATATAAACTAAAAAGAGTAGGGCCTAGCACAGATCCCTGTGGAACTCCATGACTGAGCTTTGAGTTGAAAGAAAACTCATTATTGACAAGAACAAATTGGAACCTATCAGATAAATAAGATCTAAACCACTGCAACGAAGTTCCATTAAGTCTAACATAGTGTTCTAATCTGTCAAGTAGAATATTATGATCGATAGTATCAAAAGCTGCACTAAGGTCTAAAAGGACAAATACAGAAACAAGTTCATTATCAGATGCGATGAGGAGGTCGTTAATGACCTTCGCTAAGGCTGCTTCAGTACTATGATGGATTCTAAACCCAGATTGAAACTCTTCAAGTAAACCATTTCCCTGCAGGTGGTCAAATAATTGTTTTGCAACAACTCTTTCTAAGATTTTTGAAATGAAAGGGAGATTAGAGATTGGTCTATAGTTAGCTAAATCTCCTGGATCCAGCGTTGGCTTTTTGAGTAAGGGTTTAATTACAGCCTTTTTAAAAGCCTGCGTTACATGGCCTAAAGTTAATGAAGAATTGATTATATGAAGAATAAAGCTACCAATAAGTGGGAAGACTTCTTTAAATAACCTAGTAGGAATAGGGTCTAAAAGACAAGTTGAAGGCTTGGATGAGGAAACTATTTTGTCTAACTCTAAAAGGTCAATTGGAGTAAACTCATAAAGACAGATATCAATTGAAGGAGTTGTAGTAGTTACTGTATTTAAGTTAACGGTGGGAAGAATCTGATTGATTTTATCTCTGATGGATAATTTTATTATTGAAAAAGTTCATAAAGTCCTGACTAGTAAGCTCTAAGGGAATGCTAGGATGGACAGAGTCCTGACTCTTTGTCAACCTGGCTACAGTGCTGAAAATAAACCTGGGATTATTCTTGTTCGCTTCTATTAATGCAGAATAATAGCTTATTCTAGCTTTTCTAAGAGATTTTTTATAAATTAAAAGGTGACTTCATTTATTCATTCTTCTTCCGCTTAATCCTTTTCGGGTCGCGGGGGAGCTGGAGCCTATCCCAGCATCTTTGGGCGAGAGGCAGGGTACACCCTGGACACATCGCCAGTCCATCGCAGGGCCAACACAGAGAGACAGACAACCATTCACTCTCACAGTCATACCTAAGGACAATTTTGAATACCCAGTTTTGATGCCAGTTAACCTAACTTGCATGTTTTTGGCATGTCGGAGGAAACCGGAGAAATCCCGGAGTAAACCCACGCAGACAAGGGGAGAACATGCAAACTTCACACAGATCACTGTTGTCCAAGCTAAATAGATTTCATCTAAATTAGTGGAGCACCATTTTCTTTCTAATTGACAAGTCTTCTGTTTTAAGCTACGAGTTTCTGTGTTGAACCAAGGAGTTCGAAATCTCTGATTAGACTTTTTCTTTTTTAAGGGGGCCACCAAATCTAGAGTCTGATGCAGAGAAGCTGTAACACTATCTACCATGCTATCAATTACAGAAGGAGCAAGCTGTCTATAGCTTATTTCCATTGTGCTGACACATGGCATAGAGGAAACAATTTGCATAAATTTGGTAACAACATCATCTGAGAGGCATCTACTGTAGTAATATTTTTCTTTAGGAGCCAAATAGTCAGAAATAGTAAAATCAAAGGTTAACAGACAATGGTCTGACAGTACAGGGTTATGAGGAGACACAACCAGATTTTCTGTTTCTATGCCATATGTCAGAACAAGGTCCAATGTATGGTGGAGATGAGTAGAATTTTTTACTTTCTGAGAAAACCCCATCAAGTCTAATATTGAATTAAATGCCACATTAAGACAATCACTATCTACATCTACATATATATTAAAGTCCCCTACTATAATTATTCTATCTGATTTCGGCACTACATCAGCTAAGAATTCGGCAAATTCGGATAAAAATTCTGAGTAGGTTGATGGAGGACGATAAACTATGGCAAATAAAATTGGGTTTAGCCTAAAATTGCTAAAGTGCCCAATACTAAGGACCAGGCCCTCAAAGGAATTATAACATGTTTTTTGCTTTACATTAACTAATAGTTTGGAATGGTAAATTGTTGCTACTCCTCCTCCACGAGCAGAACTTCTGGGATTTTGACAGTTTAAATAACCAGAGGGAGTTGATTCATTTAAACCAACATAATCCTCATGCCCTAACCAAGTCTCTGTAAGGGATATTAAATCAATCTGATGATCAATTAACAGATCATGGACTAACAGAGACTTGGGAGTTAGAGACCTAATATTTAACTAGAAAAGCACTCGGAGAGCGCAGACCTCCGCCAAGCGCCACAATTCCCCCCATACAGTGTTTGTGTGTACGTTTTCAGATTCCTTGAGCATGTAAACATATGACTAGCAATTGGATTCACAATGATTATGTGTTTATTTGACAGGGACAGTGCAATAAACACACAATTAATCAATGACAATCAATCTGATAGTGATAGGATTAGTGGTTCAGTAGTAAAAGCATTGCCTCCTTGGCGGAGGTAATAAACTGAAGTGTTGCTGTTGTGTCCATCTCCTCCACTGACGGATGCAAATTGGGTAGACAGGTTGCCGTGGGTTTTATATTATATTGTAACGTGCTGCTCGACATGGCGACGTCCCACCGGGAGGTTCGAACTCACGCCTCCCGCTCCGGAGTCCCGCACTCTACCTGTGTCGCCAATAGGGTCAACCCACTTGGCAAGCCAAGTAGGGTGCTCATATTGAGTTCGCTACAATATTATTTTTTTGGGGGTTGCGCTCCGCGGCAAACGAGAATTTAGAAGCTTCGCCGGCAGAGAGCTCGTTTTTGCGCAGCGCCTATGGCTGGCCGGTGAATTTCTGCCAAATGCGCAGCTCCTATGGCTGGCCGGGGAATTTCTGCCAAAGAATCCGTCGGCGGACAGCTGCCCGTGTGAGGTTTTGCAGTTGCGCGCAAACACAGGCACGCTGGTGGGCCCAGGCCAGCAGTGTTTTCCGCGTCCTTTTGTGCCTAAAACGTTGAAGAACGCAGAGTTTGTGTTGCAGACACGACGACCAGCGCCCTCCATTGCGCCTGCGCACATGTTGAAAATGGCTGTATGTCACAGTGTTGAATGAAAAATGCTTTAAAAAATTCCTGTATCCAGGACTTCCGGTCTGGACGCCATGGCGACTGCAGCTTAACACTGAAGCTCTCAGACCCAATCCAAGATAACACCTTGAAATTCAAACTTAACGGATTTTTGGAGGAGTGAAAATCAAAAGACAAAATCATCATGTCTAAAGGAAAACAGAAGAAACTGAAATTCTCCAGGCCAGGACACGTATCGGCCGGAGAATCTGAACTGGAAGATCTCCGTTCAGAAGACGAGGAACTGGTGGTAGCTAACAAAAAGGTTAGCCTGAAATCGCTATTTGAAGAGCTACGACGATTTCGCCGAGAGGTTACGGCCGAATTTCGGGAATTCAGAGAAGAATTGAAAAGGACAAACAGCAGAGTGGACCAGGCCGAGAACCGAATCTTGGAAACAGAGGAACGAATAAAAGTGCTCGAAGATTCTGTGCTGGACCTATGCAAAAGACAAGCATCTATAGAGGCTAAGCTAGCCAATGAAGAAGGAAGACAGAGAAGAGACAATATAAGAATTCATGGTCTGATAGAAGGAGCCGAAAACGGTTTTAACTCAATGGCAGAATGCGTGGAATCTTTACTAAGAGAGAAATTGGATATTCCACAAACCGCCGACTTAAACATAGAAAAGGCACATCGTTCATTAGCCGCTAGGCCAGCGGCGGAAGCGCCCCCACGTTCGGTGTTGGTAAGATTTTCCAATTTCAAAATAAAACAAGAGGTTGTCAGACTGGCTTGGCAGAAAAAAGGATTTATGCACCAGGAGAGAAAAGTCTTCGTGGAACACGATTACGCCCTGGAGGTCCTTAAAAAGCACAGGGAATACAATGACGCGAAAAAGGTGTTAAGAGAGAAGAAATTGCGCTTTCAGACGCCATTTCCTGCGAAGTTAAGGGTCTTCTATGGCGAAGAAACATGTCTCTATAATTCGGCGGAAGAAGCAACAGCTGACATGGCGAGAAGAGGGCTCCCGGTAACGGTATTTAAACCCGCAGCAGACCCGAGTGAGAAGATCAAAACGCAAACATGGACAACACAAAGACCTTCAAAATCCATGGGCCAGCAGCGGGAAACCCAGCGCCAGAGCGTCGCGGATAAACTGTCCGTTTTCAGGTTGGAATAGCGACCTTTTTTTTTTTTCTTGAATCAATCTGCACATCCAACCCCCCTCATACAAGGTAACAAACATTAAAGGAGATGCGTATTCAGCATGTGGTAAAACATTTCATGGAACAGTCATAATATTTGAAACAAATAAGTCTTTTTAATTAAAAAAAAAAAAAAAACTTGTTAAAATAGAAATGTGACAATAATCCACATGTTTTCCTCACACTAACAAATACTGTTTTTGCGTGAATGTTTGATGTGACGGGGGTGGGAGGGTGCACACAATTTCACAGGGTATAGGCATAAAAGGGAAAAAAAAAATCATTACAAGTTCGGATTGGGTTCTGAAACTCACGTTAAAAGCATGGGACAACTTACAGGGGTAAGAGAGGGCCCTCAACACGTAACAGAGTTTGAGGAATTTCCCTCAGGGCCTTCACTCCATCAAGGCTCTTACAGGGTCTTTAAAAAGACCTCAGCTCAGGAAGTTCTTTTGACAGCTTTTTGTTTTAAAGTTTTATACACTATGTTCTTAATGTTTTTCTTGTTTTTAATGTTCTTTCAGTTTCTGAGTAGCACAAAAGAGGGCCACCACACAGTTATACTAAACAAAACAACACAATGGAGAAACAGGGTGTAACCAAAATAATTTCATATAATGTAAAAGGAATCCTGAATCCAGTTAAAAGATCCAAGATTCTAGGCAAAATGAAAAAAGACAAAGCAGGAATAATATTTTTACAAGAAACCCACCTAACAGACGTGGAACACAATAAACTCAGTAGACAAGGGTTTAAAATGATCTCTTCATCTTCATATAAGTCAGGGAGGAGGAGGGGAGTAGCGACATTGATATCAACCAAAATTACATTTGAAAAAAAATCAGAACACAAAGATAAAGAAGGGAGATACAGTTTGGTAACTGGGCGGCTAGAGGGAGAAGATATCACCCTGCTGAATGTGTATGCTCCCCCAGGGGCTAACTGGAAATTTTATAAAAATGTATTTGACCTAATGATAACTAAAGCTCAAGGTTTAGTGATATGTGGTGGGGACTTCAATCTTAGACTGAATCCATACTGGGATGCTTCTGGTAATTCTCCACATCAAAATAACACCCAAAGCAGTAAGACTCGGATGCTACTAAAAGAAATGGGAATCTGTGATGTGTGGAGGGAACTCAACCCCAGTGTAAAAGACTATACATTTTACTCAACTCCACATTCATCTTACTCAAGGATTGACTATTTTTTATGTTTAATAGAGACATTGGAAGAGTAGAAACATGTAAAATAGGACTGATGGATCTCTCTGACCACAGTCCGATCTACATGGACTTAAATATCCAAAAATACACAAATAATACATTTTCTTGGAGGTTAAATTCAAATGTCCTGAAAGGACCATTGAAAGATGAATTGGAATCAGATATTCTCAGATATTTGGAAGAAAACGATAATGGAGAAGTATCCCCTTTAATACTGTGGGATGCATGCAAAGCTGTAATAAGAGGAAAGATTATTGCAAAACTGGCAACCCAAAAGAAACTAAGACAAGAAAAACTATCCACATTAGAGTCAGAACTTAGGAACCTAGAAAAAGAACACAAAGGCAACACTCATTCTACTGACTCGCTCAAGATTAAGGAAATTAAAAACCAAATAAATGAGATCTACACAATAGAAATCCAGAAGAAACTTACATTTTTGAAACAAAAATACTATGAAGCAGGCAGTAAATCAGCAAAATTGCTAGCCTATAAATTGAGGAAACATCAAACAGAAAGAGCAATCTACAAAATCAGAGACCCAGTATCAAAGGAAATAAAATTCAGAATTCAGGATATTCTTAAAAGCTTCGAGAATTACTATAAGAACTTATACTCCCACAAAAAACATAAAAACGCATCCGAGGCATTCCTAAACACATTAAACCTTCCCCAACTTATGGAGTCACAAAATAAAACACTACTGTCAGAAATACATCCTAAAGAATTGGAAAAAGCAATTATGAAACTTAAAGCTAACAAATCCCCAGGAGCTGATGGCTATACAGCAGAGTGGTACAAAACCTTTAAACAGCAACTATCTCCTCTCCTCCTGAAAACATTTAATTATGTCCTCCACACAGGGGAAATTCCCCCCCTCCTGGAGAGAAGGGGTCATTGCAGTTATACCTAAACCTGAAAAGGATAAACTAGAGTGCTCCAACTACAGACCAATCAGTGTACTAAATCAGGACTATAAGCTTTTTACCATTATCCTTGCCAAAAGGTTAGAAAATATACTGACAGACCTAATTCCTTTAGACCAAACAGGTTTTATAAGACAAAGACAGACACAAGACAACATTCGACGCACTTTACACATAATTCATCATATAAAAAAATATAACTTAAATGCAGTCATATTGGGATTAGATGCTGAAAAAGCATTCGATTCGGTTGACTGGTCTTTTCTATATAGAATCTTATCCAGTTTCAATTTTCATAACAACTTCATTAGAACTATACAGGCATTATATAAAAAACCAACAGCTAAAATAAGGATTAACGGTAATTTATCATCATCTTTTGAACTGGAAAGAGGATGTCGTCAGGGCTGCCCCCTGTCTCCACTGCTCTTTGCAATCTTCATAGAACCTCTGAGCCAATGGATAAGACAAAATCAAAAAATTCAAGGTATTACACTTGGTCAGAAGGAACATAAAATAGCACTCTTTGCTGATGACATTTTAATATACCTAGGGCAGCCGGACACTTCTTTACCAGAACTAACCTCAGTTTTTTCAGAGTATGGAGATTTATCGGGGTACAAATTAAACATGCATAAAACCCAAATTTTAACATTCAACTATGACCCAAATCATTATTCACTAAGCAAACTCAAAACTAACTGGGAGTCGGAATCTATGAAATATCTGGGGGTCAATATCCCGAAACAACTCAACAAAATTATATCACTAAACTATGATCCACTGGTGACAAAAATAAAATCTGACCTAGCAAGATGGAATATGATACCATTCTTGGGTATTGCACAAAGAATTGAAGCAGTCAAAATGAATATACTTCCACGTCTTCTATACCTTTTCCAAACAATACCGGTAGAACCTCCCAAAAAAACATGGCAGGAGCTGGACAGAAGGATCTCAAGATTCATATGGCAGGGCAAGAGACCTAGAATCAGATATAGAACCCTACAGCTAAACAAAGACAAAGGTGGGCTCGCACTGCCAAATATCAGGGACTACTTTAAAGCCGCACAAATTAAAACTTTAGTAGAGATATGTAACCCAGTCTACACTGCACAATGGAAGGAGATCGAATGCCAAATAACAAGTGACATCCCCCTACAGGCGATAATAGGGAACAATGCCTTACCTAAGCTTTTGAATAACACTAACCCGTGGATAGAGACCCCGCTAAAAATTTGGTTTAAGATAGTCAGAGAGAATCAAACTAAAGAGCCCTATTGACTTCTGCAATGGATTGCCTATGATCAAGACTTTACTCCTAATAAAACAGACACCAGATTTAAAAAGTGGAAGGAGAAAGGGCTGATAAAATATTACGATTTTTTTAAAGGGCAAATCTTAAGAAGTTTTGAAGATTTGAAAAAACAAGGCCTAATAAATCAAGACCTTTACAGGTTCTTCCAGCTTAGACACCACATAAACAATATACTTAAAAAGGAGGATTTGGAAAGGGCCCAGTCAGGTGTTCTGAAGGTCTTCTTAATGGCATATAAAGGGATCCCAGGGATCAGATACATTTCTAAAATATACCAAGGTCTTTAAGACTTAAAAGGAGACAACACATCTTATATAAAAGAGAGATGGGGAAAAAGAGGGGAATTTCACTTTACAACTGGAAATATGGGAAAAGCTAAATAAACAGCAATGGAAAAGTACCTCATCCCTGCAGTGGAGAGAATTTGGATGGAAAAACTTGGTAAGATTTTTCAGAACACCTGCACAAAACAAATTTACCCATAAGGGATTGAACTGTTGGCGCTTGTGTGGTGAAAAGACTGCAAATCATTTTCATGTGTTTTGGTCATGCCCAGTTATCCACCAATATTGGACCAATGTACAGACAATATTGGGGAAAATATTCAAAATAACAGTTCCCTTTTCTTTTGTAACTTTGTATTTGGGTTTACTACCGGACTCACTGGAAAGACGAGGAGAAAAATACTTATTCACTGTTTTAATATTGGCAAGTAAAAAAGCTCTAACTAAAAAATGGATGTTGAAGGACTGTCCTACACCTGAAGATTGGATTAACGTGATCCAAGACATTTACTCGATGGAAAAGTTGACATTCGCACTGAGACAGGACATGGATGGGTTCATGAACTTTTGGCAACCCTGAATCGCATATGTGTCTTCCATTAGATCTAATCTTTGACAAATACCATTTCAATAATGGTTCCGCTCTTTGTTCCAACTCTACTCAGATGCTCTTTTACCTTTATTTACTTACTTTTTCTTTTTGTTTGTTTTTTGCTGGTTTGTTTGTTCTTTTTTGTTTTTTGTTTTTTTTTTCTCTTTAATTTCACTTTTTCTTTCACTTTAAAAAAAAAAAAAGGGGTGTTGTAAGAATTAATCTTCCAATGTTGTCAGATATCAGAAAATAAGGGAACATGTGATGAAAATGTAAACAATGCATTGCTGTAACGACCTGTATACCCTTTACAAAAACTTAAATTAAAAAAAAAAAAAAAAAAATTCCTGTATCCAGATGGTGAACCGGATCACCCCCAAAATTTAATCAGTTCTTCCTTGTACCATTTCCAACAACGCCTGAAAGTTTCATGGAAATCCGTCCAAGATTTTTTGAGTTATCTTGCTAACCAACAGACAGACAGAGAGACAGACAGACAGACAGACAAACAAACACACAGACAAACCCTGGCAAAAACATAACCTCCTCCTGGCCTTTTCGGCCTGGCGGAGGTAATAAACTGCATTTAATTTTTAAATTTTGAGGGGGAAGAGAGGCCAAATCATTCAATTTAGAGGCTTCATGTTTAATTTGAGTTTTACCAACTTTTTGTTTAATCACTTTGGGATGCTTATACATTATATTTTTATTTACTTTGGAGGGAGCAGACAATGATTCTCTGATATGGAAGACAGAGGCTAAGTTGAGGGGTGACGGATACCTGGGAGCAACTCTGCGATCCACATGGTGAGGACATCGATGGCCTCACTCACACCATCACGGACTACATCAACTTCTGTGTGGACAACACCATACCCACCAAGACCACACGGTGTTGCTCGAACAACAAACCCTGGATCAACCCTGAGATAAAAACGCTTCTGAGAGAGAAGAAGAGGATCTTCAGGTCGGGGAACAGGGAGATGCTGACGTCCGTACAGAGGGAGCTAGGGAGGAAGGGAGGAAGATCAGAGAAGGCAAGGACAGCTTCAGGAAGAAGATGGAGGACAAGCTGCAACAGAGCGACATCGGTGGAGTCTGGAGAAATCTCAAAACCATCTCTGGGCTCCAGAATACCTCCTCCCAGGCCACGGGGGGCAGGGAGTGGGTGAACAATCTGAACCTGTTTTTTAATAGGTTTGACCAACCGCCCTCCCCTCCACCTGCACAACAACCACTGCTGCCTCTACTGTCATCGAGACCTGCTGTCCACCCCTCCTCCACCAACACCCCCCCACTCCCAGCACACAGCCCCCCAACCTGACCCTCACTGAGACCCAGGTGAGGACGGAGCTGAAGAAGGTCAAGGCGAGGAAGGCCTTGGGTCCGGACTGCATCAGCGCGAAGCTCCTCAAGTCCTGTGCAGACCAACTGTATGGGATTGTGGAGCACATCTTCAACCTGAGCCTGAAGCTGAGGAGGGTACCACAGTTGTGGAAAACATCTTGTGTGGTACCCGTATCAAAGACGTCCCACTCCAGAGACCTGAACAGCTACAGACCAGTGGCCCTGACGTCTCACCTAATGAAGACCCTGGAGAGACTGCTCCTTGCTCACCTCTGCCCCCTGGTGGGACCAGCGATGGATCCACTCCAGTTCGCCTACCAGCATGGCATTGGGGTGGAGGATGCAGTGATCTTCCTCCTTCACCGTTCCCTGTTCCACCTGGAGAAGCCTGGGAACACGGTGAGGATCATGTTCTTTGACTTCTCCAGTGCTTTCAACACCATCCAACCATTGATCCTGAGGGACAAGCTGCTGTGTGCAGGGGTGGACCAGCACCTGTCATCGTGGATTCTGGACTACTTCACAAACCGGCCACAGTTTGTGAGAACCCGGGATTGTGTGTCTGACACAATCATTGGCAGCACGGGGGCCCCCCAGGGAACGGTTTTGGCTCCCTTCCTGTTCACCCTTTATACTGCGGACTTCTCACACAACACAGCACACTGCCATCTACAGAAGTTCTCCGACAACTCTGCGATCATCGGCCTCATCTCCAACGGAGATGAAGCTGAGTACAGAGGACTTATCCAGGACTTCGTGGACTGGTGCCATCGGACCTGCCTCCAGATCAACGCGAGGAAAACTAAGGAGCTGGCGGTGGACTGCTGCAGGCAAGGACAACCCCTCACAGCACCAGTAAACATCCAGGGAACAGACATTGAGATGGTGATATCCTACAAGTACCTGGGTGTTCATCTGAACAATAAACTAGACTGGTCACACAATACCGACGCACTCTACAAGAAGGGACAGTGCAGGCTGTTCCTACTGAGGAGGCTCAGGTCTTTTGGTGTACAAGGGGTGCTCCTGAAGGCCTTCTACGATTCGGTGGTGGCATCAGCCATCACTTTTGGAGTGGTCTGCTGGGGCAGTGGCATCACAGCAGCCGATAGGAAGAGACTGAACAAACTGATCAAGAAAGCTAGCTCTGTCCTGGGGAAACGCCTTGACCCAGTGGAGGAGATAGAAGAGAGAAGGATCATCTCTCCTATCTGTCATAGAAGAAGCTGTCATCTCTGCTGGAGTCCAAGACCCACCCTATGCAGGACATACTGAATGCACTGAGGAGCTCATTTAGCAGTAGGCTACATCATCCTAGGTGCGCGACCAAGAGGTTTCGCACGTCCTTCCTACCTACGGCTGTCAGACTTTATAACTTAAGCAGGGCTGCTCGCAGAGATAGCAAAAAAACGTGACGACCTAATAGTATTGAATGCAAAAGATGCAGCAGACTTACACAAAATGGTCCCCTCCAGTATACAACTAGGACAATATAAATCGCTACGGAGGGTGACAGTATGTATGGGTACATATTCATACTATGTGGGGTAACTAAATAGACTGTTATGCTGTTTATTCCATCTAGCTACAATGCTCTGCACTGTGTATATATATTTATGTGTACATATGTATATTCACTGCTCTTATTTTCTTATCTTCTAAATTATTGCTCTGAGTGTTGCTATCCCTGTGCTGTTGCAATCCTGGAATTTCCCCGTTGTGGGACTAATAAAGGCTTATCTTATCTTATTTAAGTAGGTGAAAGATATAAAAGCTCTTTCCAAGCCATTCTAGGACAATGAAAGATTTTTTGTGTTTAAAAAGTCACAATATACTGTTTTGGGCAATACACAATAGTTTTTGAGGTGGTTTTAGGTAGTTTTAGAGCCGCCAGAGTGCATCTTTAATGGAAATTACAAGATGATTCCAACATTCTTTGCCGTGATCAAGTGATTCCATACTATTTTCCTGTACTTAATGTGCAAAAGCCATTATTTACAGCATTTTTGGTTATTTTTTGAGTTTTGTTTTTTTTTTTTACCAACAAAATTTAACCGCTGAATGGCCACTCTCAAAGACAGATGATTCCCCAATTTTTGCCATGGGTTCTATAACATTCCTACATACGGTAAATGTATCTTCTTAATGCATTCAGGAAAGCAGAAAAATGTATTTTTTTTCTTCCTCATGATGATTTTGCATAATTACTTTTGCCACTGCACTGACATCCTCTGTATCCATTTATTCAGTGATGGTGTATTAATCCTGATTCTAGGCTCCAGCTTTGTGTGGTTTGAGTCCATTGAGAAATCACTTTCCTTTGGTGATCTTTGAGAGACCATTGAAAGTTCATTGAGACAACTGGCCATTTTTTCATTGCTCACTGTCCTCTCAATGTGCTCCACCCCTGTGTACAGGGAGTAGAGGAGCACGAGAAACCTCTCAAACGCTCACCAATCTCCGTGGTCGGCCAAGAAACACTCAATGATCCCTCAGTGATCTCTCAAGGATCTAGAGCTCTATGGATCATCATGACGGTTGCTGAAAATTAAATTTTTGATCTCCCAAACATTTACACAGAAATAGCTTTTTCAGGCTTCTTGAGATCGTTGAGGGATCAGGCTAATTTTTGATCTCTCAATGGTCACCCAACGGTCTCTATTCTGTGTAAAGGGGCCCTAATCAAACTACACTAAATTAAACACATTTTATGATGTGTACATGCTGTTAATTATTAACATGGTCCCTCCTTAAAGAGCCAAATTACTACAATGTCTTGTTATGTGTTAATGAAATCCAAAAAGAGGGTGAAAAAGCAATAATTTAGATGGATCCGAGAATAGCTGTTCCAGGTCTGGTATTTCCTGTTTTAGCATCAACACAGAGTGTTCTGTACGGGTCAGCCAGCACGTGCTTGGGCTTCACTGCTCATGTGTGTTGTGTAAAGACGGAACTGCAGGAATAGACCAGACAATTCTCCCTCTACCATCCGGGACCCTGCCCCCTTTTAGCCCCAAGTTCACCCGCTACACCTCTCCATTCCAGCACAGTCTAGTTGCCTCACAAACAGGAACTCATCTCAGCCTCACTGGATGACCCGGTCACGCTCTCTCATCACTGTGGATGTGAGAATGTCTGGTTTTGGTGTGGGTGACCCATTGGAAGACACAGGAAGTGGACCAGGCATAGTGGTCCAAAAAAAAAAGTCTCACTAAGGTCACAAAAGTTTAATTTTGTCGAGCAGGTTCCTTGATGCTCCTTTACTCGGCCTTGAGCACAAATTAACACATACCCCGTGATCTTTCTCAGTTGTTTTATCAAATCTGAAGGGAAGAATGGCTGCCCTGTGATTCCAAAGCTTTTGTTAGTTAATACACTACCGTTCAAAAGTTTGGGGTCACTTAGAAATTTCCTTATTTTTGAAAGAAAAGCACTTTTTTCAATGAAGATAACTTTAAACTAATCAGAAATACACTCTATACATTGCTAATGTGGTAAATGACTATTATAGCTGCAAATACTGTGGGTGTTTATATATTTACATATTTATTCCATCTAGCTACAATGCTCTGCACTGTGTGTTCATATATTCATATATTTATTCCATCCAGCTACAATGCTCTGCACTGTGTGTCTGTGTGTGTGTGTATATATATATATTTTATAGTAATACGTACATATGTTTATTAGCTGCTCTTGCTTGCTTGTTTTTTTTTTTTTTTTTTTTTCTTGCCTTCTGATTGTTGCTCTGAGTGTTGCTATCCCTGTGCTGTTGCAATCCTGGAATTTCCCCGTTGTGGGACTAATAAAGGCTTATCTTATCTTATCTTAAATGTCTGGTTTTTGGTGCAATATGTACATAGGTGTATAGAGGCCCATTTCCAGCAACTATCACTCCGGTGTTCTAATGGTACAATGTGTTTGCTCATTGCGTCAGAAGGCTAATGGATGATTAGAAAACCCTTGTGCAATCATGTTAGGTCTGCAATGCTGTAATTGCTGCAAATGGAGGATTCTTTGACGAAAGCAAAGTTTGAAGGAAAAAATTATTATTTCAAATACAAATCATTATTTCTAACCTTGTCAATGTCTTGACTATATTTTCTATTCATTTTACAACTCATGGTGGTAAATAAGTGTGACTTTTCATGGAAAACACAAAATGATTGTCTGGGTGACCCCAAACTTTTGAACGGTAGTGTATATAAACCCACAATCCCTTTATATACTTCTACACATATTGGCCATTGGTTTAGAATACTGTAGCTCATGGATGACTGCCTCAGATATTTTTATCGTTCGACTTTTTTTTCTTTCCAGTTTCAGGTGGGAAACCAGATGCCAAAATGATCTTTTAAACTGACAAACATCATATGTGTCACTTGTGGCAAAATTCAGTCGGGATCAAAAGATAATTTTGCTCTTGCCATTCACTTCAATGGAGATTTTTTTCTGATTTAAGATCCCATATGCGGAACTAGAGTGGGTGCAACTTAAGGCAGGGGTTCTCAACTGGTCTTATCCTGAGACCCTCGTTTTCCTATGGTCATTAACTCGCAACCCACTTATATAGAAATCAAAGCATGCAAATGTGTTGTTCAAAGACACCCTCTGAAAACATGTACATCATTTTTAAAACATTAATACACATTTATTTATACGTGCAAAGTGTGTTTCAGAGCACATTATTAAGAAACTGAGGACTAACAGACTAAAACAACTGCCTTACTGAATAAAATAAAATTGAATATCAACACTGCACAAAATAAATCAGGCTACAAAATTAAATATTTCACTTCTTTGGTTATCTCTGCATCCAGAACACAAACTGAGGAGGAACATGACATCTGCATGTATAAAAAGTGAATAAAATAAATATCAAAACTGCACAAAATCAAAAAGGCCCACAAAATGAGATGTTTTTACCTAACCAGTCATTTGTGGAAGTCAGTGAGACAGTTGGGCCTGTGCTTTACCCTTGATCAGAGTTTCAAAGTCTGGGGTGACAGTGGGGGGAGCAACTCTCAGATCATGCTCACTGCTCAGTGTCCAGTCTGTTTCTGGATCAAAGTAGAGAAGCCACTTTCACACAAATAGGTCGTGCTGAATGGTAACATTATTTTGACTGCATGAATGGCGAGAGATGACTGCTCAACCTTCACATTGCTGCACCAAAAGCGGGATAGGCTTACCTCGACAAATCTCTCTGTGATGTCCTCAGCTCCTGGAGTCGTCTCTGAAAAAACTCCACCGGCTCGTCTTTGCATGTGGGATGTTTTATTTCTAAATGGGGCTTAAGTTTGGATGGTTTCATGCTCTCATGTGCAAGCACTTCACTACAAATTCCACATTGCGGCTTCTGTCCCTTTTTATCCTCAATGTATGAAAATCCACATTTCAAATACTCTGGGTCATATTTGCGCTTCGCCATTTCACCTCTGAATAGCAACAACACAAACTTGAGGTTACCATGCCTACTGCACCAGAGAGCTGCGCCTCTCTGACACATGCCTGTCAAAATAAAAGTTTTTTCAAAATAAGACAAGTCCAACCTCAGATGTAACTGAACCTCAGAATATTATTTATTTTTTGACCTGCTGTCCATGATCCACTCAAAACTGGTCTGCAACCCATCAGTTGAGGATCTCTGACTTGAGGTGCATTCAGACCAAAAGCAAACGGGCAAATTTTTCATGCGGCGTGATTACATTTTAACTCTACGTAAACCCGTGAATAGACATGAATTAACCATCTGAGTTAGTTGCAGACAGGCGAAGTTGCCTTTATAACTTCTGCAGCTGTGCTCAACCTGCTGTGGAAATTCCCAAAATACTGTCACGTTTAGGTTTACATTATTCAATGGGGCCTCACCTGAAAAAATTGTCCCTCTCTACAAAATTTCACTTGGATGATGGTTGTTTACATTACTAACCTGCTAGCGTTGTTGGGACGTCTGTGGCAGGAGTCCATTCATTCATTCATCTTCTTCAGCTTAATCCTTTTCGGGTCGCGGGGGCGGGGGGGGGGGGGGCTGGAGCCTATCCCAGCATCTTTTGGGCGAGAGGCAGGGTACACCCTGGATAGGTCGCCAGTCCATCGCAGGGCCAACACAGAGAGACAGACATCCATTCACTCTCACAGTCATACCTAAGGACAATTTAGAATCCCCATTTTGATGACAATTAACCTAACTTTCATGTTTTTGGCATGTGGGAGGAAACCGGAGAAATCCCGGAGTAAACCCACGCAGACACGGGGAGAACATGCAAACTCCACACAGATCACTGTTGGTTGGGGGCTGGGATCGAACCCAGGATCCCCTGGCCAAGGGTGAGTTGCTGTGCTGCCGCAGTGCTAACCACTCTGCCACCGCGCCGCCCATGGGTGAAAAATTCCGACGCTCCGATTCAGCTGCAGAGCTCCTGGTCCATTTGTCTCCAGGTGAGTGTCAGTCTCATTTTCAAACTAGTTTACTCTCCAGTGTTGATACTTTTACTCCTGTGACAGCAGAATTTCAGGGCATTACAAGCTAGCGCCATCCCTCAGACGTAAAAGCGTGAATGCATGAGATTTGCATATGCTTGCCTCTTTCCAATGACTTTGTATACATTCGGCCACACAAAAAATTTGCTTTGCTTTTGGTCTGAATGCACCTTCAAGCCCAATTCATGGTAGCAAAAATGCGTTGGTATGCGAACTAGCACAGTGGACACATTTGTGTGCAAACCCTATGCAGAGTGTGAGCGCTGACCGAGCGCATGCGGCCCCCAAAAAGGGTACGCACGTACAAGTATGCAAATGGCCGCGGTGAACTGCACATGTGCCCGGAAACTCCCGCCAGAGGGAAGTACTGAACAATCCGCCAATACTGGGTGAACAAATGTCCGTCTTTTTACCCGTCTGATTTCTTCACCTGCTACTAAACAGCAAAAGCTCCTGTTTGTCTTGATTATCATTGTATTCACGTATCTCCATCGCTTCAGCCATTTTAAACATCCATCTGCCACTGTGCTCTTCTTTTGTGTTCGGATGTAACACTGTGAATAGACATGAATTCACCATCTGAATGAGTTGCAGACAGACGAAGTTGCCTTTATGACTTCTGCAGCTGTGTTCAGCCTGCTGTGGAAATTCCCAAACACTGTTGTGGTTAGGTTTACATTATTCGACGGGGTCTCACCTGAAAAAATTGTCCCTGTCTCCAAAATTTCACCTGGATGATGGTTGTTTACACTGCTAGCCTGCTAGCCTTGTTAGCACATCCATGGCAGGAGTCCGTGGGTAAAAAAAACTGACACTTTGATTCATCTGCAGAGCTCCCGGTCCATCTGTCTCCAGGTAAGTGTCAGTCTAATTTTCAAACTAGTTTACTCTCCAGTGTTGATACTTTTTCTCCTGTGATGCCAGAATCTCAGGACCATTACAAGCTAGTGCAATCCCTCGGATGTGAATGCGTGAATGCACGTGAATGCGTGAATGCACAAGATTCGTGTGTGCTCGCGTCTTTCTATTGACTTTGTATGCATTTGCACCATGCAAAAAATTTGCTTTGCGTTTGGTCTGAATGCACCTTTAGGCTCTCTATTACAAGTGCGTCAAAACCAACTTGGGGGAAAGGGTTAGCATATTAGCATGAAAGATATGTGGTCAGAATCGGTGAGCATGTTCACACATACCGAAGAGTGATGGCCAAACAACAAAGGATTTGCCTCCAATTTGGGGCTTTTGGATGACAACAACTACAATTCATCACCAATTTCAAAATCAGGCTTAAAGTCTTGTAGTGTGAACTAAGCTTAAAAGCAGCAGCGAACATCATGAATGCTGAAACTCTCAGCTTGTATTTTCATTTAGTATACAGTGTTTCCTCTGGCTTAAAGACCTTGGCGCAGTGGCAACATATTTTTCCTGGGGGGGGGGGCAGTAAACATACCGGAATATGTTAATTTTATACCATATATTTCTTTTTAAAATTTTACATAGTAACGTTGCATATAGAACTCACCATTTGAAGTATTGTACAACCGAGCCTTAAATATTGGGCCAGTTGGGGTCCCACCCAGACATCTGTGTTTAGACTTTTTAGTGGTGTTATCCTTCTGTCCTTCCTCTGCCTGAACACTTTCCTCTCCTTGGCTCCTCTCTTCTGTCTCATCTTGCCCTCTCTGAGCTCTGTCTAATTCAGGTTCTCTCTCTGTATATGGTGGTATACAAACAGGTTAGAAAATATCAAGTGTCATGTTTTGTCCTGTAGGATTTTTTTGTCATGGTTTACATAAATGACAAAAATATGTGTATTTTTTGTATTTTTATTCTAGTGTTTCTTTTTTTCCATTGAGAGAGTAGGGAAGGGAAAGAAACATTCATAATAGTAATGTACTCATGCATACTTAAATTATATGATCAGGTGGGTATAGTAACCAGAAATTCTCCTCATGTAAAAGCAGTGCTTTGAAATTAATAAGTAAAAGAAGACAGCCAAAAATTTCTAGTTGAGTTAAGGGTACAAAGAGCACCTACTTAAAAACTTGAGTAATGACTTCAGTCTTGAAGGTTTGAGGCTTTTCTCAAAAAATTATAACAGTTTTCGTATAGTTTTCTACTTTTCTCTGTAAATCTAAAGTTGAAGCCATTTTCCTCAAATCTGTAATTTCCTCTTGTAAAACTGACTTTTCTTGTGCATTTGAAACTTTATTATAAATCTTTGGATTATTTTATGACTAATTTTGTCTGTCTTTTTAAATAAAATTACTGTTTTTTTAGATAAATTTGAAACAGACTGTGGTAATTTTTTTTTTTTTACTTTTTCCTTATAACAATTTACATTTTTGACCATAACTTTGCAGTCCGAACCGAACAATAATTTAACTCTGATTACAAAGAAAAAATGCTAATAAAATTGTAATTAATGAAATAAATGCTTTTCTAGTTTTGAAATCAGATGTTGACACGTTTAGTTTGTCTGAAGGCTGCTGACAGATTAAAGTCATTGACTTCGTGAATTTCGATCATCTTAACCTGCCAGGTACATAATAGGGAACTGTAGCGGACTCTAAAGTCATAATTCACCACAATATGTGCTCATGTCCAGAATGATCTGTTTAGGCAGTTATAGTTGTGCTCTTAGGCACCTCGCTAGGCAGCCGCTGAAGGACCTCAGTTTTGAGTGAAACGAGAGCTAGCGTTTTTAGCTGTTGTTTTTTGTCATTGCCGCTGGAGAATAAAAACGGCACGCCTGCTTGTGCAAGAAAAGAGAGAAATTGCCAGTCTCTTCATTCCTGCAATTCCTACAGAACATATCTTAATGTTGTAGTGGCTGGTGAAATATATCCTCAGCAATTCATCAGCCCCCCTTGCCTTTCCCTTCATATTAAGCCGGCTGCATATGAATTCTAACCACATCTTTACCTCCACCAAAGGGGGAGGTTATGTGATCATCGGCGTTGGTTTGTCTGTTTGTTTGTTTGTTTGTCTGTCTGTTTGTTTGTCTGTCTGTTTGTTTGTCTGTTAGCAAGATAACTCAAGAAGTTATGGACGGATTTTCATGAAATTTTCACAGATTGTCAGAAATGGGGTATCCTACAGATGATTAGATTTTGGTGGTGATCCGGATCACCGTCCACAAGAAAACCGCCATTACGCAAAATGCCATTTTCGTGAATAACTACTGAACCACTAATCCTATCATTGTCAATCCAATTGCTAGTCATATGTTTTCAGGGCCAAGGAATCTGAAAACGTACACACAAACACTGTATGGGGGGAACTGTGGCCGCCATTACCGAAAAGGCCATTTTCAAGAATAAACTACTGAAACACTAATCCTATCATTGTCAATCCAATTGCTAGTCATATGTTTTCATGGTCAAGGAAGCTGAAAACGTACACACAAACACTGTATGGGGGGAACTGTAGTGCTAACCCGCCATTACGCAAAAGGCCATTTTCGTGAATAACTACTGAACCACTAATCTTATCATTGTCAATCCAATTGCTTGTCATATGTTTTCAGGGTCAAGGAATCTGAAAACGTACACACAAACACTGTATGGGGGGAACTGTGGCGCTACACCGCCATTACGGAAAATGCCATTTTCCTCAATAACTACTCAACCACTAATCCTATCATTGTGAATCCAATTGCTTGTCATATGTTTTCATGGTCAAGGAATCTGAAAACGTACACACAAACACTGTATGGGAGGAACTGTGGCCGCCATTACGGAAAATGCCATTTTCGTGAATAACTACTGAACCACTAATCCTATCATTGTCAATCCAATTGCTACTCATATGTTTTCATGGTCAAGGAATCTGAAAACGTACACACAAACACTGTATGGGGGGAACTGTAGTGCTACACCGCCATTACGGAAAATGCCATTTTCCTCAATAACTACTCAACCACTAATCCTATCATTGTGAATCCAATTGCTTGTCATATGTTTTCATGGTCAAGGAATCTGAAAACGTACACACAAACACTGTATGGGAGGAACTGTGGCCGCCATTATGGAAAATCCCATTTTCCACAATAACTACTGAACCACTAATCCTATCATTGTCAATCCAATTGCTAGTCATATGTTTTCATGGTCAAGGAATCTGAAAACGTACACACAAACACTGTATGGGAGGAACTGTGGCCGCCATTACGGAAAATGCCATTTTCGTGAATAACTACTGAACCACTGCTTCTCATATGTTTTCATGATCAAGGAATCTCAAGACTGTATGGGCGGAACTGCGGCGCTTGGCGGAGGTCTGCGCTCTCCGAGTGCTTTTCTAGTTTAGCTAAGTGACTCTTCCATTATTGCTCCCGTTTCCAGTGGGTTAAAACCATGATTAACGCCTCCAGTGTTTACATACCTCTTATGATTTTTTCTGTGTTTAAAGTACTTGAACAAACTCATGTTTCTGTCGGACAGTCGCGCTTAGCGAGACACTCTGCCTGCTGACTGACTGGAAAACTCGTGTGGGCACGGCGCTTCTAAACTCTGTGCAGATGACGGCCATGTGCGTTGTTCGTATGTGCGCTTGTGGAAAGCCATTGCTTCATATATTTTTCTTAATAAATTCGTATCTCCTTGGCATGGCAGTAAAACTTCTGGTGTGGCGGCCCGCCACCGAGAAGTGTTACCAGAAGAAACCCTGGTATACTTGTAATACTTCACCTGTAATTCCATGACTGTCTCGAACAGTCATCACTTTTTAGCACAGCAGAAGTCACTCAGACTATAGGAATATGCCCCTACAAAAACAACACAAACCCTGAGAGAGACAAGCATCAACTTTATTCATTTGCTGGAGACTGAGAGCCAAAGGGAATATCTTATATCTTGCAGTCTATACCCATCACTCTTCCCTGTCTGGCTATTTTTCTCATTTGTCATTGAGCAACAATAGTATTAATTTTATATTAAGGTTATGGTTATTGAGACTGAAATTAATGGAATTATTCCCATTTCCGGGCAGCGCGGTGGCAGAGTGGTTAGCACTGCGGCAGCACAGCAACTCACCCTTGGCTGGGGGATCGTGGGTTCGATCCCAGCCCCCGACCAACAGTGATCTGTGTGGAGTTTGCATGTTCTCCCCTTGTCTGTGTGGGTTTACTCCGGGATTTCTCCGGTTTCCTCCCACATGCCAAAAACATGCAAGTTAGGTTAATTGGCATCAAACTGGGGATTCTAAATTGTCCTTAGGTATGACTGTGAGAGTGAATGGTTGTCTGTCTCTCTGTGTTGGCCCTGCGATGGACTGGTGATCTGTCCAGGGTGTACCCTGCCTCTCGCCCAAAGATGCTGGGATAGGCTCCAGCCTCCCCCGCGACCCAGAAAGGATTAAGCGGAAGAAGATGGATGGATGAATGGATATTCCCATTTCCCAAATTAAAGGTCCCATATTTTGCATTTTCCAGGGATTAACTTTAAATTTTGGCATCTAAATAGAAATGCCAAAACCATTTCTATGTTGCTTTACAGCTCATTAATGAAGCTGTCTGTGAAACTTTGTCTGAATCTGTTGGTTAACAAGCTCCTAATATTTGTTCTTCTTCTTTTAGATTTGATTGGCGGTTGGCAACCAGCTTACAAGTGCCACGTACTTCACTCTATATCATCACTGTATCTGGTCAGGAGCTGTAACGGTACAGTAGGAGCAAGTTTGTTTTGCTAACTTGCTAACTGCGTAGCTTATTGGTGTGTGGTGTCATGAAACCTACGAAGTGGAATCTCCTTGTTTCTTTAAGAGACATTAAGGCAGTGGATATTTCTTTGTGAAGTGAGCGTTTTCATATCATAACAGTATGCATGCGATCCATGGCCTTAATTTAGAATTAACAGAAAGTTTTGCACAATATGGGAACTTTAAATATCTCCGTGTGTGGTAGCGTCAAAGTCCTAAAAATAGTCTATGTTTTACATATGTATCATATACTGTATGTTTTAGTAGTGGACCTAACAGGCATCAGTTATGAATGAAAAATCCCCTCCATGAATCAGATTATCAGTCTGTCACATTGTTGACATTTTAGTATTTTAGGGCATTTAGGGCAAGCCAAGGAGCATGATTTTGGTTAAAGGCTAAGGGCCCTATTTTGACGGTCAACAGTGGACTTTTACACCTTACTTCCCACCTCATGCCAGTGTTTTGTTAGCTACTGTCAGCACATTGTCTGTTTTTTATGCTTTGCATCACACCATCTAATTACCAGTAGACAGTGCGCTGGTTTTGCGCTGGGAAGCAGAGGCTTATTTGTTTTGGGGGCAGTGGTGGCCAAATGGTTAGGGATGTGGACTGGTGACTGGATGGTCGCTGGTTCAATCCCAGGACCAACAGGATCAAATCTTGGTGGGACAGATGATATGGCAGTGTTTGCCCCACCCTCCTTAACTCCACTGTGGTGCCCTTGAGCAAGGCCCTTAACCCCAACTGCTCCAGTGCAGCTGCTCAATGGCCACAGGTCAGTCTGTGGTTGGACTGGGCAGTTCCAGGTGTGAATGTGAACAGGGTGTCCTTGAAAATGAGTTTGCTTCTCAATGGACCTTCCCTGTATATTTAAAGGTTGAATAAAAATTTCAGAGAGGCGTTGCAGTGCACAATCTCATGCACATCGGTATGACCATGTGCTTTTGATCCAGAAAAAAGGAGGTCTGTCATCAGACAAGCATGCGCATTGTTTAATGCTATTTCAGCAGTGAGTTTTGAAATCACACAGGTTCTACTGGCAGGAGCTCAGGAAGAAACATGCGTTGGAATTTTCACTTATTTAATGGAGAGTTGTCGAGTTATAATCACCTGTCATTTTTTTAATTATAGTATGATGATACTCAATAGTTTTTTAGTCCGTCCACATTCTCATTTTAATTGTGGACTTTACTGGACTTACCGCATATACATGAAGCATTAATGCATCCTCCCCAGCTGCATCATGGTGTGGTGTGGAAGCTGCATCTCCTTGGGACGAGTTGGATTATGTGGCCATGATTGAGGACATGGCAGCCAGCTCCCAGAGCTGCAGGTCCCGAAAGGATGAGAGGCTGTGCTGGTGTGGAGTAGCCAATTTGCTGATTAAACCCGGCGTCCGCTACCATCCTCAGGTGGTTAGGCTGTCCCTTCCTCCACTTCTGCCGATACCATCTGCCTCCTCCTCGCCCACTCCGTCAGTTCCACAACATCATCCTGCTTCAGACCACCGCAGGAAACAGCCCGCCTCTCGGACAGCCCATTCTCTGACGCCAATATGGAAGCCCTCCACAGTAGTAGTAGTAGTAGTAGATTAGTTTATTTGACAGGGACAGTGCAATAAACATAGACAATTAATCAAAGACAATCAATCTGATGTGTTGCACATAGAGTGTATAGCTATTAGCTAATTTGCAACTCTTGTCCCTGGATGGGCTTTAGAAAAAAGAATCAAGATAAAAAATATACACAATAACCACATACATCAATGCAGAAAAATTATAAATACACAATTATAAATATTATAAATATTATAAATACACAAATATAACAGCCTGACTCACATTTAACATAAATATTATAAATATTATAAATACACAAATATAACAGCCTGACTCACATTTAACACATATAACATAACTCACATTTGCCTATTTCAGGCCTTCCTCCCTCCGTCACTCACTATAAACAAACACATTTATTCCTTCCCTTCATTCACTCTCACTTTGCAGACAATTAATTCATACATGAGTACATTCTTGTTTATTTTTCAGCCAGTTTTTAACATTTTTAGTGAATGTTTTAAAGTCCGTTATTATTTTAATTTCATTTGGCATTGTGTTCCAGATGTGACTGCCCTTTATAGAGAAAGCTGTTTGTCCAAATGTGGTTCTGCGGTGGAATATTTTACAGTTATTGTTAACAGAACTCCTGGTGGCTCTGCTGCTGTCCTGTCTTTGGACGAAACCAGCAAGTGGCTCGGGTGCTGATTTATGGAAACATTTGAACGTTAATTTCAGAAGACAGAGGTCAATGAAGCTCTCAAAACTCAATAGGTTGTATTTTTTTAAAACATTACAGTGATGCCACCTAATGGGCTTTTTGTCCAAGATTTTTAGGGTTTGATTATATAATGAACCTATATGTCTTATTGTGGAAGGGGCTGCTTGAGCCCAGACTGTCAAACAGTATGATATATGAGAAAAAACCATAGAATGCATATACAGTGCAGCTGCTTCGTAAGGTATGTAATATCTAATTAATTTAAAGCAGTTCAGATTTTTTTTTACTGTTTTTGAAATTTTCTTTATATGAAGATTAAATTTGAGTTGAGGATCTAGTACAATGCCAAGGTATTTGAATTCTGTAGCTAAACTGATGTCATGATCATGTATATTAACTTTAAAATGTTGCAGGTTACATTTTTTGATTGAAAAGCACATTGAGACTGTTTTCTGAAGGTTCAGCAATAGATGGTTCTTGAGGAGCCACTCTTGGACATCAACCATACTTGTAGACAGTACATCTGCAGCCTGTGCTGGAGTCTTGGCAGCTGTGTAAATAACTGCATCATCTGCATAAAGTTGGCATGTTGCAGCTGAGCAGTGTAACGGCAAGTCATTAATAAAAATGCTGAAAAGTAAAGGACCAAGAATGGACCCTTGTGGGGTACCCATGCGGTTGTTTAAAAATGAGGATTTATCCTGGTGAACTTTTACACACTGTTCTCTATTCTGGAGATAAGATGCAAACCATTCTAATGTATTTGGGGAGAAGTTAAAAGATACCATTTTGGATAAAAGCAAACTGTGGTTTACAGTATCGAAAGCCTTTTTGAGATCTAGAAAAACAGCTCCTACCACATTACCCCTGTCCAAGGACTGTTTGACGTTTTCAATAAGGCAACAATTTGCTGTTTCTGTTGAGTATCCTGGTCTAAAACCAAATTGATGTGGATGAAGAAGTTGACTGTCTTGTAAGTAGTCTATCAGCTGTGTAGCTACAACTTTTTCAAGAACCTTAGATAGGACTGGTAAAATAGAGATTGGGCGGTAATTGCATATATCGTCTTTACTGCCTGATTTATGAACTGGTATGACGACAGCTTTTTTCCAGCCAGATGGAAATGTACTAGACCTAATGGAGAGATTAATGAGATGAGTCAGTGATTTGATTAATATTTTGCTGTGCATTTTGAGAAAGGAGGTGCTCATATTGTAGATATCATTAGTTTTTGAGTTTGACAGTGTTTTAACAATACCAGCAATTAACTTCTCATTTACCTCATCGATGTGAAAAGTATCTGTTGGAAGTATGGAATTTGTGTTGTTGAGCACATTTGGCAGCACAAAATTTTTTGTTAAGTCTTCCACAGAGCCCACAAAGTGTGAATTAAATTCATTTGCCAAAGTAGCCTTGTCACTGACGGTCTTGCCATTGATTCTAAGTTCCTTTACCCCCTTCTGATCGTTTTTTTTATTAGTTAAGTTATTTAAATGCCTCCATAGGGAACTGTTGTTACCCTTTGCATGATCTATCAGTTTATTGTAATAAGATATTTTTGATTTTCGCAGCTCATGTACCACTTTATTTCTTAAACTTTTGTACACAAGGTGATCATTTTGTAGTTTGGAGGTTAGTGATGTTTTCAGTGCATAGTCTCGCCTCTTCATAAGTTTTCTTATTTCATTATTTAACCATGGTAGGCTAATCTTCTGTTGTCTACTTTTAATTTGCTTTGAAAATTTTTCTATAGACTTTGTGATTGTTGCAGTTATAAAATTACAACAATCATCTACTTCACATGTTGACATGAGCTGCTCCCAATTTTGATTCTCTAAGTAATGTTCAAACTCCTCATTTTTTGATTTGGGGATAATAAAATTTGATTTGTCAATATCGACTCCCCCAAAATACTGTAGTCGCTTTTTAGTAAGTTTCCTGACAGCAAGAACCATGTTATGATCTGAGAGACCAGTTACAAGATTATAGGTTCTGGTTATTCGTTCTGGTTTATTAGTAAATACCATGTCAATAAGTGTTCTGGATTGTTTGGTTATCCTGGTGGGTCCTTTGATGATTTGCTGGTAATTAAATTTAGTCATGAGGCTTTTCAGTTTTTGTTTGTCTTTTTTATCAGACCAGTTGATATTAAAGTCACCATGAATTATCGTTTCTCTGTTCTTCTCAAGTTGTTTAACCAGATCACTTAATTCATTATAAAAGGAAGAGTTGTGTGACGGTGGGTTGTACACTACTGCAATGTTGAAATTCATTACCGGAGAGAGACATACATTAACAGCTAAACATTCAAGTGAAGTATTCAAATCAACCAGTTGACATTTATATTTCTTTTTGATGTAAATTAAAACACCTCCTCCCCTCCCTACCTGCCTGTCTTTTCTAAAACACTGGTAGCCCACAATATCGATCATATTAGTGTCTATGTTCCTGTGTAGCCAGCTTTCTGAGAGACAAAGGTAGTCCAGATTTGAGTCCAACAGCAACACCGAAATCTCATCTCTTTTGGGGATTATGCTCCGTATGTTTAAATGACCGCCGAGGATCCCCTTTGGTTTAGCCTTGGTGTCCCAAAGAACTCGTGCATGATTAACAGTTTGGAAAAATAAATGTTGTTTTTGCTTTTGTACAGCTCGGTTTTGTGCTAACCCAGTGGTCTGCTGTTTAATAGTGGCAGGTCCAGGGTTAAGGTGAATATCTCCTGCCAGAAGTAGCAGAACTAACAGAACTTTAATTGTATATCCTCTGCCATATTGTGATTTTTGCTTAACAGCCATGTTTGCCTTAATTTGGAAGTTTTTGCTCAGGGCTTTTAAAGACCACATAGAGTGTAGGGTGAGATGTCCAAGCCCAAATCCATACAGATAAAACTTTTTAACTTCACCTTTGGTTGAGTTTGTCGGAAAATCCTTCTTGTTGCAGGTCCAGACACACAAAGACAAAACGAAGAGGAAGTAGAGAAGTAGAGAAGGCTTATTAGTGGTGCCCATCAGCCCACTTTTTAATCCGGTGGCAGCCATCTTCAGTCTTTCTTGGAAAGAAGGAAAAAGAAAATCTGTGGATAGTAAAATAAATTCTGCTTATATCGCCAGAATCTGATCCGATCGTCCTCGAATCCAGCTGGGCCTCAGCTAGCCAACTAGCCCCTCCGTTGCTGGTCTCGTTGCTCATAGTCGCCGTAACTGGTCTCCCGTCCCGCTCCTCCAACCGAGTCTCGTCACACACCGCCGCTGCCACCGAGCTCCGCTGAGGTCACGGTAAGTCCTCCGCTAGGCACCGCCACCTACCGTCGTCTGCCTGGGTGAAATCTCTGCTGAGCCCCGTCAACAAATAGCCGCTTGCCTGGTAGTATCTCCGCTGGGCCTCGCAGCTGGGCTTCGATTCAGGCTGGTGTAAGGTGGAATGACTGGCGCCAGCATTAAGCTAACTAGCGTTAGCTTAGCAATCGCTTCGGGTAGTCTCGTCGCACACCGCCGCTGCAGTCACGGTAAGTCCTCTGCTGGGCACCGCCGCCTACCGCCGTCTGCCTGGGTGAAATCTCTGCTGAGCCCCGTCAACAAATAGCCGCCTGCCTGGTAGTATCTCCGCTGGGCCTCGCAGCTGGGCTTTGATTCAGGCTGGTGTTAGGTGGAATGGCTGGCGCCAGCATTAAGCTAACTAGCGTTAGCTTAGCAGTCGCTTCAGGTAGGGCACATCAGTGAATCACAAGGAAGCGCTGGAATCGCTGGGCAGTTTACTCACAGTGGCCGGATAAAAGCGATCAAAGGGGTAATCCACCGGAGGTATGTCCGATCGCTGTAGGTTAGTTATTTAGAGACTGGCGCCAGCATTAAGCTAGCTAGTGTTAGCTTAGCAATCGCTTCAGGTAGCATTAAGCTAACTAGTGTTAGCTTAGCAATCGCTTCAGGAAGGCGCAGGAAGTCGCTGGAGAAAGGCGATTAAAGGGCAATCCAGCGGAGGTGGCAATTCAGCCCGTGCGTGTTCGCCACGAGCGCCGATCGCTGCAGGCCAGCCACTTTTAATGGCAAAATCAGTGACTTTGTCTCAGCACTGAAAAAGTGTGACCATCCCGGTCGCCATCTTGAGTCAAATCAAGTCAAATCAAATCAGTAGTGCAGCCGCCCTCACTCTCTCTTCCAGTTGAACTCCCAGCTTTCTCCAGGTCTGTAGCTGCTGCCTCCCGCTCTTCCACGGCGCCATTCTCTGCTGCTGAGAGGTCCATCCTGTTTTCCCCGGCCACGTCCGTCTCCGTGAAAGAGGTGGTGGCTCCTCCACAGTCGTCAGAGAGGCCCAAGCTCTCCATAGACGCGGAGAGGGATGACTATTCACCGGCTGCAGCATATAACATCGCTCACCGGGATGACAGAACATTTCATTCTATTCCAATTTTTGATGATATGCTTTGCCTGCTTCTCGGTAGGGAGGCTCAGATAATGCAGTCTCCTGAGCTCTCCCTACCTGCTGCAGCAGTTAACTGCTCAGCAACTCTCTCTGTGTCCTTTTCCTTGGTTCCTGAGTGTCTGCTGGCCATGGAACAGAACTGCAAAACGAGGGAGGAGCCCGTGGTCCTGGAGAACCCAATTCCAGTGCCAGTGGTGAGCCAACCCCCAGCTGCCACATCAAATGAGCCACCTGCATGGGTCGCTCCTGCCTGGGGGCATCCAGATTGCGACTACCATCAGAGTCAGCGACTGAGCTGGACCTCCCTGAGACCATGCCCGAGACGTTGTCATCGTCTGAATTGACAGAGTCCTGGACGGTAGTGGAGCTCAAGCTCAGACAAGTGCTCTACCTTGTTTTTCTCTTTACTGTCTAGGAGAAATCTTGCCTGACTCTTGGTGGGAATTGCCAGGTGCAGCCGTCAACTGCACCTGAGCTCACCCTGCTGGGCTCTGCCGCTGCCGGCGACCCTGACTCTGTTTCTCTCCCTGTTATTTCTGAGCCTCCTCCCAGATCCATCCATTTCAGATGTCTTCGTGGTTCCAGATTCACCACCTGAAGTCGGCGTAGGTCCAGCTGCCCCTGCTGAGGACATCGCTGGTGCAGCTCTCCCTCTGCCCGAGGCTGTTGTGTGGGTCCCTCCTCGGTCTGAGTGTCCGTGGGTGCTGCGTTCCGGCCGGGGACCCTCGTGGTTGCTGCGCCCCAGCCTCAACACGACGTGGGTGCTGCGCTCCAGTTTGGGTTTGCCATGGGTGCTACGCCCCAGCCCGTGGTCCACCAAGGATGCAGCCTTGGCCCAATCCGGGTCCACCGAGGGTGCAGCCTTGGCCCAATCCAGGTCCACCGAGGGTGCAGCGTTGACCCAGCCTGGAGCCACCAAGGGTGCTGCAGTGGTCCAACCTGGGGCCACTGAGGGTGCTGCAGAGGTCCAGCCCGGGGCCATGAAGGGTGCTGCAGTGCTCCAGCCCGGGGCCATGGAGGGTGCTGCAGTGCTCCAGCCCGGGGCCACGGAGGGTGCTGCAGTGCTCCAGCCTGGAGCCACTGCGGGTGCAACAGAGCTCCAGCCTGGAGTCACCGCGGGTGATGCAGATCCTCAGCCAGACACCGTTGGGGTCTCCTATCCTCTTCCGTTCAACATCGCCGTGGGTCCTCCTATGGGAGGGCTGCCTCTTGGGTCATCCCTGTGGTCCAAGTGGCTAAAGTACTCAGGCCGACTGCCAGATAGACTGAGCCGCTGGGTTGGGTGGCCAATATTCTCGGGCAGGCCACCCGACTCCTTCCACCTGGCCGTTCGGCTGGCCTGGGACTTTGGTCGCCCGCCCGAACTGGTGAAGGGGTCCCAGGGCCCTGGTGTAGCGCAGGTGTGGGTCATGAGCGGGTTTGTTTTTTTCCTCCTAGCCTGTTTCCCCCACCTCCCTCCCGGGGTGGTTTTGTGATGTACCTCTTTCTCTTGGGGGGGGGGGGGGGCTGTCTTTTGGGTGTTACCTGGGGGTGTCTGGAATCCACCCCTTAAAGTGGGGGGCTCTGTCATGTGTCTAAGCTCAGGTTTTCTCTGAGGTCATACCCTCACTTGATGTTTTGTATTGTATGCCTGATTAGTTTGACTTTGTTAGTTTTCTGTATTTACTTTGGGGTTGTTTTCACTTGTGCCTCCCCTTTCCTGGACGCTCCCTTCCACTGCTCACAGCCTGCCTTCTCAGCTCAGCTGTGGGCAGTTGGGTTAATTAGGCTCTGCTCGCTCAGTGAGTCCACACCTGCAGCTCATTTACCTATATGTATTTATGCACTGCCTTTCCACTACTCATTGTGGCTAAATTGGATGTCAACACTGTTTTTTTTCTCTATGAACCTACCTCTGTATCCTCAACTTCACCAGCCTCTGAAGTTATCTTCTCCTGAGCTCTCCCTGCTCAGAGGCTACAGCCTGTAAGTTTGTCTTGTTTGCATTTTGTTTTTGAACTATTTTGGACTCTTATGTTCCTTTTTGTTCATTAATTGCACAAACACCATCCAGCGTGTGAGTTTGTCCCTCCTGCCCCGAGGGGCACTCATGACAAAATCTGTTAATGCTGCTCTTGAGGCCAGTGTTTTTCAGGGGTGCCCTGGTTTGTTCAGATTTTTGTGGGACATTATTTAATTTAACTTCTTAATTGTCCAAAAAATTGCAAATAAGTTGCTGCTGTTGTGCATGGGTGCCTTCAGAACCTATATACAACAATGACAAATTATTGACCAATTAACAAGTGGAATGAGATAATTAATTTCCCACAGAAACCTGAACATATCAGAGCACCCTGGTTAAAACACTGCTTCAGGTAATAAGAAACTTTAATTTCCTAAAAACAAATGAATAATTCAGACTATTCAAATTTATATTGTTGCACTTGTCTGCGTTGTTCATTTGCTATAAAGAGAATTTATTTGTTTTATTGTATACATTTTATATATTGGAGAATTTACTGCTGGCAGTTTGCAGTTTTTTTTTTTTTTTTTTTTTTGTCAAAGCTGTTCCCACTTATACAAAAGATAAGCAGTTTTATGTTTTGCATTTTGTTTCCTTACTGTACCGAAAATGAACCGAACCGTGACCTTAAAACCAAGGTATATACTGAACCGTGATTTTAGCGTACTGTTACACCCCTTATTTATATATATATAATAGTTTTAGACCCCGTGATGTTAAATTCTTCACACAACAATTGAAAAACTTCCCACACCATCCAGGCTCAATCTCAGTAACCATAGTCTGGGTCTCAAACTTCAACCATCACATAGTATCCACACCACTAATGTATTCCAGCATACCCAAAAGGGCACCTTGGTACAGGGTGTCTTGAATCTGTGCAGGGCACAATGAAATCTCAAGACTAGGCATTCTGGAGTGAAATGTGCTGCCCAGTGTAAGAAAGCGTGGTTTCAGTGGCAGGTTATGGGTCCTCCAACAGGATAATGACCTAAAACACGCAGCTAAAAACACCCAAGAATGGCTAATAACAGAATACTGGGCTATTCTAAAGTGGACTTCTATGAGTCCTGATCTAAATCTATAGTTTTGGACTGAGTCCTTTGAGGAAACTGGAGTGACTGTGGAGATCACTGAAGATCATTGCTAGATCAAAAATTGGTCAGCTCTCTCAATGATCTCCACCCCTGTGTAAAGGGGATATGAGCAAGACTTAATATTAACTTTTTTGCTCACCGGCCACTGTGGCTAGTGATTTTCCAAAGTTATTAGTCACTCACCCTTTTCACTAGCCGCAATTTTGTAGTTGGAAAATTATGTTTAATATGATAAAATTTGACTGTTGCATGCTACAATTTAGTTGAATTAAATGTACAACCTTTTTAAATGTAATGACTCTTATACATACATAAAAATAGCAAGACAAACATTAGTTATTAACAGCAGTAAATACTGTAAAACAGTTGTGAAAAATATTTGCAATGTGAGAGTGAAGTACAGGTAGATTTGGGATCCGTCCCAATTCTCATTTCTACCCTGTCCCCTTGGCCCTTGAAATCAAGGGCCCCTTGTTCTCATCAGAAAAAAGAAGGAAAAGAAAACTGATGTGAAAAAAAGTTTCATCTTACAGAGAAAAATGTCTCAAATTTACACAAACTATTCTAATCGGTAGAAAAAGTCAAAAATGTACTAGAAATAAAGCTTCATTTGTTCTTTACAGCAACAAATCACAGTCACTTTTTCTCTCTGTGGTCCATCCATCCATCTTCTTCCGCTTTATCCTTTTTGGGTCGCGGGGGGGGGGGGTGGGGCTGGAGCCTATCCCAGCATCTCTGTGTGGTAACAAAACTTAAATTTGCACAACTGTGGACATTAAACAGGAGCTTCTTGCTCTAAAAATACTCATGTTTAACCACAGAGGTAGGAGCTGATGTTGGGGGCTACTCACTGCTCAGACAACAGGTGATCAGCTGTCCCGATGATCTGACCACTGAGAGCGGGTACAGGTGTGTCTGCCGGCTGCTGTCTGTTTGTCCACAGCAAGTTCACTTTGGAATCAGTCTGGAGAAACAGCAACAGAGTCTGGCTCTGCTCTGTGCTCAATATGAGAAGTCGCCACCCTCCACAGCATTTCTTCCCATCGGGTCGCGGTGTGAACTGGGGCAGGACAGGAAACCGACCCGCGGAGCAGACTGTCTGTGGCTTTACAGGGGTCCAGCCCAACTCCGTTCATGGTGACAAGGGCCCAGTGAGCACACACTGTGTGCAGATAGTGCTTCTGAGAGTTGTAGTTTTCTAATCTCACATTGCAGACTGGTTTTATTTTATTTATTTTTAGATGCCATCTAAGAAAACTACGACCTGCCAAAGTGGCTAGTGGGAGTCACTACCTGTCATTGCTGAAATCTACCTGCCAGTGGCAGGTGTTAATAGCAAGCCCTGGATATGAGCAATTTTTGCTGTCATATCAGCAGGCAGATTGTCTGTATTTCAGTATCGTCCCGGTAACCGATGACCATTGTAGTCATGAAACATAAAGTGTGATGACCATTCGACCGGTAGTACTGCATCTACAGTTTTTATCCACCACTCAACACAGTACCATTAACAGAACAACACCGCTATCCACTGACCCATGCAGCTATCATGTCTAAAAATGAACAGCATGCATGACTTTACAGCTTCCTTTATCTCTGTGTAATTTTCACCTATTTAAAACTTTTATTACATGTTGATGAGCTTGTTGGCATGAGCTATGAAGTAATTGAAAAGTGAAATGTGCTGTGCCTCCACAGTGGGTCTACATGTATGAGCCTGTTAAAAATTACTGCAAAAATCTGACTAGTAATTATCACCAGGGGTTGAAGTCATTACATTTTTTCCCCAAATAGCATTTCAAAATGACAGAAAATCAAAGGAAGCCTCAATCAGAATATAGCACTTACTTAAACTCACTTTCTTTCCAATGAGCTCATGCTAGCTGAAATAATGTTATTCTGCACAGGATCAAACCGCGAATGTTGTGAATGGTGTGATGAAAGAATATGGTCGAAACTGTTTTGGTTTTGGCTTCTTGTTTCTGTGGGAAACAGTCGAGGGCTCCTGCAAGTTGAAGCTTCAACAAGACTGAAGTAAGTGGTGAAAGATTGAAGTATATTATAGTCCTAAAACCAAAACAAATAAGGCCCAAGATGAAAATTAGCTACTGTAGCTGCAGGCCTGCTGTGTTAGCTACTTGTAGGCTTAATATTTACATGCTGCGATAGAGTCAGCACAGAACCTGATCTTCTACACTGATTGAAACAGTGCTGGCTTGCCAACAACTATATTAAGACACAGTTTTAAGTGCACCCTCGGTATCTTAATACACCCTTCAGTCATTCATAGTGTAACTGCTCGTAAACATTCAAGAGCAATTGGGTGTCGTTCAGATGGAAGGCTGCTTTTGTCAGGAGACAAACGCACTTGTGTTTCATCCCCCCTTCCCTTTTTCTGAGATATATGCTGCTGGATCATTCTTCATCATGTCAGTTTCATATAGAGCAGCCAGAAATTGTACTCAAGTACTGATACTAGGGCTGGGCAATAATCCATCCATCCATCCATCCATCCATCCATCCATTGCTGAAGAAAAAGCATGTTGAAGCTTGCTTAAAGTTTGCTGCACATTTGGGTAAGCCAGTAAGATACTGTGAGAATATAGTCTGGTCAGATGACACCAAAATTGAACTTTTTGGAAGCCACAACACACAGCATGTTTGGAGGAGAAATGGCACTGCACATCCCATCATGGTGTGGGAGTGTTTTTCAGCATATGGTACTGGCAGACATCATATAATTGAAGGAAAGATGAATGGACAAATGTGCAGAGACATCCTTGATAAGAATCTGTTGCTATCTGCCAAGATGCTGAAGATGAAACGAGGGTGGACATTTCAGCAAGACAATGATCCCAAACACACAGCCAAGGAAACTCTCAACTGGCTCCAGAGAAGGAAAAAAAAGCTGCTAGAATGGCCCAGTCAGTCACCTGACCTGAATCCAATTGAAAATCTATGGAACAAACTGAAGATCAGACTTCATAGAAGACACCCATGGAACCTTCAAGATTTGACAGTTTGTGTGGAAGAATGGGCTAAAATCACTCCTGAGCAATGTCTGCATCTAGTTTTTCCATATAGGTGGCGTCTGGAAGCTGTTATTACCAACAATGTTTTTCTACTAAATATTAAATGAATTTGGCCAAATGTGTTCAGTACTTATTCCCTGTGTCATTCCACTTTATTAAATATAACTTGTTACTGTGAACATAGTTGCCTTGATTTCTTTGTATGTGTGGATTACTTGGGTTGTTACTGATATCTGGTGAGAATCTCAGGTCAATGGCTCCATCAGAAATATGTTTAATGAGACAAGTGTTGACGTGTTCAATACTTAGTTTCCCCGCTGCACAATTGATTTATTAACTGTATCTGATTCTGCTACCACAGGTGGCCATATCCCCCCTTTGGACTTTTTTTTCTAGTTGACATGTTACACCACAGACCCAGCAACCAATCAACAAACAAGTTAGCTACAGTTCTGGATATTTTGTTCCTGTTAACTCAGCAAGAATTGCCTCTCCTTGTTTGTCCAGGAATGCATGGATTTGGCCATCTTTGTTTCTGTGAAGTTATGGGCCAGAACACAGGGAAACAGAGTGCCTAGGCCAGTTTGGGCCAGATTGTGGCCTCTGTGGTCTATGACTCTGATCACATTATCTATGTGTTATTCAGACTTTGACAAATTCAGTTTAGTATGATTTCAACTGGTTGAAGAGGTTTACATGTATTTTAAGTCTTTTTTTGTCAGACTAAAACAGTAAATCATTTTATTCAAATGTCATGTAAGTGTACTGATTCAAGGCTGGTTAATGTTGCAGCTTAGTCGCATGTTTTGTCAAGTTTGAAATCAACATCATTTATGCTAAGACGTCCACATTTTAGGTTGGTATTACAAAGCTTCTTCCAGACTGAAAAGAAAACAGGGTTTTAACGTGTGCTCGGGAATGTATCTCTGAAATTTTCAGATGCAGATTCCAGTATGGCTCTTCTGCTCCTTGGTGACACCATGGGAACGGAGGATGGGGTCAGGCTACTTTACAGATGAAGCAGATGCTCAATGTCTGACAGAGTGAAAAAGTGGATGAACTCAATTCAAATTGGCAAAATCAAAAGAATCTTAAAATATGAGCAAATGCACTAATGTGAAAGTACAGCGGCTTTCTTCAAAAATGTGCTTAAGTAACAATAAAAATCAGCCTATATTGAAGCTACTCAGTAAAATACAATACTGTGTAGAAATTACTAGTACGAGTACTTCAGTAACTAACTCATTCAGAGGTTGCGCTACAATGTATTGCTGTCGGTGAAGGTGATGAACAGGGTTGTCAATATTGTACAAATTTTCCTTCACTGCTAAAAATTACCAGTCAATGACGGCGAATTCTCGGTTAACGCAACCTCAGAACTCATTACTACCCACCTCTGCTTTGGTATTCTCGGAGGAAAAGCCAAAGCCATAATTTGTCCTATTTTCTACTTTGTTGTAACAGCATCTGGCCTCATATATTAAAGCTCCAGAGCTCTGCACAGGCTGATGCATCTGCTCAGGCCTCACAACACAAAGCCAACATTGTTTCAAAATTGTCTTTCTGATGAGAACATGGAGATGTTTCTGCAACACTCTCCAGATCATATTTCTCCCCGGTCTCCATACCTCTCCATTGTCTTGTCATTACTTGTCTACTTTTCCTCCCTAATAAGCATGTATTAGCGCTGCAGATTTATTCAGATGACATGAGGCTGATGAGGAATACTTTATAGTGATTGATTTGTTCACTAATCAAAAACTGATGCTGTCACTGATGAATGCTTCATATCTTTTTAACTTTTGGCAGTTTATCACAGCATGGATCATACAATTTTGTGTCTTATGAACCTCTACCGTACTCCCTTCTCCTTTGGAAAGAAAAGAACACACACTTAGCTTTGTTATAGAGCGATAAACCTCCAGCACTCCAGACCACCCTTTATGATCTGATTTTTACTCCAATGCTGTCAAATGCCAAATCTTTTTTTTTCCAATTTTGCCACAGTATAAGGAGCATTAAATTTAATTTAATAGTGAGTGAATCTTAGATAAAGAACTGAGATGATCTCTGCTGTTCAGCAATGTTTGGCCCTTTTGTTTCTATGTTTCTGAGCAGGATGATATGGGGCCATGCTGCAGCCACATTTATTCCCATAGGATGAATGACATTAGCAACCGACATGGTAGGCAATTAGTAGTAAGTGGGATTAACATAGCATACGCTAATGAGCCAGTGATTTACAGGATTTGGGTAGATAGCATTCATTATGGATAAAACAGATCCACAGGCCTAAGCAGTAAGGATGAAAAGTCATGCCTTACAATGTTATGACACAAATCTAATTTGTGATAAAGTCACTCTTGGTCATGACAATTTTTCGTGCAGACCAGTGAGAGTCTGCTAATGTGAGTGCTTCCGGGATGATGATGTGGCATTGGGTGCTGTGGGGACAGCACAGCAGTCACACACCTGCTGTTGGTAACATCTGCTAAGTTATGAGGTTGTCTGCAGACTTCAGCCCAAATGGCAAGAGAGTGATAGATTTGCCTAAAGAAATCTGCTGCATGCACTGGCTGTCCCTCAGCTCATTACAAGGCTTAAATCAATAACTCAGAAAAGCAATGACTGACAAATAACTGAATGTACTTGCATTCAAGATGATTGGAACTGATAAAGAGCTTGTTTTTGTCATGCAGTAATAACTATGGAGACAATTCAAAGTGGTAGAAGGACCACTTGGTTACATTTTTGGCTCTTGGATTAAGTCTTATGCTCCATTCAGCGGTAAGCACCACAAGTGGTTCAGAAGTAATATATCCATGAATGAAGTTCCCAGTAAAGTGGCAGCCATCTTGTTTTCGACACTACCATTTCATTTTGCTTGTAGTTTCATGCTCTGTGCAACAATCACATCAGTTGGACTTGGTAATAATAAGATCATTGCTAAAATTTAAGCTCATTTATAAATTATGTTTTATTTCTTACTCAGAACTCCAACTGGATTCTAACTGTGGTTAATCAAACTTAACCTCAGGTGGTTTTCAGATATGGATGTGTATTGTCTGAAAAAATATGCTGTTTTTGACAATTTGATGTTTCATTGCAAAACAGTTGATCTGTCTCTTCATAAGTGCTTGTTGAGGTATGAGGTGTGTATTATTTCATGCAATACATAATAATTCTCAGTTCACTCTTCACTTTAATTTCCTGAGCTTTTAAACATGCTTTATCCACCACAGCTCATCGTGGCTGGGTCGCCTGTGCCTTTCTTGGACAATCAGCAAAACATAAACGTACCAGTGACATACACATAAAAAAGAACCAACAGTTATTGCACATAACACACAACAAAACAGTGCATAATACCTCTTATTTTTATCACTAACTATCCATTTATCGCAACATATTGCACCCACACACACTTCATCTTGTATTTCTTAATAATTTAATTGATATGTATAGAATAAGGAAAATGTGTATATTTTCAGCTTGCAGACTAATAAGCTGTATTCCTGCCTGAGGGCATCAGCTCATACCCCTTTTGAAGAATGTGAGTTGGATCAGGAGTGATTTTTAAGGCCTTATCACTTCACTTTCTTCTCAAAAATGTCTTGAAGAGAGGATCAGGCTTTGAAGTTGTGATCTGAGACTGACGGTCAGTTCACCACACCACGTTGCAATAATGGATTCAATGGCTGCTCTGTAAAATAACAGCACAATATGAGCACTAAGTCGATTGGTATTGGTTTGTCTGCACGCTTAACCTACAATATTCCTTCCATTTTCTAAGCCACTTATACTGTTTAGGGTCACAGATGAGCTTCCAGCTTCTTTGGGGTACACTACGGACAAGATGGCAAATCCATCACATGCCCATCACAGATGGACAAGCACACACTGTCCCACTCAGACCTGTGAATACTCCAGCATCACTCTTGTGCATGTTTTTGGGCTGTTGGAGGAAACCAGTACATGTGGAGCAAACCCCCAGAAGCACAGGGAGAACATGTAGACTCCATGCAGACAGGCCCCTGTGCAGCCAGTAGGTTTGGACCCTTTTCACTGAGGTGGCTGTGCTAACCGTCACACCTCTATGCTCATGCCATTTCCCCGACTGTATTTACAAATGTGCGTTACACAGCTTGTACAAGAGGAATCAGAATCAGAATCAGATTTATTGCCATTGTTCATGTAGTACACAAACTAGGAATTTGTCTCGGTGCAATGCTGCAACATTAAACATGATAAAATAAAAGAAATAAACTATACATGCAATAAAGTGTAGAATAAGAATGAGTAATACTAGTCGGCAGTTTTAAATATATTAGCGAGCAGCAGATATTGTGGAGAACCATATAGTGCAGTCGGTAATGCAAAAAGAAAAAAGTGATGATTGACATGAGTCTGGTTGAGCTGCTGTACATAGTGCACGAGAGTCAATAAGTCACTTAGTGTTCAGCAGTCTGATGGCAGATGGGAAGAAGCTGTTCATGTGACGGGAGGTTTTAGGAAGCAGATTGAAGCAGATATTTCCCAACACCCCCCCCCCCCCCAAAAAAAATAAATAAATAAATGAATGTATGTTTAGAAGTGTGTGTTAAAATGTATTCAGTGACGTAAAGATGATTACAGTGTGTGGCTTGTGAGTCCACTCACTGTCAGCCACAGGAAGCGACGTTCAGGTGGCTCATTTCTGCCAGATGAGTGAGTCAGGAGACGGCATGTGGCGTCTACATGTCAGAATGTCCAGGAAGAAGCCAGAGGCCTCGAGGAGAGTACCTGTCTGTGGCATCTTCTGCACCTATCTGTAATTTGTGCACCAAGGTGTGTTGTTACTAAAAGTTTTTTTTTTTAATTATTTTTATTGATTATTGCTGTTAGTGTGGATGTCATTAAAGTGTTGGTTCAAACTTTTTGTACAGAAAAGAAATTTAAAAATTATATTGGAAAATATAGTTTGTTTGTTGGTGGGTGGTAAAGTGATTACAGTATATGTGACATCTACATCAGCCCTCATTGTGCTGATGTCATACTGCATTTATCTCATTGAAAAGAATAGCGGAGTGTTCAGGCTTGAAAACGCCCTCTCAGCCACAGTGTCATTAACCATCATTAACCGTCTACTTTCAGGGATGCTTGATGCTGCCTGTCCTCTGGTTGACTAATGCACATTTTTCTTGTCCATTTTTGCTTTGTCTCAAGTGAGATCTGTGCGTGTGCATGCATTCACGTCTCTGTGATGGTGAGCTTTTGTGCGTGCTTGCATGAGAAGGCCAGAGGGGCAGGTGGCAGGGCGGGACAGGGAGGTATGTGCTCCCCCCTCTGTCTGCCCTCGGCTGGCACAGTGTGGTGTGATGTCCGCTCTCGGTCAGCTCTCACTGCAAGGATCCAAGCGAAAACACACGCTTCTTTTCTGCTTAGCTTTCACACGCACTCATCACCTCCACAGGCTGTAGAAATGTGTCATCCAGACTCAACTGGTGGATTAATGTAGTTAGACATTAACAGCTGGAAAGTTATCGGCTGACTACCAAATTTATGCTTAACATTTGCTTGTTGGACCTTCTCAAATGTGACAGTTTGCTTCTACACTTTAAACTCTCCGTGTAGATGCTTTTGCTTACAGGGGATGCTTCGATTTTAAAAACTATTGGATTTCTGAAGGTTTAATGACCAAGCATGTCAACTTTGGACAAAAAGAATTAAGACTAAGAACAGAGTATTATGAAACTGCCTTCTAAGGCCACTGTCCAGTACATTGGATAGTCATGCTGAAGTAATTATTATTTAATAATTTTATCCCACAACAGGAAAAGACAGATCTGATAGATGATTAGTCAGTACTTCAGCCAGAAATTTTCTTTCAGTGTGAAAAGGACTAACTGGAGTTGTGTAATACATTTAACTTGCTTGTGTATCACTGACTGGAAACCTGCTTTGCTGCAATGGGAGTGTGTAGAACTGCTTAAAGGGGTCATTGACTGAAAAAGTGTGTTTTTGTAGGTTGTAACCTTCAGGTGGGTCTCTATCCAGGTTGTGGTGAATATCAGGGTGTAAGCCTCCATCATTGATGGCTTGGTTTATTATTTATGGTTGTGACATTACTTTTGAAAGTAATGTACAAGTTTACAACCATTTAAAAGCTACATCAATATAATAAGTTTGCTACATTTATCCTAATCCTGCTGAAAAAAGTAAAACATTGTGCCTTATGTCAAAACATCATTCCTTCATATTTACCTTTTATTTTCTAGAGAATACAACATAGCTCCTGGGATCACTAGGGCACGCAAACCCCCCACCACGATAAGGTGACGATCCATGAGGGGGGATCGTTCTTAGTCTGGCCCTTCACCCAGGACCATTTTGTCTTGGGTGACCCTCCCTGAGGCAAATTGCCCCAGACAACATAGAATTGCCCCGGACAACATTGCCCCGGAATACCCCTCATGGATTGTCACCTTATTGTGGTGTGGGGTTTGCGTGCCCTAGTGATCCCAGGAGCTATGTTGTCCGGGGCAGTTTGCCTCTAGTAGGGTCACCTAAGACAAACTGGTCCTGGGTGAAGTGCCAGACTAAGAACAATCCAACAGACTCTCATGATAAATATTAGAACAAGGATTCAGTGTACCCCGCCTGGTATGGGGTTACTGGGGCCCCACCCTGGAGCCAGGCCAGGGGGAGGGGCTCGATGGCTAGCATCTGGTGGCTGGGTTTCCGCCCATGGGACCCGGCCGGGCTCAGCCCAAAAGAGTTACATGGGTCCACCCTCCAGTGGGCTCACCACCTGCAGATGTGGATCTGCTCCAAGGCTGTGGTCTGATCCAAGGCTTTCTAAACTGGCTTTTGGTACGTGGAATGTCACCTCTCTGGTGGGGAAGGAGCCTGAGCTGGTGCATGAGGTTGAGAGATACTGGCTAGATATTGTTGGCCTCACCTCAACACACAGCTCTGGTTCCGTAACCAGTCTCCTGGAGAGGGGCTGGAGCTTGGCCTACTCTGGAGTTGCCCCGGGTGAGAGGCGACGAGCAGGGGTGGATATTCTTGTATCCCCTCACCTTGCTGCCTCTATATTGGAGTTTTCCCCGGTGGATGAAAGGGTTGTTTCCCTGCACCTTTGGGTAGGGAAGCGGGTCCAGACCGCGGGTCCAGGCCATGTTCTCCATCACTTTGTGCCTATGCACCAAGTGATGGTTCAGAGTGTCCACCCTTTTTGGAGTCTCTGACTTGGGTGCTGGAGATTGCTCCTCTTGGAGACTCCATTGCCCTACTGGGGGATTTCAATGCGCACGTGGGCAATGACAGTGAAACCTGGAAGGGGGTGATTGGGAAGAATGGCCTGCCCGATCTGAACCTGAGTGATGTTCAGTTATTGGACTTCTGTGCTAACCACAGTTTGGCCATAACGAACACCATGTTCAAGCATAAGGGTGTCCATATGTGTACCTGGCACTATGATACCCTAGATTGCAGGTCAATGATCGATTTTGTTATCATGTCATCAGACCTGCGACCGTATGTCTTGGACACTCAGGTAAAGAGAGGTGCAGAGCTGTCAACTGATCACCACCGGGTGGTAAATTGGACCTGGTAGACCCAAACGTATAGTGAGGGTGTGATGGGAACGTCTGACTGAGGCCCCTGTCCGGGAGGTCTTCAACTCCCACCTACTGAAGAACTTCAGCCACATTCTGAGGGAGTCTGGAGACATGGAGTCTGAATGGGCCATGTTCTCCACCTCCATTGTTGAAGCGGCTGCCCAAAGCTGCGGCCACAAGGTCGTCGGGGCATCTCGTGGTGGCAACCCCCAAACCAAGTGGTGGACACCAGTGGTGAGGGGGGCCAATAAGCTGAAGAAGGAGTCCTATCAGGCTTGGTTGGCTTGTGGGACTCCCAAAGCAGCTGAGGTGTACCAGCAGGCCAAGTGGAGTGCAGCCCGGGTGGTTGCTGAAGCAAAAACTCGGGTATGGGAGGAGTTCGGTGAGGCCATGGAACAAGACTTTTGGTCAGCCTCGAAGAGATTCTGGCAAACTGTCTGGTGGCTCAGGAGGGGAAAGCAGCTCCCTGTCCACACTGTGTATGGTGCGGATGGGGCGATGTTGACTTCGACTGGGGATATCGTCAGGCAGTGGAAGAAATACTTCGAGGATCTCCTCAATCCCACTGATACGCCTTCCATCGAGGAAGCAGGGCTTGTGGACGAGGGGGACGACTCACCTATCACAGGGGCTGAGGTCGCCAAGGTGGTTAAAAATCTCTTTGGTGGCCAGACCTGGGGGTGGACGAGATTTGCCCTGAGTACCTCAAGGCCCTGGATGTTGTTGGGCTGCCATGGTTGACACGCCTCTGCAACATTGCGTGGAGGTCTGGGGAAGTGCCTTTGGCATGGCAAACTGGGGTGGTGGTTCCTCTCTTCAACAAAGGGGACCACAGGGTGTGCTCCAACTTTAGAGGGATCACACTCCTCAGCCTCCCTGGGAAGGTCTATGCCAAGGTACTGGAGAGCAGAGTCCGGCCGTTGGTCGAATCTCGGATTCAGGAGGAGCAGTGTGGTTTTCATCCTGGCCGTGGCACATCGGACCAGCTCTTTACTCTCTCGAGAATCCTCGAGGGTTCGTGGAAGTTTGCCCAACCAATTTACATGGGTTTTGTGGACCTGGAGAAGGCATTTGATCGCGTCCCTCGTGGTTTTTATGGGGAGTGCTTCGGGAGTATAGGGTATTGGGCTTGTTGTTATGAGCTATTCTGTCTCTGTACGACCGTTATGAGAGTTTGGCTCATATTGCCACCACTCGATCGGACTCATTCCCAGTGAGAGTTGGACTCCACCAGGGCTGCCCTTTGTCACCAATCCTGTTCATAATTTTTATGGACAGGATTTCTAGGCGCAGCCAGGGAACTGAGGGTGTTATGCTTGGTGACCACAGGATCTCATCTCTGTTGTTTGCAGATGATGTTGTCCTGCTGGCTTCATCCAGCAATGACCTGCAGTTCTTACTGGGATGGTTTGCCGCTGAGTGTGAAGTGGCTGGGATGAGAATCAGTACCTCCAAGTCCGAGTCCATGGTCCTCAGCCGGAAAAAGGTGGATTGTCCTTTCCGGGTTGGGGACAGGCTTCTGCCCCAAGTGGAGTAGTTTAAGTGTCTTGGGGTCTTATTCACGAGTGAGGGAAGAATGGAGCGAGAGATTGACAGACGCATCGGAGCAGCATCTGCAGTAATATGGACGTTGTACCGGTCTGTTGTGGTGAAGATGGAGCTGCGCTTTAAGGTAAAGCTGTCGATTTACCAGTCAATCTACATTCCTACCATCACCTATGGTCACGAGCTTTGGGTAATGACCGAAAGAATGAGATTGCGGATGCAAGCAGCTGAAATGAGCTTTCTTCGTAGTATTGCTGGGCTCACCCTCAGAGATGGGGTGAAGAGCTCAGTCAGAGAGCTCTTAGAGAGCTCTCCTCAGGGAGAGGCTCAGAATAGAACTGCTGCTCCTCCACATTGAAAGGAGCCAGTTGAGATGGTATGGGCATCTGATCAGGATGCCTCCTGGACGCCTCCCACTTGAGGTGTTTCGGGAACGTCCCTCTGGGAGGGGACCCTGGGGCAGACCCAGGACTCGCTGGAGAGACTACGTCTCCCAGCTGGTCTGGGAACGCCTTGGTATCCTCTCTGAAGAGCTGGAGCAGGTGGCTGGGGAGAGGGAAGTCTGGGCTTCTCTGCTTGAACTGCTGCCTCCGCGACCCGGACTTTCGGAAAAGCGGTAGAAGATGGATGGATGGATGGACGTCTATAGAATATTTATGCACTGTAGCCTTTAAATGTATTGAATTTATCATAATACATAGACATTGTTAGAGCCTTCCCCTCCACTGTTTAATCAGCAACAAGCTTTTACATTTCTCACATATTGACTGCTTTATTTAAACAAAAAGCTAACCATTGTAATGTCAGTCATGTCAGTCAGCTTCACCATAAGATGCATGTGTAGTTAGCTTACATGTTTCTTTGCAGCTGATGGTGGCACTTCCAATCAGCTTGACACAAAATAAACCTTGGAAATCTTGGATGCACTGTATCATTCATGCACATAACAGTGGTCCCAAGACTGAGCCATGGGGAACCCCACTAATGACCTTCAGTAATTGTGACAGTTATTTACATGAACATACATTTTTCCATGGACTCCCCTTTGCTTGGATAAAAGATCAGCCAAACCCCCCACCCCCACCCCCTGCCCGCATGCAAAAGGTCTCCTGCAAAAAAGTGATTTATTTCAAATTTTTATTTGCAGACCAAAAATATGTTTTAACTTAAGTTATACAGACTTTTGATTATCCAATTCGGTGTATTTTGATTTTTTTTTAAACATGCACAAACAGAGTTGCACCAACCTCAGACAAAGCCCCACAACCCTTCACAATCAATATTCATTAAAGAACAGATTTATTAATATAATCTTCATACCATGTCCTCTTCATAGTAAGTTATTAAATATATAATAAGTGAATGTTGAAAAGAAGAATATAATCACAGGCACATTTTAACGGCTGTCCTTTCCATTCACCATTCACCAACCTGCCATTGATCTGCAGCTGCATTTGCTGTGTCTCAACTCCAAGTAATCTGCCCACCTACTGTTATTTTTCAGTGGATCTTTCTCTAATCCCTGCAGATAGAGAGAGAAAGCGAGTTTGCTTTGTATTTACACCATCCTATGTGTGTATGTGTGTGTGCGGGGATGGGGAAGGCATTCAAGCTCAGGGCCGTGAAAATTGTTACATTCGGGCCACGGCATGGCTGGTGTCAGTTATATAAGACCCCCCTTTCCATTGTGCAACCGTGTTTATTTAGTTTTCCAGCAAATAGTTTGGTAAAGAGGTGAATCTCGTAGAGAGGCTCAGGAGGATACGCAGGCCTCAGAGGTGGAGCAGATGAAGTATTTTGTTGGCACTGCACCTGGAAAAATAGACATCAACAGTGTTGGGAAATGCTCTGGGGACTGCATGGGGAGGTGCAGCATAAATTTTTTTTTTTATTTCATGTAGAGAATGTTATGCTTTTATGTTGTGTACTTGTGTATTTTTTGCTTGAGCAAAGAATTTTTTAGATTTTCTCTCCTGTGTCAATATGTGACAAAATACGTATCTCACTTTTGTTTGATCCGATTTGCTTCTGTTGACGTACTTATGCAGACTAAATAAAACCTGCTCAAATTTGTCTGTACTCGGCCATTGATTCTGGACTTTAATTGCAGCTGACCGCTTTCTTGCGTCAGAGTTCATGCACTTCTGTTACAACCCAAATCAAATTAGTAAGTTAAAAAAGTGACCCAGCATAAATTCAGCTATGAGTATTCCAATTTTGCAAGAATTAAACTTCCTTGGACAAGAATCTATTCACTACAAATGATTGCAACAAACATGTTTCATTAAAGTCACTTAGCAGTAAGAAGCTGTTACAGGAAGTAAGAAGTGCTTAAAAACATCTTTTGTTTAAATAGCACCTCTGTGGCTGACATCCACCCTTGGCAACCCAGAGAGGTCAGCGTTTAGAGCAGAAGGGAAATCAGCTCTGACACATTGACAAGGCTCTCGGCTTCTTAGCGCTTACCATAAACTCATCGAATTGCTGTGGGGCTCCAAACCCACAATAAGAAGTCATCTGCTGAGGCCCAGAGCAGTGGGAGGCTCTGGCAGACTTCCGGAAAATTGGAAAGAGAAGAAAAGGCTTGTTCATTTGCCAGCACCCATGCACACAGAGCTTTGTAAGTTTATCTTTGACAAATGTAAGTTGTTTCTCTACATCTACACAGATACTCCCACTCATGCTATTGGCTATTTTTTTTCATATGCTCTCCTGAGCAGATGTATGAGAGGGAAGAATATGTATAAAGGTGTGTTTAGACCAAATGCGAGTAAATTTAGTCACACAATGCGAGTACATGTTAACGCAATGTAACTGTGCGAAATTTAATTGCGCAACTAAATTTACTCGCTTGAATACATTGAGTTAACATGCACTCACATTACACAACTAAATGTACTCGCATTTGGTCTGAATGCACCTTTAGTGTATGGAGGAACGTGTGCAGTAAACAGTCTGTCATAAGATGAGATTAATAATAATTAAAAAAAAGCTTGGTGTCTCACTCAGTCTAGCGTCACTCAAAACCATGTTGGCAGGTGATCACAGGTCAGAGGCTGCAGGATAAACAGGAAACCTGTTGGCTTGTGGAGTTTGTGCTTAGTTATTTAACAGACTGTATCAAAACAGTAATGCTCCAGGAAACTTCATTGCCACTATCAGCTTGAAAACAATGCATAGCCACTAGGGATGAGCCAATACCACTTTTTCAAATCCGATACCAATAGTGATAATGTGACTTTCAGTATTGGCCTATACCGATCCAAACCCAATACTGTCCCTCTTAATTTAAACAACAGAGGTACAGAACATACTTTGGTAATGACAGGTTGCATTTTGCACACATATAAAAACATCAAAAATCTAAAAGTCAAAGAATATATTATAAATTTGACTAAGTTTAGCAATGCTGCTCCTTTTTTAGTTTAAACTTTGTAACATTGGCAGCATTTCACTGGTCAGGACCATGTAAACATGCATTCTGAAGTTTTAAGTGCAAGTTTATGCAAAACTTTAAAGCTGAGTATTTAAGTAAACATTGAGATGAAATTCAAAGTGACACTTTATGCATGAGGTAAAAAATGCTGTAGCTCTGAAAATAAAGGAACTAACCCTTTAAGTTGTATTTTTGATCCATTTTTGATCCATTATTATTATTATGTCTGTCTCTCAGTGTTGGCCCTGCGATGGACTGGCAATCTGTCCAGGGTGTGCCCTGCCTCTCGCCCAAAGATGCTGGGATAGGCTCCAGCCCCCCCGCGACCCGGAAAGGATTAAGCGGAAGAAGATGAATGAATGAATTCTCCTGGTCCTCAGTTTATTTAGTAGTGTTTCTGGTATTATTCTGTGTCCATTCTTAGCTTTTAGGTTTGCTCTTATTTTGAAGTCATTCCTGTTCCATTTCCTGTTGCCTTATTGCCGTAGTCCTGCTTTCAGCCCACCTTTATGATTTGCTATTTACGATTCTGTTACCCAACCCTCATCAGCCGTTCCTCGTTCTCCACCGAAAGGTAACCCCATGTTATGTCTTCATTTCTGTCGTTTTCTGCGCTCCTGTCTGGTTTGTACTTTAAGTTTTGTTCATTTGTTTACATTTCAGTTTTAGCATGTTACAGGCTCCGAGCTCGAAAAACCGTCGCTGCTGATGCGTGACACACTTCCTTCTGCTTGGTTCTTGACAGAATTCGGCATACTCTTTTACCGTGATCAGAATCAGAATAAACTTTATTGTCCCTCATGTGAAATTTGTCTTGGATGACAGTGCTGCATAATGCTGCATTCAGCTTCAGTCACAATTTAAAGCAACACACAATCAGCAATGTTTACATACAAAAATTAACAATAAAAAATAATAAAAGTTATAATAATCAATCATATTCCGCAATAAAATTACATCATATCAGTAAATAATTTGACCAATAAAAACCTAGGAAACTAAAAACCAAGCTTAGAAATAATACTTGTAAGAACAGACCTAATCATTAAGAGCAGCTAAAATGGGGCTTATGTCCTGTTCAGCTGAGCAAGTTCCTTATTTACAGAGCTATTGATTGACAAAAGAGAACTTATAGTGGTTTGTTTTGTGTCTGATTGCTCTATAGCGTATCCCTGAAGGTAGCAGCCCATAATCAGGATAAAGGATATGGGACGGTTCTTTAACATTCTGTGGGCCTGATTAACAACAATTTTCTGATATGTTGATTGGAGAGACTGATAATTTATATTTCCCATTACTTTCATCACAATTTTTTACCAGTTTCTCTATCTTAGATTTGGACTGGACTGTAAGCAAACCATACCAGGCTGCCATGCTGTATTTGATCAAGCTTCCCAACACTGCCTGATAGAAAGTCCATATGATCTTAGAGCTCACACCAAACAATCTCAATCTACGAAGAAAATGGAGCCTTTGCGCCAGTTTTGCACATAGGAAGTCACCATGTTTGTCCCATCTAAAAAATAAGTCCATGCAGATTCCTAGGTACTTGTATGAGATTACTTGCTCAACTGAGGAACCATTGATCACCACTGGGTCATGCACTCGTACTGCTCTGGGATCAAATATAATTTCTTTAGTTTTGTCTGTATTTAAAATAAGATGACAACTATCAAACTAGGCTATAAAATCAGTAATCGCCCTGTAATAGCCTGAAGAATAATCACTTTCACGTAAAAGACTTAAAATAATTGTGTCATCAGAAAATTTGATGATAAAATTATTAGGCTATCTTCCTCTACACTTATTCGTGTACGAGGTCAAAGAAGCGGAGAACTCAGCTCCCTGGGGCACTCCTGTACTACAGTGTTTGACTGCTGACAGTGCCATTCAGAGTGCAAAAGTGATACTTCTGCAAGGGTTTTATTAAGTTGGTGGTGTTAAAATTGTAAACGCTGGTATCGCCCCGCAAAACAGTTCCGTAATTTCACAGTGCACACATACCGAGGTGAGTCCCACAGAAGGCTCCAGTCACACTCATTGCTTCTGTTTAAGGAAGCTGCACACAGCGTGGCTGAGAACAGTGACTGCACCTTCATTTTAATATTATTAATGCATCGTATCGTAAATTACTTTTATTCCTTACCAATACCAATCCAGCCATTTTGCCTGGATTGAACCTGATACCGATACCACGGATTGCATTGGCTCTTCCCTAATAGCTAACATAAAGAAAATGAAGCTCCATTTCCTGCATTTAGGCCACTGCCATCTTGTGTTGGCAACATCATTTGCAGCCAGAATCTGAGGAGTAGTGACCTTAAAAAGGAGCAACAGCGTTGAGTTCCCACTCATAAAATTGTCTGTTACAGTCTAGGCAGCAGCCCATAGTAGTATCTACCTCAAACACGACCAATCACAACCATGCTCAGTTGTGACCGCACCCCCATTTTATACAGTGGGGTAAAAAAGTATTTAGTCAGCTACCAATTGTGCAAGTTCTCCCACTTAAAAGATGAGGGAGGTCTCCTATTTTCATCATAGGTATACCTCAACTATGAGAGACAAAATAAGAAAAAAAAATCCAGAAAATCACATTGAAGGATTTTTAATGAATTAATTGGTAAATTCCTCGGTAAAATAAGTGTTTAGTCAATAACAAAAGTTCATCTCAATACTTTGTTATATACCCTTTGTTGGCAATGACAGAGGTCAAACGTTTTCTGTAAGTTTTCACAAGGCTTTCACACACTGTTGCTGGTATTTTGGCCCATTCCTCCATGCAGATCTCCTCTAGAGCAATGATGTTGGGGCTGTCGCTGGGCAACACAGACTTTCAACTCCCTCCAAAGATTTTCTATGGGGTTGAAATGTGGAGACTGGCTAGGCCACTCCAGGACCTTGAAATGCTTCTTATGAAGCCACTCCTTTGTTGCCCAGGCGGTGTGTTTGGGATCATTGTCATGCTGAAAGACCCAGCCACGTTTCATCTTCAATGCCCTTGCTGGTGGAAGGAGGTTTTCACTCAAAATCTCACGATACATGGCCCCATTCATTCTTTCCTTTACACGGATCAGTCGTCCTGGTCCCTTTGCAGAAAAACAGCCCCAAAGTATGATGTTTCCACCCCCATGCTTCACAGTAGGTATGGTGTTCTTTCTCCTCCAAACACAACAAGTTGAGTTTTTACCAAAAAGTTCTATTTTGGTTTCATCTGACCATATGACATTCTCCCAATCCTCTTCTGGATCATCCAAATGCTCTCTAGCAAACTTCAGACGGGCCTGGACATGTACTGGCTTAAGCAGGGGGACACGTCTGGCACTGCAGGATTTGAGTCCCTGGCAGCGTAGTGTGTTTCTGATGTAGCCTTTGTTACTTTGGTCCCAGCTCTCTGCAGGTCATTCACTAGGTCCCCCCATGTGGTTCTGGGATTTTTGCTCACCGTTCTCGTGATAATTTTGACCCCACGGGGTGAGATCTTGCGTGGAGCCCCAGATCGAGGGAGATTATCAGTGGTCTTGTATGTCTTCCATTTTCTCATAATTGCTCCCACAGTTGATTTCTTCACACCAAGCTGCTTACCTATTACAGATTCAGTCTTCCCAGCCTGGTGCAGGTCTACAGTTTTGTTTCTGGTGTCCTTTGACAGCTCTTTGGTCTTGGCCATAGTGGAGTTTGGAGTCTGACTGTTTGAGGTTGTGGACAGGCGTCTTTTATAATGATAACGAGTTCAAACAGGTGCCATTAATACAGGTAATGAGTAGAGGACAGAGGAGCCTCTTAAAGAGGAAGTTACAGGTCTGTGAGAGCCAGAAATCTTGCTTGTTTGTAGGTGATCAAATACTTATTTTACTGAGGAATTTACCAATTAATTCATTAAAAATCCTTCAATGTGATTTTCTGGATTTTTTTTCTCATTTTGTCTCTCATAGTTGAGGTATACCTATGATGAAAATTGGAGACCTCTCTCATCTTTTAAGTGGGAGAACTTGCACAATTGGTGGCTGACTAAATACTTTTTTGCCCCACTGTAGCATCAAACAACAAAACCAAACTGATCCAAAAAACAAACACTCAGACAATACTCAGCATAATAAAAACACTACCTATGTGGACAGAAATAATCTTTTGTAAAATGTTATTATTATTATTATTATTATTATTGTTGTTGTTGTTGTTGTTGTTAAACAATCACAGTATAGATGTAGGCTGGAAAATCGTTTACATAGAGGGCAAGCTGTAACCCACAGCCTTAGACCTCAAGTACGTTTCTAAGGATTCTTGCAGAGCCGAGTAGTGCTGCCTTTTGTAGGAACTCTATCTTGGTTTGGATCCCGATCTTTGTTAGATATTTGGCCAAGTTCTTAGTGACCATGCTGAGGGATCCAACCACCACTGGAACGATGCACGTTTTGATGTTCCATAAACATGCAACCTCTCTTCTGAGATCCTAGTACTTTTGGATCTTTTCTTGTTCTTTATCCGCGATACTAGCATCACCAGGCACAGCGATATCAATTGTTAAGCACTCATTAGCCTCCCTGTTTATTACCACAATGTCTGGTCTGCAGGCCTGGATTTCAAAATCCGTTTATAGAAAATTCCTACAACATTTTAATGCCTTCATCTTCAATCACTGGTTCCAGTTTACGCTCATACCATCTCTCTCCGATGTCAAGACCGAACAGTTTCATGATTGAGCAATGTCCAATCCTGGCCATGTTGTTGTGTCGGTGTTTATACCGAGTGTGTGCCAGCTTACTGCATTCATACAACAACAACAAGTGACCCACCATATTATTATTATTACCTCCACCAAGGGGAGGTAATGTTTTTAGTGGTATTGGTTTGTTGGTTTGTCTGTTTGCAACATAACTCAAAAAGTTCTGAATGGATTTTGTTGAAATTTTCAGAAAAGGTGTGTAATGGCATGGGGAACAGATGATTAGATTTTGGCGGTGATCCGGATCATGATGTGTATGCAGGAATTTTTTTTTATTATTAACTAATAATAATATGGAGTTTCCCCTTTAAGATGTGTCCATGGAGTTACGTTCACCTCCGCACATATACACAGTATGTGATGGTTGACATTATTTCAGCTGAAGACACCAACAAAAAGCAAACAAACTGCGGTTTCTGAACGGATTTTGATGACATTTTTAGTAAAGGTGTGTAATGGCATGAGGAACACAGTACCGGCAGACAAGCTAAGGATGTCTTGTTAGGCACGTTATCCACATGGTATGTAAACACACAGCACTGGACAATGTTTAATTTTTATTACCTCCGCCAAGAGGAGGAGGTAATGTTTTTGCCTAGTGTTGTGCCAAAAAGTACACTAATTGCCCGTTGTTGACATACAGAATATGTATTTATACACTATCTACATGTATATATCCAGTAAATCTATGTATTTTCCATGTAACCTTGTGACTGCATTAATTGTTTTTAATCCTACATCAAGTTTGTTTCCAGTTCAAAATGCATCATAAGTGTTAAATATATCTTATACCTAACTCAGTACTGTTTACTTGTTGAAATATATATTTTATGGCTAATATAACCCCATAACTACAACATGGCACCTGGTGATCAATTTTTTGGCAGCTGATCACTTTTTGCCACGACACCAGCATTGCTTTTTCTGTCTGTCTCTTAGCAACATTACTCCAAAATTTATGAACGGATTTTGATTAAATTTTCAGGAAGGGTGTGTAATGGTATGGGGAACAGATGGTTACTTTTTTGCGGTGATTCGGATCACCACCTGGATCCAGGAATGTTTTAGGAAAAATCAGTATCAACTAGGTTAAATTTTACTTTTGCTGGTACACCAGAATTTCTATAGCTAAGCTACCTAATACTGTTAGTTGTTATTTCAATAAATCTTATAGAACGAAACTTGAATTAGTATTTTTCATCGATATCAAATGCAGATATGCTGCATTTAGAAAACTGTTGCATTTCTAGCAATATCATTTGGGGGAAACAAGCTGCTTGCCGGAGGTCTGCGCTCTCCGAGTGCTTTTCTGGTTGTTGTTGCTGCCGTTTCTCTGTCTGTTAGCAGGATCACGCAAAAACTAGATAGATAGGTTTGGATGACATTTTCACCAGAGGTGGCCCTGGGCCTAAAGATGAACTCATTACATGTTGGAGGTGATCCGTGAGTGGATACCTCTGCCAAGGCCCTATCTCGCAATGAACAAACAAAGGGATGGAGGGGAGGACAAAGGAAGGGAGGGAAAGAGGGAGCCTTGGCGGAGGTATGCGCTCTCTGAGTGCCCTCTAGTTATTATTATTATTTAATTTGGCAAATTGCTGCACACAATAATGGGGTGAAGTCATAATAGGGTGAATTATTTTATTCCAGCTTGCTGCAAGAGGGCAGTAGAGATGTGGGAGCTTCACTTTTGGAGAGCTATCATATTGTCCGTCTTTATTTAAAGTTAATAGCAGCTTCATCAGACCTGTTTAATGTTGGTGCAGTGGCCTCTTTCTGTCTGTACAGGGCATCACTCAGTGAATATTATATGAAGAGATATTACTTTTGGCACTGCTAAAAAGTCAAACATTTTGTATTTTGGAGAGCTAGTTCATGCAGCCTCTACCCACTGAAGTCAGTACACCTGTGTAACAAGTCATTATGCTGTTTATTCACCATCTGGTTGTGCAACTCCAGTCAGGTGGATGGATTATGACAAAGGAGAAGTGCAGTTTTCTGTCAGATACCCTACATCTGGAACATCTCATGTTGATCTTTCTGTTGAATCTAATAACATGAACACACTCCTAAAACGCCATCCCAGGTCTTGTAGAATCCCATGGGCATCTCCTATTAATGATATTAATTGACTATCATGGTATTACTTTTATTTATTGTTCAGTTTATCCAATGTTAATGAAATTTGCTAAGATAATAACTTTAAAATGCACAGGTTGCTGACAATTTCAGCAAAAGTCCTTGTTTAAGTAGCAAGAGCTGAACTGAATTAATTCACTTTTTCCAAGGTGACAAATAGTTAAGATTAATTAGAACCATTTTTGTCCTCAGAAAGTCTGCATTGAACCATAAGTTATATTTGAACCTTAAAGCTGCTGTTCATGTTACAGAAGAAGATGCAAGGGATAGGGTGAGGTGGAGGCAGATGATCTGCTGTGGCGACCCCTAAAGAAGAAGTGGAGGTCCCAGTAGCCAGTCACGGGGTGCTTTGGTTCTTTCGGTTCTAATGAGACTGTATGTATCATTTGTAGTCTTTTGAGTGTTCATATCAGAAACACTGATATAGAGTTGTTGAAGGTGATTCAGGCCCACTCAGGCTCTGGTGGCACTGACATTCACCCGGTCACAGTTTGATGTACCATCAAAATTATTTTGTAAGCATTACTTTTGGGTGACAGTCTTATGTAGTGTTACTTTAAAATGAAGGTAACAGTGAAGTTTTAAGTATAAACTGGCCTTTTGTTTGTATATTTGCTTTATAAATTTATAACTTTTTTCTCTTAAATTTTTGGATTTTATCTGCATATTCCAAATGTATCTTTTTTCCCATGAATTTGTGATTTTTTTTTTCATGTACTTTTGTGATTTTTTTTCCTTGTGCATGTTTCTTTTAAATTTGTAACATTTCTCATACATTAGTGACATTTTTTTGCTCATAAATTCTCAACATTTATCATAAATTTGTGGCATTATTTTCATGTATTTGTTGAAAGAGCCACATATGGTTGCAGTAGTTAAACAGTGAATCTTCATGCATGTTAAGTGTCTCCAGTGTCTCCAAAGGTTACACCATGGACCCAACACAGTGAAGTGCCAAAGAACTGTTTTTAATAATAATTGGTTACATTTATATAACAGCTTTTGTGATACCCAAAACAATTTTCAGTGGATCCAATATTCATTCATTCCACAGACAGACACTGGTAGTGGTAAGCTACCTCTGTAGCCATAGCTGCTCTAGGGCAGGTTAACAAAAACGTAATCTGCCCCAACAGCCTCTCTGACCACCACCAAACATTTATTCACATTTATGCACCAGTGTCACGATCACTGGAGGCAAGGTGTGTAAAGTATTTTAGGACACAACGGCAGGATAGCTGGAGAGAGCAGGATTCAAACCGCCAACCCTCTGGTTATTGGACAACCCGCTCGATGTCCTGAGCCACTACCGCCCCTTTTACTTAAATCCAATTTGGTCCTAATTTCTTCCCCTTGTGAAAACTTTCTGTCACTGTCAGATGTAGTACAAACATTTTCATGACTCAAGGATTTGTGAATGACTTCGATGGTGATGAGTCACAAATCTTGAAGCCAAATGAACCTTGAATTCATTTCAATTCAATTCAGACAACTTTATTTATCCCTCGAGGGGCAATTGATTTAAGAAGCAACTTGTACATTGATGCACCAAGTTGTGCAAACACAAGAGACAATAGACAATACAGGAAGGAACTAAAAGTCACATCTAACCAACCATTAGAGAGAGTGCTGTAATAAATAGTACTATAAAAAATACAACAATAAGATAAGATTAGGGGTTACTCAAAGAGTAAAAAAACGGTCATGATAAAAACAAAAACCTAAAACCTGTGTGATAAATAATAATATATGTTAAAAAAAATCCCTATGTGTGACATTTAATAACCTTAAGAAGCATTTAGTAGCTTTATTGCTAAGGGAATAATGGACTTGGCATACCGATTAGTTTTGCTAGCAGGTAAAACATAACGGTGCCCTTATGGCAGGAGAGAATTCATTTGAGAGGACATGATCAGGAGATAAAATGCATTCTGCTTTGCGAATAATCTGCTGGCTACAAAAGGAATTCGGATCTCTCTGTCTCACACCAATAATCTTGGAACAGATCTTCACAATATTGTTCAGACTATTCCTATCTTTAACTGTGAGACCATTAAACCAGCAGATAAAAGAAAAACAAAGCAAACTCTCAATAAAAAACTGATAAAAATGGCAGAGAATCATTTGACTCACTGAAAAGGAATTCAGTTTCCTTTAAAGGTGGATTCTCTGTTGCCCTTTCTTTGCATTGACCTCAGTATTTACACTGAATTTCAGTGTAGCTTCTTTTTTCTTTCTGAAATCAAGAATTAATTCCTTGGTTTTAGACACATTTAAATCCAAAAAGTTGTCGTCACACCAGGAGATAAAATCATTAAGAACCAAGCCATGCTCTGATTGTGGACCTTGAAGAAGGGACAGGAAAGCTGTGTCATCAGAAAATTTGACAACATTGCTGCCCTCATAATTGCAACCCTTATTTGAAAGCACCAAATAAGGGTTGTTACAATCTTCTAAGTTTGGAAATATTTCTGTGAATGCGGTCTCAGTCCTCTGAGGTTTGTAGTAGTACTGGGTGATGCAGTAAATTTTTTAGGATTGTACAATGTCTTCCATAACCAGGGTGACTGCATAGTTACAGCAGAGCTGTTAGTAAGAATCTGCCATCCTTTTCTCAGCTGTAATGGGTCCATTTACCTTTTAGTGTGCTCAGAAGGTTGAAGCACATGATAGCCGGAGCTTCACTTAGCAGTTGTTTCAAAAATAGAATAACTCAGTAATCTATTGTAAATGTATAAATTTAATTTTAAAACCACTTATCTAACAGAGTTTGCACTAAAGTTCATACACAGATACTGTAGGGCAGGGGGTGAAAAATTCATAGGCTGAAAAGTTCATAGTGGTCAAATTTGACCAAATGTGGTTTATTTTTCAGCATATTCTCTCCTTCGGTCCACACACTTCTTTCATCGGTGTTGCAGCGCTTGGATCCCTGCAGTTGAAAAATAAACCACATTTGGTCAAATTTGACCACTATGAACTTTTCAGCCCCTCCTCGTATATCAGTTTTCACCACATATTTTAGTTAAGCTACAGTTACAAAGATTCTTATGAACGATGGGTTCATAAGAATCTCACTGTTCCTACGAATTCTGGAGTTCACAGACTCGTGCAGGGGGGCATAGTTTCTTACGGCCTTTTTGAGAAGTTGGTATGGCTGCCGTTCAAGTCGCAAGAGCAACTGGAGGCATTCTTGAGAAATGAGGTGCTTTTCTGTCATACGATGGCCCTAGAGTTCTTACGTTCTTTGTAAGTGTACCTTAGGATCTTCCTACAGCATATTTACTGCCATCTTTCAAAAATTTGCAACTCACGGCACTTTCAAGTTGTTGGTAGGAAGATCTTACGGCTTTAGGCACATTTTGTCGGGGTATATAAATGGCGGCCGTCCACCCACTCTTCAACATTCTGTGTCCAAGTGACCATCACATCTGCTAGAAAATTGGTGGAAAAGTTTATTTGTTACTTTGAAGATGGCAATAATGCCAAGAAGGACTTCAGGACATGGCTGTGGCTCTTCTCTCCCTCTGTCCTCATCTTCAATTCAATTTTCAATACAACTTTATTTGTATAGCGCCTAGTCACAACAAAAGTCATCTCAAGGCACTAGATACATAAGCGCAAATCATAAATAATTCAGAGAAAGGCCCCAGTGATCAAATGATCCCCTATGAGCAGCACTAGGCGACAGTGGGAAGGAAAAATCCCTTATAGGAAGAAACCTCTGGCAGAGCCAGGCTCAGGGAGGGGCAGTCTTCTTCCATGACTGGTTTGGGGGTGCGGGGGAAGAAGAGACACACTATTCATAACATAACAACAACATGCAGGTAGAACAACGTTGGTACAGATATGACACGCAAATTCTATCAACGCTAATTTGACCTAAGATTACAGAATTTTTATGGGCTTTTTTCAGGCGTATTAAGCTAACTAAAAAATCTCATAGGTGGCACAACAAGCACACCTCCATAGCTGGACCTAGTGGTGTAATGCCCAAACACTGCACAGTGAGCATAAATAGCAGTTTTTTTATAAGGGGACATAGTAGATACTAATAGTAAAATTCAAAACTATGACATGCAATGGGCGGTGCAGTGGAGCACTGGTTAGCACTGCGGCAGCACAGCAACTCACCCTTGGCCATGGGATCCCTGGTTTGATCCCAGCCCCTGACCAACAGTGATCTGTGTAGAGTTTGCATGTTCTCCCCGTATCTGCATGGGTTTACTCTGGGATTTCTCTGGTTTCCTCCCACAGGCCAAAAACATGCAGGTTAGGTTAATTGGAGACTCTAAACTGGCCCTAGGTGTGAATATGTGTGTGAATGGTTAAGGGATAATGCTGTACCGTGGCTGCTTTATCCATCCAAGTGGATGCCCTCAATTTCCCCTCTGGGGATCAATAAAGTATACAAAATCAAAAATCAAATCAAAAAAATCCAACACTACACTTGTGAATGACATCCAGTTAAAACATGACATCACCATCTAGCTAGGCAACTGTTACATTGCTCATATACACTGTCACGAGCTGAGTTCTGGATATTTTGCCAGACTCAGCTTCATGGCTTTTCTGCTGTATTTATTTCTACCTGTTGTATTTTGTGCCTCTTTGGGTCTGTGTATCATGTTCTGTTTGCCATTTTTCTGTGTTTTATTTTTATATCTGTATTTATCCATATTTATACTTAAGTGTTATTCTAGTTTATTCCCCTAGTTTTATCTCCCAACTGTTGACAGCTGTCAGGGGCGTCATGCTTCACGTGGGTGTGCCCTGTCAGCTGCCATTGTGGATTGGCCCTCCTCTCACCACCTCAGCTGTTCCCAATTAAGTATCTTCACCTACTCTTGCCCGTTCAGGTGCCCACATCTGTTGTCAATTATGTAATGGGTTTCTAGCCCTATTTAAGTTCCGTATGTTCATTTCTACCTTGTCGCCACTTTGGCTTTTCCAACCCTCGTTTCCACCAGAGCTCTGCTTTGCTCTGGTGAGCAATTCCGTAAATAATCTCCCTCACACTTGCATCCTTGTTTTTGAGCACGTTGTGGAACTTTGTGTTTGTCCTTTTATTTAATAAACTCACTATTAACAGTTCAGCGCGTGGGTCTTGTATTCCTGCCCTGCAGGGCAAATCATGACACACAAACAAACGCATGCGCAGTGGCCCCCATTGATGCGTACTACAACACTATGCACACATCTAGCAGTGGAATAGTATACATAGTACTGTTACACTACTAGTTACATAACATATAACATGTGGGAAGTCTATTCAAAAGCTTTGTCAAATAGGAAAGTTTTCAGTTTTGTCTTAAAGGCAGAGAGGGTGTCTGCCTCACGGACACAGGCTGGTAATTGGTTCCATAGAAGAGGGGCCTGATAACTGAAAGCCCTACCTCCCATGCTATTTTTAGAGACCTTAGGGATTACTAGGAGTCCCTCATTCTGAGAGCATAATAATCTGTTGGGATAATAGGGTATGATCAATTCTTTTAAATAACTGGGGGATATATGGTTTTATATGTCAAGAGAAGAACTTTAAATTTGATTCTGGATTCAACAGGGAGCCAGTGAAGGGAGGTTAAAATGGGAGAAATATGATCCTTCTTTCCCGTCCCCCCTTTTCCTTGTTTTGGTGGCGTCTCCTTGCTGCTCTTTCCTTTGAGTCTCATGTCTCAAATAGGCCTAATAAAAGCATGGTCGATGTCTTAAAACAAAAATATGAAATTTTGCAGCTGTTTTTTTCCTCGAAAACCTTGTGCTGAATGACGATTTATACGGCGTGCATGCAGCCTACCCTGAAGAACGCCACAAATGTCGCATGACTGACGTACTTCCACCTTATGAGTTCCTCACTACCCCCTTATGCACGCTGTACGAATCTCTGTACGAATGGGGATTTGTACAGTGTTTCCTACAACCACTGTAGGGGGCCTTCAAGAAAAACTTCAGGTGTTGTTGCAGCATACTTACGGCCATCGTAGGAATTTGGGGTTCTGGAATGGTCTCCTGAGCCTAAATAATCCACAAACATCTTGTGTAGTTCTTACGTTGTTCCTATGGCATTCATATGGTCACCCAACAATGAGGGGTTTCGTGGGGCATTCGTAGAAAATCTTGGACAAGACAACTGACCTGGCCACGAACGTACGGATGGTCTATGAATGCTGGATTCTCCCACGGCTGCCTTAAGAAGGCCATATGAAATGGTCCAAAAATCGTTCGTACAGTGTTCTCATCGTAAGAGTATTTGTGACTGTAGCATTATGCTGGCCAAATTGGGGGGGGGGGGGTAGCATATGAAATGAAAACATCCATGATTTTACTCATACACATCCCCGTGTAAACCCAGTTTTGCCATAAAGACACAATACAGATGATGAGTGGTACATCTGTCTTGATTTTTACTTTAGGGGAAAACCTCATAATCAGACTTTGGGAAGGCCTGTAAATCTGGAAGGAAGCATAGAAAATGTGATGAGCTCAGACACATGATTCTTCTCATTCACGTGTTAGATGTGTCTAAGTTCTCCAAGTCAGCATAGAGAAGCCAACCGACAAATACATGAATGTACCCAGAGCCAAACAGACAGACAGACACACACACACACACACCATCAGATAAGACACCAATCCGCAAAACAAAAGTCCAAGTACAGAACACACTTTCAAAAGCTTGTTCCATTCAATGAAAATGCAAACCAGTACACACAGACATCCCTTCCAGACACACAGTGTGAACAATCTGTTTCCTTTTGGCTGAAGCCTGCGTTCGTTGTCCAGTCATAACAAACTGCACAATTCCTCGTTGTCGTCATACTGCTCTGCTCTGGGTTCCTATTGATTAAACTTTTTGTAACCAGGCATGTATGTGAGGCCAGTTGCTGTTGACCTAACAGGCCTGTGTGTTTGCCCATGTGGGTGGATGTATGTCCCTATGTTTTGTGCTTTGTCATTACAAACACGAACTATAATCCACTGGCATCCTATGTTCCTGTGAGATGTTTTCCCAGAGGCATTAGGGGCGTCTGTCCTCTGCTGCTTAATTCTTCTGCTCCATTAACTCTGGCTGTGTTAACCTCATCAGCTTCAGCATTAGACTGCATTATATAATAATATCAGCGTCACAGGGGAGCAAAATTAGAGAGTGCATATGAAAAATTCTAATTAGATGGACTGTATAAAAACATGAATAATCAATAATGGAAAAATGTATTCAGTAGTGATGGGAATCGTTTAAATTTTTAAACTAATTAATCCCACACATTTTCTCCCCCCAAAATTGATTATGATTAAATATTTTAACTAATTAGCTGCAATTAATTACAGGGAACCTGGGAGGTGGGGTGGTGTGAGTGTGCATAGACACAATACACATAAACTGTCATTTTTTTCCCAACACATACACTTCTTTACTTCAGAATAAGTTGTACATGTTCAGTCTGCATGCCATGGCAATCAGCCTTGTCCATACCTTAATAATAACAATGCATCAGGTTTATATAACACTTTTTCATAGACGCTTTACAGTGGATACATTATTCATTCACTCCACAAACATTGGTAGTGGCAAGCTACTACTGTAGCTACAGCTGCCATGGGGCAGACTGATGGAAACGTGGCTGCCAATCCACGCCAACGGCCTCTCCAACCACTTCTTAACATTTATACACATTCACACCCAGTGCCATGGGCACTGGAGGCAAGGTGGGCAAAGTGTCTTGCCCTGGGACGCAACAACAGGATGTCTGGGGAGAGCAGGATTCGAACCGCTAACCCTCCGGTTATTAGACGACCCACTCTACCTCCAGGCCACTGCCGCCCACATTTCCCTCCTCCGTTCCATTTTTGCTGAGCACTAAGCTGGTCCTGACCTTACTGCATAAAAATCTGAAGAATCTCAACATGATATTGGCAGCGTTTTCCTTATTTTGGAGTGAGAAATAAAGTTTGTGGTGTGAGACAGGGTAAAAGAGTGACTCACTCCCAAAGAGTGAGAGTTGGCAACACTGATGTAGTGTTGCTAAATATATGCAGTATCCTTAGCCTAATATTCTATTTATTAATGTTCCCTAAATTTGCTAATCCACTGGGAAATATAAAAAAAAAAAAATCAAATTTTTCTGGCACTGTCAATGTCATTATGGTGTGACAGTAAAACATAACCGATTATTAGTGTTAAAAAGTGAATATCTTCATGTGTTTTTTGGTTAATACATGTTAAATCAAATCAATTTAACAGTAGTAATAAATAAAAATACCTTAAGGCAGTTTATGTTGTGATGTGAAGGTCTCTTCTCACTGCTTGGCTGCACATTGCATTATGGGATATGTTGGCTTATGTAGCGCTGGTAGCGACCATCGATTGTACACTACTTTTCAAAATGCACTATTGCATGTACTACATAGTGAATGAAATTATCATTTAAGATTTCAAACAGCACTACAAAATGGCTGATTCATTATATAGGGTGCTATGTAGGGAATGAGTGAACATTTCGAACACCGTGTCTGTTGTGACTAGCCTTGCACTAACTTCCGGTTAGTAGGCCACTCACTGATGATTCATTCTCTGCTGTTGCTCTTTTCGGTGTCTAATTAAATGTAATCTATGTTCCAAATGTCCACATAGTTTGACAATGATACTGCAGCAAACTGATTTGAACACCCAAAATTAAATAAAATGAAGAGATCGATTATGGATTTGCGCAAGATGGCGCCCACAGTGGTCGCCATGGTGCTTCGCTGCGCCCTTTGTTTGTTTTTGTTTGTCAATTGTGTGTCTGCCTGCTCTTACACCCGTGAAGAGCTTCTAAATATCAGGACTTTGACTCCCACGGACCTACTCCCAGTTTTTTTTAGCTCCTGCCGCCGATCTGGTTCATTGTTTGGCTCGAAAAGTGAGACAGCGAAAGAGAGGAAGACGAGCGGGCGCTCTCGTACGGCTCCGCAGGAGAGGCACGCGCACGGCTTTGCCTGGCATATTTCTGTCCAATGCCAATTCTCTCTCTATCAAGGTAGATGAACTAAGACTGCTGATGCATTTTAAGGACCTCTCTTCCTCGGCTGCCCTCTGTTTTACTGAGACCTGGCTCAGGGTAAATACACCGGACAGCGCGCTGCTCCTCGAGGGATTTCAGCTGTTTCGTGCTGATCGTGACACAGAGCTCTCCGGTAAATCCTCAGGAGGAGGAGTCTGCTTTTACATCAACAGCAGCTGGTGCTCTGATGTAACGGTAATTTCCAAACACTGTTCTCCTGCCCTGGAATTTCTTTTTATTAACTGCAAGCCATTTTATTCCCCACGGGAGTTCGCTTCATTCATCCTCGCCGCTGTGTACGTCCCTCCCGACGCGGACGCGCGCGAAGCTCAGCGCGCGCTCGCAGATCACATTCAACATACAGAGCGCACTTTCCCGGACTCTCTGGTTATTGTGGTTGGCGACTTTAACCAGAGCAATCTGAGCCACGATCTCCCCCGTTACAAACAGTTTATTAAATGCCCCACCAGAGGAGAGAACACGCTGGATCACTGTTACACCACAGTGAAGGACGCGTATCGCGCTGTTCCCCGCGCTGCGCTCGGACTATCTGATCACGTGATGGTCCACCTCATTCCCACTTACAGACAGAGACTGAAGCTCACTAAACCTGTTGTGAGCACTACGAAGAAATGGACCAGTGAAGCTGAGGAGAAGCTGGGAACGTGCATGGAAATAACTGACTGGGGCATGTTTAAAGGAGCCACGCATGATCTGGATGAATACACGGACACTGTGAACTCATATATCCACTTTTGTGAGGAGAGCATTCTTCCATCGCGCACCAGGGTGAGGTACTCCAATGACAAGCCCTGGTTCACTGCTAAGCTCAGACAGATTAGGAAGGAGAAGGAAGCAGCATTGAAAAGTGGAGACAGGGACTGCTACAGGGAGGTTAAATATCGGTTTAACAGAGAGCTGAGGAGAGCTAAATCTGTGTATTCTGAGAGACTCTAGCAGCAGTTCACTGCTAACGACTCTGCTTCTGTGTGGAGAGGACCGAGGCAAATCACCAACTATCGGCCTCAGGCTCCTAGAGGTCAGGATGACAAAGCCCTTTGTCAAAGACTGTCCCAACACTATGCCCGTTTTGACACCTCGTCAGCTGTGTCCAACTCCCCCCCCCCCCCCCCCCCCCAGCTCCACTGCCTCCACGGTCCCTACTTCATCAAAGGCGGCCCCCCCTCCTGCCCCCCTGCCCTTGTCATCAGTGAGCAGGACGTGCTCAGACAGTTCTCCAGACTGAACCTGCGCAAGGCCCCCGGTCCGGACGGCGTGTCTCCCTCCACCCTGAGACACTGTGCGAAAGAGCTGGCTCCTGTCTTCACAGACATTTTTAACACCTCCCTTAAGCTATGCCATGTGCCGACCTGCCTCAAATCCTCCACCATCATCCCTGTCCCCAAGAAGCCACGGATCACTGGTCTTAACGACTACAGACCTGTAGCGCTCACCTCTGTAGTCATGAAGTCCTTTGAGCGCCTGGTCCTGCCCCACCTCAAGTCCATCACCACTCCCCTCCTGGACCTGCTGCAGTTTGCCTACCGAGCTAACAGGTCTGTAGACGACGCAGTCAACCTGGCCCTCCACTCCATCCTGCAGCACCTGGACTCCCCGGGAACCTACGCCAGGATCCTGTTTGTGGACTTCAGCTCTGCATTCAACACCATCCGCCCCGCTCTGCTCCGGGACAAGCTGTCCCTGCTCAACGTGCCTGACTCCCTCTGCAGGTGGATCACCGACTTCCTGACGGACCGGAGGCAGCATGTGCGGCTGGGAAAGACCGTCTCAGACTCTGCTAGCATCAGCACCGGATCACCCCAGGGCTGTGTACTTTCCCCCCTACTCTTCTCCCTTTATACCAACTCCTGCACCTCCAGCCACCAGTCTGTCAAGCTGATCAAGTTTGCGGACGACACCACCCTCATCGGGCTCATCTCCAACGGCGACAAGTTCGCCTACAGGAGAGAGGTGGCCCAGCTGGCGTCCTGGTGCAACAGCAACAACTTGCAGCTGAACGCTCTGAAGACAGTGGAGATGATTGTGGACTTCAGGAAAGTCACAACCCCTCTGCCCCCCCTCACCCTCACAGGCTCTCCCATCACCACTGCAGATTCCTTCCGCTTCCTAGGCACCACCATCATCAGGGACCTCAAGTGGGAGCCGACCATCAGCTCCCTCATCAAAAAGGCCCAGCAGAGGATGTTCTTCCTGCGGCAGCTGAGGAAGCTCAAGCTACCCACCAAGATGTTAGTGCAGTTCTACACAGCCATCATCGAGTCCATCCTCACCACCTCCATAACCGTGTGGTACGCAGGAGCCACTTCCAGGGACAGACTAAGGCTGCAGCGCGTCGTGCGCACTGCTGAGAAGGTGATTGGCTGCAAGCTCCCATCTCCCCAGGATCTGTACATCTCCAGGACCCGGAGGCGTGCTGGCCGGATCATAGCTGATCCTTCACACCCTGGTCACGTGCTGTTTGCCCCTCTCCCCTCAGGTAGAAGACTTCGGTCCATTCAGACTAAAACCTCCCGTCACATGAACAGCTTCTTCCTCTCTGCCATGAGACTGCTGAACACTAAGTGACTTATTGACCCTCGTGCACTATGTACAGCAGCTCAACCAGACTCATGTCAGTCATCACTGTTTTCTTTTTGCATTACCGACTGCACTATATGGTTCTCCACAACATCTGCTGCTCGCTAATATATTTAAAACTGCTGACTAGTATTACTCATTCTTATTCTACACTTTATTGCATGTATAGTTTATTTCTTTTATTTTATCATGTTTAATGTTGCAGCATTGCACCGAGACAAATTCCTAGTTTGTGTACTACATGAACAATGGCAATAAATCTGATTCTGATTCTGATTCAGATTCGGACTATTTCATGCAAAAGACTGTCCAGGCACGTTTCAAGTTCTGCTATAACAGAAGTGCTAATTTGCATTGATATATTTTAATCCATTAATTGGACGACTGTATGCGCATCAGTAAATCAGAAGCATATGAAAATATACAGTTGAAACCAGAAGTTTACATACACTGTATAAGAAGACATAGCGTCCCCCCCCCCAGTCTGACATTAAGTCAGACTAAACTTTTCCTGTTAAGTCAGTTAGATTACCAAAATGATTTCTGTTTGCTAAATAATTTTTTATATTTGCTAAATATTTTTTTTTTACAGAACTTTACATTACTTTCTTAAAAGTCAAAAGTTTACATACATTTCCTTAGTATTTAGTAGCACTGCCTTCAAACTGTAGGACTTGGGTCAAATGTTTTTGGTATCCTTCCACAAGCTTCTCACTATAGTTTGCTGGAATTTTGGCCCATTCCTCCTGACAGAACTGGTGTAACTGAGTCAGGTTTGTAGGCTGTCTTGACACACACATCTTTTCAGCTCCCCCCCCAAAATTGTTTATGGGACTGAGATCTGGGTTTTGTGATGGCTACTCCAAAACACTGACTTTGTTGTTCTTAAGCCACTTTGTAACCAATTTGGTGGTATGCTTAGGGCCATCGTCCATTTGGAAGACCCATTTGCACCCAAGCTTTATCTTCCTGGCTGATATCTTTAGATATTGCTTCAATATTTCCACATAATCTTCTTTGCTTATGATGCCATTCATTTTGTGAAGTGCACCAGTCACTCCTGCAGCAAAACACCCCACAACATGATGCTGCCACCCCCATACTTGACATTTAGGATGGTGTTCTCAAGCTTTCAAGCTTTCCCCCTTTTCCTCCAAATGTAACGATGGTCATTTATAGCCAAACAGGCCAACTTTAGTTTCATCAGACCACTGGACATAGGGGTAGGAATTGCAAGGGACCTTTCGATTTGGATCGCGATGCTTGGGTCACGATATGATCCTACCACAGTTCAGTGACAATCACAATATCAAGTATCATGATCCCATATACAGTACTGTATCTCAATTTTTTTCTCCTTACTCAACCTCAAATCATGGCTCAAAGTAAAACTGCTGACATTTCTTTCATATAATAAAGTATTCTCAGGGCTTCATTTTCCACAGAGATGTGTCTCTGCACACAGGGAGGACGGTGGACTGTTTGGAAGTGACTGCCACTCCAGGCACGTCTAGCTGACTCTTTTTTAAAAAGTAGCTGCAAACTTTTTTGTTTAACAGGGGTTTCCATTGAGTTTCAATTGAACGACTTTTTAATGGTAAGCTTTATATTTTAAAATTATTTTAATCTTGTGTTTTAGCTTTTTTTTGTAATTTTAAAATTATTTTTTTTTATCTATCAACTTCCTTTTATTCCATTTTATTGTACAGTGCTTTGTGACTATATGTCTGTGAAAAGTGCTTCATAAATAAACTTTACTTACTTGGTGCTCAGAGAAAAAGCTCCATGCAGGTGTCTCTATAGCTTAACTGTTGCTAATGCTGCTCCGAGATGTGTGCTGGCCCATGTGTTCCAAGTGTTTTTTTTTTTTTTTTTTTGTGCAGCGCTTTTTGTGGGTTGTGTGTCCTGTCTGTCACGATGGCCCTCACGGACCATCACAAGACGCCACAGTCACCAGTGAGTTTTGCAATGATGTTTTATTAACAGTGAGGACAAGCACAGGATACATACAAGGACAGGATGACATCTGAGCCGGGGAGTGCCCGATGCGCCAGACGAGTAATAGTCAAGGTTAATCACACTGAACGTACCTTACACACAGGACCGTTAACCGATGGGATTACGAGATACCCGAGTCGGCTAACAGTGGACAACGGAGGTCAGCAGGAACACAACAGGGATTAACACCGATGAACCAAGATCAACAAGAACATGACAGAGATTAGCAGAGATTAACAGAGACTGCCGCATTGGGAGACATTCACCACCAGCTTATATCTCTGGCAGCTAATGACCCCAATGCGGCGCAGCTGCTCGCAATGACAGCGGCGCAGCAGCTGACTTTGACAGCAGGGAGCTCCCCCGGGCGCCTTCACAATAAGAGCCTGAGGAGCTAGAAGGAATCCTCTGCTGCCAAAGCCAGGGAAATATGATACAAAACCCGAGTGTGGACAGAACTGACACTCGGGCTATGACAGTACCTCCCCCTCAAGGCCGAGCTCTGAGCGGCCCGAGTAACACTCAAGCCCCCACCCCACCCCCCCACCCCCTAGGGTGGGTGGATGGGGAGCTGGCAGGAGGGAGAGAGACAAAAAAAGGACAAGCAAATAACAGGACTAACAAGGCAGTAGAGACAGGAACAAAAAAAAACATACTCCCTTGAACATGGGTGACAAGAACAGAATCAAAAGGGCAGTACATATATTGGCAAAAACAAATTGACATTAGGTGGAGGGAAAAGAACCACCAAACACAGAAACAAAGAAGTGAACCACACAAACAAATCAACCCCCCCCCCCCCCCCGCACTCCCCAACAGTCTCACAGACATAATCAAAACCCCGGGGAGGGTGCAGTCCTGACCATGAGGGATGGGGGCAAAAAGTTCGGGGGGTCGTCTGGCATCAAGAGGCCACAGAACCGGGAGGGGAAAAGAGGACAGTTCGGGCGGCCTACCCCGGTCCCATGCTCGGAAGCTGAGAGTTTCAGGCGGCCGGGCCAGGTCGCCACACAGGGAGTCCAAAATGTTGGGAGGCCGACCCAGAGAGCCAAATTGGCGAGACAGTCTTTCGGGCGGCCGACCCGCATCGCTAGCCCACCAGAACCGTTGGGTCAAAGTAGCCGGCGGTCCCGCTGAAAAGGGAAGAGACGGGGGAGAACCGGGCGAAGCAATCGGAACCCCAACGGCCCCAGGTGAAGATGGGTAGCGCTCCTCAGGGAGACGAGGAGGATGACGATGGTGATGAGGGGAATGAGCCTGTCCAGCATCCGGTGGCTGGGGATCTGCAGCTCCCTCACCGAATCCAGGACCTGCTGGTGCAGCACCCACGGTGGACCCCGATTGGGCCTCCGGAACCAAACCCACGGTGGACCCCGATTGGGCCTCCGGAACCAAACCTGCGACGGACCCCGACTGGGTCGGCGTCGCACCAGACTCGACCTCCAACCCCGAAACCGGAACCTCTGGCGCAGCAGGCGAGAGCAGCCCCTCGCCGGCGACCCTGGGAGAAGGCTCAAGAGAGAGAGAAAACCCGGGATCAGGATCACCGGCAGCGCCAGAACCCGGCGAGATAAGCTCGGACACAGCGGGCGGCTGCACCCGGCTCATCTCCCCTTGAGACAGGCAAAAATGCTCTAAGAGGTGAAAAAGAAAGACAAAACAGAGCACTTGCCTGAACTCGGGTTCTGACGCCGTCCAGGACTGCGAAGATCCGGGCTCAGATGTCAGGAGGTCGTCCTCAGGCTCCCACTCAGCCGCGTCGGGCTCCGCAGCTGGCATGATGGTGTGCGCAGCTTGAGAGTCCTCTGGCGCCGATGTCCACGCCGATGGCCCGCACGGCGTGGTGGCAGGAGAACCTCGACCCGCTGGACCGGACCGCTCCTCCGTGGAACCCCGGGGACGCTTCCTCATCGGCGAAGGCTCCACGCTGCAGTCCGCTCTCCTCCTCCGCCCACGGCGTGGCTGCGGAACCGGAACCAGGCTCTCCAGAACCGCAGGCCCCCTCCTCATCCAGCGACGTTGGCCTGGCGTTGAGGACCGCTCAGCAGAGGGAGACACAGAGGAAGCAGGGTTAATTCTTTCATCCACAGCAGGTGGAGGGAGCTCGGGGGGCTGCATACCCCGAACTCCACCCCCAGGAGTTAGACAAGGCAAAACAATATCGAAATGAGAGAAATTATCATGCACTTGCCTTTCTCCTGGGGTTAAGATGGTTCCCGCTGTGGGGGACGTCGTTCCTCCCTTTCCCCGCTGGATGGCGACAGAGGGCCCTCTGGGAAGACGAAGTGAGGCCACTCCAGATGGTTCCGGGATGGGACTCGCCGAAACGGAGCCCCCGAGACACACAGCAGCCGGGATAGGCGATGAGGAGGAGGGGGCGACAGCTGAGGTCAGTCGGGCATGGGGCGCTGACGGAACAGCAGGTGAAGACCCGGGGAAAGACGAGGCTGAGGGGATTCCCCTCTGACGAGGCGCAGGAGTGACAGCTGTGTGGGGGGTTGAGCCCTTGCGGCGACCCGGAACTGGATCCAGACGGGGTTTCAGCTGAGGATTCTGCTGAGGAGAGCCCGCATTGTTACGCCGACGACGTCGGCCCCCAGACGGCGCGTACTCCTGGTTCTTCTCCGGGACGGGGACGGAACAACGATGCAGGGAGCGAGGATGCTTTCTCCCCTGCTTCCTGCTCCTCTCCTCCAGCCCACGAAGCGACTCGCGTTGGGCGGCAAGTTCCTCCCACCTCGCTATCACCTCCGGGTGATCGTCAAACTCGAGGGGGAGATTAAGCAGAAATTCCTCAGCGTAGTCCAAATGTCTTAACATGTCGCTGGGAGCGTCCCACAGCGTAGCGGAAAAGATGGTGTTGTCAACATTTTCCAGAGCTTCCGCTAGCTGCCTGCCCAGGCGCCGGCCGCGGCTCCTGGATGACGTCATACTCCCAGCTGCAGACACTCAGACAGGTAGGAACAGACAGTCCAATACAGCAAAACTGCACGGTGAATGGCGTCTCGTACTACGCCTCCTCTCCGGGCGTTTGGCGGCAGTCTACTGTCACGATGACCCTCACAGACCATCACAAGACGCCACAGTCACCAGTGAGTTTTGCAGTGATGTTTTATTAACAGTGAGGACAAGCACAGGATACATACAAGGACAGGATGACGTCTGAGCCGGGGAGCGCCCGATGCGCCAGAGGAGTAATAGTCAAGGTTAATCACACTGAACGTACCTTACACACAGGACCGTTAACCGATGGGATTACGAGATACCCGAGTCGGCTAACAGTGGACAACGGAGGTCAGCAGGAACACAACAGGGATTAACACCGATGAACCAAGATCAACAGGAACATGACAGAGATTAGCAGAGATCAACAGAGACTGCCGCATTGGGAGACATTCAGCACCAGCTTATATCTCTGGAAGCTAATGACCCCAATGCGACGCAGCTGCTCGCAATGACAGTGGCGCAGCAGCTGACTTTGACAGCAGGGAGCTCCCCCGGGCGCCTTCACAATAAGAGCCCGAGGAGCTAGAAGGAATCCTCTGCTGCCAAAGCCAGGGAAATATGATACAAAACCCGAGTGTGGACAGAACCGACACTCGGGCTATGACACTGTCAAGGTCTTTCCTTCCATTTTTGTTGTAAAATCCAAAAAAGGCTCGACATTTGAGCTAACTCCTTCCTAACTTTCAAATCTCGTGAGATAAGATATGACTATCCCCGACAATGGGCACTTTTGTGCCATCTGGCTGCAAATCTCGCTGAGACAAGCTATGACTTCACTTGAGTGGGTGCTTGCTTGACACCATCTAATGGACTGCAAATGCAACTGTTTGAATACCTAAGAGAGTATGCAACATTTACATGAATATATACTGTATATAATTAATATTAATTGTGGTTCCAAGGTTGTTAGAGCCAGGACTGGTGCTGGGGATAAGCTCCCAGTGCTCAAAAAATGCTAAGTCATTGCTCGATCGGCATAGAGCTTGGCGCCAGGGTTTGTTACCAACAGTGGGAGAGATCCATGGATCTCACTGGACAACTACTGCCCGCCTCAAGCTGGGCAGCCCCCAGCCAGTAAGGTGTTGTCCCGCCACAGTGTGCCATCCTCATTGGGTGCATGGGGGTTAGGAAACACCCAAACAGCAGACTGCAATTGTCGCACCAGGAAACAAAACAAAACAACAAAAGAAACCAGCTTTGAAACTGGGATGTTGGAACGTTCGGACAATGATGACTGGTCTTTCTGAAAACCTTCAGGATGTCAGTGACTCCAGGAAAACAGCTGTCATAAATGACAAGCTCAGGAGGCTGCATGTGGACATTGCCACCCTTCAGGAAACATGCCTTGCTGACTCAGACATACTGAAGGAGAAGGACTACACATTCTACTGGCAGGGGAAAGGCTCTAACGAGCCAAGGGAGCATGGAGTCAGCTTTGCAGTGAGGAACAACCTGCTGAATATGGTAGAGCCAGGCAGCAGCGACACAGAGCATCTCCTCACTTTTTGCCTTAACACCACTAAGGCCCAGTCACCCTTGTTAGCGTGTATGCCCCAACATTGTCTTTCACACCAGTCACAAAGGATGAGTTCTATGAAAAGCTCACATCCATCGTCGCAAGCATCCCAACAAGGAGCAGCTTGTTTTCCTGGGTGACTTCAATGCCAGAGTGGGTGCAGATCATGACTCATGGCCCTCTTACCTTGGACAGTTTGGTGTGGGTAAAATGAACAAGAACGACCAATGACTGTTTGAGCTTTGCAGTTACCATGAATTGTGCATCACCAACTCCTACTTAAGGACCGAGCCTCAGCACAAGGTCTCTTGGAGACACCCACGCTCAAAGCACTGGCATCAGCTAGATCTTATCCTGGTCAGGCGTGCCGCCATCAAAAACGTCCTCCACACACGCTCTTACCACAGTGCGGACTGCAACACAGATCACTCCCTGGTCTGCTGCAAGATCAGGCTACAGCCAAGAAGGATCTACCACTCAAAGAAACAAGGGAACCCTCGCATTGATGTCAGCAAGATGTCTCAACCAGACCTTGTGGAAAAATTTGCAGAGGCCTTCGAGAAGGAAATGCAAACCTCACAGCCCAGAGACTCTGCCACAGAGAAGTGGGAAGTACTGCGGGAAACCATGCACCGCACCACATTGGCTACCTTTGGGAAGAAGTCCTCCAAGTCTCACGACTGGTTTGAGGCCAAGCCCACAGAGATGACTCCCATCATCAAAGCCAAGCGCACCGCCCTCACCGAGTATAAGTGGTCACCCAGTGAGAGGAGTCTGCAGATTCTCAGGGCTGCCAGGAGCAAGGCTCAGCAGACTGCCAGGTGTTGTGCCAACGAATACTGGACAGAGCTCAGTGAAGACATCCAGACAGCTGCTGCTACCGGCAACATTAGAGGGATGTACGATGGCATCAAGAAGGTGCTTGGACCAGTCCAGAGCAAGACAGCTCCCCTCAAATCTTCCACTGGGGTAGTAATTACAGACAAGGGCCAACAGATGGAGAGATGGGTGGAACACTACTCCGACCTCTACTCTAGACAGAACACAGTGTACCTCACAGCTCTTGACGCCATCGAGTGTATGCCAATCATAGAGGAGCTGGATGTAGCACCAATCATAGAGGAACTCAGGAAGGCCATCGACAGCTTGGCCTTAGGCAAAGCCCCAGGCAGCGATGGGATTCCCCCGGACCTGATCAAACACTGCAAGACTACTCTCCTGCTCCCATTGCATGAAGTCCTCTGTCAGTGCTGTCAAGAAGGGGCTGTACTACAGGACATGGAGGACGCCAAGATCATCACCCTCTTTAAGAACAAGGGCGAAAGAAGTGACTGCAACAACTACAGAGGCATCCTCTACTCAGCATCGTCGGCAAAGTCTTTGCTTGGGTTATTTTGATCCGCCTGCAGAAGCTGGCAGAAGGCATCTACCCAGAGTCGCTGTGTGGCTTTTGTGCCAAGAGATCAACGGTAGACATGGTCTTCCCCCTCCGCCAACTCCAGGAGAAGTGCAGAGAACAGCAGATGCCCCTATATGGTGCTTTCATAAATCTCGCCAAGGCGTTCAACCTCATCAGCAGAGACGGCCTGTTCAGGATTCTCCCAAAGATAGGCTGCCCACCAAAGCTGTAGAGCATTAATCGAGTCTTTTCACTCAGACATGAAGGGGACTGTGCACTTCAACGGAAGTCCCTCTGACCCCTTCAGCATCTGCAGTGGCATCAAACACGGCTGTGTCCTTGCTCCCACACTCTTTGGGATATTCTTTGCTGTTCTCCTAAAGCATGCCTTTGGCACTGCAACTGAAGGAATTTACCTATGCACCAGGTCAGATGGCAGGCTGTTCAATCTTGCCCGCCTCAGAGCCAAGACAAAGGTTTGCAAAATGCTCACCAGAGACATGCTGTTTGCTGACGATGAAACAATTGCAACACACACCCAACAGGAGCTGCAGACACTGATGCACCGCTTCTCACAGGCCTGCAAGGATTTTGGACTCACCATTAGCCTGAAAAAGACGAATGTCCTGGGACAAGACACTGAATCACCACCTGCCATCACCATCAATGACTATGGACTCGATGTCGTCCACCACTTCACCTACCTTGGCTCTACCATAACCGACAACCTCTCCCTTGACACAGAAATAGACAGGAGTATTGGGAAGGCAGCTACAACACTCGCTCGCCTCACAACCAGAGTGTGGACAAACCCAAAGCTGTTGATGAAGATTAAGATGGCAGTGATGCCTGTGTCATCAGTACACTGCTGTATGGCAGTGAGTGATGGACAACATATGCCAGACAGGGGAAGCGACTCAACACCTTCCATCTGCAAAGCATCTGACACATCCTGGGCATATCCTGGCAGGACAGGGTAACCAACGCAGATGTCTTGGATTGCGCGGGACTTCCCAGTATTTTCACTCCCCTCAGACAGCGCAGGCTGCACTGGCTAGGCCATGTCCACTGCATGGACGATGGGCGCATCCCAAAGGACATCCTATATGGAGAACTGGCATCTGGGAAGAGATCCACTGGTCGCCCCCAGCAACGGTACAAAGAAGTTGTTAAGAGAGACATGAAGGCCGCCGACATCAACACAGAGACCTGGGAGAGCCTAGCAGCTGACCGTGCAAAGTGGAAAGGGACCTTGAAGCAACACCTGAAATCAGGGGAGGAGAAAATGATGACCACTGCTGCAGAAAAATGAGCATGCAGGAAGGAAAGCAGCAGCTCTAACAGACCAGAGACTACACACAGGTGTGACCTTTGCGATAAAGACTGCCATTCCCGCATCGGTCTGTTTAGCCACAGACGACGCTGCTCCAGGCAAGCAGACAAGCAGAACTAGGATGTTTCACCCATGGTCAACCCTGACCGACGGAAGCCTAAGAGATAATTACTAAAAGATTGATCCATGCATTTAGGGATCGGTGCATCATTGGTAGGGTCAAGTGTTGCAGCCCTTCACTGAATTGATCTTTTGTCCCACCCCTAACTGGACATGTCTCCAAAACTTAAGATCTTTATCCCTATGTGTATTTGCAAACTGTAATCTCACTTTTTTATGTGTCTTTTGGAGTAATGGTTTCTTTCTCGCTAAGTGATCTTTCAGCCCCCAGGACTCTTTTCAGTGTGGATAATGATACTCTCTTACCAGCTTCAGCCAGCATCTTCACAAGGTCTTTTGCTTTTGTTCTGGGGTTGATATGCATATTTTACACCAAAATGCATTCATCTCTGGGACACAGAACCCGTCTCCTTCCCATGTGGTATGATGGCTGGACATTCCCATGGTGTTTATACTTGTGTATTGCAATTGTAATTGTTTGAACCGATGAACGTGGCACCTTCAGGCATCTGGAAATGGTACCCAAGGATGAACCTGACATAATGCACGGCCCAGGAGACACACATGCAGGCTCAGGATAGATTTAACAGCTTTATTTGCAACAAGGAAGTGTATGGCTGCGTGTCTGTGGAATAAGAATGTATTGGTGGTGGCGTCTGCGTCAGGCACGGGGGCAGGAGGCCGTACAGCCGGACAACCCTGTGGGAGAGAGCAGAGGGAGAAGGGTAGTGGGCACCACACCAATACAGGGAATAATGATGATAGCTGGCTTACTTGGTTATGACAGGTGGCTGGCGTCGACAAGGGCGAGGCCCGGGAGACAGCGACCTGCAGTACCTGTGGCAGCAGCGTAGAGCCAACGGCGAATTGAGGAAGTCCGCCGCCGGGAACGTCCACCTGTGCACAGGGGATGGCTAGAGGAGAGAGGTAAGGGGAGCTTACCCAAGTTATCTTCGCTAGTCGGTTTGTGATCCGTAGTAGCAAAGGGCCGAAGTTGAGAGACGGCTTCAGGCCGAAGCCCAGGGCAGAGTGGATTAAATACCTCGCCGCTGACGAGGAGCAGGTGTGCGCGCGGCTGGCGCCGCTGATGAGCGGCAAGTCATGACAGTACTCCCCCCTCTAGCAGCGCCTCCTGGCGATGGTTTTTCCGGGTGCGCTCGATGAAACTCAGAAATGAGTGACCGGTCCAACACCAACGAGGAAGGCACCCACTGTCTCCACTCGGGTCCATAGCCCTCCCAATCCACCAGGTATTGTAATCCGCGACCCCGGCGTCGGGCGTCCAAGATCTCAGCGACGGTCCAGGCCGGATAGCCACCAATCATCTGGGGAGCGGGGTGCGCCGCAGGAGGAGGGCAGAGGGGGTCAGAGACCACCGGTTTAATTTTGGAGACGTGGAAGGTGGGATGGATGCGGAGGGAGGAGGGAATAGCCACACGCACAGCCACCGGGTTGATGATTCTGGTTATGGGATAAGGGCCGATGAACCGTTGGGCCAGCTTTCTCCTCTCACCCTTTAGGTTAACGTCCTGTGTGGATACCCAAACTTGCTGTCCCACCTGGTAGGCAGGTGCAGGTCTCCTATGTCGGTCCGCCGTAGACTTATTGCGCTCCGCCGTGCGTAAAAGCACATTACGCGCCGTGGACCACAGGGAGCAACACCGCCTCAGATGTGCCTGGACAGAGGGGACAGCCAACTCGCCCTCCTGCACGGGGAATAGAGGTGGATCATAGCCCAAGGATGCTTTAAAGGGCGACATCCCGATGGCAGTAGAGCGAGAGGTGTTGTGGGCGTACTCCACCCAGGCGAGGTGAGAACTCCAGGACGTGGGTTTGGATGAAGTGATGCAGCGGAGCGTAGCCTCCAGCTCCTGGTTAGTCCGCTCACACTGCCCGTTAGACTGGGGGTGATGGCCGGAGGAGAGGCTTACCTTGGCTCCCAGGGCGTTGCAAAATGACCTCCAGACGTCCGAAGAGAACTGGGGGCCGCGGTCGGAGACCACGTCGACCGGGATTACATGCAGTCTGACCACGTGCTGGATGAGGAGGTCCGCCGTCTCCAAGGCTGAGGGAAGTCCACGTAGGGGCACAAAGTGGGCGGCCTTGGAAAAACGGTCAACAATGGTCAGAACTGTGTCAAAGTTGTTGGAGACAGGGAGCCCGGTGACAAAGTCTAGGGCGATGTGTGACCAGGGCCTGCCAGGGACGGACAGGGGCTGGAGCAGACCCGCAGGGGGAGCGTTACCTGACTTATTGGTAGCACAGACGGGGCAGGCCCGGGCGTAACGGGCGGCTTCCTTCCGCAGGCCTGGCCACCAAAAGGATCGCTGGAGAAGGTCAGTCATCCGCGAAGCTCCAGGATGGCAGGTGAGCTTGGAGGTATGGAGCCAGTGTATAACGTCCCCCCGGACGGCAGATGGCACGAAGAGCCTCCCCTCCGGTCCGCCGCCAGGGTCCGGTTCCGACTCCTGCGCCCTCCGGATCTTGTTTTCTATGTCCCATGAAACAGCCCCCACGACGCACGACCTGGGCAAGATGGTGTGAGCAACGTCTTCTGCGGCCTCCGGGGCAAATTGCCTGGAGAGGGCGTCGGGCAGGCCGTTCTTGGAGCCAGGCCTATATGTGATGCTGAACTTAAACCTCGCAAAGAACAGGGACCAACGCGCCTGGCGGGCGTTCAGACGCTTGGCAGATCTCAGGTACTCCAGGTTCTTGTGGTCAGTGAGGACCACAAAAGGCAAGGCTGCCCCCTCCAGCCAGTGATGCCATTCTTGAAGGGCAAGCTTGATGGCAAGAAGCTCTCTGTCCCCCACGTCGTAGTTTCGTTCCGCCGGGGACAGGCGCTGAGAGAAGAAGGCGCAGGGTCGCTTGGCTCCGTTGGCTGGGGACCGCTGGGACAACACCGCCCCCACCCCCGTGTCCGAAGTGTCCACCTCCACAATGCACTGCAGCGCGGGGTCGACCTGGCTGAGGACCCGGGAGGAGGAGAACTCCGTCTTCAGCGCCTGGAAGGCCGTAGCGGCCTCTTCAGTCCACCGGAACGGGGTCTTAGGAGAGGTGAGGCGGGTCAGGGGCCCGACGATGGCTCCAAAGTTCGGGACAAAGCGGCGGTAGAAATTGGCGAACCCGATGAATTGCTGAACCTGTTTCCGAGAGGTAGGTGTGGGCCAATCCACCACCGCTTTGATCTTCGCTGGGTCCAGAAGCACCTGGTCATGGGAGATGACGAACCCCAGGAAGGAAGTCGTTTTGGCGTAGAATTCACATTTTTCCGCCTTGACGTACAGACGGTTCTCCAGCAGTCTCTGCAGGACCCGCCTCACGTGGACCCGGTGTTCATCCCTGGACCTGGAGAAGATGAGAATGTCGTCCAGGTAGACGAATACAAACAGGCCGATGAAGTCCCGGAGGACGTCATTGATGAGGCGCTGAAAGACGGCTGGAGCGTTGGTCAACCCAAACGGCATCACGAGATATTCAAAATGACCGTTTGGGGTACGGAAGGCGGTTTTCCCCTCATCTCCCTCCCGGATCCGGACGAGGTGGTAAGCGCTGCGGAGATCCAGCTTAGTAAACCAGGTCGCCCCCTGGAGGGAGTGGAAGGCAGTATCCATAAGGGGCAGGGTATACCGGTCCTTCTCCGTGATATTGTTGAGAGCTCGATAGTCGATACAAGGACGAAGAGATCCGTCCTTCTTTCCCACGAAGAAGAACCCTGCACCTACTGGAGAGGAGGATGGTCGGATGATCCCAGCGCTGAGCGACTCCTTCAGATAGCTGTTCATTGCCTCCTTCTCCGGCGCTGACAGACTATAGAGGCGTCCTGAAGGTAAGGGCGCCCCCTGGCGGATGTTAATGGCGCAGTCGTAGGGCCGGTGAGGAGGCAAAGACATCGCCTTGGACTTACTGAAAACAGCACCCAGGTCGTGGAACTCTGAGGGCACAAGGGTGAGATCCGGGGGCGCAGTGTCCTGAGCTGTGGGAGGCGAGGACGGGGCGCAGGCCGCGGATTGGAGGCAGGTGCCCATGCAGAAAGTGCTCCATGCTGACACCTTCCCAGTCTTCCAGTCCAAGGCGGGGTTGTGGAGGCGGAGCCAGGGATATCCGAGGATGACAGGAGTTACTGAGGTGGGCAGGACGTAGAAGGAGATATTCTCCCGATGGTTTCCAGAGATGATCACCGGGACGGGGGATGTTTGGTGAGTTACTTTTCCCAGGGAAACTCGGGAGAGATTAACCAGGGCGAGAGGAGTGTCGAGGGGGTGACAATGGATGCCCAGTCGGGTTGCCAGGCTTTGTGAAATAAAGCTACCCTCCGCACCTGAATCCACCAGTGCATGTGTGAGGTGCCCAGTGAGGTTGTGACAGAAGCGGATGGGCAGCGTCAAATGTGTGAGGGGATTTAACCGATTAGCGTCCGCGAGGCCCCCTACAGTGACTCGCGGACCACCTCGTTTGGCTTCTCCTGACAATGCTCCACCGTGTGCTGGCTACCTCCGCAATACATGCAGAGGCCCAGGTCACGACGGCGCTGTTTCTCCTCCAGGGGGAGCTTTGTCCGGCCCGTCACCATTGGTTCCGACTCCTCGGAGACCTCCGGCGGCGGCAACGCCAGGTGGCGAGCTTGGGGCAGACGTGCAGAGACGGCCCGCGAGCGAGAAGACTGCTTCCGCTCGGAGGCGTGCTCCCGCAGCCTGTTATCCAAACTGATGGTGAGAGAAATCAGCTCCGCCAGCGTCTCCGGGGTATCCCGTCCAGCCAGCTCATCCCTCAGACCAGAATTTAGGCTGCGGAGGAAGATGCCGCAGAGCGCAAGCTCTTCCCAGCCAACTTCCTCCGCGGTAACCCGGAAGTCGATCGCGTAGTCAGCCGCCGATCGGCTCCCCTGTTGGAGTCCGAGAAGGCGGTCGACCTGGACACTGTCCAAACGCGAATGATCGAACACTTCCAGAAATTGTCGCACGAACTGGCCATAGGTGAGGGTGGCGTAGCTGGGCTTCACCATAATGGCGTAAGCCCAGGTAAGCGCACGACCCTATATAGCCAATTCTGCTATGGTCTGAGGGAAAATCTCCGGGAACGCGAAGAAACACGGACTCGCACTGCATAATAAAACCCCGAGCTCCACCCAGCTTACCGCTAAAGCGAGCAGGAGTGGGGATTGGTGTGAGCCGTGTTGGCGCACCCGGAGCGGGCTGGACGGCCACCGGAGCCGCAGGAGCCGCGCCACCCAGACGAACCGAGGGGAACGGCTGCTGGGGGTCCAAGCGGTCTAATCGGTTAGTAATGATAATTAATTGATTTAATATCACCTGTTGCTGATGGGCTATTAAATCCACCCGAGCCTCGAGGGTGGAAAGACGGCATGCGAGCCCGCTGTCTGCCGAGCCGCTCTGCTGAAGCCGTACTGACATAATGCACGGCCCAGGAGACACACACGCAGGCTCAGGATAGATTTAACAGCTTTATTAGCAACAAGGAAGTGTATGGCTGCGTGTCTGTGGAATAAGAATGTATTGGTGGTGGTGTCTACGTCAGGCACGGGGGCAGGAGGCCGTACAGCCGGACAACCCTGTGGGAGAGAGCAGAGGGAGAAGGGTAGCGGGCACCACACCAATACAGGGAATAATGATGATAGCTGGCTTACTTGGTTATGACAGGTGGCTGGCGTCGACAAGGGCGAGGCCCGGGAGACAGCGACCTGCAGTACCTGTGGCAGCAGCGTAGAGCCAACGGTGAGATGAGGAAGTCCGCCGCCGGGAACGTCCACCTGTGCACAGGGGATGGCTAGAGGAGAGAGGTAAGGGGAGCTTACCCAAGTTATCTTCGCTAGTCGGTTTGAGATCCGTAGTAGCAAAGGGCCGAAGTTGAGAGACGGCTTCAGGCCGAAGCCCAGGGCAGAGTGGATTAAATACCTCGCCGCTGACGAGGAGCAGGTGTGCACGCGGCTGGCGCCGCTGATGAGCGGCAAGTCATGACAGAACCAGACTTGGGGAGGTCCACAATTCTCTTCCTGATATCTTGGCTGCTTTCTTTTGATTTTCCCATGCTGTCACACAAGCAGTGTGTTTGAAGTGTGCCTTAAAATACATCCACAGGTGTGCCTCCTGTCAAAAGTTATCAAAGCAATGACATCATCACCTACACATTCCCAAATTGTTTAAAGGTATAGGAATCTTAGGGTGCTTTCACGCCTAAATTTATTTACTTTGGTCTGAATCACTTGATAAGTTTGTTACTTTGTATCATTTTCTCCTTGGTTTGGTTCTCTTTCACGCAAGCAAAAATTCAAGCAGACCAAACTGCGTCACGTTAAATCCCACTAGACTTGCGTCAGAACGTTCTCTGTTCTTGTTGGTCAGATTTTTTTTTGCCGCAAGAACAGGAAAGGTAAATACAGGAAGTAGGATGACTAATGTGCATTTAGTTGAAATTTATTTATTTGGATAGACCACTTGAGATGTAACATCTCGTTTTCGAGGGGGTCTAACAAACAACGCTTAAAAAAATTCAAAATAGAATACATAAAATACAAGTATTAAATCAAAAACAATACAACAAACAAAACACATAACACCAGCTCATACACACACAAACACTTGAAATAATGCAGTAAATACATGTGTGTATACATATATGTATACACACAAAATTAAATATAAACGTGTTATGTACTGTATGTAAAAGGCTGGTAATAGTAAGATGGCGGCCGGGTTGGATGGGGAATAGACTAGGGTAGTCAACTGCCGGTTTCCGGTGGTGACACAACTCTTAGTATAAAGGAGGTGGGCGGAAGGGACCAGTGCTCTTTCGTCGTGGAGACACCTGGTCTGCAGGAGAATGCTGTAAGCCTTATCTGTATTGTAAATAGTATTATAATAAAGCTCTGTAAACCGAGTCACCTTCTACTCGTTATTGTCTAAGTATGGACGCAACATTTGGCGATGAGGTAAAAGCGCTAGTGGAAAGATCTGTTGCCAGTTTTTGGCCATTTTTGGAGGCCCTGGGCGAGCCACCTGTACCATGGCCACGGTGGTTTGCTGCTTTTACCAATTACCTGGTTGTTTTGAACCTCGGCGAGCTGGAAAAGCTTTGTGTGAGGGCTGTTTTAGTCCATAACTAAGGCATGGAGGGGCAGAGAATACCGGAGAACCTTGGGGGAGCTGATAGCTTTGACAAAGTGGTGGAGCTAATGGCGCGCTACTTTCATGCAGCGGAAAATGTCACAGTCCGACGCATCCAGTTTCAACAGCACCGCCAGCAGTTGGGGGAGCCAGTAAAGAGACCGCCGAGAGCTGGTGAGGGAGTGCAAGTTCGGGCCCCTGGAGGATGAGATGATTCAGAACCAGCTGGCAGAGCACATCCGCTGCCTGGTGGCCCAGTCCAGGCTTCTGACACACCCAGGAGAATTGACGTTGGCTGTGGCTATCGAGCTCACTCAACAGTTTGAGGCAGCAGAGACCATCGCGAGGGGCCTTGCTGAAGGGGCCACTCTGGGTCAAGATGAGTCTCGAGCTAAGGTGCTGTTGTTGGACCCTGGTGATGAAGACAGCGGAGAGGAAGATTATGCCTCCGTGGTAAGGTCAGGTCCACCCCAGGAACACCATGTTGCTATGGCTGTGGGTCCCCTAGTCACTGCTATAAGTCCAGAGTGTGCCCGGCAAAAGGCAAGCATTGTGGGAAGTGTGGTTTGCTGAACCACTTTACCAGGGCGTGCGCAAACTTCGAACACAGGGACCGGCAGAGTGAACCAGATCCCGCGCAGAAGACTCATACGATAGTGCACACCGTTTCCCTGGAGACTATGGGACAGATTGGGTGTAATGTCACAGTAGATGGCATCAAGGTTCCCCAGCTGGTGGACACAGGAGTTATCTCCGTTTTAAACCTGGCGACCATGAGAAGTTTGTTTTCCCACCGACAAATTAGAAAACAGGAAAGAGACTACTATGGCTATGGATGAAACAGACTGGCCGTGCTGGGGTTTGTGGAAATGGAGGCTCGGTACAAGTCTGTCGTTGTACCCAAGGCCTGTGTTTATGTCACCGCTGCGGGGGTTAACATCATGGGGTGCAAACTCTTTTACATCTTGGGGTTCTTCATAGTCATTGTATCAGGTGAAGAGTGGTCGGGATGTGGACTTTGGGGGCGACCAGCTCCAGTGGTGAATGGTGTGGAGGTGTGGGACGCAGACTGGCTGGACACAGAAGCAAGTGGAGAGCACGTTCGGTGCCACGCGACGCTACCCCGGGATGGACCTGATGCCAGTCATCATGCTGCCCTGGATGAGGGTGCTGGACGGCATGCCGGGACCCCTAATAGTAAGATGGCGGCCGGGTTGGATGGGGAATAGACTAGGGTCAACTGCCAGTTTCCGGTGGTGACGCCACTCTTAGTATAAAGGAGGTGGATGGAAGGGGCCAGTCCTCTTTCATCGTGGAGACACCTGGCCTGCAGGAGAGTGCCGTAAGCCTTTAATAAAGCTCCGTAAACCGTCATCATCTACTCGTTATTGTCTAAGTATGGATGCAACAAAACGCACCTTGTAAATAATGACTACAAAAATCTAAACTTATAATTATACAGTGACAGTCAGTCAAAACAGACACAGCCCATCTCTAAGTGAGTAGACAAGTATTTTTTAAACAAACCAAAATAGGCTATTGCACAAATATGAGATGGGAAACTATTCCAATCAGAAGGAACTTTAAACATAAAAGCTCTTTTACCAGTTGATTTTTTTTTTTACTATAGGAATAACAAAATAAGGCTGAGAGAAGTCTCTGAAATTATAATTTTATGAAAACGGTATAAGATGTTCCTTCAAGTAGATAGGATAATAAAATGAAAACATTTTAAAATAAAAATGAGCCAGTGGATTTGTCTTCTCTCAATTAGAGATGGCCATTTCAATAATTTGTACATAAAGCAATGATGAGTAAAAAAGGAACAGCCAAAAACAAATCGACAGTCTATTATAAGCTACATTAAGTGAAGTCAACTTTGATTTTGCTGCATTTTGATATATAATATCACAGTAGTCAAAAACAGGAAGTATTAGTTGAGATGCATGTTTCATACAAGTTCTACGGGAAAAACACATATGGGAGCGATGAAGGTTGATGATCCCAAAATGAATTTTTTTTTAGAATGTAGTCAATTTGTGATTTAAATGACAATTCGGGATCAAGCCAAACACCCAGATATTTTAATTTATCAACATTGACGAGTCCACTTCCATCTTTGGTATTTATAATCAAAGGAGAAATTATCTGTTTCAGTTTTTGTTTGGTTCCAAATAACGTAACACATGATTTTGTTTTGTTAAGTACAAGTCGATTATGTTCAAACCATTCTTGTTTTAAATTGAAATCTTCCTGTAAAGACTTTTGTACTCTTGTGCTATTTTTGGTTTTAATCTGTTTATTAGAATAGCACACATTAAAAAAAAAAATCACATATACATTTATTTATTTATTTAGCGAATGCAAAGTCCTTAAACCAAGCAGTTGCCTCCTGGTTTGCTGTATGGAGGGTGTGTAATCCTCCTTCCAGTCTTTGGAGCGGGCAAACCTCTATGATGTGTTCCATTGTTTGCTCCTCTCCACATGCGCACAGTGGGCTAGGGCTACTGCCCCATCTGTGAAGGCTGGCCAAGCAGGGGCCATGTCCAGTCCTGAAGCGATTGAGTGTAGACCACTGTCTCCTTGGAAGGTTGGTGCCCGGGACCTGTTGGTTGGGGTTTATCACCAGCTGTTTGTTTGGGACCTCCTTGGTCTCCCATTCCTCTTGCCAAGCTGTCTGGATGGTAAAGTCAGCTGGGGGAGGGTTTTTCCAAATCGGCCGTCTGGATGAAAGTCGGGCAGTGGGTGGGGTGTAGATATCTGCATGGATTGGTAAGTGAGGAAAATCTTTAACTTTTTGGAGCATCCTTTGAGTTAATGCTGCTCGCCGGATGTGTGGAGGGGCTATGTTTGACAGTACAGAGAGCCAGGGGAGTGGTGTTGAGCGGATTGTTCCAGTTATAGTTCTCATGGTTGAGTTGAGCTGGGTGTCTACATGGTGTGTGTAAGATGACCTGGACCAGACAGGGGCACAATATTCTGCTACAGAGTATGAAAGGGCCAGTGCTGAGGTGCGCAGGGTGGAGACTGCCGCCCCCCATTTTGCACCAGCGAGCTTGCAGAGCAGGTTGTTTCGTACCTTCACCTTAGCAGCCGTCCCCTTTAGATGTTCCTTGAAGGATAAGGTCCTATCAAGGGTCACTCCAAGATAAGTTGGATTTGGGGCATGCTTAAGCTTGAGTCCGCTCAGGTGGATGTTTAGTTCTCTGGCAGCTTTTGCATTGTGGAGATGGAATACACTGGAGACGGTTTTTGCTGGGCTTGGTTTTAGGTGCCAGATTTTGCAGAACTGGTCCAGTTTGGCAAGATCTTCTGTGAGCACCCGTTCCAGTGGTTCAAAGTCTGGTGCTTGGAATGCCAAACAGATGTCATCTGCATAGATGAATTTACGGGATTTTGTAGTAGGCAGGTCGTTTATGTAGAGGTTGAACAGAGTTGGAGCTAGAACTGAGCCTTGTGGGAGTCCGTTTTTCTGCATTCTCCATGCACTTGTGTTCTGACTGAGGTGGACTCTGAACCTTCGATTGGTCAGCAGGGTTTTTATAATTGCTGTTGCCCAAGCAGGGATCGCCTTTATAAGTTTCAGGAGGAGGCCTTTGTGCCAGACCGTATCATAGGTGGCTGTAAGATCGAGAAACACAGCCCCTGTCTTCAGTCTGCTCTCGAAGCCATTTTCGATGAAGGTGGTTAGGGCCAGTACTTGTTCTCCTGTACTGCGGTCCTTGCGGAAACCTGCTTGATCCACACTTAGAATATCCTCTATTTCTGGGGAAATGCATTGCAGTATTAGGCGCTCCATGATTTTGTAAGGAACGCTGAGTAGGGAGATTGGGCGGTAGCTTGCTGGTAGTTTGTGGTCTTTGCCAGGTTTTGGGATGGCAATGACCTTTGCTGTCCGCCATTTCTTTGGGATCGAGTTTGTTTGTGTGATCCTTGTGTAGAATTGTGTCAACCAGGTTAGGGCTCGGGGGCCAAGATTTTTCATGAATTCTGGGAAGATGTTATCGTATCCTGCTGCCTTTCCACATTTCAGGCCCTGTAGGACTTTCTCCATACATATACACATATACTACACACTACTACATATACATTACAGCTTATAAACACACAGAACACCCTGCTATGTCCCTGTAACAGTGCAATTAAAACAAATCAAAAGTTCTCATTAAACTTGAAATTAGCTGTATAGAAATAATTTGAAAATAAACATTGCAAAATTGCACTGTTGCACTCATATACCATTAATTGAAGAAAGGGAAAAAAAAAACCCTGGGGAGGAATTATAAACATATGAAAAGAGTGAAGATAATTTACAATGTTTGCAAAGAGGTGAAATAATCAATAAAGTTGTTCCATTTCTGGAAAAAAAAAGTTCTGAATTACCTCTAATTGTGGAATTGATCTTATCTATTTTGATAAATGACACAATGTCTTTAAGCCACATAGAGATAGATAGAGGTTTAGGAAATTTCCAGAGGAGTAGGATACGGCGCCTCGCTAATAGAGAAGTAAAGACCAATATTTTATGTTGTGTGGGAGGGGAACATGAGGAATCAAAAAGACAGCAATGTAAGGGTCCATTTGAATCTGGGTTCTCAAAACTGTGGACAAGGTAATGAAAAAGTCCGTCCAAAACTTCTGCAACCGACTACAGGAATAAAACATGTGTTTCAGGTTACAGGGTGAGGCATGACATCTGTCACACTGATCCACTATGTTGGGATAGATTTCTGACAGTCTAGACTTTGAGAAATAAACTCTGTTGAGAACCTTAAACTGTATTAATTGTAACCAGACACAAGGTAGTAGGTAGGGAGACACAAGGTAGTAGGTAGGGAGACAACAACATTATCCCACCTATCATCGCTTATCTGGATTCCCAGCTCCTGTTCCCAGGCCTGTATATTTTTCACTACAGTACAAGAATCTAGTGCCATGAGAGAATTATAAATTTTGGAGATGACAGATTTTTGACCAAGTCCAAATGCTAAAAGGTTGTCCCATGGTTGATCAGAAGGGAGTGAAGGACAACAAGGAAAAAGGGACGAGACAAAGTGTCTCAGCTGAAAGTAAAGAAATAGGTGGGAAGCAGGGAGATTAAAGTCAGTGGCTAGGTCAGAAAAATTTGCAACGATGCCATCTTTATAAAGATCGCTAACAATTCTAATCCCTCTGTTGTGCCATAGAAGATATGAAGCATTATTAAGAGAAGGAGGAAATAAATGGTTTTTGAATAGTGGCATCTTCGTAGACGGAGGCAGGAACTTGAAATGATGTCTAAACTGTGACCAAATCTTGAGAGTGGACCAAACCACCAGATTCTTTGTAAACTTAGCTGGGTTAAAAGGTAACGGAGAAGTTAGCAGTGCTGCAGGTGAAGAAGATAAAAAAGACTGAATTTCAAGTCTACACCATAACTGTTCAGGAAATTGAAGCCAGTATAGCAATTTATGAATATGTGAAGACCAATAATACAAATGAAGATTAGGGAGGGAAAGACCCCCATCAGAAGTAATTTTCTGTAATAAGGATAAACTTAGTCTAGGGGTCTTCCCTCTCCATAAAAATGAAAGATAATCTGATCTGAAGTTTTAAAGAAGTGTTTGGGTAGGAAAAGAGGAATACACTGAAATAGGTAGAGACACCGCGGCAAGACATTCATTTTAATGGTATTAATTCTACCTATCAATGATAGAGGAAGAGAGTTCCACCTCTGACAGTCTGCCTTAATCTGAGCAATCAAGGGGGCAAAATTGGCCGAATAAAGTGATGATAAAGAGCGGGTAATGTTGACCCCCAAATATTTAAACCCTCTTATGCTATTTTTATCAGATTCATATATGACTGTATCATCAGCGGGAAGTTGTATATTACATTTATCTAAGATAGATGGTAAATTATTTATGTAAATAGTAAAAAGAAGTGGTCCTAAAGTTGAACCTTGTGGCACACCTCTTTGCTGAACATAAAAATCAGATTGAATACCATTAATGACAACATATTGTTTTCTGTTATGGAGATATGAGTTAAACCAGAGAACTGCATTCTGACAGAGGCCAGTGGCATAAGGTTTATCCAGTAAGAGATGGTGATCTACAAGATCAAATGCTTTTGTTAGATCAATAAATATAGCTCCAATAATTTCACCTTTATCAGTAGCAGTATAAATATCATTAGTAAATTTGAGTATTGTTGTACTGGTAGAGTAGTTGGACCGAAAGCCAGACTGAAATGGAGTTAGAATATTATTAATATTAAGCTAGTGTGAGAGCTGATTATAAATTAGTTTTTCATTTATGCATTTCTGGGGAGAAAATAATACAAATTGTAGTATAATCTACTGGGGGGGGGGTGTTATCGTTAATTACATGTGTGCATATACCACTTTCTGCAAATCGTACAGTTTGAAAATGAAGTGCGGCTACAGATGGAAAATAACATGTTAACTTTCATTAATCCTCCAGAACCGTGACATGCTCAGCCACAGATATTTTCGAAGATCCATCAGATATGTACAGTGGCATAAAATGTTTTACAGTTTGCCGCTAGTCCTGTTTATTGTGGTCCCTTTCTCATCTGCAGGAGCGCACCAGAGTTCGCCAGTTGATTCTAATTGAGACCACCTCTTTCAGGCAGTCTCGGCGCAGTTGCTTTGATGCACACCTGAGTACGATTACTGTGCTCTCACCAAACAAAACAAACTGTACTAACAGAGAAAACGAACTTGAGTTCGACTGAAATAAACTAAAGCCTGCAGGTGTGAAAGCACCCTTAGTGTGACTTTGAAGAAAGTAATAAAACATTCTCTAAAAAATTACTCAGCAAATAAAAAATTATTTAGCAAATAGAAATAATTTTGGTAATCCTAACTGACCTAAAACAGGAAATGTTTACTCTGCTTTAACATCAGGCAGTGAGGGGAAAAAAAGGGTGTCATTTTATACAGTGTATGTACACTACCGTTCAAAAGTTTGGGGTCACCCAGACAATTATTTTGTGTTTTCCATGAAAAGTCACACTTATTTACCACCATGAGTTGTAAAATGAATAGAAAATATAGTCAAGACATTGACAAGGTTAGAAATAATGATTTGTATTTGAAATAATAATTTTTTCCTTCAGACTTTGCTTTCGTCAAAGAATCCTCCATTTGCAGCAATTACAGCATTGCAGACCTAACATGGTTGCACAAGGGTTTTCTAATCATCCATTAGCCTTCTGACGCAATGAGCAAACACATTGTACCATTAGAACACTGGAGTGATAGTTGCTGGAAAAGGGCCTCTATACACCTATGTAGATATTGCACCAAAAACCAGACATTTGCAGCTAGAATAGTCATTTACCACATTAGCAATGTATAGAGTGTATTTCTGATTAGTTTAAAGTTATCTTCATTGAAAAAAAGTGCTTTTCTTTCAAAAATAAGGAAATTTCTAAGTGACCCCAAACTTTTGAACGGTAGTGTACACTTCTGGTTTCAACTGTATATCTGTATAAAAAACATTTCATATGCACATATGAATATAAACATGCAGCAGCAAAAAGCTATGAAAAACACTGGCATTGATTTTTGAGAAATAATTATAGTGACTTGTTAATCGGAATGGTCGGCTAGAGGTAGAGCATTCGCCCCACAACTGGGAGGTTGTGGGTTTAAGTCCCGGCTGGGTCATACCAAAAACCATATAAAAATGGTACTACCTGCCTTCTTGGTGTTCAGCAAAAACAGAGGAAGGAAAGCTGGTTATCCAGCCACAGGGGGTATACAAGCCAATGTGTACTCCCTGTGCCGGTCCCAAGCCCAAATAAATGGGCAGGGTTGTGTCAGGAAGGGCATCCGGTGTAAAAATCCTTACCAAATCAACATGCGGATCATCACAATATAAGGTGATGATGATTTGCTGTGGTGACCCCGAAAGGGAGCAGCCGAAAGACAAAAAAAACAAAAACAAATAATAGTGACTTCTTAAGAAGGTATAATGATTGAATTATTCTCATGTTTCCAGGTAGGCTGTTCCAGTCAGAGCTTTGAATTTAAAAGCACCTCTGCTGACTTCTTTTTTAGTTCAAGGAACAAAAAAGAATGAATGGTTGCTGTATTGTGTAAAAGGGAATATAATGATGTATATGGGATTATATGCTGTTTTAAATCAATATTGTTTAAATGAATACATTTGAAAATAAACTGGAGCCAATGAAAATGTCTTCTTGTCTTGAGGGATAACCTGTTCAAAGTTTCATACATGGAGCAAAGATGAGTCCTATAAGGGCATCTTAAGGCAAATCTAGAGAGACTATTGTACAAAACATCAAGTGATTTAAGGTATGTTTCAAAAGTGTTGTGCTATACAATGTCAGCATAATCGAGTATAGGCATCAAAACACCTAAGCTATGACTTTATTGGACTCAACACGATTTTTGAAGGAAATAAACTGGGTCAAACCATAAGCCTAAAGGAACTAACTTGTTCAAGTGATGACCCATCAGTAAAAAAAATATTCCGACCTGAGGAATCATGAAGATGTGGTCTGGTGCCAAACATCATGCTACAAGATTTCTTCTTATTCAACAATAATTTATTGGCCATAAACCATTGTTGTACTAAAATAAGCTCACATTGGAAGTTTGTTTGGAGGAAGATTATTAACTGTTTATGGCTGCTTCACATTGTTGCAAACTAGATAAAAACATTGCTAGTTTAACAATACTTGTGGCGACTCAGCAGAGGAGCTCAGATTTTCCTCCTTTTGAGGGCAAAAAGGGAAAAAACATGGGTCAAAAAAAAAAAAGGTAAATCACAGAAGATTAACCCCTTGCACTCCGGTCAATTTCCCTAAAAACGCCAAAAAATAACGTGCCCAAAGTAAATCGAAAGCTGTTCTTCAACCCTTTGCAGCATCTTCATGGGTTTTTTTTTTTTTTTTTGTTACTTATTTGTACCCGTAGGTAGACTTGGTTTGCAGTCTGGTGACAAGCCACCGGCTGCTGGTCGCTGCGTGCGCGAGCGCCCTAAACCTACATGTTTTTGGTGTGTGGGAGGAAACCGGAGAAATCCCGGAGTAAACCCGCGCAACACGGGGAGAACATGCAAACTCCACACAGCTCACTGTTGGTCGGGGGCTGGGATCGAACCCACGATCTCATGATCCCCGCGATCCCCCGGCCGAGGGTAAAACTGTGCTGCCACAGTGCTAAACCACTGCGCCACCGTGCAGCCTGGTCTCAGGGTTGAGGGTTGGTCTCATTTAAAAGAAAACACTTTGAATTTTTTGGCAGAACAGTCATAATCTCTCTAAGTGCTCCGGCCATTGAGTAACAGTCGTCTAAACATACTGAACTTGAAGAAAATAAATTTGGCCTGGGTGTTTTTTTGGATACAAATGCTTGCAAATAACACACAGCTTCAGATCCGGGCTGGAAAATGCAACAGAAATGTAGAACCAAGTGTTATCCAGCTGAGGTCAAAATTTTGTAACAATACCACAAAAAATGAATATATTACACAGCTTTTTCCTCAGGTAGTTCCCAGGCGTTTTTGAACTGTGCCAAATTGTGCCAAATGGCACAGTTTGGAAAAACGTCTGTAACTTTTGAATGATTCAATATAGAAGCTTCATCTTGGGTTCTAATGAAAGGTGACACTCAGGGCTGTGTGTGGGGGGGGTGTTGTCCCCCCCCGAGGACGGACATCGGCCATCGCTACATGATGGAATAGACTCATGTGGCGATGTGGCGACAGCGGCGCAGTCACCGCGGCTCCCCCCCCCCCCTCGCTACAGAAGAGTAGCGGGGGAGGGGCGGCGTTCACGGTCTGGACGCGGCACACGACCCGTGTACCGCGGCGCACAAACTTCAGACTTCGTGCGCCGCACAGTTATAATTTACCAATCGGTCAAAAGTCATTTTTGATAACAATTTTCAGGGATAAAGAATAATTTAGTTTTTAACACCTTACCTTTTCACAGCAGTGTCCTGGCGAACTTCTCTTCCTCATTGTCAGATGAACGCGACACTGGTCCGCTCGTGGTTCTGGTCTCACGACCCGGTCAAAACATAATTCCATGATTGCGGTTTTGGCGAATGATTTACGACCTTTGTCGTCGGCCTCCGTTGGTCTATGATGACCATGGAAAAGAATCCTAAATGTCTATTCCGCTCAAATTTAAAAAAAAAAAAAAAAAGCACCGCCTGTGACTGAAGAGGCCGATGTGCGAATGGCTGTCCCTGTCACAGAGGTAGCACTTGTGGGTGGTCTCCGTGCTGCTGGGTCTGTGACGGTTCTTCCTGCGGGTCCTTTTTTATCTGCTGCAGCAGTCTGTCTTCATCCAGCCTTACAAAAAACAGCTCGCGAACTTCTCTGCTTCAATTGGCTCACTGCATTCACAGCGTTGGTAGGCGGGTCCTTCTTGCTAGGTTTTCAGTCATTGGATCTTCAAGGTTTCAGAAACCCAATTCAAGGCTCTTATTAGTCGAATGAGAGGTCAGTCAGATGAACTAATCTGTTTGTGGCTGTGTCTGCAGTGGAAGAACGGAAATGCAGCTTTTATTTTCAGTGCGCGCTTGGACGCAGCTCCATCATGCGTCCTAGAGCGCACGAGAGCGCCCTCGTGCGCTCTGGGACGCAGAGACTTGCCCGCCCGCAGTACAACAGAGTGCAAGAGGTTAAAAAAGGACAGCACAGGGATACAGAATAATTTCCGTCAACTGGCTGACTGTTTTAAAGGGCAGCTAAAAGCTAGTTTCAAAAACCAGAAGCCAATGAATGAATGAGGGTCTCCATCACAGAAAACCCTAGATTCAAACCACTTTGTGAGCAGCTATTTTGGCAAAAAATAATCTTCAAACAGATGTAGTGAATCCGAGTCAAAAATGCAGCCATTGTAAAAGTTAAACCTCATCAACTGGTGGTTTAAAATTAACCCTAGATCACAGTTTAAATTGCAGCTTAAGGTTTTGGTGTAACAATCAGTCCCTCCAGGATTTCGCAATGTTACGATCATGTCAATTCATGTGAAATCAGCCAATCAGCGTGACTATTGTGCGACCTTGCAACTTTGTCCAATCACCGCAACTTTCCCTCAATTTTGGCCAATCCTCATCAACTTCCGCCAGTTTCACCAATCAAATTTGTGTCTGAGTGGCACTCAAATGCTCAGTCTAACCAATCAAATGCATTGCTGCACTGCGTTCACTTCTGTGTGTACAGTGAGTATTAATGGAACACATCAAAAACAGACTGTGTGATTTAAAAAAAAACAACACTCACCCACGAGGTTTCCAACACCGTCCCTTCCTCCATCTCCCCCAGCCTTCCAGTCGACGTCTCGCCACATCTCCATTCTGACCGCGTGTATGAAGTGCTGGGTTTGTGTTGAAAAACGTCCGCCTGTCTCAAAAGCACCCCATCGCATATGAAAAGAGATGCCATAAAACCACAAACAAAATGAGCAAATCTAACACTACAGCCAGTGTTTGATCATTTTATACATCTTTAGAGGTAAAATCATGACTGCATCTTGTCAATGAGCTTTAAAGCTGTGAATCTCTGGTCTGGACATGGATTACCCCCCCCCCCCCACCCCGCAATGTGTGTCTGAAGAGACAAGTATGTGTGTCAAGATGTGCAGCAGATGGACAGATGGGTAGGAGTTAGGCACGGAGAGAGAATACTGTCTGTAATTTTTTTTTTTTTCAGAAAAACACAGACTCCAATAAACAATACAGAGCAACAGAATAAATTATTTATTTTGTCTTCTCTGCTTGGTACTGAGTGGTTGGGGACCGTAGGGAGTTTTCAAAGGAAGGTGCTGCCAGTAATTTCCAAATTTATACTCTTTAACAGGCAGTCAATGCAGTTTAGCTGTTGTCATGGATATTGTATTAGTCTGTATTTGCTGTTGCACAAGAGGTTTTCTGTATAGCAGAAGTTTCTGCTTAATTTACAGATCGCTGTAATAAGAAATTTTTCACAATCCTGTGCTTTTCTTGTATTGTTATATGGAATATCACTGCAGTAAACTGGAAAAAAAACCCATCTGCTTTAAAATTTGTAATTCTTCCCACATCTTTTAGTGCAAAAAAACCTCTCAGAACATCACAATTTTTATCGCAACTTTTTAAAAAAGCTCTTTCAAATTCAGGCTTTTTGGGCCACAACAATCATAAAAATCGCAAAATCCTGGAGGAACTGAACAATTTTATTTAATTCTGATTTAATGTAAAAACTAAACTGAGTTTAAGAGGGGTGTAAGCTGAATATTTCTTAATACAGAAGTAACTTGGTGCAACAGAATCTCAACTTGAACCATGATTCAGTCCAATCTAAAGTTAAACCTTGTTGGTGCAATCCAATAGTAAGTGTAAATTATGGTACTAAGACAAAAGCCTGATCATATTTTATAAACTTAAGGCTTAAAGCTGCACAGTTTCCTGCTATTTCTTTTCTGTTTGATGTTAAAAGTAATTCAGCCTCTGGCATGACAGTGTTGTGCTGATGAAATTAATGACTTTATTATGTCACAGCCTTTCCTGTATGCATTCAGGCTCATAAGCGTGACTCTTGCTCTGAGACGAGTGTATACTTTAGACAGAAGATGGATTAGCCAATCAGCTTGTTTGACACTGTGTGTATGGCAGGTTTCCCGAGGCCTTTCTACGCGCCTTGTTGTTAGACTTTATTAATGCATTCTTCTTTTCAACAATATCCACATCATATTTTTGAGCTATTGCCAAGCATCTGGTCATTTAGCTGTGGCTTATTTTTCAAAATGTACAGAAAGCGAGCTTGGACAAACTCCAGATTTATGCAATACAGAACACTCCAACCTTTGGCAATGCTGGTTTTACAGATCCACTGATTGCTGCCTGTCAGTTTCATTTATGCCTGGATATTTCACCAGCTTCAGGTGTGTTTTGTAGTATAATTCACAACTCTGACAGATGTAAACTAAACATATATCCTGTGTATCCTGTTGGTGCAACTGTAATCAAGGTTTTTTTATCCCCCGCTGGACGAAGCCCAGAGGGGTTGAAGAGCCCTTTGGGTGAAGGTCGAAGGGGATTATGTTATGGGTCTGTCCGTCCATCAGTCCATCTGTCCCACTTTTGTGAAATCAACTCCTCCTACAGTTTTGTTCTAATTGTTTTGAAACTTGGTACCATGACTTGATATAAACTGAGGATGTGCCTATTGCAATTTGGGTCTGATTGGATGATTTTGCAGGACTTGTAGCCCCTGATCTATGACCTCTTATTTTACCTCACTTCATGTCTTGTGAAATCAGCTTCTCCTACAGTTTTGTTCCAAATGTTTTGAAACTTGGTACCATGGTGTGATATACTCTGAGGATGCGCATATTGCAATTTGACTGTCATTGGGTGACCTTGAGGTCAAAGGTCAGAGGTTAGATTTTCTCTAAATCTTCTAAACACAATAACTACTGAAAGAAATGATGTAGGCTTTTCAGATCGATACAGTAGTTGTATCTAATACACATCTTGGACGATTTACACCCTGACCTAACTATTGGTTTGGGGTCAAAGTTCAAAGTTAACATTGCAGTTGCACTATGGTAAATTCAACATTTACTATTACTATAAAACGAGGAAAGCTAGGGTGACCAAACCTGTTTCACCTTGGGATCCTGACCTCTGACTATGGGTTTGAGGTTAAAAGGTTAAAGGTTAACATTAACATTCCGTATGTCTTATTACTGTACAACTAGTAAATCTAGGGTCACCAAACTTGGTACACAAGTTCACTCTGTGACCCTGAAGTATGGCTATGGTTTTAGGATCACAAGATCAAAGGTCAACATCATAATGGTTTATAAACTACAGTGGGGCAAAAAAGTATTTAGTCAGCCACCGATTGTGCAAGTTCTCCCACTTAAAAGATGAGAGAGGTCTCCAATTTTCATCATAGGTATACCTCAACTATGAGAGACAAAATGAGAAAAAAAAAAATCCAGAAAATCACATTGAAGGATTTTTAATGAATTAATTGGTAAATTCCTTGGTAAAATAAGTATTTGGTCACCTACAAACAAGCAAGATTTCTGGCTCTCACAGACCTGTAACTTCTTCTTTAAGAGGCTCCTCTGTCCTCCACTCGTTACCTGTATTAATGGCACCTGTTTGAACTCATTATCAGTATAAGAGACACCTGTCCACAACCTCAAACAGTCAGACTCCAAACTCCACTATGGCCAAGACCAAAGAGCTGTCAAAGGACACCAGAAACAAAATTGTAGACCTGCACCAGGCTGGGAAGACTGAATCTGCAATAGGTAAGCAGCTTGGTGTGAAGAAATCAACTGTGGGAGCAATTATTAGAAAATGGAAGACATACAAGACCACTGATAATCTCCCTCGATCTGGGGCTCCACGCAAGATCTCACCCCGTGAGGTCAAAATGATCACGAGAACGGTGAGCAAAAATCCCAGAACCACACGGGGGGACCTAGTGAATGACCTGCAGAGAGCTGGGACCAAAGTAACAAAGGCTACATCAGTAACACACTACGCCGCCAGGGACTCAAATCCTGCAGTGCCAGACGTGTCCCCCTGCTTAAGCCAGTACATGTCCAGGCCCGTCTGAAGTTTGCTAGAGAGCATTTGGATGATCCAGAAGAGGATTGGGAGAATGTCATATGGTCAGATGAAACCAAAATAGAACTTTTTGGTAAAAACTCAACTTGTCGTGTTTGGAGGAGAAAGAACACCATACCTACTGTGAAGCATGGGGGTGAAAACATTATACTTTAAGGCTGTTTTTCTGCAAAGGGACCAGGACGACTGATCCGTGTAAAAGAAAGAATGAGGGCCATGTATCATGAGATTTTGAGTGAAAACCTCCTTCCATCAGCAAGGGCATTGAAGATGAAACGTGGCTGGGTCTTTCAGCATGACAATGATCCCAAACACACTGCCCGGGCAACGAAGGAGTGGCTTTGTAAGAAGCATTTCAAGGTCCTGGAGTGGCCTAGCCAGTCTCCAGATCTCAACCTCATAGAAACTCTTTGGAGGGAGTTGAAAGTCCGTGTTGCCCAGCGACAGCCCCAAAACATCACTGCTCTAGAGGAGATCTGCATGGAGGAATGGGTCAAAATACCAGCAACAGCGTGTGAAAACCTTGTGAAGACTTACAGAAAATGTTTGACCTCTCTCATTGCCAACAAAGGGTATATAACAAAGTATTGAGATGAACTTTTGTTATTGACCAAATACTTATTTTACCGAGGAATTTACCAATTAATTCATTAAAAATCCTTCAATGTGATTTTCTGGATTTTTTTTTCTCATTTTGTCTTTCATAGTTGAGGTATACCTATGATGAAAATTGGAGACCTCTCTCATCTTTTAAGTGGGAGAACTTGCACAATTGGTGGCTGACTAAATACTTTTTTTCCCCACTGTATATCTCAACAACAAAGAAAGCTAGGGTCACCAAACTTGCTACACAGGTTCACCTTGGGATCCTGACCTCTGACTATGGGTTTGGGGTCAGATGGTCAAAGGTCAAGGTTAGCTGTCCTTTTGCATTATTACTGTACAATCAGCAAAGCTAGGCCCACCAAACCTGGTACACAGCTTCACCTTGGGATCCTGACCTCTGACTATGGGTTTTGGAGTCAAAAGGTCAAAGGTCCAGGTTACCATTCCCTATGCCTCATTATTAGGGGTGAGAATCGTGAGGTTTGAGGTTGCGATTCGATTTGGACCTCGATACTAGGGTCACTATATGATCCCATCACGATTCAACAATAATCACGATATCACAATACCAAGTATCACAATCCCATACAGTATATCTTAAAATTTTTTCAGCTGTTGACATCTCTTTCATATTATAATAAGATGTTCTCGGGGCTTCATTTTCTGCGGAGACAGGTCTCTTCACACACGAAGGGTGGTGGACGGTTTTGGAATAGATTCCCTCTCCAGACATGTCTAGCTGACCCTGTGGACTCTTGTAAAAAGCAGCTGAAAACTTTTTTGTTTAACGAGGATTTCCGTTGAGTTTCAATTCAACTGCTTTTTAATGGTAAGTCTGATATTTTTTAATTATTTTAATCTTGTGTTTTAACTTGTTTTTGTATTTTTCAAATTATTTTTAACCATCAACTTCTTTTTATTCCGTTTTACTATACAGCGCTGTGTGACTATGTATATGTCTGTGACAAGCACTTTGTAATTAAGCAGTATTACACAAGATGGAGGGCTACGCAGAGGGCATTAAGCCGTGTCACAGCCGCAGTTACTATAATCACAATACTGTAATGACGTCGAGTGTAATACAGTGGTACCTCTACTTACGAAATTAATTGGTTCTGGAAGTAGTTTCGTAACCTGAAAATTCCGTAAGTAGAGACGCGTTTTCCATGTAAATGCCCTAATCCGTTCCAAGCCCCCCAAAATTCGGACATAAATTTTTTATAAATCATAAAAATGCATCAAAACATGTAACAAATACATGTTACAATTAGATTACTGCACAATAAACATAAAATGAGAGTTGTACATAATGTAAAAAACAAAGAATAAAGTAAAGAATAAAAATTATGTTCATTTACCTTTTAACTGCTATTGTCATCACCTTTTTCCTTCTTTGGTTCGTGTTCTCTCTCAGCAGTGGTTTTTGCCTGACGTTTTGTAAAGAACCGATCCAAGGACGTTTGCTTTTGTCGGCTTTTAACAATCCTTCGAAAATGTGCAAGGCAAACATCTTTTAGGGCTTCCTTTTGTTTTAATACCGTGCCGATCGTAGATGTATTACGGCCATATTCTTTGGCGAGATCAACCAAACGCATCCCTTTTTCATACTTTTCTATTATCTCTTTCTTTGTTTGTATGGACAAAAAAACTCTCTTCTTCTTCTTTTCCACTTTTCTCCATCACTTTCTTGGGGTCCATAGTGAATAAAAGTTAATACACACATGTAAAACTGTCCGAACACTTCGTGGCCAATGGGATGCCAGGAAGATGCTAGGCGATAGTCAATGGCAGAGCAGCTACAAGTATGTTTACGTTCGGTAAACTCTGGGAGCTGCGAGTAGCAGCGCGTACTGTATTTTTGCCTTTCGTATCCTGAAATTTCTTGCGTAACAAGAGGCAATATTTTCCCGTTGAGGCGTGTCGTAACCTGAAAATTCCGTATGTAGAGACGTTCGTAAGTAGAGGTACCACTGTATTGCTTTTATACAACAGTTCCAGCAAGCAAAATTTATTAGATGACAGCAATACTTGACAAAATATTATTTGTTTGTTTAACCAGTTATTTTGTGTAGCTGCGAAAAAAAGTCCCTAAATCTCACCAGTAACTGTTGCTAAACATCTCAATCAGCATGAAGATGTATATTGTCATTTCACATACATGTAAACAAATTAAATATTCTCAAGTGCAAACGTAGTAAGTGTTTATAAAACATACCTGTTAAGTCGATACATCAGAAAATCCCAGATCAAAATGTATCCAGAAGCTAGTAGTTAGCATGCTAGCGATTTAGCACATGCTAGCAATTTAGCACATTTTGCTCCCTTTTCTTCGCATTTTCAGATGAAACAAAGAGTCTATCATGACAAAGGTATTGTGGTTTATTAATCGAGACAATAAACAAAATCTAGCACTGCCTATTTTTTTTAAACAGATGTGAAATTGCTTAATGATCTTATGACCAGGTAGACCGAAGTAGACCTTGGTAAAAGGGTGGGACTTCCGGGTGACGGATGTGTAATTTCTTGTCAAACAGCACTTCACTGTGGAAATTAAGGTATCCAAAACAGTACTGCAATTGTCAGAGAGTTGATAGAAAATTACTGTTAGTAATTAACATTACTAGAATACTTTTGAAGCAGAGTGATACATATCCAGTGAAATTGGAGTGCAATTATCACGGATTATAGTAACTCTTGGAATTCCTATTGTCCAATCAAATTGCTCGGTCGGAACTAACTATTGTATAAATAAACTTTACTTACCTGGCGCTTGGAGAAAATGCAAGCTCCATGCCAGTATATTTTTAGCTTAGCTGTTGCTAATGCTGCTCAGAGACATGTGCTGGCCTGCATGCTTCGAGTGTTTTGTTGTTTTTTCGTGCAGTGCTTCTTGTGGGTTGTGTGTCATGTCAAGGTCTTTCCTTCCATCTTTGTTATAAAATCCAAAAAAGGCCCAACATTTGAGCTAACTTTGAGCTAACTGCTTCCTAACAAAGCTGGCTGCACATCTCGCCAAGACAAGCTATGACTTCACTTGACTGGGTACTTGCTTGGCTCTATGCATACCCCTTTTCTACCAAGCTGGTTTGGTGCTTAACTGGAGCCAGAACCTGACTTGGCACCAGTTCTTTGCTTTTTGACCGCCTCAGCATTAGCCCCAGGCTCTCAAAGGAGGTGCTAAGCTTGCTCCAACTCCTTGCTGGGCCAGAGCTGCAAACCACTTGACATTAGTTATATCCACTGCCGTGGGCAGGTTTAACTGACCAACTGAAAAGTGCCTCAAAACATGACTAACTGCCATGTTGCATTCCAAACAGCAGATCAAGCATGGATTCCAAAAAGAAGCAGAGTTGGAGCGAAGAGGAGACCCAGTATTTCCTGGTTCTATGGTCATCTGCTGACATACAAGATAAATTGGAGGAGGCCAGTTGGGCAAATCCCAATTTTGAGCAAATACAGCAATCGTAATGACCGTGGATGAGTCCGTTGTACAAATGGCTCCAAATGCTACAAATTCTGGTAAGTGCATTGTCTTTAAAAAGCCAGAAGTAAATGAATGAATACACACACACACACACACACACACACATATATACACACACACATATATATATGTATATGTATGTGTGTGTGCACACAACCACACCCACGCGCGCACACGCACGCACACACACACACACACACACACAGAGAGAGAGAGAGTGGTGTGAAAAAGTGTTTGCCCCCTTCCTGATTTTTCATTTTTTTGTATGTTTGTCACACTTAAATGTTTCAGCTCATCAAACAAATTTAAATATTAGACAAAGATAACATACTGTAAGTAAATACAAAATGCAGTTTTTAAATGAAGGTGTTTATTATTAAGGGTAAAAAAAAATCCAAACCTACATGTCTCTGTGTGAAAAAGTGATTGCCCCCCTGTTAAAACATACAGTTAGGCCCAAAAATATTTGGACAGTGACACAAGTTTTGTTATTTTAGCTGTTTACGAAAACATATTCAGGATACAATTATATAATCAGTGTGGGCTTAAAGTGCAGACTCTCAGCTGTAATTTGAGAGTATTCACATCCAAATTGGAGCAAGGGTTTAGGAATTACATCTCTTTAATACGTAGCCGCCTCTTTTTCAAGGGACCAAAAGTAATTGGACAATTGACTCAGAAGGCTGCAAAAAAAATAACAAGGCTGCATGGGCTCTTCCCTCGCTAACCTGTCATCATTTAAGCAGTTAAAAGGTCTGGAGTTGATTTCAGGTGTGGCGTTTGCATTTGGAAGCTGTTGCTGTGAACACACAACATGTGGTCAAAGGAGCTCTCAATGGAGGTGAAACAGACCATCCTGAGGCTGAAAAAAAAAAAAAGAAGAAATCCATCAGAGAGATAGCAGAAATTTTAGGAGTGGCCAAATCAACAGTTTGGTACATTCTGAGAAAAAAAGAGTGCACTGGTGAGCTTGGGAACTCAAAAAGGCCTGGACGTCCACGGAAGACAACAGTGGTGGATGATCACAGAATCCTTTCACAACCCTTTCACAACATCCACTCAAGTGAAGAACATTCTCCAGGAAGAAGGTGTATCAGTATCTAAGTCTACCATAAAGAGAAGACTTCATGAGAGTAAATACAAAGGATTCACCACAAGGTGCAAACCATTAATCAGCCTCAAAAATAGAAAGGCCAGACTTGACTTTGCCAAAAAACACCTGAAGAAACCAGCCCAGTTCTGGAACAGCATTCTTTGGACAGATGAGACTAAGATCAACCTGTACCAGAATGATGGGAAGAAGAAAGTTTGGAGAAGAATTGGAACAGCTCATGATCCAAAGCACTACATCTTCTGTAAAACATGGTGGAGGCAGTGTGATGGCATGGGCATGCATGGCTTCCAATGGCACTGGGTCACTTGTGTTTATTGATGATGTGACAAAAGACAGAAGCAGCCGGATGAATTCTGAAGTGTATAGGGATATACTTTCTGCTCAGATTCAGCCAAATGCAGCAAAGTTTGATTGGACGGCGCTTCACCAATGATCCAAAACATACTGCAAAAGCAACCCAGGAGTTTTTTAAAGCAACGAAGTGGAATATTCTGCAATGGCCGAGTCAGTCACCAGATCTCAAACCAATCGAGCATGCATTTCACTTGCTCAAATCAAAACTTAAGGCAGAAAGACCCACAAACAAGCAACAACTGAAGACAGCTGCAGTAAAGGCCTGGCAAAGCAAAGATGAAAACATGTCGTTGTGGAACTGGCGGACCATGCTGATGAACTTGTCTGGGCAGCCAAACTTCACCATGATCTTCCACAGCCCGTCACGACTGACGGTATCAAAAGCCTTGGTCAGATCTACAAATGCTGTGTAGTGGTCCCTGTTTTGCTCTTGACACTTCTCCTGAAGTTGGCGTGCGGCGAAGATCATGTCAGCAGTTCCACTACCCTCTCTGAAGCCACACTGACTCTCCGGCAGGTGACCACCTTCCATGTGCTGAATGAGGCGGTTGAGAAGGACTCTTGTGAGGATCTTGCTGGTGATGGTGAGGAGAGAGATCCCACGATGGTTGTTGCAGGACTGCCTGTTTCCTTTTCTCTTGTAGAGATGGACAATGGAGGTGTCCTTGAGCTCCTGGGGATAACTTCCTGCTGCCACATGGTCTGAAAGAGCTCGGTGAGTTTCTCTATTAGAACTGGCCCCCCTGCCTTCTAGATTTCAGCTGGGATGGAGTCAGAGCCGGCTGCTTTGTTGTTCAAAAGGAGTTTGATTGCTTTTTGGACTTCTGATTCCATTAAAGGTTCTGCCAGAGACGTGTTCACCTCTACTTGGGGCATGCGAGTGATGGCTTCTGCAATGATGGACGAAGGTCTGTTCAGGATGGTGCTGAAATGTTCTGCCCATCTTTCCAGGATTGCGTTCTTGTCGGTGAAGAGAGTGGACCCATCAGCACTGAGCAGTGGTGATGTTCTGGAAGATTGAGGCCCGTAGATGGTCTTAAGGGCATCGTAGAAGCGTTTAGAGTTGTTGCTGTCAGCGTACTGTTGTATTTCATTTGCCTTTTTGCTCAGCCAGAAGTCCTGCATCTCTCTGAGCTTTGCCTGGACCTTTCCTTTGATGGAGTTGAAGGTTGCCTTCTTAGAGTCAGATCTTCTGTCTTGCTGGCACGCTCTGTGGGCTTAACACTTCTCATCAAGCACTTTTGGATGTCCTCATCGTTTTCATCGAACCAGTCTTGGTGTTTGTGCGTGTTTTGGCCCAGATGAGTGAGTGAGGTGTTGTACACCATGTCTCTGAAAGCTGCCCATTCTTCTTCTGCTCCGTACACCCTGAGGTTGAGCTGACTAAGCTTGCTGTCCAGGTCCTCACTGAGGTTCTGTTGCACAGAGTGCTGTTCCAGCTTGCTGACATTGAGTTGCTTGTTTGCCTTTTTCCCCCTGTGGATGCCGTTTGGGCTGGATGTGCATGTTGAGTTTTGAGAGAATGAGTCTGTGATCCGTCCAGCAGTCTGCGCCACACATCGCCTTTGCCACTCTTACGTCCTGCCTGTCTCTTCTTCTCACAATGATGTAATCGATCAGATGCCAATGCTTGCTGTGTGGATGCATCCAGGAGGTCTTGTTGCGATTAGGCAAGCAGTAGACAGTATTAGTGATCAGAAGGTCATGAGAGGCGCACATCTTCAACAGGAGAAGACCATTGCTGTTGCACTTTCCAACTCCATTTTTCCCAAGGACTCCATCCCATGTCTGGTAGTCTATACCAACTCTGGTGTTAAAGTCTCCAAGAACAATGTGTTTGTCCTCCTTTGGTATGCCTTCAATGAGAGTCTCTAAGTCCTTGTAAAACTTGTCTTTGATCTCATCTGGGTTCGTCATGGTGGGGGCATATGCACTGATGAATGTGGCATGACGTTTTCCTCGGAGGGGGAGCCATAGGGTCATGAGGCGGTTGTTGGTTCCTTTGGGGAGGCTGGTAAGCTTGCTGATCAGATTGGATCTGATTGCGAAACCCAGTCCTGGCTCACAGCATTCTTTGCTGCCTCGGCCGCTCCAGAAAAAGATGTAGCTGGCTTTGACTTCTGTCAGCTGACCTTCATCTGCAAACCTGGTCTCACTCAGAGCTGCAAAGTGGATGTTGTACAGTACCTGCTGAGTTCTCTTGCGACAAGTGCTGTCCATCTCTCAGGTCTGTCCGCTTTGGAGCTGTCCATGAGCGTTCGCACATTCCAAGTGCCAATGGTGAGTGATGTCACCTTAGTTGATTTCTTCTGAGAATTTCGACCGCTAGGGTGGGATCCCCACCAGCCACGGCTTGCTGGCCAGGGTGTAGCGAAGTAGGCTATGTTTTGGGCACCTTTTCTAGCCCCTTCCTCAGGCCATGGAGGTGAACAGAGCGAATCCTAAAGAGGGCTGCCCAGACACTCAGGGGGATGCTGAACTCCGCTGCTGCTTCAGTCCAGTACAGAGCGACCCTATGCCCTGGGCCACCTGTGTGTGGGATTGTGGCTACAGCTTCCAGTGTATCCGCACCTGCTGCTTTGTCACTTGCCCATCATCACTGGACTTGGAGGGACAGGAGGGGGAATGAGAAGGAAATTGTGTGTCTTTGGGGAGTTGATGTCTTGACTTGCGCGCAAATTTGATTTAAGTGAGGGAGAGTTGCGCAGGGACGTCAGCCTCACTCTCTCGTCCCAGCCTATCTGGATCCAGTGGCAAGACATAGTCAAGATGGCTGGAGATAGGTTAGGATGCAGTGGCTGGCCAGTAGTGTCCTACGTGTCTCACTGTACCCTAGTTGTGCTCCACAAGGCTTTGCTGGGTCTACCTTCCTGCCCATTGAGCCAATCTGGTGGTTTCCTCTGCGCGGTCCGCCAGGTCCAGTCTACGCATGCCTAGGTAGACAAGCCCTACCTCACCGAGGGTTTCAAACCCATCGGCTACCCTTACTTGGTTTCGCCCGCCAGTCGAAGTGGTTCACCGGGGTGTGGCCGCTGTTGCATGCAAACAGCTACTTGGAGTCACAGGTGAGAGTTGAGTGCCAAGTGGGAACCAAAGCGGACCAACCACCCGGAGGTGTGACTGTTGCCCCGTCAGAAGTACTATCCCTCCCTGATACTCCATACGTGTGTCTCTGCGCCATAAAGTAAACTCTCTTATCTTGAAAATGCTTGTTTGAGAAAACTAGAACAAAAAACTTAGCGTCTTACAGAATACTTTTTGTTAAAGATATCCAGTGCAAAATACACTGTTTTTTTTTTTTTTTTTTGTGGTATCAATGTGGTATCAATACTGTGTACAAATGGATGCCTTGCAGTGTGTATATGGGAGATTTTTCTGCCATATGATGCAAGTAACATCGTCATTTTTACTATTTTTGTTATAATCAGTCATGTAAGTTTTGGTAATGTTGATATCGGATAAAATTGTGGAAGGCTTAAGTTGTACACTGCACAAACTAAAACACTTTTTTTGTATTTACAGATTTATCACACCTGGATGATGAGGGGGAACCACCCAGACCCGTGATATGCAGCTAACCTTCGCCAGCACCAAGCTTGTCTTCCTCCTGCTCATCAGACCAGATTAGGTAATATATGTTCAGATCATCACCCATTCACATAAAGGAGGGAGTGAATTAAACCAATTATATGCTTGAATTGAATGTTCTGATGCCACTAGCAGTAAATGGACATTGAATAGACATATTCAGTCTTGGGTTGATGATTCCTGCGTTCAGTGTGTGGTTATTTTATATGGCTTCTTATTTTTGTACTTTAAAACAGGGAAGTGGAAACAGGACACAAACATGGACCTCCTTTTTGACTACCTGAAGAGGTCAGATGAGAGACACCACGAGCAGAGCAGGAGGGATGAGCAGCTGACCTCCGGTTTGCTGCAAAGCATCCAGAAGATGGAGGATGGTTCCAATACCCTCGTTGGACTGATGGGACATGTTGTGTCTGTGCTTGAGGAATTGCAAAAAAATAACTATAACAGCACTGACGTTTTTGGCTGTGTGTACATAATATTTTCATATGTAGCCATCTTAAATTTTTGCACATTTTATAAATAAAAGCTTTCTTTCCTTAAGTGTTTTTTTCTGCTTCCACATTGAGTAATTGTTATTCTTACACCAAACATATGCATGAAATGCCAAGCTATTTAGGATAAACAATGCAAATCAATATAGCATTACAGTGGTGGGAAGTGAAAGCACAAGTACTGAATTACTGCACTTAAGTTAATTTTTCAGGTATTTGAAAATATATCAGGTATTTGTGGACTTCACTCACGTATTTTTGACAACTTTTTTTTCACATTTTCTAAAGAACGAGCAGCAACAACTTTTGAATCTGTAGACTTTTTCTGCGGAAAATGTTCCAAGTTGCCTGCTTCAAAAATGATAAATAATGAGCTCTTATATTCTTTAGACAATGTACCATATGACATTCTGTCAGCGCTGGACAAGATCATTTCTGGGGAAAGTACTTTTAACTTGTAAACTTTAGAGTTGAATCAGTACTTTAACCAGAGTTGATTTTCACACATCTTCTAAGTGCATAAGGTGTATACCTTTAACAACTCTGTAAATGTGCCTATAAAATATATACAGTGCATCCGGAAAGTATTCACAGTGCTTCACTTTTTCCACATTTTTTTATGCTACTGTTATCTTGACTGGACGGACAGCTTAAGCTCAGGGTGCAACACCAAAGAAGACACAAACACAGGAGAATGTTTGACCTTTTATTAACCACTTGCACTCCGGGCAATTTTCCTAAAAATGCCAAAAAATAACGTGCCCAAAGTAAATCGAAAGCTGTTATTCAACCCTTTGCAGCATCTTCATGGGGTTGGTCTCATTTAAAAGAAAACACTTTGAATTTTTTGGCAAAAAAAACATAATCTCTCTACGTGCTCCGGCCACTGAGTTACAGTCATCTAAACATACTGAACTTGAAGAAAAAAAAATTGGACACAGTGTTTTTTTGGATACAAATGCTTGTAAATAACACACAGCTGTCCGATCCGGCTGGAAAATGCAACAGAAATATAGAACCAAGTGTTATCCAGCTGAGATCCAAATTTGGTAACAATACCACAAAAAATGAATATTTTACACAGTTTTGTTCTCAGGCTGTTCCCAGGCGTTATGGAACTGTGCCAAATTGTGCCAAATGGCACAGTTTGGAAAAACGTCTGTAACTTTTGAATAATTCAATGTAGAATCTTCATTTTAGGCTCTAATGAAAGGTCACACTCAGGGCTGTGTCTGTGTGTGTGTGTGTGGGCGGGGGGTCGTTCCCCCCCCCCCCCCCCCGCTACCAAGGACCAAATTCGGCCCTCGCTACATGACGGAATACACTCTTTTTTTTTTTTTTTTTTTTTCCTTGCATGTTTTCACAGCGGCCCCCCCCCTTCGCTACTGTGTGTGTGTGTGTGTGTGTGTGTGGGGGGGAACCGTGAACGGACCGTGAACGCCCCCCCCCCTCGCTACAGAAGAGGGCCATCGCTACATGATGGAATAGACTGATATGCTTCCCCCCGCGGACCGGGGAGGGTTTGGACCGTAGCCCCCCCCCCCCGCTCCTCTTCTGCAGCGGGGGGGGGGGGGGGTCACGGTCCGAACACGGCAAATGAACCGTTTATCGCGGCGCACGCACTTCGTACTTCGTGCGCAGTACAGTTGTAATTTACCGATCGGTCAAAAGTCATTTTTGGATTACAGTTTTCAGGGATAAATAATAATTTAGCTTATAACACCTTACCTCTTCAAAGCAGCAGAGTCGTGGCGAACAGCTCTTCCCACGCGTCAGACGAACGCGACGCTGCTCCGCTCGTGGATCCCGATCAACATAATTCCATTATTGCCGTTTTGGCGAATGATTTACGACTTTTGTCGTTGGCCTCCGTCTATTCTGCTGGAATGAGTGCAGGTCCCACTTGTGGGTGTTCTCCATGCTGCTGGGTCTATATTAGATTCGTGCAGCGTCCTTTGTTTTCATCTGTGGCAACAGTAAATCTCTCTTCACCCTGCCTGAATTTCTGTGCTTCAATTGGCTCCTGCGTTCACAGTAGGCGGGTCCTCCTTCCTAGATTTTCATTCATTGGCTCCTCAAGGTTTCAGAAACCCAATTCAAGGCTCTTATTAGTCGAATGAGAGGTCAATCAGATGAACTAATCTGTTCGCGGCTGTCTCTGCAGTTTTTTTTTGAGTGGCGCTTGGACACTACTACATCACCATCACCACCATCATGCGTCATGCGTCCAAGCGCGCACGAGGGCGCTCTCGTGCGCCCTCATGCGTCATAGGACGCAGAGACTTGCCCGCCCGCGGAACAACGGAGCGCAAGTGGTTAAATATCAAAAGGGAAGAATTAAGGAAAACCGTCACTCGCCAGAGGAGCAGCAGTCTGCGGAGGAGAGACGAGAGCTGGTTAGAAGGAGGAATGGAGAAGGGAGGTGAGAATATAATTTTCGCCACTTACGTGGGAGGAGGGAAGACTCCGGTTCAGAGCCCAGCGAAAGGAGATGAACCAGCAGGGTGAAGTTAGGGAGATGATTGGGATAATGGGCTGTGTCTGACTAGGTGGAAGATAGGAGCTGCAGTGGGAGAGACAATAAGGCTGGTGAGGGCACCGCAATCCCCGGAGACGCACCGCTCGGATGGCAGCGATCTGGAGAGAGGAAAAGGAGAAAAGTGCACAGGTTAGCTTATCCTGTAACACACAAACACAGCTTGGTAGTTTGCAATTATACTGCAGTCTTGGAAGTGTACCCAAACAAGCCAGCGTAGAAACGGTGAAGAGGTGGTCCTTATAAACGCTGGCACAGAAGAGGCGGCAGGTGCGTCAATCCTCCCAGGTGTGATGATTACCTGAGAGGCAGGAGAGAACGGGAAGGAGGAGGCGAGCGCTCACCAGGACATGGCAGTTACAGCCTTATTCCAAAATGGATTACATTTATTTTTTTCCTCAAAATTCTACACACAATACCCCATGATGACAACATGAAAAAAAGTTTTTTTTGAGGACATTCACAGAGTTGTCCTGAAGCCACTCCTTTGATATCTTGGCTGTGTGCTTAGGGTCGTTGTCCTACTGAAAGATGAACTGTCGCCCCAGTCTGAGGTCAAGAGTGCTCTGGAGCAGGTTTTCATCTAGGATGTCTCTGTGCATTGCTGCATTCATCTTTCCCTCTATCCTGACTAGTCTCCCAGCTCCTGCTGCTGAAAAACATCCCCACAGCACGATGCTGCCACCACCATGCTTCACTGTAGGGATGGTATTGGCCTGGTGATGAGCAGTGCCTGGTTTCCTCCAAACATGACGCCTGGCATTCACGCCAAAAAGTTCAATCTTTGTCTCATCAGACCAGAGAATTTTGTTTCTCATGGTCTGAGAGTCCTTCAGCTGCCTTTTGGCAAACTCCAGGCGGGCTGCCAAGTGCCTTTTACTAAGGAGTGGCTTTCATCTGGCCATTCTGCCATACAGGCTTGATTGAGGGATTGCTGCAGAGATGGTTGTCCTTCTGGAAGGTTCTCCTCTCTCCACAGAGGAATGCTGGAGCTCTGACAGAGTGACCATCGGGTTCTTGGCCACCTCCATGAATAAGGCCCTTCTCCACTGATCACTCAGAGTTGATTTTTTTTTTTGGGGGGGGGGGGGGTTACAACCCCCCCCCCCAAATTACGCCTAAGGTGAGAGTATTAAAGTATCTGCACAAAAGTTAAATGAGCAGCCAGTTTGTCAGGACTTCTTTAATTTGTGACTTTTTTCCTGTGACTTTAGTTCATCCTCATAATTCTGAATTCTTTTCACATAAATTTCAGCCTTTTTGAATAGTTGTTAAGCTTTTCTCATAATTTTGAGTTTTTATTCTGTAAATTTGTGGCTTTTTCCATGTATTTTTGAGGCTTTGTTTTCAGGGCTTTTCAGATTTTTATCATAAATTTGTTTTTTGTTTTTTTCTGGAATACTTACAACTTTTGTAACACCCCCCCCCCCCAACAAAATAAAAAAAAACTGTATTTTGTGTTTTACACTTTAGGATTTTTTTTTATTATTGTACACTGAGAGCATGACCAAATGCGCTTAAGTAATTGTAAAAAATTTACTTCATAAATGTGCTGAAGAGTGAAAAGTATCTTGTATTAAATTTACACAAAAATGCACAATTTTGTGAGAGTTACACAAGTAAATGTAGTTACTAACCAGAAACCTTATAGATTTTGCTGTGCTGTGAAGACCTGATATCCCATCAGTGACCCAGTCTGTGTGATTAGCTTAAACCAGGTACCAAACGTCCAGTGGAGCCCCAGTCTTGCTGCTTCGGGCCTCTGAGAATTTGTTGTTCCAACTTTCCTTTCATCGAAACATAATTAAAACCCCCAATGTGACTTTGCCCCATCACTCAGCACTCACTTTGTAAATCCACCATGAATAGCACAGAGAGTAAATGTATAAACTGAAATGCTTTCGTGCCACCAAAGGCTTTGCATTCATGAATACTAAATGTTGTAGCGGTGTCTGACATTTTTGGAGAACTGAAGTTGCAGGGATTGTAAACGATCTCATTTTCTGTGATGGTAATAGATGCGGACTGCTGTGAATTGGTGAGATGGGAGATGATAATGAAGCCTTTTTGTCATTCAAACACTGGGCTGGACGTACGTGTTCAGGCTGAATTAAACGATTAACCTGCTGCATTTTAAGTCATTCCGACAAAGATGGAACGTCCATCCATGCACAGTTTCTTGAAAATCTCAACTCCCCCTCTGCATTTGCTCGGATGCTCATCAAACTAACACACAATGATCCTCAGCTGGGTCTACATCTAGCTTGTGCTCAAGATCAAAGGTTTGAACAGGCCTTGGTGACCTTGGCCTTTGATCGTCAGGTTGGAATAAGGTACTACTTCATTGACAGTCTGGTTTCCTAGTACCACTGCATACATTTTTTTGTTAATACATTCAGAGGGTCTCCTAAATGCTTTTCTTAAAAATGCATATCAAATCTTTGAAGTGAGGTTGTTCATTACATCAGCCCCTGACTCATTTACACACGTGCTTTCTCTCACCCATTCAAGCCATGCCAGCATAGTCTTCGCAAGCTGTCGTCCACCTTAAATAGCAGCTCTCTTGGCATGTATTTTTAGTGGAGTGCATTGGTGCAGCAACATGAGTCTTTGCCCTCTCAACTCCACAACATCCAAAGTGCTTACATCATCCCCACCCACTCTAACCCCCTCCTCCGTGGGCCCTTTACTGTTACTGACACACTGAGTGTTTCTCCAGCCCGCTGTCTGTGAGGGAGATGACATCAGACCCATATCTGCTTGTGGACACTTCCTCTGCTCACAGACCAAATATCCCCATCCTCTTCTGTCTGCTCTTCCTGCTGGACCAACACACAAGCACAGCTGGCAAGAACCCAGCTAATAAGGTGTGGGTGCACAGTCAATTTAAGATGAAGACAATCTAATACCAAACATGGTCATAATTTAGATATTGTGCCTCATTATAGCTGGGATAGGATTTTTCCCCTACTTTGTTGATTAAAACAGATGTTGCACTGGCAGTTGATGATTCAGACATCTGATCTTTAAAACTTTTTTTTTTGTTCTTTTCCTTGAATTAATATGTGTACTATAAGTGTACTATACAGTACATATGTGTACACACACACATATATACAGTATATATATATATATATATATATATATATATATATATATATATATATATATATATATATACTGTATATATATATATATATATATATATATATATATATATATATATATATATACAGTATATAGTACAATATCATCCAAGTCATCCAACTATTCTCTCTCATGATTATGTGTAAGATTGGCTTTTAAGGCGAACAAGGTCAAAGTTGAGATGATTTGAACAGTGAGCAAAGGTGCTAAAATGAGCTCTCACGTGGAGGATATAAGTCTTTGCCATGTGCATCCCATTTCATGGGAGTCGCTCCTCCTCCTAGGCAATTGCCCCAAATGTTTGGCAAACTCATGTACAATGATCCTCAAGTGAGTCTACATTTAGGCTGTGTGTCAGGCCAAGGTCAACAGTGAGGCGATCTGAGCGCTCTTGGTGATTTCATCAGGCTGGAATGAGCTACTCTGTCATTGACGGTCTGGTTACTTTTTTATTGCAGTCTTGATAAATTAGATTTTTTAAATTATTTGTAACTTTTTTCCTCATAAATTTGCAGCTTTTTATTAGTCAAGTGATTATTGTAATAAATGTACTACCTTTTCATACATATTTGCTATTTTTGTGCCTTTAGAAATTGTAACATTTTACTCACAAGTGTACAACTTTTTTTCTTCTTTTGGCAGGTTTATCCTCATAACAGTGTTTTCATTTTTTTTTCTTTTAAATTTGCCATTCTATTCATGTACATTTGTATTTTTTCTTATAAATATACAGCAAATTTGTGTTTGGGATTTTTTTTAATGTATTTGCAGTTTTTTGCCCCTATATTTGTGCTTGCAATTTTGCCACTTTAGCCTCATAAGTTAGTGACTTAGGTCAGACCTCCACTGGTTATGGGCAAAAGAGCCTTATGTGGCCCTGGAGCCACAGGTTGCAGACCCCCGGGCTGGACTGGCTGATCAGACAGTAGATGGGAAATGGAAATAAGTTGACTTGGGGTCCACTCAGTGAAATGGGGTCAGAAGACGTTGCTCCCTCCTCCGCGTTTCTCCATCTCTCCTTCTTTGCAGTAGAACAGTCCGAATCACAGCACCTGCTTTCCCCATCATCTCCCTTCAGCTATCCCACTCGGTGTGGAGTGAGCACTACGCTGTTCTACGGCCCACTGACTTCAAACATGAGCTACTCTAGGAATGATAATGACAGAAACATGTCTGGAAAAATAGGATTGTCCTCCAAAAATACACTCCGCTCTTTGTGTTGCTGGTCCATTTCTTTTGCATGTGTAGGTGGGTCTCGGGCACAGAGTGATTGATGGTTGCTCTCTGCTACCTGTTTACAAGTGCTTGAACGCGATTGGCTCAGTGCAAGGCACTAATAAAAGTTGGCGGGATAACGACGACGATTGTTATGTCCCGAGAAGCACACCTGTCCCATGCCAGACTGGTGGAGTTATACACGCACGTACACACGAGCTGATTCCCACCGTGCTCAGTTTCACATTCCAGTCCGTTGACAGCATGTCTGCTTTTATATGATTATATTCAAAGGTTTACAAAAAATAAATGACGCCCTCGGTTTGAAAGAGTTGTTTGTTTCAGTCTGACGTGTCTGCCATGCGGGAGGAAAGCTGATGGTTTATCAGTTTTGATCACTGAGTCAGAGTCTCAATCATCTCATTTCTACTGATCTGTTTTGTCATTGATTTTTTTCTCCTCTTTTAAAAGCTTGGTTTATATCATCTGACATCTGATATTTCCTTAGGTCACACTTAGAAATCAGATGCAAACTGGATGGAAAATTGGAGCAAGTGTAGTAATTATAAGCTACAATTAAATGCATAATTTCACATTACAGACGCAAGCTTAATTGCTTTTGACTCTTTTACTGCATAGTGAAAGGAAGAAGGGTATGACATAATGACACAGTGGGCAAAGCTGTATACTTTGATAAACAAATCAGCCATATCATTAAAACCATCTGCCTGACGTTGTGTTGGCTCCTCTTCCCCACATCAGGAAAGCGCTGACCCATTGCACCATGGGAGTCTTTGGTCACCTGGCAACAGGATGTTGGGCTGACAAAAATCAGGCGTGTGGTGGCGTGCTCTTTTTTTAAGGAGCTTTTGATGATGAGTTAATGTTTTTTTTTTTTTTTTAGCTATTTGGGATTTTTTTGTCTGTGTGTGGCACAGTAGGACTTTGGTGTTTTTCACCTTGAACCTTTAAACTTTTCAGACATGTAATGATTTGTCTCCAAGCTGTTTCCTAGTATGTGCTTTTTGGCCCCTTGAATTTTAAAACATTTTCAGTAGTTGTTTGATGAATTCCAATATCTTGATCCATCTCCAGGCCAAATTAGGATAATTTTTTTCCTGAGAAATCACTACCCTTACTTGTAAGTTTTAAGAATAATTGTCTTTCATTGCGGTTGTGCTCCTCTTCCTCCATTACAGATGCAGTGTGTAATATTCAGTGCAATCTAGCAGTCAGATTTCAAAATGCAACCAATTCACATTTTGTCAGTCATCACACTCTTCCAGTGCAGATAGGGGGACCTGGTGAATCCATTTGTGTAATTAAAGTTTGACATAAAAACTTGGAAGGATATTATGGTGATCCAAGATGGGCACCTACATAGAGATGGACCCTCTTCCTGTGTATGAAAAACTTTTCTTAAGACACAGAAAATGGAGCAGCTTTCATTTAAGAGTGGTTATATACTCACAATGGAAGCAAAGATTTTAAGCTGTATTAATTTTCAAAATTTAGAATTTTAAATTTAATTTGCCATGAAATTTTACACATTGTACCTATACGTCTTTCCTGATGGTTTGAATGAGTTAAATATATCGACGTAGGACCAGTGTTATCTTGCTCATGTCGGTTTGTTTGGTTTTTCCCCTCTCCTTGTTGTGTGTGTGTATGTGAGAGCTTTTCATGTACTTTCCCTGTAAGACATGCCTGTGGAATTACATGCATGGCTACATAACTCTGGAAGCAGTGCACTCTGTTCAGATGCTGCAGAACATGGGCAGAACAATTAAAGATGGCTTGTAATGAAAACAAACGCGACCTCCATCTACAGTACATAGTAGGTGATGGTTGTTTATTTCATCTGAAGATGCCAAGAAAAAGCGAGTGAAGTGCACAGATACTAACACTAAAAGGAGCAGAGGCCAAGTCGCTGTTAACCTCTTACGGCTATCCGTGTCATCTCAACTGTTTTATAGAGAGAATGGTCAAGCAAAGGTTGCATTTAAGAACTCAATGCAAGACTCGTAATCACTGTGTGGTGGTAACACTATGTGGTGGACAAGGTCTCTGCCTTCGACTGCCACTCAATCAACTTGGCACGAGGACAGCCTAGGTCACAGGTTGATGATTGATTTTGTTATTGTGTCATTAGACCTGCGACCATATGTCTTGGACACTTGGGTGAAGAAAGGTGCAGAGCTGTCAGTTGATCACCACCTGATGGTGAGTTGGATCTGATGGTGGGGGTGGATGCCATTCAGACCCGGTAGACCCAAACATATAGTGAGGGTGTGCTGGTCCGTGCCATCTCAACTGTTTTATAGAGAGAATGGTCAAGCAAAGGTTGCATTTAAGAACTCAATGCAAGACTTGTAATCACTATGTAGTGGTAACACTATGTGGTGGACAAGGTCTTTGCCTTCAACTGCCGCTCAATTAACTTGGCACGAGGGCAGCCTAGGTCACAGGTCGATGATTGATTTTGTTATTGCGTCATCAGACCTGCGACCATATGTCTTGGACACTTGGGTGAAGAAAGGTGCAGAGCTGTCAGCCGATCACCACCTGGTGGTGAGTTGGATCTGATGGTGGGGGTGGATGCCATTCAGACCCGGTAGACCCAAACGTATAGTGAGGGTGTGCCGGGAACATCTGGCTGAGGCACCTGTCCAAGAGGTCTTCAACTCCCACGTCTGAAGAACTTCGATCACATCCCAAAGGAGACTGCAGACAGAATCTGAATGGACCATGTTCTCCATCTCCATTGTGGAAGAGGCTGCTCAGATCTGTGGCCACAAGGTTGTCAGTGCTTCTCATGGTGGCAACCCCTGAACCAAATGATGGATGCCAGTGGTGAGGGGGGCCATCAAGTTGAAGAAGGAGTCCTACCAAGCTTGGTTGGCTTGTGGGACTGCTGAAGCAGCTGAGTTGTACCAGCAGGCCAAGCAGAGTGCAGCTCGAGTGGTTGCTGAGGCTAAAACTCGGTTGTGGGAGGAGTTCAGTGAAGCAAGACTTTCAGTCAGCCTCAAAGAGATTCTGGCAACTGTCTGGTGACTCAGAAGGGGGAAGCAGCTCTCTGTCCACACTGTGTGGGATGTGGATGGAGAGCCGCTGATGTGGACTGGGGATATTGTTGGACGGTTGAAGGATTACTTTGAGGATCTCTTCAATCCCACTGACACATCTTCCATAGTGGAAGCAGAGTCTGAGGACGAGGGGGGGTGACTCACCCATCACAGGGCCAAAGTCTTAAAAAAGTGGTTAAAAACTCTTCGGTAGCAGGGCCCCGGGGGTGGATGAGATTTGCCCCAAATGCAGCCAGTTGAGGTGGTTTGGGCATCTAATTAGGATGCCTGTTGGATGCCTTCCACTTGAGATGTTTCGGGCACATCCCACTGTGAGGAGACCCTGAGGCAGACCCAGGACACACTGGAGAGACATTCTCCCAGCTGACATGGGAACACCTTGGTCTCCACTCTGAAGAGCTGGAGGAGGTGGATAGGGAGAGGGAAGTCTGGGCTTCTCTGCTTGGACTGCTGCCTCCACAACCTGGATCCCTGGAAAAGTGTTAAAAAATGGATGGATGGATGACAATAGACCTGTTCTTCATTATATTATGCTGATTTTTGTATTGCACCACTGTGATATGATACCACACTCTTGTGTAATATTGCTTAATTATGAGCCTTGTCGGTAAGAAGAAGAGAGGAAAAAAATAACAAAAAAAACCTGACACGAAAGGGTCAATTAACCGTGATACTGATTTAAGGTCAAATTGCCCAGGCCTCCATTGGAATCTTTTCTCCTCTTTGAGTGAAACATATTCTTAACTAAATAAAGCTAAAATCATGACTGAACAACCACTTGAAACCATCTTGAAAGAACAAGAAAACTTAACATCAAAGCATGTTTCAAAAATCCACAGAAAAAGAAATGTGCTTTCAAATGTGACTGTTATGAAAAATGCCTTTGTGAATCAGTTTCATGTTGATTCATTTGTGGATGAATTCCATAGGCGTCTTAAAGATCCTGCACCCATCACCCAGTTTCTGCTGTGACATCATGCTTTAAAATGCTGGGCATGTAGGAATGACTCGTCATGGTCGCTGTGGTATCAAGAGGTCCCCTAAGGAATGCTGCAGAGCTGTTGGCCTTCACTAGCTTGGCATGAGTCAGCATGACTGGTCGATGTACAAAGAGGCGAATTGACCATGTAAGGCTCTGGTGCAAGAATGGACCATGACTCCAGTCTTGTGTCTATGGTCTCATTGTACAGACTCATACATTGAGAATGGATAGAGAGGACACCTGTTGGTTTCGTGATTAGTTTAAGTCAGGGATTCCCAACCTTTTGGTCTTTGTGATCCCTTAAAACATACAATAGCTGTGTGTCTGAAATCCATCATTACATGATATACAGAAGTTCAGGGGGTCATTCCTTTATGATCCTTAATTCACTGCTTTTATGAAGGAATAATTACTTTCATCAATTCAATTCAATTTTATTTATATAGTGCCATTTCACAACAACCCCACAATTGCAGAAGGACCACAGCAATCTGGCGATCCCTTGTGAGCAAACACTTGGTGATGGTGGAGAGGAAAAACTCCCTTCTCACAGAGATAAATTAGGGTATATTCACACACCAGCCTGAAGTGAAAAAAAAAAATCAGTTTTTTAAGCACTGATGTGACACATACAATTTTATTTGTGTCTAAAATCCTGTTTTCCAGTTCAACTCAGTCACATTTGTATGTTGTCCTAGATCAGCTACAGTGGGGTAAAAAAATATTTAGTCAGCCACCAATTGTGCAAGTTCTCCCACTTAAAAGATGAGAGAGGTCTCCAATTTTCATCATAGGTATACCTCAACTATGAGAGACAAAATAAGAAAAAAAAATCCAGAAAATCACATTGATGGATTTTTAATGAATTAATTGGTAAATTTCTCGGTAAAATAAGTATTTGGTCAATAACAAAAGTTCATCTCAATACTTTGTTATATACCCTTTGTTGGCAATGACAGAGGTCAAACGTTTTCTGTAAGTTTTCACAAGGTTTTCACACACTGTTGCTGGTATTTTGGCCCATTCCTCCATGCAGAGCTCCTCTAGAGCAGTGATGTTTTGGGGCTGTTGCTGGGCAACACAGACTTTCAACTCCCTCCAAAGAGTTTCTATGGGGTTGAGATCTGGAGACTGGCTAGGCCACTCCAGGACCTTGAAATGCTTCTTACGAAGCCACTCCTTCGTTGCCCGGGCGGTGTGTTTGGGATCATTGTCATGCTGAAAGACTCAGCCACGTTTCATCTTCAATGCCCTTGCTGATGGAAGGAGGTTTTCACTCAAAATCTCACGATACATGGTCCCATTCATTCTTTCCTTTACACGGCTCAGTTGTCCTGGTCCCTTTGCAGAAAAACAGCCCCAAAGTATGATGTTTCCACTCCCATGCTTCACAGTAGGTATGGTGTTCTTTCTCCTCCAAACACGACAAGTTGAGTTTTTACCAAAAAGTTCTATTTTGGTTTCATCTGACCATATGACATTCTCCCAATCCTCTTCTGGATCATCCAAATGCTCTCTAGCAAACTTCAGATGGGCCTGGACATGTACTGGCTTAAGCAGGGGGACACGTCTGGCACTGCAGGATTTGAGTCCCTGGCGGCGTAGCGTGTTACTGATGTAGCCTTTGTTACTTTGGTCCCAGCTCTCTGCAGGTCATTCACTAGGTCCCCCCGTGTGCTTCTGGGATTTTTGCTCACCATTCTCGTGATAATTTTGACCCCACGGGGTGAGATCTTGCGTGGAGCCCCAGATCAAGGGAGATTGTCAGTGGTCTTGTATGTCTTCCATTTTCTAATAATTGCTCCCACAGCTGATTTCTTCACACCACGCTGCTTACCTATTGCAGATTCAGTCTTCCCAGCCTGGTGCAGGTCTACAATTTTGTTTCTGGTGTCCTTTGACAGCTCTTTGGTCTTGGCCATAGTGGAGTTTGGAGTCCGACTGTTTGAGGTTGTGGACAGATGTCTTTTATACTGATAACGAGTTCAAAAAGGTGCCATTAATACAGGTAACGAGTGGAGGACAGAGGAGCCTCTTAAAGAAGTTACAGGTCTGTGAGAGCCAGAAATCTTACTTGTTTGTAGGTGACCAAATACTTATTTTACTGAGGAATTTACCAATTAATTCATTAAAAATCCTTCAATGTGATTTTCTGGATTTTTTTCCCCCTCATTTTGTCTCTCATAGTTGAGGTATACCTATGATGAAAATTGGAGACCTCTCTCATCTTTTAAGTGGGAGAACTTGCACAACTGATGGCTGACTAAATACTTTTTTGCCCCACTGTATATATCAGATATGAAGTCAGGTGACTTGATTAAGAACAGTCAGCTTGGACAATGGACGTTGCAGTATATGACCTTTTAACCTAGTAAGTAAAAAGTGAATAAAACAAAGTAGTACAGATAGCATAATAGCACTAACATAGAAGCAGCTCACAAATCAAAAGTCATTGACTTCCAAAAATTTATAATAATCAAACAAATCCAGTCCTGGTTCATTGCCATGTGTCCAGTTGATCCATTTGAGTACAATTTATTCTCCGTCCACTTTATTTTGCAGAGAAACATCCATAAATTCGCCGCTTTGTTTACAACCAGCCAGCTGAATCAGGTTAACATAAGCTAGCAGCAGTGACTCACAATCAATGGTGCTTGCATTCCCAGAATTAATGAAAATGCAACAAATCCAGTCCTATTCCATTGTCACAGGCCCAGTGGATCAGCTCGAGTGAGAATTGTTTGTTCTCCACCTACTTCATTCACTAAGAATTATAAGGCTATTTATCCATAAATTCACTGTTGTTAGAAAGAAGCTTCTGGTATTCTGCATATAAAAACTAAATTTCCCATGGTGCTAGGGGCAGAAACAAAGCTGAAAAGATTCATGACTCTCAGCCAACATTAACAGAAACAGCACGACCCAGTCACCAACGACAGTGCCCAAGAAACAAAACAAATTCTACACAGATAGTGCCAAAAAGACAGCTAAACTTGTAATGGAGTCTAGAGCTATTTTTTTTTTTTTTTTTGCAAAAACTGTTGTTCTCATGTGAAAGTTAAAATAAAGTTAAGGTTCTCTCAGGCATTTGCATGATTTTTGCTCATTCAAATGTGGCATGATGAAGAGCTGAAGTACTTTTAATTGTTCAGTCAATTTCTTTATTTCCCTTGCAAGAAGGAGGAACAGATGACAAAAGAAAAAAACTTTTGGCATTTTTCAGCCAATATCAGCATCGGCCCAAAATTTTCACAATCCTTGTATCCTTACTTTTGGCATAAAGGAGGGACAGATGACCCCTAAAACCACCCCAAAATATTGGTATCAGGTTTCGGGTATCGGCCAAGTCATATTTTTAAGTATTGTATCAGCTTGAAATTTCACAGTCGGTGCGCCCTACATTTTAGTATTGCTGTAAACATGAGTGCTAGTGTGGTGCTTGAAAGTTTGTGAACCCTTTACAATTTTCTACATTTCTACATAAATATGACCGAAACCATCATCAGATTCTCACACAAATCCTAAAGTAGATAAAGAAAACCCAGTTAATTAAATTAGACAGAAATATTTTACTTTTTCATTTATTTATTGAAGAAAATGAGCCAGTCATCATATCTGTGACTGGCAAAAGTTTGTGAACCTCTAGGATTAGCAGATAATTTTAAGGTGAAATTAGAGTCAGGTGTTTTCAATCAATTGGATAACAATCATGTGTCTGGGCACCCTGTTTTGTTTAAAGAATCTTTTATTTAAAGATCTATCAAAGTGTCAACACATGTTGGTGGAAGTGTATCATGGCACAAACAAAGGAGATTTTTGAAGACCCCAGAAAAAGGGTTGTTGATGCTCATCAGGGTGGAAAAAGGTTACAAAACCGTCTGTAAAGAGTTTGGATTCTACAAGTCCAAAGTAAGACAGATTATGCACAATTGGAGGAAATTTAAAACCATTGTTACCATCTCCAGGAGTGGTCAACCAACTAAGATCACTCCAAGAGCAAGGTGTGCAACAGTCAGTGAGGTCACTAATGACCCCAGGGTAACTTCTAAGCAACTGAACTGAACTGACTTGCATTGGCTGACGTTAATGTTCATGAGTCCATCATCAAGAGAACACTGAACAATAATGGTGTGCTTGGCAGGCTTGGAAGAAGAAAGCCACTGCTCTCCAAAAAGAACATTACTGCTTATCTGCAGTTTTCTGAAGATCACATGGACAAGCCTGAAGGCTATAAGAAAAATGTCTTGTGGACGGATGAGACCAAAATAGAATTTTTTGTTTTAAATGAGAAGCATTATGTTTGGAGAAAGGAAGACACTGAATTCCAGCCTAAGAACCCAATCTCAGCTGTGAAACATGATGGTGGTAGTATCATGGTTTGGGCCTGTTTTGCTGCATCTGGGACAGGACAGCTTGCCATCTGTGATGGAACAATGAATTCTGAATTGTACCAGCAAATACTAAAGGAAAAGTCAGGACATCTGTCCATGAACTCAAGAGAAAGTATGTCATGCAGCAAGACAACGATCCTAAGCACACAAGTTGGGCAGAAATGGTGAGTTTGACTGACTGATTTTGAGGGAACATTGTAGCCATCCTTGTGACTAAGTTTAAAAAATTGACTTTAATTTTATGCACATTTATAGAAGAACCAGCAGTGGAAGACACTAGTGACTTAGTATGCTTCAGTGAAGCATATGGAATGCAAAAATATATTTACCATTAACAGCATAGTATGTGGCCCACCCACTCTGTCTGCACTCTGCTTTTCTTCTTCTTGTTTGTTCAGGTTTGTATGTAATGGAAGTGGCTTTACAATAATGAAATTCCAATGTTCTCCCACCTCAATTGTGATTCTTATTGAAGGACAATGACTAATGGAAGGCAGACACCTCATGTTGATTGTTTTGGCACAGGACAGTTTGCGTGGCCCCCACTGTATTCCATAGACGTGTTCCATTTTGTTTATTTCCTTCAAAAGGAATAGGCTTCTGTTAGAGGAAATACCACTGAGGCTGAGCATTTACAGTGGAACAATTAGTGTTGCATCCAAACGTTCTCTGTAAGAAGGAAGAGATTAATGTGAAGCCAAATTCCTTGTCATTCTTCCCATAGTTCGTCAGAGGAATCCACATTTTCCTTTGGCTGAAAACACTTTTCATCTCTTTGGCCATTTGCGCAATCCTCTCAGATTGCCTCCATGACATCATCGGCTGATAACAACATGAGAGCCTGTGTTTTTTGGGGGGAAAACTGTCAAACAGAGTTGAGCAAAAATCACAACAAAGTTTAAAGGATTTGGAAAGGTTTTAGAGTGATGCACAGATAAATGTCATAATTTTCTGTTAGGGTGCATGACAGCGTCTGGCCCTATTTCCAGTGCTTTTTGCAGGAGGATTGGGCTTGTTATGTGTTCCCTATTAGTTTAAAGCAGACATTCATTTAGAGACATTTGTGAGTAGAGAACACTAACAGAATTTATCCATATAGTCTCAGTCACTGTAAAAACATAGCACAAGTATTTCAACATTTGCAGTCATGTTTGAAGTTTATTTTCTATTTATTTACCTTAAAACGGTTAAATTGCCAGATTACATAATTCAGTTTGGTTTCACTTTTTCTGTTTTCAAGTTACAGTGTTATGCAATAGTTTCACAAATTCTGCTAGCCACTCAACAGGGTCTTTGGGTGTCTTTGGAGACAATGATGGAATAAATGGAAGTGGACCAGCAGGATCATGATTAGTCACAAGGATAAGCTACGGTCTGGGCCCATCAGTTCAGCCATCTGACTACAGAGCTTAACTGCAAAGGAATGATAAATTAGAAAGATAGAGAGGGTAATACAGCCACACAGACAGGTGTTTCCTATATTCTGTCCAGAGACCTTTAGCCTGATTCCATGTGACATCGTTGCATTTTTCATCATCTAGATTCTCTGATTGAAGTACAAATACTCGCCCTAAAGGCCCCTACATAGTGCATCTTCAGCAACTGCGCAAGTTAACTGGAAGTCACACAGTAGAACGTGGATCTAATGAATACATATTAGCTCTGTACATTGAGATAAGCTTGCTCTAAAAGGAAATGTGGTTTTTCCTGCTCTTTATTTCCATGTTCCATCTATGGTGAATACAGCCATAATAACAGTTTGCCTTGTTTACTCAACATATCGTACAAACAAGGACTCTTCCTCAAAAATTTCTTGATATATGAGGGCTGTCCAATAACAATTTCCCCCCGAGTCCTTTCCCATGGACTGAGAGGAACAAAACTTGGCACAGTTATTAGTCTTTCTCCACATAGGTATCACCAAGGGTCACACACTTCTCCCATCCCTTTATGCAGCTGTGGAGACCTCGCCTGTAGAAGTCTGTAGTCTCTTTCAGAAGCCACAACTTGACCTCAGAAATCAGTGTTTCATCCTCTTGGAAGTACTTGCCCTTCAAAAATTACTTCATGGTTAGAAAGAGGTGGAAGTCAGAGGATGCAGGGTTGGGAGAGTAAGGGGGGTGATGAAGGACTTTATAGCCACAGGATGGAAGCAGGGCTATGCTTCTGTCTGGACTTCTGCAGCAGTGAAGTGTAGTAATTTCTGGTAATTGTGGTACCCTTTGTCAGGAAATCTATCATAAGTACTCCATGCTGGTCCCAAAAGACCGTGAGCATGACCTTGTCCACCGAAGGTTGTGGGCTCATGCCTTCTTCAGAGGGCATGAGCCCTCTGTTGCAGCTGCTGGGGGTAAGTAAAAATATCATATTTTTTACATTTGTGTCATAAATTAATAATTCATTCGTGAAAATGGCAAAATTAATAAAGGCTGCATTGCAACGAGCCGTTTTTACTCATTAAAACTAAACTAAAATGACCAAGTCTTCCCAGGAAATGAATTGAAACCCTTTTCAATAATTGACAGTTAATTTGTAGTTAAAATATAAACAAAAAATAAAAGAACCTAAATTATTAAACCCTACAGTGGTGTGGGGATCTAAAAATGTGATTATTAACTTTACTTTGAAATATAGTATATTCTCCTTTTCATATCCCGTTAAGATCTGTGAAGACTGGATTTCCACTCCAAGCTCCATCCTGCACTGAGACCTTCTGGAGGGGAGATGTTGTCAGTGGAGGAGCCATCCCTGCTTCCTTGTGGATTTCAGCACAGAAAAAGAGCTCAAATTTTTCAGGGTCTCAGTTTTCAAATTCAAGATTCAAGAAGGTGCCGCCATAATTTTCTCTGAATTTCTCTCTGGGGATCAATAAAGTATACAAAATACAAATAATACAAAATGCAAATACTCTGCATTCAATGCAATTTAGTTGTAATGACTAATTATTTTATTTATCTTTTTTATTTAAGTTCTCAAAACTTAAACTCCTGAGCATTTAATTCTAAATAAATCACTGTTTAACAGGAAATTTTGGGTAAACCTGTGCTTTTCTTGTGGTGTTACATAGAACAGCATCACTGTAAACTATGGAAAAAGCAGCTACTTTAAAATCTGTACTTCCTCACACAACTTTTAGTGAAAAAAAAAAACTCTAAAAATGTCACAACCTTTAGTGCAACTTTTTGGAAAAGCTCCCACAAATTCAGTCTTTTTGAGCCAAAACAATCACAAAAACAGCCGACGAAATCCTGGAGGGGCTGAAATACAGTGAGATTATGTAGACATGCTTCATGCATTGAATTTGTTTACTTACTTTGGGTTGTTAACTTGACGCTACACAACCTTTGCACTAAAGAAAGCACTTGTTGGCACTTTGTGAAATCTTAAAATAAATAATAAAAAGTGCATTATTGTAACTGATTTTGGGTCAGTTCTTTATGTGATAATTTATGTATTAACAAAGTTGGAGTATTCCTGCTACAATTTGCAGCATTAGGTCTCTAATATTTTTTTTTTCCTCACACATAAAATAGCTGTTAAAATGGTAATTTCCCTGACTGAATCAGGATCAGACTGGAATTGAATCGATTCAGAATCTCAAGAATCGGAATTGAATTGATTCAGGAAATTAGTGATGATTCCCAGCCCTAATAGCGATATGTATTATTATACATTCAGCCTCCTACAAATGGGTCATGGGAAATCTTTAGTCAGCCACCTTTGTAATAATGAACCATGTTTTTGGGCTATCACTATTTATTGATGTTATAATTATCTTGGAAGAATATATTGTGGTAATGATATTCTATACTGTATCTGTTAGAAATGTAGGAAAAAAAATCTGTCAAATTGATCTTAAGCTTATTTTCTGTGTTTTTCAGTAAATACTGTCTGTATAACTGTTCAAAAGTGTGCAACCACAAAGTAGTACCATGCTGAAATAAATTACATTTGCCCTCAATAAGTCTGTTCCTAGGACATATTTCCATTTTGTTTTTGATAGGTTGGACTTTAAAGTTTCGCCTGTTGCATCATTTCAATCATTTGAGTTAACAGACAGTGGTGAGAGGGGGCAGAAAGTGTGCCCGTCGTTTGACACCATGCATGGTGATGCTTTAGTCCAGTGACTGCAGGCCATGAGCAGGGGGCTAAACATAGCAGGACCCTTAAATGAACAGCCTTTGTTTGGCAATTGCAAAGGTATGCATCTTCATGCACTTCTGTGACCTGCAACTCCAAAGGGAGGTATTACACTGATCACTGGCATGGAGTCAGCAGCTGTGTACAGGACACCTGGTCTTCACATGTGCACTTGAATGGTGAATGTGTCTCTGTATGGCCTCCATACACATGCCTTAAAAAGCTGAACTCTATGGCCTTGCTTCTTTAAGGTGCTGTTGGCATGCTTTGTATTGCATGTTTTCAATAACAGGGGAACTTCAGGTAGCTTGTTCGCGTGTCAGACTTATTCAAGGGTCTGAGTGACTTAATCAGAACTCAGTTTCAGACATGCAGCTGTGTCTGAACAAGCATGATTAGATCTAACATTCTGTAGGTTCTTTTTTGTAGCTTTCTTTTCCAAGTTTTTTTAGCCTAAAAATATGTTTTTCCCCCTGCTTGAGTTACATTTTATAAAGGCTGTCAGCACCATGACATGTCTGATTTATACTAAGATGCACTGCTTTCTTATCTCAAGCAGCATTGTATGGTTGATGGTATATGCCAATAGTATTTGTCAGTTTGCCCAGATTTCTTTCAGAGGAGTGTTAAATGTTATAAAAAAAAATCCCCAAACCCTTATTCACATGGGACTAGTCTTACCCAGCGTAATTTAAAAACTGTTACAATGATATCTATGTTTCATGCTGCACATTCGCACAGGCTCCTCTGCCGATCGCCCCCTTATCATGGTGCATGAGTTTGTGTGCCCTCATGATCCCAGGAGTTATGTTGTTGGGGACAACTTGCCCCTGGTAGGGTCTCCCATGGCAAACTGGTCCTGGGCGAAGGGTGAGACTAAGAGTGGTCCAGTAGATCCCCATAAAGAAAATTACAAGGACCACGTGTAAACAATGAGCCACATGGGTCCGCCGGCCAGTGGGCTCACCACCTGGAGGAGGGGTCACAGGAATCATGGTGCTATATGTACTGGGTGGCAGTCTCTGCTTGGACTCCAGCCCCTGTGACCTGAACCCCCGGAAAAGTGGTAGAGGATGGATGGATTTGCACGGGATAAACAAAGCCTGTAACTTTTACTGACTGTAATCCACAGATATGTCACTGAGGCTTTGCACAACGTCAGCTACTGGAACCAAGTGTAAAGTGGCAGGAGTGATGAATTACTGAGATGTGCATTTGCTTGGGATTTGAATTACCCCATGACTTCTGTGTTTGTTGAAATCCATATGGCTTGTAATTTGCAGTGGAATTTTTACTTTACAAATTACAGGCATAGCATATTCACACTGGATTAATATCACAGATGTCCTCCACAGTGAAGCTGAAAGCAGCAAATGCGATGACGTAGTGTCCGTCCATCTGTTCTTCCATATTTCATGGGACTCACTACTCCTCCTAGGGGTTTGCCTCGATGTTCACCAAACTCACTCACAATGATCCTTAGGTGGGGGTCTGCATCCAGGTTGTGGTCAAGTTCATGGTCAAAGGTCAGGAGATCTGGGCACTTATGTGCTTTCAGAAAAATCACTGCTCCTCCTAGGCAACTGCCTCAATGTTCTCATGCACAGTGGTCCTCAAGAGGGTCTGCATCTAGGCTGTGCTTAAGGTCAGTGGTCAGGAGATCTGAGCATTCTTGGGGTGATTTTTATCATATCAAAATGAGCTATTCTGTCATTGATGATCTGGTTACATATTACTGCAGATCACCAGGTAATGCTACACCTGCATGGATAGGTCTTAAATCATACTAGAATAAATTCTCCATTTCAGTAATTATTTTTCTCTTCATTGCCTTAACACAGATACTTAGAAAATCAAGGGTGGTAAAACTACATGATCGTGTATTTAGAAAGATAAAACGGACATTTATTAGCTCTGGAACTAAATGGAATCTTTTGTTTAGCAGCCGTCTGTCAATCACCTGAGCAGAATTTGAAAAAATAAACTTCTGCAAAAAGTTATATCTGGGGTGTGAAAAGTGCTAAAAATGTTTCCTTCAGCTGCAGGAGCTGAGCAGACAGCTGTCTATATTAGTCTAAATGGTGCCGAACTTTCGAGAACTGTGGAAAAGGGATGCTTTGGATGTGAAGGATGCTACAATTCCAAAAATGTTCCACTTCAGACCAACCACCAGGACGTTCTGTGTGTGTGTTTTGCTGGCGTGGACCAGTGGAATGGAACAATGTTAGATCAAATGGCAACTGGTATTTTTTTCACGGCCTTTCCAAAGCCACGGCCGATTCTGCCAGAGACACCATCACGAGACCTTAACTCACCTGCTGTGTGAAAAACCCTCCCCAAAATGTACACACACCAGCCGACACGTGCACACACAACCTAAGGCTCCAATGCATTCAAACCCTTATAAGGTAAAATCGCAGGTCAGTTTTAGGTGAATGTGTTTTGCAGCATCCCAGGCTAACTTTGGTATTTGTGGCTGGGAAAAGCATCAAGAATGCAGAAAGGACATCGTTCAGTGTTTGTTTTCTCTGCTCCCCTGTGTGCATCCTGCGGTTGGGTCCAACTGGCTGCCGGTGTTATGTAAAAAAGCCAGACTTCATGCTTATACATTTTATTTTCCAGCTCGCTTTTGGTAAATGATTCAGCAGAGCCTGAATAAACGAATGTTTTCAAAGCCCGGCTATGAGTATAAACATCAACTCACTGATCACTTCAAAATCGGGGTTTTGTGTTTTTCCTGTTTAAAGCTGCACATTTTAGCCACCATGACAATATTATGTGTGCAGCTTTTCTAAGCATATTCAGATTTCAGTACGCATCTGATTAATATTTCTAAACCTCTTTGGACATGCGGCTCACCGTGTCCGAGTGCGTCTCCATCCAGACTGAAGCGTGTATGGGTGCGTTTGTCAGTGCATACCTGTGCTCCCAGCTGTGTAGTTAATCACGTCCACCTACGGCCATTCAATAAAGCCTGTTTAAAAATGGCGACTCACACCACAGCTATCCCACAATGCCCCATTCTCCCCTTTTTATCACCAGCTAGTAATTACCTGCTCCAGTGAGAGGCATGCAACTCACTCGCCACATGAACACACACACACACACTTGGCTTGATAACCAAACCCAATAGTTGCTCTGTATTCCTAAAACCTTCCATAAAGCAGAGAGCCATAACAGATTTTTTTTTCATCTGTTATTAATGCTACAAGCAAGGCCACACAACTTCCACCCCCACACGCTTCACTCTCCCCCTGCATCCACCTGCACATTCTTCCTCTTTTTCATCATTTTTCCTTTTGGATGAAAAAAAGGGCTTCCAAACTCCTGTATGACTGGCTCACATTTCTTTCTTTCTTTCTTTCTTTCTTTCTTTCTTTCTTTCTTTCTTTCTATCAAATCTAAGAATTACAGGAGCATTAGATCAATCCACAATAGGGATTTACAATACAGAAATGTCCACCGTCCTAAAATTGTTTTCATTTATGTACTCGGTAATAGGCTGTGTGATATGACCAAAATGTCATATCACAATATAAGTAATCTTATTTGATGATGACAGTATATACCACGAGATGCATTTTCTGTAAATTCTGTAGTTTGTATTTAACCAATGAAAAGGACCATCTTTTTTTCAACATTTTAAATAACGGTGAAAAAAAACAATTGCACAGATTCATCTGTCATTAATTTTATGCACCTTTTTCCCCTCTTAATTTTGCAGTGTTGTTATAAAATTGTTTTTTATGTGCATTTGAGATGACTTCAACTTTATTCATTATCGCTACTTGACTAATTAAAAATTATTATAAATCAACTTACATTAAGAACCAGTTTGTTCCTCCTACATGCTTTAATTAATTATTTATTTAGCGTCTATGTGGCCGCTGTCATGCACTTTTGCAGCTTTAATAATATTTTTTCAGATAAAATTAAGAAACTTGAGCGTGAGATTTCGCGTGTCCCTAGTGGCAGAGCGTGGCACTGCGCCTGTCAACTAATTCTGACATCCCTGTACTCCCCAGCTATACTGACGACTTGTACTGGTCGTGACAGTTCAGAAGGTGGCAGACACGCGTTGGAGGAATCATGGCTGACATGTAATACACCAAAGAAGAAGAACTCCTTATTTCCTTTTCCTGTGTTCCCTTCTTTTAGCTCAGAAAGCTAATATGGCCACCGTCCATCGTCATGCACTGTCACTTAGACGGCTTCATGTACGGAAAATAGCCCCGGGATACAAGCAGAATTTATGTGGGATAATCATAAGACTTTGTAGATGTGCTAGAGAGTGTAAATGACCGACAGAGCACAAAATCACGACCAAGATAGACGAAAACGCGCTGACCATGGCAGCGAGCGAGTCCCCTTAGCCGCCGGTAAGTGACGAATTTCTTTGGTTTTTTTTACGTTGTACTGATTTCTTGTTCATATACTTTGAAGATAAGATGATAACGTACCCCCTCTTGTTATTATACCCCACACAATGAAGCTGTGGAGGCTATGTTTTTGACCTGTCTATTCGTTTGACAACATGTTGTCCCCACTACAGCTTCAACATTTCTGATCGGATTCACTTCATATTCATGCATGAGCTTTGACTGAAATGAGGGTTTCCATTTTTGGGGAGAGGGACTTATTTTTTTACTGTCAACTTTATGTTGATCACAGTTTTTATTAGGGACCCCTGATAGAACAGTGGTGGATTAATGGTTAAGGATGTGGACTGGTGAGCGGAGGGTCGCAGATTCGATCCCTGGACCAGCAGGATCAGATCTGGGTGGGACAGATAACATAGCAGTGTTTGCCCCACCCTCCTTAACCCCACTATAGTGCCCCTGAGCAAGGCCCTTAACCCCAGCTGCTCCAGTGGAGCTGCTCTGTGGCCACAGGTCAGTCTGGTTGTACTGGGCAGCTTCCTGGTGTGAGTGTGAACAGGGCGTCCTTGAAAAAGAGAGGTTGCCTCTCAATGGAACTACCCTGCATAAAATAAAGGTTAAATAAAATGTACAGATGTGTGAGCTTATTCACTAAGGTTCTTTTATTTGAAAAGGAAATCAGCATCCCCATAAAGCTTTTCAGCAGATGGAAACATGAAGTGCTCTAAAATTTGCTGGTAAACAGCAGTGTTGACTTTGGAGTTGATAAAAGTCCTAGATAAGACAATTCTGATGTTGTCTCTGGTTCAGGGGTGAGGAACATGACAGCTGTTGGACCTTTCCTGAAGAAAGGGCGTAGTGGCTCTTGATGCACAGACGCCAGACTCCGCCAAGTTATGAACTGACTCTTCTTGATGCAGTGCTCTGTAAACAGTCGACCTTCTGTGGCTTAACCCTCCTTGTGGATTGTTTCAGTAACTGTCTTCTGGACAGCTGTCATGACAGTGGTCTTTCCCGTGGCTGTGGTTGTATGCACGGAACTGCTCAGGGGGAGATATGGTATTTATAGTATTTGAATAGCAACTTACTTCAACTTAAGATGAAATATTCTAATAATTTTAGATAGGGCTGTGCAATATGACCAAAAATTTCATATCACAATATAAGTAATCTTATATCATGATAACGATATACATCACAATATACATTTTCTGTAAATTCTAGTTTATTAAATCATATTAAAAGGACCATCTCTCTCTTTTTTTTACTTTTACATGCACCGTTTCCCCTCATAATTTTGCAGTGTTGTTATAGTTTTTAATGTACATTTGAGACTTGATTGTCATAAATTTGAGGTTTTTCTTCTAAATCATATCAAATGAATAAAAAGTAAACCTTAATAAGTTAAATATTTCCTGAGCCAGAGGAGAATAGCAAAAAAAAAAAAAAAAAAAAACCCACATAACATAAAAAAAATTCTAAAAATGAGAAAATTACCCATTCCTGTCATCTACAGATATAAATTAGCTGTTAGTTTAAATCAGTGAAAATTTAAATGTAGACCTGCAGCCTAGAGATGCCATTCTGGCCTGATTTAACCCGTTTGCTTCTTAGTAAAAATATTTCAGATTGGTCATGATCTGAAAATCAAAGATGCAAAAGTAATGTATTAATGTAATAAAATACAGTCATGAAAAAATTAGGACACCCTGTATAAGCCTGTGTTTTTTTAAACATATCTGGACATATGGATATTTAATATCAATGTTAAAAATACAGGGAGATTCACTTAATACAACTAAACAATTAAAAATGAATTAAAGACTTTTTTCAAATTTTCTGTAAAATGTAATTCTAAACAAATAGTGAGGAATAAATTAGGACACTCCCACATTCATTCCCACTTAAAATGGCTAAAATAAATGTTAAAAAATGCAAATAAAAACAAAAACAAGGTTACACATAGATATGTGAACTTTTCTTAATAAAGAACTAAATATTTAAAGGGGTGTCCAATTTTTTCAGATGACTGTACATGTGATGACTCTAACTTTATTCATTATCACTACTTGACTCATTAAAATTGTTAGAAATCAAATAAATTACATTAAGAACAAACTTGCTCCCTTTTGCACCCATTTTAATTAATTTATTTTGCGTGTATGTGCCACCATCATGCACTTTTGCAGCTTTAATAATTTTTTTCAGACAAAACTAAGAAACTCAGTAGTATTTTAAACCAAAGAAATGATGGTCTGATACACTATAATGTTTTCAATTAGCACATCTTAGCATCGTTATTTAGCATTTGCTGTTTTATAATTAGACATGATGTTAATGTCACTTACTTCCTATTAAAATGAGGTTAGTGGACTATCCTCTCTGATGCAGCACAGTGGAAAACAGGCCCACATCCCTGGCAAACAGGAGTAGCAGCTATTTGACCAAACCGGTAGTTTGAAGCTAACAACACACCGGATTGAAGCCTAGCCACTCACCACACACCTGTTCCGCTGCGCACTGCAGGGGAGAGACAGGGCGCGGACAAGTAGCGCGTGAGGAGCTTTGCTCAAGAAACGGGAGTATGTACATCTTGAATCACGATATAAACGATATTCTATGAAACGATAGACGCTTTTATATCGTCATCCAATATATATCATCATATCACACAGCCCTAATTTTAGATCAGATTACTGATTTTCATCAGTTATAAATCATAATTATCAAAACAAAAAAGGCTTGATATATTTCCCTTTACTTGTAAGCAATATAAAATATGAAAGTTTACTTTTGGAATGAAATTATGAAAAATAAATGACAGTTTTCACAACATTCCATTTTTTTGTCATTGTGCATTTGTGAAATATGTTTTTCTTTTTAACAGTTTAACTCTTTATTGATTCCTTCAAATATACAGTACAAATGTACATGTCAAAGGAAAAGATAAAATGCTCCACTGGATGCTTACATAAATGATTACACATTCAGTAGACTCTGCTAAAAAAATGAAAAAAAAAAAGTTATACTGAGAAAAAGTAAATGAATACAATACCAAAACAAAAATATAGATAGATTATCAGACACAAGAGTCTGAGTTACAGTATCTTTCTTTGTGTAATCAGTAACATGTTGATGAATTTGCATTGTATACAAGGTAATGAAGAAGGAATCACTTTATACCCCTACCCCCACCTCCCTTTCTGTCCCTTGCAGTATTCTTATTTTTTGAGATGCACCTGTATGTCTCAGTCTGCACCTCGTGTTTCAGAATCCCATTTTAACTGGCTATAAAATAATTCTATTTTCTAAAAAAAACAGGCCTTGCTATTGTCCCATTCAGCATCTCATCCATCAGCCTTCAAGTGCTAATTTATAAAGTTGTAATTGTTTATGCATTGTGATATATCATTTTTCCTTTTGAATTTTAGTGTTGTATTCGTGGTTTAATTTGCTATCCTGAAGCTGATTTGACAGTAATAGCAAAGCTTCAAATTTTCTATGCATCGTCAACTAGCTGTACAGCACAATACAGTCACCATGTGGGTGCAGTTATCATTTTAGCTTACATATATAAATGCTCTTTCCTAAAGCTTCATCTTCTTGCCTATGTACTTTGGATTAGATTTTGCATACAGAAGCAAAATCCTCCTCATGTTGTTTTCACTCCCAAGTGAAGCCAAAGTCAAGTTTGCACATAGTTGTACATACTTTGTTAGCTTAAGTTTCCATGTTGAAGCAAAGGCTCAGCCGGGGGCAATTTTCCTATCAGCTTCACTCACCCAATGAGGTCACACCACCCAGAATCCTGAGAATGTGAAGAATGGGGAGATTTGAGAGCTTCCAAACAGCACTATATGTTATCAGATGGAAGGGGGTCTGATTGAGAGGGGGAGAAGTCGAAATGTGATCCAAAACGGTGAAATGATGGGCACGGGGAGGCATGCTTCTCCACCGTATAACTGCTTCTCTAATGTGGAGTCAACCAATAGCAGATGCCAGGGCTTCACTTCAACACGGCTGCATTTACGTTGGTCTAAATCTGATGCAGATAGATCTGCAACAAACAATTTTTGGTGATTATTATTAACGAAGTTGGAGATTTCAGTTGATATGAAATCTGTAATAGGTGGTAAGGCTGGACGACTAACCGAAAAGTAACCTAAAATCACATTCAGACCCTCAAACTGATGTGATTTTGTCCATGTTGTTTATTTAATACTTTCCCCATTGTGTGTGCTCATCCATTGTCCCCTGATGTACTTAAAGAAAAGCTTTATTGACTTCATTATGAAATAGTAGTGTTTTGTGAGTGAAACACAATGTAAAGGTGTGGTACAAGCTGATATTTAATGTATTGAATAAGTCTCTCCGTCCAAAGTGCAGGAGCATCCAGCAGCAGCTCCTGTTTAGCTCACCTTTCCCTTCAGATTTACCAGCTAAAAACAAATTGAAAAATGTATGTTAAACAGTCAGAGATTATCCTTTTAGACCCTGACCTTCATGTGTGAAACCTCAAGCAAATAAGAAAATGTGATTAAAAATAAAAAAATAAATAAATCTGGTTATATGTTTAGTTTTAGTTTCTTTCTGTAAGTGTCCAAAGGAAAGAAGAGAAAAGCAAAAACAACCAACCATCATCACTGTTACCAGATCCCCATAGCTCATCCCCATCAGCTCTCGCAGCAGCTCAGTTTATGGTCAGATGTATCAGATGAACAAGGGCAAATACATGCAGCGACACAGCAGGTGGTCTGATGTCCCGCTGCTGCTCTGTCATGCCTCTCTGTCTTTCCCTACCAGTGACTCAACTTCCTTCCGTCACCATGCAGCCAATCAGATGTCTCTGGGGTCACATGCATCATAACCCCCCCCCCCCCTTTGTTTCACCGGACAGCTGAGCCAGCGTCTACGTACGTATAGATGTGACGTTCCCTTCCCCCATACGCAAAGGAAAATGGCAAAGACAGAATAGTCAGATAGATGCAGTAACACTTGTCTGTCTCTTAACTTTTTTTCTGTTTTCATTTCTCATGCATTAAACACACACTGTGAAATCATCAGTTGCTCATAATACTCAGCCACCAGGGCTCTTTGTAATTTTTCTATAAAGACAAACATCTGGTAAATCACACAGTATGATCGTTATGCAGCTGTGAATTCTGAAATTAATCAAGGGAACATCTGTGCTTCCTAGGTAAACTATTCAACACGGATAACCTAAACAAACTAAAGCATACCACACTGCTCTGCTTGCTTTTGCAACAACCTAAAATTCCTCAGACTTCACAGTTTATTATGCTCCATAATTTGATAATCATAAAGCCTGCCTGATTATCTCCAGGAATTTCAGACATCTTGTTGTCCATATGAACAGAGAATGGGATGGAGGTGGACTGGTTTCTTTTGTATTGTTTTTTTTTTTTAAATTTTTTGACAGGGCTCAGGCAGAGATATTTGCTATTCCCTCAAGCGTCTGGAAAGTGTGCCATTTCCATTACTGTCTGTCTCGCTTCATTGCAGCAGTTGCAGTGTTTTTGCATAGATGCTCGCGGGTGAAAGTTGAGCTCCATGGCCATTCAAGACCAGGTCCCAGCAGTGTGAATAGGGACCCCCCCCCCCAAAAAAAATCAAACACAAGCACGGGTTACATGTCTTGCTTTAAAAGCTTCAACCAAGTCCACCTGCTTCCAGCTTGTTATGTGTGGGACTGCATTCGGGCTAATTAGAAAAACTATTTTCGTCGCTAAGGAGAGTAGTAACAAAAAGGTCAACAAGGTAACTGACTTGTTTTGACCCAACAAACATCAAAATGTTAATCAAACATGTGCTGCACTTAATTAATTTACCCATATAATCTCGTAAAGTTTTTTGTTTTTCAACAGTTTATTGGTTCAGTCCTCTTCAGCTAGAGCCTGTGCAGTGTGATTAGCTACGTTTAGGCTAACCCATCCTGGTATAAAATCACATTAATATTTGTGTGGAAAGTATTTAGTAATCTGGAATATGAACTGCTATAAAAGTGTCAGGCAGCACTGTACACACAGGTAACTGCATCTGTTATATATGACTTTATAACTGAAAATATCACTACGACTATATGACCTAATGGTGTATCAAAAAGAAATATTTAATATTTTATGAGTTTGGTTCTCCCTGTTGTTTCTCAATGTCATGACACTTGGCTGAAAAATGCCTAGTTATATAACTGAGTCTCATTTGTACCTGGGCATGACTCCAACTGTCTTTTCCTCCTGTTGTTTTACTCCTCTGTTATTAGGAAATATGTAGTGTGCACAGGACTGAACATCTTTCACAAAGATTTAAGACCGGAGTCATATTTGTGAGTTTATGCCTGGTCTGAGTACATTTCCTAATTTGGTTCTTCCGCAGTCTGTCACCTTGCCTGCTGGCTTGACCTCTGGGGGCAGCGATCAGGTTTATTTAATCTTCTAGTGAAGCGAGCAGGTCCATAGCACTCTATATTATGTGTGTGCCATGTAAATATGATGAGGACAAAAACATAAATCAGAAAGCAGACAGAAGAAGTCAGAACTATTCTTGCCCCTTATCCACATGTTATGACTGTAGCTCACAAACCGAGATGACAACAGATGAATGCGTAGGGATGCACTGATGAGTGGAGTGGTGGCCTAGAGGCAGAGCATCCTCCCCACAACTGGGTTCAAGTCCCGGCCGGGTCATGCCAAAGACCGTATAAAAATGGTACTTCCTGCTATTCAGCTTGGTGCTCAGCAAAAATGGAACGGAGGAGGGAAATGTTGGTTACCCAGCCACAGGGGGTGCGCAAGTCAGTGTACTCCCTGTGCCGGTCCCAAGCCCGGATAAAATGGGCAGGGTTGCGTCAGGAAGGGCATCTGCTCCAACCTGTGTCCTATATGGTTAAGGCAAATATATCGGTGTCTGCTGCAGCAACCCCACCAGAATGTGGGAATAGCTAGAAGAAGAAAAAGTAGGGATGCACTGATACAGTGGGGAAAAAAAGTATTTAGTCAGCCACCGATTGTGCAAGTTCTCCCACTTAAAAGATGAGAGAGGTCTCCAATTTTCATCATTGGTATACCTCAACTATGAGAGACAAAATGAGAGAAAAAAAATCCAGAAAATCACATTGAAGGATTTTTAATGAATTAACTGGTAAATTCCTCGGTAAAATAAGTATTTGGTCAATAACAAAAGTCCATCTCAGTACTTTGTTATATACCCTTTGTTGGCAATGACAGAGGTCAAACGTTTTCTGTAAGTCTTCACCAGGTTTTCACACACTGTTGCTGGTATTTTGGCCCATTCCTCCAAGCAGATCTCCTCTAGAGCAGTGATGTTTTGGGGCTGTCGCTGGGCAACACGGACTTTCAACTCCCTCCAAAGATTTTCTATGGGGTTGAGATCTGGAGACTGGCTAGGCCACTCCAGGACCTTGAAATGCTTCTTACGAAGCCACTCCTTCGTTGCCTGGGCAGTGTGTTTGGGATCATTGTCATGCTGAAAGACCCAGCCACGTTTCATCTTCAATGTCCTTGCTGATGGAAGGAGGTTTTCACTCAAAATCTCACGATACATGGCCCCATTCATTCTTTCCTTTACACGGATCAGTCGTCCTGGTCCCTTTGCAGAAAAAAAGCCCCAAAGTATGATGTTTTCACCCCCATGCTTCACAGTAGGTATGGTGTTCTTTCTCCTCCAAACACGACAAGTTGAGTTTTTACCAAAAAGTTCTATTTTGGTTTCATCTGACCATATGACATTCTCCCAATCCTCTTCTGGATCATCCAAATGCTCTCTAGCAAACTTCAGATGGGCCTGGACATGTACTGGCTTAAGCAGGGGGACACGTCTGGCACTGCAGGATTTGAGTCCCTGGCGGCGTAGCGTGTGACTGATGTAGCCTTTGTTACTTTGGTCCCAGCTCTCTGCAGGTCATTCACTAGGTCCCCCCTTGTGGTTCTGGGATTTTTGCTCACCGTTCTCGTGATCATTTTGACCTCACGGGGTGAGATCTTGCATGGAGCCCCAGATCGAGGGAGATTATCAGTGGTCTTGTATGTCTTCCATTTTCTAATAATTGCTCCCACAGTTGATTTCTTCACACCAAGCTGCTTACCTATTGCAGATTCAGTCTTCCCAGCCTGGTGCAGGTCTACAATTTTGTTTCTGGTGTCCTTTGACAGCTCTTTGGTCTTGGCCATAGTGGAGTTTGGAGTCTGACTGTTTGAGGTTGTGGACAGGTGTCTTTTATACTGATAATGAGTTCAAACAGGTGCCATTAATACAGGTAACGAGTGGAGGACAGTGGAGCCTCTTAAAGAAGAAGTTACAGGTCTGTGAGAGCCAGAAATCTTGCTTGTTTGTAGGTGACCAAATACTTATTTTATCAAGGAATTTACCAATTAATTCATTAAAAATCCTTCATTGTGATTTTCTGGATTTTTTTTTCTCATTTTGTTTCTCATAGTTGAGGTATACCTATGATGAAAATTGGAGACCTCTCTCATCTTTTAAGTGGGAGAACTTGAACAACTGGTGGCTGACTAAATACTTTTTTGCCCCACTGTATATCGGCTGACCATTGGTATCGGGTGACACCACACCACATAATGGCAGCAGCTGATGGTTTAACTTCATGACATTTGCATGTGACCCTACGCAATGTTTTTGCTACACATAGTGAAGTGCAGTAAACCCATTTGGAGTTGGTAGTCATGCCATACATCACTCGAAAGCTTAGAATTCAGTCTCTTTGGTTATTAAAATAGATTTGAGATACAGTCACAGCAGCAGGAGTAAATAGTGTATCAAATGAGCTAGCACAAACAAGCAACATAGCAGCAACACAGAAGCAGTTCACCAGTCAATCCTTGAATTCCCAGAATTAGCAATAAACAAGCAATCTAGTCCCATTTCAATGCCACAGGTCCACTAGATCTATTGGAGTAAGATTTATTCTCCATCCACGTCATTTGATGGATCGGCATCACAATCGGTGCTGTTTTGTCCACAAACCTGCCATTCAATGAGATGGATGAGGAGGTTGCACTGGAACTGAGCTTTATTAAGAACTATGTACAGTACGTGTTATACAGCTCTGTGTGGAGTCACTTGGGCAAGAGATCCCCTAACGGCAGACGATCCCTCACATATGCCGCATAGCATAATAAAATCCCCATAACATGCCCCCCCCCTTTTACAAAACACAAAACACATCCAATTAAAACCCTCCCAAATTTGGTACATAGAAAACCCCAAAACACACTAAACAACAACTAAAACTAGGGCCTGTGGGTGGACTACCACAAAGCCCAGCACGGCTAAGTGGAGTATTCTGCCACTTAATGCTGGTCCTGCTGTGCTCTAAATTAAACAGTCCACTTTTCTTATTAACAGTTTTCCATGGGAGGAACAGTTCTACCTGGGGGGGTTTTGTGGCAGCCCTGCGGTGGCCTCCTCCCTGGAGCCTTGAAGCAGGTCCGTGGCAGCCTCCTCCCTGGAGCTTTAAAATGGGCTCGCGGTGGCCTCCTCCCTGAAGCTGTCAGACCCCCAGAGCCAATCTTCATGATGCTGGGATCTGGGTCCCACACTGCGGTAGCCGACTCCCACGGAGCCACCACCCGGACACGCCGTAGTCTGTTCGTGTGCCAAACCGAATCATCCGTCAATTGCCAGCACGTTGTCCTCAGCTTCCCCACAGTCCTCAGTGGTGCCCGCTGCTCCACTGGTTGCAGCCTGGCCAGTCGCCATTCCGGTCTCCCGCCAGCGCGAACCCGAACCCAGTCAAAGACCTGGAGCGGTGCCTTACTTGTTTTCCTGCGTTGTTGTTGTGCTCCTGGTGGCTCTGCCTGCTCGCTCAGCCTGGGACCTCCGTCGTGCTGCGGTGGTACCATTGTGACCGTGTTCGCTGCGGACCCTTCATCCTCTGTCTCCGTCGTCAGCTGAGGCTTGTCGTGGGTATGGAAGGCGTCCGGAGCCTCTCCGGTGTCGCTCATTGAAGCGGGCTCCTCACCCGTCCGCTCGGTCATAACCTCTATAGCTTGTTGGGCGAGGGCACGGGAGCAGTCCGGTTCCTCCTCTTTGCCGTCTGAAGTGCTCCGCTGTGTCGCGCCGTGTGTTGTGTCCGTGCCCGGCCACTGCTGCCGTGCTTCAGGGTTCTCTGCTCGGACTCCCTCTCCGTATGGCTCTGCTCCTGAGAGCGTGGAGTGTGCGCTTTGGTGTTGGCGCCGTTTATAATTACCTCATCCCACACCATGACGTCGTCATCCCGGTTCGCTGTGCCCCAGCTGCCGCACCCGCACCACTCAAACCCAGCGCTGTCTCTGATAGCAAAACCCAGTCTGTAGAAAAGGTAACATCCCATAACGTTGTCACCACGCGCTGTCACCTGGAACGTGAAGTCGTACACAATTTTGGTTTCGCAGCAACCAGTCAGTTTCACTGTACCAACACTGCACAGTCTGTGACCACCCTATCCATACAGCAGCATTGGGTCCTCCCTGACAATGTGGTTGGGGAAAAACTTTTCCACCGTGGCCCAGTTTAACATTGACCGCTGCTGTGTTGAGCAGAAGTGGTACAGCTACCCTGTCTAATTCAACCATGCTGTACGAGTAACTACTGATGCCGGGGCTTGCCGAATGAATGGTCGTTGCTGGCGGGCGGGCAGGCTCTTCTGGCGGGCCCCACGGTGCTGACCACTGGCATACTCTGGCAAAATGGTTCAGGTGCCCGCATTTGTCACACCGTTTACCTCTCGTCGGACAAACACGTGCTCCGTCCCAGTGCGTCAGGGACCCACAACCCCCGCAGATGGGGCCTCTCAGATCAGACCTCCAGCTCACCGCATTAGCCTCGTATTCCTCTGCCAAGCTCTCGTCGTCCTCCGAGTCCACCGCGTTAGCTAGCGATGACTGTCTGGGTAGCCTCTGTGTTTGGCGCCCATTTAGCTCCGTGGCTAACTTCTCTGCTGCTTCCAATTCGGGCACTAGCTCAACTGCTTTAGCTAGTGTTAGGTTGTTTGGCGCCGTTAGTAATCTAGCTCGTAGCCCAGCGTTACATGTGGGTTCGGCCAATTGGTCCCACACCATTTCATCTTCCAGCGGCCCAAAACGGCACACACTAGCCAATTATCTCAGGTCAGCGACAAACTGCTGAATTGGCTCACCGACTCTCTGTTGTCTCTGGCGAAAGTGAATCCGTCGCACCATCATGCTGTCCGGCGTAGCAAAATGGTTAGCTTTTAGCTTTACAACCTCCTCATACGAGTCCATCGCGCCGAGTGTGCGATGGACCCAGGTTGTGGACCAGGTTGTGGACTAGCAGTGTTCGTTTCCTTGCTTTGTCGAGCTTACCCAGGCCCAACACTGCAATGTACGTCTCAAACGCTGTCAACCAATGAGGCCACATGACTGCTGGCTCCCCTGGGTACTCAAGAAACGGCCGTAGAGGTGCCACGCACACCTCCACGAGTTAACCCTCAGTCGCCAAATGTTATGTCCACAAACCTGGCATTCAATGAGACGGATGAGGAGGTTGCACTGGAACTGAGCTTTATTAAGAACTATGTACAGTACATGGTATACAGCTCTGTGTGGAGTCACCCAGGCAAGAGAACCCCTAACAGCGGATGCTCCCTCATATAAGCCAGTGTGATGACGCAGCTGGAAGGTGACGTCATCACACCGCATATCATAATAAAATCCCCATAACAGGTGCGTCCTTACATTTTCAAATGGAGCCAGTTGAAACCTGCAACATTCAGTGCGTGCAAATGTAGATAAATAAATGAAAACAGCTAATATACTTATTGTTTCTGGCTACAGCGTAAGGATCCATGCAGAGTATACAAGTTTTTGCTCAAAAAATAAGCTGTGTGGAAATAATATTCCTAAAAGTGAAAAACCTGTAATCGTCCTGGATTTCCTCAGAGTGGCCAAGGTCTTTTTCCTCAGCGCCAAATCCCTGCAGTGTGGTTAACCCCACAGGGTTTTCTTCTATTGTGCTTAAAACAAGGAGGTCTGTCTGGATGAAGCTCCTCTGGTTAACATCAGCTCCTGACCTCTTGTTGCATGCTGAAAGAAGGAAAAAAAAAACTTTCTGGGAAAGCCCTTCAGTAACATTTATGGGAAATCTTTTGGCCCATTTTGACTTTCCCCTGTCGATATTAAGACGCATTACCCCCACCCCCACCCCCACCCCAACAGTTATTCCATACCACCTCCACCGACACATGACATGTCTGTTGTGGGAAATCCCTTATAATGGGAAGTTAGTCTATACTTTGCCTGGCAAACTGTATTTTTTTCCTCTTTTGAATCCGATCCATTGCATTCTTTGGAAAGTGTGGGTGTAGCCTGGTGCTGCGATGGTGCTTTCTTTCTGCACAGTGTACTGTTTCCAGACTCTCTTTAGTATTCTGGACTGAACAGAAAGAAACAACCACTGGAACACCTCAACAATGAAAAGAATTCAGAAACCAGAAGAAATCAACATATTTTCTAACTTTGAGACAGTATGTGTTTCTTTAAAAAAAAAAAAAAAAAAAAAAAGGCTGACAGCCAAAGGCGTTCCACTTTTTTAGTAGATTGATAGTGTGGACTGAAAATGAGCAGTAGAAAGAGGAGTTTTAGAATAAAAACACTTCTAGTCACGTAGTATAGTATCATAACTATAAAATCTTAAATTATGGCTCCACTTTTACTGCTTGCTCTTTTCCGTGGCTTCCCTGACCTTTTTTGTGAGGATTTCCTCTCTCCCTGCTTCGCCATACGCAAAGAGGACTCCCTGTGTGGGAGTAAAGAGGGTGAGTGGGGGAAGCCTTCAACAAGAACTACTACTAATCTGAATGTGACTCACTCAAATTCTCAACCTCTTTTCTTGACTCCCAAAGCAGCAAACGTATGTCTCCTCCTGGAGAAGGCCACGGTAGGTCAAGTCACGGGCCACATAAATCCGGACAAATGCTCTCTGAGGGTCTTGGGTTGGACATTCCGTTCTGTAGCTCACCTTGGGCCTCTCAAATGTTGAAACAGCTTAAATATGTGGGGGCCCTGGGTATTTTTACTTTGACTTTCCAGGGGCTTCAGCCCATGGAACTAAAACAAACACTACGGGGATTCCTGCTCAAAGCATCTCAATTGAATCATCTTCGGTACATGTGAGGCCAAGTTTTGATTCTTGTGAGGGGAATAAGCATTGGTTAACCGCGAGCTCGGAAAAGCTTGACAGGTTATGGGAAATGATTTCTGGTGACAGTCGTCAGGCACTCGGGTTTCCATTTAACTTTTGATCCTCGACCATGTGTACTTCCACCAAACCTCCCTTGGAGTCTGTTGAAGCGCATTACCATAATACATCACTTCACTGTTTCCGAATGCCATTCAAGATGGTCCAACTTAAATCAAAGGCAAATTCTAGAAATTTCAGGCAGCCCACAGTCTTTGCTGATTTTTAAAGGAATATACCACCCTCGTTTGCTAGTCCTAGAGGTGTGTAGTAACTAGTTAGTTACTCAAGTACATGATGAAGTACCATGTTTACAAAATTGTACTTTGGTCATTTTATTGTAGGGTACTTTATTCCCACTTGAGTACATTTTGGAGAAAAAAACAGCTATTTTAATCAAGTACACATGTCGGTACTCTGAGTTACTTTTGAGTTCAGTTATTTGAAAACTTTATAAATGTACAATTTTATAATGTGATAACATCTTCTATTCTGATTCAGTTGCAAAAGAATGAGAAGAAATATAAGAAGGTTAAGATAAACTACAGTAGTTACTAGTGGTGGGAATCTTTGGGCACCTCACGATTCGAGCCGATTACAATGCATCTTTTCCCCCCCAAACATGTAAATATTAGAAAAGGAAGTTTCTGCACTTCATCCCTAAGAATTGTCAGCTGAAGGACATCACAATCACAGAGGAAGTGTCTGGAGCACACTGTCAGATTCACATCCTTTATTGGTGTTGAGACGAACACACATACATGCTCTTCAGTCTTAGGTCGTAGACTTATTCCTGATTTTTACTTTTTTTAAATTTAATTTTTCATCATATTGCATATTAATTAACACTTTACATGTAAATATGCCATACTGTAGCCAGAGCTTGTTTGCTATATCCTTAACTGTTCTAATTCACAAGTGGCAGTGAGTGGAAGATGCCAATAACATTTATCGAGTGTATAATATATAATAATAGTGTTTCAAACACTCTGTGTCTTCTTCAGTCGGACACAGAAGTGTTGTGTTAAGAGTGTTTTCACACCTAAATTTGTTTACTTTGGTCCGAATCAGATGATAAGTTTGTTACTTTGTATCATTTTCTCCTTGGTTCGGTTCCCTTTCACACAGGCAAAATATCAAGCGGACCAAACTGTGTCACGTTAAATCCCGCGAGACTTATGTCAGAATGTTCTCTGTTCTTATTGGTCAGATTTTTTTTGCCGCAAGAACAGAAAAGGTAAATACAGGAAGTAGGATGACTACCGTGCTTTTATGCATTTCTGGGGAGAAAATAATACAGATCGTAGCGTAATCTATGGGGGGTTTTCATCGCCCTGGTTATTGGTTGTTATATTACGTGCAGATACCTCTTTCTGCAAATTGTACAGTTTGAGAATGAAGTGCGGCTACGGATGGAAATAACATGTTAACATTCATTAATCCTCCAGAACTGTGACATGCTCAGCCACAGATTTTTTTTTAAGATCCATCAGGTATGTACAGTGGCATAAAATGTTTTACCCTAAGGGTGCTTTCACATCTACAGGCTTTAGTTTGTTTCAGTTGAGAGCGAGATGGTTTTCTCCGTCAGTGTGGCTCGTTTTGTCTGGTGAGAACACGGTAATCACACTCAGGTGCACACCAGAAAACCGTGCCGAGACTGCCTGAAAGAGGTGGTCTCGATTTGAATCAACTGGCGAACTCTGGTGCGGTCCTGCAGGTGAGAAAGGGACTGTATTAAAACAGGACCAGCGGCAAACTATAAAACATTTTATTCCACTGTACACACCTGATGGATCTTTGAAAATACAGTATCTGTGGCTGAGCATGTCACGGTTCTGGAGGATTAATGAACATTAATATGTTATTTTCCATCGGTAGCCGCGCATCATTTTCAAACTATGATTTGCCAAAAGTGGTATATGCACGTGATATATGCATTGAGGGGATAGGGATTGAGAGGGTGGCACCTCCTGCTACCTCCTGGCTGCATGGGCTTCCTTGGATGGGGCGCTGGCCCCCCATGGGGCTCCTGTGTTTTGCTGCCACCTTCCTTGGGCGTGGGGCATGGGGGTTCCCGGGGTGTGTGTCGGCGGCGCTGGGGTGTGGGTTGGCCCACTGTGGAGATGTCTGGGGGGGCTCTGGCCCGCGGGGTGGGGGCACTGGCCTTCTGGCACCTGGGGCCCAGGGGCTGGTGTTGGCCCCGCTGGGGGGGCAGGGGCTGGCCGGTCTGGGGGCGGGGGTGCATCGTGCTGGCCACTTGGCAGCCCGGCCTCCCTCAGCCATCCCTCCTGGGGCAGATACCTGGCTGTCCTGGGGCTTGTTGGCCTTGGGACATTTGTGCTCTGTGGGGGTTGGTGGTGTTGACTTGCTTGCTTTGGGTCTCTGGAAACAGGGGGGGGGGGAATGTTGCTGTGACCTGCCACCCTCTTTGTATGTTTCCTGGCAAACCACTCACACGCACACACTTATTTTGCACGCGCTTTCATACACACGTACATGCATGCACACACACGTACGTCTCTCCTTTAACAGGTGCAGATACCAGACTCATGATGAGACCTTTTCAGTAGAAGAAACAGTCTGTCTTCTGTTTGTTTCAGTTGTGTTAGTCTGTTCCTCTCCCTTTTCTTTCTCCTTCCCCACCCCTCCTTTCCCCATCACCCCCCTGTCAGTTAAAACAATTTAAATAAAGTATTAAAAATTTTTACAGGAAGAGTTTATTAATAGTATACAGTACATATATATATATATATATATATACAGTATATATATATATAATAGAAAATGAATATATATGTGTGAGAGTGTGTGTATTGCATAAAGCTCCTTTTGGCAAAATAAATCTGTTTGGCACAATAAGGGAAGCAGATTTCTGTTCTGCTTACCTAGCTGCTTGACAGGACATGGGGGAAAAAAATCAGGACCAGTGGCAAACTGTAAAACATTTTATGCCACTGTACATACCTGATGGATCTTTGAAAATATCTGGGGCTGAACATGTCATGGTTCTGGAGGATTAATGAACGTTAACATGTTATTTTCTATCCGTAGCCGCACTTCATTTTCAAATTGTACGATTTGCCAAAAGTGGTATATGCAAAAAATTGAAGCACCCTCAGTTTTTTCCTGTTTTGGTCTAGCCGCGGCTGTGCAGGTCAGATGGCCCGCTCACCACAGCCACGTTTTACACACATGCATTGAATGTCATGTGCGGTCTAATTAGGATGACAGTGACGCTCCCGCAAACTGATCTGAACCACCCGCAGTTAAATTAAATCAGGAGTTTTTTGCTGGTGTTGAGTGCTGCGTCCACAGACATACGTACAGTATATGCAGTCCCAAATACTGTCCAGGCACCAACTTCCACGTGTAAGTCTGCTTTTTTCGTTCCATCAAAATTAATTGCATTACTAATCTATGCTCCATATATCCACACAGCATGACAGCGACGCCCTAGAGACCCGACCCAAATAAAATGAGGAATCTCTCTTCAGTGTTGTGTGTCATGCCAAAGACTGTCTGGGTGGGCGCCAACTTCCACGTTTAAGGTTCCGCTTTTTTCATTCCGGCATCATAAAATTACATTGTAAATACATATGAATCAGAATTTTACCTTTTGTGTATCGATTCAGAATCGTTCAAGTCTGCATCGAGATACATTGGAAAATTATTATTTCTCCAACCTCTAGTAGTGACTCCCCCTTTCCCTTTTTAGTTTTATTATATCCCAGACAGAAAGGAGATCACCACCTTATTGTGGTGGAGTGATTTGGGTGCCCTAGTGATCCTAGGAGCTATGCTGTCAAGGGCAGCTTGTCTCTGGTAGGATCTCCAGACCAAGAGTGGTCCAGCAGATCCCCTTGAAAAAATTACATCAAGAACCCAGTGTACCCAAAGGAGCCACACTGGTCCATCCTCCAGTAAGCTCACCACCTGCAGGAGGGATCATGGGGATCATGGTGGTCTGTGAATTGGGCGGCAGTCTGCGCTTTTCTGCTTGATTCTCTGATATGGAATTGGATCTGGAATTTCCCCATTGTGGGACTAATAAAGGCTTATCTTATCTTATCTGATATGCAAATGCATGAGGCTTGCTCACTAAGGTTCTTTCATTCACGGGGGGAAAAGAAGGAAAAGGAATGGGAAAATTACTGTTGCCCTTGCTGGTTTGGCAGGAATTATTTTCTTCTTTGAATGTGACTATTGATATAATTTAATAATTTATAATTTATTGATCTGCAAATGTGATATCTTCAGTTCTCTTTGTTTTACTGTGAATGCTCTAAGACAGTAAAACATGTGTCAGAATTAAAGCCTGGGGGTCAGATACAGAACTCCAGTATTTTTACATGGCCCACATAACAAATTAAAAACTTCTTCCATCTTCCATTTGTAACTTTTTCCACCCATTTAATTTTTTGCACCCCATTTCCCCTTATAAATCTGCATTTTTCCCCTCCATTTTGTACATTTCTGATTTTCCTCATTTTTTACTTTATTTTTCACCATTTGTAAGCTTGCAACGTTTACTACCTACTCTTCTAAATATGTAATCGCTCTCTCTCTCTCCCCTAAACTATCAACTTCCCTCCTTCCTTTATATTTCCAATAGTTTCTTTAACTTTTCTGCTAGATTTTTTGTAGATTATAGTAGTGTTGGACGATTAAAATTTTTAATCGCAATTAATCTTTTGGAATGTTGAGTTAATCACGATCAACAATGCATTGATAATATTTTTTTTTTTCCATACAGATACAGTGTACCTTAAGTCAGTAATTTTTTGAGTTTGTCATACTGTTATGAACATGGGAGTGGACAAATATGCTTGCCGTCTTCACCTGCAGGTTTATTAAAGCTCTCAACATATCCAAAATGACAAAAAACTATCTAGAATATTCTCCAGAAAATTCTCAAAAGTAGACTGCATGTGCAAACAACGGAATGCCAGGGCTCATTAACGTCACTGCAACACATCTCAGCATCCAGCCAGCCAGCAGCCACAAATGGAGCTTGCTCTTTCGCCCATAGCAAACATCCACAACTTTTAAGCAGGTCAACACAAAAAGATGGACCTCGTGTGTCACAACAGACACAATTTCTCTTTTAGCAGAAAAATTGCAAACATAAGCAAACAACTATCTCGCCCGTGATGACACCCCACTGTGCTGCAAAAACGGCGGGGGAGTGAATGGACACTACGAACACAGCTTGAGAATTTTTTTAGACTGGTACTCACCAACAGTTGGACCCAAAGCTATGAGGATGAAAACAGGTGAATTTCTGTCCAGCTCAGCTGCTGGAGGTCAGTTACAACCTAGCATATAGCTATTCGCCAGCTAACCAGCTTCCACAGAAAAAGAAGAACCCAACATCCAGGCGAAGTTTTTGAGGAGGCTGTAACAATTATCCAGGGGAGAGCTCCGACAGATAACATTGTAAACTTAAATATAACAGCACTTTGGTGATTTCTATGGCTGTAATCCAGCTTGTTTGAATTTGCAATGTCTGCATGGCGTGTCTGTAGCCAGAGTGGATTTGGTACGGAGAGCTGCTAGGCCAAAAAGTACTGTTTGCGCTTTCTGCCATTAACTGCTGTTAACTGCGATCACAAAATTTGTCACTGTTAACAGGGACAAAGCGTTAATGGGCGATTAACATGATAACACCAACACTACTAGTAGATTACAATACTTTTTGAACTAAAAAACCCCCCCAACAGTTATTATAATGAATCCCCAGCCCCTGGCTTTATTCAGAATCATTATGTTGGCCCTCATTAAGGTTGAATTTGACATTATACCCTGAGAGCTTCTTTGTAGCAAATTAGTCTGTGTTGTGTGTAAAGTAGGTGTCAAGGTGCAGGACCTAAACGCAGAACTAAGTTTGCACATTTAATGAAATACAAAACAACATTCAGCTCGGGGGCTGAACAACACAACAAAACAAGGCCAAAGCTACAAAACTGGCTTGACAGAAAACTGAGGCAGGACGGGGGTGGGGGGTGGGGGGTAATCACACAACACTGACAAGGACGCTACACCTAACAAAGACCGACGCAGACATATATAGATGGGGGTAATCAAGGCAATTTTTTAATTTACGTATTTCCATAACCTTATACCTTAACAGGTAGACAAGAACCTACACCATTATTTGCGTAGAAAGTTATCTTTTAAATTGACAAACATCATATGTGTAACTTGTGGCAAAATTTGATTGGGATCAAAAGACAATTTTGCTCTTGCTGTTCATTTCAATGGAGAGTTTTTTCGATTTAAGGTCCCATATGTAGAGGGGGCATGACTTACGCATTCTATATATGGGTTTGTCTCTGTTATTGTGCCGGTGTCATTTTAGATTAGATTAGATTTTTAGATTAGATTCATCTTTATTGTCATTACACATGTATGAATACAAGGTAACAAAGGTAACTTTACAACGTAACTTTTATGTGAAGGTTTTACATTTATACAGTGGTTTGGAGGAGATCTCAAGATACAGTGTGATATGTATCGTGTATCACGATCAAACCCTAAATGTATTGCGATACATGTTGAAAGCCATGTTGCCCAGCCCTAGTGTAAAGTTTAGAAATTCAAATGCACGGTGGGCTGCACGGTGGCGCAGTGGTTAGCACCGCGGCAGCACAGTTTTACCCTCGGCCGGGGGATCGTGGGGATCATGAGATCGTGGGTTCGATCCCTGCCCCCGGCCAACAGTGATCTGTGTGGAGTTTGCATGTTCTCCCCGTGTTTGCGTGGGTTTACTCCGGGATTTCTCCGGTTTCCTCCCACATGCCAAAACATGCAGGTTAGGGAGTTAAGGGGCGCTTGCGCACGCAGCGACCAGCAGCTGGTGGCTTGTCACTGGACTGCAGAACAAATCTACCTACAGGTACAAAATAAGTCCAAAAAAAATAAATAAAATTAAATTAAATTAAATTTGAATGGAATGAGAAGATACAAATAGCAAACAGTTACTAATGTATGTGGAAAAAAGTCAGTTGTATGACCTTGTTAAGGTCCCTGTCTCGTGGCTTCACGCCAATATTTTGTTTATTTAAAAAGGGTAAACTGAGTGTCACTGAGAACTATCATGGTCTGTTCACTGGAGCAAATATGAGTCGTATTCTCCCAAAAATCATCATAAACCAATTTAAGGAAGCGTACGAAACAAACATTAGTGAAGCCCAGTATGGTTTCCGCCAGTATCAACCAACAACAGATACAATATTTATTTTGAAGTCGGTAATTGACAAGGTTGGTGGCCCGCTCGTTGTCACTGACAGTGGTTACAGTGGTTTCTCATTTTTTGTATGTTTGTCACACTTAAATGTTTCAGATCATCAAACAAATTTAAATATTAGAGAAAGATAACACAAGTAAACACAAAATGCAATTTTTAAATGAAAGTGTTTATTATTAAGGGGGGAAAAAAATTCAAACCTACATGGCCCTGTGTGGAAAAAGTGATTGTCCCCCTGTTAAAACATAAGTTAACTGTGGTTTATCACATGTTTGGAAAGCGGAGTTCAATTTTCTAGCCATTTTTAAAGCATTGGGACTCCAGCGAACCACAGTGAGAGCCATTATCCACAAATGGCGAAATCATGAAACTGTGGTGAACCTTCCCAGGAGTGGCCGGCCGACCAAAGCTACCCCAAGAGCGCTGCGACTGTCATATTTGCCCCAACAGGGCAGGAAAACAACCCAGGCGCTGGACTGTGAGTCTGTGAGTTTTTTTTTTAACAAAACAACAAACATAAGTGCAAAGGTGAACAAACTATAAAATAACAAAGAGGAGTCAGCTTAGGAATGAAGCATGCCAGAGCGAGATAGGGCTCTGGCGGAGACAAGGATGATAATTCCTTGTAAAGGCGAGGCAGCGACAACAGTCATGAAACATAATCTCCCTTAAATAGGGAACAAACCAATTACTAGACAAGTGACAGATGTGAGTGCACATGAATGGGGATAGAGGGAATCAAAATGGTAATTGGAAACAGCTGAGGCCATGAGAGGGAGGCAACCACACAAGCACCTGACAGGGCACGCCCATGCTATGCTACACACCCCCTGACAGCTGTCAACAGTAAGGAACTAAACTGGATAAAAGGCAAATCAAGGTGAAATAGTAATTCAGTACAGAAAATGAAATAAAACATAAACACAAGCGGAAAATTAACAATAAGGATAGTCATGCAAAGAGGACATAAATGTAATATGGTAAATGGTGTTCACATATAGCGCTTTTTCTCATCTCTGGATGACCAAAGCGCTTTACAGATCCTGCTATCCACCCATTCATGCACACATTCACACACTGATGGTGGCAGAGCTGTTGTATACACACAGGCGCTAGCCTGGCCACCAGGAGCAGCTGGGGGTTCAGTGTCTTGCTCAGGGACACTTCGACATGCAGACAGAGCGGGAATTGAACCCATGACCCCTCCGATCAGTAGTCGGTCCGATCAGTAGTCGGTCACACTACACCTGCGCCACAGATATAGATAATATAGCTAACAGATAATATACAGAAAGTGCCATGAAACCGAGTCCGAAACACTCTGGCCCTCGGTTCATGACAGAGCCTCCCTCTCAAGGGGTGGACCCCAGACACCCCAAGGTAACATCAAAAGAAAAAGAAAAACCTGCCCCCCTCTCCCAACAGGAACCACAATGATCTACCCCAGGCGGGTGGTGGTGGTGGTGGGGGGGCAGGCTAGGAGGGAACAAAACAACCCTGCTCAGGACTCACACCAGAAAAAAAAAAGACACAGAAAAGACCCCCTTGCCTAGGGAGCTCAAAGTTCGGGGGGCTGACCAGAGTTCAGGGCCCAATGGTTGGTGGAATGGAACCAGTCAGGTGGCCTACCAAAGTCTCAGGCCAGCTGGACGGCCAGATGGAATGAGTTGGGTGGTTTGCCGGAGAACATGGACCACCCGACCTGGTGGCTCAGTCTCTCTGGTGGCCAGCCCGGGTGCTTCAGCCACTGAACCCGAAGAGGCGGCCCGGGAGGCGGCTCCCCCACAGGGACACCCAAAACTGGGGAGGAGAGCTGAGGAGGGGGAGCCCCAACGTCGTCAGGCAGAGCGAGGAGGGGAGACCCGACGGCGTCAGGCAGAGGGAGAAGGGGAACCACAACGGCGTCTGGCTAAGAAGGAGAGGGGACCACGACAGTGTCTGGCAGAGGAGACGAGGGGACCACGACGGCGTCTGGCAGAGGAGAGGATGGGGCCACGATGGCATCTAGCAGAGGAGAGGAGGGGACCACGATGGCGTCTGGCAGAGGAGAGGAGGGGACCACGACGGCATCTAGCAGAGGAGAGGAGGGGACTATGATGCCCTTGGTGGTCTTGGGTTCAGATAATGTAGCACCCGTGGTGGCTCCGGGCTGGAGCTTAGCAGCACTCGCTGTGGCTCCAGGCTGGAGCTTAGTAACACCCACGGTGGACCTGGGCTGGGCCAACGCTGCACCCACAATGCACCCGGGCTTGGCCAACGCTGCATCCATGGTGGACTTGGACTGGGCCAATGCTTCACCCACAGTGGACCAGCCGGCCTGTGAGAGCACCAGACCAAGGAGGTGGTCAATCAAGGGACCCCCAGACGAGGGCAAAGGAGGGGCGCCCATGACGACCTCAGCGGGGGAAGCTGGAACCATGGCATCATCAGATGGTGAGACTGGATCCATGGAGACCTCTGGCGATGGTGGCTGTTCTTCGGCAACCCTGGTGAATGCTCAGGAATGACAGAGAGAGAAACGTGGTTAGGGTTGCTGGCAGCGGCGGGGCCCGGCAAGGTGAGCTCTCCTCACCAAGAGCCAGACAAGATCTCTCCAACACTGATATAAGAAAAACAAAGGAGATCACTTGCCTGAGCTCGAGCTCCACCGCCGTCCAAGACTCTGTCGATCCAAGCAACGATGACACCTCGGGCCCGGCCTCTAGGAGGTCCAGCTCCGGCTCACACTCTGCTGCAGTGGCTCCCACGGCAGGCATGATGGTGTTTGCAGTCTTGATGGTCTGCCACTAGCATGGTCCCCTTCGCCTGGGAACATCAAGACTGCAGCCACCATCATGCCTGCTGTGGGAGCCACCGCAGCAGAGTGGGAGCCGGAGCTGGACCTCCTAGAGGCCGGGCCCGAGGCGTCATCGTCACTTGGATGGCCGCAATCCCTGGGATGTGTAAAAGGCGATGCAGCGACAGCAACCATGAAACGCAATCTCCCTTAAATAGGGAACAAACCAATTACTAGACAAGTGACAGGTGTGAGTGCACATGATCGGGGATAGAGGGAATCAAAATGGTAATTGGGAACAGCTGAGGCCATGAGAGGGAGGCAACCACACAGGCAGCTGACAGGGCACGCCCATGCCATGCTACACACCCCCTGACAGCTGTCAACAGTAAGGAACTAAACTGGATAAAAGGCAAATCAAGGTGAAATAGTAATTCAGTACAGAAAATGAAATAAAGCATAAACACAAGCCGAAAAATAACAATAAGGATAGTCATACAAACAGGACATAAGTGCAGTATAACAGAAAGTGCCATGAAACCGAGTCCGGAACACTCCGGCCCTCGATTCATGACAGCGACGACTCATCCAAGAGGTCACGTAAGACCCCACAACAACATCTAAAGAACTGCAGGCCTCACTTGCCTCAGTTAAGGTCAGTGTTCATGACTCCACCACAAGAAAGAGACTGGGCAAAAATGGTCTGCATGGCAGAGTTCCAAGATGAAAACCACTGCTGAGTACAAAAGAACATAAAGGCTCATCTCAGTTTTGCCAGAAAACATCTTGATGAGCCTCAAGACTTTTGGGAAAATACTCTGTGGACTGACGAGACAAAAGTTGAACTTTTTGGAAGGTGTGTGTCCCATTATATCCGGCATAAAAGTAACACAACATTTCAGAAAAGGAACATCATACCAACAGTAAAATATGGTGGTGGTAGTGTGATGGTCTGGGGCTGTTTTGCTGCTTCAGGACCTGGAAGACTTGGTGTGGTAAATGGAACCATGAATTCTGCTGTCTACCAAAAAATCCTGAAAGAGAATGTCCGGCCATCTGTTCATGACCTCAAGCTGAAACGCACTTGGGTTCTGCAGCAGGACAATGATCCAAAACACACCAGCAAGTCCACCTCTGAATGGCTTAGGAAAAACAAAATGAAGACTTTGGGGTGGCCTAATCAAAGTCCTGACCTGAATCTGATTGAAATGCTGTTGCATGACCTTAAAAAGGCGGTTCATACTCGAAAAACTGCCAATGTGGCTGAATTACAACAGTTCTGCAGAGATGAGTGGGCCAAAATTCCTCCACAGCGCTGTAAAAGACTCATTGCCAGTTATTGCAAATGCTTGATTGCAGTCGTTGCTGCTAAGGGTGGCCCAACCAGTTATTTGGTTTAGGGGGCACTCACTTTTTCACACGGGGCCATGTAGGTTTGGATTTTTTTTCCCCCTTAATAATAAACACCTTCATTTAAAAACTGCATTTTGTGTTTATTTGTGTTATCTTTGTCTAATATTTAAATTTGTTTGATGAAAAAATGAGAAATCAGGAAAGGGGCAAACACTTATCACACCACTGTGTATTGACCTGAGTTCTGCGTATGACCATGTTCCTTATGATTTCCTTTTTCAAGTGCTGGGCACAGCGTGGCTCACATCGATATTACAAGCACTTTACATGAACACAACAGCATCCATCAGTGGGATGAAGTCCAAGTTTGATGTACGTACAGTATAGGATGCCACCAGGGAGGCCAAGAATCCCCTTGTCTGTTCAACAGTTACTTTGACTTTGTGCTGAATTTTGGTTCAGGTTCAAATCCCCAGGCTGACAGGGGTTGGAACCTTTCTGTGTGGAGTTTGCATGTTCTCCCTGTGCTGCGTGGGTTTACTCCAGGGGCTCCGATTTCCTCCCACAATCCAAAGACATGCATGTTAGGTTAATTGGTTGTTCTAAATTGTCCTTAGATATCTGTCTCCTATAGGCCCTTAGAATAGAGGGTTAGTACTAGTGAAGTGCTTTGAGTGGTCTTTGAGACTAGAAAGCGCTATGTAAGTGCAGGCCCTTATCTCTTATCCCTAAAAGTCGCAGCCAGTGAGATCGATAAGGCCTTCCCTGGCAGATGGGGAATTAATCTTGAATACAACATACCACATCTTTGTACTAATAGAGAACAGTGCTGTCCTGGCCAGCTGTGAGGGACGGAAGTTGTGAAGTGGATCTTGTATGCTGACGATGTTGCTCTGTTCTTTAAGTCCATCCGTGAGGTGGAAAAAGTTTTGAGTATCCTCAACAAGACATGTAAGTGTTTTGGGCTAACAATATCTTTTAAGAAGACTAAGCAACCAAGGCCTTGCAAAGCAGACAACCTTGTTTTCTATAGAAGGTTATGCCATTGAGAATGTGACACAGTTTTGCTATCTTGGTCAGATTGTTACCAATGTGGAGGATGGATGCTTCACCGAACATTGTGTAGCCAGTGCAATAGCTAAGTTCAATGAGCTACGTAATGTGCTGACCGATTGCAGGGTATCCATGTCCCTGATGAAAGATTGTAGAAGTGTGTGTTCGGTTTAGACTTGTCTATGGCACTCAAGTAAATTGCAAAAAAAATTGCAAGTTTGGCAAATTGCCAAACTTGAAGCATGCTGGACACAATGGTTGAGAAGTATGGTGAATGGAGATTAGCACCAGAAGGCTTGTGATAATGAGGAAGAGGCATTTTAGAGGCAGTTTATTCCAATGAAGATATTTTTAAATTGACAAAGACTGCAGCCGTCAAAGGTTTTATCACAGTGCATTATCTCAAGTAGATTGCTCATGTGTGTAGGTGTGAAAACACCAGTCTTATGAAAAAGGCTTCATTTGCATTGCCATTGAAGAAATATTATAGAGATCCCTGGCTGAAGATCAGCAGCCTGCTGGGTATAACATGTGAACAGGCAAAAAAGGTTATCCAGTTCAACTCTGAGTTCTGCAGAATCATAAACATTCGTTTTGGCCTGCCCCCATAGTGACTAATGTCACCAATTGGGGAATTAACTGCGGTACTGTATCACGAAACAGTCACAACTTTCTGAGAAAAAAGGTAATAAATTTACAAGAACAATGTTTGAGGAAAAAACACACAAATTTATGAGAGTAAAATCTCAGATGTACAAAAAAAAGCCACAAATTCATAAATTATGTGAAAACAGGTCACAAATTTATCAGGAAAAAATGTCTAAAAGCTCCAAATTTAAGAGAAAGCTGTGCAAACTGCAAAAACAGACAACTTTATCAAAACAAAGCAAGAAGAGGATACCAGCTGAGAGTTCAGGAGCACCACAGCTGAAAGAGAGGAAACTGGAGCCACTGCAGTGACTTAGTCAAAAAAAGGAGAAAAATTAATTGATTCTTGATGCAGTGGTGATTGCTTCTTTTAGGACAACCTATGTTTTCCCTTCATATCTTTACAGGTTGAACTCCTTTATGTGAAAATATCACCTAAAACCATAGACTGTAAAATAAAGATGGACAACATTAGCCTTATCAGTGCTTATTTTGTTGATTCAGTTCAGTTTTAATTAGTTATTTGATTGCATAAAAATGGGGGGTGTGGTTGGGATCAAGTCATCATGATTGAGTTGGGTCTATGCATGGGTGGGAACTAAGGATGCACTGATTGGCATGGCACACAATAGAGTCTGTGCACAAACTCCTCATTTTATTTAATTCTGGGTGTTCAAATCAATTTGCTGGAGTATCGTTGTCATACTATGTGGACATGTGGACTGTAGATTACATTTAATTAGACATTAAAACGAGTGACTGCGGGGAATGAATCTTCAGCGAGGAAGTTAGCACAAGTCTATCCACAGCAGACCAACTGTTTGCTGTTTTCTGTCGGCAAATATTTGCATTTTAGACTGACTGTGGGTTTGGATAAAGCACTAGAGCTAGACAAAGTGGCATCAACTCAGTTCACTCCAATGGACCACTTTTTTTTCACTCAATGGTGGATCATAGAGCACAAAATAGTTTCCAGAAATTAGCAACAAGTGCTAGCATTTTTGAATATTTGCCACTGGATCAGTAAATTTAGGCAACATTAATAAACTATGAGGCTAGGATAGGATACTGTGTATAGATAAAAATTAATCATGATTATTTTTGGAAAAATGTGTGCAATTAAGTTGTTAAATTAATAGTAACACATACAGAGATATTTGACTTAGTCTATCCACTACTTTTTCCCCAGCAAATGTTAATGAGGAAATCTTGATCATTAAGCAGGTTAAGGACGTTGTTTATCTGTGATATAGAGCAGAGCGACGCAGAAGGCATACGCACTGTTCATCTAGGGAACAGACAGCCACTACTGCTGTCCAGTGAACATGCGTCAGTAAAGGTTTTGCTGTACTCGCCAAAATACTTCATCCAACAAAAAAGCATTTCAGCCTGAAATGTTGCTTGTGGATGTGATGTTTATTACTCCTCCTCTCTCTGTGGATTCTTTTTAGTGATGCTGTGATTTTTTGATGAGATATTGTTTTAGACAGGCATGAAATATATTCATTTCTCCATGAGGTAACCGAGTTTATTGGCTTTTCTCCCTTGTTTGAGTATAGAGGTCCAATCTGTGGGGGTAAAACCCAATAAACACGGCAGTCATTGCCAAGTGGAGATGTATTTACTGAACACCCCCCCCCCCCCCATCTTTTTCTCCACATTGGAGTCTCACGGCCATTCATGACCAACCGCTTCCATTTCTCTGCTTTCCAACAGTTCCTAGCCTGCAGCTCTCCTGTATTTGTGGAGCCATCACAGCAGACACCATCTCAGTAGACAGCAGACGCATTTTTTTGCAGTCCTGCTGATTGGAGCGAGGACTTTATTTGCTCTGGGCTGGACACTGGACTTGTCAGGCAGATTCTTATTTCAGTTTGTTTTTACAGCACTCAGCTTCGCTTCAGTGTCTGCCTTTGTGAGCACGCAAGGTGTCACAGCATGACATGTCAGTCTCCTTTTTCCAGTGGTTACTTAACATTTTACTTTAGAGTTTGACAGACCTATAATTTGTCACTTATCGTATGGTTCATTTCAGTAGTGTGATTATCCATGTCCCACAGTTGATATTTAAATTTGGTCAGACTGTTATCTAATAACCAAGGTACTTCAATCAATCAATAAATCACTCAGTCAACTTTATTTATAAAGCACTTTAAAAAGCAACCCTCACTACATAAAGTGCTGTACAACAAGAAAGCACATGAAAACATAAAAGCAAGGAGCAGGACACTAACACAAAAACAATATAAAACCAACAAAAGCAATATGAAACTCAGCACAAGTAGAAACCACAGTCAATAGAAACAATAAAATAAAAGGTAATGGAAGTAAATAAATAAAAAAAAATCCATTTCATTCAATAAAATCAATATCTCACACTGGGTTGAAGTCCAGGGAGTAAAAGTGCATTTTAAGACGGGTTTTAAAAATGGGCAGTGAAGGCGCTTCACTTCAATTTATCTCTGAACTGATGTTCAGAGGTAAATTGTTCCATAACCTGGGTGCCATGATTGAAAAGGCTCTGTCCCCTCTGAGCTTCTGCTTTGCCTTTGGCACCCACAGGAGCAGCTGTTCAACTGACCTGAGGGACCGGATGGGAGTGTAGGGATGCAGAAGCTCAGAGAGATAAGGCAGAGCAAGACTGTTCAAGGATTTAAAAACAAATAAAAGAATTTTGAAATGAACTCTAAAATGCATGGGCAGCCAGTGGAGTGAAGCTAAAATGGGTGTGATGTGATCTCTCTTACGTGTACCTGTTAAAAGACTGGCAGCAGCATTTTGCACCAGCTGCAAACACGAAAGAGATGACTGGCTGACACCGGCATAGAGTGCATTACAGCATACAGGTGGAAGGAGATACCATGCTTTTTAAAAATGGAACCCAGTGGAAGTATGTACAAAGAAAAAAGCATGGGCCCTAAAATTGACTCCTGTGGGACTCCGTATGGCAGAGGAGCAGAAGAGGATTCAGACCCAGAGATGCTAACTTTAAAACTTCTGTCTGCCAGATACCAGTTGAGAGCAGTGCCACAAATGCCCACTAGGTGCTGCAAATGGGAAATTAAAATGTGATGGTCCACTGTGTCAAAGGCAGCAGTCAAATCAAGCAACACAACAACAGCATATTCACCTGAGTCACATGCCAAGAGGATACCATTAAAAACCCTTAACAAGGCTGTCTCTGTGCTATGAAGAGCTTTAAAACCAGATTGAAAAACCTCCAAAATACTGTGTTCGTCCAGAAAACATTTCAGCTGCACAGAAACAATTTTCTCTAAAATTTTTGAGAGAAATGGCAGCTTGGAAATAGGCCTAAAGTTTGCCAACACGGTATGATCGAGACCAGGTTTCTTAATCAAGGACTGCGCTACTGCATGTTTAAAATTTGCAGGAACCACACTACACTTGGCATAAATCATTGAGTATGTGAAAGGGATTTTATTATCATATCTTTAGAACTTATTTGGAAAAAAATCACGCTGAATTTTCACACTTATGAGTGTTGATAGAAAGATTACAGTGGCATGCACAGACATTTTTTTGGGGGGGTGGGGGAGGTGCTCAACCAAAAAAGGGGCACTCCTAAATACTGAAAAAAGTAAGAATACATATACAGAAGTAGTGCAAATTTTACTGAACTTACTTGGTATATCAGTTTTATTTTAATACTTATGCACTCATATTTATTTACACAGCAAAAGGTCGATGACCAAAAAATGGGTAAAAATAAATATCTGTCCAATTTAAATAAATCTTTGCAAAAATCAGAAAGAGGCATTTCTTTCAATAAATAAAATATGAAATCCCTATTAAAATAATTAAATCTTTTAAAAAAAATAAAAAGGCCATCCCCCCTTGTGAGTAAAATGATCCCAATTCCTCCCCTCTGTTATTCTGTCACCCTCCATTCCCATAAAGACTGTAAGAATAGTTTATACAGGACAGCTTAGTACATGAGTGACAGCTGGTTAGGGACCATTTTCTGTGGGGCTCTGTTTACAGTCTTACCCTGGATTTACACTGTCTCCATAAAATTGCATCCGTTTTTCATAGTAATTTTGCCTTGCAGCTATTTTATGGTTTTCTCATTTTCTGCTATGTTCCCAATTTAAGCTGTCTTTCTTTGGTTGATAATACACTTTCTGCTCAGTATTTTATTTATTTATTCATCCTTTATTTATACAGGGTAGTTCCATTGAGAGGGAGCCTCTCTTTTGTTCAAGGACGCCCTGTTCACAATCACACAGTCACACATTCACACCTGGAAGCTGCCCAGTACAACCACAGACTGACCTGTGGCCACTGAGCAGCTCAGGTTTAAGGCCTTGCTCAAGGGCACCAGGGTGGGGAAAACACTGCTATGTTATCTGTCCCACCCAGATCTGATCCTGCTGGTCCTGGGATTGAAACCAATGACCCTCTGCTCACCAGTCCACATCCCTAACCATTAGGCCACCACTGCCCAGTGCAGCAACAGTTTGATGTGTTCATGATATATGTTGAATTCCCTTCTTTTCAAAGTCACATGAACATATTCTATGCTGATCTGATACTGATGCTGTCTTTATTAAAGTGTTAAAAGGTACAGTGGAGTTCTTGTTTAATTTTCATGTCCATTTTCTTGATTAAAAGCAGAGAACTCACAGTTTTTTGAGAATGATCCATCTCTGGTAAAAATGTTGAATTATTAATAAATGTGTCCATTTACTGGGCTGGTGCTCCTGAGGTTATTTAAATAAATATATTTGTACCAGCATAACACTGTACAGGGAGGTAACTGGATTTTTAACTTGTAACTGGCATCTATATACATGTATTTTTGGTCTTGAAAGATAACTTTTTGTGTCATTAGCGATGCCTAAAATTAACTGGTTCAAGTGTAATTTTTTGCTTTTTTCTAAAATAATAATGAGTAGATGATAAACTACCTACTCAGGCTGGGGGGGATCGATGCGTTGTAGTATCACAATACATTGTGGTGGTGATACTGTATCACTTCAGAGACACAGTATTGTGATACTTTATGAAAAATTATTAATATATGTTACAAATGCAAACTTACTTATTTAAGTAAAAAAGTAATAATAACAACCATGCAAATTTTCAGTCCATTAGTCATTGAAACAAAAGTGACCATGGTGAGTAAAAAGACTGAGAACTTATATGAAACAGATGTTGACAGTTGTACTTTAGAGACAAAATATGACAATGAATGGGGAGGGGAATATATGATATCACAATACTTAAGGAACTGTAGTATTGGGATAGTATTGCATCTTGACCCAAGTGTTGTGATACGTATCATATCATGAGGTCCCTACTGCTTTAACACAAACTAATTACAGAGAAGTCTTTTGTTCCACTAATGGGTCTTTATTTGTTGTTTATGCTGCTTCCACTGATTATTGATAATTGTATCCTGCCCTTTGAAGTTCAGTAATATTTCACAGGAGCAGTCCACTTTTTCAGAGCTGAAGACACCTCATTTCCCCATCAGACATAATGCCCTTGACTTACTTCTCATTTCAAGTGAGTTGGATAACGCAGGCCTTGATGCAATCTTCCATCTCTCAGATGGCTATAAATGTGTCCAGGTGGGGCTGCAGTGTGGTATTTCCTTCGTCTTTGTAGCCCTGATATCCCGACAGCCCTAAATGAAAGGGTTCTGACAGTGCTGCAGGTTTTGGCTGAGACAGCTCTTCTACCAAGGCAGGATTCCAGATCCTTGTTGATGATGTGGTGCAAAGGTCTCCAGATCTGCTACTAACAACTGTGCGTGCCTTCACGTTGGCCTACTTCTCAACGTTTATGTAATCCTAAGGTCATTTGGGGGAGGGGGATTGTGAAAAATTGGGAGAGGGGATGTCATGGTTTGGTTCACCACAGGTATGTTCCAACATACACCGAGGATTTGTTTGAATAACGGAGCGACAGGCCACTGAGGGATTTTTTTCTCCCCTCTGGGTTGCCACTAAATGAGTTGTTGCCATTCCATATACAGGCTGTGACACTGTCATGAGTTAGCTGCCTTCAGGAATGTTGCATTTGACCACCATGACAGCATCTGATTGGCTTCTTTTCTTTTTTCTAAGCCTTTCCTCCCCATCTCTTTGACTCGTGTATGAATGCTTTGTCTTTGTAATGATTTCTCCTGCACAAGAGGCCAGAGAAAATCATTTTAAAAAATCATAAATGAACACTTTTATATTGATATTTTTCTATGTATGTATCTCTATGCTTGCCATAAACATTTATGTCTTTGTGTGCCTGTGTACAGTCTTGTCTTGACTAACCCCCCCGCCCCCCCTTCCATGGCAGCCGTTATTTTCAAATGTTCTTCTCTTTGTGAAATTGCCTCCATGGCAAATCTTTCACAGATCTATAACTGAGCTATTTAATCACACTTTCCCTTTGCAGCAAACAAAAAGAATCATCTTTCTGCTTCTTACATGGCATCAGACTTTCAGATCAGGCATCACCTGAAAAGTTCTGATAGCCTTATCCACTTTGTTTTTGCGTAGCTTAAAGAAATCTGCACATTTGTTTTGAATTCCACTCAGTCAATAGCCCTGAAATGCAGTCATTATTCCCATTTGGTACTCTGCTACCTTTGAACTTTTTGCTGCATTAGGCCACAGCTATCGGCTCTGGTCATCGTCTGTGTTGTCCAGCCAGAACTTCAGCTATGATGCATGAGGCCTTATGTGTAAACGTGCCCATCTGTGCACACAAGCTTGAAAATCTGTTGTACTGTTTTTGTGCACAGCTAGTTAGAGTGATTGATTATTGTGCTTTTAATGAATTCCACTGATTTCCAAGAATCTTAATGGATTGCTATCTATCAGCCGTTTTTTTTTTTTCAGTATCACCGCTTTGTTCTTGCAACTTGACAGATTTTGTTGCTACTCACAGCTTCCATCAAACCACTTTCCAGGTGGATGCTGACAGCTAGGGCCCCACCTGCTGGATATATATATGGAGGGGGGGGGGGAGCTGAAAAGTTCATAGGCTAAAAAGTTCATAGTGGTCAAATTTGACCAAATGTGGTTTATTTTTCAACATAGTCTCCGCTTCGGTCCACACTCTTTTTCCATCGGTCTTGCAGCACTTGGATCTCTGCGGTTGAAAAATAAAGTGCATTTGGTCAAATTTGACCATTATGAACTTTTCAGCCCCCCCCCCCCCCATCATAATATATTGTTAGCAGGAAAGGGTACAGATCAAAACAAGCTAAAACTTGATGGGCACTCAGTAAGAGCGTCCTCCATCAAGGCCATTTGTCTCTTCTGCAAAAGGCACTTCCCAGTGCCAATTAGCCCAGAGCTTAAGGATGCAGACCATAAAGAGCATTATCTGCACTGCTTATTGGTTTTCGTCTTGGCCAGGGTGATCTTTCCTGTGCATCCCTCCCATGCTCATCTACAATTAAATTGAATGGGTTTATAGTTTTATATGCCTTTCTCCAAAGTTTGATTGTTTTCAACTTTGTAGTTTTTGCAAATATAGCTCTGAGGAAAAAATGAAGCGATCAAAGACAACGCTGCAAAATTATCACATTATCTGGTTTTAATATTTATTAAATGTATGTGTTTGAGTAAAATTAACAATTTTGTTTTATTCTCTAACCTACTGAAAACAACTCACCCAAATTCCAAGGCAAAATATTGTTCGTCATTTAGAGCATTTATTTACAGACAATTACAACTGTCCAATATGACAAAAAAATGTTGCTTTTAGATGAGTTTTCAGTGTGCTCTAAGATCAAACTAGAAAAGCACTCAGAGAGCGCATACCTCCACCAAGGCTCCTTCAGTCTCTCATGGATCACCTCCAAAATGTAATGGGTTTGTGTGTAGGCCTAGAGCCACTTGTGGTGAAAATTGCATCAAAGTCTGCCCATTAGTTTTGGAGTATCGTGGGTGACACACTGTGAGAAGAGCCTTGGCTGAGGTATGCATTCCCAGATCATCACCAAAATGTAATGGGTTCCTCTGTAGGCCAAGAACCACCTGTGGTGAAAATTTCACCCAAATCCATCCAGTAGTTTTTGTGTAATCCTGCTGCACAAATACAAAAAAGCCCTTTGTGGAGGTATGCACTCTCAGATCATCACCAAAATCTAATCATCTGTTCCCCATGCCATTACAAACCTTTCCTGAAAATTTCGTCAAAATCCGTTTATAACTTTTTGAGTTATGTTGGTAACAGACAGACAGACAGACAGACAAACACCGGTAAAAACATTACCTCCTTGGCGGAGGTAATAATGCAAAGAAAACAAGTTCATGTTCATTCTTAAACACTACAATACTTAAATTTTAACTTTGGAAAAACTCATAAATATGTATTTGTGGAATAACTCTGAGTTTTATGTACAGCTTTATGCACATGGTGCAGTGGTTAGCACTGTTGCCTTACAGCTAGAAGGTTCCTGGTTCAAATCCCCAGGTTGGCAGGGGTTGGAACCTTTCTGTGTGGAGTTTGCATGTTCTCCCTGTGCTGTGTGGGTTTACTCCGGGGGCTCTGGTTTCCTCCCACAATCCAAAGACATGCATGTTAGGTTAATTGGTTGTTCTAAATTGTCCATAGATATGTTTCCTATAGGCCCTTAGAATAGAGGGTTAGTACTAGTGAAAGCGCTTTGAGTGGTCTTTGTGACTAGAAAAGCGCTATATAAGTGCAGGTTAGTTAGTTAGTTAGTTAGACATGCTTAGATGATCACCTAATCAGCACCTCCTTAAGTACACTGAGGTGCCCTTGTGTTGGAATTCCACAGATACTCAAATTGAATGGCTGCCATACATGTAGAGATGCTAATTTAAGAGAGATTTTGCAGAGGTCTCTCATTTGTTTTCCAGAGCTGTATGAGAGGGGGCTGAAAAGCTCATAGTGGTCAAATTTGACCAAATGTGGTTTATTTTTCAACCGCAGGGATCCAAGCACTGCAACACTGATGGAAGAAGTGTGTGGACCGAAGGGGAGACTATGTTGAAAAATAAGCCACATTTGGTCAAATTTGACCACTATGAACTTTTCATCCCCCTTGTATATTAAAAACATGATTAAGACTCCTTTGAGTCATGAGCTGCTTTTAGCCTGAAAAAAAAACTTGCCTTTGTTTTATTTTAAACATTTTCCCAGAAACTATATAGCCTGGCAAAGTAACTCAAGCCAAGATATTAGATACCAATCATTTGCGACAAGTCCTTAAACTATCTGGGCCACTTGCTTCATGTACTTAATAAGCGGGCAAACAATGGTGGTTGACTGTCATTCAGAGAGGTTAACCTCCTTGTGTGTGAGGCTCAGAGGAATGCTGTATCCCCATTATACGGGAGCGTGGGACTCTGTTGCCTGGTGTAGAGAGGCTAGGAGGACCCTCAGGAATGCTATTGTGTACTCAATTCCCTTTACAAATGCACCGTGCCCTATCAGACTGATGGCCCTTTTTAGCAGAATGCGATATCCACGGTACCAGGGGCAAGAGAGGGGAGAATTAGTCCATAAAAAAAAAGCACGGAATAAAAGGCTGTTTTCTCTGCCCCGTCTCCCCTGTCCTGTGGTGGAACGGCAGGAATGTGGCAGGCAGACCGACTGGCCCTCACAGCCTTCAGCCTCTAATGAATTTTAAAAGGTCTTTTTCATTCAAAGCAGTGCTGGCTAACAGCATGTCGCCTGGCCAAGCACTCAGGGGGAAAAAGAGGAGAGAAGAAGCACAGGACCTCCGGAGGAGGAGGGAAGGAGGAGGACTGGCAAAGTAAGTTGGCACCTAGGCAGGGTTGGGTATTGGATGTCCCTCGCACTGAGAGATAATAGGCCACTCTGCATGAGAAGTCACTGTAGGAGCATTCTTGACCCTGCCACGAGGGTCTAAAGAGAATAGAGGGAATGTGAGAAACAGAAGCCGCTTTCACACAGCCTGTTCAAGGCAGGAGTGCCTTTATTCTGCTTCAGCTTTGTGTGAAAGGTACAGAGACAAAATAGGAGGAGGGGGTGGCATTGTTGTAGGGATTGAGTGGGCCAAATCAACATCTTTGTGTAAGGAAGTGTTGGTATGGAGGGGAAGACCATGCTAGACACCAGAGCTGTTGCGTTATACACCACCACTTATTTCAGCTCGTTGACAGGGTCAGTGTGAATGAGCACCTTTGGAATTGGACAGTACATTATAGTATGAACTAGTGTTGTAGTCCAGACCTCGTCAAGACCAAGTCGAGACCAAGATGATTTCGTATGTAGGTCTTGGTCTTGGGAGACTCTTGTCTCGGTTTGGTTTTGGTCTGGTCTGGTCTCAACTGCAACAAGCATGAACACTGCTATGATAAGGAAGTCACAGATACTCAAGCAGTGGTACTTTACAAGAATAAAGAACCTGAAAGTTGGTAAGTCATCTCGTGGTTCTTTATCACCATAGACTGTGTATATAATAGGGCTGCAACAAATGATTATTTTGGTAGTTGACAAATCTAACGATTATTTTTTTGAATAGTCGACTAATCATGATTATTTCGGTCATGTCCACCATTGCTACACGGCTTTTATTTGGGGCTCTAGTGCATGTTTTACCTCTCCTGTTTAAAGCTTGCACACCTGTGGAAATCGGCTTGTTGTCAGTCCCTGCTTTAATATAACATTTTATAAGCAGTTTCCAGAGCTAAATAAAATGACCTATGAAATACAAATTTGAAACTGAAGCTCAACAGCTTACTGACATGCATTTGATACAGATTAAAAGAGCAGTCTTAAACAAAAAAGGTAAAGTGCAGAAGCAAAACTAGCAGCCTGTGCTTAAGTCTGCAACCCCGTCTCTGTCTTAACATAAAAAAGGTACAGAACCATATATAAATATAAGTTTTGATATTCTAATTAACTCATGCACTCATATTCAGAATGAGGGTATATATTAACAAAGATGAAAAAGGGATAGTGATTCCTGTAACTCAGTCAATTCCTGCATTCAACACCTTAGCCATGACTTAAACAGCTCAGCCTTCAGCAACTATCCTCCAAGAGAGCTTATTGTCAAGCAGATAAGCTAACATAAACAGCACATACGTACTAACAGTATTGCCATTTTTCTAAAGCTTGAAACAGTTGGCCATTGAAAATAAGCAACACTAACTTTTGCCTGTTTTCCACTAGCCCAGCACACCTCGGTACGGCTCGGTTCACTTCAGTACGGCTTGGAATGCTTCTGTCTCCATTGGTGTTGTGCTTGTGCTGTGATGGTTTGTTAGGAGGTTTTAGAAGCGGGGCAGCAGCAGATTCTGAGCGAGGCGGGGCCACACTCCCGTGACGTTACGCACCCACTGAGTCCTTATTTACACGAGACAAAAAAGGATTCAAGGATTATTGCCTTGTTCGCTCTGTGGATTTATCTCACAATTAATTTTATCTCATAATTAAGCTGCAACAACACAAGTCACTTTTGTTTTGAATTAACTGCCAAATGACCTAGAAATAAAGAGCTGAAACTTGTTTTTATTCGTATTAAATAATGAGACTGTGGCACACTGGCCTACACCAAATAATTTTTTTTTACATCCTAGGGCATTTTGGATGTACTGAATTAAAAAAAATTCATGTTTTTCACCTTCAGGTCAATGTTTGGAACAACAGTATTATTATTTTCCGTTTAGATGATGCTACACTCCTTCTAAAGTATTGTAATTCTCTGAATTTGGAATGCCGATAGAACATTCAATTTACATATACTTACTTTTTTACATTGACTTGTAAGCTTGATCAGTCTCTCCTGCTGCATTTTAAAGTCCAACTGTGCAACTTCTTATAAGTTAACATAAAAAATGTACCCAAAGTTTAGAACTGGATTATGTGGGGCTAATTTTTTATGATATTTCAATAAAAAGAACAGAAAGCTTACAAAAACATTTGTTTTTTGGTCTAGTTAAAAATTACATTACCTTTACAATGGTTGATCCTGACAGGAAGATCAGTATCATTTTGATCAGATTAGGCAATGGAATTTCTATGAAATTATACTGTTTTATAATTCAGTGTTATAACAGACAAACCACACTTTCCAAAACAATTCCATTTTATTATATACAAAATATTAAAAGAAAAAAAAAACTTTGCAACACAACGTGAAGGTTAATCGACATTTTATACACGCCAACCACTGAGTGTCTACACCAGCTTCCCAAACTGGGTCACGACTCGGATGAATGAAGCGTCTCTGCCAGCTGTGGGTCAGGAAGGCTCGGTTGAATAATCCGGACGGGCTGTCGCGGCGGACGCGTGGGATGATTCTACAAGGAAAATGCACACAATAAAATACAGCACAATAGTTTTTAACAAGAATACATAAGCTTATTTCAGCGTATTGTTCACATGAATAATTAAAATAAAAGCTTGAGTCCGCAGTGTGCTGCAATTAAGCAGCGATCATCATCCACAAATGAACAGCTTTTTTATTGCATAAATAAACTCAGCGTCTTACCGAATATATTTGCGAAAAAACGCACAATAAAAAAAAATTAAAACTCACCGTTAAAGGACTCCGATGTCGAGACCTCCCGGTATATTTTTTCATTCCGGGCAGCTCCGTCTAACTCGCGCTGCATACGTTCGTCTGACAATGCAGTGAACAGACACTGCAGCTCCTTACTGGTCCATGGAACACCCTTATTACGCGAAGCCATTTTTGATAGAGAATAAATGAAAATAGCACAGCAATACACTGAAAGGAACCGCCAACAGTGGTTGCGTGCTGAGTAAAGGCGGTCGTGAAGATTCTTTTTTTTTTTTTTTTTCAAAAACTTTATTGAGAAGGTCGTGAAGATTTGGTAGATGAGGAGGAGGAGAGGGGCGGTTACAACCTGACCAATCAGCGCCGGTTACGACCTGACCAATCAGCGGCGACCAGTCTGTTAACATCACAACACGGCACAGCTCAGCACTGCTGTACCCTGCCCTTCAGCGGGGCTGACAATTGCGGCTGTTAAACCGTGTTGGGGCTTGTGGAAAAGCGTACAAAGCGTGCTGAGCCGTCCCGTGTCGCGCTAAAGCGTGCTAGTGGAAAAGGCCCTTTTCTTTACTCGCTAAAACTTACCAAGCAGAAGCAGCAGTAAACATCGTGGCTCCAGGGTGTCTCCATTTCTGATGCTCATGCATCACTGTAGTGCCATTCATCCATCCATCTTCTACCACTTTTCCGGAGGTCCGGGTCGCGGAGGCAGCAGTTCAAGCAGAGAAGCCCAGACTTCCCTCTCCCCAGCCACCTGCTCCAGCTCTTAAGAGAGGATACCAAGGTGTTCCCAGACCAGCTGGGAGACATAGTCTCTCCACCGAGTCCTGGGTCTGCCCCGGGGTCTCCTCCCAGTGGGACGTGCCCAGAACACCTCGAGTGGGAGGTGTCCAGGAGGCATCCTAATCAGATGCCCATACCACCTCAACTGGCTCCTTTCAATGTGGAGGAGCAGCGGTTCTACTCTGAGCCTCTCCCGGATGACTGAGCGCCTCACCCTATCTCTGAGGGTGAGTCCAGCAATCCTACGGAGAAAGCTCATTTCAGCCGCTTGTATCCACAATCTTGTTCTTTCGGTCATTACCCAAAGCTCGTGACCATAGGTGAGAGTAGGAATGTAGATTGACTGGTAAATGGACAGCTTTGCCTTAGAACTAAACTCCCTCTTCGCCACAACAGACCGGTACAACGTCCGCATCACTGCAGATGCTGCTCCGATCCGTCTGTCAAGTCTCTCGCTCCATTCTCCCCTCACTTGTGAATAAGACCCCAAGACACTTAAACTCCTCCACTTGGGGCAGGAGCCTGTCCCCAACCCAGAGAGGACAATCCACCTTTTTCCGGCTGAGGACCATGGACTCGGACTTGGAGGTGCTGATTCTCATCCCAGCCGCTTGACACTCAGCGGCAAACCGTCCCAGCAAGAGATGTAGGTCATTGCTGGATGAAGCCAACAGGACAACATCATCTGCAAACAACAGAGATGAGATCATGTGGTCACCAAGCATGACACCCTCCATTCCCTGGCTGCGCCTAGAAATCCTGTCCATAAAAATTATGAACAGGATCGGTGACAAAGGGCAGCCCTGGCGGAGTCCAACTCTCACTGGGAATGAGTCCGACTGAGTGTTGGCAATACGAACCAAACTCTCACAACGGTCATACAGAGACCGAATAGCTCGTAACAACAAGCCCGATACCCCATACTCCCGGTGCACCCCCCACAAAAATCCATGAGGGACGCGGTCAAATGCCTTCTCCAAGTCCACAAAACACATGTAAACTGGTTGGGCAAACTCCCAGGAACCCTCGAGAATTCTCGAGAGGGTAAAGAGCTGGTCCGATGTGCCACGGCCAGGACGAAAACCACATTGCTCCTCCTGAATCCGAGGTTCGACCAATAGCCGGACTTTCCTCTCCAGTACCTATCACTGTAGTGCTGCCATGATAAGTCTGCTTTGCAGAGTCTGCATTTTACTTGTTTCATTTCTTTATTTTCATTAAAATGTTTCCCTTTTATCTAAAGTTTGGGTCTCACTTTTTTTTTAGCTACTATTCCCCGTGTTTATCTTTCCGTGCTGGAAATCGCTCAGGCATGCCGGACAACAGAAGCGCTACTGCCTGCAGCAGTTCTGGTCGTGCATTGCAGTTACAGTACAACTGAACATTTCTGCGGCATGTCCATAAGCTTTACAATTAAACCATGCATCGACAATAAAATTTTGCGTTGGCAAATTTTTATGATTGACATTTTCGACAATGTTGATTAATCGTTGCAGCCTTGGTAAATAATAGGAACAATGTGTCGCCGCTTTCTTCCATTGTAGAAAAATGAATCTTTACTTCCGGGATTTAGAGTGCTGCCATCTTGTGTTTTGACACCATTTGAAGTGAGAGTATGCACAGTGCCGACTGTGAAGAACATCCTGCCAATATGGCCACATATTACAGCTCCCTCAATCTTGACAAATCACAGCCACAATCAGTGTTGACCACATCCCTGTTTCTATATCATCAAATGACAAACTGATATGAAACTGAACAACTAAACAAAGATTTGAACATACATTGGCAAAATAAGAACTACCTATGAGGACAGAAACTGCCTCTAGGAAAAAAAATATTCAAGGAGCATTTTTATTGTCATTTTGGCAAAGTGCCACACACAATAATGGGGGGGAGGAGGGACTTAAAGTCTTCATACCACCAGCAATCACTGTAGAACCAGCAGTAGGATGTATCCCTCTTTCATTGATGCTGCTACAGAGCGTTGGCACTCATAATCAGAGCCCGGCTAACTTGATCTTTAACCTTAACCTAGAACAAAACATATTTAAATGAAAGCACCAAGGTGGTGGCTGTAAAAAAGTCACACTGCCACTTCTAGTGGGCAGGCATTGTTATTACAATACCTTTTTTTGCAGCTGCATTGATGCTAAAGGTGAGATAAATTTGTGTTTATTTTGAAAATAAATCCTTATCTGGAAATTGTGGCAAATTTAAAGTCGAGAAAATATGATGATACAACGATACAAGCCTTTAGTTCCAATTGATTATGAGTGGGTGAGCTGCAAAGCTGGTAACAGACAGACAGACATACACAGACACATGGAGTGATTACCATATGCCTACGTTGCCTTTGCGCTGAGGCATAAAAATACAGAAGCACAAGAATAAAATTAGGATCTCAAAGAAAATGCTGGAGTAACAGATTTTATTAATTGAATACATGTATAGTTACACAATGCTGTGCAATAGCAGGTAAACATTAAAATTTTCAAAAGTAAAAATATAATTATGACTATTAAATCAGAATGGTTTTGAATGTTTCACACTTACATGTAATGAATATTGAGAGTTTCTTAAATAATCTTGCAAAAAACTAAGTTTGTCCAAACATTAATTTGTTGAAATACAGTAGCAGTTTCTGGTATAAACAGTAAACATGTAATACTTTTATTTAGCTTCCAGCCTGTTTTCTTCACAGCTGCTCTGACTGCTGACCCTCAGGTTCACCACCATGGACCTCAGAGAGACAAAGAAGAAAGAAAAACAGCATAAAAAAAAATGTGATTATTGTTACAGATGGGATGTATATAAAAATACAGATGTCATGTTTCTCCTCAGGTTAATACATACTTAGTTTAGTGAGTGAATCATTTTAAAGTGAGTGAATGAAGCATGAAACATTGTGGTGTTTTTATATTATTGACATTAGTGTTAAGACTTAAAAAAATCAGCTGAACTTTAGAGAAAACTATTTAACAGGTTAAATTAGTGGAACCAAGCAGTCCCCATATGGGAAAAAAAATCAGACTTTGGAAAAAAAAAATGTGATGTAACATGAGCTTTAACCCTTTAGCTGCCAAATTTGCCCTATGGTGACTTAACCCCCTAGTGGTCAAGAGTGGTAAAAAATTTGTCAATAAAATAGCTCAGATTTCCAAGGCTATAACTTGAAAATTACAAGAGATAATGGCTTACTGTCAATTAGAAAGATGTAGAATATGATCCAAAGTTTCAGATAGGAATAAATTTACGTATCTAATTTGCATAATGTCGCAGCAGCTATATAAATTACATAACTTAGTCAAAAGTGGACTTTGTGGACACATTTACATAAAGAATGGTCCGGTTTTTTTTTTAAGCCGATTTGTCTACAGGGGTATGTTTTTATCTAATCTTCAAAGTATATGAACCAGAAAATCAATAAAATGTCAAAAAAACCTTATTTCTCTCTTACCTGTTATCGGGAGTGGGGGCTCACCCGCCCACGTGACCGGTCCATTTTCGTCCATCGTAGCCGATGTTTGTGTGTTTGCTCATCCATTTACACCGTGTACCATAGCTACAAACTCTTTTGATTACCCCACGTGAATTTTGTTTGTATTACTTGGCTATTTTTTCTGTTTGGGGCAATATTCCTGTGGCAATCCATGCCGCCCGTGGGCACTGCCATCTTGGTCCTGGGAGCTCCGTTTTTTGTTACATCGACCCCGATGTAACATGTTCACTTAGTAATTTTCACCTGTGTGCCACATCTACAAACTGTTATGATTATCCCACGGGAATTTCGTGTGTATTACGAGGCTATTTTTCCCGTTTCATGCAGTTTCCGTCATCGACACTGACACAATGACCAAACACGGCGGCATCCACATTGGTGTGTGAGCTCAAAGCGGAAAAAGGAATAATAATAATGAGGATTTCTTCTTCTTTGCTATATTCCATGTCAGCTATGATTCATTCTTCTTGTATCTGCCACCTTCTAAACTGTCAGATCAATGGAGATTAGTACAAATTCTCAGTATAGCCGGGGGACGTTAATAAGTTGACATGTGCAGTTGCTGCGCTGTGCCACTGGGGGTGCGCGACCTGTCCATTTATTCAGGGCAGTTAAAGGGTTAAGAATCAAGTATTGCAGTTTAATATTGAAATTCCTGCGTAATTTAAGTACAAAACTTACTTTGAAAGGGTTTTTGCTCCGGTTCAGCTGTCTGCTGTGGTCCACCATGTTTTTGAGGTGAAGAATGCTGGGACTTGTAGTTTTTAGCGATGAACTGAAAATTCAAGGAAGAAAATACCTCGTCCTTCCTCTGCAAAACCAGTAGCCATGTTTACATGGACACAAGTAACCGATTAAAAGCCTGATCTGAATAAAAATGCTTCATGTAAACATGTCAATCTAAATATTCTGACCAAATCACTTTCATTTGGATCAAAATACCATTCCGATTGGCCACAGTTACATGGGCAAAATTTCTTCAATCTGATTCCAATTCAGATCAGAATTTTACTGTTTACATGGATCCTGAAAAAGCTGATTCGATTAGGACGTGCGTTTCCATGTGTCACACGTTTGAACGGAATAAATCATATTGGCATGCACACGTTGACATTTCGACATTCCGAAAATAGTAGAAGAAGAAGCAACTTCTGGTGTTAGCAAGCCCCGCTTTGTGTCGAAATGGACCTGTATTGTGTTATTCAGACTGTACTTTTGCTTCTGCTGGTCTCCGTAATGAAGCTACAAGTACATACTTCTGCATATGGTGAACAGAGGGAGACAGCAGGACGATACAGACCAGTTTTAAGGCGGAAATACATCACATCAACGTGTGGCTGGCGTACAGACAGGCGCAGTAAACATATTTTCTGCCCAACCTTCGGAATAAGTGTTTTCATGCACACCATTCGGATTAACAATCGGCATAACCCACCCGTCTCAGTTGGAATGAAATTTTAATCCTAATGAGCGTGATCGGGCCAGAATATTCCGCATTTTTATTCCGATCAGGCTTTTAATCCAGTTACTTGTGTCCATGTAAACATGGTCATTGAGATGGATGTGTTATGCTGATTGTTAATCTAATTGGTGCACATATAAACACTTATTCCGAAGGTTGGGCAGAAAATATGTTTACTGTGCATGTCTGTACATCAGCCACACATCGACGTGACGTATTTCCGCCTTTACAGCAGCTTGTGCAAGACATGGCAGGAGTAAATCAAAACAGGTCTGTATCGTTCTGCTGTCTCCCTCTCTTCGTCATATGCAGAAGTATGTACTTGTAGTTTCATTACAGAGACCAGCAGAAGCAAAAGTACAGTCTGAATAACACAATACAGGTCCATTTCAAAAACAGAAAGACACGAAGCGGGGTTTGCTTACATCGGAAGTTGCTTCTTCTTCTACTATTTCTGGAATGTTGAATAATTGTGCGCATGTCAAAATGATTTATTCCGTTCAAACGTGTGACACATGGAAACGCACGTCCTAATCGGATCAACATTTTCAGGATCCATGTAAACAGTAAAGTTCTAATCAGAATTGTAATCAGATTGAAGAAATTTTGCCCGTGTAACCGTGGCTAGTGTGAAAACAATCGATGTGATGAATAAATGGTGTAGGTGCTGAATACGTTTTTTTTTTTCAGTAACTGCTATTTTAGAACAGTTCAGCTAGAGATCATCTGTGACAGGAAGTCATCCGTGTGCTGTAAAAAAGTTGCACTGCTGTCTCTACTGGCTCGGCATAGTTATTACAAAACCTTTTTTCCCGGCTCCATTACACAGCAATGGTGAATTAAATTTTCGTTTATTTTGTGTTTCCTATGGGCCCTTAGAATAGAGGGTTAGTACTAGTGAAAGCGCTTTGAGTGGTCTTTGTGACTAGAAAAGAGCTATATAAGTCAGAATCAGAATCAGAAAGCTTTATTGCCAAGCATGTTTACATAAAAAACATAAACATACGAGGAATTTGACTTGACATTGGGCGCGCTGAATAAGCGCATCTCAATGACGCGGCAGCCATGGAGGTGCCTGTCAGCAGTAGAGGGTAAAGAAGGGAATGAGGGGAAAGGGAAGTGACACAATGGGCAGAGAGAAAAAAGCATTGTTAATCAAAATAAAGCTCATTTTATGACCAAAATTGTGATTACATAGAAAAAAAACTCTCCAGTGCACAATTAGCAGACAATATAGATCACACAAAAACAAAAGTTGAGAGAGACAGTGTATGTGTATGTGTGTCAGTGTATGTGTATCAGCATGTGATGTTGTATGCAGTGTGTAGTGTGGGTGTGTCAGTTGCTAGTGAACAGCAGAGGGCGCCTCCTGGCAGTGGATGGATGTTATAATCATGTGATCTATAAACATGTCCAGAGTCTATCTCTCTCGTGCATGCAGATGGCAGAGTTTTGAAGACACATGGTAACACTGTCCTTGAAGAGTTCAGTCTGCTGAAACAACAGCAATTGTTTGTCGATTGTTTGGGTTAGCAGAGAGAAAAGCCAGCCGCCTCTTCTACCTTATCTTCATCGAGGAGGAATGTAAACAGGGCACCAAAAAAAAAACAAGGTCAAATCTGCACAGTGCACTCAGAAAATAGAATTTTCCTCTCTCATGCGATTCTGTGCTTCATAATTTCCATATACAGGCTTAAAAACATTCCCTGGAGAGCACTAGCGACTCGAGATGTATTCCACCATCTGAATCAATTACCATTCAGTTCACCATGCCGCTTCGTGCACTCCCCAACTGGTCGAATTTGGTGAAGGAGCTTGCCTGGGTCCGCATTTGAACAGCTCACCACCTTCCTCAATTTCTGATACATCAGGAAACTCCAAAGCCAAAGTAGAAGTCCTGTGATCATAGCCAATAGATGTCTTCTGCATCTCCAGTCGAATCATACAGACACATGAGTTCCCAATGTCCATGAGTCTTCCCCTTGGGTTCCCCCTGACCCGATCTTCTTTTAAAGTGGTGACAGTCACATTTAAGCCGCTTTCCAGATCCATAATTTCCGTTTGGATTAAGATTCAGCCAGAAGAAAAGCGACTAAAATACAGATAAAAACGCAACATTGCAAGCTGGGATCAGAAGGGAGAGAATTAGGAGGGAGAAAAGCGTCTGCTCTCTCTGAATGCCGGAAGAAGAGAAGAGAAGTGCGGAGAAGAGAAGAGAAGTGCAGGTTAGTTAGTAGTTAGTTTTAAAAACAAAAACTTATCTGGAAATTCTGGCAAATTGAAAGTCACGAAAATATGGTGATTCAATGATGCAAGCCTTAAATTCCAGTTGATTTTTACCATGGGAACTGAAACAGACAGGTGGACAGACATACACACGTGGACAAAATTGTTGGTACCCCTCTGTTAATGAAAGAAAAACCCACAATGGTCACAGAAATAACTTGAATCTGACAAAAGTGGTAATAAATAAAAATTCTATGAAAATTAACCAATGAAAATCAGACATTGCTTTTGAATTGTGGTTCAACAGAATTATTTAATAAACAAACTCATGAAACAGGCCTGGACAAAAATCATGGTACCCCTAGAAAAGATTGAAAATAATGTGACCACAGGGACATGTTCAACCAAGATGTGTCCTCTAATTAACATCACAGGTGTCCACAAACTTGTAATCAGTCAGTTGGCCTATTTAAAGGGTGACAAGTAGTCACTGTGCTGTTTGTTGACATGATGTGTACCACGCTAAACATGGACCAGAGGAAGCAAAGGAGAGAGTTGTCTCAGGAGATTAGAAAGAAAATTATAGACAAGCATGCTAAAGGTAAAGGCTATAAGACCATCTCCAAGCAGCTTGATGTTCCTGTGACTACAGTTGCACATATTATTCAGAAATTTAAGATCCACGGGACTGTAGGCCTGGATGTAGCCGCAGGAGGAGATGGATAATACGAATGGTAACAAAAGAGCCCAGAACAACCTCTAAACACATTCATGGTGAACTCCAAGGTCAAGGTACATCAGTGTCGGATCGCACCATCCGTCGTTGTTTGAGCCAAAGTGGACTTCATGGGAGACGACCAAGGAGGACACCACTGTTGAAAACAAATCATAAAAAAGCCAGACTGGAATTTGCCAAACTGCATGTTGACAAGCCACAAAGCTTCTGGGAGAATGTCCTATGGACAGACAAGACAAAACTGGAACTTTTTGACAAGGCACATCAGCACTATGTTCACAGACGCAAAAATGAAGCACACCAAGAAAAGAACACTGTCCTTACTGTGAAACATGGAGGAGGTTCTGTTATGTTCTGGGGCTGCTTTGTTGCATCTGGCACAGAGTGTCTTGAATCTGTGCAGGGTACAATGAAATCTCAAAACTATCAAGGTATTCTAGAGAGAAATGTGCTGCCCAGTGTCAGACAGCTTGGTCTCAGTCACAGGTCATGGGTCTTGCAACAGGATAATGACCCAAAACACACAGCTAAAAACACCCAAGAATGGCTAAGAGCGAAACATTGGGCTATTCTAAAGTAGTCTTCTGTGAGCCCTGATCTAAATCCTATTGAACGTCTGTGGAAGGAGCTGAAACATGCCGTCTGGAGAAGGTACCCTTCAAACCTGAGACAACTGGAGCAGTTTGCTCATGAGGAGTGGGCCAAAATACCTGCTGAGAGGTGCAGAAGTCTCATTAACAGTTACAGAAATCGTTTGATTGCAGTGATTGCCTCAAAAGGTTGTGCTGTGGCGGTTTGATTTAACCCCCACAACAGGCTAAAGACAATCACCTCACATTCTGGTTGTTTCTGCTACAGTCTGCCGGTTATGCATGTCACTGCTTTGAGTTAATGTATCATCCATGTGTTATCCATGCATTGTGCTCATGCATCCTGTCTGTTCCTTTGATATGCAAATGCCAGATTGACTGCTGTGAAGGTCCTTTGATCTATTGTTTGAGTTGGGTATAAATGCTGTGCCAAGTTGTGATTCTGCCTCTCATTCTCTCTCACTACCTGATCCTGATTCCTGTAATGCTGTAGACACACACACGTGTCTCCTCTTTGAGAGCTGGAGGAAGGAAGCTGCAGCCTGCTCAAGCCATGGGCTGCAGCTGAGTTCTGATGAAGGCGGGTGATAATAAAGCTATTTAAAAATCCAACGCTGCCTTTATTCCATCATCCTCTTCAGTGCAACAAAATGTTAAGTTAAGGGTACCATCTGAAGAAGGTAAAGACATCTCCTTTCTATTCTTGTCTTTAATAAGAACAAAAGATAAATAATTAAAAGAAGACAAAATGAACCTACTTGAGCTAAGGGTACCATCATTTTTGTCCAGGCCTGTTTCATGAGTTTGTTTTTTAAAATAATTCTGTTGAACCACAATTCAAAAACATTGTCTGATTTTCATTGGTTAATTTTCATAGAATTTTTATTTATTACCACTTTTGTCAGATTCGAGTTATTTCTGTGACCATTGTGGGTTTTTCTTTCATTAACAGACGGGTACCAACAATTTTGTCCACGGCTGTATACAACCAACCAATCAACCAACCACACACAGACATATCTATAGACTACCTTATGCCTCCTTCACCAAGGCATAAGAAAACCTCTCTGGTTAGACTCAGACAGTAAGTAAAGGTTAGATTGATATTGGTGAAGATCATACAGTATAATATTAGCCAAGATTCAAGTGTTTCGATTCCATTGATATCTTATAAGCTGTGTGGTCATCTTGTCATTTCAGTTTAGCTTTTGAGTTTAGTATAAATTCAGGTACTTGTGGAAAGACCTTTTTTGTGAGGGAATCAGCAAACCAAAACCTGAAGATGAGTTACAATGAAGATGCATCTTAAAGACATGCATTAGCCAAGGGGAAGACATTGTTTCCGTGCCTTATGTGAGGCCTTTCGCTGCCAACCAAGAAGGGTGTACATGAATCTTAGAGTTTAATCACAGTATAGTGTGTTTGTGTGTGTAGCTGAAGCGATACAACTGGCATAAACATGATTTGTTCCAATAGACCTGCACAGTCTCTGGATTTTATTGTAAAGGAGTGTCGCTTGAGATGTTTAAACAGTTTTTGGTCCATCACATGTTGGTTGGGGAACCCTGAACAGACTGTGGTGTTAGAGGAAATCTTAGAATACTGAGGTAAAGCTATGCTGTGTACAGTCTGAGATTGAAAATGGAAGTAATAGAGATGTAAGGCCAAACACATCTATGAGAGCTATGTCTATAATCTACAGTGGTTACTGGGACTTAAAAACTGCATGTATCCTTCATTTTAATTTTTTCACTTAAAATGACATTTAAAAATTCTCATTTGAGGAGCAGTAATCTTATTTATTCATTATCATTTAATCCTTATCATAGATAAAGATGTAAGATTTTCACTGTACTGGATATCAAGAAATACTTTTGGGGGCATTTCTGTTTCCCTTTCATGATTGATTGATGGCCTTGTGTAATATCCTTGGTAAAGGTACATTTACTCCAAAATACAACAAATGGCTTAGTTAGCATTCCTGGCCCCACTAATTGAGTAATACAGCCATTAAAAAATATGTTTCTGATTTGAGTCATTTGACTGAAGATGCATTTGTGTATGACGTGCCAGTAATAGCTGCTACCAAGCAAGTACAGTGGATATAAAAAGTCTACACACCCCTGTTCAAATGCCAGGTTTTTATGATATAAAAAATGAGACCAAGATAAATCATTTCAAAACTTTTTCCACCATTAATGTCACCTATAACCTGTACAATCCAACTGAAAAACAAACTGAAATCCTTTAAGGGGAAAAATAAAAAATAAAAAACTTACCGTATTTTTGGGACTATAAGGCGCACCGGATTATAAGGCACACTATCAATGAACGGTCTATTTGATGGTCTAATTTCATACATAAGGTGCACCGGATTATAAGGCGCATTAAAGCGAGGTAGTCGGAGCCGGGAAAAAATTTTTTTTCCGTGCATGGAAAGAAAATCCTATCTATAGTCATTATAGACACATATAGCGCGATTGTCTGCGAGTGTGAATGACCTGCTCCATGAGCAGGCGGAACGTTTTTAGTCCGTGGCTGTTTACATCGCCATATTGGCCAGAATATCGCTCGGTACTCGATACGGCTCGCTGTCCGGCAGAGAGCGAGCCATATTTACAGCCGTAAATAGGTATTTACAGCTGTATTTACAGCTCCCGTTCACAGCTAAACGGGAGCGGTTTCAATGCCGAAATTTCACATACAAATCCTAATATACGTGTTCTATACACCATCGGCTTTTGGGTATCGACTACCTCGCGAGGTAGTATCGACTACCTCACGAGGTAGTCGGATCTGGGAATTTTTTTTTTTTTTTTTTGCGTGCATGGAAAGAAAATCCTATCTATAGTCATTATAGACACATATAGCGCGATTGTCTGCGAGTGTGAATGACCTGCTCCATGAGCAGGTGGAACGTTTTTAGTCCGTGGCTGTTTACATCGCCATATTGGCCAGAATATCGCTCGGTACTCGATACGGCTCGCTCTCCGGCAGAGAGCGAGCCATATTTACAACCGTAAATACGTATTTACAGCTGTATTTACAGCTCCCGTTCACAGCTAAACGGGAGCGGTTTCGATGCCGAAATTTCACATACAAATCCTAATATACGTGTTCTATACACCATCGGCTTTTGGGTATCGACTACCTCGCGAGGTAGTCGATACTACCTCGCGAGGTAGTCGGATCTGGGAATTTTTTTTATTTTTTTTTGCGTGCATGGAAAGAAAATCCTATCTATAGTCATTATAGACACATATAGCGCGATTGTCTGCGAGTGTGAATGACCTGCTCCATGAGCAGGCGGAACGTTTTTAGTCCGTGGCTTTTTACGTCGCCATATTGGCCAGAATATCGCTCGGTACTCGATACGGCTCGCTCTCCGGCAGAGAGCACACTGACTGGTATTTGGAACTGTTCATAATTGCCTCCACCTTGACTAAGGCCCCAGTTCCAGCTGAAGAAAAACAGCCCCAAAACATGATGCTGCCTTCACCATGCTTCACTGTAGGCATGATGTTCTTTTGGTGATGTGCAGTGTTGTGTTTGCGTCAAATATACCTTTTGGAATTATGGCCAAAAAGTTCAACATTGGTTTTATCAGACCATAACACATTTTCCCACATGCATTTGGGAGATTTTAAATGTGTTTTTGCAAAATGTATCCATGCTTGGATGTTTTTCTTCGTAAGATAAGTCTTCCGTCTTGCCACCCTAGATGAGAGATTGTTGTCACATGTACTAAATGGCCAGTGCTTGCCAGAAATTCCTACAACTCCTTCAATGTTGCTGCCGGCCTCTTGGCAGCCTCTCTGACCAGTTTTCTTCTTGTCTTTTCATCAGTTTTGGAGGGACGTCCAGTTTTTGGTAATGTCACTGTTGTGCCATATTTTCTAAACTTGATGACGACTGTCTTCACTGTGTTCCATGGTATATTTAATGCCTTGGAAATTCTTTTGTACCCTTCTCCTGACTGATACCTTTGAACAATGAGATCCCTCTGATGTTTTGGAAGCTCTCTGTGGACCATGGCTTGTTCTGTAAGATGTGACTACAAAAATGTCAGGAAAAGCCTACTAGAACAGTTGAGCTTTATTTGGGGTTAATCAGAGGCACTTTAATGGTGGCAGGTGTGTGCTGACTCCCATTAACATGAGATTGAATGTGATTGGTTGATTCTGAACACAGCCACATCCGCAGTTATAACAGGGTGTGCATATTTATGCAACCAGGTTATTATAGTTTTTTTTTTTTTTTCCCTTAAATGATTTCAGTTTGTTTTTCATTTGGGTTGTACAGGTTATAGGTCACACTGATGGTGGAAAAATTTTGAAATGATTTGTCTTGGTCTCATTTCACAAAAACCTGGCATTTGAACAGGGGTGTGTAGACTTTTTATATCCACTGTAAGTCCTGCACTAACACATGATATGCATAAACATCAAAAGTGGATTGTTCTTCAGAACCTGACTCAAGCCTTTATTTCCCACCCACCACATCTACAAATTTGACTATATGAAAAGCAGAGTGTGGCTCGGCAGTGCACAAAGAAAATATGAGCAGGATAAACTGTTACCAATGCACCGTCTAACATGCTGCACAATGTTGCTGTCAAACCGTTTAAGAGACCACTAATGAGTTTGTGAACCCAGTCTTTTGGAAGGACGCCGTGTTCCTCCTGGTTAACTGATGACAAAGATGAGCTGAGCACCCACTGTGAAGACAAAACACGGAGGAGAAAAGTTTCATTCTTCTGTGAAATTCCGCAGTCAAACTACTGGAAAGTGAATAACTTGTGATATGTGCCATTTTGTTTGTGAGCCAGTGGCTGCAAAGCCTCCTCTGCTGTATTATCTGGAGGTGTATGGCAGCCTACCTGGATGACCTCATGGTCCAGCCTCCCACAGATGAGGACAAGCAGAGTCGTTGGGTCCGCCAAAAGCCTCTGTGATTAGGCTGAGCTCATAGAGAGATAGGGCTGGTGGAAACACTGAGGCTCTTGCTAACATTGGAAACTACTCCCCCGGGAACCCCCAAAACAGGACGGTAAAATCACAGCAGGCGGTCAGACAGGAATGCAGACCAAAGTTCAGCCAAAAAAAAAAAAAAAAAAGGACCTGCATTATCTTCAGGTTTTCATTTCAACAGAGAAGCCCTACAGGTGTTATGTGAATTTCTCTTGATCTTCACTTCATAATGCACGTTGGCTAATATGATTTAGGTGACGGCCATCCCTTTAAATATGGTGGAGACAGATAAAGCCAAACTGGAGACATGATGCTCGGTCTGTTCTGGTCCTGAGTTCCTCTTCTCTGTAGCCACTGCCTTGTAAAATTACACATTCAACCAAGTGACATCATTTCACTGACGTCATTGCAACCTGACTAGTAATTTTTTTTTCATTGCACATATTCTCAGGGCTTTTGGCATTCCTAAATACTCCTAAATATTGTGTCTTACAAAAGTCCTGGTAAGATCCCTGAAGAGATTTCCGTCATCTTGTTTACACATCTCTGATTAGAGCAAGACTGTGTCATGACACTGCTGTAGTGGGTTGCTATACGTCATCACAGTTGACTCTTTTGTTTAATATCTGCAGATGTTTCATCTTCATCTGTGTTTGTGCTTTTTCTTTTTTCCAACAGACAGAGGTGATGAAAGGGGCTCTGAAGGATCTGAATCTGAACATTGTGGAAATGACTGATGAGAACGCGACACTGGATGGCGGAGATGTACTTTTCACGGGTAAGTTACTTTGCTCACAGAGTTGATGCATTTCACAGAGTTCCTTTTAAATCTTGCCAGATCACACTGATCAGGATAGCAAGCCTTTCTACTGTGTTTTGCTTTCACTATTGGGCAGTCATTTTTTTATTGAGGTATATTGTATTTTATGTAGAGAGAAAAAACTTTCAAAGGTGTACTAGACAGTATTTTCATGAAAACAAATATTAAAAAAAAAAAACTAATCAGCAAAATGTTTAGAAAGGTGCAAAAGATGTCACAGCCAATAGCTTAACTGAGTTGACATCACGTGTCTCTAACAAACAGTCGGGGCAAGAGGAAGTGCGACACCTACTGGCCAGAAGGTCAGAATCTTGTCTGTAAGACCTAATGAAAATTAGAAGCAGCCCTACCCCCCTCTTCAGTGGTTCCATGACTTTTGTGTTGGTCTTAAGTCCGCAACATAGCATGAAAGTCCTGGTTCTTGACGACGGATTACGGGTGCCCTTTCCCAGTTGGGTGGAAGCTTTGTCATCGCGTGCTCGATGGCCCTATTGTCAGTGGCGGCAGCCACAGCTGTTTTTTTCCCCCCTTCCTCCTCCATGTGGACGTGTGTGATACGGTTTTGTACATTTGTCATGCTTCCAAAACATTTTAATTTAGTTTGACAGCACTTATATACTTAGTATTTAAGAATCAAATTCTTGACATTTGTCCATCAATTCAGTATTGTTCACGTCTGCATCGCAATCCATCCATCCATCCATCCATCTTCTACCGCTTTTCCGGAGGTCCTGGTCGCGGAGGCAGCAGTTCAAGCAGAGAAGCCCAGACTTCCCTCTCCCCAACCACCTGCTCCAGCTCTTCAGAGGGGATACCAAGGCATTCCCAGACCAGCTGGGAGACATAGTCTCTCCACCGAGTCCTGGGTCTGCCCCGGGGTCTCCTCCCAGTGAGATGTGCCTGAAACACCTCAAGTGGGAGGCGTCCAGGAGGCATCCTAATCAGATGCCCATACCACCTCAACTGACTCCTTTCAATGTGGAGGAGCAGCGGTTCTACTCTGAGCCTCTCCCGGATGACTGAGCTCCTCACCCTATCTCTGAGGGTGAGTCCAGCAATCCTACGGAGAAAGCTCATTTCAGCCGCTTGTATCCGCGATCTCATTCTTTCGGTCATTACCCAAAGCTCGTGACCATAGGTGAGAGTAGGAATGTAGATTGACTGTTAAATGGACAGCTTTACCTTAGAACTAAGCTCCCTCTTCACCACAACAGACCGGTACAACGTTCGCATCACTGCAGATGCTGCTCCAATCCGTCTGTCAATCTCTCGCTCCATTCTCCCCTCACTCGTGAACAAGACCCCAAGATACTTAAACTCCTCCACTTGGGGCAGGAGCCTGTCCCCAACCCGGAGAGGACAATCCACCTTTTTCCGGCTGAGGACCATGGACTTGGACTTGGAGGTACTGATTCTCATCCCAGCCGCTTGACACTCAGCGGCAAACCGTCCCAGCAAGAGCTGTAGGTCATTGCTGGATGAAGCCAACAGGACAACATCATCTGCAAACAACAGAGATGAGATCCTGTGGTCACCAAGCATGACACCCTCCATTCCCTGGCTGCGCCTAGAAATCCTGTCCATAAAAATTATGAACAGGATCGGTGACAAAGGGCAGCCCTGGCGGAGTCCAACTCTCACTGGGAATGACTCTGACTGAGTGTTGGCAATACGAACCAAACTCTCACAACGGTCGTACAGAGACCGAATAGCTCGTAACAACAAGCCCGATACCCGATACCCCATACTCCCGAAGCACCCCCCACAAAAATCCACGAGGGACGCTGTCAAATGCCTTCTCCAAGTCCACAAAACACATGTAAACTGGTTGGGCAAACTCCCACAAACCCTCGAGAATTCTCGAGAGGGTAAAGAGCTGGTCCGATGTGCCACGGCCAGGACGAAAACCACATTGCTCCTCCTGAATCCGAGGTTCGACCAACGGCCGGACTCTCCTCTCCAGTACCTTGGCATAGACCTTCCCAGGGAGGCTGAGGAGTGTGATCCCTCTAAAGTTGGAGCACACCCTCCGGTCCCCTTTTTTAAAGAGAGGAACCACCACCCCGGTTTGCCATGCCAAAGGCACTGCCCCCGACCTCCACGCAATGTTGCAGAGGCGTGTCAACCATGACAACCCAACAACATCTAGGGCCTTGAGGTACTCAGGGCGAATCTCGTCCACCCCCGGGGCCCGGCCACCAAGGAGATTTTTAACCACCTTGGCGACCTCAGCCCCTGTGATAGGCGAGTCATCCCCCTCGTCCCCAAACCCTGCTTCCACTGTGGAAGGCGTATCAGTGGGATTGAGGAGATCCTCGAAGTATTTCTTCCACCGCCCGACGATGTCCCCAGTGGAAGTCAACAGTGTCCCATCCGCACCATACACAGTGTGGACGGGGAGCTGCTTTCCCCTCCTGAGCCGCCGGACAGTTTGCCAGAATCTCTTTGAGGCCGACCGAAAGTCTTGTTCCATGGCCTCACCGAACTCCTCCCATACCCGGGTTTTTTCTTCAGCAACCACCCGAACTGCACTACGCTTGGCCTGCCGGTACACCTCAGCTGCTTCGGGAGTCCCACAAGCCAACCAAGCTTGATAGGACTCTTTCTTCAGCTTAATGGCCCCCCTCACCACTGGTGTCCACCACTTGGCTCGGGGGTTGCCACCACGAGATGAACCGACCACCTTGCGGCCGCAGCTCTGGGCTGCCTCTTCAACAACAGAGGTGGAGAACATGGCCCATTCAGACTCCATGTCTCCAGACTCCCTCGGAATGTGGATGAAGTTCTTCCGGAGGTGGGAGTTGAAGACCTCCCGGACAGGGGCCTCAGCCAGACGCTCCCAGCACACCCTCACTATACGTTTGGGTCTACCAGGTCTGAATGGCTTCCTCCCCTGCCATCGGTTCCAACTCACCACCAGGTGGTGATCAGTTGACAGCTCTGCACCTCTCTTTACTCGGGTGTCCAAGACATACGGTCGCAGGTCTGATGATACGATAACAAAATCGATCATCGACCTGCGACCTAGGGTGTCCTGGTGCCAGGTGCACATATGGACACCCTTATGCTTGAACATGGTGTTCGTTATGGACAGACTGTGGTTAGCACAGAATCAGAATCAGATTTATTGCCATTGTTCATGTAGTACACAAACTAGGAATTTGTCTTGGTGCAATGCTGCAACATTAAAACATGATAAGATAAAGAGATAAACTAAAAAAAAAAACTTAAAGACTAAAACCATGCAATAAGTGTAGAATAATAAGTAATAATAATAATAATAATAATAATCATGAGTAATACTAGTCACAGCAGTTTTAAATAAATTAGCAAGTAGCAGATGATGTGCAGTCGATAATGCAACAGAAAAACAGTGATGAATGACATGAGTCTGGTTGAGCTGCTGTATATAGTGCACGAGAGTCAATAAGTCACTTAATGTTCAGCAGTCTGATGGCAGAGGGGAAAAAGCTGTTCATGTGCCGGGAGGTTTTAGTCTGAATGGACCGAAGTCTTCTACCTGAGGGGAGGGTGGTAAACAGTACGTGACCAGGGTGTGAAGGATCGGCCATGATCCGGCCTGCACGCCTCTGGGTCCTGGAGATGTACAGATCCTGGAGAGATGGGAGCTTGCAGCCGATCACCTTCTCAGCAGTGCGCACGACGCGCTGCAGTCTTAGTCTGTCCCTGGCAGTACCACAGAAGTCCAATAACTGAACACCACTCGGGTTCAGATCGGGCAGGCCGTTCCTCCCAATCACCCCCCTCCAGGTTTCACTGTCGTTGCCCGCGTGCGCATTGAAGTCCCCCAGTAGGACAATGGAGTCTCCAAGAGGAGCACCCTCCAGCACCCCAGTCACAGACTCCAAAAAGGGTGGGTACTCTGAAACATCATTTGGTGCATAGGCACAAATGATGGTCAGGACCCGTTTCCCAGCCCGAAGGCGCCGGGAAGCAACCCTTTCGTCCACCGGGGAAAACTCCAATATAGAGGCAGCAAGGTGGGGCGATACAAGAATACCCACCCCTGCTCGTCGCCTCTCGCCCGGGGCAACTCCAGAAAAGGCCAAGCTCCAGCCCCTCTCCAGGAGACTGGTTCCGGAACCGGAGCTGTGTGTTGAAGTGAGGCCGACTATATCTAGCCGGTATCTCTCAACCTCGTACACCAGCTCAGGCTCCTTCCCCACCAGAGAGGTGACATTCCACGTACCAAAAGCCAGTTTAGAAAGCTTGGGATCAGTCCGCCAAGGTCTCCGCCTTTGACTGCCACCTGATCCACATAGCACCGGACCCCCATGATCCTTCCTGCAGGTGGTGAGCCCACTGGAGGGCGGACCCATGTAACTCCTTCGGGCTGAGCCCGGCCGGGTCCCATGGGTGGAAACCTGGCCACCAGACGCTAGCCTTCGAGCCCCTCCCCCAGGCCTGGCTCCAGAGTGGGGCCCCGGTAACCCCATACCGGGCGGGGTACACTGAATCCTTGATATACTATTCATGAGAGTCTGTTGGATCGTTCTTAGTCTGGCCCTTCACCCAGGACCAGTTTGTCTTGGGAGACCCTATCAGAGGCAAATTGCCCCCGGACAACATAGCTCCTGGGATCACTGGGGCACGCAAACCCCCCCACCACGAAAAGGTAACGATCCATGAGGGGGTGCATCGCGATGCATGGGAAAAATTATTTCCCCCTCCCCTAGACACAAAGTGAACTGCAATCCTATTCACTCATTCACTTTAGTTCACTTTTGACTACAAAAGTTCCATAGAAATTCTTTAGACAAAAATTATACGTACATGCACGCTACATGCAAGGAAGGAAAGGTAAGCAGTTGGTATCTGTTAAAAATATCCCCCATTCATTAATATATGATAATGTCTAAATGTCTTACTCATTGTGGCAATAAAGTTTGCTGTGCATGTAGAGATACTTTCAGTATATCTTATATATTATAGCTTTTCTGCCCAGTATTTGTAGTATAGATAAAATACCCATTCATAGCATTTCTCTCTTAATCACACACACAAGTATGAATAAATAAAGATTATGAATTCTGTTATCTTAATGGTAGCTTATACCCACTGTTACACAGGGGTGGAGATTGTTGAGAGATCTGGCCAATTTTTAATCAACCAGTGATCTCAATGATCTCCACAGTCACCATGGTCTCAACGTTTGGACTCAGTTCAGAACAGACAAGGATCTCCCAAATGATCCCAAACATCAAAAATTGGCCCAATCTCTCAACGATCTTCGTGCTGTGTAAAGGGGCCTTGAGTTACAATGAGGTGAATGTTGAGGTTCAACAACCAGGAAATTATTAAAATCTGGAATTCAAGTTTAGTTGATACCATTAGTACTGTCCCTTCTTTTCTCAATGGTAGATATCCATTTAACTTCTATAAAAATACTTCTGCCTAATACTTCTGCCTGGTGTGCTCTTGCATGGTATTGCTTGTAAGTCATTTACTTACAGCCCCTTGACACAGACAGAGATCATTGGGTGACCACTGAGAGATCAAAAATTAACCCAGTCTTTCAACGATCCTAAAGTCTCAAAAAATCTGTTTCTGTGTAAATGTTTGAGCGATTGTTGTACAATTTTCATGGCAATCTAAGAAATATATACTCAAGGGATTTAATAACCACCTTACTTACTTACTTACTTACATTTATTTGAAAATTTACCTGTGTAATTTGAGTCATATGCAAATGGCCACTAATATAGTGTTTCTCGTTGCCTTTTAATAACTATCTTAACTTAATCAGTAACCAAAAAAACAAGAAAAGGTCCAAAAAATGCCAAGAAACTTAAGCACCATACATTGAGGCATTGTGATTTCTTCCCCAAAATTCTGTTTTGAGACACAGGACTACTTGCAATAATCAGTGAGGCGTGACCAAATCCCAAATGTTGGGAATTACCCTACATATATTTATACAACTTGTTTTCTTAATAGAGAAAAGCTCTTCCCAAATTGGGCCACAAATAGTGATCCCTTGAGTACACACACGCACACACACACACACACACACACACACACACACACACACACACATATACTGTATATATACACTCACCGGCCACTTTATTAGGTACACCATGCTAGTAACGGCTTGGACCCCCTTTTGCCTTCAGAACTGCCTCAATTCTTCGTGGCATAGATTCAACAAGGTGCTGGAAGCATTCCTCAGAGAGTTTGGTCCATATTGACATGATGGCATCACACAGTTGGCGCAGATTTGTCGGCTGCACATCCATGATGCGAATCTCCCGTTCCACCACATCCCAAAGATGCTCTATTGGATTGAGATCTGGTGACTGTGGAGGCCATTTCAGTACAGTGAACTCATTGTCATGTTCAAGAAACCAGTCTGAGATGATTCCAGCTTTATGACATGGCGCATTATCCTGCTGAAAGTAGCCATCAGAAGTTGGGTACATTGTGGTCATAAAGGGATGGACATGGTCAGCAACAATACTCAGGTAGGCTGTAGCGTTGCAACGATGCTCAATTGGTACCAAGGGGCCCAAAGAGTGCCAAGAAAATATTCCCCACACCATTACACCACCACCACCAGCCTGAACCATTGATACAAGGCAGGATGGATCCATGCTTTCATGTTGTTGACGCCAAATTCTGACCCTACCATCCGAATGTCGCAGCAGAAATCGAGACTCATCAGACCAGGCAACGTTTTTCCAATCTTCTATTGTCCAATTTCGATGAGCTTGTGCAAATTGTAGCCTCAGTTTCCTGTTCTTAGCTGAAAGGAGTGGCACCTGGCGTGGTCTTCTGCTGCTGTAGCCCATCTGCCTCAAAGTTCGACGTACTGTGCGTTCAGAGATGCTCTTCTGCCTACCTTGGTTGTAACGGGTGGTTATTTGAGTCACTGTTGCCTTTCTATCAGCTCGAACCAGTCTGGCCATTCTCCTCTGACCTCTGGCATCAACAAGGCATTTCCGCCCACAGAACTGCCGCTCACTGGATATTTTTTCTTTTTCGGACCATTCTCTGTAAACCCTAGAGATGGTTGTGCGTGAAAATCCCAGTAGATCAGCAGTTTCTGAAATACTCAGACCAGCCCTTCTGGCACCAACAACCATGCCAAGTTCAAAGTCACTCAAATCACCTTTCTTCCCCATACTGATGCTCAGTTTGAACTGCAGGAGATTGTCTTGACCATGTCTACATGCCTAAATGCACTGAGTTGCCGCCATGTGATTGGCTGATTAGAAATTAAGTGTTAACGAGCAGTTGGACAGGTGTACCTAATAAAGTGGCCGGTGAGTGTATATATATATATATATATATATATATATATATATATATATATATACAGTATATATATGTATGTATGTGTGCGTGTGTGTGTCTGTGTGTGTGTGTGTGTTGTAGAGGTTTCTAGTGCTCTTCTACCTATTTCACACAGGGGTCAAGACCATTGAGAGATCACTGAAAGATGAAAAAATGGCCAGATCTCTCAACAGTCTTTCAAAGATCTCTCAGTGATCGCCAAGATCTCTCAATGATTTTCCAGTGATCTCTGGGGTCACCACAGTTGGAGATTGTTTTGACTTAGTTCAAAATAATCTCTCAATGATCACCAAAAGGAAGTGATCTCTCAGCAACTCTCAATGCACTCTCAAGGAGTACTTATGGATCTCATTGAGACTTTTGGGTGCTTGATGAGAGATGATTGAGAGATTGTTGATCTTTGAGAGATCATTGAAAGGTCATTTGAAGATGTGAATAGGATGATTATACAAGCAGGGGCAAAATGAAATGGCAGAGTAATGCTTCTTTGGAGCATAGACAGTCGAGTACGTGAGTGGACGAATGCGTGCCTGTAAATGTGCCTCTGTGTTTTGGGATTCTCCTCACAAACATTCCTCTGCGAGACCTCAATGACCCAATGCCTCAAGTACACCAAGCAGTGTTTCACTCAGAAGGACCCGGAGTATTGCTGTTGTGTACCAAAGAGTCAAAGCAGAAGACAGATGCCTGTGGTGTCAGGCAAAATAAAAAAGGATTATGCCAGAGAACGCCGTGTTCTTTATTAGATTTTCAGTGCATTTAAAGTTAACATGTGGGTCAGTGTCTTTTACATCAGACAGACCACTAGGAGAAGTCTCAGTACACCTGATTGGGTTTCGAGACGCTGGCTCTGTCCTTTCTTCCAGCTGAAATTGCTTTCATATGGCAAAGTGAGAAACATTTCCTGTTGGCAGGACTGGCGCTAATGGCTCTCACTGTAAAGGCTCAGCAGCAGCAACATTAGGCACCCATCCCTGAGCTCAGTGTGCGGCCGCTGGCTCGCCGGGCCTTTGGGCCTCGGCGTGTTTGTGCCCCACCACAGAGGCGCCGGTGTCACCAGTCCACTGGAACGCTCGTGGTCAGGATTTTCAGACTTTATCGCTGGTGTCATTTCACATATTTCAAATGGTTCTTTCTACAGGTCGTGAGTTCTTTGTGGGTCTTTCCAAACGGACCAATCAGAGAGGTGCAGAGATCCTTGCGGATGCATTTAAGGTAGGTTGGTATGAAAATCAGTCCTTAGGTCACATTTCATTCCTGAGTACAAGTAAAACCAAAATGTAAGAAGGCTGATTATATAACTTAGTTTGGACCTGTCGTGTGCTCCACCGTTCTTACATTTATCATCTGAAAGGTCGTATAAAGCCTGCTTAAAGGTTCACATGAGCTCAGCATACACAGCAGAATGAGAGAATAAGTTATAAACTTTGTCCCACGCCTGAGCCAAAGCCACCTTCTTTGTGACAGTGTGATGGGCTTTAGGCCTACCTGGAAAGGTCAGCTTCAGCGCAGCACCTTTTCTCACGTAGGAACACACATAAACACCTATGCTACGTGTCTACAGAAGGTAGCAGTGTCACCTGGCTGTGCAAAAAACAATGTGATGCAGGATAGGGGTGGGAACCACGAGGGGGCTCACGCTTCGATTCGGATTGCGATACTTAGGTCACGTTACGATCCCATATATTTCAAATGTTTTCACCTTATTCAACCTCAAATCATGTCCAAAAGTAAAACTGTTGACATCTCTTTCATATAATAAAGTATTCTCGGGGCTTCATTTTCCACGGAGACACATCTCTGCACACAGAGAGGGCACTGGACGGTGTTTGGAATAGACTCCCACTCCAGATACGTTTAGCTGACTCTGTGGTCTCTTTTTAACGAGGATTTCCATTGAGTTTCAACTGCTTTTTAATGGTAAGTCTGATATTTTTAAATTATTTTAATCTTGTGATGGTTTTTATCCATCAGCTTCCTTTTATTCCATTTTATTGTGCAGCACTCTGTGACTATACAGTATGTCTGTGAAAAGCGCTTCATAAATAAACTTTACTTAGTTGGTGCTCCATGCCGGTGTGTTTATACCTTAGCTGTTGCTAATGCTGCTTCGAGACGTGTGCTGGCCTGCATGTTCCGAGTGCTTTTTCTTTTTTTGTGCAGAACTTCTTGCGGGTTGTGTCTCATGTCAAGGTGTTTCCTTCCATCTTTGTTATAAAACCTAAAAAAGGCCCGGCATTTAAGCTATCTTTGAACTAACTGCTTCCTAACTTTAAAAGCTGGCTGCAGATCTCGCAAGACAAGCTATGACTTCACTTGACTGGGTGCTTGCTTGGCGCCATCTAGTGGACTGAAAACACCATTGATTGAATACCCAAGAGAGTATGCAGTGTTTACATGAATATAATTAATAAAAGATCGATCCATGCGTTTAGGGATCGGTGCATCGTCGTTAGAGTGACGTATTGTGATCCATCACTGAATCGATCTTTTGTCCCACCCCTAGTGCAGAATAGCCAGGTGGAGTTATTCGCCTTAGTCAAGTTGCAGACCAACCAGCCCTAGAGAGGCTGCCCCTCGAGACCGGTCTAAATGCTAAGTTCCAAGCAGTTATTTTTTTTATTAGACATCATGGAAAGGGGATGTTGTTAACATGGCCACATCGGTCACACATCTTTGTGTAGAACAGCCTTACCGCCTCCACAAAATTAAAGTATTTGCTCAAAATGTCAGAATTGGCTCATTACATTACAGGAGCAAGCCATAAATTAACTGTAACCCAGCTGAAAAAATGACCCCTTTTTTTTCTCAGATGTCAATTGTATTAATACAATTGTGTGATTTTATTTTGAAAAACGATTATTTTGGGAAGAGGGGTTGTGTGATCCTCGTTATCCAACTTTTAAATTCCCGTTTCATGGTCACGTTGGGCGATTGTGGTCTTTTCATTCGTTAAGAGCGATTTTAGCCCCGCCTTCCGAGCAGAGGCATCAGGCGCGCACTCGGTTTTCGGTCTTTTACGATCTGAGAGCGGACGAGAGAGTCTGTGGATTAGGGGTGGGTTCAAAAGATCAATATATCGATATGGATCGATACATATTTGACTGAGCCGATATCGATCCACAAAATCCGCGGATCGATCTTTTAATATTAATATGTTTTAATATAATATTTTTACGTTTGTGAACGTCTGCTGAGTATAATCGGGTTGAAACCGGGTCAGTGAGCCAGGAACAACGGCCGAGAAGCATAAACAACCGACGCGCTAACGGAGCTAGCAAGCTAACGGATATGCTAGTTCTTCTTCTGTGGTGTTAAAACGGTTCTCATCCGGCAAGAGTTTCCTGCTGCGTGTGCTCTTTCGTGTTTACACGAGCGGAGATAAACACGGACATAATAACGTGCGTCTCTTAATTTAGCAACAAAAGTCACCGTAAAGACTGTCCTCAACAGCTTCTGAATATTTTTCATAAATAAAACTTGTGTGTTCCCTGCGGCGCGTGCACACGTCTTTTGTGTTTACATGACGCGGAGTTAATAATGTGCGTCTCTTAATTTAGCAGCAAAAGTCACCGTATAGACTATCCTTAACAGCTTCTTAATATTTTTCATAAAGCGGGGATAAACGGACTTTTACTCCATGCAGCGCTGTGTTGGAACATAAAGTTGACGACTGATAAAGGGAAAATGCGCGGAGACTGAAACCCGTGAAGCAGAGACTTGGAGCTGCTGAGACTGTAAGTATAATATTTGTTTCTTTTAACGTTTGTGTCGTCAATTAATAATTTATCTGGCATGATGATGGTTTCTTTTACAAACTATGGACACAGAGAGAACTGTTGGTTAAGCGCTGTGAATAAATGCAGAATTAAGGTATATTTTATGAAATTATGGACTTCTGCCACTTAAGCGATGTGAAGAGAATAAATCACATTAAAATTAATAAAGGCTGCAGTACAACAAGCTATTTTTACTCAGTAGAACTAAATTGAAATGAACAAACCTTCTCAGGAAATGAACTGAAACCCTTTTCCAACATTGAAAGTTAATTTGTAGTTAAAATATAAAAAAACCCCTAAATTATTAAACCCTACTGTGGTGTGGCGATTTAAAAATATGAATGTTAATTTTACTGTGAAATCTATTCTTTTTATCTGCCTTCAGATGTGTGAAGACTGGAAGCTTCATCCTCACGGAGACCTTCTGAAGGTCAGAGGTCGTCAGTGGAGGAGCATCCCTGCTTCATGTGGATTTCAGCACAGAAGAAGACCTTCAAATTCAAGATGCAAGGAGGTGCTGCCATCACTTTCTCCACACTAACATGCATTCAATGCAATTTAGTTGTTGTAATGACAAATTCTTTTATTTCTTTTTTAAAGTTCTCAGCAAGAACACAATATTGGTCTTTTTTTTTTTTACAATTTTACTGAGCATTTAATTCTAAATAAATCACTGTTTAACAAGAAATTTTTGGCAATCCTGTACTTTTCTTGTGGTGTTACATAGAATAGCATCACTGTAAACTATGGAAAAAGCAGCTGCTTTAAAATTTGTACTTCCTCACACAACTTTGAGTGCAAAAAAACTCTAAAAGTGCCATAACTTTTTGGAAGAACTCCCACAAATCCAGGCTTTTTGGGCCACAACAATCACAAAAACAGCTGACAAAATCCTGGAGGGACTGAAATACAGTGAGATTATATATGCATGGTTCATGCATTGAATTTGTTTACTTACTCTGGGTGGTGAACTTGACACGACACATCCTTTGCACTAAAGAAAGCACCTGTGAGCACTTTATGAAATGATAAGTTAAATAATAAAAAGTGCATTATTGTAACTGATTTTGGGTCAGTTCTATATGTGATAATTTATGTATTAACAAAGTTAGAAGATTCTTGGTACAATTTGCAGCATTAGGTCTCGAAGATTTTTGTTTCATGGGAAGTAAAATGGCTATTAAAATGGTAATTCCCCAGATCGAATCGGGATTGAATCGATTCAGAATCTCAAGAATCGGAATCGAATCGATTCTGGAAATTAGGGATCGTTCCCAGCCCTACTGTGGATGGTCTGGTTCACACTGATACCTCTTCTTGGTTAATTTAGAAAGATGCTATAAATGGATCTAAACACTCTCCAAACGCTAATTTGAAACCTTTATTATCCTAAGTTGACGGGAGCACGAGCTTGAGAGGCATTGTGGCTGTGTCCTTTTGCTGTGTTCACACTGATACCTCATCTTGGTGAGTGAAAACCAAACAATACATGCTAATGTTAGCATTATGCTAATGCTAATCGCGAGTGGATTTTTTTCTGTTTAAAAGCAATGGAAAAGGCTATTTTTGTGTCTGTATGGTTTTCCTAAATGTGATTTCAACTCCCAACAGTATGCTGAAGTACTTTTAGTTCTTATGCACTATTTCTGTCGAATATAATGTGTAGTTTGATGCTAAAAGCACATTGTGTTGGTCTCCTATGTAAATTCATAGGTTATGCTAAACCCAGTAGCTCAGACAGGGTTTTACTGATTTAAAAGGGAATATTGGAAGTAATGGGACAGTATATTCCCTGGTTATGTGATAGATTAATTGTATTTCATTTCATGATTTACAAAGACAAGGTTAAAAGGGATTAATCATAATTTCATGGTTAAATGATGTAGAGATAAAAAGAGAAATTCATTTAATTGGTTACATGAGAAAAAAGAGTATTTCATGTACTACCAGAGAGATTGTGAGAAAAAAGAACACATGCATGCAAGATGTAAGATGTGAATTGTAAGATCTTACTATATTAGTGGATTGTAACAATAGTAATATGAGAGAAGAATTTAAACACTAAGCTATAGTGTTATATAAGAAGAGATTGGAAAATGAATTACTCTAGCTGTAAACAATAATATCATTATTGTTGTGCAGGCTAGGTTTTTTTTTGGTTGCTGATTAAGAACCTTCTGGATCCTGGATTCTCTCCGAATGGAGATGGCGAGCCTGACCCAAGACCTGAACCGAGACTGAACCGAGATCTGACCAAGATCTCGATTGAAGAACGTCCTTCCTCTCTCCAGTGCACAAAATTCGAAGTGGTAACAACTCAAGCTGCCACTTTAAAAGAGGGAAAAAAACCTGAGTTTGGAGATACAAGATATCTTGACTGGTCAAACGACTAAACCAAAAGGACAAACAAACACTGAGCTCAGTAGGACATTTTTGGGGTTTTATTTCATACCGGCCGTTGTTAAATTTGTATAGTTGTAAATTGTTTGTATATATTGTTCGCTTTATCCCTACAAATAACAACCATTATTGCTCATTTCTTGCCTCCAGCTATTTCGTTCCACGCTCATTTTAATTCCCTATTGTAACCCTTACGAACCTAGCAACTGGTCTACACTTAATTATTTCCCTTACCTAAATAACATAAGGCAAGGGTTACATAACTCAAATTAATGTCCCAGTCCAAACATGATCATCAAAATAATCAAGGCCTTCTGCAAGTGACCACACATCTCAAACTCATATAAATGTGTTATCAGCAGAGGAGCTTCAGGCCAGGGAGGTAATGATACTGTCACTCTATTCATCTGCCTTTTTTATTCAGCTCTACCTCACACATTTTTTATTCATTTTCTTTATCCATTTGTCTTTGTCTCAGTCTGCCCACCTCCTTCTCATCCATCATGTGTCCTTCTCCCATCCACGTCTGCATCGTTGTCCTCCATCTGTGCCTTTATATCATAGATCTCTTTTGCAGAATTGTTTGTTTCTGTCTCCCATTTTCATGATGTACAAATAGATGACTGACAACCAAAAGTACAATTGAAAAAAAGTGCTTATGCTTTGTTATATAGCACTGAATTGTTGTCTGTTATAAACCACTGAATCAGACAGAATGGGATTCAGAGTGTGGCTGGTATTTAGTTGGTGGTGCCAGACTCCAACCCTCCGCTGACTTTGCAGCATTTTAATTTAACTGTTGATGCAGACATCCCCCCTTCCCCCGTACATCTCACAAAATGAACAATCAATGATTTGGCTTGAAAGGGTGACTCTAGAGAGTAAATACTAATTTCAGAGACAACTTCCAATCCTGTCCAGCCTTGATGGAAGGACTCATGACTGCACGGGAGCCAGATGTGGCCTGCTTATTGGAATGCTTCTCATAGCTCTTACTGTATTCTGATGAGTCATATTTGTAGTTTGATCCAGTAAATAAAAGATGTGCGTGAGCAAAACTGACACCGCAGTCATCAGCTCATGTCTCCATCTAAGAGGCACATTTTTTTCTTAATCAATTAAATGATGTGTGTCTGGTTCTGATTTAATACTTGGATTTTCTGTTGTTAGCATCGTCCTTTAAGGATAGCAGTTTATCATGAATTATTTAGCTGCCAGAAACTCAGTTATCATCAGAAGGTACGGAGACAAAGTTTGTCTGATCATGGGGGAGTGAGCGCCCCCTGGTTTGATAGTTTTAGTTAGACGTGACAAAGAAACGGAAAAAAAAACGTGACCTCCATGAAGGGAAACTCTCCTCAGCTGTAACCCAAGCTTGCCCAATACTGGCATCATCCCAATTGTTCAGCTTTTTGTCATCTGACCTCTTTGACCTTCTCCTGCTTTTGACTTAACCTTTCTCATCACTCAGCAGACACTTGATCAGCCGAGCTAAAGTTTACCTCTGTGCGGGAGTGTCACAGTGTTATGTGTAAATATATTACGATTTCTCTAAGCTCAGAAGTGTTCCAAGCAGGCCGTCAGTAACCCTACACAGCAGCACCAACTGCCACATAGTAGGCTATACTGTATTTTAGCCTCTCAAACATGCGCTGAACAGCACAGATTGTCTCCTGTTGATACTAATATCACTAGATGTGCAAGTGTAAAGGTCTGATCTGACCGTTAGTGATTAATTGTCATAACCTTATAAAGTGCTGTGAAAAAGTATTTGCCCCTTCCTGATTTCTTATATTTTTACATATTTGTCACACTTAAATGTTTCAGATCAAATAAATTTTAATATTAGACAAAGATAACCTGAGTAAGTATAAAATGCAGTTTTCAGTGATGATTTCATATATTAAGGGAAAAAAACTATCCAAACCTACCTGGCCCTATATGAAAAAGTAATTGTCCCCTCAACCTAATAACTGTTTGCAATCAATCATTTGTGATAACTGGCATTTTACATCACTGTTGAGGAGTTATGGCCCTCTCTTCTTTGCAGAATTGTTTTAATTCAGCGACATTGGAGGACTTGAGCTTGAGGTCACAAACTGATGGCTGGACATTGTTCTTCAGGATTTTCTGGTAGAGAGCAGAATTCATGGTTCCATCAGTTTCATCCAGGTCCCGAAGCAACAAAGAGCCCCAGAACATCACAGTACCACCACCATGTTTTTTTTTCCACAATATTTTTTATTGAACCTTTTTTAACAAACATGACACAAACAATCAAACACTAACACTAAAGTAAATTAAAAAATAAATGTTCTAAAAACACCAACAACCATTAACAAAAGCAAGTCAAACACTGCTCCTCTGTTTAGCCTAGGTAATCCCTTACATAAGTATACATATTATACATTCACCAGTTTGGAATTTACAAGGTCCACACACATCATTCACCTTCTTCTTCTTCAGAAGTTATGTTTAATTTCTTTACATAATCAGTGAAAGGTCTCCATATATTCTCAAACACGTTTTCCTTTGATTTCAATATGTATGCTATTCTTTCTAGTGGAAGGTTTGTTAATGTCTGTCTTAACCACTGAGTCACATCTGGTCTATGAGTCTTTTTCCACAGTAGTGCAATACATTTTTTGGCATTAAGCAAACTGAGGTCTATGAATGTTCTTTCACTCTTATTAAAATTATGCTTTTCTGGATACAGACCCAACAAAAACAGTTTGGAGTTCAATATGAATTGTTTTGAAATTATTTTTTCAATTGTTACCCTCACCTCTTCCCAAAACATTCTAATTTTTCTACATTCCCATAAACAATGAAATAGGGTTCCTTTACTTTCCATACATTTTGTGCAGGTATCTGGTATGTTTTTGTTATATCTATTTAACTCCACCGGTGTAACACACATCCGCATTAACCATTTAAAATGTATCAATTTAAGACGTACATTTATTGATTTGGTTTGAGCTTCTGCACAAGCCAATTCCCATTGTTCCTCTGAAATTTCAATTTGCAGGTCTTCTTTCCAATAATTCAATCTTTTCTGTGAGTTTTCACTTGAGGATAGTGTCAATGAGTTATAAAACTCTGAAATAATACCCTTTCTCTGACTATCTTTCGTCAAAATTTTTTCCAAGGATGAATAAGTAGGTCGGGTGAGAACATTATTTTGATTTGATCGAATAAAATTCCTAAGCTGAATATATTTTAAAAAATGTGTTCTATTAAGATTAAATTTGACCCTCAGTTCTTCAAAAGACATTATGTTATCTGAACATGACAAATATGAGCCTTGAATCTTTTGAATCCCTTTTAAATTCCATAATTTAAATACAGCAGCCACTCTCCCTGGTGTAAAATATTGATTACCCCATATTGGGTTAAATTGTGACAATAAGTGTGGTTCTTTTAAATATTTTTTGATTTCACACCATATTTTGATCATATGCTTTACAATAGGATTTTTAACTTGTTTCTGTAATTTTTTAGCCGAGTCTGAGTATATGAATAAGGGAAGAGGTAAAGGTAAATTGTATGATTCCATTTCAGTCCAGTGAGGGAGATCATTTGATGAAAAATAATATGTCATAGACCTCAGTTGTGCTGACCAGTAATACAACATAAAGTTTGGACATTTCAGACCTCCATGATCAAATGGTAAATATAGTAAGGACAGACGTAATCTAGCCTTCCTATTGTTCCATATAAATTCCACTAACTTTTTTTTAATTCTTGAGAATAGATCTGAAGGTGGTGGTAAAGGAATGTATTGAAATAAATATAGTATTTTGGGTAAGATATTACTTTTAAGTATATTAATTCTCCCGATCATCGACATTGGTAGTGACATCCATCTCTGAAGCAACTCATTAATATCTGTCATTAAGGCTTCATAGTTGGCACTGGCGACTGATTCTAACTTAGGCACAATTTGAATTCCTACGTATTTAAACTGATTTACAACATTGAATTGATTTACCTCAGGAGCTGGGTGATTTCTCTGGGTCTCATTTAGCATTAATATTGAAGATTTATCCATCCATCCATCCATCCATCCATCTTCTACCGCTTTTCCGGAGGTCCAGGTCGCGGAGGCAGCAGTTCAAGCAGAGAAGCCCAGACTTCCCTCTCCCCAGCCACCTGCTCCAGCTCTTCAGAGGGGATACCAAGGCGTTCCCAGACCAGCTGGGAGACATAGTCTCTCCACCGAGTCCTGGGTCTGCCCCGGGGTCTCCTCCCAGTGGGACGTACCTGAAACACCTCAAGTGGGAGGTGTCCAGGAAGCATCCTAATCAGATGCCCATACCACCTCAACTGACTCCTTTCAATGTGGAGGAGCAGCGGTTCTACTCTGAGCCTCTCCCGGATGACTGAGCTCCTCACCCTATCTCTGAGGGTGAGTGCAGCAATCCTGCGGAGAAAGCTCATTTCAGCCGCTTGTATCCACGATCTTGTTCTTTTGGTCATTACCCAAAGCTCGTGACCATAGGTGAGAGTAGGAACGTAGATTGACTGGTAAATCGACAGCTTTGCCTTAGAACTAAGCTCCCTCTTCACCACAACAAACCGGTACAACGTCCGCATCACTGCAGATGCTGCTCCAATCCGTCTGTTGGTCTCTCGCTCCATTTTCCCCTCACTCGTGAACAAGACCCCAAGATACTTAAACTCCTCCACTTGGGGCAGGAGCCTGTCCCCAACCCGGAGAGGACAATCCACCTTTTTCCGGCTGAGGACCATGGACTTGGACTTGGAGGTGCTGATTCTCATCCCAGCCGCTTCACACTCAGCGGCAAACCATCCCAGCAAGAGCTGTAGGTCATTGCTGGATGAAGCCAACAGGACAACATCATCTGCAAACAACAGAGATGAGATCCTGTGGTCACCAAGCATGACGCCCTCCATTCCCTGGCTGCGCCTAGAAATCCTGTCCATAAAAATTATGAACAGGATCAGTGACAAAGGGCAGCCCCGGCGGAGTCCAACTCTCACTGGGAATGACTCCGACCGAGTGTTGGCAATATGAACCAAACTCTCACAACGGTCGTACAGAGACCGAATAGCTCGTAACAACAAGCCGGATACCCCATACTCCCGAAGCACCCCCCACAAAAATCCACGAGGGACGCGGTCAAATGCCTTCTCCAAGTCCACAAAACACATGTAAACTGGTTGGGCAAACTCCCACGAACCCTCAAGAATTCTCGAGAGGGTAAAGAGCTGGTCCGATGTGCCACGGCCAGGACGAAAACCACATTGCTCCTCCTGAATCCGAGGTTCGACCAACGGCCGGACTCTCCTCTCCAGTACCTTGGCATAGACCTTCCCAGGGAGGCTGAGGAGTGTGATCCCTCTAAAGTTGGAGCACACCCTCCGGTCCCCTTTTTTGAAGAGAGGAACCACCACCCCGGTTTGCCATGCCAAAGGCACTGCCCCCGACCTTCACGCAATGTTGCAGAGGCGTGTCAACCATCACAACTCAACAACATCCAGGGCCTTGAGGTACTCAGGGCGAATCTCGTCCACCCCCAGGGCCCGGCCACCAAGGAGAATTTTAACCACCTTGGCGACCTCAGCCCCTGTGATAGGCGAGTCATCCCCCTCGTCCCCAAACCCTGCTTCCTCTGTGGAAGGCGTATCAGTGGGATTGAGGAGATCCTCGAAGTATTCCTTCCACCGCCCGACGATATCCCCAGTCGAAGTCAAAAGTGTCCCATCCGCACCATACACAGTGTGGACGGGGAGCTGCTTTCCCCTCCTGAGCCGCCGAACAGTTTGCCAGAATCTCTTTGAAGCCAACCGAAAGTCTTGTTCCATGGCCTCACCGAACTCCTCCCATACCCGCGTTTTTGCTTCAGCAACCACCCGAGCTGCACTCCGCTTGGCCTGCCAGTACACCTCAGCTGCTTCGGGAGTCCCACAAGCCAACCAAGCTTGATAGGACTCCTTCTTCAGCTTAATGGCCCCCCTCACCACTGGTGTCCACCACTTGGTTCGGGGGTTGCCACCACGAGATGCACCGACCACCTTGCGGCCGCAGCTCTGGGCCGCCGCTTCAGACTCCCTCGGAATGTGGTTGAAGTTCTTCCGGAGGTGGGAGTTGAAGACCTCCCGGACAGGGGCCTCAGCCAGACGCTCCCAGCACACCCTCACTATACGTTTGGGTCTACCAGGTCTGAATGGCTTCCTCCCCTGCCATCGGATCCAGCTCACTACCAGGTGGTGATCAGTTGTCAGCTCTGCACCTCTCTTTACTCGGGTGTCCAAGACATACGGTCGCAGGTCTGATGATACAATAACAAAATCGATCATCGACCTGCGACCTAGGGTGTCCTGGTGCCAGGTGCACATATGGACACCCTTATGCTTGAACATGGTGTTCGTTATGGACAGACTGTGGTTAGCACAGAAGTCCAATAACTGAACACCACTCGGGTTCAGATCGGGCAGGTCGTTCCTCCCAATCACCCCTCTCCAGGTTTCACTGTCGTTGCCCACATGCGCATTGAAGTCCCCCAGTAGGACAATGGAGTCTCCAGGAGGAGTACCCTCCAGCACCCCAGTCACAGACTCCAAAAAGGGTGGGTACTCTGAAACATCATTTGGTGCATAGGCACAAATGATGGTCAGGACCCGTTTCCCAACCCGAAGGCGTAGGGAAGCAACCCTTTCGTCCACCGGGGAAAACTCCAATATAGAGGCAGCAAGGTGGGGCGATACAAGAATACCCACCCCTGCTCGTCGCCTCTCGCCCGGGGCAACTCCAGAAAAGGCCAAGCTCCAGCCCCTCTCCAGGAGACTGGTTCCGGAACTGGAGCTGTGTGTTGAGGTGAGGCCGACTATATCTAGCCGGTATCGCTCAACCTCGTACACCAGCTCAGGCTCCTTCCCCACCAGAGAGGTGACATTCCACGTACCAAAAGCCAGTTTAGAAAGCTTGGGATCAGTCCGCCAAGGTCTCCGCCTTTGACCGCCACCTAATCCACATAGCACCGGACCCCCATGATCCCTCCTTCAGGTGGTGAACTCACTGGAGGGCGGACCCATGTAACTCCTTCGGGCTGAGCCCGGCCGGGTCCCATGGGTGGAAACCTGGCCACCAGACGCTAGCCTTCGAGCCCCTCCCCCAGGTCTGGCTCCAGGGTGGGGCCCCGGTAACCCCATACCGGGCGGGGTACACTGAATCCTTGATATACAATTTATCATGAGAGTCTGTTGGATCGTTCTTAGTCTGGCCCTTCACCCAGGACCAGTTTGTCTTGGGAGACCCTATCAGAGGCAAATTGCCCCCGGACAACATAGCTCCTGGGATCACTGGGGCACGCAAACCCCCCCACCACGATAAGGTGACGATCCATGAGGAGGTATTGAAGATTTAGTTTTATTTATTTTATATCCTGATATTTCCCCAAAGTTCTTTATTAAATTTAACAAGGTCGGAATTGATTTTTTAAGATTCGACATAAACAAAATTATGTCATCAGCATACAGGGAGATTTTATGTTCTGTTGGTCCTACTTTAATTCCATATATTTGTGGATGTAAACGTACTGCCATCGCTAAAGGTTCAATTGCCATAGTAAACAGTAAAGGTGAAAGTGGACAACCTTGTCGACATCCTCTATTGATTTTTATTGATTTTGAGATATTGCTGTTTGTTAGGATTTCTGCTGTAGCATTATTGTATATTATCTGAACCCATTTTATGAAATTATTTCCAAGTCCAAACCTTTGTAGGACTTCAAAAAGAAAGGGCCATTCGACCCTATCAAAGGCCTTTTCAGCGTCCAGTGATAGGAGAGCTGTATCCGGTGCTTCTTTATTAGAATAAATAATATTAAATAGTCTTCTTACATTATGGAAGCCTTGTCTTCCCATTATAAAGCCATTCTGATCTCGGTTAATAATATTTGGTAATATTCTCTCGGCGCCACACCAGTAGGCTGCCTTTTGCAACAGTGGCTCGATTCCGAGTTTTTTTTCCCTTCCTCTCTCTTTTGATCACTTTTTTTTTCACCCCACTTATATCACGGACACACAGATCGTCCCAAATGTCTCCTGAGCCGGTGGACGGAGCCACTGTTTATAGCAGGATACGATACAACAGGGAAGAGCTGCTAACATTTAACCGCCACCCGGTCCCACTGGAAAAACTCGACATACTGAGAGAATTGAGGCGAAAGCGTCGCGGCTGCCGGGCTGGAGTAAGGCGGAGGACAAAAAATATAAGGTACAGACCCTCCCTTCCATCTGTTGTCATGGGAAATGTACGGTCGATACTGGGAAAGTTAGATGAGCTAGCGGCTATCTCCCGTTACGATAGCACTTACCGGGAGTGCTCTCTCCTTTTGTTTACTGAGACGTGGCTAACTGAACTAGCAGCAGATGCTAACATTGAGCTGGAGGGTTTTCACATGATACGAGCTGACCGAACACCAGAGAGTGGCAAAGCGAGGGGCGGTGGAGTGATAATGTATGTTAACAATAACTGGTGCAGACCGGGACATATCACTGTTAAACAACGACACTGCAGCAAAGACATTGAGTTGCTAGCTGTTAGCATGAGGCCTACATATCTCCCGAGAGAACACTCACACGTGATCTGCATTGTTGTTTATGCAAATCCGACGGCGAACGCTGGGACGGCGCGTGACGTCATCCATTCAGTAACCAGCAGGCTGCAGACAGAACACCCAGATGCTCTTCTCCTCATCTCAGGCGATTTCAACCACATTTCACTGTCTCCCATTCTGCCCACTTTCACCCAGTATGTCACATGCCACACTAGAGACAATAAAACACTGGATTTATTCTACGCAAACACTAAGGAGGCGTACACCTCATCACAACTCCCCCGACTTGGGAGATCGGATCACAACTTGGTTCATCTCCGGCCGGTGTACAAACCCCTAGTGCACAGACAACCTCCGGCCATGCACACTGTGGAGTTATGGTCTGAGGAGACAATGGACACTCTAAAGGACTGTTTTGAAGCCACTGCCTGGAAGCAGCTCTGCGATCCACATGGTGAGGACATCGATGGCCTCATTCACACCTTCACGGGCTACCTCAGCTTCTGTGTGGACAAATCCGTTCCCACCAAGACCATACGGCGTCACTCAAACAACAAACCCTGGATCAACCCTGAGATAAAAACACTTCTGAGAGAGAAGAAGAGGATCTTCAGGTCGGGGAACAGGGAGATGCTGAAGTCCGTACAGAGGGAGCTGAGGAGAAAGATCAGAGAAGGCAAGGAAAGCTTCAGGAAGAAGATGGAGGACAAGCTGCAACAGAGCGACATCAGCGGGGTCTGGAGAAACCTCAAAACCATCTCGGGGCTCCAGAATACCTCCCCCCAGGCCACGGGGGGCAGGGAGTGGGCGAACAACCTGAATCTGTTTTTCAATAGATTTGACCAACCGCCCTCCCCCCTGTCTGCACAACAACCACTGCTGCCTCTAAGAAATCAAGTCCTGCTGCCCACTCCCCACTCCACCGACACCCCCCCCCCACTCCCAACACACAGCCCCCCATCCTGACCCTGACCAAGACCCAGGTGAGGACGGAGCTGAGGAAGATCAAGGCGAGGAAGGCGTCGGGACCGGACGGCATCAGCGCAAAGCTCCTCAAGTCCTGTGCAGACCAGCTGTGTGGGATTGTGACGTATATCTTCAACATGAGCCTGAAACTGGGGAGGGTACCACAGCTGTGGAAAACATCTTGTGTGGTACCTGTACCAAAAACTTCCCACCCCAAAGACCTGAACAGCTACAGACCGGTGGCCTTGACGTCCCACTTGATGAAGACCCTGGAGAGACTGCTCCTTGCTCATCTCCGCCCCCTGGTGGAACCAGCGATGGATCCACTCCAGTTCGCCTACCAGCATGGCATTGGGGTGGAGGATGCGGTGATCTTCCTCCTTCACCGTTCTCTGTCCCACCTGGAGAAGCCCGGGAATATGGTGAGGATCATGTTCTTTGACTTCTCCAGTGCTTTCAACACCATCCAACCGATGATCCTGAAGGACAAGCTGCTGCGCGCAGGGGTGGACCAGCACCTGTCATCATGGATCCTGGACTACCTCACGAACCGGCCTCAGTTTGTGAGAACCCGGGACTGTGTTTCCGACACGATCATCAGTAGCACGGGGGCCCCCCAGGGAACGGTGCTGGCTCCCTTCCTGTTCACTCTTTATACTGCGGACTTCTCACACAACACAACACATTGCCATCTACAGAAGTTCTCTGATGACTCTGCGATCGTTGGTCTCATCTCCAACGGAGATGAAGCTGAGTACAGAGGGCTTATCCAGGACTTTGTGGACTGGTGCCATCGGAACTGCCTCCAGATCAACGCGAGGAAAACTAAGGAGCTGGTGGTGGACTGCCGCAGGCATGGGCAGCCCCTCATAGCACCAGTAAATATACAGGGAACAGACATCGAGATGGTGACATCCTATAAGTACCTGGGTATTCATCTGAACAATAAACTAGATTGGTCACACAATACTGACGCACTCTACAAGAAGGGACAGCGCAGGCTGTTCCTGCTGAGGAGACTCAGGTCTTTTGGTGTACAAGGGGTGCTGCTGAAGTCATTCTATGACACGGTGGTGGCATCAGCCATCACTTTTGGAGTGGTCTGCTGGGGCAGTGGCATTACTGCAGCCGATAGGAAGAGACTGAACAAACTGATTAAGAAAGCTAGCTCTGTCCTGGGGCAGCGCCTTGATCCGATGGAGGAGATAGGAGAGAGAAGGATGGTGGCTAAACTGTCATCTCTGCTGGAGTCCGAGTTCCACCCTATGCAGGACATACTGGATGCACTGAGGAGCTCATTTAGCAGCAGACTACATCATCCCAGGTGCACAACCGAGAGGTTTCGTAGGTCCTTCCTACCAACGGCTGTCAGACTGTACAACCTAAGCAGGGCTGCTCGCAGAGATAGCAAAAAGACGTAACAAACTAATAGTTTTTTTTTGAATGCAAAAGATGCAATAGACTTACACAATGGTCCTCTCCGGCATACAACTAGGAACATACCGGTCGCTATGGAGGGTGAGAATATGTATGGGCACATAATCATACCATGTAGGATAACTAAGTAGACGGTTATGCTGTTTCATCCCACCTAGCAACAATGCTCTGCACTGTGTGTGTTTATATATTTACATATTTATTCCATCTAGCTACAATGCTCAGCACTGGGTGTGTTTATATTTATATATCTATATATTTATTCCATCTAGCTACAATGCTCCGCACTGTGTTTTTATATATCTACATATTATTCCATCTAGCTACATTGCTCCGCACTGTGTGTGTTTATATACTTGCATATTTATTCCACCTAGCTGCAATGCTCCGTACTGTGGGTGTTTATATATTTACATATTTATTCCATCTAGCTACAATGCTCTGCACTGTGTGTTCATATATTCATATATTTATTCCATCCAGCTACAATGCTCTGCACTGTGTGTCTGTGTGTGTGTGTGTGTGTATATACTGTATATATGTACATATGTATATCAGCTGCTCTTGCTTGCTTGTTTTTTTTTTTTTTTTTTTTTTTTTTTTTTTCTTGCCTTCTGATTGTTGCTCTGAGTGTTGCTATCCCTGTGCTGTTGCAATCCTGGAATTTCCCCGTTGTGGGACTAATAAAGGCTTATCTTATCTTATCTTATTGGTCTCATGTTTTCTCATTTATTAGAGGGTTTACCTGGTTTTGGCAACAGTATAATTAAGGCATTATTCATGTATGGTGGTAAATTACTATTTTGAAATGCTTCTAAAACCATTTCCAAAAATGGTTTTATTAATTTATTCTTAAATGTTTTATAGAGGTCAACTGGAAGACCATCAGGTTCCGCACTTTTTCCTGATTTCATATTATCAATGGCTAGCCCAACTTCTTCTTGACTAATTTTTGACTCCAGTATCTCCCTATTTTCATTTGGAATACACGGTATAGATAATCCGTCCAAAAACCCATTTAGTTTTGTTAAATCAGTTTCATTTTTTGTATCATATAATTTTTCATAATAATCTCTAAAGGCACTATTAATTTCTAAAGGATCTACAACTGCCTGTCCGTTACTTATAATACTGGTAATTGGTGTTTTAAATTCTAATTGTTTAATCTGCCATGCCAATAATTTTCCTGATTTTTCACCTTGTTCATAAAAGGTTTGCTTCAATCTTAGAAGACTCGAGGCAGCTCTATTCGCTGCTTTTTTGTCATATTCAGCTCTCAGAATCGGTAATTCGTTCTCCAATTTTGGATTACTTCCTGCATACACTTTTTCTTGAAGAATTTTTATTTTACGTTCCAATTGGACTCTGTCCTCTTGAGTCTTCCTAGATTTTGAACCTGTATAACTAATAATATGCCCCCTAATAAAAGCTTTGAAAGCTTCCCACTTTATACATGCTGATGTTTGTGTAGTATTGATATCAGAGAACTCATCTATCTGTTTTTCTATGTACTTAACAAATTCGTCATCCTGAAGCCATTTATGCTGAAATTGCCACCTACCTGGAACCTTTGTCAATTTCTTATCTACATATATTAGACAGCAGGGTGCGTGATCAGATATCACGATGTTATAATAGAAACAGTTTTGAATCTTGGACCTTAATTCTGTGGAGATCAAAAAATAGTCAATACGTGAAAATGTCTTGTAGGTATTAGAATAGCAAGAATAGGCTTTGACTTGTGGTTTCATTTCTCTCCATATATCTAGCAATCTCAATTCTTTCATAAAATGATTAATGGTCATCCTACATCCATTGTGCGTACAGTCCTGTCCTGTTGATCTATCTATACTGGGATTCAATGTACAATTAAAATCCCCTGCTATTATATGTTGCCCTGTGAGTGATGCTAAAGTAAGAAATAAATAAACGAAGAAGTTTTGATCATCTATATTGGGACCATATAAGTTCACCAGATTTATATTTTCTAATAACAAAGATCCTTGGATGATTAGATATCTTCCCAATTTATCTCCAATTACATTTTCACTTGAAATGGAACTGTTTTATGTATGAGAGTCATAACTCCCCTGGCTCGGGATGAAAATGATGAGGTGAACACACTTCCCTGCCATCTTCTCCTTATTCTTTTTACATCCTCCTCTATTAGATGAGTTTCTTGTAAAAACACAATTTTTGAACCTCTGTCTTTTATTTTATTCAAAACTTTTTTTTTTAGATTTTGTAGACTTCCTTAACACTTTGGTCTATGATCGATAAAGAGTTTGAGATTACCTTGCAAAATAAGCATGCTCATACAGAGAAGCAAAAACATGGATGGTTGAACATTCATCCCACAAACTACACAAAAACAAATTCCGCCTCCCCACATTCGTGGTAATCCCCCCAAAATAAAAAAAAATAAATTCTGTCTCCCTTTATAGCCACTGGCTGCTCCTCACCCGCGACGTTCAGTCAAACCACTCTCTCTTTCTCCTCTCAATCACCCTGACTCTGCTACTTTTAATGACATGACAATAACTCTCTTCTGTAGTTTTTCCAACTTAACTCCAAAATTTTATAGCAACTTTGTACATCATAGCTTTTTTTTTTATATAATACAATCTATATTTTGTAGACATGCTATATGTTTCAAATCAGTCAGATACTTGTACACATGCTTAAATATTCTACCTTTATATCTTGTTCTTGCGTCATGCTTAGCTCCCGCCAGTCTCTCCTTGGATCTGCTTAATGAGTTCCTGCGCCTCCTGAGGGGTCTTGAAGACATGGGTTCTCCCTTTATATGTGACCAGCAGTCTTGCTGGATGAATCACTCCGTGACGAATCCCGAGGCTGCGCAGCTCTTTACGAGCGGGGTCAAACTGTTTTCTTAATTGTTGGATTCCTGTGGCCAAATCTGAGTAGAACCGCACCTGTTGATCCTGGTATTTGATTTCTCCTTTAGTACGCGCTGCGTTGGAGACCGTCATCTTGTCTCTGTAGTTGAGGAACTTCATAATCAGCGTCCTCGGTGGTGTCTTATTATCTCTCGGTGGGCCGATTCGGTGTGCGCTCTCCAAGACGACCGATGACTGTAGATCTGGGTTGTTCAGCGCTTCTGGAATCCACTTTTCCAAAAAGGAACATGCATCCTGTCCCTCTGTACCCTCCGGGAGGCCCATCAGCCTTAAATTATTCCGTCGTGACCAGGATTCTAAGTCCAGGACGTTATCTTCCAGACGTTTATTTTTTAATTCCAATGTTTGGACCTTTAATTGTAGGCTGGTGACGTCATCTTCAGCGTTGGAGATTCAGAGCTCTGCCTGCAATACTCGTTCCATACAGTCGCTTATTTCTTTTCTCTTGCCTTCTATCGCTGCTATAATCCCATCAAACTTAGACGAAAAGTCTGCTCTCATAGCGCTGATAGCAGCAAGGACCGCATTCGTTCCCTCGGCAGTCACCGCTCCGCCGCTAGCTCCCTCCTCAGCCATGGTCTCTGGAGATTTTTCTGCTTCGTCACGAGCGTGGAAGTCTGTTAACTTGGATTGTCTCGACGAATCAGTTTTTCCTCTGCCTGATTTCACAGCCTTGGTTTTTACCATATCCGCGCCCAAACGCTAGGATAGGTTTTTGTTCCAATTGAGAGAGTTTTAGCCTACTTTTTATTATTAGGAGCAGAGCAGAATGAAACACGTCTTCCTACGTGGCCGCCATAACCGGAAGTGACCACCATGTTTGACTGTTGGTATGATGTTCTTTTTATGAAATGATGTGCTAGCTTCACGCCAGATTTTACAGGATGCACACCTTCCACAAAGTTCAACTTTTGTCTTCATCAGTCAACAGAATATTTTCTGAAAAGTCTGGGGGATCTTCAAGGTGTTTTTTTTAGAAAAAGTGAGATGAACCTTGGTGTTCTTTTTTGGTCAGCAGTGGCTTTCGCCTTGGAACTCTCCCATGGATGCCAGAGGCCCACAGTTCTTTAAATGTTGTTCTGGGTTTTTGTTTTAATCTATTCTTGAATTTCTTTAGATTGTGGCATGATTTGTTGCTTTTTGAGTTCTTTTAGCCTACTTCACTTTGTCAGATAGGTTCTATTTAAGTGATTTCTTGATTCAACAGGTCTGGCAGTAATCAGGCCTGGGTGTGGCTACTGAAATTGAACTCAGCTTTCCTAAAAATGTGGTTAAACACAGTTAATTCGTGATGTAACAGGGGTGGGGGACAGGTTGGTTTGGATAAAAAAAAATTTCTCCCTTAATAAATTAAATTATCATTGAAAAAGTGCTGCACTGTGTCTTTGTGGGTCTAGAGAAGGCATATGATAGGGTGCCAAGAGTGGAAGTGTGGTACTGTATGAGGAAGTCAGGAGTGGGTTGATGTGAGGGTGGTGCAGGACATGTATGAGGGCAGCAAGAGTAGAGGTGGGATTTCATCACAGATTGGCTCTGAGCCTTATTTGCTATGGTGATGGACAGGCTGGCAGACGAGCTCAGGCAGGATTCTCTGTGTGCTGTTTGCAGACAACATTGTGATCTGTAGTGAGAGTAGGGAGCAGGTGGAGGAGAGTCTAGAGGCGGAGGTATGCTCTGGAGAGAGGAGGAATGAAAGTCAGTAGAAGCAAGATGGAATACATGAGTGTGAATGAGAGGGAGGCAGGTGCATCGTGAAGATGGAAGGGGTAGCGGTAGTGAAGACAGATGAGTTTAAATACCTGAGATCAGGCATCCAAAGCAATGAAAAATGCACAAGAGAGGTGAAGATGAGAGTGCAGGGAGGGTGGAGTGGGTGGAGGCGAGTGTCAGGGGGGAGTTGTGACAGAAAGATGGCAGCTAGAGTGAAAGGGAGGATATACAACATGGTAGTGAAACCTGCTATGACAGGGCTATTCAATTACAAAATGAGTTGGGCCACAATTTGAAATCAAGACATGTAACTGGGCCGCACATGTTCTGTGATCTGTTAAATATGACAAGCTTCAAACCAACACAGATCAATATGATAAAAAATATGCACATTTTATTCATTGTCTTGGTTTTAAATGTGTGTTTGGCACATGACAAAGGCATATCAAAAGTGCATAAAAACACAATAACAGTGCTGGGGTTGAGCAGAACTTGTAGTAGTAGGAATATTTTTTCCTCTTGAACAGCAATTAAATAAATAGAATGGAAAAAAATAAAATTCTATAAATAACCATTTTGGTCACATCTTATTCAGGCATGTCTCAAAGTGTATAAAAACTCAATGTGCACTGTTGGTAGCATTATCATTTGTTTCCCTTTTGAAATAAAATATACTACAACCTGGTCATAACTGACCTTGGCACATCACAAAGTACATTTAGCTGAATAAAAAATGAACTGTCAAACACTTAAGTGCACAAATCCCCCAAGATTGATAACATTAACAAACATTGCACACCCACTATTGTGGTTTGTTTTGTTTTAAATTGCCACGTGTGAGTAGGAACCTCTTTTTATAACTACACATTCCATTACACACACATATCAGTCAACCAAAAATTTCTAGTAGAGTTAAGGATGCAAAAAGCACCTCCTTAAAAACTTGAGTAATGACTTCAGTCTTGAAGGTTTGAGGTTTTTCTTCAAAATTTATAACAATTTTCTTGTATTTTTCTACTTTTCTCTGCAAATTTATCTAAATTTGAAACCATTTTCCTCAAATTTGTAATTTCCTCTTATAAAATTCACTTTTCTTGTACATTTGAGACTTTATTATGAATTTGTGGATTTATGGCTAATTTTTGTCTATTTTTTAAGATAAAATTACTGGGGGTTTTTTTTTATTTGAAACAGATTGTGGTGAAATTTTTACTTTTTTTTTTTCTTATACAATTTACACTTTTGACCATAATTTTGCAGAGCCAGAACAGAACAATAATTTAACTCTGATTTCACACAAAGAGCAGAGATAAACAAACCTATCATCTGGTCAGTCACTGCAACAGATATTGGAGTCAGTTTGTCTTGGCCTGTCCTTGCCACTGATAATACTTCTATCTGCCAAGAATGTGCCTAGTCCAGCAAAAGCTAGCAGTACTTAAATACTTTGCAAGCAGTTTCATGAAATGGTCAGTCAGAAAGCAACTCATACTGCCTCGGACATCGCCCGGGCTGACAAGGCCGGGAGTTCCTGGCAGCAGAGGGCGAAGGACAGAGCTGCGTGGAGGAATCTGATCAGACCTAAATGAAACAGTCATTGTCAATCCCGACAGACTGCTATGATGATGATGGTCAAAGAAAAAAAAAAATTATATTTAATGAAATAAATTAACTTAAATGACCAAAGATACAGTTATTTCTGTTAAAATACTTCTATATATTTATAGTTTTTTAGAAATATCCTCACCACCCAGACAGCAGGAAAAACCTCCCTTATTTTGAAATCCAAATGTTGGCCCATTTAGTTTGTCTGAAGGCTGCTGACGGATTAAAGTCATTGACTTTGTGAATTTCGGTCATCTTAACTTGCCAGGTACATAATAATGAGCATAAATTAGTTAATATTGTAGTAGCTGGTGAAGCCAATCCTCAGCCATTGATCAGTCACTCTTACTTTTCCCTGCATATGAAGTCTAACCACACCTGTTAGCTAAGCGACTCTTCATTATTGTTCCCATTACCAGTGGGTTAAAACCACCATAAATGCCTCCACTGCTTACATACCTCTTCTGCTTTTTTTCCACATTTAAAGTACTTTAAAATGCTCATGCCTCTCTCGGACAGTGACACTAGCGATACACTCTGCCTGCTGACTGGAACAGTCACGCGGGCAGGGCACTTCTGAGCTCCATGCGGATGACGGTCACGGGCGTTGTTCATATGCGCGCTTGCGGACCATCATTCCTTCATATTTTTTCTTCAACTTATATTTCCTTGGCGTGGCCTGGGCCTGGGCCACTCGGAGATGGTTCTGGGCCACATGTGGCCTGTGGGCTGTTAATTGAACAGGGCTGTGCTATGACGTATGGTTTGGAGATGGTGGTGCTGACAAAAAGATGGGAAGTGGAGCTGGAGGTGGCAGAGTTGAAGATGCTAAGATTTTCATTAGGAGTGACTAGGAGGGACAGGATTAGAAATTAGTATATCAGAGGGACAGCTCATGTTGAGCAGTTCGGAGACAAAGTAAGAGGGGCAAGGCTGAGATGATTTGGACATGTGCAGAGGAGGGATAGTGGATATATTGGATAAAGGATGTTGAAGATGGAGCTGCCAGGCAGGAGGAAATGAGGAAGACCACAGAGAAGATTAATGGATGTAGTGAAGGAGGACATGGAGAGGGTTGGTGTTACAGAAGAGGATGCAAGGGATGCGTGAGATGGAGACAGATGATCCACTGTGGCAACCCCTAAAAGGGAACAGCCATAAGAAGATCATTAAAAACTGCATTTTACGTATATGTACTCAGGTTATCTAATAGTAAACTTTGTTTGATGATCTGAAATAAAACAAAAAGAACTCGGTAAAAGAGTCTCAGAAATGACCAGACTGTAGTGATGTCAGGTCATAAAGGCCACTTTCAGAAATGTCATCTTTTAATTGGTCCAGGTTGATTATTTTACTTAGTTAATAATGGTTAGCGCTTATAAGCCTATTTTATATCACTTTTCCAATCATTGTTTATGTATAGTTCATATTAAATTTTCCCTCTTGCATTATTTTACCATGGCTTGCCTTTCATAACACCACCACTGTCAAGTCCGAAGTGCAAATATTCCCCAAAATCTCCCCAAATTCTAAAAACAACACTTTGTTCAGGCAGGATTAAGACATGTGGCCTGCAAAAAGGGTCACTGTGTGTGTCACAGACACAGACCAATGCGATCAGCCCTATTTGCTGTATAAAGGAAAGGCACTTCATTCCGCCGCCTCATGTGTGTCACCCCTGGATTCACTCTAAGCAGCCATGACAAAGGCAAAATGTTGGCTGACACACAAGTTCAGAGATGGGTCATGGCCTTCAAGAGTTGAACACATTATAGCAAACCTGAATGAACCTTATTGTAGTGCTTCCATCATCCCATCTGTATCTGATTTGAATTCCTCATTATGGATTCCTCTGTGTTTTCTGTTATCTCTGATAAGACCAAACTTAATGGTGCGTCTCTGGCAAATGACACTAGGAAAAATCACTTGAGGATCAACTGTTGTTTTTTCCACTTTTTATCAGATTGATTCCTCATATCGGTGTTGTTTTTCCTTTCATTTTCAAATTAAGGACAATTTTGTTGCCAGGTTTGTTTAGTACTCAATAACTGCATGCAGATGTTGAATGTCCTTTCTTTGTGGTCCTTGCAGGGGTCAGACTAATTGCCATTATTGATTCAGGAAGTGTTATAGAGGTTAAACTGCTTTTTTTGCTGTTGTAGTGAAGAAGTGACTTAATTTTGAGTAATGAACCTGTAAAATGAAGCTTGGTGGTTTTTTCAGTTAATAGTGTGACAGTATATCACACTCCCTCTTTCTTCTTTCAAAAAATAATCTTGGTGAGGAGGAAAATATGGCTTGTATTTTTAGTTTTGCAAAGAAACTTCCTGTTCTTAGATAAAGAATGAGAAATGATCATATTACATAATTCCCTGTTGTCCCCACTCGAGCTTCTAAACAAGTTCCAAGAAAAGAGTTCAGGAAAACATCAAGGATGGGTTACATTAAGTTCTTCCAAATGACAAAATATAATCTTTTCCTGTATTGCAGTACCTTTGTAAATCTTCTACTTTAACTGAGCCAGTTGTGCTGTACTAACAATGACCTTAAAAAGTGTTAACATGCACTTAAATGTAAGAGGTCACAATGGGGTGTAATGATGGAAAAAGTACACAATGCTTCATATGTTTTATGAAACTAAAAGCTATAAAAACCCATTCAAAACATGCAGCACGATTAAGAAAGCACATGGGCGTCAGTTGGGAAAGTCATTTTCTTAGGTGTAACCAGAATTTATATGCTCATTAAAATGTATTCACGTAGATTTAGGAACAAAGGGTGATGGAAAACAAGCTTTCTTTCTTTCAAAGGTCTTTTTATTATTATTAATTGAAGTATCAATACAATACAAAGTATTAGAAATTTTCATTTTTGTTTCAACCAAAGGGTAAAAAACTAGAACTTAAAGCCAACAAATGTAAATGCTTCAAAGCACAAAAACCTTTAAATAAACAATAAAAAAAAAATAAATAAAAATATACAAAGAAAAATTGTGTGTGTGAGTTGGGGGTGGGGTAAAGGGGATATGAGCTACTCAGAAACTATAATCGTGGGTCTTTCAAAGAAATCAAGAAACGGGCGCCATAATTTATAGAATTTGTTTTCAGAGCCACAGACTGTATATCTGATTTTTTCTAAATCCAAACAGGACATTATATCTTTTATCCACTGTAAATGTGAAGGGGGCGAAGAGTCTTTCCACTTCAGTAATACAGCACGTCTGGCCAATAATAATGAAAATTTGAATACTTTTAATTTGGAACTTGGCAAGACAAGTTCTGGAGCCACACCAAAAATGGCGCATAATGGATCAGGTTTAATTTGATATTGCAGGACTTCAGACATAGTGATAAAAACAGAATGCCAAAAATTCATCAATGCAGGGCAGGACCAATACATGTGAAGCAAAGTGCCAGGAGCGCTACCACACTTTTCACAAGTTGGGTCTATATCCGAGTAAATACGTGCTAACTTAACCTTGGACAGGTGCATCCGGTGTACAATCTTAAATTGAATAAGAGCGTGACGAGCACACATTGATACAGTGTGAACCTGGCCAAGAATAGAGTCCCACAGTTCATCAGTAAAAGTAAAATTAAGATCTTGTTCCCAGTTCAATTTGATAGCGGCCAGAGAAGAAGATTGTAAATTTGAAATTAAATTATATAAAACTGACATTACCCCCTTAGAAGTTGGTTTAACTAATAAAAAATCATCTAGAGGATTATCAGAAGGTTTTTGAGGGAATTGTTTTGTCATGGTTTGCACATAATGTCTGACCTGGAGGAAGCGGAAAAAATGTGTAGAAGTGATGTCGAATTTGGTGGAAAGTTGAGAAAAACTTGCAAATTGACCATCAAAATATAAATCCGCAAAAGATTTTAAACCTTTTCTGTGCCATATATGAAATGCACTATCAATAGTTGATGGGGTAAATAAATGATTTGCGGCAATTGGACTTCTAATGGAAAAAAACTGAAGACCGAAATTTTTCCTGAATTGAGACCAAATTCTAAGAGACTGACGAACTACTTTATTATTACCCAGTGTAGACAAAGCAAGGGGAAGTGGTGAACCTAAAATTGCCGGTAGGGAAGTTTGATTGTCCACATGTGACTCCATAAGGATCCAAATAGGTGATTTGGGTTCCAGATAAAAATGTTTCCAATATAACATGCACCTGATATTTGCTGCCCAGTAGTAATATTGAAAGTTAGGCAGAGCCATGCCACCTACTGATTTGGGTCTTTGAAGAAAAACTTTCCTCAATCTCGGATGTTTACCATTCCAAATAAATGAGGTAATCAGAGAGTCCAAAGACTTAAAAAAGGATTTAGGAATAAAAATGGGGAGACATTGAAACAAATATAAAAACTTTGGAAGTAACATCATTTTTACAGAATTGATTCTGCCAATTAAAGACAAGGATAATGGGGACCATTTGGAAAGTATTAACTTACACTGGTCAAGTAAGGGGAGAAAATTATTTTTAAACAAGTAATTAAATTGTTTAGTGACACATATACCAAGATAATTAAAATGATCAATAACAACCTTGAAAGGAAAATTTTCAAAATCCTGAACTTGAATCTTTTCATTAATCAGAAACAGTTCACTCTTATTAAGATTAATTTTATAACCAGAAAACCTACTAAAACTATCCAAAATATTAAGTATAGCGGGTAATGAAGTAAGTGGGTTGGAGAGAAATAATAAAAGATCATCAGCATAGAGTGAAACCCTATGCTCAATGCCACCCCTACGAATGCCTAGAAAGTCCCGGCTCCCACGGATTGCAATAGCTAACGGCTCAACTGCCAAGGCAAAGAGCAACGGGCTCAAAGGACAGCCTTGCCTCGTACCACGGTAAAGTCTAAAATAGTCAGAATAGCGACAATTAGTTAACACTGAAGCTAAAGGACTAGCATAGAGAAGTTTAATCCAGGAACAGAAGGAAGGACCAAAACCGAACCTCTCCAAAGTAAAAAACAAATACTCCCACTCAACCCTATCGAATGCCTTTTCAGCGTCCAAACTAATAAGACATTCAGGTATGTTGTGGTGAGGAGTATAAATAATATTAAACAACCGCCGCAAGTTAAAAAAAGAATGGCGATTTTTAATGAAACCGGTTTGGTCCTGTGAAATTATAAAAGGAAGAATCTTTTCCAACCTTGAAGCTAACAACTTTGACAAAATTTTAACATCGGTATTTAACAAGGAAATAGGCCTGTAAGAAGCACAATCAACAGGATCCTTATCCTTTTTAAGCAACACAGTGATACAGGCCTGATAGCATGAAGGAGGAAGTGTACCAGAGTCAAGCGACTCTGTAAAAACTTGACAAAGGAAAGGGGCGAGGTCATCAGAGAATTTTTTGAAAAAATCTGCGGAAAACCCATCAGGTCCTGGAGATTTTCCTGATTGCATGGATGATATTGCCAGCTGAATTTCTTCTTTTGTGATGGGAGCTTCTAAAATTTGCCGAGATTCTGAAGAAATCGAAGGAATACCAATAGAATCAAAAAAAATTTCCAAATCCTTTAAGTTTGTTGTATATTCTGAGGTATATAATTTGGAATAAAATGACCTGAAAATATCATTAATCGCTTGTTGGTCAGATGTCACCTCTCCTTTATCTGTCCTAACTCCAGTAATAAATTGCTTAGCTCTAATACCACGTAGTTGATTAGCTAGAAGTTTACTGGTTTTTTCGCCATGTTCATAAAATTCACTCTTGTTCCTTATTAAACAACCTTCAATTTGTCGAGTAGAAAGTAAATTAAGTTTAGTTTGTAATGTCATACGTTCCTTGTACAGAGCGGGTGATGGAGATTGAGCATATTGTCTGTCAATGTCCAGGATTTGATCTAAAATAGCCTTCTGTTCCTGTATTAAGGATCATCTTTTAAATGCTGCCAATGAAATAAATTCCCCCCTAAGAAATGCCTTCATGGCCTCCCATATCGTTTTATTTGACATACCAGGAGTTTTATTTTCTTTCAAAAAAAAATTAATTTTAGAAGAAATATTCGTAACCAATTTTTCATCTGTAAGTAATAATGGATCCAATCTCCAATGCTTTCTCATGGAGTCACATCCATGGAGGATCATTTTAAGTACAAGAGGGGCATGATCAGAAACCGAGATGCTATCATAACTGCAAGAGCAAAGGTTATTAATTAATAAATTGTCAACAAAAAAATAATCTATTCTGGTATAAGTATGGTGTACGTGAGAGAAAAAAGAATAGTCCCTGCCGTTAGGATGTAAAAAACGCCAAGGATCTGTAAGGCTATATTCCTCAAGAAAAGACTTAACATAAGTTGCAGATTTATTAAGACTAGCAGGTTTTGAAGATGAGCGATCTAAGATCGGATCCATATACAAATTAAAGTCACCCCCAAGAATTAGAGAGTGAGTATTTAAATCTAGAAGTTGCGAAAAAAGGTTGCGGAAAAAGTGCACATCATCAAAATTCGGTGCATACAGATTAGCCAAAGTGACATGTTTATCGCCAAGTTTACCTGATACTATTACAAATCGTCCATTTTTATCTGATACAACATTAGAGGGAATAAATGGGATATTTCGATCAATAAGAATAGCAGCGCCCCTGGCCTTAGCTTTAAAATTTGAATGAAAAAATTGTCCTGACCAACATTTTGACAAACGCAAGTGGTCGGAATCCTGCAAATGGGTTTCCTGCAAAAACAGTACCCCAGGCTTAAATTGCTTTAGACGTGACATGACTCTCTTTCGTTTAATTGGATGGTTCAACCCCTTCACATTCCAGCTTACCAAAGTAAGATTACTATTCATTCAAAGAGTAAAATTTATATATTATGTTGTGTAGCCCAAAGAAGAATAAAGTGAGGTACGGGTAAAAAAAAAAAAAAAAAAGAAAGGAAGGGGTAAGGGGGGTGTAAATAAAACCATAACAAAAAAACAAAACAAAAAAAAATAAATAAATAAAAAAAAATAATCCAACAACCAAACCTATAACAACACTCCAGCCGGTTGCAAAAAAACAGCAACCGCTCCATCTCCAGCTCTATTTTCATCCTAACAGAATGCTCCCATACAACTGGCTTCAATCCTGCATAATATGAACGTTTTACCCTAAAAAAAAAAAAATAAATAAGATAAAATTAAAAAAAAGAATTAAATAAACAACAACGTATAGGGAGCCAATTTTACCTTGTTTTTAAACATCTGAAAATGCATCAATGTCCAGTCAGTGCAGCTTCAATGAAGTAACAAGCAGCCCAGCGCGGCAGCTGGTCAACCCAGAAATGTCCAGTTCAAGGCGAAAATTGCTGGTTTCTCTCCATAGTTTGCATGAAGCAGGTGGCCTCCGAGACGGACGCCAGCCACTGGTTTTTGCCGTCTGGAAGAGTTATCCGGAGCCTGGCGGGGAAAAGAAGAGAAGGACGAAAACCTCTCTTGTACAACTCGGACATAACCTCCTTATATTCGGCTCGTTGCTTCTGAACGTCGGCGTTATAATCCTCGTAGAACTGAAGTTTATGCCCACGATATTCCAAAGTCCCACGGCGTCTCCGCGCTTCTCTCATCACCAAGTCTTTGGTCCAAAACCGGTGGAAACAAATAATGACAGCGCGCGGCTTCCCATTCGGACTCGGCTTGGACATGAGGCTGCGGTGGGCTCTATCCAGCTCTGGGGGAGATGGCAAAGTTTGTGTGCCAAAGACGTCCACCAACAGCCGAGAAAAAAATTCAGATGGCCGTGGACCCACATCAAAGGACTCCGGCAGACCCACCAGACGAATATTCAGCCTCCTGCTTCTTCCCTCCAGGTCAGAAAGTTTGTTTTTCAAAAGTTTGTTCTCCTCCTGTATTGACTCGCATGTAACTTCAAGCGCCGCTAGGCGCTGGCTGACGTCCTCCGCGTTGTTTTCAAGGTCGCCAATGCGTTGCTCCTGGTTCGCCACATCTGCTTGAATTTTGTCCAGCTTACCATTAATAAGTTCAAATGAAGCTTTGAAGTCAGCAGCTATGGACATTCTGTGTTGCTCAAGCAAGGCAACAAGTGCAGGGTTAAGGCTGATACTAGCATCCTCAGCTAAGCTGGTGTTAATATTGTTCCCTGCTGCCTCCTTTTCAGTCTGCTTTCTTGTTTTGGACATATTTCAAAACAGATTCTGCACGTATTAAATGTCCAAAACATTAACAGCTTACAGCAAAATAGGGTTTAAAAAGTAAAGAAAAAAATATAGCAGGAGCCAGCAACGCACACACCTACTCCATTGCCAGCACACCTGAAGCCAATCGTCGATGGAAAACAAGCTTAAAGTCTCATGTACTCTCGTAATTCAAATTATTGTTGTGTATCATTTCGTGGTTTACAAACCTTTGTTAGACCTGACTTGGTTTTTAAACTCCCAGAAGACTTTTTTCCTCCTAAATGTCACGTGGTGAAATCTTAAATCAACTGGTTAGTGAATCAGCGTGAAAGTGGGAAATCCCTCCAGTAAAGTAAAACAGTAATTCAGAATCAAAACAAATGCACTGGCAAAACAATGTTGATTTATGGGGTGTGCAGCAATTTGTCAAATGTGTTGTTAAGGCTTAATTCTAGCAATAATGACTCTTAAGACTTGAGGTTTAATGAGAATATCCACAACCAACAGTTGAAGGCAAAAGAAAATATGAGCAGATATTCCCTAACAGAGCACTGTACTCACGATTTTGCTCTGCAAAAATAAAGAGCTATCGATCTGTCGCTTTAGATGCAAATTGATAGCTGAGTGACATTCAAAGGTTTAGGGCCCTATTACAATGGTCTAAGGCACACATTCATGCCACCCTTCCTGTCTTGCAGGGGAAGATTTGTTAGCTTCTGCCAGTGTCACTCCATCTAAATACCTGTAGACGATGCACCCACTACAAGGTGGAGACTTATTTAAGAGGTGTGGCACTGGTGCAAGCTTGGCACACTGCTATTTTAGTGCTTTTCATGTCAATGCACTTCTGATCTACAAAAGGCAGGTCTATTGTCAAAAGCACTTTGTTAATGGTATTTCAGCGGTGCGTTTTAAGATCATAGACCCGCTCCTCCTGACAGGGGCACACAAGGAAACACAGCATCTCCTGGGAGTTTCCATTATTTTACTAGACAGAGTTGTAACAGTTATAATCTAATCAAAGTATTGTTATCAACAATTTAATAATTAAACTTTAATTATCATGTGATGATACCCCAAATAGTTTTTTTTTTTAAAATTCAATCCACGTTTTCATTTTCATCACTAATGTACAGGAGGAGTATTGCCAACATTAAGATAAGATAAGATAAGATAAGCCTTTATTAGTCCCACAATGGGGAAATTCCAGGATTGCAACAGCACAGGGATAACAACACTCAGAAGGCAAGAAAAAAACAAGAGAGACATTAGGCATTATTTAATTTTTAGGGGAATGAATGAATGAATGAACAGAGAGTGTATGTTTTCTTTTTTCACTCCAGTGGTGTGAAGGCAGTCTCCACTGATGGTCTAACTTACCCATATCTATGACGGGATGAATAAATATTACAAAAATGACAATTTTACCCACATTTTTGTACTTTTTTCAAACTCTTCCACTGCCATTACCAGCTTCGTTTTATGACAAATTAAACCAGTTGCTTAGTCAGTTCATGTGGAATAATAGGAAAGCAGGGCTCCATCTAAAGTTACTATATCTGCCTTACTGTATGAAAGGGGAGGACTTCAGTTTCCTAATCTTAGATGGTATTATATGACTGAACAGCTAACATCAGCAACATATTATTTTTGTACAACTTCACCCCCAAGCTTGGGTAAGCATAGAACAAGAAGTTACTCCAGAGTTACCTTTATAGAGTTACTTGTTTCTTCAGATGTTAAAACGCTTAAAAAGCATACAAAAAAATCCCTTCCTGAAAAATACAGTTTACATGTAGGGGATCCTCCAACACTCTCTCAATTCACCCCCATCTGGGGAAATGAACAGTTCCCACCTGGAACAAAAGATGGAGGGTTGAGAGCATGGAAGATGAAAGGCATCCAGAAAGTTAAAGATCTGTACATGGACGGAATCTTACTTACCTTTGACCAATTAGGTGAAAAATATCAAATTCCTTCAAAACACTTCTTTAAATACTTACAAAATTATATGACATCCAAATCCAGACAGTTTATGTATATTCCATCGTTAATAAAAAAAAAAACAGAAGTTTCTCTTGGACATTTGGAAGGTGAAGGTCTACTTTCTACATATTATGATCTATTCTCGTCTACTTCTAAAGATTCAGCAATAGACAGGTTAAACACCTGGAGAAGCGATATTCAAGAAGACAAAAATAAATGAAAATAGACTGGAATGAGGCATGTTTAAAGGCACAAGCATAAACAATAAACACAAGGTTTAAGTTACTTCAGTACAAGTGGTTGATGAGGATGTACACTACCGTTCAAAAGTTTGGGGTCACTTAGAAATTTCCTTATTTTTGAAAGAAAAGCACTTTTTTTCAATGAAGATAACTTTAAACTAATCAGAAATACACTCTATACATTGCTAATGTGGTAAATGACTATTATAGCTGCAAATGTCTGGTTGTTGGTGCAATATCTACATAGGTGTATAGAGGCCCATTTCCAGCAACTATCACTCCGGTGCTCTAATGGTACAACGTGTTTGCTCATTGCGTCAGAAGGCTAATGGATGATTAGAAAACCCTTGTACAATCATGTTAGGTCTGCAATGCTGTAATTGCTGCAAATGGAGGATTCTTTGACGAAAGCAAAGTTTGAAGGAAAAAATTATTATTTCAAATACAAATCATTATTTCTAGCCTTGTCAATGTCTTGACTATATTTTCTATTCATTTTACAACTCATGGTGGTAAATAAGTGTGACTTTTCATGGAAAACACAAAATAATTGTCTGAGTGACCCCAAACTTTTGAACGGTAGTGTACATAACCCCTGTCAAAATTCATCACATGTCGGGGAACATTCCAGACACACGTACTAAATGTTTGAATGAAAAAGGAACCCTTCTTCACTGTCTGTGGGAATGCCCAAAGATCCAGAAATTCTGGAACGACTTCATGGAATGTTTGTCAGAGGGCTTTAATGTCAGCATCCTCCTAAATGTTAAACTACTAAGTGTACTTGGACTTTACCCAGTGGTCATCATACAAACACAGAAACTGATTGAATGAAAGCACCAAGGTGCTGATGCCTCGGTGCCAGGGCCTTGGTGGAGGTATGCATTCTCAGATCATTACCAAAATGTTATGGGTTCCTCTCTAGCCCAAGGAGCACCTCTGGTAAAAATTTTATTCAAATCCATGCAGTAGTTTTGGAGTACACGCATGTGCAGTGAAAATAATCTGCAGTTCACATGTCCATACTGTAAGCGGCAGCCAAGAGCCACCAAACTGATTTGAACAGCTCCAAACACAAAGTAGAGCACTAAACAGCAGAAAGCGATGGAGGTATGTAACTACAAGACAATCAAAGACAAACAGGAGCTTTTGCTGTTTAGTGGTACACGGAGAAAACAGACAGGCAAAAAGTTGGACATTTGTTCTCCCAGTATTGGCAGATTGCTCAGTACTTCCCTGTGGCAGGAGTTTCCAGGTGCATGTGCAGTTCACTGCGACCATTTGCGTGCGAAGAATGTTGGGAGTTGGAGTTTTTAATGAGTTTTACCTCGTCCTTCCTCTACAAAACTAAACAGCAGAACCAATGTGAAAACAGTCGATGCGATGAATAAATGGTGTAGTTGCTGAATACATGTTTGTTTTTTCAGTAACCACTATTTTATAACAGTTCACTAGAGATTGACTGTAACAGGAAGTCATCCATGTGCTATAAAAAAGTCGCACTGCTGCCTCTAGTGGCCTGGCATAGTTATTACAATACCTTTTTTCCTGGCTTCATTGACATTAAAGGTGAGTTAAATTTGTGTTTATTTTGAAAACAAAGCCTTGTCTCGGAATTCTGGCAATATTAAAAGTCGAGAAAATATGGCGATACAATGATACAAGACTTTAGTTCCACTTAATTTTGACCGGGTGAGCTGAAACAGAGAGGCAGACGGACACACACACACACACACACACACACACACACACACACACACACACACACACACACATCCACAGACAGATGCTGATTACCGTATGCCTCTCAGTTTCACCGAGGCATAACTACTGGACTTTGGACTTCTACAAGCCAGAAGAGTCATTGCACTATGTTAGAAGAGTATGGAGGCTCCCTCTATGAAACAATGGATAAAGGAACTTTCACATTGCATTGGTCTGGAAAGACTAACATATATTGCCAAAGGAATGGAAGGAATTTGCAAACCTCTGGGAACCATATGTGAACATTATAGAAGCTGGAAAATAGACTTCATCTGTTAAAATGTGGGATCAATTTTACCTTTCATTTATTTATATAGATTATTTATTTATTTTTTATTTATTTTTGCAGGTTTAGTGTGTGCGTGTACATGTCTGTATTTTGGGGCCATTGTTAATGTGGTCCAATTGTCCATTTGTTGTTTTTGTAACTGTAAAAACAAAAACCAATAAAAATATAGAGAACAATAAGATTTTTACAACAGTGTATGTTGCTATCTTCACAGAAAGTGCAAAATGGCTCCAACCAGAACAATCAAAGAAGTGGACAGTTGAGCAAAGAGTCAAGTACTAGGGGTGGGAAACACGAGGGACCTCAGGATACAATGCATATTGCGATACTTGGGTCACAATACAGTACTATCACGACACTATGGGTGGCTAAAAAGTTCATAGGCTGACGAAGGAGTTATGTCTTTGAGGATCAAGAAGAGAGCTTCTACACCGCAGGGATCCAAGTGCTGCAACACCGATGTTGAAAAATATGTTGAAAAATAAACCACATTTGGTCAAATTATACCACTGCATCATGGTCAGCCAGTGAACTTTTCAGCCCCCCTCGTATGATTGCTTAAGTATTGCAATGCCATATATTGTCTATATACAGTAGTGTGACAAAGTGTTTGCCCCTTCCTGATTTCTCATTTTTTTGTAGGTTTGTCACACTTAAATGTGTCAGATCATCAAACAAATTTAAATATTAGACAAAGATAACACAAGTAAAGACAAAATGTAGTTAAATGAAGGTGTTTATTATTAAGGGAAAAAAAAATCAAACCTACATGGTCCTGTGTAAAAAAAGTGATTGCCCCCTAAACCAAATCACTGGTTGGGCCACCCTTAGCAGCAACAACTGCAAACAAGCGTTTGTGATAACTGGCAATGATCTTTTACAGCGCTGTAGAGGAATTTTGAGCCTCTCATCTTTGCAGAATTGTTGTAATTCAGCCACATTGGACGGTTTTCAAGTATGAACCACCTTTTTAAGGTGATGTCACAGCATCTCAGTCGGATTCATGTCAGGACTTTGACTAGGCCACTCCAAAGTCTTCTTTTTTTTTTTCTTAAGCCATTCAGAGGTGGACTTGCTGGTGTGTTTTGGATCATTATCCTGCTGCAGAACCCAAGTGTGCTTCAGCTTGAGGTCACAAACAGATAGCCGGACATTCTCCTTCAGGATTTTTTGGTAGACAGCAGAATTCATGGTTCCATTTACCACAGCAAGTCTCCCAGGATCTGAAGCAGCAAAACAGCCCCAGACCATCACACTACCACCACCATATTTTACTGTTGGTATAATGTTCATTTTCTGAAATGCTGTGTTACTTTTACGCCAGATGTAATGGGACACACATCTTCCCAAAAGTTTAACTTTTGTCTCATCAGTCCACAGAGTATTTTCCCAAAGTCTTGGGGTCATCAAGATGTTTTCTGGCAAAACTGAGACGAGCCTTTGTTATTTTTGCTCAGCACTCATGCAGGCCATTTTTGCCCAGTCTCTTTCTTATGGTGGAGTCATAAACACTGACCTTAACTGAGGCAAGTGAGTCTTGCAGTTCTTTGGATTTTGTTGTGGGGTCTTTTGTGACCTCTTGGATGAGTCATTGCTGCGCTCTTGGAGTAATTTTGGTTGGCCGGCCACTCCTGGGAAGATTCACCACTGTTCCATATTTTTGCCATTTGTGGATAATGGCTCTCACTGTAGTTTGCTGGAGTCCCAAAGCTTTAGAAATGGCTTTATAACCTTTTCCAGACTGATGGATCTCAATTACTTTGTTTCTCGTTTGTTCTTGAATTTCTTTGGATCGCAGCATGATGTCTAGCTTTTTAGGATCTTTTGGTCTACTTCATTTTGTCAGGCAGGTCCTATTTAAGTGATTTCTTGATTGAGAACAGGTGTGGCAGTAATCAGGCCTGGGTGTGGCCAGAGAAATTGAACTCAGCTTTCCAAAGATCTGATAAACCACAGTTAATTTAGGCTTTAGCGGGGGGGAGTCACTTTTTCACACAGGGCCATGTACACATGTGGACAGAATTGTTGGTACCCCTCTGTTAATGAAAGAAAAACCCACAATAGTCACAGAAATAACTTGAATCTGATAAAAGTGGTAATAAATAAAAATTCTATGAAAATTAACCAATGAAAATCAGACAATGCTTTTGAATTGTGGTTCAACAGAATTATTTTTAAAAACAAACTCATGAAATAGGCCTGGACAAAAATGATGGTACCCTTAACGTAATATTTTGTTGCACAACCTTTTGAGGCAATCACTGCAATCAAACGATTTCTGTAACTGTCAATGAGACTTCTGCACCTCTCAGCAGGTATTTTGGCCCACTCCTCATGAGCAAACTGCTCCAGTTGTCTCAGGTTTGAATGGTGCCTTCTCCAGATGGCATGTTTCAGCTCCTTCCACAGATGTTCAGTAGGACTTCAGGGTTCATAGAAGGCCACTTTAGAATAGTCCAATGTTTCGCTCTTAGCCATTCTTGGGTGTTTTTAGCTGTGTGTTTTGGGTCATTATCCTGTTGCAAGACCCATGACCTGCGACTGAGACCAAGCTGTCTGACACTGGGCAGCACATTTCTCTCTAGAATACCTTGATAGTCTTGAGATTTCATTGTACCCTGCACAGATTCAAGACACCCTGTGCCAGATGCAGCAAAGCAGCCCTAGAACATAACAGAACCTCCTCCATGTTTCACAGTAGGGACAGTGTTCTTTTCTTGGTATGCTTCATTTTTGCGTCTGTGAACATAGAGCTGATGTGCCTTTCCAAAAAGTTCCAGTTTTGTCTCGTCTGTCCATAGGACATTCTCCCAGAAGCATTGTGGCTTGTCAACATGCAGTTTGGCAAATTCCAGTCTGGCTTTTTTATGATTTGTTTTCAACAGTGGTGTCCTCCTTGGTCGTCTCCCATGAAGTCCACTTTGGCTGAAACGACGACGGATGGTGCGATCCAACACTGATGTACCTTGACCTTGGAGTTCACCATGAATGTGTTTAGAGGTTGTTCTGGGCTCTTTTGTTACCATTCGTATTATCCGTCTCCTCCTGCGGCCACGTCCAGGGAGGTTGGCTACAGTCCCGTGGATCTTAAATTTCTGAATAAAATGTGCAACTGTAGTCACAGGAACATCAAGCTGCTTGGAGATGGTCTTATAGCCTTTACCTTTAACATGCTTGTCTATATTTTCTTTCTAATCTCCTGAGACAACTTTCTCCTTTGCTTCCTCTGGTCCATGTTTATTGAGGTACACACCATGTCACCAAACAGCACAGTTGACTACTTGTCACCCTTTAAATAGGCCGACTGACTGATTACAAGTTTGTGGAAACCTGTGATGTTAATTAGAGGACACATCTTGGTTGAACATGTCTCTATGGTCACATTATTTTCAATCTTTTCTAGGGGTACCATCATTTTTGTCCAGGCCTGTTTCATGAGTTTATTTTTTAAAGTAATTCTGTTGAACCACAATTCAAAAGCATTGTCTGATTTTCATTGGTTAATTTTCATAGAATTTTTATTTATTACCACGTTTGTCAGATTCAAGTTATTTCTGTGACCATTGTGGGTTTTTCTTTCATTAACAGAGGGGTACCAACAATTTTGTCCACGGCTGTAGGTTTGGATTTTTTTTTAACCCTTTTCATTTATTTTCTTTATTGTATTTCGAATGTGTAACATCGCGCCCTCAGTGACAGTAATGTAGAAAACATTGTTAAGAAAAATAAAATAAAATATATATATATATATGTATATATATATATATATATATATATATATATATATATATATATATATAAAAAAAACACGGTTTGGATTTTTTTTTACCCTTAGTAATAAACACCTTCATTTAAAAACTGCATTTTGTGTTTGCTTGTGTTATCTTTGTCTAATATTTCAATTTGTTTGATGATCTGAAACCTTTAAGTGTGACAAACCTACAAAAAAATTGAGAAATCAGGAAGGGGCAAACACTTTTTCACACCACTGTAATTAATAAAAGATTGGTACATGTGTTTAGGGATTGGTGCATCATCACGCGTGCCAAATATTGTGATTCTCTGCCGGATCGATCTTTTGCCCCACCCCTAGTACCATCTAATGGACTGAAAAGTCAACTGTTTTTTAATTATACAACAGTTCCGACCAAGCAATTTGATTGGACAATAGGGATTCCAGGAGTTACTAAAATCCATGATAATTGCACTCCAGTCTCACTGGAGATGTATCACTCCACTTCAAAGGTGTTCATGTAGCCGTGTTAAATACCTTAATTTTCACAGTAAGGCGCTGTTTGAAAAGATTTCTTACCTGACCCAGAAGGCCCACCCTTTTGAAAAAAAGCTTTATTCAGGTTACAGTCTGCCTTGTATTAACATCATGAAGCTATTTCACATCTGTTCAAAAAACAGGCAGTGTTAGAGTTGGATTATTGTCTCGATTAACAAACCACAATACCTTTGTGGTGATGGACTCTGTTTCATCTGAAAGTGCGAAGAAATGCAAGCGAAATGTGCTAAATCGCTAGCATGCTAACTGCTAGCCACCAGCTAACTACTGCCATTGGCTACGTTTTGATCTCGAGTCTTCTGTAGGACCGGCTCAACAGGTATACGTATGTTTTATAAACACTTATTACTTTTGCACTTGACAATATTTAGTTTGTTTACATGTGTGTGAAATGACAATAGACGTCTTCATGCTGCTTGAGATGTTTAGCATCAGTTACTGGCTACATTTAGAGGGGACTATTTTTTTTCTCAGCTGTGCAAAATAACTGGTTAAACAAACAAATCTTAATATTTTGTCCAGCATTGCTGTCATTTAATAAATTGTGCTTGTGGAACTGTTGTATAAAAGCAATATTACACTTGAGGTTGTTACGGTAGTGGAGGGCACGAGACCTATCACACCCGCAGTTACTATATTCATTGATACAGTACTCCCTCTTGTGTAATATTTCTTAATTATTCTGGTACCTAAATAGATAAGTTTGTATTTGAATATTTATTAACAATTTTTAATAAAGTATAATGATATTATGTCTCTGAATTGATACAGTATCACCACCACAAAGTATCGCAATACACCGATGCATTGATTCCCCCGTTGAGTATATCTTTAGCTTGAGAAACGGAGACCTCACAGGTCCTCCACTGGCAAATTAACTAAATGACTCTATGAAGAGACTGGCTGTGTTGGGTAGAGTAATAAACATTGATAACTCTCAGCCTTAGAGTTAACATGATAAATTTGACTCGCAATTTGATAAGCTAGCACCAAGTCACAGAGGTTATTTTGCAGTTTTCTTTTTTATTCACATAACTATGAATAAGTTACGTCAAAAAGAAAAGTCAGAGTCATGGTCAGCCAGTATAGTTGTGATCTAAAGTGTTTGTGTAACACCACCGATGACAGTATTTGGTATGCACCTCACTCAGCCGACGAAAGCACTTCAGATCAGCCTGCCACAAGTTGCTCTGTAATCTCCCCATGAGCCCAGAGCTTGGTTACATCAGCTATCACACACTCCTGCTGCTTCTACCGCTGAGCTGCACACAGTTTTATTTACTGCCACTTCAGACCCCATGACACTGCACAGATCACTGCAGTGAAAAACAACGTGCACTACATCCTGAATGAATATCAGTTCTTCTGTCTGGTTCTAGTTTGACATCTTGATCACTTGTATTGTTTGGTTCTGATATTTTTGTTGTGTGTTCACAGGCAACCGGCCTCTCGGTTGTAATTGGTGTGAGTAATTGGGCTGTGTTTTACAGGACTACGCCGTTTCCACTGTGCCAGTGCTGGAGGGGCTACACCTGAAGAGCTTCTGCAGCATGGGAGGACCAGGCCTTATTGTGATCGGCTCCAGTGAACCAGCGCAAAAAGCCCTGAAAGTATGTGTACTTATGTATGTATGCCATGACTGTGCACTCCCAAGCTGTCGTCATGGAAACCATTGAATCAGTGCTTTGGCTTTGTTTTCTTTACTCTGACGCACATTGGCACAGTGGATTCATTTTTTCATCCTTCAGTTGACTCTCTGCTTGATCCCATTTGTATGAACTACCCTGTGCTTTTTTTTCTACCCCCTTTGTCTCTGCACAGTATACAGCAAGAATAACACTACAAGACAGGACATCACACGTGTTGATTCAGAGCGGGCTCGCTAACTTACGGCCCGATAGTGTGCTCCAAGTGCAAGCACATCACAACCACCTGTCACTTTAATCCTCCTTCATTAATTCATGTTTTGGAATGCCCCGGGCACTTACCCTCCGGCTTCAATTACGAGGCTATTGTCCTTCCATTAAACAGCTGGAGCTCATTACTGCATAAAAGGCTTCTGAATTGATTGAGCCCTTGTCGCAGAAATGAAAAACCTAGGGAATGCTGGGACACAGTTTATACTCTGGCATGGGCAGATTAGGAGCTGTTTACATTAGGGGTGTAATAAATCTGGACCCCTTCCTTTCATGGAATTATCCAGAAAATCCACAGTTCCCAGTGTGATATGGATTTGCACGCATCCATATAATGTATATGTGATTATACTGGTATGAAGACTTGCAGACTAGCGCCTATACACTCATGGCACAGAACCCCTCTGGCAGCACTCCTGGTTTGCCCCCTAGTGTGACATCTCCCTCTACTGGCAAAGCTAATAAAAAGGGTTAACATAAGCCAAATATAAGTTGTTTGTTGTATCTCTGGAGGAGTTAAGGCGAGACTATCAAACAACACCTAATGAGGATAAGTTCTTGAGAAGGGAACAGGGTCAAAGTTGTCATTTAGTAAACTTGTTTGCATTGCTGAAGTGTACAAAGAACCTACTGAAGCACAGATTCTAATACATTTTATATTCTAGCATCAACTCATTAAGATTCCTGCCTGTTTGATCACCCCAGTAATTAGCTACTGGAACGAGGAGTGGCCGCGAGCGAGGCTTAATGACAGACTCTTTGCTTTCTAATTACGCCTTACGTCACCCTCGGTTGCAGCAATTAACTCCTGTTTTAAAGGACTTTTTAACAGCACTGGATTTGTAATTAGATAATGTTATCTCTGTGTGAGGAGCATGATCTTTATGAATGGAGATTTAATGAATTCAGACTGCTTGTTTTGGATGGAGAAGTGTCTCTTATGACGACAGGGATCCCTGTTAGTCCAGCTAATTCAATCTGTCTTTAGGGGGTTACACTTTATTTCGATGAAATATTTTCTCAAGCAAGAAGATACAGATGTAAGTTTAGATAACTTGTGCATAATTTGAGATAATGGGGTCAAAGATTCCTTATTTGATTTGCCTTTCTTTTTATATTCTTGCTCATCTGTTCCCAGGCAGGCTCCATGCATGTTGTGTCCATGTTTAGCTTCATGTTTACCGGATGGGTTTCGTCATCCATCGGCTTGTGTCACTGCCCAGCTTCACTCATGATGAAGTCATGGTCCCCGAAATACGACCCATGCCAGAGACTGCAGCACCCACTCCCTGTAATCTCGCACACTGTCCCCTCCTTAAGGCAGGCTGTCTGGTAGGATTTGGATCACCAGTCAGCCTTTCACTCAGCCTTGTTTGATTCATGAGGTCATTACTCTCTGCTGGTCAGGGTTTGACATTCACTTCAAGGATACTTAAGCACGGCAGTTATATAGATGATGAAGTCATAACATAGTGTTGGAAGAGCAATTCCTGATTACAAGCATGCCTAGATACACAAGAAAGAAAATCTCTATGTATTTCTGTATATATTTTTTATATATATTGTGTGTGTGTGTGCACGAGTGTGTTATTTATCACTATATTATAGTAACCACTAAGGGTGTAACGGTACATGTATTTGTATTTGTATTTTTCGGTATGGCACCTTCGGTTCAGTGTAGAGGCATACCGAGGTTCCATACGGACCATGTTGAGTGACGGACAGGAATTGCCTCACACCATACATGTAAACAAACAGTGCAGCCCAGGGAGAAGCCAGAGCTTGAAGACCCTGGGAACACTTTGGCTTTCCGGTGAAATATGTGAACGGACCCAGGCAAGTGAATAAGACGAAAACAGCATCGGATATGCTTTTGGCAGTATGTTTACCTTGTTAACTCATTTGAAAAAGCACCACACAAACGTGCAGCACACACACACAAAAAAAAAACTAGTCCGGTACAAGCACAGCTTCCAGCAACATTTAGACAGCCTCTCAAGGGTTGTCTCAGATTGAGCCAAAGCAATAACAAATGCCACTGGTGTTTTTATAGCAGCGGATCTAAGGCCATATTCAGTTGTTAAGAACACTGGGTTTAAACATAAGCTGAAGGTAACTGAGCCCTGGTATGAAGTTCCTTGCTGTGCTCACTTCAGCCAGAAAATAATACCATCCTTTTAAGAAAAAGCTAAATCTGTTAATGCTGCACTTTAGACCTGTGTTTTTCAAGGGTGCCCTGGTATGTTCAGATTTTTGTGGGATATTATTTAATTTAATTTCTTAATTGTTCAAAAAATGGCAAATAATTTGCTGTTGCTGTGCATGAGTTCCTTCAGAACCTATATACAACAATGACAAATTATTAACCAATTAACAAGTGAAATTAGATAATTAATTTCCCACAGAAACCTGAACATATCAGAGCACCCTGGTTATAAACACTGCTTCAGGCGATAAGAAACTTTAATTTCCTAAAAACAAACGAATAATTCAGACTATTCAAACTTCTATTGTTGCACTTGTCTGCATCATTCATTTGCTAAAAAGATAATTTATTTGTTTTATTGTATACATTTTATTTATTGGAGAATTTACTGGTGGCAGTTTGTAGGGTTTTTTGTCAAAGCTGTTCCCGCTTATACAAAAGATAAGCAGTTTTATGTTTTGCATTTTGTTTCCTTACTGTACCGAAAATGAACCGAACCGTGACCTTAAAAGCAAGGTACGTACCAAACCGTGATTTTAGCGTATTGTTACACCCCTAGTAACCACTACATACAGTGAATGATGATTTGTCAGTTATCCAAGTACCAATGTGTGAGTTCTGAGCACCAGGATTCCTTTTCTGTATGTAATCATGGTGCCTTCAGTCAGCTATGTATGGTGTTAAAGAGCAGCAGCTGACAGCAAAGACATTTGCAAGGTACAGTGTGTGACATTTACTGACATCTAGCAGTCAAATCAGACATAGTGACGACCTCAAACGCCCACCAGCCACCCGTTCATAATTGATTCTGGTGGCTTGGTGGCCACGAGGTGCCAGAAGTCTCCCAAATTAAAATTGGCTGATGCGCGTTCATCTGCAACTGGATTTAGTAGCTTATAGGTGAATATTTCAACATTATGCATTTGTTTCCCCTTTCTCTGACTTGTCTGTTTCACTAGGCACACAAGGATGTCTGTCCATTCAGAGTTACTGTAGTGAAATGGCAATGCAAATGTGTCTGTTCCTTAGTACTGTATATATGGACCTGCCACAACATAGATATAAATGGGTCACTTTAAGAGAATCTCAGGGACTTCTGTTTTTGGTTATACACTGCACCTTGGTTTGCAGTTGCAATTGGTGCTAGCATCCTGTGACTGCCTCAGTACCACATGAAATCCCCTCGGGTAGGGGTCTGTAACCTTTACAAGCTAAAGAGCCATTTTGCCCCTCGCTGACTAAAATTGAATTACCTGAGAGCCGTAACAGTTATTTGACCTTTAAAATAACCATTATGCTGCTTATAAATGTTTATATATAGCACTGAATATACAAGAAATGTAGTTTGTGACATTACAACAGTTAAGAAAATTGATGGATCTTTATTGCTATTATGTGTTGAAACTATTAAAAAATCAGACTGTTCTGAAAAAATTCTTATATGGCCTTCTTTAAAATTACTTAAAAAGCCAAACTGTGCAGTCCTTCTCATATATGAGCAATTAAATTAAATGAAAAACTAGCTCACTTGGAAATAAATACACCATAATGGTTGTGTGCTTGTTCTGGAAATGTCTTTTAACATTGGATTTTTTTGTTATTTTCCATTTTCTCACCATATAACAAACATACCAGTAAAGCCCAATTCACTGTGGCACAAAGGCGTCGCTGCATCATCATCTCCCCTTCCACAGAGGATGAGCACAGACCAAGAGCATGCAGCCATCTCATTTTGAGATGTAATTGCAGGGGGCCACAACATGGGGGCGCTGGAGCCGCAGGTTGCCTTCCCCTGCCCTTGGGGCATTGAGAAAGATTCTTTGTTAAATTTACCACAAAATACAACCAAACTCAGTGTGAATGTCATTACAGTCAAGATATTAGAGATATGGTTTCCAGTGAAAACCATAGTAGACAGGACAGTGATCCTAGTATTTTGACCGGAGACTTTGATGAACGCCTACAAAATATTTATTGTACACTAACATCAAGTGAGTTAAGCTTCATTTCATCTTAGTTTTGAAGCCACATCATCTAGGATTTGTCTGCCTTGTAGGCACTGGGCTGGAGACACACTTTGACACACATGGGAACATGCTTTCTAGGATAACTCGAACGCCGATTCAAGGTGTTGAATTGGTCAAAAATGCTGCTGAGGTTTGTTTTGTCCCATCAGTGTTTGACACATTAAGCAGACTAGTTTCACCAACGCACCAACGCATTTCACCAACGCCCCTCATGGATTGCCACTTTATCATGGTGGGGGGTTTGTGTGCCCTAGTGATCCCAGGAGCTATGTTGTCCGGGCAGTTTGCCTCTGATAGGGTCACCCAAGACAAACTGGTCCTGGATGAAGGGCCAGACTAAGAATGATCCAACAGACTCCCATGATGAATGTTAGAACAAGGATTCAGTGTACCCCACCCAGTATGGGGTTACCGGGGCCCCACCCTGGAGCCAGGCTTGGGGGAGGGGCTTGATGGCTAGCATCTGGTGGCTGGGTTTCCGCCCATGGGACCCGGCCAGGCTCAGCCCGAATGAGTTACATGGGTCCGCCCTCCGGTGAGCTCACCACCTGCAGGAGGGACCATGGGGGCCCGGTGCTGTGTGGATCAGGTGGCGGTCAAAGGCGGAGACCTTGGCGGTCTGATCCCAAGCTTCCTAAACTGGCTTTTGGGACGTGGAATGCCACCTCTCTGGTGGGGAAGGACCCTGAGCTGGTGCATGAGGTTGAGAGATACTGGCTAGAAAAAGTCAGCCTCACCTCAACACACAGCTCTGGTTCCGGAACCAGTCTCGTGGAGAGGGGTTGGAGCTTGGCCTACTCTGGAGTTGCCCTGGGTGAGAGGCGACGAGCAGGGTGGGTATTCTTGTATCCCCCCCCCCACTTTGCGGCTTCTATACTGGAGTTTTCCCCGGTGGATGAAAAGGTTGTTTCCCTGCGCCTTTGGGTTGGGAAACAGGTCCTGACCATCATTTGTGCCTGTGCACCAAATGATGGTTCAGAGTACGCACCCTTTTTGGAGTCTCTGACTGGGGTGCTGGAGAGTGCTCCTCTTGGAGACTCCATTGTCCTACTGGGGGACTTCATTTCGCACGTGGGCAACAACAGTGAAACCTGGAGGGGGGGTGATTGGGAGGAACGGCCTGCCTGATCTGAACCCGAGTGGTGTTCAGTTATTGGACTTCTGTGCTAACCATAGTTTGCACATAACGAACACCATGTTCAAGCATAAGGGTGTCCATATGTGCACCTGGCACTAGGACACCCTAGGTCGCAGGTCGATGATCGATTGTTATTGTGTCCTCAGACCTGCAATTGTATGTCTTGGACACTCAGGTAAAGAGAGATAGCAGAGCTGTCAACTGATCACCACCTGGTGGTGCATTGGATCTGATGGCAGGGGAGGATGCCATTCAGACCTGGCAGACCCAAACGTATAGTGAGGGTGTGCTGGGAACGTCTGGCTGAGGCCGCTGTCCGGGAGGTCTTCAACTCCCACCTCCGGAAGAACTTCAACCACATTCCGAGGGAGTCTGGAGACAAGGAGTCTGAATGGGCCATGTTCTCTACCTCCATTGTTGAAGCGGCTGCCCAGAGCTGCGGCCGCAAGGTCGTCAGAGCATCTCATGGTGGCAACCCTCGAACCAAGTGGTGGACACCAGTGGTGAGGGGGGCCAATAAGCTGAAGAAAGAGTCCTATCAAGCTTGGTTGGCTTGTAGGACTCCCGAACCAGCTGAGATGTACCAATAGGCCAAGCGGAGTGCAGCTTGGGTGGTTTCTGAAGCAAAAACTCGGGTATGGGAGGTGTTTGGTGAGGCCATGGAACAAGACTTTTGGTCGACCTCAAAGAGATTCTGGCAAACTGTCCAGCGGTTCAGGAGGGGGAAGCAGCTCCCTGTCCACACTGTGTATGGTGCGGATGGGGCACTGCTGACTTCGACTGGGGATATTGTCGGGCAGTGGAAGGAATACTTCGAGGATCTCCTCAATCCCAGTTACATGCCTTCCACAGAGGAAGCAGGGCTTGGGGATGAGGGGGACGACTCTCCTATCACAGGGGCTGAGGTCGCCAAGGTAGTTAAAAATCTCTTTGGTGGCCGGGTCCCAGAGGGTGGACGAGATTTGCTCTGAGTACCTCAAGGCCCTGGATGTTGTAGGGCTGTCATGGTTGACACGCCTCTGCAACATTGCGTGGAGGTCGGGGGCAGTGCCTTTGGCATGGCAAACCAGAGTGGTGGTTCCTCTCTTCAAAAAAGGGGACCGGAGGGTGTGCTCCAACTTTAGAGGGATCACACTCCTCAGCCTCCCTGGGAAGGTCTAGCCAAGGTACCGGCCGTTGGTTGAATCTCGGATTCAGGAGGAGCAATGTGGTTTTCGTCCTGGCCGTGGCACATCGGACCAGCTCTTTACCCTCTCGAGAATCCTTGAGGGTTTGTGGGAGTTTACCCAACCAGTTTACATGTGTTTTGTGGACTTGGAGAAGGCATTTGATCGTGTCCCTCATGTTTTTTTGTGGGGGGTGCTTCGGGAGTATGGGGTATCGGGCTTGTTGTTATGAGCTATTTGGTCTCTGTACGACCGTTGTGGGAGTTTGGTTCGTATTGCCAACACTTGGTCAGACTCATTCCCAGTGAGAGTTGGACTCCGCCAGGGCTGCCCTTTGTCACCGATCCTGTTCATAATTTTTATGGACAGAATTTCTAGGCGCAGCCAGGGAATGGAGGATGTCATGCTTGGTGACCACAGGATCTTACCTCTGTTGTTTGCAGATGATGTTGTCCTGCTGGCTTCATCCAGTAATGACCTACAGGTCTTACTGGGACGGTTTGCCGCTGAATGTGAAGCGGCTGGGATGAGAATCAGTACCTCCAAGTCCGAGTCCATGGTCCTCAGCCAGAAAAGGGTGGATTGCCCTCTCCGGGTTGGGGACAAGCTCCTGCCCCAAATGGAGGAGTTTAAGTAGTAAGTCTTGGGGTCTTATTCACGAGTGAGGGGAGAATGGAGCAAGAGATTGACAGATGGATTGGAGCAGCATCTGCAGTGATGTGGACGTTGTACTGGTGTCTTGTGGTGAAGAGGGAGCTAAGCTCTAAGGCAAAGCTGTCGATTTACCAGTCAATCTACGTTCCTACCCTCATCTATGGTCATGAGCTTTAGGTAATGACCAAAAGAACGGGATCGCGGATACAAGCGCTGAAATGAGCTTTCTTTGTAGGATTGCTGGACTCACCCTCAGAGATAGGGTGAGGAGCTCAGTCATCCGGGAGAGGCTCAGAGTAGAACCACTGCCCCTCCACATTGAAAGGAGCCAGTTGAGGTGGTATGGGCATCTGATCAGGATGCTTCCTGGACACCTCCCACTTGAGGTGTTTCGGGCATGTCCCTCTGGGAGGAGCCCACGGAACAGACCCAGGACTCACTGGAGAGACTATGTCTCCCAGCTGGTGTGGGAACGCCTTGGTATCCTCTATGAAGAGCTGGAGCAGGTAGCTGGGGAGAGGGAAGTCTGGGCTTCTCTGCTTGAACTGCTGCCTCCGCAACCCGGACCTCCAGAAAAGCAGTAGAAGATGGATGGATGGATGGAGTTTCACCAACGCCTTGAAACTTGCCAGATGATCGATTGTAGGCTTGGTGTGTCCCAGGCCTTAAATAAAAAGATGCTTTATTGAAAGGTTTCCTGGAAAGGATCGCTGAAGTAAACATGTTCATACCTGGTACCAAACAAGAGATTATACTGATTACACCAGTGGAGGGCAGGTTGGGTCCAGGAAATTGTCAGTGTTTGAGTAAACTGTTCAAGATTGTCAGTGGCCAAATGGAGGTTTGTTGCCTTCCAGTAAATATTTTGTTTGAGCAGCCCTTATAGTGCACATTCTGCTGCCCATTTGCCACTCTACATATTAACTGGAATTTGGCCGATGTCCATGTGTAAGTCACTGTTGATTTGTTGTGGCGTTACTCTGGAGAGTCAGGTTGACTGTGTGCCTTTGGCTCCTTTCACCTAATAACTATAATAAAGATGGTCTTTGTGTGTCTTAAAATATGCAAAAATGACCAGGCATTTTGTTGGTATTCAAAAAGATTCAAAGATTTTATTTGTCAATATTATTATACGTACAGAACATACAGGAGAATTGAAATGGCGTTTCTGTCTCTCTTCAGTGGTGTGCACAATATAAAAAGAAAAGGAATAAGGCTGGAAAAACAACAGCAGTCTATGTACAGTAATGCTACCCCTAGTGCAAATAGCCACAAAAGATAGACCCAGACCTCCCATAGTGCACATAAAAATAAACGATGAGACCCAGCAATCCTATATACAAAAAAGTAGAGCAGTAATACTTGTACCAAGTTCAATGTGGTAGTGTAGATGCAGACAGTGACACATAGGACTGCACTTGGTCAGTATTGCAATAACAGACAGCAGCAGATATGCGGTTTGTGCAAATGGTTGCAGTAAAGTGCAGAGACATACAGCAGCAAATGCATTACCGTTGGTGTGCCAGTCTTTCTGTGCCAACAGCTGAGGTAGTTATTGTGCAGGTGAGTGCGTTACGGGGGGGTTGAGGGTGGACAGAGTTCAGGGTCCTGATGGCCTGATGAACAAAGCCGTTTAGCAGTCTTGTGGAGTGGGCCCGGAGGCTCCAGTACCTTTTCCCCAAGGGCAGGGAGCTGAAGAGCGAGTGTGAGGGGTGGGAGGTGTCGCCTGCAATGTTGATGGCTCTGCGGGTGAGGTAGATGTCCAAGAGGGGGGGCAGAGGGGCACCGATGATCTTGCTGGCTGCTTTCACTGTACGTTGTAGCGTCTTTCGGCAGGAGGTGGTGCAGCTTCCATACTGCTTCCACGGTATGCTGCATCCTTTCATAGTGAACAAAAATTTGTCAATTAAATTTGTCAGTTAACCTGTTAATTGGATTTTGGGAGTTAGAACTTTTCACAGTATTCTTCTTTCAGCATTGTGTCTTCAAACTTTTTTTTCTGAGTAAATTAAAAGTAAGGCAGAAATTATTGTGATCTTTGGTGGAGTCAACATTAAATCTCTGTCCTGCCACTCTTTAATACGCCTGTGTGTGACAGCCGGCTTTGGCGCTCACGCACATGGGCTGTACTGTTTTCATGTAGGGCCACCGTAATTGTGCAACACACCCACAAGTGGCCTGGGAGCTATCAGGTTACGCACACGCACGTGCATGCACACAAGCCAAATGCAGTCCAGCTTGCAGCCCTGCACTCATCACATTTGGTTTTGATAGTTACAGGACTTGCTCATGTAGAAGTAGAGAATCAAAATGTTTTATCGCAAAGAACAACTTTCTCATCGCTGATGCAATGCAAGAGGTCATTTTCTGTTTGTGTTGCACTGACCCACCCAGACTTCCCTCATGTGCTAAATTGAGTCCAAGCCTTGGACAGCTTTGTCCTTATTTATCGAAGTGATTCACTTCTCATACCAACCACACAATTGTTCTTCAGTTTATTCCTTAAAGAAGCACTGAGCCTGGCAGTAACCAAAAAAAAGTCACTTCCTGTGTGCTTCATAGGTTTTCCCAGGAACTGACTTAGAACAGCACATTCATTGTTGGGCTGGGGAGGAATCTGTGACTATTTACATGGAAAGAGCTCTGTTTTCTCTGCAGAGGGAGTCAGAGTACATATGTCTTAGTGCCAGTGATATAATGCAGAGTAATGCATATTTGTATATAAATCTGGCAGGAATTGGCTTTTCCCATCTATGTTAAACGCCCTGGTGTTAGCGTTTTAAGTCAAGCCAGTCAGTGGGAAGTGAAATGAAATCATCTATAGCTACAAAGACCATTGTGCTCTTAAAGCACCACTTTCTTCCACATTTGTAGCTGTGAGGTCATCTCTTTTGGTCTCAGCCCATCTTCCAACACTTTATGTACGTCAAGAGACGTCACACTTTTTCCATTTAACAATAAGAACTCCTTTTACATTCTTTAAAGATTTACTGATAGCCTTTGACCGATTGTCTGCAGTCAGCTAGCTCAGTTTCCCCATGACCGAAGACGAAGGGAGAGGTCAGTAAGCAGCGTAGAAGTACTCCTAAAATGAATTGTTCCTGGTGGAAAATATCTATATTTGAGTTAAATCTCACCTCTCGGAATGTCTTCTCTAAATGTTGACACAGGATATTTTTTTTTTCTAGTCTTCTATATTCCCGCCCCTACTTGCCTGTGAGGTAAACGTTCACAGATGTTTTGCTCATAAACATTAAGAGGCACCTGCCTCTCATCTGGTCATAACATCCTCACCCGCAGACTTCCACTTCACAGTCTCCCCCCCCCCCCCGCTGCCTGTCCCACCGATTACCTTCAGATTACATAAATAACATGACATCTGCTGAGGAGGAATGTCTGGCTGCTCCTGTGCTCCCCATTAACACCCCACCCACCCACCCACACACACACACACACACGTTTGGCCTGTGGAGGATGTTGTGCTGCCTTCAGTATTATGGCCTTGCTTCTCTTTGAAAGCAGGCGATGGACTCAGCTGCTTCGTGGCTGTCCTTCTGAATATCACGTGGACTCTCAGCGGTTGTTTATTCATCGTGTAAAAATATTAAAATCTCTCCTCACTCAGAAATATTTATGCTTTCTCTGAGTTTCTCTGAGACTGAGCCCCATTAGCCTCAGAGCTAATAATGACAGTCACAAAAAACTTTAAAACAGTTTTATTTAAGACGCTGCACTAAGAAGCAAAAAAAAAAAAAAAAGTCATGGTTTTGCAGGATTCATCCCAGCACCGTATGAGTTGTAAAGCTGCAGCAGTAGGTGTTTCTGGCTAAATAATGTGCATAAAAATGTCTTGATTTTGTTTGTGTGTAGTTTTTAGTCCAGTGCTTTTAAACAAAACTTGCTTTTAAAGTTTTTTTTTTTTTTAATACAGGCTAGACAATTAAAAACTGAACATGTTCTACTGGTGACTAAATTGTTCTCGATGCCCTTCTGTGCTGTTACTTCTTGATAAACACGTGTCGGCAGTTGTTGGTAGATGAACACCGGAGACGCTCTCATTCTATCACCGTCATCCATACAAGCTCATCTGGTCAGACAACGTCCACTGACAGTCAGGGATCAGAATCTCATTTTCATTGGAGCTAACATAGCTACAGGCCTGACTAAAAGTTTTGCTTTCACCATAAAGCTGCTTCTCACTGGCTCCCCCCCCCCCCCCACACACACACACTGTTTGGCTGCGCTTCAGACCCAGAACTTGTAAAGGAATTAGTTACATATTTTATTGGAAGCCTGAATAACTGGAGGTTGTCACTGCAAAGCTGTTAGCCTGGTATTGATTTGCTTTTCAAATAAGGGAAAATGTATATGTTTTGCTATCTGGGATTGTGTTGGTGCTTTAACTTTATTGTTGGGATTGTTGCTGTCCTGCTTTCTGCACAGATGCCACCTGTAGTGAGATGGGGGGCATTTACCAGAGAGTAGTCTAGCAGTGGCCTTTGCTGTGCTTTAAAAAACACACACACACACACACACAAAAAATCTGCAATCAATCAAATAAGGGGCTGTGCTTCAAAATGAGACACTGGAGCCATTCATAACAAGTCTTTAAAACTACATATGTATGTTTTTGAGGATTTCAAAAATCAAAATGACTGGAAACACCCAAAATAGGACCTCTAATGTCTTTTTCTCTTCTGTCTCCCCTGTGGTTTTGTAGATCATGCAACAAATGAGCGACCATCGCTACGACAAACTCACGGTGCCTGATGACATGGCTGCCAACTGTGTCTACATGAACCTGCCCACCAAGGGGCACGTGCTCCTGCACTGCACAGAGGAGCAGTATCCAGAGAGTGCAAAGGTGATTCTCAGCTCACACTTTGGCCTGCTCACGCAAATGGATCCTGAATTTACACTTTGGGGGACAACTTTGAGACCGTTACAGCGCAGAGGTGTAAATCTTGGTCTTTTTGGCTGAACTTAAAGAGCACTTCTCTTTGGTGTGTTCAGTCCGTCCACACAGCTAAGAAAAACAACAGTGTGGGACAAAAAAAAACCAAAACAGAACCGATATAAGCCAAGTGGTTGTTTTACATAAAAGCCACTGCAGGCTAACCACAGTCAAAGCTGTATTTTTCAACAAGGGAACCTGCAGTTTGATGTGAAGTGACCTTTTGGGAACACAAGCCCGCAGATCAAGAGCCAGAGACACTTTAGACATGATGGGCTACTGAGTTAAAATTGCAAGTCACCTTTTTTCTATGGTATACTGGTGTATTTACCATTTTGGACCATTTTAGTGTGATTTATTTTTATTTTTTTTTTAACAAGAAGCATGTCTTTAATGCTGTAGAAACTTGTGACCTTCTGGTGTTATAAGTGCCACATAATACCTTTCTTTCTGTCTGCTGACAAACAGTCAGTATGAGAGATGAAAACCAACAATATTCAGTGAAACATAATCTGTTTCTGTCTGTGCCAGGGTCAGCAACCTCTATATGCATGCCTCTATATGCTACAGCCATTTTGAGCAGTTCTGAACTAAAAATGGCTGCTGGAGCCATAAAATGTATTTGAACCATAAAATGAAGGTAAAGCAGCAGAGTTGTAAGGACAGATTTGCCTTTTCTTAAACGTGCAACTTCGTTGTCACATATTTGTTTAATTTTCTTAAATTTGCAACATTTCTTCTGGGAAATTGTGTCTTTTCTTGTAAGTTTGCAACATTTTCCGGTAATCTGGCAACTTTTTCCTTTTAAGTGTGGGGATGAGGGGTTCTTGGAAATTTGCCGCTTTTTTCTCGTAAATTTGTAACTTTTTTCTGATGAATCTGAGTTTGTCCTCTTTTTTTTTTTTTTTTTCTCTCTCTCGTTTGTCAAAGCCAGAGGGAGTTACTAGTTACGGGCAAAAGGGCAGTGTTTGGTTCTGTAGACCAGATTAAAACCAGCTAGGACATGAGCACAGTCAGGAAGACAGCTGTGGTTCAGAGCTGATTTCCTGGCAGGATCTTTAGAAGAACCAACAGGCTTATGAATATTGGATTTATTTTAGTTAGTCCAGAACTTCAGAGTTTGTCATCCACATTAAAAAAGATATTTGTGCGTGAATTTGGCCGGTCACAGTGTCAGATTTTCACTGTGTGACTATTCTCCCAAGAAAATAATATTATCACAGTAACTATAGAAAATGATATAATATATAAAATTATTATCAGCTTCGCTCCTCTAACAAGTCTCATCTAGTGCAGCAGCAGAAGAAGTAAGAGAGTGAACACATTCGGCTCTGCGTACTTATACTCACACATAACAAAAGACATGCATATCAAAGCTGACATCCCTCATTATCTTAATCCCCCTCCTTTGTCTTCGTACCCCTCCACCTGGCCCTGGGAGGTCAGGGCAACCTATTTGGTCTCCACCGCAGTGCCTCGGATGCTCTTTGATCTTCACTGGCGGTTGAGACCCTTTGTCCTGTTCTGAGGTGTGAAGTCGCTTTACATATGTAATCACCAAACATTCTCACATTTTTTTTTTTTTGTTACTTATTTGTACCCGTAGGTAGACTTGGTTTGCAGTCTGGTGACAAGCCACCGGCTGCTGGTCGCTGCGTGCGCGAGCGCCCTAAACCTACATGTTTTTGGTATGCGGGAGGAAACCGGAGAAATCCCGGAGTAAACCCGCGCAACACGGGGAGAACATGCAAACTCCACACAGCTCACTGTTGGTCGGGGGCTGGGATCGAACCCACGATCTCATGATCCCCGCGATCCCCCGGCCGAGAGTAAAACTGTGCTGCCACAGTGCTAAACCACTGCGCCACCGTGCAGCCCGTACATGCTTATACATATGTAGGTTATGGGATATATGATTAATATAGACCACAGTATGTATATTAGTGCTGATCGTACCCATTTTCCAATTTTTGTCTTGATTAATTATGATCATTTTTTTTTGCAGATTTTTTTGCAGATTAACTAGTTAACCACAATTAATCACAGAGGAAAATGGGTGGAGGGGTGGAGTAAGCGTGCATAAGCACAATACACATAAACAGTTATTTTTTTCCAACACATGCACTTCTTTTCCCCAGAGTAAGTTTTACACCATGTTCAGTCTGCTTGCCATTGCAGTTGGCCATACGTACCTTGACCCCATCCTTGCTTGTGAACGACTGGGCCTTTTGGGGATGCTCGGTTTATGCCCAATCATAACACTCACCTGTTTCCAATTAACCTGTTCACCTGTGGAATGTTTGAATGGACGGACAGGACTGCGGGGCTCCGTGACAGTTTTCCGCTTGTCTGTGTGCTGAGGGCAGGCAACATCAGGATGCGGGTGTGTGGAGGAGGTTTTATCCTGGTTAACCCGGTTAACTTTCACCTGGTGATGCTGCGCTCCTCTTTTCCTTAACAATAGCCCCCTCTAAAAAAAAAGTATCTCGCTTTCTGTGGCGCTGGACACAAAATGCGACACAACCACACATGGCCCTACCAATTAAAATTGTAAGCACACACACACGCATATTTTGGAACCCTGTCCATTGAAACGGAGGACAGGAAGCAGCAACCTGGAGATCAGTGTACTGCAATCAACCATTGATCTGTGCTGAGTTTGACACGGGCCAATAATAAAAGACTTGTAAAAATGCCAGGGACTCAATTAATCAGTAGCGGCTGGTATCCCCAGCTTCCAGGCACACACTGCGTTCATGTGACATCAGCGATGTGAGGACATGAAACTTGATACACCACAGAAGTGCACTGTTATTTGTGGGAGCTCAGACTCCTGTCTCCTTAAAGTTTGGAAAAGCCACGAAAGGTTGTTGAGGTATCAATTTATGCTAATGCCGCACCTGCGGCTCACCAAGTGTAGTCTGAAAGCGGCCTTAGACAATTTCCCACGGCACCCCGAACGGTCTCTCACGGCACCCCATTTGAAAAACACTGCTCTGCTAACCTACTGAAAACAACTCAAATTCCAAGTCAAGATATCGTTATTTAGAGCATTTATTTACAGAAAATGAAAACTGTATATACTGCATTTTTGATGTGCTTTTAGATTGAATAATGCAAAGAAAACAAGTTATGTTCATTCTTAAACACTACAATATGTAAGTTTTATCTTAGGAAGAACTCAGAAATCTGTATTTATGTAATAACCTGATTTTTATTTACAGCTTTAATGCATCTTATCATGCTTAGATGATCACCTAACCAGTGTAAATAGATGCTCTAAATGATAGTATTTTGACTTGAAATTTTGAGTTGTTTTCAGTAGGTTAGAAAATAAAACAAAATTGTTCATTTTGCTCAAACACATAAACATAAATAGTAAAAGTAGAAAAAGTAATAATTTTGCATTAGTCTCTTTGGTCTCTTTTTTTCCAAAACTACAGTTTTTTTTTTTTTCATTTTTCAAAAATTTTAATGCCGCAGAATTACAGATTACAAGGTCATACCATCAGAATATGTTTTTACTAGCAAAACAAACCCTTAAAGGGCTGATGACATGAGTTTGACATTTTTTAGCATGTTGTGTAAACCCAAAAGTCATTGTCGATGATCAATATAATATTTACAACTGCGCCTGCATAAACTAGTTATCATCAAAAAACCGCAGCCGCTGACTGGACTGTGGTGCCGGCCACCGAATTAAGGGCGGCACCCAATTACATAATCGACAGAACGGACTCCGGTGTTGTTGACTGGAATGACAGCAGCTTTGTAGCTCACAATTTCTCTGGTTTCTTGTTTTAGTCTTACGACTATGCCTTTGTGTTGTGTCACAGGCTCAGATAAACAACAGGCCTTGAAAGACCGCATCACACGCTTCAGCTTCAACTGTCATAAGTCTCCTGGTGCGCTCCTCGTGTGTTTTTACGCAGGAGGAGCGCACGAGGAGGGGAAGGATTAATGGATTTATGCGCAGCTTCGACCTACTTTCTGTGATCGCATGCTGACACTCGCCGGTCCGGCCACGTCCCCTCTCTCATTATCACCAGCTGATTCAAACTCCCGCTGATCATGTTTCCTGGTCCTCGCCCAGGTGCTTCTCATCACACCATCACCAGCAGTGCGTGTATTTAGCGACCGTTTGCCAGTCACGCACTGCTGGTCCATAGTATTGTCATCTGTGCTGTTAGTCTGCCAGTATTTTCAGCACTCTCACGGCGTGTTAGCCACTCCATGTTTGCTGTGGTTCTCTTGCGTCCTTGAAGTGATGTCGGCTCTGGGGCGCACCTGTGGCTAACACATCTCCTCTCATTCATTCTCTGGGCGATGCCGGCCCTCAAACGCCATCAGTAAGTGTGTTTGTGTTTTTTGTACGTCTTCACCTTTTAGGGAATTGTCTGTCTTTCTGTATTAAATGTGCTGTGGTGAACCCTGCACGTAAATCCTCGTTATTTCGTCCTCCCTCTCCGTGCCCTACGTGCATGATTCACCACAGCACATGTATTGAACATAAAGACTGATTCCAAAAGATGAAGACTTACAAAAATACACAGAAACACAAACAGTAGGCATTCGGGGCTGACATTGCCCAGCGAACATGGAGAGGAAACGTGTTAGCCACAGTTGTGCCCCAGGGCCGACATCGCTACAAGGGCGCAACAGAACCACGGCTGTGTGGAGTGGCTAACACATTGTGATAGTGTTGGCAATATTGGCTGGCTGACAACACGGCAAGTGATGCACACAAAACATGAACAGCTGACTGTCACTGAGTCTGACTTGCTAGGCATGATGCCCGCTTGGCACGGCTCAAACCTATACGGTCTGATGACCAAAGATTCTTCATTGTCATACTATTCTTCAGAACTATAATCGTCTGAAGATTGGACAACACAAACCAATTCCAGACGACAGGTGCTGGAACCATCGTCGATGTTTTCTACCGCTTCCATCCTGTGTGTACAATGGGCAGCCAAGGGCTGTGTTCTGTCGATGACGTTACAACATTGCCAGGGGGGTTTCCAGCCACTGACGCAATTGGTGACGTGGCGCTCATGAAAATGACAGATATTCGCGTGGAAAAAAAGCCTGTTTGACTTAGAACTGCACAGACCAACCTATTTCGTCATATTTTATTATTCAATTCAATTCAGTTCAATTCAACTTTATTTATATAGCGCCATTTCACAACAACAGTCATCTCATAGCACTATCAACTGTAGGGAGGACCCACACAGTTGCAGAAAGACCCCAGCAATCAAGCGATCCCCTGTGAGCAAGCACTTGGCGACGGTGGAGAGGAAAAACTCCCTTTTAACAGGAAGAAACCTCCAGCAGAACCAGGCTCAGGGAGGGGCAGTCATCTGCTGTGACTGGCTGGGGGGTGAGGGGACAGAGAAGAAGAAAAGAACAGACATGTAGAGAGCAAACAGCACGATGGGGACTCAATCTATGGGAGAGAACAAACAAATGTTAATGACCAGCAAAAAAAAAATATTTCATAGAGAGTGAGGAAAGGAGTGAGGCCCAGTGCATTACTGGAGGTCCCCCGGCTGACTAAACCTATTAGCAGCATAACTAAGGGAGGGTTCAGAAACACATGATCCCTCCCTAATTGTAGGCTATATCAAAAAGGTAGGTTTTAGCCCTATTCTTAAAAACAGAGATCGAGTCTGACTCCCGAATCCAGATTAGCAGCTGATTCCACAGGAGAGGAGCTTGATAACTGAAGGCTCTGCCTCCCATTGTACTTTTGGAGATTCTAGGTATTACAAGTAAACCTGCATTTTGGGAGCGTAGTGCTCTGTTAGGATGATACGGTAGTATCAGATCTTTTAAATAAAAAGGAGCCTGATTGTTTAGAGCTTTGTAAGTAAGAAGAAGGATTTTAAACTTAATTCTAAACTCTATGGGAAGCCAATGAAGGGAGGCCAGAACCGGAGAGATATGATCTCTCTTTCTAGTACCTGTTAAAACTCTTGCTGCAGCATTTTGGATCAGCTGAAGACTTTTTAAAGATGTTTTAGGACAGCCTGATAATAAAGAATTACAATAATCTAATCTCGAGCTAACAAAAGCGTGAATCAGCTTCTCAGCATCACTCTGAGACAAGATGCTCCTAATCTTGGCAATATTACGCAAATGATAGAAGGCAGTCTTAGAAACAAATTTAATATGTGAATTGAAGGACAAATCCTGATCAAAAATAACTCCAAGGTTCCTCACAGAGCTATTAAGAGAAAGAGTAACTGCATCCAAACTGAAAGTTTGATTTGGAAAGGAATTTCTAAGGTTTTTTGGACCAACAAGAATGACTTCAGTCTTATCTGAATTTAATAGCAGGAAATTACAAGTCATCCAAACTTTGATTTCCTTAAGACAGGCTTCTAACTTGGCTAATTGATTAGTATCATCTGGCTTCATTGACAGGTATAATTGTGTGTCATCTGCATAACAGTGAAAATGTATACAGTGCTTTCTAATAATGTTGCCTAACGGAAGCATATATAAACTAAAAAGAGTAGGGCCAAGCACAGATCCCTGTGGAACTTATGTGTTGAAAAATTAGATGAAGTTAAAAATGTGTCACCAGCCCTTTAATGTAACATGTCCTGTTTCAGCTAAAGCAATAATAACATGATCACACTACCCTGATAGTTGGCACGATGAGGGATGCAAAGTTGACTGAACAGGTTGAACTGATGCTCAACATTTTTTGCAGAGTGGGGTCTGTACCAGTCACTTATTCAAAGAACAAGAAATTCCATCACTGGCTAGTTACCTTCGTCTTCCTCTTTGTGTTAATGGGCAGGTTAAAAAGCCAGCTTTAGGATTTCCACGCCAAGGCGTTATGGTTTGGTTTCCAAATGTCATTTTCACCAAATTTCCTTATTTTTCAAGATGTCCAAAATATTTTAAGCCATATATAAGCAGGGAATGCATCAAAAGAAAGAGAGAGATAATACTTACTCAAAAATCTAGCTTGATTCTGTCTTGTCAACACTTGAAAGTAATTTCATTAAAAAATATTTTGGACAAAAAGCTGAGAAAACTGTATTTTTGTAAAAGAAAAAAAAAAGATTCACAAGAACTCCACTTCATATACAGGTACATCTCAGAAAATTAGAATATCATGAAAAAGTCCAATATTTTTTGTCACTCATTTCAGAAAGTGAAACCCATATATTATCAGAATCAGAATCAGAATCAGAATCAGCTTTATTGGCCAAGTATGCACAACACATACAAGGAATTTGACTTTGGCTAAAAACTTGCTCTCATTGTTCAGGTGGAGGATTTAAATAAGGATTCAATGACAACAGAGTATGTACAGTAAATTACAGTCTGTCCACGTTTCTATAAAAGGATGCAAATATATACAGGAATATATGCAGTTATTTACTCAGACTAACCACACTTTGCAGAAATATATGAAAAAATATACAGTCATGCAGTATTTCAATGTGAACTCAGATTCAGTGATATAATGTGAATGAAGTAAAAAGCAGTGTGAGAGTTATATGCAATGTAATAATGGATGAAAAGTCATGAGTACAGCAACAGGTAGGACTAGGTGAATGTTAGGAGTTCATCAGAGTGATGGCTTGAGGAAAGAAACTGTTCCTGTGACGGGTGGTTTTGACCTTCAGTGATCTGTAACGACGACCAGAAGATAGAAGTTCAAACGGTTTGTGGCCGGGGTGTGATGGGTCAGCACAGATGTTTCCCGCCCGTTTCCTGGTTATGGACCGATATAAGTTCTCAATGGAGGGTAGGTCAGTACCAATGATCCTCTCCGCAGACTTAATGATCCGCTGCAGTCTGGTCTTGTCCTGTTTAGTGGCAGATCCAAACCAGACAGTGATGGAAAAGCAGAGGACAGATTGGATGATGGCGGTGTAGAAGACAACCAGCAGCTCCTGAGGCAAATCAAACTTCTTGAGCTGACGCAGAAAAAACAACCTCTGCTGGGCCTTTTTCCGGACAGTGTCTATATGGGAGGACCACTTCAGGTTCCGAGAGATTGTGGTACCCAGAAACTTGAAGGAGTCCACAGTGGACACTGTGCTGTTGAGGATGGTGAGTGGGGGGAATGAAGGGGGGTGTCGCCTGAAATCCACAGTCATCTCCACCGTTTTGGCTGGGTTAAGTTCAAGATGGTTCTGGCTGCACCAGAGGATCAGCTGCTCCACCTCCCGCCTGTATGCAGACTCATCGTCATCCCGGATCAAACCGATGACTGTGGTGTTGTCCGCAAACTTCAGGAGCTTCACCGAAGGGTCCTCTGAGGTGCAGTCGTTGGAGTAGAGGGAGAAGAGCAGTGGGGAAAGGACACATCCTTGGGGGGCGCCAGTACTAATTTTTCGGGAGCTGGATGTAAATCTCCCTAGCTTCACCTGTTGCCACCTGTCAGTCAGAAAGCTGGAGATCCACTGGCAGGTGGAGGGGGGCACCTTGAGCTGGAGGAGTTTCTGATGAAGAATGCCTGGGATGATGGTGTTGAACGCTGAGCTGAAGTCGACAAACAGGATCCTGGCGTACGTCCCTGGGGAGTTGAGGTGTTGCAGGATGTAGTGTAGTCCCATATTCACTGCATCATCCACTGACCTGTTTGACCGGTAGGCAAACTGCAGTGGGTCCATCAGGGGGCCTGTAATGACCTTCAGGTGGTTCAGCACCAATCTCTCCAAGGATTTCATGACCACAGAGGTCAGGGCAACAGGTCTGTAGTCGTTTAATCCTGTAACAGAGGGTTTCTTGGGAACTGGAATGATGATGGAGCGTTTGAAGCAGACAGATGTTGAGCGTTTGAAGCTAAATCCAAGATGGCGCCGTGGATGGCAGCCACTGGCTTCTGCTCTCTGATGTTTTTGATAATTTTGTGTGTTTTTTTGGACTTCTGCTCTTCTGTCCGAATCACCTATTCAAGGGAGGAACTACTTTCACTCAGACTACCTCCCAATGCAACTTCTCCGCCAGTTGTATGCATATTAAACTGATGATTATGGCTTACAGCCCATGAAAACCCCAAATTCAGTTTCTCAAAAAAATTAGAATATTACATAAAATTAATTTTAAAAAATAGTTTTTTAATAGAAATGTTGGCCGACTGAAAAGTATGTTCATGTACACACTCAATACTTGGTCTGGGCAAGTTTTGGATTAATTATTGTATCACGGTGGTGGAGTGGTTAGCACTGCGGCAGCACAGCAACTCACCCTTGGCCGGGGGATCCTGGGTTCGATCCCATCCCCCGACCAACAGTGATCTGTGTGGAGTGTGCTTGTTCTCCCCGTGTCTGCGTGGGTTTACTCCAGGATTTCTCCGGTTTCCTCCCACATGCCAAAAACATGCAAGTTAAGTTAATTGGCATCAAACTGGGGATTCTAAATTGTCCTTAGGTATGACTGTGAAAGTGAATGGTTGTCTGTCTCTCTGTGTTGGCCCTGTGATGGACTGGCGATCTGTCCAGGGTGTACCCTGCCTCTCACCCAAAGATGCTGGGATAGGCTCCAGCCCCCCCCGAGACCCGAAACGGATTAAGCGGAAGAAGATGAATGAATGAATGAATATTGTATCAATGTGGCGTGGCATGGAGGCAATCAGCCTGTGGCACTGCTGAGATGTTACAAAGGCCCAGGTTGCTTTGATAGTGACCTTCAGCTCGTCTGCATTGTTGGGTCTGGTGTCTCTCATCTTCCTCTTGACAATACTCCATAGATTCTTTATGGGGCTTAGATCAGGAGAGTTTGCTGGCCAGTCAAACACAGTGATGCCATGGTCATTAAACCAGGTTTTGATACTTTTGGCAGTGTGGGGAGGGGGCGCCAAGTCCTGCTGGAAAATGAAATCAGCTTCTCCATAAAGCTTGTCAGCAGACGGAAGCATGAAGTGCTCTAAAATTTCCTGGTAGATGACTGTTGTGATTTTGGTCTTGATAAAACACAGTTGACAAAAACCAGCAGATGACCTCCGTTCAGATCGAAGTCAATTTTGCATTTCATTTTGAAATCAAAGTCCCAGAGTCTGGAGAAAGAGTGGAGAGGCACAGAATCTAAGTTGTTTGAGGTTTAGTGTGAAGTTTCCACAGTCAGTGATGATTTGAGGAACCACGTCATCAGCTGGTGTTGGTCCACTGTGTTTTATCAAGACCAAAGTCAGTGCAGTCGTCTACCAGGAAATTTTAGAGCGCTTCATACTCCCCTCTACTGACAAGCTTTATGGAGAAGTTGATTTCATTTTCCAGCAGGACTTGGCACCCCCCCCCCCCCCCACACTGCCAAAAGTATCAAAACCTGGTTTAATGACCATGGCATCACTGTGTCTGATTGGCCAGCAAACTCTCCTGACCTAAACCCCATAGAGAATCTATGGAGTATTGTCAAGAGGAAGATGTGAGACACCAGACCCAACAATGCAGACGAGCTGAAGGTCACTATCAAAGCAACCTGGACCTTCATAACACCGCAGCAGTGCCACAGGCTGATCACCTCCATGCCACGCCACATTGTCCATCCATCCATCCATCCATCTTCTACCGCTTTTCCGGAGGTCCGGGTCGCGGAGGCAGCAGTTCAAGCAGAGAAGCCCAGACTTCCCTCTCCCCAGCCACCTGCTCCAGCTCTTCAGAGGGGATACCAAGGCGTTCCCAGACTAGCTGGGAGACATAGTCTCTCCACCGAGTCCTGGGTCTGCCCCGGGGTCTCCTCCCAGTGGGACGTGCCTGAAACACCTCAAGTGGGAGACGCCACATTGTTACAGTAATTAATTCAAAATTTGCCCAGACCAAGTATTGAGTGTGTACATGGACATACTTTTCAGTCAGCCAACATTTCTATTAAAAAACTATTTTTTAAAGTTAATTTTATGTAATATTCTAATTTTTTGAGAAACTGAATTTGGGGTTTTCATGGTCTGTAAGCTATAATCATCAAAATTAAAATAAATTAACACTTGAAATATATCACTCTGTGTGTAATGAATCTATACAATATATGGGTTTCACTTTCTGAAATGAGTGACAAAAATATTGAACTTTTTCATGATATTCTAATTTTTTGAGATGTACCTGTATGCATTTTGTTGATTTTTTTTCCCACTATAAAATGGAATCATCAACTGATTGACAATAAAATAAACAGAAATAATAGTCTTCCACTTAATGGGTCATGATGAGGTCAAGACCACTGTCTCCTTCACCTCTGTATTGATGTTTCACAGAGTGCCAGTGTTTTCCACACCATGACCCATTTTCGGACCCCGCCATGCTGAACTAGTTGATGAGATCTGTCATAGCTCCCCAAGGTGTAATAGCAAAAACACAGATTGATGGAATATCTCATCAGTGGCAGGGAAAGGGTTAATGTGAACACAGCAACAGGACCTGTCTTACCCAGGATTCACACTGACTCCAGATGCAGTTGGTTGCAGATACACTGCGGATGTTCCCTTGTGTTCATCCCTACCAGCTCCGTTTGTGTTTTGCAGCAGCATGGATGAGAACAGAGTTGAACTACAAGATCATGCAAGAATTATTCAAAATAACACAAGATCTAGAGAAAGACCCAAGAGTGACTGAAGCTACGTTCCGATCCACAGTGTACTTCAACTGTATTCCCTACTCCCTGCTGCGTTCTCAGGGAATATCAATGAAGTTCACTGCCCTTCACAAAATTTCTCCATTTGAAACAACCTGTAACCATCGACTCCCTCCTCTGTATGTTACCACGGTAACCATAGACACGTATTGATACTATGGTGGATAATTTATATTTCCTAAATAAAATATTAATACAAATATATTTTATTACAATCGGTTGATATAAACAATAGCTAACATCAGTTAAGCTTGTTAATAACATTAGCAACAATAGTTTGTTTTACTCGTGTATTTGAGGGGCAATGGCTTATGGGTAATCTTCATGTCAACTTCCGGTGAAGTGATGTACCGTTGTTCACTTCTTCCCTGCACAGTTCTCAGTTCCCTTTGAAGTAAAGACCTTTTGTTCCCTTCGATTTGGAATCTCAGTTAATATGGCGGATACCCTGTGCAGTCCACTTTGGAGTGTACTATTGGGCAATTGGAACGCAGCGTGAGATGAACCGATCGTGATCGTGTGATAACAACAAGGAAGTGTGATGTAGCGACTCCTACCTGGATTTTTGTGCACTAAATAATATGCAAGTAGCCCATTAATTTTAATTCTATGAAGTGTTTGTATGTTAAGTCAAGTTTTTACCTTCTCTGACACAGTGGTGGAGGAATAGACCTCAGAAAGTAATGGACGATCCTTAAAACGTATTTTAATGAACAAACAGCTGTTAAATACTGCAAAATTCCGTGGTATTTCGTTGCGGATTGGATCCGGCATCTGTCAAAAATAGGCTTGTTGCGTTTCATTAGCGAACCAAATCTGACGAGCCGGATTCATTCCGCAGTGGTCCGGACCAGGTGGGGATTAGAAAATTGACTAGAATGGGAACTATTTGCTGCAGAGGTCAGATTGCAGCCGTAATGTACTGTATACGGAGTCACTGTAAATCCAGGGTTACTTGAGTTTTACGGGGGGGGGGGGGGGTGTACCTAAGAATTATAATACAGCTCTTTGGCTTTCCCATACTCCCTCATCAGGGAGAATATGCTCAGCATTTTCAGTTGAATGATAATGGCAACATTGACATCAATCAGTGTTTGAGTTAACTTTTTGGGGGTGGGGAGTTTGTCTCTTTTACTGCATCCAACGTAACTCTTCCTGTCAGTTCAGGCCACACATTGCAGTATCATGGTGTAATGTTCACAAACGATTCGTTCAAATGTACTAGTTGTTATGGCTGAACATGCTGTACTGAATCCCTTACCAGAACTGTGCTGGAAGCCAACTTGGCGACTTTCTTGCAAAATCTGGTGAAATCTGGTGAAAAATCTGGTGAAATCTGGTGAAAAAGTCACCAAGAGGACTTTTTTTTGTCAAAAGTGACTAGCAACAAATCTAGTGGCTTTTTCTGGTGTTATTGGAGACTTTTCTGGTGTTTTGGAGACTGACGTGAAAGCACGATTGCAATCTGTCCTCAACAAGCAGTCGGTGTGACAGTGAGCCTCTTCCCATCCTGTGATGCATTCAAGGAACGTGGCGACTCAGCCTTGTTTTACTGCTACAGGTTCTTATCCATGTATGAATGATAACATAACCAGTGTTGTCAATTTAGCGACTTTGTTGCTATATTTAGTGAGTATTCAGACCCTGATAGCAACTTTTTTTTTTCCCAAAAAAGTGACCAGCGACAAATCTAGCAACTTTTTCTGGTGTAATTGGAGAATTTTAGAGACTCTGACATGAAAGAATCGTTCTTACTCTTCTCAACGAGTAGCAAGTGCTGCTGTGGACCCCTCCCCTGTCCCAAAGCACTCACGGGTGGCCCAGTCCTGAAGCAGCAGTCTCTCTCAGCTGCAGCCAGAGCAGGAGGTGTTCATCCATCTGCATCTAGACTGCAAATCAATGGCACATGCGCAAAGCCACCACTGGTTGATCATGAATGTTGTAAAAAAAATTTTAAAAACCTAAGTAACTGCACTAGAGTACCTCTTTTTGGTCACTTTTGCCAGTCCCAAGAATGGATAAAGGAGGAGGGTTGGAACTGTGACTGTCATGTACACTGCGTCATTGCGCAGTGCACAAAATGAATTGATGTGAGCCCAAAATGCAGGTGAAGTGAATGTATTTATTAACAGGAAAAAACATACAAAGTGTCCATAGAATACAGTCCAAAATAGGTAAAGATGAGATGACCGGCTACAAACTCCGTTGGTTGGAGAAGGATTGAGCCCCACGCACTCCCAGGCGGGACTGGGCAGCGGAGAGAAAAAGGGCAAATAATTAATGAGAGGAGGAAGACTTACATGCATGTCGGAGCCCAGCTGAGCTCTGGAAACAACAACACAACTAGTCCAAAAGAGGAAAAACCAACAACGAGGAGCCGGGACATCTAAGGATGACTAACGCCGCCACACTGCATGCTCACACTGTCACCCAGAAATACCCTGAGCACTAATGAGTGACAAGTGAATGCAGGTGTGCGGCGGCAGCCAGTGCATGAGTGCGTGTATGTGAGTGTGAGTGGAGAGAGAATGAATGTGTGTGTGTGTGTATGAGAAGGTGTGCATGAACAAATGAAAATGACAGTCAGCTGGTGGATGCTGGCAGAGAGGAGTTAGCGTGGCTGTAGACTGACAGGGGGCCCAGGACCCAGAGGCTCTTAAAACTGCCAGCTGACAATTTAAGAAACAATGATCAGGGAAAATACAGCCACAGATCATGGAACGAGGTTGAGACGTTAACCCTGTTCATGACAGTGACAGGAAATAAAACAAGAATTGACAGAAGTTCATTTGTAGTTCTAAACATATTTAGGGTATTTTTACTCACTTTTTGTCTTTCCCACAGTGTTACTGCTTTCTCCTACAACATCCATTACAATTACATACACAGGGCCAATTGTGCAAATTAGGCAATGACATCATTTAACGACTTCCAACAACTTTTAGGACAGCCAATAGCTACTTTCTTTATTGATGAGTTGGCAACAGAGGGGTCACCAACTGGATCACCCACCTAGGCAGCGGTCAAGCCCCACCTGCTCAGTTCAGTGAGTGGTAGGCAGTTAGAGCTCTGGTACAGCGCTGAGCGATTCAGTGCATGAATCTTTCAAACAGATTTTTTTAGCGAACGAGCTGGAAGTGACTTGGTACGTTTTAGTGAACTGTGGATCCCATCACCACTGCAGTAGTTGGGCAGCAGTGGTGGGGGTGCACTACTGCCACCATGTGGCAATGCAAGAGCAGAAAACTGAAATGCTTATACACTGTGATCAATATTTTTAGATTTAGATTTAGATTTAGTATACTTTATTGATCCCCAGAGGGGATCAATAAAAATATGTTGACATAAGTGTATTATTGATTTGTTGTAATACTGTGTTTTGTGATTATGGTAATTGTCAATATCCCTAGCATGACTACATGTTTTTTTAGACTGAGAGTCACCCCATAAACAGTTATAGACTTCAACACATAGACTTTCTCTCAAGCATGTAAGTGACCTACATACTGTCTATTAGCGAGGCATATCTTTCTCACCTGACATTCATTTTCTACAGTAACTTGACATGAATGAAGTGTTATTGTCTTAGTCTGCTGGGGTTTGGACAGGCTGAGCAGTAGCTGTGTTATTTAGATGCCTGGGGTCACTCCACATCACAAGAAGTCAAAAGGATTCTCACAGGATTGAACCTGGCAACCGACAATCTGCAGAGACAGTGCTCAGACCTCAAAATGTACCGTGTGGTTGAAACCCCAACCTCCACCAGCTATTTTTAGAAGGAAGAATTCAGAAAATTATGCATCTTTGGACTCCAACAGCCAAGTCTGAGATTTTTTCCAGAAGGATTAACGGAGGGAATTTGACTTGAGTATAATAAAATATATTTGTGTGTATCATGCTTCCTGTCTCTCTAGAAGGTTTTACAGAACATTTGGGGCAGTATTTAAGAAATGTATGTTCCTTGAAGCAGTTTTTCTTCATAGGGTTCAAACCCTCCTAAAGTTGGCCTGGAACCCAGTACTGCTTCAAACCCCGTGTTTAAAAAATATTAGACTAAAGTGGAAAAATATGAATAGCAGAAGACATAACACAGACATTAAAGTGGAGGGGACAATTTTATCGGCATTTACTATCATGTCTGGTCCAGTTGGGGCATGTTTCCCAAGGGAACGACTTGCTTGTTTCTTCAGTGAGATTTGGAGATTTGTCAGCACAATCACTCTGCAAGACATCTGAGGCTTTCTGACTCTAAACACTGCCTGTCCTAATCTCCGGCTCTATTTTTAGTTTGCTCATGAAGTTGCATAAGGGTTCCGCTCCAACACAGGCAGGGGGTCATGAGAGAGGATTGGTGCGGTCGGAGGGGGTGAAGATGGGGCATCTTTAATTGGTAGCAGTGGCAACTGCTGTAGAGAGCTCTGGGTGGAAATAAAGACGGCCAAGCAGACAAAAAGACCAAAGACATATACCAGCTCCTACTGTTGTGAGGTCATGCCTGTCTGACCTAACATAAATCTCAACAGAGGTAATGAGAACTCAGTTGGAAGTGATAAAAAAGAGGCACGCCAAGATGCTATAAACAGCAGGAGATTTACTGATTGTGTTTGGAGAGTTATGAGAATGATAAAAATGTCCTTGAGTTACTTCTCTGATTGTATGACCTAAACTGAGGTTTTTCAGAGGCAGGCCTGATTGGTTAGACTGGTGTCCTTTCACAAAAGATGAGCATTTCTGACTTTAGTGACTTTTCTGTTCCTCTTTACTCCTCTCATTTCTTCCAGTGTAGCACCATGCTCTGTTTTTGTCCCGATCTTGTCCTCCATTTAAGTCTGCAGGCTGCATCAAGATTCATTTCTCCAGAACAGTTTTTTTAAAAATTCCTCCACCAAGAAGGTATAATGTTTTTGCTGGCATTTGTCTGTTTGTCTGTCAGCAAGATAATGCTCTGCTTTGCCCTGTCTCACAGTGTTAAAAGAAAGTGGAAAAGTCATCCATAATCCACATTCTGACTCAGATAACTTCCAAAATTTCATTCTGTCCAGTAGTTTTGTGTTATTCTGCTAACAGACAGTCAGACACACCCCTTGGTGGAGGTATGCGCTCACTGAGTGCCCTCTTGTTTAAACCTGTGATGAGCTCTCCTGCCTGTGCAGATATCGTTCCACATTTTTACGGTGCAAATAAAATAATATACAGATTATGGCTGGGCGATTAAGTGAAATAAAACTGAAACTGACATTCGTGACGTAAAACCAACATAAACTTGCTCATGTCAGGGTTTTTTTTATTTGTTTTTCTACTCTCCCTGTTGTGTGCGTGTGTATGTGAAAGCTTTCACATCCTGCCCCTTTAAAACATGTCCTACTGGCGTGGTCAGGTGGCTCCACACCCAGTCAGCGCTATTTGGAGGCAGCAGAACATGACAGAAAATAAAAACTGTTTGTATTGAGAAGAAATTGAAATGAAATGCAGTGTCTGTCCACGTGTACAGTATGTGATTATTGACTCTTTGTTTCATCTTTATACTGCGGACTTCTCACACAACACAACACACTGCCATCTACAGAAGTTCTCTGATGACTCTGCGATCGTTGGCCTCATCTCCAATGGAGATGAAGCTGAGTACAGAGGGCTTATCCAGGACTTCGTGGACTGGTGCCATCGGAACTGCCTCCAGATCAACGCGAGGAAAACTAAGGAGCTGGTGGTGGACTGCCGCAGGCATGGGCAACCCCTCACAGCACCAGTAAACATACAGGGAACAGCCATTGAGATGGTGACATCCTACAAGTACCTGGGTGTTCATCTGAACAATAAACTAGACTGGTCACACAATACTGATGCACTCTACAAGAAGGGACAGCGCAGGCTGTTCCTACTGAGGAGACTCAGGTCTTGGTGTACAAGGGGCGCTGCTGAAGGCATTCTATGACACGGTGGTGGCATCAGCCATCACTTTTGGAGTGGTCTGCTGGGGCAGTGGCATTACTGCAGCCGATAGGAAGAGACTGAACAAACTGATCAAGAAAGCTAGCTCTGTCCTGGGGCAGCGCCTTGATCCGGTGGAGGAGATAGGAGAGAGAAGGACGGTGGCTAAACTGTCATCTCTGCTGGAGTCCGAGTTCCACCCTATGCAGGACATACTGAATGCACTGAGGAGCTCATTTAGCAGCAGACTACATCATCCCAGGTGCACAACCGAGAGGTTTCGCAGGTTCTTCCTACCAACGGCTGTCAGACTGTACAACCTAAGCAGGGCTGCTCGCAGAGACAGCAAAAAGACGTAACAAACTAATAGTTTTTTTGAATGCAAAAGATGCAATAGACTTACACAATGGTCCCCTCCGGCATACAACTAGGAAAATACCGGTCGCTATGGAGGGTGAGAATATGTATGGGCACATAATCATACCATGTAGGATAACTAAGTAGACGGTTATGCTGTTTCATCCCATCTAGCAACAGTGCTCTGCACTGTGTGTGTTTATATATTTACATATTTATTCCATCTAGCTACAATGCTCCGCACTGGGTGTGTTTATATTTATATATCTATATATTTATTCCATCTAGCTACAATGCTCCGCACTGTGTGTTTATATATCTACATATTATTCCATCTAGCTACATTGCTCCGCACTGTGTGTGTTCATATATTTACATATTTATTCCACCTAGCTGCAATGCTCCGTACTGTGTGTGTTTATATATTTACATATTTATTCCACCTAGCTGCAATGCTCCGTACTGTGTGTGTTCATATATTTACATATTTATTCCACCTAGCTGCAATGCTCCGCACTGTGTGTGTTTATATATTTACATATTTATTCCACCTAGCTGCAATGCTCCGTACTGTGGGTGTTTATATATCTACATATTTATTCAATCTAGCTACAATGCTCCGCACTGTGTTTATATATTCATATATTTATTCCATCCAGCTACAATGCTCTGCACTGTGTGTCTGTGTGTGTATATATATATTTTATAGTAATATGTACATATGTATATTAGCTGCTCTTGCTTGCTTGCTTTTTTTCTTGCCTTCTGATTGCTGCTCTGAGTGTTGCTATCCCTGTGCTGTTGCAATCCTGGAATTTCCCCGTTGTGGGACTAATAAAGGCTTATCTTATCTTATCTTATCTGAAAATGTAAAAAAAAAAAGGCAAGTGAAGTGCACTTAAACTAGCACAAAAATGCCCCAAAGGTAAGTCCCTGTTAGCTGCTAACCACTAGCTGCATCATTGCAACCATTTTGCAGCAGAAATGAACAACAAAATGGGCAAACTGAGGTTGAATTTAAGAACCCGATCAGAGACTCGTAATCCCTGTGTGATGATAACATAATCATGGCTGTATACAGGACTTTCCCAATGCAGCTAACCAGCTAATTAGCTACTGGCACGAGTCATGTGACCCAAAACCCCTCAACAGCTATGTATTGAAAAACTGAGTTCTGCACTGAACAATATTTAATTTCGTTACATGTTCATTATATTATACTCATTTACTACTGAATCACCACAGTGATATATTCATTGATACCACACTCGTGTAATATTTCTTAATTATGAGCCTTGCCACAGAACTATAAGGAAGAAGAAAGGAGGGAAAAAAGAAACTAAAATGAAAGCTTTAATTAACTGTGATTCTGATTTAAGGTCAAATTGCCCAGCCCTATATACAGTATCTCACAAAAGTGAGTTCACCCCTCACATTTTTGTAAATATTTTATATTTTCATGGGACAACACTTTGATACAATGTAAAGCAGTCAATGTACAGCTTGTATAACAGTGTAAATTTGCTGTCCCCTCAAAATAACAACACACAGCCATTAATGTGTAAACCGCTGGCAACAAAAGTGAGTACACCCCTAGTGAAAATGTCCAAATTGTGCCCAAAGTGTCAATATTTTGTGTGGCCACCATTATTTTCCAGCACTGCCTTAACTCTCTTGGGCATGGTGTTCACTACAGCTTCACAGGTTGCCACTGGAATCCTCTTCCACTCCTCCATGACGACATCATGGTGTTAGAGACCTTGCGTTCCTCCACCTTCCATCTGAGGATGCCCCACAGATGCTCAATAGGGTTTATGTCTGGAGACATGCTTGGCCAGTCCATCACCTTTACCCTCAATTTCTTTAGCAAGGAGGTAGTCGTCTTGGAGGTGTGTTTGGGGTGGTTATCATGTTGGAATACTGCCCTGCGGCCCAGTTTCCGAACATGCTCTGCTTCAGTATGTCACAGTACATGTTGACATTCATAGTTCCCTCAATGAAATGTAGCTCCCCAGTGCCGGCAGCATTTATGCAGCCCCAAACCATGACACTCCCACCACCATGCTTGACTGTAAGCAAGACACACTTGTCTTTGTACTCCTCACCTGGTTTCCACCACACATGCTTGACACCATCTAAATCAAATAAGTTTATCTTGGTCTCATCAGACCACAGGACATGGTTCCAGTAATCCATGTCCTTAGTCTGCTTGTCTTCAGCAAACTGTTAGCGAACTTTCTTGTGCATCATCTTTAAAAGGGGGCTTCCTTCTAGGAGGACAGCCATGCAGACCAGTTTGATGCAGAGTGTGGTGTATGGTCTGAGCACTGACAGGCTGACCCCCCACCCCTTCAACCTCTGCAGCAATGCTGGCAGTACGCATACATCTATTGTCAAAAGACAACCGCTGGATATGACGCTAAGCACGTGCACTCAACTTCTTTGGTCGACCATGGCGTGGCCTGTTCTGAGTGGAACCTGTCCTGTTAAACCGCTGTATGGTCTTGGCCACCGTGCTGCTGCTCAGTTTCAGGGTGTTGGCAATCTTCTTATAGCCTAGGCCATCTTTATGTAGAGCAACAATTCTTTTTTTCAGATCCTCAGAGAGTTCTTTGCCATGAGGTGCCATGTTGAGCTTCCAGTGACCAGTATGTGTGAGAACGATAACACCAAATTTAACACACCTGCTCCCCATTCACACCTGAGACCTTGTAACACTAACGAGTCACATGACACCGGGGAGGGAAAATGGCTAATTGGGCACAATTTGGACATTTTCACTAGGGGTGTACTCACTTTTGTTGCCAGTGGTTTAGACATTAATGGCTGTGTGTTGAGTTATTTTGAGGGGACAACAAATTTACACAGTCATGCAAGCTATTCGCTGACTACTTTACATTGTATTAAAGTGTCATATCTTCAGTGTTGTCCCATGAAAAGATTATAAAATATTTACAAAAATGTGAGAGGTGTACTCACTTTTGTGAGAAACTGTAGATTGCATTTTTCATAGGTAATTTAGCTATATTAAAAACATACGTTTTTTTGAATAATTGGATATTTGAATACAGCGCTACACTAGGGGTGGGCAATATGGCCTAAAAATGATATCACAATATTTCTGTGAATTTTCATGATAACGATATTTTTCACGATATTGCAGAATATATTTTTTTTTCTTTTACAGTGCATCCGGAAAGTATTCACAGCGCTTCACTTTTTCCACATTTTGTTATGTTACAGCCTTATTCCAAAAGGTATTGAATTCATATTTTCCCTCAAAATTCTACACACAATACCCCATAATGACAATGTGATTTTTTTTTTTAAATTTTTGCAAATTCATTAAAAATTTAAAAAAAACTAAGAAATCATATGTACATAAGTATTCACAGCCTTTGCCATGAAGTTCAAAATTGAGCTCAGGTGCATCCTGTTTCCTCTCATCATCCTTGAGATGCTTCTACAGCTTATTTGGAGTCCAACTGTGATAAATTCAGGTGATTGGACATGATCATTGAACAAGACAACATTCCGGGACGTGTGCTCCGAGACTGCGCGAGCGAGTTGGCGGATGTCCTGACTGACATTTATAACATCTCCCTGAGTCAGGCCATCGTTCCCAGATGCTTCAAGACCTCTATCATTGTACCGGTGGCAAAGAAACCAGTGGTGTCCTGTTTGAATGACTATCGTCCTGTTGCACTTACACCAATTGTGATGAAGTGTTTTGAACGGCTTGTCAAACCACACATCACAGCCTGCCTCCCTGCATCACACGACCCGCTCCAGTTTGCATATCGTTCAAACCGCTCCACGGAGGATGCTATAGTCACCACCCTACACTCTGTCATCACCCACCTGGACCAGAAAGACACCTATGCCAGACTCCTGTACATTGATTTCAGTTCAGCATTCAACACCATTATTCACCAGAGACTGATAGAGAAATTACTCCTTCTCGGTCTGAACACTGCCACATGTCTCTGGATCCTGAATTTCCTGACTGAGAGACCTCAGTCTGTCCGGGTTGGAAACAACATCTCCAACTCTGTCATGCTGAGTACCGGAACCCCTCAAGGCTGTGTACTCAGTCCACTTTTGTTTACACTTCTAACACATGACTGTGTATCCAAACACGAGGGGAACCAGATTATTAAGTTTGCAGATGACACCACGGTGGTGGGACTTATTCAGAGGGATGAGGAATCAATGTACAGGGAAGAAGTGAGAGACCTGGAGGGCTGGTGCAGGGAGAACAATCTGGTGCTCAACGTGGACAAAACGAAGGAGATGATTATCGACTTCTGGCGGTCACAGCCTGAGCACGTCCTCCTCAGCATCGGCGGCCGTTTAGTGGAGAGAGTAGAGAACATCAAGTTCCTCGGAGTGCAGATCTCGCAGGACCTGACCTGGAGCAAGAATTCCTTGGAGATCAGGAAGCGAGCTCAGCAGAGACTACACTTCTTGAGGAAACTCAAACAGGCCTCTCTTCCCATCTGCATCCTCAGGACCTTCTACAGAGGTGTGGTGGAGAGTGTTCTGACGTACTGCATTGCTACATGGTACTCCAGCTGCAGTATGTCAGACAAAAAAGTCCTGCAGAGGATAGTCAAGGGGGCGGAAAGGGTAATTGGAGTCTCCCTCCCCTCTGTCCAAGAACTTTTTCAGAACCGTTGTAGGAGCAGGGCACTGAACATTGTCAAGGACCGTTCTCACCCTCTGCATAAACACTTTGAACTTCTTCCATCTGGTAAACGATTCCGGAGCATCAGAGGCAGAACCACCAGACTGATCAACAGCTTCCTCCCACAAGCTGTCAGGATGCTGAACAGCTGACCCGGATTCTCACATACACACTACTGCACCTATGGACATTTTGTATATTATAGTTAGTTATTCTTTTTCCCCAAGTATGTCTCAGGGATGTGTGAATGGATGGGGGGGGTGGGGGTGGGGTGGGGGGTGGAGCTATGTGGGAGTGTGTCTTAATCATGCTGCTTCTTATATGGATGCCGAGAGAAACGCATCTTGCCTGCACTACAGTTGTATGTACAGCAATATGACAATAAAGTTTGATTTGATTTGATTTGATTTGATGACTGCAGACAGAGCAGGAATCGAACCCCTGACCCTCCGATCAGTAGTCGGCCACACTACACCTGCGACACAGCTGTCCCTTGTGTGTAAAATGCAGTGACAGAGATTGCTAGGGGCTATAGTGTGAAAACAGAGGAGTGGATTTACAGTAGCCATTCCTTCCCTTAAAAAAATTCAATGCAGATATAAAGGATTGAAGGATTTCCAAGATGGCGACCGGGATGGCCACACTTTCTCAGTGCTGAGACTAAGCCACTGCTTTTTGCCATTAAAATAACCAACCTACAGCGATCGGCGCTCGTGACGGACACCCACGGGCTGAATTCCCACCACCGTAAGAAAACCGCTGGAATACCCCCTTTAATCGGGTAGAGCTGCTGCTGCTACCCGAAGCGATTGCAAAACTAACGCTAATGCTAGTTAACGCTAGTTAGCTTAACGCTGGCCCAGTTGTGCCACCTAACTCGGACATGAAGTGACTCAGCCTCCGATGAAGACTTACCGGAGGAACTAACCGAGGCGGCAGCTGAGCGCGAGGGCGAGCCGGATCGAAGCTCGGGAGCGACGTTGGTGTGAGATGGGGGCCACCTGGACCACCCAGGCAGACGGCGGCAGGCGGCGGTGATCAGCGGTGGTGATCAGTGGAGTTCGGCTGCGCCGGCGGTGTGCGGCATAACCGCCCAGGCAGACGGCGGCAGGTGGCGGCGATCGACGGCGGTGATCAGCGGAGCTGTGCAGCGTTACTTGGCGGAGGAGCTGTACAGGAGCTCGGTTGCGGCTGCGGCGAGCAGAGGGTTCAGCAGCGGCCGGGCTAGTTGAGGCCTAGCCGGATTCTCTGTTTACTTCTATCCACAGACTGAAGATGGCTGCCACCGGATTAAAAAGTGGGCTGATGGGCATCACTTCTAAGCCTTCTCTGCTTATCTACTTCCTCTTTTGTCTTTGTGTGTCTGGACTTGCAACAAGAAGGATTTTCCGGCAAACTCTACTAAAGGTGAAGTTAAAAAGTTTTATTTATATGGATTTGGGCATGGACATCTCACCCTGTACTCTATGTGGTCTTTAAAAGCCCTGAGGAAAAGCTTCCAAAATAAGGCAAACATGGCTGTTAAGCAAAAATCACAATATGGCAGAGGGTATACAGTTAAAGTTCTGTTATTTCTGCTACTTCTGGCAGGAGATATTCACCTTAACCCTGGACCTGCCACTATTAAACAGCAGACCACTGGGTTAGCACAAAACCGAGCTGTACAAAAGCAAAAACAACATTTATTATTCCAAACTGTTAATCATGCACGAGTTCTTTGGGACACCAAGGCTAAACCAAAGGGGATCCTCGGCGGACATTTAAACATACGGAGCATAATCCCCAAAAGAGATGAGATTTCGGTGTTGCTGTTGGACTCATATCTGGACTACCTTTGTCTCTCAGAAAGCTGGCTACACAGGAACATAGACACTAATATGATCGATATTGCGGGCTATCAGTGTTTTAGAAAAGACAGGCAGGTAGGGAGGGGAGGAGGTGTTTTAATTTACATCAAAGAGAAATATAAATGTCAACTGGTTGATTTGAATACTTCACTCGAATGTTTAGCTGTTAATGTATGTCTCTCTCCGGTAATGAATTTCAACATTGCAGTAGTGTACAACCCACCGTCACACAATTCTTCCTTTTATAATGAATTAAGTGATCTGGTTAAACAACTTGAGAAGAACAGAGAAACAATAATTCATGGTGACTTTAATATTAACTGGTCTGATAAAAAGGACAAACAGAAACTGAAAAGCCTCATGACTAAATTTAATTACCAACAAATGATCAAAGGACCCACCAGGATAACCAAACAATCCAGAACACTTATTGACATGGTATTTACTAATAAACCAGAACGAATAACCAGAACCTATAATCTTGTAACTGGTCTCTCAGATCATAACATGGTTCTTGCTGTCAGAAAACTTACTAAAAAGCGACTACAGTATTTTGGGGGAGTCGACATTGACAAATCAAATTTTATTATTCCCAAATCAAAAAATGAGGAGTTTGAACATTACTTAGAGAATCAAAATTGGGAGCAGCTCATGTCAATATATGAAGTAGATGATTGTTGTAATTTTATAACTGCAACAATCACAAAGTCTATAGAAAAATTTACAAAGCAAATTAAAAGTAGACAACAGAAGATTAGCCTACCATGGTTAAATAATGAAATAAGAAAACTTATGAAGAGGCGAGACTATGCATTGAAAACATCATTAACCTCTAAACTACAAAATGATCACCTTGTGTACAAAAATTTAAGAAATAAAGTGGTACAAGAGCTGCAAAAATCAAAAGTATCTTATTATATACTGTCACCCTTGTTGTTTAATGTCTATGTTGATGATCTCAGTGTACTGTTGAACAATACTAATGTGGGCGGCTCCTTTAACGGTGCACTGTTAAATCACATTTTCTACGCTGATGACCTCTGTTTGTTAAGTTTGTCTACCGCAGCGATGCAACATCTCCTTTTTGTATGTGAAAAATTTGGTTAAAAAAAATGACATCCTGTTCAACTGTACTAAGTCTATGTGTATGGCTTTCAAACCAAAGGGCATCAATACGTCGAATCCTGTTATGTCACTTTGTGGTAATAGCTTGAACTTTGTTGAAAAAGTCAAATACCTAGGTGTGTGGATTGAATCTGATAAGACCAATGCTGATTGTAACAGGCATCTCAGGAAACTGTACTCTCAAACCAATTTACTGTTGCGTAATTTCCATAGATGTTCTCCTGATGTCAAATGTATGTTGTTCAAGACCTTCTGTACCTCAATGTACTGCTCGCCTTTATGGTTTAATAGCAATGTTGCTGTTAGGAACAAAATCCGCATTGCATATAATAACTCCCTAAGAAGGTTGTTAGATGTACCACGAGGGTCGAGTGCAAGCAAGATGTTTGTGTCTGTGAACATTCCGTCTTTTGGAGAATTGATACGTAAGAATGTTTACAGTTTTTTGAGAAGACTGCTGGAATGTAACAATCATCTTATATTAGCAATTGTCAACTCGTCACTCACACTTCATTCCAGCATTTGGAAGTGGTGGCGTTCCATTTTATACTGAGCCCACTATGTTTTTTTTTTGTTTGTTTTTTTTTTTTTTTTTTTTTGTTGTTACAAGAGCGCCGAGTGTCTGCTGATCTGTATATACTTTTATTTATTTATCTATTTTCTACACGTTTTAGTTTTGCCCTTAATATGAACCCTGAGTTTGAAATAAACGTTTGAATTTGAATTTGAATTACAATAAACTGATAGATCATGCAAAGGGTAACAACAGTTCCCTATGGAGGCATTTAAATAACTTAACTAATAAAAAAAACGATCAGAAGGGGGTAAAGGAACTTAGAATCAATGGCAAGACCGTCAGTGACAAGGCTACTTTGGCAAATGAATTTAATTCATACTTTGTGGGCTCTGTGGAAGACTTAACAAAAATTTTTGTGCTGCCAAATGTGCTCAACAACACAAATTCCATACTTCCAACAGATTCTTTTCACATCGATGAGGTAAATGAGGAGTTAATTGCTGGTATTGTTAAAACACTGTCAAACTCAAAAACTAATGATATCTACAATATGAGCACCTCCTTTCTCAAAATGCACAGCAAAATATTAATCAAACCACTGACTCATCTCATTAATCTCTCCATTAGGTCTAGTACATTTCCATCTGGCTGGAAAAAAGCTGTCGTCATACCAGTTCATAAATCAGGCAGTAAAGTCGATATATGCAATTACCGCCCAAGCTCTATTTTACCAGTCCTGTCTAAGGTTCTTGAAAAAGTTGTAGCTACACAGCTGATAGACTACTTACAAGACAGTCAACTTCTTCATCCACATCAATTTGGTTTTAGACCAGGATACTCAACAGAAACAGCAAAATTGTTGCCTTATTGAAAACGTCAAACAGTCCTTGGACAGGGGTAATGTGGTAGGAGCTGTTTTTCTAGATCTCAAAAAGGCTTTCGATACTGTAAACCACAGTTTGCTTTTATCCAAAATGGTATCTTTTAACTTCTCCCCAGATACATTAGAATGGTTTGCATCTTATCTCCAGAATAGAGAACAGTGTGTAAAAGTTCACAAGGATAAATCCTTATTTTTAAACAACCGCATGGGTATCCCACAAGGGTCCATTCTTGGTCCTTTACTTTTCAGCATTTTTATTAATGACTTGCCGTTACACTGCTCAGCTGCAACATGCCAACTTTATGCAGATGATGCAGTTATTTACACAGCTGCCAAGACTCCAGCACAGGCTGCAGATGTATTGTCCACAAGTATGGTTGATGTCCAAGAGTGGCTCCTCCAGAACCATCTATTGCTGAACCTTCAGAAAACAGTCTCAATGTGCTTTTCAATCAAAAAATGTAACCTGCAACATTTTAAAGTTAATATACATGATCATGACATCAGTTTAGCTACAGAATTCAAATACCTTGGCATTGTACTAGATCCTCAACTCAAATTTAATCTTCATATAAAGAAAATTTCAAAAACAGTAAAAAAAAATCTGAACTGCTTTAAATTAATTAGATATTACATACCTTACGAAGCAGCTGTACTGTATGTGCATTCTATGGTTTTTTCTCATATATCATACTGTTTGACAGTCTGGGCTCAAGCAACCCCTTCCACAATAAGACATATAGGTTCATTATATAATCAAACCCTAAAAATCTTGGACAAAAAGCCCATTAGGTGGCATCACTGTAATGTTTTAAAAAAAATACAACCTATTGAGTTTTGAGAGTTTCATTGACCTCTGTTTTCTGAAATTAACGTTCAAATGTTTCCATAAATCAGCGCCTGAGCCACTTGCTGGTTTCGTCCAAAGACAGGACAGCAGCAGAGCCACCAGGAGTTCTGTTAACAATAACTGTAAAATATTCCACCGCAGAACCACATTTGGACAAACAGCTTTCTCTATAAAGGGCAGTCACATCTGGAACACAATGCCAAATATAATTAAAATAATAACGGACCTTAAAACATTCACTAAAAAGGTTAAAAACTGGCTGAAAAATAAACAAGAATGTACTCATGTATGAATTGATTGTCTGCAAAGTGAGAGTGAATGAAGGGAAGGAATGAATGTGTTTGTTTATAGTGAGTGACGAAGGGAGGGAGGCCTGAAATAGGCAAATGTGAGTCAGGTTGTTATATTTGTGTATTTATAATATTAATAATATTTATAATATTTATAATTGTGTATTTATAATCTTTTTGCATTGATGTATGTGGTTATTGTGTATTTTTTCTTTTCTTCACTTGATTCTCTTTTCTAAAGCCCATCCAGGGACAAGAGTTGCAAATTAGCTAATAGCTATACACTCTATGTGCAACACATCAGATTGATTGTCATTGATTAATTGTCTATGTTTATTGCACTGTCCCTGTCAAATAAACTAATCTATCTATTTGGAAAGGCACACACCTGTCTATATAAGGTCCCACAGTTGACAGTGCATGTCAGAGCACAAACCAAGCGTGAAGTCAAAGAAATTGTTTGTAGACCTCCGAGACAGGATTGTCTTGAGGAACAAATCTGGGGAAGGGTACAGAAAAATTTCTGCTGCTTTGAAGATCCCAATGAGCACAGTGGCCTCCATCATCCATAACTGGAAGAAGTTTGGAACCACCAGGACTCTTCCTCAAGCTGGCCAGCTGTCTAAACTGAGCAATCAGGGGAGAAGGGCCTTAGTCAGGGAGGTGACCAAGAACCCGATGGCCACTCTGTCAGAGCTCCAACATTCCTCTGTGGAGAGAGGAGAACCTTCCAGAAGGACAACCATCTCTGCAACAATCCACAAATCAGGCCTGTATGGTAGAGTGGCCAGACGGAAGCCACTCCTTAGTAAAAGGCCCATGGCAGCCCACCTGGAGTTTGCTAAAAGGCACCTGAAGGACTCTCAGACCATGAGAAACAAAATTCTCTGGTCTGATGAGACAAAGATTGAACTCTTTGGCATGAATGCCAGGCGCCATGTTTGGAGGAAACCAGGCACTGCTCATCACCATGCCAATGGTGGTGGCAGCATCATGCTGTGGAGATGTTTTTCAGCAACAGGAACTGGGAGACTAGTTAGGATAGAGGGAAAGATGAATGCAGCAATGTACAGAGACATCCTGGATGAAAACCTGCTCTAGAGCACTCTTGACCTCAAACTGGGGTGACGGGTCATCTTTCAGCAGGACAACGACCCTAAGCACACATCCAAGATATCAAAAGAGTGGCTTCAGGACAACTCTGTGAATGTCCTTGAGTGGCCCAGCCAGAGCCCAGACTTGAATCCAATTAAACATCTCTGGAGAGATCTGAAAATGGCTGTGCACCGACGCTTCCCATCTAAACTGATGGAGCTTGAGGTGCTGCAAAGAGGAATGGGCGAAACTGCCCAAAGATAGGTGTGCCAAGCTTGTGGCATCATATTCAAAAAGGCTTGAGGCTGTAATTGCTGCCAAAGGTGCATCAACAAAGTATTGAGCAAAGGCTGTGAATACCTATGTACATGTGATTTCTTAGTTTTTTATTTTTAATAAATTTGCAAAAATTTCAAAAAAACTTTTTTCACATTGTCATTATGGAGTATTGTGTGTAGAATTTTGAGGAAAAAAATGAATTTAATCTCTTTTGGAATAAGGCTGTAACATAAAATGTGGAAAAAAAGTGAAGTGCTGTGAATACTTTCCAGATGTACTGTAAATTTATGCAAAAAGGACAGTTTCACCTGCCAGCGTTATTTACCTTCAATATATTCAGGAAAAACAAAACAAAAATTATTATTTCTCCATTTTCTAAACAGCAGCTCAGATTTAGTTTAAAATATTTTTTTAGTTCTGTATCAAATATTACAAAAAAATAATATAAACCATTACATCTGAACTGCACACAGAGGTCGGGTTTTATGCTGAATTACTTTACCTGCATTAGTCCCGACTGTTGCATGGACCTGTCCTGGGGCTTTTGGCTGTCGTTGCACTGAACGGATGTTTTCTTTTCCTCTCTCTTCGGGTGGTTGAATAAAATCAAGATCAAGAGGGCAAAATGGAAGTAAAAATCTACATCCACTTCGAACTGCACATTGTTCAACGTTAATACCGCTCCAGAGGTGTTGACATGCGGAAAAAATGCAGGCAGATTATCCAAACTGCTGCACCGTTTTTTTTTTTTGTTTGTTTTTTTTAACGTGACGGCAGTCTGAAACAGAAAGTGAAACTTAAACATTTCCAATCAACTAGAGACAGTCTGGCTTCGGAGCGGCATCTTCCCACCGTGTTTGTTTTGCCGTTTCTATGTGGTGTGACGTTGTCATGCAGCAGACCCCAAATATTGCAATGTTCATTTTTACACCGGTATTGTGGAAGATGAAAGCAAATAAAACAGTGAGCTGGACGACACTTGAACTTTATTCAACTTCCAACCACAAAAACAGAAAAACTTCTCCCCGGGGTCTCAGGGCGCCTCCTTTTATACCACTTTATTTCTGCCCCATTAGACCCAGGGAGCCAAAGACAATACACACAGTACATAGAGCCTTTCTGGCACATTAACATTACAGAACACGAACCCTGCTTCTCACTCCCTCTCCCACTCTAGCGAACTCCGGTGTCTCCTGACTCCCCAGGGTGCAGCTCGTCCTTTCTGTGACATCTGAAGCCCCCCGGTGCCACTTCCTCCTTCAGTCCTCTATTCCATCCTCCCCCCCGACTTCCAACTCTGGGCGAAGAACCCCCTTCTCAGTGCCACCACACAGCCCCGCCCCCCCCCGAACACCCAGAAAGGGGACGAACCCCCCAGTCCTTTGGGCCGGTGCCCATAGCGGCTGTAGCGGGGGGTCGCCGGTCTGGTCGAAGCGCCCTCCTGGCGAGGTGTGCGGGAGGGTATGTTGGTCTGTGGGGGGAAACAGGTTAGCTTTGCAAGTGCAGTTCTCTACCGTGGAACAAAAACTTGCGGAACCACAGTTGGTGGGTGTCCGCGCCGGGGAGCTTGGGCCAACACCACCTGCTCATCTGCCAACACATAAGCGGGCTTCAGCCTGTCAATGCAGACGGTCTCTTTACGTCCCCCCAAGTCTAACACAAAATGCTTTGCCCCAGGTTCCAGCACTCTGAACGGTCCGTCGTACGGCGGGCGCAGCGGGGTTCTGTGTGCATTGTGCCTGACAAAAATGAACTTGGCACCCTGTAAGCTCTTTGGGACGATGGTGTGGGGAGAACAGTGGTGGGCCGGGCCCGGCACGCTAGCAGCCTCTGTACTGTAAAAAAAAAACTGCGTGGGCAGATCAGTCCTGGGTGCGGGATTTCCTGGTAAAAATTCCCCGGGGATCCATAGTGGCTGAGAAAAAATGAGTTCTGCCTGGGAGGCTGCTAAGTCCTCCTTTGGCCCTGAGTGCAACCCTAATATGACCCACGGCAGGCGGTCGACCCAGTTTGCATCCGTGAGTGAAGCTCTGACTGCTGCTTTAAGCGACTTATGAAAACGTTCGCATAACCCGTTAGCCTGGGGGTTGTACGTGGTAGTGTGGTGGATTTTGATCTCCAGGCTCTGCGCCATCGTGGAGCAAAGTTCCGAAATGAACTGCGGTCCCCTGTCAGAAGTGATATCCAACGGGGATCCGAACCGTGTAACCCAAGCCGACAAAAAGGCATGAGCCACTTCCGCGGACATGGTAGAAGCCAGCGGGACCACTTCAGGCCAACGCGTGGTGCGATCCACAACTGTTAAAAGGTGTGTGAAACCTTTCTATGGCGGGAGGGGGCCCACCAAATCCACGTGGACGTGGTCGAACCTCCTGGCTGGGATTTGCAATGGCTCGAGGGGGGCTTTGGTGTGCTTGTGCACTTTGGCCTGCTGGCACACGACGCACGCTGCAGCCCACTCTTTCACATCCCTGCGTAAGTGAGGCCAGACAAGTTTCACCCCCACCAGTTTAACCAAGGCACGCACGCCGGGATGTGAAAGGGAGTGGACTGACTCAAAAATGCAGCAGCAACAAGTGATCAGAACCACCGGCTGTGGGCAGCCAGTAGGGATGTCGCAGAGCAAGGGGGGGCACCCTTTTTGCACCACTGTGCTCTCCAATTTTAACCCCATAGGCATGGACTGGAGCGCGCAAATGTCCGCGTCCCCAGTTTGCTCTGTGGCCATGGCAGGGAAATTTATTCCCCTGTAGACCGGGGAGACTAACGTGTACGACAGGCAGTCAGCCACGACATTAAGCTTACCAGCGACATGTTGAATGTTGGTCGTGAACTCCGAGATCGCGGTCAAATGTCACCGCTGCTGTGCCGACCACAGTTCCGAGACTTTGGACATTGCGTACGTTAGCGGCTTATGATCAACAAATGCAGTGAACTCGCACCCTTCTAGCCAAAACTGGAAGTGGCACGTCGCCAGGTGGAGGGCCAACAACTCTGTCAAACGTACTGTATTTGCGTTCGTTGTCGCGCAAAGTATGCGAGCGGCTGCCACGAACCGGAGACGTACTGCTCCACCACTGCCCCTATGGCAACGTCAGACGCGTGAGTGGTGAGTGCTATCCGTGCTGACGGGGCAGGGTGGACTAGCAAGGCGGCATTGGCGAGTGCTGTTTTGGCATCTGTGAAAGCCTGGACTCGCTCTGGGGTCCAGTCGATGTTTTCCGCAGGCTTCTTTTTTTTTTTTTTGAGCGCGGTGTACAACGGCTGCAGCACCGGGAGGAAACGGTTGTAAAAGCTGACTATGCCCAAAAATTCCTGTAGGGCCCTCACGGTCTGCGAATGCGGAAAATCCGACACGGCGCCCACCTTATCAAGCAGCAGAATTATGCCCTCTGGTGAAATGCAGTGACCCAAAAAAATCAATCACTGGCACACCAAACTGGCATTTCGCCGGGTTAACGGTAAGCCAGGACGCTTCCAGCCTCTGGAAAACTAGTTTGAGATGGGCGAGGTGCTCCTCCTCGGATGAACTAGCCACCAAAATGTCATCTAAGTAGCCAAAACAAAAGGCGGGTCACGGAGCACCGCCTCCATCATTCTTTGGAAGGTTTGGACCGCGCCCTTTAACCCGAACGGTCAGCGTAAAAACTCAAAAAGGCCAAAAGGAGTTATTACCAGTTGAACAAGCTGTAAAAATATATTGCACATAATTTAGGTACCTATTTATTAACTCCATTTTATATTTACTTATTTTTGTAGGATGTCACTTGGGTCCTAAATATTTTATTGGGTTTTAGACCTTTGAGTTTTTAACCTCTTTGACTAGTTTTTAACTTTTAATATGACCCTTCTCTCTTACCTCTGGTTTTTCCTCCCATCTCTTTGTCTTTTTATACCCTGATTGATGGAGCCTTGAGTATTTTTATCATGTTTATAGTCAGCTTCATGTGTGCCTGTGTTTGTGTCTATGTTGAATGTAATTTGTGGCTTGTAAATATGGATGTCACCAGACTGCAAAACAAATCTACCTACGGGTACAAATAAAGTAACCTGAACCTGAACCTGAACCTACCACTGTTTTGGGAACATCCTCTATGCGCACCGGGACCTGGTGGTAACCACGGACCAGATGTACTTTCGAAAAAACACGCGTCCCGGCCAGATGCATGGAAAAATCCTGGATGTGCGGGATGGGATACTGATCATGTTCCATGGCGTTGTTCAAGCGCCGGAAATTGCCCCACGGTTGCCACGACCCATCGGCCTTGGGCACCATGTGTAGTGGGGATGCCCATGGGCTGTTGGAGCGCCTAACGATGCCCAGCTGCTCTAAGTTGATGAACTTCTCACGCGCACTGGCTAGTTTAACCACATCCAGGCGCCGAGGTCACGCGAACACTGGCGGGCCTTTTGTGTTTGTGAAATGTTCAACCTCCTGTTTGGTTACTGTAGCAGAAAAAGTTGGGACCGTGAGTGCTGGGAACTGTGAAAGTAAATGCTGATACTTACCCCCTGGAGCTATAACGTTAACCAGTGTTGTTGGCCCAACTTCCCGAGCTGTGCAGGGCAAGGAGGAAAAAAGGGACACCATCCACTAAACGTCTGTTGGCAACATCGACTAACAACCCATAAGCACAAATCTGCGCCTAAAATGGGGAGAGAACATGCAGCTACCACAAAATCCCACTGGTGATTGCATCTGTGTGAGCGTACCGTCAGCATCCGTTCACCAAACGTCCTGATGTTGGATCCGTTGGCGGCCGTGAGCTCGAGACCACTGCCTCCTGCCGACCTGTCTGCACTCACCGCCAGGATGAGGCTCTTCAGAGCGTCCACCAAGAAACGTCTCCCCGAGCATGTGTCTGTGATGAAAAGCAGCTTGTTCCTGTCACCAGCGGTTGCAGCTGCTACTGACTGCTGGCTGTGCTGTTTCCTGGCTTCTTGAATTGGCACGGCAGCAGACAGTGTTGGGCATTCGAGCCGAAATGGCGGTGATAGAAACAGAGCGTCCTGTTCCTGCATCTCTTGGCATCCGTCCCAGCCACCACCAGCGGCTCCTTGACCTTGCTGGAGTCCTTCATGGATGCCGGTGTCATTGCGTGCACACTGAGAGCTCTGGTCGCTAGCATGATGTGGTCCACTTCCTGTGCCAGAGCGCGGTCGTTCTTGGTTACCAGCAGCGGCGAGTTGGCCAGGATTGTCCTCGCTGTAGCAGGTAGGTTCCCGAGGAAGAGGTGGGCGAACAGGAAGGATCCGTCGTTCTCCCCCATCAATTCTAACATGCTCTTCATCAGTTCCACAGCTGATCTGTCACCTAACTCTGAGCGCGTTAGGTGTTTCTCTGCTTTCTCACTGTCCGACAGGGTATAACGCTGAAGTAGCATCTGCTTGAGTGCTTTGTATTTCCCCTGGGCCGGCGGCTCCTGGAGCAGGCTCGTCACTTGCTGAATGGCGCACACATCCAGCGCAGCGACCACATGGTAATATTTGGTGTTGTCCGTTGTGATCCTGTGGAGTGCGAACTGGACTTCCACATGTAGGAACCAAGCAGTCGGATTGTGAAGCCAGAAGTCTGGGAGCCTGACTGCGGCAGTGCATGCCGCGCTGGTGTTCTCCCTCTCAGTTGTCTCCAGAGTGGTGCTCGGCTCGTTCTCCATTGCACGTCTTAGGGTCACCAATGTGGAAGATGAAAGCAAATGAGACAGCAAGCTGGACGACACTTAAACTTTATTCAACTTCCAACAATAAAAACAGAAAAACTTCTCCCGGGGTCTCTGGGCGCCTCCTTTTAATACCACTTTATTTCTGCCCCATGAGACCCAGGGAGCCAAAGACAATACACACAGTACACAGAGCCTGTCTGGCACAGTAACATTACAGAACACGAACCCTGCTTCTCACTCCCTCTCACACTCTAGCGAACTCCGGTGTCTCCTGACTCCCCCGGGGTGCAGCTCATCTTTTCTGTTACATCTAAGACCCCCCGGTGCCACTTCCTCCTTCAGTCCTCTCTATTCCATATCCCCCCGACTTCCGACTCTGTGTGGAGAACCCCCCACTCAGTGCCACCACAGTATCAAAATTTATACTGGTATTATTGTGAACGATACAATATGACACACCCCTACCCTACACCACATCATTGTTAGCATTTAGCTTACTGCATTGCTAGCATAGTTGTCTAGACTATGATTACAAAAGACAACAGTCACCAAAAGATCACCAGCAATTCACCTCAGATTACTATGACGACACGTGGCCAGTTGTCTCAAAGATGTTGAGTTCACTGTCTTTTAAGCTTGTTACCATTTCCAAAGTCTTTGTAATCAGGGTACAGAGGTCTATAGTGGATGATATTAAAAACAGCGCTCTCATGCAGGCAAACAGGGATGAGATCCCACTGCTTTTTGCTGGCTCTGACATTTCTGAGTTTCAAATTACCTTGTTTTACTAATTAAAAGCACACTTAATGTTGGTTAAATCTGCCACTGAAACTTCTTTGTGATGTTCAGGAAAAGGTTAGGGTTAGAGTCAGTGGAGGGTCTGTTTTCAACAAGCAGCACCTTTCATCCTTCACCATCTCACTGGATGTCGTTTTTCATGCAACCACTGGAGGTCGCTTTTTCCAAAAACGGCCAACAAGTTTAATTCCTGCTGATAAAAACAAAACAAAAAACACTACAGTTGTTTTCTGTTGAGCAGTTTCACAATAAGTTTCTTTTGAAAAATGTCCCAATTGTTTCCAAATAAGTATAAAGCAGTAATATTGATATTTTTGGTAATACACGTTAACAACATTTTAACTGGTGTAATGGTTGTGGGGAAGACTAGACTTGGGCAGCATTATTTCCTGTGAGTGTTTTCCATAGAAAAGAATCAAGCACTAAAAGGCACTTTACATGTGGCAGCTTTTGCCTTGACATCTGCATCATCCGCGGGTCTGTCAGGCAAATTGCATCATGAGATAAAAATCACAAGGCCTCTCTCAGTAACACAGCAGGGTTGAAGTAGGAGTTTATGGAGAAAAATCTGCTGGTTTGGAAGTGCAGTAGGAAAACACTAGTGTTCTTCTGGAAATTGTCCACAGGGTGACACACTGCTTTACAAGGGTCTTTAGACAATGGCGTCATAGTTCTCACTCCCATCTCTTTTTTTTTTTTTTTTTTCAGTGCACAGGAAACCTGTAACGCTTGTTCTCCTACTTCACAATTCGTTTCCCTCCGTGGGGCTTTTGTGTCACAGAAAATTAGTTAACAAGGTGGATAAACAAACTTGAGTGTTATGTAAGCCTTCCTTTTGAATTTAACTGCTACACGCTGACCTGCACTTCAGTCTTTTCTAATTCTGTTAAATTGACATAATTTCCTAGTCTTTTAAATGGACGCTTGTCATCATTTCCAGTTTCACTCTGGCCTGTGTCTCCTACAGGTGTTTGAGAAGTTGAAGGACTACATGCTGATCCCCGTGTGCAACATGGAGAAGGTCAAAGTGGACGGAGCCCTCACATGCTGCTCCGTACTCGTCAACAAGAGGGCCAGCATATAAGCGCACGCACCGAGGAGGTTCTCTCACTAAATGGTGCCCAAGCGGAGCCTGTAGCTAATCACCATGGATCCCGCTGTCAAACAAAATAATTCTGGTACTTTTACAGCAGAGGTGACGAGTTTAATTTTGCAGAGGGCAAAAGGAGCCATATTGTATATGTTCTTCCTTTTCACTCAAAAAATATATAGTTTATATTGAAAAGTCTTGAAAGTTAGCTGTTGTAGAACAGATTGATATCAGGGGTTTTTTGTCTCCAAAATTCTTACAATATTATAATCGGACATGTGCTGTTTTGGGTTTGAGCTGGACAGATGTAGTAAAAACTGAAATATGACGGAGCAGGCTTGCAGATTTGAAAAAAACTGTCTCCTTAGGAAGATGTGGTCTTGTTGAATAGTGCTCACTTAGTCTCCAGTGTTTACATCCTTTTAAAAGAACTACACGGTATAGAGTGATTTGCCAATAAAAAGGTGGATTTGTTTGATTTTGTGTAATTGTAACATAAGATAAACTTGCCAGTATTTCTGTAGAGCTAAAGGGTGTGAAGCGTCCAGCAGAAAACGCATAAACTGTACTTGGGTTATCTTGTTGATTTGAGCCATTTAAACTGTGATTGTGTCTGTTTGCTTATACAGTATAATGCAAAGCCTTGTTGTCGACAAACTGAAGCCAATGTGCAAGTGCCTTAAAGCTGCTTTCCATCTAAAGGCCAGTGACTCTGACTGTAATGAGAAGTCAGTTTATATTGAAATCGGAAAACCCTTCCACCGTCATCACTGAATGAAAACAACACTGAATGCCGTACCTTGCACATAAAAACATCATAGCGACATGTTTATTGATAGAAGAACATGGGTTTAGCCATCTGGAATAGTGAAGTCAGACATGATGAAGGCAACTTGCCACTGGGAAATCTGAAAACCAGTAAATCGCAACTGAAATGTTAGTTAATTATGCATGGTTTTCATTTTTGTGTATTAAATGATGTTTCTATATATACAATTTGAAAATAAAGCTTTTTTTTGTTTGAGGAGAAGATATTTTCAATCATTTCCTACTGCATTTGTATCCCTTAGTTCCCCAGTCATGATACCACCTTGCTTGTCAGAACATAGTGATGTAAACAGCTGTAACGCTAAAATAGGATTAAAACACTTCGTGCATCACCATGGCTTTTCCCATCTTTTCTATATAGTCTGAGATGTAGATGTGGTATGTTCTGATCTGTATGAAGACTTGACACACATCAGTCCTGCAAAGTTAGAAAGTGTGTTTACATTAATGATCAGCGAACTAAGTTTTCATTAACGTCACCATAACCCTTCTGCTTCTTTTAATGTCAGTCCTCTGCTATGCTTGAGAAAAATACTGCTGAATGATTCTGGAGGCCCTGCAGCTTCCTCGCACCGTTACTTCTGCCTGTATTGCTGGCAGAAGTAACTGGCTATCCCCACCACCACCACCCCGTCTGTCGGTTTTTAATCCATGTCACGCTGTGAAACTGATGTCTCTTCCACAACATCCAGCAGGACTAAATGTGACTACAGCCAGAGAGTTTGTGCTCGGCATCCAGAACGGGCTGTTTGCTCCGAGTTTGAGGGATGCTGACGTGCCTTAGTGGCCTTATCTCTGCTGCTGCTAAACTGAGGTCTGCATAAACTACACTGTATATGTTCAAACATTCAGTGTTGCAGCCTGTAGCATCTGAAACCATGTTGTTTCTCAGTGCGATTATAGTTGAGGAAATGACATCAGGAGGTGATTCAGACTCCCCACCCCCCACCCCCCACCCCCCAATAGACATTTGTGTATGGGCAAGTGGGCAGTGATGAAACATGGAAAGAATTCCTGCTGGAAGGAGAGGCTTGTACACCAGTAAACACTGACTCTGTTAAACTTACCCTCCTTCTCCTGACTCCCTCGCTCTTCAACGTCCGTGGCCTTCCACCCTCTGCAGTTGCCTCACCGAGGATTCTGGGCTAATTTACGGCCATGATGTCACCCATCCTGGCCAGCGCTGCAGATGTGACGGCCTGCTGTTAAAGCGTAGCAGCAGTGCATTTTATGGACGGCGGTGGGCTGGATGCAGAGTGATGGTACACAGTGGTAGCAGAGATCAGATTCACACAGTGGTAACTACAGGAAGCTGGAAAAAAGTAAAGCAGGTTATATACGCTGTTTCATCCTGTTTTTCCTTAAGACAAAAAAAAAAAAAAAGTAGCCCCTCTTGTATTGTTACTTACATGACATTTAAAATCTGAATGTTTTAGCTGATAAAACTGATGACCTGTTCCAGCAGTGTGCTGACATTAAGGAACTCTGATCTGTTCCCCCCACCCATCTCAGTGGTCATAATGCTGATTCAGCATGTTTTTAGTACATTATGATTTAATGAATATTAGACTCGTCTTAAATGAGCCCTTTGTCTAATTTAAGTAATAAATTAATGAATCAACATCTGTCGTGTGTTCACTGTTTTGTTTTTTTGTCATTCAAGTTTTCCTTCTACAAGCTGCCATGTGTCACCTTTAAACTCATGGTCACAAGTTTTCACTTTGTTGGGATGCGATTCAAAAGAAATACATGAAATCTGGCCCAACATCCAACGTGGAGTAGCCAGCCGCTGTTTCTGTGAAAGACTGACTCCAGACCTGTATGTAGAGCTCTCCTGCCACCTAGTGACGCCAGGGGTGAATTACAAGGTGAGGTCAAAGAGGGCGTCAGCTCGATTCAGGGTAGCTGCTCTTCGGATGGCAACTGTGTTTGAATCGATGCCCTTCAGGGACAGAATAAAATTTGATTATTTGTTTTCTTGCCAGAATACAAAACCCTGATATTAGACTGTAAGTGCTGATGAACACAATAGTTCAGATGTTATTGTGAAATCAGAAAAAAAAGTGAAAGACTTCTGTATTGATGAGTGGGGAAAACTTTTCACCACTTGATGTCACAGACTGACTGACATTATAGGAGACATCTCATTGAGGTTATTTCAGCAAAAGAGGGAAATACTGGATATGAATTTTGCATCTTTGTTAATTTAAGTGATTTTGGTTTTGCATAGATTTTAACGATAATGCTGATAAGATAAGCCTTTATTAGTCCCACAATGGGGAAATTCCAGGAATGCAGCAGCTAAGGGATAGCAGCACTCAGAGCAATACGATAAGATAATAAGAACTGGTTATCCAAAGCAGTAAATAAATATACATATGTACACAGTAATATACACAGTGCGGGAGCATTGCAGCTAGATGATAACAGCAGTACAGTTTAACCTCTTGCACTCCGTTGTACCGCGGCTGGGCAAGTCTTTGCGTCCCAGAGCGCACGAGGGCGCTGCATATCCGTTCTTCCACTGCAGACACAGCCGCGAACAGATTAGATCATCTGATTGACCTCTCATTCGACTAATAAGAGCCTTGAATTGGGTTTCTGAAACCTTGAAGAACCAATGACTGAAAACCTAGCAAGAAGGACCCGCCTACCAAAGCTGTGAATGCAGTGAGCCAATTGAAGCAGAGAAGTTCGCCAGCTGTTTTAAGGCTGGGTGAAGACAGACTGCTGCTGCAGAGAAAAAAAGGACCCACAGGAAGAACCCCACAGACCCAGCAGCACGGAGACCATCCACAAGTGCAACCTCTGTGACAGCGACTGACATTCGCGCATCGGCATGTTCGGCTAGGCGGTGCTTGTTTGTTTTGTTTTTGTCCCAGCAGAATAGACATTAGGATTGCCTTCTATGGTCATCATAGACCGACGGAGGCTGAAGACGAAGGCTGAGTGACACGCATTTGCCAGTCTATTTTTAATTACTACTGTTATTTGTTTTGAAAAATCGTTCGCCAAAAACCGCAATCATGGAAGCACAAAACTGCAATAATGGAATTATGTTTTGATCGGGTCGCGAGATCAGCGTTGCGTTCATCTGACAATGAGGAAGAAGTTCGCCAGCTCCGCTTCTGCTGTGAAGAGGTAAGGTGTTCTAAGCTAAATTATTCTTTATCCCTGAAAATTGTAATCAAAATGACTTTTGACCGATCAGTAAATTACAGCTGTGCATCATCGCTGCATGAAGGACCGTGGCGCAACCGGCGATGTCTTTCCTCTATAGCGTCCTCTTTTGACGTGTTTTGAAATGCAGCTCCAGAGCTCATGAGGAAACGGCAGTGCTTGGATCTTCTTTTATTTTAATGGTGGGAGTTAAAACAGTCATCATGTAATCGCCAGTCATTTTAATTATATGATGATCACACACTAGTTTTTTTTATTATTATTATTCCATCCATACTCTCATTTTAATTGCAGACTTACCATTGGAGTCTATAGATTAGGCATTAACGTAGGATTTCTTTTAGGGAAATAAATGAATAGACAAGGAGTGTGGGGCATTTTACTTTTCACAGAGAGACAGGAGATGTGTCCACATCTGACTTCGCCTCATGCCCCTGGTTTCCAGCCAGGCTGAGGGTGCTCACCCCAACAAGCTCACCAACTGCCACCCATCAGGCCCTGGCAGAGGCTGCTGAGAGTGGGCTTGCTTCGTGATGGGGTCAGTAGCGGATGGGAAGCTGCGCCAGATCTGGTCCTTCCCTCCCTCCTGCAACTTCTGCACCATCGTTAATGAAAGTTTATGAAAGTTTGCACAGGTATAATCCTCTTTTCCTGAAGCTCTACACTACATGAAGTGTGCACAACATTAACCTCTTGCACTCCGTTGTACCGCGGACGGGCAAGTCTCTGCGTCCCAGAGCGCACGAGGGCGCTCTCGTGCGCCCTCGTGCACTCTAGGATGCATGATGGAGATGGCGATGTAGGACACATGATGTAGATGGTGATGGCGTCCAAGTGCGCACTGAAAATAAAAGCTGCAGACACAGCCGCAAACAGATTAGTTCATCTGATTGACCTCTCATTCAACTAATAAGAGCCTTGAATTGGGTTTCTGAAACCTTGAAGAACCAATGACTGAAAACCTAGCAAGAAGGACCCGCCTACCAACGCTGTGAATGCAGTGAGCCAATTGAAGCAGAGAAGTTCGCCAGCTGATTTTTTTTAAGGCTGGGTGAAGACAGACTGCTGCAGCGGATCAAAAAAGGACCCGCAGGAAGAACCGTCACAGACCCAGCAGCACGGAGACCATCCACAAATGTAACCTGTGTGACAGCATTCGCGCATCGGCATGTTCGGCTACAGGCGGTGCTTATTTTGTTTTTGTTCCAGCAGAGTAGACGTTATGATTTTCTTCCATGGTCATCATAGACCGACGGAGGCTGACGACGAAGGCTGAGTGACACGCACGCCTTCGCCAGTCTTTTTTTAATTACTACTGTTATTTGTTTTGAAAAATCGTTCGCCAAAAACCGCAATCATGGAAGCACAAAACCGCAATAATGGAATTATGTTTTGATCGGGTCGCGAGACCAGAACCACGAGCGGACCAGCATCGCGTTCGTCTAATGAGGAAGAGAAGTTCGCCAGCTACGCTGCTGCTGTGAAGAGGTAAGGTGTTATAAGCTAAAATATTCTCTATCCCTGAAAATTGTAATCCAAAATGACTTTTGACCGATCGGTAAATTACAACTGTGTACACGGTTTGTTCGTCGCGTCCAGACCGTGAACGCCGCCCCCCCTCTCCCCCGCTATTCTTCTGTAGCGAGGGGGGGAGGAAAGCCGCGGTGACTGAGCTGCTGTCCCACATCGCCACATGAGGCTAATCCGTCATGTAGTGATGGCCGATGTCCATCCTCTGTAGCGGGGGGGGGGGACAACCCCCCCCCCCACACACACACACACAGAGACACAGTCCTGAGTGTGACCTTTCATTAGAGCCCAAAATGAAGCTTCTATATTGAAGCATTCAAAAGTTACAGATGTTTTTCCAAACTGTGCCATTTGGCACAATTTGGCACAGTTCCAAAATGCCTGGGAACTACCTGAGGAAAAAGCTGTGTAATATATTCATTTTTTGTGGTGTTGTTACAAAATTTGGACCTCAGCTGGATAACACTTGGTTCTACATTTCTGTTGCATTTTCCAGCCCGGATCTGAAGCTGTGTGTTATTTGCAAGCATTTGTATCCAAAAAAACACCCAGGCGAAATTTATTTTCTTTTCTTCAAGTTCACTATGTTTAGATGACTGTAACTCAGTGGCCGGAGCACATAGCGAGATTATGACTGTTTCACCAAAAAATTCAAAGTGTTTTCTTTTAAATGAGACCAACCCCATGAAGATGCTGCAAAGGGTTGAAGAACAGCTTTGGATTTAATTTGGGCACATTATTTTTTTGGCGTTTTTAGGGAAATTGACCGGAGTGCAAGGGGTTAAATTGCCCTGCAGAATATGAATATGCACCCAAACACTGTATTTCGCATTTGAATCAACAGTGTTGTTGCCATCCTCAATAATAATTGTCATTGTCTTGAATGAATGATCTTTATTTGGGATAAATTAGATTAAAAGATTAAAAGAAAGGAGCAGAATAATATAACAAGGGGAAAAAAATCTAACAAGGTCAAATTAAACAATAACTCCTCGGATAATATAATTCAACATAAGTTATCCGAAATGGGTGATGGTTGAAGCCGGAGCTTATATTGCCCACCCATGTTCCATTTAAGAATTCAAAAATAAAATAAAATAAAAATGATTACAAATCAGAACAAAGCCAAAACAAAATGTGACAAAAAACTAAGCAACAGCACAACACAGACTGGATATGATAATCCTTATGTGATTTTACATGTCATCTTGTATATATGTTTGGAGTATTTCTTCCTTTAGTTTTTGTTTAAATTTTCCAAGTGTTGTAAACGATTTTAATTCAGGTCCAAAAGTGTTCCATAGTCTGACTCCTTGCACCGAGACACAGTGTTGCTTGGTGGTAGTTCTCACTGAGGGTTTTTGAAATATACATGTTCCTCTGAAATGATAATGTTTCTCCCTTATTTGGAACAACTTATGGATACTTGCGGGCAGTGATAGATTCTTAGCTTTAAACATTATTACTGCAGTTTTAAAATCAACCAGATCTTTCAACTTGAGAGCTTTTAATTTAAGAAGAAGTGGGTTTGTTGGTTCTCTGTAAGCAGCTTTGTTTATTATTCTAATAGCTCTCTTCTGAAGCATAAAGACTGGATATATGTTTCTTTTCATATGTATTTCCCCATACTTCAGTACACATGTCATGTATGGGAGTATTAATGAATGATACAAAGTATATAGTGTGGGATTGTTGCGCTAAAAATACCTTAACCCCCAGTTCTTTTATAGGAAGGCCAAATAACCAGACTGAGAGAAGAAATATAGTTTCACCTTTTACTGAAACGGAGATGTGGATACAAGCAGCGCTGGAACACAGCTCTTTAGGCAACACCCCAAGAGAGTGCTCCCGATATCTGGGTCCTATACTTTTTATAAAACTTCCCCCATCTCCCATGCAAGGGGGATGGTTTCCTCATTGTATCAGTAACAGTAATTTTCCGCTATGTGCCAACTCAGCTGAGGGCAGAGCTGACTCTATCTGGTTTCAGTGAGTGTATCATAGGGTGTAGCCTAAATACCGCAGTGTAGCATGTGAAGCAAGCAGATAAAGAGGTGTAAGAATAATATTACACAATAACTGACATTCTGAGGAAAAACAAGCGAGTCATAACATTTTACCAACAGGTTGATTCAGCAAATATTTCACTCTGTGTAGTATTGCGATTGATTTGGATATTTTACCTTTAATATAATTAATATGTGACTTCCAACACAGTTTATTATCAATTATTACTTCAAGAAATTTAATTTCAGATACCCTTTCAATCTCTACACCATTTACACTGAGTTTAGATACTGAGTTGTTGTGATGGTTGTTAAAAATTATAAATTTTGTCTTACTTAAATTGAGCGTTAATTTGTTTGAATCAAACCACAGTTTAAGCTTTCCCAATTCCTTTCCGAGTGTATCCAAAAGTTGTTCCAAATTGCTTCCACTGCATAATAAATTAGTGTCATCTGCAAACAATATTAAATCAGTTTTTTCCGAAACTTTACATATGTCATTTATATACATATTAAATAACAATGGCCCCAAAACTGAACCCTGTGGGACTCCGCAAGTAACCTTCAGTAACTGCGAGTTTTTGCTACCAACACATACATACTGACATCTGTTCTTTAAGTAACTACAAAACAAGGACAGTGCCCCCCAATACCATAATTTTGTAGTTTCTTTAACAATAATTTATGATCCACTGTATCAAATGCTTTTAAAAGATCCAGGAATACCCCAACTGAATACTCTTTATTTTCAACAGCAGTTGATATTTTTTCTATAAATTCCATTAGAGCAAATGCAGTTGTCCTCTTGTGTCTGAACCCATATTGCTGCTCACACAATAAATTATTCTTCATTATGAAGTTGCCAGTTCTCTCACAGAATATTATTTCAAGTATCTTTGAAAATTGCGGCAATAATGAAATAGATCTATAGTTTGAAAAATTCCCTCTGTCACCCGTCTTGCGTATTGGAATTACTTTGGCAATTTTCGTTGCACTGGGAAATATACCTGTTTGGAGAGACAGGTTACAGATATATGTCAGTGGCTTCACTAAGGATTCAATGATAGTTTTGACTAAGAGCATGTCAATACCATCACAATCCGTAGATGTTTTACTTTTAAACGATTTAACAGTGTCAATGACCTCTCTCTTGTCTGTGTTCTTTATGAAGATGGAGTCTTTTATAGCAATGTTTTTGCTAATTGTATCACCTGTAGATGCCATAATGGGTATTTCTCAAGCCAAAATAGGACCAATGTTAACAAAAAAATTTATTAAATTCATCTGCAGGGGAGATTGCATTCACACTCTGAGTTGTTTTTGTTTTTTTGAAAGATTGGTTGGGTATCTTGTATTTCTGTTTTTATTTCCAAGATTACTGTTAAGTATTGTCCATGTATTTTTAGTGTTATCTCTGTTTTTCTCCAGTTCTTTACTGTAATAGTCTCTTTTACTGCACCTCACTATATATATATTAACTTATTTATGTATGTTTTATACTGCTGCTCTGCTTCTTTTGTCCTTTTCTTTAGAAAAGCTTTATATAGTGATTTTTTTCTTTTTACACGCTTTTTGTAATCCTTTGGTTAACCATAGCTTGTCGACAAAATTCTGTTTAAGCTTTTTCTTTACTAATGGACAATTTTTTTCATAAAGACAGAGACAGAGACTTGGTTAGGGCAAGAGGATTATGTTGGTTTAAATGAATCAACTCCCTCTGGTTATTTAAACTGTCAAAAATCCCAGAAGTTCTGGTCGTGGAGGAGGAGTAGCAACAATTTACCATTCCAAATTACTAGTTAATGTAAAGCAAAAAACACGTTATCATTCCTTTGAGGGCCTGGTCCTCAGTATTGGGCATTTTAGCAATTTTAGGCTAATCCCAATTTTATTTGCCATAGTTTGTCATCCTCCATCAACCTACTCAGAGTTTTTATCCGAATTTGCCAAATTCTTTGCTGATTTAGTGTTGAAATCAGATAGAATAATTATAGTAGGGGACTTTAATATACATGTAGATGTAGATAGTGATTGCCTTAATTTGGCATTTAATTCAATATAAGATAAGATAAGATAAGCCTTTATTAGTCCCACAATGGAGAAATTCCAGGATTGCAACAGCGCAGGGATAGCAACACTCAGAGCAATAATTAAGAAGATACGGAAGATATAAATAAGAGCAGTGGATATACATACATACACATCAATATATAAATATATATACAAAGTGCGGAGCATTGTAGCAAGATGGAATAAACAGCATAACCGTCCACTTAGTTATCCTACATAGTATGAATATGTACCCATACATATTGTCACCCTCCGTAGAGACCGATACTGTCCTAGTTGTATATACTGGAGGGGACCATTGTGTAAGTCTATTGCGTCTTTTGCATTCAATACTATTAGGTCGTCACGTTTTTTTGCTATCTCTGCGAGCAGCCCTGCTTAGGTTATACAATCTGACTCGATGGGGTTTTCTCAGAAAGTAGGAAATTCTATCCATTATCTCCACCATATGTTGGACCTTGTTCTGACATATGGCATAGAAATAGAAAATCTGGTAGTGTCTCCTCATAACCCTGTACTGTCAGACCATTGTCTGTTAACCTTTGATTTTACTATTTCTGACTATTTGGCTTCTAAGGAAAGATATTACTACAGTAGATGCATCTCAGATGATGTTGTTACCAAATTTACGCACATTGTTTCCTCTATGCCATGTGCCAACAAAAAAGAAATAAGCTATAGACAGCTTGCTCCTTCTGTAATTGATAGCATGGTAGATAGTGTTACAGCTTCTCTGCATTAGACTCTAGACATGGTGGCCCCTTTCAAAAAGAAAATGTCTAATCAGAGTTTTCTAACTCCCTGGTTCAACACAGAAACTCGTAGCTTAAAACAGAAGACTCGTCAACTAGAAAGAAAATGGCGCTCTGTGGCACATATGTTTGGTTCATATTTCCCACAAGAGTGTGGCACATATGTCTGGTTCATATCTCCCACAAATGTATGGCTTATGTGGATTGGGGCTTCACGTCTGGAGGAACAAGAGTCTGGATCGACGGGGGCTGACAGGAGATGGCGAGGAGGTGTGAAGTCGGGCCTTTGTCTCAGAGAGGAGGCCCTGGGGGGTTTCCCGGAACACCAGAGAATAAGAGACAATGATGAATCTTCAGAGACTTGCATTGTGATTGAATGTTTGCAGAAGCACCATGTGACTTGAGTTCTTAATCCCCCGGAGGTATAAGAGTGTGCTGTAACATTATTCTGCCTCTTCTTGCTTTTGAGAATGTTGGATGATTGTGTTCTGCAATAAAGCCGAACCTGAGGAATACACTCATGTCTCGTCATTGAACACATCTTCCACACTGGTGACCCACGACAAAGAATGAGCAGGGAGAATTCTCCCGAGCGGAGCTCATCAGAGGCTGGCCTGATGGCTGCCTCCACGCTCCAGCTGCCCGATTTCTGGCAGCACAGCCCGCGCTCCTGGTTTAGCGCGGTCGAGGCGCAGTTCAATCTCCGGAGAATCTCAAAGGATGAAACGAGGTTCTACCATGTGGTGGCGAAGCTGGACAGTCACACGGTCCAGAGGGTGGAAGATCTGGTTAACCACCCACCGGACACCGACATGTACGGCGCATTGAAAGAGGCGCTGATCAGCCATTTCACCCCCTTGGTGCAACAGCGAGCAGAGGGGCTCCTAGCGTTGACGGAGTCGGAGAACGACAGACTGGCAGACCTGATGGTGAAGATGCTGAGACTGAAGGACTCCGAGGATGGCGAATTTATTTTCGCCCACCTTTTCCTCCGGACTCTGCCGCCAGCAGTGAGAGTGACCCTGGCAGACTCACCCCGATTGGCCAAGCGGGACTACCATGGCCTCGGCAAGGAGGCGCAGCGACTCGTCGACGCCCACAAGCGGAGCACGGTTACGGCTGCGGCAGCTGAGCAGAGGACGGCGCCCGGAGATGGTTTGGAGCCATTGGTGGCGGCGCCAGACGAACCGACGACGGCGGCGACAGGCATCAGGCGACGCGGAGCTGAAGACGGCCTGTGTTTCTACCACCGCCGTTTTGCGGAGAGGGCGCACAGATGTCTCCCACCGTGCCGCTTCAAGCGTCAGGGAAACGCCAAGACCGGGGGGCCGGTAGCAGCTGCGTCCCTCGGAGAAGAAAATAAGCTGCTTTACCTGACAGATGCACACTCGGGAAAACAATTCCTCGTGGACACGGGCTCCCAGCTGAGTTTCGTCACGCCTACCTACGCGGAACGGCTGATGCCGTCCAAAGCTCCCTGGGTGTCAGTATCAGCAGCGAATGGCTCAGCGATTAAGACCTTCAGTGAGAGGACCATGCGTCTGTCCTTACAGGGCCGTTCATTCGAGTGGACCTTTATTGTAGCAGCAGTCGGTTTCAACATGTTAGGGGCTGATTTTTTGTGCTCACATGGTTTATTGGTTGATCTTGCTAATAGACGTCTGGTTAATGCACTTTCTTTCCATTCTATCCCCTGCACAGCTCGGGTGGCTCCGCTGACTGCACACGCCAACGTCACAGCTGCGGGTGGTAAGTTTCATGCTCTGCTCACTCATTTTCCAGCACTCACAGTTCCAAAGTTTTCGGCGACAGTGGCCAAACACGGGGTGGAGCATTTTATCACCACCACTGGGCCGCCCGTTTTTGCAAAAGCCCGGCGCTTGGACTCAGCTAAACTGGCAATAGCGCGCGAGGAATTTGCCAACCTGGAAAAACTGGGCATAATTAGACGCTCGAACAGCCCCTGGGCTTCCCCGTTACACATGGTCCCAAAGGCTGATGGCTCGTGGCGACCTTGTGGCGATTTCCGCAGGTTGAACAACGTCTCAGCACATGACCGCTACCCGATTCCGCACATCCAGGATTTCTCAGTTCATTTGGCGGGGGCGCGCATTTTTTCTAAAATAGACTTGGTGTGCGGCTACCACCAAGTCCCCGTGCGCGCGCAGGATATTCCCAAAACCGCGGTAATAACTCCGTTTGGGCTTTTTGAGTTTTTGCGCATGCCGTTTGGTTTAAAGGGCGCCGCGCAAACTTTCCAACGCATGATGGATGCTGTTTTACGCGACCTGCCTTTCGTGTTCGTCTATTTAGACGACATATGGGTAGCCAGCACGTCTGAGGACGAACATGAAACCCACCTCACAGCGGTTTTTCGGAGACTGGCAGAGCACGGGTTGATAATTAACCCAGCGAAATGCCAGTTCGGGGTGGCGCAAATCGATTTGTTGGGGCACCACGTTTCGCCACAGGGAGCAGTTCCCCTGCCTGAGAAAGTTTGCGCAATAACAGATTTCCCCCGACCTCAAACGATAAAAGCGCTGCAGGAGTTTCTAGGAATGGTTAATTTTTACAACCGGTTCCTTCCGAGCGCAGCGCGGCTTATGCAGCCACTGTACGCGGCACTAAAAAAACAAAAACCCACTAATAAGGTCGAATGGTCTCCGGAGCGGGAGCGCGCTTTCTCCCAGGTCAAATCAGCCCTTGCAAGCGCTGTTTTGTTAGCGCACCCGGTTCCAACAGCCCGTTTGGCGCTCACCACCGACGCTTCGGACCTAGCGGTGGGGGCAGTCATTGAACAGTGTGTGGCAGGGACCTGGCAGCCTCTCGCGTTCTTTAGCAAATCCTTGCACGATAACGAGCGTAAATACAGCGCGTTTGACAGGGAGCTTTTAGCCCTACACTTGGCCATCCGCCATTTCCAGTTCTGGCTGGAAGGGTGTCGTTTCACCGCTTTCGTGGACCACAAACCGTTAACTTTTGCGATGGCCAAGATCTCAGAACCTTGGTCAGGCTGACAACAAAGACAGCTAGCTGCAATATCGGAGTTCACCACCGATATCCAGCATGTAGCAGGCAAACACAATGTAGTGGCGGACTGTCTCTCACGTGCTGTGGCAACACCAGGCCACGTGGGGGCAGACTCGGTGGCTGTGGGCCAGGGCAGTGATGCGGGAGCGCGCGCAGCCCTGGTCCACGTAGGTTTGGATTATGCAGACATGGCTGCGGAGCAGGTTGGTGACGCGGATGTGTGCGCGCTCCAGTCTGGACCAACAGGGTTAAGGCTGGAGCACAGGGTGCAGCAAATAGGTATGCCCCGCTTAATATGCGATGTCTCCACGGGTCGGCCTCGTCCCGTGGTTCCAGCCGCGTGGCGCCGCTGTGTTTTTGACTCGGTCCATTCGCTGGCGCACCTGGGGGTACGTGCATCGGTCAAGATGGTGGGGGAGAAATTTGTCTGGCCGGGGTTGCGCAAACAGGTCAAGGAATGGGCAGCGGCTTGTGTAGCGTGCCAGAGGGCTAAGATACACAAGCACACGAGGGCCCCTTTGGAGCCTTTTCACATCCCGGCTAAGCGGTTCGATCACGTGCATGTTGATCTGGTGGGCCCGCTTCCCTCGTCTCAAGGGCACACACACCTTTTGACGATGGTGGACCGCACCACACGTTGGCCAGAAGCGGTACCTCTGGCGTCAACAACGGCGGAAGAGGTTGTGCGCGCGTTTTTAACAGCTTGGGTCACGTGTTTTGGAGTTCCGTCGGATATAATGTCAGACAGAGGCCCTCAATTTGTTTCCGAACTCTGGTCGTCTATAGCCCGCAGCTTAGGGGTGAAGGTACACCACACTGCCGCGTATAACCCGCAGGCCAACGGTTTATGTGAACACTTTCATAGGTCATTGAAAGCAGCCCTCAGAGCATCGCTCACGGATACAAATTGGGTGGACAAACTGCCATGGGTTTTATTGGGGTTGCGTTCTGCACCTAAGGAGGATTTGCAAGCCTCCCCAGCGGACTTAGTGTTCGCACAACCTCTCCGTTTGCTGGGGGAATTTCTCCCGGAAAATCCTGCGCCCAATTGCCCCCCTGCTCAGCTGTTGCAGAGCGGCACAGGATCAAACACGCTGCCTGGCCCAGTGCATCACAGTTTTCCACACGTTTTTGTGCCAGAGGCCTTGAAAAACACAGAGTTTGTTTTTGTTAGACATGATGCACAACGCCCAGGGCTGAGACCGCCTTACGATGGACCGTTCAGGGTGCGGGAAAAAAATGAGAAGCATTTTTTGCTAGATTTGGGGGGCAGAAGGGAGCTAATTTGCATAAACAGACTCAAACCCGCTTTTGTCCTGGCTGATGAACGCGTGCAGTTGGCGAAAGCCCCCCGCCGGGGCAGGCCACCGAGAAGGCATGCTCCAGAGCTCCCACAGAGATGTGCTAACAAATCTAATCCCCAGGTGCGAGGAGACGCTGCAGACGCAGCGAAGCCGGCCTACAGCAGATTCGGCAGGAAGCTAAGACCTAAGAGACTGGGGGATTGATTGTTGGTTATGTGGTGATGTCTTTTATGTTATGCATTTATCTACTACTAACTAACTAACTAACCTGCACTTATATAGCGCTTTTCTAGTCACAAAGACCACTCAAAGCGCTTTCATTAATGCTAACCCTCTATTCTAAGGGCCTATAGGAAACAGATATCTAGGGACAATTTAGAACAGCCAGTTAACCTAACATGCATGTTTTTGGCATGTGGGAGGAAACCGGAGAAATCCCGGAGTAAACCCACGCAACACGGGGAGAACATGCAAACTCCACACAGATCACTGTTGGTCGGGGGCTGGGATCGAACCCACGATCCCATGATCCCCACAATCCCCCGGCCAAGGGTAAACTGTGCTGCCGCAGTGCTAACCACTGCGCCACCGTGCAGCCCAGTCCATTTATGAGTATGTTTGTCCCATGCAGACGTTTGGGGGGGGTCATGTGGCACATATGTTTGGTTCATATTTCCCACAAGAGTGTGGCACATATGTCTGGTTCATATCTCCCACAAATGTATGGCTTATGTGGATTGGGGCTTCACGTCTGGAGGAACAAGAGTCTGGATCGACGGGGGCCGACAGGAGATGGCGAGGAGGTGTGAAGTCGGGCCCTTGTCTCAGAGAGGAGGCCCTGGGGGGTTTCCCGGAACACCAGAGAATAAGAGACAATGGTGAATCTTCAAAGACTTGCATTGTGATTGAATGTTTGCAGAAGCACCATGTGACTTGAGTTCTTAATCCCCCGGAGGTATAAGAGTGTGCTGTAACATTATTCTGCCTCTTCTTGCTTTTGAGAATGTTGGATGATTGTGTTCTGCAATAAAGCCGAACCTGAGGAATACACTCATGTCTCGTCATTGAACACATCTTCCACAGCTCCACTATGTAGCATCATCGTCTCCTCAAACCAAGACAGAAGATCACTTCTCTCCAGTTTACAGGAATTTCACTTTATTCATTACACAGGAATACCACTTTTCTGCCTTTTCAGGAATATCACTGGCTTTTATGTCGACTCATGCAGGCCTCTTCCGGGCCTGACCAAAGATGCTTGCTTTCCCAGGACCCCAATGTAAACAGTTGCCTCTTGCAGAGATCGTAAGGATCAGAATTTGCTTTTAAAGGCTCAAAGGAACATAAAACTCAGGAGACCAGACCTCTCAACGTGAACACTGCATTTGATAACGTACCTTTTCACAGGAAACCAATGTTCTTAAAAGAGTCATAAACCGCTTAATCTGACGGGTTTATAGCACGATACTATCCAGGTCTTCGCCCAGATACTAAAGGAAATCATCTACAGCTCAACAGTACCTCCTAGCGGATACCTATGGAATGTGTTTTCAGTATGTAGGGTGACTTTTAATTTGTTCTAAACATTAAGTTTCTTTCAGCTTATCCTCTGGATCCTAAGGACACTGAAAGTCATCCCTCTTTTATCACCAACCATGGTTTGCTGCATGTTTTGCTGCATTTTGATCTAAATGTGAATGCATGTATTATAATTATGTATAAGAAATGTTATATTCATGAGTGTTATTGGAGTAATGGTATAAATGCATGATCACCAAATATTAGCCAAGTCATTTAATTTAGTTAGATTTTATATTGAGTACCTAATTTCATAAGAACTGACTGAGTGTTGATTTTCCCTCTGAAATTTCATGGGATGGTGTCTTCATTTGATTGGCTGCTCTCAAACAAAGAAATGTCCTCACATTGGATAGCAGCCATTTCAAACTGCTTCTGAAAAAGTCGATTGGTCAGTCTTGCGATCGACATCATCAGTTTTACGACCCGGTGAGGTAACTTTAAAAGAGAGAAGTTAGATTTGAGTTTAGTAAGAAAAAAGTAAGAGAACAGTAGAGAAAAGAGATCAGCAGAGATCAGCAGAAAAGCAGAGTAAGAAATAAGATCAGACAAAGAACAGGCAGGAAGATTAGCTAGAAGTAAAGTAACAATGTAACAAGTAGCAAGATAGAGAACGGTGATAGAATTAAGAATTAGAAACACAGAAAGAAGAAAGAAAGATTTTGAGAAAGATTAGGAACTAAATTAAGATTAAAGAAGCAGAATAGTAATCTAGATCTCAGAAGAAGATTTTATTCCACCGTTTCAAGGCCCTGTGAAGTTTTATTTTATTCTCTGTGAAGTTTGTCAAGTCTTTCTGGTTACTGAGGAGAAACCATTTTTCTTTAGAGCTCGTCCTTTTAGAGAATCAAATTCTCAAACTTTTTCCTTCACCTCAGAAGCCATTCTTATCCTAGTAAATGTTTTTCTCCTTTTTTCATGACTTTTCACGCCATTAAAGTGGACCTTTAATTTGCCTAATTTAAAGTGAACAGAGACTGAGAAGTTTCTCCTTCAGTTTTTGGGTCGATCTCGCTACAAGAGACCTCAAATTTGGACTCTTTTTCCAAGGCCTTTTCACGCCGCCCTGAGACAAACCATCCACGGCTGCAACTGTCTCCTTGAAGGCCCCCCAGCTGAGTTATCACCTCCACGGCTGTGAGGACAGCAGCTGCTTCCTCCGACGTCCTAACTTCAAAACCCAGCGGTACCGACCCGCGGAAACGTGGACCTACGGCTGTTGTGTGAGTGAAACTCTTATTTCTCCTATCTGCTGGGTTAAAACGTGATGTCCTAACAATTAAATTACAATTGAATATGGCCCGTATTTCGGGGCTCAATTAGTCTCTCAGCCACAGGATAGAGCTGTAAACTGAAGGAAAACTCTTAGTCATTTTTAAGTAACTGCCCTTAAATTTTTGTAGATTAATTCAGAAGTCATTTTTAGATAATTAGCTTATGAATTTTCCCCATAAAATTGCGTTGTTTTGTTAAAACATTTCAGCCTCATTTACCATTGAAACATAAGTCTCGTTCCTCCTTGGTTCTACAGAGGTGTAACGCTGGATGTTATGTTCAGGGATCCAATATCAGTTGATGTGATATATTACGCTGTCATCATTTAAATCTGTTTATTCATCATTTGAATGCCATGCCGTGTAACCTGAATGAGTTTAATAAAAGGGTGAATGAGAGAAGTTGAAGCGTTTTCCTTTTGCATATACATGTTTCCTAATCACGGCAGGAAAAGAACTCACTGAAACTTTGAGACTGATTCATTAAGTAATTTAAGGTACAAAATTAATTAAAATTAAAGTTAATATTATTGTCCGTTAGGACTGGTGCCCCTTTTACGAGTGCTTTTATTTAATTTAGCGGGTGTAGAAGTGATGGTTTAACTCCGCCCCCTTTCACACCCACTATTAAATAAAATAAATAATTCCTGTACCTTATGACAAATATTTTTATAGGCAATTCACGCTACAACTAATTTAGATAAAATCGATTTAGCTTGGAGAAATCATCTTTTAATTTATAAAAAAATCTCTTAGAAAAGCTAGAACGAGTTATTATTCTGCATTAATAGAAGAGAACAAGAATAATCCCAGGTTTCTTTTCAGCACTGTAGCCAGGCTGACAAAGAGTCAGGATTCTGTCAGTCCTAGCATTCCCTTAGAGCTTACTAGTCAGGGCTTTATGAACTTTTTCAATAATAAAATTTCATCTATCAGAGATAAAATCAGTCAGATTCTTCCCACCGTTAAATACAGTAACTACTACAACTCCTTCAATTGACATCTGTTTGGATCAGTTTACTCCAATTGACCTTTTAGAGTAAGATAAAATAATTTCCTCATCCAAGCCTTCAACTTGCCTTTTAGACCCTATTCCTTCCAGGTTATTTAAAGAAGTCTTCCCATTTATTGGTAGCTTTATTCTTCAAATAATCAATTCTTCATTAAATTTAGGCCATGTACCGCAGGCTTATAAAACTGCTGTAATTAAACCCTTACTCAAAAAGCCAATGCTGGATCCAGGAGTTTTAGCTAACTATAGAAAAATCTCTAATCTCCCTTTCATTTCAAAAATCTGAGAAAGATCTGTTGCTTCGCAATTATTTGACCACTTGCAGGGAAATGGTTTATTTGAAGAGTTTCAATCTGGGTTTAGAATCCATCATAGTACTGAAACAGCCTTAGTGAAGGTCACTAATGACCTCATCGCATCTGATAATGAACTTGTTTCTGTACTTGTCCTTTTAGACCTTAGTACAGCTTTTGATACTATCAATCATAATATTCTACTTGATAGATTAGAACACTACTTTGGACTTAATGGAACTTTGTTGCAGTGGTTTAGATCTTATTTATCTGATAGGTTCCAGTTTGTTCATGTCAATAATGAGTTTTCTTTCGACTCAAAGCTTAGTCATGGAGTTCCACAGGGATCTGTGCTAGGCCCTACTCTTTTTAGTTTATATATATTTCCATTAGGCAGCATTATTAGAAAGCACTGTATACATTTTCATTGTTATGCAGATGACACACTATTATACCTGTCAGTGAAGCCAGATGATAGTAATCAATTAGCCAAGTTGGAAGCCTGTCTTAAGGAAGTCAAAGCTTGGATGACTTGTAATTTCATGCTATTAAATTCAGATAAGACTGAAGTCATTCTTGTTGGTCCAAAAAACCTTAGAAATACCTTTTCAAATCAAACTTTTAGTTTGGATGCAGTTACTCTTTCTCTTAATAGCTCTGTGAGGAACCTTGGAGTTATTTTTGATCAAGATCTGTTTTTCAATTCACATATTAAATTTGTTTCTAAGACTGCCTTCTATCATTTGCATAATATTGCCAAGATTAGGAGCATTTTGTCTCAGAATGATGCTGAGAAACTGAGTCACGCTTTTGTTAGCTCTAGATTAGATTATTGTAACTCTTTATTATCAGGTTGTCCTAAAACATCTCTAAAAAGTCTTCAGTTGATCCAAAATGCTGCAGCAAGAGTTTTAACAGGTACAAGAAAGAGAGATCAAATCTCTCCGGTTCTGGCCTCCCTTCATTGGCTTCCCATAGAGTTTAGAATTAAGTTTAAAATCCTTCTTCTCACTTTCAAAGCTCTAAACAATCAGCGCATTGAAGGACGCGCTGATCAGCCATTTCACCCCTTCAGTCCAACAACGAGCAGAGGGACTCCTGACGTTGACGGAGTCAGAAAACGATAGACCTGCGGACCTGATGGTGAAGATGCTGAAGCTCAAGGACTCTGAGGATGGCGAATTCATTTTCGCCCACCTTTTCCTTCGGACCCTGCCGCCAGCAGTGAGAGTGGCCCTGGCAGAGTCGCCCCGATTGGCCAGGCGAGACTACCATGGGTTGAGCAAAGAGGCGCAGCGGTTGGTCGACGCCCACAAGCGGAAAGCGGTTTCGGCCGCGGCGGCTAGCCCGGGAACGGCGTCCGGAGACAGTGCAGGTCCAGCGGCCGCGGCGCTAGACGCACCAACGACGGCGGTGACGGGAGCCAGATGACGCGGAGCGGAGGACGGCCCGTGCTTCTACCACCGCCGTTTTGCAGAGAGAGCGCACAGGTGCGTCCCACCGTGCAACTTTAAGCGCCAGGGAAACGCCAAGACCGAGGGCTGGTAGCAGCTGCGACCCTCGGCAACGAGAACAGGCTGCTTTACCTGACGGATGCACGCTCGGAGAAACAGTTCCTCGTGGACACGGGCTCTCAGCTGAGTTTCGTCACACCCACCTACGCGGAACGGCTGATGCCTTCTAAAGCTCCCTGGGTGTCAGTGTCAGCAGCGAACGGCTCCACGATTAAAACGTTCGGTGAGAGGACCATGCTTCTGTCCTTACAGGGCCGTTCATTTGAGTGGACATTTATTGTAGCAGCAGTCAGTTTCAACATGTTAGGGGCTGATTTTTTGTGCTCACATGGTTTATTGGTTGACCTTGCTAATAGACGTCTGATTAATGCACTGTCCTTTCATTCTATTCCCTGCACAGCTCGGGTGGCCCTGCCAACTGCACATGCCAACGTCTCAGCTGCGGGTGGTAAGTTTCACACATTGCTCGCTCAGTTCCCAGCACTCACAGTCCCCACGTTTTCGGCAACGGTGGCTAAACATGGGGTGGAGCATTTCATAACCACCACCGGCCCTCCCGTTTTTGCAAAAGCTCGGCGCTTGGACCCAGCTAAACTGGCCATCGCGCGCGAGGAGTTCACTAATCTGGAAAAACTGGGCATTGTTAGACGCTCCAAGAGCTCTTGGGCTTCGCTGTTACACATGGTCCCAAAGGCTGACAGCTCGTGGCGACCTTGCGGCGATTTCCGCAGGTTGAACAACGTTTCAGCTCATGACCGCTACCCGATTCCGCACATTCAGGATTTTTCTGTTCATTTGGCGGGGGCGCGCATTTTTTCTAAAATAGACTTGGTGCGCGGTTACCACCAGGTTCCAGTGCGCGTGCAAGATGTACCCAAAACAGCGGTCATAACTCCTTTCGGCCTTTTTGAGTTTTTGTGCATGCCTTTTGGCCTCAAGGGGGCCGCACAGACTTTCCAACGCATGATGGATGCAGTTTTACGCGACCTTCCTTTCGTGTTCGTTTATTTGGACGATATTTTGGTAGCCAGCGCGTCCGAGGGCGAGCACGAAGAACACCTCACAGCAGTTTTTCGGAGGCTGGCAGAGCATGGGTTAATAGTTAACCCCGCGAAGTGCCAGTTTGGGGTGGCGCAGATTGATTTTTTGGGACATTGCGTTTCGGCAGAAGGAGCGGTTCCTCTTCCAAATAAAGTGCGTGCCATAACGGATTTTCCGCAACCTCAAACGGTCAAGGCGCTTCAGGAGTTTCTAAGGATGGTTAATTTTTACAACCGGTTCCTCCCAAGCGCAGCACGGCTCATGCAGCCATTGTACACCGCGTTAAAAAAACAAAAGCCCGCAAATAAAGTTGAATGGTCTCCAGAGCGGGAGCGCGCTTTTGCCCAGGTCAAATCAGCCCTGGCAAACGCAGTTTTGTTAGCGCACCCAATTCCAACGGCCCGCATGGCGCTCACCACTGACGCTTCCGATGTAGCGGTGGGGGCGGTAGTTGAACAGTTTGTGGCAGGTACCTGGCAACCCCTCGCGTTTTTCAGCAGGACTTTGCGCGATAGTGAGCGTAAATACAGTGCGTTTGACAGGGAGCTTTTGGCCCTACACTTGGCCATCCGCCATTTTCAGTTCTGGTTAGAGGGGCGACGTTTCACCGCGTTTGTGGATCATAAACCGCTAAAGTTTGCGATAGCCAAAATTTCAGAACCCTGGTCAGGCCGGCAACAAAGGCAACTAGCCGCAATATCGGAGTTCACTACTGATATTCAGCATGTCGAGGGTAAACACAATGTTGTGGCAGACTGCCTCTCGCGCGCGGTAGCACCACCAAGCCCCATAGGGGCAGACTCTGTAGCCGTGGCCGCGGGCCCGGGCAGCGACGCGGGAGCGTGCGCAGCCCCGGTCTGTGTTGGGTTAGATTATGCAGCCATGGCTGCGGAGCAGGTTAAGGACACGGACGTGCGCGCGCTCCAGTCTGGACCAACAGGGTTAAGGCTGGAGCACAGGGAGCAACAAAGTGGTATGCCCCCACTAATCTGCGATGTCTCCACGGGACGGCCCCGCCCCGTGGTGCCAGCCGCGTGGCGTCGCCACGTTTTTGACTCGGTCCATTCTCTCGCGCACCCGGGGGTGCGCGCATCGATTAAGTTGGCGGGGGAGAAATTTGTTTGGCCCGGGTTGCGCAAACAGGTCAAGGAATGGGCGGCAGCCTGCGTAGCGTGTCAGCGAGCCAAAATACACAGACACACTAAGGCCCCGTTGGAACCTTTTCACATCCCCGCTAAGCGTTTTGATCACGTGCATGTTGACTTGGTGGGCCCGCTCCCATTATCACACAGGCACACACATCTTTTGATGATGGTGGATCGCACCACGCGCTGGCCAGAGGCGATTCCTCTGACATCAACCACAGCGGAAGAAGTTGCGCGAACATTTTTAGCAGCGTGGGTTGCGCGTTTCGGTGTACCGTCGGACATAACGTCCGACAGGGGTCCCCAATTTATTTCCGAACTATGGTCATCGATGGCCCGCAGCTTGGGGGTGAAGATTCATCGCACTACCGCGTATAACCCCCAGGCTAATGGTTTATGCGAACGCTTTCACAGGTCATTGAAAGCAGCCCTCAGAGCGTCGCTGACGGATACAAATTGGGTGGACAAACTTCCATGGGTTTTATTGGGGTTGCGTTCTGCACCTAAGGAAGATTTGCATGCTTCCCCGGCTGAATTAGTTTTTGCACAACCTCTCCGTTTGCCGGGGGAATTTCTCCCCGATAATCCCGCACCAAATGGCCCCCCTGCTCAGCCGTGGCAGAGCGACTCGGGAGCAAACACGCTCCCTGGCCCGGTCCATCACAGTTTACCACACATTTTTTTGCCAAAGGCTTTAAAAAATGCAGAGTCTGATTTTGTTAAACATGATGCTCAGCGTCCAAGTTTGCGGCCGTTTTATGACGGACCGTTCCGAGTGCTGGAGACCGGGCAGAAGCATTTTCTGCTAGATTTAGGGGGCAGAAGGGAGTTGATTTGCATAAACAGGCTCAAACCCGCCTTTGTTTTGGCTGATGAGGAAGTGCAGCTCGCGAGGCCCCCCCGCCGTGGCAGGCCGCCGAGAGGACATTCTCCAAAATCTTCACAGAAAGGTGCTAACAGCTTTAATCCACAGGTGCAGAGAGATGTTGCAAGTGCAGCCAAGCCAGGTTGCAGCAGATTCGGCAGAAAGTTAAAACCTAGGCAGTTGGTGGATTGATTAGCGATGTATGGAGTGTTTTGTGTTTTTCTTTTTTTTTTATGCCATGCAGGTTTTGCCTTACTAGACATTTGGGGGGGGGGGGGGTAGTGTGGGCGACACACATTGTGGGCTCACGTTTCCACAGAGACATGACTGCATGTGTATTGAGGGTGTCACGTCTGCAAGGACAGAGGACTCGAATCTGCAGAAGATAACAAGGAGGTGTGAGATTTGTCTCTTTGTCCCACAGAAGATGCCCCGGAGAGATTTCCGGTTCATCAGGAAATGAGAGACAATGGTGAAGATTCAAAGGGATGCTTTGTGACTGTATGTTTACTGAAAACACCATGTGACTTGAATTCTGATGCTGGAAACATACAAAAGGGTGATGAGATATGATTCTTTCTTTTTCCTGCTTTGAGAATGCTAGAAGCTGTGTTCTGTCAATAAAGCTGGTTTACAACTAAACTCAGCCTCATCATTTGAGCACATCTTCTACAAAGGCATCTCAAATCATGTGACCGCCAGCCGCCAATCTTTGCTTGACAACAGCTCTCTCTAGGTTCAGACGAAAGACTGTTTGCTCATTGGACTAAAGTTCATAAAGCCCGCCCATGAAGGAAGCCCATTGGTCGGAGTGTCTATCAATCACGGAGGTCCGCAAAAATTCTCCACAGATTAAAGGGAGCTGCGTCATCACTTCACCCCTTTTCGTCTCTTACTCTCTTTCAGCTCTTTTCTCTTTTGTCTTATTGTCGCTTCATGTCTGTATACAGCAGAGATCTTTTTCGGGAGAACAAAGGAACAAAAGACTGCCGAATAAAGACACTTTCTCCCACGTTTTTTTTTTTTCTACGATCACAGAGCAGATAACTCATAACTTTGTGTTCTGTAACTTCATGTACTTTTAATGTTTTTCTTTAAACACCTAGGAATTAATTCTTTTTCTTGAGCTCAATTCTAATTAGGAGTTAAAAACTCCAATTGTAGGCATCTCTATTTCTATAATTTTTCACCTGTTAAACTTTCTGTAAAACCACCGTTTTAATTGTAATTTAAGTTTTAATCTTGACTTTATTTTTATAATATTTTTATTGACCAATCCCACACCAGAAGTTCTTTTCTCTAAAGTCCGAAACTCTTTTTGATTTGATATCGGATTAGATATTACAAATTATCCTCAAATCCTCTGGGAAAGCCGCTTGCCAACAAAGAAGAAAGGATGTGCAGCCTATTTACCAAGCAGCTGAAGAAACAATCATCGCCATCTTTGATCAACCTAAGCTCCAACTGTGAGTCATACAGTCAAAATCCAGCCTTGTTGACCGCTTGACTATAAAGGTCGAACTGTGGACCCTGAAATATCTGTGGGCAGATGTTTCCCCTTTACATCCACGAAATCTTGAGTGGAGGACGCCGCTGAGAGGAAACCGACCATCAGGCCAGGAGTCACGTGAGCTGCAATTTTATTCATCTGCTGAATTAAACGTCTGAGGTTCGATAATAATTTGATACCTAATCAGATGTAAATTAAGGAATCGTTAACATAACCTTTCTTTTCATTAAGATCCCGTTTTCATTTTCTTAAAGAGTAATCCAGAACTTTTCATATTATTAGTAAAACTTTCCTCATAAAATTGCATTGTTTTCCATAATCTGTTAACTTCAAACTGATCTAAATTCATTTAACAGTTTAACCCTGGTTCTGCAAATGTTTAAATTGTTAATCTACCATTTACAAGTTTAATTTTATGGTTAATGAAATCACTGCAATGTCTTTTAATTATCATTTCATTTAATAAATATGTGAAAATGAGAGAAGTTGTTGAGAATTTATTTCATTCTGAGTCTGGTTTAAGTCCCCAGTATCGAATTCACTAAAATTTTGAGACTGATTATTAATTAATTTATTGAGTGATTGTCGTGCGCCTAGGATGACACAGCCTACTGCTAAATGAGCTCATCAGTGCGTTTAGCATGTCCCACATGGGATGGAACTCAGACTCCAGCAGAGATGACAGCTTAGTCACCATCCTCCTCTCTCCTAACTCCTCCACTGGGTCGAGGTGTCACCCCAGAACAGAGCTGCCTTTTTTGATCTGCCTGTTCAGTCTCTTCCTGTTGGCTGCCATGATGCCACTGCCCCAGCAGACCACTCCAAATGTGATGGCTGATGCCACCACCAAATTGTAGAAGGTCCTCAGGCGTGCCCCTTGCACTCCAAAAGACCTGGGTCTCCTCAGGACGTACAGTCTGCACTGCCCCTTCTTGTAAAGCGCGTTGGTGTTGTGTACCCAGTCCAATTTATTGTTCAGGTGAACACTGTAGTGTTGTTATTAGGACTCTTTATGGTGTGACACGGGTGGTGATGTCACCCGGAGTATAAGAGGGCTGCATGGCAGAGGGCGGTCTCTTGACCACCTCTCAGCCTAGCGGGAGCATCTGTCTATACACTGTGAGGTCGATGGAGCCGAGTCGTTGACTCATTCTGCTTCTGGAGTTCGGCTGGGATGTACTGAGAAGCAGGGAGTCACAATGGCTTCGCCGGCATCTAAAATGAAAAACGAGCAAGAGTTGAACAAGATGTAGCATTATATTGCACATAATTTAGCTATTTATTAATTTTTATTTTATATTTATTTATTTTTGTAGGTTTTTTATTTGGGTTTTAAATCTTTTATTGGGTTTTAGACTTTTATTGAGTTTTCAATCTCTGACTTAGTTTTTAACTTTTTTAATATGACCCTTCTCTCTTATCTCTGTTTTTTCTCTTATCTCTTTGTCTTATATCCTAACTGGTGGAGCCTTGAGTACTTTCATTGTGTTTATAGTCAGCTTCACTTGTTCCTGTGTTTGTGTTCATGTTGAATGTAATTGTGGTTTGTAAATATTCGTCTAAAAGGATGTCATCTGACTGCAAAACAAATCTACCTATGGGTACAAATAAAGTAACCTGAACCTGAACCTGAGCAGGGCAGGACCGGCTTTCACGGTTATACGACAGGCCACACAGAAATAGTGGAAGCCGAGCAGGGCTCCTCTGGGGGTTGCTGATTTGGTTCGACCCAGAGAGGAGGCCCCATTGAGAGGAGCCCACAGGATGCGGAGGAAACAGGAGGACCAGGGGCGGCTACAGGTGGTGGCTTCTTCAGGAGGATGGTTTACCTGCAGCTGATAGATGGTACAGAGAGACACCCCATTGAGCTCTGACGCTCTGGTTGGGACCCGCCTGACGGTTCTCCATGGGGTGTGACTGATAAGTTAAAGGGGGCAATGTGTTTAATATACTGTATGTTATTGCTGATTGCCCAAGTTAATGTGTTCTGCATGTTGGTTATGTGTGAATTGCTGAAATATTAATGTGTGCATCGTTCATGCTACGTAGTCAATATATTTCTTGCGCCGAGTTGCTATGTGAATTGCCCATGACAAAAAAAAGAAAAAAGAAAACCAAGTAACATTTGTGTCGATGTGTTTGGGGCATATATTACTGTGTGGCTGTCCCAAGTTATTGGGTGGTTTTGTTAGGTGTGTTAATAGCAGGGCATGAATGTAAATATTGACTGGTTCGTTGTTGAATTGTAGTTTTACCTGTATGTATATAAGTTTATGGGGTTATTTTACATTACATTAGGAACACAACAGCTTTTTATTTCAAGGACTATATATTGATAAAGACGGCAGAATAATCTGTCTAGCCGTGTGGAGGTGGGACAGTAGTCCACCTGTCCCCATCTAGTTTTAGTTGTTTGTGCACATGGATAGGCCTAATTATCTAGTTTATTGTTAGTGTGTGATTCGGGCTATAAATTTGGGAGGGTCTGAATGGTTTGTGTGCGTTTTGGACTTTTCTACGGGGGGGGGGGGGGTAGTGTTGTTATTAGTAGTCTTTATGGTGTGACACGGGTGGCGATATCACCCAGAGTATAAGAGGGCTGCGTGGCAGAGGGGCGGTCTCTTGACTACCTCTCAGCCTAGCGGGAGTGTCTGTATATACACTGTGAGTTCTATAATAAAGTCCTGTGTAGTTCACCACTCGCCTCAACATTGAACTACGTTTTACAGACATAACAAACACCCAGGTACTTGTAAGATGTCACCATCTCAATGTCTGTTCCCTCAGTGTTTGCCGGTGCTGTGGGGGTTGTCCTCATCTGCAGCAGTCCAACACCAGTTCTTTGGTTTTCCTCACACTGATCTGGAGGCAGTTCTGCAGGCACCAGTCCATGAAGTCCTGGATAAGTCCTCTGTACTCCGCATCATCCCCATCAGAGATGAGGCCGATGACTGCAGAGTCGTCAGAGAACTGTAGATGGCAGTGTGGTGTGTTGTGTGAAAAGTCAGCAGTGTAGAGGGTGAACAGTAAGGGAGCCAGAACTGTTCCCTGGGGGGCCCCCGTACTGCAGATGATGGTGCCAGACACACAGTCCTGGGTTCTCACAAACTGTGGTCAGTTTGTGAGGTAGTCCAGGATCCACGATGACAGGTGCTGGTCCACCCCTGCACACAGCAGCTTGTCTCTCAGGATGACTGGTTGGATGGTACTGAAAGCACTGGAGAAATCGAAGAACATAGATAGATTTGTTTATTTGACAGGGACAGTGCAATAAACAGACAATTAATCAATGACAATCAATCTGATGTGTTGCACAGAGTGTATAGCTATTAGCTAATTTGCAACTCTTGTCCCTGGATGGGCACATGATCCTCACAGTGCTCCCAGGCTTCTCCAGGTGGGACAGGAAACAATGCAAGAGGAAGATCACTGCATCCTCCACCCAGATGCCATGCTGGTAGGCAAACTGAAGTGGATTCATCGCTGGTCCCACCATGGGGCGGAGGTGGGAGAAGAGCAGCCTCTCCAGGGTCTTCATTAGGTGTGATTTGAGGATCCTGCACAGCTGGTCTCCACAGGATTTGAGGAGCCTGGAGCTGATGCCGTCCAGACCTGCAGCTTTCCTCGCCTTGATCTTTTTCAGCTCAGCTCTCACCTAGGTCTTAGTGAGAGTCAGGTTGGGGCAGGGGTGTGTGTGCTGGAAGGGGAAAATGTTGGGTATGTGAAGGGAAAAAAACAGCGGCGGATGTACAAGGGGGGCTGGGGGGAGAGCCGTGGACAGCGAGACTAGATGAAGGTGGAAGCAGCAGTGGTTGGTGGGCAGGCGGAAAAGAGGACGGTTGATCAAACCTGTTAAAAAAAAAAAAAGGTTCAGGCTGTTCACCCACTCCCTACCCCCATGGCCTGGGAGGAGGTATTGTGGTGCCCAGAGATGATTTTGAGGCTTCTCCAGACCCCGCTGATGTCACTCTGTTGCAGCATATCTTCCATCTTCTTCCTGTAGCTGTCCTGCCCCTCTCTGATCTTCCACCTTAGCTCCCTCTGTATGGACTTCAGCTCCTCCTCGTCTCTCGACCTGAAGATCCTTTTCTTCTCCTTCAGCAGTGACTTTATTTCAGGGTTGATCCAGAGTTTGTTGTTTGAGAAACACTGTATGGTCTTGGTGGGTATGGTGTTCTCTACACAGAAGTTGATGTAGTCTGTGATGGTGTGTGTGAGGCTGTCGGTGTCCTCACCATGTGGATCATATTGCTGCTCCCACACAGTGGATTCAAAACAGTCCTTTAGAGTGTTCTCTGCCTCCACAGACCATATCTTCACTGTGCAGGTAACAGGAGGTTGTCTGTGTACCAGGGGTTTGTACACAGGCAGGAGGTGAACCAGGTTGTGGTCAAATCTTCCAGGGGGGAGGAAGGAGTGGTGATGAGGTGTGGTGTGTGTTTGCATAAAATAAATCCAGCGTTTTATTGTCTCTGGTATAGCATGTGACATACTGGGTGAAAGTGGGCAGAATGGAGGACAGTGAAGTATGGTTAAAATCACCAGAGATGAGCTGGAGAGCATTTGGGTGTTGTGTCTGCAGCCTGCTGGTGACTGAATGAATGACATCCCACGCTGCCTCAGTGCTCGCAGAGGGGGGTACATAAATACAATCGCAATGACATGTGAGAACTCTCTGGGAAGATATGCCGGTCGCATGCTAACATCTAGCAACTCCTTGTCCTTGCTACAGTGTTGTTCTTTAATTGTGATGTGTCCAGGATTACACCATTTGTTGTTCACAAACATTATCAGCCCCCCGCCTCTGCGCTTCCCGCTGTCTGGTGTCCGATCTGCCCGTATTAAGTGGAAACCCTCCAGTCCGATGTTAGTATCTGTTGTTAGCTCTGTTAGCCACATTTCAGTAAACTACATGATACTAATCTCACTGAAGACGCTCTCATACCGGGACACAGCCACTAGTTTGTCCGTATTATTAAGCAGTGATCTCGCATGATGTAATCTCATAATCTGAAAGTAGATTAAATATGTTCCTATTAATATAGAGCAGAATATTTAATGGCACTTCCTGACTTTTTCCACATGATTATATATGGAAACACTTAAAACTCTTTAAATTTTTGTACAGCCTGAACCAACCTTTGTGAAGACATTTAAAATCATGACCAAAATGAAGACTTCATAATAAATTTCTCCAGCTGGAAATAACTTAGAGCACCTATAAAAGGGTATTTGTAGTCAGTTGGAAATGCCATATTTGTATTTGTTTATTCAAACAGGCGCCCCCTGTTTTTTGGGGGTGGCTGTAGTGCAGGTGTAGTGTGGCCAACTAACTAATCGGAGGGTCAGGGGTTCAATTCCCATTCTGTTTGCAGTCTGCACGTCGACGTGTCCTTGAGCAAGACACTGAAGCCCCAGTTGCTCCCGTTGGGTCAGGCCAGTGCTGGCGCATGGTAGCGCCAGTGCATGGCAGCTGGGCCATCAGTGTGTGAACAGGTGGATAGCAGGATCTGTTAAGCGCTTTGGTCATCCAGAGATGAGAAAAAGCACTATACACAGTAAGTGAACACCATTTACCGTTGTTAATAATTGAACTACTCTTAAAATTGTGTTGCATAGGGCTGTCTACACATCCGGGTACTTGCACGTGAACGCGCAAACCTCGAGAGTAGGGAGGTACGAAAAACCGACAGCATACTATTGAAACAATATCCATCTATCCATCTTCTACCGCTTTTCCGGAGGTCTGGGTTGCGGAGGCAGCAGTTCAAGCAGAGAAGCCCAGATTTCCCTCTCCCCAGCCACCTGCTCCAGCTCTTCAGAGAGGATACCTAGGTGTTCCCAGACCAGCTGGGAGAAGCAGTTTCTCCAGCGAGTCTTGGGTCTGCCCCGGTGTCTCCTCTCAGAGGGACGTGCCCGAAACACCTCAAGTGGGAGGTGTCCAGGAGGCATCCTGATCAGATGCCCATACCACCTCAACTGGCTCCTTTCAATGTGGAGGAGCAGCAGTTCTGCTCTGAGCCTCTTCCGGATGACTGAGCTCCTCACCCTATCTCTGAGGGTGACCCCAGCAATCCTACGAAGAAAACTCATTTCAGCCGCTTGTGTCCACAGTCTCATTCTTTTGGTCATTACCTAAAGCTCATGGCCATAGGTGAGGGTAGGAATGTAGACTGACTGGTAAATTGACAACTTTGCCTTAGAGCAGGGGTCACCAACCTTTTTGAAACCAAGAGCTACTTCATGGGTATCGAGTCATGTGAAGGGCACCAGCTTGACACACTCCTCTAAAATAACAAATTGTGTGTGTGTGTGTGTGTGTGTGTGTGTGTGTGTGTGTGTGTATATATATATACACACATAAATAAATAATTATCAATAACTTAGAGTGGGTAACAGACAAGATCAATATTCAACACTTTATTTTTATTAATCTCAGCAGTTGGTCAGATGATCACTTCTACATTTCATAAAAAAATGTCCAGTTTTCACCAGTCCCTTTTAACCATAAAAAACTAAACCCTTTTAATTCATGAACTATGTTGAACCATGTTTGAAAAAGTTATGCAACATTTAAGAAAAATCAACTTTCATATTAAATAAATCTTATCACATTTTTAACTGAACAAATTTGCTGCAATTCTGCTCAAAATCTGTTACATTTAATAAACACACTTTTGTGTGTTCTTCTTCACTGGAATTATATCCATACAGTTCTTGCCAAGAATCATGCTGGAGTAATAACCAGCGCTGTCCTTTCATGAGAAGAAGCTAAACAGCACTGAGAGTGCTTATATGCACGGTGGCGCAGTGGTTAGCACCGCGGCAGCAGTTTACCCTCGGCCGGGGGATCGCGGGTTCGATCCCTGCCCCCGGCCAACAGTGATCTGTGTGGAGTTTGCATGTTCTGGTGGTGCATGTTCTCGTTTTTCCTGCAAAAACATGCAGGTTAGGGAGTTAAGAGGCGCTTGCGCACGCAGCGGCTGGTGGCTTGTCACCGGACTGCAGAACAAATCTACCTACGGGTACAAGATAAGTCCAAAAAAAAAAGAAAAAAAGAGTGGGTAGTGAAGTGGCGCTTTGCCATCGCCCCGGAAATGAAATACACGCAGCTTCCTTTCACAGTAGTAAAAAAGAACTCTTCCTCCTGCTCACTTTGAAAATGATAAATTTTCTGTCTTTTTTTTTGCCATGTTTTTGGGCTTGGAAACCGTACTGCGCTCACCATCTTAACTGCCCGCTAGCTTACGCTCCACAAGCGCGAAGGTTTTGTCATGCGCACAATACTGACCTTTGAACTAGGTCAGAGTTCACCTTAACTTTACGTATAATAAACATATTTTCATTTTTTTTATTTTTAATACATTGTCATTTTAAAATCTATATAAATGCAAGTGTGATTTTAAAAAAATATAAAAAATATAAAATAAAAAATAGCGGCAGAAAAAATTACATCTTAGACGCAGCTCACTTGCGAGTTGTGCTATTTTTAGAACAGGCCTGCGGGCGACACATGTGGTCCCTGCGGGCGACATGGTGCCCGTGGGCACCGCGTTGGTGACCCCTGCCTTAGAGCTTTGCTCCCTCTTCACCACAACAGACGGTCTGTTGAAACAATATGTCATTATCAATATTATCACGAACTTTCACCGCAAGATCGGATCAGATATGATCAAAAACTTTAAATTTGTGATCTCAAAAAGCGTCCCTACAGTCTACCAGCCGGTATGTGGAAGAATGACCCAACGGAGTGGCCAGAAACAACATTTATTGATGTTTGTAACTACCGATACATGCACCAGCTTCACTGCACATTGGCGGAACATTCTAATAACAGAAAATAAATTGTACCTGCTGTGGAAATCCCCCAAAAGCCGTCATGTTTAGGTTTGCAAAATTTACCCACTGGAGCTCACAGGACAAACAGCGCCTGTCTCCCGTACGTTTGTTTACACTCGTTAGCCCTTCTTAATCCCGACACTTCATTTCAGCTCTACAGAGCTTCAGTCCATTTGTCAGCAAGTGAGTCAGTCTTATTTTTAAACTAGTTTAATTGCAGTGTTGATAGTTTACTCTGAGGCTAATTGGCAGCTCAAAGTGGAATGAATATTCCTACCGAGCCGACATGTTTCTATACTAACGCTATTCTTGGTATTAACACCCTCGGATGCAAATTTGGGTGTTTTTTGCATGTTCACATTAACTTTACGTGTAGACAAGTTACTTTTAATGATAAATAAGAGTCATAGTTTGGTAAACAGGCATATCTGTTGTAAAGTGGTCAGAACAGACTGAGACGTTGGTCGTATCATCCCTCAGCCTCTACATCCCATTATGAAAAGGCATTCTCCTTCAGCAGACAGTAGCCCACAATAGAGTAAAAGAGTGTAAACTATTTTGAAAATGATACTGACACTCAACTACAGACAGATTAATCAGAATATCAGAGTTATTTACCTACTGACTCCTGCCACAGACGTGCTAACAAGGCTAGCAGGCTAGCAGTGTAAACAACCCATCATCTAGGTGAAATTTTGGAGGCAGGGACAATTTTTTTTCAGGTAAGACCCCGTTGGATAACGTAAACCTAAGTATGACAGTGTTCTGGGGATTTCCACAGCAGGTTGAAGACAACTGCAGAGGCAACTCGGCCCATCTGCAGCTTACTCAGATGGTGAATTCACGTCTATTTGCGTGTTTACATTGAGTTAAAATGTAATTGTACCACATGAAAAATTTGCCTGTTTACATTTGGTCTGAACACACCTTTAGAGTTTGTCTTTTACAGGTGCTAAGGTCGAACTAAGCTGAATGAGCACTGTCATCAGGTTCCTATACTTGAGATGCCACACACCACGGGAGATGTTCGGTGAGATGAAAGAGACTTATGGGGAGGATGCCCCATCATTTGACGTAGTCAAGCACTGACATCAACAGTTCAAGTGTGGTTGGATATTGGTTGATATTGATTTTTTCCTCCCCTCCTACTGGATCCCAGCTTGCTGTTGTCTGTCTGCGTCTGACTGCGACCGCCGAAAAGAAATTATGGAGTTAATAAGCTGGGCTTTGAACACAATTGACACTATTTTTTCAACAAGGAAAAGTGCTCCGGGGGAAGCTGTTTGCCCCGCTGGAACGGCTCCAGTGGGCTATCTATGTGACACAGGTATTTGGAAAATGCTGTGTCTCTCTAATCTCTCTATCGAAGATATTGAAGATTTGTTTATCTTCGTAATCTTGGTGATTGGGATAATTCTGATTGGGACGGGAATTGTCTTGGTTTACCGCAAATTGCTGAAGATGGATTCAACCTATCAAAATGCTGGCCAGGCGAGGTGCATCCAACAAATTGAGAAACTGGAGAAGACCCTGATAGCGACTACTGGAGAACTGTCTCGTAAGGTGGATTACATCATGGGTTCGCTCAGGTCTTTCCACGACGAGTTCAAAGCTGCGCAATGAAGGATTAATGTACTGAATCTACAGAAGAAATACAAGTCTTCTCTGTGATCAGTCCTATTTGGCATTATTATTCCCCATGAAAATTCCTCCTGGCTGTCTGCAGACTGTGTTTTTTTTTTCAAAATCATGAGCACAAGGCCTTGGACAGCCAGCTGCAGCGCCAGATAAGACTGGGCGCCAGACAGACAAAACATCTTCTGCCAAGGGTCCTTGGGTCTCTCTTATTATCATCAACACTGCTCAACACCGCACACACATTGATTCATGAACTGATTAAAGATATACTGTACACTGCTCTCTTGTGTCTCGTGAATTTTGAGTTGTTGCTCTGTGCTATTGAGAGATTTTTTTTCATTGTAATCACAATCTGCTTAAAAATAAGCTGTATTTTGATAACGAAGTTTTTTTTCTCCTCCCCCCTTGTGTCGTTCCCTCCCTTCCCCTCCCTTTCTTATCTATCTCTGTTTGATGAGGCGCCTTTATGGCAGCCGTGTCGTTGTGTCGCGCGCATGCGCACCAATGTCAAGTCAAGTTCCTCGTGTGTTTTTTTACATGCTTGGCAATAAAGTTTATTCTGATTCTGATTCTGATTCTGGTGGAAACTGCACCCATTCACATTCACACATTTGTTGCAGTAGCAGTCTGTAAAGTGGACCTTGGGATCAAATGAGGAAGCGTCAGTCAGAAAAACAACCACAGCATCTACAAGACACTACTGTTAGCTTCTCTCAACCAGAGAATAAAGAGAACAGAGTAGAAAACAGTTTGCCCCGCAGACAGAAAGCAGTAAACAGACATTTCAGATGGGGAGAATACACAATACATACACACATACAGTATGTTGAGCAGCACATATGATAAGCAGCAGCACTGAGCAGCAGGATTAAAATACTACATGTTCAAGAAGTAAAAGAACTTCAATTCACCTGTGGCTAGTTCTGGACTTTTGGAGGTGATTTGGTTGACACTTGGCAGTGGATTGGTGGCTTGGGGGAAGATTCTGGTGGATTTGGAATTGGGTCTTTCTGCCTTAGAAGCAGACTGGCAGCCATTACTACTAGGCCTCACAGGCAGCCACCACCAACAGGCTCCACAGGCAGTTACCACCACCAGGGCCCTGCAGCCACCTCCATCAGGCTTCAGGCCTGGCACCAGGCCTTACATGCATTCCTGTTGTTGTTGCTGCTGGAATCTTTCATCAACACTGAAATATTCTTGGAAACAGACTCTTGTCTCCTTGTCCACTGCAGATTATTGCAAAACTGTGGAAAAATGCCACCTAAGGAATATGTGTCCCTCGCGCAGGTAAATGACTCACTGCAACAGCAAAAAAAAAAAAAATGTTTTCTGCATTGTTAAACCAACAACAGGAAACTTTCAAAAGCCTCATCAAAGTGATCATGGACTCAGCTAATGCAAGAGTGGACACGATGACGAGAGAGTTGCAAGACATTAAAACCAGTCTACAGTTCACCCAGAAAGATGTAGATTATGGGTGACCCCCACAACAGCCACAGACAAGCAGTGCGCTCAGCTGGAGCAATTAGCAGAACAATGAGATGTGTGTATTGAGATCAATAGGCAGCCGCTCTTTGTCTAGCTTCTTCCTGCCAGTTCCGATGTTGATATGTATGACTCAAATGCAAACGTTCATGCTTCCTGCTCTGACTGTGATGCAAATGTCCCATGCCTTTCATGTATTGTCTGTAACTGGGTATAAAAACTGCATATGCTCTGTAGCTCACTCTCTCTCTGACTACTGCTTCTGACGACACGCATTCTGTGTCTCCTCACGAGAGCCTGAGGACCCGCTCCAACCCGCCTGCACAGGGCTGGAGTGAGTTCTATGATGGCGGAATGAATGATAATAAACTCCCACAAAAACTCTCAGTTCGCTGCTTATTATTTCATGCCGCCACACTGGTGACCCCGAACGAAAGCACACGCTTTGTGCAACGCAACCTTCTGATCTGGACATCTACACTGGTGACTCGACGTAGAAAAGAACACGCTGACAACGAACGCAGTACCCGGTGGTGATTCTCAGACGACGAGCGAACGCAGCAGCCTGACGCAAATGATCTGCCCTCCCTTCTGCTACAGGGAGACCTCGACGCAGAGCCACCACCAGGCGAACTCCCTCGGAGATCACCCACGACCGTGAAGGCTGCAGAAAGCGTCATGGTGCGACTCTCGCCTGAGATCGGGACATCCACGCTGGACCGGCCAAGGGACACAGAACGTCTTCTCCCTCTCACTGCTCCTCCTCCCTCTCACTGCTCCTACGCATCTACGCGAGCCGAGGGACAAAGATCGTCTACTCCCTCTCACCGCTCTAACGCATCTGCACGAGCCCGAGGGACAAAGATCGTCTATTTCCTTCCACTGCTCCAACGCACCACGAGCGAACGACGCAACAGCTCTACAGGGATCACCATCGGCGCCGATGACGCTGATCTCCAGCAAGCTCCCTGACCCTGACTCGCCTCTCAACAGCGGACCACCTACGCACCGAACCCCCGCGCGCACACCGGGGGGTTACGAGGACAGTGCACCACGCACGGGACATTAACGGCTCCACAGACCGCCATCGTCCTTCGCCGCTGCACACAGAACCTTCAGGGCTGCTCACACACCTGAAGCACGCACGTAGCTCGCTCACAGGATTTTGTACGGGTCTCAGCCATGGTGCACAAGGGAATTCAGCCGTCAGCTGTTCCCGAGGGCTTTAGGGCTGCGCGTGCACCTAAAGTCAACACGCCAAGTCCCTCACTGCTGCAGCTCTTTTTTTTCTTCATAGCCGCGAGAGGAGTCAGACAAATTTTTCTTGTATGGGTGACCCCCACAACAGCCACGGACAAGCAGAGCGCTCAGCTGGAGCAATTAGCAGAACAATGAGATGTGTGTATTGAGATCAATAGGCAGCCGCTCTTTGTCTAGCTTCTTCCTGCCAGTTCCGATGTTGATATGTATGACTCAAATGCAAACGTTCATGCTTCCTGCTCTGACTGTGATGCAAATGTCCCATGCCTTTCATGTATTGTCTGTAACTGGGTATAAAAACTGCATATGCTCTGTAGCTCACTCTCTCTCTGACTACTGCTTCTGACGACACGCATTCTGTGTCTCCTCACGAGAGCCTGAGGACCAGGGCTGGAGTGAGTTCTATGATGGCGGAATGAATGATAATAAACTCCCACAAAAACTCTCAGTTCGCTGCCTTATTATTTCATGCCGCCACATAGATGACATAAAAGCTGATTTGTCTAAACAAGCAGACCGCAACATTGTGATGCAATCAGATGTTTTTAAAGTGTGTGACAGTCTGTTGACTGTCACCGACAAATTTGAATACCTGGAAGCAGCGGTCCCCAACCCCCGGGCCGCGGACCGGTACCGGTCCATGGGTAATCTGGTACCAGGCCGCACAGAAAGAATAAATAACTTACATTACTTCCGTTTTATTTATTATCTGAGTCAGAATGATATTTTATTTTGAAGAATTACCGGATTCTCTCTGTTAGATCCGTCTATGGCTCACTCTTGACACACGTCAATCATTAGCAAGGAATTTTGGAAGAGACTGAGCCCAAGCCAGTTTAGAAAGCTTGGTGACCACAGGATCTCATCTCTGTTGTTTGAAGATGATGTTGTCCTGTTGGCTTCATCCAGCAATGACCTACAGCTCTTGCTGAGACGGTTTGCCACTGAGTGTGAAGCGGCTGGGATGAGAATCAGCACCTCCAAGTCCGAGTCCATGGTCCTCAGCCGGAAAAAGGTGGATTGTCCTCTCTGGGTTGGGGACAGGCTCCTGCCCCAAGTGGAGGAGTTTAAGTATCTTGGGGTCTTATTCACGAGTGAGGGGAAAATGGAGCGAGAGATTGACAGATGGATTGGAGCAGCATTTGCAGTGATGCGGATGTTGTACCAGTCTGTTGTGGTGAAGAGGGGGCTTAGTTCTAAGGCAAAGCTGTCGATTTACCAGTCAATCTATGTTCCTACTCTCACCTATGGTCACGAGCTTTGGGTAATGACCAAAAGAATGAGATCGCGGCTGAAATGAGCTTTCTCCGTAGGATTGCTGGACTCATCCTCAGAGATAGGGTGAGGAGCTCAGTCATCCGGGAGAGGCTCAGAGTAGAACCGCTGCTCCTCCACATTGAAAGGAGTCAGTTGAGGTGGTATGGGCATCTGATTAGGATGCCTCCTGGACGCCTTCCTCTTGAGGTGTTTCGGGCACATCCCACTGGGAGGAGACCCTGGGGCAGACCCAGGACTCGGTGGAGAGACTATGTCTCCCAGCTGGTGTGTGAACGCCTTGGTATCCTCTCTGAAGAGCTGGAGCAGGTGGCCGGGGAGAGGGAAGTCTGGGCTTCTCTGCTTGAACTGCTGCCTCCGTGACCCGGACCTCCGGAAAAGCGGTAGAAGATGGATGGATGGATGGACTGAGCCCAAGCCTTCATTCTCCCAGCTGGTGCACGATCACCTGTCTTTGCTTTTAAAAGAGTTCGAGCGCTACTTCCCAACCACAAAAGATCCACAAACTGCCCAAGAATGGATCCACGACCCATTTCTTAACAAACCAGGTGAATCCAACATGTCTATGCAAGAAGATCAACTGCTGGAGATTGCAAATGATGGTGGCCTTAAAAGTATGTTCGAGACAACAGCTCTGCCGGTGTTCTGGATTAAATTCATGGCTGAACACCCTGACATCGCCACAACAGCACTGAAAACCCTGTTGCCATTTCCGACATCCTGTTTGTGTTAAGCGGGGTTTTCTGCAGTGACAGCAACCAAAACAAAATTACGAAGTAGACTGGACATAAGCAACACACTTCGGGTGTCATTGTCTCCCATTACCCCTAGATGGGACAGTCTCGTTGGAGAGAAACATGCTCAGGGCTCCCACTGATTCAGTGTTGTGGTGATTTGTATTTTTCATGCACTTTATATTTGTGTTTGTGGTGTATCTTATTTTAAAGGCATGTTTAAACATTACCATAGTGACCAGAGAATGTTGTGGGCAGAGAGGGTGTTACTCATGTTATGTTGTTGCTTTCGCGATGTTAAGAGGACGCTGCTAATAAAGTTGCAAATGAGTACACAGTGGATTCACGTTTATTATTATATTTAGACAATACCACAATTTTTATGCCGGTCGTATCATGTTCTTTTGTTGTATTTATCTACCACACCTTAAAGGCTGGTCCCTGAAAATATTGTCTGACATTAAACCGGTCCATGGCGCAAAAAAGGTTGGGGACCGCTGTCTGGAAGGACAATCCCAGAGAAATAATTTGGTATTTGATGGTGTTGTGGAGGCACCAGGAGAGACCTGTGCCAACACGGAGGAGAAGATTAAAAATATTCTCATGGAAAAACTACAGTTACCACCACGGATGGAGATGGAGAGAGCCCACTGCACCGGGAAACCTGGAGGAGAAAGACCGAGGCCCATTGTGGTCAAGTTCCTGCCGCACAAGGACAGGATGACCATTCTTCAAAGAGCCAAGTCCCTCAAAGGAACAAAAATCTTCATCAGTGAGGACTTCACTGATTCGGTAAGAAGGAAGAGAAAAGAATTAATGCCAGAGCTGAAAGTTGCAAGAGCACGGGGGGACATAACCTACTTAAGGTATGACAGACTATTATTGACCCACGCCATCCCCGTAACAGTACACTAAAATCAATGGAGCCAAAAATCAAACAGAAATGATTGACATTTCATTATCATCTGAGAGATATAAACTGTGCATTTGTTTCCATTGACTGGAATAATTAAGATGCAAACTTTTATAGGAAACAACCTCATTTTTAAAGGGTATGAATATACTGAGCACAAGCCACAGGCTCAGTATAAAAAATACTATTTCTGACCAATCATACAACTATACTATTATACAACTAAAAAAATGCTATTTCTGACCAATCATTGTCAATAATCCACTTTAATAGTAGAAGTCTCAACTTGAATTTTTCCAAAATCCAGGACAGTTTGCCGCAGTATTACACAAATTTTTCGGTTGTTGCAATTTCTGAGACTTGGCTAAAAAATTACCAACTTCATACAGTGCAAATGAGAGGCTATGATTTATATACCACAAGCAGGCCAAAAAAAAGGGTGTTGGTGTTGGTTTATATATCGGGTCCTGCTACCAAAGCCAGGTTGTAGATAGATAGATAGATGTACTTTATTGATCCCAAACTGGGAAATTACAGTGTAACAGCAGCATGACAGTTGACAGCCAAACAACAGAAACACACACGACAGACAAAGGGATTACCCATGAAAAGTAAAAAACTAACATGACTATAGAACCTATATACATCACAGCTTAATATATGATGACCCGTATAAACACATGAATCATCCCATTGCACAAAGAAGGACTATCAGGAGCAGAGTGAAAAGTGATGTACCAGTTAGTCTGTAAGATGCAGTGTGGCAGCATAGCTATGACCAGAATACAACTTGTACAGTGAAATTGCATGTGGCAGGAAAGATTTCTTGTACCTGGCCGTTCGACAACGAAGCTGTAGTAGTCTACTGGAGAAAGTGCTTCGCTGTCTATCTAGTGTGTGTGGTGGAGGGGGTGATCAGGATTGTCCATGATGGATCGCAGTTTATTTAGTGTTCTCCTCTCCACCACTGTCTCAAAGGTCTCCGGTCTGAGACCAATTACAGAGCCAGCCCTCTTGATAATCTTGTCAAGTCTGTTAAGATAAGATAAGCCTTTATTAGTCCCACAACGGGGAAATTCCAGGATTGCAACAGCACAGGGATAGCAACACTCAGAGCGACAATCAGAAGGCAAGAAAAAAAAAAAAAAAAAAGCAAGCAAGCAAGAGCAGCTAATATACATATGTACATATTACTATAAATATATATATATATATATATATATATATATATATATACACACAGACACACAGTGTAGAGCATTGTAGCTGGATGGGATAAATATATGAGTATATAAACACACAGTACGGAGCATTGCAGCTAGATGGAATAAATATGTAAATATATAAACACAGTGCAGAGCAATGTAGCTAGATGGAATAATATGTAGATATATAAACACACAGTACGGAGCATTGTAGCTAGATGGAATGAATATATAGATATATAAATATAAACATAAATATAAACACACCCAGTGCGGAGCATTGTAGCTAGATGGAATAAATATGTAAATGTATAAACACACACAGTGCAGAGCATTGTTGCTAGATGGGATGAAACAGCACAACCGTCTACTTAGTTATCCTACATGGTATGATTTTGTGCCCATACATATTCTCACCCTCCGTAGCTACCGGTATTTTCCTAGTTGTATGCCGGAGGGGACCATTGTGTAAGTCTATTGCATCTTTTGCATTCAAAAAACTATTAGGTTGTTACGTCTTTTTGCTATCTCTGCAAGCAGCCCTGCTTAGGTTGTACAGTCTGACAGCCGTTGGTAGGAAGGACCTGCGAAACCTCTCGGTTTTTTTGTTTTTTTTTTACTTATTTTGTACCCGTAGGTAGATTTGTTCTGCAGTCCGGTGACAAGCCACCAGCTGCTGGTCGCTGCGTGCGCAAGCGCCCCTTAACTCCCTAACCTGCACGTTTTTGGCATGTGGGAGGAAACCGGAGAAATCCCGGAGTAAACCCACGCAAATACGGGGAGAACATGCAAACTCCACACAGATCACTGTTGGCCGGGGGCAGGGATCGAACCCACGATCTCATGATCCCCGCGATCCCCCGGCCGAGGGTAAACTGTGCTGCCGCGGTGCTAACCACTGCGCCACCGTGCAGCCCCAGGTTGTGCACCTGGGATGATGTAGTCTGCTGCTAAATGAGCTCCTCAGTGCATTCGGTATGTCCTGCATAGGGTGGAACTCGGACTCCAGCAGAGATGACAGTTTAGCCACCGTCCTTCTCTCTCCTATCTCCTCCACCGGATCAAGGCGCTGCCCCAGGACGGAGCTACCTTTCTTGATCAGTTTGTTCAGTCTCTTCCTATCGGCTGCAGTAATGCCACTGCCCCAGCAGACCACTCCAAAAGTGATGGCTGATGCCACCACCGTGTCATAGAATGTCTTCAGCAGCGCCCCTTGTACACCAAAAGACCTGAGTCTCCTCAGTAGGAGCAGCCTGCGCTGTCCCTTCTTGTAGAGTGCGTCAGTATTGTGTGACCAGTCTAGTTTATTGTTCAGATGAACACCCAGGTACTTGTAGGATGTCACCATCTCAATGTCTGTTCCCTGTATATTTACTGGTGCTGTGAGGGGTTGGTATCTCTGGCCCTGATACTGCTACCCCAACAGACCGCAGCAAAGAAGATGGCGCTGGCGACAACAGTCTGGTAGAAAAGCTCCAGCATCCTGCTGCACACGTTGAAGGATCTCAGCTTTCTCAGGAAGTAGAGTCTGCTCATCCCCTTCTTGTGCGCAGCATCGACGGTGGATCTCCAGTCCAACCTGCTGCTGATCCTGACACCCAGATATTTGTAGTCCTCAACCACTCCCACATCATCCCCCCTAATCTGCAGTGGCTGAAAAGGAGCCTTCCTCTTCCTGAAGTCAATCACCATCTCCCTGGTCTTGCTGACATTCAACCTCAGGTGATTCTGCTCCGTCCACTCCACAAATCTGTCTACCAGTGCCCTATACTCCCCCTCCTCTCCTCCTCTTATACACCCCACAACAGCTGAGTCATCAGAGAATTTTTGCAGGTGGCATTACTCAGTGTTGTACTGAAAGTCCGTGGTGTATAAGGTAAAAAGAAAAGGAGAGAGCACAGTCCCCTGTGGCGCTCCCTTATCACTAGCCACCAGTCCAGACAAGACACACCCCAGCCTGACAAACTGTGGTCTGCCTGTCAGGTAGTCAGTAATCCAGGAGATCACACAGCTGTCAACCCCCATCACCCGCAGCTTCTCGCCCAGCAGCAGTGGCTGGATGGTGTTAAAGGCACTGGAGAAATCAAAAAAAGTGATTCTCACAGTGTCTCCTCCACCATCCAGGTGCAGATGGGCTCGTTGCAGCAGGTAGATGACAGCATCTTCAACTCCAAAATGGGGCTGATATGCAAACTGCAGAGGGTCCAGCCACGTCTCCACCTGCGGCCTCAGGTGGGCTAAGACCAGTCTCTCCAGGACCTTCATCACATGAGATGTGAGGACAACTGGTCAGTAGTCATTCAGATCCGATGGAGATGACTTCTTGGGGACAGGAACCAGGCAAGATGTCTTCCACAGCACCGGTACTCTCTCCAGACTCAGGCTCAGGTTGTACAGGTGTTTCAGTACCGGAGCTAGTTGGTTGGCACAGGTTCTCAGGGTCCTAGCAGAGATACCATCAGAGCCCGAAGCCTTCCGCTGATGGAGTCTCTCCAGCTGTTTCTCCACCTGATCTGTAGTCACTGTGAAGTGAGGGAGGGTCCTGGTGCCCCCTGAGGAGGAGGAGGGGGGAGATGGAGAGAGGTTCTGCACGGGAGCGTGGGTGGGGAGGGGTGCGTGGGGGTCTGGTTGTGTTGCTCGGGTGACAGACTGTGAGTTGAAAATATTAAAAAACAGATTCAGTTTCTCAGCTCTTTCCTAGCTCCCAGATGACTGCCTGACTCTCCCCTTGTACCCAGTGATTTGTTTCATTCCCTCCCACACATCTTTAGTGTTGTTTTGCCTGAGTTTCTCTTCCAACTTCCTCCTATAATTATCCTTGTACCTCCTCAGCATCTCTCTCAGCTCATGCTGCACTTCCCTCAGCTTCTCCTTGTCTCCAGCCCTAAAAGCTCTCTTCTTTTTGTTCAGAAGTGCTTTCAGGTCACTGGTGACCCATGGTCTGTTGTTGGAGAAGCAGTGTACAGTCTGAGCTGGCATGGTCATGTCTTCACAGAATCTAATGTATTCTGTGATGCAGTCGGTCATATTGTCTATGTCCACCCCATGTGGTTCACAGAGTACGCTCCAGTCTGTCATCTCAAAGCAGTCCTGCAGTGCATCAGCAGCCTCCTGTGTCCACCTCCTCACAGTCCGTGTATAAGCAGGCTGCCTTTGCACAAGGGGAACGTACTTGGGTGTTAATATGACCATGCAGTGATCTGATTTACCAGTGGGGGGTAGAGCTGTGGCACTATACGCATCTCTGACATTGGCAGAGATGCCAACATCTCTGCCAACACTGATCCAGTGTTTTGTTCTCTCTGGTGGGACAGTCAACAAACTGGTGAAAGTTTGGTCGTGTTTTTCCCACTGAGACATAGTTAAAATCACCTGTGATGGCCATGAATGCATCCAGGTGCTTCTCCAGTAATGTGGCCGCAGTGGAGCTGATGACATCACAGGCCACCGCTGCGTCAGCTGACGGAGGGACGTAGACGATAACAATGAAAGCGCACTTCATTTCTTGCGGCATATAATAAGGTCTCATACTAACAGCCAACAGTTCAATGTCCGGGCTGCAGCACTTTTCCTTCACGTAAATGTGTTCCGGATGACACCACCGCTCATTAACAAGAAGTGCCACTCCTCCTCCTCTCTTTTTCCTGCTGCTTTTCACGTCCCTGTCTCCCCTTATAGTCCTGAAGCCAGGTATCGCTACGTTTACATCCGGGAACTGTGAGTGTAACCACATCTCCGTAAAACACATGAAACTACACTCATGATACTCCTTTTATGTCCTGACCAGCGCTGTGATCTCATCTGTTTTGTTTCCCAGCGATCGCACGTTCCCCGTGATGATCATTGGTACAGCCGGCTTATGTTTCTTCCTCCTCCTCCTCCTCACCTTCGCTCCAACCCTTTGCCCGCGGTGTCTCCTATTCAGCTCATCCGGGATGAGGGGCTTCACTGCCGGCCACAGCGCTCCAGGCTCTGGCCTCCTCAGCGCAATCAGCTGTTTGCGTGTGTAAACAATGCGTCCGTCCCCACCTCTGTTGATCTCCATTGTCCGAGGAAGAGAAAAGATACGAAAACTAGAAAAAAAGACCGGCTAAATAGAGAGAAAAGTTGGTCCAGTCTTAGTTCAAGTATTCCTACAGAGCCCTGGTTACTAAGAGACACACTATATAGAGGTATAAACAGATAGAAACACAAAGACACGAGAGAGTTGCTGCTGGTACAGCCGCCTTGCCTCCGGCGCCATAAAAAAAAATAAAAAAAAATTGATAATATGTCTTTTGAAATGGAAAACATCATGGAGTGTGTAACTGTGGAATTAATTACATAATCATCATCATCATCATAGCAGTCTGTCGGGGGCGACAATGACTGTTTCATTTAGGTCTGATCAGATTCCTCCATGCAGCTCTGTCCTTCTCCTTTCGCTGCCAGGAACTTCTGACCTTGTTAACTCAGGTGACGTCCGAGCCGGTATGAGTTGCTTTCTGACTGACCATTTCATGAAACTGCTTGCAAAGTATTTGAGTACTGCTAGCTTTTTCTGAACTGGCGGCACATTCTTGGCAGATAGAGGTATTATCAGTGGCAAAGACAAGCCAAGACAAACTGACTCCAGTATCTGATGCAGTGACTGACCAGATGATAGGTTTGTTTATTTCTGCTCTTTGCGTAGTGCATGTCATGATGCACTGACTGGCAAGAATATGTGGGTTAAATGGGTTAACACTACATCTGAATCCTTTTGCGTGAGTAATGGTGTCCGTCAAGGTGGTATTCTGTCTCCTGTTTTATTTAACCTCTTGCTCTCCATTGTACCGCGGAAGGGCAAGTCTCTGCGTCCTAGAGCGCATGAGGGCACTCTCGTGCGCCCTTGTGCGCTCTCGGGCGCATGATGGAGATGGTGATGTAGGTGGTGATGGCATCCAAGTGCGCACTGAAAATAAAAGCTGCAGACAGCCGCGAACAGATTAGTTCATCTGATTGACCTCTCATTCGACTAATAAGAGCCTTGAATTGGGTTTCTGAAACCTTTAAGAACCAATGACTGAAAACCTAGCAAGAAGGACCCGCCTACCAACGCTGTGAATGCAGTGAGCCAATTGAAGCAGAGAAGTTCGCGAGCTGTTTTTTTTAAGGCTGGGTGAAGACTGACTGCTGCAGCGGATCAAAAAAGGACCCGCAGGAAGAACCCCACAGACCCAGCAGCACGGAGACCATCCACAAATGCAACCTGTGTGACAGGGAGTGCCATTTGCGCATCGGCATGTTCGGCCACAGGCGGTGCTTATTTTGTTTTTGTTCCAGCAGAGTAGACGTTATGATTTCTTCCATGGTCATAGACCGACGGAGGCTGACGACGGAGGCTGAGTGACACACACGCCTTCGCCAGTCTTTTTTTAATTACTACTGTTATTTGTTTTGAAAAATCGTTCGCCAAAAACCGCAATCATGGAAGCACAAAACCGCAGTAATGGAATTATGTTTTGATCGGGTCGCGAGACCAGAACCACAAGCGGACCAGCGTCGCGTTTGTCTGACAATGGGGAAGAGAAGTTCGCCAGGACACTGCTGTGAAGAGGTAAGGTGTTATAAGCTAAATTATTCTTTATTCCTGAAAATTGTAATCCAAAATGACTTTTGACCGATTGATAAATTACAACTGTGCGGCGCACGAAGTCTGAAGTTCGTGCGCCGCGGTACACAGTTCGTTCGTCGCGTCCAGACCGTGAACGCCGCCCCCCCCGCTATTCTTCTGTAGCGACGGGGGGGGGGGGGAAGCCGCGGTGACTGAGCTGCTGTCCCACATCCCACATGAGGCTAATCCGTCACGTAGCGATGGCCGATGTCCATCCTCTGTAGCGAGGAGGGGGGACAACCCCCCCCCCCCACACACACACAGACACAGCCCTGAGTGTGACCTTTCATTAGAGCCCAAAATGAAGCTTCTACATTGAAGCATTCAAAAGTTACAGACGTTTTTCCAAACTGTGCTATTTGGCACAATTTGGCACAGTTCCAAAATGCCTGGGAACAGCCTGAGGAAAAAGCTGTGTAATATATTCATTTTTTGTGGTATTGTTACAAAATTTGGACCTCAGCTGGAAAACACTTGGTTCTACATTTCTGTTGCATTTTCCAGCCCGGATCTGAAGCTGTGTGTTATTTGCAAGCATTTGTATCCAAAAAAACACCCAGGCCAAATTTATTTTCTTCAAGTTCACTATGTTTAGATGACTGTAACTCAGTGGCTGGAGCACTTAGAGAGATTATGACTGTTTTGCCAAAAAATTCAAAGTGTTTTCTTTTAAATGAGACCAACCCCATGAAGATGCTGCAAAGGGTTGAAGAACAGCTTTGGATTTAATTTGGGCACATTATTTTTTGGCGTTTTTAGGGAAATTGACCGGAGTGCAAGGGGTTAATATATACTGTATATGGATGACTTGTCAAAAGAACTGCATGGTTGCCATACAGGCTTTCTTGTTGGGGATTTTGTCATCAATCACCTTGTATATGCGAATGACTGTAAGGAATTAATTACAAAAACTACAAAAAACATCATAAGTTGTATTTATAGAGCACCGGGTACCAATATTGACATTTTCAAAGAAAAATTGTCTGAGCTTTTCAGTGCAGTAGGTAATAAGAAGCTGGTATTTATTTGTGGAGACTTCAATATTGTCTTATTAAATCCAAATGACCATATCTAAATAAGTGAATTCATAAATTCCATGTTTTGTCTGGGTTTCTACCCTTCAATAACATACCCCACTAGAACAACAACAAATTCAGCAACGCTTATTGATAACATTTTCACAAATGTCACTGAGGGGAATGTAACTGCTGGCCTTATTATCAATGATGTGACAGACCATCTGCCTGCTTTTGTTTCTTCAAACACTAGTGTAACACATAATGCTGAAATACAGTAGATAAGGTTTTTAAACGACATGTAACAGAAACTGCAATTAACCATCTTAGAAATGATCTAAAAATACATGACTAAAGCGGTGTTTATGTTGACGACATTGACACAGCATATGGAGAGTTTCTCTATTTTATCACAACTATATAATAAACATTGCCCCCTAGTGGTAAAGGAGACTAAAGTTAAATGCAGAGATAAGCCTTGGATCACCAAGGGCCTGCAAAATGCTTGTAAAAAGAAAAACCTGTTATACAAAACATTTCTGAAATTAAGAACTGTGGAAGCTGAAAAGAAATACAAGCCTTATAAAAATAAACTCAGTATCTTAAGATCGAGTAAAAAAATATATTACAGTAGATTACTGGAAAATAACAAAACAAATACATGTAATATATGGAAGGTGTTAAATAATATAACAAAGAGAGGAAAGCTAAATTCCAACCACCACTTATTTAAATTCAGAAAATGGAATATCAATGAAAATAGCTGGATCTCCAACACGTTTAATGAATATTTTGTTCATATAGGAAAAAAGACTGCCAACTCCACTGTATCATCAGCAAATACAAGTGGCACAGACAATGTCGTCAACATAAACGCTTACTCGCTGTTTTTGAAAGAAACAGATGACAAAGAAATTCTTGACATTGTTAATAAATTCAAAAACAAAAAATCAACTGAATGTAATGATTTCAGTATGTTCTTGGCTAAATGTATTATTGATTGTATTGTTAAACACTTCACTTACATATGAAACATGTCACTTACTGCTGGTAAATTTCCAAAGAAAATGAAAATAGCAAGAGTCGTTCCTCTGTATAAGACTGGTGACAAACACTTACTGTCAAACTACAGACCCATCTCATTGTTTCCTCAGTTCCCAAAATACTGGAAAAAATATTCGTTAAGACATGTCAAAGATCAAAGGCAGGCATCACTCACGATTATAGGACTCATGATGACATCATCAAAGATCAAAGACAGGCACCACTGAATGAGTGGTGATGTCAAATATCAAAGGCAGGTTTCACCATGGTTACTGTTGCCATGGTAACCTTGTCAAAGCTCAAAGGCAGGCATCACCATGGCTACTGTTGCCATGGTAACCATATTAAGGCTCAAAGGCAGGCATGCAGCAGGAATACTTCCTTATACTTGGTTTCTACAGGCATGAACAGGTAACATGTCAAAGATCAAAGGCAGAATTCTGTGTCTTTACCTGTCCAACAATTGGCTTCTTACAGGCACCACAGACGCCCTTAGCCACTGTCTGGACTCCCGAGTTTGTTGAGGTCACACTGCGGGCTTCTCAGCATGTTGTCCAACTTGTTGGCTGGTTTAGGGGCAGGAGAGGGAGAGGTCTTTCCCTGTGACTGGATCTGGCAGGGGCAGAGGAATACTCAGAAAGCTAAGATGCTGACAATTACCACAAACACCTTGTGACTAGACAGTCAAAGTTATGACAGTGTAGGTCATTCTATTGTGATGAAACTACAGTAAGAGGGCCCAGATCTCCTGATCTCAATCTCCTTGACGTTAAGCACATCATGGATCCAGACCCACCTGAGGATCATTGTGTGTGAGTTTGATGATCATCAGGATCACTAAGCAGAGATTATTGTGAAATATGGATGTATTTAAGGACAATCTAAAAATGCCGCCGAGAGGACACAGTCCAAGGATGGATAATTTTCTCACATGTTGGGAGTTGTTCAGAACTCCTTGTGGGAGCTCCTTGTGCAAGGATATAGAGTGATGATAATCAGGTCAGTGGCGGTAATGCCACAGTATATCAGGTCAGGCACTGGTTTTCTTGCTACCGGATAACCATGAAAACCGGTACTACCTGTCTCATGGGTCAGGCCGTCGGTGACTCAACTGGCAACCCCGCCCTTCCGAGAGCGTGGAGGGTGAAACTGGGCATCTTGCCAGAACTAAAAACAATATCTGTCACAGGTCTGTGGTGGACCACTCCCAGTTACACGGGGTGAGACTGGACATCCTGGCAGATAAGCACATCTGTCGCAAGGTCTGTGGTGGACTTTTGCCAGTCGGTGCATCGTGACATGCACTACACAAAGAGCAAAGATAAACAAACCTATCATCTGGTCAGTCACTGCAACAGATATTGGAGTTGAGTCAGTTTGTCTTGGCCTGTCCTTGCCGCTGATAATACCTCTATCTTCCAAGAATGTGCCGCTAGTCCAGCAAAAGCTAGTGGTACTCAAATACTTTGCAAGCAGTTTCATGAAATGGTCAGTCAGAAAACAACTCATACTGACTTGCACGTTGCCCGAGTTAACAAGGTCAGGAATTCCTGGCAGCGGAAGGCGAAGGACAGAGCTGCATGGAGTAGTCTGATCAGACCTAAATGAAACAGTCATTGTCGCCCCCGACAGACTGCTATGGTGATGATGATGATGATGATGAAGAGACTAAATGATTTTATTAATAAGCACAATATACTCTGCGAACAACAGTTTGAGTTCAGGAAGAACCGGACCACCTCACTGGCTCTCATGGACTTTGTTGAACAGATTACAGATGCAACAGATAGAAGAGAATACACAGTTGGAATATTTCTGGACTTACAAATGGCATTTGATACAGTTGACCATAAATTACTCCTCAGTAAATTACAGAAGTATGGCATCAGAGGAATTGCTTTTGACTGGTTACAGACAGATATCAATATATTCACGTGAATAATACAGACCCTGAGTTGCTGAAGATGATATGGGGGGGAATCACAGGGTTCTGTGATTGGTCCATTGCTGTTTATTTTGTATATTAACGATTTATATTCTGTGTCTAAATTGCTCAAGTGTATTTTATTTGCAAATAACAACTTTTTTTGCAGTGGAGAAAATCTTAAGCCGCTTCTGGATTCAGTAGAAAATGAACTTAAATCAATCAATGGTTCACTGCCAATACATTATCTATTCACCTTGAAAAAACAAAATGTATAATATTTGGAAACCGCAAATTATATAATCACAGAAAAATTAAAATAAACAATGTTGAAATTGACACAGTTTTGGAAACCAAGTTCTTAGGGGTCATTGTTGATAACAAACTAAACTGGAAATCAAATACGCATTGTATCAAAGAAACCTTACTGTGAACCAACAAATCCAATATTCATTCAATTACATACTCTTAAATTTAGAGCTCTAGTAGATCAGGGGTCACCAACGCGGCGCCCGCGGGCACCATGTCGCCCGCAAGGACCACACGAGTCGCCCGCAGGCCTGTTCTAAAAATAGCACAACTCGCAAGTGAGCTGCGTCTAAGATGTAATTTTTTCTGCCACTATTTTTTAAAATCACACTTGCATTTATATAGATTTTAAAATGACAATGTCTTAAAAATAAAAAAATGAAAATATGTTTATTATACGTAAAGGAAAGGTGAATCTGACCTAGTTCAAAGGTCAGTATTGTGCGCATGACAAAACGTTCGCGCTTGTGGAGAGTAAGCTAGCAGGCAGTGAAGCTGGTGAGCGCAGTGCAGTTTCCTAGCCCCAAAACATGGCAAAAAAAAAAAAAAAAGACAGAAAATTTATCATTTTCAAAGTGAGCGGGAGGAAGAGTTCTTTTTTTACTATCGTGAAAGGAAGCTGCGTGTGTTTCATTTGCAGGGCGACGGTGAAGCGGCACTATGTGGAGCGACACTTCACTACCCACTCTTTTTTTTTTTTTTGGACTTATCTTGTACCCGTAGGTGGATTTGTTCTGCATTCCCGTGACAAGCCACCAGCCGCTGCGTGCGCAAGCGCCTCTTAACTCCCTAACCTGCATGTTTTTGCATGAAAAACCAGAACATGCAAACTCCACACAGATCACTGTTGGCCGGGGGCAGGGATCGAACCCACGATCCCCGCGATTCCCCCGGCCGAGGGTAAACTGCTGCTGCGGTGCTAACCACTGCGCCACCGTGCATGATGGCGCTCTCAGTGCTGTTTAGCTTCTCCTCATGAAAGGACAGCGCTGGTTATTACTCCAGCATGATTCTTGGCAAGAACTGTATGGATATAATTCCAGTGAAGAAGAACACACAAAAGTGTGTTTATTAAATGTAACAGATTTTGAGCAGAATTGCAGCAGATTTGTTCAGTTAAAAATGTGATAAGATTTATTTAATATGAAAGTTGATTTTTCTTAAATGTTGCATAACTTTTTCAAACATGGTTCAACATAGTTCATGAATTAAAAGGGTTTAGTTTTTTATGGTTAAAAGGGACTGGTGAAAACTGGACATTTTTTTTATGAAATGTAGAAGTGATCATCTGAACAATTGCTGAGATTAATAAAAATAAAGTGTTGAATATTGATCTTGTCTGTTACCCACTCTAAGTTATTGAGAATTATATATATATATATATATATATATATATATATATATACACACACAATTTGTTATTTTAGAGGAGTGTGTCAAGCTGGTGCCTTTCACATGACTCGATACCCATGAAGTAGCTCTTGGTTTCAAAAAGGTTGGTGACCCCTGTAGTAGATTATAATGTCATTCAAATTATGTACAAAGCAAATAATAACCAATTACCTGTTAATATTCAGAGACTGGTTAAAAAAAGGGAAAGAAAATATGAGCTAAGAGGTAACTCTGTTTTTAATAAGCCAAAGGTTAGAACAAATACAAAGTATCATTTCATGTCTGTCACTGCAGTTAAACTATGGAACTGTTGCTCTGAAAATATTAAAACGTGTTCTACTCTGAAGCAACTCAAAAAATTGTATAAAGATGAGAAAATCTCCCAGTATATCACTGTAAATGCTGGGAGATAAACTTGTAATCACTTAAAGGTTTTTTTTTTTGTCTATTTGTTCTATTTGATTTTCTTTGTTGATTTTGGGTATGACTTAAATTTTTATTTTATTGATTTTAAAATTGTAATGGGGTAGGCACTATATAAGCACTAGCTTCAGCCTACACCGTTTTAGTTGTTCTTCTTGTGTTCTACATATTTTTGTTGTTCTTATTGTATGTATGTTTATTACCAAATAAATAAATAAATTCATTCATTCCCGGCTGACCGCAGTGTGCCATTGATGAGGACACCATCTGGCAAGTGGAGACCATCATTTTGGAGGACCATCTCATAAATGTTTGACAGCTAGCGCAAATTGTCAAGATCAATGTGGGGTCTGTGGAGAAAAAAATCATCCATGACATTTGCATACACAAAAGTTGTCAGTATGGCTGTGTTGTGAGACATGTATATGTTGGACACTGCATATGTGATTTAACCACGATGAAGGAGAGCCAGCCCCCTGCGGTGCGGAGCCACAGAGCCTGGACCCCCTGCGGAGGACAGGGGACAGAAGACTTCCTGACCACTGAGGCTCGAGAGGAGAGAAGGGGGAGTTATGTAAATAAAAGGCTAATGAATGTGAATAAAGAGACTTTGATATAGATGTGTGATTTCCCCCGCGAGGGAAATGGTTTGATGTGAGAATGTTTAAATGAGAGAACTTTGGTGTGTTCACTCTCTTTGTTCGCTGCTCAAGAATAAGAGCAGACAGTGGAATGAGTTCTTGAATAAACTATAATGGAAGACAATTCGGTTTCGTTATTCAAGTCTCCCCACATTGGTGACTGACGACGTTGAGAATGAACGAAGAAATTCTCAGGGTCCCGGACTCACAGCGCTCAGAGCTGGCGAGCGCAGTGGCCGTTAAGCTGCCTGATTTCTGGCAGGATAACCCACGGTCGTGGTTTCTGCAAGCAGAGTCGCAGTTCGCGCTCGCAGGAGTAACGGTGGATGACACTAAGTTCCACCATGTCATCGCTAAACTGGACAACAGCACAGCTCGGTGCGTGCAAAGCTTGGTGGAGCAGCCACCCGCGACCGACAGGTACGGCAAGCTGAAATCCACCCTCATCAAGTTTTTCACCCCCTCGGCTGAAGTGAGGGCGAGGAGGATCCTGTCTTTGCTAGACCAAGGTGGACACAGGCCGAGCGCCCTGATGGAGGAGATGATACAGCTGAGAGGTTTGGACAACGATGATTTCATTTTTCAGTTCATCTTCCTCTCCAACCTCCCGGCGCATGCGAGAAGCACGCTGGCCGGCAAAAAGTGTCACACCCTGGAGGAGTTCCGGGAGCTGGCCCAGGAGGCAGATGGGATCCTGGACGCCTGCGGCGGGCAAGCAACCACAGCAGCGACCCGAGACAGCGGGGAGCCAGAGGCGGCAGAACCAGACTGGCCGACGACGGCGGCAACACGACCGCGACGAGGGGGAGCCAATAGCCCGACGACAGAGGCGCGGGCACGACACAGCGGAGGAGAGGATCTCTGCTTTTACCATCGGAGGTTCGCAGAGAAGGCACGCAGGTGTGTGCCGCCCTGCATCTTCAGGAGTTCGGGAAACGGCAAGACCGGGGGTCGCTAGCAGCTTCGACCCTCGGAGAACGCAACAAGCTGCTCTACATCACGGATGCGCGCTCCGGACGAGTGTTCCTCATTGACACCGGAGCACAAGTGAGCTTCATCACCCCAACATACGCGGACCGGGTGGCTGGACCCCACGGTGACGGAGCTACAGCGGCAAATGGCTCGAACATCAACACCTACGGGAGAAGGACCTTGCCTTTATGCTTACATGGCCGCACATATGAATGGACTTTTGTAGTAGCGGCGGTGAGTTTCAACATGTTGGGCGCGGATTTTTTGTGTTCACACAATCTGTTAGTTGATCTTGCTAATAGACGGCTGGTAAATGCACTCTCTTTTTACTCTCTCCCCTGTTCAGCTCGAGTGTCCCCGCCACCAGTACAGACCCACGTCGCTACAGCAGGTGGTAAGTTTCACACACTCCTCACCCAATTTCCAGCGCTCACTGTGCCCACTTTTTCAGCGACGGTCGCGAAGCACGGGGTGAAACACTTTATCCCCACTTCTGGTCCTCCCGTGTTTGCAAAAGCTCGGCGCTTGGATGCAGTTAAGCTCGCCATTGCGCGCGAGGAGTTCGCCAGCCTGGAGAGGCTGGGCATCGTTCGTAGGTCGAAGAGCCCGTGGGCTTCGCCGCTGCACATGGTACCGAAAGCCGATGGCTCCTGGAGACCGTGCGGGGATTACCGCAGGCTAAACAACGCTACGGCACACGATCGTTATCCCATCCCGCACATTCAGGATTTTTCGGTGCACCTGGCGGGGGCGCGCATTTTTTCAAAGATTGATCTAGTTCGCGGCTATCACCAAGTCCCGGTCCAACCGGAGGACATTCCTAAAACAGCGGTAATAACCCCGTTCGGACTTTTCGAATTTTTACGCATGCCGTTTGGTCTCAAAGGGGCGGCGCAAACATTTCAGCGGATGATGGATGCCGTGTTACGCGATCTCCCTTTCGTGTTTGTGTACCTCGACGACATTTTGGTCGCGAGTACTTCAGAGGACGAACACGAAACGCACCTCACAGCAGTTTTTAGGAGGCTGGGAGAGCACGGCTTAATAGTTAACCCAGCCAAGTGCCAGTTCGGCGTTGAGCGGATTGATTTTTTGGGTCACCGCGTCTCCCCGGAGGGAGCGGTTCCGTTACCAGAGAAAGTACGCGCGGTAGCGGATTTTCCCCGTCCACAAACGGTCAAATCACTACAGGAATTCTTGGGGATGGTGAATTTTTATAACCGGTTCCTGCCCCACGCAGCTCAAATCATGCAACCGTTATATGCCGCGCTCAAAAAACAAAAGCCGACCCAGGCGGTCGAATGGTCCCCGGAGCGGGAGCGCGCGTTCACAGAGGTTAAAAAAGCCTTGGCTGACGCTGCGCTCCTGGCCCACCCAGACCCGGCAGCACGTATCGCGCTGACGACAGACGCTTCAGATTTAGCCATAGGGGCCATTATTGAGCAACAGGTAGCCGGAGTTTGGCAGCCTTTGGCTTTCTTTAGCAAATCTTTAAGCGCGGCTGAACGAAAATACAGCGCGTTTGACAGAGAACTGTTGGCGCTGCATTTGGCTATTCGTCATTTCCAGTTCTGGCTGGAAGGACGGTGCTTCACCGCTTATGTGGACAACAAGCCGCTCACATACGCCATGGCCAAAATTTCAGATCCGTGGTCCGGCAGGCAGCAGAGGCAGCTGGCCGCAATCTCGGAATTTACCACTGACATTAGGCACGTCGCGGGCAAATTCAATGTAGTAGCGGATTGTCTCTCACGCGCGTTCACGACCCCAACACGCGCAGAGGCAGAACGGGCCACCGTGACCGCGCCGCAGGAGAGCGGCACGGTGGCGCGCGCAGCCCCGGTGCACGTGGGTATAGATTACGCAGCCATGGCAGCGGACCAGGGGGCGGACGCAGACGTGCGCGCGCTCCAGTCTGGACCAACAGGGTTGAGGCTGGAGAGCAAGTGTTTACAAACCGGTATGCCCCCCCTGATCTGCGACATGTCGACGGGGCGCCCGCGTCCGGTGGTTCCGGCCACGTGGCGCCGCCGTGTTTTTGACTCGGTCCACTCACTGGCGCACCCGGGGGTGCGCGCGTCGGTGAAACTAGTGGCGGAAAAGTTTGTTTGGCCGTGCCTGCGCAAGCACGTGAAGGAATGGGCAAAAACCTGCATTTCCTGTCAACGGGCCAAAATTCACAGGCACACAAGAGCCCCGTTAGAACCGTTCCGCATTCCGGCCAGAAGGTTCGACCATGTGCACGTCGACCTTGTGGGCCCCCTACCGGCATCACAGGGGTTCACGTATCTTTTGACAATGGTGGACCGCACCACACGTTGGCCGGAAGTGGTCCCACTTGCGACGACCACGGCCGCGGAGGTGGCTCGCGTTTTTTTAACGGCTTGGGTGGCGCGCTTCGGGGTTCCGTCGGACATTACGTCCGATAGAGGACCGCAATTCATCTCTGAGCTGTGGTCAGCGATGGCCAACGGCTTAGGAGCCAAAATTCACCGCACTACGGCTTACCACCCTCAGGCTAATGGTTTATGCGAGCGTTTTCATAGGTCTTTGAAGGCAGCACTCAGAGCGTCGCTCACGGATGCAGATTGGGTAAATAAACTTCCATGGGTTTTATTAGGGTTGCGTTCTGCGCCTAAAGAGGACTTAGACGCCTCCCCAGCGGAGCTGGTATTCGCACAAACTCTGAGGCTGCCGGGCGAGTTTTTACCAGAGCACCCAGAGCCCCCACCTCTCTCTGCTCTGGGACCGTTAGTCGGCACGGGGGCAGACACGCTCCCGGGTCCGGTTCATCACGCTTTTCCACGAGTTTTCGTCCCCAAGGCTTTGAAAAATGCCGATTTCGTTTTTGTCAGGCGCGAAGCCCTTAAAGCAACGCTCAAACCACCTTACGAAGGGCCATTTCGAGTGTTGGAGGCAGGTGATAAGCAATTTGTGCTAGATTTTGGAGACAGAAAAGAGACAGTCAGCATTGACAGACTGAAACCTGCTTTTGTCATGAAGGACGTTTCTGTACCGGTCGCGGTGGCGCCTCGACGAGGCAGGCCCCCGCAGAGGGCAATTAACCACTCTCTTCCTCAGTCAACAGACCCGAAGCAGAACAGCACCGCAGGCAAGGCGGGGCCAACGCACAGCAGATTCGGCAGACGGCTGAAGCCCAAGCGGCACACAGACTGAATGTTGGTGTTGATTATTCAGTAGTGAGTAAGGTGCTATTAAATTTTGGGAATTAGTCTGTTCTTCATCGTTTGGGGGGGGTTATATGGCTGTGTTGTGAGACATGTATATGTTGGACACTGCATATGTGATTTAACCACGATGAAGGAGAGCCAGCCCCCTGCGGTGCGGAGCCACAGAGCCTGGACCCCCTGCGGAGGACAGGGGACAGAAGACTTCCTGACCACTGAGGCTCGAGAGGAGAGAAGGGGGAGTTATGTAAATAAAAGGCTAATGAATGTGAATAAAGAGACTTTGATATAGATGTGTGATTTCCCCCGCGAGGGAAATGGTTTGATGTGAGAATGTTTAAATGAGAGAACTTTGGTGTGTTCACTCTCTTTGTTCGCTGCTCAAGAATAAGAGCAGACAGTGGAATGAGTTCTTGAATAAACTATAATGGAAGACAATTCGGTTTCGTTATTCAAGTCTCCCCACAGTCAGCACAATAGATTCGCTGATTGCTCACACCTTTCCAGAAACAGGAATAAGTCACATGCTCCCAGGCTCTTTAGGCCATGCGCCAAGAAAACCAGGAGGACTTCTTTGGAAGACTAATCATGCAGGATGAAACATGGGTCCATCACTATGATCCAGAGACCAAAGCCCAGTTGAAACAATGGACGCATCAAGACTCACCACCTCTGAAGAAGGGCAGCAACATGAAGTACTAATAATGTATTTTCTGGCAAGGGGTACCACAATTTCCAGGAGGTTAACTATGCTTTACTGCTGCAAAAATTGCAAAAGACCATCAAAACTCTAGCTATGTTCAGATCCAGTGTACTTTAACTGTACTCCCTACTCCCTGCTCTGTTCTCAGGGAATATCAGTAAGTTAACTGCCCTTCACAAAATTTCTCCATTTGAAACACCCTGTAACCGTCGGCTCCTCCTCCATGTGTTACCATGGTAACTATGGGCATGTACTGATACTATGGTGGATGATTTATATTTCTTAACCCCTTGCACTCTGGTCAATTTTCCTAAAAATGCCTAAAAATAACGTACCCAAAGTAAATCAAAAGCTGTTCTTCAACCCTTTGCAGCATCTTCATGGGGTTGGTCTCATTTAAAAGAAAACACTTTGAATTTTTTGGCAAAACAGTCATAATCTCTCTAAGTCCTCCGGCCACTGAGTAACAGTCATCTAAACATAGTGAACTTGAAGAAAATAAATTTGGCCTGGGTGTTTTTTTGGATACAAATGCTTGCAAATAACACACAGCTGTCAGATCCGGGCTGGAAAATGCAACAGAAATGTAGACCCAAGTGTTATCCAGCTGAGGTCCAAATTTTGTAACAATACCACAAAAAATGAATATATTACACAGCTTTTTTGTCAGATTGTTCCCAGGCGTTTTTGAACTGTGCCAAATTGTGCCAAATGGCACAGTTTGGAAAAACATCTGTAACTTTTGAATGATTCAATATAGAAGCTTGATATTGGGCTCCTGTGGGGGGGGGGGAACCCCCGTGTGTGTGTGGGGGGGGTTGTTTATTCATTCATGAATGAATGAATGAACAAACAAGCCCCCACACACAAAGAAGCATGCCACGTAAAAAATGTGTGGCTTTTTTTACAAGAAAAAATAACCTACAGTGCAATAAAAATTATACTAAAATATGTGTAATGTAGAAGATAACAACTCCCCCCCCCACCCCCGCTACAGAGGACGGACATCGCTCGGTGCGCCGCGGTCACGGTGCGCAGCGGTCTACTATGCACAGTTGTAATTTTTCCGATCGGTCAAAAGTCATTTTTGATTACAATTTTCAGGGATAAAGAATAATTTAGCTTATAACACTTACCTGTCCACAACAGCAGTGTTGCTGGCGAACTTCTCTTCCTCATTGTCAGACGAACATGACGCTGGTCCGCTTGTTACAGACTCGTGGTTCTGGTCACGCGACCCGGTCAAACCATAATTCCATTATTGCGGTTTTGCGCTTCCATGATTGCGGTTTTGGCGAACGATTTTTCAAAACAAATAAGAACAGTAGTAAGAAAAAAAGACTGGCGAACGCGTGTGTGTCACCCAGCGGCTAAAACAAAACAGATTTTGCAAGGGAGGCACGCTTTTGAACTACTGTGCTTCAGTTGGCTCGCTGTATTCGCAGCCGTTGGTAGGCGGGTCCTTCTTGCTAGGTTTTCAGTCATTGGTTTTTCAAGGTTTCAAGAAACCCAATTCAAGGCTCTTATTAGTCGAATGAGAGGTCAATCACATCTAAACCAATCAAAGCACTCCTTTGGCTTTCTGTTCGCGGCTGTGTCTGTAGTGGAAGAACGGAAATGCAGCTTTTTTTTTTTTTCAGTGCCTCCTAGGATGCACACCTTGTGCGCCCTAGGATGCAGAGACGTGTCCGCCCACGGTACATCGAAGTGCAACAGGTTAAATAAAATATTAATACAAATATATTTTTATTACTATCAATTGATATAAACAATAACCAATATCAATTTAGCTTGTTTATTATGTTAGCAACAATAGTTTGTTTTACTCATATTTGAGGCGCAATGGCTTATGGGTAATCTTCTTGTCAACTTACGGTGAAGTGATGTACCGTTGTTCACTTCTTCCCTGCACAGTTCTCAGTTCTCTTTAAACTGAAGGCCATTCACTCCCTTTGGTTTGGAATTTCAGTTAATATGGCAGCTACCCTGTGCAGTCCACTTCGGAGTATACTATTTGGAACGCAGCTCAAGAGGCATGGCATACTGACAAATGTGTCCCCTCCTGTAAGACAACACCCTGGTTCATAATTCACATGTTACCCAGACAGACGGACGGGCAACAATGAAGTCATTTTTTGTAAAGCAAGCACTTCCAAGACGATGAAATGCTGGTTTCTGAGGTCAAGTTGTGGCTTCTGACACAGCCTCTAGACCTCTACAGGAAAGGTCTCCACAACTGTATAAAACACTGTGTGAAACACTATGTGTCAAAGTGTGTGAAACTTGGTGGTACCTGTGTAGAGGAAGACTAATAACCTCCAAGTTTGGTTCAATCCTTGAGAAATGAGTCAGGGGAAATCTTTAATGACCAGTCCTTGTACCGCTGTCATTAACAATGTGGTTTCCTCTAGACGACACTGTATGCAAATGTTATGGGCCCCCTATACCTGAGCTGGCCCTCAAAGCTACAAGGTCGATCTAGTACAGGGGTCACCAACGCGGTGCCCGCGGGCACCATGTCGCCCGCAAGGACCACATGAGTCGCCCGCAGGCCTGTTCTAAAAATAGCACAACTCGCAAGTGAGCTGCGTCTAAGATGTAATTTTTTCTGCTGCTATTTTTTAAAATCACACTTGCATTTATATAGATTTTAAAATGACAATGTCTTAAAAATAAAAAAATGAAAATATGTTTATTATACGTAAAGGAAAGGTGAATCTGACCTAGTTCAAAGGTCAGTATTGTGCGCATGACAAAACGTTCGCGCTTGTGGAGAGTAAGCTAGCAGGCAGTGAAGCTGGTGAGCGCAGTGCAGTTTCCTAGCCCCAAAACATGGCAAAAAAAAAAAAAAAAAGAGAAAATTTATCATTTTCAAAGTGAGCGGGAGGAAGAGTTCTTTTTTACTATCGTGAAAGGAAGCTGCTTGTGTTTCATTTGCAGGGCGACGGCGAAGCGGCACTATGTGGAGCGACACTTCACTACCCACTCTTTTTTTTTTTTTGGGACTTATCTTGTACCCGTAGGTGGATTTGTTCTGCATTCCCGTGACAAGCCACCAGCCGCTGCGTGCGCAAGCGCCTCTTAACTCCCTAACCTGCATGTTTTTGCATGAAAAACCAGATCATGCAAACTCCACACAGATCACTGTTGGCCGGGGGCAGGGATCGAATCCACGATCCCCGCGATTCCCCCAGCCGAGGGTAAACTGCTGCTGCGGTGCTAACCACTGCGCCACCGTGCATGACGGCGCTCTCAGTGCTGTTTAGCTTCTCCTCATGAAAGGACAGCGCTGGTTATTACTCCAGCATGATTCTTGGCAAGAACTGTATGGATATAATTCCAGTGAAGTAGAACACACAAAAGTGTGTTTATTAAATGTAACAGATTTTGAGCAGAATTGCAGCAGATTTGTTCAGTTAAAAATGTGATAAGATTTATTTAATATGAAAGTTGATTTTTCTTAAATGTTGCATAACTTTTTCAAACATGGTTCAACATAGTTAATGAATTAAAAGGGTTTAGTTTTTTATGGTTAAAAGGGAGTGGTGAAAACTGGACATTTTTTTAATGAAATGTAGAAGTGATCATCTGAACAATTGCTGAGATTAATAAAAATAAAGTGTTGAATATTGATCTTGTCTGTTACCCACTCTAAGTTATTGAGAATTATATATATATATATATACTGTATATACTATATACAGTATATATATATATATATATATATATATATACAGTATATATATATATATATATACTGTATATACTGTATATACACAATTTGTTATTTTAGAGGAGTGTGTCAAGCTGGTGCGCTTCACATGACTCGATACCCATGAAGTAGCTCTTGGTTTCAAAAAGGTTGGTGACCCCTGATCTAGTATTATACTGTAAAGTGCTCTAGTCTTTGACTAACTAGTACTTCCAAAATTAGACTATTATTCACCTCTCAAGAGGGATGTTTTTTTCCATCTCACACAGCTCTGCAAAGAAGGTTTGTCTCTCCCTGCCAGAGCATTTACACTAGTAGTTACATCTACTATGTTCAACATAATGAAATAAAATGAGCTACAATATCTTGTACTTAGAAACAAAGTACAAGATATTCAAAATGAGTGAATACTTGCAACAAAACAAAACTGATCAGTTCGAACATTAAACATCTTGTTTTTGTAATGTAGCCAATTAAACATAGATTGAAAAGGATTTTTAAGTCATTGTATTTTGTTTTTATTTATGTTTTACACAACATCCCAGCTTCATCAAAATTGGGGTTGTAATATTCTGTGGAACAAAAACAGTGTTTAGTTGTTTTGGGCAATTCTGTCCCCTAAGACATCTGAATAAAACAATACATTGTCATTAAAGCCTCACTGGTCCGTTAGGCTGCTTTACAATACATTGGATTTGACCTTGATCCTGCTCACCCAATTAAAGTAGCATATTTCATATAACACAGAGGTTGTCAAGTGAAAGTGAAGCTAAATAAGTTGGGTACCACTGTTACAGTGGATATAAAAAGTCTACACACGCCTGTTCAAATGCCAGGTTTTTGTGGTGTAAAAAATGAGACCAGGATAAATCATTTCAAAACTTTTTCCACCATTAATGTGACCTATAACCTGTACAACCCAATTGAAAAACAAATTGAAATCTTTTAAGGGGAAAAAAAAATAAAAAACCTACAATAACCTGGTTGTATAAATATGCACACCCTGTCATAACTGGGAATGTGGCTGTGTTCAGAATTAACCAATCGCATTCAAACTCATGTTAAATGGGTGTCAGCATGCACCTGTCACCATTTAAAGTGCCTCTGATTAACCCCAAATAAAGCTCAGCTGTTCTAGTAGGTTTTTCCTGGCAGTTTTTGTAGTCACATCTTACAGCACAAGCCATGGTCTGCAGAGCTTCCAAAGCATCAGAGGGATCTCATTGTTCAAAGGTATCAGTCAGGAGAAGAGTACAAAAGAATTTCCAAGGCATTAAATATACCATGGAACACAGAAAAGACAGTCATCATCAAGTGGAGAAAATATGGCACAACAGCGACATTACCAAGAACTGGACTTCCCTCCAAAATTGATGAAAAGATGAGAAGAAAGAAAGTCAGAGAGGCTGCCAAGAGGCTGATGGCAACATTGAAGGAGCTTCAGGAATTTCTGGCAAGTGGGCTGCACGGTGGCGCAGTGGTTAGCACTGCGGCAGCACAGTTTACCCTTGGCCGGGGGATTGTGGGGATCGTGGGATCGTGGGTTCGATCCCAGCCCCCGACCAACAGTGATCTGTGTGGAGTTTGCATGTTCTCCCCGTGTTGCGTGGGTTTACTCCGGGATTTCTCCGGTTTCCTCCCACATGCCAAAAACATGCATGTTAGGTTAATTGGCTGTTCTAAATTGTCCTTAGATATCTGTTTCCTATAGGCCCTTAGAATAAAGGGTTAGTGTTAATGAAAACGCTTTGAGTGGTCTTTGTGACTAGAAAAGCGCTATATAAGTGCAGGTTAGTTAGTTAGTAGTAGTTAGCAAGTACTGGCTGTTTAGTACATGTGACAACAATCTCCTGTCTAGAGTGGCAAGGACAGAAGCCTTATCTTACCATAAGATATCTTATGATAAAACATCCAAGCCTGGCTACATTTTGCAAAATCACATCTGAAATCTCCCAAACGCATGTGGGAAAATGTGTTATGGTCCGATGAAACCAAAGTTGAACTTTTTGGCCATAATTCCAAAAGGTATATTTTGCACAAACATGACACTGCTTATCACCAAAAGAACACCATACCTACAGTGAAGCATGATGGTGGCAGCATCATGCTTTGGGGCTGTTTTTCTTCAGCTGGAACTGCTGCCTTAGTCAAGATGGAGGGAATTATGAACAGTTCCAAATACCAGTCAGTGTTGGCACAAAACCTTCAGGTGTGGGCTGCACGGTGGCGCAGTGGTTTAGCACTGTGGCAGCACAGTTTTACCCTCGGCCGGGGGACCGCGGGGATCATGAGATCGTGGGTTCGATCCCAGCCCCCGACCAACAGTGAACTGTGTGGAGTTTGCATGTTCTCCCCGTGTTGCGCGGGTTTACTCCGGGATTTCTCCGGTTTCCTCCCGCACACCAAAAACATGTAGGTTTAGGGCGCTCGCGCACGCAGCGACCAGCAGCCGGTGGCTTGTCACCAGACTGCAAACCAAGTCTACCTACGGGTACAAATAAGTAACAAAAAAAAAAAAAAAAAAAAAAAGGTGTCTGCTAGAAAGCTGAAGATGAAGAGGAACTTCATCTTTCAGCACGACAATGATCCAAAGCACACACCCAAATCAACAAAAGAATGGCTTCACCAGAAGAAGATTAAGGTTTTGGAATGGCCCAGACAGAGTCCAGACCTGAATCCGAACATCTGTGGGATGATCTGAAGAGGTCTGTGCACAGGAGATGTCCTTGCAATCTGACAGATTTGGAGCGTTTTTACAAAGAAGAGTGGGCAAATATTGCCACATCATGATGTGCCACGCTGATAGACTCCTACCCAAAAAAACTGAGTGCTGTAATAAAAGTCAAAGGTGCTGCAACGGTTGTACAGGTTATAGGTTACATTAATGGTGGAAAAAGTTTTGAAATGATTTATCTTGGTGTCATTTTTTTACATCACAAAAACCTGGAATTTGAAAAAATCCTGGCATTTGAACAGAGGTGACAGTTGACTTTTAATATCTACTGTAACAGCCAGGGACACCAGACGACTGGATAGGCTGGTCAAGAAGGCTGGCTCAGTGGTGGGGAGGAGATTTGACCCGCTGGGGGTTGTGGCGGATAGGTGGATAAAGGACAAGTTGCGCTGTAGAGGATGAAGCAGGTGAAACACAAGCAGCTGCAGCACACAACTTTAGTTCCTCTATCACGCAGAACAGACTGACTCGGGTGCCAAAGTGGATTTCTTTTATACAGTCTCACTCCCTTTTTTGGCGCCTGGAGTACACACATTAACATACACACAAAAGAGCATCACACCACACAATACTTCCACACCTGGCATCTGAAGTGTGGAGGCGCATCTTCACTTCACATAATACAATCACGCCTGGCATTGCCAGGTAAGAAGGCACATCTTAATTTGGTTTTCTAAACTCTGGTGCTGTGGTGCCTACTGTCGCCCCCTCTCCTTTTCTTCTCCTCATTTCCATCTCTCACCTCTTTCCCCCCATTTCCCAAAGACCCTGGGTGGAGTATGACCACCCATTGTGCCGTCACACAGCACCCCCCCCCCCCCAAACACCCAGAAGGGGCTTTAATCCTCCGGTCCTTTGGACTTGAGCAAGCGCCCGTAGCAGCTGTAACGTGGAGCTGCCAGGCCGGCCGAAGTGCCTTCCTGTCAAGGTGGGCCGGAGAAAAACTCAGTTCCTTGTGGACAGTCCTCTGGAGGGGGAAAGGGTGGGCAGGGGAAAGATTTAGTTTCCTGAAAACAGTTCTCTGAAGGGGGAACACCAACCTGCGGGCCCACCGTTTGAGAGTAGGAAAGCATTAGCTCAGCAATCCACTTCTTTCTAATCTAACCAAAGCTGATTGTCATTTGATTTAGAGGTTCAAACCAATAATAAGCCACCTGTCCTCAAGTTAATATTAACCAATTCTAGCTCATTTACTAACTGCAACACATCTCCCACGGGTAATTACGTATTTTATTAGCTGTTCCAAGCTGTACATTTTAAGACTAAATTGATCCCCTTAGCTAAGCTACAGTACAACGCCTGGATAACCATAACTTTCTTAGAATAATTGCATAACAGTTGCTGTCTGTATCTTTTTTATAAGTCATTTATGTGTTTTCATTTTAATGTTCAACACATGGCAATTTTAAAACACTTGAAAATCTTGAAGGGGATATAGTTCGGAACAGTGCAACTCATTTCTGGTAAATACAGCAGATCTTCCTGCTTTAAATGAAAGTGAAAGAACAAACCAGCTGATAGTTCGGTCTGTCTTTGTGTTAGTCACAGTTGGCAGGGGAATAACTAGGTAAGGGAGGGCAAAGCAAGATTTGTATATAGTGCCGTTAAGCAGCAAAGTAATTCAAGGTGCTTTCCATTAAAACATGGCATGGTGAACTAAGGGTGTGCCATCTGACATCAACAACATTTTTGATTTTTGTACTGAAATCATCTACAGGCTCACTGACTGAATGACAAGAGTGTGCAGGGGTATGAGAGAGGGCTAACATAAAGATCACATAAATAGTTTCACTGACAAATCATTTGATGTTTGCCTTTTATTTAACATAAATGTGGAAAGGAACAGAAGCCATTTGAGTAGGTTCATTCTGTCTTCTTTTCAAATTATTTTTTTGTTTTTCTTATTTCAGACAAAGATGAAAAGGAGATGATTTAACTTTTATCATGACATGTTGATAGGAAGGCTGTAGATGCCAGTCAAAACGTGTCAAGGTAAAGTTTAAAAAAAAAAAAAACTAACAAGAACAGAAGAACTCATTTCTGGAAACTTTCTGGAACTTCTGAAACTTTCTTTCTGGAATCTTGTTAAGGAACGAGGTGGATGGGGCTTTCTATTTGTTAAAGATGCACTCTGGTGGGTATAAATCCCCTATAGAGCGGATGCACTGGAACAGAATTTTTGGCAGTTATAAGACAGTTACCATAGCAACACAGCACTGAGTGGCAATCACATGTGTCAGCTTGATTTTGTATGCAGCAAAACAAAAATCACACAAAATATTTAGTTACAACAGTACACAGAGTACTTTTTTTTTTTTTACTATAAATGTTAATACCACACCACTTACTTGACTGTAGTGATGTGTGGGTAAAGACCAAGGAGCATATGGTAAATGAAGGACTGATTCAAAGCCTTTATTTATTTCCCAGTTAATCAAGATAGAATGATAAGATTAGCTCTCCACAACTCTCCCTTTCATTGTCTTACAGTTTTGTGCCAAAATCTTAAAACTTTTCCACCTCCTTCAAATCCCAGGTTCTGTGACTAGGCTCACCCACATCCTGCAAAGCCAATAGTGGCTAGCACTACATTAAACAGAGTAAATGCTGTTATAAAAAGACTTACCGGTTGAAGGACATGCCCAGTTGTATGCACGGCGGCACAGGATAATGACTGAAACTGTATCAGTCCTTAAAAGCAGTTTAATGATAAAACCCATCTTAATCTGGGTCAAGTTTTCAAAGTAGCTGTTGAAAAATGCTAAATGGCCCTGGAGGCTAACTTCATTGTTTAGTTTCGCCCTCTTCCCCTGAGGATTGGCTCCACACTACGGACCTGTTAAAGGGTACTGAAAGAGTTAATGGAAAGTTAGAGTGCCAAAATAATAATTCTGTAGGTAATCTCCCATTATTAAATTAAATCACCCTTATTGCCATTCAACCGTACAACCAATCATGTACAGCAGAACGAGATTGTGCTTTACCTATCTACAGTGTAAATCACACACACCCCAAGTGCAGAATCAGAGGGCCGCTGCCATGCAAGGCGCCGCCACAGAGTTCCCTCCTCCATTCCATTTATTGCTGAGCACCAAGCTGGACGGCAGGAAGTTCCACTTTTATATGGTCTTTGGCATGACCCGGCCGGGATTTGAACCCCTGCCTCCCGGTTGTGGGGCGGATGCTCTACCAACTGAGCCACCACTCCGGTAACCCATTATGCTCTACACAGATTCTATACATATTCTGTTTGCATTCTCATGAACATATATGTTGTGTTAAATAGGAATTAGGCAGAGCTATAGAACTCTCTCTCTCTCTTTTTATAGTCAGGTCTATCACATTAGATATACACCCGGATCCAACACTCACGTACACTGTTGATCGCATGTTCTAGAAATAATACTGTGAGCAGTGGATGGCCTGTTCAAGTCAGAGTTGAATTGGCCAATCAGACAGTCACGTACAAGCCCATCCTATTGTACGGGGTTGGTCCAACCTGCCAACCCAAGAAGATTAATGTAAGCCGCACCCGGAAGTCGGGATCAGTCTGACGACGTTCCCTAGGGGGCTGCATCACACTGATCCAGTGCTGCTTGCTTTACAAGTGATCTCTAAATAAATGTTCCATCTTTGAACTGAAGAATTCTCCGGCTTGTTCTTGGACCATTCAATCAAAGAATCAGGTATTTTTCTAACAGTACCTGTAGTGAATTTTAATGAATAGCTATTTCAAAGGATCAAATATGATACTCGTGGTTGCATCCAGTAATTTTGGTCATGATTCTTTCTCAAATACGCATGAGTTTCAAGTCACTGCTCTCTCAGTCAGTCATGGTCAGCGACATCTTGTCTCCTTCATGGGCTGTTTCAGCATGGTAGTGATGCACAGTCATTGCTTTGTGCAACTGACTGGGGTGCAGTATAGCAGTCAATAAAGTTTCAACATCCATCCATCCATCCTTCCATCCATCTTCTACTGCTTTACAGCGTGGCTGTACCCTGGCCTCAAACAGGCACGAAAATAGCGCCTGTTAACTGGTGCTGGGTACAGTGGAAAAGGTTAGAAAGTAAGTCGAGTCGAACAAGGCCAAACTGGTACTAGTGGAAAAGAGCCTTAACACTCCTCCACTACCTGAGGTGCTGCATTAACATATCAACCCCCATGACAATTCCCCTTGTCCCCCAGCACCTTTGATCTGCCTTGCCTTTCAGTCTGAGGGAAAACTACTGAGTGGGTTCCCCACACATTACACAATATGAAAATGCCTATTCTATTCTGGTGTGTGCCTATTCTATGCACAATATATGTATTATATAAATACTTTATATGTAAAATAATAATTTCTCATATCCTTGCCTGACTGGCTGATGATTCATCACCCCGCATGCCTAAAACATTTAAAAGCTCCTCTAAAGTGCAGTTTGTTTGAGAAGTCTTGCCTCTCTGAGTGTCTTGTACTGAGCATGCTTTTGGAGTTACACTACTTGGAAATGGATGGGGGTAGAAAGCATCCCAGGTCAGCTGTCTGGGATCACTTCGACCTTCTTGAGGGAAAAAAAAGTTAAATGTATGCATTGTATGCAGCTTCTTGCATTTTCTAATAATACAACAAGTACAGTCATGTGAAAAAATTAGGATACCCCATTAAATATTCAGTTCTTTATTAAGAAATGTTCACATATCTATGTCTAACCTTGTTTTTGTTTTTATTTGCATTTTTTAACATTTATTTTAGTCATTTTAAGTGGGAATGAATGTGGGGGTGTCCTAAGAAAGATGGGGGGGGGGGGTAGCCTCACTTATTCCTCACTATATTTTACAGAAAATTTTTGAAAAGTCTTTAATTCATTTTTAATTGTTTAGTCGTATTACATGAATCTCCCATTATTTTAAACACTGATATTAAATATTCATATATCCAACTATGTTAAAAAAAAACCCACACAGTCTTATACAGGGTATCCTAATTTTTTCACATGGCTGTATGTGGAAACACCTATGGACAAAACATCCTGACGCCTAAATTCCGAGCACAACACAACCGAGTGCTGAATCAAGCCATGGCCAACATAGTGTTTGTGGTATGTATTCATGGTCTTTTAATACACATACGAGTATGCAGTTATTATTTATACACCTTTATTATTATTTACAATAAATATACAGTGGGGCAAAAAAGTATTTAGTCAGCCACCAATTGTGCAAGTTCTCCCACTTAAAAGATGAGAGAGGTCTCCAATTTTCATCATAGGTATACCTCAGCTATGAGAGACAAAATGAGAAAAAAAAATCCAGAAAATCACATTGAAGGATTTTTAATGAATTAACTGGTAAATTCCTCAGTAAAATAAGTATTTGGTCACCTACAAACAAGCAAGATTTCTGGCTCTAACAGACCTGTAACTTCTTCTTTAACAGGCTCCTCTGTCCTCCACTCGTTACCTGTATTAATGGCACCTGTTTGAACTTGTTATCAGTATAAAAAACATCTGTCCACAACCTCAAACAGTCAGACTCCAAACTCCACTATGGCCAAGACCAAAGAGCTGTCAAAGGACACCAGAAACAAAATTGTAGACCTTCACCAGGCTGGGAAGACTGAATCTGCAATAGGTAAGCAGCTTGGTGTGAAGAAATTAACTGTGGGAGCAATTATTAAAATATGGAAGACATACAAGACCACTGATAATCTCCCTCGATCTGGGGCGCCACGCAAGATCTCACCCCGTGGGGTCAAAATGATCATGAGAACGGTGAGCAAAAATCCCAGAACCACATGGGGGGACCTAGTGAATGACCTGCAGAGAGCTGGGACCAAAGTAACAAAGGCTACATCAGAAACACACTACGCCGCCAGGGATTCAAATTCTGCAGTGCCAGACGTGTCCCCCTGCTTAAGCCAGTACATGTCCAGGCCCATCTGAAGTTTGCTAGAGAGCATTTGGATGATCCAGAAGAGGATTGGGAGAATGTCATATGGTCAGATGAAACCAAAATAGAACTTTATTGTAAAAACTCAACTTGTCGTGTTTGGAGGAGAAAGAACACCATACCTACTGTGAAGCATGGGAGTGGAAACATCATACTTTGGGGCTGTTTTTCTGCAAAGGGACTAGGACGACTGATCGGTGTAAAGGAAAGAATGAATGGGGCCATGTATCGTGAGATTTTGAGTGAAAACCTCCTTCCACCAGCAAGGGCATTGAAGATGAAACGTGGCTGGGTCTTTCAGCATGACAGTGATCCCAAACACACCGCCCAGGCAACGAAGGAGTGGCTTCGTAAGAAGCATTTCAAGATCCTGGAGTGGCCTAGCCAGTCTCCAGATCTCAACCCCATAGAAAATCTTTGGAGGGAGTTGAAAGTCCGTGTTGCCCAGCGACAGCCCCAAAACATCACTGCTCTAGAGGAGATCTGCATGGAGGAATGGGCCAAAATACCAGCAACAGTGTGTGAAAACCTTGTGAAAACTTACAGAAAACGTTTGACCTCTGTCATTGCCAACAAAGGGTATATAACAAAGTATTGAGATGAACTTTTGTTATTGACCAAATACTTATTTTACCGAGGAATTTACCAATTAATTCATTAAAAATCCTTCAATGTGATTTCCTGGATTTTTTTTTCTTATTTTGTCTCTCATAGTTGAGGTATACCTATGATGAAAATTGGAGACCTCTCTCATCTTTTAAGTGGGAGAACTCGCACAGTTGGTGGCTGACTAAATACTTTTTTACCCCACTGTAATCATGCATTTGATCACTAAAAAAGCCATATTGTTGTACATTTACATGTGTTACATATTTTACATATATTTACATATTTTACATATAGTTACATATATTTACAATATTTACCATACAATACATCAAGTTGCATGGCAGCATTCCTCCTGAATCAGTCTTTTTGTGGTTCCTTGACAGGAAGGCAAAAAGAATTAGTATCACACTCGATGGAATAGAGCAGGCAAGGAAGAGCTGCAGCTGCATAAACCTTCACTTTGGTTTTCGTACTGATATCATGACAACTCCAAAGTCTCTTGTATAGCGCACCATAAGCCTTTGTGGCGGGTTGGATCCTTCTTTCCACCTCCAAATCTACAGAGTTGGTGTTTGTGACGGTACTGCCCAAGTAAGTGAAAGACTTGGTTGTCTTGAGTAGTTCATCGTGGACCGTAATCATTTCTGGCAGTTCAGTGGACATTGGAGGAGGCTGGTAGAGCAGCTCGGTCTTAGATATGATGATCTTTAGGCCAAACATATCAGCAGCAAAGGAGAAACGATCCACAATCTGCTGCATATCAGCTGCGTTACTGGCCACAAGGGTGGAGTCATCAGCATAAAGCAGTTCTCTGATGCACATCTCCTGTGTTTTTGTATGGACATGAAGCCGGGCAAGGTTGAACAATTTGCGTTCAGTCCTTGTGTGGAGAAACACGCCCTTGTTGAGCCCTTCGTTCATAGTGTCCAGCACAGCTGTGAGGTAGAGGGAAAAAAGGGTTGGTGCCAGCACACACCCCTGCTTCACACCGTGGTTGACCACAAAGGCATCTCTGGGTTCACCGCCGACTGAGACTTGTGCCTTCATTTAATAGTGGAACTGCTTGATGATGTTAACAAGCTTGTTAGGGCATCCATAAATTTTGAAGACCTTCCAGAGGGTTGTGCAGTCCACAGTGTTAAATGCCTTTGTGAAGTCAACAAAGACAACATACAATGGCTGGTGCTGCTCTGCTGCCTTCTCTTGGAGCTGCCGTAGAGTGAATATCATGTCAACAGTGGAACGGCCACCCCGAAATCCACACTGACATTCTGGGAGAATTTCTTCCAAAATGATTTTCAGTCTATTCAAGACAATTTTGGCAAGGACTTTGTCAGCTACGGCCAGTACTGATATTCCCCGATGGTTTCCACACTCTGCACGGTTGCCCTTTCTCTTGTAGATAGTAACAATTAAAGCATCTCGAAAGTCTTGGGGCACAGTACCAGAGAGTAGACATCTGTTGAAAAGGTCTAGCAGAGCTTCGCACAACTTTTCGCCACCATTTTTCAGGATATCTGAGGAAATACCATCCAGTCCCGGTGCTTTGCCATTTGCCATTGACTTCAGAGCTTTCTTGAGTTCCTCCATGCTGATTTCCCCACACAACTCATTCCTTGTGGGTCTCCTCTTCAGCTGCTGACATGCATCTGGGTGTGCAGATCCTTCTTGGTTTATCAGACCACTAAAATGTTCCTTCCACCTGGCCTTGATGTCTTGAAGGTCTGTGAGCAGCTTACTACCATCCGCTGACTCCTCTGGGGCAACAGCGTAGCTCTTGGGTCCATAGATGGCTTTCAACCCGGTAAACAATCCACTGTGGCGGTTCGTTTTAACCCCACAACAGACTAAGGACACTCAGCCCTCTTTTCTCTGTTTTTCTGCTGCACTATTGAGATGCAATGTGCCATTCATGTATTTGTGATGCAAACCGCCATCATCCTCCGCCGCTGCTCACGGGACCTTCAGGGCTGCTCGTTCACCTGAAGCAAGCACGCAGCTCGCCACTGGATTTTTTTTTTTTTTTTTAACGGTCTCAACCACGGCACAACGGGATTTCAGCCGTCAGCTGTTCCCGGGAGCTTTGGGGTTGCTTCAGCACCCAAAGCCAACAGTCCCTATGCTTTATTTACTTTTTTTCTTACAGCCGCCCCTGCTTTTCTTCATGGCCACGAGAGGAGTCAGAGACTAATTTTTCTTCTTGTGGACCGCTGCACGTTCAACGGGACCAGCCCTTCGACATTGCGGACCCACAAGCCATTTTTGCGCGGCTCAGGACGATTTCACAGCTCCTGCCGGCACTTACTACCCCTCCCCTCCCTCCCCCTCCGCCTGCAGCGAGCTTCTCCCACAGCTCGCTCACACAGATGGATCATGGAGGTCGCGGCCCCCTGCCGCGTCCTCTGGGGGGGAGCGTGTGTGGCGGTTCGTTTTAACCCCACAACAGACTAAGGACACTCAGCCCTCTTTTCTCTGTTTTTCTGCTGCACTATTGAGATGCAATGTGCCATTCATGTATTTGTGATGCAAACATGCATGTATTGTGATGTAATGCGCCATTCTGTATAGTGTTCACACGGCTTGTCCTTACTGTGCTTTCTCTGAGCATCTTACATATGTAGATGTACTTTGGTGTATTAATGTCTACAGGTAGATGAGTTTCTTCTGTCTCACCTATGTGACGTTAATCGTTGCCTTTCATGCATTGTATTCATGCGTCCTGTCCTTACTGTGACCTAGAGACTCAGATCAATATGTAGATGTGCTTGTTAGCCTCTTTGTCTTGCACTTAGAGCGAGGTCTAGCTAATCTGCCCATTGTGATGTATGGCTTACAAATGCAAATACCTCCTGCCTGTTCTGTTGTCCCTTTGATCATTCTAAACTGTGGGGTATGTCTCTTTGATGTATTGTTATGATCAAGTATTTAAGGTGCAACTCTGTAACGCAATTTCTCTCTCTCACTCTGATCCTGCAACTGGTAGACACACACGTGTCCGCCTCTCTTCTTCTTCACTGAGAGCCTGAGGAAAAAGGCTTCAGCCTGCTCACGCTATGGGCCGGAGCCGAGTTCCCGTGGCGGCGGTATGATTTAATAAAACCTGCTTAAAACCACAGCATCGCTGCATATTTTTTCATGCCGCCGCACCACGATAATTATGGTTGTCCGCCATACATGTCACGCCGCGCCGCTCATCAGCGGCGCCAGCTGCACGCACACCTGCACATCATCAGCGGCGAGGGATTTAAGCCGCCTCGCCCTGGGCTTCGGCCTGAAGCCGTCAGACTTCACTCGTCGGATTGCTGTGAGTTACCTCCTACACCTCAGCAAGCATCGCGGTAAGAAGCCCTTACCTTTTCCTCTTTCCAAGTCTGCTCCCCTGTGCACAGGTGGATTTCCCAGCGGCGGACCATTCCTCTCCGTCTCCATTCCCTCGCTGCTGCACCGGGCTCTCCAGGTTGCTGTCTACCGGACCTTGTCCTTGCTGTGCCAGCCACCTGCTCATTCCAAGTAAGCTCCTCTCCAACTTTTACATCTCCTGTGTTGGTGTGTGCCCGTCACCCTTCTCCCTGTGCTTTTCCCATAGGGTTGTCCGGCTGTACGGTCTCCTGCCTCTGTGCCCGAAGCAGACGCCACCACCAACACATTTACATCTCGCAGACACACATTCATATACCCTTGTTGTTAATAAAGCTATTTGAGCTACTCTGAGCCTGCGTGTGTGTCTCCTGAGCCGTCAGTACGGCTTCAGCAGAGCGGCTCGGCAGACGGCGGGCTCGCACGCCGACTTACCACTCTCGAGGCTCGAGTGGACCAAATAGCTTACCAGCAACAGGTGATTCTGAACCAGTTGATCAGCATAACTAACCGATTGGACCGCTTGGACCCCCAACAGCCGTTCCCCCCGGCTCGTCAGGGTGGCGCGGCTCCTGCTGCTCCAGCGGCTGTCCAGCAGGCTCCGGGAGCACCGACTCGGCTCACGCCCATTCCGACCCCCGCCCGCTTTAGCGGTAAGCTCGGCGGAGCGCGGGGGTTCATAATGCAGTGTGAGTCCGTGTTTCACCGTGTGCCCGGAGACTTTCCTTCAGATCATAGCCGATTTGGTTATATTGGGAATCTCCTAGAGGGGCGAGCACTAACCTGGACTTATGCCGTAATGGCGAGGCCCAGTTATGCCACCCTCACTTATGACCAATTCGTGAGATGATTCCTGGAGGTCTTTGATCATTCTCGTACCGAGACAGTCCAGGTCGATCGGCTTCTCAGCCTCCAGCAGGGAAGTCGGTCGGCAGCGGACTATGCGATCGACTTCCGGGTAGCAGCGGAGGAATTGGGCTGGGATGAACGCTCATTCTGCGGCCTTTTCCTCTGCAGTCTCAACGATGATCTGAAGGATGAACTGGCTGGGCGGGACATCCCGGAGACTCTAGCGGAGCTAACGTCTCTAGCTATCAGTTTGGATAACAGGCTGCGCGAGCGCTCCTCGGGGCGGAAGTCGTCTTCTTCTCGCCCTCGTGGAGCCTCGTCATGCCAGTTCCAAGCTCGCCCCCTGGCGACGCCGCCACCATCGCGCCCCGAGGAGTCGGAGCCGATGGTGACGGGCTGGACAAAGCTTTCCCCTGCGGAGAGACAACACCGCCGTGAGTTGAATCTCTGCATGTATTGCGGGGACAGTCAACACACGGTGGAGCTTTGTCCACAGAAGCCAAACGGCGGGGTCCGCGAGTCACTGTAGGGGGCCTCGCGGACATCAATCGGTTAAGTCCCCTCACCCAATTGAAGCTGCCCGTCCGATTTTGTCACAACTCCACTGGGCATCTCACTCACGCACTGGTGGATTCGGGCGCGGAGGGCAGTTTTATTTCACAAAGCCTGGCAACCCGATTGGGCATCCGCTGCCAGGCACTAAAAACTCCTCTCTCCCTGGTCAACCTCTCCCGTGTCTCCCTGGGGAGAGTAACACATCAGACCGTCCCCGTTCCTGTTATCATCTCGGGGAACCACCGGGAGGAGATAACTTTCTACGTCCTTCCCAACTCTGTGTCGCCCGTCATCCTGGGGTACCCCTGGCTACGCCTCCACAACCTCGTCTTGGATTGGAAGTCCGCCAGGGTGTCGGCATGGAGCACATTTTGTATGAGCACCTGTTTACAGTCCGCTGCCTGCTCTCCATCCTCTTCCCCAACACCTACGGACGCTGCGCCCCCGGACCTATCCCTGGTGCCATCGGAATTTCACAACCTGGGTATGGTATTCAGCAAGTCCAAGGCGATGTCTCTTCCTCCACACAGACCCTACGACTGTGCTATAAACATCCACCAGGGGGCACCCTTACCCTCTGGGCGACTCTACAGCCTGTCGGCGCCGGAGAAGGAGACCATGAACGCCTATCTCAAGGAGTCGCTGAGTGCTGGGATTATCCGTCCCTCGTCATCACCATTGGGGGCAGGATTCTTCTTCGTGGGCAAGAAGGACGGTTCCCTCCGTCCTTGCATCGACTATCGCGCCCTAAACGACATTACGGAGAAGGATCGCTACACCCTGCCCCTCATGGACACCGCCTTCCACTCCCTCCAGGGGGCGACTTGGTTCACCAAGCTGGATCTACGCAGCGCATACCACCTCGTCCGGATCCGGGAGGGAGATGAGTGGAAGACAGCCTTCCGTACTCCGAACGGCCACTTCGAGTACCTGGTGATGCCGTTCGGGTTGACCAACGCTCCAGCCGTCTTTCAGCGCCTAATTAATGACGTCCTCCGGGACTTCATTGGCCTTTTTGTGTTCGTCTACCTGGATGATATCCTCATCTTCTCCAAATCCAGGGACGAGCACCGGGTCCATGTGAGGCGGGTCCTCCAAAGACTGCTGGAGAACCGGTTGTATGTGAAGGCCGAAAAATGCAAATTCTACGCTAAGACAACATCCTTCCTCGGGTTCATCATCTCCCACGACCAGGTGCTTCCGGACCCAGTGAAGGTGAAGGCGGTGGTGGAATGGCCCACACCTGCATTGAGAAAACAGGTGCAGCAATTCATCGGGTTTGCAAATTTCTACCGCCGCTTCGTCCCTAATTTTGGCACCATCCTCGGCCCGCTGACCCGCCTCATGTCCCCTAAGATCCCGTTCCAGTGGACCGAAGAGGCCGCGGCTGCTTTTCAGGCGCTGAAGGCGGAGTTCTCCTCCTCCCGTGTCCTTAGCCAAGTCAACCCTGCGCTGCAGTGCATCGTGGAAGTGGACGCTTCGGACACAGGAGTGGGGGCGGTTCTATCCCAGCGGTCGCCAGATGATGGAGTCAAACGGCCCTGCGCCTTCTTCTCTCGGCGCTTGTCCCCGGCGGAATGGAATTACGACGTGGGGGACAGAGAGCTCCTCGCCATCAAGCTCGCGCTGCAGGAGTGGCGTCACTGGCTAGAGGGGGCGGACCTGCCGTTCGTGGTCCTGACGGACCACAAGAACTTGGAGTACCTAAGATCTGCCAAGCGTCTGAACACCCGCCAGGCGCGCTGGTCCTTGTTCTTTGCCAGGTTCCGATTCAACATCAGCTTCAGGCCTGGCTCCAAGAACGGCCTGCCCGATGCCCTCTCTAGGCAATTTGCCCCTGAGGAGTCGGAGGACACGGTCCACACCATCCTACCCAGGTCGTGCGTCGTGGGAGCCATCACCTGGGACATAGAAAGCAAGATCCGGAAGGCGCAGGAAGTGGAACCTGACCCTGGCGGCGGACCGGAGGGGAGGCTGTTCGTGCCATCCACGGTTCGGGGGGAGGTCATCCACTGGTTGCACACGTCCAAGCTCACCTGCCACCCTGGTTCCTCCCGGATGATCGACCTCCTCCAACGGTCCTTCTGGTGGCCGGGCCTGCGGAGGGACGCTGCCCGCTACGCCCGGGCCTGCCCAGTGTGTGCCACCAGCAAATCAGGTAATGCCCCTCCAGCGGGTTTGCTCCAGCCTCTGCCCGTCCCTGGCAGGCCCTGGTCGCATATCGCCCTGGATTTCGTCACCGGACTCCCAGTCTCAAACACCTTCGACACCGTCCTGACCATCGTGGATCGCTTCTCCAAGGCGGCACACTTTATCCCCCTACGAGGTCTTCCAACCGCCCTGGAGACGGCGGACCTCCTAGTCCAGCACGTGGTCAGGCTGCACGGGATTCCGGTGGACGTGGTCTCGGACCGGGGGCCCCAATTTTCCTCAGAGGTTTGGAGGTCATTCTGCAACACCCTGGGAGCCAAGGTGAGCCTCTCCTCCGGCCATCACCCCCAAACCAACGGGCAGTGCGAGCGGACCAACCAGGAGCTGGAGGCTGCGCTCCGCTGCGTCACGGCGTCCAAACCTACGTCCTGGAGTAACCACCTCGCCTGGGTTGAATACGCCCACAACACCGCTCGCTCTTCTGCTACAGGGATGTCCCCCTTTAAGGCGTCCCTGGGCTACGACCCTCCGCTGTTCCCGGCGCAGGAGAGTGAGGTAACTGTCCCCTCAGTTCGGGCGCATCTCAGGCAGTTCCGCTCCATCTGGGCGTCAGCGCGCAATGCGCTTTTATGCACGGCGGAGCGCAACAGAGCCGTGGCGGACCGGCACAGAAGACCTGCCCCAGCGTACCGAGTTGGTCAGCGTGTCTATGTGTCGACCCAGGACGTGATTTTAAAGGGCGAGAGGAGGAAGCTGGCACAGCGTTTTATGGGCCCATACCCCATCACCAGGATTATCAACCCGGTGGCTGTGTGTGAGGCTATTCCCCCCTCCCTCCGCATCCATCCCACCTTCCACGTTTCCAAGGTGAAGCTGGCAGTCTCCGACCCCCTTTGCCCTCCTCCTGCTGTGCAACCCGCGCCCCGGATGATTGATGGCCATCCGGCCTGGCCTGTCTCCTCCATCCTGGACTCCCGGCGCCGGGGTCGTGGGTTGCAGTACTTGGTGGACTGGGAGGGCTATGGGCCTGAACATCGGCAGTGGGTACCCTCGTCGTTTGTGTTGGACCCATCCCTCATTACTGAGTTCCACCGACCGCACCCGGAGAAACCATCGCCAGGAGGCGCTGCTAGAGGGGGGAGTACTGTCACGCCGCGGCGCCAGCTGCATGCACACCTGCACATCATCAGCGGCGAGGGATTTAAGCCGCCTCGCCCTGGGCTTCGGCCTGAAGCCGTCAGACTTCACTCATCGGATTGCTGTGAGTTACCTCCTACACCTCAGCAAGCATCGCGGTAAGAAGCCCTTACCTTTTCCTCTTTCCAAGTCTGCTCCCCTGTGCACAGGTGGATTTCCCGGCGGCGGACCATTCCTCTCCGTCTCCATTCCCTCGCTGCTGCACCGGGCTCTCCAGGTTGCTGTCTACCGGACCTCGTCCTTGCTGTGCCAGCCACCTGCTCATTCCAAGTAAGCTCCTCTCCAACTTTTACATCTCCTGTGTTGGTGTGTGCCCGTCACCCTTCTCCCTGTGCTTTTCCCATAGGGTTGTCCGGCTGTACGGTCTCCTGCCTCTGTGCCCGAAGCAGACGCCACCACCAACACATTTACATCTCGCAGACACACATTCATACACCCTTGTTGTTAATAAAGCTATTTGAGCTACTCTGAGCCTGCGTGTGTGTCTCCTGAGCCGTGCATTATGTCAATACACTGCAATTCTTCTGCTCTCCTCTGCCACCAGTCATTCTGAAGAGCTCTCACTTCCTCTGCACCTTGGTCTTGATTTCAACAAGTGCCCTCTTGCTCCTCTCAGACTTCTCCTGAAGATTCCGAAAATGTTTGCTCCTCTTCTCTTCTAGGGGCCTCTCAATTTCATTGCCATGCTCCCAAAACCAATCAGGAATCTTTCTGTGGGGGTGGCCTAGTGTTTCCTTGCTTGCAGAGTGCATTGCTTCCTTCAGGGCTTTCCAATGCCGATCTACCTCCTCTCCAGGTGGCTGAACCATCTCCAATGCGGCTTCTATTGTTCCCGTCAGTTCTCGACAGTGCTCGGTGTTTGTCAGCTTGCTAATGTCCAGTTTCTTAGGCTTGGCACTAGCAGGAGTTTTCCCGTGAAGCATAGTGATCTTCATTCTGAGTTGGCATCTCACAAGGTAGTTATCGGTAGAACATTCTGGTCCACGCATTGCTTTTGTGCATAGTACAGCAGCCAAGTCTGACTTTCTCATGATGACATAGTTGAGCAAGTGGTAGTGACCTGAGTGTGGGTGCTTCCAGGTGAAGTAGTTCTTGTCGGGCTGGTAGAAAAATGTGTTAGTAATGCTGAGCTCTAGTTGTGCACAGAAGTTCAGCAGGAGCTCCCCAGTGGAGTTCTTTTTCTTCTTGCCAAACTTGCCAATGATGCCCGTGTAGGTTTCCCAGTCCGTCCCAACTCGAGCGTTGAAGTCACCAAATATTAGGAGCTTGTCTTCTGTGGACAATGGATGCGGCCTATGTGAACTGGTAGATCTCAACAGGCTCACAACTTTAAAAGTAGATCTTGGTTCAAAAAAGGTTGGGCACCACTGACATAAAGCATGTTATTTGTACTACTTTTGGTGAGATCAGATTGCTTGTGGCAGATGGGGGCCGGGGTGGGGGGGAATATCCTAAATTTAATAAAATAATGGTTGGATGGGCTCCTTCTAAGCGGAGTGTTTATAATCCTGACGATTAAGCTCTGCTACTGCATAGTGCATTGCTTGTTTGCTGTGTGAACGTGATTTTTCGGACAGCGGCATTGCCCAAAAATCACTATGGAGAGACACGGAGACAAGAGCCATGCAGGGTCCTGCATGGAGTCTGTCCTGTTAAATAAGCTGAATGTTGCAGCTGTCTCCAACCAGTCCACACACCCTGTAGTTGAAATGCTGGAGTTACCACCACTGCTTTATGAAAATGATTGAGTTTTTTTTTTTTTTTTTTTTTTAGCAGAATCAACAGTTCATGACTGTTCGAAGACCTGAGCGCCGCACAATTGTCACACACGCACATACCGTAAGTTGAGAGTGGAGCTGCAGCTGCAGCGATTCTCAACATAGCTTCCATCATTTGCCACATACGTTATGAACCCTGTCTAAATCACAAGACCACAAAGTCCAAAAAACATTTGCAATAATACTACATATCGCGCTGTTGAGCTATCCACCATCACCACAGGGGAAATTCCTTCATGGTGGCAGCCCTATTGCCACGAGTTACACATACTGTACAGTATGATGTTTGTCAATTTAAAAGACTAGAGCATGCCCATAGAAAGCAAGTATTCTTGTCTGAAAACAGGTAGCCCAGTTAAGCTTTACATGCCCAAATGTAGTTTGAAAGTGGAATACAAAGAGGTGTAGATTATATGTAGGCAATCACGTTAGACTATGACAAATATAAAAAGGACTGAACAGCACTAAGAATTATTTGACTGTGTGAATATTAATTACAGAATTATTGAAAATGAACGGGACATCCAATATTAGCGACTGTTTAAGAAACCTTGTTTGTCAGACTTTGTGTGATCTTTTGTGACTTATATTCATAAAGTGTTGTATCTTGCACTTTGGGGAATGGGAGTTGTTAAATCATCATTATAACTGTTTTAGTTTATATGCGTAGTTTAGAGTCCGTCAATAAACTCATGCAGTACCATAACAGGACACGTTTACAAACTGTTGCATCAGTGTTGCCCATTTGTCAGTAAATAAAAAAAATATTTATTTCGTTATTTGGGCGTTTTTTGTCACAGTCGTCGTTTAGTCAAAGCATGCATATGTGTCCGCATATGATATGCAATTGATCTGGCCATTCCGCTCCACAATCATGGTGGTATTATTAACTTTTAATTCGTAGATAGCAGTGCACCAGGAAGGAGCTCCATGCGGAACCTGCAATGCGACAAAGGACAGCAGTGACACACGGGTGAAGCAGCAGCCAAGATTCCATCCCAGGCTGGGCTTGGCTCCTTGGCAAGGACTGCGATAAGCCAGCCCCCCCCCCCCCCAACCCTTGTACCCGTGCACCTCGTGTTCTTCACATATTGATGGCTGAAACGCAAAACGTCCTATCTAAAAACTGCACTTTTTTGAGAAAACTAAAAAAAACCTTTTGGTTTTCTTGCAGAATGCTATGCTATTTTTTTCCCATCAGAATAATTTTCTGTCACAATAAAGGGCAGGACTGTCTTGCAGACAGATATGAGCAGCCTTCCTTGTTCTCATCATCCAAAGTGAAATCCGCAAATCAGAAAATTCTGCCGATAGGAGGTTTTGCATTTCAGCCATCAATATACCGAATTATCCTTCAGAGCTACGCAATCACGGTGTGGCGTAATCCCCACAACAGCTGGACAGGCACAGCAATGTGTGTATTAACGTCTACAGACAGCCCGCTTCTTCTGGCTTTTTCCGGCTCACTACTGTGATGTTAATGTGCCATTCATGCATTGTGTTCATGCTTCCTGTCCTTACTGTGTCTATACACTGATGACAATATGTAGATGTGCCTTGTAACCTCTTTTGTCCTGCAGTTCTGGAGCAGAGGCAGTTCTGGAGCAGAGGCGAATCCTGGCTAGCAATCTCCTTATTGTTATGTGTGTCTCTCAAATACAAATGCCCATACCTACTGCTGTGAATGCCTTGAACGGCTGTCAGACTGTACAACCTAAGCAGGGCTGCTCACAGAGATAGCAAAAAGACGTAACAACCTAATAGTTTTTTTGAATGCAAAAGATGCAATAGACTTACACAATGGTCCCCTCCGGCATACAACTAGGAAAATACCGGTAGCTACTGATGGGATAAAGTGATCAATATAATCATATAACAGTTATTTGTGTGACTCAAAATGTTTGTATTCTGCTTATATCTAGGTAAAATGACCAATATACCATAATGGAATATATATTGCCAAGTGTGTGCTTCACTCTCTGCAAAATAGTGGACCTTTGTCTCACACAGAGGAACAAACGCCTGGGATTTACGAAAAGGTGTCACGCCGCGCCGCTCATCAGCGGCGCCAGCTGCACACACACCTGCACATCATCAGCGGCGAGGGATTTAAGCCGCCTCGCCCTGGGCTTCGGCCTGAAGCCGTCAGACTTATGCGTTATGTCAGTACGGCTTCAGCAGAGCGGCTCGGCAGACGGCGGGCTCGCACACCGACTTACCACTCTCGAGGCTCGAGTAGACCAAATAGCTTATCAGCAACAGGTGACACTCAATCAATTAATCAGTATAACAAACCGGATAACAGGCTGCGCGAGCACTCCTCTGGGCGGAAGTCGTCTTCTTCTCTCCCTCGTGGAGCCTTGTTGCGCCCGTTCCAAGCTCGCCCCCTGGCGACGCCGCCACCATCGCGCCCCGAGGAGTCGGAGCCGATGGTGACGGGCTGGACAAAGCTCTCCCCGGCAGAGAGACAATGCCGCCGTGAGTTGAATCTCTGCATGTATTGCGGGGACAGTCAACACACGGTAGAGCTTTGTCCACAAGCCAAATGGCGGGGTCCGCGAGTCACTGTAGGGGGCCTCGCGGACGTCAATCGGTTAAGTTCCCTCACCCAATTGAAGCTGCCCGTCCGATTTTGTCACAACTCCACTGGGCATCTCACTCACGCACTGATGGATTCGGGCGCGGAGGGCAGCTTTATTTCACGAAGCCTGGCAACCCGATTGGGCATCCACTGCCAGGCATTAAAGACCCCTATCTCCCTGGTCAACCTCTCCCGTGTCTCCCTGGGGAGAGTAACACACCAGACCGTCCCCGTTCCGGTTATCATCTCTGGAAACCACCGGGAGGAGATAACCTTCTACGTCTTGCCCAACTCTGTGTCGCCCGTCATCCTGGGGTATCCCTGGCTACGCCTCCACAACCCCGTTTTGGATTGGAAGTCCGCCGGGGTGTCGGCATGGAGCACATTCTGCATGAGCACCTGTCTACAGTCTGCTGCCTGCTCTCCATCCTCTCCTCCTACCCCTACGGACGCTGCGCCCCCGGACCTGTCCCTGGTGCCATTGGAATTTCACGACCTGGGTATGGTATTCAGCAAGTCCAAGGCGATGTCTCTTCCTCCTCATAGGCCCTATGACTGCGCAATTAACATCCGCCAGGGGGCACCCTTACCCTCTGGGCGACTCTACAGCCTGT